>JAWNOI010000066.1:0-2902852 GCA_035046045.1 Zaprionus bogoriensis | reverse complement strand
ATTCCTTTTCAAGCTCTATTGTTTAAAGCTCGCAAGTGCCTAAATTGAGACGTTCCAATAACGTAAGAAACTTTTATGAGATTCTAAACTCATAGAATAGCAGCTATTAGTTTTCAGGCTGTACATCGAAAGTGATTGAAATACGATTTTTTTTTTGCTCAAAGTATTAATAATATAAAGCTTCATTTTTAGTTAGTACAGAAAAATTAAAGTATTCCTCTGGCAAGTTAGCAAAGGCTTTTAGAGCCTTAAAAAGTTTAATTAACGCTGAAAGCTTTCATGAGCTTCAAAAGCTCATACACGAAAAAGCACAATTGTGCTCTAAAAGTAATCGAAATGCGTTTATCTCGTTAACCATACTAAACAGCAATGTATGCGAAACTAATATACTCTTTGTAGGGTGCTTAGTTTAATTTAGCTACTCACACAGAGGCAAGCACAAATCTTTTCAAATATTTATTACTCAACTCCGCGCGGCAGTCAGATAAGCCTGCTGACCGACAAACAAGCGAACTATGATAACAATATCGCCATAGCAAACAGTTAGACATTGAGACTGTCTTTGGACCTGTGCTAGAGCAGTCGCTATTACTCAGTTATCGAAATTCTGTTGCGTGCTTCAATGTCGTGAGAAAGAGAGAGAGGGAGAGTGAGAGTGAGAGGGACAGAGTAAATCCAATGACAAAATCAATTTCGCAGTGCGGCAAGCGGTTGATGCGCCCCTACATCTGCCTGATGGAGTTACCAATGCAACGCGGCAACAACCTGTTCCTGGGCCTCTCCAGTGTGCTGGGCCTCATCGGTGGCGCCTACCTGCTGCAGTGTGGCGCCCAGTGTCTGCTCAGGTGAGTTGTGTGGCAACTGTGCAAGTGTGTGGCATGTGGCACGTTACGCTGGGCCACCAACCGGCTGAACTTGCTACGTGAGCTGCACGATTACGCCTAAGAGCTCGACGCACGTGCAACGAATCAGAGTTAGATAAGAGGCAAACTGAAGCTCTTTCTGGTGTTGCATGATGGAACTGAAATGGAAGCCAGCGTTTGCCAGCGCGCTCACAGCTTCATTTTCTTGCTCGATATACCCTGTAGCAGAGAGCAGCATACAAAGCGGGTTAACCTAAGAAACTCCTGATATGGTGCATAGTTTATCTCATAACTCAGCACTCACTCATCAAAAATGCATTTTGTCTTGTCACACGCGCGTGCCGGGTATCTACCAGTCTGTCACAGTGGCTGACTCGAATTTGAAGTTACGTGTGCTCCGCTACGTTTGGCTTGATTACGTTCGCGTGTGGGAAAAAAGTACAAAACTATCGCGAGAGTATTTAAAAAATTGCACATAAAAACTGATTTGACATAATTGATGCCGCGTTTTATTGTCCGTCTGTCCGTTCGCCTGTATATCTATATTTGTGCAGCATTTGTCTTATTTGCCAGCTGGAATCTGGTAACTGGTAACTGGCAACTGGCAACTTACAGCTCCCAATTGGATTTCCACAGTTTCACCTGCATTAAGACTTGTGTAATAACTTTATGCGCCTTCGGCGTCGGCTTCAATTGCCCAACAGCAACAGCAATTTTTATTTGTTTACCAATCTCGTATCGATTATGGTCGAAAGATTTCATAATAATTATGCCAGACTGCCAGTCGGCCAATTGTCCAACTGCGCGTTTGGCAAAACGGAAATCGTTAAGAACCATTCGCCAAAGCGAACGTCTAACGGTGAGCGGTTCTCATATAAGTCCCAGCACAACAAAGCACAATACAAAAGTGACAAGAACAACAGAAGGAAAACAGCAACAACGCTAACAATTAGCGATTTGAGAACCCAATTGTGTGGCTTTCCTTTGCTTAATTAGACGTTTGTTTCGCCATTATCACAAATGGTAATGGAAACATATTTCTACCCCATATACATACCATATATTCCCCTACTTTGTTTGATCAGCACGAGCAGCCGCAGCAGCAGCTGCTTACGACACTCTCCACTCAAGTGGAGCACAAGCAGGAAAACTCGAGTGGAAAGTCAGTTTATGGCTTAATCATCACAATTAACGCCTGTCAACTGAGTATGGCTTAAGTATGTAAATCGCCCCATAGCTACACTGACAGAAATAACTCAGTCAGAAATATGCCTAATAAAAAGCAGGCAAACCAGTTGGGAAAACTGCTAAAAGCTTTATCGCTTTGGAAACTCCGCTAACTCTGTTAAAAGTGATTTAACAGCCGCTTTTAGTTTTCCCTGATTAACTCTGATTCTTGTTGAGAAACTCAAGTGCGAATTCCTGAAATTTTCAAATACCTGCACTGAGTTTGAAACCATCATCAAGCTGGCGGCTTTAACCTGCTTTTGCCGCTGCGTCAAATCAAATTCTCGATGGCACTTCAAGTGAGAATCAAACGGGTTTAATTGCCATTCCAGTCACATGCGCACTTGCGCCGCGGCAAGTGAAAATCCACAAAAATGTGTAACAAATGCGACGGAGCAGGTGACTTATGAAAGTTGTTATATTAAAAAGCCGTCAAACGCCAGCCGGAAAGTCGAGAGTGCTTTGTATACCCTGTAGAGGATAATGTAGTGGAACAGTAAATTAAAAACTCTAAACTGACCAACATAAGCAAAGTTAAAAAGCAAAGAAAGCTGCAGTCGAATTGAAACTTACAGGTTAGGCAAACACTATAGTTGGCTATGAGTTTGCCAAATAAGAGGTTTGTGGCAAATTTCAAATAAATGAATTTTAGGTGAGGTGCAACTGGCATCGGTATTCTGTGCATTTTAACAGAAATCTGCGTGCCAAATTTGACTTTTGTAGCTCTCATTATAACAACATTTATTTCCCAATTTCTAGAGGCAGTAGTCTTATCAATCAAATTAAAGAAAGAGCCCAGTCTACGTATTGTATATAGAAACATTCATGCCAAATTGTATGTCTCTAGCGCTTACCATAGCTAAAATCTGCACATTCAAACAAATAGACCAGACCAAGCCGACTAGGCTGTTGATGCTGATCAAGAATAAATAATGTATGCTTTGTATAACACAAATATACTAACAGAGATCGCAAAGTATTACCTGCCTGGGAGCATCTCAAGCTCAAACGCTGGCAAACTCTGCGCATGCAGCATAACTTGCAAAAAGTGTTGCCTACCTCACAGGCGCAGCGTAAAAAGAAACTGTTGCCTGCTTTTGGGCTGCGCGCAATTGAAGGTCACGGCCATGTGCAAATTAATTGGACACACACACACGCGCATTTGCATTTAGCATTCAGCAGCATGTAATTGTGCGTATCTGTGTGAGTGCGTTGTGAATAGAGCTGAAAGCTGCCTGTCAACTACAACTGCGATTCAATAGCTCCTCGCACTCCACACCGAATTCGCAGCGAGGCATTGACACTGGCAATGGGCCGCTGGCGAAGCTCAAGTACAGCGCGCAATTTGCGTAGCATTTAGCGGCACTGAGATACAAATCAAATGAATAGGAACAATTGTCTATCGCTCGGAGATCTCAAACCCGTTTCTCGCCGCTGTTGACGGGGCGTGTAATTCGAAGCGCCATTTATTAATCAATAGCAATAGCACTAAGAGCCCAGCTTAGCAGCGCATCATTAGACAGTTTAATCAATTCCTAATATCCATAACGCTCAAGAAATATGCATAAACATCTACATGTATTTTTTTTTTTTTTTTTGTTGAAGGGGAAGCGATTTCAATCGAATCGCAAGCGTATAACCCGTTTCGCGGAATTTCGTGTATTTTGCAAAAGTGATTAAACAAGATTTCGGCTCAGTTCATTAATCAAAATTAAAAGGGAATTTGTTTGCTCCTGCTGCTGCTGCAGCAACAGCTGCTTCAGCAGAAGCTCGTCGAGCTGTGACGTCATCAACGAGTTCTTCTGCCTGTCTGGCAGCTTGTCTGGCTTTCTGTTTGTTTGTTTGCGACGCGCACGCTCTCTCTCTCTCTCTCTCTCTCTCAAACACACACACACTCTCGCTCTGCGCTCGCTCCAACCGGCAAGCTGCTCTCTTCGCAGTTGCTGTCGCCGTCGACGCCGCTGCTCGCACTGGCTCAGCTGTTGGCCGCGGGCAGCTCAAAGCGTACTGCGCACAACAAAGCCAAAGCTTGTGCGAGAAAGTCGTCGAATCGCAAGAACGCGTGCTGCACAAAAAAAAAAAAAAAAAAAAATTCCGCGAATAAACAAGAATAAAATAAAAAGCGCTGAAACATAAATTGCAAAGAAAACAGAACACGCCAGTTAAGTTCGTGCAATGCCCAGCAACAGCAGCAAACACTGTGAAAACAATCAAATTTTAAAAATCAAAAGGTTTACCAACAAATAAACTGAAAACAACAGCACACAAACACACAGGGAGAGAGAGACAGACAGAGAGAGAGAGAGAGAGAGCAAGGATAGACAGTTGGATTGTGTAACAGATACAAGACACACGCACACAGCGACATGGTGTTCGCGTCGGTGCTGGTGTGCCAAGTGGAGAAGCTACTGTGCGCCCCCATCAGCTTCGCGGTGTTCGCCTTCCTCTTCATGGCCTGCACGATGGAGGTGGTGCTGCTGAAGCTGACCACCAGCGCGCATGTGTTTGGCCGTCCGCCGCAACACGACGACTGGGATGAGGCCGGCGGAGGAGCAGGCGGCGAGTGGGAGGAGGATACACTGTACTACGAGAATGTGGAGAACAACTACGAGCATTGGGCGCGCAGGCGCATGCGCTACCATCAGCGGCAGCAGCAGCAGCAACAGCAGCAACAGTTGCTCTATGCGCAACAGCAGCAGCAACAGTAGTGGCAGTAGCAGCAGCAGCCTTCGACTTATAACCTAAGCTGTATATAGCATTTAGTTCATGTAGCATGTAGTTCGTTCGACTGACTGCAATTAGCCTAATCAAAATTGTGTGAGAAGTGCAAGCGCTTTTTGTTGCAACATTTTCGGGCAATTGGAATCAATCGCCAGCAACAAATTCGTGCATTATAATTCCGTGCACGTGAAACCGGGCACGTAAGACCCATACTGATATCTATAGCAGACACACATACATATAATATAAATATATATATATATATATATATATATATATATAAATACATATATAAATACATATAAAAATCTGTTTGTACATACTATACATATAGTATTTCGTTTGGAGTAATCGTTTTGCGTGGAAATTTGCATAAATTGTAAGTGACTGACATAATCATAATGTGTGGACATTACACAATGATGTACCCTAGTGTACCCATACGCTATACACGACACACATACGTAGCATGCCCCTATAACTGTAGTAATAAAAATAATTTAAGCCTTGCGTGTGATACCAAATGGTTTTCCTATCTTAATTGAATAAATGCGAGTCTTCGCGTGTCTCCCCTTCGAAAAGGTGCCAGTCATCGTCTTTGTTTTGTCTCGTTTTGCCTGGCAGTCGAACTGGTTTGTCTCCTCCCGGGTTTCTTTTCCGCATTTCCACACATTTTCACAGTTTCACAGTTTCCCATATTCACTTATGCAACTGACCAAGTGGGCGACCAGACCCGCCGACAAGTGAGGGAAAAGCGTTGCACTCACTTACGGAAAAACGCTGCCAAGCGCCGTTGCCGTTGCGCCGAGCAGAGCCCAGCATAATTTATTTGCCAACTAATTATACATTTGTTTCGCAACCGAAAATTATAAATTAAGCAGAGATTAGCAAAACGCAACCTTCTGCGAGTTGCTTAACCTTTCTGCGAAAGAACGCAAACGTTGTCGCCGTCCGCATCGGCTGAGCATATATTAAAAAGGAAAGTATTGACGTATTTTACAATAGTGCTGGGAACGTATCATATATGTATATACGGACGGGAATTGGAACGCCAACTGGAATTGTGTCACAGCTTTGGGGGTTCTTAATATTTGTGCCGTTGTATGAGAAATTAGCATAAAACCGCTTCGATGGGGAATTCCGATTTATGTTTATGTTGTATATATTTTTTGCTTGCAGTAAAATAGCCGATAAGAAGGAGAAGAAGAAGAAGCAGGATTCGAATAGCGTGGAGCAGGACAGTTGCAATGTCTGCTGCGCGAATCTGGATATCAGCAGTGCCAAAAAGTAAGTGAAGCATTTTACTGCTAGCCTGTTATTCTTATATTTCTCTCTTAGAAGTGCTTACTTCTCTCTAGCTGCTTACTCCTCTCTAAATGCTTACTCCTCTCTAAATTCGTAATTTACTCCTCACTAATCTCTCTACTTACTTATTCCTCTCTCGTTCCTTAGTCCTCTCTCATTTCTTACTTTTCTCTCGCTTCTTACTCTTCTCTCGCTCCTTACTCCTCTCTCGCTCCTTACTCCTCTCATACTTCTTACCTTACTCCTCTCTAATCTTTTACTCTTCTCTAAATATTTACTCCTTTCGAAGCCCTTACTCCTCTCTAACTTCTTACTTTGCACATATAAGCATGCGTATACCTCCTACTCCATTTCCCGTCCAAGTTTGTCTACCATTTTATCATCCTTTCTATATCTCTGGCTAACAACTTATACTCTTACTCCTATCTAAATACTGTCTCCTCTCTAACTTTTTACTCGTCTCTAGCCGGTTACTCACCATACTCTAACAGCTTAAGCTACTTCTTTTTAAATTGATGAGCTTCATGCTCTCATCTCTAAACTTGTCTAGATTCTTCTCTCTATTTTTTTACTACTCTCATTTTTATTCCTACCAGTTGCAACCTCGGGCACCTTCAACTCATGCACTTACTGCTCTCTATTACTCTTCATTATACCCCAATATTTCCCCTGCGGCTTCTAGCTTACAATTTTACTCAATATTCCTGTACTTTTCTTGCCCCGCAGCTACGTCACATGTTGCACATGTGGCAAATTCGTGTGCCGTGGCATCAAGTGCGCCGACTGGCGGCCAAAGGATGCACAATGGGAGTGCGAGCTGTGCCACAGCTCAAAGCAATCGCTGGCCCACACCTCCTCGTGGGTCGCCGAGCAGATGTCCTTCAACCGGCAGAAGTTGGTCTATCCGCTGCGTGCACGCAGCGAGATTTACATACCCATCAGTGACAGCTCGATGCGTGAGTGCCGAGAGTAGTACGAGGCTCTATAAACCTAGCTAACTTCCCCTTCTTTCTCTCTCTCTCTCTCTCTTGTGCAGACTTCGAGAGCGTCAGCCAGATCGGCGCGAATAGTGCAGCTGTTAGCGGCGACGAGCGCAACAGAATTCGCGAATATGTCGAGGAAATCGTGGCCGAAATTCTTGGCGGCAATCTGGACACCATCAAAGTGGGGCAATTGTCCAAGAGCGAGAACTGTAAGTATGCTCCAGATCGGCTCAGATTTGATTAGTGCAAATGCAATTGTACGCGAGAGTGCAAAGCGGACAAATTTGCTCAATTGTCGCGAATTAAAAGAGCAGCAAATGGCTTTATTTATCATTTGTATAACGTATGCACCAGGAGGGAGGGCGGTAGGGAAGGCAACGGCTACGGCTACAGCTATAGCTATGGGCAGTGCATATAAAGCTGCCTTTTTATTACGGCTGATTAGGCCGACGAACTGAGGCGTCCGGCGCGTTCTCAGTTTGCATTACGCCACGTTTTCGTCAATAGCATATAGAGTTATAGTATAGAATATTATGAACAGCGTTAAGTAAAAGTTTCCATTTCACTGCGATTTCTTCAATAGCATATAGAGATATGGTATAACATTACTATACTAAATAATCTAGTGTAAGAAAATATCATTAGATATAGATATAGACATTAGATATATATATATATATTATTGTAAAAGACTGATGAACCGAGGCAAGCAGTGCGTTCTCAATTTTCTTTTCGTCAATAGCGCGATATAGTATAAAAATATTATGAACAGAACTGAACTTAAGAAAACGATCATTTATTATATGATTATTTATCAAATATTATAATTACTCTCAGCTCCTTTTTCTCTGCAATTTCGCCAAGTTTAGATATTGTAAAGTATTATTATAAACAGATCTAGCTTTAAGAAAAAGATTCTATATGGTATCAGTTTTACAAACATAAAAATATAATGAGAAGATCTTGACTTAAGCGCTGGGAAAAGCAATGCGTTCTCAGCAGCTTTTTCGCTGAAATTTAGCCAATAGCATATATATGATATATTATGGATATAAAATAAGATCTTGCCTTAAGAAAAAAAATTGGTATCACCATATTTACATCATCATTACATAAGTATAAATTCAAACAAGTTCATAAATGGTCCATTTGATGTATGTCTATATCTTAAAAATATTGATCTTGCGAGAAAGCTCGCTCTTGAGATCATTGCATACTTTGCGTTGCCCGAGAAAGCTTTCGCAGCGGAGCTTACGCTCGCCAAACTCATTGCATACTTTGTGTAAGCGCCTAATCAAACTTTACACACACACACACACACAAACACACATGCTCAATCTCTGCTAAACACATCTCTATGCATTACAACTACACGCACACACGCAATCGAACTGCACACAGACCTGCAGCTGTTCGACAAGTACCATGCGAAACTGAGCAACCTGCTTATCAATATGGAGAACACCTTGAGCGTCCGTGCGCTCCAGGGAGGTAAGTGCCGTCGGGTCCAGCGAGTTGTGATTCTGCCCGGCATGTGATTATGATGTAGTTCGCTTGTATGTATGTATGTATGCATGTGTGTGTGAATTAGACATTTACACACACGCCTTAACATATGTCACTGTATGCGTAGCCTGCTAGCTGCTATCTTAATTTTGATTAACCTTCTCTCTCATATCTGGCATGAATCATGGCCATAAAAATCGTATCTCTCGATTGCACCTAGACTTGTATGTCTGTATGTGTGTGTGTGTGTGTGTGTGTCTATGTAGTGGAAGAAATCTGAGATAATAGGGCTGAAATTCATTGAGTATCAGTTTGTAGGGCCCGAAACTAACACGAAACTAAACTCACGTTACACTAGCTAAAATCGCGGGCACTTGGCGCACTGATAACACACACAAACACACACACACACACACAGAGCAGTGATAAAGCCTGCCTGCAGCAGTGCTGTGTGTGTGCGTGATTGAAGCACCGACAATACAACACTCAAGAATTTGTAGCGACAGTTGGCCTTAGCCAGATGACAGACCGAGATACGCGCATTAATCATACGCAACGTGCGCCAACTGGTTTTAGGTGTAAATTGGCGATTTACACGGCGACGCGAAGAGTTTCGAACGCAAAGAAAAGTCGTGTATGGTCTCCCGATTTCAAATGCCTCATCATACAAATTACAAAGTCAAATATGTAAGTGCCGCTCAGAGGCACACGCGAACACGCTGATTGCAGGCGATAAACAAGTCAAGCAGTTTTCGAAAATTGCAAAAAAAAAAAAAAAAACAAAAAGCTATAGCCACACGATTCGAATACAGGAAGCGAAACTAGAAGCATTATTCATACATTTTTTAAAGTTTTATTATGTCATCTAGAGAATTGGAAAACGTCAAATATTCTCGAAAAACTATATAAGTTATATGATATATAGCAGTATCAGTAAAATATTGCCGATTCTATCGACAGCTCGTATCGAAATGCTCGAGCTGAGCGAAAAGCGAACTGTTTGTATGGCATTACAAAGCAATAGATAGGTGTGCATGTATGTGCCTGCCTGTGCTTGTGTGTGCCTGCCTGTGCTTGTGTATTTCTTTATCTGTCTCTGTATGAGTGTGTGAGTGTGTGTGAGCGGCGCTTTGGCACACTCACACGGAGATATTCGCTACTCACTGCGAGGCAGTTGCCAGTCGCAACGCGCGCTGATCGCAACGTTTTGGCCGCGAGCCGAGCAAACGGAGCCGCAGCCGTAGCCGGCGAACGGAGAGATACAAAGCGCAAGAAATAGCTGCAAAAGCAAAGTAAAAGCAGACATTAAAGCCGAAAACTATGGCACATAAAAGTGATAATGATAACATAAAAATAAAGTCAACGAGAAGAAAGGCCGCAAACAAGCCCGAAAGATAGCAGATAACACACACAGACTCTCGCACACTCGCGGCGTGAAGATTCGCATCGCTTGCGAGAAAGCAATTCATAAGTTATCGCCAACCTTGACCCGCAACAGAAAATATATATAAATATATATATAGTATATTTCAGTAAAAATCCGAAATGCGAATCGAGCAAAAATAACTCGAAACGAAAGCGGGAAGAAGCTCTAAACAACGTTAATAAATATTAATGATGGCCCAGCGGCCAAGAGATTATAAGTGTAAATCATAGAAGAAGCATAGACACATATATATATATTTGTTGTTTGGTATATACCATATAATTTATGCAAAACGTGAACTCAAAAGTGAATAAAACTTAATCGCTCGGCCTAAATGACTTGCGCAATTATCGAGTACTTTGCGAGGAGCTGAACTGAACTCTGAACCGAACTTGACTCGCGACTCGACTTGCTCGCTGTACCTTGAACAGATCACAGCAGATCAGAACAGAACACATATATTATATATTATCTTATTTTGTTATTGTTATTGTTATTGTTATTATTGCCATATGAGCTAAGCGGGCTCAGGCTCGGGCTCGGGCTCGGGCGTCGGGTTCGCTCCGTTGACCGGTTGTGTTGTGCTTCATTAATGATATTAGCTGGAAACACAGGCAGGCAGACAGACAGACAGACAGACAAACGGACAGGCTTATGCAAAACGAGGCAGAGATACATTTCAATCTTTGACATTTTTGTGCGCATACCTGAATGAGTAACGGCAAATGCGAGCCAGACAATAGGGGGGCAGACTAACAATAATATAGAAACACAACATAGCCAAATGGAAATGTCAGCGAGGCGTCGAGAGCAGCGCGATAAAGAAATTTACGGGCTTTGTAAGGCGAAATAGATAAACTCTGGGTTATTAATTATGTTTACCGCAAGCAAACATTGGCCAAAGCAGCGACGATTTGCGATTGTTTTGTTTCCAGCGAGTGTGTGTGCGTGTGTGCGATTTTCAGCCTGAATAAGCCAATAGTGTAATATTTTTGTGTGAACTGAAGCGAGCGAATGCGAAAGCGAATGCAAACTCATGAGGTGTTGTCATTCTTGTCGCACGCTGCGTATGCGTAATATGAAGTATTAAACATAAACATTTATACAGGCCAAACAAACAGTCAAGTGTCAATACACAATTGAACTATCGTAACAAGTCGTAAGCAAAGCTAAACAACTGAACAACCGTGAACATATATATCGAGGGTATAAGCACGCATCAACTCTATGTGCATGCAGCATGGACTTTACGTTGGGCCTCGTAACGGGCATGTACGCCGTTATAGCCGTAATTGTCTTTTACGTTGTTTACATCATTGAGGTGAAATTAGGTATGCCTTCTAGCAGAGCTCAGAGCTCGATAATCACTCAATTATTCACTCTCTCACTCACTCACTTACTCACTCAGTCGCTCACTTTCTACACTCGACTTTTCACTTTTCCATTATGCATTCTCGTTTTGTTAACATTCGTGCTAACCATTGAGCTCGTACTATTCTTAGACCCGCGACGCTTTTGTTGCATGCCCCGCTAATGCTGCCCCCCTTTCGCATGCTTACAGATTTGCCCGCCATTGTCAGCGGGAACAATAACAACAACCACGGCAGCAACAACAACAACAACAGCACTGAGCAAAATGGGGACTCGCAGCTGGCGGACTTATCGCAAGCGCGTCTACGCAATCTCATTGAGAGCATCATTGCGGAGACGCTGCAGGGCGTCGGAGTCGGGCCTAGCCCCAGCACCGCCGTCTCTGAGATCAGCCTGGACACACGCTCCAACGGGCAGTTGTCGGTGCTCAGCAATGGCAACAAGCGGCGCCATCGCACAGAGCACTACTTCGAGCCGAAAATCTATCAGGATCTGTTGGCCACCGCGGTGCTGAATAAGGTAAGCAGGCAGGCCTATTGCCACACTGCTGCAACACTGACCTCTGGCAACTGTTGCTGCTGGTTTCTGCTGGTAATCCCTTCGATCCCTGCAACCCTGCTGGCAACTTCCGTTCAGTTTTCGCTTTCACTCGGCCCCCAGCACTGCTGGGGCTTCCAGTGTGACCCAAAGCCAGCACAGCGGCAGTTGCCACTAATTAGTTGCTGATGAGTGTTGCAGGCGTACAGACGCATTCGAAACAGAATCGCACAGTGGACAATCGCTGAGCCAAACAGAACACTAATTGGATCATTCAGATTGGTGAAAAACTGAGATTCATCCAGCAGACGGCATCAACCAGAGCTGATTCAGCCATGGCGGACTCAGAGCAGCATGTAACTATAACACAGCAGCAGCAACAACAACTGTTGCTGTTGCTGTTGCATCACGGACACGAGCCGTAGCACAAACCTATCTTATCACGGGCAGCTAGCTAAATATCATGCTGACTTAAAACGAGTGGCGAAACCTATTGATTATTTTCTTAACTAAAAATCGTAGACCCTTTCCAGCTGCGTCATGGCAAAATCGATCGAAGTTTAGGTACAACAATGACGTCAGCGCTGAGCAACGATTGCCGGTTGCATGCAGCACACTTACTACTACTACCTGCTACCTTCTCCCCTTCTAGTCAAGGTCATTCAACGGTTTTTCCTATTTTGCTTTCCCACAGATTGCGGACAAGGAGGGCAACACGAGGCTCATATCGGAGAGCACACCGGACTTGAGTGGTCACAACATTGATGAAAATTACAATGCTGAAGCGTTGAGCACTACGTCTGGCAGCTCCATAGAGCCGCGCAGCGATTCCAGCCTCACCGACAACGAACTGGTACTTAATGTAGGTTCAGCTCTAGCACATATTTCACACAGATAATACTATATGATTGTATTCTCTTTTACTCGCAGCCTGGCAAAACCGATTCACACTCCGGTTTACAGCTGGACCTGGAGCGTGAATCGGTCTTGAGTAATTATATTGCTGCGCATATGGTGCCTCTGCCCGATTTCTCAGCATCAGTTACTGAGTCAGAGGATGGTAAGTCATGCTAGCAACTGCTCGATCTACAAACTATTGCTAACTTCAATTACTTCCATAGATGTACATTCGATGACATCGAGCATGATCGGAGACGGCACTTGGGAAGACAACTGGCTGTTCAAGAAAAAGCGCAACACTTTGCAGACCGCGGGAGCCCCGAGCAGCATTGGCATGCTGGTGCCGGCACCCAAGGAGAATGTGCGCGCACAGATTGGAGACCGTACCGCCGATGAGGTTAGCGATCTGTCCGAAATCGGATCAGATGCTGAGGAATCCTCGTTGGACTTGCTACGTTGCAACGATCTAAATGATCGCCTGTTGAGCAAGCACCTTATCGGTGGACAAAACACAAAACTAGTGCTTGACGAATTAGTGGATCGTACGAGCCTAACCTCAAACACTCTGCCAGACGAACATGAGCCTGCTTTCACCGAGACCACGAATACGTTTGTCACCCAACCTAATGCAACTACCGTGCCAGAAGAAGATCAAAAGTTAGAGAGCAAACCGTTGGCGCCTCCTCCGCCAATGAGTTTTCAGGACAATCAAGAAAATGAAGATCCCACACAGACGCTTATAGCAGGTAATTGCACAGCAAGTTTGATATATACCTGTCATTTTCCACAATAATCCCGTATGCTAACCAACTTAACTGTATCATATAAACCTTTTGATTAGCCTATGAGTCTTAGTCCCTTAAATGTTGCTGTAACTTCACTGGAACCTTAGAACCATAGAATACCTGAACCTTAGCCTCAGCGTATTTGTGCATTGTTTTGAAGCAGCGGCATTCAGCTGTCGTTTGTGTTACAGCAGCCTCGTGTGAAACAGATGATCTCAGCGATCTCGAAGGTTGCACGGGCTTTGGCGACGTCGAGTATCTCGAGGACAGCACTCTCGATCTAGAACTTGAAAACACACCATCCGTTATTGAAATATTGGCAGCAATGGCCCTGGGACCGATGCTAGCAGTACCGGCATCTGAGCAACCAGCAGTTTTGACTGCCACCGATATTCATACGCTCAAGGAACTGAGCGATTTAGCTCTTGCCGAAATAAATGCTCGTACATCAGAGCAAACGCATCACTCGCTGGATATCATCGAAGAAGAATACCAGGATGCCCAATCATCACAACAATTCGAAATTCTCGAAGGAGTTCCAGCAGTTGGTGCGGAGGCTGTATCAGAGCCAAAACTTTTTTCAGAGGAAGCACCAACAATAGAGGAGGTTGCTAGTGTGGAAAATGTACCAGAGCCACACCTTGTCTCAGAGAAAGCACCAGCACCAGCAATTGCGAAGGTTTCTAGTGAGGAGGCCACACCAGAGCCAAAACTTGTGTCAAACGAAGCGCCAGCACCAACAAATGAGAAGGTTGCTGGTGTGGAGTCTCTACCAGAGTCACTTGTCTCAAAAATAGCACCAGCAATTGGGCAGGTTGCTAGTGTGGAGACTGTACAAGAGCCTCAGCTTGTATTCAAGGCTGCACCTGCACCAACAATAGAGGAGGCTACTAGTATGGAGGCTGCTCCACAACCACAACTTGTCTCAGAGGAAGCACCAGCAATTGAGGAGTTTGCCAGTGTAGAGGTTACACCTGAGTCCCAACTTATTTTAGAAGAAGCACCCGCACCAGCAATTGAGGAGGTTGCTAGTGAGGAGGCTATACCAGAACAACAACTTGTCTCAGATGAAGCACCAGCAACAGCAATTGAAGAGGTTGCTGGTGTGGAGTCAGTACCAGAGCCACCACTTGTTTCACAGGAAGCACCAGTACCAGCACTTGAAGTGATTACTAGTGTGGGTGCTGTACCAGAGCCACAACTTGTCTCAGACGTTGTACCAGCATTAGCAATTGAGGAGGTTGCTAGTGTAGAGGCTGTACCAGAACCACACCTTGTCTTTGCAGAAGCACAACAACCAGCAAGTGAGGAAGTTTCTATTGTGGAGGCTGTACCACAGCCACAACTTGTCTCTGAGAAAGCACCGATACCAGCAATTGAGGAGGTTGCTAGTGTGGAGGCTTTACCAGAGCCACAACTCACTTTAGAAGAAGCACCCGAACCAGCAAAAGAGGAGGCTACTAGTATGGAGGCTGTACCACAGCCACAACTTGTCTCAGAGGAAGCACCAGCAATTGAGGAGTTTGCCAGTGTAGAGGTTACACCTGAGTCACAACTTATTTTAGAAGAAGCACCCGCACCAGCAATTGAGGAGGTTGCTAGTGAGGAGGCTATACCAGAACAACAACTTGTCTCAGATGAAGCACCAGCAACAGCAATTGAGGTGGTTGCTAGTGCGGAGTATGTACGAGAGCCAAAACTTGTATCAGGGGCTGTAACAGCATCAGCAATTCAAGAGGTTGCCATTGTAGAGGCTGTACCAGAGCCACAACTTGTCTCGGAAGAAGCACAAAAACCAGCAATTGAGAACGTTTCTATAGTGGAGACTGTACCACAGCCACAAATTGTCCCTGAGGAAGCACCGGCACCAGCAATTGAGGAGGTTGCTAGTGTAGAGGCTTTACCAGAGCCACATCTTGTTTTTGTGGAAGCACAAAAACTAGCAAATGAGGAAGTTTCTATTGTGGAGGCTGTACCACAGCCACAACTTATTTCTGAGGAAGCACCGATACCAGCAATTGAGGAGGTTGCTGGTGTGGAGTCTATACCAGAGCCTCAGCTTGTATCCGAGGCTGCACCGGCACCAACAATAGAGGAGGATGCTAATGTGGAGGCTGTACCAGAACCACAATTTGTCTCAAAGGAAGCGCCAGCATCAGTTATTGAGGAGGTTGAAAGCGTGGAGGCTTTACCAGAGCCACAACTTGTATCAGAGGCTGTACCAGCACCAACAATAGAGAATGTCCATAGTATGGACGCTGTACCAGAGCTGCACCTTGTCTCAGAGGAAGCAACAGCACCAGCAATTGAGGAGGTTGCTAGTGTAAAGGCTGTACCAGAGCCACAAATTGTCACAGAGGAAGCACCAATACCTGCAATTGAGGAGGCTATATCAGAGCAACAACTTGTCTCAGAGGAAGCACCAGCACCAGCAATTCAAGAGGCTGCTAGTAAGGAGCTTGTACCAGAGCCACAACTTATATCAGAGGCTGTAACAGCATCAGAAATTCAGGAGGTTGCTAGTGTAGAGGCTGTACCAGAGCCACAACTTGTCTTTGCGGAAGCACAAAAACCAACAAGTGAGGAAGTTTCTATTGTGGAGGCTGTACCACAGCCACAAATTGTCCTTGAGGAAGCACCGGCACCAGCAATTGAGGAGGTTGCTAGCGTGGAAGCTGTACCAGAGCCACAATTTGTCCCAGAGGAAGCACCAGCACCAGCAATTCAAGAGGTTGTTAGTAAGGAGTCTGTACCAGAGCCACAACTTGTATCAGAGGCTATATCAGAGCAACAACTTGTCTCAGAGGAAGCACCAGCACCAGCAATTAAAGAGGTTGCCAGTAAGGAGTCTGTACCAGAGTCACAACTTGTATCAGAGGCTGTAACAGCATCAGCAATTCAGGAGGTTGCTAGTGTAGAGGCTGTACCAGAGCCACAACTTGTTTTTGCGGAAGCACAAAAACCAACAAGTGAGGAAGTTTCTATTGTGGAGGCTGTACCACAGCCACAAATTGTCCTTGAGGAAGCACCGGCACCAGCAATTGAGGAGGTTGCAAGTGTAGAGGCTGTACCAGAGCCACAATTTGTTTCACAGGAAGCACCAGTACCAACACTTGAAGAGATTACTAGTGTGGGTGCTGTACCAGAGCCACAACTTGTCTCAGACGTTGTACCAGCATTATCAATTGAGGAGGTTGCTAGTGTAGAGGCTGTACCAGAACCACACCTTGTCTTTGTGGAAGCACAACAACCAGCAAGTGAGGAAGTTTCTATTGTGGAGGCTGTACCACAGCCACAACTTGTCTCTGAGGAAGCACCGATATCAGCAATTGAGGAGGTTGCTAGTGTGGAGGCTTTACCAGAGCCACAAATTGTAACAGAGGAAGCACCCACACCAGCAATTGAGGAGGTTACTAGTGTGGAGGCTGTACCAGAGCCACAACTTGTTTCACAGGAAGCACCAGTACCAGCACTTGAAGAAATTACTAGTGTGGGTGCTGTACCAGAGCCACAAATTGTCTCAGAGGCAGCACCGATACCAGCAATTGAGGAGGTTGCTTGTGTGGAGGCTTTACCAGAGCCACAACTTGTCTCAGAGGAAGCACCAGCAATTCAGGAGTTTGAAAGCGTGGAGGCTTTACCAGAGTCACAACTTGTATCAGAGGCTGTACCAGCATCAGCAATTGAGGAGGTTGCTAATGTGGATGCTGTATCAGAGCTACAACTTGTTTCACAGGAAGCACCCGAACCAGCAATTGAGGAGGTTGCTAGTGAGGAGGCTGTACCAGAACCACAACTTGTCTCACAGGAAGCACTAGTACTAGCACTTGAAGAGATTACAAGAATGGGCGCAGTACCAGAACCACAACTTGTCTCAGAGGAAGCACCAGTACCAGCAATTGAGGAGGTTGCTAGCGTGGAGGCTTTACCAGACCCACAACTTGTATCAGAGGCTGTACCAGCATCGACAATTGAAGAGGTTGCTAATGTAGATGATGTACCAGAGCTACAACTTGTTTCACAGGAAGCACCAGGACTAGCAATTGAGGAGGTTGCTAGTGTGGCGGCTGTACCAGAGCCACAAATTGTCCTTGAGGAAGCACCGGCACCAGCAATTGAGGAGGTTGCTAGTGTGGAGGCTGTACCAGAACCAGCACCAGCAATTCAGGAGGTTGAAAGCGTGGAGGCTTTACCAGAGTCACAACTTGTATCAGAGGCTGTACCAGCATCAACAATTGAGGAGGTTGCTAGTGTAGAGGCTGTACCAGAACCACACCTTGTCTTTGCGGAAGCACAAAAACCAGCAAGTGAGGAAGTTTCTATTTTGGAGGCTGTACCACAGCCACAACTTGTCTCTGAGGAAGCACCGATGCCAGCAATTGAGGAGTTTGCCACTGTGGAGGCTGTACCAGAGCCACAACTTTTTTCACAGGAAGCACCAGTACCAGCAATTGAGGAGGTTGCCAGTGTGGAGGCTGTACCAGAACCACAACTTGT
Source organism: Zaprionus bogoriensis (assembly GCA_035046045.1). Taxonomy (NCBI): domain Eukaryota; kingdom Metazoa; phylum Arthropoda; class Insecta; order Diptera; family Drosophilidae; genus Zaprionus; species Zaprionus bogoriensis. The sequence goes on along the minus strand of JAWNOI010000066.1, from coordinate 2,884,731 downwards.
TTCAGAGGAACCACCAGTTCAAGTACTTGAAGAGATTACTAGTGTGGGTGCTGTACCAGAACCACTTAACTCAGAAAAAGCACCCGCACCAGCAATTGAGGAGGTTGCTAGTGTAGAGGCTGTACCACTTAACTCAGAAAAAGCACCCGCACCAGCAATTGAGGAGGTTGCTAGTGTAGAGGCTGTACCACTTAACTCAGAAAAAGCACCCGCACCAGCAATTGAGGAGGTTGCTAGTGTAGAGGCTGTACCAGAGCCACAACTTGTCTCAAAGGTAGCACCGATACCAGAATTTGAGGAGGTTGCTAGTGTGGAGGCTTTACGTAAGCCACAACTTCTCTCAGAGGAAGTACCAGCACCAGGAATTGAAGAGGTTGCTGGTAAGGAGCCTTTACCAGAGCCACTTAACTCAGAAAAAGCACCAGCACCAGCAATTGAGCAGGTTGCTGGTGTGGAGGCTTTACCAGAGCAACAACTTTTATCAGAGGCTATACCAGCATCAGCAATTGAGGAGATTGTTTGTGTAGAGGCTATACCAGAGCCACAACTTGTCTCTGAGGAAGCACAGATACCAGCAATTGAGGAGGTTGCTAGTGTGGAGGCTGTACCAGTGCCACGCCTTGTTTCACAGGAAGCACCAGAACTAGCAATTAAGGAGGTTGCTAGTGTGGATGCTTTACCAGAGCCAAAACTTGTCTCAGAGGAAGCACCAGCACCAGGAATTGAGGAGGTTGGTAGTAAGGTACCAGAGCCACAGCTTTTACCCGAGGCTTTATCAGCATCACCAATTGAGGAGGTTGCTAGTGTGGAGGCTTTAGCAGAGCCACAGCTTGTCTCACAGAAAACACTAGTACCAGCACTTGAAGAGGTTACTAGTGTGGGTGCTGTACCAGAGCCAAAACTTGTCTCAGAGGAAGCACCGATACCAGCAATTGAGGAGGTTGCTAGTGTAAAGGCTTTACCAGAGTCACAACTTGTCCCAGAGGAAGCACCGTTACCAGCAATTGAGAAGGTTGCTAGTGTGGAGGCAGTACTAGAGCCACAGCTTGTTTTACAGGAAGCACCAGAATCAGCACTTAAAGAGATTGCACGTTTGTGTGCTGTACAAGAGCCACAACTTGTCTCAGAGGAAGCACCAGCACCAGCTATTAAGGAGGTTGCTAGTGTGGAGTCTGTACCAGAGCCACAACTTATATCCGAGGCTATACCAGCATCTGCAATTGAGGAGGTTGCTAGTGTGGCGGCTGTACCAGAGCCACAACTTGTATCAGAGGAAGCACCCACACCAGCAATTGAGAAGGTTGCTAGTGTAGAGGCTGTACCAGAGCCACAACTTGTTTCAGACGAAGCACCAGTACCAGCACTTGAAGAGATTACTAGTGTGGGTGCTGTACCCGAGCAAAAACTTGTCTCACAGGAAGCGCCGATACCAGCAATTGAGGAAGTTTCTATTGTGGAGGCTGTACCACAGCCGCAATTTGTCTGTGAGAAAGCACCAGCAATTGAGGAGGTTGCTATTGTGGAGGCTGTACCAGAGCTCCAACTTGCCTCAAAGGAAGCACCAGCACAAGTTGTCTCAGTGGAGGCACCAGAAGAACAAATTGAGGAGGTTGCTAGTATGGAGTCTGTACCAGAGCCACAACTTATATCCGAAGCTGCACCAGCACCAACAATAGAGGAAGTTTATATTGCGGAAGCTTTACCAGATCCACAAATGGTTGAAGAAGAAGTACTAGCACCAGCAATTAAGGTAGTTGCTAGTATGGAGGCAATAAGAGAGCCACAACTTGACTTAGAGGAAACAACAGCATCAGCAACTGAGGAGGGTGCTAGTGTGGAGGCTTTATCAAAACCACAAATTATATTAGATGCAGCACCAGCAATAAAAGAGGTTGCTAGTGTGGAAGCTTTACCAGAGCCACAACTTATCTCAGAGGGAGCACCACCACCACAACGGATTGAGGAGGTTGCTAGTGTGGAGTCTGTACCAGAGCCACAACTTTTATCCAAGCCTGCACCAGCATCAACAATAGAGGAAGTTAATATCCCGGATGCTCTACCAGGACCACAAATGGTCGAAGAAGAAGCAACAGCAATTGAGGAGGTGGCTAGCATGGAGGCTGTACCAGAGCCACAACTTGTCTTAGAGGAAGCAGCAGTATCAGCATCAGCAATTGTGGAGGATGCTAGTGTGGAGGCTGCATCAAAACCAGAAATTGTCTCAGAGGAAGCTCTGCCAACGCCACAACTTTTCTTCGAGGAAGCACCTGTACCAGCTGTGGAGGATGTTATTAGTGTTGAGGCCGTTGCAGAATCACAAGGTCTAACCCAAGTATTGGATCAACTTTTAAATAACAACGATGAGACTTATTCTGAAATTCCACAAATGGCATCTGATTCTACTAAGAGCGATAGTTCCGCTCTAGGTAAAGCGTCTCAAAAGTGCTTGCGAAGACAGCCAAATATCCAAGACACAACACCGAGCGATGGAGAATCTCCTACTAGACCTGTGAATATCTTAGGGACCATTTGCAAGTTTTACATCAAAGACAAGCGACTGTTAGCAACGATTGAAAAGCGACGCCAACGCTCCCTGATAATGCACAAATATCTGAGTTCCTTTGATTCCTTTGATGAAACTATTGATGAAGTAGAATATGAAACGCATCCTAGTCTCTTTGACGAATTAAGCTCATATCAGCCTATTAGCATAGACCACACTAGTTTTAGTACTGAGTTCGAACAGCCTCGCATTATAACTGAGGAGGAATCAGATTTTCATTTAGATTGTAAGATCGATAAGTATTCGCCAGAGCGTATAGAAGAATTCTCAACGCATGACCAAGACTTGGATTTAGAATTAATCTCCAATATGTCAGATATTGCCAGTCAAACTTCATTTGATATCGATGATGATATCGATAACGGATTTCTCATAGTTGGTAGCTTGACTGAAATTGGTTTCAACTTTATTAATCATATTCTTTTCTCAGATCAATTAAGCTCAAACTCAAACGATAGCGTTAAGAGCGCGCCGTCTACCTCGCACGAGACCTTTAGCGGCGACGCGGACTCTGTTAATGATACTAATGATAGTTACAGAACTGAATTGATTTTGGATGAGGCAATGTCTAGTAGTGCAACAACTAACAACACTAACGATACCACTAATACTAATCCCAACAACAACGACAACAACTCCAACACTAACACTACACGAACACGGCCGAATGGCAAACTAACAAATGGTTCACTCAGATGGTCTAACAAAGCGGCCAACACATTGAGTTATGGCGTAGATAATGGCGTCGATAAGCAAGCCAAAGATGCAAATGATAATGACATTGATATCATTGATGATTATGATGTTGTACTATTGCGGCGCTATGCCCCAGGTAACACGCACTTCTGGCCACCACTGTCATCACTCGGTGTTTGTTGTCTCCTTTCGTAAACCGCTTCTTGTCTTCTGTTTTTAGACTGGCTAACATCTTGCTTATGTGTCTAGCACATGTCGTAGTCATGTAGTATGCTTGAGTCTTACGCACTTCCGATTCCCTTACAGGCTCTATAGCGGAACGTGAGGTAAAGAAATGGTACAATGCCGTCGACATGCCAAATAATCCCTACGCGCCCGAGGCCCTCAAGCAGCGCATCAGCGGTACTCAGGAGCGCTTCATGGACGTACCCAACATCAGTCCCAGTGCCGAGCAGAAGGCCCTGGTTAGCGCCATGACCAACGCCGCCACTGAGGACTTACGGCCTCCAAGTCGGGCAGAGGACTACAAGCGGTAAGTTTGCAAATCGCTCTGTATCCCTCTTCATATTGACTTACGACAAGATTTTAAGCGCTCAGAACTTTGCCAAAAACCATGCAATATTCATATGGAATGTTATTTTGGCCATTGTCTGGAATCTCAAAAATTGATTTGAAGAAAAAACTAACTAGTATCATCCACACTTGCAGCTACAGCCGCGACTACTACATCAACAATGCGCCCAATGATGACGCTTTGGCCAACGGCAGAGGACACTCGCTGGGCGCCAGCGTCAGCGTTGGCAGCATCGGGCCGAAGGCTGAGCAGACAGACGAGGATATTGTCATCAATGAGGTAAATCCATCGCATGGCCGCATTACAAGTAGCGCTCGCAGCGACCTTGCTGACCTCTCACATTGGACGCTGTCGACGCCAGTGCGACGCAGCAGCTCGCTAAAATTCATTAACAAACGTAATTCCCCCACATTAACCGCCTATGCCGCAACCTCAGCCTCAGGATCAGCGTCAGTGTCAGGTGCAGCAGGTAGAGCCTCAACCGTAGAGCGTCCGGCAACGTCGGCGTCGCATTATCGCGACTCTGGCTTGGGTGTAGATCATGACTTAGATGACTTTGACGTACGCTCGCATCGCTCGTGGCGCAGCAGCACGGGCCACGCCCCCAGCTACTTTGGCGCCACCCTGCCCAAACGGCACACACAGTCCACGCTGAGCCTGCATAGCAATGTCAGCGGAGTGTCCTTTGGTTCGTCCGTTTCCAAGAGACGGAGCCAAGGTCTAGGCCTGGGACAGGGACAGGGTCCCTCGGCTGCGGTGCTCACGCAGTTCGAGAAGCAGCTGCTGCACAAGGACCTGAAGCGCAACAGCTTTCGTGCTGTGTCCGCCACCTCCAAGGATTTCGTAATGAATCCTCTGTTCGAGCGTGAGGTGCCGACCAAACCGAGCCTGGACGATCAGGACTCTGGCGTCGATAGTTGTCTGAACGGGTTCAGCGGCGCCGACGTCGAGGCCAAGTACAGCAACAACAGCCTGCTCTTCTAACAGTCCGTATAGCTCGTGTAGCATCACACCTTGTCGTAGTCCCCTAGGAGCACCTTCTGCCAAAATACGCATAGCTAAAATTAGTCAAGTTTTAATACAAGTCGCTAGTCAGTAAATGCAACGCAACTTCACGGTTCAGAAACAGAAACAGAATCTCCAGCACAGGGTGGGATAGGCTCTAGGCAGGCAGTGCCATCGGCTCAAGCTACTGTAGCAGTAACAACTACCACTGTAACAGGAAATGTAACTGTAACATTGCAGCAACTAAAACTGCAACTGTAACAACAATAATAACAGTAACTGTAGCAGCAACTTTAACAGCAGCTGAAACTGTAAAAGCAACTGTAACAGCAACTAAGGCAGCAACTATAATAGCTGTAACTGTAACATAGCAGCAACTGAACTGTAACTGTCACTGTACCGTAACTGTAGCTGTAGCTGTAGCTGTACCTTTCGAACGCACCAGAGCAAGCTGCACCCAACTTTCCTCTACTTTGGCTGAGAATGTTGAGCTAGTGTTCGATCTGCCCGATTGTATCTTATAATTCTGTAATAATAATAATAATGATTTTTAATGCTAATCGCTAATGCGCCTAAGAGTATGCAGCATTTTATGTTTTAATTATGATTTTTGCTGTTAATTTTTAAAACAAAGCTCAATAATCTTTTGTATGCACATAGTTAATCGAGAGCAACCATACATACTTAATTAATTGCTAACTTCTTTTATAAAACAACTACAATAACAACAACAATAAAGCCAAAAGTTAAACAAAAAAGAACACAAATTCAAGAGAAATGAAACAAATGTTTTTAGTAAATCGCAAAAAAGACAAGTAATCCGTAGGCCTAACTGCAGATAGGTGAGTACGCACTAAAGGTAATCAATCGAGTGTTAATTACACTGATATTTATGGCATCCCTATGGAATTTACTAACAGCATTTGTTTCACTTTGTGCTAAACTCACCGAACCTACGATACTTCCCAACCGAATTCGCTCGTAGCTGTAACTAAGCGGATCTCTTGCATGTCGCTGCTTGATTATCACACTCACACATACTCACACGCACACACATACACCGCTATACATGCATATACATGCGTACATATCGTAACATACATCTTGCATCGTACATCACATCGAGGACCATTCACGAAGCACAGTCGAAGGACCTCGCAATGGCTTGATAAACTTATCTCTTTGTCTTACACGCTTACAATTCTTCTTTTCATATCACTGTTAACTAACTAACCAACATAAACTGTACCTAAAACAACTACTACAACCGAACCCCAACAACGACACACACGAACAAACCTCAACACAAACCCAACAATGTGTTTTATCAAAAGGCAAGCAACTCGGAGCGTCTTTACAAGGCGCAGCCCGTCCAGGTGCTGGACGAGGGCAACGCCAGCCTGGAGACCCAGTCGAATCCCTCGCTGCAATCGCAGCAGACAACGAGCGACGACTCGGACACGGTGCGGGTGTACGATTTCAATAGGCAGGAGACAACTGTACTTAAGGCGACGCCTGCATTGGCCAATGAACAGCCAAGCAGCTCGAGCACGTCGTCCATGGAGTCAGCACTGGGCACGCCTGCTGCCTCCACTTCCTCCTCCTCCTCCGCGACTTCTGCCTCCATGGATGCATCGCGCAAACGAGAGCGTCCCGTGGTGCTGCAATTCGGTCCTGCCGACACGGTGCCCACCGTCTGCTCGTCCCCCACAATGTCCACATCGCGTGGCTCAACGCCGCCGGCGTTTAGATTTCTGCAACCCAAGCGCCGGCTGATCGAACCAAGTCAGGTACTCTCCATCGACGAAGATGAAGTGGTAAGTGGTGAGCAAACAGCGGAACACTCGAGCTTCAACTGCATCTTCCGCAGCTCGAAACAAGTCCGAGTCCCTCGGAGAAGCCCGCAGTTGAGGACGATGTGGTGCACGCCATGCCCTCGGTAAAGGCGCTGGCCCAAGCCTTCCTGCTGACCAGCAAGCGCACGCAGCCGGAGCGACGCTGGCGGGCGAAGGTAAGCAAAATCTATAGAAGTCGATTAACCCTGCACATACTGATGCCTGACGATGCAGCACGTCAAGCTGGCGACGCAGTTGGCGCAGCCGCCACCAGAAACCCCCGAAAAGCCAGGCACGCCAGTGTCGCGTAAGCACATGCTGCAGCATGCCGTCTCCATGGCCGAGGTGGCCGACGAATCCACCATTGCCTCCGATCTATCATCGCTGGAAACGTGAGTAGTGCTCGCCGTCAGGCAATGCCAGCATAGTTTATAAAGCTCTGCCGTCCACAGAGATCCATCCATACAGTCGGAGAGCCAATCCCATGCCATACCCATTGCCTCGCCGGCGAGCCCCGTGCCCGTGCGCCGGGGCTTCCTCAGGAGCAACATTGCTTTCTTTGAGAACTTAAAGTTCAAGTGAATGTTGGCCCGAGCAGAGCTGAGCATCAACTGGACGTGCGGCCATCAGCTGCTGTTCCCGGCCCGGGGAACATGCACACGGATGGCGCGCAGCCCGCACCAGGATACCAAATCAAAGGATCACCAAAAATCATCATGTGCCATGGCCAGACACGGACACAGATCATATCGTTATATCGTTCGCACCGCAAGATTGTCACCCAGTTTAGCTCGTAGTTGTCATTATGCCTATGGCTATTATTATTATGATTATCCATGGATAGTAGCATATTTATTAAATATCTGTTAGCTGCTAATCGCTTGAACAATTTCAATATTGGACCTGTACCTCGATATATATATATATCGGTATAACTACTATTACATAGCGCTTTATGAGTAAAACTTACAGTAAAACAATACGTTGTACTATATTTACTTCCACATCAGATATATATAGTGTATATATATATATATGGTAGGTATATCGTAATGCTGTCAGTTGAGATTTGGTTTAATAATTTCATCAATGTTTTGGAAGATACAAACGAACAGAATATTACAGAGAGACGACAGCGTGTAGGGCTACGACATGGAACACCCTGCCGAGGCGCTACGCTCACATTTGTACAAGTCACAATCGGTACTTTATTTCTCTATTCTAGCTCGATATCGTGTATATATTGTATATTTGTATAAAAATAAATTCTACAGCTCGCAGCTGCATTCACAATGCGATCCTCTGGAGCTACGAGCTCTGGAGTTGCGTGTATCCAATTCGCAAGTTTGTATATCATTTCAATTAGCACATTTGGAATGACGATCACTTCGGTGCGTGGAGCTGCCTCCGGCCACTATGAGCTGTGATGGTGGTGTGGATGCTCCGCCAGGTAGACCACATAGACCAGCGGAATGACGAAGCACAGTGCAAGTATGAATATCAGCAGACAGATCCACGACATGTCGCAGTCGGAGCCAGACCAATCGATTGCCCGCAGCGACGGGCCCGGAATGGGACGCAGCACGGGTGCATGCCTGTCCAACAGCATGTCGTCCAGCAAGGCTGCGTTGTCGTCCAGGTTGGCTGCACATATACAAGATGAGATGCAGAATTAGACAAATGAACAAAGGCGGGCGCATGATTCAACGGAAGAGCCAATAATAATTATATAATGTGTATATAGGTTTATTTATTTATTTTTACTTAGTGCTCGGCTGCAGTTCGTACAGTTAAGCTGAAATCGTAACTTAATTGTAGGTCATATAACGTGGCGTGGCGCTGAACTTGGCGTAGCTCTTGATAACCTTGTTGACCGCCTCGAGGAAGTCCTTCTCGGTGGCCACCTTACGGCGTGCCCGTATGGCGAACATGCCCGCCTCGGTGCACACCGAACGGATCTCTGCGCCCGTCGAGTTGGGGCACAGACGCGCCAGCAGATCGAAACGAATGTCACGCTCAACGGACATCGAGCGTGCGTGGATCTTAAAGATGTGCGAGCGTCCATCCTGATCGGGCAGACCGAATTCCACTTTACGATCGAGACGGCCGGGACGCATCAGAGCGGGATCCAGGGTATCAGGTCTGTTGGTGGCCATCAGCACCTTGATGTTGCCACGGGGATCGAAGCCATCCAGCTGATTGATGAGCTCCAACATGGTGCGCTGCACTTCATTGTCGCCGCCAGCTCCATCATCGAAACGTGCACCGCCAATGGCATCGATTTCATCGAAGAAGATGAGGCAAGCCTTCTTGGAGCGCGCCATCTCGAACAGTTCACGCACCATACGTGCGCCCTCGCCCACGTACTTCTGCACCAGCTCCGAGCCGATGACGCGAATGAAGCAGGCATCTGTGCGATTGGCCACGGCACGAGCGCACAGGGTTTTGCCAGTGCCCGGCGGGCCGAACAGCAGCACACCCTTGGGAGGCTCAATGCCCAGATTGACGAACTTCTCGGGATGCAGCAGTGGGGTCTCCACCACCTCACGCAGCTTCTCGATCTGCTCCTTGCAGCCACCGACATCGCTGTAGGTCACATCTGGCTTATCCTCCACCTGCATCATCGTGACAGTGGGATCGATTTTAGGTGGCAGCGGTATGTGGATTTGGTACTTGTTGCGATCAACGCCAACACGCATGCCCTCCTCAATGTCCGTAGGCGCCACCGAGTCGGCCAGATCCACCACGAACTTGGCGAACTGCTTCACATTGATAATGTACTTGGGATCGTCGGAGTCGGCATTGATGATCTTTGTGCAACGCGCCACCTGGAGGGGCTGCTCGTTCTGCAATATTTGCTTATCGGCAGCCAAGTCCCAAAGAGCTGGCGGCGCGAGGCCTGTGTCGCTCTCCTTGATGCCAGTCAGCTCGTTGACCTGCTTGACTGCCTTCTGTATGTCCTCCTCGATGTTTTTTATGGACTTGTGGTACTGGCTCTGGCCGTACGTCTTCAGCAGCTCGATGTCGCCCTCGTCGAGGGACTTGATCTCCTTGTCCTCCTTCTCCTCGTGCTTCACCTTGCGCTGATCATCTCCCAAATAGTCCGGCATATTGATTTACTTGTTGAACAATGAATTAATAATAAAAATCGAGGTGTTTTCGCCAACGCTTGTGTTTTCCAGCAAATTTTGATGGCGAGTGTGGCCGTATTTCCAATGACTAAACAATTTGACGGCTGCGGCCAACTTAACTCTCTAACTTAACAGACACCTAACAGAATTGCTCCACACGCAAACAGGGTAGCCCAAGAGCACAAAGACTTTGCCTGGTTGGCTTATACCCAGCTGTTACACACTTATGTCGGAATTTTGAACATGAATTCTAGGCCAACTATTCCTACTTAGCTGCAATTCAAATTGCTCAACTCACCGTCGGAGTCCGGAAAGCCGTTAACTGCATTGTAGATTGCGCTGCCATCTCTTCGGCTCGACGACTGACCCTCGTTTGTGACGCCACCCGAGGCATTCACTGCGGCCACCAGCAGGCGCTCGTTGAGCATCAGACGCGCATCCTCCAGGGGATTCCGCTCGATGGCCGACGGCTCCTTCTCGAGATTGTGCCTGGGACTGTTGTTGCCGCTGCGATGAACGGCGGGCAGCTCGTTCGCGTCCACGCTGCCCAGCAGGACGTTGTGCACCGTGACGGGAATGCGTATAATGCGACGTGCATGAATCTCGTTCTCGCGATCGATCTTATTCAGACGCTTGATGTCCGCCACAGAGCAGTGGAAACGCAGCGCCAGCGCCTGCAACGTGTCGCCCTCCTGCACCTTCACCTCCAGCGTGTTCTCGAAGCGCGACAGCTTGGCATGGCCATTGCTGGAGCCGGATCTGTTGGACAATTGGACCAGGTCCACGAACTCGCCGCTGCCCTCCATGTTAGTATGCGCGGCTCCGGCTCTGGCAAATATGTCCTCCTCCATGCCGTCGTGCTGGTCACCTTCCCAGTTGTGCTGCTGCTGCTGCTGGCGCCTGTAAAACGAAGCACACGCGCATCATGCACGGAGCACGGAACAGGGAGCGCAACAGTCGAGTTGGCGTTGACTTACACATTTCGACGCATTATTTATTTGTTGGCGCTGCTCTTGCTGTCACTTGGCAATCAGGCGGCAGGCGAGATGCTGGTCATTAGCGAGCAAATCAATTAGTACATAAATTTACGTGAAATTTCGTGCTGCGAACGAAAACAAATACCCCACGTCTCAGGTTGAGCGAACGTATTTACCAGACCAGAGTCACCCTGTGCTAACAGATTTCTCAATTTTCGATCGTTTGTTGCTGTTAAAATTCTGCGAGCCTTCCGATGCCTTCTACTGTGGTATCATTAACGCAGAGCCTTTGGAGTCCCAATTATAGCTGGCCCCTGGCAGTAGGAGCGTCAATCTATTTTCTAAAGTAAGTGCTTGCAGTAGCCTAAGAAAATGTGAATTTTGCAACCCTGCACCCAGGGTGCCCATTAGGTTATGTTAAGCGAGTATACCGCGCTGTTAATTCGTTGTATATAAAACACTTTCAATCAAATACATTTTACAATCACAATTTATGCTTATAGCTATAGCTAAGAACGATGTACGAATAAAACTATTCGAATATATATGTAAATCAAACACGCACACCAGAAGCGATGACAGAAGCTTGTTTGTTAACTAGTTACAGGGTATACCAGATTCGAAGCAGCGCGAGTGTTGTGCCGTACGCGTAATTGGGCGAGTGCATTGCCGTGTAGAGTATTTTGTGCCTACATACATATATTTATGTTCACCTCAAGTTCGCGATGAGGCTATTCGCGTTCCTTAACAGCCGCCCCATATTCTGGCTAAGTGTCACTGGCACTGCGGTGGGCGCCAGCTGTTTCATAAAGTGAGTTACCCCTCCCCCCTCCCCTGTTTCCATTCATGATTGTACCCAATGCTAACAACAACAACAACAAAACGTATTATGTGCGGCCGGCAGAGACCTTATGCAAGGCGCCAAGTTCACGAAGGAGACGGACGAGTGCTCCAAGGTGATGATTGTGACCGGCGCGAACAGCGGCATCGGCAAGGAGACCGTGCGGGAGCTGGCGCGACGTGGTGCCACCGTTTACATGGCCTGCCGCGACATGCAGAAGTGCGAGGCGGCGCGGGAGGAGATTGTGCTGGAGACCAAGAACAAGTACATCTACTGCCGCAAGTGTGACTTGGCCTCGCTGGACTCCATTCGCAGCTTTGTCTCCACGTAAGTAGTAAACCCCATCGCACACTGATCTGACTGTACAAGTTGCCAAATGCTTGCAGCTTCAATCGGGAGCAGGAAAAGCTGCATGTGCTCATCAACAATGCGGGCGTCATGCGTTGTCCGCGATCTCTGACCAAGGAGGGATTCGAGATGCAGATCGGTGTCAATCATTTGGGACACTTTCTGCTTACCAATCTGCTGCTGGACACGCTTAAGGTGCGTCGTATCCGACTGTTCAACTCCAACTATCAATGAGTTTCTATTTGCCTCGTAGAGATCGCAGCCCAGTCGCATTGTCACCGTCTCCAGCTTGGCGCACACCCGCGGCGAAATTAATACGGGGGATTTGAACAGCGAAAAGTCCTACAACGAGAGCAAGGCCTACAGCCAGAGCAAGTTGGCCAACATATTGTTCACAAGGGAACTGGCCAGGCGCTTGGAGGGTACCGGTGTAACGGCCAATGCTGTGCATCCTGGCATCGTGGACACCGAACTCTTCAGGCACATGGGTTTCTTTACCAGTTTCTTTGCGGGGTTAGCATTGCTTGCCCTATATTTATATACCTATATTTTACATTATATTAATTCCGTTGTAGCCTCTTTGTTAAGCCCTTGTTTTGGCCATTCGTTAAGACGGCCAAGAACGGCGCACAGACCAGTTTGTATGTGGCACTCGACCCAGAATTGGTCAACGTGTCTGGGCAGTACTTCAGCGATTGCGCTTTCAAAGACATATCTCCCGCGGCCACTGATGATCATATTGCCAAATGGCTCTGGGCCGTCAGCGAGAAATGGACGCAATCGGAACTGCTTCACATCAGGCAGAAACAAGACATAATAAAAGCGAATTCACCCGGATGCTGTGCGTCAGACAATGTGTAGCGCTTAGTATGGTACTTCCAGCATCATCTATTCAAATTTTCTGTATGGGAACATTTCTTGTAAATTTAAATTTATGTACGTTATTTGTATATAACAATAAATATCGATAGCACAACTATCGCGTTATGCACAAGAAGTTTTAATTTGCATTCTATATCTTAAGCGTGCATTTCGTAATTTCATTAAATTTGGAATATATTTGTAGCTAAAGACTAATCACAACTAAAGTAATCAAAATATTCTTTATATTATATATATTTATGTAAATATCAATAAATATCGATAACGCAACTATCGCGTTATGCCTGAGAAGTTTTGGGTACTTCTCACGCTCCGTAATTGTCACCGTGACTGGTCAGTTCTATACCCTAGCCGTAGCTCTTGTACATATTTAAAATTTGAAAATAAAAACCGTAGATCGCATATGAATTTTGCTAGAGATTATAAAAGAGTTTGGAGAATATATTATATGATTATTGTTTTTTTTTTGTACTGTTTTCCTTCTGATTCGTGTTAGGGTATCTGCCGTTTGACTACTCTTAAATCCCTCTAGTTATTTATTTATCAGTCACGAAGACCGCACCTTAATTAGTAGCGAAACAAAGCTGACAGAATTCAGTTCGCGACTTGCGGTTGAGCAATATTTTCTTGAATAAATATTGATACATCCACATCTGCCGAAAAATATGTGTATCTTTGTCGACTGCCTGCTATGTCCCTGCGTGCTCTGGCCGGCCCTCGTCGGCCTGGCAGTCTATTTTCTTAGGTAAAATGACAGCTGAAAGTCGCGATCAGATAAGAGAACTCTGAAGTGCTTTGTACTTGCAGGATGTACATGCAGGGAGGGCAGTTCACCAGGCGGACGGATGAAACGGGTAAAATTGTCATCGTAACCGGCTCGAACACCGGCATCGGTAAGGAGACCGTGCGGGAACTGGCCCGACGCGGAGCTACCGTCTACATGGCCTGTCGCGACAGGAAGCGCACGGAGCAGTCGCGTCTGGAGATCATCAAGGACACAAAGAACAAGAACGTCTTCTTCCGCGAACTCGACTTGGCCTCCCTGGACTCCATACGCAAGTTCGCTGCAAGGTGAGCGCTAATCGAATTTAAGTTCTCATATGTAATATAATATATAATTTAAACCAATCCAATTAGCTTCAAGCAGGAGCAGGACCAACTGCACATACTCATCAACAATGCGGGCGTCATGCGTTGTCCGCGCATGCTCACCAAGGATGGCTTCGAGATGCAGCTGGGCGTCAACCACATGGGCCACTTCCTGCTCACCGAGCTCCTCTTGGATTTGCTGAAGGTATGCTTTGATATACTAAAGACTTTATGTAGACTTTTATTCCTCTCTTTCTTTGTAGAAAACTGCACCCAGTCGCATTGTCAACGTCTCGAGCCTGGCGCACACGCGCGGCTGCATCAACGTGGATGACTTGAACAGCGAGAAGTCCTACGATGAGGGCAAGGCCTACAGCCAGAGCAAGTTGGCCAACATACTGTATACTCGGGAATTGGCCAATCGCCTGGAGGGAACTGGAGTGACCGTGAACGCGCTGCATCCTGGTGTCGTGGACACCGAGCTCGGCAGGCATATGGCGATCCTCAATAACCTATTCGGACGGTAGCTTAGATTCGGCATAAAATCTGTAGAGTTGATGGCACTAACTATACGCAACTATTTCCAGAGTGGTGCTGAGAACTCTGCTGTGGCCTCTACTGAAGACCCCCAAGAGTGGGGCACAGACCACTTTGTACGTCGCCCTGGATCCCGACCTTAATGGCGTGAGCGGCCAGTACTTCAGCGACTGCAAGCCAAAGAAGGTAGCACGTGACGCTCTCGACGAGAAGACCGGCAGGTTCCTGTGGCAACAGAGCGAGAAGTGGACTCGCGTCCAGAAGACAGACTAGGGAATGGGAAACCCTACAGATTTTTCCATTGCTTTGCTCGACTGTCAGACGAGAAAGCATTCAGTTCGAGTAGTACTACCCAAATTAACAGTATGCGTATCTGTATCTTAGACAGAAACTTTTCTATATACATATGGAAATACAGATAAATATTACTCTACCACTTTCTACGATTTTTTCGCTTTATCACGCATACAATTTCACAAGCGCACAGTTTAAAAGGCTGGCGAGCATTACTTTCCGCGCAGAACTCTGCGACCATTGGAACAGTCGAGACGTACATACAACCGAAAATGTGCGCATTCATTGATTGTTTATTGAGCCCATTGATAATTTGGCCCGCATTGATCGGCATTGCGGCACACTTTATCAGGTAGGCCAAGGCTAACCTCAATCAGCTACGTTCTGCTTCACACGGAATATACCTTTCGCAGGAACTACATGCAGGGCGGACAGTTCCA
Source organism: Zaprionus bogoriensis (assembly GCA_035046045.1). Lineage (NCBI taxonomy): Eukaryota > Metazoa > Arthropoda > Insecta > Diptera > Drosophilidae > Zaprionus > Zaprionus bogoriensis. The sequence goes on along the minus strand of JAWNOI010000066.1, from coordinate 2,869,519 downwards.
GAAGCAGACCGATGAGACGGGCAAGGTTGTGATCGTCACCGGCGCCAACACGGGCATTGGCAAGGAGACGGCGCTGGAGCTGGCGCGTCGAGGCGCCACCGTTTATTTGGCATGCCGCGATAAGACCCGCTCCGAGCAGGCCCGACAGGAGATCGTGCAGGAAACTAAGAACAAGAACGTCTTCTCCCGCGAACTCGACTTGGCTTCCCTCGAGTCTATTCGCAAGTTTGTTGCGGAGTAAGTCGCAGTGTGATTCGAGATCTTATCACTTGCTCTAATACAATGCTTGCCCAATTAGCTTCAAGAAGGAGCAGAGCCAGCTGCACATACTCATCAACAATGCGGGCATCATGCACTGTCCTCGCATGTTGACCAAGGATGGATTCGAGATGCAGCTGGGCGTCAACCACATGGGCCACTTCCTACTCACCAATTTGCTGCTGGATCTGCTGAAGGTAATTGGCTTGTTTCTCCATTTGAGAGCTAAAACTTCAAGCTGCTTCATCATCGTAGAAAACTGCACCCAGTCGCATTGTGAACGTCTCGAGCTTGGCCCACACGAGAAGCGGCATTAACTTCGACGATCTGAACAGCGAGAAGTCCTATAACCCTGGTACGGCCTACAGTCAGAGCAAGTTGGCCAACATACTGTTCACTCGCGAGCTGGCCAAGCGTTTGGAGGGTACCGAAGTGACAGTCAATGCCCTTCATCCCGGAGTCGTTTATACAGAACTTGGACGACACATGGCCATATTTAACAACTTCTTCGGACGGTTAGTATTGGCCAGATATTATATGTATATTTATTGCTTCTAATTGTCATTTCATTTCTGCCTGCAGCTTCTTGTTCCGTCCGCTGATTTGGCTGCTTTTCAAGACCCCGAAGAGTGGTGCGCAAACCTCGTTGTATGCTGCCCTGGATCCTGAGCTGGATGGCGTGAGTGGATTGTATTTCAGCGACTGCAAGCCCAAGAAGGTTTCGGACGCTGCGACTGACGAAAAAAGTGCCAAGCTCCTGTGGGAGGAGAGCGAGAAGTGGACGCGCTCCCAGAAATTGGACTAAGCTCGCACGTACTCTCATAGCCAGGGAATGGATTTCTTATACGACTGCCTATAAGTCTAAGTTCTTATTCCACTTGATGAAACATCGCCAATGTCATACTACATCTATGTAAATTTGTATATTCATATAAATGTATGTATGTTAATAAAAATCAATTATTTATTATAGATCGACTTTTTTATATGCTCTAAAAATACTGTCTATAAAATGAAACAGTAATTAATGTTTCTCTATAGTTCTCGAACTCTTATAAACGAAATATTGAGTGTTCATTCATGATTGATTCATTTAAAAAACTAGCATGTCATTGTGAATAAAATATTTACAGTAATTTCACAATCGACCGAGACTCTTTCTACAAGCGATCATTGTATGTCCAAGTATAGTACAGCACACCTTTAGGACTACGTGCCATACAAGACTTATTTTCTTTTTGTAATTAAATGTAAAAGTATGCAATACTCGATTGATATCTGTGAAAAGTTTGCGGTTGCGGAACTTGGAACTACCGTGTAAATACGCATACTGATAAGAATAAATAAATGACATAGCTGTATTTGTAGCTTATTCTACCACTTTCCAAAGCGTTAACGAATTTAGTCACCATGATATTCACTTGTGTCTATATCAAGCAATGGAAAACGACTCTCGACGTAGTTCGATTCGACACTCGGAACAGTGAACATCAAAATGCCCTCAATCAGTGAAGGTCTACTGAATCCACTGATAGCTGGGCCCGCGCTAATCGGCCTGGCGGTCTACTTCATTAGGTAAGCAAAGACCCATATCGGCTAACTTCAGCTAGTATCTCCTATCGCCCATGCATGTTGCAGAGACTACTTTCAAGGCGGTCAGTTCAAGAAGAAGACTGACGAAACGGGCCGCGTTGTCATTGTAACCGGCTCGAATACCGGCATTGGCAAGGAAACCGTGCTGGAGCTGGCCCGACGCGGAGCTACCGTGTACATGGCCTGCCGTGATGAAGTGCGAGCGGAGAAAGCACGACAGGAAATCATAAAGGAGACCAACAACACGAACATATTCTATCGGGAACTGGACTTGGCTTCCCTGGACTCCGTTCGCAAATTCGCCGAAAAGTAAGTCATCAGACTGCTCGAGTAGCTTGAGTAATCTAATCTCTACGATAGTTTCAAGAAGGAGCAGGACAAACTGCACATACTCATTAATAATGCGGGCATATTCCGTGGTCCGCGGCGCCTCACCAAGGATGGCTTCGAGATGCAGCTGGGCGTCAATCACATCGGACACTTTCTGCTCACGCTGCTGCTGGTGGACCTGCTGAAGGTACGCTCAACAACAACTCAATCAACAACTTATTAATACTAATATTTATTAATAGAAATCGGCGCCCAGTCGCATAGTAAACGTCTCTAGCCTGGCACACACTATGTGCAAGCTCAACGTAGACGATCTGAATAGCGAGAAGTCCTACGACGAGACCAATGCGTACAGCCAGAGCAAGTTGGCCAACGTGCTGTTCACGCGCGAGTTGGCCAAACGCCTGGAGGGTACTGGCGTCACAGTCAGTGCACTGCATCCCGGCGTTGTCGACACGGAAATCTTCCGTAACTCAGCAATTCTTCAGTCCAACATTGTGCAGTGAGTATAGCTTGAGGGAAGGCTGACTTCATCGTTAATAAATTATTCATTTACAGATACTTCTTCAGACCACTGCTGTGGCCTTTTATAAAGACGCCCAAGAGTGGTGCACAGACCACACTGTACGCGGCACTGGATCCCGACTTGGAGCACTTAACCGGCGAATACTACAGCGACTGCAAGCCCAAGCAAGTGGCAGCCGCTGCTACCGACGAGAAGCTCGTGAAGTTCCTCTGGCAGCAGAGCGAGAAGTGGACGGGAGCACCGAAACTCAGAGGGAATTAGTTCATAGGATTTTATTATTATTATGGTATATACTTTGATATAGCGTGGATGCTCCTCTTCATGACAATAAAGCGTAATACTAGTCGCCTTACAAGCTTGCGTTTAAATTAGTTGCATAAATACAGTTCGACAACTTGGTAAGGAAAGGATTGTAGCCCCACTGCCAATTGGGGATCAGCTGCCAGAGCTTCAGAGAGACAGCAGCAATGGTTCGGTTACCAAGCGGATTAATATCGATTATTGTTCGACTCCATATAGCTTAGGCTATATCTCCGGCATGAATGAAGACGCGGGAGTGCAGAGCGTGCGTCGTCGGCTCCTTCTTGTCGGACGTGTTGGACACGGTGTTGACGTACGTGTACTGCATGAAGAATCCCAGTGTGACATTGCTGCCGGACTGCAGCTCTGGGTCCGGCGTGAACTGCAGGCGTATTAGCACCTTGTTGCCCTTGCGCCAAACTATGAACTTGGGCTCCTCGATGGGCGCCTGCACATCCTCGTCGAACTCCTTGGAGTCGTCGCGCTGGTTCAGCACAAACTCGCTCTCCAGCGGCACAATCGGAGCGTTCGTCTGCTCGCGCACTTCCCGCTTGACTTCTCTGGTCGAGTTCTGGCGCGCCAGAGTGATGCCAGTGGCCTTGAGCAGGGGCGATGATGTGACCGCTTCCTCCTTGATCAAGCACGCCTGCTGGAAGGCATCCACATTGATCAGTGCCTCCGGCGGTGCCGTCTCCAGCAAACTTATGGTCATATCGTACATGGTCGGATTGGTGAACTTCAGCAATATGGCATTGCTCTGGCCCGGCTGCAGCGGCTGCTCGCAGCGCACCATAACCACCTCGGGCACGTGACAGCTTGCGAAGAGCTGTATGCGATACTTGATGGATGTGGGATGGTACTCCGGCTTGATCAGATTGTGCTCGCATTGCCGGCAGCGCAGTGAGCGCTTGATCCACAGCGAACGGCGCTGCGGGTAGAGCTTGTTCACAGCCGTCGGCTGATCCGCAGGCTGACTGTGCCGCTGCGCGATCGTCGTTATGCTGCGCAGATTGACGGACTGTGTGAAGATGTCGTCGGGCAGAGCCTCCACATCGGCGCTGGCCTCGGCAGGCGCTATGGTCATGGCCTTCGTGTTGGGCAGGCTCTTGTCGACCCAACCGATCTGGCGGCGTATCAGCGAGACAGTCAGGCCCGTGCGATCGGTCAGGCTGGGAAACTTCTGCTGCTTGGGGGCCTTGCGGCGCAGAAACTCCTGTTTCTCGTGCTTCTCCTGCAGCACCACCGACTGGTAGTACTCGATGAGATTGTTGAAGCGCGCCTGGTACAAGCACTCGTTGTCCGGCCAGGTGCCCGTGGCCACGCCCTGATCCGGTATGCCCACGTCGCGTGACGTCCAGCGGCACGACAGGCACAGCAAATAATACATTTTCTTTGTTGTCGGCAGAGCCGAAGGCTTCGGGCTGGGCGTGGCCTCCGACGCACTTTCTCCCTCCTTTGGTTCCTCGGTCTTCCGCACCACTGGAACTGTGGTGGCCCGAGGCGAGAGCGTGTGCTGGCAGCACGGGCAGTCGAAACAGTTGGCGCAGCAGTTCTTCTTGTGTCTGGCTTCTGTTGTCGGTATATTCTCCAAGCAGTTGGAGCAGAAGTGTGACTCAATCTCATGGCAGACGCAGAAGCCACATCTCAGCTTCGGGCAGTGGCGACAGAAGAACAGCTTGTTGATCGGATTGAGGATGCCGCACGAGCACGCGTACTTAACGGGACTTGGTTGCATAAAACTCATCTTTAAATTTATAAAGATTAACAACAATTTGCAGACGCTGAACTTTTGCGAGTGCTTCTTTCTCTTTTGCAAATGACGACAGCTTGGCCATCAGCTGTTCGCAGTATTTTTAGTATTTTTCCAGCCTTGGTTGCTTCAACACAGCTCTGTTAGCTAACAGCGGTTAACAGCGTTTGAACATGGCGGGTAATTCGAATATTTTTCTACGGAAGTGCTTCAACAGGTTTCGCAAATTTCATGGAATATCAAGTATATCTACTAATAGCTGAATTTTTTATGTACTTTTATTTATAATATTTCCATTTATATCCATATTCATTCCGTGTGCATCTTACTCTGTTGAGCCCTGCTTGCATTTATCGTAGCTCTGTTAGCTAACAGAGAATGTATTCAAATAACAGCGCTAGAATTCGGCGGGCAATTCAAACGGGTTTTATTAAATTTCTTAAAATTTACTTAACAATTCTGGCAAATTCTATAGAAATTAAAGCAGTGCTAGTTATATCTCAGCAAACAATTCGAAATTGTGAAATAACTGTGTGAGGTCAAAAATACTCTTCTTTTATTTGTACACACTCAATAAAAATGTGATTTGCATTCGAACACTTTTCACTTTCCCGCTGCTTTTTCCAATTTCGCATCAACGGGCCGCTATTATGGGAGTTTTCAGTTGCCATCTGTTCCAAATGTTTATTTTGTTGCCTTTCAATCGCCTAAGTGGCCAATTAACACCCAACTGTCAGATTTAACGTGCGCTTTGCCAGACTAAATGTGATCGTAGTATTATGCTGCTTTACATGAAGAGTTCAGGCAGAGCTGCGTGCATTCAAGCATATCATGCGAATAAACATGATATCATTTCCTGATCCAAAGTAAACGAACTACAGCACAACTGAGATTCGCATAGCGGGAAACTGATAAGAAGAACAAGACAAAAATCGCGATATAAGTAAATAATATTTATTTATAAGGTAATAAAAAAAAACAGAACATAATATATATTTTTCAAATATAATAAAATTGTAACTAAAGTTATGAAAAATATTCAGCTAGTATCGGAATATTAAAGATAAACATTTCCCCCACTAATCGAGACTTCAGAAAGACTAAGAAGTCATACTCAATTTCGAATGTATTAAATATATTTCGTAAATATTTACGTGCTTAGGCTAGAATATGATAAGGTACTTGTAGATGTGGCAATCACAATACTATAACACTACAGCTAGGCTAGTACACATACATGTGTACAAATACTATATAACAAACATCGTCTCAGTCTGTACTCTCCCACGACCGGCCCCCTCATCCCCGCTCCAGTTTAGCCGAAAAAGTTGGGCACGAAGAGCTTCTTGCGCTTCGTACGAGTGCTGCGGTAGCGCACGACCGGAGCAAAGCGATAACCATCTTCGCCGTAGGAGGTGCTCAGACTGCGCTGCTGCGACTTGGTGCTGCCTGGCACTGGGGCAATGTAACCGTTATCCACATAGTAGTAGCCCGTGTCCAGCTTGTCCAGGTGCTCCGAGGTCAGGGGCTTGCCGTAGGTCAGCGTGTACGAGTTGCCGCTCTCATAGCTCGGCCGGTGCTCGTATCCCGTCTCGTAGCTGTCCAGATCGTAGTACGTGGGCTTGGCGCTGCACTGCGTCAGCTTGCAGGCGATGATGCTGCACAGCAGTGCGAACCAGTAGTAAATTTGCTGCAGAAGAGAGATTGAGAGAGAAAAAGAGAGAGATGAGCAACTGCAGTCGATGTCGAGTTCGTAGGGATGTGCTGCCTACCGTTAGTTCCATTTCGTTGGGCTTATTCCTTTGACTTGTTCTCAATTTTTGTGTGGGCTGTGCGTGTGCTTGGCTCGTTGGCTCTGCTCGTTCTGTATGCTGGACTGCAAAGAATCGCGCTCTTATATACCGAAATGTGCGCCGATTCGCACCCAAATGCGAAAATATGATTTCGTTTTGTTTTCATTCTGGCAAATCAGACGCAGCTCTGACGCAATTATTGTTCGAGCCGCGGCGCAGCGCAGCTCCGTCGCAATCTCGTCGGGAGCTCGGCTTGATCGTCTGCCATGATTCACTTTGTGGACAGGCTCTAATTGCCGCTCGCTCGGCCTGCGCCGCGTGCTCGCTTCCAGCTCGAGTTGGAAAACTTCTAACAATGCGGAAAGATTTGGCGAGCCGAAATTAATTAATTAATGTCTGCATTGTTGCTTCTACTGCTTGTTTGTTTGTTTGTTTCAATTGGATCTTGGCTTGGCTTGGCTTGGAAAGTTCTTTGCCAGACAGCAAGCTAAGCCGGCTCACAATGTGCTGATTTGGGGTTTTGGTTTTGGGGTTCATCTGGCGCTCGATTAATACTTGTACCTGGCACTTGCTTTGCGGTTGGCACTGCCAAATTTCTCGCTTAGCCGGGCACGATCTAAATCTAGATACATATACACGACTGAGACATCAAGTGATCAGTTTTAAAAATAAGCCTAGATTATCGTGAAGTCCCAATAAAACGCGCTGCGGTGCTATGAATAGATATATTATATATGTATATATATATATATATATATATATATATATATGTAAAACTCTCTCGAAACCGCAATGCTTCAGTTATAAGTGTTTTTATTTATTTATAGCCAGCGGATTGAAGACATGTTTCCTGCTGCCCGCGTCGGTGGCGGGCATTATTTGTATTAAAGATTTAATTAATTCGATTACATATAAATATAAACGCGCTAATTGAAAAAGGCGGCGAGCGCATAAAAATAAATACAACCGGAGTATGAGATGTTTTTGCTACAATTTCACTGCGAACTCTCGTAATATTCCATGCGCAAAATACACAGCGCAAGTGCAAATATTTTGGCAGCAACAATTAAAGTGTGAAAACTGGCGAAAAACAAAATCGGAACAAAGCGCAGCAATCACTATGAATACATAAAATATAGTGGAGAATTTAAAAAAATATATATTAATGGAATATTAAAATTAGGATGCGATGCAGCAATATCAATTAATATAACAAAATTATTATATATATAAAATAAAGAATATAATAATAGTATAAACTGAAAAAGAGCAAGCAGCAGCCAGAAAAATTGCGTATTCGCCATGCATTACTGCAAGTGAGAGTAAACATCAGGATATCTTGGTTTTTAGACTCATGTAAAGTGGAATTAGCTTTGAGCTGATCATCATTAAATTATAATAAATAATATATACAATACATATTGCCATGAATTAGAAACAGTTCTGCAATAACTCATCATTATAATTTAACATATTATATTAATTAATCTATATCTAATATATAAAATTCTCGTGTCACAGTTTTCGTTGCCATACTCCTCCGAAACGGCTTGACCGATTTTGATGAAATTTTTTGTGCTTATCCGGTATCTATGAGAATCGGCCAACATCTATTTTTCATCCCCCTAAATGTTGGGAGAGGGACTGGGAGAGGGACTGAGAGAGGGACTGGGAGAGGGACTGGGAGATGGACTGAGAGAGGGACTGAGAGAGGGACTGAGAGAGGGACTGGGAGAGGGACTGGGAGAGGGACTGAGAGAGGGACTGAGAGAGGGACTGAGAGAGGGACTGAGAGAGGGACTGAGAGAGGGACTGAGAGAGGGACTGAGAGAGGGACTGGGAGAGGGACTGGGAGAGGGACTGGGAAAAGAATTGGGAGAGGGACTGGGAAAAGAATTGGGAGAGGGATTGGGAAAAGAATTGGGAGAGGGACTGGGAAAAGAATTGGGAGAGGGACTGGGAGAGGGACTGGGAAATGAATTGGGAGAGGGACTGGGAAAAGAATTGGGAGAGGGACTGGGAAAAGAATTGGGAGAGGGACTGGGAGAGGGACTGAGAGAGGGACTGAGAGAGGGACTGAGAGAGGGACTGGGAGAGGGACTGGGAGAGGGACTGAGAGAGGGACTGAGAGAGGGACTGAGAGAGGGACTGAGAGAGGGACTGGGAGAGGGACTGGGAAAAGAATTGGGAGAGGGACTGGGAAAAGAATTGGGAGAGGGATTGGGAAAAGAATTGGGAGAGGGACTGGGAAAAGAATTGGGAGAGGGACTGGGAGAGGGACTGGGAGAGGGACTGGGAAAAGAATTGGGAGAGGGACTGGGAAAAGAATTGGGAGAGGGACTGGGAGAGGGACTGAGAGAGGGACTGAGAGAGGGACTGAGAGAGGGACTGAGAGAGGGACTGGGAGAGGGACTGGGAGAGGGACTGAGAGAGGGACTGAGAGAGGGACTGAGAGAGGGACTGAGAGAGGGACTGAGAGAGGGACTGGGAGAGGGACTGGGAGAGGGACTGAGAGAGGGACTGAGAGAGGGACTGAGAGAGGGACTGAGAGAGGGACTGAGAGAGGGACTGAGAGAGGGACTGAGAGAGGGACTGAGAGAGGGACTGGGAGAGGGACTGAGAGAGGGACTGAGAGAGGGACTGAGAGAGGGACTGGGAGAGGGACTGGGAGAGGGACTGAGAGAGGGACTGAGAGAGGGACTGAGAGAGGGACTGAGAGAGGGACTGGGAGAGGGACTGGGAGAGGGACTGAGAGAGGGACTGAGAGAGGGACTGAGAGAGGGACTGGGAGAGGGACTGGGAGAGGGACTGAGAGAGGGACTGAGAGAGGCACTGAGAGAGGGACTGAGAGAGGGACTGAGAGAGGGACAGAGAGAAGGACTGAGAGAGGGACTGAGAAAGGGACTGAGAGAGGGACTGAGCGAGGGACTGAGAGGGACTGAGAGAGGGACTGGGAGAGGGACTGGGAAAAGAATTGGGAGAGGGACTGGGAAAAGAATTGGGAGAGGGATTGGGAAAAGAATTGGGAGAGGGATTGGGAAAAGAATTGGGAGAGGGACTGGGAAAATAATTGGGAGAGGGACTGGGAGAGGGACTGGGAAAAGAATTAGGAGAGGGACTGGGAAAAGAATTGGGAGAGCGACTGGGAGAGGGACTGGGAAAAGAATTGGGAGAGCGACTGGGAGAGGGACTGGGAAAAGAATTGGGAGAGCGACTGGGAGAGGGACTGGGAAAAGAATTGGGAGAGCGACTGGGAGGGGGACTGGGAAAAGAATTGGGAGAGCGACTGGGAGAGCGACTGGGAGAGGGACTGGGAAAAGAATTGGGAGAGCGACTGGGAGGGGGACTGGGAAAAGAATTGGGAGAGCGACTGGGAGAGCGACTGGGAGAGGGACTGGGAAAAGAATTGGGAGAGGGACTGGGAGAGGGACTGGGAAAAGAATTGGGAGAGCGACTGGGAGAAATATAGCCATCTGGTGGCGAAACGGAGTTCGCCGGGTTTACTAGTAATATATATATATATTTATATAATATCATATTAATTATGTTAATTACAAAATATGTACAATTTATAATGGCCAACAATATATAATATAACAGCTCTGCAACAGGTTCCAACATATTGCGCATACGCCCTGTGTTGCAAGATGAAACTACTCTGGCTTTATAACGCGAACAAAGTAGAATTGATTGTAGCTGGTCATTATTATAATATTATAAAATATACTTATATATTATTTAACAATATATAATATAATTGAACAGCTCTGCAATAGTGCCAAAATATTGCGCATACGCCATGTGTTACAGCAAATAAAGCAACTTATCAGGATCTCTATGCATTTTCCAAACTATAATAGATTTATAACTCATCATAATAGAATATAAATATATATTTACAATAAATAATTATTCGCAAACAGATCCGAAATAATTTTAATATATTGCGCCAAAAATTTCAGCAAATGAAGTTACTCATTTCTAGGCCTTACTCGCTTTTTAGCCTGGCCAAAGTCGAATTGGTTTGCAGCTGGTCATCGACACTGTTAGCACTGTGGCATGCATCACGTTTCGCATGCACGTTCCGCGTACCAAGCCAAATGCAACTCCAAACTCGCACCTCCCCCCACACACTTGTTGTTGTTGTTGTTATTTTTATTATTCTGGATTCTAATTTTTGCCAAATTTCATACGCTCTATCTAATTGAATGCAATAAGTGCGACACTTGTTTTGTTGTTATGTATTTGGGTTTTCTGCGGGCCGCACTGCTGCACAGTTCAGCCAAGTTCAGGCTGCCGTCGCCTGCCTCCATGTGTGAAAGCAAATAGATAGTAATAATTCAGCAAGGTATACGAATGGGAGGCGATATTTTATTATAGCACTTTTACGTTAAGTTCATTGTGTTGCCGCACAAAGAAACGTGGAAAATTTTATGTCTGCCACCGGCTCGGAAGCTGTGAAGTCCAAATTTGGTTGCTGGCTTGGGTTGTGTTCACGGTGCGTATACGCTATATTTGACCTGAAAGTCGACTGGTCCAGAACGCGAGCTCACCTCCCTCGTTGTCTCTGCCTCGCTGGCGATGGCAAACATTTGCATGGCGTGCAAAATATTTCACGTCTAATTGATAATTACAACAAGCTCGAAAAGCGGAGCACAAACACGCAAAAGCTGTGCAAATCCCGAGCTGGTAATGGGAAGTGCATATAAATGTTTAAGAGCGATCAACACTATGCCAAAGCGCATTGCGCAGGACAGGACGGGGGAGGGGCAGGGCAACACAGGGGAATCGGGATTGTGCCTTGGTTACAGCAAAACATGTTGATTCCCATTTCCATTTCCGTGTTTACAAGTTTCAGTTGGTGTCGCTAACGGCCTACGTGATCTTCGACTGGCGCACGCATGGCCTGCATAACCGTACACACACACACACACATGTATATATATATAAACTGTATGGCTTATTCCCTGGCTAACAACATGCTAGACACATCACATGCGTTGATTGCTTGGACAGGTTTGCGGCGCAAGTGCGTCAGAATTGATTTATTATCAATTTAGCATTAATTTCTTGATTGTTTACCTTTGCAGTTGCTCGGGCAGTTGTCCGCATTCATTCAAAACAATCGATATGGTAAAATGAAAACAATCATGTCTATATAATTGCAATAACACTAGTTAATTAACGATTAGAGAGGCGAGGCGAGCTCAGCAGCTCTGCCAACCAGCCAAGCCGGCCTATTTCTTCTTCAGCAACAGGTGACCCTTGGGCTTGAGCTTGTTCTGCAGGATCTGTTGCCGCTTGGACTCCGCCTCGGCCTTGAGGCGCTCGTGCCGCTGTTTAGCAAACTCCAGCTCGCCGCTGAGTTGCACGATCTTCGCTGCGATCTCTTGCTGCTTTGCTAGGCGTTTCTTCTGGTTAGACTGCAATATAATAGCATACTGTTTATGTATTGTATGGCATATGGAAATCACGGCTACTTACACCCAGTGGCGTCGTCCGTCCATCAAGGTACGTATAGTCGGGCAGATTGGTGAGCGGACCAAATGCATTGGGATTCTCTGGCAGTCCCTTGTCGGCTCGCCACTTCTGGTCGATGGCACGCACTGCGGTGAGAGCGACATGCCTCTGTGCTGTTGGCGGTGTTCGGAAAGCAAATCACTTGTGTGTGAATAACAAAGAGTATACATATGCTCTAACAATGCTCACCTGCAATTCTACTTGAGGTTGTAATACAAATTTGGCTTATTTTAAACATGTTTTGTTTTCAACCAAATAACAACGCTCACATAACCACACAAATTAGAGATGAACGTTGGTTCTTATGGATGTGCAGAAACATTCAAAATATTAATATATCGATAGTTTTGAAGATGTACACATATAAATCGCGATATTGTTGTTTAATATATTAAAATATTTAATATATACATGAAAACATGTGCTGAAGCTGTTTTAAGACAAGTTAACTTTTGTTTTAAACATCCTTTCTATATTCCTTTCCAGTTAAAGAAAGTTAGAAGTTAGAAGTGCTCATCATAAGTTTGCAAATGCATACATTAGTTTATAAAATATCAGCAACACATATTATTATTTATTATTTAGAAATATTTTTAAAAGTTATACTACATTTTTACAGTAATTTCTCATTCCAAACGATTGTTATGCATCACCAGCAGAGCTCATAATATTTGCATATGGATATTGAATGTGACTCTGCAGATTGACGATGATTTGTAAAAAATGTTTGGTCAGCTATAGTAGATGTTGATCATCCCTAGCACAGCTGATAACATTTGCATATCGATATTGACTGCGATTCTGCAGAATTACGATGATTAGTGTCACATCCATACTGTTGATCATCCCTAGCACAGCTGATAACATTTGCATATCGATATTGAATGCAACTCTGCAGAATGACGATGATTTTTTCATCTCTATCCCAGCTGTTTACTTTTATCGATATTACCTGTAACTCTTTATCGGCATAGCCAACATTACTGATAGTGAAAAAATTATTAATTAATTAATTAAAAAAGTTGAAAACTGCATTTGTAACAGAAAAGCACACACACAAAATGGCAACCAAAACGAACACAATCGAGCGCAACTCAAACGGCAGCGTGAAGACATCAACTCTGCGGGAAATTTGTGCGCGGGCCATAACAAAATCAGAGTGGGAGGACAAGGTGAGAGATGGGGGAGAGGCGAAAGGCGAGAGTAACCAAAGAGCAGCGCGTGCTTTGCAAGAAATTCACACACATGTTATTTTTCGGCCGCAGGACGAGTTCTTGGACGTTATCTACTGGTCGCGACAGGTGTTCGGCATTATACTGGGCATCATTTGGGGCATTGTGCCGCTCAAAGGCTTCCTGGGCCTCGTACTGTGAGTGCTGCGAGAGCTGCGACTAAATATAGAACGTGCTACAGTAGCTTCTACTCCATGTCTTTTTCTTTTCTACCAGGTTCGCCGGCATCAGCTGCGGCGTCGTCTATCTGTATGCCATCAATTTCCAGAACGTGGACGAGGATGCGTACGGCGGTGCGTGGGAGCTGGTGAAGGAGGGATTCATGACGTCATTCGCCGGCTTCCTGGTGACGTGGATAATCTTCTACACGGGCCTGCACTACGACTCCATAATGGCGGCGAAGGCCTCATAATACGCGCCACATCGGCAACTGCAACACAAGCAATAACCAATTCCAGTTCCAGTTCCAGCTCCAGCTCCAGAGTCCCGCAGCGCCAAAGCATCTTCTAATAATTGCCTAATTTCTGTCCGTGTAGATTGTTGTTAAACTTTAGCCAATTACGTGCATTTGATTTAAACATTTACAATAATTGCCGGTTGTATTGCGAATTTGCGAGTTTTTCTGTGAAAAATACAAATCAGCAACCTGTTGAAATGATCATGATGAACGCTATATATAAATTGCAGCAGATTTGGTTCTTTACTCTGTACTGTTTTATTAACGTATTGCTCTACGGTGTATAAGGTAGCTGACGGGGGAGAGAGAGGAGGAGTGCTAGGGTCTTAGGCGCTAATAGTCCATGGCCACGGCTGCGGCCGGGGCTGGGGCTGTGCTTGTGCCGTTGTGGCCGTTGAGCTCGTGCTGGAATTTCTCGGGCAGCTGGCCGCTCTGCAGTATCTGTGACAGTCTTTCCACCTCCGCCAGGGAGCTCGCCCGCTTGATGGCCTCGCGGATGCGCTGCATGTCCTCGGGATTGGCGAAGCGACCGCCCCCCTCGCTGGCCGCCTTGCCGTTGGTCGCCTCGGCGGCCAGGGCAGCGGCCGCACTCAGTTTCGACTTCTTGGTCACCTCCTTGAGCATCTCCTTGCCCTGCTTGGTGCGGAAGAACTCCTGCGCCGCCTGTCGGTCTTTCTGCTTGATCTTCCGGAAGTCGAGCAGACGCAGCTGCGGAAACTTGTAGGCCATGTACTCGCGATAGTTGGGCTTCGTGGACACCGGATTGATCAGCAGACTTATCGTCTCGAGGTGCTTGAATCCCGTCAGCGGCTCCAGGTCGCTCAGCTCCTGCAGATTGTTGCCCGTCAGTATGATGGAGCTCAGATTGGGCACGACCTCCTCGAGGCCGTCGCTGATGCGCAAGATGCGGTTGTTGTTCAACAGCAGGCACTTGAGCCGCGGCAAGTGAGGTAGATTGTCCAGCTTGCGCAGATCGTTGTCGGACAGGTCGATCGTGTCGAATTGGTCCAGTGTGGCACCCAAGTTCTCGATCTGTGGGATTTTGTAGCCGCGCAGGTCGAGCTCCCGCTCCCGGCAGGGGTTTATGTATTGCATCGACTGGTTAATTAACTCGGGCGTTAGTTTCACCATCTTGACAAGGCAGGCAATGGGTAAACTCCACACGATGTATACTTAATGCAGCTGCAAATTTGTTTTCAATTATTTTTACAAAAATAAAGCCAAAGCCGACGCGAGTGTAGGTTGCAATGTGACCGCACTTGCCAAAGACGGAAATATCGCAAACGTTTCGTTCTGATTGTGTGAACTATCGATAGGCAGCAAGGGCAGCAGTGTTGCAAAATGCCGCTGCAACTGCGTACTTATCGGAATTTGAAAAAATAAACGCATTTTCGTATTTTTGATTCGATTTTAATTTGAATTTCAATACATTACAATAAAGTTTCAAGTGCTTAACGTTAATGAACACGTTACAATTATTCGTTTCGTTTTATCCTTGAATTGAATGGCGAGCTACGTATTTGAGCCAACTATGGGGGATCGTTAATACTCTAAGCCCGAAGGGGCCTAGCGTTTCTCGGTGGTGGTGGACTGGGCAAAAGTTTATTAATGTTTTTGTTTTTGTTTTTCATTGCGAACACTGTGCAAACTATTTGTGTTAATTTCTAAATCTCTATGTTTTCCTTTCGAGTTTACTGTAATTTATTAAATGCATTTTAGTAGTCGTTAACTTTTTTTCATTTTTGGATATCAAATCGAGAAAACAGATTGTCGTTCATGTACCAAGTAAATAAAGCATAATAATTCCAATCGAACTGAAAAAATATACACGCATTTTTTTTTGAAGCAGTTATAAAAATATTATATTTTGTTTAAATTTGTTTAGGCCATTAAATTAGTTTAATGTTTAATGCACGCAATCGATTCACATAGTTATCGTATAGTATTTACTTTCATTGCGCGCGCTCTCTCTCTCTCTTTCTCTCTTCGATAGTTCGATAGTTTTCAATACATGAATTGAAAAATAGATTTTGTTTTGTTTTCTTGTATATAATTGGCACTTAACTCATTTAAAATACGTAATAAAAATATATATAGTACACGAGAACACTGTCGTCGCTCTCTCCGTAGTTTAGTTTATAAATATGCAAAAAGTTATTTGGGGTAAAAAGTATAAATAAATAAATCACGTTCATTTCAAATTGCCAAAGAGTAAAAACAATACACACGCGCGCCATTGCACATAAATTAATTGTTGTTCAGTACGAATTGGTAGCAACCCCTGCTGCCTATCTATACCGTTATTATCAGTATCCGCTGCAGTAGCAGTACCAGTATTTTTTTGTTTAACTTTATCGTTATCGTTATCGCCTGCTGCTGCTGCTGTGTGTGTTTGTGTGTGTGTGTTGGGGGACAGAGGATCCTAAAGGAATGTTGAGTTGTTGTTGTTGTTGTTGTGGTTGAGCATATAGAAGCTTAGACTGTTTATAGATCAACGACATCCTCCCGCGTGTAGGCCGAGTCTCTAAACATGCGTCGCGTCGAGCTGCGCTGTAGGCCTTCAACTAATGTCCCCTGTTGGATTGAGAATCGTTCGCTTACGGTTAGCCGCTATGGTATATACATACATAGACTACGCACACATACATACGCGCACATGCAAGTCAAAGCAAAAACAAAACAAATGAGAACAACAACAAAAGAAACGAACGGAGCAGGAACACAGTTTGTTGACATTTACAAGGGACGCACATGACATGAACAGACATGAACAGACATGAATGCAATGCGAATGGAATGGACTGAAGCACCGAAATGAAGGACAACATTAAAGCCAAATTTTCACATATGGTAATTGCTGATGATGATGGATGCCGAGCGCAGCAGTGTGGCGACTCAAACCTCAAATAGCGCCGAGATCTCTTTGCCCGCGATGCGCTTCACATTGCTCTCGCCGCAGCCGCTCGCCTTGATGCCGCCGCCGCCCTGCAGCTGCCCGTTGCGCATGCTCAGTATCTCGTTGCTGATCAGGCTGGCGCAGGCCATGGCCTGCTCCGTGCTGCGTTGGCTACTGCTGGTGGTGGTGGTGGTGGTGCTGCTACTGCTACTACTATTACTACTGCTGCTGCTGCCCTGCTCCGTTATGATGGTCTTGCTGAGCGTCTCCAGCGTCTCGCTGTTCGTGCTGCTTGTGCTGGTGATCTTCGAGCGCGTCTGATTGTTTAATACTGTTGTTGTTGTTGTAGTGGTTGTGGTGCCGTTGGTGGTGCTGCTGCTGCTACTATTGCTGCTGTTGCTGCCATTGCTCGTGCGGTTGGCCAGGCCCAGCATTGTGCGTGGCATTACCGGCGGCTTCATGTGCAGATCTAGGTTCGATTTATATGATGTTGTTGTTGTTGGGGATTCAATACAAAATGCATGGAGACGAGTAGTACGGGAAGTACATGAAGTACGGGAAGTACGGGCAGTACAACAAATCAAAATATGAAAGTAAATAAAATACAAAGCAAAAGAGCGATATCAACGGGCAATTGCTACAACTCTACAAATTACGCTACAGTTCTACGGCAGGCAGGCAAACTACGTGCGGATGCACATTCCCAACTTACCACGCAGGCCGGCGGCCAATTCCCGCACAGACTTCTTCTCCAAGGCGGCGCCTGTCAAGCAAGAGCATAAGCGTATTGTTGTTAAACTACTACACCAGACTCACCTGGCGTGATGCCCACAATGCTGCCACCACCGCTGCCACCCGCTGCTAGGCCAATGCCCGGCGTGATGCCCACAATGGAACCGCTGACGGTCTGGCCGAAGTGCAGCACCTGCACATCTGCAGCAGGAAGAAGAGAAAAAAATGAAAAAAAGAATGTAATAGTACACCGAAGGCTGCATACCCTTGCAGATACTTTCGTTTGATTTTTCAGTTACTATGCATGTATATAGTATATATTAAATATTATTCAGTTATGACTTGGCTAAGGTGTAGAAGATTTTCAGAGTAATCTTTTTAAAAACAATATTAAAATTCTTAAAAATCCATAGGTTCTATATATATAACTATAGATTATAGTAATCGGATTCTATATTTATTAGAATATGCTACTGAAAATGTTTGTCTACATTTTACCGCACTTTTCTATAATTATATTAGAAATGATATCTATTTTTTTTTTACAAAAATTCATGCTAAGTCCGATTGTTCCTATGAAAGCTATATGTTATAGTGAACCGATTTTGAGCAAATTCCTTAGGACTGTTAAGTACATTATTTAAAAAAGATTTGGCTAGTTTGAAAATAATAAATTGACAAATAACAAAAATCGGGCGATAGTATCTATGGCAGCTATACGATATATTGCTTCAATCTCTCTTGTTTCGATCTATTTACAGAGTGCAGAAGAAACAAGTATGTATGCCAAGTTTCATTAGGATAACTTCAAAACTGAGAGACTTGTGTGCATTTTAACAGGCTAACGGACAAACGGACAGGATTAAATCCACTTTCATGCAGTTTAGTAAAATATGTGATTTGTATGGTCGAAGCTGTTGCCTTTTGTAAAAAACAACTGCCCGAAACTATTATACCCTATTAGGGTATAGTACGCACCTTCCTCCAGCATATCCGGCGTGGTTTTGGTGGAGTCCGCGCTGCCGTTGCCCGTGACCAGTTCGCTGTTGGCCTTCGGCTCGCTGCCCACCACGGACCAGGGACGCGGCTTGGGCAACGCGATGGGCGTGCGCAGTATGCCGTTGCCGGTCTTGGCAGCGACGCTGGCGTCGGCCGCCACTGTAGCATGACTCTTGATGGAATCGCTGCTGGGCGAGCGCATCTTATCGTCACGCGTGCCTGCCTTGAGCAGTCCACTGGCCGGTGCGGGCTCCTCGCTGCCGGCAGCGCCCTCGGTGCGCATCTTTACCAGCGGCGACTTGCGACCCACCAGCGGGGAATACTTCTCCAGGTTGTCCGTGGAACGCGAGCGTGTGGCCCACGAGGCGCCTGCTGGTCGCAAGAGAATGAAGCATTCATGAGGTTTGGACAGAAGATTCTACTCACTCTTGAGCAGCGGCGATTGTCGCTCCAGCTTGATGGGGCGCCGCTCCTCCAGTATGGGCGTCGTCTCCTCGGAGGTCATGTGGCCGTTGCCATCGCGACTCATCGTCGGGCTGTCCACGAACGACAGCGAGCTGCACTCCTCGGAGGTGGGCGAAACCAGAGGCGTCAGCGTCGTGGGCGTCACCGAGCCAGGCCGAAAGAAGTGCTCCAGGCCGTCGCCAATGTCGCGTCCCATGTTGACGGCGCACTCGGCGTTGACCAGCGGCCGTGTGGGCGCACGCGTCTTGGCCCGCTTGGGGCGACCCTTGACCAGATGCTGCAGCTGGAACGAAGCGCTGGGCAGCTCCGTAATCGAGTCGCAGCACTCGTCGACGCCGCCGTCGTCTATGGCCGCCGTGCTGTCGCTCATGTGGCCGGCGATTGAGCCACCGGCTGCAGTGCCTCCCGCAACTCCGGCAGCACTGGCGGCACCGCCACGCGAGGACAGCTGCGATGAGCTGGAACGATGCGACGAGGGCGACTCCAGCAGATCGGGAATGTGGCTCAGACTGAGATTCTCCACCACCGACTGTGGACGCACTTTACGCGCCACCGAGCGGCGTTTTGTGGCCAGATGCGGTGTGGCCTGGCGGGAGGGGGAAGGCGGACAAAAAATTACTTCTTAGTGCGAATTCAATATACTCTATATATAAATAAAGGTTATGTTTCATTCTATGAGATTTGCATGTGTGAAACGATGAGGGGCGGGCGGGAAAGGTGTTCGACTTTTGGTGAGAAAATTAGAGGCAAAGAGCTACAACTACAACTAAAATATAGAGGGGGAACGGGCACAGATAGATAGATGTAGAGGGTATAAAGGGGTATATAGTATAGAGTATTAAATTTACTAGATATAGTAAGGAATCGAGCTGCTACACAACTATCGTCGTGTGTACTATCGAAAGAATTGTACTACAAAAAAATATTAAATAAAAAACATAAAAAGAAAAATTAAAAAAGGAATTTATACATTTATAAAAATAAATAAAAAATATAAATAAAACGTAACGTAATAAAAAGTATATAAAAAACTAAAAAGATACTTGGATAAATAAAAAAAAGGGTATACAAAACTAAATAGATACAAAAAGAAATATAATTAAAATAATTAAAAATAAACTAAAGAAAAAAAATAAATAAGAAAACAATAAAATATATTTAAGAAAAAATTAAATGCACAAAGTTTTGTAGCAAATTAAATTCAAATTACTCGGATTAATCAATCTTCATGCGATAGTAGTATTATAGTTAATACTATTTACAGATATTACTACAGACTGATTGATAGTATCGGCGATAGTTCGAGCAGCTCTAGTATGGATAGTTATAAGAGAACAAGACAAAAACTACTTACAAGGTTCAGATATTCCAATTTCTTTAAGATTTTGTGATTTTGTTTTGTTTTGTATTTTTTTTTTTTTATATGTAAATGAGTTGGAGACAAGGTTTTAATATATAGTATATATATTATGTATGGTATATAATGTTTATAAGTAGCGTACAAGGTAGAGTTGTATTTTGCTCGTTGTTGTTTGTTGTGGTTGTGATGTTGTGTATAGTTGATGGATGGTTGGATGGATGGATGATACAAGGAGTCACGAGAAGAACACGAGAGATGAAAGTAATGAGCGTGTTTTTTTTTTCTTTTTCTTTTCATTTCTTTTGCGATCGAAATTCACATATGAGTATTATTTTATTCATGTATGATGCGTATGTATGTGTGCTAGTCTTTACTGGAAATTTGGTGTGCTATGTTTGCTTTCTGAAAACAGTACTATATACGACGATAAACGATATAGGTTACGTTCCCGTCTAGAAATTATTTATGTTTTGCCTTTGCACAAGTTTCTTATGTTTGCGATAAGTATGCTTGTGTGTGTGTGTGTGTGTCTGTGTGTGTGTGTGCGTATGATTAATTGCCACTACTCGCGTATATATAGGTTTGTATTATTCTGATTAATATATAGTATATAGTACACATTGATTCGGTTGTGCAGTATCTACTGCATCCACTTGGGCAGGGAGAGAGTTTCAACACTTACAGTGGGCGATTCCAGGCCCAGTTTGGGCAGTGCAGAGCCTCGTCCACCCGGTCGTATGATCAGTCCCTCGGCTTCCTGCGTATAGAGTATTGCGTTAGTCAGTTTGCAGCCGGAAATATCAGGGAATAGCGCACGACTCGATCGCTCGATCGCTCCACGATCGACCAAATGAAAGCGAAGCTATGCAGCCATATGACATCACACTGTGTTATTAAATATAACGAAATCGACAGATAGCACAGATATCAAAGGTGCCCAAAGCACCACCCCCTACCCCCCCCCCCCTGCCGGCGTATGATATCTCTGTTATCGATTTTTGGCTATGCGGCCTACTTACATGACTGGAGCGACTTCGCACGATGTCCGGCGTTTGCGGCTCGTCCAACAGCACCGACGGCGATTCGGCTATGCCCATGCCGCGACGGTAGCGTGTCAGCGCCTCCAGCACCTCGTCCGTAGCGCGATCCGAGATGGCGGCAGCCAGCGACTGCTCGATCTCACTGCAGGAGAGACAGAGACAGAGAGAGAGAGAGAGAGAGAGAGAGCGACATTAGCAGCAGGCAAACATATGGAAGCTCAGATCTACTTGTGAACTGCTTGGGGCTGCTGTTCCTGCTCCTCGTCGGGACACTTTTGATAGCCAAGCGGCCCACTCAGCGTGTCCTCGCGAGCGCCGTGCCTGGCGCCGAAGCAGCAGCACAGCGTGCGCATTAGGCCCATCGCGAGGCGCGAACAGCGACAACAGAACGCAGAGAAGCCGCGAAGCAGGAAATAAGCCAGGAACTTGCTCGGCGGCTGCTCGGTGGCAACTTAAACGGCACTCGCACTGGCTATGAAGTCTGCGCTCTGCTTTTGGCCCAAACTGCCAGTTGTTGTTGTCGTCACTCACTCACTCACGCACGCACGCACACACACGCACACACATGTATGGTACATGTATGTATTTATGTAAGCGTTTTTTTGGGCAACTGCGCGACAGCGAACGTTTGGGCTTTGGTTTTACGAATGGAAATGCATTCAGCTGTTAAGTTATTTGTTTGCTTAATCTTATCTCTGCGTTTGCTCGCACTCACACACGCACGCACACAGCCAGAGCCAAAGCAGCAACTCTCGCATCCACACACACACACACAGAGCAGGCTCGCTCAAAATGCTTGCGCGCTGCGTGTGTGGGTGAGCGAGCGCAGAGAGAGAGCACAGAGAGAGAGAGAGCGCCGGATGAGAGCGCGTGTTTTGAACACGAAATTTGCAAGCTCAGCAGCAGCAGCAGCAGTAGCAGCAGCTGCTAGAGATGAGCGAGCTTTCTGTTATACTGCTGTTATACGAGTACTTCTGTTGCTGTTGTTGCTGCCTGCACTGATCGAACAGAGCGCGAGGCGTTATCAAAGTGTGCCATGAATTCGACTTGAATGTTGTTTATAAATTTGGAATTTCTTCGTTTTATTTACGTTTCGCGCGATTCCAATAATTTACATTTCTTTTTAGCTCAACATACTCCGAATGCAATTAAATTCCCAACGGATCGTGGAATTTGAAATTGTTCTGTCAAATGAAATGAGAGCGCCACGCTCGCTTTGTTGCTGTCGGAAAACACACACACATTTGGCATTTCTCACAGTGCATCATGATTCATGCGCCCAAGTCGCAGTCGCAGTCGCAGCCTCTGCCCTGAGTCAGCGTCGCGCTCACTTCAACTTCACATCTCTACCTAACATAACAGCCTGCTGCCTGTTTCAGCTGCTGCTCTGCTTACTCACCCCACTTTGTTCATTATCTCGCTGCCGGCATTATTCAGCAGGCAATTCTGGAGAAAGTCTTCGGGCACCTGGAGGCGCTCGTTGAGCGCCTTGCGCAGATCCTGCACTACGATCTGGTTGCCCAGCGTCTTGGGGCACTGCTCGATGCCGGTGCGTATCATCGTTTCGAGCGTCTCCTCCAGATAGCTGCGGATCGTGTAGCTCAGCTCGCTGGCCACACGCGTCAGCTTCATCTCGATGGGATGCGCATCGCTGCGCACGGCCTCCTGCAGCTTGGGCATCAGCTGCTTGCAGTTCTCCGCATCGTTGATCAGACGCTGCACGGCCGACACATTGTCGCCGACGCCCTTGGCTATGGAGATGGTGTCCTGCGTCTCGGCCACCAGCTTGTCCACCAGCTGATGCGTTGAGGAGAGCATGAAGCCATGCTGCAGCCTGAAGCCCTGCCCGTTGGCACGCTTCAACCCATTGCAGTTGCGCTGCAGCAGCTCCTGCATCTTGCGCATCACCGTGTCCGTCTTCTCCGGATGATTCTTCAGATGCGGCGCAATGTCGAACACCGGGAAGGGTATGGTGCGCATGCTGTGATTGTGCTCCAGCGCATACACGATGTCCGCATAGCCCTGCAGCGTCACATTGTTCTTGTCCAGGTAGATGGTGCGCAGGCGATTGTTGATCTGCAGCGCCTTGGCCAGCAGGCGGGCGCCCACGTCGCCCATGAAGTTGCCACTGATGTCCAGCTTGGTGAGGCTCTGATTGCTGCCCAGCGCATTGATGAAGTCGTGCAGATCGTGCTTCAGCTTGTTCTCCGACAGCACCAGCTCGGCCAGTGGGAAGTCATCCTTCTGTATGAGATTGACCAGGGCGTCCATGACGTGCGGTATGTGCTTGGGCTTCATGCCGGTCAGACTGCGGCACAGATGCAGCGTGCGTATCGAGGGATTCTTCGAGATGGCCGTCACCACGGACGCCAGCTCCGCGTCCAGATCTGCAAAGGGGGAAATCATTAGGCCAAGTCTTTTCAGCTGCCAATGCTCAAGCTCCTCCACTCACTATTGTCGCTGATGTCCAGGCTCTGGAGCACGCGCACACCGTGTATGCAGGACTCGAGCACATGGGCGCCTTGGGTGCCCAGCGTATTGCCGCTGAGATCGAGATGCAGGCCTGCCGTCGACTCGTTGCAGGCCAGGCCAAGCAGCAGGTTCTTCAGCGCCTCCATTGGCAGCTTGCAGCCGGCAATGTTCAGGTGCTTCAGGCTCAAGGTGCTCGTGAAGAACTGCTTGAACGAGGGCGGTATCTCCTTGCCCTTCTTCGTGCTGAACGAGTTGTGCGAGACGTTCAGGTGCGACAGGTGTGTGGCACAGCCGCGCAGCAGAGCTCCAAAAAGCTGTAAGCAGCAGCAGAGAAAAGGTGTCAATGGCATGGTAACATAGCATACAATAACATAGCCTGTTACTAACAACAGCATGCTCTGTTAACTGACTTAACAGACAGCTGTACACTTACATTCTCCAGCGTTATATCAGTCGAGGCCAGATCCAGATGCTCCAGCACGTTGGGTTGAGCCAAAAAATTGTGCAAATTCTAAAAGAGCACCATTTGAAATCGTTATCGTTATCGAGTCATTGTTATCGATCTGTACTTACGGTAATATCATCCTTGAGACTGTTGCCGCTCAGATCGAGAAACGTGAGCGAGTTGGAAATACTTTGATTGAGCGACAGCGCATGCGACATCTGATTGACGCCCTTCGAGGTGAGGCCACAGTGGGCCAGCGCCAGCTTGCAGAGGCCCTTGGACACCTTGGCTATGGGTCCGGCCAGATGTATGGCGCCTGATGGAACAGAAGGGCAACACATGAGTACAATATAATTACAGGCCGTAGAATGATAGTGAACAGAGCGAATTGAAATTTCATTTCGTTTCACACATTTGCCAATTGTTTGAAATTTTTTTGTATTTACACAGAGAGCAGAAGGCGTGAAGCAAGCGGCAAATATGCATAGATAGTAAGAGTATAGAGTATAGAGTAGAACACATACTGCTCTTCAATGAACGAACTTGTGTGGCCCGAGCGGAGAAATCTTTTCAATTAATATAAAAACTAGAAAAACCGATACCTTCGGCGTACCGAAGGTTGTATACCCTTGCATACCCTGCTTTCAATATATTGTTCCTTCCCTTATGACTGTAACTATTACTAGTAGTATAGCTGTAACGTAGCTAATGTATAGAAGGTTTTTAGGCAGATATTTTTGGAGATCGCAAAAAGCGCTATAACAATAAGATGTTGTGATTTCTTCAAAAATAACAAATATCGGCCGATATATTCTATGGCAGCTATAGGATATATCATTCCGATCTGGCTCGATTTTACTTATTTAAAGCGGGTAGTATAAAGAAGCATATGTAGCAAGTTTAATCAAAATAGCTTCAAAACTGAGCGACTTGTTGGCGTTGCAATAGGCTTTGCGGACAGACGGACACGGCTAAAGTGACTTGGACGCTCATAAAGTATTATTGGGTCGGTGATGTTTCCATCTGTGTATTGCAAACAACTGGCCAAAGGGTATAACAAGAATTTGAATTTGGAATTATACATTTGCTATATCTTTTTTCCCCCTTCACAAGGCCAGACAAGCTAAGTGGAAAATTATATTGCGCATTGATGAAATGAACGGCATATAGAACGATAACAAGAACAACAACAACAACAACAAGAACGAGAATAGCATAATAATGTAATTGTGGCTGTGATTGTAATTGCAAATGTAATTGTAATTGTAATTGTAATCATAATCAATTATGTTGTTAGATATAAAATGAGCAATTCGAGCATGATATTTATGTTTGTAAGTCATATAGGGGGACTGCAAACCTTGTACAATTTTTCCAAGTAGGGCGCACAATGAGCTTGCTCCTACGAAAGTGAAAAAGTGAGGCGCGATAACGCGTCAAGAATAACAACAACAGCAATACAGAACGACAGAAACAATAAGTGGAAGTAAACAAATTGTTAATCGTTAAGGGGGGAAAAGAGAAACGCATTAAATTGGATTAGATACACACACACACACACACACACAGAGTGAGAGTGCAACTAATTGCCTGGGGAGGGTCAAACGGGTAGGGTAGGGTACGGCTTGGGGTGGGAAGGTCTTCATTAAAGCTCTACACACACACACACCTTTATCCTCGATTATGTTGTGACTCAGATCGATGGTGCGAATCGCCGGGCTGCTGTTCGTAATCACAGATATCGATAGCTTATTCAGAAAATCCCATCTGGCGGGGGGAAAAATTGAATTAGTACTGAGCACTGCAGGGTATATGCCAGTCGCCTACCTTAAACCTAAGGCCTCCAGATGCAGCTCCTCCAGCCACATGGAGCGCTTGAGCACGTGCAGGATGCGTTCCAGGGTCTCGTTCGAGAGACGCATGTGGGCGGCCTTTAGGCCACGAAAAAACGTGTTATACTCCAGCGCCGACACTATGGCCATCAAGTCTCTGCGGAAGCAAGAATATATGCGTATAGATATAGCTGATTTTTCATTGGGTGTATGCCCTACTACTCACTTTGGCTCCAGATGATCGAAATCGCGCAGGTTGAGCAGGCGTGTGTCGTGCGACAAGTAGATGGTGTCCACATCCCAGGCAACCTCCTCGCGGTACGGCACCCCATGGAAGTCGCACATGCAGGCATATTGTGCGCTGAAGCCGCCGCAGGGTCCCACATTGCGCGGATCTGAGGGTCGAAACTCCTCCGAGAATATGGTCTCTCGTTCCGGTGGTTGTATCTCGATCTGTTGGCGAGATAATGGCAATGATTGAATTACAGATTTGATTTGCTGGCCAATGTGAGTGGGAGTATGTGTATGAGCTATGCGAAGTGTGAGTTGTGTGAGTTGTGTGTGTGTGCAGCCTTTTGAGGCGTCAAGCGCGCAGTTAACACGCTTAACACTCTAAACACTTGCTGCGCCAGTCGCGTGCCTCCTGGCAATTAACTAACATTTTGTGGCGTCCATTTGTTGTTGTTATGGCTGTCATTAGGCCGAAACACGCCCAAGACACAACTTGCTCAGCTGCGAGTTGCTCATAAAAATGTAAAGCCAACAAGAGCAGCAACAACAGAGCAAACGACTGCAGACTATGTGGGTGCTGCGCTGCGATGTATGGCAAGATTTGCATAAGCGCGGGCAGCACAATTTACAACCAGCAACTGCAACAACAACAACAACAGCAACAGCAACAACTCGGCGCATTATAAATGCATTGAATTACAAGCCTGCAGCACAGCAACAACAACAACAACAACAACAATAAATAGCCTAATTGAGGCAACAACAAGCTGCGTGTGGGTGCTCGTTTGTCTATCCGACGACAGGCGCCTTGGGTTTCCCCCACGAGAGTAAAATGCTGAGCTCCCTACAGTTGAATTTAATTTAAGTCTTTAGCAAATTAATGGATAATAAAACTCTGTTTCTATTTTTTAAAAGTTAAAATTACAATTTTTAGCTTTAAGTTAGTGTATATGCTTTGCAGTTGAAGCTTGCTTCTCTTACTTTTTTTTATTTTAAGCTTTATTATTTTTATTATATTAGATTGTTTGGTAATTACATACCGGTGTTTTTTTTTTAAATTTAAATTTCGCGCTTCGCTGTCTATCATTTGCTAGGTTATGGCAACACCCTTTTAAATGACGCATGGTTTGCTTACAACCTAATAGTATCTAATTATATTTATTAATATTTTTATGTTCCTCTGGAGTTAAAATTTAAATTAATTCTACTCGTTTTTTCTGTCTTGCCTGTTGTCAAATAAAACAGGAATAACTTATATAGAACTCTGATTTTATTTGCAAATAGTTTAATGGAAAAGATGTTGACAAATGCGATTTGTAAATGGTGCTACGCAATGTCAATTGTCTGGGTGAAATGCCAAATCGTATGTTAAATATTAAATTAGGTCTTAATTAAACTCAATTGCATGACTCAGCGAGTGTTCTGCACACACACAAACACACACAGCGAGAGAGAGAGAGAGAGAGAGAGAAATTGAGAAACACGCTTGAATACACCCGCACCACTGCAAGTAACGCCCACACGCTAAGCCAATTAATCGGTCTGTGGAAAAATTGTATCGGGCAATTAACAAGTTTTTGCACATGGGCAGAAAATTAACGGGTTACCGGTTTTGAGCTCTATAAAGTGATTGATCGCGCAAGCAATATACAGTACTATATACTTATGTTTACGATATAGATATTTATACAATTTAATATATAAAATACAATAAAATACAATATACTATATATTTATACAATATACTATATAAAATACTATGCTTCGCTTTCGAACTCAGAAGAGTTTTGAGAAATCTGAGAATCTAATCTAGGAATACCAACACGGTTTCTTCTTCTACAAAAAAAACGATATATAAAACTATACATTCATGCGACATTTATGTAAATAAACCGCGAAGAAAATTTCTCAAGAATCTACTTTAAATACATATTTAATTTTACCCGCATAAGGTCTAACAAAATGTATATATATACGCTTAGTGGGTTAATGTTGAGCCTATCAGTAAATTACATAATGTTGTGGTTACTTTGCCATACTATTTTCCGTGACACGATTAACAATTCTCTTAATCAGATTCACTTCGCGATATCTGCTATATATTCGTAGTACTTGCCTTTTTGATGATGTACTTGAGAGGAACTGTTGGAAATATCTGCTTAATGGCCGAGGCTAAATCGGTTAAAATGACATCAGCGTTCTGTGAATGAATAAAGTAACATCATGATCCATTATATAAATATATATATATTTATACGATATATGCATTATGGCATAAGTAATTGAACTGCGAGCTGCATACCGAGCTGAAATTGCCCGCATCGCCGGTTGTGGCAAACGAATATGGCCGATCGTTTGTGATTATAGAGAAATGCGTTGACTTTTTGCTCTCGACGCCAATGATATCCAAATAATGAAAATGGCATTCAATCTGCATTGAATAATCAATATTAGAGTCAAGCATATATACGAGCCTTAAGTACGGCACTTACCTTTGTGGGCACCTTGGCGCTGAGCAAGTAGACGCGAACTGGTGTGAAGACCTGCAGGAAGTAAGTTAATAATAGGAATGCAAATATTATTATAAGAGCAGCTAATAAGCGAAATTCCGGCAGAATTTAATAATAGCAAAGTTCAAAGAGAGCAGCGAGTCCACGGCTGCACTCTATTGTTTAAGGACTGCAGGCAGGCAGAGGGGCGGGGCGGGCTAGGCAAGCGCAGGCTTCTGCGATAGTAACTCAATTTTCTTTGAGTTCACTGCACAAAAGCACCAAAGTTGGCAGCTTTTAATTGGAAATCAAAGTGCGTTCTATAATTCAGTTAGCCACTTAGCAATGCACAAGCAGCAGCAGCAGCAGCAACAGCAGCCAAGTGTAGAAGAAGAGCCCCCGCAGTGGCCAGGCCAACACAGTTGGTAATTGGACACCTTGTCCGTAGCGACAACATAAGCGGCTTTTTGTGCTCGGCCCGAACAAATCAATTTTCCAGTCATGTGACTTAGGCGACCAGGCGAGAAATTAGCATTAGAGCTTGGAGCGAGCCTCGTCTTCAGGTCGGTGCCAGGTGCAAAACGCCGCTAAATATGCTATGAAATATCAATTACAGTTCAACAGCAGCGAGAGCAGACGGAACGAAACAGCGACAGAGAGTGAGAAAGAGAAAGACAGAGAGTGAGGAAGGGAGAGGGAGAGGAAGAGGGGAAGCGTGAAACTAATCGCAAAAGCACTTTAAATACTTTTTGCGGCAAAGCGTTCGGTTTTAATTGAGTTTTCGAGTTTCGAGGCCTTCTCTATTGACGCAATATCGGAATGCTCGAGGGTTTCTGCTTGGCTAAGTCGAGAGATTAAAAAGGGGGCAAGGCAAACGCAAGATAGCCAGACGAAATTCCAGGTGAGTTCATATTTCAAATAAAGTACATATCAGACGCTTTTCCGGCTAGTGAATACTCTCTAAGCTCTTTCAAAGTTCTATTAGGTGCGACAACTGGAATAAGCTTATTAATGAATCAAAGTTACTTTCTGTATATTTTTACAATATTTTTAAAGATTTACAGATTAACGTTTGCAACTTGAATCAGCTTTCAAAGCTCTTAGATAGAGTTGAGTTTGTTGTAAGCCTAGCCAAAAGCTACTTAAGAAATAAACCTAATTGAGTATATTTATTGTGGTCTACAGTAAAGGACAGAGCAACAGCTTTTCAGTTATCCATAAAATCTTACGCTTCAATTCATGCCTCGAAAGCTCATAAACACAGTTGTGTTTTGGAGCCTATGTGGCAAAAGCTGCTGAAAAATGAGCTTTTAAAACTCACAAGGCACTTCAGTTGTCTGTAGAAGCTCTGCTAAGTTGAAAGCAGTATGTGCAATAGCTTCAATGTAATCTCTAGAGATCCAAGTGGAGGAATTTATTATGCTATAGTAACATATCTATGCAATTCTATTTCAGCTTCTTATTTCTAATACAAGTTTCTCTGCTTTCCAACTCCAACTTTAGCTAAAACAGAAGCTTTCAAAGCTCTTGAATTGATTTGAGATTATGTCAAGCATAGCCAAAGCTGTTTAGACGGTTAAACTAATTAACTAGGAATAATAAACTTTAAAATCTCTTTTCAAAGCTCTTAGTTTGTAAACAATTTAGCCAAAAGCTGCTTATGCCAAGAGTTCAGCTTAAATGCACCATTAAATCGACTTTAAATGCTCGTCAAACTAATTGACCCGTTTTGCTGGCACTTTTAGCTACAGGGTATCATCATTTGAATGCAATTTGGCCCGGCAGCCGCAAGCGAGGCATCCTAGCATGCAATTTCATATACAAATTAGAGTGTAGAGTGGCCCAGGAGCGGGGACTGGGAGCGAAGACAGGCAGAGAAGTGCTCTGAGTCAAGAGGAACACCTGAGGCCAATTCCAATTGCAATTGGCAGTTGCTGCTGCTGCTGCTGGTGCTGCTGCCTGTTCGACACTTACCAAGACACGATTCTCCGTTTTATCGCCTTTCGTTTCCAATTTGACCATATACTTGACCAAGATCTTTGTGTGGCGACCCAATATGGACTTGACGCTTTCTGCGAGTGAAAAGAAGAAACCGAAAAATTAGTCAGATTAAAATAACTGCATTCATTATATGCATATACATATATATTTATATAGATATCGAGCGATTGTATTATACAAGGTATAGATATGGATATAGTTGTAGCTGTAGCCGTTCGCTCTGTCTATATAACTCGCATTATGCACGCTCGCGTCTCAGCGTTGCTGTGCATGCCAATTTGGAGTGGGGTTGGGTTATATCATAGCACCTCGCTATATTGCCTATTGCGCTTTGTGCTTCTCAAACCAAACACGTAGGCGCTTTATGAAGGCAACAACAGTTTGAAAATTTCGCCGAGTCTCCCTCGAATGCCACCCCTGGGCGCAGACACATTCCACCCGCCACCCCCTACCCCCCTAAGCGCGACTCCTACATTCCCACTGCCAGCTACTTAGCATAGCAGCACACAGACACACTCACTCACACACACACAGTCGCACAGCGATGACGAATTTATTCAAAGTGAGATATTTTCATGTGCATTTGACAATGCCAAAGCGTGGAGAGGGGCGAGAGGCCAGAGGCGCGCAGAGGTTCCTTCTAGCACTCAGGGGAGGCAGAGCACACTTTGATTGTTATGCTGTCGTTGTTGTTGTTGTTGTTGTTGTGGGCAACGAGTACAAGCATTATGTCATGCGACAGGCACGCCAAATCTCAAGCATGCTCGAATGGATGGCACAGGCAGGCCCAACCGGACAGGGAATAACGAGGGCTGCGCGCAAAGGAGACAGCGAGTTATGACTCCTTGTCTGGGCATGTTCCACAGAGAGCGAGAGCGAGAGGATGAGTGCGCGAGCGAGACAAATGCCATAGGCAACAGCAAAAAAAAAATGAAAATTGAAATGTCAAAAATGCGAGCGAAAACTCCCGCTGTTCCTGCAAGTAAACTAATGCTATAAACATGCTATAAAGTATATACGTTATAAAGCTTCTCAACTCGAAAGCCTAATTAGATTGGACTTGGTATTGGCATTAAAAAAGAAGCCGACAGCAAAGCTAAGCAACTAAATAAAAGGGAATACCCTTGTTATTTTTGAGAAATTATTTTAAAAACACTTTGAAATTTGATTTCTATAGCTTTTTCGTAGGTTTTCATATTAACCAAATTTTAAATTCATTTATCAATGCATTTTGTTGATAAACTTTAATTTAATTCATTCAATTTTTTAATACTTTACTTTAATTTATTTCCGAAAATTTGTTACCCCTTTCCGCAAAGGCATTATCTCAACTTACTACTTCTATTTATGAGTTTCTTAAGAATTCACAGATTTTAAATCGGAAATAAGTTTTAGCCTTTATCAATCAAACATTTCAATTATTTTTTATTTTTTAAAACTAATTATGTTTCAATTTATTCATACTTAATTTCTATTGTATGATAAACTATTTCAAAAATATGATTTTCAGTCGAAAATAAGTTTTATCTTATATCAACCTACATTTGAGTTTTTCTTGGTATTAGTCTTTATCAATCTTATATTTTAGTTTTTCTTATTGCTTGAAAATTTATTTTTTCATACTTAATTTTTGATAATAAATTTTATGAATTTTTTTTTATACAACTCCCTTTCTATTTCTCGAGAAACTCTTTCAAAAACACAAATTTTCTTTCAATAATTTTTTTTTTTTTAAGTTTGTCTATCTAATTCCCATTTCATTTAATGGAAAAATTTTAAAAAAGTAAGAATATAAATTAAAATAAATCCAAATCGACGAATAACATTTTTGTATCTTTGTAATCTTTTAATTTTTTTTTAATTCAAATAAAACCCGAGATAAAATTGCATTTCCGTTGAAAATACGAGTACCATGGGTTATTTGCAAAGCTCTGGCGACGTTACGATCACAGTTACGATATTCACAGATGTTGCTCGTGACGAATCCAGCCCCAAGGAGAACATCACGCGCTTCCCCTGGGCGAAATCAATTATGTGCTCTTGGTAGCATTAATATGCCTTGAGCAAACAAACGGAAAGTGAAATCAAGTGTGTAAATAAACTCACTGGATATTTACATATACACATGCATCAGTGTATCTGTGTGCGTGTGCGTGAGTAGGCATGGATTTGCATGTAGTTGGCGCCGTAAAAGACAAGCGGGAGCAATTAGATCCCTGACCACACTCACCGAATAGCCATAAAATGTGGCCCAAAGCAGAAACAGACATTTGGGCCTGTGTTCTGCTTATGGCCACAGCGATTGTGAGTGCCAATTGTATGGATTGTTAGGGCCGGCAGACACGCACAGACAGGCACAGCCAAACACACACACACACGGGCAGTTCCACCCACTGGCACTTTGTAGCGGCGCCAACTGTTCAAAAAAAAAAAAACAAAAAAAACAAAAAAAAAGTAAACGAGAAAAACAATAAAAAAAAAACAAGTCGAATAAAAAACTCTGTTCCGGGCACTGCAATGACTATGATAAAGATCATCGGCATTATCGTCATCGTCAGCTGGGAGCATGGTGGAGCCCGCTGGAGCAACATGGCCAGCGAAGCGTCCAAGCGGCAACGTTGACAGTTAACCGAGAGTCGGCAAAACATTTGGCTGCTGATTCTCTTAATTGCAGATGATGTGAATGAACTTTACGGCGGCGACTGTAGAGCTTCCGCTCTCTGCCGTTCCTGCTCTGTGTGTTTGTGTGTGTGTGTCTGTCCCTCTCTTGCTCTCTCCCTTGCTCTGGCTGCTAGCTATGATTACTTTGTGCGCTTTTCTGCTCTGTTCTGTTCCATTCGCTGCATTGGGTGACACTATGTCAATATCACGATGACGCTGGCAATGTTGTTGTTTTCATTGTTGTTGTTGTCTACACAAACGAGAAACTGTTGACGGCAATCAAATCTATGCTATTTGTATGAAAGCGTTGCATACCCTATGATGTAAGTTTTATTTATTTTATTATTATTTTTTTATATTATTATTTTTCTTATCTTATTATTATTTTTTAGTATAGAGTACACACTTAACCAGACCATTCCCGAATTATTAAAGTGCCCGTATTATTAAATTAAAAAAAAGTGTTATATTTGAATTTAAAAAAAATAATATTAGCTGAATATAATAACATTATAATAGTACAAATATATAATCATAATTGTAAGCTATACTGTTTTAAAACAAATTTAAGGAAGAAAGTTCTAATTTTGTCTGGAACATTATGAAAATGCCGAAATTAATACACATTCTTTCCATTTTTAATAGGTGAGTGGACTAAAAGTATCAGAATTAAGCAACAGCCTAACAGAAAATCGTGTTGTTTCGATTATAAGCACTAGAATAAATGCCAGAATTATCGAAAACATATATATTTTGATATATACTTATACACAAGTAGTACTACAATGTTATTTTGTGTTTTATTGAAAGTTTGAAATTGCAATTTCAAGCTATAAAAGCACTCAATAAGTCCAGGCTTGGCAGTTGCTCAAGCTCAACTCTTTTTATGACAATTCCGAGTTTATAATACCCTCTAGAAAGAATGCAATAAACTTTATTATCTTTTACAACATTGATGTCGCTGACTGCTGACAACACCGCGACTGTGCATATACATACATAGAACAGGGTCTGTCCACAACGGCAAAGTATGAAGTAATGCCCCAGTATGCAATGTTTGATATCTGCTGGCATTGGTGGTCGGTCGGTCAGGTCAGCTGGTGAGTAAATGACTTTATTACTCATATTCCGGCATGGCCTTCGTGCTGAAATTTCATACGACTTCCAGAGCGCGCGTAATTACCTGCCCGACTGTCTGCCTGGCAGACTCGACTCGATTTCCGCTTTAAGGAAATTCAACTTTAATTGCAATTTGTGGTCAATTTTGGTGCTGTCTGGGCGAGTTCTGTGCGCTGCAGGTCGATAACTGAGATAACACTGAGATATCTTAGCTTGTACACCTTTTCGATACTGGCGGGGTCAAAGAACCGACTGCAGCAGCCGGCAGCGCAATATGTAGGCACGCTAAGTGGGGACACGACTGTTGATCTGGATAGCGGATTTCGCAACATTTTACAACATTGACAGCATTCTAAGTACTTCAGTGTGACCCAATTTCATAAAAAGTTTTGCAGCTTCTTTTTTGCTGCGGCACAATGGTCGGCAGATTACAAGAGTTCAAAATACTCGGCGCAGCATGCACAACACTGGGCGTGTCCCTGCCTCCGAGTGTGTGTCTCTCTCTCTGTGTGTGTGCGTGTGTTTGTGTGTGTGTGGCGTCTTGTCTGAGCCTTTTATTACGACACTTGTGTAGTTTGTTGATTGTGCGCTCTTTTTGTTGCGTGTGTGCACACACACACACACACACATGCAGGTTAACAAACATGTTGTGTTTGCACTCACAAAGGCTGTCAAAACTCTGGCGAGAACAAATGAACATGGAACTAAATCAGTTGTACAGTTTGACAGCAACTGCACACAATACGCTGACGCTCGCACACAATCATAAATGCTGTAAGTGTGCCAAAGCAAGCTTTAAGCTTCTGACTGGCAAAGGATTAGGCACGGCGCAGCCCAAATATAGACGCGATTACACATACAAGCGCGTGTAAGTTCAGCACACACACACACACACACACATACAACAATCTGCTTACAAGTACTTTTTGCGAGTGGCACGAAAGAATGCGACAATCGCAAAAACAACAACAATGCACAAGGCTTTTGTCGCAGTCACTGCTGCTGCTGCTGTTGTTGTTGTTGTTGTTGCTTAAGCTAACGGTACAAGAGGCACCAATCAAAGGCAAAGCCAAGCCAAACGCAGCACAAAAGAAAGTTAAACGAAGATTTTTATTTTCGTTTTCTTTGCACACAACTTTGTGATTACTTTACGTTATGTTAATTATATTTGCACAATGAACCAGCGCAGGCGAAAGACGGCCACAGACAGAGAAGCAGAGTGGGAGGCAGAATAAAGACACAACAGCAGTCAGACAGACAAAAAGAGGGGCGGGCGGGCGGTTGTGCGGCTATTGCAATTTACTTTCGCGTGCACTATTAACAGCGCGCTGTTGTTGTTGTTGTTGCGCTTAACATGCACAGCTGTGCGTTAAGCTGTTAACACTGTAAGCGAAGCTGTTAACTGACCCTATGCAATAACAGAGGCGCTGCTGTTGTTGTTGTTGTTTTTCATATAATTGCTTTACAAGCTGAACTGAGCTGAGCTGAGCGTCTATTTCGAGCGGCAGCTGCGCCTCTTTATGGTCCAGTGGGCGTGGGAGCTTAAATTAATTTGACCTAAAAACGCAGCGTTTTTGTGCGAATTTCAACGCTGAGCTTTCGGCGCAACATTGTTTAACTTATGACGAGCAATAGAAAGCGACAGGTTCTGCGCGCTCTCTTTCTCTCCCACTCTCTCTCTCTCTCTCTCTTGTGTTAGTGCTTCTATTCCCAAAAAGCGCAATGTGCAGCGCGCCAATGCGATTGGGCAGCGCGGGGTCAGGGATGCAGTTAAGCGAGCGAGCGAGCGAGAGGAGAGCATTGCAGGCGCATCATTAACGTCACTTGTTGTCGCCGCTTCTGTTACTGTTGTTGTTGTTGTTGGTAGGTGACACAATTTCACCCAGTGTTGCTGCCTGACGACCTCAAAATGGAGCAGCAGCAGCAGCAGCAGCAGCAGAAACCGCTCGGCTGAGCTTTGGCTCGCCGCTGTCTTCGCACGCGTAACATTTCTTTTTTCTGTCGCGCTTCTCTAAGTCAATTTGCCGTCGTCAAACTAGTTCTGACTTCGCCGCCAACTTTCAATTTGCCCAAATTGTGCCGTTTGACAGCAGTGCTGCCAGCATTTTCCAAGCTAGATTTGCAAAGAAAGAAGCAACGCAACGAATACTTACAAAATAATGTTCAAATAAAATCAAGTCTTAATTAAAAATGTAAAATGCCTAGATTTAACAACCAAATTGCCACAAAATGCAGCATTTCAAGCAATAGTTTACATAGCTATTTCTATAAATAGCTAGTTTTAGCAACTAGGCAGCTGAACTGTCAGCACTGTTTGACAGTCACTTTGCGGCGAATGCAAAGTGCGTTTCATTAATGAGAAGCAAGACGCATTTGCTGTGGGCAGCAGGATAACTGGAAATGGAGCAGCGGCGAAACTGGTACACACACACACAGAGAGTAGAGCGACACACACACGCAGAGAGAGAGAGAGAGAGAGAGAGCGCGTGCTGGAAACTGGAGTCAGCTTTTAGCGCTAATTGCATACAATTGACCATTAGCTTGCATTGCAAATGAGTAAACGGAGAACGGCAAATCGACGAGAGTTTAATTGGCCCAGAGAATTATTGAGCGGGAGCAGTTATAGCCGCAGCAGCAGCAAGTCTCGCTATGTCCTATGTAGGTCAGTCTGGGGTCAGTGCGACACAACTTCCCACACACACACACACACACACTCAACACTCGCATGGCCTTCAGCGGCTAAGCCCATCCAATGAATTTCCATAGTTTTACATTTTTGGCTGGGAACTCTCCGGCCGGAGTCATAAATATCTACAAAAAAAACTAGTCGTGCGGCGAGTTGCAACACTTTGTCTGCGTAATCGATAGATTTCTATAGCGAATTTCGAATATCGATTGCTGCAAAGCAATAACAATGGCGGCCAGGCTTAACAGAGCAAATAGCAGTAGCTACTACCTACGCAGTGTTGCGGTGCTGCAGTTGGAGATAATAAAGCGTAGCAATAGCATTCAAGGCTTTCTCGATACATGTTGCAGCGCTTATCGAGCGCCCACTGTATTTCGCTTTAAAATTGATAATGCCAGCGTGTGATAATACAAGTGAAATCTAAACGGAAATACTAGCAGTCAATAGGCACAAATAAGAACACTTCACATATTGCCGGAGCTGGCGTGGTAAACACTTTTGCCGCAATCGATAACAGCTATCGTAAACAAGTATCGATGAGCTTTGCGTTCTGCAAACAAAGAGCAACCACAACAAAAACAACAACAACAATGAGTGCTGTAATATTTGAGCGAACGAATTTCCGCTGAAAAAGAGGTGCAGCGTCGATTGTTTTATATAGTGCGAGGTAAACACTCGTTCGGCCGCACTTACTCACTCGCTGACCACCCCCCCCCCCCTCCCACTCTCTCTCGTCTGCTGGCCCTAAACTCTTCTGCACAGTGATCCAAGATGACGCATACTGAGCAGGCTGGGCGGCACTTGCAGCAACAACAACAAAGTGCAATGCTGTTTCTAACTCTAACTGCAATCTATCTGTATCTGTATCTGTATATGTATCTGTATCCGTAGCTCACCTTTGTCTTTGGACCTGCCCAGCGAGTCGTGTATTTGCAGCTCGATAATGCGCCGCAAATACTGATCGATGTGATTCATCATTTCCATTGTGTACATTGTCGAGGCGCAAGCGAAGCCGTGGATATTGTAATAATTGTTTTCAACAACAAATGAAGAAACAACAATTTAAGTATTCGTAATAAATAACAACAACAAAAAGAGCAACGTATTGCGTTCTCCCGCTGCCAATTAGCCCCGTTTTCGGCTGCCAGCGTTGCGGCCAGGCACAAAGCGCGTCGAATTCAGCACTGAGGCGAGAATGCCGCTAATTGCGATCGGCCGCGTTATCAGCCCGTTGCAGCTTATCAGGCCCACAGAAAGAGCGCGCGAGAGCAGCGATCGAAAGAGCGAGCAAAAGAGCGCAGCAGTTTTGGGTGTGACTCTACTCCACACGCACACAAACACACACACACACACTGCGCACAAAAATTGGGCACGTTTTGAAATCATAGTAAATAAATAAAAGAGATCATAAAGTGATTCAGTAAAATATTTTGAATAATTCAATGAAACGTAATTGAATTCTGGGAAATTACTTTTCAAGTTGATAGTAAATTTGGTGCGCAAAATATTTAATAAAAATAATAAAACTTATTTAAATTAATTTTATCTTCAGTCAAATATATGACTATACAAGGCAAACTTGTAACTAATACTTTTCATAACGATAGTAAATTTAGCGTGAAAAATATTTATTTAAAATAATATAAATTATTTCAATTATTTATAATTTCTTGAAACAAAGAATGTGATAATATGAACTTGGAACTTAAAACATTTCTATTCATAAATCGTTTTCTATGAAAAGTTCTATTTATATAGTAGTGTTCTCAATCGATCAAACGTTTTCAAAAAGAACATTGCAGGCATAGAATCTACAAATATAAATTATGAAAAAAGTAGGGAATTTGTAGAATCTGCTCATATATAATATGAATTTATGGCAGCCCAATTTTGTTCTAAAAAAAAAATAATTAAGGTTAAAACCTTTTAAGGGTTTCACTAAAATGAACTCAATCGATCGAAAGATTTCGAAAAGAATTCTGTATTCCTAGTATCTACTTATATAAATAATGAATAAAGTACGGAATAAATAGAATCTGCTCATATATAATATAAATGTATAGCAACGAAATTTTGGTCTAAAAAAAAAAACACAACTAATTGGTATCAAAAGGAAATTCAAGCCACATTAAGGTGTATTCTTTTGTTGTAATTATTAGTTCTCTTTTAAGTTAATTAGTACCATATTTACAAATTTGTTAGCCTTTTGTTGTTTGTGTAACTTCACACCGTAATTAATACCGAATTTGAGTTGCACTGTGATCTACCAGCGATCCACGGATTCGACATTCAGGGGGACCGCTCAATTACGCTGACGCGGGCTTCACTCGTTATCTGGAAGACCCATGATTAGGCCGATATCATTCAGTTGTGGGGTGTGAGACAGACGGGTATTGGTACCACGATGATTAATGGACAAACTCTGGCGGCGGCAGGTGTCCAAATAGGCAACAACAACTCAAACACACGCACACACACACACACAACTCAAGTTGGCATAAATCAGCGTCGTATTTTGGGTTTCGAGTTTATTTTGATTTGATTTTCACGCCGGAATTCTCGTTGGGGGCGCAGCTGCAGCAAGCTTCGCGCGTTCCACTGTGCAACATAAATAAAATTGTCAATGATTCAGCGGCGACAAAGGGCGGGGGGAGGTGGAGGGGGGCTGTTTGTTCCAAATTCCAAACGGTAGTCGAAAATAAAACATAGGCTAAATTATGAGCATTGGAAGTTACGTTTGAAATTCAGCTCTACTAATTAGAATAAGCTAATTGGGAGTTGACTGCACTCAGCAGGCAGACAAACGGACAGCCAGACGGACAGACAAACAAACAAGCAACAAGCAAGCAGCACAAAGTTGCACCTGGCAAGTTGTTTTACCGGCCCGGGACGCGTCCGAGGACAATGTGACAGCGCCTTCTAAGCAGCAGCAGGGGAGGAGACCAGGGGGGGTTCAGGTACTGCCGGAGTTGCCACTGTCATTGCACTCAAATCAAATTAGCGAGCATGCCAACGAACTTGATGGAAATTGCTGTGGAGCTGCGGGGGGGCGTGGTGGGGTTGAAGGGCTGCGGCTCCAAGTCGCAGCTGAAAATTGTCAGTTGCTGTTGTTGTTGACGTTTCACGCCCGTCGCTCGTGCTGTTGTTTGTTGCTCTGTCAAGCGTTAACCGATTTACGTTGGCCCCCTGCTTTCATAACCAAATATACGGAAGTCAATAGAACAGAATTTTTAACTGAATTTTAAAGCTACGCGCAGCGGGAAGGTTTGTGGGCCTAAATCTATGAGTCACGTGTGCAGTTTGAATAGTTTAGAGTTCTGCTTTTTACAATCTTTAAACATGTTCTGAAACTGTCAGTATCTATGAATTCCTAAAGCTATTAATCCAGTCGGAATACTTATATTTGCCTGTTAGGTATAGCTCTGATTCCCAACGATCTGTTTCACCTTAGAGTCTTTGGGGAGCTTTTTTATTTTATGTGCAATTATTTTTAAATAGGTATTTTAAAAATATTTTTTAGAATTTTTAAATATATCTATAGCAAAATAATCGAGGATCTTCTGGAAACGTTAGACCATTCTCCAACATATTTTTCCTACTTTTTAACTCATTTTCTGGATTGTCTTTTAAACATTATATTTTTTTTAAATTTAAAAAAAATGCAATCCAAGTATAGTTTGAGTTCTAAGCTTATATTTTAGAACAGAATCTTTATGAATCTTCTGGCAATATCAGCCCATTCTTCAGAGTATTTCTGTCCTTTACGGAAATATGTTCTGAGAAGTTTGTTCATTCTTCAGAATATTTCCTTCATTTACGAAAATACTTTCCTTACTATCAATATCAATAGTTTGTAAAAACAGAACCAGAAAAATAGAATTTCTTTTTTCTACGATGATCTTCTGATAATGTTAGCCCATTCTACAGAATTTTTCTTTAAGTTTTCTGTGTAGTTCCTTTATTAAAACAATGTAAATAAATAACAAAATAATAAGGGATTTCCAAGAATCTCTTTTAATTGTCTTTCTACGAGGATCTTCTGTTGGCATATTCTCCAAAAAGACATAGTTTTTTTCGACAAAATATTTTAAAAAATCTTTTAGTATATTTATAAAAAATAGAAGCAGCTAAAGTGTGTTTTCTAAGCTGATTTTTTCTATCAGATTCTTCGGGGATCTACCAGAAAGTCTGCTGCGTTTCTGCGCAGTATTTTTTTTTTAAATAATGCATAATTATAGACGTACAATCAAGCGCTAGATCAGCAGATAGACAGATAATATTTAACGATTATTTAGGGAAAATAAAGGATTGCACTTTCGATTGATATCGATAAGAAATTCTGCGTTGTATTTAATATTATATTTTAATACACTCCCCCATAAGATTGTTGTATTTGTGGATCGCAGTTATTGCTGTAATTGCCGCCGATCGTGTTGAAATCATTTCTATATGTTCCTGCACAATGAACACGATGACGATGACGCTGCGACCAGCTGTGCCTGCCTGTGGCCCCGTCCGGCATTCAAATGAGCCGCTGACTAACAGTTATTTACAAGCGAGCGAGCACACACACATACATGAGCGCACACGCATGCATTGCGTGCAGTTGTATTGCACTTCGCTGTTGATGTTGTTTATCACGCAGTTTTAGAGCCATAAATGATGCGGCCAGTGCTTCTCAGCTATGCTAGCGTTGTTGCTGTTGTTGTTATTATTGCTTCTGCTTTACCAATTAAACTCGCTGACGAGCGAACAATTAAAAAGCGCAAAATATGCCAAATAGAAACTAGAATATGCAAGCTGCAGTTTGAGAGTCACTGAGTTACACGCATCCTTGCAGGCGGCGCAACGGAAGTGCACTGTGCAGTGAGAGAGAGAGAGAGCGGGAGAGAGAGAGCGAGCGAGGCAAGCGTCGTCACAAACAAAACACAAAGAGGAGACCGAAAACAAAACACCAAACGAAAAAGGGGATGCAAATCTTTGATGCAGTTGGGCAGGGGGAAGGGGAAGGGGTTGAGCTTACTCACCGTTTAGGTCCTTGGTTAATTGCGAGCGGGTCGACATTTTGACTGGCCCCAAGAAACGCTTGCCTGTTGTTGTTGTTGTTGTTGCTGCTGTTCCTGCTGCTATTGTTGTTGTTTTTGTTGTTGTTTGCGGCGAAAGTAGGCAGCAATTTGGCAGCGCGAGTGAAAATGAAGTCAAACAGGAATAACCACCAGGCGGCGGCACAGGCACAGGCAGAGGCAGAGGCGAGTGCGTGCTGTCTGCAAGGAAAGGGCCAAGCAATTTGGCTCTGCTGCTGCTGCTGCTGTCGATACAATTGGGATCCTGCCACGCCTCGTTTGAAACTGGATTTGGGTGCGGGCTACGCTGCGAGTGCGTCCCGTGCGAGAACAGGAACGGCCAGAGGCTTCAATTGTTGCTTAAGCATTTTGTGTGCAGCGCTTTTTCACATCTTTCAGCACACAGACGCATCATTTTTTTAATACACACACACAGACACGCGCGCACGCACACACAGACACACACAAAGTCGTACAGACTTTTCACGGTTTTCCACCCTCGTCGGGGGAGCAGCGGCAGCGGCAGCGGCGGCGGATAACTCGAATCTCGCTGCGAGACTGTTTATTGTTAATAATCGAGTAGCTTAAGCCTAGTTTAACACACTAAGTTCGCTTATTATTATTTTGTTTTTGTTTTTTTTTTATTTGAATTTGATTATTTGCTTTGGAATTCTTCGATTTCGATTGGTGATTTTTTTTTTGCTTTTTTTTTGCCAGGCTGAACACTTGTGGTGTGTGTGTGGACTTAATCGCGCTTTCCAATTGACTAAATGCCGCGGTGCGTTCGCCTGAATTTATTGACTAACGAAATTCGCAGCGGTTTGCAAAAAATTGCACTTAAAAATGTATAAAAAAGTTGGCGCTGGCAGCGCGAACAGTTTACAGCACACACGATGAATGAAAAGCGCTTGGTCTACTGAACGGTGTGACCAGCGCTGGTGCGCAGGCAAAACACCAAAAAAACCAAAAAAAAAACGCCTCGCATTAAAAAATACTAGACAACTGTTGGCGTTGATAAGTTTAGGAAAACTATAACCCGAGAGCAGCAGTCGTTTATTCTGTAATCAAGCGCGCACAAATATTTCTGTTTATTCATTCAAATTCAATCATTGCATTGAACTAATTAGATCTCTCGAGTTTAGCGGCAACTCAAAATTGTTGGTGTTGAATTACGTTTGAGTTCTAGGCACTTCACAGCACTACTCACCCAGCCAGCTGAATGGCGGTTCAACTCTAAAAGAAGAAGAAGAAGAAGAAGCAAATATCAGTTGAGAGCAGACAATCGTTTGGAGCGCTAAAAAAAAAATGGCAAATGTGCGCTATTTGCAGAAGCTTGTACGATTACAGAAATCCGTGCTGCCACTCAGTAAGTAAATCCAAAATGCACAACAACAACTGTTAGCCACACACTGCCGCGTCTGTCGCTGCAATTCGCCCAATCTCGCGCACATTACGAAATCCCGAGAGAACATTCAAAGCGAACAGCTGTTTTCGGACTTATACGTCAGCGGGGCGGGGGGAATGGATAGAGCAAATGATGCCGCTGCCGGTTGTCAGCTCGTTTAGAATTCTCAGTGAAAAAAATTAGGATACAAACAATAAAAAAAAAATAATAACCCAAACACTGTGTGTGTGTGTGTCGAGCGTGTAAATGAACAAGCAAATGGATATGGAGGCAGCGTGCGGAGAAGATGCGGCTGCGGCGGAAAATCTCCTCAAGCTCATCAAGCGGCTGCTCGTCGAGCGCGCCTACGACGGCATCAAAATGCTCTTCCAGAGCCCCGCGGAGGCGGCCAAGAATCTGCCGCACATGCCCCTCATTGCCATGGAGCTCTACACGGACGTCTGTGCGCCCACGTTGAACGACGAGATGAACGTGGCGCATCCGGCGCTCTTCGACTGCGTCAACGAGCTGCTCAAGCTGGCGGCCCAGTACGCACCGCTGGAGCAGCTCATGCTGGAGCTAATGGAGAAGATCGAGGAGAGCAGCAGCATTGCCATCTTCTCGGCCTACCTGCGCGCCCTGCAGGTGGTGCTGCTGCGCCAGGGCAGCGTCAAGCCGCTGGCCGTGGAATGGTGCCTCAACTCGGTGGTGACGCGTGTCGCCGCCTTGCCCCTGCCGGACTACCTCAAGGAGGGCTATGACGAGCAGCAGGCCCGCCTCGTCGAGCAGGAGAAGCAGGTCGAGGAGCTGATGGCGCACTACATCACAATGGACTTGTGCTACGAGCCCCTGGTCAAGGACATCCTGGCGAAGGAGCCGCGTAGCAGCAGCG
This sequence comes from Zaprionus bogoriensis, assembly GCA_035046045.1. Lineage (NCBI taxonomy): Eukaryota > Metazoa > Arthropoda > Insecta > Diptera > Drosophilidae > Zaprionus > Zaprionus bogoriensis. The sequence goes on along the minus strand of JAWNOI010000066.1, from coordinate 2,824,993 downwards.
CAGTCTTTCGAGACTGCAGCCTGAATCGCCGCAACGTGTTCATCTGCTTCCTGCTGCAGCTCATGGACAAGCCACTCGCACTGCTCGAGCTCAGCAACGTGACGAAGAAGGTGCTGCAGCCGGGCCAGGCGCACACCTGCTCCACGACATCCTGGCGCAATCGACCCGGCCAGACGCAGCGCAACTATCTGCTGGCACGCGCCAATGCCGGCCAAGCGCAGACCTACGTGCAGCAGGTGGTCGAGAGTCTGACGCAGGACGTGAACAGCCTCATCGGAGATCCCTACTATCTGCTCGGTCTGGTCGAGCAGCGTGCACGCTGGAAGCGGCGTCTGGACTCCGCCAAGGGCGTCTACGAGATGAGCAGCCAGAACATGTTCCTCATCGATGAGAAGCTGCCGCTGCCCGCGCTGGCCATGTACTACCATGCGCTCTTCGTGGCCCAGCTGATGCCCACTACGGCGCCGAAGATCTACGCGCCGCTCTATCTATTCGAGTCGAGTCTGTATCTGGTGTCCGTGCTGCTGGAACAGCCGGAGCCGCCGCTGCAGCACTGTGGCCTGCGCCTCAACGAATACATGCTGAGCATCATGACGGAGCCCGTGCCACAGTGCTCACTCGATCTGGAGGTGCACAAGCGCTACTGCGAGGCACTGTGCAAGGTGGCCGGCTACTCGCCGCAGGAGCCACTGCGTCTGCTCGGCCTGCAGGCGCTGCACCACTACATACTCGTCTTCGAGGATGCCGCCAAGTATTTCATACTGAAGAATCTGCTGGGCACGCTGCAGCACGACGGCATACTGGGCTACCTGGCCGGCGTCTACAAGGATCTGGTAGCCAAGGCCATGCGAGAGGCGACGCCGCTGACGGACAACTACAGCGGCGTCAAGTTCCGCTCCATGCTGCTGCAGTGCGTCTGTGTGCTGCCCCAGGACGTCAAGTCGGATCTGCTGCTGCACTCGGGCAGCCTGACGAGTGCGCTGAATATCTTGCGCTTCTTTGCGCTCGGCGATCTGCACAACCTGACGGGATTCTGGGAAGTGCTGCCCGAGATCGAGGAGCGTCTGCTGCAGCCACTGGGCAAGGCACTGGACTTCTCGCTGGCCCACTACAAGGCGTACAGGAAGCGCGTGGAGAACGGCCAGAGCGCCTCCGACGACGAGCTGATGCAGAAGCAGCTCAACATGCTCGCCGTCAACATCAGCAACAGCGGCATGGCCGGCGAGGGCGATGCCCACGGCAGCCTGCCGGACATTGGGCGCGAGGAGAAGCTCGACGTGCTGGCCGGCTCCATAACGAGCCTGGAGTCGCTGCGTGTGCTCTACCTGTTGGCCTGCGAGCGGCTCGAGCAGAGCGCGAGCAAGCGCAAACAGCTGCAGGCGCCGCCCGTTGCCATGGAGCTGGACGCACTGCAGCAGCAGTAGCTGCAGGTCCAATTACACCGCCGATACATCCGACCAGAGCAGAGCGTTAATAATAAACAACAACATATATTTTTATGTTTATAATCGAATGCTGTGACTAATTTCCTGCTTTGAGATTTGTATTGGATGCGACATAGAAATTGGAGCTGGATTGGGATTCGCTGTGCTGTTCGTGGGGATTTTGTGGCGCACATCGGTGGCAGGTGCTAATTGCCCAACAGTCTTGCCTGATCTTGGCTCGGGTTAATGATGCTAATTAATTGCGCACAGCAAACACTGAGAGTGCGCTTTGTTGTCGTTCTGTGGGCGACCTCCAACTTCGACTTGGCCAATTTGCAGTTGAAGATAATTGTTATTGTTAACGCGCCGGGGGAATCTGCGCCAGCAGCTGTGCCAGCTGCTCGCTCTCGGTGCAATTAAAGTGCAAATCACTCGAAGTCAGGCAGGCGCATGCGATTAATCTCCAGAAATTTCAATTTCCATAAGTGCAAACTGCTTGATGTCAGGCAAATGCAATTACACTTCAGTCCCATCAATTTCCATATATAAACAAATATATTTTCGTACACAAAATAATTGTAGAATTTCATCTAGCGACCTTGCAGCTGGAATTTGCATTTATAATTCTCTGGAGTAATTATAATTAATATAAATTCGCATTCATCTCAAGATTTTGCAACGTTTTCGTCTATTATTCTAGAGTTTAATCTTTTTGCTGCTAAAAATTTCCAGATTTAATTATCTTAAATAATTATAATTAATACAAATTTTCATATATAATTGATGATTAATTCTCAAGATTTTGCAACTGGAAAGTTCCATTTAAATTTCTCCAGGAATATACATTTTTATATATGATTTGCGAGCATTAGCTAAAGAAATTTCCACAAAAAATTCTATTAAATAATTATAATTGATATAAATTCGAATAAATAATTTACGAAATTTGTAATTATGTAATTCAAAGCAATATAAATTTGCATATTTATTATAAAAAAACCTTGAGCGCTAACTAAAAATTCTGCAGCTGAAGTGTTAACATAAAAACAAAATATAAAGAAATGTACATTCTTTAATTAATTAAGAACTTGCAGCTGAAATTTCCCCAAATAATTCTCTGAAATAATTATAATATACCTAGAACTATAACTAAAGGTTCTGCAGCTGAAGTGTCAAAATATAAATAAATATAAAGTTTCATCTGAAGAGCTTACAGCTGAAATTGGCATTTATGCAATAAATATAATTAATATCATATATAAATTTCCATAAATAATTTAATAGCAGAAGTTTTCCAATTTTCATATAACGTTTCTATAATATAATTTCTGTATAGAACTCGGATAAATTTCTTGCAGCTGAAATTAAAAATATAATAAATGAATATGATAAATAAATAATAATAATGCTCCAGAAATATAAATCTCCGTAAAGAGTAGAGATATAAATTTGCATATATGGTATAATACTGGAGCTCTCACTAAAGTTCTTGCAGACTTGAGACTGAAATGAAGCATAGATTTAATCCGCAATTCCCTAAACTACTTGCAGGTGGGCAGAACGCGCGTCTGACGCATGCAGGAATAGTTGCTTCGCTGCACTCTCTGCCGGCCAAAGAGCAGCAGCTGCAACGACTTTTGCCCGCCGCAGTCTACGTGACACGCAACTACGCCAAGGACACCGAACAGATTAAGGACTTTCGCGCACGCGAAGAGCAGCGCGAGCGTGAACGCGACGAAGCCGAGCAGGCGGAGGCGAAGAGCACACAGAGCGATGCCGGCGCGGGTCCACCAGACGGTGACCAGCAGCAGCAGCAGCAGACGAGCAAGGAGGAGGCGGAGAAGCAGGCCAAGGTGGATGCCACGCGCGCAAAGATACTCGACGCTGCACTGCGGCATGTGCCCGAGCACGGCTGGTCCAAGCAGGCCATTGTACTGGGCGCCGAGGAGTGCGGCCTGCCCAGCGTGGTGCACGGCATGTTTCCCGAGGGCGGCTTCGCGCTCGTCTCCCACTTCAACGGCACATGCAATGCGCAGCTGGTGAAGAGCCTGCAGGAGCAGACACAGAATGGCCACAAGGAGGTCGACAATCCACTCGAGTTTCTCGTGCAAGCCGTGCGCCACCGACTCGAGCTGATTCTGCCCTACAAGCAGCACTGGCCGCAGGCCATGGCTCTGAATGCTCAGCCGCCACACGCGTCCACTGCCCTGGCGCAGGTGCTGACGCTGGTCGACGATATCTGCTATTATTCCGGCGATCGCTCCGTGGACGTAAGTGTAATCCGCTACAGCAAGTCTAAATCTTTTCCCTAATGGTACTGCTGCTTGCCTTCTTGCAGTTCGGCTGGTATACGCGACGTATTGGCCTGGCGACGATCATGAAGATGACGGAGCTATTTATGGTGCAGGACACCTCGCCGGGACATGCCCACACCTGGGAATTCCTCAAGAACCGCATGGATGAAGCGGTACAGCTGCAGATGGCACTGGCCCAGACCGAGGGCATGACACAGACATTTTCACGTTCCTTCAACACGGCCTTCGTAACGGTGAGTGAAGGAGTTATGCCTCTGCCTGTGACTACTGCACAAACTAATCTCGAGTCTGCTATATCTTTCCAGGCACGGAACATACTCGGTCTGGGCTACAATCGCCACTAGCTCCGGCCCGGCTGCAGAAGACAGAAGAAGAGCGAGAGCCCAAAGAGAGACAGAGAGAGATAGTGCTATGTAGCTAGATATAATATAGAAACACTTTGACACAAAGATTTACACCTCTATATGAAACACGTCGGATATATCTACCTGATCCTGATATAATATATACACACTCGGTTTTTAAGCTGTTTGATATTTTATTCAGTCGACACACTTCCCGATCGTGTGAAAAGGAGCTCGAGTCCGAACGTAGAACTTGACTTGTCCAAAAATCTACAACTCACCACTTCTGGGCCTCTGACGTATAAACGCTGTGAGAGGGAGACCTGTGACATTCCTATTGGAATGCGAGAGATAACTGCAGTTGCTGTTGCTATTGCTGTACATGACATGTATAAACTATCTCTAGACCATGTTTGATTGAACTTCATGATTGTTTGAACACGAGTAACTCCTGTGCGGAAGGTGCGAGCGACTGCTATGTATCCGTGGGCAGAACAAAGGGATTGGAGGACGATCTCTTGGGTACGAATGGCGAGTGCGAGCCATCATCATCATCATGATCGATCATTGGCGCTCGCTGATGGTCCGTGCATGTCCAAGAGTCCTCTCTGGTGCCCTCCAAGTGGTACAGCACGGGTATCTTGTGGCACTCGCACTTCGGCTGCAGGAGGGTCACAGGCTTGCGGATCAGTCGCACTGGCGCGCCGGTTGAGTCCCTGCCAATTACCTTGCTGCCCCGCTTGTAAGGCTTCGGGCTGCGCTTGACAGCGACCACGCTGCTGTAGAGATCCGAGATTCCACGCACCAGCTGACTGCTGGAGCCAATGGCGTTCTGCTGTTGATGCTGCTTCTGGCATTTGTTAACCCTCTGGCGCTCCCTCCGTCTCTTTGGACAGTTGGTGGAGACCTGCCGCACCGGACAGAGCGGACATGCGTAGGGTATCAGCGGACAGGGCGTCCATTCCATGCGGCAGCAATGCTGGCACATTTCCAAAGAAAGACAGTAACGAATCGCCGACAGGAGTTCCCAAAAGTTTTCTTTTTAATTTTTTGTTAAATTTTGAGCATTTGGGTCGACCGAAATCATGACTTATACAGTATGAATGCTACAAAAACGAGCTCTACCTGAACTTATTGTATGCATAACAGACATTTCAGAGCAATCGAATTATTATAATAGTAACATCATAGGGTATTCCTAGCTGAAGGTCGTGCTCTAAATTAAGGGACCTTCTCTTAATTTCTTAATCGATTGAAAAATAGAGCAATGTTTGAGTATTTCTTGTGGCATAACGAATCTACATAGAGAATTTCTGTTTTGATTTTTTGAGCAATTTATTATTCTAAAATGCGTAGAAATTTATATTATGTTGAGATTCAAAATGGCGACGACAAAATGGCGACTGTAAAATGGCGACTGCAAAATGGCGACTACCAAACTTTCTTTTTCAAAATATTCTAGCAAAAAAGCGAGCAAATCTTTTTAAAATTAAAGAATAATAATATCCATAACAAATATAGACTTCAAGTTGCACTATTTCTAATTGTCTTTTATTTTCGTATTTCTCTTCGTCTTCGCTTTTTCTTTGCAGCTCTTTAGCTTTGTTTGGTATGTTTACATTTAGGGATCTCCCTATGAAGGGCTCTACACACAAATCCAACTAATTATTTATAATGTATTGCACTGTAAACAATTAAAAGATGAACACATATTACGAAACTATTGTATTGGCTGCAGATAGTGTCCGGCGTCTTCAGCAAGTTGCTGCCTTTTGCTGTAAGGTAAAAGTAAACTGATTAACAGGGGAATCCCAGCAGGTATCTCACTCCCTCTCTCTCTCTTCTCTCGTTACCTTTGCTGCTTCAGTCGCTCGGGCAACTCGTTGGTGGCGATTATCATGGCATCCAGGCGCTGCTTCAGCTCGGCAAACGTGGGTCGACTGGCGGGAATGGAGCACCAGCAGCTCTCCATCATTGCGAACCTGTGCGAGCAAGAAATTATCCAAAAATTCATGCAGATTGTTTCTACTCACAGCTCGTCTGTGCAGCCTTCGGGTCGCTGCATGCGTTGCCCCTCGCGCAGCAGCTGCAGCAAGTCTCTGGGCGAGATCGAGGGATATGGCATGCCGCCCAGCGTGGTGATCTCATACAGCAGCACGCCAAAGGACCAGCTAAAGGCAATAATTATAAAAATATGCAAGTAATAAAAGCTGACATAAGCAATACTTACACATCGCTCTGGCTCGTGTACACCTGATGCGTTAGCGACTCCAGTGCGAGCCACTTGATGGGCAGCTTGCCACTGCTCGATTTGCGATAGACATTCTCGTGGTAGACATCCCGGCTGAGACTGTAATAATAAATAAAATAAATAAATAAATAAAATAAAAAAAATAAAATAAAAAAAATAAATAAAACAAATAAAATAAATAAATAAAACAAGTAAAATAAAAAAATTAAAAAATATATAAATAAATAAAACAAATAAAATAAATAATATAAAAAAATAAATTAAATAAATAAATAAAATAAGTGCATAATATTTATTTTTCTTGGACAAGTTACCCGAAGTCCGCAATCTTGATGGTGCGGTCCAGTGAGATGAGTACGTTGCGTGCCGCCAAATCACGATGCACAATCTTGTTCTGCGCCAGAAAGTCCTGCAGTTGAGTACAACAGAGTAAATTAAATTTTAAATAAATTGATCAAGTTTGGCAAGTTTAAAAGCCAGTGCGGCCACTTCCACAGCTGATGGGCAGCACTGCAACGTTTGCTAATCGACAGTTATCGATAATTTGCCATTTTAAATTTAGCTTGCAGCAAAGCGCACTTCAGCTAACCAAAATAAAATGCTGAATTTATCTGTGGCCAAAAACTCACCATGCCGACGGCCACCTGTTGCGCTATGTCCAGAAGATCCGCGTATGTGAGTGGCTGCCTTTGGGCAACCAATTGCGTGGCGTTAGCTGCAGGTGACTGGAAATACTCCTGGTTCTCAAAGCTGACGGCGCAGCTCTTGGCAGGCTTACGCTTTGGCTTGCAGGTCGGTCGCTTCAGCAGGGCCTTCTTGCTGGGCGCCACTGGTGTGGCATCGATATTCTGAATCTCCTGCAGTCCGTACGATTTATTGTCCGCCGCGAAGATGGCCTGATAGGTGTCGTTGGGATTGCTGCTCCGCGACAGATCCGTCTCGTTTTCCTCCTCCAGAGTGGACAACATGGAACTGTTGATGTCCTCGATGCGTGTATCGTGGTCGAGTGGGCGCACTGCTCGCACTTTGCCTGATCTCTGGCTGAGCCTGAGGCGCATCTCCTGGGCGTTGCGCTCCTGCCGAAACTTCCACTCGTCGCTGGAAGATTGCGAGATTTGAGAGAGGGAGAAAAGGTCATCTTGCTACATACCAACCGTAGGAAACTCTGCAGACTGCCCAGGCTGCAGTACTCGGTGAGGAGCATCATGCGGTTGCTGCACCTGGTCGAATAGCCGACGATGCTCACTATGTTCGGATGCTTGCCCACGGCCTTGAGCATTTGTATCTCACAGCGGAACGCCTGCACATCCTCCTCGTTGGGGTGATCTGTAGATGGTAAAGCTCTTAGTGCAACAGCTGCAGAAATCTCAGTTGGCAAGCAGCTCACCCTTGAGCAGCTTGACGGCCACCTGGCGCTGCTTGTATACGCCACGTCGCACCAGCCCGAAGGCACCTTCGCCGAGCACATCCTGCAGCAGCACAGCGTGCGGCTCCACCTCCAGCTCGTCATCCAGCTCAAAGTTATCCTCCACAGCGATGCTGGCCAACAGTGTGCTGTTGTGCATGATGGACAAGTGGAAGTCACTCGACTGGTTGGCCGTCACCTTCAGCTCCTTGATCTCCAGATGCTTGCACTCGTGCCGCCCGTTCCAGCCCAGCGTCAGGGTGCAGAGCAGCACAATACAACAGATGGGCACAAACAGAAAGAGTATCAGTTTTGTCTGGATGCTGGCTGTAAATGGAGTCGGAGATGGGATGAGCTACGGTCGGGTTGGAAACTGCGACTGGGTACAGACTTTTGGGCCACTGCTTGAGCGGAATCTTGTTCACGTAGAGCACGCTGGCATTCTGTCCACCTGTCGTATGGGCCACCAAATGCACCTCGAACGAGGCACCTAAGACTTTCATTTTTGAGATGTAGTAGAAGCTGGCGTTGCCCTCCACCTCGATCGTGCACTGTTCACCGTCCCTGTGCAAGTCGAGAATGTGCAGGCTGTAGTAGTCCGGCAGTTGTGTGGGCAGCGCCCAGCTGACGTTCAAGGCCAAGACATCCTGCTGCAGATGCTCCTGCTGTACACTCAAATCGCTGGGCCGCAACGGTGCTAAAAAGGCAAAGGAGCAGGAGTTGAGGAGAGTCCGGGACAGTACACAGTATACCCTATGGTATGTCATCTCACCGCAGAGTGTGTAGTTGAAGTGGAACCAATCCAGACAGCTGGGCGTCTTCACCATCAGCCAGTAGACCGGACTCTCCAGATTGTTCTTGCCGTTGACTGTACGCACGCCGACCTTGTACTGGTCGCCGAAATCCATGTCGGCTATGGTATAGGTGTACAGCTGCCGGGGCTGTGCCGGGGATTAGGTTAGTTGTGAATCGCGACAACTTCAGGCAGGACTTCCACTTACATCTCGTATTTGAACGGGCAAAGCGGCATCGAGACTTGTAGTTTCCGTCGAGAAGAATATAATATCGAAGTGGCAGTTGCGATCTGCAGAGATGGAGAACCAGAAGTGCAGTGTAGTTGTTTGGGGAACATGACACCCCGGACATTACCTGCCGACGGCAGCCACTCGATTTGGGCCTGGATCCTTTCCCAGTTGTCGGGTTGCTGTTGGAATCTTCGCACCTGCACCATGCCCATACGGCTGGGCTGATAGCCAGCGCGCAGCGTTTTAAAGTCTTCGTTCTTCGTTATGAGCGAGTGGGCACCGTCAGTGTGCACTGCCAGCGCTGTGATGGTATGTGTAGTGTTGGCTCTCAGCATGGGAATCGTGAAGAAAGTGTCGTTTGACTAGAAGAGCGGGAACTTTGCATGAATGTGCTGGGCCTGGAGAGAGCCGCAGTAGAGCACAGAACTCACGCTCATCCCCATTGGCAGAGTGTGGCACCTCATCTTTCTCTCTCACGCACTTCATCTCTCTCTCACACACATTTCATCTCTCTCTCACATATTTCATCTCTCTCTCACACGCTTCATCTCTCTCACACACTTAACTCTCTTTCACAGTTCATCTCTGTCTCTCTCTCACTTCAACTCTCTCTCTCTTTTCGCACTCACCAAATAAATCAGGGAGTCCATAGCCTCCTCCAGCTTTACTTGTATTCGGATGATAAACGTAGCTTTCGGCTCAGCTGCCACCGTGGAGTTATCCCGACTATGCTGTACCCAGTCTATGCGAAATGATAGTTCCGACTCCGTGCGACAGACAAGCTTCAGCAGAAAGTTCTCTTGCACCATCTGTAGAGTCGTGGGCATCAAAGCGCTGGAATTGCCATAGCGACAAAAGTCCAGACACTCATCGAAGCTCTAGAGTTGTAGAGTTGGAAAGACTCAATACAAGAAGAGTTAGTACCACCAACTGGAACTGTACCTTCTGGGGGCTGCTCTGCAGGCAGAGATTACTGCAGGCGGCCACCTTCAATAGGGTCTCGTCCTCGGAGAGCTGTTGCAACAGCATCGGGTCGTCCTCGTTGTGGCCGATCATTAGCAGCAAGAGCAAGGAATACCTTATGTAGAGCAGCAACATTTCAATACGTTCTCCCTGCTCCTTTTGTATGCTCTCTATATTTCGCTTTCGCTTTGGAACGGCTTTCTGTGCGGTTCTTGCACTTTCCACGCGGCTCTTCAGAGTCGAAAGTGCTGCGTTCTCTGCAAAGTTTCTCGGCTTAGTTCTTCGTAGTTCGACTGCTGCCTACGACTGAACCGTGCGAACTGAAGTCCAAGCGAGAGACGACGATTGGCGAACAGGGAGAGTCGGCGAAGGAGCCGAAGATTTATCGGTTTTGTTTTGTCATCGAGTTTCTGTTTCATGCACTCTTCGAGACGGACAAAGAATTTGAAATGCAAAACATTTTCGCAAAATGTTCCACATCGTCTATAAAAAGAACTTGGATATTTCATGAATTTTATGCCATTTATCCGTTATATATTTCTTTATTTACGCTTTTCGCCTTGTACTGAAGGTTTAGATTTCTACGAACCGTCGGATCCATTGTATAGTATTTTCGGGCTCGCCAAAATGCATAGGCCTAATCAGCTAGCTGGAAAATTTAACATTTCTTACGTCTATCATCTATAAATATACAAAATATTCCCTATGCGGCGATAAGCGACAACTTATTAACACAATGAGCAACAACACCCCGCTGAACCTTCGACGGATAGATTACATCGAGGAACTCCAGCATTGGGGGCTGTTCGCGCACAACCATGCAGTACTCCTCGAAGGTAATGAATGTGTCCTTATCCTCGTCGAACTTCAAGTATATCAGCTCCAGAATATCCTAAGAATGAAGACATTAACACAAAAGACTATGGAAAACTGTTGCTACAATCACATTGCGATACTCGGCGGACTCGTCCTCGTCGTCGCTCTTGAAGAACTCATTAACATACATTACGACCTGCTCGCGAGTCAAGTAGCCCAGCGAATCCTCGTCTTTCACCGGAGAGCCGGCAGTGATCAGGGAGCAGTTGCTGAAGCTGGACATAAATACTTACACTAAAGGCGAACCTCATGCGCTCTTCCAGATCCATGGAAAAGTACACGGTAAACATTCGAATGAAGCTTCTGAGCGTGCAGTGGAGATGAGCCGCAAACTTGGGATCCTTGCAATCAGGATCGTGGCAAATGGTCTTCACGATGCGCATGCTAATGCGTTGATCTGTTACCATGAAGAACAGCCTCAGTAAGCCACTCAGTTCACGAGTGAACATGTATCGGGTTCTAGAACCGCTTTGGATCAAAAACTTGTGCTAAATTATCGATATGCAGAGCAATTCTATATGCGAGAATACTTTTGACTCCATGCTGGAGATCGCTTTTGCATACACGTAATTAAAACGCGAGTTTTCCACGCAGTCGAGCGTCAAATCGAGGTCCTTCATGTTGCTAACAAATAATTAAAGAAGCCCTCAAAAAAGTTAGCTCAATTGCTACAAAGAAAAGTAAAATATTATTTCTATTCTAAAGCTATTCGAATCCCTAGCAGTCCCTAGTTCCCTAGTTCCCTAGTAGAATGCAAACTGACTGAACCCAGAGAATTGATCAACAATCGGATCAACTTAAAGAAAAGACTACTTGATCTAAGAAATTGGCTTAGCCGCGTTTGATAACGCTGCAAGTAAAACAAGTTTTAGTCTGGAGCCCTGAAGTGTAGGGCACTTCCCCCCGATCGTGAAGTTTCTGATCTGATCGCGACTGCTGCCTGCAACTGAACCCTGCGAACTGGGGTCCAAGCGATAGGAAGAATTGGTGTAAGCGACACAGAAGTGAATACGATTTGTTTTGGGTTCTGTTTTCTTTCAATTCGATTTCTGTTTCATGCAGTGTGTGGCAGAGACAACGAAGCGAATAGACAGACAACAAATCATTTGAAATGCTAAAATGGGTTTCTCTCTCCGTCAATGGGGCGCCAAAATTGTTGCGAAGAACTGTGAGTAAACGCACTTGATAATTTTGTAGCTTGCAGCCCTCGCTTTGCATATAGTACATAGTTCTGCGCTACAGTGGGAAAAGAGTTCAAGTTGTTTCCATGAACTTGATCACTTTTCCAACTCTAGCATAGAAATTGAATACTACGGGCTGAGGGCATTATTCTGAGGCCGACAGATTCACACACATCCGCACGGTTTCCAACTGACGCTGGGGCGGAAAGACTGTACCCAGGAATTCCATAATTGTGGGCTGCTTGCGGACCACATCGCTGTACTCCTCCAGTGAGATGTTCAGGTCCTTATCGACATCGAATTTCGCGAAAATCAGTTCTACCATGTCCTACAAAGTGAAAATTCGAAATAATGCAAATAATACAGTCGCGTGCGTTAGTCTACGTACCGCGCGGAGCTCCTGTAGCTCGTCTTCGTCTTCGCCGCTGAAAAACTTTTGAACGAATCTTATCACTTGATCGCGATCCAGATAGCCTCGATTATGCTCGTCGTAGATCTGCGAGAGAAAGCGACTCTAGAAACTGCTGCCTCTCGGAAAAGTAAACTCACATTGAAGACAAACTGCATGCGCTTCTCCAGATCTTTGGAGAAGTATATGGCGAACATTCTGATGAAACTGGCCAAGCTACAGTGACGGTCTGGCGAAAATTTTGGATCTGTGCATTCCGGATCGTAGCTAATACGCGACACAATGCTGATGTTAATATCCCGATCCGAAACATGGAACATCAGTTCCAAAATATTCCCCAGCTGCATTTGCGTTATGAACTTGGCGCGCGGTCCATTCTCGAGCGCGAACTTGTGATAGATCATCGACAAGCAGAGCCTTTCGGTCACCGAAAAGGGCGAATCCATGCGCGCTATCATCGGTCCATAGGTGTAGTTGAAGCGCGCATTTTCCATGTAGTCCAGTGTTAGATCCAAATCCTTCATTTTGCTAATAAATAATTAAGTGTCTGGCAAAGTGGAAAATCAACAAAACAAAAAAATAACGATGAATATGAAATACGATTTTTAACTAGAGTCTAGTGTCTGATCTGACAAATGATGTCAAACTGAGGGAAGGGAAAAATACGTATTCCTTACATAACATTTTTATTTATTTAAAAAAATAACCCTAATGGAAACGCATTTATGCTTTTGCTCAAATCGCATGCTTCATTTATTTATTTATGTATGTCTTTTCTGTTTGTTTTGTTGACTATTTAGAAAAATATCAATTGATCATGTCCATAGATTGAAACAGTGCGCAATCACATTCAACTGAACGTCTGATGGGAAAACATTTCCAAGAAACTCCAGCATCTTTGGTTGTTTGTACACAATACTGGCATACTCCTCGTAGCTAATGGTCAAGTCCTTATCTAGATCGAATTTAGCGAAGATAATTTCCAGCATATCCTGCAGAAGGAAGAACAGAGCAGAGAGACAGATGTGAACGAGGCAGACTAAGCCGAAACATCAGCTCCCCTTACTGATCGCAGTTCCATGAGTTCGTCGTCGTCTTCGCCCTCAAAGAACACCTCAATGTATTGCATGACTTGCTCGCGAGTCAAATAGCCAGTGGAATGCTCGTCGTATACCTGAGATCAGGCATCATTATATGGCATATAGAGCAGTCATACTTACTCACGCTAAAGGCAAACCTCATGCGCAGCTCCATGTCCGTGGAGAAGTAGATGCTGATCATCCTCACGAAACTGTCGAGTGTACAGTGATGTATGGGCGAGTACGCGGGATCCTTGCAGCTCGGATCGTAGCAAATGGCCTTCACGACGCGCGACCTAATGCGCATGTCCGTTATGCGGAAGACGACGAGTATGAGGTTGTGCAGCTGCCGCGTCGTCACAAACTTTGCCTTCATCCCGTTCTGGATGACAAACTTGTGGTAGATCATCGTGATGCAGAGCAGCTCGGTCTCCGAGAAGAGAGCACGCTCCAGGCGCAAGATCGCCGTACCGTAGATGTAATTGAAACGCGCATTTTCCCTGTAGTCCAGTGTGAGGTCGAGGTCCTTCATGTTGCTGAAAATACATAACACACGATGATTTTCAACATACTCGTATTTTTGGATGAGAATCAACCCAAAAGTCTACCTTGTGGCTGTGTTTGTTGTGTTACTGAAGTGTGCACCGGGGGGCGAGGGCGTGCCTGCCTTCGGTGAGCTTCAAGGCCCACTAGATGGGAGTGGCAAGTGAAAAATGCTCTCACAGTCTTGATCTATTCGGTTTTTATTATGTTCCTTTGCTCGAATTATGTTATTTAGTAAGCTAAAGCAAAGTTACAGGATATTACAGCGCTATACAACACAAATTGTACATACACATACCATACATATCTATGCATCTATATGCGTATACGTGGGGGAATACTTACCAACGTAGCCTGCTTAAAAGACGATCTCGTACAGCTTACAAAACGTAACTTATGAGTACGACAATTATAAAAGTTCGTGTCATGATCGACGATCGATGATCAATGATCGATCATACAGAATACAACTACATAGATGTACAATTATGGTATAGTTACTCATGTATATACTAAAATAATACATAGTACATATATATATATATATATATATGTATAATATTGTATAAAAAAAATGTATAAAACGTAAACTTAACGTACTTGAATGAGGGGCGTGTGCGGGGGTTTGGTTTGGTAACTATTGCAATACAGTGGCAAAGTAGAATACTGACTGACGAGTTTTGGATGCGTCGGGGCTTGAGATTGTGGTTTTGAGTATTTCAAGTTCTCTGTCTTGTTCGTTTTCGAAATTCATAGGTTTGTAGAGCGTGTACACTTAACAGATACCAGGATACAAATATAATAATACTAATGTTGGAAAATGCAATGCGCTTGTGTGTGTTCGTCTCTCCTCTCTCTCTCTATCTTTCTATGTGTGTGTGTGTGTGTCATGCACAAAATAACAGTCCATTGTTGTTGTCGTGTGGCATCGTGAGTATTTTGTCTTCGTATTCGTAATCGCATTCATAAATGTATTCGTATTCCTTTCTTATTCATCTTGATTAGTCTGCGTGTCTTTTGGGGACGTTGAGAGTCGTCTACATTTCGCTAAACGCATTTCAAGCTAAGTTTTTCCGTTTGTTTTGTTAAGTTTACAGTTTTCCACTAAATGCTGGCAATTCGTATTAACTTATGTGATGAGTGTGTCTCTAATTTGTCTGCCTGTCTTTGTGAGTGTGTGTGTGTGTGTGTGTGTGTCCGTGTCCGTGTCTGTGCACAACAACTAGTTGTAGGCCAACGAGTTGGCGTTCAGCGCCAGCGCTGCTTCCGTGCTGCCGCTGCTCGACGACGTCGACGGCTGCGACTGCTGCAACGGCGACTGCAACTGGGATGAGCCGCTGTCCAGGTGCAGATTATTGTAGTCCGTTTTGGCATTGCAGCGCACCGGAGCACCGGTGACCTGTGCCTGTGCCTGCTCCTGCTGCTGCTGCTGTGGTGCCTGCTGATGCGCATGCTGCTCCGCCTGGCCGTTGGCATTCGTGCCGCTGCTGCTGTGATTGTACGCGCTGAGGCGCGCCTCGTGCTCGCGCCGCTGCTGGCGCATTCGCGTGTCGTGCTCCTCGCGCATGTGGCGCAATTTGAGGTCCTGCTGCTGGCGGTAGTACGACATCTTGAGCTCCTGCTCCATTTGCTCGAAGCGCAGCTTCTGCTCATGCTCGCGCCTTGCATAGTCGATCTCGGCGAGGCGCGCCTGCTTGAGCAGCTTGAACAGCTGCAGCTTGTACTTCTCGTCCACCTCGGCGCTGGCCAGCGTTGCCTCATTGACCGCCGCTGCCGGCGTGAAGGGAGCCACTGCAGCCACATTGACCATGGCGGGCGTTTCAGTGCTGAAATCCTCGGACAACGCGGACTGCGCCTGCGAGTGCTGCTGGAAGATGCAGAGATTACTGGCTATTCCCTTGGCAATTGCAATATACCTACATTCCGCTGTCGTCTTTTGCGTGTGGGTGAAGTCTTCTCGTTGTCAGCCGAGCCAGCTGCCCCGTCCGTATCCTCCTTGTTGTTATTGTTGTTGTTGAGCAAGGCTTTGGCTTTGGCACGTTTGCGTCGATTGGGCGCTGATTGGGTCTGGGCACTCTCCTGCTGCGAGTCACCGCCAGCGGTGGAGGGCGGTGGCGAGGGTATGGCTATGGTGGATGTCTGCAGTGTGTCCTCACTGGCATTTGTGGAATTGGGCAGGGCAGCCAGCGGCATGTCCTCGTCCTCGTCCATTTCGAGCAGCTCCTTTTTCAGCGGCACATTGACGACGCCAAGGGACGCGCCGCCAGCGGCACCATTCGTACCACTGCGCGTCTGGCTGCGCGACGACACGGGATCCTTCTGCAACTCCTCCATGAACTCGATCATGCGCATGCCCTCCAGTGCGTCCGACTTCGGATGCTTCTGCTGGTGCTCGCGCTTGGCCGAGTTCTTCATGCTGCGCCATTGCACCTGGATCTGTTCCAGCAGGCGATGGCGAAAGTTGAGAGCGTTGAATCTGTGGATGGCGTGTGAGTAGATCGAAGTGCAGATTGAATCACATTGAATCGTATTCGATGGCATTCACTTACTGTTTGGTAATTTGCGACCAGGCCAGGCGCTTGGCCTTGATGCTCTTGGCGTCGACGCTGCGATTCTCGACGAACGCGACTTTTGTTTTAATGACCTCCAAGAGCAGGCCCCGCTCGGCCTCCTCCCAATTGAGCGAGCGTTTCTTGCGCGTGCCTTTTTTCTTGCCAGTCGCGCTTTCTTTTTCGGCCGACTCGTCCGCAGCATCTTCAGCGTTCTCCACCCCCTCGTCGGAGGCATTTGTGGCTTTTGTTTTCGACTCCGCCTTTTCATCGTCGTCGTCGTCCTCCTGCGGCGAGGGCGCGCTCTTTGCCACATGCTCCTCCAGTTTCATGATGTTTTTGAATTTGCTGATGTTTTTGTTGTTGCCTTTTTAACAAACAATTATCGGTAGTTTGAAGCGCGATTCCGATTTGCAAAAAATTCTTATTTGATTTCTGTATATACTTTGCACTGGCGTTGCCACACAATCGAAAAGCCAAATAGCTGGCAGCATGACTGCATATCGATGCGGCATATCGATAGTCGCGTCCGATGCAATGCTGTCGCGCAGACTCGCTTTGCACAGTATCGATACATCGTTATAGTCATACTTTAGTATCGAGCGAAGTAAGTAGCAGGCAGGAATTTCCATTTCGTTGGGGAAAAATATAAATTTTCCTTTAAACAATACAGCAAGATGGCGATCGGTGACTATCCAGCTGAGTATAACCCCAAGGTGCATGGACCTTACGATCCAGCCCGCTACTACGGCAAGGGTATGTGCAATTTGCAAAATTACGTAATTTTCCGCACAATTTGACGGCCCCCCACGCTTTACATAATTAAATTTGTTGTTCTTTCGCTTGGTCTTCCACAGCTGATGTGCCCTTCGGCCAGGTGAAATTGGGTGAGCTGGGCGCCTGGTTCGGCCGCCGCAACAAGACTCCCAACGCCATCGTTGGCGCTATAAGCCGTGCCTGGTGGCGCTGGCAGCACAAGTATGTGTTCCCCAAGCGTGCTGGCATCGCACCCTTCTTCCAGGTGACCGTCGCCAGCATGGCGTTCTTCTACGCGATCAACTACCCCAAGTTGAAGCAGCACAGGAACTACAAGTACCACTAAGCGAAACACACACACACCCCCACACAGACAGTTTGTTATTACAACTTTCGATTGGAGAGGGGAGAGAGAGAGAGAGAGAGAAAGGGGGAGAGAGAGAGTTGGAGTACCACAATGCAATGCTAATATATTCTTGTTTTCAAAACGGCCAAGTTCAATAAAACGTCTGCGAATTACAGTGCTGCACTAAACCCGCCTGTCTCTCACTCACTCACCTCAGGCGCAGGCCTGCTCCGCGGCATTCGCGCCAGTGTCCAGCTGAGTGGAGCTGGCGGGAGCAAGGATCTCGCAGATGAAGGGCAACTCGTGCTCGCAGTGCACGGTCTGCCAAGTGCCCTGCAGCGTCAAGGCCACGCAGCTGGCATTCGCCTGGGAGTCACTGCAGCATTGAAATCAATAAGCTGAAAAATAGTTGCAGCTAGGAAAACGCTTACAGCTGGCGAGGATGTCCCAGATGCCAGGCGCTGTACAGAAAGCACAGCAGGCTCTCCTGCTGCGCGTTGCGGTAGTCCAGCGGCTGCAGCGCCACGCTGCGATTGTACTGCAATCCGATGTAGGCCAGAAAGATTGCCGGCTCCGGCTGCCTATTATAACTGCTTAGCCACTGTGCCAGTGCGTAGCTTCTCGCCTCGGAGGCAACGTGCGCCAGGCTGCCACTGAACTCGCTGGCATTGCTGCAGCTCACGGAAGCATTCGCATAGCTGCTGGGCCGCTTGAAGAGCACAAAGAGACCCGCCTCCGGCACGCAGCTCATGTTCTGCAGTGCTGTCAGTAGTATATATATATAAGGACTTCCCTGCAGCTGCTACGACGCCTACCTGCAGGTCTGCCATAGAGACTGTAGTAGTCGTAGCGACTGTCGTTCACCATGCCCGCAAAGCTCCCGTTCTGCGGGCACTGCAGCACATGGCAGTTGAAGAACTCGCCCGGCTGCTCGAACACATTCAGCAGTCTGCGCGCATCCTTGTACCGCCGACTGGCTGTGCCCTTGCCATCCTCATCCTTGGGCTGTTGGGCATAGCGATTCGTGTGCCGCTGCGTGCCGCCAGGCGCATAGTTCAGTGCCAATCCACGCAGCTCACGCGCCAAGTGCATGCACTCCTCCAGCGTGGAGGTGTTCTCCAGCGCCAAGGCCTCGTCCGTGGCGGCACGTTGACATTCCCGCACCAGATGAAACTGCCAGCGCGTGGCGTTCTCCACGGGGCAGTTCAAAGAACTTCGCACAGCCGGCAAGCAGACTGGCAGCAGCAGCAACAGTTGCCACATGGCTAACAGCAGCAACTGTTGCTCTGCTCGACTTACATGTGGCTTATAGCGACGGCAATTACTCTGACTATATAATGGCCTGTCCGTCTGACATCAGAGTATTATAAAGTATTATTAAAGTATTACAATAGTGCAGACTGCCATGATTGGTAAATTTACGTTTTATTATCCACTTTCACATTGATTAATTGTAGCTTACGTCTAACTAAAGTTCTGTTCTTTATGTCTTTTAAATATTGTTCTGTGTATTTATGTATATATATATTTATTTTCATTTTGTAATCCAACGTGAATTGCACCGCTCCAGGCGAGCGTTCGCCAAAGTAGTAGTAGTATATACCAAAAAACGCTCGAGTGAAGCCGTGCAAAGGCACTTGAAGCTTGCGCTCGCTTCTGACAATTAATACAATTAATTAATTAATATTATTTAGGGGCGTGCAGTGCAAAGAACCACATGGTATAAAGTATAGTTGCAGTTAAACAATGACAAGAAAACAATCGTACAGGAAATTGAACTAAGTACAAGGCTGGAGGCAGTTGGCAGTTCGCAGTTGTCTGACTGCCATATAAATAGAGTACAAATACAAATATCACCTGAGCGTCGGCTGCTGCATTCGTTAGTTAGTTCGAGTGTTTAAACTACAGTTAAAGTAAGTTAACTACAAACGAGACTGTGCGTGGGTGTGTGTGTGTGTGTGTGTGTGGAGATAGCTTTGGGGTAAGGAGTCCAACACCAACACTGGAGTGCGAAACAGAGCAACATGGGAGAGAGCCTCGACTAGCCTCTCTTTGGGGAACTCTGCGACATTAGCGGGCAATATCTGCTGCGAAATTGCCCGGTAATCTCTGCACGCAAAAAGGGGGGGGGGAGCTGGAGCGAGCTGCTGGTCCAAACTAAACTACTAGAAATACTAACTTAGACAGTGGACGCTGCACTGCGTGTGCTTGTTGTGACCTTATCGAATAAAATGCTCCCAAAACTTGACTACCGCTCGGGGACGCTTCATCCTGGACTATTCTGGTTGTGTGTGTGTCTGTGTGTGTGTGTGTGTGTGTGTGTGTAGTTGATTTTAAAACACTTTGAGTGTTCCCTTCGAGAGAGTTTTGGAAAATAAAGATGTTGCAGCAGCTTAACTGCTGTGCGAGAAGGCGGTGTTTGTGTAGGGTCCACTGTAGATGGAGCTGCCCGAGTTGGAGACCGTCTTGGTGCTGCGACGTGCCATAATGCACAGCACGGCGGCGACCACGGCCAGCATGAGAATGAGGCCGGCAATGGCGATGGCTATGGCGAAGGTGCGCTGCGACACGCACAGTGCATCCTCGAGAGTCTGAAAGCATGAGAAGAACACGCTGTGGTCAGTCCGCTCAGCAGATCATTTGAGACTGTGCTCGTATCTCACCTTCTCCTTGTACACCGCATCCTCGTCGCTGTCGTTGGCATTCTCGTTCTCATTGACATACAGTCCGGAGAAGACCTCAATGGTGGCCGGCAGTGCCTCGTCGTCTTTGCCATCGGTTGCCTGTCGCTTGGGCCGCTTGCCGCTGCACACGGGCGCCTCCTGGCAGCTGGGATCCTCCAGAGCGCAGAGCCGCACATTGCACTGATAGTACACCGAGGTGGTGTACGGGAACTTGTGCGCCGGGAACGTGACATTAGCTGCCAGCCGATCCTCCGTATAGTTGAACTGACCCATAATCTCGTTGTCCATGGGACAGCTAAAGACCATAGATTAATGGGCTGCCCAGCACACTTGACTGCTCCCACTTACCCATCCTCGCCCACCAAACGCTGTTCACCCCAGCCAAGTCCGTCACGCACTATGCAGTCGGTCACATGCAGTCCGTAGAGCTTCTGGTGATCTATGCTAATCACTATGGTCAACGGATCGCCGATCTTGACATCGTCGGCGATCTTGTGCTCCTCATTGTAGATCTTCATATGGCAGCCGGGCATGGGAATTTCGTTGTTCGCCACGTCGTTGTCGTCGTTGTCGTGGGCCACATCGTAGACATCCTCCTCGTCCATGTCGTCGTCGTGCTTGTCCAGCGAGCGTCCATAGTCGCGCCGGTCGTGCTCGTCGCTGCGGTAGGCCTGCGGCTTCTGCGCATGCTTGCGCAGATGCTTCTTCTTGGGCTTGACGGCCGCATCGCGGCTCTTGTAGGCACAGCGCACATGGTAGCCGCGTCCCAGATCCGTGATCAGTTTCAGATGCGGCTGCAGCACAATCGTGTTGAAGAACTCAATGCCGCCGTCGTCCTGCAAGTAAATTATATATAAATATGCATAGGCTAATAAAATCTGCTAGAGAACTTAGGGCAAAGCAAAAGACTTGAATTGACTTGAATAACAAATTGCGAGAAAAAGAAAGGCAGCCGCTGAGAACAACACTTGAGTGTGTAGAGAGTGTGGCGAGGTATTCATTTCCAGCTGCTCTCAATGCTTGCGAAAGACAAAAGACTTGGCCAACAAAACCTGTAGCAACTCCCACTTTGTCTGGCTTCCTAATCAAATCACAAGCTGGCAGCTGTTAATGCTAATGCCCAAGAAGCCATATTAGCAGCCCAGACAGCAGAATCTACAAGTACTACACCTATGTGCTGTCTACATGTATATGTATGTGTGTGTGTGTGTGTGCGGCACAATGGGCCACTGCCAGCGTCTCATTATGCAGAGAGATTCACGCTTCGCTGCAGCTGAAAATTGCCAGTTTGTCAGTGAGAAATTTGATGTGCGACTTTGGACGGCGACTCGTCTTCAGATCACGAGCACTTCCTGCTGCGGTGCTACGTCTCTCTGTCGGTTGTTGTTGTTTTTTTTTTTACTTAGAACTGTGCTAAGCCCGCGCAGCCAAGTGTGAAGCATTCGACACATCTGCATGCAGATAAGCCACGTTTGCGTAATTCGTTCTAGACAACTGAAATCGAAACCGTAGCATGCTGCAAGACAGTGTAGTGCGAGCACTTCCGTTGCCATTGCATCATTTGAGATCTCTGAACGAAACAGAATTTCCTATTGCCTTGCAGCACACCACACACACACTCGCGAGTGTGTATAACGGTTGTGCTAATTTTTGTGAGCGTGTGGAAGAACCAGGCACATACTACACCCATCGAGCACCCAGTCAATTGTCTGCTGGTAATGATAATGGGCCAGGCCAACTCGCCGTACGTGACGCGCTCGGAAGTTTGGTAATTGCGTCTGCACGGAAATGCTACACTTAAGTGGCGACGTCACCCGCAAGGCATGCTTAATGGCATGCCCTCCCTCTCTGACTCTGACTCTCTCTCTCTCTCTCTCTCTCTCTCTCTGTCTGTCTGTCTGTCTGTCTGTCTGTTCTCTCTATATGGGGCTTAGTTCTGCCCCTTCATTGTTTATACTGAGGCCATTAAAGCGAGTCGTTGTTGTTTCCGTCTTGGACTTTGACTCGCAGATGATTACACTTAGAACGCGGCCGCAGCTCGCTTTGGGATTCTCAGCAGCATCAGCAAATGAGACAATGGGCTAATAAAAAGCATAATAAAATGACATTTAAGATTTCAGGCACACAACATAACGGTAGAAGCCGACAGCTATTATGTCATTATGACACTTCTGTGCCGACAACAACGCGTTCTCGCTTCCAAAGCGCAGCAGCCGGTTTTATGTGCTCTTAAGGCCCGCATGAAAAACGCTAACGCTAACGCAAATGTAAATGTAAATAGAAATAGAAATGTTTATGTAAATGTGATTTAAGCTTGCATCGTCTCTATCTGCGTGCCGCTTATTCTAACGAGTCGAGCCATTCATTAATGTCAACGCCCAAGATAATGCCGCTGCAGCAGCAGCAGCAGCAGCAGCTGGTCAAGCGTTGCGTGGGCGACGACCGATCGCTCGACCGGCTGACCTTCAGGCCGTAGCTATAACTGAAGCTATATGGCTTTTCGAAAATATCAATAACAGCGCGAACAACACACGTTTACATGTGTACACAGTTTGGCATTTTCACGGTCAGCTCACGGAGGCGGCAACGGCCGATGAACGCGTTTAAATGGCCGCCAACGTCGCTTCCAAATTGAAGATGGGAAACGGAGGGGCTGCAGGGGCTGGGGATCCCGACCGACAGTTGATCAGAACAAATTGATTTCATGTCTGAGCTGTTTGTAAGTTGTAGCGAATGAAATTGGTGTTAGAAATGCCACACGAAAACGAAAGACTCAGGCAACAAACTTGCCGCTGCTGCAACGTTTTTAATTTAAAGCGAAAAATCTTGCCACGCCTTTCAGTTCGATTCTGACTGTGCTCTGGCGGCAATTAAAATTCAATTAAAATTATTTTGCGCCCTTCACGCCACGTACGTGAATCTGTTTCTAAGTCTAAGTCCCTGCCGCGCTGCGGTTGACCCTGTGCGTAATGGCAGCAACAGAAAGTAATAAATAAAAAAGATTACGTCATAGCAGCCTGACTGGAATATACCCTATGACATCGCCAGTTCATTCTAGCAGACAATTAAAATTTCTGAGAAATTTATATAAGCTGGAAACCATTTTAGGCCAAGTCATAATTGTCGGACTTGAACGCGTCTATGTCATAATTGTCGGACTGGCCTACAGCCTGAACATTCAATCAAGCAGAGAATCTTACTAAACTTCATACGACTATGCTCGCTAATTGTTTTCGACTCAAGTGGAAACTAATCATAATTTATTATACCGTATGACATTTACATATCGTTAAAAGCAATCACACATCTTGCTGATTGTTTTGCACTCAATCAGCAAACTACAAAGTAAAATTTCCAATCGTTTCTACGCTCGCTTTACATAATCGTTGGAAAAACTATTTATAGTTATATGTACATATTTAATTGTGCTTGCAGCTGCAGCGGCAACAATCGCAACAGGGTCGCCACGGGCCTCAACTCGGAGTCAATGGCGTGGCAACTTTTTGCGGCGTTGACACGCGACTTTTTCCATTGAAAACTGCTGCTATAAATGGGCATGCACACACACACACACACACACACACACACACACACACACGCGCACACATACAAGTAATTATATGCAAATGTGCATTCACTGAGCTCATCTTCAGCAATGACGTAAGCCGGCATCCTGCCTGCCCTGCCTGCTGGCAGCAACTGCAGTTTGCCTTCACTTTTAACGATAAGTACACGAAACGTAAATAAAACGTCGAACGTAACCTCACTTGGCTTATTGATTTTTCATTATTAGCGTGGGTATACAATGAAGACTCCCCCCCCCCCCCCCCCGCTTCTCTACTTGTCTAGCTGTCGGGTTTTTCCTTGTGTACTTAACGCTCGCTGCAGCGACAAGTGCTTGGGTCAACAGCAAAACAAAAGACTCAGGCAACGAACTTGGTAAGTGGTCAGAACGCCAACTCGTTCGGCTGCAAGCCTGTGCATGTGTGAGTGTATGTGTGTGTATTAGTGTCTTTGGCAGGCACATGTATTACCACATGGAACCGTTTGCCGTAAGACCAATTAAAATTTGCAATTTTTTCGAATTGTGTCAGGCCAATCGAGCGAGAGGAAAAAGCCGCCACAGCCAGAGCCACAAATTACAAAACGGTCTGTTCGTCCGTCCATTCGTCCGGTTTGTCTGCCCCAATAAACGCTGGGAAATCACATTAAACACCAGACAAAAATGTAACACAATGACGACAGCGTCAACTTCGTATCAATGCGTGTGCGTGTCCGTGTGTGTGTGTGTGAGTGTTAGTGTGTGTATCGACCATAAAACGTGGATGCGTGAGTTGCAGCCCCAACGTTTAGCCCGATGAGTGCTAATTGAGATTTCAAAATATACCCGTAAATGCTCGTAAATCGACGATATGGCCCAATAAATAGCCCAACCACGCCATATACTATAAGCCGGCATCTCCATTGGTAATCTATGTCCAAAGTCCATAAACTCATATTTCTCTCGGATTGTAATCTGTGCTCGGGGGGTTCGCTTCATTCGGTATTCTCTTTGTTTGCGCCAAAGTTGTTAAGAGTTTACACAGTTCTCATACATTTCTATCGGGATTTTGAAATATTTGCCTTTCTCTCTATCTCTTTCTCTTTACCAATTAGGCTCGCAATAAATCAAAAGAAGAATTCCCTGCTAAGCTATTAGTTATTTTGCGAGCACTTCAATTAAAGATAGAAATCTTTGCAATTCTATAAATATTTTTAGGCTTATTCTCAGTTCAGTTTTTTGCTTTTTTTAACAGTTAGGGAACTTAACGTGCATTTAGTTAAAAATAGAAATATTTAAATTATAAAAATATTTTTCGGCTTGTGCTTAAGTTGAGCTTTAAGCTTTTACTTATTTTCCGATTCAAATTTAAAATTCCTTGACCTTTAGTGCACTTCACTTAAAGATTGAAAGAGTTGAAATTATATAAATATTTTTCGTTTTGAGTTTAAGTTTAACTCTTAGCATATTTTTGCTTAACTTCAGTTAAGAATTTCTTAACCGTTACTGAGCTTCAGTTGAAGATTAAAAGCTTTAAAATCATATAAATATTTTTCAGTCCATGTTTAAGTTGAGCTTTAAGCACATTTTTGTTTCAGCTAAAAATTTCTTTACCGTTAGTGCACTTGAGTTAAAGATTGAAAGCGCTTAAACTTTAAAAAATATTTTTCGGTTTTAGTTTTAGCGGTCTAAAAGTCGTTAAAAGCATTTAAATATTATGCACCTAACTAGATTTTTATGGAGATGTGTTAATGCAAAACAAAACGGGATTTTTATTGTCTTTAAATGCATTTTAAATATTTTTATTTTCGGTTTCAGCTAATGAATAGAAGATAAAGCGTATTTCGAAAGAGTCTCTGGCGTTACTCTTAGCTGCTGGTTAGCATGGGCCTACTGTATTACTCAGCTTATCTACGCTCTTAAGAGAAATTTAACTATGGCCTTGTTATAAGACAATAAAGAGCATTTAGAAAGAGTATCTAGTGTTGCCCTCCCAGTCTACACGCCCCATCCCAACCCGTCACTCGCTGGCCCAATCAGACAGTTAATGATGCACCTAATATGCCGTCGTTAATTGAATGTCAGAGAGTCACAAGTCCAGGTGACGCGATGTGCGTTCGCCGTCGGCTCGAGGCTAGTCAAAAGCGATGAGCAGTCGGGGCTAATAATCTTGGCATATGGATTTTACCTTGTAACCAATCGCGACTGGATGCTACATGCCTTATAAGATTGCTGCTTTACGATGCTCGCTCAATTAGCGTGCCAAAAAGGCAGAACCACTTCGCGTAAAAACACATAATACTATTATAATATGTAATCTATAGAGCTCTATACATGTGTCTGTGTGTGTGTGTGTGTGTGTGTGGGTGGTGCTCCGAGTTGAAGACTGTTGCTGACCGAACAGACGCGCGTCGGTTTACGCATGACTTACCGTTTCCTTGGGCATCGTGTTGCAGCTGCGCAGCGGCAGCTTGTAGCGCAGCGGACCGATGTGATCTCTGCAAGGAATCCAAAGATGCATGTCGATTATGCTCGATCAAATCGTATCGCGGGATCGGGATGGGGATCGCATCGTGTCGCCACTTACCTATATTCGCTGAGGCATGTGGAGTTCTTGGACAGGCCTTTCGGATAGATCATGCCACTGAACAGGCCCGTCTCATGGTTTGGGGGCGCATCTTTGATGCTGATCAGCATCGAGCCGGACAGGCATTTCACTCGCACGCTCGGCTCGATCGCCGGCTGCTTGCCAGCGGGCGTGCCTTGGGCAGCTGCTGCTGCCGCTTCCGCCTCGGCGGCTGCGATGGCATCGTTTAGCGAGCTCTGCGCGTCCTCTGCAAAAGTTACCAAGTTTTATTATTGTGCATTGAACATGCAGGCCGCGCAATGCAGCGAATGCTTGCGATAAAACTACCGTTAGGCCGTTAAAATATGAAGAAGCCTAAGGATGGGGCTAAGCTCGCGATGAATAAAGTGCTGCCATCGTTTGGCTATAGTTGTGATTACATTTATAAATTATACAATATTTTTTAAGCAATTAGTAAATTATTTTAATTTATCATTAAAATTATACTAATTTAAAAAATACAAACTTTATCCGCATTAATTATCAACTGATTGCGCTCTCTAATCGATACTTTCGGCACTCTCAATTAAAAATACCAACTTTAATTGCATTAATAACTATCGAATTAGTCGCTCGCTTATCGATACTCGCAATGCTGGTGCATAATGCAATGGGAACATCTGCATTGTGGAGGTAAGCTCGATACTTCACATGCACGCACACATCGATTGGCTGGAGCTTGCGCGTGACACGACATTGGCACAGCTCTAGGCCATGCCATTGGCGAATCTGCTAAAATAAAGAGTCAGCTCAAGTCAAGCCTAAGGCCAAGACAATGGCCGAGACGACAAGCCGAAAAGACGCCCCTGGGGCAAAGGCTGCAGCTGCAGCTGGCAACTGCGGAAGCAGACAGCGCCGCGACAAAGATGAAACATGAAAACGCAAAGCTGCCAAGCTAATGACATTGAGAAGCCATCGCCATCGCCATTGCCATCGCCATGGCGCAGCCATTAGAAAGAGGTGAGTTCCTTGAACTTGTGCGGCGCGAGACCGAACCCTAAGCGCGGTTCCAGCGTAGTAGAGAGCTGAACAGAGCAAAAGCCACAGACCAGGCGTAATTGCAATGCCAAGAACTAAGGCAAAGGCAGAGACAGCTGCAGGGCTACGTGCAGATCGCACATATCTCTTTGCCTTAGTATAGGTGTATGTTTGTATGTGTGTGTGTGTGTGTAGTGTAGTGCATAGCGTACGCCTGCCGCACGACACCTCGCGTGCGGATTGTCCATTCTATGCGATTCTCAGTCTCTTGTTGTGGCCCAGAGCCAGAGCGACGGCGTGTGCTCGTCTCGCACGCCTCACGTTGGAGCTGCAGCTAAGCCAAAGATGGCAATGGCGATGCCTTGCTTTAGTTCAACGAACCTTCAAGCATTTCGCATCAGTTGGCTGCCTTCTATTCCTATATAGTATATACCATAGAATATTCCTATGCTCCAGCTCCATATGCTGCGACTGCGGCTGCGGCTGCGACTGCTGCTGCTGGGCAAAGTAATTGCATGCAACTGCAAGCCGGTTTTTTAGCTGCCCCAAAGCCAGAGCCAAGCCGAACTCAAAGCCCAGCCACGGTTAAGTCGTTCTCCTTTCCTTGGTGCTGCCCGGACTGGCACATAAAACGTTTAATGGCTTTCTATTATGTATAATTTTGTGCACTACACTAGGGCTTAGACTGGAGCAACAGCGCAGGCATTGAGAATTCTCTTTATAATATTTACGACTCTTTTTTATTTTTTACTTGCTTACCAAATTTGAAGTGCTTTTACCAAAATGGACACGGGCTCAAGCGAGATGAAGCTGCTATTCCAGAACACGTTCTTTCCCACCTCCGAAGCAGAAACCGAGAACAAACATGAACTTACGGAGAACTCAACCCAATACAGAACTGCTTGCAATTCTGCCTCAAATGTCGTCTCGGTGCTGACAGATAAACTCGTGGCAAGTAGTGTGCAATCAGAGTGCTGTTACCTCAGGCCCAATGCTGCTCCCAGTGCCCTTGCCAGTGAGACGTCCGAGCTGCATATGTCCAAGCTAATTGAGATAATGGATAGCACGTCCGAAACGACGGAACAGATCGTTGAAGAAGAGCTCGCCTATATCTTCAAGCAGACTTTCGATTCTGTCGAAGAAATGCAACTGGATTCCAGTTCTGGAGAATACTTTAGAAAGACGATCTCATCGGACTGCGTAAGCATTTCATACAACATTATTTATAAGATATGCAAATTTATAACGTATTCGCCTCTTACTGTCCTACAGTTTTACGCTGAGAATAAACCTAGTATTGTATCATCTGCCGAGCTCAGCACTGAGCAAACGCATACGTAAGCATCGAGACTATATTACTATACCCTGCAACCATGCAAAGTGATGGTAACATGGGCTTAACACTCAATTCGAGCAACAAATGTTAAGCCATTCAGAAGCTTTGATTATTTGATATGCTCTATTTTCGTAGTGTATATGGATGCAGGGTATATAACAGTGTGCTTGTTAAAGACTACTATACCCTGCCTATTTGTACCTTGCAGCCCAATTAGACTGTCGCAAGCGGCGCTAAGTTCGATACCGCTCGACGAATACAGTGTATTGGACAAGATCGATGTGAGCGGCACCATCAATGTGAGCTGCGAACGGCTGCCTCAAAAGCCCCCTATAGCCAACAAGATGCTGAGTGCTATGAGGAACAGGAACAACTGGGACACAAAGATCTACATTGGGAATGACAAGTTCCACTGCCATCTGTGTGCGCTGCAGATGTATGCGTCGTACTTCCATCGCTTCGATGCGGTCAATACGGGAAGCATTCGACTGCCAACGAAATGGGTAACGCCAGAGGCCTTCAGAGTCATCTACGATTGGATGTTGGAGGAGAAGACCGTGACGCTGGCGCCCATGAGTAATCGCAGCATATTCGAACTCTATAGCGCAGCGCACTTTCTGGGTATTAGCGAGCTGATCGAGTCCATGTGCGTTACATTCGACACGATCAAGAATGAGGATGAGATCTTCTCACTGCTGCCCGAAGTATTCCAATTGGGCTTGCCGAGTTTCGAGCAATTATTCCTGTCGCGCATATGCAGTTTCTACCTGACACTCGTCGCCTCGCAGGAGTTCGTTGAGATGAAGGCGCAAAATGTTGTCCAGCTGCTGGCCAGTCAGAATATTGGCGTCAACAGTGAGATTGAGGTGAGTTCCGGTGGGCATACTGCACCTGGCTCTATAGACTAAAGCCCGCATCTTTTAGGTATTCTATTCCGCCGTGCGTTGGCTCCATCACGAATGGCCCGAGCGTCGTGCTTACATACCCGACCTGATGAAGTGTGTGCGCTTTGGCCTGATGCCGCCGACGTTCCTGCGATTCCTGCAGACGCCGCAGAAGACTCGTGTACTGCACGCAATCAGCAAGTGCGAGTTCGTTAAGGAGGCGATCAACAAGGCCTTTGTGTTAGTTAAGGATTTGGGTGTCCTCTTCTAGATACTAAATTCGTTATTGTTCCTTCCACAGTTATACTTCCACGGCACTCTTCCACAAGGATCCCCACGAGGAATTGAAGTTCCAGCTGCCCGATTTCGAGCTGCCCGAGATGCGCAAATGGATCTACGACGAGAAGTGCCCGCACCATCACAATCTTGCGTGCAGTCGGCGGCAGTTCTTCAGCTACGCGCAGTTCCTGCAGTATCTGGAGACGCAGCATCACAACGAGCTCTACTACTGGAAGACTCTGAAGTATCTGGACGCGGGTGTGCAGTGTTGTCCGCGCTGATTGGTCAGCCAGCCAGCGGCAAGGTGTGCCATACACACACCCACACACCCCTCGTGAGTGTGTCGTAATACTTGTCCGGCCATGCGACTCATTCGATTTTAGGAGTCATCGTTTTTTAATAAGACAGCTAAATGTGACATGAGTTGACTTTTGTTTGCCTTGTGATTATGTGGTTGCAGCTTTGTGTTGCTGTCGCCGCTATTGTCGCGTGTGTGTGTGTGTGTGGAAACGGTAAACGAGGCGAGCGGCAAGTAAACACCTTCACTTTTTGGTCACAGTTGCCAGCTGAACAGGAGCAGGAACTGCTGCTGCCGCCAGTTGCTTAGTCTCTAAAGACAAAGCTCAACCCTTTGTTCAGCGTCTGGCCATACACTGAGAGAAATTGCACAACACTGTGAGTTAACTGTAATGCTCTCAAAACTAATACTTATATAGATAATCTTGACTGCTTTATAGGCAAAACCAACCCATGGAAATACTGCAGCCAATGTATGTTTTTTTTTTCTTTCGTCTGAAATGCCAAATGGGCAGCTTAAGACCTCTTGTGCTGAAGGTTGTGCATTACCATATCGGAGGCAAGAAGCAGAACAGAGGCGACATAGCAGAAGTAGAAGATTTATGTAGTACTTACTTGCCGCGGAGGGGATCTGTGCTGCGTGCGTCGTGAGCGTTGCAATTGTCTGTAAAGAAAGTGGAGAGAAAGAAGAAGCAGAAAAGAAGGCTCATTAGCATTGCAATGCGAACAGCGTTGAGCTTTATATGGCCAACGGAGATGGGCCACGGCCCCCGATCGTGGCCCCATAAAGCTGTTGACATAAATCACGAACGAGCCGACGCTAATGCCGGACTAATCTATGCAAGTCTGCAGGCCAACTAAAGCTCCTTTAATTAAAATGGAAATGCAGCGACTGATTTTGGTTTCGTTCGTGCAGACAGAGATAGCGAGTGAGCGAGACAGAGAGAGAGAGAGGGAGAGAGCGACTGGCAGACACTGAGATATGAGCAACATTATTCTCACGATTCTAGAGGCGCAGTTGCAGCCAGAAATAAACTTTCGCCAGCAGCTCGCGCCAGGTTAGAGTTGAAACTCAAGCTGTGCCGGCACTGAAAATGAAGCTGAAGCTGAGACTGAGACTAAGACTGAGGCTCAGGCTGATGCTGATGCTGGGATTAAGACCGCAGCCGGGGCCGGGGCCAAGTCGCTTAGAATCTAAGCGTGTAGCGCGCTGTTGTGCCACTTTTGGCAAGTTGCCACGAACACGAATCGATTTTAGCATGCAGCAGGAGGAGGCTCGAGAGCGGGCAGCGGCGAGGGGCGTGCCGGGAAAGAGTAAACATGCCCGTTGGTGTTTGGACTGCAGTTGGAGCTGCAATCGGAGCTGGTGGCGGGCTCATATTCAGGTTAATCGCCTGCTTGGCCAATTGTCATTCACGGCCAAGTCTGGCGCTGCGGCTGATTGATGCCTTTAGTTAGCTTTTGGCCTGGCCAATTGCACACTGCTTTGCGCCCAGAATTGGGTTAAAAAGCACACATATACATATATATATCTATATCTTTATGGCAAATCTTTAATACTTACGATTAAGTGCAGCGCCGCGCAGAGAATTCGTTTGCTTGACGTCATTGTGGGAGCTGCCAAAAAAGTAGAAGAAGAAGAAGAGTCACAAAGGCCCCGAATTTGATAAGTGGGAAGTGATTAATAGTTAACATAATAATAGCCAACCGGTTTGGGCCGATCTTGGCGAATCGCGATAGCGCTAGAAATCCGATTATATATTATATTATATGCTAAATCATACAAGCCAAAAATTGTAATGAACTTTTGATGTATTTTTTTTTCGCCCAGTCTGCAGTGCCCGCAGGCGAAACTTTCGACAAACACACAGTGAGGCCCTCACAATTGGGTCAGCTGAAGAGTTTTCGGAGCGGGGTAGGTGGGAGGGGGGGATGAACTGGCGTTCGCATGTTGCGTGTTGCCATGCGAAATGGGTTGAAATCAGCATAAAGTGTAGAGGAAACTTCCCGAGCAGCCTGCGCATAACGGTAAAGGCGCAGCTACAGGGCCAGCAGCAGCAGCAGCAAATACAACTACAACAACAACAACAAAAGCAGCAGCAACAACTTAACGAGCTTCCGTCAACAGATGATGCTCGTTGCAGCATGCAACAAGACAAACGGCAGCAGCTCCGGCACCCAAACGAGTCTTAAACACATATCAATAACCAAATAGAGCACATGATAAGCACTTTCTGTAGCCAGCCCCCCCCCCCTCTCTCTCTCTCTCCCATTTGCCGTGCTTCCTGCATTTCAATAGCGGCTGTGAGAACCGCCAGCCTCGATAGCACCGTCATGGCCAGGAAGAGCCGCCGGCCGCTTGCCTATTGCCAGATCATTATCGAGTCGCGGGCCCGGTGCGACCTGAAACGCAGGCAACATGCGGCTTACATAGATGGTCAGCGCGCGATAAATGCCGCCAATGTAGTCTGATTGCTGGCTGAAAAGTGAATATACGCTGTAGTTGCTGGCAGAGGGTATCAACAGCTGTGACATGTATGTGGCTTGGAAAGCATTTTATTATTCCTCTATGATCTATTGAGAAATATGCACTGCCTACAGGGTATTCGGCAGTCTAGACGCTCACACATGTGTTGCTGCGTGTTATTATTGTTGTTTACTGCCGACTGCCAACACATTTCATTCACAACTTATGATGTCACAAGAAGCCAGACAGATCGACTGACAGGCAGGCGGACAGACGGACACTCACCCATTCAAATGCAGTCGCTGCGGTGATTTGATTGCCGTGTGTTGCAGCAGCTGCAGCAGCAGCAGCAGCAACAACAGTTGCAGTTGCAGCAAGCGGCAACTATTATCGGGGCGCTGTAATCTCTTTGGGATTTCGGTTATTATTGAAATTGTTCGGTTGGGCTTGGAAGTGGAATTGGGTCAAGCGATATCGTCAGCGCGTTGTCTTGATAAATAGCCGACATTATGTGGCGTCCCATAGAAGTGAGTAATTTGTCAATGGCCCGCATAGAAGCCCACACACTGCTGCTGCCTGCCAGACGCGGCTATAAACTGAGCGCCAGTCGATGCAAATTGCCAGCTAATACTAACAATGGCAGCAGCAGCGGCAGCAACAACAACAATCGCGGATTGAAGCCGAGAGCTTTAGCCAGTGCAATAAATTAACTGAAATTAGCTGCATGACGTAAGTTCGTTTAGCGAGTGAGCGCAAAAGTGTCGCCAACTGCGCGAACACCCAATAAAAATGGCAGCAGTACAGTACAACAATGCTATACTAAGCTAACAATTGTTTTTTAATTTTCCCGGAAAATGGGCGTGGCAGTCAATATTCAAAATATACCTCAACTATATGTTGGCTTTAAGAAGCTTTATGCCAAATTTGACATGCCTGGCTCTCACTATAGCAGAGAACTACGCTCTTAAATGTGCCTCAGCTTAATATACCCTGCTGTCAAAATCTTTGTGAAAATTGAAAAAAACGCACAGCTGAAAGCGCAGCTCATGCAGTTAAACCGGGCAAAAACAACAACAGTTAAATTATAATACAGAAAAAAAATATTTGCGCGCATTGCGTTCGACGGAAATTATGAATAATGAACTCTGATTGGCATCTGCTCTCGTTACCCAGTTTCGAGTTCGAGTTCGCAGCTACAAAGTACTCGCAGATCGAACAAAAACCCAGCGAAATGGGACCGAACGACCTTCGAGTAGTGCTGTGGGGGAGGGTTTGTCGATAAGGCTGCAAATTGCACGAAATTTCGTGTTGCATGAACCGAAGTCATGTCGTTGATTTATCGCCTCGAATTGAGAGTTTTCTATTATGTGCGGCAATTGTAGGGGCTGTATTAATAGAGTATAGTATTATTCGTTTGTAAAATGCCAAGCAGTTCACTTAAATATCTCGTATATGATATACGGTAAAATATAATTATATTAGGCTTATGTTAAATAAGAAAATTGTATTACAATTACTATAATTTTTTGCATATAAATAATAATTAAATTTACTATAATTTTGCTTAAGCATTGAACTTTGTGACTCGTTTTATGCAATAAAAATATGCTGTTAGAATAGCTATGGTATATACATATAGTATATTAAATGTATTTATTTATCCCCGTACTTATTGCTTAAAAATCGTATATAGTATATGCTAAATCAGCACAAATTTTATTAAATTTACTTTAATTTTGCATTAGCTTTGAACTTTAATGCGGACTCGCTTGGACAAGCAATTGATAATGCCAGCAGAGTTTTGCTAATCGAATATCTATATACCTATTGGGTATATACATGTATTTTCTATGCATTTGCCTGTTCTTAGCCGCGGCTTCTCATTGATGCTCGTCGTGTGAGCTCGACTGTAACGGATATTTATATGCGACTGTCAAGTGTCGAATTCGTTTGACACACATTCCGCAACACCAGCAACAACAGACGCAACACCAACAAAAACAACAACAACAAGCTTAAAACTTAATAAATACGAGTAAAGAGCCGACAAATGGGCCGTGCAACTGAATAAATTAAGCGAGCACGAGAAAACAAAATAGAAGCAGAGAAACAACAACAATAACAAAAGCAAGCACACGTATTTATTTAAACAATTGCATTTTCATTTACGAGCACTCGTTATGTGGCGACTAAATGACCTCGCGTGCGCCTCCATGAAAAGCACACACACACACACCTAACACAACAATCCCCGCTTACCCCCCCCCCTTCCCGACCTTCCCCGACGCATAAACATATGCAAAAATGCCTTTTATGCTTTGTGTGTTTCTGCTTAATTTTTACAGCTTTCTGCTTGGGCGCTGCTAAAAAAAAGGGGCGCACACAACTGTAAAATCTGTTGTATTACTTTTGTGCGTAACTGTGCGTAAAATATGTGTGCTTAACGCTGTGCAAATTGATATCCTTGCAAGCAAATCAAAAGACTTAGGACACGAACTCGCAGCGAGTGCGCCCTGCCAGCTCGAATATCACACGCTGGCGAGCTGGAAAGACGGCCATGCAAATAGCCAGAGGCAATACGAAACTATGCTAGACACACGGACAGACAATAGAACCGAGAGACCGACAGTCTGTCGGTCAGGCCCAAGCACAGTGCGGCGAGTTTGACCTATTTGAAATGGGCATCGGCAGTAAAAACGACTTTCTGGCCAAGCGCCGAGCGCCGAGATTCTGAGAGCCTCAACAACTTTCGGTTGCGGTTAAGCCAAGTGCCATAAAAATGAGAAATCTTTGCAGCTCATCTCCGTCTCTCTCTGTCTCTCTCGTAGCTCTCTGATCTTATGATCAATCAGTAAAACGCTACAGACGCTGCGTATGGCTAATTTCGCTGCAATTTCGCTGCCATAGAAAGTAACTTGGCCAAGCGTCTCGTCTCTGGTCTGGTCTGGGCTGCAACTGGCGGTGGCACTGCAGCATTGTGTTCTTAATTATGGTAATTAACGCATAGAAAAAGGGTCAATCAAGGCAGCGCATAATATATATATATATATATATATAGCTAGGTAAACCTGTCTTTCTAGCGTCTTTGTTCGGCGCTTTTGGGGTCAGGCATGGCTTTAATTCGTTTGCGTTGTCTTAGCTTTTACTTTTACGCAGTGTGCGCGAGTGCTAATCAGAGAATCGAACACAATTGTGAAGTGCCCGAAAACTTTCACCTGCTTAACTATGCAAAACTCCGGGGCCTCGATCAATCGGGATTAGAATTACAAATTGCCGCCGGAGCGGGGGAGCAGATCGAACTGGTAGCAGCTCGATGAGACTATGAGACGGCAATTAGGCATCGTTTGGCTGCCAGCTTAAGGTTACAATAATCTCAGAGAGTGTGTGTGTGTGTGTGTGGTGAGCAGGGAGAGGCGTGCAATAGACTTTGGGTCAGATCTGAAGTAAACGCAGTCAGCGAATCGGAACGGCTCAAGGTCATTGCAATTGCCCAGCCGACGCGACGTAGTCGTCTCGCAAATGAGCTAACAATGCGAACAATTTGCCATTAGCCAGACTACAACAACAACAATGGCTGCAGCAAATGTAACAGCAGCAACAACAACAGCAACAAAGTGTCGACGCTATCGCCAACGATTTCCATTGCATTGTTCAATTTTCCACACAATTTTCCAGTTTCGCATTGACCAACTGGCGGCACATTACATTTTGTTATGACTGTTGCTGCAGAAGTTGTTGTTGTCCAATTAACAGCAACAAAAGCGCCAAAGTTCATGTTAAGCGGTGCTCGCATTATCCCATGCGATGGCGTGGGCTAAACGCAGTTGCAACACGCTCGCGCCTGTGCGTGCTCGACTTTTGGCCTGAGCGAGTTCGAGCGACAAAATTGGAAAGGCGCCGTTGTCCTTGTGTAATTTAGCCAGGGTGTGCAAGAGATACCCTGTAGTTACTTTAAAATGCGGGCAATGTGAACTAGAAAGAAACTTTCCTTTAAGCTGATTGAAAAGGATTGCAATTGCGATGGTAACTGCAGTAATTATATATACTTTAATATCCAGCTTTAATATAGCTTATGTGTTTTTTTTTTTTTGATCTTTTTAATATTTAGACATCTAGACTTTTGTTTAATCGTGGAAATTTATTAAAAATGTTGCAATACTAATTTTTAATATTATTAAAATGTATTATAGTTCTGATATAATAAAGAAGCATAGCATAAGCAATCGCTTCTTTGCAAGCTATAGTAGTCTGATTTTTATAAAATTTGGAAAGAATGTTGAAAGTATTTTCAAAGTGAGATATGCCGAGTTTCATTGCAATAGCTCAAAAACTAACTAGAGGAATGAAAAATGAAAGCTAGATTTTCTAATAAATTTTTTAATATTTATATACACCTGAAACGCCGTCTTCTCCCTATATTTGGCCGGAATTACTGCGAGTATATAAGGACATATATGAGTCTGATTCTGACCGCAAGTCATAGTCAGCTGCGTTCACAGAGCATCTGCCAGTCGTTCAGTCTGTCGACATTCTGAGTGCGTTTGCGTGCAAGTCGCGTTGCGTCAGCTGGTGCGTTCGTCAGGCTGTTGCCAAAGCCGCCCGCATTTGGCTCAGTGCGTCAAACTGGAGCGCTGACAAGTTGCCACATCTGTTGAGTGGCAAAGAAGGGGCTGGGGCTGGAAAAGAGAGAGGGAGGGGCGCCGTGTCTTGGGAAGAAACCAAACGCTGACAAAACGCGAGCGCTGCCCAAATTCGTTGCGTCTTTTATGATTTGCTTCATTGTTTTTTTTTCCTTTTCGCCACGCGATTACGTAAAATTTCCAACAAATTGTTTTTGTTGCTGATTTGTCAAGATGTCCAAAAAACAAAGAAAAAAACGTTTTGGTGCAAAAAAAAAAGCTTATCGAACGGACACCCACAGCCGGTACGGGCCGCAGCACGCCCTGAGGCGCAGCTTTTTTTCAGCTAGTTTTTGACGCCTAATTTCTCGCACCACGCCCCCCCCCCCCCTAACTCCCCCTACCAGCCGATTGCTCTTTCTTTTTGGCGCATAAGCCTCGCTTAGCCGAAGCAGAGGCACGCAACAAATTCGCAATGAACGTGACTTGAGCTCAGCCCCGTTTGCTCGTCGCCGTAGGACTTGAATATGTTTCGATTTTATCAGCTCGCAGCAACAACTACAACCACAACTACAACAACAATTTACAGTTCATTTTGCCATGTTTTTGGCTTTGGCTTTGGCTTGGCGCCCATTGTCTGCCTTTGTTGTTGTCTCTGCTCGCTGTCCGCTAGCTAGGGGTCAGGGCGGCGGAGAGGGGGCGCTGCCAGAAGGGGGAGGGCGGTGGTGTGCCAGAGCGAAACTTGTTTTGGCGATCGGCAAACAGTTCCGTTTTCTGCTGCTTCGATCGCTGCTCGCTGCCAGCTTGTTGTTGCTGCTTGTCTCTTAGCATTGTTGTTGCGCCTAGAAGTACTTAAACTCGAGGCCTCCAGCGACATTGGCTACCGCTCCAGCTACATGTCTGGCAATAAAACTGCTGTTCGGCCAGCCGATCAATAATTGGAACCCGCAAGTCAACACACAAGTGAAAAATATTCCATTAAATGGCCCAAGACTAAGTCTACAGACGTCAAGGTAATTAAAGAGAACAATATCGAGGGACTTTTAACTTAGGTTAACACCTATTTCCTCAAAAAAAAAAAAAAAAAAAATGCTCAGAAAGGTAGAAAAATATTATATTTGTATAGTATAAGACTTCATATATATATTATTTTTATAATATTGCTATACGAGTATCATGGCATAATATGTTATAAAATATAAGCTGAGTTTTTACAGAAAAAAATGAGTCTTAGACTTTTAATTTTGCGATAAAAAATAAATGCAATAAAAGTTGAAAAATATTATTAATATTTTATAAATATTAAATTCCCTTTTTTAATTTTTTATCTTCTATTCAAAAGCTATTCCTATTCCTGTTAACTCATATACTGGGATTCTACAGATATATTTAAGATTTTATTTTTATTTTTGCCAAAATATAATTTTTTTTAAAGCCTCAATGTATGGTACATAATTGAATATGATATGCTTATGGCCAGCATAAATCTACCTTTTTATATCTACTATAAAGAGCTTAAGCCTAAACAACCTTCTCTTCAACTCTTTACAGGGTATACACGAACTGGAAACGCTGGCTTTTCGCAAATTTCTGTGCTCTGGTTCAAAAGTCATGACTTCGGCCAACATGCACCAGTTTTGTTTCCAGCGTCTTTCTGCAAGTCAGCCACACCCACGCCCCAATGCTTTGGCTGCGATTTGAAAGTGTTTTGCCAGCGATTGTACAACGTTGTGGGGCCAGACTAACCCACGCAGCGTCTGCAGCTGTAGCTGCATTCGTTGTTGCTGTTCGAGGTAAAAGTCTGCACTCAAGTCGGTCTGCATTTGGCCAGAATCTAGCCAGACTACTTTTCATTTAAAACAAACAGACACACGACGGCCAACATAATGTTTGGCTCGACTGGATAATCCGAGTCGACGGCAACGGCGTGACTCATACGCTCGGCCCCAGTTCGGCCTCTGCTTGGCCACGCCTATCGAGAAAACAAGACAAAAATCGTATGAGCTGCAGAATTCCGATTTGCATAATTAGATATTGACTACGGCGAGGGGGAGGGGATGGAACGGGAAGGGAACGACGCGGCGACTCATGAGTAATGCGTGCGCGACACTGTTGAGTGGCAAGTTTGTTGCCTAAGTCTTTCGTTGCTGCGAGTGCCGTTAGCTGCTTGTTAGCGCAACTGTAAATCGATATTGCTGCCAAAAAATAAACAGAAAGCGGAGCCGGCAGAAGCAGCTGAAGACTCCAACATAACCGCAGCAACATTGTAAGTTCTGCTGCTGCCGGTTGAATGAACTCGTTTCTGTATTTTTTTTTGCGTGCTTTCTGCTGCGTGTTCTCTTCGATCTGGCCCGAGCATACGGCCAAGCGATTATAAATCAATTATTGCGTTAAGTCCCAGTTCGTGAACCCTCGAAACTGACAGTCAACTTTGGCATGCAGGCAGGCAGGCAGGCAGGCAGCAGAAACGACGCGTCATCTGTGGAAATTGTGCACCGAGTTTTCCCATCGATTTGGCGGATGGTGCCACACGACGATGATGTTGCAAGCGCAACATCAACTCACTTTTCAAGTGCCCCCCAAAAAAGACGAACAAGCTGAGCACGAAATAATGAACTCCAAAAAAAAAAAAACGCACAAAACTGTTTCTCGACGCATTCCGCTTTTGCCTCAAGGTCATGCGCGTCGTTGTTGTGTGTTATGAAAACAAGTTAAGTTCATTATGGCCAAGAAGTGGCGCATAATTGTAGCCAAACAGGTCTCGCCTCTCGCCTCTTGCCTTTTAATTATTGAAATTTTCGACTGTGTTGGCGTCATAATTCCCCCATACGCGGAGTCTGCCCACACGGTAAGCGATCGCCGTCAGAATCGAAGCGAGCGAGCAGAGGGTTCTACCGGGGGCCCCCGACAATTGGGCGCAATTACTCACAGCCGAAAGGTGTTGCAGTTGGAAAATATTTTGATAGTTAACAACCGCAAATTAACCAATTAATAGGCGATGCATCACAAGTCGTGGCTCTGGAGAAACGATCTTCCATTCATTGCGGTGCCCAATCGCGCGTCTGATGATGCAAGTTGTGCGTTCCTCTCATTTTACCCTCATAGCATTGCTCCCGCTCCCCTTTGTGCCTCTTCTCAGCTGTCTATCAATCAAATTTTCTAATTGCTTCTTTAGACGCCAACACACAAAGGCAAGACAGCAACAACAATAACAATCGGAGAGCCATAATTATGGTTAAGGCCTTTCCGCCAAGTGCTAAAAAAGTTAGACAAGCTTTTTGTATGTGGCTCTCTGGCAGCAATTGCAGCCAATACTCTCTCGGGCCCCGATGTGGGAAATGATTAATATTATTTCCGGTCGGCAACAACTTTTCGAATTGTTTGCCTGCCAATTAGCAATAGATGCCAGTACTTAGGTCCATGTAGGCGGCACCCGCATGTAAATTCGTTATTCGTTGCGACGCAGCTTTAAGCACAAAGCTAATGATTCTTCAGTATGCTTAAAGCTCTGCAGACTCTCTCTGTCTTAATAAATGATGACTTCTTGAAATGATGTAGACTTGAAAATTAATTTTATTTTACTTAAACCTTTATTTAAGCTTCAATTTCAGTTTGTCTTAGGAAATGCATAGAACGAAACTCCAGAATTTCTCGTAATTCTTAATGATTCTTAGGGTTCGGAAAATGCTCTATCTGTCTGAAAAAACTAAAAAGCATAATTTTCTATAAATCTTAAAAATAAATTGAACTACACTAAGAATTCTGTCTGGCAGCTTAGAAGAAACAGAAAATGATAAAACTCTTGCGCAAAGACCTCAATTTCAGTAAGAACTTAAAGCTCTGACTTAAGCTTTAAGTTCTTAAATTCTTTTTTAAGTTTTCTTTTTAATTCTAAGCCGTTTAAAATTTGAATTATTTGCTAGATTAAATAAAATGCAGAATGCATCCGAAAGTATCTTAACGCCTGAAAGAGTGCCACCGGCACAATTGCCTTTCCCCCTTGCACGTTGGCCCAATCATCATAACAAGCATTTCCTATCGTTGACCATTCTTGGTATTCTACCCGACTTCCAGTGTTTTTTCCTGTGCACAGCGCTGCAGAGTTTTCCGCTTTGACGCTGACACATTAAAATTGAAAATTAAACATGCCGCACATGCAACAGGCCGAAGCGGATGTCCGTGACGTGGCTACACCATAGCTGTGCCTATATAATAATGCTATATGGCATATAAGTCTATGTGCAGGGGGCACTTGTGGCATGCCACAGCCGCAGTCACGCTGTGTCATGCGAGCTAATAAGGCCGCAGTAGCCTGTCGCGTTGACGCATCTCCATATTTGTGTGATCAGATGGCAATGATGATGATGGCGGCGGGGAGGATGATGTAACTGCGAACTTGGCAGCAAGCCAATTTCGGATGGACGCGCAGGCCTAACCTTGAGAAACAGGTTCAACGCACACAGATCGGAAACTCTTGGACAGGAAAACGCGCCAGAAAAGCACAAAGAAAAAGAAAATGAACAAGAAACAAAAAAAAACAAATAGCGCTCGACTTGAGTAAAACGAAATTCATTACGTTTTGCGATTTGCGCACAAAACGTTTGCGCATATCTTGAAAAATTTCTTGATATATTTCGAACGAGTCGCGAACCGGTTTCCGAGACGGCAACGGCGTGGACCGCCTCGGACGATTTATGAAGTCATCTTTTGTGGCTTTGTGGCGTTTTGGCTCAGCTTGCAATTTTGCACGGCGGAACATCAAAAATCAGCAGCGCCATATTGAAATAGGTCCGAAAACCCCAAACGCACACACGCCCGATATATACCTATGTGTGTGTGTGTGTGTTTTTGTGTGTATAAATTAAGTCTATTTCGGCGAAACTGAGGCAAAAACAAAAATACGGCTAACTCACCTCAGAAAAGCGACCGTTGTCCCGTTTTTTGCGTAATCCAATTAGTTATGTGGCTCTGTTTTATAAGTATTATATGCAGTGTTATACGGAGTTATACTGTATAACAGCTGATTTCATGAACTCTAGCGAACTGTGTGGAAATATTTGCTTTTTACAATTTATCATGGCATTTCATTCACATGCGCGCAGTTTTTTCCACTGTTTTTTTTTTTTTTTTTTGTTATTTCTTTTCTTTGTTTTGCATTTCGCTTTTAGCTGTGCAATTTGTTTTTAGCCAAATTTGCATTAATTTAATTTGGCCAACTTCCTCTTTGTCGCGCGGAGTACGCTGGCTGCGGAAAATACAAAGAAAATGCGATAAACAATGCCGCCAGACGGGAAAACTCAAAGCGAAGCGAAAGAAGAGAGCGCTAAACGCTTTAAGAGAGTGGAGATCGAAGAGACTGATAGCCGCAGGAGTGTGCAGGAGAGTGGAGAGTGCATGTAGCTTAATTGCTCAACTTGTTGTTGTGCTCGGGCTAACAGCAATGACTTAGGCAACGAACTTGCGGTCAGTTTTCACAATCGCATCGCGCATCCCAAGAAGATATCGTGATGCGCGTGGAATTGGCCGTTAGTTCAACCACCCGTCCGGCCGGG
The DNA here is from genome assembly GCA_035046045.1 of Zaprionus bogoriensis. Taxonomy (NCBI): domain Eukaryota; kingdom Metazoa; phylum Arthropoda; class Insecta; order Diptera; family Drosophilidae; genus Zaprionus; species Zaprionus bogoriensis. Next base: position 2,782,264 of record JAWNOI010000066.1, on the reverse strand, counting down.
CCGGACCGGGACTGGCCAAGGGCAACAACAATCAAAAATGAAGTGAATCGAGTGAGTCGAGCGAATAAAGCCACAGCAACAACAACAACGACGGCGACAACATTTCAACAATTTCTTTTGTGGCAGCGCGTCAAATGCGTTTGCACGTTCGCCCCAAGTCCAATCCAATTAGAGCCATTTCATGGTATATCCATGCTATATAGACATAAGCAGGCGCTATTATTATTATTATTCACCACGAACTTCTAGCACGTACATGCTCGTTTCTCATCTGTGTGATCCGACGACAACTTGGAGCTTCGAGCTGGGCAAATACTGCGGCACTGCGAGTCGAACAACAAAACCGCGCGCGACGTTCTCTGTGTGTGTGTGTGTACGAGTGTACGAGTGTACGGGTGTGTGTGTGTGTGAGCGTGTAACTGCGTGCGGTAAGCGCGCTGTAGATGTGTCTCGCACACCGATCTGGCCAAGACTGACGGCACAGCCAAGACGGCCCAAACAGACAGGCCCAAACAGACAACCGGTCTGTCGAGCGCGCTCGTCGGAGTTTTTCGGAGTCGAAGACGTCGTCGGAGTAATTGGCGAGCTGAGCCGCTCTTTTTGGCGTCGCGCTCTTCTGAGTATGTGTTTGTGTGTGTGCGTGCTGGGAGTATGTGTGCCTGTGTGTGTGTTGGCAGCTTTTCAGCAACAACTTGAGGCCCACACCGGTTGCACTTGAGCCCTGCGCCACGCTCGGTTGACGCTCTTCTCTTCTCACCTATGTAGATCGGGGCGGGACCCAGGCCCCATGCCGAGTGTCGGCTTCTTCCAGCGCGCTGGTCAACGCCGACTCCCTACTCCCGTATCCCGTCATGCCTGGCCAAGCGCTTCTCAGTACAGCGCCGCGTCTCGGCCAAGTTCTGCTGAAAATCTACGGCGCTGTGTGGGCCGTCAACTGGAATGCCTTGATGACGCCATATGCGAAGCGAGCAGCTTGGGCGGACAATATGCTAACTACGACGGACTGTGCGTTTGTCTGTCTGTCTCTTTGTCTGCCTGGAAATAAATAAATCTCGCACTTGCATTTACATTCTGCCTACATACTGCAGCTCAGGTAGAGGCACTGCTAAATATAAAGAACTACAAAGAACCTCTTCAAACTGTTGCCTGTTGCTGTTGCTGTTGCGGCTGCAGCCTTGACTTGGGTCTGGGTCTCTCTCTCTCCCTCCCCCAGACGGCAATTGTTGGCGTTTCCTATTAACTTGCGCGTCTCTATTTATATTTTTAGTTATACCAATATTTATGATTATCATGCGTGTTCCCTTTTCTTTCAGCGCAGCGGCTCAGTGTCAAAGTCATTGGAGGGACGTGCGGGAATGTCCGGCGCGATGGACGTGAGCTCATCGGAACCGAGTGCGGACTGCGGCCCAACTTCGGGTCTCTGGAGTGCATCAGTCGGCGAGCTGTCAAAATCACTTCCATAAATACAATCTTTATTCGGATAGGAGTTCTGAGATAATAAATTGAGATCACATATTAAAGTCCTAAATTATACACCGTTTTTGGGCAACATTTGTATGCATTGAGCTCAGTAAACAGGTATATGGTGTAGTCAGAAATGCCAAATCGTGACATGCGTCTCTTAAATATACTATTCCAATATCAGTCGTGTTATTAGAAAAATAGCTTCAGTACTACTTTGGTTAAACTGTTGAGATATACTTAAAAATTTTATAAGATAAGCAATAATGTAAGTAAATTAAAATGGAATAAACTTATTCAGCTCGAGAAACTATCACAAATTGTATAAACTAAATACCACTATTTAACGATTTATGCACAATGCTGACGGATTGACGACATAGAACCACCGTCATAACTCCGCCGCATAATAATTTCAAGTGATCTTATGGCGCTTGAGAACGACTTTAGTTCACAACAAGAAAACCCGACATAATTCCTCCGTCTGCGAAATAATGTCGCTACTGAGCGACATAAGATCGGCATTATTTTGCAATCTGAAAAAATATATTTTAATGAAAATGATATATAATAAATTTGTTTATAAAAAGTTGAAATTGGAAAATAGAAAACACACGAAAAGAATATATTTGTTATGTTTCCCATTGAAAATCTGTTGTGTTCTAAGTAAGTTATAGAACTTGGCAGCCTTAGCAACAAGAAACAGCAATCATGTTCTTAGGATTTGGTTATCTGAGAAGGTGTAGGAAATCAATCAAGTCGAAACTCATTATGGAATTGGCAAACTAAGCCAAATGTCTGGCCAAAAGTCTTCTGAGTTTTGAATAAGCTGATTCAGCGCTGTGAGGCCAGACTGAATCTGCAGCGGGTTTCGACTAGCAATTACATCACAGAGAATTAAAAAAAGCGTCTCGACATATTTAGGAATTCAACAGCCCACGCCTGCTAGATTTTGGCAATACGAGACGCAGACATAGTCAAAATTAGAGGTGGATAGAGAGATGGAGATGGAGAGCATAAGCCCACGCATTGAGCCAAGTCAATGAACAATGGACAAGTTCATAAGTCCACAAGTCGATGGCCTCAAGGGGCAACCGAAACAACCCCTGGCCAGCGGCGAGTGGGTGTAATGGCAGGGGTGGGGAAGGGGGTTGCGTATCCTTCTCGACACTGTCGGGTAGCCAGGGGTAACTGGGCGACGAGCAGGTATTTATTTATTCACTCTATGGCAAATCAAATGAACCTAAACTTTTGACTCAAACATTGCCTCAATCCCAGCGCAGGCAGGAAGTTGATATAAAAATTGTAAAAATTTAATGTTTGAAAAGGGTTTATCAGATTGATACAAATTACCGCACTGCGAGCAAGTGTCCTTCAAAACGAACGCACACCAACACACACACACACACACACACACAAACAAAAACACACACACCCCCACACCCACACATACACACAACAGACAGAGATATTGAGACGGGGATCGGCCGACGGCGTCGAAATGGCCGAGATACTGTCGCGCGAAAAGGAACTTTTCAAAATGAACCAGGAACTAAATCTGATGACTCTGACACCCACAGACGAGGAACGTGCTGGCCACGGCCTGTCGCAGTCCCGGTACGGCACCTATCTCAAGCAGAAGGGCCCCAGCACGTTGCTCAAGAAGAAGAACGCCGTCGATGCGTCCGTCAGGCCGTGCACAGCGCGTGGCAGCCTCAAGCAGCGCTCGCTGAAGTCTCCGCCTAACAACAACAACAATAACAACAACAGCAGCAACAACAACAAGAGCACGGCGACAACGCCATCGACTTCGCCAGTCTGTCCGTCGATGGCCACGCCCTTCGGCAGAGGCGCCAACAACACGCTGATGTCGCAGTCGGCCAAAGGGAAGACAGCGACGACAACGGGAGCGCTGGCAATGGCCACGACGGAGCGGCGTCAGTGGGGCAACGACTGGAAGCAAGGCAAGGTGCAGTGCAAGCAACAGCTCGGCCGCATCGACAGCAGCTTCACCCGTAAACCTTCCCACAAGACGGCCACCTATGTCAAGTATCGTAATCCGAACTTTACGCAGAGCTCATCGCTCGATCTATTGCTGCGCAAGGAGGACGGCGACCCGGAGAGCATGCCACCTCAGCAAAAGCCGACTCAGCAGCAGCAACAGCAGCAGCTGCAGCACCAGCAGCAAGTAGTCGAGGTGGAGTTGACACAACGAGAGAGTACCACAGTGATAAGCGGGCAGTCCAAGAAGCAGTTGACACAGGAGAACTTTATCAGGTGTGCTGCCCATCGAGTTCCCCTCGACAAATTGATCATGATCGTAATTTGCCTCTTCTCTGTAATTATATCTGTAGGTTCCTAAAGGCTAAAGTGGCCATATTGGAAGAGGACCACGGACAGATCACGCAGGACATGGTCGAGCAGCGGGAGCGACTCGAGCAGGCTGTCGAGGCGCTGCGCAAGACGGAGGCTCAGCGAGATCAGGCAATCAACTCGAACACCAAGCTCGCCGAACAGCTGCAGCGGCTGGAGCATCAGGCCGAGGAGTCGTTGCGCCGGCAGAAGGAACGCCAGCTGGAGTACAGCAGCCAGCAGCGTGAACTGGAGCAGCTCAAGCGCGACACGAAGATGCTGAAGCAGGCCAATGTCAATCTGGAGAGTCGCTTGGCACGCGCCAGCAACGATGCCGATGCGACACGCCAGCTGCTCGAGCAGCACAACGTGGTGAAGCGAGAGGAGCAGGATCTCAATCGCAAGGAGATCAGGGTGCGTGACAGTCGCATCAAGGCGCTGAAACGCCAACGGGCCGATCTGCTCAACGCTTACAAGAAGCAGCTCTTCATGATCGACAATCTCAAGCGACAGAATTGCTGCGTGGAGCAGGCGGTGGCCATTGGCTTCGGCGAGAAGGAGTTCAACAAGGTGCTCGAGTGGAACAACAGCAGCAAGACCGTGTTCTAGATGTTCATCCATCAACACCACCGCCTTTTTACCGCTTGTATTGACTGAGTCCGTATTTGCACTGCACACATTAAATTTTATGTCAGGACACTCTGAAACTCCCTCAAGCAATTTCGTTTTCAATTACCACGCGGGTAACTCAATTACCAAGCCACCAGAGGGGGGGTAGGGGAGGGTGGGGTTTGTGTTTCTGGTTCTAGCCTCATGACTATAAAAGCGCCTGTTGCTGCTACCAGAAGTCGTACAGCAGCTCCACGCTTCGAACTGAACGGAAACCTCACGCACACTGTCCACAAACCAGAAAGACTGCAGCATGTCCGCCCTGAGATGCACATTGACTCTGCTCCTGGTCACCATCATTGTGGCCACGATTCTGTTGCGCAGCAGCGAGGCAGCCTACAGGAAGCCTCCCTTCAACGGCAGCATCTTTGGCAAGCGCAATGGATTGGGTAAGTACTGCTGTCCAGGATTAGCCCTGGGTCATCCTGTTGACTCACTCACTCTGCTTCCGCTTAGACTATGACAACGCCAAGGCAATGGGCGCCGTCTGCGAGGTGGCCGTCGAGGCGTGTCAAGGCTGGTTCCCCCAGAACGACAGCAAATAGGAGCACGCCCTGAGAATGCACATTTTGGGACTAATCCTTAAGCTTACGCATCATGAATCACACGGCTGCTAGTGCCAGCTTCAGCTCCAGCTGCCTAAGAAGCCAAACAACCAGCGACTAAATACTCCAAGAAGTTACTAAGAAATCGAAAAAGCATGTATAAAATGTATTAGTTAAGTCGTCCATACACATACATATTCATATACATATATATATATACTTAAAAACTTACGATACATACTCAATAAACTTCGAGCAATGCACACGATCCTGACTTCATATTACTCTCCTACACATAAATATCCTGCATGCGTGCTCTTGAGATACATTTATCGCGCTACCTAGTTTAGCTGGTAATTAATTTAGCTTTACTTTTAGAGAATACAGTTTGAATATGCTGCAAGCGCTACGCCAATACAATCTCCGAATTCACATCTTACTATCTACAATAAAATATTTGTCTAGGCTCCTGGAGTTAACGGCGTCGCCGCTGCCGCAGCTCGTTGATGTGCTTCCGCAGGTATGTCATGTAGTCCACCATGGACGAGGTGAGTGCCTGCAAAGATAAATACGCTTTAGTATAATAATCAGTTTCCCCGTTTCTTCCTGCGGCAGCACTTACTGCATCCAGCACATAGCGCGGTATATAGCCCTTCAGATCAAGGCACAGCACCCATTCCAGAATACAGCTATCGGACTTGCCAATGATTTCGCGAAACGCAAAACCGGACACAATATTCTCGCCTCTGAAAGAGCAAAAGCAGCATGAGGATTGGTTTTCTAGCACAATGGATCCATCACTCACCTTGTGTACTTCGTGGTGACCGGCACAGCCGGATACTCCACGCTTATGGCAGAGCTCATCCAGACTCTGTTCTTGGTTTTGCCCACCATGGCATCGGGTGGCGTGAGTGCGTCTTTCGTTGTGACCTGCGCGTTATCCACTTCCTCCTTGGCATCCTCGAACTCGTCATCCAGTGGCGGCGGTTCAACATTAAAGTTAATAGCTGCGCCCAAACTCTTGGCGCCCAGACTTTTGCTCAGCGTATCGTAGGGAGTTGCTGGCGCTGTCGCGACGCTTGGCTCGATCTGCTGAAAGGAACCACGACCGAGGAATCTCGTACGATAGCTGCCCACACTGCCGGTTTGTGGTGTCTGCGATTCGTTGTCCGATAACGTGGTGACGCTTCCCTCACACGAGCGATTCAGCGAATTGTCGTCATCATCGTCTGAGCTAAGCTTGGCCGCCTCGTCGTCATCACAGATCTTGCCATTGCTGATCAAGCGACACGAGCGCAAATTGACAAAGTCACGACTCTTCACCATGCCGCCGCCGCCGCCAATCGAGACTTGGTAGGTTATATCGGTGTACGAGTTGATTTTCTATAAGGAGAGCTGCTCAGTCATTTCTCTATTTCTCTGGCCCATTTCAGCCCGGAACTTACGCGCACTATTTTGGACTCCAATAGTGCCGGGTTCCACTTGGGCACATCCTCAATGCGATAGAACAGCTCCTCCATGAGTGCCTTGGCGGGATACTTTAGTCGTGCCTGCAGCAGAATAGACAATAAATTAGTGCTAGGATCTTTTAAAAATCAAAATACCTTTACCCACCGTCAGCTTGTAGATTTTTCCAATTTTCTCCCTCTGCGTGCTGTGAATGGTGTCGCCTTTGGGCGTCACCTTCTCCACTTTCCAATCGGTGGACTCGATCAGTTCGAATGCCTTGCGCAGACAGTCCAAGCCCATTTGATTGTACTCCTCGTCCTGCAAGGCAAGAAGAAAAGTAAGAAAGCGTCTTTGCCGCTTAAATCGAACATTTTGCGCTACCATCAACATTGTTGTGAAAGCACTTTTGACGCACTCGCGATCACTTTTATAGATGGATCAGCGTCAAATTGTTTTATTCAAGAGTTCTTTAGTATGCACATTCGTTACCTGCTCCTCTTCCTCGTCCGAGTGATGCGCTGTGTCCAGCGGCGAGTAGAAATCGGTGACGCTCTGCGGCGCTCGTTCGCGTTCGGTCAAGATCGTCGGCTGTGTCAATGCCGTGCGATCATTCGCGGTGGCAGCTGCGCGAACAGCACAAACCGATATGCAAATAAATAAATAAATAAATAAATGAATGGATGAGCGCAATGCAGGGGTATCTCACATGTAAAGTAACGCCTCGCATGTCGTTCCTGCGGTATGACACGGCAGTCCAGAAACCAGGCCTCGCCCCAGGCCAGAATGAATGAAGTTATGATGAGTATAACCTCGAATACTTGCTGTTTGGAGTGCACCCACTGCGGACAAACTAAACATTAAACACTGTGACCAAATACCGCATCCACGCTGCAAGAACTCACGTCGTAGAAGAAGACTTTGGAGATGAGAAACACACACGAGGCGCTTGTAGAAAGCTGAAAGCAAGTTTCAGTAAGTTTCAGTTTGAGGATAGTTAACGTATAGGATAGTAACGCATGCCACAGTGACGTACCGCTATAATGGACCAATGGTTTATATACAGCATGGCATAGAAGAATATTAAGACTATGAAGCGGCAGAGAGCGGTGGCAACCACATCGAAAAGCGACGTGTAGATGGTATAGTTGATGACTTGCTTCTGGAAGGCCTGGAATATATTGTCGCCGCCGATCTGCAGTGGGTGCAGTTGGGTGTTGTTATCAATTTAATTGAAATAATATATATATATATATGAAACTATGCCACACATACAACTATGCAAATTAGCCAGAGCAGCGAGACAAAGACCAGGTCGAATGTGACAAAGAGACAGAAGAATCGTCGCACCACGGACATGCGTCCATCCTGCATGTATCCGCCTAGGAACTCCTCGGTAAATAAATTAATGGAATGCGGTCGCGCTGTGATTGAAATAATCATATTAATTATGCTGCATGCACTTGAACTCGAAGGGAGGGACAGAGAGGGGCTGAGACTGGACTTACACATATCGTAGGGCATGTGGTATGCGTTGCCATGCCGGGCATTTGTGATGAGGAGCTGAGCAGCGCTGCGCACGTCATCTGAATCATTCTGGGACATGTTGACTTCGACAGCGAGTAGCAGCTCAAGCAGTTAGCTCATTGTACCCCAACTGCAAATCACCTGCAAAGCATATCAACAATTAGCAATTATTGCCACTCGCGCGCTATCAGTAAGCAAAGCGAATGCGAATGCGAATGCTTGGCTGCAAAGCAACTGTCGTCGATAAGAGCGCCAAAAAGCAGTGAATGACTAATCACAATGCGTCGGAGAGTTTCCTCGCTATTTTTATGTTTGTCGTTGATAAGCCACCATAATCTATTCACGCGAATACATGCATATTTATTAGTTTAGTATAATTGCTCTGTGTGGCGTTAACAGCTGACTTGACCCAGTTAATTGGCATACTTCCCGCACTGCCTATAGTATGGCTTGATAGTTTGCTGATAAGCTGCGCATATCACATATCTTATATATATATACCATATACCATAAGTGTGTGCGTGTGTGTGTGTGTACACCTCTTGCAGTGCCTTTGTTTTGTTTCTTCGTGCACAAACAAATTGTTGGGCAATTACACGCCCGCATATGCGACCAAAACAAAGCAAGCAGCTTTCTTCTTCATATTTACCTTGCTATGCATATGCAGCTGCACTTTTTGCTTAATTATAATTCCTATAATTACTGGCAGTTTAGCACTTTTCCAATGGTTTATCGCAATTATTAATTTATTGGTGCAACGGGATTAGACGGAAGCAAAACTTCGCTGAAAATGCATAAACAGCTGATCGGTGTGACCGTACAGCGGCTACGCGCAAAATACCAAACTGAAATACTACACAACAGCAAAATACCATTTGAAATAACAAAAAAAAACGTTTATTTCGCTACTTTCCACTTATATACTTCGCGTCTCTTTATTGCTCTTAATTGCTCAAGTGTATTGAAATTATTTTAATATCATCGTAGGGTTTGTCCGTCTTTGGGTTCGCTTTGGAGTTGCAGATATTCAGCACAACCTCCATGCCGCGAAAAACACGCCCGAACACCGTGTGTTTGTTGTCCAGCCAAGGCTGCGGTAGAGACAAAAGATTCAAATAATAGTCGTACAATTAAATATTATTAAACTAATTTTTACCGTAGGCAAAACCGTTATGAAGAATTGGCTTCCATTCGTGTTTGGGCCCGCGTTCGCCATGCTCACAGTGTAGGGACGATCGTGCTTCAAACTGGGCACAAACTCGTCCTTGAAGTCGCTGCCCCAAATGGACTTGCCGCCGGTGCCGGTGCCCGTGGGATCGCCCGTCTGCACCATAAAGCCCTTGATGACGCGATGGAATATGTGACCATTGTAGTAGCTAGTAAACAGTCAAATATAATAATAATAATATAATAATAATAATACTATAGTAATAATAATAATATAATAATAATAATAATATAATAATAATAATATAATAATAATAATATAATAATAATAATAATATATAAAATGTATTAAATAAAAATCTCTGACGACCTACCCGTTCTTGGCGTGCACACAAAAGTTTTCGACCGTCTTCGGCACCTCCTTGAAAAACAGTTTGATGTGGATGTCGCCCTTGGTGGTGTGCAGCACGACGTTCTCGTAGATGCGTTGGATAACTTAAAGGGGGTTACAGGCTCATTAGAGTTAAATATATTATATAGAAATTATAAATAGGCAAGAACCTTCGTCTGCGCAATGTTAGCGTGTAAAAGACAGTACACAGTGTTAGTAAAAATTAATGGTACAGGTGGATGAACTGCGTGTAAATACCTTGAGACTCCGGCACGGCGATAATGTCTTCCTTGGAAGGCTTCTCGTTGAAGATGTCCCGATCCACGTCCTGCAGATCCGAGGGCAACCGCCTGCTGTACAGGTAGAAGCGGTTCTTTCTACAAAAAGACAAGGATATATACAAAGGAACTCTCTACTATATATATATCTCTATATATAACTGGACTAACTTGTAGGCTGTGCAGAAAGCTGTGGGATCATTGAGCAGATTCTGCAGCGCGGGATTCTCGCTGGCCTCCTGCTCGAGCGTTATGGCGGCCTTCTGCCGCTTGATTCTGCCCTGAAACAGTGCCACCTGCAGCGGGCGAATATTGTCCGTTTTGCCCAGTATCGTTACACAGCGATTTGTGACCACGTTGATGACCTTGATGCCCAACATGGTGGGATACAGCAGAAAGTGACCGGTGCTATCGAAGAGTATGTTGAGCGTTGCGTTTTGCGCAGTCTTCTCCAAATCCCTTTCAGCTGCCATTCTGCAAGTATGTGCGATCAGTTAGGCGTATAATAATAATAATAATAATAGACATAGTTTAACCTTCGCCCGAACTCCATGTTGGGCAGCGCATGCGGCGTCTGCTGCAACTGTGTGTAGGTGGCGAGTGCCTCATCGAAGACTCGCAGCATTTTGCCGGTGTTGAATTGGAACACGCGCACCTTGCGATCCGTTGAGATTGCAGCAAATCGTTTGCCATCCGGCGTGGCTGCCAGACCCGTGACTAGCGTCTTATTCTTGGCGAACTCAAAGAGGCCTGTGTGCGTAGATAATATTAGTAAGGATCTCAGCATCTGACTTGGTCTTTACTTGTGTCCAGCTTGGAGTCGAAATTGACCAAGCGCTGCGGAAACTTGTAGTCATATTTGGAGTTCTGCCAGTACTCCAATATGCCATTGCGATCCACGGAAATAACCGTCTCCATGGCCACATTGAAGCACATAGCCACTACGGGTGCCGAGTGCAGTTTGTCCAGCGTGTGCAGAACTTCTCCGCCGCTCTGGCCATCATAGATGTGTATGCTGTTGCTCTCGGAGTCGGTGCTGAGATAATAAAGAGAGAAGCAAACTTAGATGAGGGAAAACTGATTAGCCCATTGACTTACATGGCCAGACCCTGCATGGCATCGCCGGGCGAGTTGATCCACTCGCTGCACAGCGGCGTGTAGCCCAAACGTATTATGTTGATCATGTCAAAGTTGACCACGTCGAAGACTTTCGCTGTCTGATCCATTGCCGCCGAGCAGAGCAGTGTGCCGCTGCTGTTCGTTGAGAGCGACTTGACGGGCACCAGATGACTGCGGAAATGCTTGACGAAGTCGATGCCCAGGTCCATCTTCTTCCAGAACTTGATGTGGCCATCGATGCTGGCGGTCACCACGAATTCGGTCTTGGTGCTCACCAAATGCGTGATGACGTCGCGGTGCATGTAACTGCGCTCATAGCTTTCGGCATTGGGTAGATTCTCCAAATAGATTTGTTCGTACGGCAGAACTGAGTAGATAGAGCAGATGATAGAATAGATTTTGACTGGTTTCTAGGCGTCAATTGCAGTTCCTTCCGCTTGTTTACCTTTCTTTTTCTTTGCCGGCACAGCCGCGCTTTGCTCCGACGGCAACGGGCCAATCCAGCCGTCGTCGTCGGCCTCTGCCTCCGCCTCCGCCGGCTGTGCCTCGGCCGCCGGCTTGGGTTCTGCATCGTCTGCAGGTGCACTGCGTTTTAAGTCTTCTCTGTCGATTTCTGCACTCATTTTGCGGTGAAATAAACGTATAAACAAACCCAAAACAAAGCGTGCAAATGTTTCGCAGTCGAAATTCGATAGGCGCAATGATGTGATATATCGATATATCGATTGCAGGCATGCAGAATAGCGAACAGCTGTCCGTGTTCGGTGCGAATGTCAAATTGTCGCAATTCACACAAATCGAAAACATAACAAGCCACAGATTTAAACAACCTCAAAAAATCTGTATATATACAAGAATTGTAAATAAAGTATGCAAAAGACCAGCGAAGAAGATAAGTCGCAAACGAGCCAGATTGCGTCCAAGCCACGCAAGGATGCAGACGATGCTGGCGGCGGCGGAGGTGGAGGCGGCGGCGGCGGCAGCAGCACCAGCCGCAGCAGCGCTGGCAGTGGCGGCAGCTCCAATCGCTTCATTGTAAATGCAGCGCTCGGAGCGACAGAGACACGCATACGAATCAATAAATGGCGCGTACGCGAGGGCCAAAATGTTTCGGCGGCACAGATTCTGTTCTTGTATCAGCAGCTCGGCGACGATGGCAAGCCCGTGAAGCAGAACGACTCCTTTGTGCAGAAATACAAGTCAAATCGCGCTGGTGTGGTCAAAAAGCGGCTCCGCAAGGAAGGTGAAATTGTGATAAAAGGGTGAGTTTTTCTTCCTCTTGCCCGCGTGCGTGTGGGAGCGGGCGGTGGGTGGAATGCAATTATGCACGCCAAATGAGCGTATACATAAAATGTAAGCTTCTCTTATTTCTTATTTGTGTTCTCTCTCCTACTCCTGCTCCTGCTCCCCCTTCAACGCCTGCTGCGTAGAGATGCGCTTCTGGAGCTGTCCGAATGCATACACACCACGGTTATCAAGGACATGTGCGCAGACTGTGGTGCGGATTTGCGCCAGAACGATAATGTAAGTGTCAAAAAAAAAATCAAAAAAAATAAATAAATATTTTTTAGATTCAATTCAACTCTTTTACGCACAGGGTCAAACCTCGGAGGCATCCGTGCCCATGGTGCACACCATGCCCGACCTGAAGGTAACCCAGAAGCTGGCTCAAAAGCTAGGACACGATGACACACGCCGCCTGCTCGCCGATCGCAAGCTTGTGCTGTTGGTCGATCTCGATCAGACTGTCATACACACAACCAACGATTCGGTGCCAGACAACATCAAGGGCATCTATCATTTCCAGCTGTACGGCCCACAATCGCCCTGGTATCACACGCGCCTGCGTCCGGGCACAGCAGAATTCCTGGAGCGCATGTCGCAGCTCTACGAACTGCATATCTGCACCTTTGGTGCCCGCAACTATGCACACATGATTGCACAACTGCTCGATCCGGATGGCAAGTTCTTCTCCCACAGAATCTTGTCCCGCGACGAGTGCTTCAATGCCACCAGCAAGACAGACAACTTGAAGTAAGCTGCTGCTAAGAGCTATCAATCTCTCCGTTTTCTAATCACATGACATACGCCTCCATAGAGCACTGTTTCCGAACGGCGATTCAATGGTCTGCATTATCGACGATCGTGAAGATGTTTGGAACATGGCATCCAATCTGATACAAGTGAAGCCCTATCACTTCTTTCAACACACTGGCGACATCAATGCTCCGCCGGGCCTGTCCAAGCACGAGCTAGACGGCGAAGGCGTCGACTTCAAGGGTAAGATCGCTATTATCAATCCAAGCGAACTAAACCGCAATTAACAACTTCTTTCATGTACAGAAATCGATAAGATAGCCGAAAAGAAGTCAGAGCAAGCTGAGACCAAGGAGACAGCAAAGCCTGAAGACACGGATGCTGAGAAGGGCGACAACACAGTTTCAAGCACAAGCAAAGATGAGGAGTCTGTCGATGTCTTTGAGCTGGACAGCGAGACAAAAGAAGCGGAGACTGTTCAGGGCGCAGACAGCACGGAGAACAAAGATTCCAGTGTAAATAGCGTTGATAAATTAAATGGAAAGCCTGCCGCCGAAGAGGTCCGGCTTGTCGATGACAATTCGATGGGCCTATCCGAGCAGGATGCGGAACTGAATAATGCGAAGCAAGCAAGCGATAGCGATGACATTAATGTCACCGATGATTTACCCTCTGATAACTTAAAAGGCAGCAACAACCACACGGAGAAGTCGCCGCCCAAGAAAGAGGATGACGAAAGCGTTGGATCGTCCACTAGTGGGGATGATAAGCAGGGGCCGGAGGGTGAGGATGATAGTGCACAAGGTAGTGATGATGTAGCCACCACATCGCAGAGCTCAAGTCCGAATGTTAAGGTAACTAACGATGGACAGAAACAAATCGAGATCGAGGATCCCGATGACTATCTGCTGTATCTGGAGGTTATTCTGCGCAACATACACAAACGCTTTTACGCTATTTACGATGAGACTACCGAAATACCCGATCTCAAGATTATTGTACCGAAAATCCGCTGCGAAGTGCTGCGTGGACAGAATCTAGTCTTTTCCGGCTTGGTGCCGACACAAATGAAGCTGGAGCAATCGCGTGCTTACTTCATTGCCAAGAGCTTGGGCGCCGAGGTGCAGTCGAATATTAGCAAAGACATCACCCACTTGGTGGCTGTCAATGCTGGCACCTACAAAGTGAACGCGGCCAAGAAGGAGGCCAACATCAAGGTGGTCAATGCCAATTGGCTGTGGGCGTGCGCCGAGCGCTGGGAGCATGTTGAGGAGCGTCTCTTTCCTCTGGATCGCAAGGTGCGCAACAAGGGCAGGCAGCCGCCGGCACATTGCCACAGTCCCGAGCACGTGGTCAACTACAACGAGAGATCCGAGATATCACCGTCGAGCAGTGCACAGCAGGAGCAGGGTGGAAATTTCCGTGAAACGCTTAACCCATTGCTGGTCTTCACCAATGCCGACATTGAGTCCATGAATAAGGATTACGAGACCTTCTTCGAGTCGGATTCCTCCAGCGATGAGGGGCCCGTTAACTTTGGTAAGCAACTGTAATAATTTGTCTCGAATAGTTTAGGTTTTTACACGTGTATCTGTTTTATCTAGAAAATCCTCCCATGGATAAGAAACTACTGAAGCGCAAGCGAGAAGACGAGAGCTCGAACCGAGCACATGATTTCTTTACCCGCACCGGGGATGGCATTATTATGGGTTCGCCCACTAAAGATATTGCAGAATTCGATAAGAGCTCCAACGAGGGTGATGAGAACGAGGATGAGGAGAACGAAGAAGATGACGATGAGATGCCAAGTGCCAAATTTCGGAGGGGTAAGCCCAATCATCAAATTGATGATCAACAAAATATACTCACATTGACTTCAACTTTCTGTGTAGGCGAAGAGCTGCCTTCTGATTTGGAAATGGGATCCGATTCGAACAGTGAAAACAATCAGGAGGATGAGGACGACGGCGAATGGAATATGATGGGCGCCGCATTGGAACGTGAATTTCTTGGCCTAGAAGATTAGGCCAACTCAGTCGATTTGGACATTTGAATTTTCGGCTATGCGCTCGCATCAGCCTGAGCTGGCAATTGCAAGGTCTGGGCAAGATGGTTAAATTATAGAATGGCGAAATGAGAGTCGTTCGCTTTTTGGGCATTTCAACTGTACCTACTCTTCAGATATAAAACAACGTAATTAAATCAATTATCGGATGGTTTAACCAAGTGGAAACCTAGCCAAGCAAGCGAAGCAATAACCAGAAATCTACATATATATATAGTGAGAGTTGATCTAAACGCGTGTAACTACGAGATTATATATAAGATGCACACTGTATGTATTAGTAGTTAATATGTATCTACTTTTAAAGACACACACACACACACACCTAGACAGGCACACCAGGAACCTATGCTAGGCGAGCGCGTATGAATTATTCTTCTATGCACGTACACACCCCACACGTATGTACGTACATAGCGTCGATTTGGCATTCATAAAAATTGTAAAATCAAAATATATATCTCTCACTGTAAGTAATCGCGAAACTGTAAATGTTGTTTTAAAAATAAATTCCGTTGAAACGGAGTAGTAACTAGTGTCTACTTTAATATATATACATATATATGGTATATTTATCTATGTACACACCCCCAGTTATTTATTGTTGTGTGTGTGCGTGTGTGTGTATTTTTAATACAAGACGACAGCTTAAACGAATTATGTACATACAAGTTAGAAACAAAAAGAAAAGAGAGTAATCATCATACATTTTTCACTTAATAAATAAATGTACATATCTTCACCGAACCTATGGCCTCTGCTATGTCTTGCTCATCGAGCGCTGCTCCTTGAAGCGGCTCACCCGCTTCTTGGGCGCGTGTGCATCGACGTATTTGCCCTCGGGCAGCGGCTCCGGCACCGTGGGCTCCTTCTCCACCAGATCCTGCATGACCTTCTGATAGGCGCTCATGTCGCGCAGCTCATCGTCAAGGGTGCGCGGCTTTTTCTTCTTATTTCTGCCCTTCTTATTGGGCGTCTCCTTCTTTGATTCTACAGCGCGAGCTTCCAATTCCACCGCAGATTTATTGCGTAAAATCGATTTGGTCTCCGTGTCCGCAACAGTCTGCTGCTCATTCCCAAGACACTTAGAGAACTAAAACGAAAACAGGGTCATCTCAAATTAAGAAATCATCACAGATTCATTTTATAGTCTTACCTCCGCTCGAGGATCAGTGTAAGCGGCCTCGCGGGCCTCCTCTTTGAGTATGGGCACCCGCAGCTCTTCTTCGCCCTCAAAGCTGTTGACGTAAATGGGAAAGACTTGCTCGGACTGCTTCTTGGCCAGGTCTTTTTTGTAGAGCTCATAGAAGTGCGCCGGATTAGCCGGCACGCCGTCTTCCATTTCGGCTGAATGAGCAACTGCCTCGGAATGCTGAAAGCTAATGTGAAGTGTGTTTATTTGTCCCGTGGAGGCCTCCAGTATTTGGTTGACCAAATCGAAGTCTTGTACACTTTGATTCTCCTTGACAAATTCAAGATTTTGTTCCACCTTTTGCAAAATCTTCGGACTCGCCGGCTTTGTGGCGACTTCACTCTGCGCTTGTGGCAACGGCGTGTCCAGCGCGATAATATCACGCTGGCGCTTGGGTGTAACCTCTTCCTGCTTGGGTTTGACCTTCGGCAACATGTTAGCAACGGGTTCGTTGTGCCTGAAGATCAATTGCTCATCGGTTGTGGCAAACGATATACGCCGCTTTTTGTTATCAGCGGCATCTGGCAGAGATTCAGTTTCATCCGATTGCTCTGGCTCTGTGCTATCGGCCTGAACATGCTCGAATATCATTTCCTGTAGATCATCCTCCAGAGAGACGACCACGTTCATCAGGTGTGTCAGCTCATCGCTGATGAAGTGCTCCTTCTGTATTTTACGCATTTTGGCCTTAATTATTTGTATTTGCGATTTGAGAAACTCCTCGCGCTCCTGCTCTGGCAATTGCCTCATCTGCTCTCGTATGAGTTTGACTTCCTCCGGCTGATCGGACTCCTCCTCATCCGAACTATCGGCATCTTCCATTGGTTTTGCGGCTTTAGCAATTCTGCGCCGTGTTTCGCTTACTTCGGTCTGCCCCTTCATTAGGTTCTGCACCAGCTCATTGGTGTTCTGTAGGTTCTGCTCTGCCTCCGGGTCTATTTCGTCGGCTTCGCGTTGCTCCTCAGCTTCCAGTTTATCGAGTAGTTCGAATACCTGCTCATCGGTCAGAGCTTCCTTATCACAGTCTTTGGTCTCGGCTGGAGCTGTGCCCACCAGATCGTCGAGCTCCTGTTGATTGAAATCATCCGGATCGAGACCAAGTTCCTCCATCATCTCACGCTCTTCCAACTGCTTAAAGACATCTGCATGCTGCACGTGCTCTTCGCGCTGAATGCGTTCCTCTTGCTTCTGCTTGCGTACACTCTCCCTGTGCTCCTGGAGCCACTGCTTGTGCGCCTCCTCGTCGTAGTCCTCGACTATTTCAATCTCTTCTGCGCTGGGCACAGCGCCCTCTAGCAGCGGCTTATCCAGTTTGTTCCTGCAAATTTCACAACAATTTCAATCAGTGACGCACAAGTGGGAGTGCAATCACTCCACTTACTGCCAGAGATCTGCCTCGACTTCCAGCTGCTTCAGGTGCTCCTCGGCCAGACGCAGCCGATGCTGACATATTTCCTTGGCCTTGTGCGCCGAGCAGGCCGAGAAGTACCCCTGATAGTGGCCCACAAGCAGTTCGTTTGTGTGTATCAACTCGCCCGGCATCAGAGCCTTCTTTCCAATTGGCACCATAACCTCGACGCTCAGGTGCTTAGAGAACGTATCCAGGTTGCTAATTGCCGTCTCATTGTCAGCCTTGAAGGCTTGCCAACGCTCCGTCTCGTGGGCATTCTTGTCCAGTGCCTAGAGCAGCAAATAGACACGGTCTAATGCACGAAATGTTCAAATTATCTGCGCGTCTTACCTGTCTAAGCACGTCGTCGCGCCGCTCCATCGTTGTTTATATATCGAAACGCACGCTTATCGATAACTGTTCGAAACGGTGTGACCAGTTGCTGTGCAGAAGAAAACACTGAAAAAGTCCCATCGTTAGACCGAGATCTTGTGAAAGGTTTCACTACTATTATTTTTTGTAATATTTTAAGTTTTGTTTTCTAAAAAAAGCTCTTGGAATATTTTAATTTGTTAAATATTACTATTATATACATATATTTAGGCATATATTAAAAATACAAAAACAAGCTGATTTTTTAAAATAAAACATAGCGAGTCAACAGAAAATAAAAATAATTATGATTGCTTTTTTAACTTATTTTCAAACAAACATACTTCTTATATGCATGTAAATATTTATAATAAATTAGTGTGGATTGCAAGACAAATATATTCAAGAGAAAAGCAAATAAACCCCGACAACAAATAGGTCACTGATAAGATACTACTCCCAATAACAATAACACTAATTGCAGCTTTATCTAGGCAAATCTGTAGAGTTCCGATTATCGAGGAACTCGCAAAGGCAATTAGAGAAATTATCAGTGAAATTGCAA
The DNA here is from genome assembly GCA_035046045.1 of Zaprionus bogoriensis. Classification (NCBI taxonomy): domain Eukaryota; kingdom Metazoa; phylum Arthropoda; class Insecta; order Diptera; family Drosophilidae; genus Zaprionus; species Zaprionus bogoriensis. The sequence goes on along the minus strand of JAWNOI010000066.1, from coordinate 2,763,688 downwards.
TCTGATTGTTTTGCACTTTATTCAGTAATATTACCGTTCAAGCTCACTCTCATTCAAAATTAAAAACCCTTGCGCACGTGCAGCTCAAGCGATCTAAAAGAAGGCGTGCAACGTTTAGAACGCTGCACGAGGCCTGATTATATAGACTGATCGATATATATATATATAGATATAGATATATACATATACATACAACATGTATACATTGCATTAGGCTACATCATTCATTACTGTTTGTTGGCGTGGGATAACAATTAATTACATACATACAAAATATACATAAGTAAAGCTTTCATTTCAAGTTATTGATCGTTGTTCAGGCTGGCTCTGGGGTTCCACTTCATTTGCGATGTGCACTCTTGCCCACTGCCCCGCCCACATTGCTCGCTGCCGCCACAGTGCCCAGGGTCGGGAAGTTCTTCGAGAGCTCGTGCGCCTTCTGATGGCTCTCGAAATCGGCGTCCAATACGATTTGCTTGCAGCTGCTGCACACCTCCAGGCCGGGCATGGACTTGCTCTGGCTGGGCGTTAGGGTGTTCAGGTATTGCTTGTGCACCAAATACAGTTCCTATAAGTAGCATAATGTATATGAGCATGAGTATGAGCTAGGATGGACTTTTAAAGGCTGTAGGCACCTGTTGCTTGCCAATGTCGGGCAGCATCACCAAGAGCTCGGGGAACAAGCTATGGAACTTGTCCGTCATGGCCGCCTGGCAGTGCTCGTAGTAGGCTTGACCTGTGCAGGAGCCGTCGCGAAATCTCGACGAGAGCAAGCGAAATTCGTTAAAGGCCTCGGGTGACTTAAGTATCTCGCGCAGTCGATCCACCAGATTCTGCGAACATACCATTATTATTATGATGCCATATAATGCTTCTAGCCTTGTACATACCTGATTCCGGTTCGCCGTATCTGGCGGATCGCAGTAGCTATGCGCAGTCGGCACAATGCTGTAGTTCTCGCCCGACGAACTCGTGAAGGTCAGGTTGTTGGGCAGCTTTGCCACCGAGTTGACCGTGACATTCGACATGAATCCCGGTGGTGGTTTGAGCGCTGGTGATCCTCCGCTGCCGCTCAGACCTGGTGGTGGTCGCAGCGTGCTCGCTCCGTTGCCATTGGACATGTTGATGTCACCTGCTGGCAGTTGCTTGTCGCTGTTGTTGTTATTGTTGTTGTTGTTGTTGCTGTTGCTATTATTGTTATTGTTTTTCTCCTTCTGTTTGTTTGCCTTCGGCTGATTCTCTTGGTTGTTCTTCTTTTCCTTGGATTTCTTGTCCTTTTTGTTGGCTTCTTGTTGTTGTTGTTGTTTCTGCTGCTGCTGTTGTTGTTGCTGCTGCTGCTGCTGCTGGTTCTGGTTGACAGTGTTCCTATTGTTGTTGTTGTTCGTGCTGGCCTTGGGCGCGGGCAGCAGTGGCGCTGGCGCAACCTTCGACTTGCGATTGTCTAGTTCCCTCTGCTTCTTCTCCGACACGGGCTTGGACCAATTGAGGTTGGCGGCGGCGCCGCCATTTACTTTGCTTAATGGTGCTCCCTTTGTGCTGCTCGGCCCCAGCGTGGGGAACTCGGCCGCTGTCAGCTTGGGCGCACTCTTCTTCTGAGCCTCCATGCGCGCTTTAGCCTCGGACTCCTCCTTTTGTACCATTTGTATCTTCTGATAGGTGCTCGGATGCGCAACGGACACATAGTCATCGACGAGTGTGCGATGCTTGGCCGCCACATTTGTCATGCCCACGCCCGAGGTGCTGGGTATCATATCCTCCTCCAGATTACGTGTATTCTTCTGCTTGCCCTTGCCCGCCGGCAGAGCAGGGAAATCCATTTCGGGCGCTGGCTTCTTGCCCGCGGCACCACCGGCAGGTCGATTGGAGACGTGCAGCAACATGCCATTGGCGGGTGCATTGACACGTGCCACGCTGCCAGCGCCAGCAGCATGATTGTTGGCAGGCTTCTTGAAGGCCGCCGACACTGGCGTCGCGCCACTGCCTGGACCGCCCTTGCCGGCTAAAATGTTGCCTCCAGCAGCGCCGCCCAAGGCTGGAAAGTTCTCTTTTGTACGGGCAAGTCCCGAGGTGCCGCTCAAGTTGCGCATCGACGGTGGCGGTGCGCGCACCAAGGACACGTTGAGTGCCGGCGCTATGCCCGCCAGCATGGGGAACTCCTCCTCGTTGCCCGCGTCAATGGTGACAGGCTGGCGCTGCGAGCTCGTCGTTGGCAGCTCATCCAAATAGTCCGAATGCTCCTCATTCCTGCATTTCAGTATTATTCAGTTAAAATGTTATTAATATTAATACGACAATGGATTGCCCACCTCGAGCGCATGTTGGTAATGCCTTGTTCGTTCGGCCCACGGCGTCCACGTGGCCCCATCGTAATCTCCAGTTGCAGTGTGCGCGTCTGCTTGACCTGTTGCTTGTTCAGCGATTTGCCATGCACGCTGGCCACATGCGCCTTGTACTCGATCTCATTGCGAAAGGCGCCAGTGAACTCCTCCGTGGCGCATTTGCCCTCCTCGCAGAGAAAGTGCTCCTTGCGGAAGTGGTCCGCCAGGTCGGCATAGACGCTGCAGCGGGAATCGAAACAGTTAATCAGTTGCAGCCGAATAATGAGCTAACAACATGAGTGTAGTACTTACTTGTAGAAGTCGTTGCAGCCATCGGCATCGCAGAAGTGACAGAAATAGTGATCGCGCCGCAGATGCCGGAAGAGCTCATCGCGGTCCACGTAGCGCTTGTTGCAGTACTCGCACAGAGGATGCCCGCGATGCGATGTGTTGTCCGGATCGCCCTTGGTGTTGTGCACAACCAGCTCGGCCTGCGTGTAGCAGCGTCGCTCGAACGTGAAGATCTTGAGTGTCTCGACGCAGAGATCACAGAAGTGCATGTTGTGCTCGCGCAACACATGATTGCGCAGCGCCTGGAACGTTCGATATGGCTGAGCATCGCACCTATTGAATTGCGACAAAGATATTTAATGGGCGATGGCAGCACGAGTGCGCGAGGGGGCGGGGGGGTACACAACTCACTTGGGACAGGGGTGGTCGAGCAGCTGATAGAATTTCTGCTGTATGTCGGCGCTGCAGAAGCCAATGCGATACTTTTTGCTGTAGAAATCGGAGCGATTGCTGGCCTCCAGTTCGCGGTAAGGCAGCTTCTCCAGTGTAAACAATACCTGCAGGGGGAATCCAAATGGGCTGAGTTGCCAGGCATGGTCGGCTTATATATATATATATATATATAGATTACCTTGGACAGCACATGGCGACAGATGGGGCACTCGTTCTGCTGGCACAAGACCCTCATGCGCGTGGAGCACTCGTAGCAGACGGGATGATCGCAGTCGCCGATGGAGTAGATGTCGACGGTTTTGAAGCAGACCACGCAGGCATTGTCATCGATTCCCACTTGGGTGCTGCTCGAGTCCGACGGCAGCTTCGCAATGGACTCGTTGGAGCGGGCAGCTGTCGCACCAGCTGCCTGGCGGCGGTGCTGCTGTGGCCTTGCCGACGAGCCTCTCGATCGCGAGTTCTGCATAGCGATTGGGGGGGAATTTCTCAACTTGTTGCCAAGGCTGTACGGAATCTTGCTGCAACTTGCAACTGGTCGCTAGTAGTTCAGCGAAAGCTCAACGCAATTAACCTTGCACTTGTGCAAAGACTTCAACAAATATGTTTTTCTGCGAGGTCCACAAGCGACACTACGAATTTCTCTGAATTTTTGTCAGCGTGGAGTGTGATACAACTAGTACCATTCGATTAATCGATTAAAAAATACTGTTAGCTGCGAATGTAGTGAATCTGTTTATGTATTTTTTTTGTTTTTTTGTTTTGTATAATAACTGTCACACCATACGGGCAATTTTGCCTGCTGCTTGGCACAGTCAGTCAGCCGAAAGCTCATTGCTATGAGAGCGTCAAGTATTTTCTTTGGTATTTCCAAGTACCAAAGATCTGGCAACGCTGCCCAAGCACAATGTTCGCCGAAATTGCAAGGAGCTCATATACTGCTTCCTCACGTGTAATTGGTAGACGTCTGTTCCGGCCGATTTTCGCAACGTCAGCAGCAACTGCCACAATAAATTACAGTCAAGCTCAAGTTCAACCACAACGTAAACGAACAACCGACGCAGCCATGCCATATCAAACCGTTGAGAAGGGTGCAAAGAACTCGCCGACCTACAGCGTCTATTTCAGTAAGTAGAAAAAGCCGCCTGTGTGACGTCATTTTGTCCTGCAGGCCCAGTCGAACGAACTAACGCCACTTCCGACTGTCTGTAATAAACGAGATTATGCAACAAGTGGCGACTAATTAGAAGCCGTTGGCTTTATCAGCTAAATGAACAGCTGCCCCGGCAGATTGACACTGGGCAAGGTGAATCAGTCGACGGCGACGCCGAGGCGAGCACGAGAACTTGGACTTTAGTTTGTTACGCTTGCTGCGATATCTTTATTTATGCAATGTGTGTGGAAAGGGTAGTTTTGGGCAGTTCAAAGGTCAATATAATTAATGAACTGATAGCGTGTCGTCTGGGTTTTGCTTGCAATTAATTACAACACTTGATTATCGCTGCTGTAATTCGTTATAGAGAACAACTGCGGCAATGTCATCTCGCCCATGCACGACATTCCACTGTACGCCAACGAGAAGAAGACCCTCTACAACATGGTCGTGGAGGTGCCACGTTGGACAAACGCTAAGATGGAGGTGAGCGAGAGAGACACACTGAGAGAGTGGAGTGGGAGAGAGCACAACTCGATAGATCGATAAATCATTGGGATAAACGAACGTTTGCGTGTCTGTCCAATTGTCTGTGTCTGTAGATTAGCCTGAAGACGCCGCTGAACCCCATCAAGCAGGACATCAAGAAGGGCAAGCTGCGCTTCGTGGCCAATTGCTTCCCGCACAAGGGCTACATCTGGAACTATGGTGCACTGCCGCAGACCTGGGAGAATCCCGACCATATTGAGCCCTCGACCGGCTGCAAGGGCGACAATGATCCCATCGATGTCATCGAGATCGGCTACCGTGTGGCCAAACGTGGCGATGTGCTGCAGGTCAAGATCCTGGGCGCCATTGCGCTCATCGATGAGGGCGAGACCGACTGGAAGATCATTGCCATCGACGCACGGGATCCGCTGGCCTCCAAGGTCAACGACATCGCCGACGTCGATCAGTACTTCCCGGGTCTGCTGCGTGCCACCGTCGAGTGGTTCAAGGTGTGTGTGTGTGGGCTTATGGTCATCTCTAGCTATTCGCTTAGTAATCAATCTATTTTGCTCTCTTAGATCTACAAGATTCCCGACGGCAAGCCGGAGAACCAGTTCGCCTTCAATGGCGATGCCAAGAACGCGGAGTTCGCCAGCACCATCATCGCGGAGACGCACAAGTTCTGGAACACGCTGATCAACCAGGGCAATGTGGCCAACGCATCGATCGCTTGGTCTGTTCACACAATGCTTACCAAATCTATGCTATTCTGGCTAACACTAGTTTTTCACGCATGTCTTGCAGCCAGAACTTAACGAACAAAGGCTCCGACTTTGTCATAGCCAAGGAGGAGTCGGCCAAGCTGTTGAATGAGGCGCCCGACGACGGCGAGGTCGAGGATGTGCCCGACACAGGTAAGGTTTACTATGTTCCCGCCAAGCTTTAAACCCGAACACACACGCAGTAGCAACTGCACAAATTGGACACACAACTCCAATTCCGCATGCTTTACTAACCCCAAACAAAAAGCGAATTGAAGCCACAACAAATTGTCCCACTGTAAATATTGCCACACACATACACATGCAATCACTCACACACACACACACACACCCTGTTTTGTAATCGGAGTCTGCTTGTTTTATGCCTTGTTTGATTTGTTCAATAAATATTGTGCCATTAAAATATATTTCTCTCTCCCACTCCCTCTCTCTCTCCCTCTCTCTGTTCTCGTCTTGCAGTGGATACCTGGCATTTCATACATCTGAAGTGAATGAACCGCAGCCGAAATCTTAATTGCAATTTGCATAATTATCCATAATCATCGTAGCCGATTGAATCGCACTGTTGATGTTGATATTGATATTGATATATTGGAAAACTCACGAGCTGAATGAATTCTGAATTTGTATTGAATAAAGATTGAAGACACACACGCAGACATGCATACATGAAAGAAATGCAAGAAATGAAGGCGACGACTGGGTACTCTCTCCACTTGAAATATACAGTTTTATTTATAGTTTACGACTAGATCCAAACAAGTTTAAATTAATTAGGATACATATAATGTAATATCGAAATATGCTGTGGTGCTTGCTGGTTATATGCGTGTAGGTAGGTATATTTGCTGCTTCTGCTGCTGCTGCTGCTTCTTCCTCTTCTCGTACTCCACATCTCGCTCGCAGAGAATCGGAATCAGAATTAGGATTAGGATTAGAGCGTAAACGTAAAGGTAGACGTACAGGTAAACGTAACAAATTAACTTAATGGCTTAAACGATACGCTAAAATTTACAAAATATATGTGCGTGTATGTGTATGTGGTAGGTATGCATATATATATATAAATACATATGTGTGCGTGTATAGAAAACTTGGAAAGAAAGCAAAACACGTTTTCATTTATTTACATCAGACATTTTTGAGTTTCCCGTTTTGTCCTTTGTTCCTCGAACTAAAAGTTAACGCACACGAATATATATCGCACATATATGCCTGTATTCGTATGCTTTAATTGTGAAGAACTAAACTTACGGCAATAAAGAAAAAAAAAAACAGATACAAAAAAACAAACAATTCTACAGACGAGAGTCGTGCGAAGAAAGAAGTTCTACACTGCCGCAGTAAGCTGATTATGTTTATTATTTGTGTAATTCGTAATTTGTAATTAAGAGTAATATTATTATGCATTCTTTTTTCTTTGTTTTTGTTTGCTTCTTTTTTTTTTGTTCTCCAAAATAGTTAGTTCCTTGCGCTTAATCATAGAAAGTGTGTTGCGTATTCGCTCTGATAATTTTCGTTCGTGTGCCTTGGGTTCGCATCGTGTGTGCGTGTGTGTGTGTGTGTGAGTGTGCGTGTGTATGTGTATAGTGTTGGTCGAGCTGTAAGCTCAATATAATAGGGTAGTACTCGTATTATGCGTTCAGCTATTGCTCCACTCTGCTTGCGTCCGCCTGCTCTCGGCGCGTGCCTTACTTGCGTCCCAGAGTGTCGCGCCACTCGTTGTACTTGTCCATCTCCTCGTGTAGCTGCAGGGCCTCCACGCAGGCGTTGAAGAACGGCGATCCGAAGCAGTCTTGCCTGTTTGGGGAGAGTAACGGGGCATTAGAGCATTAGTTGGTCGGCTTAAGCACGTCGAACATAAGTTGCGATGCGCTCTAGGCGCAGGCAATTGCAAAAATCTCTTGTGCCCGCCTTCAAAATGTGCTGTAGGCCAGGCCTGAGTGCGTGCATGGGCAAAAATGGCAAAAAGCAATTGCACTTGGCACTTGGCAGCACGTTACAGACATTGTGGCAAAATGCAAAAATGAAAACATTCACCAAAAACACAAAATTTGAATGATAACAACAGAAAAAATCAAACTGAAAACGTACCACAAAATAAAAACGGTAAGCAGGCGTTTTTAGTCGCGTCGGAATCGCGCGCCGCACATCGATAACAGCTGCGGTTGCACTTGTTGCTGCTGTTGTTGCTCTCTGCTGTGCTCTCTGCGCTCTGCACGCGCGCTCTCTCTCTTTCTCTCTGTGTGTGTAAAGCACTCTCTCTCTTGCTCTCTGTGTGTGTGCTTGTCCCTCTCCCGGTCAGTGTCGCATTCTAATTTCATTTATCACAATTTTGGATGCCCTCAAATAGCCAGCGCGATGCATGTTCATGTCACGTTCATTATTATTTTACATATGTACGCATGTAAATATCTCATAGTATCATCATTATAATTTTTCTTTTCATTTTTTGTTTTGTTTCCTTTTTTTTTTTTTGCTACATTTTTAATGCATTTCGCTTTTCATACACCATGTGTGTACATATCATATACATATATATATTTTGCTCGATTTTGCGTGTTTTTACCAAGGGTTTTTTGTTTTGCTTGTGTTTTGCACAAATTGCGTTCTAGACTATCAAGTATATTTGTATTTGTAGTATCGTGGGTATATAATTTGTTTGTTATTATTCTTCTTCTGCTCCTTCTTCTTCTTCTTCTTCTTCTTCTTGTTGTTGTTCTTCTCATCCTCGTTTTTCCTTGCTTGCCAACAAATTGTACGCTAATTACGCTTTTAATCTTTTTACTAAATAGCACAAAAATCTAATACATTTGCAAAATACTTTCGTTCTTGGGGGTGTGTGTCCGTGTACGTGTGTACGTGTGTGTGTGTCTGTCTCTGTGTTGTGGTATTCTCTGTTTTAGTATATTATTCTGCTGTTTTGCCCTTTGATGTATGCGTGCGTATGTGTATGTGTGTGTGTGTGTGTTTGTATGTAAATGTAAATGCTGCTTGGAATACGCGATACTCTTTCTCTGTTGCTTCTCTTCTCTTTGTTTTTTTTTTTTTTACATACAATACAAATACAAAAATAATAATTATACATTAAATAAGTATATTAAAAACAATGGATCTTTTATTTTACATACATAACGCAATAATAAACAAGCTAAGAATACTTAGAAATAAATACTTCTTCGGCTTCGGGGTCTGCTGTCTGTCAAACTACTACTGGGAAGAAACGCCCCCTCCGACTCCCACTCCGCACGCCCACCGTGTCGCTCTGCCTATCTCTTATCCTCCTGCATCACTCGCTGTGTATGTGCGTGTGTGTGTGTGTGTGTGTGTGTGTGTGTGTATATATATGTATATATATACTCACTCCCACTAGTAATCCCGAGTAATTCCCCCGTGTTCCCGTGTCCCGCTCCCTGTCCCTGTCCCTGTCCCGGTCCCTGTCCCTCACTTACAACAAACGCGTAACGTTTCAATAAATTAATTAAAATAATTCGGTTTTAAAAAAACACATATAGTAAGAACTGTAGGGCATACAGTAATAAATAAGTACGAATTAAATTTGGGCGTTTTATATTTAATTTGTTGTTGTTCTGCTTGTGGTTCTTGCTTGAATGTTCAGTTGTTCAGTTGTTCAGATTCTTCGGATGTGCGTGTTCGATCTAGTTCCAGTTGCAGTTGCAGTTGCAGTAGCAGTCGCAGTTCCAGTTCCAGTTCGCGAACTGGAACTCGCATTGCTTTCTTTTGCTGCCAGTTTGAGTAGGTGTGCGTGCGTGCGTGCGTGCATGTGTGTGTGTGCGCGCGCTCGCGGTTGTGCGGTTGTGCGGATGTGTGGGTGGCTATGGTGGTTTCTGCTGGTGGATTCTGGTGGTTTCTGGTGGATTCTGGTGGTTCTAACCGACCACTTAGAGTTATGAAGACGGCGCCATGTTGAACGATATCGGCGAGCCGTTCACTACTTTTATGAAGTGCTGTAAATTTGCTATTTCTTCTGTGGGCGTTAACAGCACTTTCACGCACTCGCCAAACATTTTGGAATCAAAGCAGTCTTTCCTAAAATACACACAGAAAACAACGAAAAACATAAACATACAAAATCAAGAGATCAAGAAATCAATCAAGAAATCAAATGATATATAACGAAATGAGGAGTCAAAGTCAAAGTCAAAGACCAAAGCAAAGGGAAGAAGTCAAAAGCCAACCAAAAAGGAAAAGAAAGTCGAAAATACCAAAGAGAATCTACTTGTAGACAACGGGCTTGTGAAAGGGATAGGGCGAGCCGTTGATCACTTTGAGATACTGCTGCAGCTGCAGAATCTCCTCATCATCGATGAGCAACACTTTGAGGCAATCTCCGAAGCTCTCGTGGGCGAAACAATTAGCCCTGCAGCAAATAGATAAGAATAAGATTCAGCTAGCATGGAAAGATAGACAGATAGATGGAGAGATAGTTGCATAGATAAGAGGTGCATAGGCATAGAGATGGAGATAGAACAGTGTGAAACCGAAAACAGCTAGACGCAGGGTTTTTTTTTTTTTTTTTTTGGTTTTTTTCGATTTTAGCAATACATTTTTGTTTTTCCCGATTTCGTGTCACTAAAAACGTTTCCTGTGTTCTTTGTATCCATGTCAGGGCTATCTTTCAAGCATGTTGACCATGGTAATACGTGTGTTGTGTGTGTGTGTGTGTGTATGGTTTTTTCGCGCAGCAAATTGCGACAGTTCGCCTTGAACTGCTTTCAAATTGACGTGGGGACCCTGCGCTGAGGTTGAGGTCGTTGTTGAGAAAGGGAATGTTGGGAATTGGAATAGGAAAAGGCTTGTCGGACTTCCTCTCTCTCTCTCTCTCTCTCTCTTTCTCATTTGCTATACGAAGTTGTTTGATTGATTAGCGCATGTGTCTTTTTTTCCATTTCTTGGAGGTGTCAAAGAATTACTGGGCGAGAATTAGTTGGTCTACTTACTTGCATAGTCGATGTATACTCGCCTCGCGGAACAACTGATAGCAATCCTCACAGATGCGATCCAGTCGGAAGAACATGGTCTTGTTGAAGATGCCCTTGCACTCAAGATCGAAGAAATTGCTGCGTTTCGACAGATTGTGACTGTGGGGCAACGCTGTGATTATGGGTATCAAGACGAGAAACAGCACCACCGAGATCTTTATGTTGCGGGAACACATCTGCAATGGGGGAACGGAACAGAAGTGAGCGATGAGCATCGGATCGGAGCAGAACAGATCAGGAAGCTTGCTCGCAAGCAAGTCATAACTTTTTATAGCTCTACTACTACTACTACTTTACTACTCGGATTACTGCTCTCGAGCAGCTACGATTATAATAAGATGTCGTTGTCAGTCTCACAGTCGCTCAGTGTAACGATCATGCTGTGCTATTGTGTGGCTGTGTGAGTGTGTGTGTGTGTGTGTGAGTGAGTGTTATGCTGCTGCCTCTGCGGGGACTAAGTACCGGAAATAGTCTAAAAATAGCACAATCTGCTGTCTGGCGGCTCTATAAATAGGCCCCCCCGAGTGGGCACAATTAAGATGAGCCTCGGCTCGGGCTCGGGCTTTGGCTTCGACTTTGGCTTTGGCTGGTGCCGCGGTGTGTCTGATTTCAGATCTCTGATTTCTGGGTAAGTGGATATGGGCCAATCTGAACCTTGAAACCGCACGCACGCGACGGGTGGTCGTCGGCCTGGAGTCGGACTCGTTCTCAATCAAGGCGGCGAGCGCAGGTAGCTCATAGCGTAGCGTAGCGTACTTCTCTGCTCGTTAATCGCTCATGGCTGATCGTAGATCGTTGAGCGAATATCGTATATCGTAAGGCGCGCATATCGCGCTACTTGCAAATCGTAGCTCGTAACTCGTAGTTCAAGGTATCTAAAAATAGCGACTGTCTGCAATTGCGACTGCAAAGTCTGTGCTAAAAATAAGATGCCGCATCTGCCATCTGCCGTCTGCGGCAACTGTGCGGCGTCTTCAGAAAGGTGTCTTCGCGCTCGCGTTCGCGTTCGCAGACGTGTCTTGGCTATAAATAGGCAGGCGGGCAATTGCAATGCTTATTGCATTATTTGCAAAAGTGTCGACTTGGCTAATTTACGAGTGGGCCAACGCGCCATTCGCTTACTACCACCAAACAACTACTCAGTGTCAGTATTTTGCCCGCCCGTACTAGCCTTTTTATCTAAAATTCAGGGGCAAATCTGGAATTTTTTCTAATTTTTCTGCTAACTGTTGATGATGTTTAATTGTGTTGTTTTTTCATAAACTTTAGTATTTTTACATATTTTTAGCTAAAATCTAAGCTGTTTGTATTTTTTCAAATCAATATATTTAGTTATTTGCATAAATAAATCCATGTTTATTCCACAAAAATGCTCAACTTTTATATTTTTAGCTAAAAAATCGTAGCAGTTTAGCTTTTATTTTGAATGTGATTTAGCTATTTTTGTGAAGCAACTGCTGGCAACACTGTTAGTACTACTACTACTACTACTACAGCTACCATATCTACTGCTATTACACATACGTATGCGCGTGTGCATGTAAGCAAGCCGCACATACGCGCTGTCTCTGTCGCTCCTGCCCAACGGAACCAAGACAAGCCCCCCAAAAAAAAGTAAATACGAAAAACGAATTAATTTCCCGCGGTATTTGCATATTTTTATCAATTTGCGTCAATCGCTCAGGCAGTCATTCAGTCAGTTAGTCGCTCTCAATTACCAGCGCCGACATACATTCCCAACTATTGGATAATTTCATTAAAATTGCAAATTTTCCACTGCGCCGTTTTGTTTGCTTGTTTGAAAATGTGAGAAAAATGTTCGCGTGCGTGTCGGCCTGACCGTGTGTGTATGTGTGTGTGTGTGTGTGCCTGTGAAAATGAATGAAAATTCAAAGCAGACACAGCGTCGCTATTTCGAACAACAACAACAACAACAAAAAAAAAAACAAATTGTTGAAAGATTTTCGATTTTTCGACTCTTTGGCTCGATGAGTTTTACGAGCGTTTCGCTTAGCACTTGGCGCGCGCGTGTTTGCCTGTGTGTGTGCCCGCCTCTAGCTCTCTGTGTGCGTGTGCGTGTGTGAGTGTTTGTTTAAATTGATTTTTTATTGGCTTGTTGATGCCTTCAATAAAGTTGCGCGCATTCCCGTGTCTTCGCTTTTGATTTATGGCCAATCGCTCGCAGAAGAGTGGCAAAGAAAAGAAAAGCTCATCGATCTGTTGTTGGCAAATGGCCGATTGTTATTACCAATGGGCGAGCGCAGTGCGCAACTCAACAGTTGGCCAAAATCCATTCGTTTTCGCTCATCTGTGTGCGAGTACGAGTTTTCGGGTGTGCTTAAATGTACTATTATTAGCAGCTGCCGCGCGACACGTGAGCGTCGTTAACTAATGCAATAGCAAGAACAACAAATAAACAACAAGTATTACTTTGGAGCAGTGTTGGAAAAGTGCCTGCTTGGCGCCAGTGCATAAGATACATATCGATATATGAATGCACGCACGAACACATACTTGCAAGCGTATACGTTACAACGCAACGCCACAGAGAGTTAACAGCAGCAGCAGCAGCTGCTGCCGTCTCGCATTACACACACGACGCGACCTCTGCGCAGCGGCAGCCGCTGCTGCTGCTACTGCGCTGCTGCCGCTGCTGCTGTTACTGCTGTTGCTGCTTCTCGCTAATTGGACTCAAATTGCACGATTTATGGCTATCGAGCGAGAGTTCCAGAACGAGTTCGATTTCAATTTTGAGTGCGTGTCTGTGTGTGTGTGCATGCATTTATTTTTAACACTTTTGCCGGCCGCATAAATTGCATAATCGATAAACGGCGGCTGCTGCTAACTAACAGCATAACAGTGTTGAGCACTTAACAGCGGCTGTAAACCGTCTGTTGTCCTCGCACATACACGCACATGGGGGGCGTGATGGCGTCATCGTTGACCACCAAAACGGGAGCCAACGAACGCGAACCGATAACAATTGCGATAATTCGCAATGTGGAACGAGCGTTTGATCGACATCGACAGTAACTGCGAGAGCGACAGCGACAGCGACATCAACATCATTATCACCATGTTGGAGGAGCGAGCATGTGCTGGCAATTTGTTTGCATTGTGCTTTGATTAGCTGCCAATTGATTTTATTTGTCGGCATGCCGTTTGTATCAATTTAAATAACTGTCTGTCGCACATACAAGCAGTCGCATTATAACAGACACATGTGTGTGTGAATCAGAAGGCACGCAATTCGCCTTGTTTCCAGTTCCACGTCGAGTTGCCTGATTGTAAACTATTTTTTTTTCAACTTTGATTTCGATTGCTTCTTTGTGTGTGTGTGAGTGCGTGTGTGTGTGTGCTGTCTCTCTTGCTGCCCGGCGACATTGAATGAAGTCATGAGCCAAAAATAATGACGACAATTATACAGAACTGTGAATTCTTTTGTGCGCAATAGTTTAAATAATTTAACACACACACCCCCTCGCTCCCTCCCCAAGCCCCCAACGCGACTGATTTATTGCCAATGCATAAATATTCAAGCTGACTGTCCACCTGTCTAGCTTCTCACTGTCTCGCTGCTGCTCTTATCGCGGCGTCTAAATTTGGCTATGCTGAGTGCGAGGAATGCGCCTCTTATCGCAGCAAATATCCGTTATCCATTATTATTATCTGCCCGGTTGCGGCGAATTGCCGATGACTGACACTGACAATGCTTGCAAGACTGTAGCCAAACAAGCGCGTGCATTGCACACACACACACACTCACACACACAGATATGCACTTGCATGTGTGCAGCAAGTCGCATGTTCCACAACTTAACGCTTGGCTACGCAAGCATGGCAAAGCTGCAGTCGCCGCCAGTCAAACTTGTCGTTTTTTGCCATTCACAACGCGGCGCAGGCCGCTGTTAAGGAAGCGAACATGGCGAATTGCAGCTGCGATGCGCCACAGTTAGAAACTGCTGAAGCGACCCACTCGAGTGCTAAGACAACTCTCGAGACTGCCTGGTACCATGGCCACAACAGCAGCAACAGCAACAGCAGTGGCAAGGCGACATGGCGAGACTGCTTGGTACCAACTAAACTGGCACAGCGAATGTTGTTGCTGCTGCTGCTACTGTTGTTGTTGCTGTTGCTGCTGCTGCTGTTGCCTGTTTCTGTTGCGGCCTGTTGCGTTCGTTGCGCCTGCGCTAAACGGTGCTGTTAATTTACTAGACATGCGGCATTTGCAACCGAAACTGGACTCCGCTTGTGGCAAGCGCAATTTAATATGCATTAAATTCTGTTTGGCTTTAAATTAATAGAGTAGCAATAACAACAACAACAGCAGCAGCAGCAGAGCAAAAGCTGTAGCTATAGCTCATTTGCAAGATGGCGGCAGCGGGTAGTGTCGACGTCTGCCTGTGACTGTCGGTTTGGGCATCAGCTCAATTCTAGTAAGTACAAGGAAGCAGAACAATAAGAGCAGGCTGCAAGATGGCGGCAGCGGCTAGTGTCGACGTCTGCCTGTGAATGCCAGTTTTGAAGTGAGGTGACTTCGCCAATGGCCTGCAGCCTGCAGCAGGCTAACAGAGTGAGCAGGCAGGGGAATAAGCAAAATTCAACTACAGTATTCTTTGCAGGGTATCTAACTGTCGAGCTGAGCTCAGCTTGCGCCTTTTTTTCGCTTGTTGTGTATTCATTTCGCTCACTTTGGCTGCTACTGATGCGCTTTTCTATGGCTTCCAGCAGCGCCAGCGCCTGGCGAAGCGTCAATTGGCTGCTGAATCGGCGATCTCGCGCCGCGGATTGGATTGATCGTCTGCTCGTGCGCCTATCGCATCCAATTGGTATTATTGAGATTAATAGTTGCACGTTTCGTAATCGCAATCCGTAAATATCTGGCAACTCGCGCGCGCACCACTACACACAGACTCGACTGTGTGTGTGTGTGTGTGTGTGTCTGTATGCAAATGGATAGGTCTGTCGCGACTCGCGATGTTTCTTCTGCTGGCTTTGGGCCTCTGCTTGCTTTCGTCAACTCACAGTCAAATCTCGATCAAATAAACTGTTTAAACAGTGACGAAAACGCGCCGTGCAAACAACAACGAAACTTGTGTGCACACACAACAACAATGAGTACGACAACGACAACGGCTACGACAACGTGTAGTATGAATAGTGTTAACACTAGTCAGAAAAGTCCGACAGGCCAAACAAAACACCCGCGCGAGCAATCAACTTTGTTGGCAACAAAAATAAAACTGAAGATCGCAAAACTGTTGAGGTTGCCAGCGCTGCTGCTGCTGCCGTCGACGCGCTGCTGCTGCCCGCTGCTGCTGTCTTATTCTTATCAGCGCACACAAACACTCAAACACACACACTCATGCAGCGACTGTGAGAGACAGCGACGACAGCGCGTCTGGCATCGCAGCGTCAGCCGAGCGAAGCGGACCCCGCCGAGTTATGCATGCGAGTGCAGGTGGGTGTCTCTGTATATGTTTGTGTGTGTGTGTGTGTTTTCATTACGAGTATACAGAGTCACATACTCGAACACACACACACACAGACACAGTCACACGCTCGCGTACCCATTATAGATGCAGAGTGGAACACCCAGCGTATACGTGATGTGCATTATAAAATCGCTTGACTTGGCTTATCAAGCAGAAAAAGGCCAAAAAGAGACACGCCAAGACACGACGGCGACGAGTTTGCTGTGGTCGCTGGCCAAGCCAGCAGAGAGCGTCCCCTTGCCAAGAGTCCTGTTCGCGCACTCATATGCATAGGCAATTACGGATTGTGGATCAATTACGTTGACGAGCGACGGAAATTAGTCGCAATTTGCGATCGATCGAAACAACGGACAATGGCCAAATAGAACTGGAACTGGAACGAATCCTGTGTAGAGCGACTCTCTATTTTTTTAAATAATGGCTCAATTGTTTTCTGTTGCTTGGAAATAAAGGCAAAATAAAACCTTTTAATAGTTTTGAACTATTGTAATTTTCTTGTAATCTTTAAATTGAAAAAATTCTAAAATCACTGCAAATTTTGTAGTTTAATTAATGATTTTTTTGTGGGTTTGGTACGAGTAGTAGCAGTCATAATATTTTAAGATTAAATATTAAATATTTAACAATATCATTCCTTGCACTGTTAACGTCATGCTAAAGTACAGCTCTTATGCATGTTAAGCTTATGTATGTTAATATGCTTTACATCGCTTAATACACTTATAGCCAGACAAGAACTTGTTGATTGAGGACTTTCAGTTTCGAGACTGAACTTTGGCTCACACGATCACCTGGCGACTGTGTGCTATATTTATTTTTAATTGAGTCCTATTTGTTATACATATGTGACAGCCTGACACATTACTCATACGCGGCGTAGATCGCGCGCTGAGTTCGCTAATTGCATCGGAATAGATTGCATTGGCGAATGGAATAGATTGGATCGCCCATTGGCCAGTTGAGTCTGTTTTGCCAGCCAGTTGGGCGACCGTTGGACACACGCAGACACAGTCGTAAACTCGCACACACACACACACACACAGACACACATACACAGTCGCGCAGTCACACTCTGCTGGCAATTGGCATTTTATTAGTTTAATTGAAAGCAAAACAATTTAGCATGGAGAACTGAACCGCAAACTGGTTTCCACTCGTTTTTCAAATGCGAATACGAAAACGAATGCGAGTGCGAGTGCGAATACGAATACGAATACGAGTTTCGAATACTGTGTGAGTAGTTTACAGCGAAGCGTGTCACAGGTTTCACTGTACGACGACGACAACAACAAGAACAAGAACAACAACAACAATAACAACAAACACAAACAAGTCCATTGAGGAAATTATTCGTGAGATACATATGGCTGTGTGTGTGTGTGTGTGCGTGTGTTTGTGTATTTAAAGCATTGCCCGCTGCTGATTGTGCCAATTTTCCCGTGTGCTTGCTGTTGTTGTTGTCGTTGTTGCTGTTCTTGCTGCTGTTTGTTTATAAAGAGTTTATAAATCACATAATTAAGTTTTGCGCCTCTTTATGGATATTGAGTTTCGCGCATTTCGATTCAAATTCGACTTTAATGAAACACGCCAACCGCAATCGTTAAGCATTAAGTCCTCTATATAGACCCATTAGGCGCAGCTGGAGGCCCTCAACACCAGGGGGTGGTCGAGCGCCCGCTAAATACGGTTTATTTTTGGCCATACGGAATATATTCGCACGCCCGCTGCAACGCAATCAAGTGCAAATGCAAATGCGCAGCTTAACAGTGCGTTAACAGCGCTGTACACTGCTATTGCCAACCTCCACGATTTTACAACACTGGCAAAAAACTAACCATTCACCCCTTAAATCAAACACGCGCTAGGCGCTAGCCCAGCCAATATGGCGACCCAAATAGAGCGCGAAATTCGCGAATGCCATAAATACTTGCTATTGGGGTCTATAAATAAATCCATCCATAGAACATTTTGTGGAACATGTCAAGCAGCGGAAATGGCAATGAGTCACGGCTGCAAAAGTGCAAACACACGATCATAGAGCAGCGATTACAATAGGCGTTCGGGCCGTTGAACGTGTGAACAGAAAGCAAACACACACACACACGCACACACATGTACCAATACACGAGTAAACTAGCAACGGTTATTCTAAGAATGCGAGAAATGAACCTCCCTCTCCCCTCTTCACGCTCGCCATGCCCCGCGTTTATCCACAATTTTAATCGATTCGTTGCGATGTGATTCCAAACACGATTCATGGGAATTTTTCGATTGGGGCGCGAGACTTTGCCCCATAAGGAGTGCGAGAAAAAGACAGAGAGAAGTAGAGTCTTTCGGAGCGCGTTGCGACTGCGCGTGCGAGCTTTATGAAGTTGAGTTAAATATGAAACTGAATTTCTTTTTAATTTTGCAAACTATACACACTTTTAAATATGTTATGTTCCCTGTAGATTTCTATGGCATACTTTTCGGCTACGCCAGGGTATCTGCTAGTCGAGCGCTGGCCGTTCTATTGCTGCGCTTGTGCGGGCCCAAGGACGGAAGAAATGTGTGACGCCAAAGCGTCAAGTGCGACTATATATGGCCAAGACTTTGGGAGGCGGCGAGGGGCAGGGCAGCCGCTTGACGTCAATTAAAGTTGAAAAATGACGGCGAACTGCAACTGCAAACTAGTTTGCAGCGATTACATGACACAAAATCAATCATTAACATTTGTAAATTGTGTACGACTTATTTGGTAACCTGTTGTTGTTGTTGTTATTGCTGCTGTTGTTAACGTTGTTGCTATTATTGTTGTTGTTGGGGAGTTGCCTACAACTCCGACAATCGACAGTTGCCCCGTTGCCAAGTCGCACTTCATCAGCACAACTGTGTGTTTATTTTACTGTTGTTATACCCTTGCAGAGGGTATATCTATCTTTACAGCGCACAGAATTAAGTCTTTTATAGTACATAGAATAAAGCATACCGGCATATTTTCGCTTGTTTTTAAGGCTCTCTAACCAAACTTACCACATCTTCTTTTTTCATTTCTTTCTTTATTTCATATAAATTTAATTGATATCTGACAACTTGAATATATATAGCTTTCGAAGGAGCAAATGCTCAAAGTATAAAAGTATCCCTACATTTTCAAAATTTTGTAGATAAACTTGCCATAGCTAACCCAGGAACTGATACTGCTTAATGCCCAAATTTCAATATATGATGTATTTTTTAAGGAGAAATCGCATGAAAACTTAATTTTCTATACTAAAATAAATTTGAAACTAAAAAAACTTTGTTTGATTGCCTCTCCTACATATTAGTTAGTTTAAAAATGAATAGCTGAATAAATTATTGCAGGAATACTCGAATGAATCTTGCCCAATCGTCTGCAAGGGTATACGAGCTTCGACATGCCGAAGACAACGTTTCTGTCTAGTTATTTTTGTTGGTTCGACAGGCTGACAGGCCCCCTTTTGTTGTGCTCTGTTCTTGTTGTTGTTGTTGTTTGACAAGTTTTAATGGCAGTTTGTCAATTGATTGTTAATTTTTATTAGCTTATTACAACATTTCATTTGCCTGCTGACATAAGAACGCATTCGCAGTCGCGGTCGCGCTTTACGAGCCGCAATACAATAATGAAAACAATAAACATCGGTTAATTGCCCCGCGGGCAGCATAACTATATGGATATAGACATATATATATTGATATAGATATACAGCAGTCGCTCTATGGCCATTAAAGGCCAATTTAATGCGCAGACACACGGGCCATAAAATTGCTGCTGGCAATGGCGAAAACGACAGAAAAAAATAACAAAATAGTCAAGCTAAAAACAGAAACCGAAACGGAGACAGAGACTGAAAACTGAGAAAAGAGAAACTGTTGCATCAGCCAATTTGAAATTGATTTGATCTGGCCATGATTACAATTAAATGGATTCTTGGAATTCCTCGAGTCATGCAATAGATAATGCCCGATCGCCCGATAAAGATAAGCTCTGGCTTAATTAACTGTCTCGCACAGCGAACTTTCGCCATAAAGCCGGCACGGCGGACGAGTATATAGGCTAAATCTTAATTGGAGCGATAATGTCTATAGTCTCGACTCCAATGCGGGTCAAGTCTACTCAACAGTTCTGCTTTTCAAGAGGATTATTATTACTTGATAGGTTATTAGCACCGTTATAGTATTGAACCAAAAGCCATAAGGCCGAATCTGAATTCAAATAGAACTCTGAGTTGTAGCAATATTAGCAATGTTTTGACTTCATTTCACGTGATTTTCAAGTTCACTTTCAGTCCTTCCATTTAAGAGGATTATCCATACTTGATAGGCTTATAGTCGCACTCTATAGTTCCATGGTCTCGCTCTATATAGTTGTGTGCCTATTCCAATGCCAGTCAAATGCGAAAAACAGACCTCAGTTCGTATTTATGGGGCATTGAACTGTGAAATAAGCCAGCTATGAAATGTCAGAGGCTGCATCTGGCTGATGTTATGGCATATACTATATACATGTACTATATATATACATATATATATCTGTACTACAGTCGGTTCTCGTTCGTGAGGGCGAGTGTACTTATAATAATGAAATGGAAAACATATGCAAATTGTATTTGTCTTTGATATATGGCCGTTTCAATTGCCAACTTCAAAGCGTGCCAAATGTATCTGTAAATGTATCTGTAGCTGTATCCGTATCTGTAAGTGTATCTGTATATTTTTGCCACACATTAACCTCAAAGTGCGGCCGCTGTTACCAATCAGAGTCCACTTGATTGCCGCCGGCTTTTGAAGCGCAACTTCATTATCTCGTTGAGCAGTCGCACACACAGATACACTCGCACATACACACACAAACTCGCACACAGCAGGCAGATCGTTTAAGACGCCTGCGGCACAATTGCTTTTCAATTAGGCAGGGGCAAGTCGGAGACGATGGACAACGGACAACGGACAACAGACGGCAACGGCAACGGCGCGTGCCCAAATGCGAATCGGAGAGTCAGAATCAGAATTCGAGGCGAGACGAAGAAAGCATTGCAAAGATTTATCGTCGAATTCAATTAAAGTCTGTCCATAGGGTTAAAAAAGTGCACACGAGATAAAAGACGGCGGCAAAATTAAAAAAAGTATAATGAAAACAGAAATCGGAATGAAACCCCAGCAAAGTGCAAGGTCAGCCCCAGCACCAGCCCCAGCCCAGCCTGAGTTGGAGAGGATCGTCGGGATAATCTCACTCGCCCAAGATATTGAGCAGAGACTTGTACAAATTATCGATCGCACTGATCTGAAGCTTTGCAGCTTTGGCTTTGATCTGCATTCATAATAGCCTGCCTCTTTTCGGATCATTCGATCGATCAATTGCTTCGATTCATGCGGCGCGTTGCACTTTAAACACTTTCTCTCTCTTTCCATCGTCGCTCCCTCTCTGTCACTCGCATTTCCATTTCAATCATCAAGTGCAACTTCATCATTATCATGGCCTTTTCAAGTTCATTAACATGCCACGTTCCGAGACGCGAGATCGAGTGCAAACCAATGACGTCCATTAAGAGTTTCTTGTTTCTTGCTCTGTTTCTGTTTCAGTTTCTGCTTCTTGCCTCTGCTGCTGCTTCTGTTTCGCTTTTCGTCGCGGGCTGAACTTGAAAAATGCATTTCATATTTAAGACTTTCGAGTTCTTGGAACAGCATATTGCCTCCCCCCCGTCCCACAATTGATCCAATCTCCCCCCCGATTGATACTCACATTTAGTGACAGCTTCTTCATAGCGATCGTTTGTTGTTCTTGTTGTTGTTGTTGTTGTTTGCGTTGTTGTTTGCTTTTGCTTTCAGTTGTTTGTGCTTCTCTATTTCTTCTTGTTTTTTTTTATTATTTTTTTTTTTTTGTTTAGCAAATTTACAAAATAAAAACTTTTGCAAATTTGTTTGGCGGCGGTAATTACTCCGGGATTTAAGTACTCGTTTCTACAGTTGGCTAAGTACTCGTTCAGCGCAGTTTGATTTGTAGTTGCTTTTTATTGCGCTTGTTTCTTAAGTTGGTCGGCCGCAGCTTATGTTTAGGGGTTTCTCTAGAAAGGCCAAGTCGTAGTTTTAATATCGATTTGTTGTTTTGCTCTTGTTGGTGATGTTGTTGTTGCTATCGTTGCATTGCTCGATAACAGTGCGAATCTGTTATCGAATTGAGAACTATCACTAAATCTTGCAAATGGCGGCTGTGCGAGCTTTGGCATGCGTGCGTGGGAGCGAGAGAGAGAGAGCGGGAGGACAAGGGAGACTGGATGAGCGAGCGAGAGGAGTTCGTGGAATTGGAAATGAAACTGAAATTGAAGTGGGAATTGGAATTGGAATTGTCCCTTCCAAATGCCATTCTAAATACGCATTGTCGTTCATTATTGTTATTAATGTTGTGTCTGTCTGTCTGTTTGTGTGTGCGTAAGCGTCGACGTCAACGCCATTGATTAAAATCATTTATATGCATTGAGTGCTTGGCGGCAGCCCAACTGCAGTAGCGCAGCAGCCCGAGCGTGGGCCTGAGAGCGCAGCAGCTACAGAGAGTGCGCGCGCGACTGACAGCGAGACAGAGAGCGAGAGAGTGGGAGAGAGGGAGAGGGAGGTAGAGAGAATGCACATGTTTGCTGTTGCTGTTGCTGTTGCTCTTTGCAGTTGCTGTTGTTGCTGCTGTTGGTTTGTGCTGATGTTGATTTATTTAGCCGGTCCGATCGCTTCGCTCGCTGCATTTAAAATGTCGGAAGTGTTTGCGTGCAAAAAATAAATACAAATGTGTGCGCCTGTACGTGTGTGTGTATATGTATTTCCTGTTGCAAGCGCAATTGTGTGGCAGCAGCAGCAGCAGCAACAACAGCACAGCAGAAGCAGCAGCAGCAGCAGCAGAATAGACAATGAAACGCGCGTGTTCGCAAAACGCGTCAACAATTTTTTCGATTTCTAGGAATCGCTTGATATGCCCGCAAAAAAATAAAAACAATATAACAGACTCATAATTCCATTCCACGCCGAGTCCCTCTGGCTGGAATTGCCTGTCTGCCTGCCTGCCTGCTGCTGCTGCCTGTTCCCGGTTGCGCCCTCTCAAGTCGCGCTTGCCTTCCACGCACCAATAAGAACTATGACATCATCGCCAGCAAAAGCCATCAACGAAAGTTGTCTTGCCTCCGCAGTTGTTGTTGTTGTTGTTGCCGTTGTTGTTGCTGCTGCTGCTGCTGATGTTGTTGTTGCTGGCGCACCCTCTCATGGCAACAGAGCCAAAGCGAGGAGAAACAATGTCAAAAATGTACAACAACAGCAGCAGTAACAGTAACAGCAACAACAACAGTAACAGCAACAGCAACAGCAACAGCAGCAGAGGCAGCGACAGCAACAGTAACAGCAGCAGGGAAACGTGGCTCAAAGAGTGTGTGGTCTGTGCAGCATAATGCAAAAACAAAAAAAAAAAAAAAAGACTGGAGAAAAAGGGCAGGGAAAAATGTGCCGGTCGGCATTGATTTGGTTATGGATATCGTTGAGATGACGACACACGAGTTGACGGGTTGCTCGAGATGCACGCCAGAGGCATGCGCACGGACAGGGGCTGGCGCAGAGGGACAGGGGCGCAGCAGGTAGTCCCCTTTCTCGCTAACTGACCGGCCGACCTGCGCGTTCAGATTAAGGCGTCGCGATAAGCAGCAATTGTTTGGTATTCGCTTTTGGTATTTGGTATATTGTTAGTTTGTATGGGAATTCGATGCGATGCAACGCAATGCGATTTGATATGGTTTAATGGGATTAAGGCAGCTAAGTCCCATTCGAAATACCCTGTAATTGTGTGCAATTCGCTGCGCTGACTTTAAGTGCAGCTCGTTAATGAGTGAATGGAAAGAGCAACTCCTACAACAACAACAACACCAACTACAACAAAAGCAATGACAACAACGATAATTATCATAATAATCAACACATGAGCGAACGAATTTTAGCGCGAGGTACTTTTCCACAATTCACACAATTCGAAAGAAATAAACTTGCGTTTCGTCTGCTTTTTTTTTTGCTTTTATGACTTATTTTTGCGTTAATATTCGTTTATTTCGGTGGTTTTTATTTTATTTTTTTGTGTTTTTTTGGTGTAATTTCGTTGCCGCTGGCCCAAAACTTGAGTTTTCGAGTTTTAATTTTAAAAACCAATTTTGAACGCAAGCCGCCGCCGCTCGCTTTTCCTACACTCAATTCACAATTTATTTTGACGTAAATTCGTTATGCACTTGCGTTTTTATTTTATTTACTTCTCAATCAACTTGTATTTATCATTGATGATAATTTCAATTGACACTTGCACTTTTTGTTTCTCTCTCGATTTTCGTATTTTTTTTCTTTTTCGAATTTCGTGATGTTGACTCGTTGTGTGGTGCGTGCGCTTACATGATCTTGTTTGAAAAGTGAATCGATCTCGATATCTATGCCACAAGTTGTCTCTCTCGAAAACGACCTGCTCGCCACGCTGTTCAAATCGAAACTGTTGCACTCTGAAATCCGGTTTTGTTTTTTATACTGAATTTTTTGAGAAACTCTGCGACCGACCCTCTTACCTCTGCAACATTGTTTGGCTGTTGAATGTAGACTGAGGCTGTTATGCGTCTCGCGTCTGTTGCTGTTAGCAGCTAACAGCTGCGCCTGTATTGATTTTGTTGCGCTGTTAGCGGTGTTGTGTTTCCCAACATGTTGCTGGCGCCTGTGCACATGTTGCTGGCTTAACAGCGCTCTGTTAATGCACGTTCTCTCACATGCGCTCTCTATAGCTGTTGCTTCTCTGTGTGCATGTGTGTGTGAGTTTGCACGCGCGCTCTTTTTGGACCACTTGTTGCTGCCGGCGAAAACTTTAACTGTAACTGTTGCATGCGCTCGCTCTTTCTCTCTCTCTCTCTCTCTCTCTTTGAGGATCTGAGTGAGTGGTCTTGGATTTCCCCCAGGTATCTGCTGACCGCTCTGATGCAACTAATTGCTAATCGATGTAATTACTGCAACATATAATTGCTACAGAACTACAGCTGAGTGCCATTGTTATACCCTGCAGTTGAGATCCAATGTGAGGTATAAACAGTCGTTTGTTAAGCTGCTTAAAACGGGTTCGAGCTTTATCCTTTTTGAGTTTCAACTTTTTTGTTGCATACAATTAGGCTATGCCAGCTCACCGTATATAACTTGCCTATTACTAGCATTTACAGGGTATGCTGCTGGTTGTTCAGCTCAAAAGTTCTCATGCACCGCGTTATTTTCCAGCTGGCGCACACGACAATCGACCAATTAATCGAGGGGAAGTATTTGTAAAGTGGAAAATATTGAGATAGTCCAATGGAAAGTGCCTCGAGGCAGTTCAATTAGCTGCAACAATTCCAGACGGGTAATACATGCCCCGCGATGACTGTGCCGGAACTGCGACAACCATTGCAAATACAACACTCCCTCCTCTCCATGGATAACGTGTTAATTCCTTGCTCATTAGGCACATGATAACGCTCCGAAAATAGCATATCGCGGGGGTCGAAGAACGTCATGCTAGTGCAATAAACAGGCATAATCATGCGATATTGCCCCCAGCTACACGCAGCTCGGAACGCAGCGACAGTTTTACGATTCGAACTAATTAAATCATCATTCACATCGTCAATTATTAATATTGCACTAGGCAAACGCGATTCTAATTAGAATAGAAATTGTAATTTGACGCGTTCGATTCGGGTTTATTGCCGATTCGACCCCGATTCGGCGAACACCGACGTAGTTTATGACGTAGCTTGAGAGTGACGTCAGCTAATTTTAACTATTTGCGGAGAAAAAATAGTTTCAAGATTTTTTTCACTTCGGAGATTTTACTGAATTTAAATAAGGTATTACAAATGCATATGGAATGAATCAAATCTGAAATGATATTCCATTCTAAGAAGAAAATGTAAATGATATTCCATTCTAAGAAGAAAATAAACTAAAAAATTATATACTGAGTTAAAAAAAAACAAAGATTTTAAGATTTATTTGGTTTTTAAGCTTAAGAATGTATATGGAATGCATTAAATGGAAGTGATCTGTCATGCTATGAATAAGTCCAGTTATTTCTACGTTGAGTTATTGTGAAAATTATAAAATACCATATTTAGGGGTATACGAAAATAGCCTATATTGCTATAACATTATGTTTCTGGTGTAAGTGATATTTCCGAATGCATCAACTGTGCCAGTTTCTTGGATTGCAGATCTGAAGATCAATGGAATCGCCCAGATTACTCTTCCCATGACCACAAAATGAATCAACAATCAACCATCTGTCCGTCTGTCCGTTTCTCACTCTCTCGTTCAGGAGAGATGGGCGCCCATTACTTGCAAAACGGAACCGGAAATTACAGCGAGTATGTATGTGTGAGTCGGCAAAAATGCCGCCTTGTAGCGAAACGCTATTTTATTATATTATATTACATTATTTATAATACTTATGCCAACTCACGGGCGATCCGTGTAAATACCTCGACTCATTTGACCTTGTAACAATTTCTTTACAACAACAACGACACCGACGTCGAAATTAAGAGTATATTTGTTATTTGGGCGCTGTAAACACGAGCACAAACGCCAGATCATCGTCTGCCTGAGATCGGATGCCGTTGGCGGGGGCAGGGACTCGATTTTCAATGTTAATAACCTCAAACTGGGCCACAGAGCAAACAATCAAATCAAACAAACTCGCGCTGAACTTGCCAAAGCCAGCGACAACAGAGAAGAGCCGAAAAAAGGGTGTGCGACCAAAGTAAACAAACAAACGGACAGGCAAGTAGACGGACAGACGGGCAGATAGACAGGCAGGCAAGCTGGCAGTCAGACGAACAGGCAAATATACAGAGTAGCAGGCAGATAGACAGGGATAGAGAAACAGACAGACAGACAAGCAGACACGCAGACAGACAAACAAACAATGCAAATACGTGTGCAAATATGCAAATATATGCACACACAAGCCGAAGTCGAAGTCGAAGCCGAAGACGAAGCCGAAACCGAGATCAGGAGCGGTACAGGGGCGGAGCGAGGGGCGCTTACCTTAGGCGCTTCTTTCGTTTTCGGGCCACACAAGTTGCCGCTTATCGCCTATCGGCCGCTCTCTTTGCTGCTGCTGCTGCTGCAGCCAAGTTTCGTTGCATAAATTTCGTCAAGTTTTCGAATTGTTGTTGTTGTTGCTGGTGCTGTTGTTTTTGTTTGCGTTTGCTTTTGTCTTAGACGCGGCGCAGGGGCGTTTCTCTGGCGCTTGAATTTATCGCCATTTTGTGTGGATTTTTGTCAGATCTTTGTGTGCGTTGCGCTGATGCGGCCTAGGCGGCATCGGTGGGCGTGGCCAGCGACGAGGCAACAGCACAAGCACAAGCACAGGCACAGGCACAGACACAGGCACAATTACAAGCACACAAATTACAATCTGTGTGCACTTTTCGCTATGCTATTTCAATTGCAATTGCAAAAACAAAATGCGTACATAAATTTGTTTATGTATTTGATATTCTCATTATCCACTCTGCGTTCCACTCTGCGTTCCACACGCGTTCCACGCTCTCACGCTTGAGCTCACTCTCTCGCAGTGACGCTCTCCCACTCTCTCTCTCGCTCTCTCTCGCTCTTGGTGCGTAGCAAAACTGAAGATAATCGCGTTATCGTTCACAATGGAGCCGACGCGCACAGTGAATGAATGTGTTTGCATGTGTGTGTGTGTGTGTGTGTGTGTATGTGTATTATTGTTTGTTTGTTTGTTTGACGCTCGATTTCTGCTGTGATTGCGAAGCTGATCTACGCACGCACACACACGCACACGCGGCTGTAATACACGCGTAGACAGGGCGAGGATGCGGGGTATTTCGCACGCAGTGACATTCAGTGCCAGGGCATCGAAATTGCTTTACATGTGCGCGCACACACACACAGACTCACAGCGAAAGGGGAGACAGATATATGTGGGCAGACGTATATATGTATATCTTTGTAAATATATTTCCACATAATTGATACGCGGCACAGCACATACACACGCGCGCACACGTCGGTGTGTGTGTGTCGCCCCTGATTCTCACGTTGTCGCCGATAATTCACAATTTACCGTGCACTACATACAGTTGCACACACACACAGCCACATGCATATGGTAATATTTGTATGCAAAAACAAACACTTCGACTGGCATACATATAGTATTATATGGGAACAGGTATATATAGCTATATATGTATGTATATGTATATGTATATGTATTTGCATATATCTCGCCGCGAAATACACTAAAAATATTTCTTCTTTAGTCCGGATTTATTTTGTCGAGAAATCAGAGAAAATTGTCAAGCCGCACGAAGAACGAAAGCAGACTAAATGCAAAAATGAATTGACAAAATGTTGGACCGACTGTGGGGGAAGCGCGCTCTGCCCCGAGCAGTGCGAGCAGCGCGCACACTGAGCACTGGAGCACGGACGATCGTGCATATACGCGTGTGTGTGTGAGTGTGTGAGACAATGCTGCCCCCGCCATGCTGAGCGCCCGCTTAAGCTGTACGATAACTCGGTGTGCGTGTGCGTGTGCGTGTTCTTGTGCGTGTGAGTGTGCGTCTGTGTGCAACTCTGGCCAATGCATTGGCAGGCGTCTCTAATGGGGTCTCTCTAGCCCAGACAAAGGAGGCGGCCAGCCGATGCGAGCGATAAAAAGACTATATGCAGGGGCTTATCTACACCTACACCTACATACATACATACATGCATATATGGACTGGTGTGGTGCATGGAACGTGCATAAACGTGCAGGCGCTGCTGTCAGCGAACCCCTTTGCCCTCAGTTCAACTGCGCCACTGTCTGCGACACACACGCGCACGCAGGCACGCACACAGCGACAGCCATTGAAATTGAAATTGAAGCATGTAATTGTAATTCGCTCGCACTCGCCGAAATAAAGCGCGTTGCGAGCAAAGCGCTGGGGTATGCACAACAGCAAATTACTCATTAGCTGGTTGCACAAATTGTTTTCCATTGGGTATGCACGACTGACAGTTACTCATTAGGGAGCTGAACACCTGTTAATTTATACATCTTTCGTATGCACGACTGCCAGTTACCTTTTAGCTTAAAAATAATCAATATTCTTCTGTAGAAAATTTTCTATTGGGTATGCACGACTGCCAAAAATTTATTAGTTACATACATTGTTTGATTAAATTTTGTATTGTACATGCACGTTTCAGTACAATGCACGACTAACAGTTACCCATTAGCTGATGCTGAATGCGTGAGAAAACTTAGCGTGCAATTCTGCATTTATCGATAAAGGTTTATATAGATTATACCCATTAGCTGCATTTGCAAGTTTGAAGTCAAATGCTTATTGATTAACTTATGCATAGAGTATACACGACTGTCAGTCACCCAATAGCCTGAGCTGCAAGCGCAGTAGGCTTATAATTCTTACGTTTCTCGTAGAATATTTATTTTTATTTTCTTGTTTAACTATATGGATAGGGTCCGCTATAGCCAAAACTCTGTCTAACTTGCCCAGAGCAATCCTAAAAGTATACTCTAGCAAGCGAAGTAAATAAATGCGTCAGAGTTAGGATCGAACATTGCTTTCTCGTGCTTTCTCTGACTACAGGGTATTTGAAACTGAAGCATTGCTCTCTGTCGTGTGTGTATGTGTGTGTAACGTATCTTTGCAGTCAGTTCTTGCAGTTGGCGACGCTGAGGCTCGTCCGGAGTGCGGACTCCGTGTAAAATGTAAAGCGTTGCGCGTTGCGTCGCGCTGCGTCGCAAATTATTGCCCGTTTCCGTTTTGGGCGCAGCCCCGGACTCAAATATAATCGCCCAGACAAATATACAAATGAGCACATATGTATGTTACGATATCCATTTCCACTTCCATATCTATATCTGTAGCTATATCCACAAAGATCTCTATATATACATATAAATATATATATATATATATATTAAGTTATGCCCCTCGGGCAGCGCTTAGATTTACGCGCTGTGCGCGCTTGCGCTTTGAACTGCGCTTCGCTTATTCCGGTTGTAATGCAGCTATACAGATATATGGCTCTATAGCTGTCGGGCGATACTATATGGTGCATTACGTATACGCCAGGGTGTCAACAAACTTGTAATGTGGCACAAGTATGATTCAATAAACCCGTCCGACTCGGCCCGGCCAGACAGGTAGACAGGCAGACAGCTGGAAATGCTGCAGCGATTGTTCAGGTAGAGTCGACCATATGATGCCGATGCCCATACCGATGCCGATGCCGATGCCGATGCTAATGAAGTTGTCGCCGTCGCCAGTTGCAGTGGCGAAGTGGAAGAGCTTTGCGATTCGCATGGATTGCGCAATTGGTCGACAGCGGGGCGTAGATCGAGGCGAGGCCTGGAGGCCTGAGAACGGGAAACTGTGACAGCTAATTGCCGTATATATCTCTTCGTTCTCTCGAGATATACGGCATGTGCTTAGCTTGTTGGCCTGTGCACTAAATGAGCAGCGCACACGCAAATTATAAATACTTAGCAGGCACATTGTAAGGAAATGCCAGGCACAAGCCGAGCCGAGTAAGCGCCAGAGCGGGGGAAGAGACCCCGGCAAAGGTCACCCGCCAGGCGAGAGTCACTGGCGAGAGTAACTGTATAGCTGTATAGCTGTATAACTGTATCTAAATTCGTGACTCTGATCCATGATGGGCACTTAAGCCGCGCAGGCAAACCAGATAAAACTGCTGCCATTTAAGCGGCAACATTTCATCGTCAGTTACGTGGACGGAACGTACTCGCACGTATACGTATACTCGTCTGACCGACTGTAGTCTTCATACATATGCATATATATATATAGCAAATCGTCTGAATTAACAAAATAACAGCCTGCTCCTCCCGCACCTCCTGCTGCTATTTCTATTCATTTCCATTTCTATTTCCACACTCGATTGCAATTATAAATATATATAATATATATTTGCGTCTGCCTCGAGTCACCCTAGATCCCCCAACAGCCCCACCCGAAGCTGAACCCGTTCTGTGTGCTGTGATTGAGGTGCTGCACTGTAAACAAGATTTGCATACTGCATTTTTAGCGAAACGGAAGTGAAAATAAACCCAGCTGACCTTTTGGCCGGAAGGGAAGAGCTAAATACCGAAACAGTTGTGCGGCACTATTTTCAATCTATTTATAAATCCATTTTGCAAAAGTATTTCTATTTTCTGTTTGTTTTTTTTTCTTCTCCAGTTTAATTGATTTCTTTATATGGTTTTGCAGTGGAATTATAGTGAAATCAGAATGGAAATCCCCCATATCTCTTAACTTTTCCATGAACTTTCGCTTATTTTAAAAAAAGTATTGTGAGTCATATTGAGTATAGGAGAGCTATGCAGTTAATTTTTTCAATATTTTTAGGTTTTCGAAAATTATAAACTTCTTAAGACTTGTTTATAGTGCTTTTTTTTAGTTGAAATGATAACTTGATGTGGAATTATCAAAAATTTCAACAATAATTGCATATTTCAGTTTCACTTTAGTCGAAAAAAATGTAAGCCTGTATTTCTATCAACTTTTCAGTTAGGAAATAATTATAAGTTGCTCGGAATGTTTTTTCCAACAAATTCGATGGAAAGAAAATTTTGTAATTGTTAAATAATAGTTTAGTTAAGTTTAGTTCTTTTTTTTAATTTCCAAAACCTAATTTTATATTTTAAATAAATTTTAAAATTCTGAAGCTACTCAAACTATATTTGCAGTGTAGTCAAGCTATCTTCAGCTATAATGTAATTGCTTGCTAGAACTACAAATTTTGTTGAATTCATTTTTAAATTTGTTTGAAAAATTTTCCAATATTCAATAGCTACTCTAAATTTGTTTGCAGTGTAGTTAAGCTTACATTGTCTGCGGTGCAGATCGTTCTGCTACTTGTGGTCTTGTCTTTCTGCGGTCTACAGAGCCCCGTTCGCACTTACCATCTTGCAAACCTTTGAGTTTCTTCTGCTTCAACGACGACTGAGGCTGCTGCTGCTGCTGATGATGGATGAAACTCCGTGAGGTTCTGCAAACTGTGCCAAAATGTTTGCGAAACTTCTGGCCACGCGACTTATATAGCGCCTTTCTCGGTGGGTGTGGTTGAACGGGTTGGCAAGGGGCAGAGGCTGGGCTAGGGATTGGGGTAGGATTGCTTTATCTGCGGTCTTCTTTTTGCATAATTCGCGGCTGCCGCTGCTGCTGCTGCTGCTGCTGATTACAAAGCGCCCTCAAGACAAACGACAACTGTATGAATTATCTGCGTGTGTGTGTGTGTGTGTGTGCGGGTCTGTCATATGCTTATGATTACGATTATGATTATGAGGTTGAGCGCGTTGATTAGAATGCGCTCTTATCACTTGTTGCCGCCGTGCTGTGCTCTAATGTTTCTCTTTTCATTTTCATTTTCATTTCATCTCCATCGACAGCTCCGTTTCCATTCCGTTTTCATCTCCAGCTCAATGCAATTGCGCGGCGCGTAGGCGACGACACCAGCCTCAACCCTAATGCCAATGGCCCAGTGCCAGTGCCTGTCAATTTGGCCACAAAGCATGCCATTACAAGGA
This sequence comes from Zaprionus bogoriensis, assembly GCA_035046045.1. Lineage (NCBI taxonomy): Eukaryota > Metazoa > Arthropoda > Insecta > Diptera > Drosophilidae > Zaprionus > Zaprionus bogoriensis. The sequence goes on along the minus strand of JAWNOI010000066.1, from coordinate 2,731,098 downwards.
CGATTCATTATGCACATCTGCCCAACTGCGCTCGGCCCGCAGCAGACGTCGCAAGCCTTTCACTTTTCTAACAGCAGGTCTTCGCTCAGTGCTGGCGTGTTTAGCTTGAATCAAGCCAAGTCGGAATTCGACTGTAGTTTTATGCATAAGTATTCTGTTGTTTGAAATGCATGATCTTTGTTTAAATATGATCTAAAATAATATATATTAGATATATAATAATATAAAATATATACTATACAATCTGTTATAACTTTGTTGAAAACCTTTAGAAACTAATTTTGTTCATAGTATAGGCTTATCATCAAAATTGTATATGTTTTAAAAATTCTATTTTATTTTATATATTTTATATCACAAAAAAGTTTGAATTTTTTGATGGAAATTTAAAAACCACAATTTTTGGCCAAGATCAAAAATTATTATGTAATTCTGTATTACTACTCTCACGACTGAAAGAAGAACAATATGTGTTTTTGCTCTCACGATTGAGCGAACTGTTCGAGTAGCTGATCTCGCGATTGAAAGAAGAAGAACAGCTTCAACTCTACGCTCGCACATTTTTGGCAGATGCGCTCACAATTCAAAGAGAAAGAACACGACTGAAGCCGAAAGAGCAGTTCGTGCTTTTGCTCTCATGATTGATAGGCGCAGATTGATTGGTCTTACTGATCTCGCGATTGAAAGAAGAAAAACAGCTTGGTAGATGTGCTCACGATTGAAAGAGAAAGAGCCACTCCAGATGCTATATAACCAACGATAGAAAGAAATAAAACAGCTTGGGTAATGCGCTCTTACAGCTTCGGCAGATGCGCTCACGATTGATTTTAATAGAGCCGTTAGTCAAGCGTTTCTTCAGTTGACTTTAAGGTGTAGTGCAGTGCAGACGTGTTTCACATTACTCCTCCTCAACTTCCAGATCCAGATCAATTTTCAATAGGTAAATCGTATAAACATGTTTGACCTTCAATAAAATAATTATCCCATAGTATTGCCATAACGCTTGCAGGGTATAAAATTAAGTATCATGCCCTGCAAGTTTTTTGAATGCTATTTTCCATATTAATTATAAACAACTATAAGCTCTGTTATACTATATTGAATATTCAATTTTTATTTGTTTAACCTAATAACTAAAATAAATGAATTTTTCCTGAACAATTTTTGGAGTTCTTAAAGACTATCAAGAATTTCTATGGACTTGGCAGCATTGTTAGAAATATGTACAATATCTTATGTTAAATATGCTCTGTACTGTCCTGCACTAAAATTTGCCGAAGAACTTATTCTTGCCGTGATGGCCGTGGCCGTGCCCGTGTCCATGGCCATGACCTCCACCAGCGCCTGCTGCACCGCCGCCCACAATCACCGGCTTGACCACAACAATGGGCTTCACGACGACGGGCTTGACGAACACGGGCTTCGGCTTGGTGAACTTCGAGGAGAGGCCGCTTAGCAGCTGGCTGGGATCCTGCAGGTACGATGGCTTCTGCAGCAGCAAGACGCTGCCCTTCGACTTGTGTGGCGTGGGCGTGGCCAGCACACAGACTGCGGCGGCAAGCAGAATGAGTAGACAACACCTGAGCAGATCCATTGCTTGAGTGGGTAGGAGAGCCGCAATGCCGGTCTATTTATGAGGCAGGCATCGGCGCGGCTTGAGAACTTAATTTGCATGCGGCAATTGTCGTCCGAGCGAAGTCTTATTCAAATTTGTTTTATTGCTCGCAACTCCTCGGACTCGCACAGTTGTTGTTGTTGTTGCTGCTGCTGTTGTTGTTGCTGCTGAGAATTCCCCCAGTTGTAAGTTGAATTGATAATGATTGCGAGGCGAGGTTGTGATTCTGCGCCACATTATTCAATGATCGCTGCTGCGCCTGGAGCTGTTGTCATTCAGTTGGCGATTCTCTAGATTTCCATCAGACATGACGTCTTCGCTGCGGCGCGAGTCTCTATGAAATCCCAAAGACATTGACTTGACTCGCTTGTCCAATGGATTGACTTAATGTCTTTATACGCGACAAGTCTCATTCCGATTGCGGAAGTCAGTCCACGCGAATACTCAGCATATTCTCATGTAACAAAGTGAATCACAAGCAGACCGATTAAATGTGCAAGATTAGCTTTTGCATATACTATAGACAAATATTGCACATATGGTAAATCGAATTTGACAGATGCAATTAAACATAATTCTAGTAATGAATTATTAACAAATTGCAAATGATTAATAATTATTAAAAATCTAGATAACTAGTTTATTTTTCATAATCAATAAATATATTAAAATTAATTGTTTTGTTTAAAATCGATTTATTTTGGCGCCTAAATCAATGAACTTTCCATATCGATAACAGTGTTGGAGAATTCTTAAGTGCAGGTTGAGTACTTGTATCGACATATCGATACATCGATTACTTTATTAAGCAGCCGTGTGGAAAAAAAGAACAAGCAGTCGGCTTATATTTATATTTATAAATCAGATATGGACGAAAGCATTATACAAATTGACGATTCCATCATAAGTGTCCCCAGCGATACCGACATAGAAGATGGCGAGGTCAAGGAAGCGGACGAGTCCTCGAATGAAGTCGTAGAGGTCAGCTTTAAACCGCCGCCAGCGGCGCCACCAAAGCCACCGTCCCCGGCGCGGGAGAGAAACCACCAGGTACAGGCACAGCCCAGTCCAAGGGAGCCACCTCAAGTGCAGAAGCAGGAAGCGAGTGCAGCGGACAACCTGATCTTCGAGGTTACATTCAGCTCCACGGAGGACTATACGAAGCTCTCCAGCAGCCTGCTGGAAATGCTCAACAGGACCTTTACCGATGGTAAATTTGTATTCAGCGCGGACGAGACGAAGTCACGAATCAGCGCTTACCGCAAGCCGGCGAGTCCTCCACCTGTCATGGAACTATTCCAAATTGACACTGCGCCGGCAACCAAGTTGAATGCGGCACTTGTGCCCTCCTACAAGCGCTGCCGATCCGACGTGCTCGACGAGGAGACGCACAATCGCAAGAAGCTGAAGGCCGAGGCGGCCAACAAGTGTTCACGGCCCAAGATTCAGTCGGCCTGCTTCAACTGCGGCGACACGGACCATTCGCTGCGGGAATGCACGCGTCCCCGCAATCAGAACAGGATTCAGCGCGCACGCAAGAAGACGAGCCGCGTGGAGCGCTACCATGTGGACACGGAGCAGCGGTTTGCGCACATACGGCCGGGAAAGATCAGCAGTAAGACGCGCCATGCCATGGGCTTCAGCCGCGGCGAGTTGCCCTTCATATTCTATCGCCTGCGAGTGCTGGGCTATCCGCCCGCTTGGCTGGAGGAGGCCAAAGTGCAGGGCTCGGGCATAGCGCTCTTCAATGCCGACGTGAGTAGACCTGCGCTATATATAGGTATCAGCTTAACTAATCTATAACTTTGCAGGGCACCGAGGTTCAGGGCCCCGAGGAGGAGGAAGGCGAAGCCGACAGCTTTAAGTATGATATCAATAAAATAGTAGACTTCCCGGGCTTCAATGTGGAGCCAGGCCCCAAGTTCTACGATGTAAGTGTTGCCCATGTTTCGATCGTGCAGTTCTAACGCAATCCTCTGCAGGACTACCAACATCACAATGTGCCGCGCTTCCAGGAGAGTCAACTGAAGGCCAACTTTATCAAATCCCTGGGCGATAACGTTACCAAGGGCTATAAGCGAAAGAAGCTAATAGAACTGCCCACGCCACACGATGTCGATCCCGCGAGAATTGTGGACACCACAAACTACGTAGAGCACGACATGGAGGTGGAGGACGGCAACTCCATGGACGCTATACTACAACCACCTCTGCCCATCGAACCCAATCCAGCGGCACCGCCACCGCCGCCAGACTCGGATACAGCTTCACAGCGCAGTGCATCACCCACGCTCGAGGATCTCAAGGCGCAGCAGGCACAGCTGCTGCAACAGTTGGAGTCACCGAACACATCACTGAACGCAAGCAATCTGAGCGCTGCCGAGTCGCCTGTCGCACCCACAGAGATGGAGGCGCAGCCCAAGAGTCTCTCGGCGCCTGCACTGTTCAAGGGTCCCTCCATTGAGGGCACGCCGCTGCTGAAGTTCTCCGTGTACGACAAGCTGCCCCACGGCGAGAAGTTCAAGGCGGGCGTCAGCGACGTCATCAACTTTGAGAATCTGCCCGACTCCACCGGCAAATACGAGAAGATGAAGGGTCTGCTGAAGGATGTGCGCGTCAAGATGGAGACGCTGCAGAACTCCGATGACTGACAGCGGCCCGAGTGCCCCTGAGATCTTGTACCTTGTAAATACGATGCTCGGTTTCAGCAAAAGCAGGCGTGTGTGTGTGTTGTCTTTATTTGCCAATTGCCAATTACCAATTACCAATTACCAAGTAGCATATAGAGTACCACATGTCTACAGATTGCACTCACTCACGCACACACAGACATATATAAAACATGTACGCTATAATATACTATGTACGATAATTAAGTATTGATGTATGTACCATATTTGTAGCTCTAGTATGTATGTAAGAGTAGTACGTATTCGGTTTGTACAGAGTTCCAATATATCGAGTAAACGTGCGTTGCGTCAACTGAACCAGTTCCACGACCATTAATCCACACACACACACATACAGACATACACATAGATACATAGATACATAGACAGACAGACAAGTTAGTGTATCTGGTTGATTTCATTGCATTAGTTTATTTGTGTTTCTCTGCTCCGCTCAATATGCTATATATTCTTGTAATTGTGTCGCGGCCCGCATATAGCCAGATATATGTATATATGTATGTGTGCATATGTATCTGTGTGTGTGTTGTATATGTATAACCAAAAATGCAATTGCTCAAAGAAACAAGCTCTAGGACGACGACGACGACGACGTTGACGACGATGACGACGATTGCGGCTAAAACCGTGTTGCACTTAGTTTATTGCCGGCGGTGGCTGCGGCGCAGGCGGCGATCCATCCTGATTGTTGTCGCGACGTCCGGGCTTGTTGTTGCTGGTGAACTGGCGCCAGGTGCTCGGGTTCACCACGTACATGAACATGGCCAGCAGCATCAGTACGACGGCGAAGACAAAGCCGCCGCCACCGCCAGTGTCGCCGCCAGCCTGTGCCGCCTGCGAGACGCGACCGCTGACTGCAAGAGTTCAAAATTCTACAGGTTAATCCACAGTCTGGAGCTAGTGCCTCCGCCCAGCTGGAGCTTACCATCAATGCACTCGGTGTCTGTGCAAGCGTTCTGGTTCTGGCGTATCTGTGGCGATGCGAATTTAGAGAGTGAGAGTGAGAGTGAGAGAGAGAGAGAGAATCTTATTGAGAGCGAGAGCTACGAGTGCGGGGCATGTGGCAACTTACAAAGTTGATGAGCCGCTGCATCGCCATCTCGTGCGACCAAATGCATTCGCAACCATCGAATTCGTCACCCATGGTAATTTACTTATATGTTATATATATATATAGGTATATATATGGGTATAGCTTGTTGCTGTTGTTGTTGTTGTTTTGGGGGAGGGCTGCTGCTGCGGCTGCACAGACTGTAAGTATAGAGTATATAGAATTCGATCATTCAATTGGCAATTGGGGGGGCTGTCAGTCGTGCGTCTGACGTGGCTTTCGCTGCAGCAGGTGTGAGCAGCTAAAACAAAGGCTAATAGCACGACAGACGACAACAGACATACAACAAGAACTGATCGAGCGAGCGACTGAACTGAGGAATTGTTGTCAAACCGAAACTCAAATTGAAAACGAACTCGACTGAAACGAATGCGATTCTTTTTGCCAGTGATTAGGGGGAGAAACACACACGCACACACACAGATATAAATATATGTATGTTAGTATGACGCCCGCCACAGCGAACCCTACTAAAATAATTGCTATATTCGTGCTTTTCGAAGTATCTGATAAAGTCGCTGCTGCGGATTTGAGAGAGCAGGCTCTCCCGAGCACTTACACACACACACACACACACACACACACACGCACACTTGTACACGCATTAAAAACAAACGCAATTTTCAGCTAGAAGCGTTAGTTACGGCGTACCGAAGGCTGCATACCCTCGAAGTTCTTCCTGCCTTTACGCTATATCTTACTATTTATCCTTTATAAGCTTAGCGAAAGTGTATACGATTCTCAGACTTTTATTCTTAGAGCTCGCATGCAATATCCTAACCATTATTTCAAAAAAAGCTTAAATTGGAATTATTACTATGGAATTATTCCGATTTAACTGAAAGCGCGCTGGCTATAGCGAGCCTGTCTATAATTACATGCCAATTAATTTGTGTTTTCATACAACAAATTTGCCTTGGACTGATAGCAGCTATACGTTATAGTTGAGCGATTTTGATGAAATTTGGAGTAAACGTTGGAAATGTTACAATGTTTTTTAAAAATACGATGTAAAAACGTTGGTTGACTAAGTTCTAATGAACTTGTCTATAGTTGCAAATTATTTGTATGTTTCATGCAAAGCTATAGGATATAGTAGTTATCGGATTTTATGGGCATTGAAATATACTATTGAAAACGTGAGTGACCCACGTTATGGCGAGATTGTCTATAAGGAATTATTGATCTTGTCTTACGAAAATTTATAATTGGACCTGCTGTTCCCATTACAGCAATAAGTTGTAGTAAAACAATTTTCATAAAATTCGGAGAAAATGTTAGCTTCATTATTTAAATACAATGTGGCGCGAGTTTGGTAACGATAACTTCAGGAAAAATAAAATGATTCCATATGTCAGTTCGATTTGCCAGAAAACAGTAACATAGCAAAGGTGATAGATTAGTTTGCATTGCGAAAGACTTAACGGACAGACGGTTATGGCTACCTATATTGATGCCGATCGATAATATATATATTGTATATTAAAATATATTTAATAATATAATATATATATTATATATTCAAATATATTTAATAATATAATATATATATTATATATTAAAATATATTTAATAATATATATATTATAATCAGCGATTTCTTTTCGTTCAACCCAATATTTGAAAATTTATAAAAATAATAATTATTTAATTAATATTAATAAATATATTATATAAATATTATAATATATAATTTATAGGACCAAAGTCATTTTCTACGGCGCGTTGCAAAAAACTGTTTGAAATTATTGCACCCTCCGCAAGGGTATAATAGCAGAGCGTGTGTGTGTGTGCGTATGTTTTTGTTTATTTGTGTGCTCCTCTGGAAGCAAGTTGGGGTTTTTAGCTCTATTTTTTTAAATTCGAATATAAGACCTTGGCAAACGCCGACACTACCGTTTTTTTTTTTTTTTTTTTGAAAAATTTCCAACTGATAAGGCAAAATGCAGACATCTGTTTGCGCTGTAGTTGTAACTGCTATTGTTGTTGTTGTCGGGTGTGTGTAACAAGTGGAAGTGCTCGACTTTACAGGCATGTCGAGGAGCTGAAACAAGTTGATAGCATGCTATATGCAGTGTGTGCAAGTTACACATATGCAGGTAGGCACTGCTTCTGGGCACTGCGAGCTCTACGTAGGCAGTTGCAGCCGCGTAGCCGAGATTTATCCCAAATAATTGTCGAGCTGTGCTCGCGCACTCGAATTATGCCAGTGCCGTGCTCCAAGTGCCAGCTTGACATTTTAATGGCATGAAGTCACTGGTGTCGTGGTTCTCGCGATTGTTTTGCTTTGCGTATTTGGGTCCCTTTCCACTGGAAATTGTGCAGCGGACGTAAACAAAGTGCATTAGAAATATTTTGAGTGCGGCTTGAGCGAATTTCATTTGCTTTGCAGTTTACAATTTACATACGTAATTTTATTGGTATTTTGCACTATTGATTTGCTCGTTTAGCCTACGTGTGTTTATTATTTTACATTACACTATTTATTTTCTTACCAATCGGTTGGAATGGGAATGAGAGACTGGAACTCACATATGGTAGTGTTGCGAAACGTGCGTGTACTCAGTTACACATATCGCAACGGCGTTGCCAGCACTGTTTACATTTCACTATCAGTATGAGTATGCGCGCGTGTGTGTGTGTGTGTGTGTATGTGTTCGTAACGTATTCTTGCGCTTCAAATCTCGTTGGAAGATTTATTGCGTATGCGACTGAGTCCCAGGCGGCGCGTCTTGTGCGTGGGCGCATAAATGGGCGAGAGCGCCTCCTCGCTGCGCCGCTTGCCGCACACACGTGCTGCCTGCTGCACGCCTGGCGACTCCAGCGAGCAGCTGCGCTCCCGCTGCAAGGCGCTGCCTGCCTGCTGCCCCTCAATCCTCGCCGGCACCGGCGTGCTGGTCACCGGAGCGCAGCGCTGTCGCACCGGCGTCTGGCTGGCATCCACGTGGCGGCGGTTCTCCGAATCCCTCTTCGATTTGCGACGCTTGTTCAGCGACAGCAGATTCCGACGCGTTATGATCGAGCTCTTGGTCAGCTTGTCCAGCGGCGAACGCTCCGAGAGCTGCGTCAGCGACACCTGCAGCTCCGGCGTGCACTTGGGCGTCTCGAACACGTTGTCCGGCAATGGCGTGGCACTACGCCGCGTGGTTGCCTCCGTTTGCCTTGCTGCAGTTGCTGCTGGCACTTCTGACTCCACTTCAGTCTGCTTGTCCGGCTCCTGCTCCTCCTGTACGGCAGTGTTGCTTGGACTTGGCACTGCATTGCCTCTGGCTGCTACTTCCGGTTCCGGTTCCAGCTCCAAGTCGGCCATCAGCTGCGCCGCCTTCCGGCGCATCTCCTCCGTCAGCTCCATGACCTTGTTGGACGCTGTACGAAATGCTATGCACTCCGAGGCAGCAGGCTGATGGCTAACTACTTCCACTTGCTGCGTGGGATACGCCTCCAGATTGGCCATTAATCTGGCCGCCTGTTGCTGCTGCTCCTCGGAAATTTCGATTTTTCTATTGGATGCAGTGCGAAATCCGACTGCTTCTTCAACATCAAGCGGGAGCTGTGCAGCTTGCAAGTGCTCCAGAGGTTTCTCCACATCCTGCGCTGCCTGCTCCATCTCAATGGGCTGCCATTCACTCAGCGGAATCTCGTCGAGCATTTCCTCCTCCTTGGTGCGGTACGGTGTCAAGTTCGCCATGAGGTTTTCGGCTGCACGCTTCATCTGCTCGCTGACTTGGATGCTCTTATTGGCAGCGGTGCGAAATCCCTCCTCGTGCGCTGCCTGCGATTGCTGCAGATCGGCCATCAGCATCGCCGCCTTCTTGCGCATTTGCTCGGTTATGGGCATAGTTTTATTGGACGCCGTGCGGAATTCCATGGCAGCGACTGCTGGCTGGGAGCTTGGTTGGAGCGCCTGTTGCTCCGCGGAGATCTCTCTGGGCTTGTGTAATGCCACAGCATCTGTGGCTTCGATCGCTTCCAACTTGTTGGCCTCATCGACTAGTTGCCACTCGCTGAACGGAATCTCCTCGAGTAGTGACTCCAATCCTTCCGTCTCCACTTCTTTGCCAGCAGGAATTGGTGCTACTTTTACAGGGGATTGCAGTGCAGGCTCACATAAGTCTCCATCTGCTGATGAGAGTATGTTTAATAAGATCTTACCACTGTGCCTGAGAGCACTTACCCCTGGGTCTAGCACAGTCATTCCAGTGCCAGGCCTGCACTGCTGGCGGGCGAGTACTCTCGTTGAATAGCGCTATCTCAGCGTGTCCTGGATGGCAATATAAATAATTCAATAAATACTATAAATATATAGATACTATATCTACTATATACCCTCCGTCTTGGTATCACAGGGTGCGTATTGCAGCATCAGCTCCTCCGTATTGCCGACGAGATAACCATTCTCATCGAGTATATCCATTGCGTCCTCGTCCTGCTCCAAGTCAGCGGGCAGATCGATGCTGCTATTGGCATTATTCTGCTGGGTGAAGAACGCGCTCAGGTTGAGCAGATTCTCGCAGATCTTCTGCGAGCTGTTCGCATCGAAGCTGCAATGCGTTGTCATTGGCACTTGGGTGACGTAATCCTCCTGCACCGAGAGGCCCGAGGAGCAGCTCATGCGGTCCTCATCGTTCGTTGTTGCGGCGGCCTGTGTGCGTACTTTGCGGCAATAGGTGCGAATCTCCATGCCGCGAAACCGAAACCAGGGCCAATCATAGTTGGGCGACTCCTGCTCCTGCTCCTGCAGCTCGTCACAGAAATCACAGAGTATCTGCTGTACAATGCTGGGCACTGTACTGGCCAATGCCGGCGACAGCGGCGGACTGTAGCTGTCTGCAGCTTCAGCTTCAGTTACTCCCGCCGGCAGCTGTTGACTCTCGAGCAGGCACTGCAGCGACATGAAGTTCTCGGAGGCGGGCACGGCGCGAGCACGTCGCGGTTCCTGCTGTGCGCGCAGGCAGTCTAGTCGGTCAGCCTCGTAGAGCTGCTCCTCGTGCAGCTCGAAGCGGCTGCTCAGATTATTTTTGGTCTCGTTGTGCTGCGCTGCTCTCGCCTGCTCGCCGCTCACGTTGTCTCTTCGCTTTCGAGTTGTTGCACAGCGTCGCAGACGTTGCGACCGCCTCGTAAAATTAGCTGCTGTTGGTGTCGGACTGGAACTTATGCTTAAGTCTTCATCGTCCATCCCAGCGCGTTCGGCTAATTCAATTTGCTGGATTCCATCGACCAGAAGTCCAGACTGCCTGCCCGTTTGCGCCTTTGTTTACAATCGAAAGCTATCGACGGCGAATGTCTAGTGCACAGCACAGCAAATAATATCGATAACGTTTCAAATATCGCAGAAACCACTTGGAGTACATGACATGGCGTTGCTTACAGCAAAACTATCGAGTTGCATATCGTTGCAATATTTTGATGCTGTCGCATCTCTATCAGTAGTTTGTGCAACCGTTGTCCAACACTGAAGCGGCCTTATCGATAACATACATTAGTTTGCCAGATTTTAGTGTAGTCAGAATTAGTTGAATCCTAAGATGGGGATAACCACCGCAGCACTTAGGTCCCAGTTGATGGGCTTGACCAACTTGATTGCCACACACAAGGACCAAGCGGACAAGTATCGCCAGCTGCTAAAAACTGTGCTGTCGAACACCGGGCCCGAATTGATTGATACGCTGAAGATCTTCGTTGAGGCCATTGTCAATGAGCATGTCAGTCTGGTCATAGCCCGCCAGATCCTCAACGATGTCGGCGTCGAGCTGAGCAAGCTGCCCGACGACATGTCCAAGGAGCTATCCCATTTCACCTTGGAGAAGGTACATCCTCGCGTTATTTCGTTCGAGGAGCAGGTTGCCGGCATACGGTTCCATCTGGCCAACATCTACGAGCGCAATCAACTGTGGCGTGATGCAGCCACTGTGCTGGTCGGCATTCCGCTGGAGACCGGCCAGAAGCAGTATTCCGTGGAGTGCAAGCTGGGCACATACCTGAAAATAGCACGCCTCTATCTGGAGGACAATGACTCGGTGCAGGCCGAACTGTTCATCAATCGCGCCTCGCTGCTGCAGGCGGAGACGAACTCCGAGGAGCTGCAGGTGACATTCATGTAATGTACTCTAAGTATTCCTGCTAGTAACTTACTCCCCCTGCTGCAGGTGCTCTACAAAGTGTGCTACGCCCGGGTGCTGGACTATCGCCGCAAATTCATTGAGGCTGCCCAACGCTACAACGAACTATCCTACCGCAAAATTGTGGATCAAGGCGAGCGGATGACCGCGCTGAAGAAGGCGCTCATCTGCACGGTGCTGGCTTCGGCAGGACAGCAGCGTTCCCGCATGCTGGCCACTCTGTTCAAGGACGAGCGGTGCCAGCACCTGCCCGCCTATGGTATACTGGAGAAGATGTACTTGGAGCGCATCATACGTCGCTCGGAGCTGGAGGAGTTCGAGGCATTGTTGCAGGATCATCAGAAGGCAACGACACCAGATGGCTCGTCCATTCTGGATCGCGCTGTCTTCGAGCACAACTTGCTGTCGGCCAGCAAATTGTACAACAATATTACGTTCGAGGAACTGGGCTCCCTGCTGGACATCCCGGCTGTGAAGGCCGAGATGATTGCTTCCCAGATGATCACCGAGGGACGCATGAACGGGCACATCGACCAGATCTCCGGCATTGTGCACTTCGAGAATCGAGAACTGCTGCCCCAATGGGATCGCCAGATTCAATCGCTCTGCTATCAAGTGAATTCCATTATCGAGAAGATAGGCGTGGCCGAACCCGATTGGCTGGATAATCAGAACTGAGTCGAGCCGAGCGCGTCATCAATTCCACTCAAATTCTCATCGCATAATATATAATTTATATACAACCAACCTGTGGTCAAATACTATAGACGGCTCTGAGTTCATCTTATACTTTACTGCTGTTTGACATGTGTAAATTTCATTTTGAATTTAAGAAATAAATGGAATCGCATCCGATGATCCCATGGATCGAGAGAAACCAAGACCCGGCACAGCGCAAATTCATATAATTCAGTTAGATGTTATGAAACATGTACATACATATATTCACAATATTCTCTTGTAGTATAGTTCACAAAAAATCTCTGTGTATATAAACATTTTAGAGTCTTAGACAACTAGCGGAAAGTTTTGCTTTTGTATACAATACAAATACAAAGAAAGACAGTGTATATATATATATATATATATATATTAATGATATCCATATGTCTATATATAGTTGTCTTCGATACGCAGAAGGCGTATGCACTAGAAATTTAATGAGGGTTCCTCCTACTACCCACGCCTACAATTCCAAAAAGGCCGATTGAACAAACTAGAGAAGTATGGTAGAAGCTAGTGTAGTTAGTATAAAATATATAGGCTAATTATATTTAAACAATTCAACTAAACAAAATGCAAAAACATGCTCCATCGTAGTATATTACAAAAGCAACGCTTTCAGGCATCTTCTATGAAAAAAACTGTCGATGATTCTCCGATCGCTACACCAAAATTTTCAGAGACTCATTCCTAGAACTTAAAAATTAGCGTAAAGTCATCCCTGGGTATTCGCGGAAGATTCCTCGTTCAGCTGCATTTGTGTCAGGGTGCGGACGACGACGCCGCGGTTCATGGGCGTCAGGCCCTGGCAGAGCCCAACCACCGCGTCCAGAGCCACATCAGGGCAGTCCTGCAAGGCAAACGTATTAATGCAGCAATTGTATAAGTTAACGGATAAGAGTTCAAGTACCTCTAGCATTTTGGATATCGTTGAGATAATGGCATCCCGCCTCACAGAGCTAACATTCCTCGAAACAATAGACTCGGCATTCGTTTGCTCCTGGTACCAGGCAACCATCTCCTCGTTCTTGTCCCACAGATAGGCCTGAAAGCAAGGCAAGAAAATTGGTCAACTCGATCACGATAGTCAGGTGGATCATGCTTGTTACCTCGGTCGCTCCTTTGTCTTCCACCAGCCAGCGGCGCAGCATCTGCTTGGCCTGGCCAACAGACAGGTTGTCCTGAGCGCGGAGTATCTTCTTGATGTACGCATCCTCCAGCAGCAGACGACGCAGACGCCAGTAGAGCCAGCGACGGGAATCACGCCAGGGCACAATCTCACTGATGCACTCCTTCTCCAGCATACGCTCAGGAGTGTCGTGCAGGTCGGCAAAGTGTACGGCGACTGTGTGGTAGACATGCATCAGCACCGAGATGCGTGCCTTGATCTTCTCATCCACCTGGGCGGCCTTCACCTTGTCGCCAGCGGCAATTGCTTCGTCATACTCTCGTTTCAACTGCAATAACCAACGATCATTTAGCCTCAATCCTTTAGAGGATTACCACGCAAACTTACCGCAATTGTGGTGCCGTCGAGACGGTAAATTGTCTTGATGAGATCCTTCTCTTTGTACTTGATCTCGACAATGCCCTCGGGTTCGAGGACACCGCCACGCGCCTCTGGATCGGCATAGGTCTCCATGTAACGCGGATTGATAAGAGAGTCGAGCACTGCCCAAGCACCACCACGCAGCTCAGCATTGGGTGGCAGATAAATGAGCACGGGCTTCTTGTACTCGCGCAGGCCGTCGACGATGTAGGCACCGAACTTGACAATCTGCTCGTACATGTCCTTCATGCCGCCGGAGAATCCACGCCAGTTAGCGAACACAATCAGCGGCAGCTCCTCGCGCCCAAAGTCCTTGATGGCTTGCGCCGTCTTGTACGATGAGTCTGGATACCACACCTGACCAGCCTGCTGCAGGGTCTTAGCCTCCGAGTCCAAGTTGGCCGGATCGGCAGGCATTTCCACCTCAACAGTGCGTGTCTCCACGGCAATAACTCCCACAGGGACACCACCCAGTCGAGCGCGACCGGTGACGACAGTTTTGGCCCATGGCGCCATGATCTCGCTCCAGGAGTCACGATCAAAGAAGCCATTCTCCCATTCGTTGCCGTTCACGGGATTGACACGACCAGCGAGCATCCAGCGCGGATCATAGGGAGATTTGGTGGGCATAAAGTCGACAGGCCGATCGACGCGATCGCTGGGCAAAATGATGGGCAAATCGCAGCCAATGTAGGCGGGAATGTAAGAGAGCCAGTCGAGAATGGTGTAGACACCGTCCAGGTCAATGGCCTCCGTCTTGTGGGTGACACCATTGTTGAACATGATCTGCACACCTCCCAGTTGGTTATTCGAGGCGTAAACCTTGCGGCCCAGCAGCTGGAAAGGAAGGAATCAGTCTGTTGAGTAACAAGTCCTGGCCAGAATCAACTCCTTCTCTTACCTTATTCAGCGCGGCATAGCCCGTGAGTATAATGTGCGAGTTGTCGATTTGAATGACACGCTGGCCCAGACGCACAACGTACGAACCAATACCAATGGTACGGCACGTGACCATGGCAATGGTGACAATCTCCTCGTAGGCCTGAGAAGTCTCTCCGGCAATGAGACCAGCATAGCGCAGATTCTCAACGCCCAGGCCATCGTCCTTGCCAATGATGTCGGTGATCTTGTAGCGTTGCTCGCCCTCATCCTCGATCAGTATGGCACGCACTGAGTTAAGATTGGCTACCTTGGCGTAGTCCTCCGTGGAGAGGTAGAGGTACTTGAAACCCTTGTCCGGCTCCTCGGGATCCTCCCATGCTATTCTGAACATGGATTTCACCTCCTCAGCCAGACCGATGCGCGCACCGCTGTTAACTGATATATAGATCTGTAGAGATTAGACAAGATGTGATTAGCGTATGGTTAAAGCTTTAACTGGGATATCGAGCATTACCCTGGGCACTTTGCGTTCACGAGCCAGCTGGGATGCCTTGGCGAAGAGTACATCCTCCTTGATGCCGAAGGAACCAATCAGATAGGTCAAGTCGTTGGCAATCACGATGATCTCGCGACCCTGAGGATATTCCGGCGTGGCCAAGACAATGCGCCAAGCTACCATACCGCACTGCAGGAAAAGAGACCATTAAAATCTTGTAAGGAGAGGAAGAACGAATAAACCACATACGTTATTCTCGCCAGGCAGACGCTGCATCTCCACCAGACTGTCGCCCTCGAGCACCAACTCCTGACACTCGAGCAGTATCTTGTCGGGGATGCGTATGTCGACGGTGGGACGCGCCTTGGAGAACTCCTTCCAGTGGCGTTCGGTCATTTGGCGGAACATGTCAGGCACATCGTAGACATAGGTGGTGCCATTCGACTGCGCCTGGAAGCGTTTCTGCTGCAGGAAATCTTTGGTCATATATGGCGTCGAGATGGGATGACCGTGCAGAGATCCCTGCTTCTCGCCGTAGGCTTTGAACTTGATCTGCAAACGGAGGGAAAAGAGGGGGTTAAGACTAGAGACTCAAGGGGTTACATCTGTTGGAAACTTACAATGCCCGTCTCGGGTTCCGTCTGCTCGGTGTACATGGAAATATCGAGGAAGTAGCCCGAGTCGTTGGCAATGCAGAGACGCACTGCTTGAGTGGGCGACTGTGGTGACTGGCGAATGACCATCTTCAGCTCGGCCTGGAGCACACGCAGCTTCCACAGACGTGGACCGTAGCGCATGATCATCTTGGTGACAGACTCTTCGATCTTCGCCGGATCCATGATGACCGTGGGCACAAAGTTGAGGAATATGTGGTTGCAGTCGGTGCGCTTGGCATGCGGATGCGAGAAGGCCACCTCCAGCTCATCCATGGCCTCCAGCAGAACACGCTCGCCCTCGTTCTGCAGGTACTCGAACGACGCCTCCTTGGTAATCAGATCCGAGTGACGGATAATGGAACGTATGAAGAAGCGGTAGTCGGTAACCTCCTGGCCCTTGGACACTTTGGCTTTGCCCAAATACAAATGCATCTTCTGGTTGGCTGTGGGCAATGCCTCCAGGTCGTAGGTCTTCATGCGGTTAAGCTCCAAATGGAAGGCCGAAGCCGGCTCCAGATGGCGATAGATGCGATCCTCTTCGAACTTGTCCCTCGCACGGTATGTGAAGAACTTGGGGAACTGGCGCTTCTTCAGGGCGGCGAACGTGATGCGACGTATGCGACGCTGGAAAAGCTCTTCGTTGTGCTCCTTGCAGTAGTTGCCAAAGATCTGCGACATCTGCACATCATCCATTTCTCCAGTCTCGCGCACAGCGACACTAATGATGTGAATGGGTTCCGTGGACTTGGCCTCTTCGGCGGCATTGGCACGCGAGATGGGATCCGAGAGAGACACATTGATCGAGGTGCTGTGGCGACTGTCCGAGATGGAGTCGGCGGCCTCAACTGCCTCCAGCACCTTGGCACTGACCAGCGCTGGCGACACAAAGTCCTCGAGCAGATCCAGAATCTCGTCCGAGTACATTTCAAAGTGCTCGAAGGAATCGAAGGCGGCTATGGCACCGGTACGCACGAAGGAGCTGCCCAAGCTCTCAGCGGCTGCGTGATCCAATCCCTCGGGTGAGCTCATGCGGGAGAACAAGCGATTGGGATGCGCTGTCGGCAGCAGGAACTGGAAGTGAACAAGCGGCAGACCGCCGGACAGCTCCAGATGCTGCAGGCAGGTCAACTCGTATGAGGTGTACGCACGCCTCACATAGACCTCCAGGGCAGCATTGCAGACGGCGCGGTTGGAGTGGTAGAAGAAATCGTGCAGGATGTCGAAGATCGACGTCTCAGAGAGGATCAGACGCTGCAGATTCTCCGGATGGAAGTCGTGGCCGTACATGTCCACGGCCGAGAGGAATATCGACTCCATTTGGTTGTGGCGCAACTCATACGCGGGCTGATGCGCCGCGATGAGCACTTGGCGAGAGCGCAGGGCAACGCGCGAGTGCTCCGCACGGTTGAGCGAGGTCAACTCGCTGAGCGTGTTGGCCAGCTCGTCAGTTAGACCCGGCTCGTTGGCCCACAGATGATCGATGAGCAGCGTGACCAGCAGATTCTTCTTGGCCACCTGCGAGTGCGAGAAGATCGTGTTGACCACCGTCAGCATGTCGTCCTTGTGGTGCTCACGCACCAGGCCGACGCACTTGTCGTAGTGTCCATGCTGGAACTGCGACTCCACGTCGTAGTACTGACGCAGCAGCTCGTGGACGGCGGCCTTCATGCGTCCACGGATGCCGTTCCTGTAGCGCTGCACCAGCTGCACAATGCTCTGCGTGGTCAGGAAGAAGACATCGCGATCGGCGCGCTTCTGCAGCGTTGCTGCATGGCTATCGATGACGCTGGCAATCTGCTGCGAGGGGAACTGCGCCAGGACACTGGTGATGTTACGCTCGTACAGTGTCATCAGTTTGCGGATTTTCTTCTCCACGGACAGGGGGATACGGCCAGATATCGAGGCGATCACCTCCTGCAGCTCGAGCAGCGGCAGCGACGGGTCGCGCAGACTCTGCATGAACTTCTCAATGATGTCGCGCAGGCGCTGCGCGTTGAAGGGTTCCGGCAGGCAGTAGCCCGCCAGCGTGTTCTCCAGGATGCTCTTGTAGGTGTTGTGTACACGGTTTAGCTTCTCCGGCACGGGTGCGTTCTCTGGCGTTGGGAACTGGCTCTTGCAGGGCTGCGCCTTGGTAACTAACGACGGGTCGTCCAGCTCCAGGTGACCCAGCAGCGAGCCGGCATCGAGTACTGCACCCGGACGGCGCACAAAGGTCACTGTGCCCGCCTCCTGGGAGGTCAGGGTCATCACCATCTTCATCACCTCAATTTCGGCGAATGCCTGGCCCTTTGCCACGTGAGCGCCATCCTCAACGAGCATATTGATCAGTTTGCCAGCTGAGGGACTGCGCAGTAGTGACGGATCGTTCTCCTTCTCGAAGACGCAGGTCTGATTGCCGATGACGATGCGATAGCGATCCACCTCCTCCTTCATGTAGGTGGTGTAGGAGGCACCCTCCAGTGAAATGAGCAGGCCACCGTCTGAAAGGCGGTGCACCTCGATCTCCTTGAACGAGTTGTTCATCAGCAGGAAGTACGAGTTGGTGCCACTCTTGGCCGCCTGGACCTTGTAGCGAATGCCACCGTTGATCAGCTCCACATCAACGACATTCGTCAGCGTGTTGGCCGCCTGAATCTGACCCTTCTCCAGGGAGGTTTGGAAACTGGAGAATGACTCCGTGATCTGGCGATCGGCAATGTGCAGCGAGCCACACATCACTCCCAACAGAATGTCCGGCTTTTCGGACTGCACACGCTCTGCAATCAGAGCGTCCAGCCAGGCAGTGTCTATGCTGTTGTCCAGGAAGCGATTCGTCTCCAGCAGCGTGATCAGATACTCCACAGTGGTGCGGAAATCACCACGAATGGAGAGCTCCTTGAGCGCGATCACAAGATTCTCGCGCGCCTGCTGACGATTCTCGCCCCAGGAGAAACAATGACCGAACTGGGAGTCGGCAAACTCGTGCAGACCACCTGAGGCGGCCACACTGAAGTAACCCCAAACATTCTTGCTCGAACGGAAGTTGAGCTCCTGCACGGTACCGGAACTTGGCTTGAATCCCTCGTCGGGATTCTCGGAGGTGATACGTGCGGCAATGACATGGCCCGAGGGACGTGGCTTGTTCGGTGGATTCTCAAAGTCAATGACCGACGAGCCCCACGGCGATTCGCCATAGAGCAGACGGATATCCTTAAGGCGGTAGAGCGGGATACCCATTCCGATCTGGAGCTGGCAGGCGGGTAGATTGACGTCAGCAACCATTTCCGTACACGGATGCTCCACTTGAAGACGCGGGTTGAGCTCGAGGAAGAAGTACCTGCCCTCGGGATCGTACAGATACTCCACGGTACCGGCACTCACGTAGCCCACCATCTTGGCTAGACGTACAGCTGCCTTCTCCATGTCCTCGAAGACCTCGGGTTGGGCCACAATGGCCGGCGCCTCCTCAATGATCTTCTGATGACGACGCTGAATGGAACAATCGCGACCGAACAAACTGATCGCATTGCCATACTGATCCGCCAGCAGCTGCACCTCCAAGTGGCGTGCTCCACTGGCCAGCTTCATCACGAAGATGGGTGAGCCGGGTACCTCAGCCTGCACCTGACGGAACAGAGCCGGGAACTCTTCGGCGGTGTCCACGCGACGAATACCCTTACCGCCACCGCCTTCGGAGGCCTTGATCATCACAGGGAAGCCTAGAGAACAACGGGTATATATTAGTAAAGAGCTTCACTCCAGCTAATGCTCATGCAACTTACCAATTTTGGCGACAGCTGCCAGACCCTGTTCCACATTGTTGACACAACCGCGTGCAAAGAGTTCGCTGGATATCTTAATCTTCTTACCGCTGTACTGAGCCTTCAGCTCAGAGCCAGACCAGGGCAGCGTGGGTATCTCCGCCGTTTGAGCCACAATCGAGGAAGCCACCTTGTCTCCCAGCGCCCACATGGCACGCTCTGGGGGACCGAGGAAGACTAAGCCCTCCTTGTGCAACAGCTCCGGCAGCTTTGGGTTCTCCGATGCATGACCCCAGCCAGCCCAGACGGCCTGGAATATAGTTATCAGGATTAATGAATATTCGATAAACGGGTAATAAACTTTAATTGGTATTATAAATAAGCGAGTGTCACGTCATCGCGGAAATCAATCAATATCTGAAGGAGGCAACTGGTAGCCGACAGCTGTATACTCTATAATCATATATATATATATATATTATTGATTATACAAATATAATTACAGAACTTATCGTTATTGAGATTGAAAATTAGAATATACTTATATTATTATCGAGTTCAGACTAACCAAGCTCATTCCACTAATCATAGTGCCTAGTTAGTGTCAATAGATTATATTTTTTATAGCCTGCAATTACTATTCGTTACAGCAAGTATAGATACTTTACTTTCAAAAGATTTTCCATACTTATAAGAAATCATTTTCTTAGATTTAATAGGTTTAATATATAACTCATATAGTAAGACCTTCTTTAAGTAGAAAAAAAACCGTATTTGTTCTATTCTAACATGAAAAAACATTGAAAAATGTAATAATTTTCTGGCTCAAAAATTCAGCTGTACTAGTCTGAGATTATAGTACTGTGTAGAGCTCGTCAAAGTCAAACACACACACACACACACACACGTTTACACCGAAAGAGTTGTGTTCTTTTGGGTCTACGGGGAATTGAAATCGAACGATCCGCTCGACTTGAGTTTTAGCAAACAGAAATCGTACGATGTGTGTGAAGAGGTCTGGAGGCAGTACACATGCATATACTAAATATGGGGTCTAACGTAAACCTCCCAATCGCAATTGAAATGGCACCTACCTGCACTTGAGTGCGAAGTGCAATATCCACAATGAGCTCAACATTCGCATAGTTGTTGTTGTTCGATCCACCGGGAACGGGCACATAATGATCGGCCATTTTAATGTATTCAGCATTGGCCTTCAGATCCTCCGGCGTGACCATGACCACAAAGCGTACGGCTCGCTCGTTCTTGAACATCTCATAGGACCAACGGCGTATGGAGCGCATGCACTTGACCGCCGCAATGCCATTGTTGGCGATGAGGACGCGATTGATGACGCGCGTGCCACCGAAACGCTTCACAAACTCCTCCGTGGTGGCAATATGAAAGTCACGATACTGATCCCGATCCTGGCCCAGTCCAGTGCCGCGCGACATGCTGGGTCTGCGAAAAAGCGAAACAGTCATGTGAAATGCCATTTTCGGAATGAAATGTGTAGCAGGGCGAACAGTATAATAGTATAACAACGTGTATAACAGTTGGAGTAGAGCTACTCTAGCTACCAAACAACCGATCGACTGCCCACCCACCTACCGCTCAATCGATGCATCTCAGCCCCAAATACGATTGGACCTGTTAGATTTCACAGCGTTCGTATGAGAATTACGAGTTGCTCTACAACGCGCATGCTGAGTTCGGATATTTCTCTGTAGCTTAAACCTATAGTATCGATTGTAGTAATGGCTGTCTCTACATCTATTTAATAGCTAGCACTTCTCTATTTGATTCATGAATTCATGAATTCCATTGCATAAACCACGTAATTACTGCCTGTGTGGGTCAATGTTAGGTGAGCCATAAAGAGAGCAAATAAGACAGACGGAGAGAGGGACTGAGAGAAGCTCGGCCAGAAGAAATGTTAAGGCTTTTGGCTAAACCGGTTTCACACACAAATCAAAATCAAAATCAAAAGTTTTCGAGGAGCTTTTACATTGTTGTTTACTTTGTGCGTGCTCCTTTCCCCTCTTCCATCTAGCCCTCTCTCTCTCTCCCTCTCTGTCGCACAGAAATGGCAAGTGGAGGACGCTTTTCGCATTTGTAAGTCAAATACGCTACGAAAATAATTATGCGCGAAGTGTGCAAATAATAATAGATATATATATATATATACATATACACTGAGAGAATGTATGAAATTCTTTGCGCTGATTTACTTTAATGTGCCGGCGGTCGTTACGCTCAGCAGCGACGCTGACGAGTTCCCATCGCTGTTGTTGTTGCTGCTGCTGTTGTAAATATTATCATGCATAATGTTATTGTTGTTGTTGTTGTTGTAGCCACTTTCATCGTGCTCGACGGCCACGATATTGGGTATATTGACAGTGACATTGTCGTTGGAGTTGGTATTTCCCGCTGCCGTAGGCTGCGGCTCCTCGCCGGATTCGACGAGTACAAAACGTTTGCTGGCTCGACGCTTCAACATTTTGGCCAACGCAATTAGGGCCAAGATCATTCAAGTCCAAAGTTTAGGCTGCGATTTATCCGATTCGGAACTAGTTACTCGATATTATGCAAGCGCATCGATCGCAGTATGTTGTCAACATGAATTTTTTTGGAGCTGCAGCGCGACTTTCACCAACACCGATAAACACAATGGCCAAGTGACTGACTAAAAACTATAAACTAATGCCAGCTAGCCAGACAGCAGCAGGTCAGCCAAGAGAAGCGGCAACAAAAAGAGCAACAACAACAAAAACAGACACACAGAAAACACGCGAGAAATGTTTGGGGCTAAGAGCTAAACGCTGGGGCGACCGACGCGGACGGCAATTGCTTCAAAACTGCCAGCGGCAGCAGCTTGAGACGCGCACGATGACAGAGCGCTGTGCCTTACTCATGCGACGCTTGGCCAGCACAGAGAGCGAGAGAGAGAGCGGGAGCGAGAGAGTAACTCCCCAGCGAGAGAGAGAGAGAGCTTCAGGGAGAGAAAGCCAAGTTGACCTCTGCTTGAGTTCTTCTTGTTATGAATGAAAATAAACAAGAATTCAACAGTTCACCTGTCGCCTGCCTGCCTGCCAGCTGCAGCTTTTGCGCTCTCTCGCCTTGCATCGCTCTCCCAGTCGGCTTTATCTCTCACTCTCTGGCGCTCTTAAGCTTTTCAAGATAAAAACTTTTGCCGCGACGCACGTTGTTATTGTATGCTATTGCCGTCTCGCTCTGTGAAACTCGCGCGATTTGTTTGGCGTCGAGAGCCGCAACAATGACGTAGTTAAATCAGTTTCTGCTGCTTAATTCATTTGTCATTCTGCTGGTTATACCTTTCCCACATTGAGCATAAGTAAGCAGGTATATTCGTTTTGTGTAAATCTATGCAGACCCTACAAATTATTTAGTTTCTAGATCAGCATCAATAAGTCAGGCCATCTGCGCACTATTCTATTCTATTATTTAATTATTATTATTATTATTATTTAAGTTTGAGTAACCAAATTTGGATGCATGCTTATACATAGCAAATGCAGCTCTGGTTTCGATCAAACTTTGAGTGCCACACCCAGTTGCTGAAAAAATGCATTTTTATAGTTTTAAGCCAATATTCCTATTTGTCTCTTGATCATATTGAAATTTGCTGCAAATTGATTGTGTGATAGGACGTTAAATCCATGAGTAAAAGTTTTAAAAAACTTTCGAAGCAAAAGTGTCAATTCTTCTGCATTTGTATGTACAAATATATGATTAATAAATAATGTGCGAGGTCTGTCCGAAAAGTATTCGACCAATTTCGCAATTATATCTCGGCGCCTCAGCGTTGGTCTTCAAATTTCTCAAACTGTAGATTTTGGTATACCAAGATTTCAAATCAGTTCAAATACGTTTCGGACATACCTCGTATATACATCGATGCATTGTTTTAAATTCATCAAATAGAAATATTTAAAATTTAGAAAGTGGCTACAAGGTATCTAACAGTCGACTCTGGCAGCTTTAACTTGTTGTTGTTGCAGTGTACTAACCTCATTCAACAAATTCATCAAATAGATATATTTAAAAATAGGAAATTGGGTGCGAGGTATCTAACAGTCGATTCCAGCTACTTAAACTTGTTGTTGTTATTGTTGTAGTGTACTAACCTCAGACGCTTGCGGCGTTCCGCAATGTCGCCATTTTGCCGAATATCGCTCTGCATTTTCTGCGGGAACTCATCGCCTGCCTCGCCCGCCTCGATGGCCTCCTTCTCGTCGATTTCGTCACCCACCTGCGTAATGAGTAATCACATTGTACTTATCGCTCACAATCTCCCTACATGCTATGATAATGTTGTTGTGGATAATGTGCTTTTATTTTTCATACCAGAAAACTGGGACGCTCCCCGTCTGTGGGCGTGGCTTGCTGTGTGCCTTCGCCTGCAGCCGCTGCCGCTGCCGCTGTTGTTGTCTCCTGATCGCTCATTTTGTTGTTGTACTTGATGTCAATGTTGTTATTGTTGTTGTTATTGTTAATGTTAAAATTGCTCAGATCGGTCAGCACGTTATCCTTGAGCTGCTCGCACAGACCATCTACCTCGGACTTCAGGCTCTCGCTAGAGAACTTCACTTTCTTGATGCACGACTTGGGATACCTCGGCTGATCCGTGCTGTTCTTTGTCGTATTTATCGCCGACGATGTTGTTGCTGTCGCCGCAATAACGCTGGAGTTGTCTGTAAACCAGATGAAGAAAGACATGGAAATTAGCAGTCTGTAAAGATTTATAGAACACGTTTGGCCCCCGTCCCCCTTCACCACATTTTAATTTCAAATTTACAAACGTATAAAATTCTTACTATTGCTGTTGCTCTGTGCCTCAAGTGTTGTTGCTGCTGTTTCTGTTGTTCTTTGGCTTTGCTCGTCGCGCTGTCCGCGACCAAAGAGCAATTGCAATAGGAATGCTATAATCGCCAGAGTGCCTAGCAATACGATGAACATCGGCTACATCCAAAATTAAATCTACAAGTTCATGCGCAATCGCGTGGAAAGTACCGCTTAGATATATGTATGTAAAATCAACACAGATGCCATAATCGGCAATTGGCTGTATATATGCCAGGAGGCCAAGAGAGAGTTCAAAAGGTTAACCAGCACATCAATATTTATTGGCCGCGAATAAGTATGCCAAAGCGGAGCCAAAACAAAACCGAGATCATTAATATACATAATTATAGATAAACTAGTTTCCACCTCAGTTCAAAGACTTTGAAGACAGCGATAAAAAAATACCTTTTAAATTTCGATTTCATATTGCCGAAGCTGCGATACTCTGCTCTTTATGAGTGTAAATCCACCTCTCTTATCACTTCAAAACTGTACCGAGCACTGCTTACGCAATGAATTCAAGCTAAAATTTCGTAATAGGAACCTGAGCGAACCTACATAACATATAGAGTATACAGCGTATGAGATTTCGGCACACTTTTGATAATTACTTTTCACTTGAACTTGACACGATTAGAATTTGATTAAAAAATAGAAAGAACAGCTGATGTTATTAGGTGTAGATTGCATAACTGGAAGAGTTTATTCGTAGAATTAACAAAACATCAGATTTGGGTCTCTGATCTCTGGTCACCCTAAAAGGTATGGTCAAGGACAGAAGATCTAAACCGCAATTTGTGATTCCTAAACGTCTTGTAATACATTATCAGTTATGAACTTTATGGCGCCCTTTTATGGCGCATATAGGGTATACGCAAGAAGGTACGGTTTCGAGGGAAACACAGGTACTTTGCACTGCGCATTTAAATTTACACCAAAAAAAGACGTGAAAAATACCACATGTAGCTTTGTGGGCATGCAAATCAGCTTTTGTATATGTATGTATATAGAGAAGAGGTCAACGAATCAAGCATTACAATATGTAAGTGTGCCAGGGTGTGCGTACGTCAAAGACAGACACCGAGCTCTACATGTAACTCGTGGAATTGTGTAATCCAATGCGCGGCTGCAAGAGTAATCCCACACCGAGATACCAGAGCTGTTTAGTCCGATCGATCCCATCGACGGACCGCTCTGTATATAAACAGTACTACTGTTTAATTGAAAGGAAATCAACACTCGCATCGCTACTTCTGGGTTAACCGACAAGAACACGATTTATGGAGATACTTTGTACAATCTGAACTCTCTCTCTCTCTCCCTCTTCCGCCTTTCTGTATGGAGTTATGAGTATTATTTGATTTTTACCACGCTTGTTTCAGTTATTTGGCATTGGGTTTGAGTCTGAGTTTAATGCGCGCGAAGCAACAAGTTTCGCACGATTTGCTGCCCGATTACTACTGAATTGACCGACGTTTGGAATGCGACTGGTAAACGGAGGCGCTTACTATCGCTGCTCGTCGCTGCCGCTGCCGCTGCCCACAGCTCGCTGCGGCAACGTCGGCGTCGACGTCGTCGTCACTATCAATATAGCAACAACTGCTTATGCTTGCCCGAATGTCTGCGTCGGCAACAGCAGGTGTTTGCGTGTGTTTGTGCGTCTGTCTGTCTCTCAGTCCGTGTCTGTGTCAGTGTGTGTGTGTATGATTATGCTCAGGTTGTTGTGCTCGCATGTTAATTGGTCGTAGGGCTTTGCGGGTCGAGGCAGTCAGCGCGCTACAGCATGCTGCTGACAGCACAAGAAATCTGCAAGCTCGAGCGATTTATTATTTACATTTGTTAATAACATATACGCTTCAGCTTTATTTTTAGCATTTCGCTTTTAAGCTTCACTTGCGGCTTGGCGCGCAAGCATCGATAGCTTTTGATAAATCGATAAGAGCTTAGAGCCAAATTCTCATCTCGCTGGCGCGAGAGAGGCAAACTCTCAGCATCACACTCTCTCTCTCTCTCTCTCTCTCTCTATGTGTCATGGCTGCACTGGTTTCAAAGTCAAGGCTGTTGCTGTTGTTATTGTTTATTGCGTTGCTTTGAGCCTGCACTGGGGCTCATCGATAACATATGATAAATCGATAACAGTGCAGTGCTCTCGCATGGCTCAGCACAGCTTCCAATGTCAAGGCTATTGTTGTTGTTGTTGACGACGCTTTTGTTATTGTTTTTGTAGTTGTTGTTGCGCAACTTAAAGTTTAAGTTTAATCTTTATTGCTTGACATTGATGATGCACTCAGGCTCAGCGGACACCGTTCAGGGTTACGACACGAACGCAATCAGGGAAACTGCAGCAGAGCAACAACAACAACAACAGCAGCAGCAGCCCAAATTGCACAGGCAGCTGCACGTCAGCAGCAGCAGCAGCAGCGGCTGCAAAGTGACTTGAGGCAGCAACAACAAAATTGATTATCTTGCGATTGAGCGATTGGCATGTGTGTGTAATCAAATTGAAAACAAACGCTGCCATGAGCACATCACGCGAACACACACACACGCACACGGCAGACTCTGCTGCGCCGGCATCAATATTGTATTCTTGAATCAGCAGAGGTTTTTTAAAAGTCATAAAAGAATTTCCAGCCAAACACCGCTGATAAGAAGTTGAAAAATCTTACGATTTTTCAATAAGCACACAGGCACACACAACAACACACACACACACACACACACACACACACACACACAATTATAAATTCGGCGCGCCGGTAACCATGGGAACGTCCGTCGGCTATGATTAATACATTATTGTGCAGACCGGGTTATTTTGGTAGTTGGTAGTACCTATTAACCAGTTGAGTACCGTTATCAGCCGTTATCAGTGCATACGGAAACTTTTCGGCTGCTCTGTACAAATTATTCATGTCAGACGCGTGGCCATTCTATGGATTATCAATGGGCGTCAGCCCCAGACGCGTGAGTCGAGCACGTCTGCTCTTGATATGCACAAACACAAACACAAGCACGCACACGCACACGCACTCACACATGTGGTAAATACATGTGTGTGTGTGCAAACACTGGCGTTATCAGCAGGGGAAACCAGTGCGCAGCTTCCCAGGTTCTTCAGTTCCAATTACTTCGAATGCATGCTACGTATATATATACATATATATACTTTTACGGTTATAAATTAACTATTAAGTAATTGAAGCCGGCTCGCGGTGGCAGCTTTTCAGAGAATCATTGTTACACCCACAACAACAATTCCGCCGAAGCACATGCACACATACATAAATATAATCAGACTTGCACACACACACACACACAAGCAAACATGTTACGGTGTCATGCGGACATCGCGCGATATGCGAGTCCAATAGAAATCAAGGTCAGCTCAGGCGGTGAGAGCAAGTGAGCACGACAGAGAGAGCACGACGCGAGCGAGCGAGCGCGCGCAGTGGAGGAACAAGGCAAGAGCCAACATATTGAACGCTTTATGCTGCTGCTCAGCACTTTACACAGAGTGCAGAGGGCGAGCAATTAAATTAACAACAAATGAAGGTGCCACAACTAGAGTTCACAGTTATTCGAATGCTGATTTATGCATGTGTTGGTGCGAGGTGAATAACCCCAGCTGGAGGCACAGGCGCAAGCAGCAGGAACTTATGCATATTTATGTATGAAAAGTCACTAATCGTGCATTAATTGTGCACTCGACGCTTAGATCAACGCACTCGCCGGTCATTCACTTACTTTTCTCCATTGTATTGAGCTTCGCACGCCTGTTTCTCTTTTTGTTAGCAATTTTGTTTTCTTCTAACTGCTTCTCGTGCGGCCAGTAAAATTCTTGGTCCAATTGGGGCTATGCTTGTGGGTGGGCTTTTATTTAATTCGGATTGAGGTTGCCTCCTGCCTGAGGACAATTGCTTGGACGCGTCACGCACTCCACTTGTTCAGCCGACAATGAATGTGACAGTTATGTTATTGCACATATTTTGCAATTGTTTATGGGGTTTATCAGTGGGTTTTATACGCGTAAATAAGCATTCGATTTTGTTTAGGCAGCGACCGATAACGATTGCCGATACTTTTGACAAACAGTGCTGTCAAACGACGTTCGGTGCTGCCAACTGGCTGCGAAAGGAACAAGTTGGCTGCCCCCCGTCGACGGCAATAACATTCGCAACATTCGCTGCGAAAAAGCCGCGTTTTTGGTTCCCGCGAACGAAGAAATTACAGAAATTACAGAAAATCATCATGTTTGATGTGGAGCCAATCATTGCGGACCACAAAGATGTCATACACGACGTTGTGTTCGACTATTATGGCCGTCGGATGGCGACGTGCTCCAGTGATCAGACCGTGAAGGTGAGACAAGGCCAGCAACAGGGCCAGCGAGTGCGGCAATTTCAGTGGATCTGTTTGTTTGGGTTCTCTCCAGATTTGGGACGAGGACGACCAGGGCAAGTGGACAGTGACGAGCAGCTGGAAAGCGCATTCGGGCTCAATTTGGCGTGTGTCCTGGGCCAATCCCGAATTCGGACAGGTTATAGCGACGTGCTCATTCGACCGCACCGCCTCAGTGTGGGAGGAAGTCATGGGCGAAAAGGTGTCCACGAGCAATGCCCCTGCCCGGCGCTGGGTGCGTCGCACCACGCTCGTCGATTCACGCACCAGCGTCACAGACGTGGAGTTCGCACCGAAGTATCTGGGTCTGCTCTTGGCGACAGCCTCCGCCGATGGCATCATTCGCATCTACGAGGCGCCCGACATAATGAATCTGTCGCAGTGGCCGGTGCAGCACGAGATTGCGAACAAGCTGTCGCTGAGCTGCCTCTCGTGGAACACATCCACCTATATGGTCACACAGCTGCTCGCGGTAAGTATGATGGGAGAGCAGAGTTGCGAGAAGTTCTGATCAAACCTGTTGCCTTGCAGGCTGGAAGCGATGAATCTGCCACGCCCACGGGCAAAGTCTTCCTGTTCGCGTACAGCGAGAACGCGCGAAAGTGCGTTAAAATCGAGACTGTTAACGACATAACCGATCCGGTGACGGATGTGGCCTTCGCACCCAACGCTGGACGCACCTTCCACATGCTCGCCGTGGCCAGCAAGGATCTCTACATAGTGAACATACGCGGCGTCACGTAGGTGTCCATGCCTTCCATGCCCCGGCATGCTCTAAGTTCACATGGGATTAAAGCTAAATTCTGTTGTATTGCAGCGATTCGACGGGCAACGCGAAGCTGGACCTGCAGACACAGAAGTTCAGCGAGCACAACTGCCCGGTGTGGCGCGTCTGCTGGAACATGCTGGCCACCATGCTCATCTCCACCGGCGACGACGGCTGCGTGCGCATTTGGCGCATGAACTACACGCGGCAATGGAAGTGCGCCGCCGTGCTGAAGGCCGAGGGCAGCGGCCCCACATATGAGCCCAATCCGGCGGCTCCCGCGCTGGCGACAACGGCCTCAGCGACGGCAAAGTTCTACAAGAAGGGCACCATTGGCAACCAGGTGCCGTGGCACTAGCCACAACCGATCCGCCAGAGATCGCAATGTGTTATGGCCATGTTAAGTTGAGAGTAATTAAAATAAATAATAAAATAAACACAAATAAAACTGTAAGCTAAATGTAAACTCGTAAACCCGTTGTAAAACTGTAAATGATTCCCTTCCGCCACTTACTGCATCGTATGCACATCTTGGCAACTCCGTGGCCCAGGGCCAACGCCAGCGTCAGCCTCCTGCTCCACATTGCTTGAGGCCCGCAGCAGAGGCTCGCGGCGAGCGAATCGCATTACATCACAGTGGCAACTCTTTTCCGTGCTTGGAGGCAAGTCTGCGCGTGCCGCTCAGTGCGAAATTGTTTATTAATTTCGATTTGTTTGCACCGGAGAGAGTGAAATTACAGTTGCTAATACATTCCGAACAACAAAACTACAGAAAATCAAAACAAATTCTCATGCTCGTTTCACAGCGATAACTCGCAAAATAATCGAAATTCTCTGCAGTGTGCTGCTAGTGTCTGCTTGTGTGCGTGAGATCTGATAATCGAACGCATTTGAGGAGGCAATCTCTCTGTGTGTGTGTGTGTGTCGGTTCGTATGCATGTGTTCATACACTCGAAACTACGCTGGGTGTGAAAATTCTCTCTCTGGTAGCTGATTAGATTTTCAATTTGCACGTATTATGATTAAACTTTAGGAAGTTTGTAATGATTTATTAAGCCTCATAAACAGTTAATTCATTAGTCTGCACTGAGAAAAATATTCACTTAATTCCTGACAATATTATTTTATATATTACAGATTTCTTGCAGAATTTAAATGGATTTAGATGTTATTTGATGTAGATTATATATTATATATATCACAAATTATATAGTCTCAATAAGTTTTTATTATCTTCATTAATAATATTTTTTCTATTTTTTCGGTTTTGTTGAAAAAACAGATACATCAAAAATTCAAAAACTCAAAAAAGGCGTGATAAAAAAAACTCAAACAAGTTTTAAATGTTTATTGATTTCAAAATGAAAATATAATAAAATCTGGTTAAAAAACACAACTCTGAATAACATAAAATTGCAATTCAAAAAATTTTTCACTTAGTTTTATTCGCAAAAGTTAAAAAAACGAAGTAATTAAGTAGGATACTATTTTGTGTGATTTCTTAAAATCTAAATAATGGTTTTAGTGTTAAAATAATTTAACCAAATAAACTTTGCAAAAGAAATAAGCTAGGAGGAAGGATTACTTTGTTTTCGTTTGAGTACAGCTGCAGAAGCCAAATTTGAATAATATTTGCACTTCATAAGAAATAATTAACACTTGGAATGAAAAACTTTCAAAACGAAAGACAAATGAAGTCTATATAAAAAACTTTGATAAGTTGTTAATTATATGAAAACTATTTTTAACGTTTTTCTTTCGCAAAGTTAATTTTTTTCATAAATTCAAGGATATAATCCATTAATCCAGACTTGTCGTTCTCGTAAAACGATAAAAGTATATTTGAAACATGTATGCAAAGTGCTTTGACAAGTGCACATTGAATCAACGATGTGTTCAGGTCATGCTCCATATAATGCGATATGTTTCCCCACATATGTATGCCCATATGAATATTCAGGAAATAAGTAGGACCTGCAGCTGTTACGAAAACATCGCCATAAATTGGCAATAAAAATGTGGCAAAACAAGTGTCAGCATCGATTCACAATGAATATGGAAATTTCTGCCAGGTTTAACACGAAAATCCATTCAAGAAATCACATAATATTCCACTTAATTGAATCGAACCGCAATAAAATAATTCTCGCGGTTCGGCAGGTCACATCCATATGCACATATGATATCGTATAAATCAACCCCGTTCCTCTGCAGTTCCTGCTCCTGTTGCTGTCGCTGTTGTTGGTAGACCGAGCGTAATCCAAGAAATGAGACCGATTTCTGGTTGTACTTGTGTTTTTGTACGCAAATCGGCGAGTCGGAAAACCACCCCGACTGGCCATGGACGTGGCCTTGTCCTATCCCGTAGCCGAATGATTGCCTCTAATTGGAAGTTTTGACGTGTGTATTACGTGATGGTGTCGCTGATGATCTCTTTCAACGGGACACCCCTCGGTGAAAGCTGTTTGATTTCGAATAGGATTCCAAGCGGCAAATGGGGTGGTATTCTGCGTGGGAAGTCAAAGCGCAGAGGTCTCTCACATCGAATTGCTCGCAGTGCTGTGCAGCCCTGGTAAAGCGATAAATATTGAAAACATTATGTTTAACCGGCAAAGCTAAATTAATGCGCAGAAGATTGTCTCGAGTTGTCTCGGGGGTTGTTCGGTTGCTCGGCTCGTGCTTGGGTTGATACGGAAACAGTTATTACGTTTGTTTCGCAGGAATTTCGATTGTTCGTCCTTTATCAAAGGAAAAGTCGGGAAAGTCGGTGTACTCTCAGCACTCTCTGGGAATCATTTCAATTTCATTACGAACATTTAATATATATTTAATTTCGTTTTGCGAGTATTGTTTTTGTCATTAGTGTTTATTTCATAGTTCTGTATCTCTTATCTGTTTTCCTTTGTTTCCAACTGGCAGAATCTGGTCCGTAGTGCTCGCTGGTTTTTGCTACCCTTTTGCATCTTGTTGTCTGTTCCTAATTATCTACAGAAAATGCAGCAGCCGTCGGCTTAACTAGCGCTTTGGGTCTTGTTTTTAGTTACGCGCGTTTGTTCGTTATGCAAATTGACCTCATCTCGAGAAGGCCTCGAAAAGGGTTCTGCGAGCCGTACGAGCGGTACGTGCGCGCTTGACCAACGGTCATCCTCTCGGAAGTAGCGGAAGCCTCGGGTCGCGCACAGTGGCCACAGCTTATTAGTTGCGATTATGCGTTCCAGTTCAACGAGTTTGCGGCGAAGCGACAAAAGATTTGCATAAATAATATTTGTGTTTGTCGTATTAACCAGATAATACCTATTGGGGGGCTTCGCTCTTGTCCATCTTGCCGTGGAGTAGGATGAAACTCGGCTTGCGAGTGCGTCTAACTAATTAGTTCAGTAGGTAGCCGAAATCTACGACATTTTTAATATTCCATGGATTTTACAAACAAAAGATTATTCGAATATAAACAAATTTGGACCTATAAACTGTTTTTAGATCAATTTATACAGCGGATATTTGTAAAGAAAAATTTATCATTGAAACACTTACCCAAATATTGAAACCAAACAGTTTTTGGAAAAATTTGATGATTTTTCATAAAATTGTAGGTAAAAGTATATTTTTGTAGGTGCTCTAAACTGGTTTTTCTAGTTTTTCCTTTGCAATTTACATTTGATACTATTTTGGAATATGTACTTATATAAATACTCTCTGGCTTAATCAATTTAAGTCAAAAACTTAAGTTTTAAATGTTTGTCAATTTTTGGTATTGTAATTATAGCTAAAAGTCTATGCCCGACGAAAATCATCTGAAGCTGATTGCGTGGAAAAATAGGAATATCGTAAATAGACAAACCATAGACGTAATTTTTATGATCATACACTTTACTCATTTAAAATGGTATTTTGGTAAAAAAGTTTTAACTAAAGTCATGGTCGTCAAAACAAAAGTAAAGATCGACAGATTTGCAAAAAAGTGCAGTTTCTGAAAACTTTGTCAATCAGCTGAAAATGCAATTAAAAACCTTTTTTCATTATCAAAAATGTGCTTTATTTACAGTAACTGTAGGATTATACAAAATACTTATCGAGTAGAAATGTCGCTTAGTAGAAAAGCTTTGAAAAGTTAAGACTATGCGATGTTAAACCTAATTATCCACAACTTAAGACTATCACACATGTTCGGCTTTGATCTGACTAGAACTGGAAATCGTTGACTTAATTCGTAACTGTTGTTGGAAAATCCATCCGCGGAATCATCTAGTAGGCCATCTCGGCGCCCCAGGGACGGTAGGGCTTGGCGCCGTTGGCTGCGGCGTACTGCAGGGCGCTCGCGTTGTTGTAGTCTTGAGTGCCGCTAACGGGATACTGCGGCGCTGCGCTGTAGCTGAGGCTGGCGGGCACCTCGTTGCGATGGCTATTGGTCAGATCGGTGTACGTGGGAATCTGCTGCGCCTGTGCCTGCTCCGCGTGCACACCGTGTTCCTGTGTGTAGTGCTGCGGCGGCTGCTGTTGCTGCTGCTGTTGCTGTGGCGGCTGCTGTTGCTGTTGTTGCTGCTGCTGCTGCTGTTGTTGCTGCTGCTGCTGCTGTTGTTGCTGCTGCTGCTGCTGCTGTTGTTGCTGCTGCTGGTGCGTGGCAGCCTCGGCGCGTGGCTCCAGTGGTCCGATGACCGCTTCGCTGGCGCCGGCGATACTCGTGGACGACACGCTGGAGCGACCGACATGATGCGGCGAGGCGACGCCCATGTATGCGCTGCTGCTGGGCACATACGAGCTGGCACTGCCAGCGGCGGGGCCGTAGCCCTGATAGGGCGAGGCCGCGCAACTGGGCTGATATCCGGCAGTGGCCGAGATCTCGCGCTGCTGCGCAAAGTACTGCAGGTGCGACATGAGACGTAGCCGCAGTGGATCCTGGATGTCCATGCCCTCGATGGTGACCAGATAGCGAGCCACCTCGGCGGCGCACTCGCGGAACCCGATGATGTGGTAGTCCATGGCGACGCGTTGCGGATCATAGTTGAGCGAGTCGAGGGCTGCAAGTGAAGAGAGCAAAAGTCAGTAAGCTGGCCAAGCACAAAGCAATAAGCTCGAAGTGAACAGCTCCCATAGCTGTTCCCACGCAAGCAGCAAGCACTAAAAAACTACCCCTTGTCCCGTGCCGGCCCTGGATAGTAGTATAGCTGGGAGTGTGAGGGATGAGGTGCCCAGGGGGTGGGGGAATTGCCCAGCAAATGGGTGTAAAAAGCGGGTGGTTTACTCAGCAGCGTGGGAAGTGCCGAGATTCTCGCTTCTCGCCCGCTTCTGCTCGCTAATTTCCCCTATTACGGCAATTGTTCGCCCCGTTTTCCCAGCCTCGGGGCCCAACAGGTTAACATTGTTTATCTAGCTTTATGATAATATGACAAATATGCTTCGCAATGAATACAAAATAATATTTCCCAGGCCAAGGGATGTTTCCCACTGACCACTAAACACTTGACAGTTCTGGCTGTGATCCTGAAGTTGGGAATATTTTCCCATAGCTGGTAGAAAAGTTATTTGCGATTCATGAAATTAATGGAAATATAAAAAAATATATTTTAAGGCTTAGCAAATTATGCTAATGCCTAACGCATGCTGGAAAATCACTATATATTTGTAGAAGAGCTTGAAGCTTTTTGCAATAAAATCATTGCTTGATATCAGAAGAATTGTCAGATCTTTTAGATTCTAAATTTTGCTATTTCTTTGCAAGTTTGATCTTCCCAAATAGAAATAATGAACTCAGAGCGTGGTATTTATGAGCGATCTGTGTGGATAATATAAAATATAAGTTTCAAAGTCCTCGCACAATCTAGTAAGACAACATTTTCACATAAAAAGAAAGATTAGATTAGATGAATATAACAGCTCACATCAATCGACTCATATTATATATTTACATATATCTTCGAAAATACGTTTAATATGTGAGATATCACTTTATGATCAATAATTCGGTAATTAGACAGATCAAATCTATTGAAACATATTATATATTTAATATTTGTAGGATCTCTTTGAAGACCTTAAAACTTTCTTATCCGCTGTTAGATTTTCTATGGTAGAAATATAACTTATACATTTTGTAACTGTCATTTGAATCCACAAGATCCTGAAGAACTCGAAAGGGAAAATACTTTTCTCAGTCTCAAAGCACTAAGCTTACTTCAAGACTTTCCCACATTTAACTTTCATTTGCTATTACTAAAGACGCGGAAGATATTAAGCTCTTGCCACTCTAAGCTTCACGTAAGGCTTTAACACATTTCATATTTCATTTTCATTTACAAGTTCTAAAGACTCTGAAGATCGCATAGAACATAAAACACGTCACTTCACTTCACTCATGACCTTTAAATTTTCACACTTTTCCGGCACTTTCTTCCGCCTTTTTCTTCTCCCAACTTTTATACTGAGGATAACACTTACTTTTCGTTTGCAGATTCTTCAGATGCTCGACGGTCAGCTGCAGGATCTCTGCCTTTTCCAGCTTGGCCGAGCCCTGCTTCTCATAGGCGGAGGGCACCAGGCGTT
Source organism: Zaprionus bogoriensis (assembly GCA_035046045.1). Lineage (NCBI taxonomy): Eukaryota > Metazoa > Arthropoda > Insecta > Diptera > Drosophilidae > Zaprionus > Zaprionus bogoriensis. Next base: position 2,694,947 of record JAWNOI010000066.1, on the reverse strand, counting down.
TAAGCTCCGTCAGCGAGGAGTTGATGCGATCGCGTCGCTTCTTCTCGATGACGCCACGGCGCTTCTTGCGGCTCATCAGTTGGCAGCTGCCTGGCTCGCTGGGCGAGATTCTGTAGAGAAGCAGAGAGAGAGAGAGAGAGAGAGAGAGGTTAACTAAGGTCCAACTGGAGTCGCATTGCGCATACGCACTGTTCCTTGGAGGACTCCTCCGAGTAGAGGTCGTCGCAGTCGCTCTCGGAGAGCGTGCGCTTCAGGCTGTTGTGCGAGTGATGGCTGTGATGGCTGTGGCTCTGCGGCGGCGGTACCCAGTGGCTCTGCGGCGTGGCCGGCATGGCGGCAGCGCCAACGGCAGCAGCGGCGCTGGCAGCGCCATAGCCCCAATGATGCAGTGGCGGGGCATGTTGCACGTGCATGTTGTGTTCCATTTTTAGCGCGAGTGTTTGACCTTGAACTGGCAGTGTTTGGCAATGGCCGATTGTGGTATATCCGTCCGGCAGTTATCGCTCTGTGCTATCTCGCTGAGAGTATGAGGCTAAGGCCGGAGCAGTGTGCGCGGATCGGGAGCGAGTAGCGAGCACGTGACTTATCGTGTGCGTGAACGGCGTTCGACTGATTTCACAGCACACGCCGAGCGGACGTTCAGGCCGCCGTCGCCTCTCAACCCCTTTGTCGGCCAACGCCGTCGTCGTCGCCGCCGGCGGCAGCAGCAGCAGCAGCGGCAGGAGCAGCGTTAACAGCAACGGCCCAATAAGACGCAGCAGCAACCACCCCGTTGGCAACGCGTGCCGCTCCGCCGGGGGTGGCAAACGCATCGTGGCCAGGGCGATCTTTGCCAGTGCGAGAGACCGACAAATGAGCAAGCGGCAGCAGAGCGAGCGCAGTGCGAGCAGCAGCGCGCTATGCTGTTGCGCTCTCGCTCGCACGTGCATATAAATGGGAAGCCTCAATGAATATGATTATAATTCGAATGCGAGCGCGACGCATCCTTCTGTCATCGATGCCGATTACATCTGTGGCTCGAGAAATCGGCGCCGTGGGCGACGGCTGACGTTGGCGTGGCTGCTGCTGCCACTTGCCACAGATTGCCGCATTGTCTTTTTGGCGGCATTGACTTGTTGCCGCCCGCTCGGAACTGGAGCACGCGACCGAGCCGCCAGCCGAACAGCCGCCGGCTCGTGTGCGGCATGCGGCTCCAACAAGTGCAACAACAATGTCAACAGACCGCCTGCCGCCCATCGCCTCGCGGCCAACGGCAGGCCTCGTGTGACCCTCATATTTCTAGGTCAGTGGCCGATTTGGCCTTCAAGGTTATGTGGAGCAGGTGCCGCGACGGCGTTGACCTATGACCTACTCTGCGTCAATTGATTTTGCTCTCCCACTCTTGACTGCATCCTGAATCTCGGTTAGCTCAGCAGATATGCAGAGATGGAAAGTGGGAGGCAGGTGGTTTTAGCTGCAGTTCCATTGATGTTTACAGTCATCTTTCTTTAATCTTATGTTCAAGAAGAACTATTTATTTTGAATACTGAGGAGTAGTTTGAAAAATAAGTTTTACTTTAAATTTTTTTCATAAAATTGGAGAAGTTTTAAAATTTTACAAAATACTTTCTTTTGTTGTGAATATTTTGTTTTAATATTTTTTTTTATGAAATAAATTACTTTAATGTAAAATTTTCCATTGCAAGTCTTCTCAATTATATATCTTCTTATTCAGTTTCTGTAGCTTGCAAATATAAGCGATTAATTGTAATCAAATAATATAGACTCACGACTCTAGAAGCTTAAAGTTGGCCAACGAATCTTAATGCAGTTTTAGAACTGTTAAAAAAATAATTTACTTCTTTTTATAGTCTGAAATTTTTGGTTTAAATATATAGGAATTAATATGGAATATATACTTCGCGATTTACTTACCTATATATAAATATTTGTAGAACCCTTTATAATTTAACTTTCTAATTTCAACATATTGCTACCAAGTTAACGACAATATACCAGACAAAATAGGAGTCCCAGAATATTCCATTAGCTATCACTATAAAACTGAAATTCATTTGAAACACGTTGATTAAATCTTGCAGCTCTTTCTGCCTCAATAAGACTCTCTTGTCATCTTCATTTCTTCCCAAAACTCTTGGAAACATGCAAAATAAATTTAGCAGCAAATTAATTGAAAAATCTTGATATCTTGAAAAAAAAAAAATACAAAAGCTGTTTGCGCACATCATTGAAAACTAATTGAAAACTGCTCGAGCTGTGCGAATCGTTTTGCAATTCCACGAGGAATACGCGGCGTATGCTCGATGCGCGGCGCACGCTCCTCGCCTCGAGTTGATATCCATTTCATGGGCTGAATAAAAATTATGAAAAGTGCTTTTCATTTGCTGCGCCTGCCGTCGTTCAGGTTTCAAAAGTTAGTGGATTTTTGGGAGTGGGCGGGCCATTTGATTGTTGTTGCTGCGAGGCGCGTGGGACAACGCCAATAACAACAAGTACACGCAAGAGCGAGTGCTGTCGGCAGTAGTCGACCTGCTCGTACCCTGTTTATAACGACTGAAAGGGGTTGCTTTGGGGTGGTCGGGTGGGTTGACAAAAGGTCGATATATATGATATGAAATATTTAAAAATTATTTAATTTTAATTTATAGTATGTTTTGTATTTTTTACGTGGATACTGATGAGTTTACCTCGAAACAGGCATTTCTATAGCTTGCACACCACCTGTATTAAAATTAAATACTTTGCTTAATTTTTTTCTGTGCGTTTATAATTTTCATATATAGCAGATACGTATTTCACATAATGAGATTCTTTATATTTTTCTTACTCAAAACATAACTATATGCTGCTCTGTATTAATAGCTCATGGCTCAATGAAGTATATATAGTCTGTCAAATCACGTTTGCTGTTATATTTTATTTATAGTGTAAATATTTTATTTATATAAATTCTTGAATTAATTTTCTGCACAATAATTAACCGCAATAAGATCGTCAGCCTGAACAACACTTTTCTGTTCAATCCTTGCCCAGCGCATAATACCCCATTCAGGCGTACTCCGTTCTACAGAGTATACTAACAACTATTGTGGCAACTCACAGCAACTCACCCTAAGGGCAATCGCCGGCTATCGCTCGGGCTGCACCACCGACAACGACAGTGAGAAATGGCTCGTGGGAAAGCCAAAGGTTCGCCGATTCTCACGCATGTTCAGCACGTGCGGGTCGTGCGCCCGTCTGCGACTACGGCAACGGCAATGGCTCCGTCTCCGGCTTGGACTACTACTACTCTCTTCTGCTCTTCGGGCAGACCAAATCGTTTGAAGTGCATTTAATGCATGTCGACTCGGAGTTGTTCCATTTATTGTTGTTGTTTTTTAATGGCTTTTTTTGTGTGCGAGCTCCTTTGTTGGCAATTTTGAAAATGAAACAAGGCTTTCGCCGTGGTCGTCCGATTCAAAATCGACCGCAAATATGTACGTATAATTTTCGAAAAATGGAAACTCTCTCTCCCTCTCTCTCTCTCTCTTAAGTCTAGTGTAGAACGAGTGTTGATTATATAGCTGAGGCCTAGGGACTACCTTCCCATCCAGACACGACTTCAGTTTCTGCAGTTACTCCAGTTCCGCTGCTCCCGCTGCTGCTTCTTCTCTTCCTCCTGCTTCTCCAGTTCATCCTGTTGCTTCTCCTCCAGCTTCTCTCAAACCTTCTACCTTTGCTGCTCCTCCTCCTGCTTCCTCTTCAGAAACTCTTAAGGCATTGATTACAGTTGCTGTTGTGATTGATCTGCAGCAGATTCTGCGAGTCATCACACAGTCCCGGCTCGGCGTCATCGATCCACGTCTCCAGCGTGCAGGAGCTGGAATGATGGCTCGAACGCTGCGACTGGCCGCTGCCCAGGCGCCTGCCCGGCTGCGACTGTGACTGCGAGTGCGAGGACTGCAGCTGACGCCAGCGAGAGTCGAAGGCGTCCCAGTGGCGGCGCAGATCGAAGTGCTCCTCGTCCAGCGAATTGCCATTGATGTCCCACTTGACGATCGGGTAGTCCTCGTTGGGCGGCTGCTCCATGATGATCACGTTGTGGTACTGCCCATCGAACTGCGAGCCGACGCTGACAACGCTGCACGCGTTCCGTGGCGCAAAGGCCGTTGATGGTGCCGGTGCCGGTGCCGATGTGGACGTCGATGTCGACGTCGTTGCGGGCGGCTCCAGCTGCAGGTTCAGGCTGCAGTTGGAGTTCGAGTTGGAGTTGGAGGGCGTGTGGCGCAGGTAGCGCACGTTCGCCTTGTATTGCATGAGGTCGAACTGGATGTCGATGGAGTTGACCTGCGGGGGCGGCAGCTCGGGCTCCGCTTTGCAGGCGAACTCCACGCATTGGACGGATGGTTGTGGTTGGTCGCTGTTGGTGTTGGTGTTGGTGTAGGTGTTGTTGTTACTGTTGGTGTTGTTGGTGCTGCTGTTGCTGCCGCATTGCTTTTCCGCGCTCAGGCGCAGCTGCACCTGAAGCACCTGAAGCTGCTGCTCCAGCTCCTCCTGCTCCTGCTCCAGCTGCTGTTCCAGCTGCTCCACGTCCACATCCTCCTCGTCCTCGTCCAGGCGCTGCACAAACAGTTGCTTTGAAGTGGAAATTCTGCGCAGCAGCTGGAGAAGAAGAAAGCGAAGCGTTTTTAATGCGCATTACACGCGCCTGCCTGCGCTTCACAGCAATCGATATTCTATTGATTCTGCAGCGGCTGCCCCGCCCACAAGTCGTTGCTAGCGCCTACACCCTACACGCAGCGCGCACTCACCTTGAGACAGGATTTTTTGGTGCGCCTCAGCAAGTGGGACATGGCGCCGGCCCGAGCTTTGGCTATTGTTGTTGTTGTTGTTGTTGTTACTTGTATATGTGTGTGTGTTGTTTGTGTGTGTGTGTGTGTGTGTTGTTGCTGCTGTTGTTGTGCAATTGCTATTGTGGCTGCTGCTGTTGGCCACGCGACATTTCGCCTGCTGGTGCCGCTCTTGTAGCTGCTGCTCCTGTGGCTGCTGCAGCTCGTCGGCCTAACAAAACAACACTGAAACCAGAAACTGGCAGGCAAATTGAAACCGAATCCAACCCCCGGCTGGCGGCTGCCGACGGGCAGGTGGAGCAAGGCCGCGGTCCGGTCGTGTGCCGCATGACTCATCGCCGCCAGGCCGGCAGGCAGCCAGTAGAAGGGCCAGCAGGGCTCGTCTGCCAGCAGTCAGCCAGGAATTGCAAGTGCCAAAAACGACACACACATTCGCACACACACACACATACACACTCACTGGCACTCGCACAGCTGAGAGCCGAGCGCTTTGTCGGCACCGGCGCAGTAAGCGTAATCTCCGACAGGCTCGTCGGCCCGTTGGCCCATCGGCTCGTCGTGTATCACAGGGTAGCACAGATTTGGCCCGTTTAACGTGCCGACGACTCGAGTGTACCCTCGAGTGCAAGTGCCGCAGCCGGGCCCCAGCGAAATATGCTAATGCGCTAATGCGGCTGCTGGCCCTCTTAGCCTTCGCCTACTCCTGCTTCTCTGCCGCCCTACAGTCCCCAGCGCGTGCCTCGCTTGTGCCTTTATTATAGGCCGGCGCCAATTCGGTGCTGTAAATCACAATGCCCTAATTAGTTGGGGCAAGCACGACATTTTGGTTTCGATTCCAGTTGAGATATCCTATGTGTACATACATACATATATGAGGCTGTCTTTAGCTGTTCACAGTTTGTAACTAGAACAATATACTGTAGACACATTAATGTTCCAAAAGAAAAGTATATTTTACAAACTTTAGCACAGAAAAGTATCTCGTAGAGTTAACAGCATATTCTAAATTTATAGAAATAAAAAGATCTATGGTACAAAATTAAAAAAAGCAGATACGAAATAATATTGATAAAATAACTTTTTGGTATACAAAGAATTTAAAACTGCGAAAAATATATTATTAAATATATATAAGCATAAAAGAATAACTTTTACGTATACAATAAACTTTAAAATGCCAAAAATATATTATTAAATTTATATAAGCGTTGAAGAATAACTTTTATGTATACAATAAATATAAAAATGCGAAAAATATATTATTAAATATAAAATATATCGAATATATAGATAAATTTATATAAAATATATGAAATATTTTCTATTAAATACATAAGCGCTTCAGAGCCGCAAATAAGATTCAGTTTTCGTACCAACATGAGTACAAACTGGTTATAATCTGCATAATAATATATTTTTATATATTTTTTACATAATATTTATTATATAAGCAATATTCCAGAATATACCAAAACATTCGCTATTTATTGGCAGTGCGAACTTTTCGCCTGACCCAAATAGATAATTAAATAGAGCGCAGCCGAAATTTGTCTGGCCTCCGCTTCGAGGAATACTGATGAGCTGAAGAGTACTCTCTGAGTACTCCGCGTACTCTGTGGGAACTCAGCTGGCTGCAGGGCAATGAATGACATAAGGCGGCGCGTAATTAATGACATTTGCATTTACATTTCGTGGACTTTTTACGCGACGATTTAAATGCATTTTAGTGTAAATTTGAAAACGAGTTTTCCGATTTGACAACGGTGCGCGGCGGCAAACGGAAACCAACGGGAAACAGTGCCGTCGAGCACTTTGCGGTCTGTGTCCGCACATTTGTCACATCACTCAAAGTGAAGTGCGCGCAGGACCTCGAGGAGCACTCAAAAACGAATCAAATGAACGAACGAATGCATGAATGAATGAATGAATGATGACACTCGCAGCAAATTGCACGCGGCTGACCAAGTCGAAATTTGATTGCAATACGAATGGGTGTAGGGAAAGGGCTTTATAGAGTTGGAAACGGAATTGAATTGCGAACGAAGCATGAGTTGTTATCTCTCTGTCTATGTTGCTCGCTGGAGTTGATGGACTTCTGGCAATCTTGAGCGTGACTCGATGCATTTTCTCGAGGCAATCGCTCAATAATTTCTGACAGCTGTCATTGGTGTTTTTTTAGCCGTTAGCTGTTAGCCGTTACCTGGTCAAAGGGTGAGTTGGCCAATTAACGATTGATCGATAACGCTGACAAGGCGAACAATCGCCATATCGATTTCAAGTGCTTGATTTTAATTTATAATTGCCCATCAATAGAGCGGGAGAGGGAGAGGGAGCGGGAGCGGGGGAGCGAGGGATGCGTCGATTGTGGTCGATTGCCCGTGGCACAAGTGTCACCCCCCGTCGCGCACAACCCTCGGGGCACAATCCACTTGGATTTTATGGTTATTGTCCTGCTCGAAGGCGTTGGCCCGGGCGGCAGGGGCGGTTGCTCGATTGCCCGATTGCTCGAGTGTCAGTGTCAGGGTCAGCACTGTGCGTCGCCGTGTCAATTATGCGCACTTTGAACTGCTCGACGAGAAATTTACATTTTATTAGTTTTACATGCTTCGAGCATTAAAATTATTTACGATCCCAAATATTGAAGGTTGTAAATAATTTCGCTGGCACGTTCGCCAAATCGTCGGGCCCTGTCGCATCGTTAATTACGATATATGCAGCCATATAGTGTGTCCGCTTGCGTGTAACGGACATGCGCTTGACCTTTTGCCGCTAATTAGCGGCGCATTGTTTCCGATCCTCCCTCCGGAGCCTGGCTGGCTAACCTCTGCCCCCACTGTCCGCCTCTTGGTGGTCAGTCGCCTGGTCACGCGCACGTCACGTTTTAAATGCTTTGCAAGTCTGTCGCAAATCCCAGCGAGAGTCAATCAACTTGTCGCTCTCTGCGCTGATAACAATTGGCAGCAAGTCGAGAGAGAGAGAGAGAGTGGGGGAGAGAGATGCTCGCTTAGTTACCCTGTCGTAAATTCTAAAATCATTAAGCCAGACAGATTAGTACTATAGGCATCACATATGCCCAAAAAAAAGACAATTTAATCTCTAAAACAATGCCTAAAAATTTGTTTAAAATTAGTAGCATTTACAAATCACAACTGTCACTTGACAACAAAGTACTTTTGTACAAGGCCATACTCAAACCAGTCTGGACCTACGGCATCCAACTATGGGGAACTGCATCCAATTCGAACATCGAAATCCTCCAAAGGTTCCAAAACAAAACCCTGCGTCTAATCACCAAGGCCCCATTCTACGTTAGGAACCGTACGCTTCACAAAGACCTACGCATGCCAACGGTAACTGAAGAGATCGTCAGTTTTAGCTCTAAACACATGCAAAGACTCGACACCCACTGCAACCAGCTTGCAATCAACCTGCTGGACAACAGCCTCCACGTCAGACGTCTTAGGAGACACCACCCCCTTGACCTGCCTTTTAGGCCGTCCAGTGAGTGGTGACTACTTCCCTGTAAATACCCTTCTGTAAATACCCTCATCCTCATATATGTAAAACTCACTGTAAATACCCTCCCTTATATAATTTACTTATTATCAGATAGATAGATTGTAAATTAAACTGAAATAAAAAAAAAAAAATAAAAAAATTAGTAGCAGGAAAAATTTAAAAACAAACAACATTCACGCATGATATAGAAGAAGCTATATACCAAATTTGATAGCTCTAGACCTGAGATTGATATACAGCAAGTCGAAAGCAGGGACTTACATCAAGCAACATAAAAAAGTAGCTACCTTACCTTCTTTTACACAAGTCGAATATACCACTACTATTGGTATGAATCTCGTGCGAGGTATAACGCAAGCTCACCTACTGCTCGCAAACTACGGGTGCGTTTAGTCTTGAATCGAAGCTCGTTTGACACGCAAGAATGTGCACTGAGGGCATCAATTACTATGAGCAAGTGCTCAATATTAAGGATGTCATAGCGAAGGCGCAGCTGAAGCACTGCGACGAGGCGCTCAACATTTGCGATCTGTCGAGTGTGGAGCGCAAGCACAGCCTGTGGCAGCAGCTCATGCCTCGCATCCGGCCCTACTATGCGGTCAAGTGCAACGACGATGCCAGAATTGTCCAGACGTTGGCCGACCTGGGCATCGGTTTCGATTGCGCCTCCAAGAACGAAGTCAAGCAGGTGCTCGAGTGTGGCGTGTCGCCCGATCGCATCATCTTCGCCAATCCCTGTCGCCCAGTCAGTCATCTGAAATACGCACAGCAGCAGCAGGTCGCCAAGGGAACCGTGGACAACGAGTTCGAAATCTACAAGCTCTACAAACACTATTCCAATTCCAAGTGAGCATTGTCTAATCAGTCGCCACGAGGCGGGTTTATCTCTCTGCTAACTCGCCGCTCTCGCTCCCTCCCAGCCTCATTGTGCGCTTCAAGTGCGAGGCAAAGGCCGCACAGTGCCCGCTGGGCGATAAGTTCGGTTGCGAAGCGGACATCGATGCCGCCGCCCTCATGATGCTGGCCCGAGCGCTCGATCTGACGGTGAGTTAACAGTAATAATGATAATCCCACGTTTACATCGTGGTATCAGATCGCAGTCATTACAGCCTTATATATATATATATATCTATACCCATATATACTTTCACTGATACGCCTGCATATGCATCATTCCGCCTTGACAGGTAACTGGCACCTCCTTCCACGTGGGCTCGGGCTGCAGCGAGTTCGAGGCCTACGAACGCGCGATCAGGAAGGCCAAGGCGCTCTTCAAGTTCGGCGAACTGTTGGGCTACGATCTGAAACTCCTAGACGTAGGCGGTGGTTTTCCCGGCAGCAATGATGTACAGTTCGAAAAGGTAAGTTCGCTCACTTTTGAGATCATATTCAAATTAATTCATATATCTATATATATATTTATTCGCATAGATCTCGGGCATTATCAACAAGGCGGTGGAGCGGCACTTTGCGGATGAAAGCATTGAGATTATAGCTGAACCTGGTCGCTATTTTGTGGCCGCCGCATATACCCTGATCTGCAAGATACACGCCAAGCGTGAGGTGCGCAGTTCAACGGGTAAACTGGAGAAGATTATGTACTATCTGAACGACGGCGTCTACGGCTCTTTCAACTGCATACTCTACGATCATCAGGTAGTGACGGCTGAGCATTATCTGGATGATGCTGAGAGCTTGCCAACGTTCCAGAGCTTGATTTGGGGTCCCAGCTGCGATTCACTAGACAAGGTAAAGTTAAAATATATCTATGCTGTTGTGAAGTTACTACATTTGATGTTGATATATTATAGATTTCGGAGGATCTACTCTTGCCCAACCTCAACCGGGGCGATCTCATTGGCTTCCCAAACATGGGCGCCTACACGGTGCCCATTGCCAGTGCCTTCAACGGCTTCCCCTTGCCCACTACTCTGTACTTCCGGGCCATATGACTAAAAGAAATAAACGAACTCGGGCCAGTGTTAGTAACCAATTTGATTTTTTATTTCTTTGTTCTTTGTTCATTATAATTCGAGCGAGAAAACATAGTCTGCATGGCGGACAATCGACAATTGTGACAATCGTTGCAGCCTCACACACTTTGACTTCTACAACGAAGCGTTCTTCAGCTTCAGCTTCCTCATGGATTCTGCTCAATAGGTTTCTCGTAATATTTCGAAGGGAACGCCTAGCCCCAATACTGACCCTAGTTTGGGACTAGGCTGCGTTCCCTTGAAAATATTTGCGTTTCCGGTTCCGGTCCTTGAGGACCGCACGCCAGCGGCTAACTGACCCAACCGTCTGGCGGGCAGCCCGGCGAAGGACTCGGCCCAAGGAGATTTCGTAGATGACAAATGTATAAATATAAATAGCCTATGCACAATACTTAGCACGAAGTAGGTATATGTATAACTTAGTTCAAATACAATTCAATATAGAGGTACATACATAGAAACATACATATAAAAAAAAACAATTTCAAAAATTGTATTTCATAGTGTGGCGTAAATATCAAACTTCTTTCTTCTTCACATGCTCAAAAGTAGATCTATAAAATTTGTGTTCTCTTGCGTGATTTCTTGTTGTTGTTGTTTTGCGAGCGAGCTAATCACTCTTGATATGTTGCGATATTACAATATCTATATATATATATATATATTTTTGTATATATATATAACGATTATTTATGTATACAATAATTGATATGCATGTGTATATGCGGGACGACAAAGTGTCCGCTCCTGCCTTCCTGCTCCTCGTCTTCTCTTCACCTGCCTCACTTCGTCTTTATTCTTGCATATAAAGAGTACAAACTACTTATTCCATAATCAGTTCTTGGTGATTGATGCAAATGTTATATTCTTCTTCTTTTGAACGATTTGAACGCGTACAATTTTTCAGTTATAGTTTTGTTTTTTGTTTTTTTTTTTTTTGTTTTGTTTTTGTTTCTCATATTCATAAAGGATTGTAAATAGAGTATTGGGTTTAAGATTATTTCGAATTTCGACTAGGTTGCATGCTTTTGATATGCTGCTTGGAAAAAACTTGAATAAAAAACAGAAACGAGGAACGAAAGCATTTTATAATGATTGTATCTCACAACAGCGACGACGACATAGTACTACACACAATAGATGGGTACATAGATTTGCATAACGGTAAATTACGGTAACATGTCATGCACACTCTTTTCTCTTATAATTCTCAATGAGAATACTACAATAATATAGTAATAATAATAATCATAATCATAATAATATCGCTTAACTTGTAACAATTCACGATTTTCGGATATGTTTGCGTTTCTGGGGTTCCTCTCTACGGATAGAAGTAGTTGCGAGTCTTAAGCCTAGGCGCTACGACACAGATAACTTTCGATAACGATAACAATATCGATTACGTTTACGTTTACGTTTGCTTCTCCCAGGCAAGACTGGGCTAAGCATTAACAATTAACGATCTTCATTCCAACTGTTTTTTCGCTAAACCTAAGCAGCTGTCGGGCTACTGTGCGTGATTCCTTCTTCTTCATATTTTGTTTGTTCTTGGTATTGTATCTGTGTGTGTGTGTGTGTGTATCATAGATCTAACTGTTTGCAGTTTTCTCTTTTGGTTTTTGGGTTTGCTTTGCTCTTGTTTAAGCGCGTTTATGGCATTGGCATCGTTTATCAATTCAACAAGGTGGGTGTGTATCATTTGCATTTGGGTATTCAGTTTTCGATGGGGCACTTGCGGGTGATATTGCTGTTGTTTTGGTTGTTGTTGCTCTTGGTTGCGTGCATTTTGAGTCTAACAATTGCCAGAGTTGCATAATTCACGGATTCACTATAATCTATAATAAAAGATACAATACAACAACACAGAAATGGTTTGTAGGCGTACAAAAGTTCTTTGGTAATTTGGTTTGGTTTTGTTTTGTTCGTTTTGGTTTTTGTTTTTGTTTTGGGGGCATAAGTATCACTTCGTCTATGTCTGATGATGATGATCCATCATACATATAGCACTAGTATGTATAACTAATCGGAAAAACGGATGTGAATGCAATTGATACGATTGCGTATGCTGTATGGGAGTGGCATTTTAAACGCTACTCAGAAACGCCACGCTAAACATGGCAATTTGGGCCAAAACGTTCACTTGCAGTATCCGCATGAGACCGCCGCTCGTGGGTGAGGGACTCACATTGAGGCCGGCGCAGTGCATCTTCTCGATGGGCATCGCTTGCACGAAATACTCGCGATTGTCCAGCGACATGTGGCACAGTGGCTTCTTCTTTTGCGACATTTCATCGTCCTTGTTCTTCAGGTCCTCCAACAGTTTCGGGAACCAGATCAATTCGCACGAGCAGTTCAAGGGATTATCTAATGGGTGGAGGCAATCAGTATGAGACCAGAAGGCAACTTGGCCAACAACAACTACGACTTGCCGTTGATATCGATTATGCGCAGGGTGTCGATAACCGGCTCCATGGTATCCTGCGGAATGCGCTGCAACTTATTGTTCTGCATGTTGAGCGACTCCAGCGAGTTGAGGTTCTCGAACAAGGTGCTGGGCAGTACTTTGATGCTGAAAGAGAACAATAGTCATAGTCAGCACAATATTGAGCAACGCAACACTTGGTCGAGCACTTAATGGTGCAGGAGACTTGGAAGCTTTACTCATTCTTTTGCAGGTTGAGGAACGTCAGCGAGTCGCCGTAGCCGGTGAAGGCATCATCGGCCAGCACATTGATCTTGTTGTTGCGCAAGTCCAGATGCCGTAGACGGTGCAGGGGACGCAGTGCCTCACTGGGTATAGCGTGGATATTGTTGTCGCCCAGACGTAGATACTGCAGGTTCTCTGCGAATTGAGCCAGAGCTATAGCTGCGTGCCATAGATAATATCAATCGATTTACCCTCTAGACCCTTGAATGCGTCCTTGTCGATTACACTGATCTTGTTGCCCTCCAGTTCCAGCGAGTTGAGCAGTGCCAAGTGCGAGAACACATTCGCCGGCACAGACGTAATCATGTTGTGAGCCAGTATCAAGGAGTCCAAGTTCTGCAGACCTGCAAACACAATGGACTTTAGTTGATTGCGAATAGAAATACATGCGAAAGGCTCACCTTCAAAGTCGCCCTCGCTGATGGTGCGAATCTTGTTCTCCTGTATCTCAAGCTTCTTCAGCGTATCCAGAATCGAGAGCGCCTTTTGGGGCACATTGGAAAGGTCATTGCCGCCCAGATTCAAGCGCTTCAGTTTCCTGAAAATGCCAGTATTAATATAAATTTCAATAGGCATACGCATAGAAAGACTGATGTTACGTACTTCTCCAGGCCTCGGAACGCCTCGGGATCGACCTGCGTTATTTTGTTCTCGTAGAGCGTGAGTATCTCCAGCGTGTCCAGTCCTTCGAAGGCATTGTTATGTATAACTGTGATTTTGTTGTGGTTCAAGTTCAAAATTAACAAATGATACAAATGTTGCAGCGCCTGTGAATGGAGATTTTCATTGCATTAACTTTCCGAAAAATCCAAAAATCACAATTCCTTGCGCCCAGAGCCGATATCGATAACTTTGACAGCTATCAGCATTGGCAGAAAAAAGTCTGTTAAGCTCAACCCATACCTGAGAGGGCACCGTTTTCATCTGGTTCAGTGAGACATCCAGTTGAGTGAGTCCCTTGCCTGCTTGCAAATAATAATAATTAGATTGCGATCTATTCCCACAGCTTGCCACTCGCACTCACCCAGCGAACTGAGCGCATTCTCCTCGATGGCCGCCAAGCTGCTGTTGTGTATGGTCAAATGGCGTATGTCCAGGGCGAGGAATACGAATCCCTGCAGCTTGGGCAGATTGTTGTGGCGCAGCTTCAAATAGAAAATGATCGGACTCTTGCCCTTCAGCGTGCCCATGGACTTGGTAATGTGTGCCAGATCCGTGGTCTCGCACAGTATGTCCAGGCCGTTCTTCTTCACGGTGCAGATGCAGGGCGAGATGTCGCTCTGCTCCGGGCACACCTGCTGCGGTGTACCCTGGGCCAGCGCCTGGGCCAGCAGTAGCAGCAGCAGGCATCCTGTTGCGCCTGGCTTGTGCCTCCGCTGAACTGCTGCCATAATGAACTCGACTCGACGCAACTCAATCCCAGACAACAGAGCAGTCGACAGTGCTTGGCCGAACTCAATTCTCTCGAACTCAACTCGACTCGATGAGCTTTAAGATTGCTGCGTTATCGCTGGATGCTCTGATGATGCTATTTACAATTGTGTCCCTGCTTGGAGAGCATAGCCGTAGCAGAGAGCCGAGCACAGTTGGATGAGTATCGTGGAAATGGTGGAAGCGAATCTACTAGTTATGTACATACTACAACAGAAACTGAATTACGAATTAAGTGCACAATGCGCGACATGTGCGATTTTATTTGTGCCTTTTTGTGTTTTGCACAGAGCTCTGATAAAAAATAAATTGAACTAAATGGGCAGACACACACACACACCCAGGCACACACAGGCACGTACACTTGTGCCTGTACAGTTGTCATCGGAGCTGATGACTGCCAGGCTCTACGCATGAAAATCGCACAAGATGCCCATAGAAAAATCGAATTCTACGTAAAACCGAAGATCTCATACTCTAATATTTCATGCGAAATTAATATATATTAAATGGATAAGCATTTTTGTGAAAAAATTGCAAATTAAGTTAATGGAATAAATGGAATAATTAATAAATTCAAATAAAAATCAAATCAAATGCAAATAAAAAAAATTAATTTAAATAATAATTAATTCAAATTAAAAAAAAATGTTATAAGAACTTTTTAATTGAAAAAGGCACAAAATTCAAGTGGGAATATCATAGACGTGCAACAATTAATACAATACAAAGAGGAAAATGTCTGGCAAATACCACTTACGACTCACCTAATATGTTTGTCCGTCCCTATTTGATCAGTGCCAAATAAAACATGCTTCCAAATGCGAGAATTATGTGAAGAAGTCGCTTCGCTGCGCAACAACAAGTTAGCATAGCCCACGCTCCCGTTCCACTGTGCATCAACAGTTCAGCTTCAGCTTCAGCTCACACACACTCACGCACAGGACACACACACAGAGCACACATGGGAACAAAGGCAACACACTGTGCTCGCTGAGGGCGGTGGTGGTGGTGGTGTGTGTGTGTGTTGAGGGTGGTGTTGGGGCTGGCAGCTGCTAGATGGTTGGCCCTGCGGTCTGCGGCTGGCGGGGCTGTGTGCTCGCGTCTGTGTGCGTAAACTCGGTCAGAGTGTGTGTATAACGATGTAACGGAAAATCGATAGCATGCCAAAGAGTTTGTTGAGTGGCACAGGCAAGTGGTGCCCCCGTGTGACGCCAACTGGAGCTAAGCGCACATACTCCTCATGCCTCAATTGCTAAGTGGTATCTGCTGGAATTGTTGTTGCGACTGCAGTATGAGCATTATTCCTATGCCAATTCCAGTTGGGATTCCTTTTCCTTTTCCGTTTTCTGCTGCTATTTCAGTTTTTTCGCTTCCGCGCGCCGACACACGCAGTAAGTGAATGTAGGTGCGTGCGTGTGCGTGTGCGTGTTTGTGTGTGTATATGTGTGTATAATGGGAGAAAAGAATACGAACAGCGCGAGTAAGAAGCACGTTTACTTGGCAAAACCGACGACTGCGGACTAAACTCGACTTTCAAATCTGAATGTTTGCCGTTTTTCGAGGGGGTTGTTTGGCTGCTCGCCATTGCAGTGCTGGAAAGCGTCAAAGCGTACAGCAGCAGTGCCGGCGTTGCCACTGCATCTGCAGCAATGGTCACCCTTAAATGGCCACACTTATCGGCTGCAGCTGGCAATCGAAAGGCGCGCGGTAATTGAATTTGAATTTGAATTAGTTGGAATCGCAGTAGGCATTCCGAATTGCGTCGAGTCTTCTTTAGGTAGACGTGCAACACACATTCTATTCATATTGTAATTCACATCATACACAAACGGGCCAAATTTTTCTAGTTTCTACTTTTAATCAGCATTTTTCCGGAAAATGGTTGACTTTAACAAAGAATTTTTTATGAAGCTCCTTTGTGAGTTTTTTGCAAGTCTCTTTGTTCAATTTTTCGGATGCGCTTTTACCGGAGCCCCGGGCGCGAATTCCATACAACATGCACTCACCTGGGGTGGCGCCGTACTGGGCGCAACGCAAGCCTTCCGGATTGTCTCTGGTGCACACATCAATCCATGCATCTCGATCGCTGCTATGATCCTGAAGAATATTGAAATAGCCGAGGGTCTCTTCTATATACTCATTCAGCTTTTGGGCTCGGCTGGCGGTTTCGGTATCGCATACGGAATCGTGCGTCGTGACTCCATGAAGAAAACGTTTTGTGTCACAAACGTTGTAATTGATCCATGGTGGAAGTCAATACTATTGGAATTCTATATGACCGGTGCATGGGTATTCGCCATGTGCGCGTCGTGGAATGTGGCCAACGAGAACATGTTGGAGACGATCTCGTTGCGCATCGGGCTGGTTGTGGCCATCGGGCACCTGGTCGGAGTAAGTGCTACAACACGGAGCCACACCAGACTACTCTATGCATTGCACTGAACTCTGCCTTATCGCTATTCCACAGGGCTATGAAACTGGATGCAGTATGA
Organism: Zaprionus bogoriensis; assembly: GCA_035046045.1. NCBI lineage: Eukaryota > Metazoa > Arthropoda > Insecta > Diptera > Drosophilidae > Zaprionus > Zaprionus bogoriensis. Next base: position 2,677,969 of record JAWNOI010000066.1, on the reverse strand, counting down.
ATCCATTCCGCGCCCTCTGGCCAGCCATTGCTGCTAACTATTGGGATTACGTGTACGTCCCTGTCGCAGTTCCCATCGTAACGGCTATACTGCTGGGTCTTGCCTGGCGCTTCCTCTACCTCCAGGGAAATGATGAGAGTAAGCCAGGAGCCGCCCAGGAGTAAGCAGCTAATTAGCCCACTCAATTTTTGTTTAATATTTCAATACTGCGAGTGGGCAGTAGGCATAATCAGATGTATTCAACTGCCGTTTAATTGGAGTAAAATTTTGTTGAATTGCAAACCTACAATAAATCGAATTGTAGGAGCGCCGCAAATTCACTTCTGTTGTCTCATTCATTGCTATCGTCGTCGGTTATCGACGCACATGAGCGAAATCGATTTATCGGCGTGCTGCGCGCTCTTTTCAAATCTCCACAGGGTCTTGATCAGAGGCAGACAGATACGGATAGGAGCAGGCAGACAAGCGGGAACAGACAGAAACAGAGATGCAGAGAGAGAGAGAAAAGAGATAGATAGAGAGAGATAAATAGAGAGATAGATAGAGATAGATAAAAAGAGAGAAAAGAGATAGATAAATATATATAGAGAGAGAGAGAGAGGTAAATATATAGAGAGAGAGGTAAAGGTAGAGAGAAATAGAAGTTTAAGACACAGAGAAAGACAGAGACAGATATAGATAGATATAGAAAGGCAGACCAACGACAGATGTAGATGTACATACATGTCGATGTTTATAGGTGTTGATGTAAATTCATGAAGATGTACACACATGTAAATCTATGTAGATGAAAATCTACATAGATGAAGATGTACATGTAGGCGTAGATGGGGCTACTGGACTCTATATATATGTAGTGGGCGCTGACTTTTATTTAGCTACAGGTTTTTCGGGGCAGTCGACATGTACAGGTGGGGAACTCACAATACTCCAGTTGAATACAATTATTGCTACGAATCGGTGTACAAAAACTTTGAAAAAATTTTATTTGATTTTTTAAAATTTACATCGCGTGGTTAAATCATGGGAAATTTTAAATTCGATATGGAACTCGTAAAAAAATTGCTTGCGGAGTTCACTGGAACAGCTATGATGATGACGCTGGGCTGTTCGGCGACGACGAGGTCGATTGCCACGCCACAGGTGGAGATCGGCGGGATCACAATTGAATCCATACCACTGGCGACGATGTCGCCGAACTATGCCATCAGTTGGGGTCTCTCCTATGTGGCGGCAATACACACATTCGCCTTCTTGTGCGGTGCCCATCTGAACCCCTGGGTATCGGCCTGTGCTACGATCGTCAAGGTGATGGACTGGCAGACGATGCTCTGCTACTTCCTCTGCCAGCTGCTGGGCTCTCTGGTCGGTGCCGGCATGGCCCTGGGCGCAGCGGCCAACAACTCGGGCGACATTTGCCTCACCATGTCCAAGGATGATGTCTGGCGGATTATATGTCTGGAGTTCATGGCGACGGCCCTGCTGCTTTTCGCCTACTGCGCTATTTGGGATAAGCGCAGCAATGGCGCCTACGATTCGTTATCCCTGCGCGTCGGCTTGATTATTGCCGGTCTGTGTTATGCCATCGTGAGTGCATATAGAGCGATATATATGCCATGTGTATAATCCATCTCCATCCCACACAGGGTGGCTATACCGGATGTAGTGTTAACTTTTTCCGTTCCCTTTCACCGGCCATTTGTGCGCTGAAGTTCGACAATTTGTGGTGTTACTTAGTCGGCCAAATCATAGCACTGCTCGTGCCCGTCCTGTGGCGCTTCGCGATTGCCGAGGATGATCCCGAAAAGATGGACGAGGCTTAAGTCCTCGGGCAAAGTCTAACTAGAAGTCGCGGCCGGCAGTTGGAACTGAACTAACATCTGATGGTGTAGGTGATTGTAAGATGCATTTGAGAATAAATTCTCATTTGCTTTCAATTCACATAGACATAGGTGTATTAACGGCTCGCCTCGGCCGAGCTCCCAGTCGAGTTCAAGTTCCTATCGAGTGTCCTTTGATGCCGATCGGGTTACGGCCGCACGTGGGCGTAATTTTCTCGCAATTAGGATGCGATTACGATAATGTGAGCGCAGCTCGAAAGGGTAATTGAAGTCTGCTGAATGGTGTGCGGTGTATGGTGTATGGTGTACTGTGTGTATGGTGTTGCATGCCGCCGTCTGCTCGGTTTCTTCTCCGGCCTGTGGCCACGTGCCCGCCGACGCCTTGGCGCCGGGGCAATTGTGATGCCACGGACCAGGGGCGAAGCGGTAGAAACAGTTTCAATTTGCAAGCATGTTGCCATCGTCTTGGGGTTGTTTCAGCTGACGGATTAAGTTTTCAGGCCAAGCCGTAGCAGATGCTGGCTTGGGCTGGCGCGCCTGCCTTCGTGGGGATTTGTACAGAATTTGAATTTAACAAAGTGCAAAATCCTTTGCACTTTGAAGACTGATTGACTTCTTATCCTTGAATGGATTTGAATGGAAATATTCACGGCACACCCTGCCCTCCTCCTCCTGGTCTTTGTGCATGTTGATGTAGCGTAAACAAACGGAAGATAATCAAGATGTAGAACACAATCCGACTGTCAGCAGCCTTGTGGCGTCTTCGAGGGCGGCGACGGCGACGCTGACGGCGTGCAGCGCGGATGAAATTTAAAACCAAACAAACCCGTTGCAGAATCAAAAGCCAAAAGGCCAAAGCAAATTACAGCGCCCACATGCCGCATGCCACATGCCACCAGCCACAGTTACAGTTACAGGCAGGCAGGCAGTCAGGCAGCCGCACAGTGGAGCAGCCGGGGGGCAAGAGGTGCAAGGGGCGGCCCGGTGAAAATTGTGAAACGGATTTTCGCAATTTCACTTTGTGCTCGTCGGGGAAACTGTTATTAACTTAATGAAGGAGTGTTGTGCACACACACGCACACACATTCTACCTGACACGTGATTCGGATGACTTCCGTCACCAGCAAAGTGCAGGAGAAAGAGCAGGACAGCACGCGCCGAGGGGGCCGAGATATGTTTCAGGTCATCTATGTAGCCAAAGGTGTTGATATCTTGCCATTGTCATCTTTATAGATGCAAGCGCTTCTTGGAAAGTGGCAATTGAAATCGTTCTCTAATCAGGGGAGCCTCGCGGACGAGCAATTGACGAGCTTACTGCAGATAGCTCTTTGCTCTCTCAATTTTATAATTAATTTATCTATTCTCATTTTCAAATATGAGTTTAATCTACAGATTAAATAAATTATGAATAAGATATTATTGGTATTATTGCTTTGAAGTTTATAATTACAAAAAGTATAAATTATAAGGTTTATATGACTTACATTGTTTAGAGCGCTGCATTAGGAATATGATATCTTGCTCTGTCAAAGATTATCATTATATTTATTAAGATTACTATTATTATTAATAATAATAATAATATTATAATAATATTATTATTATTATTATTTTTTTATTATTATTTTTATTATTATTATTATTATTATTATTATTATTATTATTATTATTATTAAGTTTTATTATTATTATTATTAAAGTCCAAGAACTTAAAAAGTATACGGCTTTTAATTGTAAAAAAGAGGTAGGTTCTCTTTTTTATATTCAAAAAATTTTCTAAAAATATCATTATTTTTAAAATATGGGATAACAAAAAAACTATGTTTATTTTAATTTTCAAAAACTCTATCTGACCGTTAAAATTAAATAATTGTACTGCTCATATAAAATTTTATGTGCGTCTATATTCTTAATTCTTACCAGAAACATTAATGTTTAACAAAATCGATAAGAAAATAACCATAATTTCATGGTTATTTCGGCTTTTTAATACAAATATCAAATATCCTTATATATCGTATGTATGTATGTCCTTATTTACCAATTCAAAACTATAGCAATATTTATAAACTGCCTCTTCTATACCTTGCTTATCAAATATTCTTATATCCTTCTTTTTAATCAAATCGTAACTATGGTATATCAATATTTATACAAAATCCAATCAGATACCCAAATTTTTAGTTATTCGGCACTTCAATTTTAACTTCACTTTCCTCTCTAAATCGTACTACACCTTATGTCCTCCATGTCATATATAGTATCTCGCTGCCCCAACGTCTTGATTAAATCAAACAAATTATACCAACATATTCATAAAATCCAATCAGAGTTATATGCACACTCTCAGCTTGTCAGACACACACACGCACACTCAATGAGCCGCATGTTTGGCTAATAAGTACATACGCATGTTTAGGCCATGTACTAGCACTTAGTCGCAGCACATGCGGCTCATTAGCCGCTTGCAACTTGTTGTTGCATAAGTTAACAAGTGTTAACACAAATCCCTCGGTTGGCGTAATTAAACCAAGAGCTAAGCGACAGCACACATGCCAGCGCACCCACGCACGCACGCACACACACACACACACACACACACACGCGCAGACATGTGAAGTGTATCTGTGTTACATAGGGAGCATGTGTGTGCGTGTGTGAAGCTCATCTCGCAAAGTGGCAGGTTAAGTAAACAGTTTCATTATGCGAATTCAATTAAAATTTATTCAAAACGTCAACGACAGCTTCTTAAATCTGCGACTGAAGCAGCAGCAGCAACAACAACAGCAGCAGCAACAACAACAACAGCAGCAACAACAACAGCAACATCCACAACTAGAAGCCTGCAACAATGTATCTGAATCTGTAACTGTAACGCGCCAGCTATGTACAGATACATGCACACACACACACGCACACATCGACACTCGCTTGCCCGCCCTTGTGTGCGTCTGTATATACTGTCTGCCATTGGCAAAGGGGTGTGTCCTAGGCTGCGACACGCCCCCACGCAAAGCGCAGCGCGCAAGCGAGACAACCCTAGCGAGCAGCAGGTTTGCTGCCAGAGACAGCGCACAAATGTATCTGTATCTGCGAATGTATCTATAGCTGGCCCGCTGCTGCTCTAGCTGTATCTGGCACTTGCTGCTGTAGCTGTAGCTGTAGCTGTATCTGTAGCTGTGCCGTGGCTGCTCTGCTGCCGCTGTAAGTGGTGTAAATGGCAATTTGTGTGGAGCCCGCCGTCGCCCCCGCACGGTAGCGATTATCAGCGTGCAGCAGCAGCAGCAGCAGCCGCCGCCGCGTTGACAGACAGACAGCTCGTACATAGATACATACGTATGTGTGTGTGTGTGTAGATACATATCTATTCATTCGCATTCGCGCTTTTGTGCCGTATCATCGTCCCTGCTCCGTCATCATCATTATGATCGACCATTTTCCAAGTGTCTTATTTTTTGGTATTATTTCTTTGTGCGCTAAATATACAGATACACTCGCTCGCACACACACACACTCACACACATACAGCTGTCTGTATATCTATGTATACCTGCCCTATTGGGTTATTTTCAACTTCCGCTGCAGCGTCGTCGTCGTCCGCGCAGGTATCCGCTGACAGTGCCCATCTCCCCCTCCTACCGTCCCGCCCCTCGCCTGTCCGCCCTCTTTGTTCCGATGTTATGCGATGTTCAGTTATAACTAATAAAATTACTCAGCAACAAATTGTATTTGACGCCAAACAAATATTTGGGCAGAGTTGAGAGCGTTGCGCAGGTTTTCCTTGTTTGTTTTTGTTGCTATTGTTGTTCTTGTTGTTGTTGCTTTTGTTCATTTTTTGTTGCAATTTCCACTGTGTTTGGCGCCTCGGACGCTATAAATATTAATATTATAATAGCTTTATAATGCTCTCACTTGCCTGCAAGGCGATCGATAGGGCTACTGTTCCTACATGCTGCCGATATTGCTGGTTTCCCATATTAATAGGTCAAGCCCGGTTGATATCTGTACTATATAAAAGCCAGGTTTTATCCTAAAACATATTGTACTTCATATAGTTTTAAGTAAAGTTCGTCAAAGTAAAGTAAAGTATATATTAATCAAATTAAATCTTTGCGAAATTTAATCATATCGTAATTAGTATATTGAATCCAACTACAAAATAAATCACATAATGAAATTTCTAATAAAAAACATATTCACAAGTTCTTCATATAGCCTTAACTATAATATGTCAAACTTTTGTGAAGTATATATCATATATCAAATTAAATCTATACACAATTTAATCTTATTATATTGAGTATATTGAAAAACTAAACTAAAAACTTCAAAGTTAAACCCATTCGTATATGCCCATATTCGACGGACCCATCTGACGACGCCATAACTTTTGACAGAGATGCCAGATCGCTTAATGACATACCGCGTTTGAAGCGTCAGTCCAAGCAGATTTTTACCATGGAACAATACACGTCACGCGAGCGCTCTGAAATAGTTGAAATTTACATTCAACAGAACAAGTCAATTGTGAAAACTCAACGTGCTTTTAAAAAATTAAAAAATGTAAAAAGTGCGCCTTCTAAGAACACCATTAAGCGTTTATACGAAAAATTTACGACTGGTGAGGCTCTTTCTAATCCGAAGAGGCCAAATAAAAGTCGACCAAGGCGATCGGACGAAAATGGTGTCGAAAAATGGTGATTTGGACTGGCCACCGCGTTCGCCCGATTTGACGCCGCCTGACTTCTTCTTGTGGGGATATTTGAAGTCAAAGGTTTACGTTAACAAGCCAAGGACCCTAGAAGAGCTCAAGGACAACATTCGTGAAGAAATAGCCGCTATTTCGGCCGAAATGTTGGCGAAAACGGTGGAAAATGCTGCATGGGTCCGTCGAATATGGGCAACCCTGTACTCGTATCACATCAACAAGGAAATTCTTAATACAAATTTTTACAAGTCACTTCTAGTGTAATACTGTAAAACTTATAATATGAAACTACCTATATCACATTATATTAAAATCATTAGTCAATTGCTAAAATGTATAAATATTACATAGTATATAAATTATAACCAACTGAGCTCATTTTAAATCATAAGCTAAATATGAACATTATCTCGAGATCTGCTCCCAACTATCGGAACTCAAGCTTTAAAGTAATAACATATGCGTATATTTTTAAAGAATACACTGACAATAAATATAATATATAGAATGTATGTATACTATATAGAGTCTTTGAAGAGGATGTGCTCGGTCACGTCTTTGCTAACGAGATAAAAAAGAAAAAGGATGACCTAAGATTCTGTTAGATTCGCGCTTGTGCCGTGTGCTAGCCGATCTAAGCAGGGATATAGGCTGGGCTATCCCTTAAAAACGAGCCGGAAGGTGTCCTCTGTCCTGTGTCCAATGGCTGCCGCTCAACACGTTCTACAACAGCAACAATAACAACAACAACAACAAAAGCTGTGTGTGTGACAATAAGCAACAATGGCAGGCAGGCAGGCAGCAGCACGAGCAATTGATGATAATCACGATAACGATGACAACGATGGCGATGATGGCGATGAGCAGCGGCGGATGAGGAGCAGATGAGCAGCGGTAAGGGCAACGGCAACGAGAGGAACGACATTTCGCGCTAACGAATTCAATTGAGTTGAATTTTTCATTTAACGTTTATTTAACTTTTTTGTTTTCGACGACGACGGTAAAAGCAAGCAGAGAGCCAAAGGCACAAACCAGCCGCAGGGATTCGCATGCAGAGAGAGAGAAAGACGCAGTGAGAGAGAGTGAGAGGGAGCTAGCTGGAAGCAAGAGCGAGAGAGAGAGAGAGAGAGAGTGAAAGAGGGGGCACACGAGTCGATGGGGAAAGAAGCATCATCTGTGCCAGTGTCATGCCACATACGTGCTCGTACGCGCATGTATTTGTATCCTATGTGATGAGAGGCCTCTCTCTGTGTGTGTATGTGTGTGTGTGTGTGTGTCTGCTCTGATTGTGCCAATGGCCGTCGTATATATGGATTCGTTCGTACTCGCCCAGAAATTTATGCCTAATGGCGATATTGTTGGTTTGCTCTACCACCACCCCCTGCCCGCGCCTTCTCCTGCTGCCTACAACCATCCAGCCTGCCTGCCTGCCCCTTCTTCTCCTTGTTGCACATTGTGTCGTTGTCGTCATTGTACTTGATTATTAAATGACACATTATGTGATTTTCAACATGTTCGGAAACTCAGACGAGCTGACAAAGGGCCAAGCCAGGGAGGCAGAGAGGCGTGCAACGGGGCAGCGGGAGCGATAGGCGGACGCACAGCATCAGCAGCAGCTACAGCTACAGAGCTAGAGCAGCTCACAGCAGTCGTACTCTCACTCGTACCCACTTCAAATTGAATTCAAAGCAAACCAAATGGTTGACTGACTGTTCGACAGACGTACTCCCATTCCATTCTCCTCCTCCTCCTCCTCCTCCTTCTCCTCCTCTTTCCTGCTCTTCCTGCCTGCCCCACTCCAGAGCACTGGCCACTCCGCCCCTGTGTATATGTCAGCCAGTTACATGAGCATATGACAGCCATAGAAGGCATTCTATAATATGTTCATTGAGGCGGGCACAGCTCGGAGTGGTTACATTGGAGTTAACTCGCAGTCAATGCAGTACATGGGTGGAGTCTTAAATGATCTAGAAATGTTGGAGTTTTATTTATCTGGTCTCTAAGTAGTATAGATTTCCTTGCCGGAACTGAACCATTTGCTGGGCATCTGCAGATTGCAGGAGCTTTCATTTTAAGTCTATAGTACAGATTATGACTCAATACTTCCTGCTAATTAGAACTGCTGTCGTTAAATTCTTAATATACTACAGTATATGTATTATTTAAATACAGAGCTGAACTCGATTTATCATAATGATAATACTTAGCAGCTTCAGATCGTAATTATTTTAATTTATACCTTACAGTTTACTCCCTGATAATTTGATTTAATTGCTAATGATACGTGGGTCGTTCAATATGTCTTTAGAAAAAATAAATAATAATAAATATAAAAACACTGTTTTTTGCAGAAATTTTTTTTTATTTTTCAACATAGTCCCCTTTTAGCTCTACACACTTTGCCAATCGTTTTTCCAACATTTTTATCCCGTCCAAAAAATAGGATTTCATTCGGACTTTCTAAGGACTTATTGAACGACCCTCGTAGTATGAAATATGCAAATTATAATACTTTAGATTGTGTATTATAAAAACAAAATTCTGTATTCAAGTCGAGCCACTACGAATATAAAACTGAAACTGAAATAATAATGCTATAAAAAATCTATATAATAAATATTCAAACTAGGTAACTCTGATTATTCGTTTTTGGAAAAATATTTAAGTTAGACAAATATGCAACTCACATAGCTATAGCAACATTTCAGCTTTATTTTCCAACACAGAAAAAAAATACAATTAGAAAAGGCTCTTTAATTTGATTTCGAGTTAATTTATGCAGCTTCGCATTTTTGCCTACCTTGACTACGCCTCTGGTTGAAAGTTTATTGTAAATGGCGTCGCACGGTCGCGCCTCCTGGCCTGGGCGTATAACCACTCCCCCTTTTTGCAAGAGTCATAGACGCCTGCACATGCAACAGCAATAGCATTGGCAACAGTGGCAGCTTGTGGAAGCGGAAGAAAGTGTGCGTGCAACCCCTGAAAAGGAAGAGACAGCCACAAAAGCCGTTAGCTGGAAGTGGTTGAGATGTTGCGGCTGTTGCAGCAATCCAGCCCAGATACGCATACAACTCAGCGCTCTCCTAGCTGTCCCGACTGTTCCGGCTCTTCCGGCCGTTCTGGCTGTTCAAACTTTGTAATACAAATAAATTGAAATTGCGCACACAATGCGAACCCAAGACATGCCCAATCCCTGCCCAATCCCAGCCCAATGCAGGCCCGATGCCTGCCAGACCAATGGATAGTCCTGACTTCGCTCACAGCCAGAGACCCAGTCGCAAACGCAGGCAGGCACGCCCTTTGTGCAGCATAATGAAATTAAAAAATAAGTTACTGTTGCCCGACTACAACAACAACAACAACAACAACAACAGATACAACAAGAGCGAATTCATGGAGCGAAAAGTCCATTATGTCATTAGGAGGGCACAATTCGCAATTCAATGGGAAAAAGGTAGCAGGAAACGTTGCCAATCAAGTCGCCCGAGTGTTGCGTTCCACGCCGAGATTCAAATTACAGTTACGCCAAATGTTAGCATTATCTGAAGAACGCACAGTCGGAGTTGAGTCGGAATGAACGTGTATAGCCATATAATGCTGTACATAACATGGCGACGAGGGTGCTTCCTAACTGCGAGCTATATTCGAAAAGTAATGCAATTAGAACTCAAGTTTAATTGCTAAAATTCCAACAAAAATATATGTTTTTCGATCGAATAGCCAAATCAATATTGAAGTCATATTAAGATCGATTCGCTAGTTCTGGTTGAGGTTTTTTAAATTACTAGAAATATATATAAGGTAGACAAACATTTAAGCTTTATTTTACAATACAGAAAAAACACTTAGAAAATGTTATATAATTCGATTTTTCAATTAATTTATTCAGTTTTGGGAAAACCCTTCTTTTTACATATTTTTTCTATGCTATTATATCAGTATGTTAACATTATTATTCAAATTCCCTAGGAACTAACATCAATTGTTCTCAAACATATTTTTATACTAATGCTGAAATTGTTTAAAATTTTTATACGTTTTACATTGAAAAAGACATAATTTGAATATACCTAAAATATTGTCTGTTGAAGAAGTTATGAGTGTTAAAAATTCACTTGGAAATACTATGTAGAGAATTTCATTCCGAAAGTATTTCCATAGTTTACTCCAAATTTTAAGGCAAAATTAAAAGAATCAAAACTATCGTGTAATTTTTACCCAAAACTTTTAATTCTTTTTTAAAGATTTAAACTATGAACTCTCGGATTCACAATTTCTAAGAAACTTTCAGCTGTAATTCTAAATCTGGAGTGCATGTTAATCCAATATCGGAATACTCATACCGAGAGCCTTTCTTTGCTGCATGTATGATTTCTGCCATCTCATGCACACGAAACTGGTTTAATGACTTACATAAACCTCATTTAGGAGCCTAAGATATGGGAACATTTACTGTTACAGGAATTTGGACGCTTATCTAGAGCCTCATCTGGGACAGGCAGACTTGAGCTAAATGAAATGAAATTTGTCATGGTGTCAAATGAACTGCAGATCTTCTCTCTGCTCTCCGCACTCTCGTATTGCAGTCGCAGACTGCCCCGACGACGATTGATTGCTGATTCCTTGCCTTCGGATTACCATTTGCCACTTGGTTGTGGCCAGATTTCATTGGGCCGTTGTTCATTTCCTTTGACCGTGATTAGTTTGTGGATTTTCTCATCTCGCACTATACCATAGTTTTCTGCTCTCTATTTTTTTTTATCGTTTAGTCAGGCGATGGGAGATGTTATCGATTGAACCGAGAACCGACGGCTGCGGCTGCTCATTTCCGTATTCCGTATTCGATTTGAGCAGACCGAAATAAGGAAACCAGCCTGGACCCGGCCAGGCAAAGGACCAAATGCGATGGCACATTAGAGCCGACTGAAGGGTCGCCGGACCCGTAGGCGGGGTCGCTGGTGAAAGTTACCAACTGCCGGCCAGCAGCAGCCAGGGCTAACGGCAATTGCAATGAAATGCGTTTAATTCCATTGCGAGTCTTAATGTTAATTACAATATTATGACAGTTTGGTGGGTCGCGATGAATAATTATCACCTCATAAATTGTGACAAACCGCAAGGCGCTTTTTATATAGTACGCGTTCACGTTTACGTTCCTGTCAGATGTCGGCAGTCGGCGGCAGTCGGCGCTCTTGACTTGCGGTTCAACGCCGTTGCTGTTGCTCGGACGATGATTAATCGCTCGAGTTATTCGAGTCGGCACCGGCACCGGCCCCCGGCCCCCGGCCCCCGGCCCCGGACCCGCTCGACAAATGCAATCAACGTCCGAACTAAACTGAGCCGACCCGACCCGACTCGACGCGCAGCCGATTCCGTAGCACCAGCAACAGCCCCAGCCCCAGACCCAGCTCCAGTCCCAGTCCCAGTCCCAGTCCCAGTCAAGTCGCAGTAGTCGGACGAACGTAAATGTTGTGAAAAGCAAATCTAATTACACAAATGCTCGCCGACTATTTGAAAATGGGCAATTTCTCAAGATAGTTATCTAATTAATAGGCCCAGCCGTGGGCTACTCCACAGTCCCATTCACATGCACACACGCAGACACTCACACACACACGTCAACACCCCGGCCAGTTCCAGTCTTAATGAGTTATGTTAAGAACAATGGACAGCGCATGTATATAATATCTGGCCCTCCTCTGCCTCGATCTCGCCCCGCGCACCTTGCCAAAACATCGCTCCGAATAGGCGTTACATCAATTTATATATAACGTCAAAAAAGAACTGCAAATAAGTAGTGGTTTGTCAAGCTGGCGGTGGCACTAGCAAGATACCCCGCAGTTGTTTTTATTGGAAATTCATGTAGTCTATATGGTAGGGCCTGTTGAGAATCTATATCGGTTTATTTATTTTTAGTTAAAGCAATTATCAAACTGTTCAAGTTTCCAGAGTTTAAAACACTGAAAGAGAATATTATACCAAGCACAGGTTAAGAACTTTACTGAGCTTCAAAAATTAGAAGTATTTACGATTATAGTCAAATAGTTAAATTTTGCAATATTTTGAAATTTGAGCATAAATCTAGAAATTCTTATATATATTTTTTAAGGTAAAAAGTTAAAGAAATAACGATTTTAGTTTCTTAATCAATCAAATGAAATGAAAGATATCTAATCTTCTCAAAACTGCAAGATTTTCATACTATGAGAATTTTTTACGCATTTTGCGCGATTTTAAGGAATCACAAAAAATGTAATATTCTATTTTGGGATCTGCAAGTGAAGAGCCTGCTCTGCTTATGTCTTAATCCAGAATATTCCTTCTTTTTACAGCTGCTGCCTATTACGACTCAGTTCCAAATGCCAACAAAGTAGTGCTGCCTGCTACCTATATATCCACCTCAGTCACAGGAAATTACAGGGTATGGGAGGCCGCAAAAACACAAAGTGGCTGCGATGCGTTCAATTACCCAGCCAGTTCCAGTTGCTGGAGTAGTCCTCCCGCCCGCTTGCTCCCTACCCTGTTAAAACAAAAGGTTGATTGAGTGACAATTGAGTGCGAGTGCGAGCGAGATGGCCACTCTTTCTCTCTCTCTCTCTCTCTCTCTTTTTCTGTGTGTGCGCACAAGAAGTTAAGCTCATTGCGCATTTGACGCGCCGTTTGACGTTTCTCTTTTGCGACAGAGCGCGCAGACGTCGCTCATTAATTGACACTCCCTCCCAAGGGGATCAGCTGGGAGTGTGAGAGGCAAAGCGGGAGCGAGAGGGGGGATATACCCATGATTGTTGCTCTCTTTTGTTTTACGACGCGGCGAAAGCGTCGCCTGCGCGTAATGACATGAAATATGCCGTGCATAATCAGGCCGCTTAGCACCGATTAAGCCCGAAGTGCACGGATACACATACATGTACCATATGTACGAGTGTGTACTGGCATATGGCAACGCAATTCCGGGTCTCATTATCGCAGATCGTGTAAAGCAATCGCCTGTAATTAACCTGTTAGCGCTTGTTATGCAAAACCGATTTGCTGGCGAGGTTCTATTGGCGCTGTCATTAGTCAACCGTGGGATAGTTGGCTGGGAAACCGTTCGAGCAACCCGTTCGAGTTCCCTAGGGCAGCGCGAGCAACTCGGCCAGCGCGCATAATTGATATTTTATTGGCAACAGTATCGTTTGCCCGACAACCGCAACCAGATAATTTTGACCAAAAATGGCAAATTCGATATTGTTGCAGTTGACTCTGGCCAGTCCAAGTTCGGCCCGGCCCGGCCCGTCTCGGCTCGACTGGGCCCGATTGGTGTTAATGACTTAATTAAAGCTGCAGACCGGCTACCTGCTGCAGCATCCTTCGGTTGCAGGCTTCAGCTCCTCCTCGCAGTAGTCGACAATTTCACACTTTTTGCGTTGAACGACAGACGAAAATAAAGTAAAGTAAAATGCGAAAAACAAATAAAAACCGAAAAAAAAACTAGAAAGTAACGTAACCCGGCGTGCCGAAGTTTGCATACCCTTGCGAAAGCTGCGCAGATTGTTCCAATAGTGATTATATAAAGACAAAGTTAAGCAGTACCAATACAATTAAAAAAAGATTTTCAAATTAAAGTTTTTTTAGATCGGAGCCTATATCTACTTGAATATTACTTTCCTATGGCACTAATAATTTTTTATAATTTATATAATAAATATTTGTCGTATTTAATTTGTTGTATTTTATTTGTACTTGGCCATGATGCTGGACTGTTGCTTAACAATGCAGCAAAATTTAGTTAAAATATCAATATAATTAATTAATATTAATTTTTGAAAATATTCATGAAAAAACTTGTCTGATTTTTATGACGCTTAGATATAGTAAAATATATTATACGTACTTGTCAACATTTTGAAAAATAATAAGCTATTCGATCTGTTTGATCAGGCCTTATTCGACTTATGCACAAAGAAGAGTCTGAATCCAGGTTTCATCAGATATATAGGCTAGATCGACGCTACTGCTCCAACTGATCAATAAGCCTAATATTTGATTGAGTCATAGATGCTTCCTTCGGAGTGTTGCAAGCAACGGGACTAAATGATCGTACCTCGCACAAGGGTATAACAAGCAACCGAGCAAGTGGTCAACGACAGTAAGCATACACACACACACACTCACACACTAGTACACACTACTCATACACACATCCTACTCACACTTGCAGTCTAATCTTGTCGTGCCGTGCTGAAGATTTCACGCATGTTTCGCGCCGCGTATCACTTGCCCCTGCCACGCAATCGTTAGTGCTGCCGACGCTCTGCTGCTGCTGCTGTTGCCGCTGGCAGCGACTGCGGCAGCACCTGAGCTGATTAATATGCGCAGTGCACAGTAGCCGAAGGGCAGCCAAATGTTCGCCTCCTTGACGGCTCTGGGCGCGCAGCTGACACTGAGCCTTTGACATTTCCATTAGGCCAACAGTCCGAAAATCACAAAATGCGACTCTGTTGAGGCCCGCTCCCCCAACCCTCTCCCGCACCCTCTGCCTGGCCCTGTCATAATTATTAAATGCAGCTCAATACGTTCGCCGAGCATTGCTCACATTGCTGGGCAACCTAATGCCCCCAGGCATTCCAGCGGAGCCTTATGACTATGGAATGCAGCCCAATCGCACCAGTCGAAGCAAACACAAATATGCGACTGGGCACTGCGACTGCTCTAAGGCCTGGACTCCAACGCCAGCGCGACTGCAGCTCCAACTCCAACTGCGACTCCGACTCCTTCTTTCTCGCTCCTTCTCTAAACGCCGGCGCAGTCGGACGGTCTGGCGGTCCAACAGAACGATGTAAATTAAACGAATGCCACGGCACAGCGCCGATCTTTCATCATCGAGCAGGCACAATTGGCGATCGTGTCCCGGTTTGGGCCCTGCCTTATGAAGCTATTTTGAAATGTGTACCCTGCAAAACGAGCAACAAGGCTCTCTGAATTCGCTCAGTTTCTGTTATTTATTTATTTTCTGTTGATTTATTTGTGTATAATTATTTTCAATCTAAACGTATTAAAATAATTTCTCTGTTGAATTCTCTTCCAATGTATACCTTCATAAACTCTCAAGTTAGACCAATTTTTAAAACAATATTCTAAGCAATAAACAAAAGCTGAAACCCTCCGCTCTCGTTGTCCGCTAGAAGCTCCGTTTAAACATACGTGGGTCGTTCAATATGTCTTTAGAAAAAATAAAAAATAATAATAAATATAAAAACAATGTTTTTTGCAGAAATTTTTTTTTATTTTTCAACATAGTCCCCTTTTAGCTCTACACACTTTGCCAATCGTTTTTCGAATATTTTTATCACGTCCAAAAAATAGGATTTCTTCACTCGGATTATCTAAGGACTTATTGAACGACCCTCGTATATTGTACCCTCGTACCATTTGTTCATATCTTTAAATATCAAATTTTCATTTATGATCTCATAATAAACTAGCGAATTAACCAAAATTGAATACAAATTTTTATAGATCAAACTCCAGCTCACACAGGGTATGTTCAAGTCGATATCCTCACCATTCGCTTTTCGCCTGAAGCTCAAAGTATTTCAATCAGTGCGCCTGGCGTGCCCAGTTTTTGATATTTTACGATTTATTAAATTGCGTATAAATTAAAATATTAAATATTTGCCGATCTCAAGACTCCTAATTACCAGTCGCTGCCTGCGTTGGTATTTTCCTGCGATTCTCGAGGAACTAACTAACGAGCTTCAATCTGCGCCGATGCCTTCGAGATACTAAAGCATACTAAGGGCACACAAAGGTCTTCTAAGGACCAAAGAGAGTGAGAGAGACAGCAAGAAAAGCGATTTGTGTAACGTTTAAATTGAATTCTGATCCCTTTTGTCAACAACAACTTGGAAATACTTAAGAGCGGTCGGGCAATAAAATATATTTACGTCAATTTCGTATTTTTATGATATTGTAAATTGGAATTCAAGAGGTCCGGCTAGGAATACACACAGCGTGTGTGCGTGGGTTGGTTGTGAAGGGCGAAGAGGGGCGATTTCGTTCTCTACAGGGTGTTGACATCCTGAGTTCGGTATTTATTGTCCAGACAGAAAGGCCCCCCTCCCGCCTCATTGGGGCAGAACATATAAATATTCAGGTACATGAAATCAGATTAAATTATCTTAAGTAAATTGAGTTGCAGACACAGCACAAAGGCAACACAACGCCCCTTTCGGGGGGACGTGTGCTTGCGCAGAGAACATGCTCTATCTGTCCTCCCTGAGTGCCATACAAGCTCACATCGCATATGCGAGGTCCTTGCGACATTGTCTAGAATCGTCCAACTGTAAAATGTACTTTCTCGCCGCGGGCGCACTACGAAAATTATTCTTTCAGTCTATTAAAACGGTTCGCTAGCTCGTTTTGCTTTTGGCCCTTTTGCGGTTAGCAGACTGTACCCCCAGACTGGTACCGCTACCCTCTCCTCGAAGAGACCTTTAAAGCTCAACCGAGCGCGCTCGAAAACACTTTTAATTGCCTTTTAATTGTTTTTGCAAAATGAAATTTCACAGCATAACGGTATTCGCTCGCTCGCACTCACATTTGGCCTAATTACATTTCAGCCTTTTGTGTCTGTCGTCCCCATCGCTGTGGTGTGGGCGTGGCAGCTAGTGACTGCGAGCTGGCAGCGAGCGCACATTTTGTCATTTAATGGACCACTGGGCGCATGATTTCATTGGGCCAGTGACACAGTGACAATTCGACAGCAGGTCGACAGATATTCGGTACTCGGTCTCAGCCATGAGCCATGAGTTATGGGTATTCATTCCAACCTGCAGTTGGATACTTTGATTAGCGCCCCGAGCGTCGCAGCCCGAAATATCACAAATGATTACTGGTTCGTTAGGCAATTAGAATGGAATTGAGATTGCTTTTTGACTGTAAACTGATTAGGCCAACGTTGCGAGGTGTAAAGGGGGCTGTAGCTACTAGACCAAAGTATGATATACTGAAAATGCTAATTCTGTTTTTGGGGGCGTGTCAGCTGAAGCGTAAGTTAAAGAGTTTGTGCGCTCATTCTAACCTCAATCTAATTAAAATATAATTGAAGGATTCAATCTATATAGCAGGGAGAGCCTGACTGTAGCTGGAATATAGTGTTAGGTTAAGGGGGCTACTGCATTATATTGTTTAATTTAAGTGAAAGATCAGTTTGGTGTTGGTAACTATACAGAATAGCTGAGGATTTGAAATAAATTCGGTTTGATATAAATTTAGTATACTTTACTGATTTTTTTCACCTATATCCAACTGAATATATGTTAAATGAGCATTCTATAAACTTTTCAAGTATATTAAAAATCATTTGTTAGATTGAAAAATAAACATATACAAACTCATTGTACTACATACAGATACTATCGAGTACTTGTATGAAAATTCATCCTCGCCTACAAAAGACCTCATTAAATTTCAGAGCTGTCAAAATCATATCAGAAAAAGAAAGATCTTTCGTTATTAAGTTTCAATTCACAACTCGAAATGAAATTCCCCCAAGGAACACCTGAGCACACACACCGCAGAGAACGCTAAACAAACGAATCCTTGAGCACAGCCACAACAAACGCGGTGTCGCATAATAGATGGAGCGACACCGCAATGAAAGGCAGACAGATTCAACTGCGATATATGCATATATAGCTATATATATGGTATATATATAGCATAGGTAAATGTGAAGGTTGTGTAGCTTGTGGGAGCCGGCGCAATGCGTGCGCTATCTGGGGGCAGGTATCTGAACGCGCGTATCGCAACTGTATCTAACACGCTGTTGCCACCGCCGGTGGCAGTTGCCGCTCACTCGTAATGCAATTATCCTAAATGCTCAGCCAACTACTCAAAAAGTCATCGTTCAGATTTAACAAGAGCCAAGCAGCGGCAACTGCCAGCTGCAGCGACACCGGTTTCAGATACAAAACGCCGAAGCGAGATACAGATACAGATACAGATACGGCAATGGCAGTGGCAGTGGCTATAGCTGTAGCATATATCGCACATGTGACTATATAGGGCCCTAGTTGTGGCTATGGCGTCGTGTCAATGGCGAATACATATGTACAGCAGAGGTAGGGAAGTGGAAGGAGCGGACGGGGTCGGGGTGGCACGGGGCACAGTGTGACGCTTACGGGGCACGCCTCTGCACGGCGGCAATTCGAAAACTCATTTACTTGTGGCATGTAAACAACTAATCTGTTAACACTTCGACAAAGCGCTAACGTTACATCAGAACGCGTTGCTTGCTTGCCACATCCTCCCCCTAGCTCACAACACCTCCCCCCCACCCTCCTTCCTTGCTCTCTCTCACTCACTCCGGTATCGCGCCATCCCCTCGCATTGAGCGAGTGGAAACCGCGCTTGTAAATATTTCCCTTATTTGACGGCATAATCAAAAGTTTCTTTGCCTTCTTCGTTTTGCGCTGCCAAAGTGAAACCTGAATTTGTGAGACTATTTCGTATTCTGTTTGGGATCGAGGGGTTAGCCGGACTGACTGACTGACTGGGGTCGGTGGCTCGACGGTTCCGTTAGCATTAAGGCGCAGTCACGAGCAACCCGACAGACCCGACAGGCCCGGCCACCACATGATGTTCAAAATTTTGCTACATTTATACAATATGTTTCAGGCGACAGTGGGTCGAGAAAGTACGGATATCCTACTAAAGCGAAGACTTTTTAAAGAGTCATAAGACTTTATACAATTATTTGAAAATTTCAAATAACATGTAGACGTATCCAAATTTATTTAAAATACATTTTAAATCTTTTTAAAATTTTAAATAAACTAGAAAACATACTGAAGCTGATCAAAAATATGATAAAAATTTATACGCTTTCTATTTAAATGCTCAATTAAAATGTTTAAAAATATATAAAGAAAATATGTAAGGAAATACTTTGAAGTCGAGAAAAGTGTTTGAGAATAACAGAAAAACTTCAATTTCCAATCTAAATGATTAAAATACATAATACTTTTTTATAATTTTTTTTAAAGTGATCTCTATAATTTGTTCTATTAGCCCAATTAGTTGGATTGTGCAACATTATCAGCTTCTCAATTTTCTCAAACTAAAGATGCCTTTTTTAATTGTTTTTTTTTTTTTTTTGTAGCTCTAAAGAAATACTTCTGCTTGTTTGGCATATTTCCGACTTATCCACTAAGCAAATAGATCAACAGAAATGTAAATAAACTATGCTGGCCCGAAACGAGCCCGATTCTATTGGCAATTGAGAGTCGTGTGTTCGACCCACTGTGCGCGTAGCTGCCGCTTTATTTGATTTCTTTATCAATATCAACGAACTGCTGCCGCTGCTGCTGCTGCCACTGCTGCTGCCTCTCACTCATCACCATCATCTCCAACACCATCACCATTGCGTTCCGCTCGCTCGTTTCCCTAGCCCGTGCCCTTTCCTTTGTTCCCCGTCCTGCTCCCGCTCTTTACCTACTGCATGTATGTGCAGCTGTATGTGTGTGTGTGTAGGGCTTATATACATTTCATTTAAACGCAGCCGGGGCTGACTACCACCGCAGCCGCAATGCCGCCGTGCGAGTGAGACGGCTAGAGCGCAAGCCTTGGCTGTGCATAGCCGGGCGGCAATTAGAGCGAGACGGCAGCAGTGTTAGAGCAGGCAGGCCACTCAGCGCAGTGCGACTTGCGACTTTGGTGCCCCAGGAACGCCTACCCAACAGCCGCTGCGCTGCCAGTGCCACTGCCGCTGCCGCTGCCCCTCTCCCTTCTCTCTCCCGCTGCCTGTCACAGACGCTGCTCTGGTATGGTGGTGTTTCAGTATCCGTATCTGTTACTCGGCTGTGCGCACGTGTATGTGTATGTGTGTGTGTGTGTGTGAGCAGCAACTCGTTTCTGTAGCGTTGTATCTGTGAGCATGTACAGATACATCTGTATCTATGTGTGTGTGCGTGTGCGTGTGCCTGTGCCTGTGCCTGTATCTGTATCTGGCAGCTGGCAGCAGTAGCTACTGCTAGCTGCTGGCTCCGCTGCCGCTGCTGCTGCTGCCAGAGTATCTGTATCTGTGGCGCGTCATTGTTGTGCGTTGCCGTTGCCATCGCAACGCCGCCGCCGCCGTCGTCGTCGTCGTCGCCACCGTCGCCGTCATCGTCATCGTCCATCGCATAGTAGGCAGCTCAGTTACAAGACCATTATTTGACGTATTTTTTGTGCGCTCGGTTGTTCGCGCTCGCTCGCTCCGCATGTCGCTGCGATAGCACTGGTTATATCCATAGCACGCCCCGGTCGCTCGGTCTCAGTGGCAATCCGGATTTGGATCAGCGGCAGCACCAGCATCAGCATCAGCCTCTGCAGCAGCAGTAGCAGCAGCAGTTGCACTCCCGTTGTTGTCGTTGTCGTCGGGTATCGTCGCAGTCTGCAGACGCCTCATTGGCATTCATTTGCAGCGATTCGCTCGCTGCTCGCGGTTCCCACTTGAATAACTTGCACAAAGGATCTCCCCAAAGCGCCGCGTGTGTGATCCTCCCGCTCGTACTACGCCTGCTCCCCAACGAGAAGCCCCGCCAAGCCGGGCAGGGCCCAGTTAATCCAAGTTAAACAGTGCTATCATCAAGTTTGCAAAGTTATATGTGTGTGGCATAGAAATCGATCCCAGTGGAACGATCGAACAGTGCGCGTGTGATCAGAGGCGCAACAGAACGAGAGAAATAAAGAGATTGAGAGAGAGAGAGAGAAGTCGCTAAGTTTGCCGTGCAACTGTCTACGTAGCTCGCTGCGAAAATTGCTTCGTTCTGGTGCGGCGGAATAGTATGCGAATTTGTTCACAGTGGATTCAACGCATAAAATGGCCGTTGGACCGACGGAGGGCAAACAGCCGCCCTCAGAGACATTCTCGCCCACACACCATCAGATTATAGCACCCAGCCCGATCCTGGCGGTGCCGACGCTCGCCTTCTCCGCCGCCCAAGTGGAAATCGTCTGCAAGACCCTGGAGGATTCGGGCGACATCGAGCGATTGGCCCGCTTCCTCTGGAGCCTGCCCGTCGCGCTGCCCAACATGCACGAGATACTCAACTGCGAGGCGGTGCTCCGGGCCCGGGCCGTTGTCGCCTATCATGTCGGGAACTTCAGGTAGGCAGAAGCTTTGGCCAGCAACTGGCCTCGGCTCAAATATCACACAGCTCTGATTAACCACGCTAGGACTGCGGGGGCGAGGCTCTAGGTAGGGCACTTTGGTTATTCGATAGTTTGCACAAAGCTTTGTTGGAGTCGGAGTCGGAGACAGACACGTAATGAGCGTGCACAATGCGCTCGTAAATTAATAAACAATGGCATTAATTTACTAATTAAAGAATCCGCTGGCAGCAGACTTTGATTAATAAAACACCGAGCGAACAATGGCATCAGGACGCGCAGCGGCTTCCGTCTGTCTATGGAATGCTTTTTCGCTAAAATTCTCGAATTACCAAAAGAACACACAAAAAATCCAAAAAAAAAAAAAAAAAAAAAAAAAACTTTAGCGAAGTATTCGCATTGCCGGAAACAGTTCATTGAGGCGAGTTCTCTGCGAGAGAGTTGAGTATCTCTCGAGAGTTCGGCTTGGAGGTCGATTAGCTGGAAGAACTCGAAGATATAGTATATATGTCTGTGTAGCATATGCATGCAATTAGACGCTTGATTGACAAACTACTCTAACTGGTCATAGATACGTACACGTCGATAATAATGCACACACAATACTCGAAGACTCCGACTCGAGATCAGGTTATTAACAAGTGGACAAACACGTCGCTGTCTCCTCACGTGTCTTCCATCTTCCAGCGTCGAGATATCATAAAACATATACTACACACATTTATCGGCGCATACGTTTCATTATAGTCTCCCTTACCACATCTCCTTTCCCCCTTACGACGGAATCAAGTTTGATATATTGCTTATGACAGCTGACAAACTGGCTGAGACCATTGACTAATGCGCCGCGAGACTTCTGTTCAAAGCAATTCACGTCGTTTTGACTAAGTTCAGATTTGAGTCAAATGGGGATATTTAAATTGTTGAGAAATCCGCACTAATGGCATTACTATAAACGATGCACTTAACCATTGCGGAATCTAGAGAATCCAATTGAAATTAAATGAGATAAATGGCGAAAAATTATCGTGGAAATAATGCTGAATTACTGCGAACTTGGCTTCATGCCAGACATTTCTAAATGCAATAAATCACAAAATGTGTAGTGGCTTGAAGAAGCAGACCTAATATGCATATTTAGTATACTGTAACGAAGTGATCTATATTATAATCTCCTCAGTTATGATATTTATGCACCTTGCAAATTTAATTTTTGTATAACAGGAATATATCACTCAAACTCATTAAATAAATCATTATAAATCATATGAACGTATCCTGAACATCTTTAAAGTAATTTGAAAACTAATATTATCCTGTGTTGCCATCGTTATATCTTCTCGCTTCGCACATCATGTCATATCTCAATCTTCTCCTGTATGTTAGATCTTTCTAAACATCACGGCCCACAGCATAATAGCCATGGGATATATATACTATACTATATAATATAGTATAAAATAATTACCGAAATCAAATCGAATATCACACAAATAGATCATCTAACATACTTATCTCAACAACTGATCAGGCTCCTTATGCAAACACGTACGATCTGCCAGGGCAATTAAACGCCAATTAAAGCCCAAGATTGTAGCTTTGCCAATATATGGCAATATCGTTATACATACTCGTACATAGACCAAATCAGTGATTTGATTGCTTTGCTCTGCTAAATAAATGACTTCCAATTAAAACAATTTGACGGATTTGAATCGACTCGACTCGCCTGTCAGCGACAGCGTCGACAATCAATGCTCATGAAATTGTTTCAAAATACATATGCCTGGGTTAGGAGTAGGAACGGGAACAGGAACTGGCACAGAAACAGGCGACAAGTTCATTACCAGCAGCACAGCAGGACATTTCGCACCCGGCAGTTGCCTTCACAATGGGTATTAGGGTTGCTTGCCTGCTGTGGGGTTGTCGCTGAATGTTTTCAATGCCTTTAACACATTATAGCAACTCTTTCATTGGTAAATCACAAATCACAATTATCAATCTCTCCGTCTCTTTCTCTCTATTTGGCAGGGAACTTTATGCAATAATAGAGAATCATAAATTTACTAAGGCATCATATGGCAAGCTGCAGGCAATGTGGCTGGAAGCGCACTACATTGAGGCCGAGAAGCTGCGCGGCCGATCGCTAGGTGAGTTAGCTATATGGTTGTAACTCGTATGAATCTGTCTATATTAATTTCAATAAACCTTTAAAAATGTATAATCTTTCATCTTTCTATTATGTCTTATCTACTTTTCCATTACAAAATCTATCAATTTATTTTTCCATAAAACTAAATTAATATCTTCTCTTCTTTGTATTTATGTTTTTATCTATCTTTATTTTTACCTATTTATTTATCTACCCATCTCTCTTTATTAGTATCTATCTTACTTTTAACACAATTTTATATTTACCGTTTATCTATTTTTTTGTACTAGTTCAATAAATATTACACTTTTATTTTTATCTATATTTATCATTTTTATATTTATTTATCTATTCACTTATACAACTATGCATCTGTGTATCTTTCAATCCTTTCGATCTTTCTAATTATCTACCTATATATCTCGCTATTAAGCCATTTATCCATCTTTCAATCTATCTATATTTCTACCTTTCTATTTCTATCTTTCATCTATCTTCTATCTTTCAATATATCTATCTACCTTTATATCTATGTATACAACTACCTCTCTATCAATATCTATATCTATCTCAAATTTATATTTTCAGGACCTGTCGACAAATATCGTGTACGCAAAAAGTTTCCCCTGCCGCCAACGATCTGGGATGGTGAGCAGAAGACGCACTGCTTCAAGGAGCGAACGAGAAGCTTGCTGCGCGAATGGTACCTACAGGATCCCTATCCGAATCCAACGAAGAAACGTGAGCTGGCCAAGGCCACCGGCCTGAATCCGACGCAAGTGGGCAACTGGTTCAAGAATCGACGGCAGCGGGATCGTGCGGCTGCTGCCAAGAATCGGTAAGTTGATCTAACGCTTCGCTGCATCATTAGTTGGCCATTAGAAGGCAACCAGGCAGGCCGGCGGGCGGGCAGGCAACCAGGCAGCTTCCAGCTCCAGTGTAATCCGAGCTGCTGCTGCTGCTGCTGATGCTGATGCTGGAGCCGGCTGAAAGCGCCGTCAAGCAAACCGGGTAAAACGATATCTATCAGCAGCCAAGTGGAAGTGGAAGTGCGGGGATCGCGCACAGGAGCAGCCCCGCTGGGGAGCAGCGGTGTGGGATGTGGAGTGTGGGGTGTGCGATGTGCAATGTGCGATGTGGGCAACTGTAGTGTGTGCCCTGCTGTGGCGTTTGCGTGCCATTTCCATTTCATTGATCCGTGCCGAACGGGTCCAACGATGACGGCGGCATCCATCGAAGCGTTCTCGATTTCTGCCGTTGCTTGCGGTCGTCGGTTTTGGCCACATTAAACTGACCGCCGACGATGACGACAGCAGTCGCGTTAGCCGGGCCACAACGGGCAGTCGGGGTAGTCCGGGGAGCAGCAACAACAATGTAAGCGCAGCTCGCGCTTCAGTTGAAAAGGTGTAACCGCTTGAAAGGAAAACGCAGACGAGGGAAAAGCAGGCGGAGCGCCGAGGGGACAGCAGTGGCAGCAGAAGAAATCAACTGGCAAAAATAAAAACTCGACCAATTCGCGCGAAGTTGAAATGAAGAAGATCCGCGCCTTGCCGCGCCGAGAGTCGCGCTGAGCTCGGCTCAGCCGCAATGCGACGCGCATGGATCCGCCACGGCCAAGTGAAAGATGGCAAGTTAAGTGGAATGACATGGCAGAAAACAGTAAGCCCCGATCTCGAGTACGCTGCTCCTGCAGATGCGCAAATATTTCAAGTTGCTTCTACCTGCTGCCGATGCTTCGCCAATCCCCTCTGCCCCTCTTCCGCTCACTGTCTCTGTCTTCCCTCTCTCGCTCTCTCTCTCTCTCTCTCTCTCTCTCTCTCTCTCGCTCTTGCTGTGTGTCGCTCGCCAACAACATTTTGGCATTCTTTAGAAATCTTGCAGGCGAACGAACCGTGTTTATTAAGTTAGGAGCTTGCCACAAACTGAATGAATCTGCACAAAGCGCCAACTACAACCACAACAACAACAACAAGTACAACAAGACGCACCGAAGCGCCCCTTCGAACGGGTCATTAGTTAAAATGATGGCGATTATTTCGCCTTGTAAAGTTAGCAGGCGGCAACGGATACACGACCATTACAACTCCATCTCCATCTCCAGCTCCAACTCCGACTGCGACTTCGACTCCGACTCCGTGCGAGCTCGAACTGCAACTCCAAAAACTTCAGCGCGTCGATGCGGTGTGTGCGCAGTGCTCCAATCCCAAGTGGCAGCCAGTCGCAGTCGCAGTTGCAGTTGCAGTCCTAGCTGGAGCCCCGTTCGCAGTTCCAGTTGGATTTTCGACTCGTGTGCAGTCATCGTGCTATTAAGCAGACGACGACGACGGCGACGCGACAAGCAGGCCGGCAAAAAAGGCCAACACACACGGCACAACTGAAATGAGAAATAAATATAAAAAATATGAAATTAAAAGCCGTTCATATGCCCGACTGCCTGGCCGAGCGACTGGAGTAACTGGCGGACAGACGGACAAGCGGACGGGAGTCTGACTGCCATTCAACGGCAATGACGATGGCATCAGCATCAGCATCGACTGCGACGGCGACGGCGACAGCGACAGCGCCAGCAATAATGATGAGCATCGCCGCCGCCAACTGAGACATTCTAACCAGATCCCAGACGGGGAGCCGGCAGGGCAGGGAGCGCAGAGGCAGGCCGAATAACAGGCGCTGACTTCTCAAGCATCGAGTGCTGAAAAATTGTTAACATTTTTGCTACTGCACTTGAGCGCTCGCTCTGAGCCCGGAGAGCAGAGCAGTTCGTCGGGGATTTGGACAGGTCTCAGGCGATATACATACACATGCACATGTATCTCTCTTGTCTCTCTTGTATCTGTTGTGTGTGTGTGCGATCGTAGTTGGTAAATCAATCACGCGCACAAGTAGACAGCATTAGAAAGGCCCCGAAATTGAGTTATTAACTAGAAAACTGAACTGTACCGAACGCAGCCATCGACTTGGCTTACAGTGGGGCAACCATTCGATTCGCACCAGAGCAAACGCATTCGAAATGGGCTTAGCGGTGGGCTACATGGGAACTATTTCGAAATGCCTAGTAATGGACTATATAAACGGGCCATTTAGTAATCTGCTTTAGTGGGAATTTTTTCGATGGTAATTCAATCCACTTTAAGAGTGAAAAACATTGAGAAGGGATTAGAAATGTCTTGAATCTTTTGCTAACTTGTATTTAGTTCTCAGGTAATCTTGTCTTTTCTAAAACTTTGTTGTATTCATGTAAAATTGTAAAAATTTAATATTTTCTCAAATTTAAAAAATTAATTGAGTAAAGAAATGAAGAATTTAAATTGAACTTTAAGATTTCATCAAAAAAATCAATTTTTAAAGTGAAAAGTCATTTAAAAACGTCTTGAATCCTTTCTTAACTGGCATTTATCCATATTATTAATAAATTGAGTATGATATTAAATCATATCTTATCTGATCTAAAATTGTTTGCAATTAGAAAATTTAATAAATTTAACTTTTTTCTTAGAACAAGATTTTCCACTTAGGCTAAAAATAGTGAAAACAATAAGAATTTAATTTTTTACTTTTAACAGAGTAAATCGTGCCTAAGTTCCTCCAAAATTGGTCTTGATGATTCTTAAGACGAATTCAGACGAAGTTTCTGCGAATCTTAAAACTGATTAGGAAGATATGAACATACTTGATAGGGCTAAAGAGGCTTGTTAACTGCGATTTAAATAGATTCAAATTGAGAAATGGCTACCCCCACAGACATTTCAAATTTCAATAGAAAATTACAGTTGAAATTAGTGAAATCATTGGATAAATTTAGAGACTGAACGCGAATGGGAGCAAACATCCAACAACTCTTGTTGTTGTCGTTGTTGTTGTTGTTACTGCTGCCTCTTGTCTTGTGGCTAATTCAATTACGAACTCTTAGACGCGAGTTCGTTCAATTGTGGAGCACCACTTGATGGACGATCCATCCGAGCGGAGATTCAGATTCGTGTAATTCAGAAAATCAACGCAGATTACTTTATGATTTTATTGCGTGAATTACACAAATGAAATGCGAGCTCGCGATAGCCACTAAAAATCTACCCACACACACACACACACAGAGAGAGACACGAAAACAGAAGCCAAATTAGGAGGCACAGTGGGCGGGTGTCAGTGAACAGCGCACGAAATATGCGGGCGGTGCGGGGGGTAGAGCAATTTGTCAAGCTGCGAGAATGAAATGAGGCAGCAGAAAAACGGAATGAAATCAACGGCAATTGAAATGAAGAGAGGGGAAGAGATTTCTAGAGTGTGTGTGTGTGTGTGTGTGTGTACAGAAGTGTAATAAAACTGTACGTCAACAAATAAACATACACAAATACACGCACGCACACGCACACGCACAACAAATATGTTGTAAATGTCAATGATCAATCAAAATGTTCAACACGCAGCCAAACGAAATAGAAATTACCTCAAGAAAGGACGAGCACATAAGCAGCAAAGTGGGTGAAGAAGAGAGAGAGAGAGGGGGAGAGCGGCAGGGGGAATGTGAGAATCAATGTGCCTGGGAGCCAGCGACCCTGTGAACTGCCAAAGCTCAAGAGGCTGCTCATCGATTTCCCAGCATTGGCAACAGCTCGAATTCTAATGAAGAAAGGTTGCCGCAGCAGCAACAGCAGCACGAGAAGCAGAAGAAGAACAAGAAGAAGAAGCAATCGCAGCCCAAGTCCAGACCCAGACGGGAACTCCAGTCCGGTCAGTCGGCCAGTCAGAAGCTGCAGCCATTGTCAATATCCAAATCCGAGTGCCCACTTGGCTGCGCGTTCGGACAGGCACACTCGAGCGCCATAAGTACCCATACCCATGCCCCAGTCTCAGTCCCAGCCCCAGCCCCAGACCTGCCCCTGTCTCAGAGCCCCTTGCCGCTCTATGTAGCAGCGGGCACCGTCCAGCCAGGCACTCGAAGATGTTTGCACAACACAACTACCGTATCGGTGGCTTGTGAGAAAAATATACAAGCTGCGCGCTATGAGATACAAGATACAACCTACAAGATACAAGATACACTGCCAGTCGCTGTTGGGGGAGGAGGGCAGGCAGCGGCCATCGAGCCTCGCCCACTTCAGCAGCGTGTAGAAAGTGTATTAAAGCAACAGACAAACGAAATAAAGAATGAACTGCGAGTCGCTGGAGTGAGGCGAGTCGATGGAGTCAGTGTAGTCAGTCGGACCAGTCGAGCCGGCCTCATCGATGAAGGGGCCACAAGCACCGGATGTGGATGCGATGAATGCGATGGAGGTGAATGTGGATCGGACAATTGACGCTGCTCATTGACAACAAGTGAAATGTACTCGTACGACGAGCAGTGCCAGCACTGCCAGCAGTAACTGTGCAAACACAGTAGACCGGGGGGGGTTTTCTACCATATAGAGAGTGATAGAGAGGGGGAGGGTGGGACTGCAATTGAGCAAAAGATAACAGTATTCAAATTGAACAAATTTAAATCCTGTTTGTCAACAGATCGAAAAGGCCAACGACAAAAAGTAAACGCTGATTGCGTTTAGCGGGGCAGCAATTCCACCCCGGAACTGAGAGCGTTATTCGGTCCACTTAAGAGACCCAACCCTAGGGATTTGCGCACTACTACTCGCAGTCTCCCTTTCTTGCTGTCTAAATATTTACACAATTTATAACTTTCAATTCGAATGACACAATTATCGAAATGCGTTGAGTTTGCATCTGTAGGGGATCAAGCGGACCGAGGTAACTCGATAACTAGACGCGCTGAAGTTCTCAATTTTGGTATATAGATGCAGTTATAGCGTAGCTCGCTATATGCACTGATTCGACGTGTATCTAAAGATTAAGTGGCACAGCATTTCAGTATGAAGTATGTATTTTAACTTAAGCTGTTCAAACTGCAGGGTATCTGCTGGTTGAGCACACTCAATTTTGATGGAGCTGCCGTTCTAATGACATGCTGTAAGTCCGTTCCTTTTATTGGGACATCGAGGCAAAGCCAGATTTAATTCGAAAGAGTTATACACCTTTTTGGAGTTTTGGCCTATGATCAGATCATATTACCAGCATTCTTGCAGCTGAATTAATTTTCACAATCCACAGAGCGGCTCACACACACACACACGCACACGAGTATATCTTCTGACATGAGCCGATTATAACATTTCAATGTCTCGGGTTCAGGTTCAGGTTACCAGCGAAGGGTTCTCGCTTTGCTACCGCTCTCGCTCGCACCCCCTTCTCGCTCTCACACACTCTCTCTCTCGGTCAATGTGTATGTCAGTCTGTATGTGTGTGTGTGTGTGTGTGTGTGTTGTGTCCACGCGGGTAATTACATACGTGTCATTTCGGTTTCGGTTAGGTGCCACAGTATCAGATTGCCTGAGCAGAAACCCTTTGGATACTTTGGACTCATCGTTCCTCAGCGCTCGCTCTTCGATCTGTTTGGTCAATTGTTTGGAAAATATATATCATATTCAATGCATCCAGCTCCAGCCGAGCGTGCTGGTCGCCCTAATGAAGCGAAAACACGGCCTTGATAAGCCCGTGCGCCCGTGCCAGTCGACAGATTGAAGTTTCGAGATTCGGGATTCGGGAACCCAGAACCGAATAACTTGGGCATCAGTGAAGCGTATTTGCTACCGCAGCAGGCTACAGTTTCACATGCTGTCCACCATTTTTGGCCCACCACAAGCTGAGATTTCCCATCATAATCGAACGTATTCGTATCCCAGCAGCGGGTAGCTCGAGCCGATCGCCCGACTGGGGGCAAGCGGCTAGTGGCAAAGGGTAATCCATCAAGTTGGCGCATTAGGCAACTAAACGATTTCATTTTCATGCCTCTGTCAAGCTGCGGGAGCGGCAGCACGAGGGGGAGCAGAGCAGACGGTCGAAAGGTAGCCGCAGATACATTTCGAGTGCGACGATTCCCCCGGCCAAGTTGCATCATTAATCACACAACACGAGCCGCAAAGGACAAGCTGCAGTTGGAGGGACTCCTCCAAGTCGGAGTCGGGCATTATTAATGCTGATGGGTCAACAAATTGCGGCAAGTTGAGCGAATCCTAACCGATAATTATGACAGTGCAGGAGTCGTGGGGCGCTGCAGATGATGATGTATTCGAGGCGAGTCCGAGGCCAAGATGGCTCTATAAATATGCCGACGACTGTGCTCGGTTGCCGCTCGCTTGCCGCTCAGTTGCTGCCGCTTCTAATCAAGTCATCTGTTGTGGTGCTGCGAGCCGCCTTTTGTTTTGGCCACAGATAATTTGTCTTAAGCATGTGTGAAAGTTGTGTCAGATTTATGGGGGGCTGCCGCCACACCTCCCCGCCGCTCGGCCTCCTGCCGCGCCGCACGACAAATGAGCCGCCTAATGGGGCGTGCAACGTGCAGCGTGCAACGGCAACATGCAACAGCCACTGCAAGCGCAACAGACTTGCAACACATTCACTAATTAAGTGTGTAACGCCGCAGCAACTAATGGACCCCGACTTAAAGTGTATTTCGTTTCGTTTAATAACTGAGAACAGCTCGCATAGTGCAATCTCAGACCTATCTCTCTCTATCTCTATCTCTTTCTCTCGGGAGAACTGCGATTTGCAACGCTTGATTAATTACCGATTAGAAAAATCATCAAACGATCAAACGGTTTAACATGCAAGTGCCTGATTTATCATGTCGCAACTTGCAAGTGTTGACTCTATAAATCTCACGCCGCAGTCATTAATATCAACTCTTTAGTGGGCATCCGAGAGATTTATTGATAGACGAACTATTATAAAGATGTCGGGAACACATTTATCTTAATCAGTCTTTATTAAAACGAAGATAAATATTTTAAAATGTACCAAATTGAATCTACAATGTTTTTTCTAAAGGTATTTAGTTATCGTGAGTTTTTTTTATCAAAATACAATACTTTAAGTTAAACAGGCCCTACAAATTTATAAATAGTTTTTTCTAAACAAAAATATTTAACACAATCCAAGAAAATTATTATATATCTGTGAAATAATTAAAAATTATCACAAAAAATAATTTTTTAATTGAAACTGTTATTAAAAATTAAACCATAAATTATCGCTTTAAAATAAAAGAAAAACTATATTTGCTTGTAATATTTAAGAATTCTCTTTTGAGTTTTGATTATAAAATAAGCATTAAGCTTTGAAGTTCCTTCTAAACCACTGGATATTATTATAAAAGATGAATATAATTATTTTATAAATTTTCTAGAGGATTCTAGAGGATTCTAGAGGATATAATTATTTTATAAATTTTCTAGAGGATTCAAGTATTTTTCCCAATTTAAAAATAAATTTTAAATATCAAATAATAAATTATATTTTAGCTATATTTAACGATTACATTCCGATTCATCGCAAATCTTCTATCTTACACTCTTTCTCTGTTCTTCTCTCTCTCCGTAGCATCCAACACAACCAGAACAACTCGGGCATGGGCTGTCGCAGCCGTCGGGCAGACGGGGCCGCGTCGCCAACGCCCTCGGACAGCTCCGACTCGGACATATCGCTGGGCACGCACTCGCCGGTGCCGAGCAGCCTGCAGCTGCAGCACAGTCCCGGCAGCATGTCCAACGGCGCCAACGAGGAGAGCCTGAGCGTGGACGACGACAAGCCGCGCGACTTGAGCAGCGCCCTGCCATCGCCCACGCCGCCGCAGTTGCCGTCGGCGTACGGCGTAGCTGCCGCGGCCAGCGCTGCTGGCGGAGCTGCTGCAGCGGCAGCGGCAGCCGCGGCGGCCGGACTGCCCGGTTGCCTGCCGCCGTTCAAGCTGGACGCGACGGCCGCGAGCAGCCTCTTCAATGCCGGATGCTACCTGCAAAGCTTTAGCAACCTGAAGGAGATGTCACAGCAGTTCCCCATTCAGCCGATCGTCATCAGGCCACATCCACAGCTGCCGCAGCCGCTGGCCTTGAATGGCGCCGCCGCTGGAGCCGGCGCAGCGCATCTGCATCATCCCGGCTATGCGGCCGCCTACAGTGTCGAGTGCGGTGTGGTGGTGCCACCGCCGCCGCCAAAGCTGCGCATCAATTCGCCCGAGAAACTCAACTCGACGGCGGTGGCAGCGGCGGCGGCAGCTGTGGCCGCCTGCGCTGGAGCGGCACACGAGTCGACGACAACGGCGACGTTGACGGCGGCAACAACGGGCTATCATCACAGCGCTCAGCTGCTGCATCGTCCGTTCTCCACGTCGCCGGAGCTGAAGCACAGCGCGCCAGAGATCACATGATATCAGCGGGTGTGAGATGGCCACGCCCCAAGGGTTTCTCTGCACAGTCCCAGCTCCGCACACTCGCCCACGCCCTCGCTAACGTCCTGCTCCGGCTCCGGCTCCGGCTCCGACTCCGGTTCCTGCTCCCCCCTACTCAGCCTATTGCACTAAGGCCCAGCGCTATTCAGATTGTTTCAATTCCTAGTTTAAGTTATGCGTAGTTAAGCATCCAGTTGGGAGCTCCGTTTCACTCCCCCAATCCCCTCAAGCAATAACAACAACAGCAACAACAACAACAACATCATGAACATGAGCTCTACCCATCACTCGCTGTACTTGGGCCATATCCTAAATCCCATGCTAAAGTACTGGGGAGCATAATACGAATATATGGTATATACTGCAGAAAACATCGTCGCACACTTTTCAAAGATAGTTATATAAGATTTACGCATACGAGAATCGAATTGGGCAACCGAAACTGATGAAACTGAAACTGATGATGAAGACGATCAATCGAACTGATCAAGCCGAATCCGAATCCGCATCCGAATCCGCATCCGCATCCTACACTGAATCGGAAACTGACACTGATACTGAAACTGACACTGAAACTGTAATTCGACAAGTTTTTCATTCTAATTTCTGTGTGTGTGTACGTATTTGTAAATAGAGTCTAAGTATGCAAATCATAGAGCTTACGTATACATTTAGAATGCAATAAAACACGAAACGAAACAGTTAAGAATTTAAATCATTACCGAACACACAAAATGGTCTTTTTATTTGCAAGGGAGAGAGATATTTCAGCAGCAATCTGGGATTATACGATCTATCGAGTAAAAGTTACAAGAAATTTGGTATTATGAATATTCTAGGCATATCTTCTAGATATTTGGAGTGCTGCAGAAAAGGAATTACTTCATAATAACCATTTAATTAGTCAACAACTTTCCAAATCCAAGCAAACTGCGTAAAAACTTAATATATTTATGATTTCTGACAAAAACACTGTAAATACTTAACAGTTTTTTATCTAATCGTAATTTTCGAAGCCAAAAAACATGTTTTTCGTCGTTTTTAGTCTGTTTTACTTAAGTTTTTAAAATTTAATTTAATAATTATTTAATAATAATTTAATTAAGTTTCACTTAAAATCGTTTAATCGCTTAAGATTTAATTCGATTTGAACAATAATATTTTTAATTATTACTTTGATCGTTTTGAGATAAAGTCCCGATTTCAATTCAATTTGTATTTTAAATTTACTAATTTAGGGTTTTTGTAGGTCTTTTTCTTACAATAGTTGCCAAGCAATTTCATTTAATTTATTTTAATATTCTTTTCTTTTAAATATTTATTCATATAGTTTAGATAATCTTGGACAAGCCAAATTCCATTCTTTCTCGCATTTTCACACGAATTTCGCTGAAGCAGCTCGCATTTCTCGCAGTGTAGAACCGTGCTGAAACTTTCTGTAAGAGATCTGCTATTCTTGCCGTTGGCGTTTCCTTTGTTATCGCTTATTTTGAAATAAAATATCAATTTCTGTGTAAACAACAACAGGCTGCAGGCCCGCAGCGCTGACTGCAGGCTGCATATGCACAAATGGCAGCCAAAAGTCATCTGCAGCAGCAGCAGCAACAACATGAAGAAGAACATCGATGAGAGGGGAAATAACAACATCAACAGCAAAAGCAAAAGCAAAAGCAGAAGCAAAAAGAATATGAACAGCAACATTTGCCTGCAGCAAGCGTCAACGTACGCGTCGGCGTCGGCGTCGGCGTCAGCGCCGGCAGCTTCAGCGTCAGCGTCGGCGTTGAACACTGGCGCCAACGATGACATGTCCTACTTGAGTGGTTTACTTAGCTGCCTTATGAAAATATCCGTGCCTGTGGGCAAACACACTCGCACACACACTCGCACACACACACACGCGCACATAGACACGTAGAGCGATCGCAGCGACCCTCTCACCCAGCCATCCATCCAGATCCAGCCAGATCAGAGATGCATCCATAAAGATGACGCTCTCCGGCCACCGAAAACTGACGCGTCACTGTCACTCACACACAAATGCAACGCATCATCGTCATTACGAGGCCGCGGCAGAGTGCCCTGGGAAACATTTGGCCCATGCACCTTAGCATATGCGTGTGTCTGCAAGCATATAGTACCTATGTATGTATATGTATATATTTATATTTATATATATAGAACTCTCTGCACACCTAGGCATATGCATATGCATGGGCCTGGGCCTTTGCCTGGGCATGGGCGATCTAATCTGTTGCAGCGTCTGCGATTGCGACCGGCTGGTTGGGGGGGGCCCGCGCCCGATGACTGACTAGTTGTATAAGTGCTTCCTTCTCCCAGGAAATTTCGGGCTCAAATTACAAGGTGAGTCGCGGGCCATGTGGAAGTTGTCAGTCAGTCGCTCCAGACGGGACACACTTGAAAGCAGCGCAATTATCAGTAGCTGGCGCTCGTCTCACTCTCACTCTGCCTCTCTCTATCATGCTGTTCACTTATCGCGCATACGCCGCGTTGTCAGGTTAATTTTCGCCTTTCGATTTGTTGTCTTCGCTTTTGTTTTTGTTTTTGTTGCTGTCTCTTCACCATTTTCGTCAAGGCGCCGCGTCATCGTCATCATTAAGCATGATGTGACGCTTTTGACCTCGTTTCCATTCCATTTCCCTTGCCATGCAGCAATCGATAGCCGATAGCCGATAGCCGATAGCAGCAACTGCAACAGTTGCAACTGCAGCAACACCTTCTGCTCCTCGATTGTCATACATTTTAATTGGCAACAGCAACAGCAATAGCAGCAACAACAACAACACTGCCGGCTAAAACAACAGGCAACCCCCGGTAGACCACAGGCTGCTCCTGTTATTATATCAAATTAATGCACTGACGCCTGCACGCCCACCTTCTTTGCTTGCCTCCCCCTGCTTAGTTGTTTCGATTTGCATACTGACAAGGCGACTCAATTAGTTAAACCACATAACGACCGAAATCGGACGAAGGTTCGTAAAAAGGTTTACGCGTACAGCCATTTGTTGGAACTGGAATTGAATTTATGCACCCTCCACGAGGCCGGCAAATGCTTCTCTCAATTTATTTAGCGATTGCCCCAACTCTGCAACTCAATTGTTGTTGCACAACTCCCCCGAGCTACAGTGGGGTTAAGTCGCGAATTTCGGAAGGTGAATTTTATAATTATGTGAGTGTATATTTTAAATGTAATTAACCGAAAGCTGAAATGTCTCTAAAAACTAAAGTGATTGTATATCAAGAGATTTTTGATATATTCTAAATATTTTCAGATGTTTTTCTCCTATTAACCTAAAAATATATTATAAAGCAACTTTTGTATGACCCTTCATTCAATATTGAAATTCCTTAGCAGAAAAATGTTTAATTTTTCTTATTTTTTTGAATTATACACTGAATCTCTTTAAAAATTGAATTTTACGTCTATTTCAACTTACTTAATTAATTTAAATCGAAAATTAACTTCTAAACTTGAATTGAAATGAAAGAAATCTGAAAGTCTAAAATGTATAAAAATACCCCAATAATTTAGACTTAAGCAAATTAGCGAGACAGCATAAAGCTTAAGTTTTTGAAGAAATGCGTAGTGTTCTAGGTCGAGTTATTATAAATGGCGATGTGTACAGTATTGACTTAATATTTCAAACAATTTTCTAAATGTTTAATAAATCTTGATTCTTTTAATATTTTATTATTGTATGAATTGACATTTAAAACACATTTTCAAAACCACAACATTTTTATTGTAAATAATTTAAGAGTCAGAAACAACTTACAACTGTTCAAAAATGTATAAATATAATATAATATAATACAAATATTTAAATGTATTAATGTATATTCTGCAAACAGGACTTCAAAGTGCTCACACTTTGCTCCACTGTGCCCCACTCCACAGCCGCCGCAAGGGAGCAAAAGCCGACAAGCTGAGCCTGTCCTGCTTCGCGCTAACCACAATCGAGCAGTTTAACGCTCGCTGCTCACATCTCGCATCTCTCATCGCACATCTTGAAATCTTTTGACTGACATTTGCTCACTTTTTTGTGCAGTGTAGGAGGCGGGGGCAGCAAGGGGAAGCCCATCATTAAGTGCGTAAATGTACTGTAAATAGACAAACGCGTTTTGAATAAAATTTACTGAGAACACTGAAAGAGTTGCACGACGGCGGTCGGGGGGGGGAGGTTAAAAAGAGATGGGGTCGTATATAGAAAGGGATGGCAATGCAAATTCCCTGGACAAACAAACGCAGCTGTTGCAAAGCTGAGAGGGAGGGAGTGAGGAGAGGAGAGGAGTAGCGCTGGCGAGAAAGGGGTACTATGATAATTTGGCGTGACAAATTGAAGAAACTTTCGGCTTTGTCACAATATTTGCAGCGCGCTAAATGCGCAAGTCAAACACTCCACACATGCCAGACTAAGGCCAAGACGGAGCAGGGGCAGGGGCAGGAGGCAGTGGGAGTCGCAGGCGGAGGCGGGTTCAGCTGGTGCGGCCTGGGGGCGTGTGCGGCTGGGACAGATAATTCGACACTTGTGTTAATTGTCATTGAGCTCGGATCGGAAATCCAAAGTGAAATGCGAGCGAGGAGTTCGCCTCATTGTGCTGCTCTAATGAGATTCGAGGTAGATGCGGGAGTCAGATTCGGCCAGAGATTCAGTGCGATGTGCACACACACACACACACACACACACGCACACACACAGACACAAAGGAGCTGCAGGCGTCGCTGCGTAATTCATAAAACCATTGAAAAGGCAAAAGAAGCGAATGAAGAGCGACGCTATCTCAACTCGATTGTCCTGGCAGGCAAAGGGGGCGTGGCTGTTGTGGCTGCTGGGAACCGTGCTAAAGAGCCCCTGAGCAAATGGTTGCGCCCATTGCGGTTATGCTGGGATTCCAACGTCGCTCGATCCGCTCAGCTCTTCTGCCGTCTACTCCTCTGTCTGTCTCTGTCTCTGGCTCTGTCTCTGTCTCCGCTCTTCTCCCGTCTGCTTCTTCTGCTCGCATTAACAAAAGCACTCAGCGATTGAAACATTTCCGCTGTTTGTTATTGTTGCTGTTGCCCGACGGGATTTGAGAGATTTTGGAAACGGATTAGAAGACGAGGCAAGATTTTCCATGCCATGCCCATTTCGCATTTTCCATTTCCATTTCCATTTACATTTGGGCAACTGTTTATGCAGCTGCTGCAGCTACTATTTAGCCCTGGCTGAGCTACTGCCCTCTGTTGCCTACCGACTAACTAGCTAGTTAAACGCTGCAATTTGCCAACTAATTCGAAGCAATTTAACAATTTATTGAAGAATTGAAATTGAAGCAGTGCGCGCGCTCGTATTGAATTACAGCAGCAAATGGGAAAAATGGAAAAAAAAAAAATGGGAAAACGTAAATGGAAATGTGCCTGAGCATGGGGAAAACTGTAAAACGGGCCGAAGACAACGGGAAAATTGAAGTCAAATCAAGAGCTCGAACAAAGAGCGCGCCCCGATTGAATTATGAATTAATAAAGATGTTTTGCCCGCAGGCGAGATTTGGGTTACAGCGCTGTGGGCAGGGGGGAAAGCATGTAGCAACCCTCGCTGA
The DNA here is from genome assembly GCA_035046045.1 of Zaprionus bogoriensis. Taxonomy (NCBI): domain Eukaryota; kingdom Metazoa; phylum Arthropoda; class Insecta; order Diptera; family Drosophilidae; genus Zaprionus; species Zaprionus bogoriensis. The sequence goes on along the minus strand of JAWNOI010000066.1, from coordinate 2,639,267 downwards.
CGTAAGCAGCTGCAAGTGTGCATGTGTGTGTGTGCGTGTGTGTTGCCGTTTTGGCTTTTTGGATTTGCGCGGCACACAAATCCGCTACAAAAACAAATCGCATATAACTTTGGCCTCAGCGACTGTGTGTGTGTGTGTGTATATGTGTGTGTGTGCGTGTGTAACTTGATGCACTTTTGCTGCCCCCTTTTTATTGAGAGATAATTGGGTTCGCAGCGCGCAGACAGGCATGAAGCGAGCGAACCGAACCCGAACCCAGACCCAGACCCAAACCCAGGCCCGAACTCCGCTCGCAATTCAATTGAGATTCAAATTTACTTAGTCCTAGTCTCGGCGACTTATTGTATTTCAGCTGGGAATACGCACGACCACCACCACCACCACCGCCATCAGCACCCGCAACTGCCACGCCCCCGCCCCCCAGGCGCTGGCCACCCAGCATTAACGCTTTGACGTGTAAATGTTATCTCTATTTTACAAATTAAGCCCCGACCCGGCACGCCCTCCGCCCCCAGCCCGCTCAGGGATCAAGTTCGCCCTGTTTTGCGGCTGATTTTCGTTTCTTTTTTTTTTTTTTTTTTTGTTGCGAAAATCTATTAGTAGTCCTTGGCGCAATGTTTAACAATTAAGTGTAATTCGAGGCAGGCCAAAGCGATGCTTCAGTCCACATCTGCAGCGGGATCGGTATATGGATTGAGATTGCGATTGCGATTGAGATGAGGGATTGTGGCATCAACGAGGCCAGCTTTAGCGCGCTTCTAGCTGCAACTTGTGTATTTTTAGGGGGATTACAATTTGTAGCACTCAGCGTGATTTGTTTTCGAGGCATAATGCAATGGGAAGGGGCAGTACGTTTATACCGCTAGGGTGATCGGCTAGTTAGTAATCAAATATTAGATTCAATAAAAAAATATATTTACTTAACTTATAGTAATTACAATACAGTTTTGAGGAATTAATACTGAAAGCTTTAAATATAAGAGTTGCAGTCTATATAACTCATAGAGGCAGGCAGCTCTTATCGTTCAGGTTTGGCCTCTAGTGAACTCTATAGTAAATTCTGATCTTTGAACTCTTAAAAATTCTAGTTTTAGTCAGCTTAAATAGACCAAATATGCTGCAACTGTGCCGATTTATAGATTTAATCTAATATATAAAATTCTCGTGTCACAGTTTTCGTTGCCATACTCCTCCGAAACGGCTTGACCGATTTTGATGAAATTTGGGAGAGGGACTGGGAGAGGGACTGGGAGAGGGACTGAGAGAGGGACTGAGAGAGGGACTGGGAGAGGGACTGAGAGAGGGACTGAGAGAGGGACTGAGAGAGGGACTGAGAGAGGGACTGAGAGAGGGACTGAGAGAGGGACTGGGAGAGGGACTGAGAGAGGGACTGAGAGAGGGACTGGGAGAGGGACTGAGAGAGGGACTGAGAGAGGGACTGAGAGAGGGACTGAGAGAGGGACTGAGAGAGGGACTGGGAGAGGGACTGGGAGAGGGACTGAGAGAGGGACTGAGAGAGGGACTGAGAGAGGGACTGAGAGAGGGATTGGGAGAGGGACTGAGAGAGGGACTGAGAGAGGGACTGGGAGAGGGACTGAGAGAGGGACTGAGAGAGGGATTGGGAGAGGGACTGAGAGAGGGACTGAGAGAGGGACTGAGAGAAGGACTGAGAGAGGGACTGAGAGAGGGACTGAGAGAGGGACTGGGAGAGGGACTGAGAGAGGGACTGAGAGAGGGACTGAGAGAGGGACTGAGAGAGGGACTGAGAGAGGGACTGGGAGAGGGACTGGGAGAGGGACTGAGAGAGGGACTGAGAGAGGGACTGGGAGAGGGACTGAGAGAGGGACTGAGAGAGGGACTGAGAGAGGGACTGAGAGAGGGATTGGGAGAGGGACTGAGAGAGGGACTGAGAAAGGGACTGAGAGAGGGACTGGGAGAGGGACTGGGAGAGGGACTGAGAGAAGGACTGAGAGAGGGACTGAGAGAGGGACTGAGAGAGGGACTGAGAGAGGGACTGGGAGAGGGACTGGGAGAGGGACTGGGAAAAGAATTGGGAGAGGGACTGGGAAAAGAATTGGGAGAGGGATTGGGAAAAGAATTGGGAGAGGGACTGGGAAAAGAATTGGGAGAGGGACTGGGAGAGGGACTGGGAAAAGAATTGGGAGAGGGACTGGGAAAAGAATTGGGAGAGGGATTGGGAAAAGAATTGGGAGAGGGACTGGGAAAAGAATTGGGAGAGGGACTGGGAGAGGGACTGGGAAAAGAATTGGGAGAGGGACTGGGAAAAGAATTGGGAGAGCGACTGGGAGAGGGACTGGGAAAAGAATTGGGAGAGCGACTGGGAGAGAGACTGGGAAAATAATTGGGAGAGCGACTGGGAGAGGGACTGGGAAAAGAATTGGGAGAGCGACTGGGAGAGGGACTGGGAAAAGAATTGGGAGAGCGACTGGGAGAAATATTGCCATCTGGTGGCGAAACGGAGTTCGCCGGGTTTACTAGTTTGTATAAATAAACTTGCAAGATCTGTATCAGATAATTTTTTTATGTGTATATGTATTTTAGTGTTGGTTAACTCCAGTGCTTTTGGCAATTAAATTAGTTATCGATAGGCGTGATAAGCTCGTGAGTTATCGTGACTGCCACATTGGTGACAACTCCCTCAACTTAGTGGAAAGACCGCGCCATAAGCTCGCGGTGTGAAGTGGCAAGATCTAATCGGGTTACGCTTGGACCTCACATACAGGCCGCTGCCTGTCTACAGACGGACAGGCAGACGGACACAAAACGCTGCACATGCCAAGGCAAAATATGAACCCGAGCCAAAGGCTTAAGCGCACACTTACCTGTACCCGAAAAAAAAACAAAAAAGAACTCTATAAATGTATATGCATTTATATATGTATAAATGCATATGTGCTTAATATGTACAGCTGTGTGGCCGATATCGGCGGCAAATCGGCTTAGGGCCAAATAATCGCCGTTTGAAAATAAAAACACGCGCATCAACGACACCAAGTCGGAGGCAACGCCAAGCTGCCATTTGATTGTGCCACAACAACAACAACAACAACAACAATGAAGATCACTACAACAACAACTACAATAGCAACTGCAACCGCATCGTGTTGCGATCTTATCGAGCGGCATACAGCGAGAGTGTGAGGGAGAGAGAGAGAGAGAGAGACAGTGGTGAGCGAGAGAGAGAGAGAGAGAAAGAGACCTTCGGCTGTCAATGTATTCCCATTTCCATTTGTCGCCTCTAATGACATATTTAAGGTGTTAATCGTCTCATTGGAACGTCGCCAGCCCGGGATTAGTGCGGCACACACACACACACACACACACGGCTCATGTGTGTGCAGTAAATATTGATGCTGTGATTATGCCTATTGATGCATTGACACAATGCACTTTTCTCCGCATTATCCCGATCAGCGATTAGGCTCGCTTGCCTGCTACCCCTGCCCCGGTACCCTGCCCCTAGCCCTAGCCCTAGCCCGGTCTATTAGTTGCAGCCGGACGCTGCGCTCAGTCAATCGTGTTTGGCTTTATGGCGCATTATCCTCTAAATCGCAAACAAAACTGCAAACAAATTGCGGGCTTAGGGCCAACAACTACAACAACAACAACAACGACAACTGTGAAAATTGGCAAATGGCCTGAGTGCGCGTTCGGGGGAAATGCCAAGGTTTCCATTGCTTCCGCCGACATCGATACGAGCGCTACGGACAGTCCAAAGCAGCTTAGCTAATCTGGCTAAGACGCTCGCACACGCACACACACACACGCACACAGAGGCAGCGCAGTAGCTGTCGCTTGACTGAGCGGATTTGTGGGCTTATCCTGCGACTATATAGCTATATAGCCATATGCAGCTTGACGATACAATCGCTTCTGCTTATTGTTATTCCAAACTCGCGACGCGTACTAAGTACGCGGCGGCAAAAGGTTTATGTACACAGTCAACTTGGCTTTAGAAATATGCATATGTTCATTCGAATATGTACAGAGTTCTGTACACACATTGCGCACTGCGCGCTGCGCTTGCGCAAGCTTTTACATAAGCATACGCGAGTTTTTGTTGCTTGTTTAGCAACAGCTGCACCACTGTACGCAGCACTGCGCTTTGGTTGGTGCTGCCCGTGCTGGCCAATCAGCAGCAAGCAAGTTGAACTGCTTGAAAGCAGTGCTACGCTGGGCGAGCAGTGTAAATTGCCTGCTCGGGGAAATTTAATGCCCCCATTAATTTCCTTCTGCAGCCTTTCTTGCTGTAAACGGAACTGTTAATTAACAGCACGCTGTTAAGCAACGGCGAAGGCAATTTATAAATTGCAATGACAGAAATTGAGTAATAATATATATTATAAATTATTATCTATTATAATATATATACATTCATTTACCGTTCATCTTCTAAGCAATCAAAAAACGTTATGTTTCAACTTTAATTCACCAACTGCAATAAACTCAGCCTGCATTAACATGCCGCTGTTAAGCTACAGTTCAGGGGAAATTAAATACCACAATTAATTTCCTGCAGCAAACTGCAGTGAGAGCAGAATGCAACTGGGAATTTCCCTTTTGGATTGCCGCTTCCGCTGTAGAAAACGCCATTTTGGTCTGTTTTAAACCGTTTTTATTTTTAAAAAAATTAACATGCCTTTTATTGTTGTTGTTGTTGTTGTTGTAGCTATAATTATAATAATTACTAATTAAGTAAATGTTCTCCTGCCTGCCATGCTTAGCCGTATTCTATTAAAAATTCAACATGAAATTGTTTCAGCTAAAAATTGCTCAATTGTCGCATGAGAGAAAACGTTAAACGTTTTTTGATTTCGAAATTGTATTTTGTTTACTTTCGTTTTATTTATTTTTATTTTTATTATTTTTGTTTTTTTTTTTGCATTTTTCTTCATAATTTCTGTCTGTTTTTTTCCCCCGCCTCCGGCATTTTCACTATGTACGTATAACAATTTGATCGTATTCTAATTAACAATGTGTGTTGCAAATGTTTAAGGTTGAATGCGAAACAAAATAAACAATAAAAGATTCCAACTAACAACTAAATGATTGCATACAAATATACGTTAATATTATTAATGGTTTTACGTTTACGTTTTTATGTTTAATATTTAAGTTTAGCGCGCTAAAATTAAGTGAACACAACAAACCCTTTTTACAGCGAAATAATTGGCTAGAGTAGAGCAATGCATACTACTGCAAGTATGTCTGTGTGTGCTAGTGTGTGTGTGTGTGTGTGTGAAATGCAAGTGCTGCAGGCCCTGCCAGTTGTTGACTGTGTGCTAAAACAAAAGAACAACTTCTTACTCTTTTTTTTTAACAATAAAAACTTGAACTAATTAATTGCCTAGCAAAAACCAATTTACAAATTATATATATATGTACATACATATGTGTGTGTATATAGCATTAGCATAGCATAACAACTGAATAGTTTCTAGCTTTGTGAACCTCATGGACGGATGTTTCATCTGATCTGAAGTAAAATTGGCGCACAGCAGCTCAATCTCAATCTGAGGCTGCATACAACCCCCGAGTGACGTCAGCAAAGTTCGAGTGGGACTGGGGAAAGGGGAGAGGTAGGTGGTAGGTGGTAGTAGAGGATATTAACTAGTAGGTACTAAGAGTTAGCTGCACTAGATTAACAGGAAGGGGATCGCAGGTGTAGCTAGGTGTGGGGCAGGAAGTTCGAGTTTCTCACAATTTTGATTTACACTAAAGTTAACGCTAATCTCTAATCAACAGTTATTTTCCCATTCAGTTTTTGTACAGTGTATACGCAAACGTGCTCGTATCGTATATAGGCATCTAAGGCATAGTTTTTCCGTTTCTCGTTTTTCCCCATTTTCCACTTTTTAATTCAACAAAGTTCATTTTTGTTTACCAATTATTTACAACAATTTCGTATCACATTTGCATTGTTTTCTCGTTTTTCATTTTCTTTTTGTGTTTGTTTTTGTTTTTGTTTTTTTTTGTACAAAAAATGTTTCCATTTGCTTTGCTTTGCTTTGCTTTGATTTCTATCGACAGCGTGTCGTTTGTTGTATGCAAACTTTTGAGCAGCACTGTGCGAATTTTCTATCATACTTGATCGTGTCTGTGTGTGTGTGTGGTTGTATGTGTGTGTGTGTTTCGGTTTTTCAGTTTTCTTCTGCTTAAATTTAGTGTAAGTTTTATAAGTTAGTTGTTAACTAAGAGCTAAGTAAAAGGTACGAGTATAATAATATATATCTGTATCTGTATCTGTATCTGCATCTGTAACTGTATCTTTATCTTGATCTACAACTTGCTGTATATATCTTTGAAATTCTGAAGATTGTGTGTGATTGCTAAAACTGTGTGTCTGTGTCCTGGCTATAACTGCATACGTATATATCGTCATAAGTCGCTATCGCTATATAACTGTTATATATATCTGTTATAATCTGGTAATCGAACGCCTTCGCCTGCGCCTCCTTCTCTATATATAAACTCTGAAAAACATAACAAATTGAAAGCCCTTAGTTATGGTCATACATCTGTATATATCGCTATGTCTGTATAACTGTATTACTGTATAACTGTATATATATATATATATATATCTATATGTTCAAGTAGATCTGGCTGTGAGTGTGTGTGTGTATAGGTGTGTGTGTGTGTGTGCATATACCTGTCTGTAAATTGTTGATGAAAAATGCCTAGTTTAAAACCGATTGGACGCCTTTGAGGCGTCGCCAAGCGCTAAACTGACGTTTTGGCTTACGTATCGGCGTTACGTTACGTGCTACGCGACGTAAGCGCCTGCTTACCTGCCAGTTAAACTGGCAAGGGAATTTATTGCCTTCGTATTACTTACAGATTACGCGAAACTACAGACTAAAATTGCATAATTAACACTACATAACAGGACTTCGGGAAGGTCTCTCGCCACACCATGTGCGGGTGTGTCTGTGTGTGTGTGTGTGTAAGTGTGTGTGTGTGGGATTAGGTAACTACGTAGCTCTCATTGTTTTTCATTTTTCACTTTTTTTCGATCGCTCCAACTAAACGCGAATAATCTTTATAGCTAACTGCGCTCTCGCTCGCTCGCACTCTCTTGCTCTCTCTCTCTCTCCCTCGCTCTGTCTAACTTCGCCTGGCCGGCCGCTCTCACTTGCCGGCAAACTGTGGCTGCTATTGGTGGCTCTTGCTGAGCAGATGCGAGTTGAACTCGTAGACGTTGTTCAGCTGCTCGCCGCAGATGTTGCACTTCCACGGATTGCTCTCGCAGTGGCAGCCCTTGTGCAGGAAGTAGAGCGTCTCGTCGGGGAACTCGATGCCGCAGAAGTGGCACGTGAGTATCTGCTTGCGGTTCAGCAGCAGGTCGCTCTCCTGCCCCGTCGACGTGATCGTCCCGTTGCAGATGGGCGTCGAGCTGCTCCCATTATGACTGCCGCTCGGCGTGCTCGCCCCGCTGCCGTTTACGCCCACGCCCGCTACGTTGGCGCCATTGCCGCCAACGCCGCCAGCGCTGCCGTTCTGCATCATGTTCTGTGGCATGCTCTGCAGCTCGTGCTCCAGCGGCGTCGCGTTGCGTGTTATGCGATTGTTGGCCTTTGCGCAGATGCGTCGCTTCAGGTCCTCGCGCAGCAGCGATTTCAGTGGCGAGACCTGTCAAGGCAGAAGGAGAAGTATTAGTATATATAATCACATTAAAAATTATCCAATAATATATATAATATAATACAATATAATACTTTACAGTACAAAACCACAGTGATAAAATACCAATTCATAGGTTAATATTGAGTTCGCTGCCTTCTGCATTTATCTATCTATTTTTTCTCTATTTAATACATACCTAGATACATTAAAGTATTAAAACTATAATTGTTAGATTAATTTTTGAGTAAACTTGCAATAAAGCTCACTTCATATCAGACTTATCTATTGTTTATTTTTCTATATAGAATAATAAATTAATACGTATAGTACTAGTTATGATAAAATCAATTAATTTATTTAATAAAAACAACAATAAATTAATAGTCGCTAACCAGTATCTTCTTTCTATTAATTAATTAAAATATTTGAGCTTGATACGTTCAATTAATTAAAAATCACGTTAAAAATTGTAATCGTTTTTCTTTTTTCTGGAATATATAGTCGTATAGTCCTAATAAAAAGTTATAAGGTACATATATATATTTCATTGAGTTTTATGAATTCAATTAAAACACAAAAATATTTTGTCAACTTATGCTTCAATTCTGACTATTTCGACTGAAGCTGATTGTAAGTTATACGTGTAAGCCATATATACCCTATAAAATATGCAAAAAATGTAGTAGTTAATATTTCCACAAAGAATATACGTTATAAAAGATCTAAGGTATCAAATTTATATAAGATTATAATCATACAGTAATTCTAATTAAAACATGACTAGAATGTGATTAGAAATCAAATCTTTTTTTTTACTTAATATAGAAATATTAATATTAATATAACATATTATTTTTTAACTTTTAAATTTATCAGTTTTTAAAGAAATTTGAACACATATTTTTAGGGATATAAGCAAAGTGCAGCAATTGCCTCGAACTGCTTGACACAAACCCAATATCAATCCCATTGAATCCCCTCCATACACTACCTTTATCAATGAGGTGATTCTGTTGTTGTTGTTGTTGCTGCTGCAGTTGTTGTTGTTGTTGTTGCAAGCAAGTTCCGTGTCACTGTTGGCATCACAAGAGACGTTGCCGTTGAGCGGTTCCTTCTTGTCCGCGTCCTCTGGAAGCGGTTCCTGTTCGAAGAGAGCGAGAGAGAGAGAGCGATGCATTAGGATCAGTTCAAGCTTGGCTTAAGCCACTGGAGACTCACCTGCTTGATGGGAATCAGACTAATGGAGGGCGTTATGTGATTCTCATGATGGTGATGGTGATGATTGTGATTGAGATGGTGACTCTTCAGGCTGCTGCTGGTGCTGGACGAGATGGGCGTGGCCTTCGTATTGCAGTCCATGGGCAGATCCTGCGGAGCGCCCAGCACGACGGGCGACTGCAGCAGCAGCGCGTGATCCTTGAGCTTCTCGCAGCTGTTGCTGCTCGCCTCCAGCTCGTTGTTGTTGTTACTGGTGATGTTGTTGTTGCTAATATTGTTGCAGTTGTTGTTGTTGCTATTGCTAATGTTGTTGTTGTTGTTGCTGCTGTTATTGTTGTTGTTGTTGTTGCCCTGTAAAGCAGATTCACGCAAAACGCAAATCAGCTAAGCGCTCATAAGCAATGCGATCGATATGGAATGCAGCTGCGATTCGCTCGGACTTACATTGAAGAGCTCCGTGTTGCCGTTCTCGCTGAGCGTCGAGATCTCCACGTGCGGCGTGAGGAAATGCATGGGCGGCGTTGCGTTCTCCAGCGAGCGCATCGACTCGCCGCTGTCCGACTGATGACTCGCCGGCGGCGGTGGCGGAGGTGCCGCCTGCTGCTGCTGCTGCTGTTGTTGCTGCTGCTGGGAGAGCGTTGCCAGTGGAGGTGGCACATAGCTGGCTGCAGCTGCTGCTGCCGCTGCCGAAGCCTGCGACTCGAGGGCCAGCAGCAGCGAGGAGGTGCCACCGGGTCCGGGATTGTCCAGATCGATGCCGTGGCGATTGAAGAAGTGAATGCGCAGCGATTTCATGCTGCCGGCGCGGTAGCTGCACAGCGGACACGTCTTGACCAGATCGTGCTGGCCGACATGCTCGTTCTGGAAGTGCGCACGCATCGCAATCTGACGCTGGAAGCCGCGATTGCAGATGGGGCAATGGTAGGGCAGCGTCTTCGTGTGCGTCGTGAAGTGCTCGGCCAGGTGATCCTTGCGGAAGAAGCGCTTCTGGCAGACGCGGCACTCGTACGGCTTCACGCCCGTGTGCCGCATCTTGTGGCGCCGCATGTTGGCGCCGTTGGAGAACTTCATGTTGCACACATCGCACTCGAAGACCTTGCGCGACGCACTGGCGCCGCCACTGCCGCCGCCGCTGCCTCCCCCATTGCCCGCTGGCGAGGAGCTTGCCGATGAGCTGGACCCATTGCTGCCGCCACCACCGCCGCCTGCTCCGGCTCCTGTGTCCGAGGCGGGATGCTTGCCGCTGATCTCCATGTGAGTGACGCTCATGTTCTCGGGCTCCTCGTGCTCCTCGCTCTTCAGGCGCACCGCCGCCGCCGCCGCTGCCTGCCCCGCCAGGCACTGCACCACGTGCAGCAGCAGCGAGGCCCGCGAGCTCGTCTCAAAGTTGTCGCAGCGCTCGCAGCGGAACGTCATCGGCGGCGAGTGCGGCCCTGTGCTGAGATTCGTCGGCGTCGGCGTCGTCGTCAGCGAGCGCGGCTCCGGCTGCTCGGATTCCGATGCGGACGCGGATGCGGATGCGGCGGCTTCTTTCAGGCTGCGCAGCGCCATCGCATTGTGATGCAGCAAAGCGGCCGTCGTCGGCGTCATGTCCACGATGAGGCCGCCCACGCTGGGATCCTTGAGCGCCAGCTCCATGCTGCTCGCTGCTGTGCTTATCGCTTCGGCCATCTGTACGAGCGGAGGGAGAGTACCATGGAGGAAGCGGGAAGAGTGGGAAGAGGGGAGAGAAAGAAAGAGACAGATAAGTGTTTGTTATGCAGTTAAATAGAGAACTTAGTCAGAGAGGGGGAAGGCGTGGGAGAGTGAGACAAGAGGGAGAAAATGTCAGCGACAAAAGCAGGGAGAGAGTAAAAATAGATAGAAAGAGTGAGAGAGACAAAAGAGAGAGACGAGTGAGGGAGAGGAGAGAGAAAGAGTAAGACAGTCAGAGAGAAGCACATAGAGAGAATAGAGTAGGAATGAGAGATAGATGCGAGCGATAGTCGAGAGCGAAAGAGAGAGAGAGAGGAGAGTTAAACCAAGAGTGAGAAAAAAGAGTTAAGCCAAGAGCGAGAGAGAAGAAAGTTACACCAAGAAAGAGAAGAGGCGTAGAGAGAAGAGAGGGGGTGAGTGAGGGAGACACAGTAATAGAAAGATAGCATATAGAGAGGGATAGAGAGCAGATAAAGAGAGGTAAAAATCGGATAAAGTGAGATTAAGAGCAGAAAGAGAGAAAGAGGGGAAAAGAGAGTGCGAGAGATAGATATATAGAAATGGAGAGAGGAGATAGAATTAGGGAATGAGGAAGAAAAGGAATTCAGTATGAGAAATTGAAGCCCATGAGTGAAAGAGTCAGGTCATAGAGTAGGCGTTAACAGGAGAGGAGGTCATAGAAGGAGGAACACAGCGTTCAGTGATTATTTATAATAATAACCATATTTTGAATATAGATACAAAATTTGAGCAGGATTGCTCAGTTACTCCCAGAGCAACAGACCTGATTATATTAGCTAATTCAAAAAAAAAAAACACATATCTGCACTCTAAGACAATCTGCTAAATTCCTAATTAAAAATTAACTTTATGTGCAACCAAAACTCAAATTTCATGGCTTTAGCTCGGCCAGTTCCAGAGATTCAACCATTTTTCTGAAAGTCGATGCTGTTCAAGCTTTGCTATAGCTCGAAAGCTAACAATGCGCCCCCATTAGCATAGGTATTTAGGCTTAGGCAACTCTTTGAAATTGTTTGTAAATGCGACCTATATTAAAAGCAAAGAAGCTACGCTCATAATGAAAGGGAAATCAGCTGCAATCTACATAAGAACTAAACTGAAGAAGCAACAAATACTAAATGTATCTTACTTCAATACATCCATTACAATCGAACGAGAAAGAGAAGATCTGCCAGAGAAGCAAGAGAAGACAACGGAAATCGGCAAAGAAGCACAACAAGCTACCAATCAAAATGATTTTCGAGTCCGCATGCGAATCTGCAGCTAATTTATCACCTGTTTAAGGCCAAAGCGAGGCTGAAGCTGAAGCTGAACAGCGCTGAGCTGAGCTGATGACAAAGTGGAATCAAATGCGGCGGCTGCTGTAATAAACCAGAAATCGGGGTCAGCGCCGGGAGAGGAAGAGAGAGAGCAAGAGGGGTTGAGGGTCGGTGAAGGGGACAGCGCGATAGACGTGCAATTTGGTGACTCTGTCTAACTGTCCAACTGCAAATTGGCTAAGAACGAATTGGCCGAGCGAACAGAGCCAAAAAAAAAAAAGCGAAACACACACACAGCAAATAAACTTGGGCTGTAACCATTTTGGGCGGTCTGCGTCGCCGTCGCCGTCGCCGTTGCAGCTGCCCCGAGAGCTGCGAAAATACCAAAGTTATTGAGGCCAATTACTGGTCTTGCAGGTGGGCAAATCTGCGACTACAGGCAGAGATATATATGTATATATATAGCTGGATATATGCACACAGCAGCAGCAAGTGGCAAAATATGCGAGTCGTATTCTCAGAAATTAGAGAATCTCGAAATCTCATAGTCTCGCATCGAAATTGGATTTGTCAATAGGTCAAAGTTAGGATAACCACTCGATTAGCTACTTTAGTTAGCCAGTTAGCTGCTTAGTTAGTTGGCTGCTCGTTCGCGTTCAAATCGAATCGAATTCGAAGCGTTTTGCTTTTATTTCTTGTTGCAGCTAATTCGTGATGCGACCTTGAAATAGTTGTGGATGCATTAGCATTAGCTTCAGCATCAGCATCGGCATCAGCAACGGCATCAACACGGGCCTCATCACAAAAGCGCCAAGAGCCATGGACGGGGCGAGCGATCATCAAGCGCTTGAGTCCCCACACTCTTGAATATGTTTATAGCATACAGGCAGACACCCCTCACACACACTCACACACACACACACACACTTGTAGCTTTGCATTCAACTCTGGGGCAGGTCAGGCGAATTGAGGGCGAGTGGCATTTCATCATTTTAAGGTAAAATCTGTGTCGCCGGGCTATCTACTTAGGCCTATTTCAGCCCAGCACACTCACACACACAGACACACACACACACACACATATAGAGCAACATTTATGTAAATGAATTCGTATGGACTTTTGCGCCCTCAAAAAAAAAAAAAAAAAAAAAAAAAAAAACAAAAAATATAAAAAGCTAAAGAGCTGCACATAAGTATAACAGGTTTCATTCATGCCCTTGTGTCTTGCCCCCAGGCATTATCATCTTTTATAAAGATCTTGTAACGCAGCTGAATTTCATGAGATTTGACATATAGTCCAGCTTATGCAGATCTTGTCGTGATAGCAACTTTGACACTATGTGATAAATCTACAATTTTCGAACAGGTTAAGTAAAATGCAAGATTTATAATTTCGTTGTCTGGGAAAACTTAAAAAATTATCCTACAATCATATACTATCGGACTAATATTTATAATTATATTATGCAAATTTATGCTTATTATTTTAATTTCATTTTCTGGCGCTTTTAGAATAATAAAATCTAAATAAATCAAATAAAAAAGATCCATTTCAAAACTAGAATTTAAGAGAAGAGATTTTAATAAAGAGCTGAAACTAGCTATTAGTTTGAAATACCATAAATATAAATTTTATTCCATTTCTTGCTTTCCAAAATCATACAATATAGTATAGCATATAATATACGAACAAATTAAACATATATGCCAATATCTGGAATGTGGTTGCCATATATATTTCCAGCAGCTGATCTAATAATAAAATATAAACTAAATAATCAGATATAAAATGCCTAGCTTTATGTGTATTTTACTTTTGAAATAGATTTCCCAGAATATTTGTTTGATTAAAACAATAATTATCATGAAATGCTAAAAATATATGATAAAAACGCCAAACTTTATGCCAATTTTAATTTTGAGATAGATTTCCCAAGTTATTTGCTTGATAATGATATGCCTGATAAGTAAATAGATTAACAATGTGCCTTTGCCTCTCTAATATCTAACGCATCAGATAAGATACAAATTCTAGAGAAATATATTTTTTTTTGCTTATTAGAGTAAAGCCAAAAAATAAGCATATTAACATTTCTTTAGAGAATTTCAAGAAGAGTATTTGGCGTTCGCAGTGAAGCTCCGGCCAGGGCTTCCCCTCGCCAAACAGGCACATGAGCCAACACACACTCACACACACACACACAGCATGCACAGTAGGGGAATTCACATTAGAGCAGGGGTAATTATGAGGCGCCTTGGCTCATGCTCATGCTAAGCGCGAGAGCAGCCGCAGCGTCTTGATAGTTTCGGCTAGTTAGCTATGCCCAATGGAGTCAATGGGTCAAGTTTTTCAGGTGCAACTGGGTCACACATCATCTCGACGCTGGCAGCGCGGCTGGCGCACGACGCTTGGGGTGTCCCGCATTTTCACTTGCTGTTCCCAATTTGACGGCAAAAGCAGCGAAAAGCGAAGCAAAAGCAAAAGCAACTTAAACTAAAGTCAAAAAGCAAAATGAAAAATATATAAAGCTCCTTTGCTACTGTGGCCAACGAAATGAGAGCGCACACGCACACACACACACACACACACACGCAGTGCGGAGCAGAGACATAATTGGAACGGTTTGAGAGCCCTTAATGACGTCGACTGCGACGCCGGCAGCGAAGCCAAGTTGTAGGCCAAATGTATCTTTTGCATAGCTCTAAGGTGTTTAGTGTGCTTGGCACATGATTCAAATTCAAATTCAAACTCGAATCGGAATTGGAATTGGAATTGGAATTGGAATTGGAATTCAAATTTCGGCTGAGATAAATCATTGCATTGGAGCATTCATTGTGCGATACATAAACGATGGCTAATCGTATGCACGCACCGCCGACATAACAGATTTGACCTTAACAGCATTCGCCTACCGGTTTTCTAGCCAGAGATGAGTCCGACTCCCCTTGCCACTAGCTAACCCCCTCCCCGCTCCCCCCTCCCACTGTGCTGCCTTCCACGCGCTACACTCGCCAAAGCTTGCCCCCATTCATTTGCTATGAAATGAGTCAGTCGGTCGATCGGCGATTGCCTTTGGCTTTGCCTTTGCCTTTGGCTTTGCTTTTGCTTTTGTTGTTGTGGTTTTTTATTTTCGCTGCCTTTGCTTCTCCCATTCGCGCTGTCGCCAATCAATGAGCCATACCAACGTGTTCCCCAAACACAGTCCACAGCCCACAACACAACAACAAAAGTCGCGAGTCCGAATTGGATTCTGATTGTGTGATTGTGTGAGTGACATGTGCTTGCAGATGCCAACAAGAACAAACAAATAGGCACACGAGACGACGACGACGTCAACGGCGACGGCGACGGCGACGTCAGCGTTGACGCGTTGAAACAAACCACTTTCCACGGTGACACACTTAAATGCTACGTGCTCTTTTGCTACTTTTGCTGCTGCTGCCGCCGTCGCTGCTGCTTTTATTACAGCGACGTCGACGGCGACGCCGGCAGCGACGCTACTCCCATAATAGAAAGTGGAACAGGAATTTCCCTCCCATCAATGCCAACAGCAACAGCAACTGCAGCAACAACAGCAACAACAGCAACAACAGCAACAGCAGCAACTGCAGCAACAACAATAGCAAGCAGCATGCGCAGCGATGATTTCATTTTGGCTTGCAGCAGCAGCGGCAGCGGCAGCGAGCGCCCGTCGCGCTCATTGCGAAACACTTGCCACGGCCAACAAGCAAATGGCAATAACAGCAACAGCAACAACAACAAACATACACACACACACACACACATACAGGCGCGCGCACGAGAAAAGCAGGCAAACTGTAAGAAAAAAGGCGTAAAAAATAGTTCAGCTGGGGGCAGCGCCAAACACAACTCAGCTGAGCAAAACCAAGAGAGAGAGAGAGAGAGAGAGCAAACGAACGCAGCAGAGAGCAACGGCGAGAGGTGAGAGTAAAATTGGTGAGAGCACGCGCGCGCTCTCACACTCACTCTCTCTGTCTCTCTTTAACCAACAGGGAATCAAGTGGACATGCGGCACATGCAGTTTTGTTTATGCTCTCGCCGCATTGTTGTTCTGCTTGCTGCTGCTGCTGCTGCTGTTGTTGTTGTTGTTGTTATTTAAGTACGCATGCATGTGCCTGTTGGGATTTGACAGCGGGCAGCGACTTTCCCAACGGTTTCCCATTGCACGAATTGCATTTGATATGAGGAGCATTAAAGCGGCGTGAATTAGTTTCTAATTTACGGCAAGCCAATAAGCCCGTTCCGTTTCGTTTCGTTCCGTCCCGTACCGTGCTGCTGCCACTGCCGCTGCTCACACACTCTTCGCTCTCTTTGGTAAGTGGCACTGGCTGGCGTATAATTTTTTTTGTGCTGACCTAATTATACGCTCATTTTGATTCACTTGATTTTCTCTGCTCGCACACACACACACGGGCACACACACTGAAGAGTTTCGTCACTGCGACGACAAGTGGAGCAGCAGCAGCAGCAGCGACTGCGGTGGCGGCGCTTTGGGGCAGGCGGCGCGGGCAGCAGCAGCGACAGCGACGGCAACGGCGACGGCGACCGCAATTTTTAGTGGTTACTGGGACGTACGTACGTATTATTGGGCTTCCGATTGATACATGTGTATGTGTGTGTGTGTGTGGGTGTGCAGGTACTCACACGCTTTTTCGCACTCTATTTATGTTATGTTTTCGTTTCGTTTCGTTCACTGCGGCTCTGCTCTCGTTCTGGTTAACGGTGAATTCTGCATTTGTTTATGATGCTGCGCTGCTCCTGCGGCTGTTTCTTCCTCTGCCTGTGCTTCTGCTTCTTCTTTATTGCCGATCTTAACGAACACCTGCGCAGCGCTTCCCACGAATTTCACTACGCGCGGGTTCTTCGGATCTGTCACCGTCGTCGTCGTGTCTTTCGTTCACTTTGAATTCCGATTCCGTTGCCGATGCCGATGCCGATTCCGCTTATTGGCGCTGGCGTCGACGACGCGCACGAACGAACTGAAAGCCAAGCAAACTGCAATAGCTGGTGGAAGTACGAAACGTGTGTGTGTGACTATTTGTGTGTGTGCATGTGTGTGTGTGTGTGTGTGTGACAGCAACGGACAGACCGAGCGAGCGACAGAGCGTCTCTGGCTGACTGGCAGTCTCGGTTTCTGTTTTGTTTTGGGACGGAAACGCCAGTGGCGTAGTCGCCGCTTCGTTTAAGCGGGGGTCAAGCAACAAATCTAGCCGAAAATATTTCGCTGTTATAATTTTAGCTATTTTTCGGCTACTTGCTAGCTGCAATTTTTCAAGCGAGTTTAAGGCTTTTTTTTAGCTATTATTTTTAGCTAGCTTTCATTTCTATTCCATGAAGACAACATTTTCACATGATCCCCCTAATAAGATGTGCTACTTGTGCCACTGTGCAAAGATTTGCCAATCGTTGGCGCGCTCGAGCTCTCAGCAGCAGCAGCAGCAGCAGCAGCAGCAGCAGCAGCAATAGCAACAACAACAATACGCCGTCGACTGGCGCAAGCAGCAGAATTTGAAATTAGGTCAACAGGTTTAGTTGGTAGTGGGCCTGAAGAGCGCTCTGCGACTGCGGCCTATTCGCATGATAGTAACTAGAGTGTGTTGTTGTTGTTGTTGTTGTTGTTGTAGCTGCCGATATTATGGCTATTGTTGTTGTTGTTGTTGCTGCTGCTGCTGCTGTGCTTTTTTTCGATTTTACCTACGACCTCGGACTGTCGCTACCATCCGGGCATCCACCGCATCAACGTCGACGTCGACGTCGACGTCAACGTCAACGTCGGCGCTAACCAACGCCGTCGCCAACGCTGACGCCAACGCAATATGCGTTCGCTTATTGCACCACAGCAGAGCAGAGCAGAGTGCAGAGCAGTGCAGTTGCAGTTGCGGGTGCGGGTGCGAGGGGGAGAGATGCACAATTTGAGCTTTTTCGCACTAGCACACACACACACACACACATACAGCGCAGAGCGCGCTGTTGTACGCTGTGCAAATTGAGCACACGGCATGGTTAGAAGCGCATGCAGGAGGAAGAAGTGCAGGAAGCAGAGGAAGAAGAGGAGGAAGAGGAGGAAACGTGAGCTAAGTTGCGCCCGTTTTCATTACATGCCATAGATCTTTTGCAAGCTCGCACAGGCATACGGCATACGTGCACATGTATTTGTGTGTGTGAGAGTGCACCCATGTGTGCATGCGTGTGCGTGTGCGTGTGCATTTGGGGAAATTGTGTGCGTCAGTTGTGCGAATGTTTTCGTGTGCGTGCGTGCGTGTGTGTGTGCGTGCGATAAACTGGGTGACATGCACATGTACTGAAATGAAACCCATATGCAGCCGAAAGACACCAACACGCATGCACAGCTAAACATATGCGCCTGTGTATGTGTGTGTTTGTGTGTGTGCAACTTGAATTTGTTTTCATTTCGTTGCGTTTTGTCCATGAGACTCGCAGCATGAGTTGCCACATACTTCTTAGTTGGTTTCTATGTCACAATCAAACACACACATAGACACATAGACACACATAGACAGGCACACAGCTAGACACACACGCAGACAGATGCGAAAAGGTAAAACAGACTGACGAAGCGAGCGCTCGCAATGGCTGAGCCGCAGCCGCAGCAGCAGCACCTGCAAGCAGCGCAGCAGCAGCAGCAGCAGCGCCAGATAATCCCAGTAGAAATTGAAACTGGCTGCGGCAAGTTTAGAAACTGGTATAGAAATACACATATAGAGGCAATCGACCTTGTAGGAGTATTTTGTCTTGGAGCGCGCGCACGCCCGTAACTGGGCCAACGCGATTGCACTGAAATCAGGTGGGCGTGACGTAGGTAAATGTTGGCCAATGCATAGGTGTGTGTGTGTGTGTGTGTTTGTGTGTGTGCGTGAGTGTATTGTCTGCGTCTGTGTTTGTGTGTGCGCCCGTTGCTGCTATAATTCTGTTTGACGGCCTATGAGTGTCTGTGCATGTGTGTGTGTGTGTGTGTGTGTGTGGGAACATTTTGGAAAGCAAGCAGCAGCAGGCAGAGGCTGCGCTACCCTTGGAAGCCACATAATCCACATTAAAAGTGATCCACACTCACACACACACACACGCAAAATGCCTTTCGAAATGGCCATACATATTTAAGTATCTAAAATAGCCACATGGATTTTCGTAAGAACAACAACAACAACAATAGACAACAATTGTGGGCCTTGTGTTTGTTCTTGTTGCCGATTTTACCTTCGGCGCAGCTGGAATATTTCGCAACAGACTCCGAAAGGCGTTTGTATTTGGCAATTTTCGGATTTCGAAATACCACAAGGTGCATTCTAACAAGAAAATACTCAACACTCACACACACACACGCACACGCACACACTAGACACACTCACACAGTGCCATGCGCGCTCTCAGCGCTCACACACACACGTGCACTGCAATTCTTGGCTTGATTGTTTCTCAATGGAAGTGGTGGAAGTTTCTGTTTGGGTTCAGAGGGGGGCGAAGGGGCAGGGACCGGGCTGCGCAAGGTGCAGCAGCAGCAGCAGCGGCAACGGCGGCGGCAACGACGAACTAACCTTCCTCTCCGCTCACCCGAAAAAGCGCGCGGGGCTCTTGCTTGGGTTGTTGTTGCTGTTGTTGTTGTTGCTGTTGCTGTTGTTGATGTTGCTGTTGTTGTTATTATTTCTGGAGCGAATGCGAACGAAAAACAAAACTCAACTCTGTATCGAAACGTAACGAAACGAAAGGGCAAGCGCAGCGAGCAAAAGTTAAGGCTTAAATAATAAACAACAATAATAATACAAGTAAAACAAACGGACGCACACGCGTTGCCCACATCTGAATGGGCCAAAAGACGAAACAACACTGCCGCCGCCGCGACGGCCGCTCCATTGTTGAGTCCGTCGTCGCTGCTGCTGCTCTGCGCTGCGGCTGCGGCTGCGGTCGCCTCTCCGTGTTGCAGTTTCGGCTCAGTCCCGCTTCAACTGCGCGCGCTCAGTAAACAAGTCGAAGCGATTTCGACGACGATTCCTCAAGGCCTACAGATTTAGGCCAAAAAATAATGTACAGAGCCAATACTAGCAAGCAGCAGCAGCAGCAGCTTAGCGCTTGGCCCGCAACGAAATCGGAATCGGAGTCGCGTCGGGTCGGATCTCGGGTCTCGACTCTCGGCTCTGTCGGCAGCGCCAACGAGTTTGATGTTTGCTTCTTGCACAAAATGCAATCGTTCTAATTGCGCAACTTGAGACCGCAATGGCGATGCAGCGATGCGAGCATATTCCAATTCAAATATGCCGCCATCTCGGCAAGCAATAAGAATAGTTATCGTTATCGAGCAATGTGGCTTAGGCTAGAATACGTAGAAGACGTTTCAAATCAATAAAATGTTTGAATAATGATAATTATTATTTATTATTAATGATTGATAAATAATCTTTTAATTATAGTTTTCGTATTTAATAATTAATTATTAATTAATTATTTAGTTAATTTAACCCCTTCATTACTTTCTTAGTGAATGCGCTTCACATTCGTAAAATTCCTATTTATCATATAATTCGATTAAATGCATAATTTATTAACTATAGTTTATGTTTTACATAATTTAGAATTTGTTGCGCCCACGCCGCTTGCTCCAATAATTAATTTCATTTGATTACCGATTTATTATCGAAATAAGTTGCACAATAAAATTTCAAAAACGTTTCCAGAATTTTATCTATAAATCTAGAATCCTAATTAAGAGTTTGAAATCATTCACTTAACAAATTATTTTAAATTCTTCGAGTATTAAATGGAACAAACCTTGATACTTATACGTTATCGGTTCTCATTTGAATATTCCGATAACGATATCAGTTAGCGTACGCGATATGTACCAATGTATTAA
Organism: Zaprionus bogoriensis; assembly: GCA_035046045.1. Classification (NCBI taxonomy): domain Eukaryota; kingdom Metazoa; phylum Arthropoda; class Insecta; order Diptera; family Drosophilidae; genus Zaprionus; species Zaprionus bogoriensis. The sequence continues at coordinate 2,618,539 of JAWNOI010000066.1, read as the reverse complement.
TATAAGTGCGTTCTCGCATTTGCAGGTACTGAGGTTGGCTCCGCATTGAAAATTTGTTTACACGTGTAGAAGTCGCGTTTAAAGTATAAAATTAGTGTTAAAGTGTACTAACTATACGGCCGCACATTTGTGTGGTGTTTTCTCGACAATTACCGACGAGTTTAAAGCATAAAAATCAAATTGAAAATTTACAATTAGCCCGCTGTCTGGAGCCGCAGACAATATAATTACATTGTCCGTTGGTTTACATAAGAGTGAAAGGGTCAGCTAGAGTGTTATTTGCAGAAATGGCGTCGAAGTGGTGCACATGGCAATGTAGTCCGACAATGACTGGCTTGTACATACAAATAACTAAAACTACGCCTCGAATAAAAGAACTTGTTTATTACAAGCATAATGCGAACAATAAGTGAAATATGTGTTCTTACACGAAAACAGTGGGTGTTCAATATACGTCAATGTACACCATTTTGTCCGGTTTTTTATTCCGCTTTGTGTTCATGCTTCGGTTTCAATGCCCTCGCTTTCAGTGTTGTCATATGCCAGCACTTGTCTAGTGTTGTACAACGTAGCAGGACTACAGCCGCATACCAATTGTTCAATTTTGTAGTTATAGTATTCATTTGTCATCACGAATTATCAAATCGTTTCTCTGCATGACACACATTATTTCCAATGTATTACTTGCATTCATATTTAAATCGCATTTTATTTGCGCACCAGAGCATACGTTTTTCATCTGGCAACGCTGAGCGCAAACACCAGCGGCGGCAGAGCGAAAGAGATGCCCCTATGGTGGTTTTTACGAAGACCGAGCACAAAGCAAAGCAGAAAACGAAGCGAGCAGGCCAAGAGTTTATAAATCAATTTTTTGTGTATGCAAGAGCTGTGCAATCCATACCGCAAAAAAGGTATTTTTCTTCGCTAAGTGCGAGTGCAACTTGCGTGATTTAAACGTATATATCTTCTTCAGTCAGTTTGTCAAGTGCTACTAATATAGATTTAATCGAATGCTTATGTCGGGGGTTGCTTAGTTGCTGCTCCAAATAAAAAGTGATTTCCATGAAAAGCGAAGGCGGTCGGCAGCAGCGGCTGCGGAGGCGGCAGTAATAGCAGCGCAGCAGCAGCAGCAGCAGCTGCTAGCCTGCCCTGACAATAAGCGAGAGCGTATGACAAAGCTTTGTGTGATATGAGGAATGTGTGACGAACCTTGTTATTCACCGTCCTCGCGTGAAAAAAATACCTCAAAGTTGTTAAGATTAAATATGAACTCTCTGGATAACGTCGGAGCACAGGGATGAGCGATATACCTTAAATATTGCCATAGTTTTTCGAAGTTAGATAGACGGACAGACTGACAGCAACCCCCTAACCTGTACCCCCTCCGCCCGCCATTGCCCAGAGAGACGTCGATCACGTTCCTCTGCCCGCGCCTTACCGCACCCTCCCCTATAATACCTGTTTGCGAATACACACACTGACACACGCACACACACACACACACACCGTCACTGTTGGCTTTGCTATTATTGCTTTTGTCCGCCTCTCGTTTTACTCTTCCGTTCGTCTGCAGTTGGTTTTTGTTATTCTGAATTCTCTCGTTTTTATGCTGCGTTCCACTTTGTTCATGCGTGTGGCATCTTTTCGCATTTGTGCTTGTGTATGTATGTGTGTGTGTGTGCGTGTGTGTGTGTTTGTTCACGTTCTTTCATTATGCCGTTCTCTTTGATTAAATGTACATTGAACTCAGCTGGGCTGGTTAGTTAGCGTTTTATTCGCAGAGGCCTCTGCTAACTGCTTTAATATGCGAGAAGATGCAAGGAAAACAAAGTGGAGAAGGAAACAACAACTTAATTGTTAAGTTCTAAGCTCTATACTTATTTGGAAATGATGACAGTGCGTAGAGTCCATGCACACTACGAGATGCTATTGGTTGTACGACTATCGAAGGTCTTAGATAGCTACAGCCCGATTAATACGGCTTATATAGTTAGTTTGTCGAGCAATTTCTGTGCACGATAATTCCATTATTTTAATGGGGGTGTGGGAGGCGGTTCTATCAGTAGGCAACGCTTTTGTTGGCTTCTGACGCCAAGACGCCAGTTTTGTTCAAGTTTGTTATAAAGTGAAATCTTGTGTGATATTTATCCAAATCGAAGTCTAATTTTGTAATTCCTGGCATTTTTGCGTTTCTCTCTTAATTTGCAGCTAATTTGTATATACAGTGTACATAGAGATGAGCACACAACAAACTCGTTCGGGGGGCGGAGGAGGCGGCGGTGGCCGCACTCAGAAGAAATCAAATATCGCCGGTGGCGGCGGTGGTGGCGGTGGCAACAGCAACAGCAACAACGATGCTGGAGCCATCACACATGCCGCAACGGTGAACAAGAAAGCCGATGCGAACAAGACAGAGAAACCCGAGAAGGCACAGCCCAAGGCCACCACGGAACAGTTGCGCATTGCCCAAATAACCAATAGCAGCACAACAGAGGATCCCCAGATCAATGAAAAGGTCACCCTATTGCTAACAATGACCCAACGTTCCGAGGAGGAGGTCTGCTGTGCCTTGAACGAGTGCGACTATGACTTGGAGGCGGCAGCCAATTTCTTGATTGAGATTCTACCACAGGCAAGTACAATACAATATACCTAATGCCTCCCGCAACTAGTCTAATTGGAACTGGATTTGCAGGGCGCCTTTGCCAAGTACGAGAAAAAGCGCAAGAATAAGGCTGCAAATGCTGTTGCGGATGGCGCCGGCGGCGATGGCGATTGGGCAGATGGAAATGCAAACGCAGCGGACAGGCGTGAAAAGTCGCGCAATCGCAGCGCCAATCGCGGTGGACGCGGCGGCACCGACAGTCGCGGCTGTAAGTCCAAAACTCTAAAGGATTTCCCTTTGGTATATTGTATTAACTTTGTTTTTTTTTTTTTTTTTGATGGATGCATTCCAGGGCGCGGCAGAGAGGCCCGTGAGAACGATCGCAATTTGCGTGAATCTCGTGGTGGCGATCGTGGCGATGATCGCGCCAATGACAACTATCGTGGGCAGCGCAATGGTGGACGCAATGGGCCAGGCATTGGCAGCGGCGGCGTCGGTGGTGGTGTTGGACGTGACAGCGGTCGCGGTGGCGGTTTTATGTCACGGCCCGGTCGCGGCGGCGGTCGCATGGGTGGTCGCAGTGGCGGGCCACGGGGCGAACGCGGCTTTGGTGCCCGCAACAATGCCAACAACGAGGACCACCATGAAGTCGAGCTGTGGGATAACACCATAGCGCAGAACGCTGAGAAGCAGCAGCAACAGCAGGCGCACGACGACGCATGGGGCGACTGGAACAATGAGGAGTACGAGGGATCGCTCAAGGATAGCAAGGTCTTTACCACGAGCAACCTGAACTCTCAGACAGCGGCCAGTGTTGTCAGTGGTGGTGGTGCAGCAGAACTATCCGCACCACCGGGTCTGGGTCTGGAGCACCATCATCTTGGCAGCAGTGTGGCACAGGGATCTCATCTGAGTACGCTGGTCGGCGGCAGCAGCAACGAAGACAGCAGCAGCAGTACGGCGCCAGCGGGCAGCATTTCTGGTACATCATCAGCAACGACGCCAATGATGCAGTACAGTGCAGCGGTCAGTAATCCGCCGCCGCAGCTGCAGCAGCAACAACAGCCGCAGCAGCAGTCGGTTGTGAGTACGCCCAGCAGCGTTGCCGCCCCAGGCGGTAGCAGCGCAACGCTGAACTCCTCACCATACGTCAGCAATGCCGCCGCCGTTGCAGATACATTCTCAAGCGCAGCTTCGGCAGCTGCCACCTTGGTGCAACAGGTGCATCAGTTGCAGCAGCAACAACAGCAGCAGCAGCAACAAACACCACTGAAGCCATCGGCGACACTCTCGGCGGAACAATCTCAGTATTTCAACTCGCTGACGTCACAGGGCGCCAGTCCGACAGTCGCTGCAGCGGCTGTAGCTGCACAGCCTTCCATAGCCGGAGTCTATGGCAGCCAGAGCACCGGGTCGGCGACCACGTATCCTTGCACATACGCGAATGTGTTCGCCTCGGCACCTGGCTCCAGTGTGGGTACACCCAACAGCAGCGAGCAATCGCAGCAGCCGCAGGTGCGACGAGCACGCGTCAAGCTGCCACCACCTTCGAAAATTCCAGCGACGGCGGTGGAGATGCCCGGCGACAATGCGCTGAACAACATTGGCTACTTGGACGTGCAATTCGGGGCCATGGACTTTGGCACCGACGACAGCTTCGACGCGTTGCCGGAGAAGTTCAATGCCGGCGTCGGAATCGATGGGCAACAGCAGCAGCAACAGCAGGATGACTACCAGACCAAGTCGCAGCAGCAGCAGACAGCGCTTTCGGCGGGATTGCAAAATGCGCAGATTGTAAGTAGAGTGATAAGAGAAGGTTGAGGCTTCGCTCTGCCTGAGGTTATTGACCCTGACTGTTGTTTTTTTTTTTCTCTAGCTCCAGGGTGATGCGCTGAGTGCAGCCAGTTATGCAGCACGCTCGACGGCGCAGCAGCAGAGCGGCAACGCGCTGGACCATGCGCTGACCAAGAGCGATCCCTATGGACAGACGGGTAGCGGCAACAATGGCGCCGCGCCCTACCAGAACGCGTATCAGAGCAGCGCCGCCAGCAAGGCGAACAGTGCCTACCAGACGTCCGCGTCCGTGCAGGGCTACAACAGTTCCAGCTACGCGAACGTGCAGTCCTCGGTGGCCAACAGCTATCAGCCCTCTAGCTATGCCAGCTACCAGCCGAACGCGGTCAACTCCTATCAGCAGCAGCAGAGCGGCGCGGGAGCGCAGAGTGCGACGGGCAGCGTTACCGGCAGCGCGGCGGCAACACAAAACATTCCGATCAGCGGCAGTGGCGGACAAAACAGCTCCAGGTACGACTCTCTCTATTTCTTTCTCTCCATTTCTCCATCCTAACTTCATGGATGTTGTCCTAGCTTGCTTTTGTTTCCGTTTATCCTGTTGTTAATGCTCTCTAACCATCAGCAGTATGCGATTCTAATATTTGATTTTTACTCATTCGTTTTCGTTTTTGTTACCTGTTCGTTTTGAACTCCTCGACCGCCACCCTCTGCTCCAACCACAAACTAAACTCTCATGCCAATAACAGCGCAAATGCGAGCTCCGCCTACCTTACATCGGGATACTCGACACCACAAAGTGCTTACCAGTCCAGCCAGAGTGTCTATGGCAGCACTGGTCTCTCCAACAGCGGCGGGTAAGCATATCGAAGCTTTATCTTCCCCTCCTCCGCCCAATCCACATCCATTCATCCAATTGCCTGACATCGAGCATTGCATGTTGAGGGTTTTTTTTTTTTTTTGTTTACCCAGTATACGAGACTAGACTAGGCTATTACTATATATAGATAGCGTGTAGGTGAAGAGAGAGTTTCACGAAGTATAGTTGTAACTAGTTTGATTATAGCAGTTTGCCCAGATTCTATCAGCGGCAGAGTTTTAATCGATATAACAATGTTTTGGTTTTAAGATTGAACCTTGCTAAAAATTAGTTTATATTTAGAATATAGTATATATAGTATTGCAAGGAATGTATAGGACTAAAAAGTAGCTATTATAATTACTATACATGAAGCGTAAAAGCCCAAACAATTTATCAGTACGTAGAGTCATTAAATGTATCCTATTCTAGTTAGAATTCTTGAAAAAGCTCCATATCCTGATTCAGTTAGACTTGCAAATCGATATCGTGTATAGGCCAGTTCCAAAAATAGATAAATCTGCAGACCTAACGACATTATGATACATGTTTGTTTCTTCCTTTGTTTCGTTTGTTTGCGTTGCTCCGTTGAATGCATTCAGGTTTGCTGGCAGCGCAAGCAACTCGACCTCGCAGTATGGTAACTTTAGTGCTAGCGCCAAGCTCAAGGACGCAGCAAGCGGCGGCGCTGCAGCGCACTACGACAGGTGAGAGAAGTCTGCCAAGCAAAGGCAACATATATATATATATATATATCTGTATATGTATATCGCTGCAACTGTTCCCATACGCCGCAACTAACAATAGAAGAGAGTCGATGGGCCTGCCAATATATATATATATATATACTATATATATTAATGAGAAATTTCCCCTCTCTCGTACGCAGTGTCTCCTCCAGCAGCGGCGTGAGCAGCAGCAGCGCGAGCACTGGCAACGGTGCAGGCGTCGCGGTGAGCGGTGCGACAGGTGCTAACCAGGCGGTCGTATCCAACAGTGAGTGTGCTACTATTTTGTACTCTATGCTCGGTGGAGAGCTATATATAGAGCTGATTTATTGATTGATTTTATTGTTATTCCTTCGATTCGTTCCCAGCCAACAACAATGTCAGTGGCAGCAGCTCGGCCAGCAGCGTTGCGGCTGGTGGCAGCAGCAACAGCAGCAATGTGGTGGCAGTTAGCAGCCAGGGAGGCGGCGGCTCGATAGCGGGCGTAAGTAGCGGCGGTGTTGGTGGCGGTGTTGCCGGCGGCAGTGCGTCCAGCGTCGGTAGCGGCAACATCGGTGTTGGCGTCGGTGTCGGCGTCGGCGGTGGTAACAATGCCGGCTCTGTGGCAGCCGTTGTTGCACAACAATCGGCGGCGGGCACCGCAGCGGTGCTGGCCTCGCTAACCGCTAATAAAAACAGCAGCAGCAGCAACAGCAGCGGCAGCGGCAACGGCAACGGCGCTACAACGGGCAGCGCCGGCGCAGGCGGCGGCAGCAGCTCAACTGGTGCTGGTGGTGCTGGTAGTGGTGGCGGCAGCGGCGGCGGCAGCAGCGGCTTGGTGCCCACCAACATCCAAATGGTTAGTCAATATATTCAGACTGGATTGCCATACTATCAGCAACCAGTTTATTCCTTCGAGGAATTACAAATGATGCAACAGAGAGTGCCACATGTGGTGAGTTCATGGAGAAAAGCAAAATGCAAATAAATAAAAAAAAAAAAACAAATACCAAAAAAAAAAAAAAACCAACAACAATTCAATGCAACCAACAAAAAATTCAGATCGAAATTCAAATCAATTCAGTATCGAAATCAAATTGTAAAATTTCATAAAAGCGCTCAAAAAACATGAAAAAAAAAATACTTAATCAAAATTCCATTTACTCATGCAATCAGTAATCAATTCGAATCGGAAACAATGCAATTCATGTACATATATTATATATATGCTTGGCGCATTCCAATGCTCACAGACGTTGCAGCTGTTCCTCCTAACTGTGCATATTCACACATTTTCCATTAACAACGATTTAAAAAAAAAAAAAGAAAAAAAAAAACAAAAGAAAACCCCATGTCTGTCTGTGTCGGTGTCAGTCTGCTGCGTGTGTTTAGATTTATGTGTCCTTGTCTGTGTGCTCTGTATATATAATTGAAACATATTAACGCTCGCTTTTGCACTTTATTGTTATTGTACTCTCGCATATTAATTCAATCATCGAATAATCAATGAATCAATCAATCAAAATCAAACCGATCAATCTCAATGAGAACACGCCAACGTCACATCACAAGTGTCCTTCCTGCTCCTTCAATTCAATTCAATTTAGTTGTATTTTTATTCTTTGCACTCCAAATTGAAATGTTACTAAAACCAAAAATTGAATTATTATCAACGAATCCAAAATCAAAATTGGCATTACAAATTCCAAAAGCTCATTAACATTGAAGGAAATATTTGAATTTCACCCACTTGTGTCTCGCCGCACTACAGTGGGTAAAATTCAACTATTTCCACCGCATCCACCTCTCCACTCCACGCTCATTATATATAATCATCATCAAAATTATCATAATGTCTTTCATATATTTTCTAACCATTATGCTTGTTTCATCCTCCAACGTTTTCATTTCCCGTCTAATCTGTTCTGTTCTGTTCTTTTCTTCTTTGTTCTGCTCTGTTCATTATTAACCATCATGATTGGGTTCTCTCGTTCCGTTTGCCTAACTCATTTCTTTTCGCTCACTGCAGTGCCAGCTGTCAAGTTTTAAGTCTGTTTTAACTGTTCTTTCGTGATGCCCTGGCAACGCTGTGCCTAAACCACATTAAATCGCAGCTATTACCATTACCATTCGCTGCAAAGGACTCCGTCAGCAAGTGCTAATATCGCCTATTTTTACTTTCAGCAAGGATACTACGATCTGAACTACACGCCCACCAGCATGGGCGCTGGCCGGGACAATCTGGGCTCAGTGGCATACTCAACCATGACTGATGGACGCTTTGCGCGCACCGACAATAACTCGAGTCCTGTTAGTAATGTAAGTAAAGTAAAGGTGTCGATGAGAAAGGCTTAAATAATATGCTACGACTACTTCGGGTTTATAGGTGTCTAGCACAATGTCGCAACAAGCTGGCTCCAGTGCGCCTATGCTGAATGTTCCTTATGCCTATTTCTACGGTGGCAATGTAGCAATGCCCGGAGGTTTCCAATATGGCACTCCCGCCATTTACCCCGTAAGTTAGAGAATTATATTATGAATTATAGTATGTAATTAAATATTCTTATTATTGCAACTCAGCAACAAATACCGGCCGCTAATACTGCTTCCGGTGGCCAGTTCCCGAAGCCTTCATATAGCGCCAACTACGGATCGACCAGTTACGATACGCTCTCGCAGACCACTCAGGATTACAGCAAGGGCGGCTACTCGTCCAGCGTGAATCAGCAGAGCAAAACGCAAACGGTTTCCAATCAGCCTCAAGCGGGCACTGGCTCCGATCTGAGCTCGTCGATGTATGGCAAGAATCATGTGGCGCTGAACAAGGTCAATGTGCGTATCTTCCCTGTCTCTGCCCCTCTTTTTTGATCGCTTTAAGTTTATGCTGACAAATCCATTTTTTTCTGTTCTTTTCTGTAGTCGTATGAGAAGCAGAGTTTCCATTCGGGCACACCGCCGCCCTACAACATGGCCAACACGCAGACAGCTGGCGGCACCTCGGGCCAGCCCTATGGCATGTATCTGCCGATGCCAGCGGCCGGACATCACAATATGATACATCAGCCCATACATCAGGTAGAGTACGATTTAGAGCAGCAGCAGTATATATTAAGTCAAGACCAAAACGTGCAAGTGGCCTATAAAAATGAGCAAATGTGGCACCATCAGAGCAATCATCATAACAATCATCATCATAATCATAACTATGTATCGGTTGGCGTACCAGTCTCCAGCTCGTCGGGCCATAATCTGCAAGAAAATACCACCTATATTCAGGATGATAGCAGTGATATATCATTTTTCGCCGAGTGAACGACGACAGCTGATAACGACAGCTAATAATGACGATGATCAAATCAAATCAAACTCAAGCAACATTTAGCAAAAATTAACACTTCACTCACCCACAGCCAATTCCTACCATATACATATACATATATTGACGATATATATAGATATACATATATACCATATATATTTATATATATATATATGTGCTATATATATTATTATTGTGTTGATCAATTATCATGCCGTGATCTGCTCATGATGATGATGATGCATGTCTCTCTTCTGGCCATTTAACATAATCATAATCTAAATTATTTATTAGTTTTAACCTAGTTCACTTTTTAATTTGTTCAATAAGTAGAACCCCCTTGTGTTGTTGTTGTTGTTCTTCCCTCTATTTTGAATTTTGACCATAATATTAACAATTAAAAACAATTACGCATTACTTACAAACTCACCCGGCACCCCTCGCACAATTGTTTCAATTCTACTTGGTTGTTTCCATCGTTTATTTCTGTTTGCAATTTTACTGATAATTAATGGTTATAGAGTTCTATCACCGGATGCATTATTTATCCCGTTGCTTCATTAACTTCTCGTAGCACTCGTAAGCGTAGTTGAGTTACTCACACACACACACAAACGCATCTATATGCCATGCATTTTGTCATGATCCCCCCCCACACACACACACACATATATACACACGCACACTCACCTAGGCTACTAGCCTACTAGCTGCTGGGAGATTTGCTCAGTTCGAATGGAATTAGTTAATCGTAGCTTAATACACCTAGACTTAGTGAGCTTCTGCGATAATTGGTTAACTTGGCGTTCGTGCTAGTTGCGGGAACTGCGAACTGCGAAATTGTGAAATGCATGAAATTGTTCGATTGTTTGACTTTTTTCTTTATAATTTCTTTTGATTTTTTTATGGGACAACATTAGATGGACGGCAGGATTCATAGCTCATCCCGCCGGGTAAGTTTCCTTTGTTGTTGTATCAAGTGATCAAAAAAAAAAAAAAAGAAAACCAAAAAAAAATAAATACCATCTTGAATATTTCTGTTGTTTGGTAAATATCCATGTGTACTATCTCTATGATTGTAAATAAAACTAACACCCTTATCTCATGCACGCACACGCACACATACTAAACGCCAAAGAGACTATACCCAAATTGTAATTATCCATTGAAGTAGAGTTATTCGTTTAGTTTGCTTTAGCTATAATATCATTTAACAATGTTGCTAATCAATTGAGATTCAAACAAAAAGATCGAGTGAAGGGTTAAACACAGAACATGATTCATGCATATCAGTCGGCAGATACACATACATACATATATATATATATATATCGAATGAATATACTTTCTCTCCTGCTCTCAATATATCTATCTATCTATCTCTCTCTCTCTGTGTCAATATATATACTGCATATATCGTTTGCTAACCCACCACATATATTTGTATGTTTATGGATGATGGCGTTATCTGAAGCCAACTAAAAAAATGCCTATATAACCACATATCGAATCAGTATACTACTCCGATCTGCTGTCTGTCACGTACATTGTTAACAATTGCCCTGTCTGTTCTCTTGTTTTGTTGGGATCGCCCTTCTTGCAGGACTCGAACAGCGCTGGCCAGCGCCAACAGTCGAGTAGCCAGTCCAAGTCGGCCGGCAAACCGAGCTACCCAACCTCGTACTGGACCGGACAGAACTAGCTTCCGGAGAAGACCATTTGGCGGCCACTGCAGATAGCGCTGCAGCAGAGCGCCGGCCGAGTAAGCGAATTTTATAGCCTTCGCACCACCACCACCAGCAACACCACCACAGCAACAGCAACCACAACAGCAGTAGCAGCAGCAACAACAGCAGCAACACCCATTCACATTTACAACAATAATTACATAGATATCGGCAGTCGGCAGAGAACGTTGCCCATCGCAACGAACACAACAACAACAATAACAACAACTAGCACTAGAGCGAACACCATAGCGACAACAAGCACGGCGACAACTGCAACAACTGCAGCCAATCAATTGCTGATGCTTGTCAAGGAGAAACAACAGCAGCAACAACAGCAGCAGCAGCTGCCAAGCAGATGCGATGAGTTCCCCAGAAGCGAAGCGTTGAGCGAGGAGCATTCATCGGCCGATGGCGATGATCAGGCTGCCGATGATGCTAACAAGGAATATCTGATGTATGAAGATGAGAGTTCATATTTTACTTAAATAAGAGAAATGTTTTTACTACGAACGCACCGCGCACCGTACGGCGCCGTCGCCTTCTCCGCAGCCTCCTCAGCTCCTGCTCCACTCCCCCCATCCTGGCAGATATAGATGCAAGAGTTTGCAACTTTATAAAGTATATAGAACCACATCCCACGCATACTATACACACACACACACACACATGCAGCAGCAGCAGCAGCAACAACCAAAACAAGCTCTCACACACACACACAAACGCAACACCCACACAGCATACAGCCAACATCTGCATATACATATAAACTATACCAAGTACCATTTTTCACATTGCATACAAATAATTTACAAAGATAAAAGATAACAATTATTAAATATTAAAGGCGTAAAACGATTTAACAGATTTATAAGCGTAAGAAGAAACAAATACAAATACAAATACAAACGAAACAAAACAAAACAAAAAGAGAATACAAACGTAACGTGAATGAGAAAACACAAACAAACAAAAATTAATTACTGTAATCGGTTTAAACTTATGTGTATTGTATAATTATAACCTTAATATTTAAATTAAATACAAGAAGAGAAGATAAAAGATACGATTAAATCCAAACAAATGCAAAAAAAAACACGGATTTTTATTTAATTTTTTATACCATTTACCCATTGAAAATGGGTAAAAAATGGTATATTAACTTTGTGCAAATGTATGTAACAGGCAGAAGGAGGCGTGGCAGACCATACAAAGTATATATATTCTTGATCAGCATCAATAGCCGAGTCGATTTGGTCATGTCCGTCTGTCTGTCCGTCTGTCCGTCTGTCCGTCTGTCCGTCTGTCCGTCTGTCCGTCTGTCCGTCTGTCCGTCTGTCCGTCTGTATGAACACACAGATCTCAGCTATTAAAAGAGCTAGAGGCACCAGACTTGGTGGGAGTGTGCGTGTATTCAATACACACAAGAAGTTTATTTCAAACTTGATGTGCCACGCCCACCGCCTCCGCAAATCGATAAATGCGTATTTCGATTTTTTCCAAATAATTCAATAACGAAAAGAGATAAGCGCACCAAATTTGGTAGGAGGGTGTCTTGCAACATTATGCAGAAGTTGGATTTTAGAATTTTGGATGCCACGCCCACCGCCTCTAAAAAACACATTTTTATAGTTTAAAAGAAAACTAGAAAAGCTAGAAGCGCCAAATTTGAAAGTAAGGTGCCTGGTAACATTACGAAGAATGTTTGATTTTCAACTTTTGGATGCCACGCCCACCGCCCCCAAACTATTGAATTTTAAGAAAAGTAGGGAAATAACAAAACATTTTTTTTAACACTCTTGTAGCTTACCATAGTACAGATCTACCCTATAAATTTCAATCCGATCGGACAATAAACAAAGAAGTTATAGGAGTTTGAATCTTCCATATAAAGTTGTGGGCGCTTAGAATTCCAACTAGAATGTTGAACTGACGCAGCAGAAGGCCGGCATCAATAAAAGTCTCATTTGCCGATCGCTCCGCGTAACTGTGTGTGGTCTAGATGGTTGCATGCAAGATTCTGGTGCGTGTGGTCGCGGGTTCGAATCCAGCAACGGGCAATTTTTTTTTTTTTTTTGCCGATCGCACTGCGTAACTGTGTGTGGTCTTGATGGTTGGCTCGCAAGTTTCTGATGCGTGAGGTCGCGGGTTCGAATCCTGCGCTGGGCAATTTTTTTTTTTTTTTAATAATTTTGCGCTATATGAAAAGTATATTATGCAAAAAAAAAAAAAATAAAAACAAAAACTTTTTCTAAGCAATACAAAAAAATGAAGACTGCGCTGGGATTCGAACCGGGGACATTTAGTTATAGAGCTGACAACTCTCACAACAAATCACTGAAGCACATGGTCTGTTCCTAGGCGCGAGAAGTTTTGCATACAGCAGCAGAGACGGAGCAGAGGCTCGGCTTCAATGCTTGCGCCGACTGCGCACGCACAATCGGCGTGCAGTCGGCATGTGCCATTAGCGTCAATGCATGTGTATTTAATTTCGGAAATATGCGATGCGTTGTTATTAATTCGAATAAAAGTAATTAATATTAAGAATTATTTTTAGCAGCCAAAGGTAAATTATAACTTACTGTCGAGTGCACTCGACTGTAGCTTTCTTCAATTTTTTTTTTAATAACAAAGAAGTTATAGGAGTTCGAATTCCCCATACAAAGTTATGGGCGCTAGCGATTCCTAACCAAAACGTTAAATCGACGCAGTAGAGGGCCCGCGTCAATAAAAGCCTAATTTGCCGATCGCATGGCGTAAGCTTGTGTGGTCTAGTGGTTAGAGGTCCGACTCGTAAGTTACAAAGTTCGTGAGAGTTCTTGGGTTCGAATCTGGCGCGGGGCGATTTTTTTTTCTTAATGTAAATTGCTTTTTTTTTTATTTTTATACCATTTATTTTATTTTGTATTATTTCTTCGAATAGGGTAAATGGTATCTTACAGTCGCGCGCGCTCGACTGTAGCTTTCCTTACTTGTTTTTAATTAATATTTTATTGTTGAGAAAGTTGAGTACAGACTAATAATAGTGTGGGGAAGGGGGTGCTACTGGCTGTGGAGCAGTTTGTTGAAGTCCGCATAGGCCGACTCCAGGTCGAAGAGGAACTGCCTGACCTGTGCCTCGGTCAGCTCGTCGGATGCCTGCATCTCGTTGAGGGTGCCCAGCCACTTCTCGACCTTCTCCTTGGCATCGAAGTCCTCGGGAATGAGCGACAGGCGATTCATGTTGTCCGCCAGATCCTTGACGTCCGGCTGCAGTGCGTCCATTGTGTTGATCTGCAGGCGCAGCTTGTCCATGATGGTGATGAACAGCGACACGATCTCGGCAATGCACTTGGACGTGTTACCCTTATCATCGCGTATGGTGATCGGCCGATCCTCGCGTATGCGCTCCAGCGCCGCGGGGCAGTCGAGCCGGAATCGCCTGACGAACGTGTCCACCGTGGGGTACTCCTCGCACTGCACCTGCTTGAAGGCGATCTTGTACTGCACCAGATGCTTGGAGCACGCGGCCGTGTACTCCTGCGGCGTAATGCAGTCCCTGATGTAGGCCTTCTCCAGCTGCTGTATGGTGTTTATGATGGCGTACAGGTCCGCCATGTTGTCGTATCGCTCGCGCTCGCGGGCGTTGCGAAAGAGTTTCACCTCCTCGTACAGCTCGGGGCTCTGCTCCTGCATTTCGAAGGGGGAGGAAAATGGAGTTGCCTTTGTCTCGCCGTACACGAAAATTAGCTGCGAAGAATGACGAAGAACGATAGAATTTGTTGACATCAGAGGCTAATCTAATCGCTGTTATCGATAACGCGATAACACGCACGCAGTACAGTGTTTCATTTCGCGTGCGCTATCGGATGTCCGACTGTTGTGTTGTGGCGCCAAGCGGCCGTAAATTTGAAAAATCATGAATGATCAGTTTGATTACTGGCAGAGTGTCAGCAGATTGAGTTTACGCGAAATTTATAATGTTTTTCCAACTAGATTTATGTGCTATTGATGTGGATTTATTGTCGGGTATTATCGCATACGCAAACTAACCGAAATCTTATCGATGGGGAAAACTTCCGTTGCGTTTGTTCTTTGCTCTGATGTTGTCGGGCAGTAAAGATAAAACTCTATAGCATCGCGATAAGGCCAATAATAACTTGGCCGCTTTAATTAATTCAGTTGGGGCCAGCAATGCAGGCTAAATCGAATTACACGTAAATAAGTGTTCCTAATCAGCATACATAATCAGCGCGTATCAATGGCATTGGTCAAGCCGGCAGCTCCTGCTCCTGCTCTTGCTCTTGCTCTCTCTCTTATACAGCTCAGTTGAGTTCCAGCAATCAATCGAATCGAACGTGCCAAAGATACGCTATAGTTTTAGTGCTCTGCTGTGCTGTGTGTGTGTGTGTGTGTGGTCCAGATACAAATACAAAGTGCACTCCGATGGGCGTTGAAAATCAACAAAATCACGATAGCAGGGTAAGTGGTTCGATGGTTCGCCTTTACAAGTATAATATTTATAATTAATTTACAATATGAGTCCCTAAACGGTACAGTGGTAACTAAGCAGGCGGCTTAGCTGTCTTTGCGTTATATCAAAATATATGCGAGTACCTGTATCAGACATGCTTAGTTGGCTTAATTAGCGTAAGTACAAGTACAAATACGTGACTTATTGATAGGTGGGTATTAGTTCTAGAAGGGCACAGCCTGCTCTATCAACTTGTAGCCCTGACCGGCATAGCTGTAGCTGCGTGGCGGGTACAGCACGAAGAGGCCCAGCTGCAGCAGGGACAGCAGGCAGCCCAGGAAATTGGGTATCTGCAACAAGGGAGGGGGCGAAAGTGTACCCAGTATTAGTTGAAGTAACAGTCTGCATGCAGGCTGGGAATCACTGCACCTGTATGAACGAGTCCGATATTAATACGCCGTAGATAAGCCACTGCAGGCTGACGAAGAACGATGTGGCAATCAGGGGCAGGGGCAAACTCTCCGAGTTCTTCACGCGTATCACATGCACCAGCGACGTCAGCGGCGCTGCGAAGAAGCAGACGGTGACAATGCAGCACATGATGCCTGCAGCAATCAGAGATATTAATATATTTAATATATATAGTACTAGATACTGCAAGCTTGGCTTAGCTTAGCGCCTAGGCCCAGCTCTCACCCGTAATGTGTATCATGCGCTGCGGCTCGTCGTGCAGGCTGTTCGTAAAGACAATGACGCCGACGAGCAGAGCCAAGACAATGGCAAACTGCTTGACGTAGGAGCGCTTGTTCACGGTGAAGACGTAGTAGACCAGCGTGTAGACCAGAAACAGCGTCGACCCGATGATGTTCACCATCACAATGCTCTGCTCGTTGGTGAGCACGCCGTAGCGCAGCCAAAAGCTGCACCTGTACAAACAGAGATAAAAAAAAGAAGACACCGTGTATCGTGTCGTATCATGTCTGTTCTTGTCGACGTCGACAGTTTTGGACTTGCATGCGCACTCACGAGAGGAAGCCACAGATGAAGGGCACGCCCGAGGAGTCGCCGGTGCTCTTCTTCTGTATGTACTTGCGACAGATCACGCTGCGGGCAGGCAGAGTTTTTAATCGGTTCAAAATAAATTTATATATGTTTATGGCACATTATGGCACTAGGCAGTAGTACTGTTGCTGCTGCTGCTACTTACGCCCCAGAGAGATACTGAAAGATGGTGCTAATCACGGCCGTTGTAGACAGTATGGCATCGTAGGCCGGCGTCATGGTTTACGTGCACTGCGCAAAGCAAATTTATTTAATTAATTAGATAAATAACAATAAGACGGCGACTTGTGTACGCTGCACAAACGACACCGCTACAACGTCAACAAAAAACCCAAAACAGCTGACAAGCGCCAAGCCAGAGTTGCCAACACTCGCAGGCTAATCGATTAATCGATTAACTGCACGCAACGCACGAGCTTTTCAAGCTATTGTTGTTGCTGTTGGTGGGACGCAAAGCTTTTGCTTATACTACCAACAAGTTTGCTCGCTCAGTTGCTCCGAGTTGTTCGACGACGCCGCCGGGTTTGCTCTCTACTAGGCTTAGCCCACATTGGGATTGCGTTATTTTTAACATTGCGAGCGAATTTGTTAAACAAATTACGCTGGTAGCGGGGCATAGCATTAGTATACAACGTTCGATTCGATTCCAGCGTATTTTTTTTCTATATTTTGCTGTTACACAACACTGACACGCACTTCTGCATGCGAGTATAATTACGGTTCATTGTTGGTCCGCACACGTGTGTGCCTAACTGTCCATATTGTGAGTGAAGTTCATAATTGTTAACAACAAAAAGAAAAAACAAAACAGCAGTAAAAACATAAAGTATATTTGCGCCATAAACATGGCCAACACTAATCGCGCCGAAGTGGAACATTTAAACCCGCCGTTTAAGGTGGAAATAGCGCCACAGCAAACGGACGCCAATCAGGTGAGCGAGCGCAGTGTCAAAAGACAAAGGTCTTGCCTCTCTCTCTTCCTCTCTCCTGCCGCTTCTGTCTGCACACCCGACACTCTGTTTACAAGCCAAGATCGTTGAACCTGCAACTCTACTCGGATTCAACATTTTGTGGCAACTCTTTTATTACTCACACTCCTCTCTCTCCCTCTGTTGCACCATAACTTTCTCTTGAGTTTTTGTGAGTTATTAGAAAAGATCACACTCTCTCACTCCTTCTCTCTCTACGCTCAAAGGTCTACGGTAGACTGCATAAATTTGCATTCGTATTGCATTTCCGGGCATTCTCTATATTTACATAAATCACAAAGCAGTACGCATTATACTATGCTTAAGTAATACCGAGAACCACAATATCGGAATGATATGTGCTTCTACTTACGTGCATGTGTAGTAAGTACGTGTATTAACGAGTATATCTAGACAGTAGGGCTGAAAAGTAGGCGCTCAGTGGTTTAAGTTATTGTGTTTTTTAAAAATTCTTTAATTTTAAAGTACTTACTACGATTTTTCAATATTTTTATCGCTACTACTTTGAAAATTCGTATTATTACAATATTTAAACAATTGGTCCACTTATAATATTAATAATTTGATTTTTTAACATTTTTATAATTTTTCCGTACATTAAGAACTTTAAAGAGCAGAGTATAATTTAAACGAAAGTGTCAAGCAGTATAAATACTTAGTATTTGCTATGTCTAAAAAGTACGTGCTTCGATTATTATTAAAAATTTACAAATTGGAAAGTATTTACTCATTTATGTTTTTTTTTAATACTTTAAAAACTCTAAAAACAGGGCACAAATCCAAGTAAATTTGCTAGAGTATGAAAACTTATAGCTAAACAGTAAATGCAGGAACAGTTTAATTTTAATTAAGATAATGTTTCAATTTAGATTTTTTTGGTGCCTTGAAAGCCCTACAAATAATGTGCAATTCCAAGTAAATTTAGGCAGAGTTTGACTCACAAATTAATTGTAAATAATTAACATATTCATAGGAACTTGATAGACTTTCCATTTATGTAAAAACTCTGTAGAATGACTGATTTTGCTGAACAACAAATATAGCTGAAAGTCTTGCGTAGTGCACTCATTTTCATGGCTCACTGTATTGTTTTTACATGCAAAGATCTGCTCAGAATCGCTTTTAGCGTTCTTTTCTCTCGTTCGATGTTGACAAAGAACATTTTTATATTCTCTGAAAATAGAAGTACCCATACATATTGAGAATTATATAGAGACCAGCACATTTGTTTGCATACAAGCGAGTCTGAGTGAGAATGTTTGCCGTACACATGGCGAATTTGTCACACACTTTGTAGCCGCAGTGCTATCAGCTGTGTTTTGGGGGCCTTCCTTATCGCGGCCCCCTCCGTCTACAATTTGGGTTGCAGACCCAACCAGATATTGTTCCAATTAAATTGCGATAAAAACTCTCTGTTGCATTCATATTTATAGAATTTGATAATTGAGTGTGGCCAAAAATAAATGCTGGCGAGTTCGAGCGATGCTAAGGGTCACTTAATTAGTGACAATTACTCGAGAGAAATAGATCGGAATACTCGCAAATAAATCAAAGTCAGTTGATAAGCACAAACCCCGCTGAACTATACTATACTGCACTATACTATGCTATACTCTGATTTAATTCTATAATTATTTCACTTTCCGTTTTCAATCTACATATATGCACTCTGTTCTTATCAATAGCTCTTACTTTCTCTTGACATTGAATGAATTTCATGTAGATTACAAGTAAACCTTCTTATCTTTTTCGCACAGAAACCGAAATGGAGCAAACTATTGTTGCTGGTCGCCTTCGCGACGACCCTTGGAGCTGCAGTCCCCACGGGCTACTGCATAGGCGTTATCAATGCTCCGCAAGCGGTAAGTGCTCTACTGATAAAGCGCTCAAGATTTCTACAATCGTTTTCCGTATGTATTTACAGCTTATGAAGGTTTGGATTAATCAAACCGTGCAGGAGAAATATGGCAGTACTTTGAGCCAGAGCGGGCTGGATGTGTTCTTCGCATCGGTAGTTTCTATTTTCCTGGTTGGCGGCGCCATCGGCTCTTTGGGTGGCGCTGGATTGGCCAATAAATTCGGCAGGTTCGTACCGAGTACACAGAGTACCGAGTGATAAGCTCGCACTAAGAAATGGAATTTTTGATTCGCAAGTGCGGGTTATCTGCTCGAGCGAAATTAGCTTAATTGCCGCTGATAACCGGATTATAATGGGGGGCATCCAACAGTGGAATTTTACATGGCGCATAAAAGATGCAAATTTGATTTGAGCTGGAAAGTAAATTAGGTTCAAAAAGTATATAGATATAGAATTTAGTTTAGTATATAGATATAGATTTCTTAGATAGCATTGTATTTGTTTTGAAATTGATAATTGGCATTTCTTGGGTAAATCTATATCGTTGCATAGATTAGTATTTAAAATTGTCGAAAATGTGTTAATTATCTCATTAATATATATATAGTATATAGAGATGGATCCGTTTTTGACGTCACCTCATTGGCAGATTAGCTTGCATTGACATTGCTGGAGCTGTACTGATCGCCAGAACATATACACTTTGTGGGGACAGACACGTTTCATTCAATGTCAACTTTGACGTCTTTATAAAGTGTGTTATCTGCAGTAAAAGATAGATTGATCGCAGCATAGAACTGTAGCTGCTGATTAAGAAAATATGTTTACCATATATAGAGAGACGAGACTCCTAATCTCCTTAATATAGCTGCCTTCCATTCATAGCCTGTACTCAAAGCAAATTTATTCACTCTACATATACTATAGGGTATATTAATAACTACATTTATATCTAAATCTTTTAATTTATTTTTGTCTCTATCTTTTTAATCATGATCTTGATCTTGATCTTTATCTTTATCTTTATCTTTATCTTTATCTTTATCTTTATCTTTATCTTTATCTTTATCTTTATCTTTATCTTTATCTTTATCTTTATCTTCACCTTTACCTTTACCTTTACCTTTACCTTTACCTTTACTTTTACCTTTACCTTTACCTTTACATTTACCTTTACCTTTACCTTTACCTTTACCTTTACCTTTACCTTTATCTTTACCTTTACCTTTACCTTTACCTTTACCTTTACCTTTACCTTTACCTTTACCTTTACCTTTACCTTTACCTTTACCTTTATCTTTATCTTTACCTTTGCCTTTATCAGCTTTAGCTTTACCTTAACCTCTATCTATACCTCTTTTAATCTATATCTATTTTTATTTCCAGAAAAGCATGTCTGCTGATCTGCGCCGTCCTGTTCACCATTGGCGCGGTGCTCTTCTTCTTCTGTCGCGCCGCCAAGTCTGTGGAAATGCTGCTCATTGGACGCCTGATTGTGGGCCTGGCATCGGGTCTGGTTACGGCCACACTGCCCATGTATCTGGCCGAGGTGGCACCGCCCTCACAGCGTGGTACGCTGGGCGTCTTCTGCGGCGTCGGCGTCACCGGCGGCGTCGTTGTTGGTCAAGTGTTCAGTTTGGCCCAAATCTTTGGCACAGCTGAACTCTGGCATTATGCGCTGAGTGCTTACATGTTGCTCATCATCATATGCTATCTGCCCGCCTATGCATTCCCGGAGAGTCCCAAGTTTCTGTACGTCATGAAGGGCAATTCGGCTGAGGCACGACGCGCACTGCAGCGGCTGCGCGGCAAGAACGCGGCCAAGATCATTGAGCAGGAGATTGCTGAGATGGAGGCAGAGTCCAATGACGATATGCAGAGCAGCAGCTTCGGCGATGTGCTGCGCGATCGGCGCTTCCTCATGCCGCTCATCATTGTCTGCTGCTTCCAGGGCGGTCAGCAGCTCTCGGGCATCAATGCGGTGAGTGCACAGTTCCAGACTTTAAGTGAACTGAAGTGAACGATAGCCTCATTGGCTTTCTTGCAGATCTTCTACTACTCCGTGGACATCTTCACCAAGGCCGGCTTCTCCGAGACGAACGCACAGTGGGCCAACTTGGGTGCCGGCTGCCTCAATTTGCTCATCTCACTGCTCGGTCCACTGCTGATGGCCACCTGCAATCGCCGCACGCTGATGATGCTGTCCAGCGCCCTCTGCGCCATCTTCCTCTTCAGCATTGCCTTCGTCTTGAATTATATTGTAATAGAGATTCTGATCGCGTGTTGTGCTGTTGTGCTAATCTGGTGTTTACTTTGGCTTTTGCAGGAAACTGTCAGCTGGTTCGCCTATGCCTGCATCGCGTGCATCATGGGCTACATATTCTTCTATCAGTTCGGTCTCGGCCCCATACCCTACTTCATTGGCTCAGGTAATACGAGGAGGACTATGCAAATTTGGACGCACCCATTGCAATCGCTTGTTTCGCTTCTCGATTTACAGAGCTCTTCGAGGTGGCGCCACGCCCCGTGGCCATGTCCATGGGCAGTCTGGCGTCGTGGGCGTGCAATTTTATAATTGGCATGGCCTTCCCCTCGCTGCAGAATGCCTGGGGCGCGTTTGTCTTCCTGCCGTTCTCGATTACGTGCGTACTGCTCTTCCTGCTGACGAAATTCTACCTGCCGGAAACACTGGGCCGGGATCCCTCGGATGTGGCGCCACTCGTCTCCAAGGGCTTCCGCTCCAAGGTCAAATAGAGGCGGAGTAGCAGGAGCTGCTGTAGTTATAATTGAATATTCAGGGCGTGTAATTCTTGTCTAAGTTAGCTTTAAGCCAAATGTTGTTGTCTAAGTCTGAGAATTGATCAAAAAAGTGAAGTGCCTGGCGAATAGGACAATAAGAGCGCCTCGTCCAAGCTCAATGTTATGTGAACTGTGCTTAAGTGTTCTCCCGCTAATTGTAACTAACTGCTAAGACACCCTATATATATATATATATGTGTATGTGTATGTGTATGTTGTAGCACAGAGCCTCATGCTGGAGCTCTTATCGCGCAGTGCGAGTTCCAGTTAATTGCCTCTGCTTACTTTGCTAATTGAACTTATAGATAGTTCGACTTAAGAGAGATATACTTGCCACCAATACTTGCAATATTCGTCTCTGATCTAAGACTATGGAAGAAGGCCGTTTACAATCCATATATGTTATATGTACTTTATAATAAACAATGAACCACAGTTCGAACGTAGTATTTCTCCCCACTTCCTGTTCTCCGTACTGTGTGATAAGAACATGATAACCATGGAACTTGGTGTAACCTGGCCAAAAGACTTGTGTAAAAGCAATTGACAATAACTTCAATTAGACGTGGGATGTTGGGAAAGTTGTATGCGTCATGCTGAGCGCATAGGTGTGTGCAGACTTTCCGTTCAAGCGGATTCTGCTTCAGTTGATGAGCAACAGCGGTAGACGCAGCAACTGGCGGTAGTGCCAGGCACGGAATATGCTCTGTATTATGGTGAATACCCAAGCACACGCACACACAAACAAGTTTGCATATCGAACGCGGGAGAGATTCGCATTGATTGATCATTTAAGAGGCTAAGAGCGCTGGGCTGTGCACAGTGTGTGAGCAGCAGCCTAGGGCAGAGCATCGTGAGCTCCGGAATTGCTGATTATGTTTGGCATTAAGGTGATAGCTCAAATTAACAGAGAGAGAGAGAGAGAGAGAGAGAGAGAGACAGAGAGCGAGTGGAAGAGACCTTCAGCATTCATACAGTGCAAACTCGAGTGAAGTGATCAGTAGAAAGTCGAATATTGTAGCGAGTCTTCTATGTTAGAGAGTCTTGCAATTCAGTGTTTTTAATTGCATAAAGTTTTCTATTAAAAAGAGTCAACACTTATAGAGAATCTTATATAGAGAGAGTGTCCTATAGTCCTATAATGTAGAGAGTCTTACTTTAAAGAGAGTCTCACAGCATCAAGAGTCTCAAATTATCAAGATTCTTACATTATAGAGAGTCTTATATTATTATATGTTGAGAGTCCAATATTGTAGAGAGTCCTTAATTGTAGAGAGTCTTGTAGTGTAAGGAGTCTTATAGTGCAGTGAGTATTATATTATAGAGTCTTATATTGTAGAAAATCTTATAATGTGAAAGTCGAATATTGTAGAGACTCGAATAATGCAAAGAGTATTATTTTTGACGAAAATCTTATACTGTGCAGAGTCTTCTAGTGCTAAGAGTCTTATATTGTAAAGTCCTATGTAGAAAGTGCATTGTTGAGAGTCTTGTATTGTAGAGAGCCTTATATTGTAGAGAGCCTTATATTGTAGAGAGGCTAATATTGTAGAGAATTTTATAGTTTAGTGAGTTTTATAGTGCTACCTTTAAAGAGTCTTATTTTGTTAAGAATCCCTTGAAGAATATAGTCTTATTTTATCAATAGTCATATGTTGCAAAGAGTCTTATTATATAGAGAGTCTTGTAGTGAAGAGAGTTTTATATTGTATTTAGTCTTATATACTAGCGAGTCCTATTTTGTAGAGAATTTTATATTATAACTAGCAAACCCGGCGAACTCCGTTTCGCCACCAGATGGCTATATTTCTCCCAGTCGTTCTCCCAGTCCCTCTTCTAGTCCCTTTCCCAGTCCCTCCCCCAGTCGCTCTTACAGTCGCTCTCCCCAGTTCCTCTCCCAGTCCCTCTCCCAGTCCCTCTCCCAATCCTTCTCCCTCTCCCAGTCCCTCTCCGAATTCTTTTCCCAGTCCCTCTCCGAATTCTTTTCCCAGTCCTCCCAGTCGCTCTCCCAGTCGCTTTGCCAGTCCATCTCCCAATTCTTTTCCCAATCCCTCTCCCAATCCCTCTCCCAATCCCTCTCCCAATCCCTCTCCCAATCCCTCTCCCAGTCCCTCTCCCAGTCCCTCTTCCGTATATAACATTTTTGAAAAGAATTTTTTGATAATTTTTTTAAGAGATTTTATAATCAAATTTATTGCTTTTAATATTTTATTTATTTATTTTTATTTTCAAGGTACCTTTGACGAACACGTCAAAGTATAACACACCTAAACACATTATTTGTAATACATAAACAGTCTACTTTTGTTCACCAAGCAGCAAGGTACTTTTATTTATTTTAAAATAAATTAAAGTTCCTTGTTGCTCGGTGGACAAAATTAGATTATGTAAACTGTGTATAGGTGTGTTTTACTTTGACGTGTTCGTCAAAGGTTCCTTGAAGTGGCCGGGAAAATTTGTATGGGAAAAAGAGAATGGCTATTTTTAGGGTTTATCCAGAAATAATTATAATTTAAAACCATAAAAAACCATCCATGACAAAAGCAAACTCAGTTGATTTGGTGGCAGGCATTTTTTTTTTAATTTTGATATGACTTGAAGTCATAAAAAGTAGATAACAACATCGAAACTAATACAAAACAAACGCGCAGGTTAGTGGCCGAGGGATTTTAAATTTTTAAAATAAATAAAACTACCTTGCTGCTAGGTGAGCAAAAGTAGACTGTTTATGTATTACAAATAATGTGTTTAGGTGTGTTTTACTTTGACGTGTTCGTGAAAGGTTACTTGAAGTGGCCCGGAAAATTTGTATGGGAAAAAGAAAATGGCCATTTTAACGGTTTTCCCAGCAATAATTCTAATTTTTCTTGCCGTGCCCACAAACCTTGAACTTCAACGAACAATTTAAAAAAAAATTTGGCCAAATTGGTTCAGGCGTTGTTGAGTTATGCGCTTACCAACACATTTTGCGATTCATTTTTATATAATAAGATTACATACATATATGACAGATCTGAAAATACATATGTATATAAAAACAAATCATTTAGAAATGTACATTTAATATTTTTAAATTAATAAAATTCTACTTACAAAGATGATTAAAAATTAAGTTTTCACTCTCTCAACGCGTCCAGTTCGTGTCTTGAATCTTTTGTTATGCAGCTGAAAATGCACTCAATTTTCTCGCTCTTTTTGTCTCTTGCAGCGCGAGAACAAAGCAACCGATGGCTGGACCTGGCTACTGCTGGCGATCTGCCTGACAACCACCGTGGGCAGCACCGTGCCGGTGGGCTACTTCTTCGGAGTGCTCAATGCGCCGGCGGAGCTGATCAAGGCGTGGTGCGCGGACATTCTGGACAGCGAGTACGACACGGACAGCAGCGCCAGCGGACTGGATCTGCTGTGGACGAGCATCGTATCGATCTACCTGATTGGCGGCATTGTCGGCTCCTGCTTTGGCGCCTGCTGCAGCAACAAGTATGGACGGTGAGTGCGAGTTGCAGCAACTAAAGAGCGCCTGAGTCGCATTCAACCTGCCCTTCCTTCTAATCCTCCAGCAAGGGCTGCCTGATTATCAGCAGCGTGATCCTACTGATCTGCGGCCTACTGCTCAATTGGTGCCGTGCGGCCAAGTCGCTGGAGATGCTGATGTCGGCGCGCTTCTTTGCTGGAATTGCCTCGGCGCTGATCTTTACGGCGCAACCGATGTACCTGCTGGAGCTGGCGCCGGTCAGTCTCAGCGGCAGCGTGGGCGTCTTCACCTGCATCGGCGTCACCGGCGGCATTCTGCTCGCTCAGATCGTCAGCATGCCCCAGCTGCTGGGCAACGAGGCGTACTGGCCCTACGCACTGAGCTTCTATGCGCTGCTCGTGCTCGTCTGCCTGCTGCCGCTGGTCTGCTTCCCGGAGAGTCCGCGCTGGCTGTACCTGGTCAAGGGCAATGCTGCCGGCAGCGAGGCAGCGCTGCGTCGCGTGCGCGGCAAGCAGTGCGATGTGCAGCAGGAACTCGAGGCGCTGCAGACTGCGCTGCAAGCAAGCGACAAGGCGAGCAGCATGTGGCAGGTGCTGCGCGACAAGGAGCTGCTGCTGCCGCTGCTGCTGGTCTGCGCCTTCCAAGCCACGCAGCAGCTCAGCGGCATTAACGCGGTGAGTGCTACGGTCTGCACAACTGTGGAGCTTTCGACGAACCTTCTACTCCGCCTCCTCCGCTTTCTTTGCAGATCTTCTTCTACTCGCTGTCTATTCTCACCGAGGCGGGCTTCTCTGCGGCCAATGCCACGTGGCTGAACATGGGCATCGGTGGCTTCAATCTCTGCACCTCGCTGCTCGGCCCTCTGCTGCTGCGTCGCTTTGCCCGGCGTCCGCTCATGCTGCTCTCCTGCGCCATGTGCGGCCTCTCGCTGGTGGGCATGTCCCTTGCGCTCTTCTTCATGCTCAGCTCGCAGAGCACAGCCCTGCGCTATGTCAGCATCATCTTCATATTGTTCTTCATACTGGGCTTCCAGCTGGGCCTCGGCCCCATCGCCTACTTCATTGGCTCCGGTAAGTGTTCCAACTCTTGCCATATTCGATTGCTTCAGGCTCAACTTTGTGTCACTTTCAGAGCTGCTGGAGGATGCACCGCGTCCCGTGGCCATGTCTCTGGGCAGTCTCTTCTCGTGGATCGGCAACTTCCTCATTGGCATGTGCTTCCCCCTGGTGCAGAATTTCTGGAGCTCGTTTGCCTTTATGCCCTGCGCCTGTGTCTGCGCCGCGTGCTTTCTGCTGACCTGGCGCTATCTGCCAGAGACGCGCGGGCGAGAGCCCAAGGATGTGCGGCCGCTAATGAGCCAGGGACTACGATCCAAGATAAAATAGAGATGCTTGATTCGGAATCGCATGAGGCATTCCAGTTTGAATTTTTAACTTGCCACTGTTTACAGGAATTTAATATGAATATCTATAATATATATATGTATATCTAATGTATCTTTAACTAAAAAAAATATAATTTTATCATTATAATACTTCTGCGAGATGAAATCTTTAAATACTATTGTGCAGCATCGATTGGACTATCGTATAGCTGCCATAAAAAAAAGAAGTAGAGTTTTAAAATTTTATTATCACTTCAATAAAATAATGTTATTTACTAAAAAACTATCTTGAATTCCAATATCAACCTAAAAAAATATTTTTCAATAATAATAAAATGTATCTTATTGATTAAAGTAAAGCAAATAATATAATTCTGGTTCTCCACAACTTCCTTAATTTTTTTTTATCTACTTCAATCTTATTTTTTCATTTTCATTTGCATTTCTGAAAACTCAATTTTGCAACTTCCATACATATCTCAAATGAAATAAAAAATATAAAAAACAGAATTTGGTATTAAAAATTTCATTTGGAATTGTGTACTAGTATTAGTTTTCTTTTGCTATAAATTCTTGATCAGTGTCACAAGTCGCAACGGTTCTGCGCAACCAACTTTGGGTATCCAGAAGTCTGGCAAGACTGGTAAATACCCTGTAAGAAATAGACTAACGCACATTACAACTTAGCAAGCTTTCGATTTATTAGTTCATGTCTCTGGCTTAGATGGACAATGAGAAAGAAGGTTGGAGCCTGTTGCTGTTCTTCGTCTGCGTGGAGACGACTATTGGGGTTACCATACCGATCGGCTATAACTTTGCCTCTCTCAATGGACCCGCGGAGGTGAGCGGCAGCCGGCTTGAGGTATATTGCAGGGATGCGCCTAATGTCTTTATTCCATAGTTCATCAAGCCGTGGTGCAAGGAGTCGGTCAGCTGGCTGTATGGCGTAGAGCTCAGAAGCTCACAGTTGACACTGCTCTGGGCGATAATTGTGGCTATATTTCCGGTAGGCATGGACTCGAAAGCATGCAGTTGTCAGATTCCCTACGTATCTCCCCCCTTCTGCAGATTGGCGGCATTTTTGGATCGCTATTGGCGCCATACTTAAACGATGTGATGGGCCGACGAGGCACGATCGAAATGTCTGGCATCATTTTTTTGGTGTCTGGCCTGTTTTCCTTTCTGTGCCGCATAGCAAACTCTGTGGAATTGCTGCTGGTGGGACGCGTGGTGGCCGGAGTGGCCGCTGCTCTGGTCATTTCCACGCATGCCATGTACCTGGTGGAGCTGGCGCCGACGGAGCTTAGCGGTAGCGTTGGCGGCTTCACCTCCATTGGCCTGACGGCCGGCATTGTGTTTGGTCAGTTGTTCACCTTCAACTTCTTATTGGGCACCGAGGAGCTCTGGCACTATGGAATCTCGGCCTTTCTGATCTTCATTATCATAGGTATCGCGCCCACATTCTCCTTCCCCGAGAGTCCTCGTTATCTCCTGTCCAAGGGCAAAAAGGAGCAAGCCAAGGCGACGCTAATCCGACTACGCAAGAACCCACGGCGCGTCGATCAGGAACTGGCAGAGATGGAAGCTGAAGCTAGCTCTGACAGCGGCACGATGAGCATGAGGGAAGTCATCGGGGACAAAAAGTTGACCTTGCCCCTGTTCCTTGTCATCACCATTGCCATTGTGCAGGCTGGAAGCGGCATTAGTATGGTCAGCTGCTGTCATAACTGAGTCTCGCCTCGAACTGCCTCCATTCCTCTTGCAGGTCTGGAACTACTCGGTGGGCATTTTTACGAGTGCCGGCTTCTCAGTTCCCACCGCAATGTGGCTGACCTTCTCCGAGGGCGTGCTCAACTTTCTCTGTGCCCTGTGCGTGCCGTCCATAATGTACCACTTCAATCGACGCTTCACAACACTCCTCTCCTGCATGCTCTCGGCGCTCTTTATGATACTGCTCGCTTTTGGCTTGGCTTTCATGGTCAGAGCTTTGGGTTCAAAGTGTCAAATTATCATTCCAATTCTTATTGTTTTTTTCATATAGGATACGTATTCATGGCTGTCGTTTTTCTGCATCTTCTTCCTCTCCATGTACATCATAGGCTTCAACCTGGCGATTGGTCCTTTGCCCTATTTTGTTGCCTCAGGTGCTATAATTACCAATTGCTCAATACCTTCTCATGTTGGTCTCCAATTCACAGAACTCTTTGCGGTTCCACCACGTGCTGTTGCCATGGCTTTGGTCAGTTTCTTCAATTGGCTAACGAGTGTTTTTTTGAACCTGATCTTTCCGCTGCTAAACGACCTGATAGACTCCTATGTGTTCCTCATCTGCGGCGCTTTCTGCATTATTGGCCTTGTGGTAACTTACAGATATTTGCCAGAAACCAGAAATCGCAAGCCCGCGGAGGTCCTGCCTCTAATGGAGAACGGTTTCAAGTCAAAGATCAAATGACGCGAAGACTAATATCAAAATTGGAAGTCAGATAGCATTTTTATTTAAATATCGAGATTGCTTGCATCAAACTCAAGCTCGGCCATCTGAATCATGATCGATGAATCTAATTTTAACATTTTTTACGTTTTTACGTTTTTTAGTGTTTTTGTGTAGGTTTTAAAAAGGTATTTGTTGTGTAGGTCTATAATAGTTTAAATTTATTGAAAAACAATCGAAAAATTGTTCGTTTAGTAGATAAATTTGTTTTTAAATTATTAGATTGAAAAGTTACGGTCTGTGTACGTTTCAAATACTTTAAGATATTTGAAAATAATTGCGTCTGTAGAGAACTTGTCCGCTTAAAAGAGATATTTGTTATTAAATTACTTAAATGACACATCTGCGGTCTGCGCATGCTTTAAATAATACAACTTATTCAACAAACAATTGAATCTTTAGAGAACGTGTCCGCTCAAGAGAGATTTTTGTTTTAAATTACTTAAATGACAAATTTACTGTCTGCGTACGCTCAAAATAATTTAAAATATTCAACAAATAATTTAGCGAACTTGACCGCTTAGAAGAGATATTTGTTTTTATATGATTTAATTAAAAATGTAGTGTACGTACGTTTAAAATAGTTCGTTATATTAGACAAATAATTGCATATTTTGAGCACTTGTCCGCTTAAGAGGGATTTTTATTTTTAATTAAATATATAGTGTACGTACGTTTAAAATAGTTCAATATATTAGGCAAATAATTGCATCTTTAGAGAGAAATGTGTCCGCTTAAGAGGATTATCTGCTATGAAAAGTGTCCGCTTAGTGAGTTTTCACTGTTTTCTTGGACTACCCTGACTGTAAATATGTTGTAAAAATCGGAAAGACTCTGCCTTCTACAGTTTTTCAAAATTTTCACAATCAACTTTTCGAAACTATTTCGAATCTCTGGCAGCGCTGTCTTCCTAGCGGTTTCTCTCTCTCTCTCTCTCTCTCTCTGGCTTTCGCTCTCATTTCGCTCTGGTGATGCGCCGATCAGCGAGCCAATTGCGACGTCACAGGTGAAGCGTCAAGATTAGCATTTGTATTCGCCCGCCCGTCTATAAATACTTACAACGCCCGCCGCAGTGGGCAGCAGAACGTCGTGGCGATCGCATCACGAGCGCTTTCTCTCGAACGGAGCGGAGCAGCGAGCAGAGCCGAGCACATCCTTCAAATGTGGCAGAGTCGGAATTGAGATCGGCAGCGCGCAGTGAAGTGGAGAATTGAGTAATGTGCGTTTAAAAATAAAACTGCGAACAGTGCCTGCCCGCAGTGCACGCACAGGTGCCAAACGCCCGAAACAACAACAACATAGAAATAAATAAAATACAATCAATGAAACGCTAACTGGAGCAGCATGCATATTTGCTTGCACAAATACCAATACAAATACAAATACATGCAGTGCGCGCAACACATAAATTAAGTTTAGAACACGCGCTGAAATCAGCTGCTAAAGAAAACAATTCAAATGTTAACGAAACACAACGAAACGAAATGAAACGCAAGAATGCATTGGCGACGGCGCAGTTATGACGTCACGGCCGGCGCCTCGCCAACGGCATCTGGTGAAGCAATAACACGAAACGGCAGCAAGCAGCAACGCACACACATGCATCTACATGCCGATATGTGTGTGTGTGTTTGTGCGTGTGTCGAGTTGACGGCAGCAACAACAGCCACAACAACAACAATTTTAATCAATAAACATATCGCACGGCGGGCGATCGTTAAAAGTTATCGATTGTCCCTGATAATTGAGTTTCGTAAATATCGCTGAAAGCTACGATTAATGCGTTACACATGCTCATTTATATATGACGTCTGTGTGCATATCTCTCTGTGGGTGCGTGTCTGTGTGTCGGTGCTAACGGGAACTCAATACGCCGGTCAACGTACGAAAATTAGTTTTTTTAGGCGGCCCCACATCAATTTCGGTTTGTCAGTCAAACGAAATGAAAAAACATTTGCTCGAGCTCACAGCATCCGTGTGTGTGTGTGTGTCTACTTGCATATTCTGCTGTAATTTATTATTATCCATGTCATGTTCCCTACACACAGACACACACACACACTCGCAAATGTTCTTTCGCTCAAGCATTACGAGTTTTGTGTGTTTCATTTGCATTCAAACATTTCGAAATACATATACATACATATATGCACACGCATACACACATACATACACGTACGTTTGTTCCGCGTGTAGCTGTTGGCACTTAACATTCTACGCCTGTCTATAATATAATATTCTTTTATATTTTTGACGTGGGTAATTATGAACCGTCATGCACACACACACACACACACACACTGAAAAAGTTTTGAGAAATATAAAAAAATTAATTATGCAAGTTTAGTATTTGGGGGATTTAAGCGTTAGTTTTTTGTTTGCCTTACGCTATGAGTTATTCACGTACTCCTCTCGGTTCAGCATAAACATATTGCCGCGCTCTCTAGTCTCTGCCATAAACAGTTCTAAATCTCAACATTTACGAGCCAATTCAAAATTTAAGTAAACGCCTTCTCGTTGGCGCAGAGCACAAGTTAAAAGAGCCGCCACTTCCCAGCAGCAGCAAGAACTCGACTGTGTGTGTGTGTGAGTGTGTGTAGATGTTATTAGCACAAATCATACAGCAATTTTCCAAAGTTTTCCCTTTTTTTTTGGCTGTAGGCTTTTGATCTTTCGCTTTAATCGCCGCCAAATTTCCGTTGAGTTTTGAACATCTTTTTTTTATCGATAAAACCCATTAGCATTATTTGTTTGGAATATTTTAGATATTATGGGCCGGATAATGCTCATTTCATTGGAATTTAGAGTTGAAAAATAGAGGGGGGAATGTTAAAATTGGCCTTGTGCTAATGCATGTAACGGACAGACATATATTTATATATTTTCTTGAACAGCATTAATATACGAGGCGATTTAATAGTGTCCGTCTGTATGTCCGTTTGTCTGTACGTCTCAGCTATTACAAGAACTAGAGAAAGCTGAGTTGACTTAAAGAGAATGGCAGTGCGTGTCACGCCCACCGCCTGCGAAATATTTAGTATGAAAAAGTAGCTTAATACTATCTTATTGCCCAGTGCACTCAACTATAGCTTTTTTTACTTATTTAAAATGATTACTTAGCGTTTATTTCACAGAACTTAATAGCTTTATAGCTTTTTTACTTAATTAAAATAATTATTTAGCTTTTACTTCACAAAACTAAATTAGTAATTTAATTTAAAGTTCTACTAAATATAGTATATAACTATAGCTTTTTTTTTACTTATTTAAAATGATTATTTGGATTTTATTTCACAGAACTTAATTAGTAATTCAATTTGAAGGTCTACTAAATATGATACTAAACTTGATAAATACTGAACAAGCTACGAGCACGCCTAGAATACATATAGTTTATTCCAAGACAACGATTTCCAAGTGAAATGAAAATTGCATTACTTTGTAGTAAATCTGAAAAAATAAAACTACATATTTTTCAGATTTAGTATTGAAAAAATGAGCAAAAAAGCTGTGATTCTGCTCGCAGAGCATAGAATTGCGAATTAAGAAGCATTTCTCGTTCCAAATCCAAATCGTGCTCTATAAAATTGTACGCCTGCTCGTCTGGGTTTTACGGCATTTACGATCGCTTAATTGCATCTGATGTGAAGGCATCAAGTTGACATACATGTTTTTTCTCTCTCTGTACACACACACACACACACACACTGGCATTCGAATGTGGAATTACTTTTTTTTTTGATTTGCCTCCCACATCTCAATCATCTCATTAATGTGTTTGCGATGTTGTGTACGAGTATTTGGCTTAGTGCTCGTAATTTGCCTTCAGGTTGTGTTTCTAAACAATTTGGCTTTCGTTTTGCTTTTGGCGCGAATTTGTTTGGTTTTTAATTATCATCGCTGTACGCGCATGTACGATGTGCACATAATCTGTATGTTTTCGTTTGTAAATAATGCAGACATCAATTGCGAATTGAATGTAATTTATGGGGCGCCCCTCGCAGCAGCGAGCCCTACACTGCAGCTACACAGATACGCAGCTACACAGCTACAGATACTAAGCACTCGTACTTAGTTATGTTGTGTGCGCGGCGGTGCGAGTTAATCTGCATCAATAAATTAGTTCTTATTACTGCGGAGGCGCCCGAGCAGTGGCGATCATCGACGGATCCCGCGCTGCCACAACATGCCTTAGTTTTTTGTCGAATAAAACAGAATAGCGCACGCAAATTAGACAAATGACCGTTGCCTGCTCTAGAAGTTTATAAAAATAAGCTGCAACATATTTCACACCCACTAAGCGAGCCAAAGAACCAAGCAGCAAACACTTGGCAGCACCACAGACAATACAGCAGCGCTGTGGTCAGTGTGGGAGATGGAGGAAGTCTCCAATGTGATGCCTGCGCTGGCTACGGCATTATTTCTAGAAACTGGGCGACAAGTGTCATCATCACCATCACCACCATCATCATCATCATCATCATCATTATTATCATCATCATCATCTGCGGCAAAGCAATCCCAAATGGCACCCGCAACCGCACCGCAACCGCACCGCAGCTCCATCCATGACTCTAGCAGCCTCCCACCCACCTTCTCATGGTCGGTCAGAGCGAGACGCTTGGCAGACCAGAAACAGGGACGACGTCGACGAGATCGGCACCCGGCCAGTTGCCAAAACCAAATAATTCATATTCATGTAGTTCATTTATGAAAACAGCAAAACCCCATTGAAGCACCGATGGCGCGAAATGAATGCTGAATTTCTAAATTAATCTGTTGGAAAATATCATAAAAATGTCACGGCTAACGCGTACTCAGAGAATTATAGTTCGTAAACATGAGTTATGCCCGGAGGCGCAAAAAAACTAAAATTTAATATTTTACTTAAGAAATTCAACTAATAATACTTCACGAAAAATAGTTCTACAGCTCTCCCAAAATGTTTCGAAATTAACGAGTTAAAAAAGCTAATCTAAAATGAACAAATTAAAAATATTAAATAGTTTGTCTCAGTATATTTTAGTTTATATTTTAAAAATGCTAATCTAAAATTAAAAAATTAAAAATATTGAATAGTTAGTCTCTGTATATTTTAGTTTACATGTTAAAAAAGCTAATCTAAAATTAAAAAATTAAAAATATTGAATAGTTAGTCTAGGTATATTTTAGTTTATTAGTAAAAAAAAAGCTAAAAAGCTAATAAGCTAAATTAAAAAATTAAAATTAAATTTAGCTTATACGAAGTTAATTGTGTAAGGAAACTCCCAAAATTATAAGAGCATACAGTGTTCGGGATTCCTCGAAAATCTTGAAACGAATTGAGCAACAGTTTGCCATAAACATGTCCGAAACTCTGTGACGGAGCAGCCCAGCTATAAATACGGCATACACCTACACTGTCTAAATACATAGTAAATACTATTGTATATCCGATTCGGGAAGATTTACGGCGACCAAACACTCTGATAAAACGCGCACGTTTGTTTATCTCGTACTCTGCTTTAGCGCCTGGTTGTATTTTATTGAGTTGGCACAGGAAGTCCTCAGGCAATGACTATATAAATATCAATGTGTTTGTCTTCATTTTTCCTTTCGACAGCTTGAGAAGCATCGACGCCAATCGCCCTCGATGGACAGGCTAGCCAGATCGAAGCATGTCCAGACCGAAGCCGTTCGAGTGCCCGCAACCGGAACGAGCTGCTAGTCGACGCCGTGTGGATCGGGTGGCGTCATGTCGTCGCGGCGCAGCTCCTTTCGACGCAGAGAGAAGCCGGCGTTCGAGCGCTTCAAGGATCACTGCCGGCACTTCACGGCGTTCATGTTCAGCAATGTGGGCATCATTCTGCTAGTGACATTCTACACCATTGGGGGAGCCTTCATCTTTCAGGCCATCGAAATATTCGAATACGAGAAACTCAAGACGAACACATCGCATCGATCAATAGCTAAAAACGTGACCGCCAATTGCCTGAACCGCATCTGGAAGCTCACCGCCGAGAACATAAGTTTCTTCGATCGACAGGCCTACAGAAACCGGTAAGCGATAATATATATTTTTATTGGACTATTTATATATTATTTTTTATACTTTCTCGCACAGTGTTAACGATGTGCTGTTGCTCTATCAGCGTGATGTGGTGAAGACGCACCTGGACGGACCGGATGTGGACCACCAGTGGAGCTTCTCCGGCGCGTTCCTCTATTCCCTGACTGTCATCACGACGATTGGCTATGGCAACATTACGCCCCGTTCCGCATGGGGCAAGCTGGTGACCATACTCTATGCGATCATTGGCATGCCGCTCTTTCTGCTCTATCTCTCCAATATAGGTATGGCTATATTAAAGAACAGTAGCTACATTAGAATACAAATATATTTTTTATATCTTTCAGGCGATGTGCTGGCCAAGTCTTTCAAGTGGATCTATTCCAAGGTCTGCCTCTGTCGCATCTGCCCGGGCGTGGCCAAGAGGCGCATCATACGCGAGCGACGCAAGCTGCGCCAGCTGGCGAGAGCGGTAGGTCCTCGCACGGTTGTACTAGATCAGCTTGACACATTCTACTCACCTTGCAGATGCAGCTGCACAACATGGAGAGCGCACGCGGTAGCAGCAGCACCAGTTACTCCAGCAACAGCACGACGAACAGCAGCAGCAGCAGCGACTACACCAAGAGCTCGGGGCAAACTTCAAGCGCCTTGGATGTGCCCTATTCCGATTCGGATTCGGACATAGAACGCGAAATACGTGGCAGCTCGGATGAGATTACGGTGCCCCTAACTGTCTGTGTGTTTGTAATGGTCAGGTGCGTGCAGACTAAGTTTTATCAGTTTGCCTAGATATTTTTATAGCTATATATATATTTTTTTTTTAATATTTATTTTTTAACGTTTACTGTGACTATTAATAGTAACTTCTAATTTTTATCAGATATAGATAGATATTTTTATAGCTTGTTTTTTTATAAACATTTATTTTTTAACATTTAATGTGATTATTAATAGTATCTTCTAATTTTTATCTGTTTGCCTAGATATTTTTATAGCTATACGCATATACTATATATACTTTTTTTTATTTTATTAAAAATATTTTTTATCGTTTACTGTGACTATTATTAGTAACTTCTAATTTTTATCGGCTTGCCTAGATATTTTTATAGCTATACGCATATACTATATATGCATATACTTTTATTTATTTTAATAAAAAATATTTTTATCGTTTACTGTGACTATTATTAGTAATTTCTAATTTTTATCAGCTTGCCTAGATATTTTTGTAGTATAAATCCATATAAATACTTGTATTTATTTTTTTTTTACTGTGCCTATTAATAGTAACTAGTTATTTATTTATCATTATCATTTATCATTTATATATTTCTAATAACTTTGCAGCTATATACTATCGGGTGCCATACTCTTCGGACGCTGGGAGGATTGGAACTATCTGGATGGCAGTTACTTCTGCTTCATTTCGTTGAGCAGCATCGGCTTTGGCGACTTGGTGCCAGGAGATCGTGTGGTAAGCGCTGGAATCAAGTGCTATAAATGAGCATATATTAATTCCTGAATAATCTCTAGATTACCGCCGATAAAGACAAGGTCGAAGTGAGCTTCATACTGTGCGCTGTTTATCTACTGCTGGGCATGGCCCTAATCGCCATGTGTTTCAATTTGATGCAGGTCAGTGTGACGATTAAAGTAGACTGTATATATATATATATATATATTCCTGATATATATTCTTCTCTCTGGCAGGAACAAGTCATACACAATATGCGCGCCATCAAGCGCGGATTCAAGGCGTGCTTCCGCTGCCGCAGCTCCTAGCCAGTCCCTCGATAGCTGTACAAAGTCATTAACCGATCCAGGCTATATAGATGTATAGATGTATGTATGTGCATAAGTAGCTAGCTAAACCGACTCTTAGTTCTGTACATGTATGTATATATATATATTCTAGCAAGAATGTGTTCCTTCAGTTTTTGGTAAAGCAGCTCTAGTCTACTCACTAAATTAGTGTAAAATTTGTAGTTTAGTCTAAAATACAATAATACAATTAGATACATAAATAAGATCGATAAAAACGCTGCCCGTTGGCCATTCCTCGTCGAGTTGTTCCATCATGGAGTGCATTTCTATCCGAATTTGCTCTTAAGTCCTCGTTCTCGTTCTAACAGTATCAATATAACAATTGCGGTCAGGGCTTATTCCGCTTCACTAGACTCGCCTTCTGCGCCTTGGTCATCTGCTTCTCCAGCCGCTTCTCCTTGGCAATCAGGGACCTCACCTGGCGATCCATCTGCAGCGGTTCTGTCTCGGACAGCTCGGCGTAGTTGGGCAACGTTTCCGAATACTTCTCCACGCATGCATCCTGAAATTGTTTGGCCAGCACACTCGATATGTGGGCATGCGAGGGCGTGGTCAGTTGATCGAATGCGGTGCCCTTGAGTGCGTGGAACTGGGCACGGGACTTGGCAGTGACCTGCTTGCGTTGAATCTTCGACTTTGTGACGGGCTTGCTCGGAACCTTGTGCAGCTCGTGGCTCGCCAGCGTCTTTTTGTTGTCCACAATAAGCTTGCGATGGCGCACCTCGAGCTTCATGCTGGGACTGGGCGGCTTGGTGGACGAGACCTTAGAGCTCTTCTTTTTCTTTTTCAGCGGGGACCAGGATATCGGTGGCTTCGGTGGGCTCGTTGCGTTGGGCTTTCGTCTCGCATAGGTGCGTGCAGGGGGCGCCTTGTGCATAAAGCCGCACTGAGCGGAATCTGTGGACTTCTCCGAAAGCGGAAGGCTGGAAGACGAAGACGGCATCAGCGGGCTGTTCATTGAGATCGAGTCACTGAGACTCAGCCCTGGCAGCTCCTGGACTTGCGTATGGCTGGCGGATGAGGTGTCTAACTGCAGCAGAGCAACGGCTTGGGGAGTTACAGCCTTGGGCAGGGGCCTACAACGCGTCTGCTCCGGCGTCGGCAGCTGTGCGATGTTCTCCTTATCGGCCCGGGCGATGCTCTTCACTGTCGACGGCGTGCTCCTGGCCAATGGGCCAGATAAGTTCACGACGTAAGGCTCACAGCTGACTCTCTGCGGTGTGCCAGCGCCAGCTATGACTCTTACGTCGCCCAACTTGGAGACGGGCAGAATGAGCTGATCCGTCTGCACATTGGCAGCGGCAGCGTCGCAGCAGCGATGGTTCGGTATGATGTTCTGAAAGGTGATCCGACCCTTGACGATCTGTGGCATGAACAGCTCACTCTCGAAGCCCAGGCAGTCGACAAGCACAACATTCTCGCCGGACAACAGTTTAATTTTGAAATTCAAGGTAACGCTTGACGGCGCTTGGCTCGGCATTTTGCGGCCTCAGTTGGTGCTTAGTTGGTGCCAGTTGTCGCCGTCGTTTCAAACAATATAACGAGGATACCAGGCAGTTGTGTAAATTGAATAACAAACTGCCTAGTTTCACAACAATAATAAAACTGAATTTCTACAATTTCTCGTTGTTGTATTTTCAATTTGAATTTTTTCAGCTTGTTATTGTTTTTGCTCGCCGACGATGTGACGCCTTCGATAGTCGCGCGTGCCTTAGCGCTGCAACTATCGATATTCGCTTGCGATTGCCAAGTGCATACTTATCGAGCGATCGGGTCAAGTTTTATGCTAACAATTGCCAATTTTACTCGATGATATTACACATTACAAAAGTGCAAATTTATATTGATTTAAAACTAGCATGCAGCATATGAGTTGCAGTTGTGACAATCGAAAACGAAGCAATGCTATCGCCTGCTGTCTATCGATACAACAAGGCTGGCAGCCCCATCACTAGCTTAGAGAAGTATGGGACACTGCAAAAAAAACACAACAGATGACTTTAAAAGTGCAATAAAAAATAATTTGCAATCTGCGAAACAAATTAAAATACAACTAACGAGGTACGGCTAACGAAAGTGTAAACGTGGCAAGTGCCACAGCGTTTGCTTTGTGCCAAAAATGCATTGCTACAAATACAAGGCATTTCAAGGCGAAGTCAGACTGGTTATTCAAACTGTGGCGTATTGCAGTCTAGTCGCAGTACAACCAAATGTTGATTATCTATTTTTAAGACAATTTTTGCGTGAGTGAAAAGTTCGTTACGATGTGTGATGATTCATGTGCACAAGACAAAACACGAATGGAAACGCAAAGGTGGCAGAGTGACGCGATACGTTGCCTCCCAGCCACCCGTTCAGCACCCCCGCCCCCTTCTACAGGGGAGAACAACAATACGCAGCAGATACAAGCACAAAAAAACCCCTATTATCTTATTTTAAAAATCCATTTATACACGGGTTCCTTGATAATGCCTGTCAGTCGGCATTAGTCGAGCCTTGTGAGTGCGTTCGAATATCATTAATGATGATGGTACGCCAGGGGGCTTTGCAGTCGACAAAAGAAAGTGCCTACTGTAACCATATATGAAGCACATACACATATGCACATGCTTTGTTTGCATGTGTGTGTGTGCGTGTGTGTGTATGTTTGCCTATAACTATGCATAGTTGTAATCATGGTGTTAAAGTAGAAACACAGTTTGTTTGATATTTGAGTGAAACTACGTGAGATATGGCAGAGTCAAAGACCTTGTTTAGGCTTTATATTGAGTATTTCTGATAGCTGCAGTTCTATATTGCTTACAACGCTGTAACCATAGTTTGATCTCGCTTCGTGATGGACTTTGCTTGGCTTGACCTAATAAAACAAATAGCACTGTCTGGGCGCCTCCATCTGGTTTGTGAGTAATTGTGATCCCGCATGTAAATATCAATTTATTGACCTACTGGCAGCTCTCTTTATCAGTCAGACCATAAATAAAGTACAAGGAAATACAGGAAAACACCCTTGGGTATTTCTCAATTGATTTCTTAAAGCAGTACGTAGGCATTAAAATTGCCCGGAGTGCAATGTAAGAATATTTAATATATAATTACGACTGTAAAATATAAAAATTAAAGAAAACAGTATTTTTCCAAGAATATCTAATTATAAAAAAAAAAAAAAAAAAAAAAACAGAATTACTCAATAAAATAAATATAATGAACGTGAATAATATATTTTATCAAGAATATCTAAACACAAAATATTTAAATTTCATTAATAAAATTAAAAAAATAAAATAAAATAAATAGTATAAACGTGAATAATAAAAAAAATTTGATATACTATATGCCACAATAAGCAAACATGAGCGAAACAGCCGTAACGTGCCAATATACATATGCTTGAGTGCCCAGCGAGGTTCTTATCAGCTTTTATCTACACAGACGCGTATCACACATTTCGGCTTTGGCCAGACCTTGTCCAAGTTTCCGCTAGTTCACATTCGCTTTTAATTTTCATTTCTTAAACATTTTTGTTTTGTTTCTTTCTTTTTTTTTGCAGTGATTCACTAAAACTTTGAGCTGCGAATTCAAATTTGTAAACTGAAGCTCGAAAATGGATTTCACAATACACGACAATGGCAACCAGAACAACAGTTACTGCTTGATATCGGGGAACCGCACGACGATTTTTACCAGCGCCTACAATGGCATTCCCGAGACTCTGATACTGAACACCATCTTCTGGGTGCTGCTTGTGCTGCTCTTCACGGCGCTGCGTCACCGGGCGAGCGACTACCGCCTGGCGCTGGTCAACAACAATGGCAACAAGAAACGCTGGACGGAGATATTCTATTCGCGGGCTGCCAGCGTCGTCGAACCGCAGCCGGGCACATCCCAGCAGGCTGCGTCGCCTCGGCCGAGTGTTGATTCGCATCAGTCGCAGGGCGCGGACTCCACGCCGCTGTCACCCATTCAGACGGAATCGGGAATGTTCAGCTGGATCCGAGTGATCTTCAAGCTGCGCAAAGAGACTATACTGCTGCACTCTGGCCCGGATGCCGTGCACTACTTGTCGTTCCAGCAGCATCTGATGGCTGTTATGGCCCTCGTCACCATCATCTCGCTGGGCCTTATTCTTCCGATCAATTTCCTTAATGGCCCCGAGCCCGCTCCATACGATGTGAACACATTTGCACGCACCACCATGGCCAATCTGTCGCCGGACTCTGCCTGGCTGTGGGTGCACACGATCATCACCATATTGTATATACCCATGGTGGTGCTCATCATGCGCCGCTCCTCGGGTCGCAACGCCTTCAAGAAGGCCGCCACGCGCACCATCATGATATCAAATATATCCAACAGGTAAGACTTAGGCTTGCCATTCAGCATTCTCGATGCTAAACCTTTAATATGCTTGCAGCGATCGCAACAAAACTGTCATACGCAACTATATGCAGGAACTGTTCCCGGATGTGACCATTGAGAGCGTGAGCATTGCCTACAACATCTCGCGTCTGTTCGTGCGGAACGCCGAGTACGAGAGAGCACACGAGGCTCGCATTTATTGCGAACAGCATCGCAACCGGGATACACTCATGGCCAAGCCAGAGCTGTGCTCCTGCAAGAAGGAGAACGCCTATGAGTATTACCAGCGAGAGGAGCGCAAATTGTCCGGCGATGTGGCGCGTTTGCGTGCTTCCACCATGAACGAACCCCTGGACATTGCCTTCCTCACGGTGTCCACTGTGCAGGAGGCCCAGAACATTGTCACTCACTTCACGCCCGGCACTTACCGTCAATGGCACATCATGTTCGCTCCATCGCCCGACGATATCTTCTGGGAGAACCTGAACGTGAACAAGAGCCATTGGTATCTGAAATTTGTGTGCGTCAACGTTGTGCTCTTCATTGTGCTCTTCTTCCTCACGACGCCGGCCATGGTGGTTAACCTGCTGAACAGTCGGCCTTGGCTCAAGGACACAGAGTCGAAAATCTCACCATTGGTATCGGAGTTCTTGCCCACGTTGATGCTGTGGACGCTCTCGGCGCTGATGCCGGTCATCGTTTCGATTTCGGACAAATGGATGGGTCACTACACGCGTTCCAAGCAGAACTATTCGATAATGACCAAGTGTTTCAGCTATCTGCTGCTGATGATCTTGATACTGCCCTCTCTCGGCCTGACATCGGCTCAGGCCTTGCTGGAGTGGGGCCTGAACAACGAGACTGGACGCTGGCAGTGCATCTTCTTGCCCGACCGCGGCGCCTTCTATGTCAATTATATTATCACCGCCGCCTTTATCGGTACATCATTGGAGCTGTTGCGATTCCCCGAACTAATTGTCTACATTTGGGCACTGCTGAAGGCGAACTCGAAGGCCGAAACGCCGTACATACGCAAGTCCATTATGATTGAGTTCCCCTTTGGCATCCACTATGCCTGGACAACGCTCGTCTTCACCATATCCATTGTGTACAGTGTGTTCAGTCCGCTGATAATGCCCTTCGCTATGATCTACATATGCCTGAAGCACATGGTCGATCGCTACAACCTGTACTTCGCATACGGACCCTCGAACATGATATCACGCAAGGGTGGCAAGATTCACTCCACAGCTGTCACCATGACCAAGTTCTCAGTGCTTATTTTAGTCCTGGTTATGGCTATGTTGTGCTATTTCCGCGGCGATGACGGCATGGCACGATTTTTAATTTTAATCATCACCTTGGCCATCACCGTGACGTTATTCATCTTCATGTCGCCCATCAAGCGCTGTGCGGCCACGCGACGTCCCAGTATTGTGGAGATAGCAGGCCCTGCGCCCGCCTACATACCCGACGTTCTCAAGACACGCACGGAGCCGAGCGTCAAGCCCTCGGTGGCCGGATTCGGTGGCTATGGGGCGGACAATGTGTCCGATTACGACAGCTCGCAGTACAGTGTTAACAGCGTGGAGGCGTAAGGCGCAAGGCGTACGATGGCTGAAGCTACATTTAGACGACTCTCAACAAGCAATCAAAGAGGTTACATTTACCATCACAATATTTACATATTTTTGTATAGGATTTTTATAAGCCGCTGAGAACTTTCCAAGTGCTGTTAATGTGCAAAGGGCTTCGTTTGCGAGAGGAGAATGTGATACCGATTTGCCTCGATTTACTCCTGCGTCTGAGTTCAGTTGGAAGTCGTTTTCAAAGAACGTACCCCACTGCGCCTTTCTAATGTAATTTCCTTTCTTTCCATATATGTGAATATATATATGTACTGTATATATTCATATATATGACCTAATGTACTACCCCCCTGTATTTTATCATTTTATTTGTAACTAAAATTGTATATATTGCCCTATATGGCACATTGATTAATAGACATAGAAAGTAATTGTAATCGCTCCAACTTGCAATCTAAACTAAATCTATGGTATACAACAAATATACATATATACATACATATACATAAGGATAACAGTGAAGGAACACACAGTGCATTATGTATACAATTAATTTTGTTTATTTATCGAAAAATCATAAATAAAAACGATTTAGTTTATGCGTATCCGTTTTACATACAGATGCAGAATTACGAGTACTAGTTTATTATTTATTTAAGTATTCTATTAATATTAGCCTGCAAATGTTCTTCTTTCTATTGTAATTTCAAGGAGAAGTAACATCATCAATAAAACCCCATAAACAAAATACGAAAGCTCCTATCGAATATTCCATTCAATATTGCTGTAAGTTGTCTGCTGATTGATCTCAAAACATATACACAC
The DNA here is from genome assembly GCA_035046045.1 of Zaprionus bogoriensis. Taxonomy (NCBI): domain Eukaryota; kingdom Metazoa; phylum Arthropoda; class Insecta; order Diptera; family Drosophilidae; genus Zaprionus; species Zaprionus bogoriensis. Next base: position 2,574,371 of record JAWNOI010000066.1, on the reverse strand, counting down.
CGTACACCGTACACCGTACACTGTCTCGGCTCTCTCTGATGCTGCAAATGGTTGCGGATCGCGGTTTAAAATAAATCTCCTAATTTATTTGATGGTACAGTAACTTACAAAGAATACGAACTTGCGGAAACTACACTAACCATCACATTGTGGTTCGTGGTTGTAAATCGTCTGGGTCTGGCAACTACAACTTGAAAGTGTAATTGATATTTCAAGCTCAATCCACTTGCCGCATGCATGTTACAAAAAGAATTTCGTTGGACTCGTTTAGTATTGATGTATGGTATTGGGTATGGTTCGAAGAAACTGCATTCGTGGTTGGTGTTGGGTTGGCCAAAAGATTGAAGAGTTCTCCCGCACGCACTTATGCCACATAGTTGTATTGATTTTGATTATCCTTGTCCCGCTCCATGTAATCGCGATCGATCAGTGATTCGATGCGCTTTTTCAGATCCGCAGGCTACAAATGCAGTTAAATATTATAGTAATACGTGGGTAATCGGTATTCAGTTAAGACGCACCTTAACGGGAAACGTTAGCTGGTTGAACAACTCGGTTATGAGCAAATTGTGGCTTAGTGTCTTGCGCATTTTCATGATACGCACAATGGCCGCATCGATCTGATACTGGCGATCCTGGAAAACACGCTCCTCAGTCGCCTTCTGTTCCTCGTTCTGAGAAATATACAAAGATGAAGCAAGGCCTTTAAATAGTCAATCAGTGGCCCACTTACCGTTTCTTTCATTTGTATTTGATTGATCTTAATGCGGAACAATTTGTTCGTGAAGTCATTATTAAAATCAAACTGATCTCCATCCTCAATGTCGCGGCCCTTGGGCGTCTTGGTGATGACACGTGCACGTCCGCAGGCCAGCGACTGCAGGGTGCGCCGCAGTTCACCATCTTCAATGCCGGTGGCAGCCAGGACGTCCTCGTAGCTCAACGTCGGTTCATCGTTGAACAAGAGCAGGACCAGAGCTTGAAACAGTGATACCATCAACTCCTTGGGACCCTGCGAAATGTATTGTTTCTTAGAACTAAATCTGATACGAAAGCTAAATCTAAACTCTTCTTTACCGCATCGAATTGAGCACGCAGTACGCAGTTTCCCAGTGTTGGCTGCCACTGTAGCTTTCGCCCGCTGTGCTTCTCCAGATAGAACTTGTTGAATATCTGCTGGGGATTGATGAACTGCGGCGGCATTGTGACCTCTGTTGGCGGATATGTTGGCCAGTAGCCCATGGTTAGTATGCTGACAGTTAAATCCAGATTGGTCACATCACGATCATTGCTAAGCGTATGGCCGCGAAAAGCCAAATTAACATCACGGCTCAATTCCATATCCTTGAACATGCCCTCCAATTTAGACGTGAAACCGCCGCCGCACTCCTGTTTCAATTTTGACAACATACTCTTCTCGGAATCCACCGAGGCGGACTTGCCCACAAGCAAGCGTTTGGCCAGATCCTGCAAATTGCAGATTGATTAGTTTACTTGTTAGCTTAGTTCATGTTGGATATTTCGTTAGCCACCTTCTTGTAGAATGCCTCGAAGACATCCTTGCCATGAATGAATCTAAATAGAACCATTATCTTATCTAAGGTCTTTTCCAGCTCCTCATCGGTGGTGCCCTTGTTGCCGGAGCGTAACTTCATGTCAACATATTTAGCTATGGAATAGATTAAATTAGTAAGTCGAACTATACAATAATTAAACTACGAACCAATGAGCTCTGCCGGTTTATTTGCGCGCTGATTAATGAAGAATTCGAAGGCTTCACGCAACGAATTCGTGAACTTCTCGTTGTGCTCGAAGCAATTGCGCACAATTACATCCATTTTGTCCTTGAAGTCCAGCAGATCTTGAACCATGCTCTTGTCCTTCTCGGGATCAATGACAATGGTGCGTCCCTTTTTCTGCATCATCAAAGCAAAGGGAAGCAGGAAGCGTTAGCAGGAATTACCTGGTATTAAGAGACTTGCTTACCTTGATGTAACCGTTGAAGTTGCCACAGAGCTCGGAGGTGCCGTTTTTGACTCGACTGAGCAGGCCGTACAGGAGAGTTAGATCGTTCAGTCTGTTATCCTCTAGCAGGGAGTCAAGGCCCTTTTGCAGAATTGTTGTTAAGTGCTCGGCGAGTAGCTCCTTCTCCACATTGTATATTAACGGATGTCTGCGAAAAGATATCATATTAGTTGTAGTCTTTAGTTTTGAAATAAGTTGCTTTACTTCGTGCTGGAGTCCAGATAGTGCAAGAGTCGCTCATTCTCCTCGGCGAGACGTTTGCTCACATGTTGTAAGTACTCGGGCACCTCCAACTGCTGCATCTTGCGTTGACTCTCAGCCTTGTACAGTTGATTGGTTGCATCGAGGAACTTCTCTTCGAACGCGCTGCTGTATATCTGCAGATCACAGAGCATTCGCACCAGACTTTTGAGCAAGCCACGATCCACCGTCGAGCCCTGGCGTTCCTTTTCGATCAGCATCAGCAGGCCATCGACGGTGCGCTTCTGTACGACGCTGTTCTGCGCGAAGTGTATGCGGAAGAGGTCCAGCCCCATGTCCCATATCGAGTGTATGGACGAATTCTGAAGCACGTAGGTGCGATCCATGTATAGAAATATACTGCGTATCATGATCATTTGCTGGCAAAACGAGAGCCACCAATTGTTGACCTTCTCCAACAAAACCTGCAGCACCAAGGTAGTTATTAATATTTAAAAAAGAGCCATTTTGGGGGAATCACATTACCAGTTTGTCCAGGCTGCCGCCGGTGAGCTCCTTAAGTTTGATATTACGTTTGACGTGCTGTTCAGTCAGCTCCTTCAGTTTGGCATACAATTGCGCGTCCATTTTATGGCTGCACATATTTACAACGGCCTGGTAGAGCTCCTCCAGGGAATATTTAATGGGCTTGGACATTTGGATGGCAATGACGGCCTCCTCGAGCTTCACGTAGGTGTCCTCAGAATAATTATCGGGCAGTGTGGGCTTAGCTGTGGCGTGATAATGTAAATGAATGCATGTAAATGTTATCGATTATCGATATCGCTGACAATGTCGCTGCTGCTGCTGCTGCTGCCGCTGCTGCTGCTTTGCTTACCCTTGAAGTTCTTAATAACAATCTTCTTGACATCGCCCGGCTTATTGTTGTGTATGGCGCCCATGCGATTCAGAAGATTTGAGGTAGTTGATGCCGCTCGGATGTCACTGCTATGATGCGAGCCGAGCTTCGAGAAGTTCGGCAATCGCTCGCCATTTGTGGACGCTGCGGAGTTCATGTTTTGGGCAGCGAAGGCGCTTCGAGCTCCAGGATTTGCTGCTATCGAGCTGCTGCTGTCGCCCTTCTTCAGGCAGGCTGCAATGTTCTCGGTGTCGTGCAATTCAGTCGTATCCATCAGCTTGTATTTCTTTGCAGCACTCATCGCTTGCGAGATGAGTGTGTGGTGTGTCCAATACGCTGGAGCTGCTTCTGCTCACGGCGCTGGCGCTGGCCCTGCAAGTGCAGTTACTTTTCCCTGCTGCTGCTGTTGTTGCTGTTCTTGTTGTTGTTGTTGGTGTCCCTTGGCCGTCTATCCTGGTTGCTGCTTCCGATCTAAGTATGTCCTGCACGAGATGTATTCTTTGTTCGCATAAGCAAGCGTGCAATTCTGCCACTCGTTTTCGGACAGCAATTTGCCCCGTGCTAGTGCTAGTGCTAAACAAATCCGACGATATCGATACTTTTATACCTTTTGCTACTTTTGCACACTTCTCGCCGTCGCCATCAGCATTAAACTGGCAGTTCGAGCAAAAGGCACTTTATTTGTTGAGACTCCAAGTTGCGGGCCGTGTCCGGGCACTGAAATTGCACCGACCAGCGATAAATGACACAATTTACGCGTTAATTATTTATTTGCACTGCACAACTCAATTTATGCATTCGGGACCAATGACAGGAATCGATGATTCATCGACCGACCGCCACAATTTGTACAACACTCGGCGATAGCTCGGAAGCGAAATCATAAGCGAATTCAAGCAATCGGGACAACGGCCCGGTCGTACAACCGATTCGCATGGCCATTCGGTATGATGTGTTCGCTTCGAAGTTCGAACCGAATGTTTGAAACGGTTTCCGTTTGCATTGAAACTTCAAGGTGATTTTGGTTTTTTGGTAAAAACACAACCTTATATGTATGTATATTTAATAAGCGTTGAGTTTTTCTTTTATTTGTCTTAAATATAATATCAAATATGCTTCATAGTATATATATATATATATATTTATATATAGTATATTAAGGTTTTCGCTAAATAAATACTGAAACGTGTATACAAAATGTAAAGGGTGGTGTGTACATTGAAAAAAAATTGTATCTACAGTTTACATATACATAATGATGATGTGTGTAGGTAGGTAGTAGGTATACAACAAAGTCAAACAATTCCAGAATTCTTGTGTTGTTTTTTCTATCGACTGCGCTTTGGATTTAGATATACATATATAATGCGTGCTTAATTGGTAACAACTTCTAGGTACAGGGGCTTTATAGGTTTTACTTATGTTTTCAGAGCATTTCATCTGTTTCTTTGTATTCCATTCGTATTTATCTGATTTAGCATATAGGTTTAGGTTTCTACGTTTTACTTTTGCGCTTGCAATTGAGTTAAGCTTCAATCGGAGTAAACTTTTTATTAACGTTGTTTTATAAACTTTCATTTAAATCCATCAACAGTTTTACATAATTTCCGTACGAGTTCGCGTAAAGTAAGAAGCCAGACCAGGTCGGCTTGTTATTGGTAGTACATACATGTATATGGCAGCGTATCGTTAAGCACATATATATATATACATATATATATATATATGTATATATAGATCAATACATAATTTCATCGATTGCGATACCAATTCGAACGAATGATGTGTACTTCGATTTTACATACAACATTGCAGAGTTATTTTATTATTCTCGGGGACAGCGACAGCGTGATGTTTCGGCTAGCAAGTAAAGATATATAGGGTTAATCGTAAGATCGTAGGTCGGTATAGCTAACAGTTATAGCCTATAACACATTTGCAGGACATATTCGGTTGTTGTAAAAGCAATTCAAAGCGGCGCCTACTTATAGTATATGCTTTAAAAAGGGTACAATATTTATTTAAAAAATACATGGTACAGACGTTGTTATTGTTTACGTGTCGCGTACTCGCCATGAGTTCATAGTTCAAAGAAAATGTAAATGATTAGATCTCTCTCTCCCTCTCTCTCTCTCTGTCTGGAGACATTTGTGTAGCGTTGTTTGTGTTTAAACCGAATAAATACATATAGTTATAGGTTTGTGATATAAAAATGTGTAATAAATAAAAAGCCAAGCACGCATACACACTCACACATATTATCTCTCTCACACACACGCACACACATACACAGAACGAAATCGCCACTTAGTCGGGCAGCATATGTACAAAGCTAACAGGAAACATGCCCCGCCTCGCCGGATGACCCTCGATGATGCCCTCCATCCAGTTCTCGTCATCCGTACGCTCGTTCAGCACAATCAGAATTTCGCCCTCCTTGAATTCCAGTTCGTCATCGTTATCCGCAACGCAATCGTACAGCGCTCGACAGCGTCGTTGTCCATTCTAAAACCACAGCAGCAATTAAAGTAATTAGTCAACGTGTCGCTGCAGTGTACTGCGCACAGTGTCACTCTTACGTAGTGCAATTTGCCACCGGATCCGGCGCCACTTGAGTTCTTCGCTTGATTATCGGGCGACGAGTTCAATCTGTCGTTATCGCTGGACGAGACATTCGACTCGGCGGAATGATCCAGGCCGCCGCCCGACGAATCCATGTCCGTGTGCCAGGACTCGTAGTCGGTGAAGTTGGCGGATTGATTGATGAGCTGGGGAATACCAAGTAGATTACTCGTTATAAGCTTATGCGGCTAAGATAGATCTGGCAGTTGGGAGGAGTTAGTGCAACAAATGTTAATAAACACAGAGGAACACATAGAATTTTGGAGTGATTTTGTTTTTGTTTGCTTTTGGATCAGTATGCGGCGCGCATGGAGTTAGGAGAGCTCTTGAGAAAATGCACACGGCACATTTAGTAGAAGAAAACCAAAACAGAAAGGAACGAAACAACAACAACAAGAACGGCAAAATTGTTTGGTTTTTTTTTTTTTTTGATTGTTTTGTCTCTGCCATTTACCGTTTCCTCGCTGGAATGCTCTACTCTCAACAAGTTCTGTTGCTTGCGCTGAAAATTTTGTGGAATTACAGGAGAGACACAGGATATACATTGATAACGGTAGTGCTTCGCCCCTGGTTTGAACGCAGCAAGGGATGCGTGTAACTTACCTTGCGCGGCGGCGCTATGGGGCCTTCATCCATGGAGCTGATGCTCTCGTTCGACTGGCCATTTGGTATCTCGCGCTCTGTGAGTAAAGTAAATAGATAAATAATGTATTTCACATTGTATTAAATCCTAGATTCTAATGTTAAATATATGCTCACCTGCAGGCGGACCTGGTGGCGGTATTTTGGGTCTCATCAGCGCCGACTTGTCCACATGCTTAAGCGTCGGCAGCTCGCCGGTGGGCGGCAGCACCAGCTTGGCTCCAGCCAGATGAATATTTCGATTCAGCGACTCGCCGCTGGGCGAACGCTTGTGCCCAAAGGTTGTCATGGCCGGCATCAGATTGCTACTGCTTCCGTTTCCAGCAACTACGGTCCCGCCACCTGCACCGCTGCCGCCTCCGGCAATGCGGGGAGAGCTCTCAACGCTACGCATATGAGGCAATGTACCGTAGGCGTCCATCGATTGATTTTTGTGATTGATGGCGCGTATATCATTCGCGTCCATGTTCTGCGAATGCCTGGGCGGATGCGGCAGTGTGCCGTAAAATATGCTGGATGGCGCCCCGCTCAGTGTGCCCGGCGGCGGAGCCGGCGCTGTACGTTTCTTCAGCGAATTCATATTGGCTGTGGATGTGGATTTCCGAGCGCCGGTCACGTGCGCCAACTCACTCTGCATATTCAAACTGTTGCGAGCGGCACGCATGTTCTGGCTGCATGCAGAGCTGGGACTCGAACCTCCGCCCCCACCGCCATTGCCGGTGCTGCTTACGCCGACCACACCCAGATTGTTGCCACTGCCCAGATACTGGCCAACATTTGTGTGCTGTTTGGGCGAGGTGCCAGCGGACTGCGTGTAGCCGGGCAAAGTAAATTGCCGGCTCGGACAGTTGGCAATTGGACTAGAACTGGACTGGATGGAGTCGCAGGTGGAGGAGCGTGAGCGCAGCACCGGCGAATCGCCGCCAGCGAAACTGGGTGGACGTGAGCGTGACTTCTATACGAAAATTATTATGAGAGAATCGTGCACACTAGGATAAAGTAGCATTGCTTACACGCTCATCGATGACCGTTTCGTCATCACTGAAGTCCGTGGAGCCATCCTCATTGGGCAGATTCCAGTCGGTGTTGATGTGATCGAAGGCGCTCTTCTCACGCTTTATGGCACATTCAATCTGCGAAGCGAGAAGCACAGATAACGATCACTATGGATAATAGCAGTACATTCAGCCGTCACTCACCAGCTCCTTGCAGCCATTATGACCCATCTCTTTGGCAATATCCAGCGCAGTTTTGTTCTGCGAATTTCTGAGCTCATAGTCGGCGCCCGAGCGCAGCAGCAGCTTCATGCACTCCCGTCGATCGTGCAGCGCACACAGATGCAACGGCGTATTCTTGCCCGTCACATCCAGCAGACCGGGCGGATTGGTGGCTTTGTTCAAGCCCTTGGGCGGCATATTCTGTATGAGAAAATCGACGATGTGCAGCGTTGAGCCCGCCTCGCGCAGCACAGCCAGATGCAGCGCTGTTTCGCCCGCATCGGAGCTGGGTAAACTGCAGGTGAGATCTGCACCCTCGGCCCACACCTGCAGCAGCTGACTCATGTCCGCGTTGACTATGGCCTGCTCCAGATCGCAGCGCAAGTCGTTGTCATCCGCGCAGGTGCGCATCACATACCGTTTGGCCACATACTTGGCGCGTATGAAATCGTAGCGCTCCTCCCTGCAAAGCCAAAGAATATATAGTAAAAATATGTGCAAATATTGCTGGCGTGATCTACACTTACATGCTGCTCTCGTGGTTCAGCTTGCCCCTACCCAGTTTCGCTTCCATAATATCGTTCAGTGTGCTGTTGCCCATGGCACGTGCGATTAGTAAATTCGCTGTGGTCAGATTGTCCAGCGTGAGGCTCTGTATGCGTGAGTGATGCACGCCCAGATCCCGATGCACTCCCGAGCACTGTATGCACACGAGAATGCCGAAGTTCAGGCTGATCCAGGTGACATCGTTGCGGGAGCCACAATCGCAGCATCTGTCGTTGCCCGGCAGCAGTTGTACGTAGCGTATCACTGTCTTCTGCAGCTCCACCAGACTGGGACTCATCTGGGGATTGGCATGCTGGAAGGCCTTGGTGAGGGCCTTTTCCTTGCAGTTAACCAGCACCGCCATCCAGGCCTTCTGATCCGCTTCGTCCTCAGCTTGAAAGTGATATGGTCGATTGTCTATAAAGGGAGAAAATCATTAGTGATGCACACAGTTGAACAGACTGCATGAATCTCTTACAGCTGATTAGATCGAAGCCGCGCTTGTCATCCGGCACCGGCTTTATCTGGCACGTGAGCAGATTGACGCGCGTTGGCGGCTTCGATTCATCCGCGTGGAATATGTCCAGGAAGCCATCGCTGGTGACACGACAACGACGCTTCTGCCACACACGACGCACCTTGCCCTCGCTCTTCTTGAGCAGATGGCCCTGCCGTGTGACGCCGTGGTGCTTGTCGCCCTGCAGCTGGTGCAGCGAGTAACCGGCACCCGCACCACCGCTGCGATTCTCCGACGACGGCGCATTGTCCACCCGCTCGAAGTCCGGTGTGCTGCGCAGCAATGTTCGCAAATCCAACAGACTGCGCCTGTCCTCGTCCTGCTTCTGCTTGATCACATGCAGCTTGTCGCTCAGATCCCCGATGTACGTGCCAAAATGCTCGATCGTTTGCAAGCCATCTTTGAAGTAACTGCAATGCAATGCGAATGACTTGTGTTATATAAATGCAGACCGAATTAGGAAAGAGCCAAAGCCAAAGCCCCCGCCGGATTGGCAGGCAGGGCGGGCCAATCCCATTAGTATGCAGCCCGAAAACTCACTTATTCAGCGCGTGATAATACTCGATGAAATGCTGAAGCAACTCAATGCCAGTTTTTGTTTTGATCTCCTTGTATTTGAGCAGATACTCGCAGGTCTGCAGCTGATAGAGGCGACGCTCCTTCTCCATTTCATCGGCCACGACAGCCGCATCGATCTCAGTGCGCACCATGCCCGCCTCCTTGGCCTGCGCCTTCTTCTCCTTCTCGATCTTTATGAATTTGGCCTCGTAGTCTTTGGCCGCCTTATCGAAGGGACGCTTCATGTCGCCCTTGACGCCGCGCAGCTCGCTCTTGAGCATTGAATCGACCGGAAACATGACAATGTTGTTGATGTTTTGCATCTGCAGAGACCAGGATAAAGTGATAAGCTCATGGCACAAATGCAGTACTCGCTCGCACGCTCTTACCAGTGTCTTCATCAGCGCACTGAGCTCTTTGGTGACCACAGAGAACTTGAGGAATGCAGCGCCAATGTCGGGCTCATCTTGATCGATGACCTTGCCGCCCAGACGCTCCAGGGCGCGCACCATAAACATTTCATTGTCCACATGAGCTGCACAATAAAAATTAAAGTTAGTTAGATAATGCGATAGCAGCTCCACCAAGCTGGCACGTCACTTACTATTGCCAGAGTTGTGTATGGCTTTGACGGCCTTCTTCAATTTCGTCAGACCCTCACGATCGAATTCGAGACGCTGCAAAGAAGCATGAAATGAGCTCGATTAAGACTCTTCAGCTATACTACTTGAGACTTTCTTCTGGTCAGTTTCTAATGCGCAGCTTTGTGCATTTCTCGCTGACCTCCCCCCCCCCGTTCCCCCTCTGCTCGTGCACTTGTATAACTCGCTTAACCCATTGACTTCTCAATTAATATTAATTTATTTCATTGCATTTGACTACTGCGAGCAATCAGTGTCGGACGCGACAAATTTGGAGCTTTAAAATCAAATTGGTAAATAGAACTCAGAGCTCAAGACTCATTTTGAGCTGCAGTAAAACATTTCCGGGGTTATTCAACATTTAAACAGCCGAAGACGTATAAACATTGATTAGATAAAAAAAAAAAAACAGTGTGTGTGCAATTCAAGAATAGATCGATTCAGTTCAGTTCAGTTCAGGTAGTAAGCAAACAATTTACGATTGCAATTTCACGGCGAGTTCTGCGATAAGAACAGTACAGCGTGAAGATGTTGGGAATGTGCTAATAAAGATTAGTCATAAACATAACGAAAAGCTAAAGTTAATGCCAAATATTTGGAACGCAAAATGGCTTAGAACAATAACAAAAATAAAGTTGGTCAGGCCCAGCACAACTGGTTTCCGTTTCTCTTTCTAGCGGACGGGCGGGTTTTAGCCTTTGTTTTTGCCTTTTTTGGTTCTGGTTGATAACAAAAGATGAAATTTGTAAAACGCTCGAGCCCTGGTCAAGTTACTTTTGCCCGTAAAAACACACACACACACACGCACACACATATTTGTATTATAATACAAATAGTAAGGGGTATTATGAACAGGCGCTGCCCTGTAAACAGTGCGCGTGTTGTGTGCGAAAATCCAATACCTGTTTATATACATTCGATAAGCTACGTATGTATATATGCGCGTTCATATATCTGCCGTGTTCTATATACATATTGTATGAAACTCTATTTCGGCCCCTTCTACGCAGAGACAATAAAAATCAAAAGGTGTGTCTGTCGTCTTGGGCGCATTTATTGATTTGCCCCCTTTGGACAGAGTCTTCTGAGTCCATCAATGAAATTAAATATTAAACGATTAATTTGCTACCAAACATTCATCACAAAACCCAAAAAAAAAAGAAAAGAAAAACGAAAATCTGGGCGCGCTGTCGCCTGCTCGAGTTAAAAAAGATTAGACCTAAATTAGCGCACAGTGGTGCGGCATACTGCATACAAACCCCAAAAATAATGTGTATAAATTTATGAGTCATTCGCATAAATAAAATAACTTCAATATCAGCTGAAAATAGTCTGATAAATTTTATTATTTAATTTAATTTGTGCTTATCTGTTTGTTTATATAATATTATTTATTAATATTAATATTATTATATATTTTTAGGGCATGTATTTAGTTACTTTGACTTGCGAATTAAAACTTTGAGCTTAGCTGTGAGCTTTTTAATCGTTTGTGTTCAAACATAGACTCTAACGATAGATCGAAATATATTTGCATATATAGTAAAGGCACTGAAGCTCAGGGTGCGTCGGCGGCTGCCGGCAGTCACAGCTAATTTTAGCGCTGCAGCGAGAGGAATTGGAGCGCAGAGATTTGGATGGGCAATGCCGGAAGGAATATACTCTATATATAGTATGTGCGTGTATATGTAGTGCGCACAGTGGATGTGTAATCCGATGTGGTGTGGGTGTGGGTGTGGCCGAGAGACGAGTGATAAGCTGCGATCGAGCGAGCTTTAAGCTAAATGTGGCGTCGACTTCGTACGCTTTATCTGACGCCTTTCCGCCCGCACTTGCAGTTATCAGTGCCAAACGCAACAACAATAACAGCAACAACAAGCGCATAGCAATGTGTGTGTGTTTTTTATGGGAGGCAACAGCAAGCAGCAGCAGCTGCAATGACTAAAAATATCATGCTATACGAATAAAACATTGCCCCGCGTTCTTGTCGAGGGGCAGAAAGCAGCGCCAGCTGCATTCACTTACAACTATGCACTTTCATTATTTATTATTATTATTTATTTTTCGATTTTCGATGGAGAAACAGAAACCACCTGCATTCGCCTGCCGCCGACGACGTCATCGTGGAACAATTGCGAACCGTGGGAGGGGAGGGTAAGCAGGAGAGTGGCAGAGTGGGTCGAGCAGGGAGATGAGTATGGGGTGCACTTGGCGCATTGCCAGTTTCAGTTTGTTTTTGTATAGAGAGCAGCATACATAATAAACAAATTTGTTTTTTCTTGTGGGGGCGTATGCACTGCAGTATATAAAACAGATGTGTATGTGTGTGCGTGTGTGTGTGTGTGTCTGTGTGTGCAGGCATGCAATTTATAGCGCTGGATCATTGATTAGCTACCTTGAACTTTGCGAGTGAGAATGAGAGTGGGAGTGGGAGGCACAGAACAAACACGATAGAGAGAGCGCGCGAGAGAGAGAGAGAGACGTAGAGAGAGCCAACGCTTACCTCTTCCAATATGCTAATCGTCTGACGACAGTCCGGCATGCGGGATGCAAATGTCGAGGTTGTGGGGGAATTGTAATCATCCCGCGTCTCCTCCACAAACTCGGAGATGCCAATTAAAGCTGGCGGCATTTTGTATTTGTTATTATTATTGCTGATTTACGAATCACTTTCTGCTTTCGGCACACCACACTCTTCTCGTTTCTCGTTTCTCTTTTTCGCTGTAGTTCTGCACACACTTATCAAAACAAGCAGGCGCAGGCGAACTTCAAGGACGCCCAGGCGGCAGCAACAACAACAAACACAACGAACGAGAGGGCAAGACACGACACGAATGTGTTAAAGCAGTGGGCACAGCTGCTGCCACTGCCGCTGCCACTGCTGCTGCTGCTGCTTCTGCTTCGGGCAACAACAAAGGATCACACGACGAGGCAACAAGAACAAGCAGGATAACAACAACAACAACAACGGCAACGATTACGATTACGATGCCTTCGTGTGCGTGTGCGTGTGCGCGCGCGTATGTGTGTGTGTGTGTGTTTGCGTTTTTGTTGGTACTGGTATTGGTCTGCTGCTGGCACGTACGTCTGTATGGGAGCAGTAGCTACTTGTCTCCCCCTTCCTCTTGTGCACCAATTTTCACGTTATTCCCTTGGATTTTGCACACTTTTACACACGCTGCCACTGCACACCCGATTAACGCACACATATTCTGTATATGTATTTTGTACACTTTTTAGGCGCGCCACCTGATCGCCTCATCTTGCAGCAAAACTCAAGTCGCAGTCGCACTCTCAGTCTCTGTCGCCGTCGCCGTCGCAGTCAAAGCGCAATTAATGTTACGGTAGTAGAGAAATGCGCCGCGCATATTTACAACCCGCAACAGTTTGTCACATTGCTAACACATGTGCTGCGTTTCCGACATTTGAGCATAGTATTGCTTATTGTTTAAATGATTTTTGACGAGCCCGAGCCGGAGTTCAAATTTAATAATATTAATATTGCAATTTTTGCTGCTCTGCTGGCGTCGTCGTCGCGTTCAATGTAGCAGTGTTGCTTAAACTGCCCATTCAAGAATGTACTAAAAAATACCGAGAAGAAGTTGTACAGCCAGCGCAGTGGTTATTTAGTTGCAGGGCTGCGTACACAAGTTCATCGAACGAAAATAGTTCCCCAATTGTTATCGAAAATGAATTCCGATCTTATGTGAGATTGAAATTATCTGCAGAGTTGAATATTGAACGTACGATAGGTTTTGCTTGAAGCTAAAAATGACTCTGCCGTTTCGTGTTTGCGCACCTACGACAATGTTTTAATGTTATCGTTCTATCGATTAACATGCAATGCAGTGCCCGGCAAATATCGTACATCCCTAAGTTTTTGCTGCTGTCATCGCTCATCGCTAGATCAGAAATTTTGCATTACCTTAAACTTGCACGCAGTCCTGATTTTATATATACATATATATATATATATAAAGACTTTTGTAAGAAATTATCATCAAATGGCTGGCAAAAGACAAGCTACGTCGAATCTGAACCATACTAATTGGGATCAGGAGGAGGAACCCGAAGAGCGGGGCACATTTAAAACCGCGCCGCCCGAGGAGCTGAAAACACGCGTTATCAAGAAGGCCACAAGGCGTAAGGTGGCGGGGGCCGGCGGTGCCGATGGCGACGAGGCGGCAACTTCCAGCCCAAGTGCAAACGTCTTCAGTGGCTTTTCAGGTACAGCAACCATTTCGTTCGTTCTCAACGTTTTTCCCATCACACATATTTTCTTTTTTTCTGCCAATTTATCATGTAGGATTTGGCAAGCCGGCAGCGTCGTCAACTGCGGGTGCCGCAGCGCCCTTCTCGTTTCTGGCTAAAGTGCCGCCTGCGCCGTTACCGGGTGCCGATACCACCGCAAAGCCCGCTGCCAGCATTGAGAAAGACGATGCCAAAAAGACGCCTTCGTCGACTAAATGGCTTGCGTTCGACTCGAATGCAAAGAATGATTCAAAGACTTCACTGGCCAGCAGCTGGTCCAACCCAACAGTGAAAACGTCCTCGGCAGCGACCTCGATTTTCGGCAATGCAACGGCCTCGGAACCCACCACAGCGCCGCCCAAGGCGCCCATGAGCATGTTCAAAGCGGCAGTCACTCCGTCAGCGAACAGCAGCGACTCCTCTGTGTCCCAGGAGTATCTGAGCAGCGTGGCCGAGCTGAATATGGCTGTCATGAAATTCCTGCAAGAGCACATGGACAAGAATCCGTACTGCATACTCAGCCCAGTATTCAGCAGCTATGAGAAGCACTTGAAGCAGATCCAGCAGAAGGATGGCCCTACATCCAGTGCTGCACCGGCAGCCACAACACAGTCCGGTGCAACGGCAACAGCAACAGCAACGGCTTCAGCACCGGCAAATACTGTGGCCGCTTTCAGCTTTGGCAAACCCACCACTAGCACCAGCGGCGCCATCGGCAGCAACAGCAGCAGCAGCTCATCATCGTCCGTTGGCTTCGGTAAGAAGCCCAACTGCACAGTGACCAGCGGAGGCACCACGACCACAGTGACCGCACCGCTGTTCTCCTTTGGCAATGTACAAAAGACCAGCAGCTCGCCGGCCAAATCGGAGGCTGCATCTGGCGCAGCATCTTCGCCGGCCACCAGCATTTTCAGCTTCGGTGTGAAGCCATCGCCGACCGCTGCCGGCAAAGAAGATGCGCCCAAGCCGAGCTTCTTTAGTTTTGGCGCCAAAGAGACGTCCAGTTCGGATGCAAACGCTGCCACATCGCCGCCAAAAACCAATGGCTTCAGCTTCGGATTCAAGAGCGACGACAAGCCGAGCACCTCGGGCTTCGCTGGCTTCGGCAAGGCTGCCAGCGACACAAAGATTCCTGCAACCACCGGCTTCTCATTTGGCATCGCCAACGCAATGCCACCAGCAGCTGCCGCCAGCGAAGCTGCCGCGGATGAGGAAGAGGATAAGCCGCCAGTGGTGGAGTTCAAGCAGGTAAATGCGCATGGGATTCATTCATTCATTCATTCTTAATTTCAATCTGATTTCTGAACGTGCCTCTCACAGGTCGTTGAGGACGATGCCACATTCTCGAAGCGCTGCAAGGTGTTCGTGAAGAAGGACAAGGAGTTCACCGATCGCGGCGTTGGCACGCTGTACTTAAAGCCCGTCAAGGATTCGGAGAAGACACAAATGCTGGTGCGTGCGGACACCAATCTGGGCAACATCCTGGTCAATTTGATATTGGCTGAGGGTATACCCTGCCAGCGCATGGGCAAGAACAACGTCATGATGGTCTGCATCCCGACGCCGGAGGAGACCAAGCCCTTGTCCATTCTACTGCGAGTCAAGACCGGCGACGAGGCCGACGAGCTGCTGGAGCAAATCAAGAAGCACACAGTCTGAATAATAACCATAACTGATAAATTAATGTTATTTGATCGTTTACACTTACAAACTATGAACTATGAGAAAAACCCTATATAAACACATCAAAATAATGTATGGAGGACATACAGCTCGAATCTCTTCCAGTTCGCACTCCTAGTCCACGGTGGGCACGACCACCTTCGGCTCGATCATCTCCTTGAGATTGACGCTCAAAGCGAGATGGGAGTCGACCGAGTCGTCCAATCCCTGCGAATACTGAAGCAATGTGCTCTTGTTGTCGCTGGCATAGGCTGCGGATTGCAAGATTCTCTAGTTAGATATAGTCGGATGATGCTGGAGGAGGATAGCTCACCAATCACTGATATGGATATGGATTTGGTGCGCCGGTTGATGTAGGTGCAGGTGCCGGCAATATGCGCGGTTTTTGGGGCCAGCTTTGACGCGCCCTTCATCTTCAGCAGCTTGAAGATCAGCGTGTCTCCCGTATTGGGCAGATCTTCCAGTGGCACTGCATACTGCATCATGTCACGTATGACATCCACGAATGTGTCCCTGTTGGTGGGCACAGACTGCACATCTGAATCGGAGTCATCCAGATTTGTATCGTCCAGCACCACGACATCGTCTTCAGAGTCCACGTCGAAGCTCTGCTCGGTTAGACTGGGAGCGGCAGCAGAGGCTTCCTTGTCATCAAGAAGTGTGGCTTCCTTCGCCTCAATCCGACTCTTCTTTGGTGTTGGAGACACAGCAGGAGGAGGAGGAGTAGTCGCTCGAGGCACATCCTCTATAGCGCTCACCTCAGCATCGGTAGTCGCCACTGTTTCCGTCTTCGTCTCTGGCAACTTGCCGTTAGCGGCCGGAATGACGACTACATTTTCCAGTATCTCAATGGGAACTGCCTTGCGGGGCAGCTTGAAGGATCGCACCACATTGGGCTCCAGTCCCAGAAGTAGACAGCGAAATTCAACTGTGACTTTGGGTGAAGGCTGCTTCGCCTCCGTTGTGCTGAGCTCTCGAGGTTCTGTCTCCTCCTCTTGAAATACGATGTGGTTATTGGAGTGGCTAGCATTATGTGTTCTGCGTAGTGTGCTCTGCTTGGCAGCAGCCGGAGTAGCAGCACTTTTATTGACCGCTAACTCCTTGACCTCTGACACTGCTGCTGCAACCTCGAGTTCCTTCTCAATTAACGTAGTCTCCCGCTGCGAGGCCTGCTCCTCCAGTTGTACGGTGGCGCTTTTCTTCTTGGAACGCTTGGGCCAGTTGGGCGTGGAGCTCACCGGCTCCACTGCTGCCTCAGCCGAGCGCTTTTTCGTCCTTCTGCTGGGCCGCTCCTCCGAGCCGGCAGTAGCATCCAGCTTGAAGGCCTTCAACGACTCGGCTGACTTGAGCACTCTGATGGACTCTTTGGGAGGCAGATAGCATCCATCCTTGGTCAGCAGGCTGACATCCTGCTGCGTTAATGTACACAAGATTAAAATATATGAGGAAGCAACCACTCAGCCGGCATACCAGTTGGAATAGCCCTTGAATGTGATCCTGCAAGTCCTTCACATTCTGCCAGCTGGCATCTATCAGGATCAGCGAGCAGCTGCGCGCATCACTGAAAAAGTTGGACAAATCGACGCGCATTGCCAAATCATCCATGTTTCGTGTTTACGGAATTCGCACGGCAACAACGCCTGAAATACAGAAGCGTGCAAACTCTTATCGCGCGCTGCCGCAGTTATCGAGCGCTATCGAGTAGCGATGCGCAGGCATCGATATCGATACCTCGCTGCAAGCCCTTCCACTTCTTGTATACTACTCAAATCAAAAAAAAAAAAAAAAATAGTAGAAACGAAAACAAAAGCTGATTTCTTTCTTATCATTAAGCTAAGTTAGTCATCGAAATTCGAACGAAAGCCAAGTATGTGATAAGCACACGGGGAGAATCATCCTGAACGCCATAACATGAGTAACGGCGAGAACAGCACAAACGCACGGAGCCAGAGCCAAGGCCAAGGTGCTGCTGCTGCTGCTGCGGCTGGAACTGCGTGTGGGAATGCAGCAGGGCGAAGTCAACGGACACGAGCTTCAGCTGAACAGGATGGCAGCGTGGAGCAGTGTATGTATACAAGTTGCAGCACTTGCTCTGCCTTCGATATTGTAATTACCTTCGAGTGTGCCTCTACAGCTGCCAGTGCGACGACGTCAGCCTCCAAGGAGAAACGCAGCTGGTTCCACTCGCTGACGCGGCGCAAGAAGTCCGACTCGGCGCTCAGCTGTGCCGGCGGCTCAACGGTTGCCGTTCAACTGCAGAACAACAACAATGAACCGCTCGCCACTGGCGCAGCTTCGGATGCCAGCGCCAGCACAGCCGGAGATGCTTCAGTGAGCAACTGCAGCAGCATAGCTGGCGGTGCGCTGCGCAAGCGTAAGGACAAGAAGAACATGTTCTCGCGTATACGCAAGAAAATGGGTTTGGGCCTGAGTGCGCTGCGCACTGGCTGGCATTCGATGGGCGACGATGGCGACGGCGATGGCGGCACCACGGATGCCATGTACGAGTTTCTGGCGCCGCCCATACGCGTCGAGCCGACACTGGCGTTCACCCACGACTACATGCGGTTCATTCGCAAAAAGTGGCTGGAGCGACAGGATGCGCCGAATGAGGTCATGTACAAGGCCTGCTCGGAGATGCTCAAGTATGTGTCATTAGCCATTAGTCATTAGCCATGTTGGATCATTACTCATACCCTTTCTACTTTCTGCTACCCTCCACGCTTGCAGTCAAGTCTGGTACTGGGGCGAGATTTCGCGACGCGACTCGCAGAAGCAGCTGAGCGACAAGCCGACGGGCTCGTTTCTGGTCAGAGATTCGGAGACGAGCGGATCACAGTTCACGCTCAGCTTTCGCATTGTCAACGTGACGCTGCACTATCGCCTGGAGTACCGGGACCAGTACTGGCACTTTGAGGAATTGAAATACGAGTCGATCGTCGAGATGATCGAGGATATACTGCATCGCTGCACGAACGACAATTTCGTGTGCTTCGTCAAGGTGCCAAACGAGATGCAGCCGCCGTTTCCAGTGATATTGAAGTATCCGCTCAGTCGATACTTGAACATGCCCAAGCTGCAGGATCTGTGCCGGCGTGTGCTGCAGGCGCAGCTGTCCGTGCCGGAGCTGGCCAAGCTGCCGGTGCCGGCCCAGATGCTGGAGTATCTGTCCGTTGAGCGGGAGCTGGTGTTCCAGAGCTAGGCGCCTCTAGGTGCCTCTGCCGGTATTAGCTTTAACGCATGAGTACGGATGGGAGGGAAACCAAAGAGGTCAAGGGTCAAGGCAGCTATGCGCATTGCAAACTATCGTTGCAACTATCGCCGCACTTAATACTAGTCTCCAGTAAGGCCCCAGTCATGGCAGGTGTGTTATCAGTTTTGTAGTAACGCACTGCGTAGAGCTAAACCATAACAGAACGTTATGCTATATGCTATATATATATATATATATATAGATATATATTATGGTATACGTATGCGATAGTAGCCTCGATAGTTGGGCGGCTCTCTAGTTTACGGCACTGCCAGCAGGTATACTAGATTAGTTTTGGATCGAATTGCAAGCTCAAGCAATTGAAACACGCACAAACGAACATTGATACTATAGAGCAGATATATAGTATATATAGTATCGCATGTACCACGCATATATACATATATATATCTCGTGTTTTTACTCTGTATTACCGTACTACCTAGACCTAAGTATTTGTACACGTACACCCATGTGTTATTGGCCAAAATTAGTCGATTAACTCGTTCTCCACTGGTCGCAGTCAGGCCTGTATGCCCCATTGATATTGATATTGATATACCGATTTATATTATCTACGCAGCTCCTTACAACTATTGCAACTATTTGTAAAAATCGAAGAGATACTACATATTGACAGACATATATACTCTCGACTATACGCATACATATATATATATATATATGTATATACAAATTGTTAACTATTTTATCCATTCAGATTCTGTTGGAGCACTTTCGGGCTTGTGCCAGCTCAAGCTATATATATATATATATACATATATATACCTACGTTGTATTTGCATTTGATTCCTAACTTTTGCTAAAGTACTACTATATATATTTATATATATATAGGGATCGGATTAACTATTGTTACAGTGTGCATGACATTTATTTAACAAGCAGTATGAATCATTTATGTTTGCATATATTTTATCGAAATAAAACTCAATTTAAACTACGGCTAGAACTTAATCGGCACTAACTTAATTAGTACATTTCTATAGTATCGCTATTGACTAACTTAATCCCTCTAGATCCGCACTCTCATCGTCGCTGCTGCTGTTGCCCTCGTGCCTCTGCTGCTGTCGCTCCATCGGCTCGTCCTCCGGCTGCTCGGAGTGATCGTAGACGCGGTAGGCCTTGAACTGGCCCACCTTCTGGCCGTCGATGTAGTTGAAGCTGTAGAAGCAGGTGCGGCACAGGTACGCGGGATCGTGCAGCTGCCGGCGCGACTGCTCCACAATGAAGTGATAGCCGCGCAGTCCGCACATGTAGCAGGTGCGCCGGTTGAAGGTGCTGAAGGCGCGCAGAAAGGGGTACATGCTGCGATTGAGGCACTTGCTGAACGGACGCAGCACCTCCAGCTGCGAGAACACAAAGAGATGCTCGCAGTTGCCGTGATGCAGGTACTGCAGTGGTGCGCCCAGGCTGACGGTGAGATCCACAAAGCGTGTTGCTTCCATCGATTTGCACTTGAACTGCTCGGCCTGCATGCCCTGCGCACTGCGTGCCCAGTCGAGCACAGTCTGCGAGTAGTCACAGTTGTCCGGATTGCGTGTGTCGTTGTAGAACGTGTCGTTGATGAAGAAGTAGCCGGGATTTGTTGGCAGTGGCGGCACCGGCGCCTCCGCATCATCGCTGATGTCCACAAATCTCTTGCCGTTGCAAACACAGGATATCTTGTCGCGCAGCTCCGTTAGGTAATTGCTGCCCAGGCAGATGAACTCCTCGGCGAAGACGGGACGCTCCACCTTGTAGCCACGATGATATGCCCGCGGTGGCCTATAGAAGCGCACAGTTATCTCCAGCTCATAGTCGTCCAGGGTCTGCGAGCTCACCAGCTCACCATTGGCAGTTGGCTCTGCGATCAGGCGGTACTTGTACTGCGTGCGGCTAAAGGGATTGCGCCGGTTCTTGGCCTTCTGCTCGTTTATGGCCATGTAGGTCTTGGGCACAGGTCGGTCCGGCTGTGGCTTCGACAGATTGGGTCGTTGTGTTTCTGTGCCCGGCTCGAATATGTTTATCGGATTGTCATCCGGCGACGCAAGCATGTCCAGCGTGCAGCTGGCCGCAATGTCCGCCGGCACCGATGGATTCTTCTCGAAGTAGAACGGAAGATTCTCGGAATTCGCAGAGTTGGGCAACTTCCTTTGATAATCCTCAAGAAATTGACGCAAATTGATGGCAGGCTGAGCTGGCTCTACTGCCTGTGCCATGGTGCTGCAGAAAATTGTTGAAAGTAATTGTAAACATCGCCGGGAAAATACTCAAAATATTGCATACCTTTTTGGAAAATGTTTTTAAAATTATTTGCAGACTCTACTGCTCCTCCCCGAACTTGTTGATCGCGTCCCTGTAGTTTATATTCAGCTTCAGTGTCTGAGGCTTGTCCTCAGGCATCTCCTGATCCTGATCCTGCTCTGTCTTCGGCTCCTGCTGCTCCTGCGGCTGCTTATCAATGTAGACGCCCTCGAAATTGATGATTTTGTCCGTCTTGTCGACGTATTTGTACATTTGCCGGCAAACCGGCTCGTATAGGGGATCTCGGGGTGCGCTATCGTTATCCTTTTCGAAGAATACAAGTGTGCCCATTGCCATGTCATAGGAACCTGCAAGGCAAAGGAAGGGTATAAGTGGTTGGCGTGTTTGCCGACCCTGGAGCTTGCCTGCACATGTCGCACCTTTGAATATGCTTCCGTTTATTTCGGCCATGGGAGTCTCACTCTCGATGCCAATTATCTTGATGGCTGCATCTTTGTGCTCATACTGATGCGGGGCCAAGTGTTTCTTGAAGTCGGCGAACACCAAATATTCGGTTTCTTCGTATTCTGAATCCGAATCGTTCATTGCAATGAGCAGGCGAGCATTGGCTTCTCCGGCTGGCTGTAACGTTTGAGGGTCTAGACACGTTCGAAGCCTATCGACATGCATGCGACTCAAAATTTCAGTCAATATATCAGCGTATCTGTATCAGTATTTTACGCAGCTTGCTGCTTGAATAAAAAGCTGTTTCTTTGATTATTTCTACATTTATGCTCGCAAAATGAAAACTAAACTACTTAATATCCAGGATGTTGTGCATGTCATGTTAGCGATTGTACCGTGCCTAGACACTACAACCTATCGATAGTTGTCACGCGATAAGCGTACTGCCATCACTAACAGCGAGGCGAATATATTTTCGCTGCGTTTTATGACAAAAAAATTGTTTCTGTGAAAAAAGTGTCAGATTTATCAGTAGTTATAACAAAAGTACTAAATTTGGTCATTGTCATTTGTGACAAACGTTGTGGACAACGAAAAACAATAAGCATTCGTTTGCAAACCAATAAATAACGAGATCAGAGTTGTTACGGTTGCGGTTAACGTGCGGATTATCATTGGGCAGCGGCCATTTTGAGCGAACGTAGAAACGTCAGCAGAAGCAGCAGCGCAGCCCCTATTGCCTTGTATTTGACGTAAGTTATTGTGAATCAGTGAAAAATGCGCGGATGTGTGTGTGCGTATAATTCCAACAAAAAGCAGATTGTAAAAGTTATTGATTATTAACAGTCAGTAGAAACCGCCAAAAAAGATATGAACTTGACACGTACATTGTGTCGAGCGCTGTTCTCTTTTGCATGCTGTATTAATTGAACTTCTCTTTGTTTCGCTTTCTCTCTCTCTTTCTGTGTGTCTCTTTGCAGTGAATTACGCTAGCGATAACGATAACGATAACTACCATACCATAGTGCCGCAGTAAGCTTTAACGAGACAAAGTTTAGCTTAGTAAACATAAACAAATCACCAAAGTTCAGCAACAAATACGTATAAGAAATAAATTTAAAATGGCCGATGAAGATATCACTTTAAACGAGGATCAGCTCTTGGAGTCGTTGGAAGAGACGAACGGCGAGCAGGAGACTGAAATTGTTACTGAGACTGAGGTAAGTAATGAGCGCCAAGAAACCAGTTTTAATTCGCCTTGACTGCAAAAGCACACTCCGACTCCGATTCGCGGAAAAAGCTCTCGCCACAAAGCTCGTGCAACAAAGCGGCAGCCATTTTCGAAGCGCGTCGCCTCCATTCCCATTCCCATTTCCATTGGCGACGCCGACTCTTGACTGCATTTCGCTTTGCGCATTTCTGTGGCGTCTAGCAATAAAAAAAAAAGAATTTGCAAACGCATCGCAATCGCAGACTAAACAAAATTCCATAATATATTATTTCTATATTGTAAAACAAAAAGGAGGAAGGCAGCATGCAGATTGATCCAGAACTCGAGGCCATCAAGGCACGCGTCAAAGAGATGGAGGAGGAGGCTGAAAAAATCAAGCAAATGCAAACAGAGGTAGACAAACAAATGGCTGGCGGTTCGACAACCGGTCTGGCCACAGTGCCGCTTTCACTTGAGGAGAAGCAGGAGATCGATACAAGATCCGTCTACGTGGGCAATGTCGACTATGGTGCATCAGCCGAGGAGCTCGAGGCTCACTTCCACGGCTGTGGCACAATCAATCGGGTGACCATACTATGCAATAAGTCCGACGGCCATCCCAAGGGATTCGCCTACATTGAGTTCGGCTCCAAGGAGTATGTTGAGACTGCACTGGCCATGAACGAGACACTGTTCCGTGGACGCCAAATAAAGGTGAGTCAGCCGACTTGTCATGTCATGAGTAATACGAGCTAACATCATATCTCTTTGTGCCCTCCAGGTTATGTCCAAGCGCACAAACCGGCCCGGCCTGTCCACAACAAATCGCTTCGCTCGTGGCAGCTTCCGCGGCCGAGGAGCACGAGTTTCTCGCGCGTGCTGTCACTCCACCTTCCGAGGTGCCCGACGCGCAATGTAAGGCCGCTGGCAAGAGCCTTTCCTCTCTTAGAGATATGTGCTAATTTCGGTCTGTCTTTCGTTTCAGAAGAGGTTACCGTGGACGCGCCAACTACTACGCGCCGTATTGATGATTGTTTTCTTAATTTATAGTAAGGTAAGTTGAATAATAAGAACCGTACGAAGACTGATAGGAGCATATACAATGGGAAGACTAAATTCCAAAAGAATCGAAGCACTCTCTCATTGTATATATCCGTAGTGAAACTCCAATTTGTATATAGTCCGCTTTCTGTACAAACGCATCCGAGGTTGTTCCGTAAGTTCTTGCATAGAGCTGTTGAACCGTACTGCTTTGAATACCAGAACTATTCACTTTCTATTGGAAAGTCTTTCCGTTTCGCTTGAATCGCTTCATAATCCCTTCCGTCTGTGTTCTCACGGGGGGCGAAACCTAACATAAGTCCGGTATACTTGAATAGAAACTATTTGGTTTTAATTTTGACACATTTCTTTAATCCAATTAATATTTGATTTCAGATTTTTTTAATATATAATTTCAAAAAACATTTTATTGCCAAAACTTCTTTGCTAATAAAAAATATAAAAAAGAAAATACAAGAGTACGCCAACAAAAAAAAAAAATATTATATAGAAATAATAAAAAAAAAATCAACAGCATCAGCGAAAAAATATTCTAAAATAGGCGCAAAAGATGAAACCAATAAAATGAAATCAACAAGGAAAAAGAAAAAACTTTACTTGGCTATAATGTTTTTTGAAGCACCCAACACCACAAACACCCCTTTATCACACTTTTTAATTTTTCAATAAAAAAAATTACTGAAAATAAATATATATTTATATATATATATATATATACTGCAAAATAAAATAAAAAAGAAGACGAAAAGAGTTGGTTCAAAAAAATTAACAAAAAGAACACAAAGGCATTTAAAAAAAGTAAAGAAAAGAAGTTCTAAAAATGGCAAAACAAAACGAAGGATAAAAAAAGATTGCAAAAAAAAGTATGAAAAAAAACGCAGACATGGAAAAGATGAAAGAACACCACAAAATAGAGCAGAATCCAAGATAACTCAGATCTTGTTTATATATTCGAAAAAATATATAATAGTACACAAGAAAAATTGATTATACCAAAAAGATGAAGAAATATAATCGAATTAAACAACTTTTCAATGCCTTTCCTTTGGGTGGGACAAGGTATATACATAGTAGGGAGCGCTGGGAGAGAAGCTGCTGCGGCCCGCCCACGATCGACTTCTTGCGGTTCGAGGAGAACTCGCTTGCAGTAGCATAAGCATAAGCATTATATTATTATGTCAATTCTATATAGCATTTGCGTGTACCAGAAAGAACAAATAAAATAAAGAAAATAAAAAATAAAAATATTTTGGAATGAAACAAAGAAAATGCTTTTTTTTTTTTTAACTTTGAAAGCTTGCTATTATACGAGTTTTATTTCAATTAAACAGAGTGCAGTACCCGAAAGTTAACATCATAAAATGCTGATCCTTAAAGTGTGCTTGGGGTGCGATCCAACCGATCGATGGCCCCTGCTGACGGACGTGCTCCGCTTAGTTCTTCTTCAGAATGGCGGCCTGGACGAGGGGCAGGTTCTTGCTGAGGAAGCACTTGAAGCCGCGGTAGGCCCAGGCGCTGGCGTTGGACTTCTGCTCGTTCTTGTCGGCGCACTTCTCGACGTCGGCCTTCAGTGTGGTCTTGTCCTCGCGGCCCTGGCCCAGCTGTGCCACCAGGTTGTCGACCTTGAAGCCCTTGGTGTCCTCGAACAGATCGAACTTGTTGAAGATGCACTTGATGTAGTTGCGGGTGATCTCATCGTCGGGGTACTCGAAGGCCTTGTACTTGGCCACCAGAGCCTCGGTCACCTTGTTCGCCTCGGCGCACTCCTTGCGCACCTTCTGCAGATCCTCGGCGGTGCGGAGCTTGTACTCGGCAGCGGAGGCCTGCAAGCAGGGAAACAGGGGGGTCCACTTAGCGGCAATTCAACTGGATCACATGACCAGGAGCATACTCACCAGACCGATCAGGGCGCACAGCAGAATGGCAATGGAGCTCTTCATGTTTGCAGGATTTTTGTGTGGTGGTGATGAAGGATTTGCTTGCTGCTCGTTGCTTGCTTTCCCAGAGAGAACTAATGCCAGCCTGCTGTGGGGCTTGGGCTTTTATACCTTCGATGGGGCACGGCGCTGTCGGCGTCGACTGCTGCGGCTACTGCGCTCACGCCTCGTTTCGAGTGGCGCTCAATTGAGTCCGAGTCCGAGTCAATTTAAATTTGATATGGAAATTTATCTCGTCTTTGGCCAAACTAAGCTAGTGGTTGATTAATTTTAGTTATTGTATTGTTATTGTTCTTCTCGCAGTCCGTTAGGCTGGATAGTTGGTCCACCGTTGTTGTTGCACTTGAGCAAATTGCCCGAATTATGCCGAATCAGCGGCTCAGCTGGTCGGATTGACCTCTGCTGAAGCATGATGCAGGGCATATCATGTGTGTGTATTTTTGTATGTTTGTATATGTGTGTACTGCAATCATAATCAGCTGAATCTGCTCTTGTCTCGTTGAGCGCGGCTCAAGAGATGGAAAATTTTGCTTAATATCATTGTTCCTACTGTTTTTTTTTTTTTTGTAGGTGGAGGTATTAAAACGGAAAACTACTGAACATACCTAGGTCTATGTACAATGTTTATATATAAAAATATATATAAACTAATAATAACAATATATGTATAAGTATATATATTTTTTGTATAGCTTAACCAAAGGGGTTTTACAGACAGAGCAATTTTCATCAGAGTAAATATACCCAATTTGCTTAAGAGCTATACGAATGTTGAATGAGAATTGAGTTTTTACTTCAAATATTTGCAAGAGCTAATAACATAAATATAAAAAATTTACAAAATATTTAATCTTTTATATAGTAAGAGAGAAATTTGTAAAGTCTAATAAAGAATTATAAAATCCTTTCCCTTTCTTCTAAGAAATTTTTCATAATAAATGAATACAAATATAATATAAATATAAAAGACCTAAATATGTTTAAGATTTTATAGCACGCATATGAACATTTTAAAAAGTATATATATTTTTAGCTTTAAATTTGTACTAAGAGAAAGAGTGAACTTTAAACCATTTGAGATCGAACGATAAAACGCGTTTAATTCGAAGTTCATGTCGATCAAACAAGTTTCATGATGAGAAACATAAAAGTATATATTTTTTTCGAGAATTGTTTCTCGACCAGTTTTTCTTGAGCTATAAGCTATTTTGCATACCTTCTGAATATCAGAAACAATGCGCATCCATGTCTAAATATTTACTAAAGTAGAACCCATAGAAATCTCAATATAACATTAAACAGAAAGCTAGAACATGATAGCTTAAGGCAACCCGCGGCCCGCTCAAATTTCTCGGACTACGCCTCTGGCAATGTCTGCGTGTGCGCGTCTGTGTGTGTGTGTGTGTGTGTGTGTGTGTGTGCCGCACTCCCTAGTGCCGCTTGTGGGCCGATGATGCTGCTAATGAAGTCGACGATCATCACGATGCTGCAGTCGTTGCCGGCGTTGGGGCTGCCGTCGTTGGGGCAGCTTTTGTTGCTGCCTGTGATTTAAATGAGCATTAATTGAATTGGCAAAATTACGTTGACAAATACATGCCCCGCGGCTGCAGCCCGCACTCTGCCCGCGTGCCGCCCCCTCGTGAGCGTACGGTTTATTGTCCATAATCGCACTCGACTGTTCTCATATTTATTTATGCATGCTAGACACGACGACACACAGCAGCAACAATCGCTTGTGTCGCGTTGTTGTTGTCTCTATGGACACCCAGATTTCGAAAATTTTCCACTGAAACTTGAGGTTTTTTCCAGCGACCACCTGATTTTTGCCGCCCCTCCGTACAATGACTGAAGTCCGTAGTTAATTTATTTTTTTTTTAAGCATTCGATCTTTATTGAAACATCATTTTGGTTGGAGGCTAAGCATAGTTAAATATAGGTATATATCGTATGTTTAAGCAGTGAATGAAGCCCACATATCGAGTAATTGTTCATCACAAATCATAATCATAATCATAATCATAGTAATAATATTAACTAAATGCATTAACAAAATTAGGCTTTAAATTAAAAAAATCACAAGTGGCTAAAGGAATTTCTCAGTTCACAATTAATTTTATTAATCATTCATTGAAGCTAGGCAGAAAGATCTGAAGTAGAACTCTAGAACATAACTATATATAGCTATATAGATTATAAACTATGGTAAATCCTTTGTAAATAAATTCTCTTTAACGTAGGTAGATAAATTAATCATCAATCATCCAGTACAATATATATTGATATATATATATATACATAATGCAAAAATAGGCTAAATCACTTTCTCTGGTTGCCAACTCAACAATTAAAAAAAGTATATAAACTGAAGCTAAAAAAACATACATAAGCATAATGTAAGATAGTTCGATCTGTTCCCATCGCTTAACACAAAAGATCTGAGGGAGGACGCAGTAGTCACTCGCTGTAGTGCAGCACATCGAGAAGCTTCATAATGGGGTTACATATAGAGGTGTATATAATGGATATAGAGAGTAATCGTATGTATGTTTGCGTTGCGTTGCATTTGGTTGCTTGGGTTGCCTGGGTTGCCTGGCTTGGTGTTGCTTATTCACTTCTCTGGAATGGGTCTCAGTGTCGCTGTGTCCACTTTGGTGCTGGCTGGCACTAGGGCCGTCTCCAGTTCAGGCAAATCCGGTATGGGATCACGCCAGTAGTTGAAATTGGAGAATTCGACGGCGACTTCGTCGTGCTTGACGGGTGGAAACAGTTGATCCACAATGTATGTCATGCTGCAGTACCTGCAAGACAAAGAAAGGGTAGGGATAACGATTTGATAACGAAAACGATTCATATTCAAGGTTCAAGGTCTACATTTGCCTTGGCGCCTATGCGTATGCAACAGAAATCTACGTGCAACCTAACCTCAAACCTATGCCACATCCAGAGAACGCAAATCGCAGTTAAAAGATTTCATAACAATCAAATAATGTACACATTTTATTAGTGTTCAATTGTATATATCTATACCTACAGGTATCTGTATATGCATACTATATATGTATATATAAAACTTATAATCTAGCTGCACAGTTATCGAGTTTATCAATATCATTGCCAATTCTCATAACCATTATATTTGCATTTGCTTAAACGTAAGATACAAATTCAATTTGTAAATTACAAATTAATATAACAATTTGTCGCTATTCATAAAAACAATTATCATCATAACGATAATACGGCTGACTATCGAAACTATCGAGTGCAGTACTTTTCACTTATAACTACATTATTTAGGGGGAGCATCGTCCGCTCCCATAGCACAAATAGAAGGTATAAACTTAATGCTTAGCATTATAATATGTCATATCACAATGAGTCGTTGCTCTAGTCTAATACAACTGGGGGGGGCGTTTAGGTCTTCAGGTTGCCTTTGCCTAGTAATTGGATCTTCTCCACTGTCGTCATGTTGGTGCTCAGGTATTCATCAGCAGGAAAGTACTCGGTGTCGATACCATCGTCGCGATCGTCATCATCATCATCATCGTCGTCGTCGTTGCTGTCATCATCATCGTCGTCGTCGTCGTCGTCGTCTTCGTCAACGTCATTATCATCGACGACAAACTGCAGCTCCTCCTCCATTTCCTCATCGTCGAAGATATCGGTGCGATACTCGTACTCATCGGTGTGCATCAGCAGGGGAAAGTGTTCGTCGACCTCGAGCGACTGATTGATGTAGCCACTATAAATTTGACAACCAAAATGCTTGAATAGGATGTGGCACTATCGAGCTTTGCTTTGATTGCAATTGATTGGTTGATTGATTGATTGGTTGGTTGGTTGATTGTTGGGAATTGGTGTGAATTTGGTATTACGATGAACAAGTCAGTTCCATGTATACATATGCATATGTATGGTAAGTAGATACTACCTTACTCTACGTACATACATCTCTAGCGTTACATCATGATGTTATTTATGAGTTCGTTTCAATTGGGTTTTTATTTTTTTGACGTTTTCTGAATGTGGCATGAGTTGCAGTGGAAGCTCCATAACCATAGCGCTTTAAAGCGCATTAAAGCTAACATAACTTAACGAAAGCTCCGCGTAAAAAAAGAGCTTTCTACATATGCTTCAATGTCACTTTGAGCTGGTGGCAATTAAGCTTTTATGAAGATACCATAACCATATAGAGACAGAGAGAGGTAGAGAAACATATACACTAAACTACACGAGACATGGTTGCGCTACTTACGATGACTGGAATGTTTGGGTCAGTTCGTGTTTCAGCTCGCCCTTCGTATTGATGGTGAATATACGCATAATGGGTATGCCGACGGCTCGATACGCCCACACATCCTGCAAGGGCAAACACAGATTAGATACTGATACAGAAATTCCGGATAGGGCCGCGCTTACGTTAATACGATTGCCGTAGCCGGCATAGAAGGGTTCCTTGTTGGGGAACAGATCGCGTATGTCCGACAAGCAAGCGATCTTGAATTGCTCCGGTTTCTTCTCGATAACCTCGCGATGGAAGGCGGATATCAAGGACGTGGGATTCAGCAGCAACGGTCCGTCGGGCAGCATGACGTTACCCTGCCGGATCGAGCGCAAATACTCGCGTGTCACGCGTGACTGGCCAATGGCACGGGCCGACAGATAGAGCAGCTTATAGCCATTCTGTTCGATCTTCGAGAAGAGCTGCGCTACGCCCAGCTGCGCCCAATCCTTGCCAACCATGGGCAGTATGTGGCCCAGCACATCGGACTTGGTGATGGTGCCATCGATGTCGGAGATGACCACCTTGTCGTTGTGCTTCCAGCGGAACAGATAGCACTTGCAACGCGTGGTGCCCTGGTACGCGGTCGTCACACTGAACTCGATCTTGTTCATGCCCTCCTTCAGGTTCAGCTTTTTCTGTGGACACAGAGTGAACAATTTGTTAGAGAGCAGATCTCGAGCGGATCAAGCAGTCCGTTTGACACTCACAATGGCCGCCGAGCTGAGGCGCAGCGATTTCTTGTAGCGCTCCTTGTGCTCATCGCTCTTGTTGGAGCCCATCGTCAGCTCCTCCAGGTTGTCCACCAGGGCTGACGTGTTCTCGGCATTGACCAGCGAGTCGCTCTTGCTCAGCGTGCGATCGCTAATGTCCGGCGAATTGGGACGCGATGTCTGTGTACTGACTGCAGCCTGATCTCCGTCTGCAAGACAAAAGCGCGAGAGGATTAGCAAGGCAATACATGGAGGCAGCAACAGACGTGCTGCTCACCCTTCTCATCCTTTCCCAGTGCAGCATTCTTATGGCTGTTGTTGTTGACCTGATTGGGTGCCGCGTCCTGAGATCGCCGCCAGCTCCACCACGAGCGCTTGGTCTGACCGGCATTGTCGGTCTGGTGAGCGGATTCGGCCTTGTCGTCACCCACGGCGCGCGGATTGGGTGACATCAGTTGCTCAATGGCATCCTAGATAGAATAAAACAATAATTTAATTATTAGTTAGTTGCAGCTCTTCAGCTTGGACTGGGGTGTACTAGGACTTACATCGGTTAGTTGCTTCTGGAATGTTATCATTGTCATGACAATGGGACATGCAGCCATCCAGGTGTAGTATTTGCCATTTAGACGTACGACTAGGTTTGGCGATGTGAACAAATTGGGGTTCTTGCACACCTGCACAGGTAAAGGGGCGGGTGGGTTGGCAGGCAACGGCACAGCGGAACGGAAAGCGTGGCATGAGTGTGAATTAAAAAAAAAAAAACAGTTTTTGTTTTATGTTAGAGAATGCAGTGCAGATGCTATGTAGCGCAGTGTAGGAGCTGCAGTGGAGTGAAAGACATACATACATACACATAGTCATGCACTTGCACTGTTATCAGCATGAAACTATCAAACACATACATTTGCGAAGCTGTTGTGATTGCTTAGTATCGTTATCGATAGCTTTTTCACCACAGCCTTGCAGTCTTATGCGATCTCTAACGATAGCTTGGCAGTTTAATCTACCCTTGCAAGCTAATGCTATGATTATCGATAGCCTTGCAAGCTAATGCTCTGCTTATCGATAGCCTTGCAAGCTAATGCTCTGCTTATCGATAGCCTTGCAAGCTAATGCTTTGCTTATCGATAGCCTTGCAAGCCAATGCAATTCTTTTTATCGCTGCAATCGATTTGCCAACTTACATCGGGATAGGTGACCAGCTGGCGATCGAACTCCTCGTCTGTTGGCGGCGCTCCGTTCTCCTGCATGCCGCACATGGACATGGAAACAAAGTCCAGATATCTGTGGGTGATCAAGTGCCATGAGTGATGAGCGAGCGCCAAGCAGGCTCAACGGATTGTACTCACTTCTTGTCCTGCGCCTGCTGCTGCTTGCACTCATCGAAGTCCGAGTCGAGGCTCTTGTGATTCTCCTCCAGGGAGCTGGGCGAATGCGGCAGACTGGTGCCGTTGCCACTCTCGCGATCCTCGTCGCCGCTCTGCGTGGCCTTCTGCTCCTTCTCCTTGGGCTTGGGGCTCGGAAAGTAGAGCGCCGCCATCTCGGGATCCATGCTGCCCGCATCCAGATCGGACAGATAGATGTCACCTGCCCGCAAACGATTGGCTCGCTTCATGAAGCTAAACATGTTGCTCAGCATCGAGTGGCGTTCGCTCTGCTGTGCCTCCGCCTGCGTCGCTCCCTGCGCATGCTCCGGCGTGGGCAGCTCTCCCCACTTCCAGAGCGCGCTGTTCTCGTCGTCGCCCACGTGGCGCTTGTCCCGCATGGTTGTCTCCAGCTCGCTGTCGCTCTGTATGGGCGTCGAGGGGCGACCGGCGCCGCGCCCGCCGCCAGCTGCGCCGGTGCCCGTTGGCGTTGTGATCTCCGTGTCGCTGAAGAAGTGAATGTCCAGATCGTGGCGTGCGGCATTGGTGGGCGTGGCAGCGTGCTGCGTCAGTTCGCTGAGCGTGCTCTCGTCGCCCGTGTGGGCCGTCAGCAGCGGAGCCGAGGCCTGCTCGTCGTTGGACGAGGAGTTGGTGTTCGTCATGGAAATGCTGGCACAGGCGGGCACATCGCTCTCATCGATGAAGCCCACCTGGACCGCGTTCTGTGAGATGACATCATTGGTGACGGGGTCGCCGCCCGCGGCGCTGCACACCGAGCTGCTCGACGAGGTCTTGCGCTGGGAGTTCTTCTTCTTCATTTGCGACTTCTTGCGTCGTTTCTTGGTTTTGCTCTTGGACTCATCCTTGTTGGCATCGTTGGTGACTGGCGATGTGGCCACCGCCGCAACGGGTGGTGCCAGCAGCACCTCCGTCTTGACGGGCTCTGGTTCTGGCTCTGCTTTCCGCTCCGATTCCGTCTCCTGGCTTGGCTCTGACTCTGTCGTCTTCTCGAGCTTTTCCAGTGGCTTCTTGTCTTGGAAGAGCTCCTCGTGCTCGGCCCACTCCTGGCGCATCTTCTGTGTGGTGAACTCCTTGGCCTTCTCGCCCAGATTGCGCCGCTCCAGCATGTTGTCTGTGTGCCTGCAAAGAGTGCAAAGTGTCAGCAAGTGTCAGCGGAATCACCAGAGATGCCAGAAATGCTCTGCAAGCTTTGCTACCTGCGCTGTGCGTAGTCCGAGACTTGATTCTCGTATTTGCTGCCCTCCGTGACACTCTCCTTGGGCTCCTCCTTGGACAGATCAATGGAGTTGCGCCGTGGCAATGGCAATGGGATTTGCAGTTCATCGCTAGCGTTTCTAAAATGCATGGACATGATTGATAGCTGCTGCCCATGGAAGTCTCTCTAATCCCGGGGGGATGAACTGAACACCTACTTGTCGGTTGCGACGCCACTGATGTCCTCCATGGTGTCGCTGGCCTTGTTAAGCGACTGCAGGAAACTTTTTGGTATGGGCGATGTGGCCAAGTTCTCGGGCAGCTCCTCGTCGTCGTCCTCCGGGCATTCCTCCACGAAGAATGCCTCGCCGGAGTCGCCCAGCTTCATCTGTATGGTTACGGGTGCGCCATTGATTTCAATGTCCACCTGGGGGGGTAAGGTAAATATAGTGATATCTGCTCGCACTCTTCCTTTCCCTCTCGCTCTCTCTGTCTCTCTCTTGCTGCTACTTACCACCTTCTCGCGGCTACGCAGCACGCCCAGCTTGCCGAAGCGCACATGGAAGGGCGAACACTGGAACTCGCCATCCTCCTGCTCCACGACGATCACATCGATGGCTCCAGTCAGTGTGGCCGCATTGATGTCATTGTAGAAATCTTGCAGATTGCTAAATACGCGAGCCAAACTGTTCATCTTGAGCGGAAGCGGTTAATCGATATGCCAATATCGATATCGATAGCACGAATCAAATTCAAGTGCTCACACTATGCGTGCGAGCTGTTCTCACTGTACGTGTGTACGTATGCACAAGTGTGTGTGTGTGTGTGCGGCTGTGTGTTTATGGCTTTATGTATGCTTGTGTCTGTGCAATTAATAGTCTGCCATTTTATTGCACTTGTTTCGGCGTCGATAGAACTACCTTTGGCCCCTGCTGTGGGTAATTGTGGCAACTGTAAATAGCAGAAAACACAGAGTCATAAATTAATTATTTGCACCTATTGTAAAGACTTATTATGTATTTGGTGTGGATCTTAAAATAATCCCTCGCGGAACCGCAGAGCCGTTAGTCACTTTGACATTTCAAATGCAGCGTCAAGTGCAATAAAAGTACATCAACAAATTTGAGCGCAACATGAATACATGTGCATGTGTGTATGTATGTGTGTAAAGCTGCTGTCAAATTGTTGTTGCTGCTAGCTGTTTGCTTTTTGCTTTTGCGCAGAAAGTCAAGGTAAATTGCGGTACATACGACATGCATAAAATACATATGTACATACATATGCACTGCATTGCAAATGAAACACAAAGAACGAGAGTGTATTTGTTAGGCAGCAGCAGACAGCAAAACAAACAAAGAAAGAGTTTGAATTGGTTTTGTTTCCCATACACGAGCGCTGTTAAGATATTTGCATTTGCCTG
Source organism: Zaprionus bogoriensis (assembly GCA_035046045.1). Lineage (NCBI taxonomy): Eukaryota > Metazoa > Arthropoda > Insecta > Diptera > Drosophilidae > Zaprionus > Zaprionus bogoriensis. Next base: position 2,539,399 of record JAWNOI010000066.1, on the reverse strand, counting down.
TTATGTAACATTTGCATGTCTGTTACATGTTAACATGATTGTAACGCTGATTGCTGTAGCAACTCGCGCTTGCAGGGCATTGAGTCTTCGGTGTAGGGCCTATGTTTGCTGTGACTAAATGAAAACACAATTTGCGTATGTTTGTGCATTTGTTTGCGGGAAAGCGTAATACAGTGTATGTACATATTCGCGCGACGTTCGTAGCACTCTCATTGAGTCTACAGCAAGTTCAAGGCGCCAAGCAAAAGGTACACAAACACTACGCAAGCACCACAACTCTATGCGTCAGAGCTTTCGACAGTCGTATGTTAGTGTGTGTGTGTGATGGTGTGTGTTATCGATAGAAGACGATAGTGTGATACATGGCCTCGAAAGACATCAATGGTTAGTTAGACGCTCTAGTGGCGTGTTCCTACCGGTCGTGTGTTGCTATAAACATTGATATCGCCACACTCACACACACACATACAAATGTACATATGCCTGTAATGCTTGTGCTTGTGTGCAAACTCATGCCACTGGAAAAGATCACGCGATTTCGCTGGCGCGCCACTTAAAACGAATAATGATCTGTAAATTAATGAAAAATATATTATGGGGCACACGTTCATACATATTTATACATACACATGTATGCATGTATTTGTTTGTTTGTATTTATGTACCGTTGTATGTTGTATGTTTATCAGCCTGTAGCGAATTTATTGAGCTTAGCGTAGGCAAATCGCGTGATTCTGTGTTTACTTCTTCCTCACAATATTCGCCAGATTGACAATTAAAACAGAAATATTAATAATGTCTGTATATAACGCTCATTTGCCTACGAGCTTTGCAGTCTAGCGTAAAGTTCAATGTACAATAAGTATTCAATGTTGATGTAGGTGACTGTGTGTGTGTGTGTATGAATTGATGCACGACCAAAGGTATGCGCTCGTTACTGGCGCTGCTTATCGCAAAGGAAACAGTCGAAAATATTTGGTGATTTTATAGCTTTAGTTCTCAGAGTTCTGGCGATAAGACAAGCAGCGCGCTTTGTGTGTTTTGATTAATTTAATAAGCGTTGTTTTTTCACACTAATGTTGAAATTCAATATTTTATCGGCCAGACCAGAAGTGAATCAGCAGCAAAAGGGGCGTACGAGGTATCTGCAAGTGGGTAAAGTCCAGGCAAGGGTAATTACACTAAACAAATGCGTGCGACAGAGACAACAACAACAACGATGCAGATGGAGACAACACGCCATCTGTTACGCGTCGTCGGCGACGTTACTTTCACCTGCAGAGCACACGCAACGTGCGAAACGAGAAGCAAAACAAACCGCAAGACTTACGAAAGTTCGCCTCTAGTCTAGTGCAATGCGGCGAAATCAAGTACGTGTGAGTGTGAGTGTGAGTGAGATGCATGTGTGCGCGAGCTGCATGGCAACAACAGAGATGCTGCCAAACAAAGCGAAACAGACGAAATTCGCAGCGAAATGGAATCAGGCGAGGCGAAGGCGGCACAACTGCACATCAATTGACGTCGTGCATGCAAATTTGAATGTTTGTGTTGGTGTTGGTGTTTGTGTTTATTTATTTGTCTGCGCTGCTTAGACACAATTCTGTTGAGTCACGATCAAAGTCCAAACACACTCATTAAAACCAAATCTCAACAAAAAAAATCAAAAAGAACAACAACAACTGGTGCAAGCGAACAAACAGAACAGGAACAAAGTCGAACAAGATCGCCTGCCAAGAAATTTCACATTGAATTTTGGGATGTTTCTAGTATAATGGAAATTTTATGTATGTTCATATTGCCGTGCACTACCTTCGCTTTTCTGGTTTTCCTTGGGCCGAAAAACTAGCAAGACACTGCACGCCTCACTCTATTTCAGCTGCTGCTGCTACTGCACTTCAGATTACTTCAAACGCGGCGGTTTTTTTTTTTTATTAGTTTTCAGTCTAAAAAGTTTGTTTCGTTGGTCACTCGGCCACAATATTGTTTAAACTAGTCTCTTTGTTGTTGCTTCTCTGATTTATCAACGTTTCAGTACTCCCGTCTTGCGTGTTGTCTCGACGAAAGCGCTTGCTCTACTGAGCGCTCGAGCGTCGCCGCCGCTCAGTTATACAAGCACAGGCAGCGCGCCAAAGCTAATTAAATTAAGCACCTGCCTCTGTGTGCGTGTCTGCGTTTGAGAGTGCGAGTGACAGACGGAGAGCGAGAGCGAACACGTTGCGCGGCCGACTTAAGAGTAAAAGCTCTCCGACATGTGTTTCGCTTGTAAAACCGGAAAGTCTTGTAAGACACAGTGTTCTCGCTGTGTGGTTGTTGCCATGGCTCAAGCAGCTGTTTGAGCGTAACCCGCTCTCGCTCACGCTCAGCCTACTCTGCGCTGCTCTCTCTGTCTCTGGGAGAGTGACATTAATAACAGTGCTTATCAGCTGTACATAAGGCGACGCTTTGTTGCCAGTAGCAGCTGTTGTTCGATTGCCTCAATTGCACGAGTGTACTTCTGTACATGCAGGTGTGTGTGTGTGTGTGTGTGTGTATATGTGTTTTTATTGCAGCGATGTTGTGATGACGACGCCATATAATTTCATTGTCAGCTGCATGCCTGCATATGTATGTATATGTATGTTTGTATGTGCAAGCAAACGTCGCGACGTTTCATGTTGTTGCTGTAGCAGAGGGTAATTTCGCCGCGAGAGCTTTCTGGCTGGCAGACAGGAAGTGTAGCTATATTATACATATTCATATATTACACCTACACGAATAAGTTTGTATGTATGTGTGTGTGCTCCGCTGAGCGAATCCATCAGGCTCTTTTAGCACGTGCCCATGGTCAAATATTCCGAAAGCTGAAGACAGAATTTGCGAAAAGAATTTGTCACAGTTTTCGGCGCAGTGGAATCTTTTCGAAAATGAGTCTACAAATTGCCGAGGCGAGTGCCAAAAATGAAGACTCATAAATACCATATTCATATATGTATGTCTGTATCGATGTATTAGCTACTACACTGGCAGAAAAAAAAAAAAACTGAAAGAAAGCACTTACCAAGCAATAATCAAAATAAAAAGAGCAACAGAAAATCTTTACAATTGCAATAATTTAAATTTATTTAATAATGCGTAAATATAGCTAAGTGAAATGCAAAGTTATGTACATTGTAAATAAATTGTACCAAAAATAGAATGTAATACGTAATTATACATATATGTACTCGACTCGTATGTATGTATGTGTATGATCCTCCTGTCAATAATGGGACAATGGTACAACAAATACAAAATAATTGGCAAATTCAGGCATACAAATAATATAGATGCATGTAGTATAACTACGTCAGTATAACTAAAGTACGCATACATGTAAACAGCATAATAATATTAAAAATAATAATAATAATAGTAATAGTAATAATAGCAGATGAAATGTAATATTTGTTACGTTTTTGATTTGTTTGTTAATTTGTTTTATTACTTAAATAGAGAACCCAAACGTAAATGCATCCATTTATGTATGTGAAGTCCTTGATCTTGCGCAGCAGATCCTAGTTTCTATTTGCTTTTGCGACGCGCATCTGTTATAGCACCCCAAAGTTCTATGATGAAATCGTCGGTGAACCCGAACGATTCCAGATCAGAGTTATCAATGGCCTCGGCAAAGTCCATAGAGTTTGACTTCTTGTCGCCCAGCTCCCAAATCTGTGACGCCAACTCCGTATCGTTGATGCCCATGAAGGACTCTAGCAGATTATTGATGGCCTCCACACCGGCCGCGGTCGCCTCATCGAACTTCGGCTCGATCTGCGCATTGCCATTGGCCTTGAAGCGCAGCGTCTCCTTGCCACTGCCATAGTTGCGGCCGCCACTGCCCGCGGACGAGGACGAGGCACGCGACTGACTGCGCGGCCCGATGCCCTGGAAACCGCTGCGTATGGGCTCGACCAGGCGCAACGTGAACGTCTCCCCCGTGGCGATGTCCTTCAGCATGCGCGCGACCTCGTAGTGCCGCTTGCCCACCATATTCTGGCCGTTCAGCTTCTCGATGTGATCCCCCACGGAGATGTGCTCGATGCGATCGATGATCGAGTCCTCCTTGATGCGCTTGATGAACGCATAGCCCGCCCCGTTGTCCGTTATGGTCAGCCCGAGGGCGTCCTGCGTCTTCACGATCTCAATCTCCTTGGCACGGCCCTTGCGATGCGCGAATATGAAGTCATCCAGTCCGATCTGGCCGCCCAGCAGGCGCGTCATGTCCACCTTGTGCGAGTTGAGTGTACAGAAGAGTATCTCCTCCTCGGACATGTCAAAGCATTCGGCTATCTTCTTGTACAGCTCACGGACGCTGGCGAAGCCCGTGATCAGGCCGGTCGGACTGCCATGTGCCAGTTGACAGTGGAAGATCAGTGGCGGCTTCTTGTCCAGATCATTGTTGTTGTTATTGCCACTGCTGCTACTGTTGTTGTTGTTGTTGTTATTGTGGTGATGGTTGCTGTTGTTGTTGTTGTAGGAGCCTGTCGAGGATCGTTTGCTCTCCTGACTTATGTCGCTGTGATCCGAAGCGTTCTTCGATTTTCGGGCGAAGAGCGGCATCTTGGCGTTTTACTATATATGTTATGTATATATTGCTATTTCGTTCTATGATTCGGATGGTAGAGATGATACTGGGTGGTACGATCGCTCTTTTATATTGTAAATCTGTGTGCGTAGAAGAAATTTGTGGAACTCTTTTGAATGATACGAAATTTGAGCATAATTGTGGTTAGTTTCGTGTGGCGCTGTTGATTAGTTCCTCTGCCGTTCTATATACCCTGTACGTGTGAGACTTATGACTGTGCACGTATCTGTATGTGTATGTGAGTGTGTGTATAATGCATGTATGACACCAAAAGAAAGAGAAACACCAAACCATTAACGTTCATAGAAAATTTATCTAATCTGTTGTGAACACAATTTACAGCCCGGCGGCTCCGTTTTCCCCCCGGATGATTCAACGTTCAAAGTTTTCTCGTTTCCATTGGAATACTAATGGCAAATTACAGATGTTAAATGAAAATGGTTAAGATCAACGTTAATATTTGAGTAATTGTCAGGCATTATCGTTTTAGTTAGTCATAAACAGAGTACAGATTGATTACAAAGTGAGGTTAGGCCCGAACACAAAGGTCTTTCGCAAGTGCCCCGTCGTTTCAGACACAGCTCGTACAATTTACACACACCTTTGCCAAGAGTTAGTAAAAATGCAAATTAAATTTAAAATTCACTCAAGATATACCACATTAATTGACGGATAAATGCCTAAGCTATAACTAAACAAAAATCGAATGTCGCGACGCAAAAATACACATCGAAATTGAAGAAACTTTTTTTTGTGTTCGTCTGGAACTGGCAAAAGTTGTTTCCCCCGGTTGATAAGATGTCAAGCGCGTGATAAGTGCAGCCAGAGAGAGCGAGAGAGAGAGAGCCATGGAGAGTACAAAGATAAGGCCTAGTACTCTCTATCGGTACCCGAGAACCTAGCCGAAGTACTCTTTATCACCCGCTGCTCGCACTATCCCCATTCATTCGACCCGCATTTATCTACTGCGACCGTTATGAGCAGTACGAAACCTAGGGGCAGACCCAATTGCCCGATGTGACCAGAGTAACTTTGGAGCGAAAACTATCGCAAGAGAGTCTTCGTGACATCTGGCCTTGGAGCTCTTACGTTCGAATTCTTGTACGTATTGCTTTCATTTGAATTTGTTTCACTTGCAGGACTTGAAGAACATGCACATAATTTTGAAAAATTGAAGTAAAACAAAATTTTAAATATTTCAAACATCAAACCAATTCAAAAAACAAACAAAACATGAATGATAAAACAAAGATCTATACTTTAACGCTAGACCTAATTACGATATTTTTAGGTGAAGGATTATCAACCTCGGTGACTGGGAAAAGAGAAATGCATGGAAAAGTTCGCTAAAAGCTTTTCAATATATATAAATCTATACTTAAGAGTGGGGTATGGTAAACATTTGTCAAATTCTTATACAAATTGGAGCACGTTCTTTCCGATTAGCTATCACAGCTTATGTTGAATTTTGGCTTACTTCGAAGATATTTGTTTTTCTAGTTTCGTGTTTCGCACATGTCGTGGATTCCCATTAAACTATGCTTTACCTTGATGGTTTCGCATGTTTATTTTTCTCTTTAGAATATCGGGGCATTATTTGCATTTTCTAACGTAGATATCCGGTCGAGTTTCATTAAATAAACATAAACTACTTAAATTGATTAAGCGAACGCTGTAAAAAAACAGTTTATGAATTCCAAGCCTCGACCAATCAGCTTCTAAGTGCCCCCAGAATTGTTTATGAACAAGACGACGAGAGGCAACTTGAGACGAGCCCCTTTAGAAGCAATACGTAGTATATATAGTATAGTTTTTGCATATATTTGTGGTTATGCTCGCTTGAATAACAACTACTACAGCAAGCAACAATACCCACAACCATGATGTAGAAATCAAATATACCATACACATATGCATGCAATACAAGTATGTGTTATATACAGATGTGTGTATGAATAAGAGCTCTCGGATCGCGCAGAACCGGCTATTTCTAGCCGAGCATAATATAGATAGATAACCCGGCGAATGAGGAGCACAACACGCATCAAGGTCGAATCTGTTGAGTATCGAGCGCGTGTGGTAGTATCCCCTTTACTTTTTCACGACTTTACAGCTTAGTGCGCAGTACGCTGTTAACTGATTGCTGTTAACTGGAGTCGGGCATAAACTCGCAATCCAGAGAGAACTCGAGATGGGAAACAGAGCATTCGTTATAAACAATTAGGTACTCGCAAGTGCAATGACATCGCTGACTAAATAGAGACACGTGTTGGTCCCTCTATCTGGGTTAGGCAGAGACTGTATAATTGGCACTGCAATTGTACGTGAGCAACAACAAGAACAACAGGCATAAACACAACAACATAGCAGTATTTCCGCATACGCAACGCAGCCGGTTCCTATACCCCGTAGATACAGTTATAGTTTTTGCGGGTATATAGTATAAATTGAATCGAATTTGTTGTTTTCTTGTAAATAAACGCATCGAAACAAAATTAAAATTGAATATAAATCATAAGGTTTAATAAATAAATAAGGCGAATAAAGCACGCATAAATTAATAATAACCCCATAAATTCAGTACAAATTTATGCAACAAATAACAAAAGAAAGCTATGAAATTATGTATACTATTTATATAAATCTTTGGCTCTACAAAATATGTTTTCCTGTAGCCTATAAATATAAATAAAATAAATAAATACAATTTTTGTATACAAGATAAATCTGCTGCATTGCTACAGAGCATCTGTTAGTTGGGCATTCTACTGTACTCGACTTGTTTTTGATTCGTATGTTTACTCGCCCCCGATTGGTTGTAATTTGTGGGCTCGCCGCTCGCACATGTAAGTGGAGGCAAAGAAACTGGCTGCTTAGAAGAATGTATCTTGCACACACGCACACATGTACATGGGTATCTGTGTGGAGCACGTATCTGCATCTGTTGCTGGCGTAAACAAGCGAACGCGTAAACAACACGAGCTGCGCGTGGCTCTCGCTCAAGTACAACACACAATGCAATGAAAAAAGTAAAAAAAAAAAAAAAAAAAAAAAAATAACAAAACTAACAGAAAGGCAAAACATTAGATATCAGCTTGTAAACAACAACAATGGGCTCCAACGTAGTTATCGGGTAAATATTAACATGTGCATTCGTTTTTGACGATGACTAATTTGGGATTCATATTGAGTTGAGTGCAGGCATAGATACTGCTCGGACTTCTGTGCGATCTCTTATGTATTACTCAAATCCAATCTAACAACTAGTGTGTCAACCAGTTACGAAACTAATGAACTTTAAACAGCAGTTCGACTTGAGAACGATGCCTGAGAGTATACGATACTTTGCTTATATGCGTATGACCGGAATATAAAATGTATATTTTAAACCTGTTTTCGGATATCAATGAACTGCGAATTTGGTCAGCGCAAATTGAAGATTTTGGGTTTAACTTGAAGGGTATTGAATATATATATATATAGTTTACTTTGGAAGTTTATTGAATAATGCGAAATTAGCTGGAAGTTATAGGAAATAATTGGTGTGCTCGTATCAAAATCAGAGCTGACAGTTTCACAAGTACACCTCTCTTGATGGGTAGACATTATCTTTCATCGGTTTCTCTAGTTTTTCCATGAATTCATACAAATTATGAAAAACACTTGTAAAATTAGGCGGATATGCTTGTTTTTTGTTTTATTTATTGATAAAGCAGACCACTGAGTAGCATTCAATAGTCTAGAAAAAGCTCTTTGATTTATAAGGCGAGCATTTCATTCATCTTTCTATATATTTTCTAGTATTCTCTTATTTTCTAATGGTTTTGCACTCGGTGGTTTGTTTATTTGTCATGATCAGAACGAAAACAAAACTAGCTAAACTAAATACATACATAAACAGAGAATAAGCCTACGTAATATGTATGTATCGTATATAGAATTTCGCATGCCTCGCGTGTTGTGTTATCGTACAAGTACATATATAATACGTTAAGTAGCTGCGGTCGGGTGGAATCGACTGGTAGATACTATGACAAATCGTTACAAAAAAAGCGTAGACTTCGTTGAAATGAATTTAAAAATTCAAAAAAATTTGCTTTATTTTGAAATTCTCATTTTAAAATTGATTCTGTTTGTTGAAAATAATTTGAAAGTGTTTTAAAATAAGTTTTAAATAAATTTCAACAAATAGAATTTATTTTAACATAAGAATTTTTTTTATTGAAAAAAAGGCGATAAAATTTGAGTTTTTAAATTAAATACAACTTTTATGTATATATAATATAAAATTCTTAACGAGAATCATATATTTTTACTACGGAAAGTCTATGAAAGCGGTTTGTGACATTTTGATAGACTCAATACACCCTCTGTCACCCATTGCTAGCGAATTTAGTGTGCTATATAGTATATAACATATAAAATAGTGCGGCATTTTTGTTGTTTGTTTCTAATTTGTCGCAAGCCACAAAACAATAAAAAGACAAGAGCCCGGGGGACCAGAAAAACAAATCAAGGTTATGCCGTATATAAATATATTCCCTTACGCAGAGCGTACTAACTATTATCATCAATCAGACTTTATCATGGGTGACGAGAGGCATTCGCCGGGAATGTTAATCTGTATGGCTGATTACTATATATATATACCCAGATGTAGTTATTGCATAATGCAGTCCATATAACTATGTAAATCGAAATCGAAAACAGAACTTCGTCAATGACGAAAGTCGCACGTAGGCAAATTGTCTTTGTTGTTGTTTGCTTTTTAATTTTGTTTACACAGAAGCAGTTTCAAATAATTAAGAAACTGTTTACACCAGCTTAGCCCAGGCGAGACGTAGGGGGCGTGTCATATTCATATTCGATCTGTAGGTGCAGCAGAGCAAGCTGTAAGGCTATTACTGTTATAGTATTTCTCATTATTGGTATTTAATTGTTATTGCACTGCAAATTCCAGTGTGAAATTTAACTACCCTTCTGTTTGTTGCGTTGGATTTGAAAACCTTCGGGCCCTGAGGTTAAGTATATTTCTTTAAACAACAGTTTTCAAGTTACTCAATGCCAAAACCCCAAAAAAAAAAATAAACAAACAGCCTCGACTTAAGAGCAACACTAAGAGAGAGAGCTCAGAAGCTCTTAGCACGCGCTCTTTGAAAGCTCTGCGTGCAGAGAACGTGCTTTGCGGCAAAAGCTCTGAGCAAGCAGGCAAAAGCTTCGGCCGTATTGATCGCGATACGCTGGCATCGTCATTATGATTCATACTCGTGTTCCGTTGACTAGGTCAATATTTTGTCAGACCGTACGGATCGTAACGGTAAAAATTAATTGCAAGTTTGCAGGCAGAGCATAAAACTGATCAGCTTCATTGGGTCTTAACACGATTTTTATTTGCTTCCAAAATTCGGCGTGTGTGTCTGTGTGTGTGTGCCATTTCTGGGCATACATATCGATCATTCACACACGGTGTGTGTGTGTGTGTGTGTTGTGTGTGTGTGTGCATAGCTTTCCTTATACATTATTGTGAATCAGTCTGGTGTCTGTTTTTAGACTAGCTCGCCAATATTTGCGTCATATCGTACGATATATGTATGGGGTGCGTTGCTCCCTGTTCGCGCGATCGTACACCTCATATGCCCCCAATGCGCACGATTTTATTTACTTTTTGCTTAAGCTTTTCAGCTCACATTATTCATAATTTGCTGACAGCGAAAATCGAGATGCAACGTGACTGAAAAAAGGGCATGCTTAACTTGTAGTTTATCATAACCGCAACTACCTAAGTGCATTGAACCGACAGCAACACCCTGTATAACTGTGTAAAGGTCTCTGCAATATGGAGCACAGATACATGGCCAGCCTCCAGGCACATTTGGAAACATTTAACCGTTTCACCTCGCTGAACTTTGCGCACGGCCAGATAATTTAGGCAACAGCAACAGCAACAAATTCAACGAGCTCACAGAGCCAAACCAATTAGAGTCTATGGTAATGGGCACAAGATGAAAGTATATGAAATTCTCTAAAGGTCATTAAAAGAAGGCAGCAATAGATTCATCAGATTAGAGGAAACAAATGTGGCAACAAGCTGAGTGAAAGATTAGAAGTATGATAGGTAGATTTTCATTTACTAAACTGACATAATAATAATAAAATAAATTATAAATAAAAATAGTAATAACTGCAGTGGTATTTCTTTTTTTGTTTGTATATTTTTTTTCTCAATATGTTTGATATTATGTTTCGGTTCTCAATTGCTGTTTATTAAACATTTAAAAATAACACACTGCATTGTTATGAATACTGTAAACAGACTCCCGCAAAGGCCACGTTTCCCATAATAGCAACTTGTTTATTTGGTTTGATATTTCTCATGCAGTACGTTCTCGATAATCCGTACACCAAATGCTTTTTTTTCTTCACTATGGTCCTTAAAAACCGTACAAAATGATTTGCAATGGACACTATTTTTGTATTCACCATTAAAAATGCAAATTAGAAATTTGGAGTTAGTTATTTTCACATTGTTACGGACAAAAGCAGCACTGTATTTCCAACGTACAGACAGACTGTAGACGGACAAACAATAAGGCAATTTCGACTATTTAATGCCATACCCTGAAAAATGCAATGCTTGGAACAAATTCAATAACTTTTAAATCAAAATAATGCAAATTTTAGCTTCTTTTTGATAAAAGCATCATGTTAATTAAAAGTGTTAAATGGACCCCCAGTAATGCGGATACTCTCCGGATTATCGAGAACGTACTGTATTTCTCCTCTCAATAAACAATGCAGTAGTTATTGTGAATTGCAGATAGTTAAAGTCTATCGATAGTTGGTTACTATCGTAATGTTGCCTGCAAATGTTATGCAGCTGCTGTTAGCAGCATTGGGGTAACAGCACGCCACATGCACATGTTAACATTACTGTGTGCGACCAATTGCCTGATTATGACCATCATAGAAGCTTATAGAGCGCAGCCGCCATGGCAACTCTCTTTGTTGGCTCCCAACAATGGTGTGCGAGTGTATAGTATGCTGCATGGTGTGCTGCAGTTAATACTTAGGGGCGTGCGTACCGGTTCGTAATATCTGTTCTCCATAGAAATGTCACGCAAGCAATTTACATAAATGACGTTGCTTCCGCTTGGCCAGGCGCAGCCAACACGAGCAACAATAACAACAACAATGGCAAAAAAAAAAAAAAAAAAAAAGAAAAGAAAAATAGTTGAATGTCGGGGGATTGAGAACGAGAATGAGAGAAAAAGTGTAGCGAAAAGCAATTGTCGGTTGTCTGATTGGATTGTTTGGCGCGGAAGTGAGAAGAAATCGATGAAAGCAATTCCAGAGCGCCTGATTGCATACAACTCTACGACTATACGACTATAACGGCAAATGTTTGCGCAGCAGATAAGAAAAACAATAACGAAATACACACAGACATGAGATGAAGAAACCCAGTAACCAACTTCACGCTTTGTTAGCAATTTAATTTGCCTACAAATGGTCGCTGGTTTTTTCTTCGCTTTTCTTCTTTGTGCAACTCCCAAAAAAAAAAAACAAAAAAATACTGCGCTGCGCTTAGCTTTGGGGCACGCCCTGCCGCCAGCAAAGTTGAAAATTTGTTTGTGAAAATGTTGAAAAGAAATGGAAAATAGTGAGTCTCACGTGTTGGCCACATTAATAAAAGCATTAACACACTTTACGCTCTTTGGTTGGCCGAAACAGAGCCGCCGCCCAGCCGGTCCGACTAACGGCAAACTACAGTTTTCATGCATTTCAGTAGCAAATTAGCAGATAATTGTATACACTTTTGGTTGTGCTCATAGGCCAGGTCCACGGTCAATCAATATCGTGGTGTACAACCCCCGAGAGTAGCGTCAACCAGCGCCGCCACCCGGCAAAGTGGGCAAACCTAACCTCAAAGCAAAACGTTTACACGATGTGCGAAGTTGCATGTTCCAGCGTCGCTTGAGGTAGGAAATGGCCAAAACAGGCGCTTGGCCGTACAACTTTTATGCCTATGCTAGTTAGTTATGTACATGTATGTGCAAATAGGTTTATGATGTCATGTCTGCACATAAATATGTAGCGTATGTATGTATTTAGGGGGTTGCTGCGCCAAATTGTATACATACACACACGCACACACACAAAGCCTATGAATTCATTTCCGTTCGTGACATAAGCGCATGTTAGCTGATTTTAATTTGAATTCATTATTTTTATTTGTTTATTATAGCAACAAATTTCTATCAATTTTCAGCTTGTTGTTGCTGTTGTTGTTGCTCTTATCAGTTCGTGCTCGCTCTCGCTTTCACCTTTCCATCTCTCCCTCTGCCGATAAATCTGCCAGCGCTGAGATTTTTCAATTTGCGCATTTTAAGTGTTAAAAAACCCGCAGCAAAAGTGCAGCCATATTTATCGATTTGCTGATTGTTTTCTTTCTTTTCTATTGTTTTGCCCTACCCTCTACTCACACACACATACGCAGTTGTTTAATCGATGCTGCTGGCTGCAGTCTCGTGTTATCAGTGTTAGTAAGCAATAGGAACAGAGCAAAGTGTTAGTATATTACAATTGTTTGTGCTTTTTATGTGCTTTTTTTTGTTATTCATTTGGAGGGGGACAGACAAAAGACTGAAGATGCAAAGATGCCACCGCCACCTTTCACTTTATTTGTGTATGTGTGTGTGTTTGAAATTTGTGTAGACAAGCCGCATGAATGCGAGGTATCTATTGTCACGAGATGCTGCTGAACAATCAATAAAGCGACAGCTACAGAGCAGAGAGAAGACGAATTTACGCAACGAAAGTAGAAACTCAGTACGCACCTGTCGTCGTTTGTGTTGTTGTTGTTGTTGCTGTTGTTGGTGCCGATTCCAGGCTGCACTTGCCTGCACTTTGGGCACAGAAAAGCACCGTAATGAGCAAGGAAAGCGGACATACGAGACCAGGTTTTAGCTCTTGTTGCTGTTGCTTTTCCACCGCGCACTCACACACACATACACAGGCATGCACACAATTTCTATCTTTCACCCGACACTGAGTAGTAACTCGTTTTAGCCGTCGGATCGTATGCAAAGCACATACAGCACACTAACGACTCTTATTTAATTAACACAATTTATGTGTGCAGAAGAAAACGGCAATTTTGGCTACAGACAGGCGCATTAAGTATTAATTCTACTGCTCTTAGCAGCTCATTTTTCACTACTGTATGACCGAGCAGCACACACACATACGGAAAGTGTCGCCGTCGACCTGTCTGTTGGATGTGCACTAGAGATGGCAGTGATATAGGAAATCGGAACATCGAGTGTGAATCTGTTGGTGCAGCGATTGTGTTATCGATGTGTCGATTGAAACTCCAACTGCAACTTGTTAACGATTTCAGTAATCGGACTGCCACATTTTTACGATATCGAGGCCACCTGTTGACCGAAGTACACACAGCTATCGACAGCATATCGATATTTATTCAAATGTCTGCCGCCAAGTTTGAGAGCTACGCTGTTTTACTTTTAATTTTATTTAAAAATATACATATTATTATTTGTAGTTAATGTGTACGCTGGGCAATTTGTTTCTCTCGTTGAACAGAGCAGCGAAGCGGCTAAACAAATGAGTTAACAATATAGAACAAAGATAGATAGAGAAAAAAAAACATAAAATTTGATAAAAAATAATAATAATTATGACAAAACTGATAAATGTTATTTCAATGGTAAATAGAAATAGATAAGTAGACTGTGTACTGCTCGTGCACGTTTGAATATGTGGGAAAATTAAGCGATAGCTTTGCGCACAGAGCTTAAGGTCACTGGAATTATGCACTCATGCAATTTGCGCCGGCCTGGAGACGACAGTTGCATCGTTCTCGTGGTTCGAGCAGTCCATGGTAATTCCATGGTCATCGGCCAACTCATCATCGTCCTGGTCGGCGTTCTCGAGCATCTTCTGCCGTTTCAAGCGCAGCTCAAAGACCTCGCTGATGGCATCACGGAAGCATATAAAGTTGTAGTCGATGACGCCCTGCCGATTGAAGTTCTCCTCGCGCAGTATGCAGACCAGGGCCAAGAACTTGTTCACCTCGCGCAGATAAAGTATAGTGTTGTTGTTCAGCTTGATCAGACTAGAGCTGCCACTGTCAAAGGCAGTTTCTTCAGAGCTAGATAATAAGTTAGATAATTCAAGTTAGATAATAATACATTTCGATATTCGCACCGCTACGCACCTGTAGATGCTGGACAGATCGATGACGACGTCTATCATGTCGCAGCACAGCTCGTAGGCCTGCATATCGACGGGCGACGAGTCTGTCGCAATGTATATTTTCGAGACGACATCGAAGAGAAAGGCCTTCTCGATGCCAGAGTTCTGCGAGGGGAAGTGCGAAGTCGTTAAATTAGTATGCGCGACGAATTCGATGCCAGCTGTGCCGCTTACCGGTATGAAAATGTTCAACAGGTTCTCGAGCGTAGGCAGCTGTGGTATGAGCTTCTGCACAACCTTCGAGAATGCTTCGAATATCGAGTGATCGTAGATCGAAGTCAGGTGAAAGCTGAGATGTATCTGGTCGAGCCCCGCCTCGCTCAGGTCGTCCGACGAGCGCTGGTGTATATCGCGTTGCGATTCCATTTTCGAATCATCGCTTATGCCATCGACCTGTGTGTGGGAAGCGCAACAGCTGCAGCTGCAGAGATAAGTTACCCCAGATACCATAGAGATACTACCTTACCTTGTGTATGAAGACCTCGAACTTGATGCGAGGATTTACTTTGTAGGCCTTAATGACAGTGTTCTTGAACTTGGTCAGCGCCTCGTTGTAATCGTCCTTGGCATCGATCACAAAGACCAGTGCCCCGCAGCCGCCGAAGATCATATCCGAGTCGAATGTGGGCTCAATGAAGTCAATTTGACCAGGGAAATCCCAGATTTGAAACTGCACGAAGCTGGAATTGTTGATGTCGTCCTTAACGATTTTGCTGGTCGACTCCAGGAAGAGCGTCTCGTTCGGCGACATCTTATGGAAGACGACCTTCTGTATGGAACTCTTGCCTGAACGCCGCAGACCCATGAGCAAGATTCTCGGCTTCGTCTCGCTGCTGCTCGACGCGTTCGGCTCCAGGTCCATGCCATCTTGATCGAAGGCGCCGTAGCCGAAATCCTTTGGGAACGAATCCACATGGTAGTCCTCGTCCTCGTAGCTCTGATAAGAACGAAACGTGAATGGGAAATCAATAAAATCAGTATCCTTCGGGTTTTCACTCCGCTCCAATTGGAATTTACTGCTACGCAAATTAGAGATGAGCGTTTTTTCACGTCGCGGCCAGATGAGAGAAGATGCACAATTATTGCGCACAACTTGAACTTAACTTCATGCGCGAGTCGTTTGCAGTCATGTTGACTGCAGAATCTCATGTTTTTCTTATTTGTTATAAATTATTGCTTGCAAGTACTTATCAATTTCTTATTATCAAATGCGTTGCTCATCCCCAAGCTGTGGTGGGGCTTCTTTGTTTGTTTACCATTATGACGTAAGCGTGCGTTTGCGTAGCGCTACTGCAGTTTTTATTTTACATGCAGCTAGTCGGGCGCCTCGTCGTAGCAATAGAAGCCAATGAAAGTATTATTTTTTATTTTTAAACTAATGAGGCAAACAACACAAAACTGTTTCTTATCGGACTCTAGGTGTGTACACATCAGCTGCGCACAACAGCTGATTATGGTTTTGGCCAGTGTGTGCACCATGCGCAACAGCTGAAATTGCAGAAAATACCAGATTTCACTTTTTTATATATTTATTTATGACTTTAATTACAACAAATTGTATAGCTTGTGGGAAATCTAACATTATTTTGGCCAACAAGTGCTACTTATAGCTCTTTACAACTCTTCGAATAAAGTTTCAGCTGTGGTTATTTTTAAGTGAATTATGTTCAGTGCACGTGGTCACACTGGCAGTTGCCACAATTTGTGCCTTGCTGAATCCAACTCAATTTATTTGTTTTTAAATATAATCTATTAAAATGGCAGCGCGCGGCTTATTGTTGATGGGACAATGCATGCCTTGCATCAAACAGAATGCTTCCAAAATACGCATACGCCGCATGGAACTGGACAAGAACCTGAACATGGTATGTGCTTCAGTGCTTGTGCTCGGCTCGGCATGGAAATTCTTATTTGATTTGTTCTGCATTTTAGTACTTCAAAAAGGATGCGTTCTTCTTCGCCCACGATCCGCAGAAGATATGCAAAACCGGCGACGTGGTGCTGATACGCGAGCTGCCCGAGCGCATGACCCGCCTGATTACGCACAGCGTGGAAAAAGTCGTCTATCCGCTTGGTGACATAACCGATCCCATCACCGGCAAGAAGGTCGTCGTGGGCAAGTACCGCGAGGACATCGAGATGGTCAACCAGCTGTTCGGCAAGTCGGAGAAGGCCTTCGACTATGACAAGGCGCCGCCACGTGGCCGCCTCGAGGGCACCAAGGACTTTACGCACGGCGAGACGTACATCAAGTATCACGAGGACGGCACGGAGCAGCCCTTCGCCGTGTAGCCATAGCTTAGTTAATCTACCCCCTCCCCCTCCCCCCTCTAAGTAAGCCACTAAGTTGCTGCGTACATTTTACTAAATATTTTATTTAAAATGTCGATAAATGTTTATGCACTCTGCAAATGTATTCGCCAAATTTGAAGTCATTCAACTGCCGCCAGCTGCAGCTGAGCCGGGATTCCGCTACGATCCGCTCCGATCCGCTCGATCCGTGCCATAAATTAACTTGTTTAACTAATCACAATCTCTTACGATGCTAAAGTTGTACTGGAGTATAGGGTTCGCCACATGAGCGTTGTCATCGCATAGTTTCTGCTGCAAGAAGATCGAAGATCGAGGATTAGGATTCAGCTGAGGCACGGCTGCACTGCAACTGCAACTGTCTTGGCACATACTTGTTCGAGGTCCGGACTGGCGCGCAGCATGAACTCGCGCACGAAATTGCCGCGACCGGGCATGTCCAGGGCGAGGATCAGCTTGTTGTTGCCCAGCTGCTTGAGCACCTTGACCCAGCTGCTCGGTGGTGCGTCCTCGTCGTCGTTCATCTGCGAGCCCGAGTTGGACTTGCTCAGATCCTCGTCACTGCAGATGGACCACTGCAGCGGCTTGTTGGAGCTGTTGGCGAAGATGTATTAGCTGATGGCTGCTGCTCCGCAATCTTAGCCAAGTAACCCACCTGAAGTGCAGCTCCAGGCTGCCGGCCTGTAGGTAGCGCGAGACTGGCACCGTGTACGTCAAGTTGAGGGAACTGCCCGAGCTAGGGCAGAACTGCTCCACATCGATGGTGTAGTTATTCTGGGCAGCCAGCACGCAGCTGGAGATGCTCCAGCAGTCGAGCTGGTGCGGCACAGGCGCCGTTGCAGTCGCTATGGGCGCAGCGACGGGTACATCCACCTTGGCCAGCACCTCGACATGATCGGGCGAGGGCAGATCCTCGGCCGGTGCGGGTGCGGCGTTCAGCACTGTGTACAGTGCATCCTCGTTGCCAGTGCCATCGGCCTCGGTGGAGAACTGCTTGGCGCGGGCGGCGGTGTTGTGCGAGCTCTTGCCGTGGTAGACACGTGAGGCAGCGCCATTGTTGTTGCTGCTGCTGCTGCTGGTCTCATTGCTTGAAACGGGCTGTATGATCAGTATGTCCGCATCTTGCTCCTGCTCGGCAGACTGCAGCGCCTCCTCCACGTGCTGACTGTGCACATTGGCGTCCACGTTGTCCGCTGACACTGCAGCCGGCTGCAGCTCCTCATAGCAGGTGGACTGTAAGCAAGAAGCAGAGGTACAACTATTACGGCTGCAGTTCTGGGGTGCTTGTATGAATCCCACCTGGCAATTGTCGCTAACGTCCTCGTCCCTAGTGCACTCTGGCGGCTGGCCGAAGAGCGGCGTCTTCAGGCTCTTGTGCCTGATCCAGTCGAGACTGCGCTGATTGGCCGAACGCCTGCCCAGACTCGAATCCCGTAGAGCCCCGTCCGTGTACTCGAAGCCAAACAAGGCCGTGATGGGATTGTCCACGGACTCCGACTCGTTGGTGTTGCTCAAGTTCTGCAGATCCAGTGCATCCGTCGAGTCCTTGCTGGCGCCGCTGGCATTACGCACCACCACCGCGGGCGCCGGCACATCCAGCGCCAGGGCCAGTGTGCTCTGGATCTGCGTCTGCTCCGTGCTCACCTTGTTGGTGGTCAGCGCCAGATTGGCCGTCGGCGGCGACACCGTCTTGTACACATTGTAGATGGCCGCGTCACCAGCGTTGAGCTTGCGTATGGTTTGGCCCGCATCGACGGCCGCAGAGTTGTCCACAGCGGTGCTGGCAATGGTGCCCACCACCACAATGTGCTCGTCCAGCTTCAGTGGCTGCTTCAGCTGCTGCTGCTGTTGCTGCTGCTGTTGTTGCTGCTGCTGCTGTTGCTGTTGCTGCTGCAGCTGTGCGTCCACGTCTATCGAGTTGTTCTCGAAGTCCTGGGACAGCGGAATGCCCTGTGGCTTCTCGGAGGACGTTGTGCTCGTGCCGTTGTTGTTGCTGTTGTTGTTGGCTGCAGCCAGAGTTTTGGCCGCGACGACGGCACGCACACTCTGCAGCAGCTTCTGGTTGGGATTGCCCTGATTGCCGCCAGGACGCAGCACCTCCGGCGAGACGGGCCACTTGGACTTGTTCTTGCTGGCGATGGTCTTGTTGCTGTTGCGCGGCGCCGTCGTCGTGATGCGCGAGTTGGGCATGGGCAGCGGTTGTGGATTGATCGGCGGATTACTCATGACGGCCGTCAGTTCCTCCTTCTCCAGCGCCTCGTCGCCGTCGCTGGGCGGACGCAGCGCTGTGCCGCCAGCGGGTCGCGTAGTACTCGACGCATAGATCAGCTTCGAGAAGGAGCCATACGTTTTGTTCTTGAAGAGCGTCTGCAGATTGTGCTGGAAGTTGAGCCGCTCCTCGTCGCTGAGGCGCGTCGTGGCATCCGGGCGAAAGATGCGATTGTCGCCGAACATCTGGTAGCCCTCCAGCTGCTGCTGCTGCTGCTGTTGCTTGTTGTGCTCCACGAAGTACAGCGTGGAGACGGCGGCCAAGCTGGAGAGTAGCGAGCATATTAGGAAACCAGTGAAACCTCTACGCAATTGCATGCACTCACCAGGCTGCCATCACGATGATCAGCAGGAAGATGATGATCTGCATCATGCGACTGGAGCAGATCTCGTAGCCATCGTTGCGATTGCTGGACTTGAAGACACGCGGCGGCAGCACACAGCGCGGTTCCAGCAGATCCTTGGCACGCAGTTGCTGATTGTTGTGACTGCTGGTCGCCCGCTCCAGGTGCTCGATGCGCGTCTCCAGCGAGCCGGTCACCTTGCACAGCTCCTTGACAGCCCCAATGTTCTCCATTAGTATACGATCCTATAGACGAGATAAAAATATGCTGTATTCCGTTTGTTCTGTGTGCTTTGAGTGCGTTTTGTAGTATTTTGATGTGTGTTTCAATCCAGTATTTCAGTTTGAAATAAAACAAATAGAGAAAGCTACAGTCGAGCGCACTCGAAGAACCGCTCCAGCTCTGCGCTCGCATATTTTCGGCAGATGTGCTCACGATTGAAAGAGGAAGAACATGACTGAAGCCGAAAGAGCAGCTCGTGCCTTTGCTCTTATGATTAATAGAAGAAGATCGATTCGCCTTACTGCTCTTGCGATTGAAAGAAGAACAAAAAGGTTGTTTAACTGCTCTCGCGATTGAAAGCAGAAGAATAGCACGGTGTGCTATGCTCACGATTGATAAAAGTGCCACTGGGGCTATAAGGAATTCGTAATGTTCTTGAGATGCTATAACCTACGATAGAAAGAAATAAAGTAGCTCATGTAATGCGCTCTCACAGCTTCGGAAGATGAGCTGACGATTGAAAGACCTTAAATGGAGCCGTCAGTCTAGTGTATAGTGTTATATGCAATAATTTAATAATAATTTCAATGAAACTAAGCAGAAGAGTTTTTTCCAACTCCAGTCGATTGAAAGAGGAAGAACATGACTGCAGCTGAAAGAGCGCTCGTGCTTTTGCTTTTATCATTGATATACGATAATCAATAAGTTTTACTGCTCTCGAGATTGAAAGAAGAAGAAAAAATCTGCTTTACTGCGCTCGCGATTGAAAAAAGGAGAACAGCTCGCTGCGCTACGCTCATGATTGAAAGAGAGGCGCCTTTCGAGTTGCCATAAACAGTTCGGGTAATGCGCTCACACAGTTATGGAAGATGCGCTTATGATTGAAAGAAGAAGAACAGCTTCGACACTGCGCTCCCACTATTTCGTGAGATTGAAAGAGGTAGAAAAGTCTGATGCCGGAAGAGCAGCTCTTGCGTTTGCTCACATGACTATGCGTGATTTACTGCTCTCGCGATTGAAAGAAGAAGAAAACTTCTGTTTTACTTCGCTCGCGATTGAAAGAAGAAGAACTGCTTCGACACTGCGCTCACACAATTTCCGGAGATGCGCTCACCATTGGAAGACTTTAAATAGAGCCGTCAGTCGGACATTTTCTTCAGTTGACTTTCAAGTGTGGTGCAGTGCAGACGTGTTTTAAATAACTTCTTCTCAACTTCCAGATCAGATCGGATACCCACTTAGGACTCTGCTGGAAACGATACATCTACTTTGATCCCGTTTCAGTAAATGGAAATGCGCTCACATTTGTTCTCATGATTGATAGACGTAGATCGATTCGTCTTACTGCTCTCGCGATTGAAAGAAGAAAAAGTCTGTTTAACTGCTCTCGCGATTGACAGAAGAAGAAAAAGTCTGTTTAACTGCTCTCGCGATTGAAAGAAGAAGAATAGCCCGGTGTGCTATGCTCCCGATTACTAGAAGTGTCACTGGGGCTATAAAGAATTCGTTATGTTCTATTTGAAAGATGAAGACACTTGACCGAGGTATAATCGATTGGCGAGTACAAGCTAAGCTTATCGATTCTAATGTTTGGCCAGCTAGGTACTCGATAGCTTTAAGAGAGAGAGAGAGAGAGTGAGAGAGCTTAACAATCGATAGCTTTGAGAACGACTTAAGTTGCAGCTATTTAAATAAGAGTCTATCTATCTATCTGCTAAACTACAGATTATTATGAGTTTAAGCCCTGATACTATTGAGAGTCCAATTTCAGCTACAGCTTCTACTTTTCGATTTGAGAATTGAAAATATGGATCTTGACCTAAATTGCAGTTACTTTTCTCCCAATCTTGAAAGCTCTCGATTCTCTTGTATGATCATTCGATCATTTTAAATGGCACTGCAGAAATTTGAGGTAAGTAAAGGTAAAGTTTTCCCACCTTGTTGACCAGCAAAAAGTTCTCAATAACATTTCCATTGGGCAGTACGACGCTGCCAGCCTCTTGCACTGCGTCCGGTATGACTTCTCGCACCTCCTGCGCTATGACGCCTGTATCGACAATTTCCCGCGTGTCGCTCTCACGCCTCAGGCCGGAGTGCACGGCGAATTCCGGCTCGTAGCGATACCTGACGATGCGTATCTTCTGCATGTTGCGCAACTGCACAGACGTGTCCAGTTCGGCGATCTCCTGCTTGGCCCGACTGTCGCTGGGCTGGACAATGTGGCCGGACACCTTGAGATTGCCGTGCACGACGAGGCTCTCGTCCGGACGATCCGTATTGATGCCCACACGGCCCGTGTGGATGATGGACTCGGGCGTGACGCCGCGCTGCCAGCACAGATCCACATCGGACTCGAACTGGCCCGGATTGGAGGCGCGCACAATGATGCGCTCGCTGCCATGGCTCACCACGGGGAAGTGGCCCGACGTGGTGTGCACGTGCAGGCCGACGACGAGCTGGAAGAAACGCTGCTCCGGATTGGGGCGTCCCTTCTTGCGCATGTTGTTGTTGGTTGTCTCCGAGAAGTGCAAGCGCCCGACGGTGATTTTGCTGACAATATGGCTCTGGAGATCGATACTATCGGGGAGGGAGTACCTAGGTTAGAACAGCAGCAGGCGCAGGTCTGATTGAACTTACGGTACGGGATAGAATGGCTTCTTGGAGCGATCGGACTGGCTCTGCTCCACGCGGATCGTCTGATTGGGCGCCTCGAATTTGACACCATAGAAATGCAAGTGGAAGGATTTGATTTTCTCCAGGCCGGACGGTGTCTTCACAAATTTGGCATCGCCCTGAAGACGGGCATGGCAGGTGACCTGGAAATGGTTCTTCTTCTGGCACACATAGGCGTCATCCGAGACGCTGAAATTGAAACCCTTGTCCGCATCGACACGATAGTAGATGACGGACAGCTCCTGCAGGCTCTGGTCGCACAGCTTGTGCCAGTTCTCCGGCTGGAATGGGCTGAAGCGGATGCACTGCGTCAGCGCCGGATCGCCAGCCTCGCTGCCCGAACCAGAGCCGGCGGCCGCGTTGCTCGTCTGCCCGTCCAGGCTGTTGTCCGCCTGCGAGTTGATGCCGGACAACGCTGGCGAAACGGAGGCGGAGCAGTGTGAATGCGCGGGTGTCTTGCTCAGATCGTGATCGTTGTGGTTGTGGTTGTGGCTGCTGCTGCTACTGCTGTTGTTATTGTTGTTGCTGCTGCTGCTGCTGGCTGGAGCGATGGCGGCGGACATCGAGTGATGCGAGCTGCGCAACGGGCTCATCAGCAGGCCAGCATCGTGCTTGGCCACCGGCCCGAACTCGGGGCAATCCAACTGCGTGGACATCTTGCGCTTGCGCGACAACGAATGCACCGGCGTCGAGGGCGTGGAGCTGCGGTTCAGCGACAATTGACTGGTGCCAATCACCTGGACACGATCGCCCAGGCCCAAAGGTGAGGTCAGCATGCAGGTGGACATGCTGGCCAGATTCTGATAGCTGCCGGCGCCATAAAGGCCGTGTCCGTTGTTCTCGTAGTGCTGGAAGAGCAGCTGCTCCTGCTGCTGCAACTCGTGATTGTGTTGCTGCTGCTGCTGTTGCTGTTGCTGATGATGGTGCAGCGGCAGCAACTGTTGCTCGCTCAGCTGCTGCTGCTGCTGCTGGCACAGCAGACTGTTTGCGTTCATGACCAGACCGGCTTCGTGCTTCACCCGCACATCCTGCGCAGGCGGCACAAAGTGATGTCCCTGCGGTTGTGCCGGCGAGGTAAACTCCAAGTCCGTTGGCAGCAAGCCCGACAGTTGTTGTTGCTGCTGCTGCTGTTGATGATGTTGATGCTGGTGTTGATGCTGCATGGTTGCCAGGCCTGGATAGATAAGCTCCCGTCCGGGCAAGGCAATGCCATGCGATTCGCCCAGCGGACTGTAGGCGGGCTCCGAGCCCGAATCGGGCGGACTCTCTGGCAGATGTGCCAGCGGCATCGCCATGGCGCTCACACGACCCGTCAGCTGTGCGTCCAGCACATTCATTGGCGGTGTGTGTGGCGATTCCAGTTTGGAGACACCGCCGACCGATGTCGACGTGTGCTCTACGCCCAATCCCTCATTGTTGTTGCTGTGCTGCTGGGCGGCGTCGTCGAGTCCAGCCACGCCCGCGGCTTGCATGAACAAATCCAAGGCTTCATTGTCGATGCCATCCATGAAATCTGGGCGAGCTGCAGAGAGAAGAAAGCCGGTGAGTTCTACAGTGTTTCAGAATGTTAAGTTACTTTTAACATAGCACACAGCTGTTAGTAACAGCACGATCGTTTCTATTGGACCATGTTAAGTTACATTTAACATTTAATTTACTATGAAAATGGGATTGATGATATAAACAGTAGGGGAATTTTATACTATCTGAGATTTACAAGTTACTATATATTTTTTGAAAATATATAATCTAGAGCTTAGTTCGCTATAGAAGAAATCCAACTATCAGATAAATAACTAACTGTTGGACGTATAACTAGTTTCTCCTCCTCACTCATCCACAACATTCTTTCAGTCTCGAGTTAGTATGGAAATGCCTATGGAGACGTCAAACTTCCGACAAACTGAGAGTGCTTTAAGTGAAACACAGATAAAATCTGTGACAATTTGTAGCTTTTAATTTTTTTCACTGCTGATAATGCGAGTCATCGCTAGGGATTTATCTGTATACAGTTCCATATATAGTATAGACGATATTCTTTTCGGAATTTCACTCGCTCTGTATAGAGGCATTTATTTTACACTTATTTATGCGCTGACTCAGAGGCTGTTGTGATGCTTTTAGGGGGCGTATGTGGGACTAATATTATATTTATTTATATATATATATATATATATATATATATATATATATATACATTCGAGTATCTGTGAGATACTTATGTCTGCGGCGCATTTCTGATAATTTGCATAGAGCACAAGCTCTCAAGACTGATAATAGACGACAGACTGAAACTATGATTTGATTTTTTTACTGTTTGATCGATAAAGGCGCAGCGCTTGGCTTTTTCCTGTGCCGAATTAATTTTAATGCCAATTTAGGTAATTTATTCAAACACACACACACAAACAAACACTGGGAATGGGAACACATGCGTATGGTTAAATTACCATTTAGTGTCTTGGGATAATCCATGTTCGATTCTGTTGAGGCTGGCCTCTGTGCTGAGCTCTAGGCTGAAGTCGAAGCTGCACTATTAGCCAAGTTAGCAGCTGCAGGCGTCGGATGATGGATGCGCCGATAGATACAGATACACAGATACATACATACATACGTGTGTTAGGCACAATTATCTAACGCACATGTGAGCGCACATGCGGTTGATGCACTTTTCACAACTCGCTGAGCAGTGAAAATGCGCTTTTCCAATACAAATGTATTTAAAGAAGAAAAAAATAGCAATAGCAACAACGAAAACTCTAATCGAAAGAGATGCAGAAGGCCCCAGCAAAGTAATTGAAAGCGAAAACATACACGGACTGAAAATGAAACCCAATTAAAAGGCAATAAAAGCTAAAAACTTAAATCAAAACCAATCGAAATTAAATCGAACTTTGTTTTGGCAGGTGTTTTTTGCCCAGCTTCGCCTTCTCACAATGTTTTTCTCAAATGGTTTTTGCATTTGAGAATTACATTGTAATAATTGTAATTGCAATTGCAAATGCTGCGAAAAGCTGTTTTCGGTTTTACGCTCTTATCCAGTCGAGTTGTATTATTTCCCGTGCTCGAAACTAAACGAACGATTTTATCTTTACAGTATATTTGTATATGTATGTATATATAGTGGATATATTATACGGAATAGTTGAGCTCGCGCCTAACGTCAAATTCGCTGCGAAATTTCTGTGCACTGCGAGCGCAGAAATTCAATCAGCGTGCAAATATTCGACTTTTGCCTCGGCGAGTCCCGTCCGATTATCGATCAAACAATCTCGGCTCCCGTTCCCGTTGGGGGCGTTAGGGGGTCGACATTATTTAGAAATGTATAAAATAACGCACAAACTTATATATATATATATATATATATATATATATTTGTATATATTCTAGGGGGTACATTTGCGGCTGTGAGTTGTCTATTTGCCAGCGCCAAGTCGAAATTTGTTAAGCATATCTATACGAGAGTCGTAGCAATTTATTTTATTTGCCTTCTATTTCGGTAGTTTGTTGGGCTTGTTGTTGTTTTGCATATTTTAGAGACCAGGCGAAGGACAATTTATTCGGTTTCGATAACCTTGTCGGGGCCATTATAGTTTTGATCATGATAACCATCTAACATTTCACAACGACTTTTCTTCTTCTTCGACTAATTCTCATTTTTCTCTATCGATCATTATGAAATTAAGCCCATAACTAAGCTTAAAATATGCCGTCGCTATCTCAGCTTGGGGCTTTTTTCGCTCAATTTGAATATTAAAATATTCTTTGATAAGGCGTAGAGCAACGTCAGCGCTTTTGAACTAGGAAAAGCCCAATTTAATTGCTGATATACAACGCTTAGTCGAACTACTTTATGTGAGTACTTACAAAAGTCCGGAAATTCAAATTCCATATTCATATCCGATGTAGTTATCCGTTAAGTTCTTGCACTCCGGGCGCATCCTTGTCTCTCCCCAGACTACAGCATGGCCTCGATTGTTGTGCTGCCGGTGAGGAAAGAACAACAATGATATGGTATTTTACTATATTCCACTCGCTCCTCCGATGTTTACTCTCATGCTCCGATTTCGATTTCGAATTCGATTTTCTTTCTATTAACAAAGTTTTGTCGGAAAAATTGCAATTCGACGAGCATTAATAGAGTCAAAGCTCTTTCGGCTTTAACGAAAAATAAAAAAAAAAATTAATTTCCAGCTTGTCGTTGTGTTGTGATTATTATAGCGAAGCGTCATACGACGTTCATACGTTTATTCTGGTTTTCCATAATTCCAGGAATACCGCAATAAACAACCAGTTTCTACGGCTATTGTGTATAAGTCGTAGATATGTATACCGTTATACGCTGCTGCACAACATGATCGAGACGCGTTTGCATATTTCGCATATTTCGGTACAGTCTTGCAGTCGCTACACTCGCATATGTATGTGTATGTCTATGGCTGTCCCTTTCTGTCCGATAACACAATGACGTCGTAATTCTGACAAATACTTGACATAATATCTCGTTTACCCTCTGGACCACAAGTTTGCATTGAGATGGCACAGCGTAAAAGCGCGCAGAGCGATAAGTCTTGCCATTTTACAAGTTTCTATCGACATCGGCTGTTATATAGCAATATATTTATTGCTATATACATACACACGTTGTACTACGATAAGTGTGTGCATCTCCGCAGCCTTAAGATCGTTGCATCAATTAAAATAATAAAAAGTTTATATTGAAGCTTTTTATAGGCTTTTTACAATTTAATCATGCTATAACGTCAGCCGAACGTGTTAATACTTAGGAAATTGGAAGACTTGACTATGTAGTGCTAGGTTATAGTTTTACCTAAATTGTTAGGTTTGTTTGATCAAATTCTTGCAGTATTTTTACTATTTTCCGCTAAGAGTTTGCATTCTATCTACGACCTGGCTAAGATACCAAGCCTGATCTCTGGAACTGTGCAGGTTACAGTTATAGAACTTGAGATCAGCTAACTTCTGTCATTTATACACACTTTAATGACTATGCCAAGCCCCTTAGGCTAGAAAATATCACTTGGGAACCAAACAAACTTTTGTATGTTTTGAATCCAGTTAAGAATAAATAGTTTTATACTGCGTTCTATTTGATTTTATATGTATTTTAGAAATACTATGAACAATAAACTATTTTTTTATTTTATCACACTAATTATTTTTGGACAGATCATCACACCTGACAGCTATGCACACTCCCCGACGCGCTGTTAAGTATGCAACAAAAAGACGCGACGTATTCAAAACGATTCGGTTTGTTTTTTTATTTTTTTTTTTTTGCTTTTGGCAGATCCACGACGCGTGTGCGAGCGCACAGTTCGTATATCATTTCCAAAATGATCGAGTGTTTCTTTCGTTATTTGTTTTGCTTTTAATTGCGCTTTTAATTATGTATCGTAGTTGTCTGTCTGTCCGTTCGCCTGTCCGCCAGTCTGTCCGTCTGCATATGTTTCTTTATCTCTGACTGTGCTTCTATCTGTGCGCTGCGTTCTGTTTTCAGTTTCAGCCATTTTTTTTTTTTAGAAATGCGCAACAAAATTAGTTGGACACGCTAAGCTGTCGGGGTCTTTGGGGACATATGTTTGTGCTGGGCGCAAAAGAGGCATTTGTCCGGATCGAGTTACGTTTGTAACTATAGCTACTTGTTGTTGTTGTTGCTGCTGCTGCAGTAGAGAAAAATGTATTCAGGCACGACTGGAATACGCCCGGGCTATCGTCTTTTGCCCTGTTGTTGTTGTTGCTGTTGTTGTTGTCGCATTCATTGACGTTGCTGCTTGTCGTGTTGTCGCAATGATTTTGATTAAATTAACGCTTCAGCCTCAGCTTCGGCTTCGACGCGGCTGCGGCCCGAGAAATGGATACATTTGCGAACTTTTGCTTATCCCAACGACAACAACAACAACAACAGCAACGACAACAGCAACAGCGCCTCACATTAAAATAACTCAAGTGATTTGATTTAGTTTGACGCAAACAAAACTTCAGCAATTTGCCGAAAATATCAGCAGAAGCAGCGATAAAACGTTTTTCTATCTCGTTTTATTTTTTTTATTTTATTTTATTTTATTTACTCTTATTTGTTGTTGCTCTCGCGCCACTTGAAGAAGCTGCGCAGCATTTGGACAAACAAAAAACCTGTAGATGCTCAAGAAGTCTGTTTTTTTTTCTGCTATTGACTGACGACGGTAGCCGTAGCCGGAAGTTAAAGTCAGAGGTGATACGATACGGTACGATACGCTTGGAGTGCCGTTGTTGTTGCTGTTGTTGTTGTTTTGCAGGGCGCATCCTTGAAAGCGTTTGCGGCTCTCTACGGCGCCTAAGCTTTGGCTCACGCCTCCAAAAAAAAAAAATAAAAATAAAATCGGAATGAATATATTGAAACTCGCAGAGAGTACGATATATATTCAACATTTTGAACATTTGATTAGCATTTCAATAAACCGTAGAGCCGCACGAGAAGTGACCACTTTGCCGGTCAAAGCTTCACGCGTTGGCCGCAAAATTGAGTTATAAATACGCGAAAATTCAATTTGAATAAATGCGCTATTCATGCAAATACGCTCAGACACTCAGACTTGTTGTACTCATATTTGTGCTAATTGCCGTCAGCATGTGATTTTTGGGACAACATTTCAATTACACGCGGATTAGCCAAAAACTTTTGGCCACAAATGCCGCAGACTCTCGGCTCATGATTTCAATTTGTGCGTAGTGCAAATAGACACAGTTCCAGCTCGCATTTTCGCTGCTTGCCATTCAAATTTCGCATCGAGCCGCAGAAGTGCGTCCAGCAGGGCGTCAGACAGCAGCAACAACAACAACAACAACAACGACTCACTAATCAATGTAATTAGCGCGTGGGCTCTAAAGATACGATCAAATACGTGTTCAGCCATATGTCAAATACAGGCACACACACACACACACACACAGGCATATACGCACTTGCCCCTGCCACCAGCCCCAAAACTAAGCGAGGGTTCTGAACTTCTGCGTCAGAGCGTGCAAGACTTACAGTCCAAATATACGCCACATACTATATAATACTATACTATATGCTAGTGCGATGAGTCACGCCAATGTATTTCGAGTTAAAGCATTGAAATGCAATTAACATAGTTTCGTTAAGTCGATGAAAGTGCGCGAAGCACACGGGAAAGTCAAAAACCCGCCGAAATATGGCATTATCAATTCTGTTGGCTGTGATCTTAACAACGTGTAGTGTCCTTGCGGCCATTAATTAGTTATTATTAATTATGCATTAATTATTAGGGAATTATCTTAACAACGTGTAGTGTCCTTGCGACCATTAATTAATTACTAATAATTATGCATTAATTATTAGGGAATTATCTTAACAACGTGTAGTGTCCTTGCGGCCATTAATTAATTACTAATAATTATGCATTAATTATTACGGAATTATCTTAACAACGTGTAGTGTCCTTGCGACCATTAATTAATTACTAATAATTATGCATTAATTATGAGGGAATTATGCAGCATTAGCATGGAATATTCCGCAACTGAACTCTCCGATTGGGCTCAATTCCCATAGAAGCCGAAACGGATCTGGGAGAAAGAAAAGAAACTATGCGCACGGCTTTTGCCTCTCCCCCTGGCTAAACTGCTTTTATTTATAAACTCATATGTTTTTTTTTGCGCTTCTTTTGCCTTTTTCTCTCCTCTCTCTCTCGCTCTGTGTTTTTACAAATTATTTGCCGCTGCTGCTGCGTCGGAGGCAACGGCAACGGCGACGGCGGCTTTGAAACTCAACCAACCGGTTGAATTTTATGTCTTTTGCTGCTACTCATTGTTGTTGTTGTTGTTGTGCTCGTAGACGCGACGCTCTTGTTGTTGCTGCTGCTGCTGCTGTGTGTTAGTCTTATTTTGGGCTATTGGGATGGTATATGTGCGACGCGCTCTGCGCTTGGCACAGGTTGAGACGAGCGATCAAGCGTTAAGCGCAAATAAGAAGAAACCGACGACGTCGGCGACTACAACAACAACAACAACAACATGGCCAGCAACTGGCCGAGATCTCAGCGCCGATTTGAACTTGGTAACCGTCTCCGGTTTGACTAAGTCAATGAGGAGTACGCTGCCGGGGCCAGGGCAGTGCAGGGCGGGGGGGTGCCAATCCAGCACAGCATAAATTAGGCACATCGTGCGGCAGGTGGGCGGGCGACCAGACAAACTCGCAGCAGCAGCAGCAGCAACAACAGCAACAACAGCAACAACAACAACAAACTCAAATTCGCTTTGCATTCTTTTAGTGTGTTTTGTTTTTGTTTAGAATAATGAAAGGTAAGCGATGTACGTGGTACGCTGCACTTGTATTGGTATCCATCTACTACTCATCCCTCTCACAGACGCGCCGCTCTCTCTCTCTCTGCCGCGCTCTGGCTCTCTCGCGCGCTGATGCTGCGCGTGTTTGGCGATTTTGGTGGGAGTTTCATTGTTTTGGCTCTTGATCAGGTATGCACATATATACGTTGCGCACGTGTGTGTGTGTTTAAGTGTGTGCGAGTGCAAGTGTATTTGCTTGCAGACTGTCACACAAAACTGCACGCACACACGCACGTACACACGCACGTACACCTGCAGTCGCTCACACACGCACGCACACACTTGCGCACTTGCACACATGCACACATGCGACGGCTTTTCTTAATTCGCAACAATTTCCCAGTTTTCCATTGAGGCTTTTTCCCCGTGCCTAAATTAGTTTTAACACACACACACAGACACACACACACATTCAATTTGATTTGTTGCTTTCTCTGTTGTTGTTGTTTTTGCACTTGTTGCTGTTTGTGTTTCGTTTCACATATTATTGCATTTAAATTTGTCACTCAGACATAGACACTGGCACACGCACAGGCACAGGCACACGTACACTTACACAGATTTCCGTTAGTTTGACGCTAGTGCTTAACTGTAATTGTTTACGTTTATTTGATCGCTTTGTGTTTCACGCTTCGTATACGCGATATATTCGAGCTTGTATGGTATGTGTGTGTGTGTGTGTGTGTGCGCCTACGGCTCGCTTATTTGTTGATTTATTTTATTTCAGCTTTTATTCGGCCGCAGCGCGATATCTAAATCTGTTAGAGTGTGGACAGCAACTGGGCGATCATGCGCTCCGCTCGCTGCCTCTCCATCTCTGCTTAATGAAGCTTAGCTTCGGCCGCGGAGTTGCCAGTGCGCTCGCCCACTTTGCGCTTATCTGGCAACTCGGTCGAGCCGAGCGAGATTTTGCGAACAGCAGAGAGAGAGACAGAGAGTGTGAGAGAGAGAGAGCGAGCGGCAGAGTGGGAGAGCAAAAGAGAGCGCGAGGCTCACGCGAGCGAAAGATAAGAAAAATGTAAATTAAATTATAACTAGCTGCGGCAACAATGGGCTTAAGCTAAGCCCCGCACGTTCTTACTTAGTACGCGCCGTCGACGGTGACAGCGGCTGCAGCGCTCGGTGCTGCCAAGCCAGCTTTTTTCCCGTCAAAACTGTTTTCACTTTTCATTCCTGGGAATAAATAAGTCCAAGTCGTTGAAAATGGTAATTATTATTTAATTACTAAATTACTCCGTTTTTTCGTTTAAAATTGTTTATAATATTATTAAATTA
Source organism: Zaprionus bogoriensis (assembly GCA_035046045.1). Taxonomy (NCBI): domain Eukaryota; kingdom Metazoa; phylum Arthropoda; class Insecta; order Diptera; family Drosophilidae; genus Zaprionus; species Zaprionus bogoriensis. The sequence goes on along the minus strand of JAWNOI010000066.1, from coordinate 2,507,056 downwards.
GTAAATTACTACGTTTGGAAGTTTGGAATAAAAAAATATTGTTTAAATAAAATTGATTTAAAATTAATTATTAAATGAAATTATATAAAAATATAAAGTTTTTTTCTTTTGTTTGCGAAAACTGTTAAAAAGCAGCGTTTTTAAAGCGCATTCTTATACAAAAATGTTTTTTTTATTGTTTAATTTGTATCTATATTTACTAGTTTGTTTAATTTAAATGTAAATGTGCTAATTTTTATTATTTAAATTTAAATTTGCCAATTTTAGCCTTTTTTTTGGCTTGCTTTTAATGTGTTATAGCTTTTTACAGCAAAAACATATGTGTTGGCAACACTGCGGCGACGCGGCTCTCACGCAATTAACGGAGGGAGCCGAGCGCTGACACAAATCCGGCTACGGCCTGGGCGAGAATTCTCACCGAGTGCTCCAATGTTGCGCCTTCTGCTGGCGTTGTAACGATAGGCCCTGCCTGCAGTCAACCCATCAACGCGCAGTCCCAACTTTAAATCACTTAATGGAGCCGTTTGTTTACAAGAACACCCCACACACACACTCTGTGTGTGCGTGTGTGTGTGTGTGTGTATTTTAGGCAGAAGCTTTCTCTGATTGAATTAATACGCTGATTTATGTAAATTACACTAATTCATATTACTCAATTTGCTATTTAATATTCATTGCTCGGCGCTGGCATCGTGTTCTCGTTCTCGATCTTCCCCCATTCGCAAAGGTTTTCAGTTACTTCTGGCAAAAACTTGATATTCTGTGGGTTATTGGAAAAATAGCTTTGCTTTATGGTCGCGAGTTTAATGTTATTTATGCTGAATGGCACTTAAGTCTCTCTCAGAATGGAGTGGAAGTAGCGCAGAGCTCTGGGAATGAAAGTAACAGTAAAGTAAATCGATATCGCACACGTTTCACGTTCAATTTGTACATTCTTCACATTTATTTAACATTTTAAAACCATTTCAAGTTTGAGCTAGCTAACTGAAGCAAATAGAGTGCGTTTATTGCCTAACCATATTCCGTTTTAGGCCAAGTTGTAGGCGCTAGCAAGTTTATTCAGCAATGCCTGATTGCTCTTAGGGAACTCCTTGATGGCGTCCATTACGCAAGTAATCACTGGAGAGAAAAAGTTCAAATTGGCATTACAGATAGGTATATATCTAATATATATATGAAGATGGCTCTTACTTTTCTTCTCCTCCGACGACATCATCATGGCCAGAATGCTGAACTCGTCGTTTTTGCTAATCTCATGAAGTACTGCTGCCGTTGTTGGCTCCTTGTTGGGCACGTAGAAGTCTTGCAGCGTGCGCAGCAGATCTGTAAACGTATCCGAATCGAAACTAGCGCCAAGTATTTTGCATAGCTTTGGTAGTTCAATGGACTTTAGATAGCGATACTTCTGACTGGGCGATAGTTCCTTCCATGTCATGTAGAACTGGGCTGTGCCCGCTGGCGGAGCCGGAACACGCTGTTAGAAATAAATTATTTAAAAAAAAAAAATTGCAGTGGAAGTGTGATGCAAACCTCCGTGGCGCTGGCAGAAACTGGCTTTGCATCTGGCTCGGCCATCGGTTTTACAGTTTCTTTAGTCTTTACTTCGACGTTGACAATCTTGTCGGAGCCTTCCAACTTTGCTGTTGCCTGTGATTCAGCTTTGACAATCGTCTCCGAGGATTTACGATTGTCATTTGCATTTCCCGATTTCGAGTTTTCTTTTGTTGCCACAGACTTGGCAGCCTTTTCGAGGGTTTTCTTATTGCCTTCCACACTTGGTCGAGGTTCTAGTGGTTTTTCTGTTGATTTAATACTACTACTGACTATGCCGCTGGAGGCTGCAACTGTTGGCTTAATTTCGTTGACCTTAACACTTAAATTTGTTTTTGCATCCGTGGAACTTTTCTGAACTGGCACCTTCTTCACCTCCTCAAAGTGACCGCAATTGCTGTTGAAGATCTTATCAATCTCGTCATCGGATATACGTAATTGCTTTGGCTCATCTTGGCTGGGTCGGGGCGACACAATGTCCACCACCGGGACACGACGCATGGCCTGCTTGGAGCGCCTGTAAGCTGGCTTATCGAACGGATGAATGTCAATCAGATCGTCGCGTGCCGGGTTGAAGTTGGGACCGTTTTTAGTCGCTGAAATCAGATTAAATCGATAAGAGCTAGACTCGACTTACAGCTCCTCGATATACTATACCATTCTTGCGCAAACGCTCGTTGATACGTTGCAAGCTTCGCTTGGCTTCCTGGTTCTTGGGCTCTATGGCCAGCACAGTGGTGCAATCCTTGAGCGCTTCCATGTTATTGCCTAGCGATTCGTTTGCCTGCATGCGTCGATAGTAGGCCTTGACGCACAGCTTGTCCAGCATGATGGCAGCCTCGCAATCCTCCACGCAGTTGTCATAGCTGTCGAGCGTCGTTTTAGTCAAAGGATTATCAACAATCTCAGCTGTTTGTGGTTGCACTTACCGTTCCAGCTTCAGATAGCACAGGGCTCTGTTGATGAAGTAAACGGGGTCATGGGGATACGCGACTATAGCTTCAGTGTACGCTTCGATGGCCCTGTCATAGTCGGCCTGCTTAACGTAGGTGTTGCCTTGATCCTTGATATCGTTGGCCTTCTTGTGCTGCTGTGCCATTGCATCCACGGGCAGGTCCTGCTTCTCGGTGGGCGTGCTCGCAGTGGAGCCCCCGGGACTGCCTGTCGCACATTTCTGTTCCTTATTGTCGGTCGCCGCTTTCTTTATGTGGCTGCGCACAGGTGCAGTCTACGGCGAATGGTAAAATATGTTATACGTTATGTTCGCAGCACATGCAGTTCGTTTCACTCACGTTTGTATTGATGGTCGGAGCGGGCGCATGTTTCAGTGCCTCCTCCTTGAGTTTGATCTCCTTTTCCCATGAGTAGAGATCCTTAACCGAATTTTGATACTCGTGTGCATTTTGGCGCACTTGTAGCTGCAATTCCATTGCCTTCTTTTCACTCATTTTAATTGTTAATACTTTATTATTGTTATTTGTTAAAGAGCGCTATTTTTTGGTTGTCATGACAGCGATATCGAACCGCAGCATCGATAGCGCACAGTGTGCGCACTGCTATCGATGCGTGTCGACAATGTAAATACTCGATACTATCGATTAGATGTAGCGAAACGAATACGTTTCGCAACACTTGTATTTTGCTTTCGGAATTGAAAACACTAGATGGAGTAAAAATTATTTGTTTTGATTTTAAATTCGTTTATTTTTGTTTGCGGGTTTGTGCCTGAAGGACGATTAGGTCTAATATGATAAGACGACCAACTATATTTCTAGCCAATAATGCAACCGGCAGTCGTAAGTATGTAGCGGCTGCTTTGTTGCTATTACATAAAGTAACGTTTCATTTCCACTTAATGCGCAGTTTTGCCAGTAGTAAGATTTTAAATGACAAAAAGCCGGAGACCTACTACGATGTGCTCAATCTGAGCCACGACTGTAGTAGACAGGACATACGCAACGCCTTCGTTCGTCTCTCCAAGCAGGTGCAGACAGGTGCGAGCCCATGCAGTTGCCAGCTGATAACGTCGCTCTCTTCCAACCAATACAGTACCATCCCGATGTAAACAATGGCAGCGTCAAGGTTGAGAAGACAGCGCGCTTTCTGAAAATAACCGAGGCATATCAGACGCTGGTCAAGGCATCGACGCGCAGGGAATACGACGACAGTTTGCTATGGAATCCGCCCGGCACACGCGAGACTATTCAGCCGTGGGAGGTGAAGCCCTCATACCAAGCCAATCCCGGTCCGTACTATGGCATCAAGGGACTGAATCGCGTCTCCAACTGGAAGGTGGCGTTATTTCTCATGTCCCTGGGCATACTGGGTGCCGTCTTCGGCTTCAGCTCGGTCAAGTGAGTATCGCTGGATATCAAAAGATTTACTTATATTAATGTTTGCCACGCTATTCCCTTCCAGGCATTCGTTTCAGCTGAGCCGTCAAAGTGCCGATGAAGTCTCGGCTGAGGCAACTTCCCACCATGCGGCCGTTGTCGCCGACGCACAAAAATATGGAAATAAGGAGCAGATGCGACGCCTGGTCGACCGTCTGGCCCGAGACCCATTGGCCAGAACAGCGGCCAAGTAGCTGTGGCACTTGCTCTGCTGTATAGCTTGCAAATAGATTATATTTCGGTAAACTAAACATGTGTACTAAATCCATATCTGGCTTATAACACTCTCCTTCCATCATCACGGTTTACCAAACAGTGCGCCCCATGGACTGAATGTTTTAACTTATTGATGCTTTCCTCTTGGAATTCTATTCCGGTCACAGACGTATTCTTGGAATGAACTCTTAGAACGAAGACTAGGTCAAAAAGTTGTTAAGAAACAATTTATGCACAGATTGAGGAATCTGGAAATTGTTGTAAATAATATAAAAAATAAATATGAATGACATTTGATATTTTATAAACTCTGGTACGTTCTTCTCTATTTTTTTAATATATTTCTCTATACATGTAAAGCTGTGCTATATTGTCTCTCAGTCTTGTAAAGCTAATTCTAAAATATTTTTCAATATTTTTTTTAACACGCAATTAAACCACAGCAAATTGTTTTATGTTTACGAACTTGTTTGGCTTTATTTGTAGCAATTGTTGTAGCATTCTTTGAGCACATTTCTAAACATCTAAATTAACACTGCGACGAGCGAATTAAATTACATAAATATTTATTTAAGTTGTACTTGTGTTTCATTCAATTGAAAGCACATAACGATTGAAAACGATTGAAGATCGGAAATGTTGCTGGAACCCGCCACCGCGAACTACGAACTAAAAAATCACATACGTATTCTATACAAAAATGCTATATATAACTATATACGATTACAGTTATTACACTTTCGACTTTGGTTTGTCGACCACCTTGACCAGGATGCTGAGGCCCACATGGGGCGGGGCGGGCTTGAAGACCACCGCATCGTCGTGCTTGTAGTCGGTGTACTTCAGTTCGTAGACCAGGTGGAAGCCCAACTTCTCCATGACGCGGGCCGAAAAGAAGCTGGTGCAGATCACATGGTAGACGGAGATCTGGTTCTCCCGCATGAAATCATAGGCGCGTTCCGTAAGCCGACCCGCAATGCCCATGCCGCGGTAGTTGGTGTTCACGGAGAGTATCTTGCCGTCGAGTATAAGATTCTCGTTGGGATACTGATCGAAGATATCGAACTTGTCGCCCACATGGTCCATGAGGCTGAGGATCTTCTTGAATTTGGGATGTGAGCAGCCATCGGCCGCCCGAACAGGTGCCTCGCTACTCGTTGCGTCCTAGACAAGATAAAGATATACATATATTGGCACAGATTATAACGGTGAAATTAATGGAGCGTATCTCGTGACTTTACCGATCGCCGCATGAGTCCATTGATGAAAACCCCAATGATCTCGCCGTTCTTGTGGACGGCCTTGTACGAGCAGTTGTCCGACAGCGACTTGGTCGAGTATTGTTCCAGTTCTTTGCACTCGCCCAGATCGAGAAACGTATTCAGCGGCTCGTCCTACAACCAACAGTCAACAGATCGTATTAGTATAGTATAGTATATGATGTGTGTGAAATGCTAAACAGGCTCGCAAGAAAACCAGACTCATCGCAACTCGTTTGTGTGTACCGAAATCGAGAAAGACTCACTAGTGGCGCAAATGGAACAGGTTCGCCAAATGCCTACAGCATTGATATGCTGCTGTGTGCGCTGTATGCCATAATAAATAATAGTACGTGCATTATACGACAGCAGAAATATGAACAAATTGCTAATGCAATTACGCGACACACGATTATAGATCTCGGATTCGAGTTAAATGATTTATACACGCACGCCGCCAGCATGTGCAGTCTTATCTCTCTCTTCGATCGGCAATATGCATAATTTATTGCATTGCGAACAAAACGGAACCGGAGCTGCTACTACGGCAAGTGCATAGTGTTGCAGGGGCGCGGTTCGCATCATTTGCATTTGCGATTATATTCAACTTGAAATATAATGAGCGAACTCTGTGTTAAGTGGCCTGGAAGTGCACTCAGATTAGCTCCGACAGTTCGAATTACACTCCAACTAGACTGCGATCATGCGACGAAGATCGAACTGGTTTCGCATCTCGTTCCACTTTGAGGAAAGCGCGTCACACACATACGCACTGGAGGGGCAGGGACTTCCCGATGAATCATCGCGGAGGGGGCAAGGATAAAGTTCACTCACTCTTCTGCGAATGAGTGTGCCAAACAATAACAACAGAAAAAACCCAACAAATTCAAATCTCTTAATTTATGCTAACTTAATATGCGATTTCGAGTTTTGATCGATCACAATAAAGTCGCTCGCGTAGGGCAAATCCAGCACGTGCCCGTCTGCGGTTTATTTCTCTAGATGGTGCGATCAGTCAGTTTTTTATGGCCTGATTTGCATACGCGATAGCTCAATTACGCGCAAGTACGTACCTTGAAGAAGAAGGTCTTCAGCATGTCCAGTACCGCCTGCGTGTCCTCGGGCTTGATCAGCTCGATGGTGTAGGGGCATTCCTTATCAGCGCTCGACGACGTCGACATGTTGAGTTTTTCCAATTTGTGTGTCAAATGGGAGATCGGATATAAATCGTTCAACTGTGGAAAGTGCAAGTAGAACAGTATAACAGATCGTTAGAAACGAGTACACGCTTTGCGATCAATCGAGGAACAAATATATTTATATATGTATAAATATATCTATCGTCTGCTCGTATGTTTGTTATGGTTATTTATTGCTCTTAGATGAAAGCCAGACATTTTAATTCGAAGCACATGTGAAACGACGCGTCGCCGCGCCGACGACAACGCTTTTCACTTGCATTTCCACGCCCCGAAAGCCCATTTCCCCGTTCTCGGATTTTCATGGCCAGCGGCAAGCAGTATTTAAATTTGTTTTCATGTACATTTTTGACAGTGCACATAAATTATGGGCCCGCGATTTACATATACACACACAATCGCACTCGGACTCGTACTCGTACTTGTTCTAAGGAAATGTACGGGGCAAAATATTGATTTAGTGAATATTTGCGTATATAAGAGGAAATCGGAAAAACACTTGGCGCACTGCTTCAAAACTGTAGCAGTTTTATGCGGCGCTATATCACACTGAGTTATAGGCTTGGGGAACGTGACCAAACGTAGGTTAGTGTAAAAAGTGAAGGGATCAAAACTTACAGAGAATGCATTTCAAATCTCAGACTACAAATTTCATTGAGTTTACGTTTCAAATAAATTGTTTTGACCAAAATTGGTTAAAAATAAATTTTAAATGATATAATTCCAGTTTCAATTAACAAACTATCTAGACTACCATAGAAGAATCGTTTAATTATAATTGATTGTTTTTTTTTTCAAAAGTAAATCTAAAAAAAAAAAATTATAATATTAGAAAGTTTCTTTGTTAGAATGTTTCAATTTGGGCTATAAAAACTTCTACATTTGGGAAAATCCTTGAATGATAAACACATGTATCTATTATAAACCACATGTGCATTTCCTTTCATTTAAATAGAAATTTAATTACTAACAGTTTTTAATATAGGAAATTTTTGGTTTTATCTAAAATCACAATCTGTAGATTTAGATAAGAATTCAATTATTTGTTATCTTTTTATTTTCCCTACAATACCGAATTCAAGTACCCGCCGCATATCCTTTTCTTTTGCAGTCGAGTGTTTGACTGGAATCACAAGATCGCCAAATATTTGGCATATCGGGCGAGAATTATATTTAATTGCACTCTGAGTGCGTATTCCAAGTTGATTTCAAAGCAAGCAAAGCAAGCCCCCGAGAGATTTATATACCTGAGGTTGAGGTTGAGATACGCGCACACGCACGATCCAAGCGAAATGTTTACACGATCATAACTCTCGACGCCGGCCCGATCGTATCTATTATTGGCATACACTGTATTTATAGAGCCCCCTGCCTCCCCTGTCCCCACTCTGGATCGGGAAGATTTGCAAGTGCACGACTTTGGCACTGGAAATGGCGAATGGGACCCACGCAAACGGACATTGTTTACGCTTGATTACGGGGTTCGGTCGGGGTCGATCAACTATGACTATAGCTACGTCTACTATACTATATAGTGATTCGCAATGTTTATGCCACACTTACCGCACATCGCGAGTCAAGGATGTGGCACTTGTTCTGCAGCAGCGGCTGCTCGTGTCTGTTTTGTACCTCCATTTTTATTTTTTGAATTTAATTTTTTATTTTATTGAAAAAAAAAGACGCGCAGAATTTCTTTGCGTTTTTGGCGCGCTCGTTGTTTTGATTTGTTGTTTTTTTTTTTTTTGTTTTTTTTTTTGTTACTGTTGCTTTTTGGTTTTTTGTTTATTTGCCAGCAGATTTATATTTGCTTCTGCTTGAACGTTTAACGTTTACGTGGGCCTGGTCTATCTCATGGCAAACACTCAACAGCTTTGACAGTTACAAATAATGCTAATTAATTATGCAATGCACACGGACACACACACACACGCACACACAAAGAAAGCGGCACAGTTGTTTATTCCGCAAATGCAAATTTGTTGTTGATTGAGGTCCTGACTGAGGACTGCTGATTGAAGCGAGTTGAGTTCAGTTGAGTTGAGAGCGTTCTGCTCAGCTTCCCCTGTGCAAACAATGAATGCCAAGCATCGCAGCTGTTTGCACTTTATATAGGTATCGGGTGTGGGGTATTATTGGGCTGAACCTGAACCCGACGCGAATCGAGCGAGAGCGAGAACACGAGCGACCGAGAGAGAGAGAGAGTGCGAGCGAGCGAGCGAGAGCGAGAGAGACAATCGCAGTCGCAGTAAGGTGGCTGGATCTGGTTCCGTTATTGCCTGCTGCCGATCGCAACTGAGCGCAAGCACGAAGCGTGCGAATGGCCGGACACAACAAAAGCTAAAGCTACAGCCAAAGCTCTACGGACATCAACGGCAGCGACGTCGCCAGCGGCGTCTGTTTGAGCACACATACATACACACATACATACGTGCGCGAGTGTGGGCAGAGACAATAAGAGCAAGATTTGCATTTGGATAAGTTCCACACGAGTGGATTAGGCAAATGATTGTGTGCGCGCGCGTGTGTGCGTGTGCGTGTGTGGGAAAAGAAAGCTCGCTCAGTGCTGAGGAGCAGCAGCAGCAGCAGCGCTGACAACGGCTGAGCAGCAGGTAGCGTCGTAGGCGCAGCGACTGAGCTGGGCGTCGTGACAAGTTGTGAATGGTTCGCGTCGCCGCTTTCCGGCTGCCGCGTGGGAGGTCGAGATTTTCCAGTGACTTCCGCTCGCCCGAAAGTGGAGTTTACCAAAATAAATAGCTGAGAATTAAGGAACAAGTAGCGAGTTGCAAGTGCAGTGTTGACAAGCGATCGGGACAGGTTCAAGGCCAGCCTGCATTTAAGGAGCCAAGAAGCTGCTGACACGTAAGGAAAAGTATCGAGTAACTAGTTTAGTGTTGATAAGCGTAGATCGCAAGGCTCGTTAAGTGGGCTGCGCCTGTTGTGGAACTTGTTTAAGATGCATGCGGATCTTGTTTAGTATGCCTATCGCCTGCGGTTGAGTACGCTGACCATGGTATGCCAGGTATGCTGCTCAGCGCTGCAGCGCTATGTAAATTGCTGCGAAGCAGAGATGAATCTAGATCTGTAGTTGTTGGGGCTGCATCCATATCAATTAATTGGTTGACAATGGCCCGCGGCGCACTCGGCGCGCACTCCAGACAGTTCTCGAGTCGAAGGTGGAGACGGAGGTCAGTTCGGGGGTTTTGTTTGCATTGACAACGCCCGCACTTCGGCGCGTCTCTTTCCGTTTGTTTTCTTTTCGATTCGTTTTCGTTTTTTTTTTTTTTCTTTTGTTTTTGTTGTTGCTGCTTTTTTTATTTTATTATTTTTGCTAGCTTTTGTTTTCGTTTTCAGATTTTGTTTACTTTGGCGGGCGGGCGGTCGTGCGCGCTAGCTTTAAATTATTTATAAATTCCGATATTATTTAGTTATTTCGCACTTTGCGCCGTTCGCTTTTTGCTCTTTTTATTATTGTTATGGCTTTTTTTATTCTAGCGTTTTTTTTTTTTTTTTTTGGCTACGACACGCTGGTTTATTGACTCTCGTTGTCTGCCGGAGATTTTCACCGTGTTGACAAGAATTTAATTATTTTGTTTATGGATTTGGTTTGCGCTGGAAATTCTGGGCACGTGACGGCAGGCAAATGGAAATGGAAAGTTCCTACAAATTATATTTGTATTGTTGTGATGGCAGCGCAAAGGTGGATCGTCGTATGGAAATGCTGCCATCGCGTTAGTCACAGTGGAAACTACACGTTAATTCTTGGCTAATTTGCGGTTAACTGAACCTGTTTTAACTCTCTTTGTCGAGCACTAATTTTAGCCAGCAACTGACATTCCGAATTGAATCTGAATCTCAGTCTGAATTCCGTTAAGTTTTGGGCCAAGCCTTCGCTTTGTCATTTCAATGTTTGATCAAACAGTTGCCCATTGTTGCCAATTGCAGGTGTTGTTGAATGCGTATTTTTATATTCATCGCGCGTTCTTTTTGCCAGCCCGAAGCCAGAATTAATTATGGCCGTGCGGTTGCAGTTTTTTCGTCGTATCATTGTGGCCACGGCGGAAAAAAAAAATCACATTATCGCATATTTAATGCTGTCTGGCTACTTAAGCGACTCGATCCCCACAAATTTATGAGCTAGACATACGAAATTTGGCAGGCAGGTTCTTAAATACACTACACAGCTCTAGCATATGTTAAACGCTAAGCGCCACGCCCACTCGGCAAGCTACACCATAATAAACTTAGCTCATACAGCGTGGCAAACTGCTTAAGCGCATCGATCTCGGCAATTATAAGAGCTAATAACATGAAACTTGGTAGGCAGCTGCTTAAATACTCCACGCAGCTCTAGTATATTAAAAGAGTGCCTTTCTCACTTTCTATTTCAATTAGAATCATGTTTGCTGCTTAAGCGCGTCGATCCCGGCTATTATAAAAGCTAGAGACATGAAATTTGGCAGATAGATGCTTGAATAACCTACGTAACTTTTACACTATTCAAATTATAATCATCACGCCCCCCATAAAATAATTCTCACTTATTCAGTATGCGCAACCTGTCGTATACTTGATGTAGATACTGCTCCGCTCAAATGAATACCGAATTATGCATAATTTGAATAGCAAATATCAAGCAGTCGCTGTAAGCAAATTCGCTACTGAAAATTCGAACGATTCTCATTGCTTTCCGCACTCAATTCATCAATCATTATGAAAATTTGAACAATTTTATGCATGCGTACTGCAATTCAAATTCGCTTGGCATTATTCTGTCGGAAATGGCATGCAAATTTGCCATTTGCCGTACTGCTCTCCACTCACAGACTCCCAGACTCCAACTCCGGTGCCGACTGCCATTTGAACTGGTTTTGGCCAAAACTGGCGGCGACTCGTGGCGATGACAGGCCGCCTCATGCCATTATAAGCCGACTAATTGACAATTTACATGTGTTCTACGCCCCAGGGGGCAGGGGTGTCGCAGGGGTGTGTAGCGAGCGATTGATGATGAGTGGCATGGTAGTGGGAGCGGCGGGAGGTGCCGGTGGGCAGTGGCACCTACGAGGCGCGATTTGCAATTTAGTTTACTTAGCTATTCATAAATCAGTTCGCACGTATTCGTGTTTGTTGTTGTTGTCGTTGTTGTTGTAGTTGTTGTTTTTGTTTTTCCTCGCGTTCTTCTTTGCGTTCCGTTTCGCGCTGTTTACCTGCATGAATGATATTATAGTGCGACGTTTAATGCCTTTTAATGATCCGTCAACGCTGCGGCTTGCAATTCACTGTTTGCATATCGATAATTATAAAGACATTAACGCCGTTTAAGTGCGCACAGCGCACATTTGCCTAAGTATCGCATGCAAATCGCTCAAACGCAACGATTAAGAGATCTCCGCGATCGCGAAGACTCTCGATGTGTGTGTGTGTGGGGTCTACGGCTTCGCCGATACTCGTAGTTGTGACTTATGTTAGCGATTTATCATGCCACAGAGTAGTGAGTTTAACACTTGCAGGCATTTCCTGTTCACAACTCGCTGAATTACTTGCATTTTCTGCTGGAACTTTGGAAAATTGATATTGAAATGGGCATATGAAAAATTGAGAAGATATTGAAGATATTTTGCTGTTGTGTATTAAATGTAGAGTACTCATAGAGGTGCGAGACCAAATCTTCAGAATTTTTAGGCAAGTTCTTCCGACTCTTGCGTCGTAAAGCTTCTACCCAAATTTTGTTTGATTCCCTAGCAGCTGCAGTAGATAAAGAAAACTCTGGAAACCTTACGTTAATTATGCAAAAGAGAAGAAGCATGTATTATATGACATAAAAGATTATATCTAGATTATTCTTTTTATTTTCGAAAATCTATATTGATGATAATAATAAGCAGAGATGGTCTATAAAAAACTATATCTTTCGTTTAAGCCCTTAGTCACCCCAGACCAGTTTACTGGACTCGTACTTGTATCTCTCTTTACGTAATCTACAGTAGATAAAGGAGATTCGTGTTGTTTTAATCAACCTATGCAAATGAGAAGAAAAGAAAAGCAGCTGGGCGCAGTAACAGCTGGATGGTAATCCAAGGCTATATTACGCAAATGTAGATATATAGACCTATCTGTTTTGCATAATGCACATGCACATGTGCGCTGCACAACTTAATAGCTCTAATTGACGAAATACCTAATCGATTCAAGGTCAAGTTTGGTTCGCTATTTATCCGTTATTAAACGATCACCAGCTGGACTAGTATTAACCCAGTGATGAATGACTAACAAGATGTAATTGATATTACTGCCAGCGACATTTGCATATTCGTATGCAAAAGAGTTCGATCGGAATATGACACGAGCGGCAGTAAAAAAAAAGGCTAAACAAAGATCAATTATAATAGAAAAAATATTAAAAATTGTAATGGGCTAATGCTATGGGTTGGCGTAATTTACGACTCGCCAGTTTTATAGCTTGTAATGCCAGTCGAATAAAAAGGGCAATTAGCGAAACTACGAAGCTCTAATACGCTAACGCGACTCTATGAATTTGTGATTTCGAACTTGTTTTTGAAATTCTAATTCAAAGAATTTTGTTTTATTTTGGATTTAATCGAGCTAATGAAATGAGACGAGACTGGACGATTCTGGACTGTGTTTACTTAGAACGTTATTATGTTAATGAAATTCATTTAATTAAACAACATTCACAAGCTTTTGTTTAATTCGAGAGAAAGATAAACAACGCTGAAATAAAACTGAATCTGTTCGGTAATTGCAAACTCTGGAGAATTTCAGTTGAGTCTGAAGTTGAAGTGGAATCAAGTTTCGGGCTTGGGCTTGAACAGCGCGAGAAGTCTATCGAGCTAAGTGTAGTCTATAGCTCAACAGTTTAGAGCTATACGAGAGCACAGACAATAGGTTTATTCGTGCTGATGAGTCTAAGTCTTACTAGAATATGTGAAAAATTAATTGTATATATACATTTTCAAAGCGAAAAAATTCTACATTTAGTGTTAATAAAGGGAAGTCCGTAGTAAATCAATTGATCAGTCTCTGCTGCTATAGCTCTTCCGCCCAGAGAGTTGATAGCCCCTAAGGGTCAATGCTTGTGCGCAGATCAAGAACCTATTAATGTAGGCATAAACGTCTCGAATACTCTTCATGAATATGTATGTAGCTATTCAGTCGGATAGTGTTGGAATATATTTGCTGATCGGTGTGATGGAAATCATAACGCACCCGTGGCAGACTTACAATTAGTTTCTGCTGTCATATGCCTGTATATAAATTAAGCGCTTGCATTGCAAATATGCAGTAAATCTGTAAAAAGTTTAAAGCTAACAATTTGCTGGCTCGCCGTGCCGGGCAGGTGTGTATACGTATAGGATATATATAGATTTATCTGTGTATATCTTTTAAACAAGTTACAGACCATAAAATAAAATTGAAAAAAAAAAGTTTGCCAGCAAATTGTTGAAAGTCTCTGACTTTTCCGACAGGTGATACATATGTATGTGTGTGCCTGCATGTGTATGCCCGTGTGTGTGTGTGTGTCTGTGTGTGTCTGTGTGCTCGTGTGTTTGCTTGACAAAGCGGAATTGATTTGACCCCACACTCGCCCTGAGGGGGACGACTGGACAAATGACCCACGCCCGGCTGCAACTCCGGCTGTCGACTGTGTCGACTGTGTCGACTGTCGCCTGTCGTTGACTGCGCTCGCTGGCGCTTTACTGCTGTCGCCGACTGTAGTCGGCTGTAGACGGTCGTGTGGGGAGTTTGAGTCAACACTAAACGCTCGACACTGCACACTGAACGTGACTTGAAATTGAAAGCCAATGTCGCGCGGCAGTGCCTCAACCTCGCCGTGGCTGCCTGCCAGTCGGCGGCTTGTGGGTGTTTCTTGGCCATAATTAACTCCGCAGATAAACTGAGCTTCAACCCGAAACCATTGAACTTGCCTCTAATCACAATTAATGCCACATTCTAAAGACATTAAAAGCCTTTTATCGCAATCGCATCGCAACAGCGTCAAACAGCAGAACAGCAGAGTGCTGAGAAGAACAGAGAGAAGAGTGAGACAGAATCGAACCAAATAGCATCGAATGGAAGTGAAGCGTACACAATGCACGTTAAAGCAAACCATTAGCCGCACATTACCAGTCCAATTGGAGCTGAGGCACAAATCCCCCTGTGGATTTTGCTATAGCGCAGGCAATAAAAATTCATTAGCTCGGCCCATGGGTGTAGGCAGAGAGGGTCACAGGCATGCAAAAGAGTTTATCCAGCTCCTGCAGACAGAGAAAGGTCTGGTTTACCAGAAACGTCGTTCGAATGAATTCTTTATTCCTTTTTATTAGCTGTCCTAATTTGCAAAAATAATGCCTCTCTTCGATTGGCATCAAAATCATATTAAATTACGAAATTAAATTTTTTTATGTTTTCGAAATTTTTTAAAGTTTGAAAAACTGAATTTTTTTTAATTTTTTACAATTTTTTAATTATGAAACTTTAACTCTTATTTAACATTGATTCAGTTCGTTGAAGTTAGTTTAAAAATCGGGCTTAAAGCTGTTGCTGAGTTTAATTTCCAGAAATAGCGAGATAACACCTTCTGAGATGCTGTCCATATTGACCTCACACTAGCCATAACTTTGTCAAAAATCAAACGATTTTTATCGGGAATGACATTTTGATTATAATTTCAACTCTACATTCAGTTGGTATATCAATTTGATCAATTTTTTAAAATTTATATTTTTTCAATTTTTTCCATGCTACCCCCTTTCAAAAAATTGAAATTTAAAAAAAAAATTAAATTTTCAGTTTTTGTCTTAAATTGATAAACCGAGTAAAAATTAGTATAAAAATTGATTTTAAAAGAGTTGCCGAGTCAAATTGCTGGAAATAACACAAATATAGGCAAAATAAAATCCAAAATAATGTGCGTATTTTGACTAATCCCTCTTGCAGCTACGCCACTGGTCGTGTCTTTTATTAAATTGCACCCAGCTGCTGGACGGCCTAATATATAGTGCGACGATCCGACATTGGCGACGTCTGGCAGCGGAACTGCATTTCCATAAACAAAACAATTGGGCGCGAGAAAAAAAGTGTGTCATCGCCATTGTATCACTGTGTACTACGTAGTGGCATATCGAGGTAATTACAGGGTATGTCGCAGGCACTAAGCGACTGTTTACTGTCGGAGGTGTGTCGAATCTTTATGATAGCGGCCTGCCAAAAGGGGCTCGTGCACTTAACTCCCAAAGCAAAAGACCAAGCAAACCAAAGTGAGGTGAAACCAGGACCAGGCCAATCGACCCAGTTTATAACGTCGTTTACCGTTACATATTCATAACGTTGTCGCATTTGCATTTAACGCGCGATGCGACAATCGAATGACAAAAGCGAGCAGAAAAAAAAATACAAGCGAGCTTTAAGCTCAATTAAAATGAAATGCTGCAAATGCAAGATAATTCCTCGCATGTGCCACAGTTGCAGCAGCAGCAGCAGCAACAGCACTCCCTTTGTTGTTGCAGCTGCAGACACCAGCAGCAGGCTAATCTGGCAGCATGAGTTTCCCCCTGGGGAGCTCTTAAGCCTCGCACGAATGCTGCAGCAGCTGCTGACAACGAGAACAATACGCATACGCCGCGTGCGCCCGGCCGCCTCCCTCTGCGCTTGGGCAAACGCAAACAGACAGCAGCTAAATTGTTGGCAGGAAGCCAGCCAGGCAGCCAGGCTGCCAGGCAGCTGCCGCACAGCATTACCAAGCGCTTGATGATGATGAGGGGAGCATGAGCAGCAGGAGCAGCAGCAGCAGGCAGGGAGGCAGGCACTGGCAGCGCACAGAGGATGCTCTCGCTTCGCATGGCTGACTGCAGTATCAACAAGCTGCCTGCGGGCTGGCAGCCAGGGGCGGGGCACTGGGAACAGTTTCAATGTTGGCGCCATTTTGCTGTTTGCCTTTCCTCTTGTAATAAAATGGCATCCGGCATGCTGCTTCCTTTGACGAGCAGGATGACAATGACGATGATGATGATGATGATGATGCTGCAGATGATGACGTTGCTGCTGACGGCGTGCTAATGATAATGGCAGCTGTGCAGACTGCCGCTCGCTCGCTCAACAACTTGCAAAGTATATTTTGCATTTAAATACTTGAAAATTCAACGACTCAGTCGCAGGCGGGCTACAGGCAGTGAGACGTTGCCTGTTGACAGCACTTGGCGGGCGACAGAGGACAGCGAGCAAAGGCAGCAGAGCAGGGAGCAGAGCAGGGAGCACAGGGAGTGCTGTGCCTGCTGCTGCTGCTGCTGCTTGTCTTTTGTTGACAGATTGATTTTGATGTGTTTTTATTGTCATTGTTATGTTTCCATCTCGAGGAGCAGTGTGCCAGGCTGAGAGCTTGGGTAAAGGTCCTGTGCATGTTGATGCTCCCTTCTCGGCTGCTTTGTGTGTGCCTGTCCTCCCTCTCCCTCTCTCTCTTACACACTCTATCTGTCTCTCTCTCGCTTTGCCTGTTGAGGGGCACTTGATGTGCCAGTGAATTGGCAAACATTTTAACTTAATTGGTTTCTGGCAAATGCGCTTAGCAATTGGATTAGAGCAGCATTCGCACTGCCAAGTTAATTGTTGTTGGCTCAGTCGAGCGAAAGCTCATTTGGCCCGAGCCAAACAAAGCGCCGACAATTAATCCTGGCAGCCTGCCAAGCATCCCAGCGCCAGAACAATCCAATTTGGTAAGTAAGTATATTGGTTAAGTCTAATGGATTAATCTGGCCCGATTGAAGAGATTGGCGGCAGCAGGTGCATAAAAAAGTGAGATAAAGATTGACTTAGAATTGAGTAGGAGAAGAGGGGAGAAGGAAAGAGGGAGATAGGTAACTAGAGAGCACAAAACTATAGGCTTCAAGCTTGTGCTCTTCAGTCTTTTATTTACTTTTGTACAAACCGAGCATACCCGCATTTAAGATTATTCATCTCATATATCTTATATAAGCTTGTGCTCTTAGGAGCTTCATTTACTTTTGCACAAACCGAGCATACCCGCATTTAAGATTATTTATCTCATATATCCTATATAACTCTTAAGCTTGTGCTCTTAGGAGCTTCATTTACTTTTGCACAAACCGAGCATACCCGCATTCAAGCCTTATTTATCTCATATACCTTATATAACCCTTAGCTATGTGCTATTTGCAGCTCCAATTTGTCATTTCTCAAATCACAAAGCAACAGCCAATTATTTTGATTGGCTTTCTCTTACAATAACTACCTTAGTATGTGTGTGTGTGTGTGTGAATTTAAGCTAGAATTAAAGCTTTCTCCAAAGATGCAACAAAGTAATATGTTTATACAATGAACAAATGCTCACTCAAAGCTATAGTATTTAGGTAGCAGCTTGATTTGATCTCCTAGGAACTTATATAAGCATTTATTTTATATATTTTTTACCATAAAAAAGTACTTAAACTTGCTTCAAAACTATGTTGCGAAATTAAGTTCATATTTGCCATAGCATTAAAATTTTTCCATCAAATACGATCATATTTATAAGGCAGCTTGATTTCATTGCTATCAAAATTATTATAAAATCATAGATTAAAAGTTTCCACTACTGCTATAAAATACACTGCTATACATACTCCTAGCAATATTATTGTAATATTATTTTAATATCATAGATTTAAAGCTTTTTCTACAGCTGACAAAAATGTAATATATTTGCCCATATCAATATTATTATTAATATATTTACTCCTATCAATAATATTATTTTAATAAATTTAAAGTGTCCTCTACAGCTAAAACAATATAATATGTATAGTATATTTACGCGCTATTCGAGTTCCGTAACTCCCCTCACATCGATCAAAACTATCGAGCGCGTAGCTTTGCCCCCAACTCCCTTCAATTACGTGCAATTCCTCAAGCTCAGATTCAGGGCCTGCAATTTATTGGCCATACACGCAGCGCTCGCAGCCCGTTGGGCCCATGCGGTCATTTGTTTGAATTCAATTAACTTGCTCGAGGGGTCAGGGGTCAAAGCAGGCAATGAAGGCAATGACCAAACGGGATTCGTATTAAGGCCCGGCACAGCGAAGCGTGTAAGACACAACAAACTCGCAACACGAAATCCAATCAAATCGATACAGGAATAAGGGAAAAATGCCCGAGCAGGAGCGAAGCAGAGCGGGCAATGGGGGCGTATACGCAACTTTAGCTCAAAGTCAAAGTCAGGCTGGACTTAAGCAGACGAAATTTCTGCTTTATGTGCCTTTCGAATGCGAATTCAATTGAATCACATTCCATGCGTGTTTGTGCGTGTGTGTGTGTGTGCCTGTCTGTGCTTGCGTGTGTGTGTGGGTGTGTGGGTGTGCGTGTGTTTGCCCTGTAAGTTTGTGCAGACTGTGATTTTCATTGCTTTCGCCGCGTACGTGCGGATTTTTCTCTATGTGGCTTTCACATTTGTCGGTTTTGCCCCGCTCCCCCCAACGCCCGCTGTAATCAGACATTTTATGGGCCATGCCCGGCGGCAAATCCTGTCATACAAATTGCATGTTTGTCGTTAAATTTGGTCAATTGTCACGACCCGCCAAATTGAATAGCGAACCACAGAGATTGTTTGTTTCGAGTGCGTGACAAGTGGCAGAACTCACAGAACTTGATTAAATGCAGATTAATGTTGTGCCTAGCCCCTGCTGATAGCGCTTCTTCCACTGAAATTGCTGATATAAGCCAATATAGGCTACCACAACAACTTAGAGTAGTACGTTATCGGCCGGCGTGTATAGCTATCAGGCAAACAAGCGTTGTTTCTGATAATATTCTCAAGGCTCCCGCAACTCGATGCTGAGTTTTGCGAAATTTATGAAAGGCCCCATAATTCCATATATCACGCTCTCAAGTAGCTGCAGAAATTTCTTCCGCATTTCCAAGTGCTTCGAGTTAATATTCCGACACTATATATGTTTTAGTATATATGTTTTAGTATTTATAGGGTCAGACGATTTTTTATAATTTGATTTGGTCGCTTGCCAAGGAAAAGTCGCGTAATTCTGGCTGTCATTGTGTTTGTGTTTAGATTTGTGCCGCATTTAATCAAGTCCCACGAAATATGTTCCACTATATATATATATATATATATATATATATATATATGTATTTGTATATATGCTATATGTATTCAGTTATTTCTTTTGTTTTTATAGAACTTGGCGGCAAAGCAGCTCGAGCACTTCGCCCTTTCGGGCTATACATGTATATGCATTATAATTATAAAATATCCAAATATATATATTATATAGAGAGAAGTGTGTGAACTTACGCGTCGCTCGCTGTGGCTTTCTGCAGTTGTGCTAGTTTTAGCCTGCTCGTAATTTTTGTTTTTGTATTTTTGTTTTTTTTTTTTGTGGGTTTTCGACGTGAATTATTCGTCTGTGGTCTTTGAATTGTGCGCCCTGCTCGGACTCGGACCTGGTGGCACTTGTTTTAGCGCTTGACCGTTAGCACGTCGTATTAACCACGAGGGCAACGCATTTGATACTGAAACCGAATTGTTGTAAACAAACCAATTCAACCCCTCGCGCTCGTTGGTGTACGGCGCGCTTTTCCACTCAATTGTGCCGTTATTTGGGCATTTGACGACGCACTCAAATGGTAACGGGCCACCCCGAAATGCTCGGGATGATGTTGCTATCAGGCAGGCAGGCAGGCGGGAGGGCAGTACTCGCTCGGGCTCAGAATCAAGAGAGTGTGTGTGAGAGAGAGAGAGAGTGCGAAAAGCTCGCTCAGCACTCAGCATGGAGCACGACCGATAACACACACCGAGCGCCGAGGCCAGGCAGGCAGGCAGGCAGGCAGTCCGTTGATAAGGAGAGTTTGCCGACTCTGCTGAGTGCAATTCTCAGCGCCAGTGCCAGCAGCAGCAGCAGCAGCTGGTGTTATGTAAATATGCACTCAATGCCGATAAGAGACTGTTGAGCAAATAGGCAGACGATATGCTCGTTTCTTATCAGCAAACAGACTGCGCGCTAGTCTGCTGCGTTCGCTGCTTCGCATTGCTCGCAGTTCGCAGTTCGCAGTCAGCAGAGGCAGCGTCACTCGTAAATATGTAAGCAGCGCGTGGCCGGCAGGCAGTCGAAATTGCTGTATTGTCAATTCAGTTAATTACAGCACTTAATGAATTCACGGCTCTAGGTGCAACGAACTGTTAAATAATCGCAAGTGTATCGTCTTCTTGTGACCCGAGCATTAGCGAGTAAACCGGAAAAAAACGCCATTTCTCCTATATATATATATATATATATATATACATTCTCATTCATGCTGTAATTGAAGCTTTTACATAGCATGCTTTTGGTTTCTGTTTTCGTCATTCATTCGTCTTTGTCTTTGCTCGTAAATTCAAATCGTTACGTTTTGGCGCCACGCACAACGCAGCGTTGCCCCATCGCCGGTGCGAGTGTTGAGCAATACGCGGTGGTGTGTATTTACCCAACACTGCATCAAATTTTAGATGTACGGCAGGCCGAAATTGTCAGAGAAATTGCTAAAAAGAGAAAAAAAAAAAAAAACGTAAGAATTGACAAAAACAACTACTCGTTAGGTAGCTGGTCAATTAGGGATAATGCAAGGAGCCTATGCAAGTGAGCAGCCAACGGATTTCCAGGCAGCCACCGCTGCAGCAGCAGCCGCCGCCGCCGCTGCCGCAGCAGCTGCAGCCTCGGCCTCAGTGAGCGCAATGCGAACGACAGCTGAGCAGCGCGAGTTGGACCGCGAGCGAGAGCGGGACAGGGACAGGGAGAGGGAGAGCAATAGCAACGACCCGGACGAGTGGAGCATGAATGAGTGCGGCTTCGGGGACAACGATGTGCAGCGCGCCATGCGCGGCGGCAGCGCGGCCGAGGACATCACACAGTATCCTATACACGGCTGGGTGGACGTCACCAAGGAGTTCCACGATGCCTGCGCCGAGCTGCTGCCCGGCGAGCTTGCCCAGGACATGCTCTTTGGCCTCTTCGAGGCCATGTCGGCGATCGAGATAATGGATCCCAAAATGGATGTGGGCATGGGATTCGACAAGTTCGATCTGCCGCCGCCTTCGTTCGAGGCTGCCGTTGCGGTAAGTTGCAGCTGCAGGAGATTCGCTTGAAGTCAATGCTTGTCTGTCTACCCCGTAGATGGGCGCCATCAAGCTGGACGGCCTGGAGCCGGCCGAGCTGATAGGCATCTTCGATGCCTTGTTCGCCTGCCTGGTCTCCTGGCTGGAGGGCAACTCGATGGACCAAGTGCTCTTCACCTGCCTCTATCTGCACGCGCCAGCGCAGATTCAGGACAAGGCGCTGCGCGTCTTTTGCACCGCGGTGCGAAACCTCATCGTGGTCATCAAGAATATCATTATCCTGGCGGCAGTTAACGAGGAGGAGGACTTCCAGTTGTACGGCAACTCGGCGCTGCTGGCAGCGGAGAAGGCACAGCCCTCGACGATAGCCGGACTGCTCAAGGATGTTGAGGATGAGCTGGTGCGCAAGTGCAAGCAGCTGCCTCCGAACGAGGAACAGAACCTGATGGCCGTGGTGCACAGATTGCGCTTCATGCGCCATCTCTTCCAGGCCATCTACCAGGTGGAGCTGATGGCGTGCGTCGATAACGCCGAGGAGGCGGTCAACGAGATCTACAAGAGCCTCAATGTGGCCTCCGAGCTGCTGCCGCTGATCAAGCGCACCATCGAGCGGGGCACACAGCCCGTCGAGGGTTGTAAGTGTTGGCCTCACGCTGCTCCCAGTTTGCAGCTGAACTTAACTCCGTTTCTATTGCTTTCGCATTGCAGCAGAGGCACCTAATCCCATGGGCTTCTCGCCGCGCATCCACGATCGCAGTCAGCCGCCAACGTTTCCGCGTAGCATCAAGATACGCGAGCGACCCGCCAGCTATCAGTTTCTGGAGGAGATGGTCGCGCGCTTCAAGTACGCCTGCAAGGTGATACGCTACAAGGACTACTACTCCGCGCTGGTGAGTGGAGCTTGAGCACTGCAGGAATACTGTATAAATATATGCTTCATATATGCTTGCATCCTTGCAGAACTTCTTCATCGAGTACAGCCGCAAGTCGGGGCACTGCATCCTGTCGCGCAGCGTGCTGCAGAATCTGTTCAGCTCGAGCATCCGGCTGGCACATGGCAAACAGTCGATGAAGCAGTTCCTGCGGCACTCCGTGCAGGTCTTCAATTCGCCGCCGGTGCTGAACGCCAAGAATCCCGTGGCCAATGATCCCAAGGTGCAGCAGCATATCGAGACCTTCTTCCGCTATTGCTTCAGCATGAACACCTTCAACCAGTTCATCCGATTGTGTGGCTTCAATCGAGCCCGCCAGCGCGATAAGCTGGCGCATCTGATCGAGAACTTCGATCCGCTGCAGGTGGATGCAGCCCGGCTGGACTCGCTGATGAATCAGCTGGCCATTGAGCGTGCCATGGAGGGCAACGAGATGCAGGCCACTGCGCTGAAGCACAGCACACACTTCTCCACGTGGGTGCTGTACAATTGCTTCCGCGCGATGCTCATCTACCTGATGTCCGGATTCGAGCTGGAGCTGTATGCCGTGCACGAGTTTCTCTACATCTACTGGTATCCCTATGAGTTTCTCGTGGGATTCCTAGTCTCGGCATTGACACGCACTGAGAACATTCTGCTGGCGCAGGAGGAGTACGCCGAGCACCAGAGCCGCATTCAGTCCAATGGCAGTGGCGGCGGCGGCGGTGGTGGCGGCGGCAAGAGTCGCAAGGCTGCCAAGCCCAAGAAGAACAAGAAGCAACAGCGTCCCTATCGCCAGGAGATCGTCTACTACCACGCCCTGCTCAGCCTGTGCGGCGGCATGTACAAGGCCATGGGCGCCCTAACCAAAGACGGACGCGTCCGACTGCCCATGTCGAAGTTCGACAACGAGGAGATACGCTACAATCGACGCTTCGCACCGTTCGTGCCGCTGACCAGCCCGCCGCCCGTCTCCTACATGGAGTTCAAGAACATACGGGATCACATGATGCTCAGCAGCGTCGAGGAGCTGTACAGCTTCGCTGCCAAGCATTTCGACCAGGCACGCAATGTGCTCGAGAGCATACAGAATCCTGAGCAAGAGGTGAGTATCAAAGAGCTTTCGGCCCATCATGCAGTCAGTTGTCATGCTTGAATCCTCTCCAGATCTTGGATCTGCTGCAAATAGCGCGCACCAATTTCGTCGTGATGAACGTGCTGGCCCGGGGCCATCAGAAGGAGCTGAAGCGCCAGCCGGAGTTCGACTTCTCGAAGCACAGCTACTTCCCGATCATCAAGCTGAAGTAGGCGTCCCCCATGCAATTCGTGTTCATATCGATACCCTGTAACCATTAATTGTCGTCGTACTTTCTTGAATTTGTTTCGTAATTTACAAATAAAATTGGTTTGTATACAACTTGGAGATGCGAGAATCAAGGAGCTGCTGCAGCTGCAGCTGCACCTTCAGCTTCAGCTGGTGCAGGAGCTGGCGCCGGAGCTGGCGCTTCTGGCGCAGCGACAATGTCCTGCTTGATGAGGTGCTCCTCCACGTAGCCCTCGATCGGGCAGCTGCGCGTACAGGTGTACACGGCCAGCACGCCCCAGTCCAGGTGCTCGTCGGTCAGCGGCACCAGCATCTGTGGCATTATCTGGAACTCGAACTGACGCGGTCCCTCGCACTTCGGGCACTTGGGCAACGCCTTCAACTGACTCTCGACGGTGTCCGTCACGCTGGCTATCCACAGCGGCTCGCCGGCGCGCTTGTAGCGTATGATCTGCTCGGGCTCGACGTCAGTCACACGCTTGAACTGCTGGAAGACCTTGTCCTCGGCTGCGGCCGCGTTGCCAAAATACTTGTCCAGCTCCTTCTCGCTGACATCGTGCAGCTCGCCGGCTTTGCCGCTGGCCGAGAGCTCCTCGTACTCGGCCAGGCATGCCTGCTCGTCCTTGCCGGCCGCCTCAGTCTTTTCGCCCGATGGATCGCGTTCCATGACGATCTCGTATTCGGGAAATTCCAGCTCGGGCAGCGGCTGTGTAGCCGCCTCTGGCTTTGCCGTGCTGCTGCCACAGTGCGGCTTGTGCTGCGGCCAATGGGCGCGCTGGTGGACCGCGGAGCAGTAGTTCGCTACCTTGCAGCGACTGCACGCGTGCCGTGCGAAGCAGCCGCAGGCGGCGCACAGCTTGCGTGGACTCGGTATGGCCGGCTGCAATGCGATGACACACGTATTTGAATATATATTTGTAGTAATATCATAACCTCTCTGTGCATACCAGCGGATCGCCCTCCTCTGTTGGCTCCACCTCCGAGTAGAACTTGTTCTTCAGCGGCAGCTGCGAGCGCAGCACCGTAAAGTTCCTGCACAGCCATAGAGAGAACCAATAAGAGTGAGCACTATGCAAACCATTTCGAACTTACTCCGCGTTATTGGGCTGCTGGCAGGCCGCATTCCTGCACACAAACACGTAAATGGTGCGATGGAAATTGAAAACTTCCTCGTAAGCGGCGTAAAGCTGGCAGAGAAAAGTTTGCGGCGCTTGGCATTTTTTGCACTGCAACTGGCTGGTAGTTGGCAGTGCTTCCAGCTCAAGCCAGGCGGGACGACCGCCTAGTTTGCTGGGAAAATAGCGATTCGATAACCAGCCGGGATCATCAGGCTCTTCAGCATATCCCAATTCGACATTCATATTATGTTTACGTTTTTTTTATTTGAGCGCGTGTTCTGAATGCTGCTTAGCGATGGTCAGCGAATACGTTGATAGTGCTATCGATATATTGCTGCATCTACCTGTAGCCAAGTGGACGCGCCAGCCCTAGTTCGCAGCAATCGATAGACACAGTGATTAAAAGCTGCAGTGCTGCAAAGCGATAGGAAATCAGTGCTGTGAAGTGAAACAGTTCAGTTTGCTTGTGAAAATGACACGACCACAAAGCAGCGCATAATAAGAATAATAATAAAGGTGTGTGTGTGTTTTGAAGTGCAACTAAAATTAAATAATTTACGTCATTCGGTGCTTTCGGCGCTTGTGCTTGACTGCCAATGGCAACTGTATTGTTGCTTGCAATTATTAGCAAGCTAGCGCTATCGATAAGCTGCAGCTGCTATTGAAACACAATAACAACAGCGACAACAACAGCAGCAACAGCAACAGCAACAACAACAACAACAACAACAACAACAAGCGGAAGCATTCCGTTCGTTGTTTTCAGCTCTCGTTCGCTGAAAGCTGAAAGCTGAAAGACGACCAGAAAGGTCGGCAACTGTGTGCTAAAAATAGTCGTTTAACCTAACCACCCACGCCTAAAACGCATTAAATTCGGCAACTTTACAGTTGACACTGGCTGTGTGCGTGTGTGTGTCCGTGTAAGTGCGTGTGTGTGCGTGAATGAGTGTGTTGACTTTGACAGCGATGCAGATGCCGAGAATTAACAGCAGCAACAACAAAGACAACAACAACAACAGCAACAGTAACAGTAACAGCAACAACAACAGCGATAACAACGAAAATAACGACGATGAGGAATTTGTGTAAGTTTATTTCCGGTTATTTGTGTGCTGCTTGTAAGCTTTTCGTGTGCATGTGTGTGTTAGTAAGTGTGTGTGTGTGTGTGTTTCTTGCTAAATTTAGTTTTGCATACGATAGGCTGAAAATAAGAATTGGAACACCCTGCCGCACGCTTTGCCGGTTGTGTGAGCTAACGGGACTCTCGTACACACACACACACACATACTGAGAGGGACACAGTTTTTTGTCACCTTGCCAGGAAAAGTGCTTTAAACTGTTGCGCCCACTGTTGCCTGCATAAAGCACTTTAAAAGCAAGTTAGCACAGGAGAGTAAACACTTGACACACACACACACACACAGTCACGCGCTGAGTGCCAAAATCAATAAGTAGCCAATATTCAGAACGATTTAAGCCAAGTTTCTGCTGAGCGCACAATTCGCATGCCAATGTCAATCGAAGGCTGTTAATTAACATTCATTTGCGCTAGCGTGTGCAAGCACAGCAACAATAAGCACAGCAGTTAACGACGTAGATAAAGCTGGCGCTAGTTGCTACTGTTGTTGTTGCTGTTACGTTGCACGTTAACAAGTATACGACGCGTAGTGTACATATTTTGATTTGCTCGAGTGCATAACGCTAGCGCTCGTTACAGCAGCTCTGGTTGCAGGGTTTGGTTTGCGCAGGGGAGGGAGCGAGATAGAGCGAAGAGTCAAACGCTGATCGACACTGTTATCAGCGTCTATGTTAATTACATTGCATTAACAGCGCTGTGGGCATGTTGTGTTTTATTGCTGTTTCCTTTTGCCCGCTCTGCACTTTATTTAGTTCTTATTGATTTTCTGCAGTTGTACTTGTTCTTGTTCTCCTTGTTGTTGTTGTTGTTGTTATTGTTGTAGCTCTTGCTCTCGTTACTATTGTTGTTGTTCGGTTGAAAAGCCTTTATTTTGTGCTCACGCTCTGCAGTTGCAGTTGTTTGTGCTTTTCACATCTTTCGTTCAATGCTTCGCTCTCGCTGTCTCTCTTCTCTCTCTCTCTCGCTCTTTTTGCTGCCCGGCTAGCTCTTAAACCGGTCACTTTCTATAGCTTTCGGTTTGTTGTTTACTTTTTACTCATCTCACGTTTCATGCAGCGTCCACTGCCCCCGAGCTCCGTCTTCCTCTCCCCCTCTCCCGCTCTCCCCTGCTGCCTTCCTCTTCCTCAGGCCTCATAAAATATGCAAATTAAAAGTTGCAATTGTTGTGTTTTTCCCCTTCTTTGAGACCGTATCAAAAGTACAGTAAACTTTGACATGCATTGCTCGTCGTCAATGCCTTCTGCAGCCTTCTGTGGCTTCACTTAATTAAAAATTTCACCAGGCAGCGGAAGGAGGGTGTGGCAGGGGGGGGGGGTTGACATTAAGAACAGCAGCGGAGCAGCTACGCCTCTTTTTTTGTCGCTCTCATTAGCCTTTAAAATCAGTTTTTGCGCTCTTTTGTCAGGCGAATCCCTTGCAGCAGGACAGCTGCCAAGGCTAATAAGATTTCCAGCAAGGTTTATAATCCCCCATGCCAGGCTGCCATGCCCCACCGCCCGCTTGCCAGCTGTAAATTGAATTTGTCATGCTGCAGTGCAGCGTCAGTTTTATGAGCCAAGTGAAATGGCCTAGACTGACGCCAGTTGACTGAGTCGCGAATTTAATTTCCATGTAGATCGTGACTAATCTAAGCCTCAGCTCAGCTAGCAGCGCACTCAGCAGCAGCTACAGCCAATGGAACTCAGTTGCAGCAGCTGAAATTCCTGGTAAATGTGTTAAATGTTCTATAAAGTAAATTGCTTAAATATAGAATTTATATTTATAGGTGCTTTCAATTAACATTTAACTTAAATGACACTATAAAGTAAGGCTTAAACAATTACTAAACGTTTCCGATTCTACAGAACGAAGTTCCAACTTTGTAAGGCTTTTTTTAATTGAATTACAATGGATTTTTAAGCGACTTAAACAATAGCTTGATTTTGTATAGTTTATTAAAACAAAATTAAATTTTATTTAAAATTAGATTTTTCTTAATGAAATTGTATAAAATTAAAAGTGGACGCAAAAAATCTTAATAAAATATTATTTCTGTCAGTTACAATATTCGAAATTCTAAATTCCTTTTATTCTTAAAATATTTCAAATTAGTATCGTGTTCGAACCCAAGCAATTATTAATCAGAAAACTTTCTAGCTTTTAGGGGGAAGTACACAATTCGAAAATGGACTATTCAGGCATTTAAATTGAATTGAATCCATATTATTCACTATCGAGGGCCCATAATCATAGTCTGACTAAGCATGTGGTTTAATCTAATACACGATATGATAAAGGGTTTTGGGGCCCCATTTTATGTTTGCCATATTTGGGCCTGGTACTCGTACTCGTTCCTTATTGATCCACTCATCTTGGCTAATGTGCCGCTTATTGATTTACCCAGCTCTTGCCTCTCTTAAGCGATTCTTATCACAGAGTGCACACGTCCGAGCTGAGCTGATTGCTTGGACGAGGAGTAAAGGGAGGGGGAGGGGGGGAATGGGGGTGTGGCAGGTGGCAACGCAGCGCTGATAAGCACGAGTCATTATCGATGCGGCTGTCATAGCCTAAGGCAGGCAACAACTAGCAAACATGCTGCCATTGTTTACCCTATCAGTTCAGTTCATAGACATTGTTGTTGTCGAGCAAATAAATATATATATACGAAATATATACACAGATATACTGTATATTGCCTGGCCTGATAGCTAAGTATGCGTCATGCTGCCGTTTGGAATTGCTGGCTGCGGATGCGACTGCGGCTGATTCATACGCCAAGTCGTCAGCCATTTGGGCAGTCTCTCCCTCTCTCCCTCTCTCTCTCGCTCTCTTTCTCGCTTAGCGAATGTGTGCATTTGCCTGGCGGGGCCCACATTTCGAGCTCGTAATCGTCATCTATTCGTAACATTGTTTTAAAAATCAATATTGCGATTCAAAGATGCAGCCTTGAATCCGGCTCTCATGCTTATACCTCATGCCACTTACTTATCTCTCTCTCTCTCTGTCTCTCTGTCTGCCTTGCAGGAGCCGCAGCTATACTGAATGAGAGTCCTTGGCGTTGCTGGATGTCACGCCAAGCCAACATGTCCGACTTTGTGCCCTGCGATCTCTGGGACGAGATACTGCAGCGCCACTGGACGTTTATCGAAGCGGAGGAGAGCATCAAGAAGCTCGAGGAGCGCAAGAAGCTCGAAGGTAAGTAGCCAAACTATATCCAACTAGTATGGTATTTCTGATGACGTCTTTTCGCATACTCTCTAGCTTGTCTGAAGGAGTTCCTCAGCGTGGTGCCCCACGATCGGAAGTTCTACCTGCCGGTGACGGGGCACGTGCTGCGCAGAACTGTCTGCGAGCTGGACGGGTTTACGGCGCAGAATGCAATCGTCGGTTTCGAAGCCATCAGTCAATATGCCAGCAATCTGTTCACCAAGCCCTGGCGCAAGGAGTTCCGTGTGCTCAAGGTGAGCGAGAGAGAGAGAGAGCAAGCTGTAGTATGATCATATCGTAAAACTATTCCTATTCCCATTGCAGACCTACTCCGGCTCGTATCAGCATGAAGTCGAATCCAATTTGATTGATGCCGACAGCCTGTTCCTGGCCATGGGCTATCGCCGCGTGGCCGAGGACACGTTCGTGCTGGAAGGGCCCATCTGTCCGGATCAGGTGACGAATGTTTCGCGCGATGCCATGGCCGCCTACGTGGAGTGCCAGATTATGAAGCGCATCTTTGCTGGCCTGAGCGCCGCGGGCTTCAGCTGCAGCTGGCAGGACATTTACCATTATCGCGAGCGACACGTGGGCGGCGCAACGCAGTCCATCAAGGAGATCGCCTATCGACTGCACAACAAGCAGCTACGCAAGGAGCAGCATCAGCAGCAACAGCACCAGCACCAGCAGCTGCTCGAGAATACCTACAGCAATGTGCAGGCAGAGAAGCCCGTGCCGACGTCGTCGTTGACGTCGGCTGGCTACGCGCTGCATGGACACGCCAGTGGCAATGTGAACAGCTGCGCCGTGCATCATCCCCAGGCCACTCAACCCGCTCAGCCCACGAATCTCAATTGCATGTACCAGCAGCAGCCACAGGGCGGCGCTGCATTGATGACGCACTCGCGCAGCCTGGAGCACTATCAGGAACCGCATGCGTTGCTGCCGCATCGCCATTCCTTCGATCAGCATCCCAAGGACTGTGCTGCACTGCATGGCCATGCGCATGGGCATCTGTATGAGGCGCCCTATGATTGTCTGGACGGGCTCAGCATGGGCAGCAGTGTGTCCTACGCTGCTGTGGCCGGTGGTTATAATGCGCCCGGGAATCGCTATCCGTTGCCCTACAACATCTCGAGCCAGCTGAACGCACAGTATGCCACGCCCCACGATGGATACAGCAAGCCCGAACACAACACTGGGAATATGTACGCGAGCATAGGGAAGCCCTCGACGGTGCCACACAGTTGTGGCTACCACGGTGGGCCGATGGCCATGGCGACACCTGCGCCCTCGAGGCAGGCGGCCAATGCGGCTGCCATCGCCGCCATGCAGCACAGACAGAGCACTTATCCGCCGGATCATCATCTCATTGACTTCGACGACCGTGCCCAGCTGATGCAGCACGACTACAACGATCCGCGTCTCTACGAGGCGCGTCGCGTGCAGCCCAGCGTGCGCAGCCGCCAGCAGGGCGGCAGCCACGGCATGGGCAGCTCGATGTACGCGCAGGCGGGCTACGCTGGCGATGACTACGATGCAGTGGCCAATTTGCCGACGACGCTGCCGCAGGCACCGGCCCAGGATATGTACATCTATGCGCAGCCCGTGCCCAAGAGCAGTCGTATACGTGCACAGCTCGAGGCGGCGGACAGTGCACCGGCGGACAGGCAGCAGCAGCGACATCGGGAGTTGGTAAGTAGCTAGGCGATAGTCTCTTAGGAACGCTCACTAAAATTGTTTCTCATCCTCAGGACAATTTGGACAATAATCGCAAAACGACGCACAAGGAATTGAGAGAACGCATGGGCCAACAGGCCAGTGCGGGCGATGGACGCCATCTGAATCATCATCATCAGCAGCAGCAGCAACAGCAGCCGTTGCCGCTGCAGCAGCATCGTCAGCAGCGCAGCGAACGTGATATTATCATCTCGGACGAAACGAGCGACGACTTCACTGTGCCGAGCAGCAGCGCATCGTCGCCGCCGCTGATGCCCAAAGTGCAGGAGGGCGTCGGCAGCTTCGAGTCCTGGAACTATGTGTTCAAGAATCTGGAGCGTTCCGGCTACTCGAAGGATCTGGGCGATCGTGAGGACTTGCTGGTGCAGAGCTTGGACCTGGATTCGCTTACGCTGGCCAATGGTGGGCTGGCGCAGAATGCGCCCGCCGAGAAGCGACGCAGCGAGACGCACAGTCAGTCGGCAAATGTGGAGAAGGCGCGTACGCTGGAGAAGAAGCGCGAGGCGCGTGTGGTGCAAGCAGCGCCGCCAACGCAGTTGCCCAACAGCAGCAGTGCGGGCGTGAAGAAGGTCAAGTCCGCGCTAAAGACGGCCACCATAGACAATCGAGCCACCGGCTCGAGCAGCGGAACAGGCGCACGCAATCGCTTGAATCCTTCGACGGGCGCTGTGGCCAAGCAGCCGCCGCCGGTGTCGACGCAGCTAATTGTGACCAGTCCGAACGAGTGGAGCTGCCGGTTCTGCACGTTTCTGAATCCGGACACCAAGCGCATCTGTGAGATGTGCTATCGCAGCAAGGACTTCAACCTGGAGGCGGCTGCGAGCGTTTCGCATGCCTCGTCCACCTGTGTCTAGTGCGCGACTTGGCGAGAATATGCACATGGATCCGTGTACTCGGCAGCACACACGCAAGT
This sequence comes from Zaprionus bogoriensis, assembly GCA_035046045.1. Lineage (NCBI taxonomy): Eukaryota > Metazoa > Arthropoda > Insecta > Diptera > Drosophilidae > Zaprionus > Zaprionus bogoriensis. The sequence continues at coordinate 2,474,996 of JAWNOI010000066.1, read as the reverse complement.
GATATGAACACAGTATAGAGTTGGATATACATCTACAAACATACATAGACGTGCAAATGCAATGTATCTAAATATGTATCTATTTTTTATACGAAATTGTCAGTGCAACTTTACCGTGTGCATGTTTATAGGAAGGTTCTCTAGTCCCTAGTCTCTACGATTTCACACCCGCCACCCCCAAGACCTGCATTTGTACATAGGTACATAGACATACACAAGCAAACATACACATGCACACATGCACATGCACACACACACACACACACACACACACACACAGTAGTGCGTAAGTAATAATATTAATTGTCCTAAGTTTCGGTTAGACTCGTGTACACATGCTTTAATTAGATTGTAGATTTGTTTCCATTTGTTGTGGGCGTCGCTTTTGTTGCAAATGATGTGCCTACACCTGGTATAAGTCGTGTGTGTGTGTGTGTGTGTGTGTTACTAACTAGTTAATATAGCGTGCATGAGAAGAAACTTTGTAAATTTTGTAGTTTTATGCCAAGTTACGATATATATATATATATATATATATATATATGTACTGGGAAAGCAAAGTATATTTATTACGCGTATATACATATATATATTTATTGTATACTAGATTTAACTTTTCATAAACACCTTTACTACATACAATATAATCACATGGAAGAGAGAAGAGCATAAAAATGAATTCAACAAAGATCGAGCTAAACCAATGGAACCCCAACAAAATACACGTAGTACTGAATACCTTTTAACTTATTTGTTTTTATTAGCAGCTCCCTAACGATAAGAGTGAGAGGTCGGCACATGCTTAGCTGCATATAAATATATATATATATACATATATAGTGCCAGACACAAAATCTTTAGTTTCTTCCCACCCATCGCCCAACGCTACGAACAGAAAAGCAGACGAAAACTGAAAAAGAATGAAAAAGGAAAAAATACACTTGATTTGTTTGTTAATTGTTACACTGAAAAATGTTAAATAAAACCCTCAGCAAAATGGATAACACCAATATTTTTTTATAAGAGCTTACGCGAAACGAGAAACCAGATGAAATAAACAAAAACAGCAACAAAATGATGTACCTTTTGTTTAGTCGTCGTCGAGCTAAAGTCGCGTTGATTTACGCTTGATTTGTTGTTTGGTTGCACTATACACATATAGCAGCGAGATATGTAGTTCAAATTGTATCGGTTGAATTTAGCAGAAACCTAAAAAAAATACGAAACAATACGAAAACAATCAACAGTTAAGAATTCGATTTTCAACTTTACTAACATTACTAACTAAAAGTTTATAACAAATTACATACAAATTATATACTGCATACTAACAAAAATGAACATAATGAATTTATAGGCAAAACTCTTCCTAAAAATCCCAGCAATAAATAAAAATACAACTTTGAATTTTCGAGAAAAAAAAAAAAAACAGAAGTAAAAAAATAACAAATATACAACAAATTATAAAAACAAAAAAAAAAAAAAAAAACATGCGGCTTTTTAATACTGTAGGTGGCCGGGACTCAAAACTAGCTTTGAAACATGTTTCAAAATATATTCGGTAAAACAATATAGTTGTAAACAAATTTTAAGTTTTGTATTCTTTTCAGTTCAGTTTTTATTCGAAATGCTAAGGTTGTTAATACTGCTGTTACCATTGACCTGGGCCTACAACTACTGCAACAATGATACGCACTACTGCCAGAAGCTCGGACTGAAACACTTCATTTGCCAAATAAAGAAAGAACTGGTAAGTCTACGCGTTGCATGGAACGTGCTTCAAGTAACTCCCTAGCGAACGGCTGCAGAAACCGCATAGCGATCGGTCGAAGTTTGTTGGAGCCGTACCCGATACTTACGCAATGCGGGACATGATACTCTCGTATCACAATAAGTTTCGTGACGAGTTGGCCAGCGGCAATCTGAGGACGTCCAGCAACAAGACCTTCAAGCCGGCCAGACGCATGCGCGAGTTGATCTGGGACACAGAACTGGGTTATATGGCGCGCCTGCATGCCTCGACCGTGTCCTTCAAGCACACCAAGTGTCGTGCTGTTACCCGCTTTCCCTATGTCGGCGAAAATCTGGGCTTGGTATTCGTCAGTGCCAAAAAGCGTTCCATCAGGGAAATTCTTGACTTGACGGTCAAGAAGATGTTCGAGGAATACCGCGATGTCGAGGATCCCGATGAGCTAATCAAAAGTTTCAAGGGTGCTGGGTAAGTTCTATCTGATCAATATGCTAGCTGAATATGGCGCAAATATGGTGTTTTTTTTTCACTGCAGCTATCAGGCCTACGGCCACTTTACAGTTATAGCTAGCGATCGTGTTTCCCGCGTCGGCTGCGCGGTGGTGGCAGGCACTGATTTCAAAAATAAACCGGACAAGGGGTAGATGTTGCATGATGCTTGCATACTTTGGCCTAAATCACATGCGTCCTTGAACCCACAGCTTATGCTACTACGTGACTTGCCACTACGACTTTACCAACATGGAAGGAGAATACATTTACAAGGCCGGTGATCCGAGAAGCGCCTGCGACGACTGGAAGGCCTCCAAAAGTGGGGATTACTCGAACCTTTGCACAAATACCAAGGAGATCTTTCCGAAGGTTTGTTCTCTTTTAATACCATGCATTGCCGGAAAATTAAATCTGTACTTACCTTTAGGATCAGGGGGATTAACAGAGTCCGAAGGCCAACATTTTGAAGTTTTAATATCTGTATATGTATTTTACATTTATCATAATATATATTTTATATGTTACATTTCGCTTTCGAAACTAATAAATCTCTCTGCAGGCTATTTTCCAAAACAATTTGATGTCAATTGATCAGTTTCATAATATATAAATAGTTATGTATGTATATACTATATGTTAGCTTCAATATGTATCATATTTTGGGTTCTCAATTTCGTCTAGTTCGATTCGATTCGATAAGCAAAATAATTTCTAATCTAACGGCTAACAGACTTAGTCGGTGTTTTTTTTTTTTTTGTTTTTTTTTTTTGTTTTTACATTAACGAATGCGAACTCGAGTTTACGTTATATTTTCGATTATTCAAGTTGAATGCTTCGATAACTGCGCGAGTTGCAATTGCGAGTAGTGCTGAGGGGATTCGGACTGAAACCCGCTTGCCTATAGACAATTCGGAGTATGGTATAGTACCATAAGGGGGTATGAAGTTTGGATCGTTATGCTGTGCCTGCGAATGGGTTCCAAACTCAATTAGACAAATTGCGGACTGCAAGTTAATCGGCTTGCAAAACTTTCGAGACCATACAAAATATCAGACTAAATATTTGCGCTTCGTTTAAAAATATCAGCATACTATTCGTAATAAAAGTTAACTTCGTTTCGCCCACCCAACGGGGCTAGACTCTTAGTTTTCGTTTTCGTAATCGGTTTTATTATTATTATTATTTTTTTTTTGGTTTTCTTTACTACACACTTTCCCGGCACAAAAATGCCCCATTTTGCTCATTGTCTCGTTGCGTCGACTTAAACTACGGTTAAGTTCCCTTGATAATGTTGCGCACGTAATATGCCTACATATACTATACATATGTACGTGCGTAATCCTAGGCCACGGTTCGTTTGCCCTCCGATTTGCCAGCTACATATGCATATAGATCTATATAATTCTTCTTTTAGAAAAATATATACAAACTTCTCTGCCGATATCCTGCTACGAGCGTCTATCTTTGCTTTTCCGTAATAATTTGACCGTCTTCGATAAATGTGAAATTGTGTGGGACAAGCTCAAACGGTTTAAGGGTCTAAGAATATAGGATATTAGATGTAGCATAGAGAAGAGCTTGTTAATTGATGAGAGTTTCCCAAGAGCAGCTACAAATCAAATCGAGTAGCGCCCTGGCGGCATTGGAACACATTCAAGGATATTGAAAGTTCTTCGGTAAGGTGGGTTCTTTTTTTTTTTATAAAATCGAATCTCGCAAAAGGTTTACAACAAAATTCCCTTTAAAAAAATACAAATAGAGAACCGATTGAAAACTTCTCGAAAAGGTGACACACACTGTGATTCGTTATCTTCTAGCTTTACTTTGTATCAATTTGTTCCGTTTTTTTTTTTTTTTTTTTTTTTGGTTTTAAAGCCCGTCTGAGTGGGCTACCGTTTCAGATTATGCTAGTTTGACCCGATGCTACGAGAGTACTTCCAGTTTTACGAGCTAATTCGCAGTGCAACATTATTTCTACTTCGTTTGGTGCAAACAATTTTGTGCAGTTAACGCCGAAACTCGTTTGTGTCTCAATGCCAATTTGGATAACCAGCACTGGCTTTGGCTTTTGCTCTAGAAAACATTTAACAATTGTTCAGCAATCGCTTCGCTTCGCTTGCAGAGAAAACTGTGCCCAGATCTTCCTCCACGTGCCTTACAATATCTGGCATCCCGAGCCGTGCATCACTTCGCTGATGAACATGGGTGTGCCTGCTCCCAGGCCGCCGTCGGTTTTCTGGTGTTCGTTCTGCAAGAGGCAAGAGCGGAAAATATATTGAAATATTTAAATTTTATTAAAAGTGCAAAGAAATTGATTCTTGGCTCACATCATCGTAGTCGCAATCGAAGTAGTGACTCTGGCAGTCCATGCAGCGGCAGCTCTCGGACATCTTGCACGTGATGCCCCACTGCTTGGCCAGATCCTTGTAGATCTCCTTGGAGGTCTTGTTGCTCATCATCTCCGGCGTCAGCAGGCAGTTTTGTTCTTGCTGCTGCTGCTGTTGCTGTTGCAGCTGTCGTCGATCGCGACGGGAGCGCGATGCCACCGAGCCGGAGAGCGAGCCCGAGGCGCAACAGGCCTCGTTGCAGGACTGCGCATCGGAGCCATTGGAGCAAGCGGCTGGAATCACATAGAAATTGAGTGAGAATTCAACTGGAACTGCGACTGCGATTGCGACTCACCCTCGTTGCCGTAGCGATTCAGCAGCGGATCGTAGAAATGCTGACGCGCTGCATTGCTGGTGCTCGGCTCCTCGCCGTCCTCCTCGGAGATGGCCTGCTCGCTGCACTGGGTGCACTGCTCGTCCGTGCACGGCTGGAGCTGCTGCTGCCCGTCGAAGCTGTGCTGCTTGGCGCGGGCGGCGGCCATTTCGGTTTCCAGCAGGAACTCGTTGACGCTCAGCGTGCTCTCCTCGTTGTCGCTGTGCAGCTGCAGTTCGGTGACGCCTTCGCGGATCTGGCCGTGCGCCTGCTGCTGCATTTGCAGCTCCCCCTCGTTGTTGTTAATGTTGCTGTGGTTGTTGTTGTTGCTGCTGCGCCCGCCACAATTGCTGCTGTTGTTGTAGTTCTGCTGGCAATCGGGATCGTTGCAGATGTCGCTGTCGCTCTCGCTGTTGCTGTTGCTGTGGCTGTTGCTATTGCTGTTGCTGTTGCGCCTGTCATTGAGGCTCAGCTGCTCGAGGGCGGCACTCAGATGAGCTGCGCTCTGCCGCGAGCTGTTCGCCGAGCTGCGGCGACTGTTCTGATTGGGCGTGGCGCTGTTGTCCGACGACAACTGGCGCTGGTGCTGCGATAGGCGTGTGTTCTACCATCAGAAAGAGAGAGAGAGAGCTTTAGTATTTGTATTTAAGTATATATATATACTAACGCCTACCTCTTCTAGCACATACTCGTACGTGGGCGGCGGCGTGGTGGGCAAGTTGTTGCTGTCCGCGGTCGCCTCGCTGATGCACGGCGTGCGACTCTGGTTGACGTAGCCTGCAAAGAGGTCTGCGTTTTAGCTCTTGTTGCAGCTCAGTGCCAGTTTCCCACTCCCATAAGGCCTGCCCATGCAATAAGCATAATTTTTATATACCCCAAAACAAAATCTAATGGCTTAATTAAACGAAAATGTGCTTCAGCTTGAGCGTCTCTTCTTTCGTTGATTTTTTGTAGCAATGGCGGACTTGACGAAGTGAACGAATGCACTTGCATATGAAATGAACTGCAATGGAACTAGTCCTGGTTGAACTGGCTCAAAACTAAATGCCAATAGTGAAACTACATTTGGAACAAGTTCAAGTTCAAGTGAGCTGACTCAGAAACAGCTCGCGCTTAAAGCGTTCTTCTTTCGTTGAGTTTTTTATAGCAATGGCCGACTTGAATGCTTAACGAAGTGAACGAACTGAACTCGCAGTCAATGCATTTGCATATGAAATGAACTTCAATGGAACTAAAAACTAAATTCCAATAGTGAAGCTACATTTGGAACAAGTTCAGCTTAAGTGAGCTGGCTCAGAAGCAGCTTATCGAACTTGCTCAAACAGAAATGCTAAGCATGGAACTTGTTCAAATTAAAATTGATCTGTTAAAATATGTTCAGATCAATTGAGCGAGCTCAGACGCAGCTTGAGCTGCTAAAAGCGAATAGTGTCCAATAGAATAGGAACCAGCTCAATGAAAAAAAAAAAAAACTTGAATATGGAACTAAGTGCAAACTAGTGCTTATTGAACTAGCTCAATTGGAAATATTTTTTATAGAACTTGTTTGAATCAAACTTATTTAGCTCAGTTAAGTTGGCTCAATTGTTATTCGATTTAATTAAAAAATATACAGAATAGCATAAAATAGAACCGGAACAAGCTCAATGAATTTATGTCTGCAAAAATTAAATTTTAACTTTCAATAAATGAATAAAAATGAGTTATAACATAAATATGAATGATGAAAATTGCTAAAGAAAAAGCAGTTGAATTTCGAATATTTAATAGGGTACTCGTCAAATGATTGCGTAGACATAAATATTCGCAAATGAATTTCGCAAAACAGTGAATACATGGCGCACAGCTATTGTTCAAGCATTAAAGACCCCCAAGTGCAGGTGCTGGAGCTGATTGATTGCAAATTTTTGGGTCATGCATTGTGCAAGTGAAGACAAAAGAGTTGCCGAGCTTGCGAGTTGCCGAGAAACAAACGACGCCCCCTCAGTTACAGGGTATACATGCAGGCAGCGTAAACCAATTGAAAAGAGAGAGGGGGGGGGGTGAGGTTGGCGTTGGCGGCCGTGTACTTATGATGAGCATGTTGGAAGGCGCTGGGCCCGTTCTTACCCATACGCAGACTGTTGGAGTTGATGCCAGTTGCCTTGCTCGAATTCGGGGGCAAGAGAAGCTTCCGCTCGCTCATCGAGCCGAGGCTGTTGCAGTCGGCCGAGTCGATGGTCGAGCTGCTCGCTCCGACTGCCTGCTGCTGTGGCTCCTGTTCGTGGTGCTGTTGTTGTAGCTGCTGCTGCTGTTGCTGCTGTTGCTGTTGCTGCTGCTGCGTGCCGAGCAGAGCTTCGTTCACTGTCGGATCTGGATCGTGCTCCTGCGATGTGCTCGTGCTGCGTGAGCCGCCCATGCGGAACTTCAGCTTGAATGGCGCCATGTCGATGGGAGTCGCTTCCGTGCTCAGACTGAACTCGATTCTAAGCGAGCATTTGACGTCGTTGCGTTGCTGGCAAAGTCTAAATCGAGTTGGACAACATTGATGCAAGGAAGAAGTGAAGAAAGAGAGAGAGAAAGAGAGAGAGAGAGAGAGAGAGAGAGAGATGGACAGATAGAAAAGTAGAGCGTGAGGCAAGATACGATGGAGGTTTATCTGCAGTTACAATACCACACGAATTACAGTCGAACAATGTCGCATGCAAAGTTGAACTAAAACTTGAATTTGCATAAAACACTTTAATTTACCTGCGAGAGCGGCACAGAGAGACAGAGAGCTGTAAATAAATGGGAAATGGCAAGATAATTGAAATTGATAATTAAGAGCAAATGCGTTGCTCTACGTTTTTGTCTACTTATTTTGCAATTGATTAATTGGCGCACTGCGAATGCCTGTGCGAGTCCAAATGCGATAATCAGCGCAGTTTTTCTTGCATACTCATGGGCGCCGCGAATGATTAATGCGATTGGGAGCTATAAATACGCAAATTGACAGCAGGACTCGCACACACACACACACACACACACATGCACACAGATACAATGCTACACTCACACAGACAATGAACACGTGTCAGCCCAGGGCGCGCGTCGGCCATTATGAACGGCACGTGCCCGAAACGGGCAGACGCATTGCTCATACGCCCCGTCGTACGTCGTACAGCTGCACATAAGCTTATGTTTATTAATTGCTCGCGTTTTGGCCACCTACTTTCGCCTACACACAAGCACTTATGCACCTGTTAGCTGTACCCCCCTCCCCCTCCCCCCTTGCCACTCTATCTTAGTAGTTTTTTAGTGCACGACAAGTTGTAGCGAAATTTGGCGCGCACTTGCTCCGCTTTCCGCTTGTTCAAGCTGGCACGCCGCGCTACCTTCCGGCCAGCTATCCCCGTCTCTCGAGCCAGCAAGTGCCTTATTGTCATGCAGATTACACGAAAGCCACTTAACGCTTAGAGCTCATCCGAGGCGCGTGCTGCGCAGACCTGGTTATTATTATGCTTATTACCTTGGCGCACAAGCCGAGGCGAAAGAAAACTCATTTCCTTTTCTAAGTTTGCACACTGCTCCTGCCCCTGCTGCTGCTGCTGCTGCTGCTGCTGCTGCCTCGACAATCAGTTGTGAGTTTAAAATTCAGCATATTTGCCAACAATGAATTCTAATTGCTATTGACTCGGCAAACAGATTTGCCCCGACACGGCAGCAAATCACTCGAGCCTCGTATTTATTTGCCTCGACACGCTCCGTTGATTGCTTGTGAAATCACATTCGTTTCGATATACAAATATATTCATAAGCCACTCACTCACCCACACCCGATACCCAATCAATTCTTGAGCCTGTCACTCGCTGGCGATAAGCCCACGCCTCTGGCCCGTGCTGCAAGTTATGCAGTTGAGGTCGCGTTGCGACACGTGTGGGTGCCGCTCAAGTTGCTCTACTGAGGATGTTGCAATGTTGCCTGCAACGACAATTGACAATTGATTTTCCTGCTGCAGCACTTCAATTTCAGAGTTAGTTATAGCTGGATAGATGGGGAAAGCAAGGAAGCGGGAGCCTCTGCAGCAGCCTCTAAAATTACACTTCGACTTCCATTCGCGCCGTTGCCTTGGGCCATGTAGCTCGCTAACTATGCTCTCGACGGCCTAATCTATTAATAACTCAAGCTAACTGGGTCACAGCTTAAATTCGGTGCACTTGACAGCTTGATAGCCTCATGAAATATACAAATCGAACTGCATATTCCATGCGCAGTGCAAGTTCCCATCGAAATAACTCGTAATTAATTTGTTTTTTTCGCCCCCGCAAGAAGATAAAGTGTTTTGACAGAGTTTTGTAGTTTTGAAATTGAGCAGTGTTGCGCTCTGCGATTTATATACGAGGGTCGTTCAATAAGTCCTTAGAAAATCCGAGCGAAGAAATCCGAAATCCTATTTTTTGGACGGGTTTTAAAATGTTGGAAAAATGATTGGCAAAGTGTGTAGAGCTAAAAGGGGACTATGTTGAAAAATAAAAAGAAATTCTGCAAAAACAGTGTTTCTATATTTATTATTATTATTTATTTATTTTTTCTAAAGACATATTGAACGACCCACGTACCATTAGTATGCTCACGGAACTTCTCGCTGAAATGGAAATACCATTAAGTATTTTCAGTGAGTTGCTCTCTGAAATTGATATGTCGTATTGCCCATAAAGTATTATGACCAAACATTTTTCTGAAATTAAATGCTGTGCTATCTGTAAAGTATGCTGAGAGAACTTGCCTCTAAAATTGACATACATAACGCATTGTATTGCCTCTAAAAGTGCACACACATTAATGCAGGCAACTCTTCGCTCGAAATATTTTAAAATGGCGCATATTATTGCCGGAAATGAATTGCAAATTGCGTCAGGGGTGGCGGAGAGCATGTGCATATATAGTATATACAAGTCATAAAATCAAAATGATGAGTTTGGCCATAAAAATAAAAAAACTGAGGCAACTGTTGCATGTCATAAACTGAAAGGAGCTGGCCGTACGGTATGTCTTTGCAGGCCAAATGAAATGGACGCGTAAATAATGAGCGCAGCCCAACCAAACCCAACCCAGTCCAGCCGAACCCAACCATTCCGACCTGGAACGGCAGCAGGACAATTACAGAAACGAGAAGTTCATTGTTTGCCTCTGATATCATGCGCGTCCAGTGGGCAAATAAACGCACAGGTCTTCGGCTCGAATGATGATGGAACTGCGCCCGGGCTGTGGCATGGCATGGCGTCATCAGCAGCAGCAGCAGGCAGGCAGGCAGGCAACAGCATAGAAGCAGGCGGCGAGTGGGGGAAGGGCGCACATATTGAAGTGAAATTAACACGACGCAGTTACAAGAAACTGAAAACGCCATGGACACAGCGAGAGAGACAAACAAACGAGCAGATCGACAGACAGGCAGAGAGGCTAAGAGACAGAGCGACAGACAGACGGAGAGACAAACAGACAAACAGACTGTCGAGCAAACAAATAATTTGAGGCGTAGGTGGGCCACAAAGGGCAGCGGGAGCTGCGGGCTGAGGGGCAGACAGAGACAACACTGATGGGTCCTGTCCTGTTCCCCCTAGAAAACTGATATCTAATTGAGTAAACACAAAGTGAATGACCATGAATTAGCCCGAGGGCTGGCAGAGGGGGGTTTGAGTAGAGCATAGGAGCGCCCGAGCGGACAGACAGGATGGAGCTATCAATTTATTTATTGTGCTCGCAGCCTTGTGTCATTCACATTTCCACACAGTTGTCACTGGGCTCTGTTTTTGGGTCCTGCGGGTTCTGGGTCCTCTGTGTGCGCTGCCATTGTCTGACATTTGAGAGCGGTATGAAAAATCGAAAAGCACACACATGACACAACCTTGACGCGAATGCAATTGTCCTGCGGATTTTTCGCACTTACCTTGCGCCACCAGAAGCGTTGCCCAGGCCGAGCGAAGCCTCTGCGAACACTTTATAAACAATTGAAAGCGTTGACTGTCGCGACTGCAGTTATTTATGCAATTTACTCTCTTTAGTTGCTCAATTGTTTTTCGCACTTTTGGGGTTTTCCTTCGCACTGCGTTAATTCACTTGAAATCTGCCCACAGACTGTGCAAAGTTTGGCCTGCACGCAAGCTTTTTATTATCCTGCGCTCACGGCGCGGCGGAGCTTTCAAGCTCTGGCGCAAGCACAGCGCGTGCGCCTTGTGAGCTTCCGGCATCTGCCGGAGCGACAATGTTTTTCTTCGTTTGGCACCTCGCACGCTGAATCCTTGGCAGTCCTGCTTTGGTATTGCCATTCGCGTGATTAAATCTAGCAAAGCTTTTCTACAAACCATGTCGGAGCAGGCTTATGATACGGGCACTATTTATGGTCAAATCTTTTTTATAAGAACCGAAGCTCTTGAAGATCGATGGCGCGTAATTCACTCTCTTGCTACATTACGTACTTTATAAGCCTATTTGATTGCTTGATTCAAATTTTGGTGCTATGCCGCCAAAAACGGAATCTGTTATGACAACAAGTTGGCAGCACTGCGTGCAGTACTTAAAAATAACGACAGTGACCGGCCAAGCATCGATGCTTTCGATATCGATATTTCTGCCGATCTTTCTGCAAGAAGTGTGTACACACTGCTTTGTTGCAATTTGAGCGGCAAGAAAAGAAAACAAGCAAATGAATCTCAATATTAGCAACAGTTTTGGTTTGACTTGCAGGGTAAGATGCCAAAATAAAGGAGTTAATATTATAAAAATCTAAAAAAACGTACTTAAGGTACTGGAAAAACAATGTGAAAGTGCGCAAGTTGCCTCCAGCGCAGCCTACAATTTTGCGGATCTGCTCAAACACCTCAATGCAAAGGAAAAGGTAAACAGAGTCAAAGTTGCTCAAGCTTGATTCTAATTATTTTTTATTTATTTCTTTTTATTTTAATTTCAGCTTTTATTATGCAAATACTTCTGCCAACTGCCACTGAATGTGGGCAGCTTTCGCATGCTGCGACAGCTGCAGAGTTTGCGAATTTTGACTGCAACCGAATACGTTTGCAGGTAAGAATTTTATTATAATGCGGGAATTATATAGATTCTTAACCCAGATCTGCGACTTGCAGCGTAGAGAACGAGGAGCAGCTGCAGCTGATTTTGATAGAGTTTCTGGAAAGCGAACCCGAGCTGCTGTCCAATCTCTTTGTCTCGGCACTTTATAGTAAGTGCTTCAGGCTGCAGATATTGTATGGTATATGGAACTTGATCTGATTTCTATATAGATCCCAGAAACGCAGTCAGGCTAAATGATGTGCTTGAGACAGCGCTGCGAAATCTCTACGGTGCTCTGGCGGAGAATCCCAAGTTGAGCAGTCTGAAGTACGTGGAACCACTGTGCAAGTCTTTACCAGGTGTGTGTGTGCTCTGCAGCTTCGACTCTCTTATGCTTCTGCTCCGTTCCAGCTGAGGTACTAGTCAACGTCTGCATGCAAATGCATCTGAGCATCTTGCTGGAGCTGCACGACTCTGAGGATGTCAGTCAGGCGTTTCAGCATTTCAGCGCCTGGATAAACGAGGGCGTCGACGAGCTTGGGTTTATCAAATGCCTGACGGGCAAGGTGCGTGTTAAGCAGAGCAGGGTTTAATTGGCTAATATCAATATGCGCTTTCAGCTCTTTGGTGCACATCATCAGGAGGCGCTCAACTATCTGTTCAAGCTGTCCACAACAGCGCACTTCAAGCACTGGAAGTTCTACCTGATACTGATGCAGTCCATAGCCAGCTGCGCCAACGCGGAGACCACGACATTTATCAAGAGTATATACACTGAATATATACTATAATTAATATATATATTTAATTAGTATACTATTATAGAGTACCTGAAGAATCGTGTGCAGCACGTGGCCAGCCTGGGCTGCCAGCTGTCGCTGCTGCATCTGCTGCTCACGGCACGCGCTGCCACCGCCAGCACCATGAACATACAACAGAATCTGGACAACTATGCACAGTGGTACAAGCAGAACATAGGGGAAATGTCCTACGCCCTCAGCACGGAACAGTTTCAAGTGGTGCTGAATATGCTGGAAGATTCCGTGCACTACGAAATGGAAATCGATTATCTTGAGGTGCGCATTTCTTGCAATTCATTGTCCTATCTCAATTCCAAGCACGTATCTTCTAGATTCATGCTGCAATCGCCATCTCGCCGGGCGGCAAGCTCGTGCAGGCCTACAAGAGCAAGTGCAAGGCGCATCTGGCACGCCTGAAGGCTGCGAGCAGGCAGAAATAGCTGCGATTGGAAGTCAACAATAATATATTTACACACCGTATACACCAAAGCCTAAGAAGTACATTGTACATTTATAGTTTCTGCGAGCGCTCCTTGCCCGCCAGCGGCTTGTTGCGCTCGTCCCAGAGCGTGACGCCATCGCAGGCGCAAATCCTCTTGAAGTTCTGCAGTATTCCCGCGGAGCGTGCAATTATGCCACAGGCAATTCTATTACGAAAATGGCATATCATTATTACTGTGTACTTCTCGCGGCTTATCTGTGCGCGTGTACCTGTCACCTGAGTTGCCATCGATGAGACTCTGTGCGTTGCCGCCGCCTCCCAAGTCGTCCGCATGGGACGTGATGACAACGGCTCGACCGATGATATCCCAGATGTCCAGTGCAGGATCTACAAAGCGGAATGTTGCACGTCCAGTCTCGTCGGCGCGTATGTTGCCCAGATCGCCGGCATGTCGATGCGATGCGTCTGATTCGGGGCTGCCGTGATGAGATTCGCGCGGATTGTAGTGTGCGCCAACGGAGGCACAGCCCTGGGACACGTCTCCGCTCTCGTGTATGTGAAAGCCATGGAGTCCCGGCTCTAACCCATCTACCACGCCGTCCACAACAACTCCGGCCTGTTGGCTGCCTATGGTTGTGAAGCGCACGGCGCCCTGCACCGGGGTTTTGTCTACTACGCAGCCGGTTGTATTGATTAGCGCTACAGCCGATTGGCCCCCGAAACCGGAGAGCACTGCCTGTCGGCCTGTGCTCTCGATTCTATCCTGCACCTCGGACCAAGGCTTTGTCGTCTGCACAACCACTCGTCCCTCCTTCGAGTCAATCTCAATGTGACCTACGCCCTCGAGGGCGCGTTGCAGGCTCTCTACACATGCCTTGTCGTCTCTGGTTATTTTTACAGCAAATTCGATCTAATAATGCGAGTTGGTAAATGATAATAGCTCCAGAAGTATATACAGCAAAACTTTACCGAAGTGGCGCTCATCGCTTTGACTCGGCGAGGAAAATAAAGACTTACAATTAATTGTTGTTTGGCGAGCGTGTTTTGTATATCGACAGCGCCTATCGATGCCTAGAAGTTTCCATCTAGGGTTGCAACTGTTACGCAGAGCATCGATACTAATATCGATATCTCATTTTAATAATCGAGATGCGCAACGAATAATTTTAAATTTAAATATATTTTAAAAAAATATTAGCACTCTAGCAAGTTAAATTATTCACATTTTTTTTATTTAATCTGTTAGTCGTAAATCATTTAACAATATAGCCAAAATGTACATAACAAATTCAAGACATGACGAAATTCTTTTCAAGTGTTTGTTGCCTTGACGAGGCAACAACAAACAAAGAGAAAAACTAAACTTCAAGCATTTAGATTTAATTACCTAAGCTATTTTATTGCAACTTAAATTTATAAATATTTACAAGTATTTACAATTATGAATTCCTAATCTCTATCTAGTAAATATACTTTATAAAATCACACAGTTTCCAACTTTGGGAGGCGCACACAGACGGAGTGGGGCTTCCGCTGCGCGGCCGAGAGTGGCACAGGAATGTTGCATCGACAGCGTAGGCGCAGGACTTGAACGCTTGCGTTTCGCATGCTGTGAGCATTGGGATTACATTCTACGGGTGCGACTGCTACGCCTGGATCTGGGCTGCACGCGAGGTCGACGGTTCCGGCTCCACAGAGCTGGCCGTGACCGCTGTGGCCGCCGAGGGTGATGGGGCGAGCGCCTCGACATTCGGATTTGGATCGTTCTCCGAGTATGGCGGCGCTGGTAGCGCGGCAATGCCAATGGGACTGGACTCAAGGGTGGGCGAGGGCAGAGCTGCTGCTGCTGATGTCGGTGTGGTTAGATTGCACATACGCATGACCTCATCGTAGCTCGGCAGGTCTTTGTCGTCCTTCTCCAGTTGCTCGCGTATGCGTGCCGCCTCCTGGCTGTTCGGCTCAATGAAGAATATGTCTCCGAATCGGTTGTGCTGCCGCCCCAACTCCACATTGTTCTGCCGATCTGCAAGTAGACACGCAAACAAACACACACACACACAAGGCAAATCAGTGATTAAATAATCGATAGTTGGTATATGACATAATAGAGATGACACTGATTTCAGTACCGAGTCGATTGCGTTGGCGTTGCCGCAGGCGGTTCAACGTCATCGATTGGTGCATACGCATTGCCAACTATGGGGGGAGTAAACAGAGGCAGAGAGTTACGAATATGACTTGACGGTAGTGTCGAATAACTGCTGGCTAATTACGTATATCATTTGGCTTATGACCAAGATGGCGAATAGCAGACCGAGCGCCACAATTAAGTTGCTTGTCAAAGACATATTGCGATTCAAACTGAACGCGATTCTATTGCCTTTGCTGAAAAAAACAGTCTAATAATAATAATAAACAACGCCCGTTCAATGGTGCTGAGTGCTCAAATTGCCGAGATTAGATAAAGCCCCGCCTTATGCGTATTTGGCACACGGTTCCGTACCATTTAAATTTCGCTGCTCATTCTGATATCGATATCGATTCCGATTGGTCTCTCTCTGTCGGCGTAGGCGACCCGGCGGACAGATCTTGGCGAGCGTTCGGTTCTCGATGCGCACGTAGAAACAAAACACGGGCAGGAACAAGAAAAAGAACAGTGCCAGGCCCACATAGATGCCCATATGCAGCCCGAACTCTGCTCCGAAATTCATCGTGTTATCGGATTCGAGCGTAATCGATGACGAACTTGAAGTGGCAGTTGAAGTTGAAGTTGAAGTCGAAGCCGACGCATAATTTCAGCACGACCGCAATATGCAAGCGTACGGCGGACACTAATCGAAGCGTCTATATACAGACGACAGCTATATGGAAAGGAGCACGTGTGCGTCTGTATGCGTGATTTGTAGCCGTGTGTGTGTGAGTGTGTGCTGGCACTTGTTTCAGCTGGGCGATAAGATTATGTGTATACAGCCCCACGCAGTACGATATACGAAGTTGCTAAACTAACGACAAATCTATATACCATACATACTAACATACACACACATATGTGTGTGTGTGTGTGTGTGCGTGTACTTAAGTGTAAGTATGTGCTCCTTAGATGTTCGCTAAGTAGTCAAGTGATTCCAATACACACACACACACACTGCCAACAAAATCGATCCAAAGCGCACTAATACACTTACATTGGCGTCGTCGTGGCCACGCAGCAGCGTTGGTAGTACGGGGCACAGGACAACAGCATCTGATAATCCAGATAATCAGACACTATCAGAGAGAGAGAGAGAGAAATGCAGCTTTACAGCGACAAGCAACGAAGGCGGAGGCGACTACGGCGAATCTTTACCTGCAGCACGACATAGGCCGAGAAGCCGAGGATCAGGACTATGATAAAGAAGAAAATGGGTCCCACATCCATTAGGCAGCAGGTGCGGTACAAGACTAAAACAAGTAGGCTTATCACAGACATAATTAGCCTGACTCGAACGCCTTATCAGTCTTCAGGTACTTCAAGTCAGCGAATGACTGAGACGAATAGCAACAACGTGCAAGAGAGTGACAGAGAATGAGAGAAAGCGAGAAAGAGAGACAGAGAGAAATCAACTTTTTAAGTACTTTCTGAACAAGCTATACGTCCTTGTTTCGCGTCTATATACTTATTTTGTATGTCATGCATATTATCCATAGTAAATCAGCGAAATTGATATAATGTCATATCAAGCTACTAAAATCGCAATCTTAACTGAGATCAATTTCCGTTTCGCTTGATAGTAGCCTAGCAATATATCAAGAATAGGTATAGGAATATGGTATCCTGATTCCATTTGAAGCAATATCACAGAGATCATATTACATACCATACGCGGGCGGTGGCTCCAGCTCAATATCCCAAGCGTGAAGCTGAGGCACAGTCTTGGAGCAACAGGCACGGCATTTAAATATAAGCAAATATACTACGTACTTGAATACAAATAGGAAGGAAGTGATTGCCTTGGTCAGGAGAGTTCAGTATTACAGCTTAATAGCATATTACCATTATAATGGCGAATAGGACTGGAAATACCACACCTATGCCTATGAACATGATATAAATAGCCGCTGGCATTTCGATCGAAATGAAAGTTTTCGTATTCCGTTGGGTTCGATAGGACAGAAAGTACTGAAACGCAAACGCTGTGGGAGCAGAACAAACCTTATCAGGCACCATACAGTACGTAGAACCGGGTGTACCAGGTGCTGCAGTTTTATACAACTTTTCGGTTTAAATTGCTCTTCAGCTGCGACCAGTTAAAATGGCCAATTCGAAAGGGAGAAATTGCTTATCACAGCTAGCGAAAATGTGCCACGATTAGATTAGATTAGGCGGCGCAAAACACATGTAAGGAGCGGCATATCCTTTCGCGAATCGCACCATCTACATATGTGTGTATACTATACATACCCTCGCGCGGCTGCCACAACTCGTAGCAGGCCCAGACGGAGCAGCGCAGGCAGCAGCAGCACAGCGCACACGCGAGGAACAGCAGAAAGACGCCCGAGAATATGGAGAGAACGTCGAGCATTTTTCTAGTAAGAGCGCCAAACAAAAATTCAAATCGCTCAAATGGAAAGTGGAAAGTTTTCACTCTATGCTAATGCGCAGACGGACGCAATCACACATCACTCTGCACAGAGACCGGTAGCCAACTGTTCGTATCAGCTCAACTATACGGCTATACGGACAGGTAGCTGGTTACCCGGTACCTGCCCAGTTGAGTTTCCTTCACTCGAGTGTTTCGCACTGTCTGATACGTGGGTTCAATGCGATAAGATAAGATTTGCATCATTTGGCCGGGGCATGTGTGTTGAAATTGTGAGCATTCGGAGCAAGGAGTATCACAAAAATGTGGACATTCATAAATTAAGAGCTCATTAAAATAAAGAAACCAGAAAACATGAACAAAAAACAACACGAAGTACGGAAGCATTTTAGATTAGTTCGCCGCGTGTGTGCGAATTAATTTGTTGTTAAACCCATTAATTGTTACACAAACGAGACGACGAGGCGCATAAATCTCTTACAGGCCTGGTCTAACTGCGGCTACTTAAGCATAGGTGGCCAAAACTTGAAAGAATTGCGCAACAATGCCGGGGAAAACCTCTTTTCACATGCTCACAAAGTTGTGAACTTGTGAGCTTGCGCGCAGCTCGAGGAGCCCCAAGGCCAAGCGAGCGTTTCCACTCGGAACTTGTTCGCATTTCCTAATTGCGTCGCCCTTAGAAATTTCGAGCTAGTTCCACGACTGCACAATTTCATCGGCAGTTTTGCAATCGCTGCAATTGCGAAGTTAATCCCGCTCGCGTTTCGATTCCGTGGGTTCCTATCGAGCAGCGATTGAACCGTTGAGAAAAACAAAACAAATCTGCCGAGATAAGGCGCTTCAAAATATTTGCAGGCTATTAGGCAAATCCGAACCTTTCGGTGTTCACCTTAATTATCAAGTGAGCGATTGGCGCTCTCTAATCATCAATCATTGTGAAGGGTGCGAAATCGGAAACGCGATAAAATTTAATGAATGACTGAACGGAGTCTCGAAGTCGAAATCGAAGTCGAAGTCGAATTCGAACACGAACGCGAACGCGATCAGCTCACCTCCAGCTGCTCCGGGCGGATCAATGCGTATGTGCTGCAGCACACGGGGCTGGTCACGCCCCCGGCGGGACTGCGACATTGGCAGCGGAGGCTGATCAACAATGGGCTTGCGCATGGCGCAGACACAACACAACTGCAAAGATCGAAGGTTAGGAAAGCGAGGAACGCGTTTGACTTTCAGTTGGTGTAACTTACGCGCACCAGAATACACAGGGTCACTAGAACTATGAGCAGCACTATATACAGGCTAACATCGACGGGCATATTTCGACGCGAACTTAATAGAACTTTTATCAAATCAAACGAAATTCCGTACGGACAAGTCGACACGCACAAGTCGCAAGTCGTTGCTTTAAACTGGCGAATGGAAACTTAATTCGACGGACAGTAGGAAGAACAGAACTTTGTCTTATCAATATTGCAAATGGGGTGTGATTAATGATATATGTTATGTTGTTATATACTATTTGTATTTGTCACGTCAGAGCCGCATATTATCAGGCGCAGGCAAGGTGTAAAACAAATGAAATTGGACTATAAACCTAGAGGGTGATGTCGTACGAACCCGTCGAGTTTCCGTCCGCTAGTTCCAATGAGTTGTCGTTGTAATCCTGCGATCTGCTGTTGCGAATACTCATAACGCACAACTATTGGCAAAGAGCGGAGGAAAGAGAAGAGTCAAAAGAGACACTCTTAATTTTTATAAGTGTAGATCGTTGGGGAAAATGGGGGAACTCACAAACGTCAACAAGATAATCAACAGGAAAATATAGAACACATCGGCCAATAGCATTGTCCGCTGTCTTAGGTTCGTGCGAACCGATCGAAGTATTAGAACTGACAAGTATCAGCTTAACAATTCGCATGTGCTTGGAAAGGAATAAGCGAGTTATGCACGTATATTGCCCCCTATTGACACACTCTATAATTGGAGCAATAAGAATAGTTATCTTATCGCGGCACTTGGGAAGCTTTGCGAAGCTTTCCACGCTCGCTGTGGGGTGTGTTTCGAGCGGCCTTAATCTTACCCTCCAGTGCCAGGCGCAACATCATTTCGCGTCGCATCAAGACCCGCCGGTTCCATACCTCCAACTTGAGTTTGACCAGCAGATAGCACTCCTTGAGAGAATGTCGAAATTGAGGCGACTGGAGCTATGAAGCTGACGACGCTTACCCGAAAAATCAGCGCCACAGCAATCCCAATGAGAATGCCACAGAACCAAAATTCCGTGTACATTTGTATGAAAGTATCACCGTGTAATTTTGACAGTTTGGCTAACTATTAATTGAGAGGTATATCGAGAAAATTCTAAAACCTATTTCATGTTTTGACTACTGAAACGTAAGCTGCTCGGAGCACTCACCAGCTTCAGTCAGCTCCTTGCTGCACAGATCCCAATAGCGAAACGGGCCAAGGTAGGTCTTTAAAAGCGAAGACTCAATCTATTAATGGACCACTTTTCTTTCGTCGAGTAGCGAGTCCAACTTACCCGCAACAGTATAAGCAAAATCAAGAGAAATGAGACGAAGTAATACCATTCCATGAGACCCATTGCGAGTATAAGTCTTGAGTTTGGGAAACAAAACGCTCTGTCGGCCGAGCGGACAACAAGTGAATGCAAATCAGATTGGGAGGCATCGTGAAATCTACCCATCAGCCGGGTTATGCTAAGTTACAATACAAAACAAGATAAGCGCCTATGATTAGAGTTTTACTGCAGTTTGCTCAAGTCGCTTGATGCTGCTATTTTTAGATGATTTACGTCCATCACACTCTGTTCGTTATCTCTGGAGCTTACCGTAAGTATAAACTTCCCGCTGCGGACGCCCTTGATGTGACTCGCTATGGGCCGCCATACATGCTTTTATCGTTATCTTGGGGAAGGGAAAGTTCCTTAACGCCGCGCTTCATATTGATCGTTGTATAAGCTCACCCATAAAATAAGTAGAAACACCATCAAGAAACCCGTGATTATCTCGCAATAGTCCTGTATCATTTTACGAGCTATAAACTATACGCAAATGTTGTCCCACTGCAATGACAAGTTTATAGCGACTGTCCAAGCAATATCATTTTAATCTATTGTTTGGTTTTATCTGAACAATTCTTTTTAAGCCCGTGACTCGCAAATACAAAAGCTTTGCTATCTAATCTAATCTAATAGCCCCACATATGGGATAATCGATTACCGATTCCAATCTAGCAGACGAGTAAGCCAACCGGGTAAAGTGAAGTGAAACGGTTAAAAAAAAAACTATAAACAAGTAAGGCAGAGAGCTTTCGGCATTCCTTTGAGTATAATCGTACTATGAGGTCGTAAAGTATATACAAAGCTTACCATCTGAACTGTCCGTTTCGTCAGTTCTTCTGGATTGCACGGGGGTCTCATCTGACTGATTTGCCTTGCCACATGCTTTGAAAATGAGCTTTGCAAACGTGGGAGAGATTCTTTAGTAAAGACACCTTTCAGATCGGCGTAATAATGTCTCACCCAAATGATGAATATTATGAGCAATACAAAGACGTAGAACACATTGAAATATTCATCGGCCATTGAAACGGGCGATCGAATAAAAGACAAAACAACGACAATCTGTGCTGGCAGCCTTATGACGACTGTCTAATTATGATTGTGCCATAGGACTTATCGTTTTTCTTTTATCTATGGCTCTTTTGTGAGCTTATGACTGGCGTGATTAAAAAGCTTCGCTATCTAATCAAATTCGACAGTTAATTGATTCCCGATCCGCAGTTTACAACAAGGCACAGCTAGATCGAGCTAAGTGCGGGGAAGAACTAAGCAGCGATTGTAAACTATATTATCCAGGGGAAGCCTATGTCCAATTTCCATTCAACACTTCAGTTTTTACAGCTTACCATTCGAAACTTCATTTCTGCTGGAAGCTTGTCGGGGCGGTTGGGTGCCTCGATTCCTTATCTTGACAACGATCTTAGCCATACACTTGGGGAACAAATGAATTACTCATTGATGTCATCTATTATTTGCGTCAGTTGCAGCTCACCCATATCAAAACGACTATTATGATAACCGTAATAGCGAAAATATCCAAAAACGAGTCGCGCATTTCGGAACCAATAAGTTTTTTAAATATTTAAACAAAACGAACGACAAACGGATTGCACAACTTTTTCACGACTAGTCGAAAGAGCTGCCTACTGTCAGTCATTATCACACTTCTCTCGCAAATCTATTGCTTTATATAAATGGTTTATTATCTAATCGTCGAGCCCCGCTATCGACACAAACGGGGGGACTGCAGCGAATAGCGACAGCAACTATTTAGTCTGCAGAACTTACCATTGGACGAAGGACCAGTCGCTTGGCTCTGGTTCGCAACAACCTTTAAAACGGATGGACAATATTAGCAATCAAATTGGTGTGAAAGTTGAGGAAGATCTTCAACAACTTACGCAGCTAACCAGGCACACAACAAAGATGACAGCAATTGCAGTGCCCAGAAAGAGTATAAACATTTTCGATACTCGATGCGGGTCCCAGGGACATGCCGCTTTTGCTCACTTGCCAATGTAAAACCAACTGAACGCGCTGTGTCCATTTCGGCAAGACTTTTCCATATTTCTAATCGCAAATAATAAGTACCTTATCTTCTGATTTCAAGAGACTGAAATGAGCTATAGACACATATATGTCTCGGTTAGTCAGTAATAAAATCGTGAGAGACCGTCATCGATTCAATTGAATACCCTGCAAGCTTTGATTGATGCGGGTATATGGAAGTTGAAGGTATACCCTATATATAATTTCTTGATAAGGTACACAGTAGTCAAGTGAAGTCAACTGAAGTCTTTTACCCATTTAGAATTACGCCGGACACAATTTTAAAAGCGCTCGCCAGCTCCAATCGATCCAATTAATCTTGCTTAAAGCTCACCAAACGGGCTTTTTGGGGTGAAGCTATTTTTAACAAACAAACCAATCAACTGAGTAGATAAGTAGAGTGTTACACTGTGATTTAGCTGGAAACAAACAGTATTCCTTCCGCTCTTCTGGCTTTCAGTTTTTCATAGAGCTGCGCTTACCGTTATCTGCAGGCTGCCGTACACTCTTGAAGGCCAGAATCGTGATCTGCAAGCAGAGCAGAGTTAGTGAATCCATCAAATCGACTCTGCCGGCACCTCGACTCTACCTTAATGAAGAAGCACGCTGCAAGCACCAGAAAGGAGATGCAAATATAAAGCCCCACCGACATCTTCGGCTCAAGGGTCTTCAGCACTGGCCTGCAACTCCCTTCTCGACGGCTATAAGGAATGGAACTGAACGCCTCCGAAACGGCCGAGACAATACCAAAAGTATAGCAGCAATTCCATGCGGAAAAACATAAGGCGGACGCGATAAGCAATTTAATCGCGCAACGGAGCCTTATCGGTTAAATTACTTATATTGAAATCCCCCATCTCTGACAGTCCTAATTATCGAAGGGAACTTTTTAATTAAACGAAACTGCTCTACAATTGAAATAATCGCAGTAAAGGTCGCAGATTTGTTACCCACAACCAAAAAAAAAAAAAAAATACAACAAAAATAACCCAACAACGAAACGAAATACCCAAACGCAGACTTCAAGTTCAAACCTTAACAACAACAACAACAACAGCAATATTATAACCGAGAGCAACTGACCCATTTAGACGGAGCAAGCGCAATTATAGTGAGCTGCACAAATAATTGTGGGGCAGCTACAAAACTGAACTTGCCGAAATGGTAATGTGATAAATAATAGCTCTGGGAGCTTGAAGATTTGCTGCCTGCAAGCTCGGAAACTTGGGAGGGTCTCGAGCTAGAGGTCTGCGCTGCGAACTGCGCCCCGCGGAAAACAATGGAATTTGTAACAAAATGCGAATGCCTTGCAGTCGTTGCAAATCGTCAATGGAACGCACAGATTTATAGAGGGAGGACAGCGGAACAGACAGACGGACAGACGGACGCCTTGAACTGAACCGAAATTAATTAGAGCGCATAGCTCGCGCCACAGCTCAGCATTTCTTTTGTTGGCCGCAGCAATTGGCAACGCCTCACAATCTGCCGTTAAGCAGCGAGCCATGCCCAATCCGTAGCTGATACTCCCTATCATCGTCGTGTAGTGGTATTGTCAAAGTATCAGGCACCCTCTCGACGGCGCGCCGTCTTGGTGACGGGCACAAGGCGCACGCGTCACGCCAGCAGCGAATTGACCAAGAGACTGACCACAATTGACAAATCAGCTGGCGTTGCAATTGAATCGGCATTGCCAAAGAGCAGTAATAGCAGTAAGTAATAGCGCTATATATAGACTGCAGTATATATACGCACTAGCAGATCGGCTCGGCAAATTGATTAACGATTCTGCATTAAATTTAGCTCCGTTCGCAGACGCAGTTAACTTCCTTCCGCTTTGGCTTTAAGTTATGTGAGAGTCACATTTGCATTTCTTGTAGGCCCTTTCCCCGCATCCTCCCCTCCACTGTTTAACTTTATCTTCCGCACGTTTGCCCCTGCCACGCCTCCTACCAATGTCAAGTTCAAGCCATTTCCGTAAGCCCAAATATTGCACTGATTTTCATAGTTTCATAGTTTCAAGCGTAATCTTGATAACTCTAAACTGAGTTTGGCAAAAGCGAAACTGAATGGGTTCGAAGCAGAAATACCCGGTACTCGGCCATGTTACAGCGTAGTGCTGATGCACGCTTTGACTCTGCGTAGCTATCACTATCCTATGTACTTACTTTTGTAAAGTCTTAGTTTTTGCTCGCCTTGTACAAACTTGGCATACCCCATGCGGCGCTGCAAACGTCCCGTGAGTATTTAAAAACTTACAAATCATGCAGCTCACAAGTTCCGGCTGTTGTTTTTATGGCCATTGTTAGACGCTGTGAAATGAAAATCCCCACAGCCAGGTGGGAGTGCTGTCAGCGCTGATTACCCCAAGTTTCTTTAATCCAACGAGCCAAACAAACCAAATAGAGCCAACCGAACAGCGAACCCACACCCAGCATCGCCGTCATAACCGTCGAAATGTGCACAAATTAGTGCCAAATAACTCAATTCAATTCGGACTAACTGCGTACGAGCTGTGCGAGCGCACTTAATGAGCTGCCAGCGCCCAGAACGACGCCAGTTTGGGAACCAAAACCAAACAGAATCATTTGTAATTAATTCCGATTCGCCACTCGTCAAGGCGGGCCTTGAACTTCTCCTACTCCAGCTACCTCTATGCCTGATGCTAAGATCCAATTAGAACGTTCGGTTAATTGCGAGTTACTTTCGCTTTTTATGTGCGCTGAGCACCTAAAAACACGCGATTAAATCATAATACAATTATAGTAATAATCGCAATTCTTGTGAAACTCTTTCGCAGCCCCGAAATGGACCATCAAAAGGAAAGGTGCGCCGTTTCTGTCCAGTGACATAACGCCTTTACGCATTATGCTGGGCCAACTGGAGCATTAAGGCTAATTAGCTTGTAAACAAACTACGCACACTCTCATCTCACTCTTACTCTCTCTGCCTCTCCCTGTCTATCTCCCTCTCACTTTCTGCACTGTCAACTTGACGATTTTCTCTGCGCCGCAGTCGATCGCTGTGCAAAGATCGCAGTTTCGCAGTTTGTTCCCACATTGTTGGCGATTTGTTAATTGTTGTTAATTTGTTATTGTTTACTTTACTGCTTAAGCTCAATAATTCTTAATTCCTCCATGTGCTTGAGCTTAATAGCTGATCTTATCGTATTCGTAAAGTTTTCGGTGTTTGCTTTTTTCCCAGCTCTTAAAAATCAACAAAACTCAGGTAAAAAATTGTCACGTTTGACTCAGTTAGAAATATTTATAAATCTCTGTAAAACTAATAATTAATTTAAATGAATTATTATAAATATAAAATATACTTTTTTATATAAAGCCTTCCTATTATTACAATGCTTGCAAAATAAGCATTACAAAATAAATGTATTTTATGGGCGTAGCGCAAGCAAAACTGCTTCACCTTCTCACCTGAAGAGCATTCAGCATTCGACACGCTCTGCTCGTGCTCGGCTTGTTATGCCTTTGGCATTACGATCATAA
The DNA here is from genome assembly GCA_035046045.1 of Zaprionus bogoriensis. Taxonomy (NCBI): domain Eukaryota; kingdom Metazoa; phylum Arthropoda; class Insecta; order Diptera; family Drosophilidae; genus Zaprionus; species Zaprionus bogoriensis. The sequence goes on along the minus strand of JAWNOI010000066.1, from coordinate 2,449,072 downwards.
TTTCGAATTGAACCTGACCGTCTGCACAGCTGAGGACAGTTATGAGGTGGGCCTGGTGTCGAGCGACAACTTCCTCAAGTTGCCGCCGTTTAGGCCCGACTTTGAGTGTGGCAATCGCGGCGTAAAGCCACTAGGGATCGGGTCGGATCGTACTACTCTAAAGATATTCGATGTTTTTGCAATGCTTCGTTTATGGCGCGCCGTTGGGTTTTCGCTTTTGTTTTTGATTAGGTTTTTTGTGCGCCCATAGAAAATGGAAAACTGCAATGGAAATGCGAAAGGCATGTAGCATAATAATCGCACAATCGAAATGAGTCAGTCGAGAGTTGCATCGGCTTATTAATTATGCATGATAATTGAGGCGCGACGCCCGAAAACGAGCTGGGAATTATTTTGATTAGCTCGGCGGGTGCAATTAAATTAAGCTGAATCGAGTCGTGAATTCGAGTCGAGTCGAGTCGAGTCGATGCGGTTGCCGCCCTGCGAACGACCACGACTACGAACAATTGTGCAGGCCGTTCAAATCGGATATAGCTATATACCATCCATGCATACATAAATAAATATATAAATCTGTATACTGGAAATATGCAATGAAAAGAAAAGCTGGCGAATTATGCGAACTTGTTATATCACCTGGCTGACAGGTAAGAGCAGAGACAGAGTGAGGCAGTGACAGAGAGAGGTGGCACGAGAGAGCAACGGGGACTGACGGGGCCTCGAAACACTTTTCCAAAACGCTGCAGCAAGTGCACTTTCTTTGCGTTACGCTTCTTTGCATAGCCTCGTGCATTGCCAAATCGTTTATATATATGTATACGTATATCCAGCAGCAATTGCAGCCATAGCTTTATCTGCAGCTTTGGCTGCTGCTGTATCTGTATCTATAGCTGTGTCTGCTGCTGCGGTCAGTGTCCATGTCTAGACATTGAACGCGAAGGCACATGAAATGAAATGCTTCATTGCGGCGACTGCTGCGGCCCAGCAAATCGGCAGATTTAAACAGCAGCAGTCGCAAGTGCAACGCCAAAAGTTCAACAGACGAGGCAGCAGCAGTAGCTGCGCCACTCCCCCTTGCCCCTACCCCTGCCCCAGCCGGCTGCCTCTCCGGCTGCCGCTGCCTCTCACATTTAAGGCGTTGCAGCATTGTAAATTAATTCATATTAGCAAAACAAATGCGATGCTCCACTGTACCAGAGTGTGTGTGTGTGTGTGTAAGTGTGTGTATGTCTGTGCACATCTACAGCCATACCCCTGCATACGTATGTGTGTGTGTGTGCATCTTAGCTTTTAGCATTTCATTGGCGTTGAGTTGTTGTGCAGGTTTCGCGGTCTGTGGGAGCATCGTTGGAAAACCGGCGCAAATTATATTCAAGAAAAAAAATCAAAACTAACTGCACCAAAAACAACAACAACAACCGCAGCGGCGACAACAACAGCGATATGTAAATGCAGCCTTATGCATAAAAAGTCGCATCGCAGCGCCTCCGCTGCACACGAAGGCTGAGAAAATCAACATCTCAAATGTTAATTACGAGAATATCTTTTAAACTGGCCAAGCGGATTGCAGTCGCAGCAGCAGCCCCTCTCCCCCCCCCCCCCCTCCCTCTGCCGCTACCTTCTGCTGCGTCTTCTAGCTGTCTCCCCTGCAGAGCGACATAAAGTATCTGATGGATGCAAATCTGCTGACCCATGCTTGAGTCGATTATAACTAACCGAAATTTGTTGCCCTGGCCTAAGTGGCGTATGCGTATTATTGCGATTATCAAGCGCAATTTGAGGTTGTTTTTCCAGCGATTTCTCTCATTGAAAATCGTATTGGAGCAGAAAAACGTAACGGTAATTTTATTAAATTTTGTATCTCGCTGACCTTCAGCACATTTTTGTTTAATAAGCCAATTGATTTACCCAAAATTCCGTAATCGACAATTGAGGCTCTTGTAAATATTGTTTAGTTACGTTCATTTTGAAAATTACGCATATACAATTTTAAAATAATTTTCGGCGCTTATTGTTAGCTATTCAATTGATTTGGAACCAAAAAAAAAATGGTATTCCAACATTTTATTAAATTTTTGGCACAGAAAGTCGAGGCGAATATTTAACTTTAATATACCAAAGGATTTGTTTGCGTGTTCCATCAAAATTTAAAACCATTATGGTATCTGTTCGACCAAATATGGAATGACTAGTTTGGGGTAGTATGGATGGAGGTTTAGGTAGTCTAAGCTCGTTATTTCTTGAAATTTTTACATTTGTAAAAGCGATTTTTATAACAATTTTGATTAGTTAAATTTATTGTTTGGCAAAAATTCAGTTTATAAATTTTCGAAAAAATGTTGAAATTTTTGAAAGGGTATGCAAAAATTATAAAAAATCGCATAAAATTTGACAAAGTTATGGCTATTTGAAGACGAGTAATTATTATATTTAAGTTGCTCATTTTTCTATATAAAAAATGTTTTAATTGATTGAAACTTATATCGAAAATTATTATTTGATAATGTTTTAATTGAAGGAAAACCATGTCGATTATTTTTAAAATGCAAGCGCATATTCCAATTAGAATAGAATTAAATAAAACTTTTAATTGTTCCACTGCCGCGTTCATGATCTCACTCCCCACGAAGGGCAATTAGAGAGCCCCGAAGTAATTTAAACGTTATTCAGCCATAATAAATAATAAATTATTGAAAATGACAACGAGAAGAAGCACTCAAAGCTGCGCAAAAGACTCAAAACAAAGCGCGGCAACTGGCTAAGAGAATGGCTAAGAGAGAGACTGAGACTGAGACTAAGACTGAGAGAGCGCGACGGGCCAAGCCCAAAGCGCGCGCCACATGCCACTTGCCACTCGACGAGCCGACGAACGGAGCTGAGCGCAGCCGATCGCTGCTCGCCACTCGCCACTCGCGCTGGTATAAAACATAAACAAGCCAAAGAAAGTCATTCATTTAGTTGTTTGAGCTGGCGCGCACCGTTAGTCCAGCATTAGCCAGTGGCAAGAGGACCGTCCGACCAGACCAAGACCGTGTGGCATTTACAGTGCATCGAGAGAGTTATCTGTGCCCATATATCTTTCGAGTGACAAAAAAAAAAAAAAAAAAAACAGAAAAAGAACTAATTCGTGCGTGCGTGCGTGTGTTTCCATTGTGTTCTAAGCTAAGGCATTTCCACTTGGATATACCCGCAGCCCAGATCGTATATCAGATAGACCATATACACCTTATACAGAGGAAGGCGATCAGCCGCTGCAGTCTCGAGGCAAACACACACAAAATGCAGTAAGTCAAAGTCAGCAGTGCGCCATGAATCATCAAGAGGGCAGGGAGTCGTACAGAGGTACAGGTTGGGGTATGGGTACGGAGGCGGGGGCAGTGGCGGTGGCGTTGCTGCCGCTGGGCCCAAGATTTGTGTCGCTTGGCAACCACAAAATATTCTTTACAAACATTTCAAAACCATAGAGCATACGTAACTGTAACTGCGAGACGCTTAGCTGCCGTGTCTGAGAGCTTTTCCAGCTCAGACTCAGCGTGCGAGTGTGTGTGTGTGCGTCTTTGTGTGTCTGTGTGTGTGTGTGTTGGCGTGGGAGTTTCGCTTTGTTTGTTTGTTTGCTGCCTGCGGCGCTGACAATTCATTTGGACTGAATCTTTGAACCGCATTTGCTTTGCTTTTGCTTTGCCTTGGCTTCTTACCCAATAGCATTGTCTGAGTGTGCGCAAAAAAAAAAAAAAAAAAAAAGAAACTGGCCAGAAAAAAGTCAAGTAAGCAGCTTGGAAAATGCAGCGTATTGAAATTGAAATGTTTACACTCGTTTTGGATGTGCCTGCGCTGTATTAGCCTTTGTGTCAATCACTGGTCGCAACCGACCGGGCCAACTGTCCAGCTGAATCATTGCCAGGCCATGGTCAGGCATAAAGAGTGCAATAGACGCGCGCTTTGGGACCAAGCAATTGTGTGGCTATTGCACAATTTGCCAAAGTTATGACAGTCCTTTCTAAAAAAGGCGTATGAATTACTCGGCCGATCACAAGTATTATATAACCCGACGCTAACTGCACTGAAATCGTATCGCTTGCAGACACACACACACACACACACATACACACATACACACATACACACATACACACAGAGACAGGCGAGCGGGCGTATACGCAATATTTCAACAGTCGCGTTTGAAATTACAGTTAGGCGTACGCACAGCAATGCGCATGCGTGCCGCACAGCTGCGAGGCGGGCCACGGCGAGGCCTGGCCATTCTCCATCGCGACACATGCCAAATGCTTGCCATTGTTATGACGATTAGATCGCGTTTTGGCCATTTTCGGGGTGTGCTTCGGCGCTGCAATTAACAAATTGCCAGCCAGAGCTCCACTCCACTCCAGTTCACTTCGATACGTATCTATCTGCCGGCCACGACGACGTTCCCACAGCTGCGATTAGGCCAGCTCCCACAGCTGCTCCCCCTCCGCGCACTACTTCTGCGCACTGCGAAGGTCACTCGCGCACAAAGTGTTACAGATTTGTTCCCATTTTTCTCATTTTTCGGCTCGTTTCATTTGCTCGTTTCTCGTGCAATGCGTGAAAGAAATGTTGCACATCAAATTCATTGCCACGCAATTATCATCCGCGCATTATTCACATGCTCAACGGCATCAGCGGAACGTTGCGAGGCTCGCACACACACACACACACACGCACATTAGCAGCGAAACCCCGCAAATGCAGGCCCATTAGCGAGTGTTCGCGTTGTAATTGTAACGCTGCAATGTACATAATTTATTTTCTGTTTTCATTTTTCGACTTGTTTTTCGCTTTTATTTATTATCTCTTTCCCCCTCTTCCCCTCCACTCTGTCACTCTCGCCGTTTTCTAACGAGCGTGTGCATAATTATCCAATAAAACTCAGCGTTGAGTACGCGTGCTCGTAATTGTGCAGGTGAAAACAAAAGACTTAAGCAACAAACTCGAGCGTTAAATTGCGACTAATGGAAATGATAGAAATGGCCAAAACAGACATGCGTTGCAGTCTTGTCTTTTGTTTTTTTTTTTTTTTTTGGAAAAGAAGTCGACGGCTGTTAAATAACCGATAAAACAGGGCCGTTTTTATGCGACTGCGCTAAAGACTTGGCCAACAAGCGGCAGTGTTAAATCGCGTCTAATTGAAATCATAAAAAAAAGAAAAAGTTGAGCTTAGCTAAGAAATAAGCGGTGTGCGAGCAGTGACAGACAGTTTAGCTTACAGTTATGTCATTTGCAGGTATAGCTGATAAAAGAGCATTAGCTGCAAAAGACTTTGGCAACAAACTTGAGCTTGGGCAATTGTCAAAAAGTCAAGTCAAGCTAAATTAAAAAAAAAAAATAAAAATTACACATATAAAATAATATTGTCGTCAACTCATTAAAATTAGCAGCAGTCAATAAAATTAAAAGCTTAATTAAAATTAAATAAAAATTACAAATATAAAATAATATTGTCGTAAACTCATTAAAATTAGCAGCTAAATAAAAGAAAATAAAAATACATTTATATAGATGTACTTAATTATTATTAATCATTACTTAATTTTAATTATTTTCCACATAATTTTGAAATAGTTTTTCAAAGCATAATTCGCTATATCTCGACTCAATCTCAACTCCTTACTAATAGAACCATCCATACTATTCCTTCATTATTTCGTGTCACATTTTGATTTAATTCCTCAATTCAAATTTTCTTAAATAATTCCCCATATTTGACCACTCTTATCCAAGCTGCGTTTTTATTTTTTCTGCGCAATCTCAACCAGAGTCACGCGCTATAATCTCGAGCCGCATATGGCATCAGTTTCTATTTCATAATGCAGAAACTAGTCTTATGTCACACACCCAACGACAACGAATGCAAGGAAATCACAGCCTGGCCAGAAAAATTAAAAGCAAACACGCCAGAAACTCGGCCAAGAAAATGCTCGCAACGTGTGTAACGAAACCACTTTTCCTGCGCCTGCAGACAAGCGAAAGCGATCCAGCGTCCACGCAGCGGCGAGGAGGCAAACGCGGCAAGACAAACATCAACATCAACGCATCGTTTCTTGGCGTTCATGTGATGTAATGTGTGGTGCTATGGAGCCAGCCAGATGTACCAGATGCCCACATCTGGTTTGTGCAGAGGAGGGGATCGGCTCGAGAGATATGCCAAGCAGGCTGGCAGGCTGGCAGGCAGACAGGCAGACACATGCAACAAATGTTCCATTTATGGCAGTCAGCGCGGCGCGGCGGCGGCCACTTTGCGGCATGCAACGCATGATTATGTGGAGCACTAGGAAGCGTTTCGCCTTCGCTGCGGCTGCTAACCCAATTGACGGCTCCGGCTAATGACTTAACCAACCTCCGAGTCATTCTCATAAATGCGCGCCTCGAGATAATCGCCATCAAACGGTAGCCAAAGCCATTGACAATTGCTCCGACTGCAGCACCGACTCTGACGCCGACACCAGCTCCAGCTCCAGCTGCAACAGTTGCAGCCACAAGTATTGTACTTAGTGGAAAGTTCAAAGGTTGCTGACAATTTGCCAAAGGCCAGCGACAGACAGGCTGACAAATTGCCAGCTAGAATTGCCGCAGCACAGCGGACAGACGGACAGACAGTTGGACGGACAGGCGTCTTCGAACGATGTGTGGGCCTCGAGAGCGTTACATAAGCGATTGGGTTTATTAACATGCCCGTAATTAGCGCCGCCTTATGGCGATTTGCTATTGAATCACCACTGGCAAGTGCCAACGAAAGTAAAAGTCTGCTCCAGCTCAAGCTCCAGCTCGGCGCGCCGTGCCAGTTATTATTGGTAACAGTTTTGCTTTCCACGCAATTAAATGCAATTGTGGCACGTAACATTGGCCAAGCCGCTGCCCAGTTGATTGGCCTGCTGATAGAGCTAAGCTATGCCGTCTATAGCTACTCTCGATTCGCCATTGCGTTCCGTTCGAATTCCGTGATGCGTACGAGTCGCAGTTGACATTCAGCCAAGTGGCCAGGTTGTGCCTGTATGTGTGTGTGTGTGTGTGTGTGAGTCTATACCTGTGTGTGGATTCACTAAATGGCGTTCAAATTGAACCCGCTGCAAAAGGCACATCTTCATTTCGTATACCCTGCCCGGCGGCCGTGTGGGAATTGCCAGCCGGCCAGGCGACACCTGAGTGGGTTGAGCTCTCTATAAGGCAATGCAGACTGATTTATGGCGCGGCAGTCCTTCGTGGTTAAGCTTCTACCACTTTTGGTTTAGTTGCTGGAAATTTCCTCACTGTACTATGAACTCAGCAGAAGGAAGCTGCAGTTGCTGTGAGTCTTCACTTGATATGAATTCTGATATTATGAGCTCAGCAGAAGGGAACTGTAGTTGGAATCGCCTAGAATTTGTGGGTTATAAGAGAAAACTCTCTAAGCTGATTAGTCTCTTGTTAACCTCCAGAGTTCTCGTAGGGTTGGATGCAGTTGTAAAAAGATTTAATCAAGGTTGTGTAGAATTACTTGGAGGTATGCAAATCAGTCTGACAATACGAAATCTCTAGGTAAAGGCTTCTTTACTTAAATAAATCTCTACTTGAACTGTGAACTCCACAGTGAGATTTGGAATTGGCTAGCATATGAATAAGAAGTCTCAGAGGGATCTGTAGATAAAGTTGGCTTTATTAAGCGCATGTAGATAGTTATACAAATACTCAGAGGCAACTTAATGAAGAGTATCTGCGGGTCGTTGCCTGCTATCAAGCATCGACTAACTGCACTTCTTGGCCGGAGCTTGCGAGTCGCAACTCTCAGCTTGCAGCGCCATCTCCAGCTCGAGCTCCAGCTCCCAGCTGTGTCTCAGGCGTCTTGTCGTTACCTTATAACAAGTTTCTGGCTGGTCTTGCGCTTGCATAACTTGTCGCTGGGCTGCTGCAGTTGTTGTTGTTGTTGTTGCTGCTGCTGCTGCTGTTGTTGCCTTCTTTGGCTGCAATTTGGCGGCATCTTCACTGCATTTTTTGCGAGCTCTGTGGTTGCTTTTGTTGTTGCCTTGCCAAAAGGTTCGCGCAAAATCAAATATTTTCCCGCGTTTTGCGCATTGAGGTTGCCACAACAACAACAACAACAACAGCAACAGCAACAACGCAGCAGCAACAACAAGGCAGCATAGCAGCAGCAGCAACAGCTTCAACCGCTCGCAGCCAGAAAAGTTTCCCATATCATAAAGTCTTAACTTATTGATGGCATGACTTGGCTAATCTGATTGCTATTGCCAATTTCTACTCCGCCGCAGACGCAATCGACGCTTAGCCCTGCCACTAGTCCTACTGGCCATCGGCCTGTGCGCCTGTGCACATGGCGCCGCCACCGGCGCCCCCTCGCCCACGGCCACCACGGAGAAGCCGAAGGGATTTGCGGCGCGCTCGCTTGATGTCAGTGCCGCCGTCGACGATGACGATGACTTCGAGACGCAGGCTCAGACGCATTTGGCCTACAGACAGCAGCAGCACCAGCAGCTGCAGCAACAGCAGCGCCCGCTGTACGAGTACAGCGAGGAGGATCAGGAGGAGGCACCGCGCCAGGTGTACGTCAATCGCAATGCCAAGCAGCAGAGCAACTTCCTCAAGAAGAAGCCGCTGAGCGAGGAGAGCGAGGAGGAGGAGGAAGAAGTCGAAGAGCCCGACCGTCTGTCCACGCTGCTCAGCAAGTCCTCCTTCAGCTGCAACGATCGCAACTCGGGGTGAGCGCAGTCTAAGATTTGCTCAATGTAATTGACCTAACTCTCTCTCTCTCTCTCCCTCTCTCTTTCCCTCTTTAGTTACTACGCCGATGAGTCGCTGAGCTGCGAGGTCTTCCACTACTGTCAGGAGAACCAGAAGCACTCGTGGATCTGTCCCGAGGGCTTCACGTTCCATCAGATCCATTTGATCTGCATGCCACCGTCGCACGACAACATCTGCAAGCAGTCCTCCAAGTACCACATAGTCAACGACTACCTGTACAAGCCCATTAACCTGCAGGAGCACCAGAGCAAGCCGAATGTCACGCTGCGCTACTCGGAGCGCTACTTCCCGGAGAACTACTACGAGCACGAGCGCTACGACGACGAGGAGGAAGAGGTGTTGCCGGCGCCCCGCCCACGCGTACAGCATCAGCCCCAACAGCAGCAGCAACAGCAGCATCGCCAGACGGTCGCCTACCAGCCGCAGGCACAGGTACAGCACCAGCCGCAGGTGCAGCATGCGCCTCAGGTGCGTGTGCAGTACCAGCAGCAGCCACAGGTTGTCACGCAGCTGCGCCACCAGCAGCCGCAGCCCACGACAATCGCCTATCGCAAGCCTCTGCCGACGACAACGATTCAGCCACAAATTCAGCCGCAACTGCAGTACCAACAGTTGCACCAGCACCAGCAACAGCAGCAGCAGCAGCTCCGGCCGCAGACGCTGGCGCCGACCGTGACGCCGGCGCCGTACCGCTTCTTCACTGCAGCGCCCCCACAGCTGCAGCATCTGCACCAGCAGCAGGTCTACCGCACGCCCGAGGAGATCAACATATCGCTGCAGCAGCGCCGGCCGCAGGTCTTCATTGCCACATCGACGCCGCGCTACTACGAGGACGAGTATCTCTACGAGCGGAGGAAGTGAGCGAGCAGCTCCGCTGGACGCCGATCCTTGTAGCAATCATCGTAAACAGTCTTGTCGTTCCACGCCTTGTACATGCGACTCCCGCTTGGAGGTCTCCTTAGCTTTAAGCTGTGTCCTCTGTCACTACACTACACCACAACAGACCACACTACACTACACTAAACACTATACACTATACACTCTACTACTGCTATACATACAACTTATATAGTCCCGGAATTTAGCGCGAGTTTTGTGTACCTTATTTGTAATATTTAATTTCCTTTTAGAAGAATCCGCCTTCTAACTCATTTCGTTAATAAAGAAGCAACATTAAGTTTAAGCTCCCGCGGCTTCCCTACTGTATGTCGATCTCCATGTACTGATCGGCATTGGAGAGGTGCTGCGCCAGGCTCTTTGTGCCCTCCTCCACCACGTAGTTGGGTCCGATGAGGCAGTTGTTCAGCACCGATCCGCTCTGCACGTGCGCACGATGCCCGATGATGCAGTTGTTTATGTTGCAGCCCTCATCGATGATCGCATTGGACATGATGATCGAGTTGGCCACAATGTTCTTCGGGTTGACCACGCAGTTCGAGCCGAACACACTGCAGTTCAGCGACGTCTTCTCCGACAATTTGGCATTGTCGGCCACAATGATGTCCTTTGTCTGGGTTGACTTGACCAGTGCGCCAGGCGATATCAGTGGATGTGTCTCGCCGCACAGCTCATTCCAGATGCCGGCCAACTTTCGATTGATGGCCAGAAAGCTGAGCGTGTTATTCACACGTACGCCGATGGCCTCCGGTGGCGCCTGCACCGCAAAGCAGCGCACAACGTCGCCGTGGTAGGGCACATGCGAGAGCGACTGATTGAACAGCGATGTCTGCGTGAGCTTCTCATCCAGCGCTGTGTGCGTGACATACTAGTGGAAAAGACAACATGAACAACAGAACAGATACTCCCTAACTGCTACCTCCACCTACATGCAGTATGTTGTCCTCGTGCTTTGTGATCACGTTCAAATCTGAGGTGGTATCCGGCGCTGCTTGCTTTGTGTGCCTGTAGTGCTGCTTCTTGATCAGATGCGGCAGGAACTCGCCCTTGAACGTTGAGATGTTTTCCTTCTACAGAGCATAGACAGAGCATGAACAAGGGATTCGCTAAATATTCGTATCAGAACGCACCCTTTGCAGGTAGTTGATCACCCATTTCTTGAGCACATAGACGTGGGCATCCATGAGGCGCCCGTAGACATCCAGTTGCCCCTTGTTCTTCAGCAGATGCCGTTGAATGTTCAGCGTGTCCTCGCAGTCGCTGGCGGCGAACACAAACGCAAGTCGCTGCGTGGCCGGATGAATGCCTATCATGTCACGCTCTGGCTTGTGCTTGGTCTTCGGACCTGGCATCACCACGTCCGACTCGAAGCCGCTCTTGAAGAGTAGCAGTGCCAAAGCGGCGTCATCCGCGCGAAACTTGTTGATCAGCGGATACAGGCTCACATTGCTGACGATGTCGCAGCTCACAACAAGAAAGTCTGACTTGATTCTGGAAGCGGGAATGTTACAAAGTGTTAAGGACTTATGACGCCTCATACTTGTCGTAGATGTAGCGCAGGCTGTCGGCAGTTCCAAAGTCGCTGTCGCTGGGAATTGTGGCGTAGTCGATTTTCACCTTGAGCGGTGTATGCTCCAGCGCCAGCTGTACCTCCAGCTTGTCCTGCTCCAGCACCACAACAATCACCTCTGAAGTGGCAGCATTTGTAGTTGTTGTACAAAGGCTTCATTCATTAAAGCAACCGCGTTACCTGTAAAGTTGTGCTTGCTCAGCATGTTGAGGGGGTACCAGATCAGGGGATAGGGTCCCACGGGCAGCAGGCACTTGGGCGCATCGCCCAGCACTTCGGGCAGGCGTGTGCCACGCCCAGCAGCCAATACAACGGCTTGAAACTCGCAACTAGTCATAATGTTCGATTTGATTTTCTAATTCGTGATGCCAACACGCATGGAAACAGATACAACGCACACAGCTGTTCGATCGGCCTGCGGCGTTTACCAGCACTGCCGAGAGTGCACAGTAGTCAGTGGTGGTAATGGTGGTCAGCTGTTGGATCAGCCAATGGCCGTAGGCAACACTGGTGCCCGATGGCACATATGTTTCTGTCACATGACTGCACTTGCATTGTTTTTGCAATTGTATAAAACTAGTCAGATGACCCCTTTTTCAGAACGAATTATTATGCTTTATTTGATGCACTTTCCAGGCAATTACAACGGCAATCATGTTCTATGGAACAACAAAAGACTTTAATGCATGATTTGAGCGCTACATGACTACAAAATGGAATACATACATTTTTTTTCTTATTGGAATTAAGCTACATACATTTTAAGCTAGCAGATTTTTTTTTCTTGCACATACAATAAGTTTTCGCGGATTAAAATGGAAACAGAACAAATATTTGTAACAATAATATATTGCTGGAATACACCACACACGTATGCATAGGGTTAATACTTAGAAGAGCACATCGTCGTCGCCCTCGTCGAGTATATTCGCCTGCTCGCGCACATCGATGCCCTGCTGAAGGAGCTCGGCCTTCTTGGCATCGGCCTTGGCGCGGGCCTCTCGCTTCTTGTCCTGGATCTTCTTCAGGCGGTAGAACTCCTCACGCTCCAGCTCGTCCAGCTCGGAGATGATGTAGGCCAGCGTGCGGTCGATGCGAGGAATAATAACGTGCTCGATGGCGTTCACACGGCGATTGGTGATCTTGATGACCTCGTCGAGGGTGACGAACGAGGTTTGCAGCGAGGCCAGCTCGACGAGCAGCTTCACGGCGCTCTGGTAGTTCTTCTTCAGCTTGGCCAGCTGCTGGCCACCGCGGGCCAGACCGGCCAGCTCGTAAGTATCGGAGCCATCCTGGTAGGACTCGAAGACGGGCAGCGTGACGCCCGCAACGTTGTCCTTCTTGGTGCGTATCTTGATCTGAGCCTTGGTCACGTTCTGCAGCACCACCTGATTGATGTCGCCGGACGTGAACTTGGCCTCGGCCAGCGAGAAGGCGGCTTCTTTCATAACGTCACCCATCACGGTCTTCGTCTCGATAATCTTGCCCAGGATCATACGGAATCGCATTTGCAAGGCATCAGCTTTTTTCTTGAGCAGACCGTGACCCTTCTGAGCGCCAGCCAGACGTGCCTTCATCAACATCTGGGCACCACGCGACGGGAAAATCGGTAATCTATCTTTGCCAGACATTTTCGTTTGATTTGCTTGATGAGATTTTCTGGGCTAATTACTCGATTTTTCTAATGCGCAACACAAATACCACACACACACCCGTCGAAGAACACTGAAAAACTCCAACTGGACTGGATAAATGCAGTGTTGGTTAACTTGCAGTTACCACACAGTTAGCACAGCACTGCAGAGTTGCAAAAATCAGATGTTACGTTTTCGCAGTCTTGGGAAACGCGCAATGCCATTTTTAGTGTTGCAAAGCCGTTGGGAACAACTCAGAAAACAGCTGATTTCAAACGTCTGTAAACAAATCTAAGGAACCGCTGCCTAATTTCTAAATAATGCAAATTTTGCAACGCTTTTGTTGGTTGCCACCAATTCAGAAACAAGTACATAACTTTTACCGGCATTACGCCAAGAAACCCAAGCCAGCCATGTCCAACAATCGGCACATGGTGCAGCAGGAGCTCCTACATTATGTAAACCCCTATGCACGCATCAATATCAAATCCGATATATTCGTGCATCTGGAGCCGGCCGATGTCCACGTGCACACGAGCGGCGATGTATTTATAGCCCAGATGCTGGGCGATGCTGCGCTCAACTGCAATGCCAAACTCGATGTGGACGTGAGCGATGACGATAAGGTCGTCAATGTTGTGGTCAAGAAACTGAAGCCGGAGGCGAATCGTTTCAAGTGCCACCTCAAGCTGCCTGTGCGCGCCGAGCCGCACATTGACGCAGAGCAAAATGTAACCGTGCACGGCACACAGGGCGAGGCACTAGAGATCAAGGCATTGGGCAACATTATAGTCAAGAATGTGCGCGCCACAAACGTTTCGTTGTTCAGCGAGAGCGGCAACATCATCACTCAGGGCACGCTGCTGGGCAGGAATACCAAAATCGAGTCTAACAATGGCGTAAGGCTGATGCTGAGCGTTCCCATGCTTTTGTTTAAGCTCTGAAGTTTCTATTTGCAGAACCTGTACCTGGACAAGCTGCAGGGCGACAGCTTGAGCTGCCTAACCAAAGCCGGCAACATCGTCGTGGACTCCTGCTATGTGGAGAAGTCCAAGTTTGAGACCACAACCGGCAAATTGGAGCTGAAGAACGTGCACAAGGTCAGCGAAGTGCAGGTGCACGAGGCGGGCGAACTCAAGATGAGTGAGTGAAGAGTCCAAGTATATGATTACACTGATCTTATATTAACGATTCAATCCTGCAGCTGGCGTGCATGGCAATCTGAAAGTGAACTCCAACGGCGGCCGCATGTTCCTGCAGCTGTCCGAGCTGAATGGCAGCAGCGAAATCATTGCCCAGAATCAGGAGACCGAGGCGGTAATCAATATATCCGAGGACATTGAGAAGAACACAAGTATTCAGGTCGATGCTAGCCAGGTGAACCTGGACAATGCGCTGGAGCACGTGTCGCAATCGCTGAACGGGGACAAGAGCAAGTTCCAGCTGAGCAATGCCAACGAGAATCAGCTGGTCGTGAAGAGCTCGGGCACGAATGGAGTTCGCCTTGGCAAGCAGTCGTGGGGCGAGATGATGTTCGGGGCAATAAGTCCAACAAACTAGAAGTTTATATTTAAGACTTGCTTTACTATAAGAATATGTATTATAAGTATATATTGTCCCGCTCTGCTCAAGTGGACGTGTGAAAATCATTTAAAAAGAGATATTCATTGTATCTTTTATATAGCATATATATATATAGATATATATATATATCTCGACATATATATATATAGTATACGTATAAGTAAATATTTATGCTGTATGCTGTATGTTATTTATGTTTACGTTTATGTATGTTTATATTGTGCATTCGAGCTACAATATTCAGTCCAGTTATGAGTATTATTTGGCTTGGCCAGCTACGTTGTTTAAAACCGCGCATAGGCGCTGGTGTGCCCTGTGCATGAGCACGTCCTCCTCCTGATCGGCGTGCAGGGCAGCACGAAATAGATCCACTTTCACGGGTTCGATCTCCTGTATATCCTGAATTATAACGCCGGCATCGACCTGAATGACCATGTTGCCCAGCAGGCGCAGCAGCTTGAAAGCGCTCTCCTCGTACTGCGAGCGAGGCTCATCCTCGTAGGCCTCGAAATCGTTCTCATCGTACTCGGCATAGTCCTCGATGTGCTGCCGCAGAATCAGCCATACGTTCAGTATGTGGACAAAGGTCTGCTTGTCATAGAAGTACTTGAGGCACTGCAATGCGAGAGAGAGAGAGAGAAGGGGGAATGTATTTCACACTGAAAGCAGCTGCGATGCTCAGGCTTACACTGCAGATGTGTCCCAAGTCCTCGAGATACTCCTCCTGCCGCTCGCCCAGTGGCAGCAGCTGCATCGGCTGCTGCAGGAATTGTAGAATGCGGGTCAGGCAGAACATGATGCTGGGCGCATAGTAGTCCATGCATAAATGCGCCTCTGGCAGCTGCACGAGAATGGTGCAAATGTTGAGGTAGGTTTGGATAACTTCAATGTCGCAGTTGATTTTTGGTGAGCTCGATTCTTCGTCGTCGGGATCGGCCATTGGCTCCTCGTGATCGCCAGGCATCTGGCCATTGGACACCCCATCAATCTCGTCCGCCTGTTTGGCCGAGTCGTCGCGCATGAGTCGTATGAAGGCATTGTTCACCCCATCGCACAGTTCCTGCACCAGGAACACTTCGGCAAAGGATCTTAGCTTGAGGTCCGACTGGGCGTTCTCCTCCTCCACGAGAGCGCAACTGGCGAGCACAGCATTGATGGCTTTCAGCGCAGCGATGAGCAACTCGTCGCTCACCGACTGCTGCAGAATGAAGCCGAGATTCTTTGCCGAGCTGTCGCAGGCGGCAAAGCAGATGTACCACTCGATGGCCAGCTGCTCCTTGCCGCTGACCACGTGCGCCATGACGTACTGATAGACGCGCATCAGCTGGATCAGCATGCATGTGTCCATGCAGGTGGTGAGCTTGATCAGCATCTCGATCCAGTCGGCGTGGGCCGTTAGCTGCTCCACGCACTCGACCTGGGCGCACATGTTGCCGAGAATCCCAATAAGAATCTCGTAGAGACGGACATCCTCGCTGGAGGAAATGGCAAACATGATAAGCTCGATGGCGTCGCTCTCCAACAGCAGTGCAACGACTTCGGGCGCCATAGACATGTCCCACACCTTGCACAGGTCATCCTCCAGCTCCAGTTCCAGCGCCGTCTGCGGTAGCTGTTGACTGAGGTTCATCAACGTCTGCAGCACGAATTTCTTGCTGTACATAGTCTCGCCTACGGCATCACCACGCATGCGCTCGAGCAGCTCGTTCTCATCAGCATCTGCAGCATCCTCGCTATTTTGAATTCCGTGGGGTTGGGGCGAATTCGACTCAGACTTATTTTCATTGTTTTGAGCGCCATTTGCCTCGGCACTGGCAACGTCAGTCATTTTGATGTCCGGCTGGAGCGAAACCTCGTTCTCGTTGTTACCTGGCGCGGCAACGTTTTCCCTTTCCGAGCTGTCCACATCTTCCTTTGTCATTTTGTCTGGCCACCAGACTTTTCACTTTTGCGTGTCCTGTGGCTCAATCAGTATTGGCTTGTGCTCTTGTTAGCACTTCTGGGCACAGGGCTGTTACACAAGTGGCAGGCAGTGGGACAGGGCTGCTCTACTTTTGCCAATCGTTTCAGCTGCAGACGCGCAAAAACCCAATACTAGTTAATTGGCTCCATGCGGCGGCTTATTGTGCTTATTTCTGTGTTCAACTTGTCAATGCACTTGGCTTGCACTTTCCCACAGTTAAGTTCTTTTTTAAATCATCTCAGCAGACAAGTACTGTGCATGCTGTTTCGCTTAACTGTAGTTGTGAAAAAGCTGTTCACGCGAGCAGTTCGATTTGTTCAAAAGAACCACAGCATGGAACCGTTAGGTGACAGCTTTATTCAAAATCACATTTAGCATTGCAGTTGCATTCGCACTTTTAACATTAACCACTCAATGTGCAGTTCAAATTTTTATAAATAAACGCAAAACTGAGATATGTTTACAAATAAATAAGTTCAGTAGAACGATAGCAATTGGAAAACCTTATGAGCTTTGCCTGACACTGTGCGGAATAAGTTCGATTGAACAACTTATCGATTTGTCTGATTGAACAAGTTCGCTCTTTAGATCAGCTGGTCCAGGATACCATGCGGTCTAAAAATCAGCTTACCGATAACTTGTGGAGGGCAGTCGATAAGCTCGAAATAACAATAACAATAATGGTTTCAAATTATTGTAAACATTTTATTCTAAGCGTTGCCTCTTGATAAAGACATCCAGCAAATGCGAAATAGGTATATCAGTTGAGGCAGGCGCTGGAGGCGGCGCAACGTTGTTGCGATGTTGCGGAAACGTGGGCATCATGCGCGGATCACAGGCTGAAAGCACAGAATGATTAATGATGGCCAAGCGGGATCTGCCTGCACTCACGTTGAGGAGCTTCCGTGAAGTACTTGCTGTTCAGGCACTCCTCGGCCGTGGCCCTCGTGCTGGGATTGTAGATGAAGAGAATGTTCAGCAGGCTACGGCCCGCTTGGCCGAGCATATGGAACTTCGTCTTCAGATTGTTGTAGGGCTGTTGGCTGAGCGTGAAGTTCTGCACGGCGGGCAGCTCCTGGAATCCTGGCCAGATCGACTCCGAGGGCGCGCCAAGCAGTTCGATGATCATGTCGAGCTGTGCGATCTCTGAGTTGCCCGGCAGCAGAGGCTTACCGAGCAGCAGCTCGCCGAGAATGCAGCCGAAGGCCCACATATCCACCGCCGTTGTGTGCGTACGCGAGCCAAGCAGCAGCTCCGGGGCGCGGTACCACAGCGTGACCATCTGCGGCGTCATCGGTTTGCCCGGGTTGCCGTACAAGCGCGCCAGACCGAAGTCAGCTGTGGAGGTGCAGAGACTCGTTGAGCATGGGAAACTGATGCCGGCTGCCATTTACCACTTGCCCACTTTGATGCAGCCCTTGTCCGTCATCAGCAGGTTGGAGACCTTCAGATCGCGATGGATTATGTAGCGGGAGTGCATGTACTTCAGCGCACGCAGCACCTGCAGCGTGATGCACTTGACCTCCGACTCGGTGAACGGCTGCGACATGTTGTCCAGCACCGAGGCCAGATCCTGCTCGCAGAAGTCCATCACCAGGAATATACTGCTCCAATTAACATAGTTACTTCACTTATAAATAAATTAATAATTTAAGCTTGCACCTGTCCAGGCTCTTGCCCACAACGACCTCCCGCAGCCGCACAATGTTCTCGTGCTGGCAGCGCTTCAGTATCATAATCTCGCGTAGTCCGCTCACGGGCAGCCCATCCTTCTCCTGGTCCATGCGCACGCGTTTCAGCGCAACGATCTCCCTGCTGCGCGTGTCTCTTGCGCGATCTAAGAGCAATAATAATAATAATAATAGAGAGAGCTGGGGGAGGGGAGATTCGCACTCACAGACAATGCCATAGCTGCCTTCTCCCACACGGTTGAGCTTCTCGAACTCGGAGACGGGCCGGCAGCGTCCATACTGCAAGAATTGAGAAGCCTTTACTGAGAGACTCGGCCTTATCAGCCCAGAGGCTGCGTGTACACACACATGCACACACACACACAGACTACGGGCAGTGAGTACTTACCACGTTCTGTTCCGGTATGGGCATGGGAGTGCCGCTGTTCTTCAGCGATATGAGGAATCCCTTGCGTGTGATGGGCGCTTGGGGATCGGGCGCAGGATTCGAGTCCAATTCATTTGATTTTGTGCTGCTCGACATGCTGGCAAACTAATATTTATTGCCGTCTAACAAGCGCCGGCCAACAACATCCAAACACAAAACAATTCTGGTATCGATACTCTCGATAGCACTGAGAATTCGCAGGGTTGCAGAGCTGTTAACATTCTGTTGCGCGCGTAACACTGCGCAATTTGAAATTCTATTTCTAATTGTGGGAATCGCACATGCTGTTAACATTCTATAGCGCGCGTAATTTGAAATTCTATTTTTGAAATTGAATATTGCACGTGCTAATTATGTAAAGATCTGCGCATAGGTTTCATAATCACAGCTAATTCATAGAAAATACGTTGACTGCGAAAAACAAAAGTGGCCAGGAAACCATCAAGCACGATTTATGAAAGTGAAATTGCGCTAGTTTATAGAAATTTCGTTAGCATTTCGTTTCAAATGCATGGCTTAAGCATTAAAACATCTCGGACTGACGCTGCCGGCCAAGCCAAACTGCTTGTCATCTGCTCTGTCTACGCATGTGTTAAAATCGCCGCGTCAAGCCGCAAATGCCTCCACTATCAATTATCACCCTGAACTTGGCAGAGCCAACAACAAACCACCAACAGCCAACGATACCAGAGGTATAAAAGTTCGAGCCGGCGTGGAGTGCATTATCAGTTCTGCAGCGGCTGTGGTGCAGTGGTACAAGAGTGATCTGAGATTGCAATATAAACGTGAATCCTTAAGAAAATGAACAAAACTGCGCTTTGGTATGCGGCTGTGCTGCTTGTGGTGTACTTCACCCTCGTCTTCTGCGAGGAATCTTCGGAGCACAATGAGAACACACAACTAGTGGATACGAGCACGAACACGGATACGAATGTGGATACGGATATGGATAGCCTAATCAACGCTGGCCGCGATCTGCTCGAGTTCGAAGGACGCACTCGTCGCCATCGCCATCGATTCTGGTGTAAGCTCTGGCCCCATCACGCTCTTGATATTCCGCTAATGCTATGTAATAGCTACGGCCCGTAACACTTAGCACGTCTCCCTTATTGATTTCAATTTCAATTTGCGCTATAACAAGACTCACTCCCATTCTGATCCACTGTTGGATCCATTAATTGTCCAAGTGCTAATCAGCGATCTCAGACCGAGACTGCGACTTTCTTTCGAAAGTTTCCCGCCAGGTGATCGTCTCCCAGAGATAACAAATCGTATCTTTCCCAATTGGCAGATCACGATGTGCACGTACCGTTGTTCAATAACGATTAATTAACACTTTTCACTTTCAATCTCGGTGTGTGATAAACAATTGTGAATTGTCGTAGATCGCGTTCATCATGGGCCCCCGATGGTCTGGGAATTATAGAATCTGGAGTCGTGTCCAGTGAAAGTGTTGTGGGATCTTGCGCTTCAGTTACCTAATCGAGTTTGTTGTGATCTTTCGCGTGTATTGCAGATCGCCATCTGTGGCCTCTGGCGATCGCCTATTGGATCAAGGTGAAAGTGGTCATCGTGTCCTTCTTCGTGGGCAGCGCCATCTACCTAGGACTGCGCTACTTCTGGCCTCATGCCCGTGGCTGCAATCACGAGATCATACTGGATCATCCGTAAGCTAAAGACTGCTCAATTCCAATTAAATCTTAATTCTGTATCTTTCTCTTTTCAGTCCTCCATCGTTCACCCACGATCACATTCCATACTCGCTGGATCACCATGAACACGAGCATGAGCACTACGACGGACCTTCGTACGACTCGAGCCCCTCGTTTGAGCCCTACTCCGGCTACTCGGGCTACTCAGCTAGCTCTGACATTGTTTCCGACTACTCCAGTGATCCTTCCTCGCCGCCGACAGGACCCTCGGGTCCCACTGGCTCCTCCGATACTCGTCGTCGTGGCAGACGCAGCGCTGAGCCTGTCGAAGTGGCCGATAAGCTGGACTACACTGAGGTGGAGAAGGAGCATGTGGAGATCATCGATGAAGAGGGAGAAATCGCAGAGAGCGAGGCGCGCCAGCAAGCCGCCGAGGAGCAGTAAGCAACGACAGCAAAGCTCCGCATTTGTAATCTCTCTCTCTGATCGTTCACCTTTTCTACAGAATCGCCGAGTTCATGTTCGCCTTCCTGGGTCTGGACTCCAAGGCCTGCCGTCGTCGTTTCGTGTGCGAAATGGAGTTCCGCTCCAATCTGAATCCATTGACGAGCATGGCCTTCCGCATTGTCGGCCGCGGCTTCTTCGAGAAGTACACCAACTCACGCAATCCACAGTCTAGGGCAACCAATTTCTTCGAGTGCGCCAGCGCCAATCCCGAGTGCGTGTTCGTGGAGAACGCAGACCCCGAGATCACAGCTGCTGAGCCGGAGAGCACGGAGAATGCCCAAAAGACTGAGGAGGTGCAGCACACGGAGCAGGCGGACGAGTCAGAGAACGAGGTGAACTTGCAGGCAGAGCGGCGTCACGCTCAGCTGCGACACCGTCGCGGGGACCGCAAACTCAGTTCGATTGCCGAGCACATTCTGACGCAGTAGAAGGGGATGAGGATGCGGACCAAAGAACGAGAAAACCCCGCTAGGACGCTGCATTTATTTATTTATATTTATTAATTATTTATTTTAGCTATTAGGAGTGATGAATGAATCTACATAGTACACACAAATAAACTTGCCTCAGCTACTAAACAGACTACTACAGTGGACTCTTATCTCTGTCTTTGTTCAGAATGCAATGGAAAACAAATGCGAAACTTTAACTCAATGTACTACAAATTCTCATTTTCAGTATGGAAGGAAAAACTATAGAAAATCGACTAAAACAAAACCAAATACCGATGGCGACTTATTGCGTAAGACTGACTCTGACTCTGACTAAATCTTTTTCACTTTTCTCTTCTTGATGGCGTTGATCTGGTCGGCCATCTGCTCGATCTCGCGCTGGTTGATCGGCTCGTTCTTGCGCACATTCGTCTTGCCCTTTTGCCGCTGGGCAATGTCGGCGGCCAGATCGTTCAGCTTGTCCCAGACAAACGTTAGGAAGTTGACTGCCAGATCCTGCTTGAAGAACGCAATGGCCACCAGTGCGATCAGCACAAGGGCGCCAATCGAGTTCTGATTGAGATCCGCCTCGGTTGTTCGCACCTCCGGTTTGAAGTCAAACCTGGCGTAGACGGAGGTTCTGTTCGCTACGAAGGTGTACGAGGGCAGCTTGTACGAGTATGTCTTCTCCGAAAGCGTCGACTGCAGCTCGATCACGTAGGTCTTGCCGTCGAGTGGAATGCGTGGGAAGTACACCATGATGCCGGGATTGAAGCTGGCCTTGGGATTCAACGGGGAGGCAACACGCTGCGAGTACACAGGCGAGTCGTGGGCTCCCTTGCGGTACATGACGATGCGCAGCGACTTGTAGAAGTCGTTGTGCGACGTCATGATGCGCGCCGTGATGTCAACGATCTTGATCGGGTTCATGGCGATCAAGTTGATGTCGCGCACATCCTCGTTGCCCACGGTCACGCTGTGATTCTCCGGAATGGAGCGAGCGACCTTCTCGTCATCGGTCACCACGCGCACCACGTACGTGCAGCCCGGTTGCAGACCTCGGATGCGGTACTGGCCATTGCTTTCGCTGATCGCTTCCTCTTGCTGGTGCTGGCAGCTTTCACTGGCGGTGGCCTGGACATTGACCTCTGGGAACGGTTCGCCGTTCAGCGAGGTGATCGTGCCAAAGATTGAGTACGCAAATCGTTTGCCACTGAAAGTTTGCAGATCTCATTACGGTAAATGGGTGTGGCTATGGGTGTGGGCTTTACTTACGTCAGAACCACTTCGATGGTTTCGCCATCCTTGATGTCGATTATCTTGGAGTTCGGCTCGAACTTGTACTCCTTCATCATGGGACGCAGGAAGTACTGCGACGGCGACAGCGAGTGGAAGTTGATGGCGCCATTGTCGCCAGTGACCAGATTCTTGCGATAGCTCTCTCCGCCACTGAGCGAGAGCAGCACGCCGCTGAGCGGTTGGCCGGCCTCATCTCGAACGGTGACCTCGATCTCGCACAGCTTGTGCGCACTGAACGAGTTCGACTGGCGATTGTATTCGCTGAATACATACGATTCCTTCTCGGCCGTCAGCTCGAACTTCAGGTTCTCGTCGATGGGACCGAACTTGAACTCGCCTGTCACCGAGGTAAGCGTCTCGAAGGGTTCTCGGTCCGGCAGCTCGGGGAAACTGAGCGTCACCTTGGCGTCCTTGATCGCTGGCACCACCTTGCCGCGCAGTATCAGGCCACGCGTCGCGACAAAGTTAAAAGCAATGTCCACACAGTCGCTGCTGCCCACCACCTGCTGGTGGAGGGGCGTGAAGAGCAGCACATCGCTGATCGGAGTGATATAGAGGATCTCCTCGGGTTTTAGATACGTCTCATAGCGATAGGCGTATTTGCCGTCCACCTTGTGGGACTCAGCTGCAGGCGTTATAATCTGCTTGCCCGCAGCTTCAGTCTCCACAGCCAATTTGAGGGAATCTGCAGTTGGTTCCGTAGACAAGACGCGCACTCCCGTCTTGTGGGCAATCGCATTGATAATCAGCGTCTGCAGCTGATCCGGCTCGGGTGTGATGAACTTGCTCGGCAGCGTGTCGTCGTAGATGTGGCAGCCCTCGAGCTTGAAGTCGTAGCTGCCGTACTTGGACACACAGAAGGTGTTGACGCCCGACAGAATCTTGAGAGTTTCAACGGGTGCTTTCGGCTCCGAGGGTCCCGTGAAGTGGGTGTACCTCATCTGCAAGGCAGATTGGATATATATTTTCTCAAAGCAGTCCAAGCGTATCTTAGACTTACCAAGGCGCGATGACTGGAGATAATGGAAACCTCGTAACCCTTGTGTATGAAAGGTGGCGCATTCTCTTCGGCGGAGGCGACGTTCAGGAAGACACGGGTGGACTCGTAGCAGAGGTTGCCTTGGGGTATGGTGAGCTCATAGGGACCAGGCAGCACATCCTTGAACACATACTTTCCACCTGAGAAGAACCGCAAGGGATTACACCAACTGGCAACCGTAACATACTATTGCAACTTACGATGTGCTCTTGCCTTCCACTTGTTGTCCGTGGGTTGACCCGAGGCATCCAGACCCTGCAGCGTGACCTCAGCTGTTGTGCACGTGGCCGTGGCATCGGGCAAACACTGCAGTTCACCGCGAATCTTGGCGCGCAGCTGAGAGAAGGTAATGCCATTGAGTGGACTATCGCGCACCTCGGACTGCTGCTGCACCGGGAAGAACTGAATGCCGCTGGCCTTGTCAGCGTCCGTGGTCAGCACCTCGAAGCTGTACTTGCCCGCGGCCAGGAAGGTGCACCAGTTGCCACTGCCCGCCTCCGTTGTGACCGTCGTGTGGAAAGTGGAGCCGGATTTCGTAATGCCCACCATATAGGACTTGGAGGAGACCACGCTGCCGCACACCTCGTAGGCGGAGGGCACAATGGTTGGCAAATTCGGCGTGGAGATCTGAGTTTTCACCTGCAGCGGCTCGAACTGCAGCTGCGGCGACTCAATCTCAATGTTGTAGCTGCCCGCTTTGATGTTCTCCAGGGTGTAGCTGCCTGCGGCATCCGTCTCGGCCACCTTCTCGTTGTTCAGCTTGACAATGGCAGACCGCAGTGGTTCGCCGCCAGCGGCGCGCAGCACCTGACCGGACACCGTGAAGCCGCTGATCCTGAACTCCTCCTTCAGCTGCAGCGTGTCCTTGCCCAGCTCAATCTCCAGCGTGCTGGGCGTCAAGTGCAGCTTCAGCTGCCTGTTCTCGTTGACGGCCTGCAGCAGATACTTGCCGGTGGGCACATCCTTGAAGCTGTACTCTCCCTTCTCCAGCGGCACATAGCAGGCGGCAGCGCCTTCGTAGTTCGAGTTCGCTGTGTTCGTCGGAGCATTGGGGGATTTACCGCATCTCGGTGCGAGAGTTTGCTGTGCAGATAGAGACGCAAAGACGTAAATAAAGATTTCCGACGTGTTATCTGATATTTACGGGGGCCCATAAACAAGACTCAGCCGTATCAATCGAATCTACATGATAAAAGGGGAGTGCACACTCGATGGGGAATACTTACGCCCTTGTGCTTGTAGAGCGCCACGGCAATGTTGCCCGGCAGCTGGACACTGGCATCGAAGCGTCCGTTGATATCGAAGCCGGAGACGACCAGTGCGTGCTCGGGCAGCTCTGTGTTGCCGCTGACAACGTTGACAGTGTGCTCCGCCTTGGAGAAGTGCCACCTGGGGTGTGTGGCACGCACCACATAGTTGCCGGGCACGATGGGCGTGAAGAAGAAGACACCATTGATGTCCGTCTTGGTGCGTCTGACCTCCGCCGCATCCGCATCCGATCTCAGCTCGACGTCCACGTCACGTGCCCCACCGCCGGTGGCCAGTGCCACTTTGCCGGTGATGCCGAAGCCCTTGAACACGAAGTTCACGTCTTTGCCCTGACTGCACACGTCACTCTTGCCATCGAAATTGAGCTCAACGTGCTGCGGCTCGAAGCTCCAGCCCGGCGGCGGCGCGATGCTCAGCAGGTACTCGCCCTTGTCGTAGATGGGCAGGAAGTAGTAGCCGTTCGACGGCGAGCAGTCGGTCTTGTCCTTCAGCGAGCCCTGCTTGGTCAGACTAGGAATCGGAAGCCCTTATCATTCTGCGCCCGTTTTTTTTTTTTTCTCGCGCGAAGTGCTTACTACTTACAGCTTGATCTCCACCTTGGAGAAGTCGATTTCGGCATGGCTTTTGATGAAGCCACCGCAGCCAATAACCTCGTTCGCCTGCGCATTTATTTGGCCGATGATATTAATTGAAATTAAAATTAATAAAAAGCCGGAAAATTGCCTCGTCGACCTCATTTTTTTTTTCGTTCGACTTTAAGCAGCCAGCTGTTACGGCCGTACTGACTGTAACGTAACAGTGTCATGTCATGTTAACTAACAGAGCTGCTCAATTAGCAACTGAAAACGTGCAGTCATTGTGTTTTGGGGTTTCGTAATTTTTCATAAATTTCGTAAAATTTTTATAACCATAGTTTAATAAATGAGCAGCTGCAAGAAATAGCAGTAAGCTAGAAAATGCGATGGCAATTTAAAATAATACTAACAGAGCCAAGGGAACTGCGTTATCGATTGCATTGCAAACACAACCTCTGTGTTGGCTATGCGATAGTTTTTACCTCGCCTATCGGCTAGTGAGGTGAAGACTACGATATTTTTGTTGCGAGTGGTGAAATTGCGCTGCCGCTGACATTTGAAATGCATTCTGTATAGCGCGTTCCAGGAATTCTTTATGAATTGCTGCAATTGTTTGATAAATGTGCTTTTAATTGTCAACACAATACAAGCACGTGGTGTGTGTTTGTGTGTGTGTGTGTGTAATTGCGTTGTCTGCGCATAATGTTTTGGCATTGAAATCACTTGATTGGTGCAGAAATTAGCTTGTCAGATATTAATTATCGTAACGAATTTTAATTACGCTGAGCTTCGATACGCCGACACTTGTCTGCGCTGCTGGCGCAGTACGGCGAGCAGATACAGATAAAGAGCGAAGAAAGAAATTCATTTCAAGCATCGTTGAGGATCGCGTGGATTGCCCTCTGCCTATAAATTCTGACCGATGCTCGCGCGATAAATGCGAAGCAAGCAAATTATGTACACATACAGCTCGATACTGTATTGAAGAATATATACATGTACACACATATGCATATATGGTACACTCGAGACACAACAAAGCCGCACACAGAGCCGAAAGCAATTGAATGGGAAGCGCCCGGACTCGAGTGTGCAACATCAATTACTGGCATTGACTTTGAATCCCCACGCCAATGTGGTTAAGTGCAGCGCGATAAGCAAATAAAAAGAATAAAAATAAAGAAACGCTACGCTTCACCCGCACCCGGAAGTGCGCACGCCATTTTGCCTTGCCTTTTCGCGTGCTGCAGGTAGCTGCAAACCTGTCGGCGCCACCAATTCACAAATAATTAGCTGCCGCCTGTCGCCTGGCGTGCATTAAGCAAATCCTCCTAAATATATTTATAATGCGCACAGACAGGCAGACGGGCAGATAGATCAGCCGACCGGGCAGACTGTGTGTCGGGAGTCATTAGTTTTATGGCCCGGCATTAATACGATCTGAACTCAGAGCTCGCCGAAAATATGCCGTCGTCTTGGTAATGCCCGCTGATAAGCCGGCGTCAAAGTATCGAGTCGGCCTGAACTAAGCAATAATAAATATGATTTTAATGAAACAGCCAAAAGTACGTTTCGCCGTCATTATGCCCGGCGGCTTATCGCGCGCCAGAGACTCCGCGCACTCATTATGCTATACATATGCCGTACGCTGTACCTAGTCGTAGTATTTTTTTTATACGCGCGTATAGGTGTTTTATTTCGACAGAGATTGCAATTCGCTTGTGGTGTAGACTTTCGAGGGGTCTACTTATATGGCCTGCAGTGTTATCGCTGCAGTGGTGCGAGTGGTGCACATTTCAGCGGACTTTGATAGCAACCCCCAGGGGAAAAGGCGACGGGGATGCTGAGCTCAGCAAAGAAAGGCGAAGCAAAGCGCAAAACAAAGCAAATAGCGAAAACCAAAATAAATAAATAAATAAATAAATGTAAATAAATGCTGTAACGAACGTTGCATACGCTTGCATGCGGATCATCAGATTGCGCCTACTCTAATTAGATTTATATATGCTTAAATATATGTATAGCTATTTTTGCTAGCAATTCAAATGCAGTAGACTGACAGCTCTGGCACTATATGATCTAATAATTTACAATAAATTATAATTATTTTTTATTTAATTTAAAATAGTATTGTTTTCAAGATTAGATACTTTTACCATAGAGCACTTTAATTTTTATAACATTTTGAGAGCATTTATAGATTTATAGATTAATACAGTAGTTGAGTAGAGTATATAACAAATACGTGGGTCGTTCAACATGTCTTTAGAAAAAATAAATAATAATAATAATAAATATAAAAACACTGTTTTTTGCAGAAATTTTTTTTTATTTTCCCTTTTAGCTCTACAAACTTTGCCAATCGTTTTTCCAACATTTTAAAACCCGTCCAAAAAATAGGATTTCGGATTTCTTCACTCAGATTTTCTAAGGACTTATTGAACGACTCTCGTATATTGTAAGCCAAGCAGCTAATAAATTACAATTGTATATTGGCTCTATTCGCATTAATTACAGCTTATAATAGAAAGAGAAATATTTATTTGGTTCCAGCAAAATGACTTCAAGACTGATAGTTTAATTTCTGTTGAAACAGAGTTACATACATAAATACAAAAATGCAGACGGACAAGCAGACAAACATACGGACAAACATAGACACAGACATACGGGCAAGCTCGATGCTGCTCAATAACTTACACACATCAGCGAAGAGTGCGAACACCTGGCCAAAATGCGTATACCCACAGCAAGGGTATACACACTGCGCAAAAGTCAACACGAACGCAGCGCCATGTGGAACTGTTCCCAAGAGCGAGCAGATCGCTTGAGGTCCAGGCGCGGCCCGCAGACACCCCGCAGAGCTTGCCAAAATAATAATTGGCAATACACTGCGTGTGCGCGCTCTCTCAAGCGCGCTCTCTCTGTCTCTCTCTCTCGTTTCATGCAGCCCATGCTCACTCACGCTCGTGCTTGTGCTCTCTCTTCTTCTAGGCGCGAGCGCGTGCCAAACTCTCTCAGCGCTGCTGCTGCGCTCAAGGCACTGCGCGGGGCGCACTGCCAGCGCTCAGTTGAACGCGAGTCGCAGACGCAGTCGGACGTATTGAGAGCGCGTGCGTGCAGTGAAGCAGTGGAGCAGTGAAGCAGTGAAGCAGCGAAGCCAATAGCAATAACAGTATCTGCCGCGAGTATCGGGCAAGTCGGACAACGCAACGACAAGTTCTTTTATCGAAATTAAGCAGAAAAAGCACAGAAAACTGATAACCAGAGGAACGAGCGGAATAGTCGAAGCAGTGCAAAGAATCTCGACTGGTGCAAAACTCGTTTTCGTTTCGTTTGACAAAACATTTCAGCAAATTGCATGCCAATTAAAAAGTATAAATAAAAGTAGTGGCAGCCGAAGGGGCAGAGCAGCCAGAGCAAGTGCAGTCAGTCGAACCCTCGGGGGCTCAAGGGCCAAGCGAGCAAGTACTCGTGCTTGTGCTTGATCTTGTTAACGTGTCCGTGCGTGTTTGTGGAGAGCAGAAGAGTCGCGCACTTGACAGATCTATCCGGTCCTAGACTCAGAACCGAGAACTGCGACTAATTGCACTCGTGCCTAGGTCCATCAATTATGACGGCGGAGACACTTAAACCGTTTATAACACCGACGAGTGTCGCCAATGGCTTCCCGGCGAAGCACTCGGCCGTAACATCAGCGCATCCGAAACGCAAGATTAAGCACCTCGTGCCGACGGTCTTGTGCATCATCGCCGTGATGCTCGTGATCGGCATCTTTGGCCTCACGGTGAGTAGTGGTAGCATTTTACGGGTGCCCAAACTGGAAATTCGCCACACACATTTAAATTTCTAATTACAAAATTCAAATCGGCGACAATAACGCATGCTTTATGAGGCGAGACCGTCACCGTCAGTGCTATATAACTATGATTCGGCAAAAGATACCGTAGTATCTATACCTGTGTGCCCCTCAGCCATAGAAACCCGTCTGCCTCGCCTCGAATCCGATTCGAAGCGTGTCTTCAGCCAAATTGTTTCCTAATGATGATGATCATCATAAAACCAAACAAGCTGCCGATCGCACAGAGACAGAGACAGAGACGGAAACAGAGCAATGGAGTGGGACGGAAGGATTGAGTAGGTAGTCGGGACAGCGACAAAATCGACGCATACAAATATACCACGACGGGAACTACTTAATGGGGTGCTAACGGATGGACTGTTTGAAGTTGCCTGGAGTGGCGCGTGTTGCTAAATTTAAATCTTGTTTAGTTTTTAGTGTATTTGGAAAGGAAACGAAAGCAAGGGAAGCGCTCTTGCCATAAAATGAAGTTGATGGCCATAATGAAGAATTTAGAACGTGTTTATTTAGCAGCATGGCACAGTTCTATATAGTATAATTTTAATTAAAAAAAAATAAAGCAATTATTATATCATTTCGAACAAAATTCAGTTTGTTGCAGAGTTAATTGTTTTTTTTTTTTGTATTTCAAGTAAAGTGCAGAGTATACAGTAGTGTAATCCAGTTAGCATTTTCTAGCGAGTTCAAGAAAAGCCGGCAACTTTATCGCTGCAGCAGGCTGACATTTTGCTCTAGATTCGGATTGTTGATTTGCCCACAATCACGCAGAAAGGGAATGGCATAATAAATAATATTTGCATTGTTTTGCGGCAGTTGCCGAGTCTCAGCAGCCAAAGAAACTTAAACTTATACATGCGCATAGAATTTCGTACCAGCGTCTTTTATCCCGCCTGCACTCTGGAATCAATCGCAATCGCATTCGCAGTGACAGGAACGGAACGGAGCGAACCCAAAACGGAAATCGTACAATTGTCAATTGACTTTTAAACGATTCGGAATGGCTTCTGCTGCAGGCAAAGCCACATAAATCTCTGTTAAGATTTTAATTCAATTTGTTTGACTGCCACAAACGAGCGATTGGTATCACACAAACACAAAAACACACGCACACGCATAGGCAGACACGCGTCTGCGTATGCAGTTGACCAGAGATTGACCCTCATCAGGAATGGTGAAAGTGGAAACAAAGTTTTTCTGCTGGCGCAACAAGATTACATTACGACGACTGCCAGAGCAAGATTTATGAACGGGGCCTAATGGGAAACTTGTTTACATTTCGATCTTATCCACACAGTTGTCATAATATAGTAGTGTGGGGAGGGCCGACTTCAGACGACTTGCAGCGCGTACTCAAGTAGAGCTGCAGCTTCAGTGAGAGGCTATCGAAATCGAATGCATTATAATCGGCAGCACTCAGAGAAAAATAGTAGTGTTTATCATGATGCAAGCAAATCTAAATCAAATATTGTCAGCGCTTTAAGTACCTCTGTTCTATCAGACATTTATTTTTTTGCTTTTTATTGATTTCAAAAAAATAGTTTTTTTTATTTTTTTTTATCTCTGGTATTTACTAATTGCTTTATTTGATTTTAATAGATTTTTTAATTGATTTATTTAGCGGAGTAGTCCGAAGGAAATTATTAAAAATCACAAGCCTTTAGTACCACTGTGCATATATTTCTCATAGCCTTTTCAAAATTTAAACAAGTTTTATTTGCAATATTATTAGGCATAGTTTCATATTTAAATAATACTTTTGCTTATTGAAATCGAAGCAAAATATTATACATTTTCTTCAATATTTTTCCAGTCAAAAATTTCAAATTAACAAAAACAGTTTCCATGTGAAGTTACTCGAATTTCTCTAACTGTAAGCGACAATGGCCTTGCCGGTAAGCGGCGCTCCTAGCCCTGCCGCATGCTGCTGTCTTAAGCTTAATTCAATAATTCGTAAACAAGTTCCACGGCGCAATCATAATTTACGCGGACAATCACCAGAATCCAGTGCGAATGTCTTCAAACCTGCGCTTACACATACTTGTCAGCGGCGGCTCAAGTCCAACTGCTTCCCTCGTGCTGTCCTAACTGTCACCGGACGAGCTTATGAATTTGTTTTATATGAATTTGTTTTTTTTTTTTTTCTTTAGTTTTTTCGGTTGCCGCCCAGACATAAGAGAAAGAATCGGGTACATAAATCCGATAGGAAAGGCGCTGACAGTGTCATATTGAGCAATGCCGCGTCGAAAGTTGCGGCTGCTCGCACAGAATGTTAATGATCCATTAAACAGATAATGCGCCTCGACGGCGGCAGACTATATGTTCCGAATACCCGGCAGCTCAAGCTCCCTAGGGGTACATTAATTATGTGCAATCAAGAGTATTAAAGACTCAAAGTATTAAAGACTTGCTTACAGCGATAAATTCAAATTTATTAAAAAAAAAAAAACATATGGAATCTTAAGTACCACCTTCAAAATATGATATATGCAATCTTAAGTAGTCTGTTTACGCCTAATCAGGCAGTTCTTTGTCTCTTTGAAATATTATTATATTATTATAATAAACAATTGTTCAATCTGTGTACAGAGTATTCTGCGCTCAGACACACCCGAGCAGCAGCTCGTTATTTGCTCATCTTGTGCTCCTATCGAAATCTTTCTTTGTGTTTTTCGGGTTTTTTTCATTTTTCGGCTTTTTGGTGTGTCGGGGCGTTGGTGTCAGAGTTCGCTGCTCGGGATTATACGATGTGTTAGTTGTAGCGCCGCCTCAGTGCGGCCCAATTAAAGCTCATTTCGATAATTGTACAAAATTGAAGATACGCATCGAATGGGCGAGAAGAGAATTTCAAGCTATTTAAAGGCGACTACAAAACATACGAAATTGGCATTGTTCTTTGGCCGATGTTTACATTATGTTTTAATAGCTTCCCTCTGTCTGATTGAAAGTAAACAGATGATCTTCGGGCGGTTCAAGTGATCTCATTACTTACGGCGCATTCGGGCATTACTAAAACGCATTATCCCTTACAGATCTGGCAGACAACACGGGTCCAGAGACTGGAGAACGATCTGAACAGTCTGAAGCGCCAGGTCGAGAGTCTGCGCGAGAGATTGGGCATTAACTATCTGGAGGATTTGAACGAATTCCAGAAAGAGGTGAGTCGCCGTCTGGCAGCCAATTACCAATTATCGGCTCATTGTTATTGGCCATATTTATTACCCGTTGCGTCACATGCGAAAATGGAGAAGTGAAAAGCGTTTGCATACTACACATGGGACACTTGTATTTATAGAAATATGCGGTCAAATGAAAATAGCTCTCGGATTCTATTCTAAATGAGTTTTTTGTGGTTGCGACAAAACAAATGTGCTCGTTTTGCTTTTCTTTTGGGGCGAGTGTTTTCCGCATTATTAATGGATATTTTGACAAATGGATTGTCGGGAATGAAACCTGCGCAGATAAAACACTCAATAAACTGTTTTGAAAGGCTCTCGCAATGGATCCCAGCGAATTTAGTATAATTTATGGGCTTTACGCACGTCGAGATCATTCACACTTGAGATATTTACTTACCATTAAGGAATCGGATCGGATCTATAAGGCAGTTTGATGTGGCTACGATATGTGTATGTTATGTTCATATGGAATGCCCAAGGCGACGGAATATATTATGTATTAAGAGAGAAAATTATTGTTATTGTGCGCATCGTGCTGAAGCGACGACGGATCTGATCTCATCAATGGCATAGATCGTCTCAAGATTTCAAAACTATTGATGTGTGTGGAGCAATCTCTATAAGTATAAGTATATATGGTATATATGGCATATCGTGCATAGTGTAGTATAGTGTGTGGTGTGTTTGGGCCTCGAGAGAGTTGGGGAGGCGCCGGTAATTAAAGCAAAAGCCAAAATAGAGATGAAAAAGTATCTTTGAATGAGTGCGCGTATTTTTAAATATGAAATCAGAAATGTATTCGTGAAATGCGCTTTATTAGATACATATAGCTGTGGGGGGACACTAGAGTCAGCCAACCGAGGGGTGCCGGCAGAAGGCAGGCGGCCGGTCCCATGGCCTCGGTTCAAGGCACGTACTTGCAAGCGGTTGACCCAAAATCTAATGAAATCCACTTTACATTGCAGTACCAGAACATTCTCATCCAGGATCCCAGCAAACTGGATGACATAGATAGCGAAGCTGAGGACTACGACGAAGACGATGAGGAAGATGGAACGCAGTTCTCGTATGACGATAATGAGGATGATAGTTTGAACACTGCCGACACAGACGATGATGATGATGATGATGATGCTGGCGACGAGGAGACCGACTATGACGACTATCTGGACATGATAAAGGAGGAGACAAATGGAACCAGCATCAGGCTGCCGAAGAACAACACCGAGACGGACACTTCAGCGAGCTCCTCAGCGTCCAACGATGACAATGTCTTTGAGGATTTCACCAACTACGACTCGAAGAAGAAGGCACAACGGTAAGTCGCAGTTTGAGTTAAGTCGAACAACTTCTCTGTAATAACTCTTTCAATCTCCTGGCAGTAAATCTCGCTCCATTGCGGCAATCCGCAATGAACTGCAGAGCAACGACGTGGCACAGAACCAGAACCAGAGCCGCAATCAAACCAGACTGGAACAGGTGCTGAGAAACAGGTAAGAACAGAGGGAACTCCAGAAGGCGCAACTGCTAATACTTGATCTTCTTTCACAGCTCTGCCACTGCGGAGACTCCCAAGCCACATGTTATCCACCATCGTCGGCGCAAACTCACGCGTGTAGGTGGTCAGTGGGTTCTCGCGCGCAAAGGTTGGTCTCGCATCCATTGATTCCAATCCCAATTGGCCAACATATTTAAAAAAAAACTATACTTTTCTCTGTCATGCGCATCTTAATTTACAGGCGAATCTCCTGTTTCAGCCAGGTCCGTAGACTATCCGGCCGGCTCCTCCTCCTCCACGCCGGCCATGCACTTCCACTTGTATCACAAGCTGCCGCATCACATTGCACCCATCAGGGTGGATGGTAAGTTCGCCCCCAACACCTTTCTATAACGATGATGATAATTGACTATTTCCTGGCTTCACGTAGATCATCATCAGGGGGACATGTACATTGGTCGGCCGTCGCAGAGCAGCGGCGATGAGTGGAAGGAACACTTCAGAGTGCACAACGACGTGCTGAGCGTGCAACAGGCGGGACTGTACTATGTATACGCCCAGATTTGCTATAACAATGCTCACGATCAGAACGGATTCATCATCTTCCACGGGCAGAACGCCTTCCTGCAGTGCCTGAACACGGTGCCGACGAACATGCCCCAGAAGATTCACACGTGCCACACCAGCGGACTCATTCACCTGCAGAAGGACGACACGATCCATCTGCGCGACATCCATCCCGATCGCAATGTGGTACTGCGCGATGGCAACAATCGCAGCTACTTTGGCATTATCAAGATATAGATAGATCGATATAGCATCGATCCTTTGAAGTTGCAGTCTGTCCCCAAGAGAGAGGGAGAGATAGAGAGGGGGGCAGTTTAAGCTTTAGTAGTTCCGACTACTCGTGAATACGAATACAGCAAAGTAGATTTCTAGTTGTAGCATAGCTCTAGCTCATAATACACGTACATAAACGCTATATATATACACACATCTAAGCCCTTTAACCTAAGCTAATCATGCACATAATATCGTATTTATTCTGTATATATGAATTTGATATATAATTCCACACGAATTGCCATAATAAAGAGATAAAGATGTACATCGAGTGGTGCTACTTTTACTGATGGAATGTACCTGAAGGGTATACCTCTTAAAATCCAAAAATGTTTACTTAAGTTTCTTGGATTTCAAAGGCCTACTCCTATGTACTTAAGAAACAGTTTAATGGTAAAAGATTTATAGACAGATAGGCGCATATAAACATAGATAAATATATATAACTAAATGGATAGATAGATAAATCAATAGATTGGTAAATAAATAGATTGGTGGATAGATAGATAGACGGATAGATAGATAGATAGATCGATAGAAAGACGGGTAGATAGATCGATAGCTAGATAGATAGCTAGATGTATAGATTAAAAAGTTAGATAGATAGATAGTTATAGAGAGACTGATAGCTAGATGCATAGATAAATATATATTTATATACGACATTATAGTACTATATATGGTAGTAGCTTTCCTATATTTTTTAACCAGTAATAACAGTTTATGGCTCTAACTGCAATATATATTGCTAGCAATAGAAATTTCAAACCCAGAGAATTTGATTTACTTAAGCAAAAAGATGTCAAATAGCATCGAGGAATGCCAAAGAATGCTCGCCTCAAAAGAATTCCCTGTGTGCACCAGTGCAGACAGCCACAAAGCAAATGGAGTGTCCCGTTCCGTTGTTGTCCAGTTGGTCGGCAGGGAACAGCGATGTATATGTAGGAACCATGTACGTTACACACTTGTGAATTACAAGAAATGACGTCAAATGGAATAATGAAGATTGCAAAGGAATATGCGAGCTTGTGTGCTACTGCAGCTGCAGCTGCTACAGCCATGACTGCCCGGGCTCGATGCCGAAAATAGATGCATTTGGAGCTGATGCAGCTTTAAGCTGCAGCCACAAGGGTGCACAATCAGCGCCAAATGAGGGGGAAGTTTGGGCTCGGGCTGTCGCCAAGAATGGATGTAATTGCCGAATGAATGGTAATCCGCATGTAACAGGTGGTGGTGGTGGTGCTGCTGCTGCTGCTCGCGTGGGCGTCTGCCAGAAGCAACAGTTCGCTTCGGTATACTGGGCTGGGACAACAACAATCACGGGCGGCCTGTCCTGTTGCCAGGCCTATCTGCTCGCTTATGCATGTGTACATACCTCCAAGTACACAGCTACTCCCCGACGTACCCCTCATGTGAGGCTCATGCGCAGTGGTTAGCGCGGTATTCAGTGCATCCAAAGCTGCGCTTGCAAGCTTTGCAGGCCAATTTAGTCGCTTCTCGGCTTCCCATAGTTTCACTTGTGTTTGTCCGTCGTTGCGCCAGTTGCACCAGTTACAGTTTTGAGCACAGAGACCTGCAGTGATTGGTGAACCATCGAATTCCGGGAAGTATCTATGGTAGGTCCCCAATATTTTATATACATATATGTCAATGAATCAGGCATAAAAAAGAATTTTTATAAGACTGTAAAAATTTAGTAGAACAACACAACACCTGATCAAATTAAAATTTCAGAAATCATATCAAATAATATCCGATTCAATTAGGTTTATATGGTTTTGAAAAATACTAATTGGCTTGAAGATATTTTCTATTATCTATAGAATATTGAAACTTATTTAAAATATATTAATTCGATTTATATAGGCATAATATTCGAAAAGAATATTTGAATATTATATTAAAATACATTACTTGGCTTAATTAGTTTTATATTGATATATAGATTTAATGGGAACTATTTTCCAATAGATGTTTCTTAAATTTTTGTTATCTATATGTAAATTATGTATGTATTGGTAGTATTATTATTATTATTTTTGCATTGATAGTTACAGGGTATTATAAGGCATATACAACTTTAGGCTTAAGTGCAGCTTAGCAAGTTTCAAAGTTGTACGAATTTAATTCTCGCTTTGCACACTGCACTCTTGCTGCCAGAGGGCAAGGCTGCTAAGAAGGCTTTACTAATGCTTTTCCCACAGTGCAAATGCAAAGCTTCTCGCGCCTAATGAGTAACCATTCAGCTGCAATCGCAGCGCATGGAGCTAACACATACACAAACGCAGTAGAAAGCTTTTCCGTGCAAAAACAATAACAGCGAGAACGCAGGAGAAAGCTCTTTCGCGCAACAGCTGCGCCCACGCGAAAGCACGCGCTGCTCCTGACAGCGCTTGCTCTCTCGCTCGCTCTTTCTCTCTTTCTGCCTCTCGGCGACTGCTTCGGCTCTGTGCGTGCGCTCGTGCGCCTTCGTGCTGGCAGGCTGCCTATAAATGGCGGCGGCAAGGCGAGCTTGATGTCACTCTTCGTTTCGTCTTGACTGAGGCTGCAGCAGAGCAGAGCAGAGCCCAATCCAGTGCGAACAGTCCTTGTCCTGGCAGCAGCAGTAGCGCAAGCAGAAGCGGAGCAGAAGGCGTAGGAGTGACGCCATGTTGTGAAAAGTGTCTACCATTTATATTTACCGTTGTCAAACAACAAACGTGAAAGTAAAGAAAACCCAAAATTCGACTCGAAAGTTAAACGCGAAACTGCCACAATTGCAGAACGCGGAGGAAAAGTGCAGTTTTTTTTCACATAAGAAGGAGACGCTCGCATTTCGCCCATTGATTTGTTTGCCTGGTAAGCGCGGGGGCGTTGTGTCAATAAGTCAGCGGGAATTGCGCACAGTTCTTGAGCTCAATGTATCAATGTTCGCACACACACACACACACACACACACACAGACATGTATCGTTTATATAGATATATTGCTCGACGCGACTCGTCGCTGTGACAAGCTCGGGCTGAATTAATAATGCGAAGGGGGCCGAAAAGGGAAAAGGTTGCCATTTAAATATTTTAGCAGCGCTTGGCAGGCATTTAATTAGGCTCGTCAGCAGCCTCTGGCCAGATACACACACACACACGCACACACACATACATAGACTATATAGCACACTATATACACTGCTCGCAATCTGGGCTCTCAATTGAATTTGTCTCAATTTGATTGCCTCGCAAATGCGTAGCGCCCGAAAATAAAGACTCGCAGCTGCCGCTTTTCCGGGAGAAGGTAATGTGATTATGTTGCCGCTGCACGAGCCAATTTGCATGTTCCTTCCCGGTCCGCTGTGAGCCAGCTCTGTCAGCTCCTGTATGTATAATATGAGCCGCACTTATGGCCGACATCTGCCCCGACGCGCACTCCATCAACATGGACAGGCGCGAGCCTCCGGAGCGAGCGGAGCTGGCAACAGTTTCACTTCATGTGCTGCTCGCAATCATATTTGCATATAGAGCTGCTGCTTAGGGTGATAAACAGCTTACGTGCGACCGACTAACTGAATGGCTAGCAAATATTACGCATACGCCGAGTGTTGCGCAGGAAAAGTTAAAAGCTGTGAGATTTATCGACATTTCTAATGGACTTAAAAGCCAAAGCAGCAATAATATATAGCCTTGGCTTTGCTGCATAAGATTTGTGGGGGCTTAAACCTGTTGCTTATGCCAACATATAGTAAATGTGCCTGACTTTCATTTTCTTTTAAATAATTTACTCAATTTCCAAGAACCCAAGCAAACACATATCCATATCTGGCTTCCATTATCTTATGCAAATTGAGGCGCCGACAGCAGCAGCTAAATAAGAACTTAACTTGCTGCGAATCAATTTGATGCTTTAAGCCAGACACGTTGGAGGGCGGGGGGAGGGTGTGAAAAAGGGACGTTGGCTTAGACAAGAGGCAGCCAAGCAGCAATAATAATATTAAAAATACAATAACAGAGAGCGCAGAAACTAAGTAATAACAACAGCAAAGAGCAGAACAACAGCAGCAGCTGCAGGCGAGTCGCCGACGGCATGGTAGAAGTGAGTGGGCGAGGGGGAGGAAATGAAAAGCAGCTGCCTTGGCATTTAATGGCGCTTAAAGGCGACTTCTGTCATAAATTCCATGGCAATATGTGCCTCAGCCTAGGGTGCACAGATAGCTGTAGGAGGGCGGAGCAGGCTTTCTATTATAAACTATGGGTGTGTATACCTTTTGCTTTGGAGCCAGCAACAGGCAGCAGTTCGCAGAGCGAATATCACGCATACGCAGTGTGCAAACGAGCAGCAGCTCTGGCTCTGGCTCTGGCCCCAACAACAAGCATAGCATACTTATGTGCGCACCACAATAAAAGA
Source organism: Zaprionus bogoriensis (assembly GCA_035046045.1). Lineage (NCBI taxonomy): Eukaryota > Metazoa > Arthropoda > Insecta > Diptera > Drosophilidae > Zaprionus > Zaprionus bogoriensis. The sequence goes on along the minus strand of JAWNOI010000066.1, from coordinate 2,410,005 downwards.
GCTGTTCCCCTGGAGACAGCGGAAGCGCTTGCAGTCCGAGCATAATTGTCGCACGTCAAAGGCAACGGAAGCGGGAGGTGCCAGAGCAACCGGAACTGCGATGGAAACTGAGCGCTGTCAGCGCTGAGGAATGTTTTGGGCGAAATATGCACACGCATTGGAATTTTATCGATTCAGCTGTGTGGGCAGAGGGAAAAGCAGAGGCGGAAGCGGCAGACCCTTGCGTCAGCAGTTCATTAGAAGAATAATTGAAATACCTTCGCAGAACTTACATTTGCATAGTTATGCGTGGTTCCTTGCCACTCTCCAGGCAGGTGACAATGAACCCGGCAATTTGACGTCTTCCAGCTGATACCCAATACCTGACACACACACACACACACACACACTTCAGCATACTCACACAATCACGCGAATGGTAGTCGCTTTTGGATGTGCAAATGTAATTAAAAGTTTGCCCCGGCATATTTTGCACATCTGCTGCCTCTGCCGCTGCTGCTGCTGCTGCTGCTGAAACCTGAAACGTGCCTGGCATCGAATCCCATTTTAATGCGCTTTCAACCTTTCGCCTTTTCATGCTCGAACAGCCGCAGTTAAGCCGCGCAGCCAACACTTTCTAAGGACCAAGGATGACCGGTCGATTTGTGGCTGTCGGCGCCTACCTGGGCATGCTCATCGCAGCGGCCTTGGTGCGCGCGACGCCCCAGCGCGCCGCCTACTCGCTGCAGGCGGCCGTCGATGAGCTGCATCGCCGCGAGGCTGCCAAGTATCCGCTAAATGCGCCGCCTCCCTCGGCCCACTTCGGGGCGGATCAACTGGACGACTGGGACGAAGGTGAGTCTTGCCCCGCGGGCTGGCATTAAAACCCCGGTTGGGAACTAATGGGATTACCAGGGGCGACCTAAATCGGTGCGAACGAGCCGAGCCAAGCCGAGTGCAATCTGAAAGTGAAATGAGTTAGGGCCCCAGGCCGAGAGTGCTCCGGCGAACTGCGAACACTCAACTAAACCCGATTTATGCGAATTTTATTAATTAGAAGCGCCCACGTTGCCCGCAGCACACGGCACATGGCACACTCACGAATGCAAATCGAATGTATTCACCTGTATTCATGCAAGACGCACTTAGCCGAGACTCAATTTCCCATTTTCCTAATTGAAAGAGCACCCAAATAAAATAAGAACTTTATGCAGACAGAGGAAGCGACAGGCTTAATGAATGATGTAGAAGATAGAAGAAAGCAAAGAGTAGAAAAAAATGCTCTTTAGCAGGTTTTGCCTCAGGAAGCTTTGGGAAATACAAGAAGAGCAAATACCAAAAAAACGAAATAGTACAAAAGTAAATTATTTTTAGTATATTGCAGTATTGAAACTTTTATTCTTAGCAAGTTATAGGTTAAATCAGGAACTAGAACTAGGAGGCTAGGAAGATATATCTCTGGATTTTGAAACAATGTTTTATCTCTTTTATCTCTTTAAATTACGGTCTATAGAAATATAAAGAGCCAGAGAGAATATTTTAAAATACTTTCGCCCGATCAAGCTTTAGCAAATTTAAAGAAAAGAAAACTTTAGGAACATACATAAATTATGATAATAATCGCGCAGCAAGGCTGACTTGCGTGTTTAAAAGATAATATAGCCAATATCTCATAGTGAAATTGGGGCTAAAATAACTTAAAAAAAATGTTAGCTTCAGCAGCTTAATTTCCGACCAATTAAATCTATGAGATTGGAGTATATCCACAATTTTTTTTTAATTTAAAACTCTACTTTAAAATTCAATTAACTAAAAACTCGAAAGCTTCAAATCACTCTTTCAAAGAAATATTTTCAAAATTCTCTTGACAAGCTCGTAAAATTAAGATCGAGCATAAATCAAGTCACAAATCGTAAGCCATAAAATGCTTCTTGGAAACGAGCCTCAATATGATTTTTTAGCTAGTAAACTTGATTTAGCAGCGCGACGAGAAACGTAAATCGAAATTAGCCGGCCATAACTTGTGGAAATCGTGGGTGCGGCTTAAGCATTGCTTTATGGCATCGTTGGCTTGTCGAGCGCGCCGCCTTCCTCCGACCTCTTCCGCCTAGCGGACAGCGTTACTCAACTCGAGTCGACTGAACGGCAAATCACATAATCTCGAAAGGGAAGCGAATGCGGGTCAGGACACCTGTCAACTGCAGCCGAACTGAAACTGAAACTCAGTCTGGAGTCGGAAATCTAATCCATAACTTATAGCGCGCGGGCGGAAGCAGTTGCATGTAGCAGGAGCAGGCGTTGAGGCAGCATCAGCTGAGCACGCATGTAATGGCGCACGTGACCCACCGATTTGCCCCTCCCTGCGCCTCTGATCCAAGACCCTTGCACTCAGCACTTGAATTCTCACGTTCTTATATATCGTTTTTGTTGCCTGATACCCCTTTCCCCTCTTGCTTTGCGTTCTCCTCGCTTTCATTTTCTACTCTTCTGTTGGGTTCTTTGCACGATTTGCAGACAGCGATTTATTTGGCACTGGCACCGGCACCGGCAACAAGTACACTAAGAATCGGAATCGCCATAGAATCAATAAGGCAATTGCCAAGTACTTAGAGCGCGAGAGCGATAACTATGAGCCGGGCCTGGGCCTGGGCGCGGGCCCCTCCCCGTTCGGGGCCTACGAGTTCGACGACGAGCGCGAGCAGCAGGCGAATCCCGGTAATCTCTTCGCGGACGAGAAGCGTAAGCGCTCGTCGTCGTCGGCCTTTAGGGAACGGGACGAGCAGTACGGTAAGTGACCCCAGCACACACATACACAAGTAAACACATACATACACACACACACACACACAGCTAGCTCATAAGGCAGTCAACTTGGTGTCCACTTGAGTGCTTCAAATGGATTGGGATAACAATGCTTTCCACATGTGAGCCGAAACCACTTAGCTCAGATTAACTTGTGCGTGTGTGAGTGAGAGTCTCTCTGTGTGTGTGCGTGTGTGTGTCTGTGTGAACTTAGGCTCGACTACTTTTAGTCAATGATGGATGCAACGAGCTGGAAGCAAGCTCCAGCATCCTGCCGGCCTTCCTGTCATTTGATTTAATGGCACGGCAACAACTTGATGCGTGTCCATAAGGTCTTCACACACACACACACACACACACACACACACACAAATACAGACACACATCAGCACACCCGCACAATCGGAATTAAATATACAAGTTGGATTTATAGTCGAGGCACGCGTCTGGCCGTCAGACCGAGCTGTCGCCTCTCAACGCTCAACTGATTTAAGCGAAGGTCAAAGTCACGACACACCCTCTCCGCGTTCCTCTTCCAGAGTCCGGCCCTAGCGGCTCCTCCGTGTTCCGTGAGCGCGAGTCTCTCGCCGGCAACTCCGGCGACCCATCGCTGCCCACGCACAGCGAACTGACCGAGCAGTTTCTGCGCGAGATCGAGGAGGCCAGCGAGCACGAGCGCCAGGAACGCTACAAGGCTGCACTGCGTCAGCTCTGGGAGAAGTACCAGCAGCAGGAGAACGAACTGCGCGACACCGCAGTAGACGATGTGGAGCAGCAGCAGCAACAGCAGCAGGCGCAGCTGCAGGATCAGCAGCTGTTCGAGCAGAAGAAGCGCATGCGCATGCCGCCGTACTACCTGCTGATGCAGAAGAAGCGCTCCTCGTACCCCGTGCTGCCTTGGCTGCCCTACAACGCCGACAAGAAGAAGCGCTTCCCCGTGGCCAAGCGCGCCGTGGCGGGCGAATCGCCGCTGGGCAAGACCGACGAGCGTGTGGCGCAGGAGCTGAGCGAACTGTTCGGTAAGCCCATCGAGCAGCAGCCGCTGGAGGAGAAGAAGAAACGTTCGACCGAGGAGCAGCAGCAGCAGAAAACGCTGCCGGCAACCACACATCAGCCGGAGACAGCAGCTACGGCGACAGCATTGGGCGATATGCGGCTGGAGATCAACTTCCAGCGCGTAAACGTGACCAACGGAGCGGCCAAGGAGACGCCCACCCAGGCACCGGCCAAGGCAGCCGGCACGGGCGAGATGGTTGCGCATGGACATGCCGGACATCATCACAAGCACAGCGAACATCATTCGGACGAGGAGTACGGCGAGGAGGGCGAGGAGAGCTCCGACGAGGACGATCACGATGAGTTCGACGAGGATGAGGACGGCGAGGGTGAGGGCGATGGCGGTGATGCTGGCGATCGACGCCGCAAGAAGAAACGCGCCGCCGGCACGAAGCACTCGCACAGTCCCAGCGTTGGGCATCTGATGCTGCGCGCCAAGAAATCCATCGACTGGTCGCAGTACTTCGGGCTCGATCGCAAAAAGAAATCCTCCGATCAGGCAGCCGAGTAAGTGCAGCAAAACTCGCTCTTGCAGTTGCAAGAATGCAGTAAGCCTCACTTTGGATTTGCCCTTCTTCTTTCCAGCAACGACTCGAAGAAGCGCAGCCTGGGCGAGGACAGCGCCAACGTCGAGGATCAGAACGAGGAGGCGCAGGAGAAGAAGAAGAAGCGCGACATTGATCCCGAGCAGCTGGAGAGCATGGACAAGAAGCTGCAGTCCATCGAGGACTTCATCATCGACGAGACCATTAAGTACACGGGCGCACACGAAGGCATCAACAACCAGGAGGAGATACGCAAGCTGAAGGAGCACGTGCTCTCCCGCCTGGCCACCGCCTACAGTCTGGAGAAGATGCGCCGTGCGCTGGACAAGCTGCGGCAGTCCGTGGACGCTGAAAACCATCTGCTGCGCAATGTCATCGAGTCCGACTCGGAGGAGAACTCACTCGACAATCGTTGGTCCGCGAAGAAGCGGTACAGTGTCAAGAAGGAGGACGTAGCAGAGGAGCAGGCAGAGTAAGTTAGAGTTAAAGTAGCCTAATTCGTACTCCCTATCATAACCATGTCGCTCGCAGTGATGCACAGCAGACGAAGAAGAAGCGCAGTGGCTACGTGCGCTACCCGGAGCAGCCGAACACCATGGAGGAGGCGCTCAGCCTGAACAACGGCGCCTACGAGACACTGAACGATGCCTACCTGGGCAACAAGAACTACATCATCGGCTCCAACCAGTGTCCGGTCATTGAGTCAATGGCCGAGCGCTGTCGCAGCGTCGATGTCATCTCCGGCGACCTCAACCAGGAGCTGCTGCCCCTCTGCGGCGTCCATCAAATCTGCTATCTCTGCGTAAGTGCAAATAGAGAGAAGCGGACAGTCAGACAGACAGTTAGATGGGGGGACAGACAGACGTACGGACAGACCGACGGACATATAGACTGACAGACAGACTAATAGACAGATAGACGGACAGACAGACAGATAGACGGGCGGACAGACAGACAGACGGGCAGACAGAAGTTCAGACAGACGGACAAACAGACTAACAGACACATAAAGGTACGGACGGACCGATAAACGGACAAACGGACGGGCAGATAGGCGAGCAGACAGACAGGAAAACTTATGAACAGACAGACGGATAGACTGTGGGACGTTAGGCTGGCAAACGGACAGACAGAAGGACAAACAGACAGACGGACAGACAGATATCCTTTGTCATGCTTCACAGATCCTCGCCATCTATAATCTTTCCCATTGATTGTGCTTACAGGGCGCCTCGCAGGTGGCCTGCGACTACCAGTACCTGGCCGAGGCGGACTCCATCTGCGGCAGCAGCAACGAGTGCCAGGCCGCCGCGCGCTCCGTGCTGATGATCTTGCGCGGCACGCCCGGCCGCCAGCTGGGTCCGCGCGAGTGCCTCAAGAATCCGTGCTTGTACCGAGCCATGCGCGAGATCGGACTATAAGTGAGCTAAGCCCGATTATCTCAATAGAACATTCCTCACGTCCTTCTGTGTGCGTTCAGGAAGCGAACAGGAGCAGCACACGTAGCAACACACTAGAAATCCACAGAGAAACTTTGCTGAACTGGCAAGAATCAAAACTATTTGATTGCAAACAGAGAAAACCAAATAATTATATGATATGATTATATGATGATTATGATATATGAAATACGCAGCCATTTGGATACATTTTACTGTTGGCAGCAGGCGACAGTTTACCAATTTACCAGAGACCTAGACAGCCAGAAGCGAGCACAGCGAAAAACCAAACGAATTTGAACAGGATAAACTAACCATATATAGTGCATACCTTATATACTATATACCTATATACCTATATAACGTAATGCATACAATACCTATACACAGTTGTACAGTGCTCTTGATTGACTTTCAGCCAAGCAGTAGGCACCCGATACAGAGTTCCAGATCCGAGCGCTGCTACGGACCACAGCATGTTTTGAGGGGATACAGAGAGAGAGTGTCGTGTGAAATCTCTATATAGATGTCTATATACCCATAGTGTACTATGTGCATTTTTCGTGTGTGTACGCGCTGCTTGCTGCAACAATATACAAGCGTATTATAATCGTTTAATCGAAGCATATTTAAATCATATATTCGTAAATGTATTAACAGTTATTTATGTGTAAACGAACGAGAAGGCAGGAAGATATCCATTTGAACCTATCAACCCTACAGGCAGCTGTTTAGTGAATATACACAGTACATAGAATACGTATAACATACCCGAGGGAAAGCACACATATACCGAGACACTCGATCCGAATGATGAAGCTTTTTTCACAGAGCCCCATTGGCCGAGTCGGTCAATAAGAACAGCGAACAGTACGAATGAAATACATTTTCAGAGATTTTCCGCACATACTACTACAGCATTAGACTACATTCGAATCAATATTTTCTTACGTTTAGTTCTCTCTGCCTCGGGCAACTTATCGATGTCATTAACGAATACTCGAAATATTTACAAATATTTGTGCATGCACAACTCTACGAATAAACAAACATATACTTAAATGTGTTTCAGTGTAACAACAATAAATGAAATGAATAACTAAGACAAATATTCTCTAAAAATCTATAGATGTGATTATATAATATACACATAGAGGCGAATGCCATGAATACAGCGAAGAGCATAGAGCATAGAGCAGAGCGTAAGGGAATGTACTCGAAATGTACTCTGCATTGGTATGAATCAAAATAATAATATTATATATATATAAATGTATTTACATATTCATGAATGTATATGTTTATGCTACAGTTTAACAAAGAATTTAATGAAATCTTATATGAAGTATATGTATTGCTATACAGTTATAAATGTAAAATATATAAGTGAGGTCTCCTCCTGCGTTTTTAAATTGCAACAGATCAAACAGTCGCCAAGCCGTCTCATACTACTATTTAAAAATGTAAACAGAGACCTCAAACAAAAAAACAAAGAGCACTAGTTTCATTTCTTGTGGGCATCATTTCAGCTTTGAGACAGACTCCTTGAGTGTGCGATTCAAATTTGAGCGCGCATACTGCGCGCAGTGTTGCACAGCGCCCAAAGCGAGCAACAGCTGCTACGAACAGAGTTGCCATTGCCCGCACCGTCATGCGAAGTGTTGCCAAGCTGGACACTTGCCACATCAGAGTACGTTTGTTGCTTTTTGTTGTGCGTTTGAACAATAACATCAATTCAGGGTAAAACTTGTACGATAAATTAGTAGTATGTATTAAACAATAACAGCTGCGCGCTTGTCCGACTCTTCATGCAGCCGCTAAAGCAGTTCAATCGAAATCGTTGAACACGTCAGATAAGTGCAAATCAGCAGCAGTCGCAGCAGCCTCAGCCACAGCAGCAGCAGTAGCAGCAGCCGCAGGCAGCATCCCGTTGCCGATAAAACACTTATCAATCGGATCCAAGACATAAAACACTAACTAACTCACTCACTAGCTAACATCAAGCTCGACGACGCGTCAGCACTTTTGACGCAAACGAGTGGCATCAGGATGTCAGAGACGAGCATCAATGTCAGCGGTGACATGCAAGTGCCACCCCGTCCGACCGGCGGTCAAAATAGATTCAGTTGGGACATGCAAAGGTGTGTGGTATGACAGTGCCCACCAGCGAGCCGAACACTCTCACTCTCACGTTTCTATATTTCCATTCAAAATTTACAGCTTGTCCTCGCTACAGAACATGCCCTCCCCGCTGGAGCTCATCCAAAGGGTGCGTCGATCCCTGCGTCCGTGGACCGTGTTTTTCAACATCAACAATTTCCGGACTGCAGTGAGCATGCAGCGTCTGAACAATCGTGTCATGCGCAATCTATCCTACTTCCAAAGCAACTACATATTCGTCTTTATCGTGCTGATGATCTACTGTCTGTAAGTAGCCCATCCCCATCCCCATCCCCATCCCACCATTGATTACATCCCACCAACTGTTTCAATATTTATTTTCGAACATTTCTCTGCAGGATTACATCGCCGCTCACATTGCTGGTGGTTGCCGCCGTTGCACTCGGCTGCCACAAGGTGCGCTCAATGAACTCGAACATTACCCTCTTGGGACACCAGGTGACGCCGAGGCAGCAAATTATATTGATTAATTTGGGAGCGGCGCCTCTGCTGTTCCTGGCGGGCGCCGGCTCGGTGCTCTTCTGGACGCTGGGAGCTTCCTGCTTTGTCATCGGCATGCATGCAGTATTTTACAACATTGATGCGATAGTTACCGAGGAGAACGAAGGATTTATGGCGCAGGTCGTCTAATTGCGATCGAGTCGAACCAAATCGAACGTATCTAATTCCTTTCGAATACGTTTATTGCATGTGAATCTGTCGCAAGATTTTTGCCACACAGGGGCCTTATTAGACGATAAGTTGCATTATAACCCTTATATAATTCTAAACCCCCGATATGTAGTTAAGTTTTATCTAACGCCGCCGCGTTGCGCCCGCCCGCAACGCGGCAAGAAAAACGAAAAGACAACGTAAAGCCCGTTTCTGTTTTTAAATAATTGCACTCGCACACACACACACACACACCTGTGTGTGTGTGTCCATGTGTCTGTGTGTGTGTGTGTGTGTATTCATCTATATATATATGTATATATGTTGTTTACCTAAGTTGGCAATTTGGCAAAGACGTTGCAGTGGAATGGCTGGAAGGTATGCACAGTCAGGTTGGAGAACTCAGGAAGGTCAAGTGGAATAATACGAGAATAAGAAATAAATTCACTGAGGTATTTAGAACTAGAACTAGGAATGCTTAGTTAGCTTTACAAAGTAGATAAGTCTCTTGGTCCAGGTCTCGCTGTGCGCAGTGCCGTCTAGGCGAACTGCTGCGAGAGCGTTGTCGTCTCCTGTTCCTGCTCCTCGTCGCTGGCGTTCTGGTCGAGCTTCTCGAAGCCGTTGCGATCGAGCAGGCCGCTCAGCTTGAAGCCCTCGCTCTTCTCCCAGGCGTGCCGGCGACTGTGTGTGCCGAAGGGCAGGCAACCTGTTGGGACCGCAGCAAAGGGCAGATTAGTAAGTTGGGCGAACGGTCACACGGTGTGGAACAGATTATGTACAGTCAGAGATAAATAAATATATATATGTATATATATGGATGAGTGCTTGTGTTATGTACAGGGCATGCGGTCGTCGGTGCATAACGCAATTTCGAGTTCATTTTCATTCATTCATTCGCTGCAATCCGAAACGAAAACGAAACGATAAACATGCTAAGAGTGGATTATCCATTAGATTAGACTTGTGTATGTGTAATTTATATAAATATATATATATATATGTTTCTGTATGTATATATGTGTACGTATCTATAGCTGAACAGAGAGGTTACGGGATTACAAACATGAGCACAAAATACGAATACTATCGAACGGATGGAATGCACGAGATTCACAGACTGAGGCAACTTAAAAGTAAACTATTAAGCATTACACATACAACTACAAAACTGGATGGTACTGGCAAGTGAGTTGAGTTGAGTGGTCGGTTGGTTGGGGTTAGCACAGACTTTGATTGGACGAGGCCAACTGGCGATAGACCAGGTCACTGGGCGGCATCGCGCTGCTCGCTTGTTTACCTCGTTTGCGGCGACGCGCCATCATCAGTGCCAGGGCGAACGTGGAGCCGGCGAACAGGAGCATTAGTGATGCCACCAAAATAGCCTTGCCGCTGGGATGGTGATGATGTGGCTGTGCGTCGGCCTCAGTGCCAGCTGTGCGCGGGACTGCAGCCACGGCGCTCGAGTCGCTCGCAGCTGTCCCCGCTTTGGGAGCCGACAGCGACATGGGCTTCAGCAGCGACTTGTGCAGAAACTTGTGTATACGCATCGGATCCAACTCAGCCACATATATGGCATTGCCATCCTGGGTGACGGCCACATCGTGCGGATTGTTGAACTGCAGTTCGTTCGCACCAAACTTGGACACCAGCTGCCGGGTGCGCATGTGCAGCACAAAGCCGTGCACTTCGTTGTAGTGCTGCGGGGATATACCCATCTCAGCGGTGGGTCCGTTAACAATGACCAGCTCGCCGCCTGCAGTGGTTGCAACATTGTTTACATAATCAAATCAATCAATTACCATGTACAAGACTCACCAGCTGCCGGCGTGTATGCCATGCTGAAGAGGCGATCGCCGATCAGCTGGTTGTGGTACTGCGAGTGGAAGGTGCCGTTGTTCGAGTAGAAGCACTGCACACGTCCATTCTCGCGATCGGCGGCGCACAGCAGCTCCAGCTCGGGCACCAGCGTCAAAGCGTGCGGAATGGCAAAGAAGTTCGGAGGCGCCACATCGTAGGAGAAGCCGGAAAATGAGTTTTGCCCCCAGACCAGTATCTGTTCGCCCTCCTTCGAGTATTTGATTATGCGCGCATTGCAATAGCCATCGGCCACGAAGAAGTCACCGCTGTTGAGCACCGCCACGGATGTAGGCTTGCAAAACTTGTCTTTGCTGTTGCCAGGATGAAAGGCGGTGCCGAGCGTCAGCAGAGCTCGACCTCCTTCGCCACGCGGTGCAAACTTGAAGACCTGATGCAGGGCAACGTCTGTCACCCAGACATTGTCCTCGGGATCAACGGTCAATCCGTGGGGTAGATAGAATCTGTGAACGAGAATCTGCTAGTGAAGGTCTGAGCCGGAAGCGGAACTCCGTTGTATTTACAAGTTTTTGCCCCACTCGTAGTGCAGTTTGCCGGTGGCAGCTTCCAGGCCAAGCACAGTGCTGGCTTTGATGGGTCCCTTGTTCCGCTGCTGATACACATTCAAGACATTGAATGACTGTTGATCCCAGATGTGACTCGCTCTGTGGAATATGACCACGTTGCCCGCCTTGTCGAAGCTGACGGCTGTCACAGCGCCCAGTTTCACATTGTTCTCCGGCCAGTTGCTCTGGTAGACATAGGCTGGAATGCATCATCAGATGGTTATAGTTACATATATAGCTTAGTGATCATGTGGAGGCGACTCACTGTTGTTCAGCTTGGCTAGCTCAGTCTTGATATCGGTCGGCTCCTGCCTGCCGCGATGCGGCCAATTGCTGTCGGCGGCTCCAACGCCTTTAATCATTTGCTTCAGTTGCTCTGCGTCCATGCCGACATTGGGCAGATAATGCGGCGTGCTCAGATTCTGCAAGGTGATAACAACTAATCAGCATTTCGGCATAACTTAGTACAAAGTTAGTAATTTGAATTTGCCACGGGAGCACGTACAATAGGCGCGCGTGTGTGTGTGTCGTATACGCTCGCGTGACGTCACAATACAAAATCAATAGAACGGAAAACATCTGTGCACACATACGCGGACAGAACATATGCTAGCCCGCTTGTGCAATTGGGAGCGTTATTAGAAGGTATATATATTACTGTGCTAATTACCTCGGCCATAGCGGCGGACCCCAGCAGCAGGCTGGGCAAGCACACTCCGAGGATGCAGATGGCCAGACAAAGGCAGCAGCTACGCTTGCAGTCGCTGCGGATGCTGCTGTTATTAGCTGGGCGAGTCATGGTGTTGGGCTATGAGTGCACTCGCGTATTACTGGAATGTTACTCGTATTTGCGTCTCGGGAACTGCGTGTGCAGCTGCAGGCTTGCTATTATTAATACCACAGCTCAATTCGCATAGCAATAAACAATTTACGAGGCTACAGCAGCCATTTTACTGGTTGAATGCCTCAACAGCTGTTAGAGTGGCCAGCTCTCTGTGACAGTGCGGCAAAGACTCAAGACTGTATGTGAGCTCTGGTCACCCTAACATAACATATCGATTGCCTCGATTGTCTCGATGACATCACATTGCGGTATTGCAGTTTAAAAATAAGTCGTTAGCTTTACCTTTTTAACGAGCGCTCACACAAGCTGTTCGCTTAGTCTACGCTTCGGTGTCGAACAAGTAGCATTTGTGACATACAGCCAAAGAAAAATTAAAGTTCATTACATCCGCACTACCCCCGTAACAAGTGTAATCAGTGTAACGCGCCACAGCCGCAATCGCAAGCGTTTCCATGGAAAACGTAAATTGCTACATATTCTTAATTGTCGCAGCTGTGGCTTGTGCGGCGGGTGAAGATGGATTTCCGTATACCTACCCGATTTTCGATAAATTCGACGATGCCAGCGAGCCTGCCGAGTCAGCGCTGTTCCTCACGCCGATGCTGAACAACGAATCCCTGTCCGCGCTGGACGTCCAGGCGGCCGCCCGTGTGACGGATCCCATGTTCCTCGGCGTCGAGAGCTATGCCGGCTTTCTGACCGTCGACGAGGTCTACAACTCGAATCTGTTCTTCTGGTATTTCCCCGCCGAGCAGCACTCCGAGCACGCACCCGTTGTGCTCTGGCTACAGGGCGGTCCTGGTGCCTCCTCCATGCTCGGTCTGTTCTACGAGCTCGGTCCACTGGCGTTGATGTCCGGCAACAAGCTGAAGAAGCGGAAGTACACCTGGAGCAAGACACACAATCTGATCTTCATCGACAGTCCTGTTGGCACCGGCTTCAGCTTCACTGATCACGAAAAAGGCTACGCCCGCAATGATCGCGATGTGGCGTCCAACTTGTACGAGGCGCTCAGGCAGCTCTACAGGCTGTTCGGCTGGGGCAACTCGTCGAGCTTCTGGCTCACAGGCGAGTCCTACGCCGGTAAGTACGTGCCCGCCTTGGCCTACCACATACACAAGATGCAGCAAGACGAATCGAAGGCCTACGACAACCTGAGGATACCACTGAAGGGCATGGCCATTGGCAACGGACTGTCCGATCCCGTGCATCAGCTGCAGTACGGCGACTATTTCTATCAGTTGGGCCTGATCGATGAACATGGACTGAAGCAGTTCCACGAGGTGGAGGCCGCGTGTGTGGAGAGCATTAGGAACAACGATATGGAGCGAGCTTTTGAGATATTCGATTCTCTGATCATGGGAAACTTGGCGAAGGGTTCGCTATTTATGAACCTGACGGGCTTCGAATCGTACTACAACTTCCTGCAGGCTGAGCCGGACTCGGAATTGACCGCGAACCTGTACAGCTTTATGAGGGACAGTGGCACACGCCATGCCGTCCATGTTGGCAGCAAACGCTTCCACGAAAACGAAGGTAACAACACGGTCAAGATGTTCCTCAGGAAGGACCACATGGTGAGCGTGCGCCCTTGGATTGAGGAGCTACTCGAGCACTACACTGTGTGCATTTATAGCGGACAGGTGGACGTGATTCTCAGCTATCCGCAGACTCGCCACTTTCTGAAACACCTGAAATTTTCGGCCGCTGAGGAATTCAAGAACGCCCCTCGCAGATTTTGGCGGGTCGACGGATTGTTGGCCGGATATGTGAAGCAGGCTGGTAATCTTATTGAGATACTAGTGCGGAATGCTGGACACCTGGCTCCAATGGATCAGCCCAGCTGGTTGTACGAGATGATCAATCATTTGACTCATTAAAATCGTTACGTGAAAATTGTGGCCCAATTGTAGAGTTCAAACGGCCCAACCAAGTCGTAAAATAACAAGCGCTTAGTCAGAACAAATGTTATGCAATAAAATATCAATTTTTATGTACTAAAATTATATTAAATTATCAGAGATAATTTATCGTATTTTTGTATAAATATAGAAGTATTTTCGCCATACATTCATACTGTTTGCAATTTATTTCTTAAGTTTCAAGTTTCAAGGTGATTTCATGATCAACGGTCACGGGCTGAGCTTACTCAAAATGGCACTGTTAGCAGTTAACATACAGCTGTTGTCTAACAGAAGCAACGCTGCTTTCCAGCACTGATTCATCTAGAATACCGCCATTGCACAACACTGAAATGCGCAAGACACCCCGCTTCCCGCTTTGCCTAAATGCCATTATTATTTTTCGAGTTTCATCCACAGCCACAGTGCAAAATACGGCCGCACGTTAATAAATTATAATACAATAACAATAACAATGCATAACTAAAGTAAAAACCTAGCCTCTTACGTTCATCAACTTAATTTAAGTGTTAACATAGTTGTAAACTGTTTTCAAACGCCACAAGAGAAAAGCAAACGTCTTCAATCGTCTCCGTCTCCGTCGTCGTCGTCGTCGTCGTCTCCCTCTCCGCTTCCGCCTGCGTCTACGTTTTCTCGCCTTGGTGTTGTTGCAGTTCTGCTGCGACGAATACTCTTTTTCTCACTTGGAATTTGTGATTGTGTTTCTGCAGTTAAAGTGCGTGGTGCCCTGCTGCATACGAAGTAAACTTCGAGAATTTATCTGCTAGAGCAAGAGGAAGAGTGGAAGAGAGAGAGAAGGTGAGTGCGCGGCGTCAATACAAATGCAGCGCGAGACTGTTATGCCATATGTCTGCAGTGGCGTCGGGCAACGGGGGGCGCCGCCCGTTGGTGCAGTTCAATGCACCAACAACAACAAGCAGCAAAGCCAGCGCACAGGGGCAGCTGGGGAGAACCTGATTATATCAAAATTCAAATGCAGCTGCATTTCATCCAATTTCAGCAGGAAAACAACCACAGAAACTGAAACTAGAAAAGTGCAACAAGACCAAGACGAAGCTGCCTCTAGGTAGCTCAAAGGGTCGCGCATCTTCCAAATGCACATTTAGTTGCGTTCGTGTGTGTGTGTGTGTGGTGGTTGCTTGCGCCCCTTGGCTGCCTGCCGCCTGTCCTAGAAGCGAGTACCTCTGCCTCTGCCTGTCACAATTTGATTTAGGCACGTCTGTCCGCTGTCGTCCCATCGTCCGCCACTCTCTGCAGTGCACTGCTCCCCCCCTCCAATCTGTTGCCTTGCCTCTCCGTTTTGTGCATTCTGAATGCAGTTAGCGTATTTGCATGTCGTCGATTGGCAGACAAAAGGCGCAGCGCTTTGTGCGCTTTGTGTGCCAATAAAAATATTTGCTTTGTTAAGTTGCAACTTTTGGGTTGAAACTAAATGGTGTCTATGTTATGTTGCAGCTGTACCGCAATCCAGGAAGATGCAACATCATGTGCATGCGACGAGAGCAGCGCCGCATCTACGCGCTGCCCATCATCACAGTCACATGGCGCTGCCGCATCCGCATCCCGGCATGGAGCAACACCTGGGCACCTTAGCTGCAGCAACGCCAGTTCCAAGTCAACAGCAACAGCAGCAGCAGCAACTACAGCAGCAACAGCAACAGCAGCAGCAACAACAACTACAGCAACAACAGCAGCAGCAACAGGCGCCGCTGCCGCCGCCGCAACGCGATGCTCATCATGCACGGTGAGCAGAATGTAGACTCGCATTTGGATTCAGATTCGGAATTGGAATCGGAATCGGAATCGGACTTGGGTTTAGCTTTGGATTTGGCTTTGGCTTGGCTGTTGCCCCTCGTGTCTAGGCCTTTATACGTTGCGGCAATTATGTTAATTCCTGTCACTGACAATCGCCTGTGAGACTCATCATCCCATTTTCTCAACTCATAAATTATAATTTCAGTGGCTCTTTGTTCTTTAACGCTCAGCATGACTTCCGCTCGATAACGGGTTTAGCAGCAGCAGCAGCAGCAGCACCACGGTGGCTGCAATTATCCTTGACGTGCCTAAGGATCGTCGTCCTCGCTCTCCCTCACCCTTCCTCGCTCTCTCGGCTCTTGTCGCCTTTTGTGCGATCAGATGTTTTCGCTTGCGCTCTCAGCGCCAGCTCCAAGCCAGCGCACCGCGCTCAGTCGCTCTTCAGCCGCACGGGCAAACGCGTCGCAACCGCATCCGCATCTGCATCTGCACCCGAATCCCACGAACTCTCGACGCGCAGAGGCAGAGCAACATTACGCGATTTCACCAGAGCATGTAAAAACATCTTGAGGCCGTTGAGCATGCGTGTGCGCCTAACTGAACCGAATGTCCGCTTTGTGCATCCAAAAGTGAGCTGTGCGAGGGCAGATTTGTTAGTTGTGACTAAGGAATTTCCACAAAGTGTCCAGCAAGTTTGTACTGCAATTGGATTAAGTTTGCAACGATGTGCAGTAGCTCTTGCGATACTTAAGTAAAGCCACTTTCCACGCGGTCGAAGTGTAGCCCTCTCTGTCTCTAGGCAGCCCCCTGGGCCTAGGGCCTTTCGCTCCCTCGGGGTGTTCGCGGTAGGTGCGTGTCTCAATTGAAACTGACAGTTGGCGAAAAATGACACGATGCGTAAAAGAATGCGGCTTTTGTGCTTTGTTAAGGATTTCTGCCATTGTTCTTCCCTTACCGCTGTTGTCTGTCGCTGCAGCTACAACAGCAACAACAACAGCAACAACAACAACAACACTTCCATCTTGTATTAGGGACGCAAAGGGTGAACCTTGTTGTGCCTCGTCGTCGTGGTGTTTTGTTTTGTTGTTTTTGTTTTCGATGGCCACTCAATATGGCAGTTTGTGTGCTCAGCTCAAGCGTATTTGCCATCGTGTGCGCTCGAGCAGCTAAAGTTTATTATTTCATAGGATTTGGGCTGTTAATTATACCAAATATTTATAGGGCCGAAGCTACGGCTTCATCTTCAAATCTGGCTTGAGCCTGTACTTAGCATATTTTAATAATTATTCAGCTTAACTAACTAAGCTATTGCGCTATATGCATTTATACAAAAATCAATTTATATTTTATTATATTTAATTTAATTTATTTAATCAATTTCCCCATCTTCTCGCCCAGTCTTAATCACCATCATCACCAGCATCACCTCGTGCAGCAGCAGCAGCCGCCGAATGCCGCGTATCACAACAGCAGCAACAACAACAACAACAACGGCAACAACAGCAGCAACAACAACAATCAAATGCAAAAGATACGACAGCAACATCAGCATCTGAACAGCACCAATGGACACATAGCAAAATGCAACCAGCCTCCGCCTCAAGCCTACAACCATCTGGCGGCCAATCCGGCCGCAATCACCTACAGTCAATTGCCGCATCATATGGCGCATTTGGGCAGCTATGCGGCACAGCCGCCGCCACCGCCGCCAACTTTGCTGAGTGGCAAGCAGCCACACTACTATCTGAGCAGCGCCAAGCCTGCCAAATACAGCAGCAGCAGCAACAACAACAACATCAACAATAGCAACGGCAGCAGCTGCGCCAGCAACAACAACAACAATAACAGCTATGCACCCAAAGCCATACTGCAGAACTCATATCGCAATGCCAAGGGCAATGGACAGACTGCAGCGGGAGCTGCCACAGACGCCACGGGAGCAGTACAAGTTGCTGCTGCAGCTCATGTGGCGTCCGCTGAGCACGCTATGCCCGCCACACTGAGGATTGTGGGCAGCTGCAGGAACAGCAATGGCGACAGCATCGTCATTGCCAGCGAGGATATCTGCGAGTTGCCGCCCGCCCAAACGCCCGACAACTGCGAGTCGATGGCGGTGAGCGGAACACAGACGGAGGACTGCAACGGCAGTGCGGAGCACATCGATGCGTCGGGCACGTTGTCCAACGAGGACAGCAGTGTTGCACGTGGCGCCAAGGACAAAACGCCCATGTGTCTGGTCAACGAACTGGCCAGATACAATAAGGTGAGTTCAGAGACTCACATGTGTGTGTGTGTGATGGAATCTAATTACGCCAATTTGCTCCACAGATCACACATCAGTATCGCTTGACGGGGGAGCGTGGACCGGCGCACTGCAAGACGTTTACGGTCACTCTGAAGCTGGGCGAGGAGGAGTACTCGGCGGATGGGTTTAAGATCAAGAAGGCCCAGCATTTGGCCGCCTCGAAGGCCGTCGAGGAGACCAAGTATAAGCATCCGCCGCCCAAGATACGCCGCAACGACGACGGCAACTCATCGCGTACGCATATCACGCCCACTGTGGAGCTCAATGCGCTGGCCATGAAGCTGGGACAGCGCACCTACTATCTGCTGGATCCCACCCAAATGCCGCCGGCGGATACGATTCTGCCGCCAGAGTATGCAACGCCGTTGCTACCAACGCCAGCTGCAGGACTACCACCACCACCGCCGCCGCCACCCTATGCGCTGCGTCGCAATCCGAACGGCGCTGCTGGTTATGTCCTGTCCGCACCGGCCATGCACCATGGACACCATCCGCATGTGGCGTTGCAGACACAGCGAGCTATCTATGGCCACCAGCGCCCGTATGCGCCCAAGTACCAGTCGCGTTATGCCTTGGCGCCGGCACTAGGCCCGCATATGCTGGGCGGACCACATGGACCGTATGCGCCGCAGCTGCCGGTGACGCCCAGCAAGATAACCCTATTCGTGGGCAAGCAGAAGTTCGTGGGCATCGGACGCACTCTGCAGCAGGCGAAGCACGATGCAGCAGCACGTGCACTGCAGGTGCTCAAGACGCAGGCCAACAACACTGCGGACGATGCCCTGGACGATTCCATGGACGAGGGCGACAAGAAGTCGCCGATCTCGCAGGTGCACGAGATCGGAATCAAGCGCAGCATGACTGTACACTTCAAGGTGCTGCGCGAGGAGGGACCCGCGCACATGAAGAACTTCATCACGGCGTGCATCGTGGGCTCCATTGTCACCGAGGGCGAGGGCAACGGCAAGAAGCTATCCAAGAAGCGCGCCGCCGAAAAGATGCTGGCAGAACTGCAGAAGCTGCCGCCGTTGACGCCGACCAAGCAGACGCCCATGAAGCGTATCAAGGTGAAGACGCCCGGCAAGGGAGGCGCAGCGACTGCTGCTGCTGCTGCAGCTGCAGGTATTGCAGGAGGAGCAGTCACACCGCTGGGCAAACCGGATCGACGCAAGCGCCTGGCAGTGCCCATCAAGGAGAAGACACTGGGAGAGCTCGATGACGCAGAGAATCCCATCACGAAGCTCATACAGATGCAGCAAACGCGCAAGGAGAAGGAGCCCATCTTCGAGCTAATAGCTAAGAATGGCAACGAGACGTCCAGGAGGCGTGAATTCGTCATGGAGGTGTCTGCCAGCGGCAGCACAGCGCGTGGAACGGGCAACAGCAAAAAGCTGGCCAAGCGCAATGCAGCACAGGGTAAGCACAGGGTAAGGATTAGGCTAAAAAGAAACCATGCTTATCGAGTTCATCAATTTCAGCTCTGCTGGAGCTGCTGGAGGCAACGGATCACGAGGGCATTAACAACGAGGAGCATGAGCTGGCAAATAATATGCAGAATTTGACAGTAGCAACGGCAGAAGCAGCTGTCGGCCTCGATGTGCCTATGGTCTCAACTCCGGCAGGGCCAGTGCCCGGCATTCTAATCCTACGCCAGAATAAGAAACGTAAGTTTAGATAGCATCGTTCGTAGGAAGTATTTATGCAGCAGATTGTTTCCGTTGCAGCTTCAAAGAAAAAGGATGCGGTGGTCGTTATCAAACCCAATGTGGAGCCAGCAAAGGAAAAGGAATCCGCCATGGAAGCTGTGGTCACAGCAGGGGAAAACGGCAGCAGCAGCAGTAGCGGCAGCTCAGAGTCAAATGCGAATGAGGCTGCCAATGGAAACGAGAGTACCTTGAATACTTCCACGGGCAGCAACTCCAGCGGCGTCAGCAGCAACAGCAGCAACGCGCCCGCCAGCAGCAGCAATGGCGGAGGTGGCGCTGGCGACGCTGGCGGCTCTGCTGGCAATGGAGGCGGTGGTGGTAGTGGTGGTGGTAATGGTGTGCACATGAAGGAGCAGCTCATCTATCTGAGTAAACTGTTGGATTTCGAGGTATGTGCAAATGGCATTGTCAAACAACCGAAGAAACTGATTAACAATTATCGCTGTTATTGCAGGTCAACTTTTCGGACTATCCCAAGGGCAATCACAATGAGTTTCTCACGATTGTCACGTTATCCACGAATCCGCCACAGATCTGCCACGGCGTGGGCAAGAGTTGCGACGAGTCGCAGAATGCGGCTGCGCGCAACGCTCTGAAAATCCTTAGCGAACTCGGCCTCAACAATGCCAAGAAATAAGCCAAACTAATGAAACTGCAATTTTTGTTGTTGTGCATATGCAAAAACGATGAACGATAAACATAGAAGCAAAGACACAAGCAAAAACAAAAAACACCCGTCCACAAATCAAACCTTAAAAAGCTCAAAACAAAACAAAACAAAAACAAAAACGAAAACAAAAACAAAAACAAAAAAAAGCAAAGAAAAATGCTGTGTGCAAATTTGAAGTATGCAAAGGAAAACAATGCAAGAGTACAGTACTTTTTGAAATAGCAAATTATTAGTTAATACCTATTTATTTATTTATGTGCAAGTGTGCGCAATGTGCGTCCCGGCGCGTATTGCGCTGCCTGCTGTTATTATTTTATTTATTTGTTGTTGAATTTGAGAAAATGGTAAAGCGAATCGGACAGATCCGAGTCAAGTCGAGCATAACACCACCAAAACTCAACCATGTTAATGATCCAGAATAAACTCGCAATGAAAACAATAACAATATATAGCCTTATGTAAACACAACCAAGAATTGTTGCAGCCTGTTGCACACGTAATATCTATGTAAACTTGTCGTTAAGATGGAACGCTCATTTAGGCACTTGAATTGAATTGATGAACACAATATAAAACCTAAAGCGAACGAAATGAAACATGAAAATTACAAATTAAACCGATAATAATAACATATTTATTAGCTGCATGCGGCTGCTGCGGCAGAGGCTTGTGCAACGCTTTCAAAAAATAAATACAAAAATTTTGTTGCCCCAAAATCGTTGAAACGAAACAAAGACAAACAAAAAAAAAAAAAAAACACAAACGAGCTGCACACGCTTGTGAAATTTTTCATTTATTTTTTCAAAGCCAAGAAAGCCAAGTTAGAACAAAGCTATTGAGAACTGCTATTGCTTGTGGTCAAATGTATGATGGAACTCGTCGAATAATGAATCAATATATATTTATATATATATATATATATATAATACTAATATTAACCTTATGAAATAAGCACCAGCCACTACAACAATTGTGCAGCTTAACAAATTTTGAGCCAACATTGCGCATTGGCAAAGGGCTGCTTCGGCGAGCTCTTTGCGAATTGCACATGTGACATTCGAAATTTGTTGGGCCCAACTAAAATGACTTGCTGCAATTTCTGGCATTTGTTGCAGAAGTTTGCCTCAAATTGTGGCAGCTGTGTTGGGCCCCTAAGGAAGGAAATACAATTTACATAATCGTTAATTATCTATAATTAAATGTTTAAAATCCAATTTTGTAAATGCTCAGTTTTTGGCCGGCAACTAAAAGCTGAGCATCTTTATGAATAACGTGTTGTTTAAATGCCCCCGTTTTCGATTGTTTAGTTGTTTCGTTTTTAATATCAGTTTATTACACACACACACACTCACATACACATACTCAGTTAGCTACAGAATGTTTCGAAATTATTGTACAATAGTTTTTAATGCTCGCATGCCTAAACTAAACAGCACAGATTAAGCGTTAAGTTGCGTTATTATGTCAAATTGTATTTTGTCGAAAGAATCCTCTCGTCGGAACAATGTGCATGATCGCTTTGGATCGAAAGCCGTACGAAATGTGAAGTACAAGCGCATTATGAACACACTTCTAATAACACACCCAGTATTAAATCGTTTACACAAACACTCACACTCACGTGAATACCTTAAATAAATACATACATATACACAACATAAATACCAACATAACAATGAATACCTTAAATCGTGCACATTGTTTGCATGCGCTTCCCTCTCCGCGACCATACGAAAATGTTCGTTTTGTTAGAAGATTTTGCAAAAAAGCAACAAAAGGAACAATCCACGACGATGACTCAACAAATCAATCTCCATCTTTGCAAAGTCTTCACAAAATTAATAAGATATAATATATAATATGTCGTAATTATGTTTATAAAGAAGGAAACAAACTAATCTGTTCGTTAAGACCAAAAATACGATGAAACAAAAGGCATCAGAAGTTGTGACTACAGCTAAATACACATTTATTAGATTTTAAGCCTGCCCATAAACAAAGTAATAAAGCTTAGGCGAAGCAGCACAAGATGAGGCACAATAATGTCTTCAACAAGTGTTAGTCTCTAAACAAAAGTCTTGTCTCTCGTGTGTACTGCAAACCAGAGAAGAAAACAAAAACAAAAACAAAAACTAAAAGAAAACGAAAAGGAATGAAAAGAGGAGAACCTAAAGTCTATATGATATGTAAACTGTAATAATTGTAATAAACATTCAAATAAAGTTGAACAAAAAGTCTTTGATTGAGAGCTTACATCACACATCAAATACGCTATATGACAATATATTTCACCGATTACAGCTGTTGATTTATGTCATTTGCGTCTGACGCTTCATAAACTAATAGTCTTAATTTATGGCCAACTCCGGCCTGCACCTTATGTAAAGTATCATAAAAATTAGTGAAAATTATTTTCTAAAATCAAAAAATCAGAGAGATATAAAAAAGCTGGTGACAGGCGGCGGGAATTAACGCTTGTTAATGCGACAATCATTTCGCAAGTCCGACTCGAAACTGTAAACGCATTAAATACCTAATATGTTTATTGATTATCGGTGACTAATCGAATCGATTCGAATCGAATTGAATCGTTTTATATGCGAGGTATATTAAAATAACACATTTTTGGCCGGCCACAAAGGCGATTTTGCATAACTGTTGGGGCAGAACTATAAAGCGGAAAGCATCAAGATAAGAAACTCGTCGCAGATGCTAATAGAAATTTGGATGACAGTGAAGTTGGAAAATGGTGCTAAGTGTGAGTGTATGGGTTTATTTTAATGGAATTCCTTTGGTTTTGATAACTGTGCTGTACACTTATATCTGACATGAATTGTGCAAATTCTATGAGATTCTGTTATGAATTCTATCGGTTTTCCCATATCTGTCAGATAAATATATGTACTCATATATATTATAGTAGGTTTTGCCATACCTGTAGGTTAAATGTATGTACTAAAATATAACTGTACTATATACTCAGATATATGTATTTATTTATACTCATATATAGTACAGTTATATATGAGTACATACATTTATCTGACAGGTATGGGCAACTGTAATAAACGCGAACTTACGCTTATCTGAAATGAATAAAAAATACTATAGCTATATGCGAGTTTGTCTCAATTGTGCATTTCTACAGTATTGAAAACTGTGCTATATGCAAGTGTAAAAGTTTATGCAAAATGAATTATTCGGGTAAAAGTATAAAAAAAAAGTATATCTGGCATGCATTTATCTGTACTGATGTTTGACTTGACTTGACTGGGAACTAAAAACATTTCTTTATTGAGTTATTTAAAAAAAAAACTCTGACATGCGACAGTTCAATTTGTTTTTAGCTCGGATGCAGTTTTATTTTTCTGGTCTGCGCTTACGACGGTCCTGGCCATAAAACATGTTTCCCAGATGCTTGCTTCAGTTGCGTCTGCGCTGTGGGTAGGCGCGTCGCTCTGCGCGCTTTCTCCGCTGGCATTTGGCTAGCGATTAAAACACAACTTTTTGGTGGCAAATGCATAATAAAAACATAAAATTAAATAAATGTTGTGTGTGTGTGTGCTGTTGTTGTTGTTGTTGTTGTTACACTCTGCACATGAGACTGCGACCCAGTAAACGGCAATATCAAAGCGTTGTCTACATTTGCATATGCATTTCTTTTGCCAGCTCCCCTCCTCGCTCTTTCTCTTTCACTCTCGCTGTCTCTTTTCTTCGGAGATGCGCAGCCGGCACAATTTGGTGAGTGTGCGTGTGTGTGCGTTGATTAATTTATGGCGTTGATAATAATCCGGCACCGGCATCGTGTGATTATGAAATTTGTAACTTGTGTTTTGTAGTTTGTATCTCGTTGCTTGTGGTTTTGGCGTTGCCAAAAGAAAGAAATCAATAATACGGCGGAGGAGTGAAAGAAAGAGTGACAGAGAGAGAGAGAGAAGGTGAGAGAGAGGGAGAGTTGGGGCGGAACGGGCCCCAGAAACAAGATGCGAGACGAGAAATTAACATGTGTTTGTCAGCGCCAGCAAAGACATTAGTGAATCCATCCGAAAATGATGTAATGAGCAGCATTTGATTTTGATATGACCGGGAATTCGAGTCGGAATTGGGAATTTGAGGTTTTGGAATTGGAATTTTGGAATGCTGCGACCCGCGGCTGCGGAAATGGAAGCTCAGCTTGGAGAATCGAACGATCGAGCAATTAATGCCGCAGTATCGATTTTCCCTGATTGTTATGGGCTTTATGTAAGCGTTCCGATATTAATTTACCTATGATTCGTTACCAAAATCTTTGGGAATTTTCGGGCGTTGGTTTCGTCGGTTCGTCTTCGGGCCGCAAACGAAAGTGAAACTCTCGCTTCGACAAATGGGAGGATAGACAGATAGACCCGAGTGCGATGTGTGTGAGCTGCCATTAGCTCTGGCTGATTTGAGTCTGGTTTCTCGATCTTGGGCTTCGATTTGGATTTTGATTTTGATTTTGATTTATCTGCCTGTCAGGCGCGAAGCTCTCAGATAATTTGGCATTTGACAAGCATTTAGAAGCGAACGCCCATCCGTCTCGTCGCTGTCGCAGAGTGTGGGAACCCCATGTCTATGGCAAAGTGGATTAATCGAATTTGAATTGAATTCATCACTTTTCCCCTAGCGGGCCTTGGCGTGCCGTGGGATTAGCTGGCATTAGGTTTGTTAGCGTGTCCGAGACTTTAATCGCTGTGCAGACTTCGCTGCGCCTCCGAAATTTCTTTTAATCATGCCTAATGAGCTTTTCATTGTTTTGGCCATCGCTGTTATGTCTCTCTCTCTCTCTCTCTCTCTCTCTCTCTCTCTCTCTCTCGTCTTTGTTCGGCGAGCTCAGCTCAGAATATGAATTATAACTCTCCATATGGATTATGGCTTTTATTTGGCCTGCAGCATTGTTTAATGTGCCTCCATTTGCATGCGGATCGGCCTTTGGGCCTGCTGCTGTTCGCATTTTGTTGGTTCGATTAAAACGGTTTCTTCGCAGGTGTCTCTTTGGCGGCCTGATTTATGGTGCCACACGCCTATTAGGTGGGTGAATAGCTCACATTAATAAGCCGTAAATCATAGCAGCGGCAGAAGGCGGATGTAGACCACATCAGGAGACTTCCTTTGCACTTCTAAGAGTCATGAAATCTTCTTCTTCTTGAATCTGATTATAATGCCTTAAGCTTTACGATTACTGGGGAAGCAGATGCAGAGCAAAAGCCATATATTTTATTTGCATGACGAATCTTTAAGCTCAACGTATCCTATCTTAAAAAAAATCTACAGATGTTTTTTCCGAGAATTCTTAAAAATCTTAAATATTTCACTTACCTGTGCTTGGGGAAATCCCAAAGAAATCCCATCAAGTCTGCGCCTCTTTCATCATGTTTCACCCTGATTATCCTTAAGAAAGCTACAAATCATTCTTAAAATCTGCTTATAGAGACTTTGAATATTTTATTTACCTGTTTTATTCGCCGACTGCCAACCAAAATCTCCTGAGTCAATGCTATATACGCGATTCTTTAATTTTAATAACGGATCAAAGCCGCGTAAACCAATAATTATTTGCGTTAAAGTCTACAATCGACGTGGATAATTATGAGGCGCGTGCAGGAAGCGAAGTCGAGGCGAAGTTAAGCGCCCACATTTGTTTTAACTAATCAAAAACTTGCCGCAGGTGGAGAGCGAGAGAGAGAGAGAGAGGGATAGAAAGACCCTGTCAGCAGTCGAAGTGGTAACAAATTATGCCTAGAGAACTTGTGGATATTTTGCAGCTGAATTGAGTGAAGTGCCAACAATTGGATTACTCGCAAATTGAAGCACAGCAATCACTTGACTTAACTCGACTTAAGTACAAAGGAAACACTCGACAGGCGGTCTGAACGATGGGCTTCATTTACCACATTATACGCAAACAAAACGAATTGAAGAAATAGAATATTTCTCATTGGAAATATCAGCAATATCATTAATTTTTATTGCTCTCCTACCCAATGTGGGCGGAGGGGGGCATGCAGAAAATGGCACAAGTGCTTGCATAATGATTTATTTTTGTTTCAGTTTTTGCGTTTGTAAGAAACAAAAGGCAGTCGAGGTATTTTGCATAAAATCGAATGTCTGGGCTCGATTATGTGTCGAGCTGATGGATGCCAAGCGCAGCAGTAATAATAATAGCAGCACGTGTTTTTTTCTTAATTTGCAATTGGTACCCTATAGAGTTAAAGTAAATGGGTATATTAGTTTTACACATTTTTTCAAGTGTCTGTTTGAAGCTTGCAATTATCTAGGGTTTCATTTTTAATATTTTGAATGCAAACATTTTCAAATATTGAACTTGTATAAAAATAACTGAGACTTGTATAAAAACATAGGTTTGATTACTTTTGATGTAAAAAAAACGTTGTAAAGATTTTTTTAGGTAATTTTTTTATTGGTAAAAATAAAATTGTTTTTCTCAAAATGGTTCTAAATACTTTTCTATAGATATTTTTAATATTAAGAAATATACCACAATTTTAAAAACTTAAAACTACATTTGTTATCGAAATTAACACAGTTTTTATTTCCATAAACTGTCCGCATATATCTCCTATGCCGAATTATACAGGGTACTTCGCTAGTCTGCAACTCCCACTGAAGCCAGCTCATCTCTAAATATTTATTGGCTGTTTCGACGGATTTGTCAAGAAGCGGAAAAAAAGAGGAAGAAGCAGCAGCAGCAGCCACAGCAATCGCATCACAAAGACAAATTCGCCAATGAAAGAAAACATACGAAGTGTCATGTTCGTAGATAAGGCGTACAAAAGGCTTAGACAGCTTAGCAAATAAAAGAGACGAAGAGAAAGAGAAATCGAATAGGTAATCGCAAAAACGCAGAGCCAATAATAATAATAATGGCAATGAGAACTGAAGCGTGCATAATTTAATTATGCCCACTGTTTAATTAATGACACCGTCAACTGCCGATTAATAGTAGAATTTATTGAACAAACCCTGCACCGATCAAATGTACCCAATATCTAAAACTGTCTACGATCATTCAAGTTGTTGTCGTTGCCGTTGCCGTTGCTCTTGCTGTTTATATTGCTATCTCTGTTGTTGTTGTTGTTGTTGCTGTCTCCGTCTCTGTCTCAGTAGCCCAAGTTGCGCAGCTCCTGCAGCTCTTCTTCGAAGTTCTTGGGCGCCCAAGTGCCGAAGAGTGCATCTCCCAACTGTATGTAAGTCCTGAACAGGGCATCGAAGTTGACATGTGGCCGATCCTCTGTCTGATCGGAGGGCGTTTCCGCTGCAGAAGACTGCAGTTGCAGCAGCAGCAGGAAGGCTGCTGCCAGCTGCAGCCACAAGTGGCAGCCAGGCGAGCGCAGATGCATCTTTACTTGCGAGTGAATTGCTAATTAGTTTCAACTTGCATTCCAGAACGGAATGCTGTCACTTTTTATAGGCGAATTGAGGCGGCACAGTTCGCTTGTTGCCACAGTTGCTCGATCGCCGGTAAACAACATTTGTTATTGTGTTGTTGTTGCTTGTCAAACAACGCGTACGCCGCGTACTCTGCCCGTAAGCGGATCACGGACGAGTGCTCGATTGCGCGGACTTGGCGAATTTTTGCTGCTTGTTTGGAGATGCCTCCAAATCATGTGGTTAGCAGAATCGCAAATCGGATAAGTAATTTGCATTTGATGTGCGTGGAGTTAGCACGCCGCACCACACACCACACACCACACACACACACACACACCACAAACACCAACGCAGCAACGCCACCACCTACCACCATTAATCATTGTGGCTAAGACCAGCGCAGCGCAGAACCGAGAGCGCCGACTCGTCCGAAATGCTTCAAGTGCAGCCGTTAAATTACCTCTTAAGCTGCTTTAATTGATCGCACGAGCTTTTGTTTGGGTTTAATTAAACAAAAGTGTATAAAAATCTTTAGATTTGGGTCACACGATACTCAAAGTTGGCTGCCGATGCGGAAATTGTCAGTTGATGCTATGACAGGCAAACCTACATGGCCCCCTTCCCCAGCTCCATCCTTATCCGCCGAAAGCCTTGAAAACAAAGCGCGCTTAATAAATTAATATAAATAAATTAAGTAAAGTAGCAGCAACAACAGCAACCACATGCAGCGCACATGTCGCATTCTTGTTGGCCAAAAATCGTGAGAAATTTTGTGTTGTCCAATGAAAATGAAAGTCCGCCGCTGCCAAAGTCGAAGAAGGGCCCCAAATGCATTTTTCATATGTTGCAGCAGCAGCAGCGACCGCGGCAGCAGCAGCAGCAGCAGGTTGTCACCGGTTCCCAACCGGAGCAGCAACCCAGCAGCAGCAGCAGCAGTAAGAGCATCATCATCATCATCATCATCATCATCGCCGTCGTCGTCGTCATCATCGCGCTTGATACGCAATCGATTGTTTTTTTTCGTGGTTGTTTCTTGTTTTTGTATCTTCTTCTTTTACGCATATTATAAGACCGACTCGGTCGCTGTCGCCGTCGCTGGCTCGTCTCATTTTGGCCAAATATTTCGATATCTTTGGCTTTTCAGTTCAGTTCGGTTCAAGTTCGCGTCTCGAGCGGTTTGAGTTTTGGGTCGACGCGTCGAGTCGAGTTTTGGGCAACAATCGGCAGGATAACGCAAGGATAAACCATCGAACAGGATAATGCTTTTAAAGCTGCTTCGGCTAGTGTGAAGTTGTTTTCTAAAAGTGTTTTGCAAACAAACAAAAAGTTGAATAAGCCCAAATCAAAAACCAAGAATTCAATTTAAATTGATATTTATTTATTAACTAAAAGGTAAATGCTAACTGTGCATCACAAACCAATTTGAACTATGAAATCTGTGAAATTTTAAACTGAAAATTGTGCAACAAAAAAAATATAAATATATATTGGAGTGAATTTTAGTCATATAATAAACCTGTATCCTGATATAAGTCAAGGCCGTAAAAAGGATATCAAACATATTTAGAATATATAAATTAGGAAAAACGAGAGCTGAAAACATAATTTAAAAAAATACACTGAAATGGTTTTACTACTTTCAAATTATTTCTATAAACTAAACAGAACAATGGATTTAAATTTTTCTTTGAGGAAGCTTTGCATATCAATATATATTTAATTTAAATTATAATAATTTTAATAATAAATTATTTAATTTTCTTAAATTCAGAAAACTAAAAAGGTTTCAAATATTATTTGTTGCGTTATTCAAATATTTTTAAGATATATAACCACACAGCCATAAAAGCAATATATATCCGAAAAGTATCCGACCTTATTTTAAATCTTGGTATACCAAAATCTACAGTTTGGGAAATTTTAAAACTATCGCGGGCGCAGACAAATAATTGTCCGACCTGCAACTGCTGCTACTTTTCGGACAGACCTTATACAATTTCCAAAATCCTCTAAATATTCGATTGTGGTCCTTGCTTTGAATTTTATAAGCCTATTTGTTCTGTCGAGGGTTCTTCAAACATATCATATTCAAATTAAATTTTTCACTTACAGAGGATTACAGCTTGGATGCCATGAACCTTTAGTTCTCACACTGAAATCTTATTTTAAGTCGAATATAATTGCAGTTGCCCTTTCTTAAGCTCTCTGATTGTAACTTCGTTGATCTAAGATCTTAAAATTATTTCTTAATGTGCCCAATTCTGCGCAGACTACTGCCCACAATGCGAGTCTCTGAGTATGGCACATTGGCAACGCGGATATAGAATCGATAATTCCCCGACACACACAGTGCGATCGGCCGAGTCTGAAGTGGGCCGCATTCTCGGCTCGAGTTATGTACGTGTTACGCACTCAATTAACGTCAGATGAGCACAATGACAGCCACTTGGGGGAGACTTCGGCATCGATGGGAAATGCCGGTACTGTGTACTGGACTGTGTGAGAAAATCCCCCCCAAACCGAGCTGTAGAATGTTTGCTTTAGATTGATGTCATGCCCGAAACATATTCAAGTATGCGCCGCGAAGATCCTTTTACTCATCCTACTCGAGTGGGCTTCGCGTTGATTCTGTTTACCCAGTCGCATCAGAATTAGATTGCTATAATTAAATTTTGGAGTAAAGCGAAACCAGTTCCGAGGCAATTGGCTGCGGGCATATGATATCATTGAAGATTTATGGTTCGGGTACCCCGAAACGTGCTGCTAATTTATTGGCACCAAGCATAGAGAACCATAACCACACGCAAATGATCCAATGATTAGGCGTCGAGCAATGCTCGAGAATAGTTATAGTTCGAGTTATACTTATAGTTGGTATCACAATAATTACAGATTACACAATGCGGAATCGATGCGATTACAGCACGAACAAACGAACCAAAACAAAACCAAGCAAAACATTTGAAGTTCGAGAAATCGTTGAAAGCGATTTAATGAGTTTGTCCGTTCACTTTTGCCCGGCACCATCTGTGGTTCATACAGCTCCATATGTTTATCTATGTTTCCATGCATATTTTCATCTGTTTTCCAACTGGCTCGAGTCTCGTGGTGTCTTCTTCGGCCGCCTGTCTGCCAGAGTTTGATGGATCATTGAAGACAATGAGTTGTAAAACGGTTTTCGAACGGGGCACGCTTCCTCATTGTCGAGTACCGAGATAGGGCCATTGTTCCGGGCAAATCTTGCTCTTGATATTGACCCTGAGAGTGTCGAATGTAAATCGTTTGTTACACTTTGCCCGCGGGCCTCAAGTTCACTCGCACTAAGCGCCGCGTAATTTATGATGGGTTCAACTGCATTTGCATAATGTAATTGTTATTGTCGGAGTGGCAATCGGAATTCCAAAATTGGAATCTTAAGTTGAGTGCTTCTAGAGTCTAGGGCCGTCATTAAAATACAATTAGATGCTGCTTAGATAGTCATTATCAGTCCCAACTAGAACTGGTTAGCTTACAGTTTATTGACATACGCTCGGCCTGGGTTATTGACTTGCCATTAAAGTGAATGATGTATGTATATGGTATATATATCGATTTTTATATGATGTACCGCAATAAATTGGCGCACCCAAGAAAACGCTTTAATTGTCGCCGAATTAGTTTTGCATAGCTTTTTCGTATATGTTTTATTGAATAAGTTTTACATCACCAGCGCGGCCGGCAGTTATATAATCGATTAAGTTATCAAAAGTTGTTTGCCGCGGACAGTTAAAATTGGAAAATAATTAAATGCCGATTTCCCCCTTCTCCCCCTGCATTTTTGTCCACTTATTTCTTTGCGCTTTTTGTCGGGCAAACAAAGGCGAAAATTGATCGCTCTTTTCGCTTGGCAAATTGTTGCCAACTTCTGTTGAATGTTATTTATACAATATTTATGCTGTTTGCTCGATTGTTCGTTTTCTTATCTGCCGTTGGGATGGCTCCGAGGTTCGGCGGTTCGCTTTCGGCATCATTTCGCGCACTTCACTCGACATGATATTCACAATGGGCCACTGTGCGCACTGGCCAAGTGCTGCTTCATTTGGCTGCCAATTGTTTTCGGCCACAGCAGGCAGGCAATTTTCATGGCTGCGCGAAACATGTCAAGTGGGCCCAGACGTCTGCCAGTTCGTTTCCGAAGTCTTTCGCCCTGGCGAAGTTCGTTTCCTAAGTCTTTCGCTTGGCGAAGTTCGTTTCCTAAGTCTTTCCATGGACCCATCAAAAGTTGTCAATGAAAATCGTAGAATGCATTAACCAGTCTAGACGGCATTTGTTTTCTGCCATTTCGAAGTAATTTGAGTCGAAACACAAACATAATGAGCTGTCAGTAGCGTGACCTTAGCCAGAGTGCTGCTTGAGTTAGCAGCAACGCATACACGCAGCGACAGACAGACAGCCAGGCAGACATATATGGCAGCACTTCGCATATTTTTGAGTAGAAGCTCGATTATAATCGATTAGTCGCATTCTAATATGCCGTACAAATGCTCCTTTGATAACTCGGCTCATCAATTTGGCGCGCTTGATTAATGAAAGTTGTAGCTTAGCCGAGAAGCTGAGCTTATGGAGTGACACGCGCTTTGCGGCATTAGTATAAGCTTCGATCAATCAAAGGCGAGGATTGCGCTCCCACAGTGCACACTTGCAGCATGGATAGAGTTTTAAAAATACTCGGGAATAAAGAGTTCTGAAAGACAGCTTTCAAAAGCTGCTTAAAGCTCACTATAAGCTCAATGTTGAGCTCTTAATAAAGCAATTAAAATTTGAATGTAGCTTCACGTGCCAGCGTAGGCCCAGCGACCTCTGATTTCTTTTGGGCTTCCTTTCCAAAAGCACTTCCAGTTTTAATCAAATTTTCGGTATTAAGTTTCAGGTATTTTATGAGTTTTAAGTTTGATTTCCCAATCGTCATAATTTAATTAAGTTTTACGTCCGCTACGCCCTGAAATAGTTTTGAAATATGTAGATCAAACGGAAATCGGGCCTGTCGATGCGAAGGTCACTTGGCCGCTTGAAATGGACTGTGGTGTTGCTGCTGGCTTCCTTTTATTGTGGTGCCAGTTGGAACACACGATAAGAAGTTCGCGCATTTTTATCGTCTCGAGTCTCATGCATATGCGTCGAGCATCTACATATGTGTATACTCTATAAGGCCTTTACCTGACGGCCTGACGCATAGAATGTGACGACGGCCCACGCTAATGTGTTCGGACAGTGCCACTCAAAAGTCCGTGCACCACAAGCCTCTTGCCGTTTGTTTTGGTCTGATAAATCAGTGCGGAACACGGTGAAGATTCGCTCGATTTGGTTACGTCTGCGGGCACGCCTCAATGTGGTTTCGATGGTGGCCGAAGTGGTTGTTGTTACTGTGGCTGTATTTATGCTAATCGAACGCGCTGCGGTGCTGCCTCTTACGTCGCACCAGAGCAGGCGTTTTATATTCAAATGTT
This sequence comes from Zaprionus bogoriensis, assembly GCA_035046045.1. Lineage (NCBI taxonomy): Eukaryota > Metazoa > Arthropoda > Insecta > Diptera > Drosophilidae > Zaprionus > Zaprionus bogoriensis. The sequence continues at coordinate 2,376,834 of JAWNOI010000066.1, read as the reverse complement.
TTCAACAGCGTGTTCGTTTTAATCAATGAATGTTTATCGATTCATAATTTATCAATCAGCCTAATGCATAATGAAATCATTATTTTGCAAGCCTGCCATTTACATATCAGTTTCGCGTTCGATTCACTTTCAGCATGCCCCGGTTACGGTTACGGTTACGCTTGCCCCTGGCCCTGCCCCTATTACTGCTACTACTGCTGGGTGACGCTGTGAGCGCCCAGGGCAACTTCGAGGATGCGGACAAGGCCAACGATTACACGGACCAGCAGTTCGATCTGCGACACACGATACCCGGCGAACCCGGCGTCGACTATCCCATACTCAGCGAGGTGCCCAAGACGAGCTTCGTCTGCAAGGGCCGTCACGAAGGTAGCTACAGACTGCAGCTCCAACTATCATAGACTCTATTTAACTAGGATTTTTTTGTCTGTCCTGCAGGTTACTACGCAGACGTGGAGAGTCGCTGCCAGGCGTTCCGCATCTGCGCGCACACTGCTCGCTCCGTGCAGGGCTTCGGCTTCCTCTGCCCCAACGGCACCGTCTTCAGCCAGCAGAACTTCGTCTGCGATTGGTACCGCAACGTCGACTGCGACGCCTCGGAGCGCTACTACGACATGAACCGCGATCACAGCGTGGGCAGCACGCAGCAGATGATGGAGCGAGTGCGCCAGATGATGGAGTACCCCACGATGACCATATCGAAGGCGCTGCAGCAGCCGCAGCTCAGGCAGCCGCAGGCACAGCACACGCATCAGACGCTCAGCAAGGATCTGAGCAGTGTGAGTGGAGTATTGAGTCAACCCGCTGCCATCAGAACGCCGGCGGCGCCGTCGCCAGTGCAGAGCGTGCTGCGTGGCGAGGACATCAAGAGCGAACCGCTGCCCGCACCCGCAGCAGCGGGAGCTGGCAACGATGAGGATGTCTATGTGAACAGTCTGGGTGAACTCTCCTCGGATCCGGGCATTCAGTTCGATCACACGAATGCGCACATCATTGCCGAATATCCACGTGAGATTCACTACCAGAAGCAGAAGAACTTTGCGGAGCGCGTCAACGCGGGCCTGGAGCAGCCCGAGGAGGCAGGCTCGCAGGAGCAGATGGCACCCGACTACATCAAGCAGATACGCAACACCAAGGACGAGGCTACGCAGATAGATCTGGTCTCGAACATCAACAATCTGCTGGAGGAGGTGTCCACCGATCTGGATCCCAGCGTGTCTGGCTATCAATCGATGATTCCGCCAAAGGTGAAGCAACCGTTCAGGTTCCTCAGTCGAGGATTCGCCATGCAGCAGGAGAAGGAGACCGGCAAGTCGCCCTCGCCCTATGTGTACAATAAACCCAAGCAGACGCCGGGCACAATCAGATTTACGGTAAGTGAGCCGATAGTATTGCCATGCGATAGTTTCGATAGTTGGAACTATGCTTGCAGTTAGTTCTTCCCTATGTCAAGTATAATGTAACCCACTATTACAAATATCGCATATTACCGATACTATCGCCAGTACTATCGCTTGTGCGACAGCCTTGCATATCTTACATAATTCGACTTATTCTCTCTTCAAGCTAGAATATCTATCTATATATCTATCAATCTATCTCTGTCATCTTTCAACTCGTTCTCTCTCTCTATTGACTTCTCTCTTTCGCTACTCTCTCAAACTATCGCCTACGACTTTGCCAACTCACCCACACATCTAAAAAACCACACAAAACCACCACCAACAAATACACAACTAAAGCCCAATGAGATACCCATCGATGCTCATAAAGACACTGAACACAAGCCCAAATTCAATAATGAGAAAACCGCAGACAGCAGCAGTAGCACCACCACCAGCACAACCACAACGGAAGCTGACTATATTGATGAGGTGGGAGCTCTCTTAATTGCCCCAACATTGCCGCCAGCGTATGAAGAAGACACAACAACTGCAGCCACAGAGAGCAGCACGAGCACATCAAGCACCACAATTGCCACCACAGCTAAGCCAACACAAGCTGCTCCAGCTTCAGTGGCGCAGCTGGACTACAGCCGCGAGGATCCCATCATAGAATCCATTGGCCAAGCAGCTGCACTGAGTGCCAGCCATGCGCTCATCGAGGACAACCACCAGGCAGAGAGCACACCACTCGATGCCGACAAGGAAGATGTGCACGTGCAGGCGGAGAAGCTGCTCATTGCCGGCGTCAAGCAGACCTCACACGACGAGGAGTCCGCGTTGCGCACCAACAAGCTGACGCGGGGCAGGCCAACTGCAGCAAGCACCACAAGATTAACCACAACAACAACCACCACCACCTCTACCACCACACCGAGAACCACTCCGGCCATGTTAACCTCAACGGAGACCGTGACGGAGGTCAGCAGCACTCAGGAACGCATTCGCGGCTATCGACGCTTCGCGCAGAAGCGCGCGGGAGCCGCCAGCGCGCCGCTGCGACGACAAGTGCAGCTGTCGCGTGGCACGAAGCCAACCACCAGCAGAAGCACGACGACAACCACACAACGCATGACGCCGCCAACGCGCAGCTATTTGGAACGTCTTGCCGCGAGTCGCCAGCGATTGTCACGCCTCTCGCTGGGCACAAAACCAACACCAACAACAACTGCAGCAGCTGCCAGCAGCACCACAGCAGCAGCAGCAGCAACAACAAGGCACACCACAGCGACAACAACAACAACCACCACCAGCACCACAGCTTCGCCATTGTCGCAAGTGCGCGCTGGCGCCGAACTGGGCCCAAATCGCAAGCTCAGCGTGCGCAATATTGATAGGGAGACGGGACAGCAACGCGCCAGCTGGGACAGCGTGCAGAGCAACCTGCAACGCTTCCAGGTGCAGCGCGGCAACCGCGTCTACACGCCAGCAACACGCGCCAGCAGCAGCAGCAGCAGCACAACGCCTCGCCCCACTGTCAGCTCCACTCAGTCGGCGCAACGCGGTCGCAATCGCCATGCGAGCTACAGAACACAAGCACCACAGCAGCGCACACGCGGCACCACTACGCCACGCAGCACCACGACAACCACACAGCGCACCACAGCAGCAGCAGCGCTTTCGACGCTGTCGCAGCAAATCTCAGCGATAGCCTCGGGCTACAGTTACACACCCGCACCACACAATCCCAGCACACACATCAACACACACACATCAGCACAAACACTGCAGCAGCAACAGCTGCCGCTGCAACAGCAGCAACATCAAGCACAACCACAACCACAAACACAACCACAAGCACAAGCTCAGCAATCACCACAGTCCACCTCAAGCCTCATCCCTTCCTCTGCCTTCCTGCCCTTTGATAAGTTAACCCGCGCCATTGTTGATGAATCGATTTTACAGAACTTTAAGAGCAGCCACGCCCAGCGAGGCGCAGCTTCGAGCAGCTCCCAGCAGCAGCAGCAGCAACAGCAGCAGCAACAGCGCGCTGTGAAGCCAGCAACTGCGACTGTCGCCAGCGGCAGCTACAGCTACCCCAAGCCAACAGCACCAGGCAAGCACCGCCGCAAACTGCAGCATTAACTCATCATTAATTCTCGGTGATATAATACTATATATACTTTCGATCTTATAGCTCTTGCTAGTCTGCCCATTCCGCAACGCCCGCAACAGCTGCAGCAGCGACAGCAGTCACAGCAGCAGCAGCAAAGACAAGCGCAACAGCAAAGACAACAACCACAACAGCAAAGACAACCACCACAACAGCAGCAGCAACAGCAGCAACAGCGTCAACGACAACAGCCACAACAACAAAGACAACAACAAGTGCAGCAACCACAACAACTGACACAACAACATCAGCAATCATTGCAGCAGCAACACGCACAACAGCAACAGCTGGTACTGCCAACTCCACCAGGCATTGTTATTGCTCGCGCCGAGGGCCAGCGCATTGCACCCAATTCCGCCGGCAGCATCATTACCTCGCTGATCAATCAGCCTCAATCAAAGACTTCTCAACCAAGTTCCTACGTGGCGCTCAGCGATTTTCTCAACAATAAATTCGGACAGGCTGCCGGCGAGACTCCCAGCACTATGCAGCAGCAGCAGCAGCAACAACAACTTCAACAACAACAGCAACAGGCACAGCGCCAGCCTCAAAAGCAGCAGCAACAACTCAGCTATATAACGCAGCAATATCAACCGCAGCAACCACAGGCACAACAGCAAGTGCGACAACAGCAACAAATATATCAGGCACCGCAACAGCAACATTATCATATGCAACAGCAACCACAGCAGCCACTGCAACAACAGCTCCTACAGCAGCCACTACAACAGCAACCGTCAATCAATTACCCTGTGCACTACCAGCAGCAACAGCAACAGTACCAGCCACCACAGCAGCAACAGCAGCACTTCCAGCAGCAACATTCACAGCGTCCGTCCATACAGTCCATACAGCAGCCGTACCTGACGCCCAACATATTCGTGCCCTACCAGCAGCAGCAGCAACTTCTGCCGCTCTTCCCGCCGCTGGCAACAGCAGGCAAGCCGGCACAACAGCAGCAACATGTTGCTACGGCTGCGCGTGGCCAGCACGCGGATCACCTGAACGTGCAGCTGCCGGCGCAGCCCAATGGCCTGATACCGGCGCCCACACTGCAGGTGGCTCAGAAGCGCAGCGACGTCAAGGTCAGCCTACTGCAGTTGACCAACAGCAAGGGCGCTGCCAGCAGCATGGATCAGGGTCAGGAGGTTGCCTTCTACTCGGGCCGCACCTCCTACGAGGTGCCGCAGAGCAGCGTCGGTCGCCTGCCCAACGACATCACGCACCTGCGCCGCCTGCGCCAGCGACGCTACTGAGCGAGTGAGATTACTACTACTACTACAACTAGAGAGAGAGACAGAGCTAAGTTATTATTTATGCGCTAAGTTAGTCGTAGGTTAAAGCAATTGTAAAATACAGCCTAGAGCACATTTCATTTTCTTTTGCCTTCCCCAAAATACCATAGTTGCAACTCGAGTTCTTCCAGACTTAATGCTATACGCTCTACACAATGTGCTTATATTTATTAAATTCAGTAAATAAAACGACAAATATTTTGAAAACGAATTTTTGTATGCATTTTTTGTCGGTTTTGTTTTGGTTTTTGGTTTCTGCTTTTCTTATTTCATTGTGAGATTAAGTTTTATTGTGGTTTGCATGTGTTTAGAATTTCGCCTTATCGCCGTAGTGAATACAAGTACAATACGTGGTTTACTTTTAACTTTTACATGTAGCTAGCGTAATTATAATTATCCATTATTTATAATCACTAATTAATTGTAATTATTATTCAGTATTCATATATTGTTTTACAATAATCCATTTTGAATAGTTTCGAATGTTTCGCTTCTCGCTCCTCGCCCTACGCTCTACGCTCCTCGCATCTCTCCACTGCCCTCGTCTGTTCCTGTTCGATTGGTGTCAATCATTTACTTAGCTTAGTGAATGCTGTGCACAATGCTTGTATGTAGTCGTAATCGTAATCATAATTATCATTAGAGTAATATTATGGCATGGAGTATTTGTTTATACACACGAAATTCAACTAAATTCTCAATCAAAAACACACATACACAGAGAGCGTGGGAGTGGGATAAAAGTGGAACCCAAAACGATTTGTGATGCAGGCTGCAGGCTGCAGACTGCAGGCTCCTACAACGTACGTACACTAAACTAGGAGTACAACTAAAAAGGTACAGTAAGTTAGATACACACTAAGTACACTATAGGTAATCGTTGAAATAATAATTTACGCAGTATGAACAACATAAACTAAAACCGCACTCGTCGCCGACTTGCACCGAAGCCTACACAAAATGTACAGCGATTTTTACATACGAATTTGAAATTTGATTACATAACGCAATCGGGATGGGATTGGCCAGATCCGCTCAAGTCTCAACTATATATACAGTGAACTGCGGACACTGGGGACAATAACAACAACAATAGCAGCAGCAGCAGCAGCAGCAGCAGCTGCAGCAGAAGCGCGTGCGCTCAACGCTTGATGGCAAGGCGACACTTCTGCACGCGCACGCGTACTCAGGGAAGCGCATGGATGTCGATTACCGCTGGCACCACCGCGACCGGCTGCTCCAGGCCTGCGATGCCTGTGCCTATGCCTGTGCCTGTGCCCGCGTCCAGTGGCTTGCTCTCCTCGGCTCTGTCTGCCTCCGGTGTGTGCAGCTCACAGTACACCTTGCGATCCTGTTCGCTCAGGCTCCAGTTGGCGGAACGAGCGCACGGCACATGCGTGGCCGCCTTGCAGGCGCGATGGAAGCAACAAATGCTGGCTCCTGGCTGGGCACAGTGCACGCACTGGTAGCGTGTGCTATCCCAGACAGCCGCGTCCAGGCCATTGACATGCGCACCAATCAGTTGTATGTCGTTGGCCCAGACGGCGCAGTCCTCGTGCAGCCAGATTTCATAGCCATGCTCTGAGGTCTTCGACATGCCGCGGAAGGTCTCCACAAACTTCGCCTCGTGGCTGCAGTCGAGTGGATCCTGCGACGAGCACTGAGATTCGTTCTGGTCATCGCTGTAGGAATGGCAGCTCTCGTGGGTTTGCTTGCGCTTTCGCTTGTGCTGCAGCAGGAGATTAGGAGATTAGGATTAAGACAGATTTATCAGAGCAATCGTGGCTCGCACTTACCATGGTTATCTTGGGCGCCTGCATGATGTTGGCCAGTGTAGCCGGCACCACTGGCAGATTACGCGGCTGCAGCTTCACCATGTCCTGTCGCTTTCGCTTGCTGACGAACAGTCCGTCGATGTCCTGAGCAGCGGTGCCAGCAGCAGCTCCCGGAGAAGGCACCTGTAACGCCGCACGATACTCCTCGCAGTCGATGGAAACCAGATAGGGCCCGAAGAGATCGCCCAGTCCGAGCTTGTGCGGGCCTCGCTTGCAGAACACACATATCCAACTGGAGTCGGTTGTGTCCGCATCGTAGCGATTGCTCAGCGTCGAGCTGTGCATTCCGCGCAGATTCTTGCGCTCGTGCGGCGCCTTCGTTTGCTTCTTCTTCGTCTGCTTCTCGTTGACATCCTCGGCACTGTGGGCATTCTTGATGCTGATGCTGCCATCGGGCTTGATGAGTATGAACGGTGACTTGAACCTGAGATCCACGGTGGCTCCACCCTCACGAATGGGCGCCGGTGTGCTGTCCTCGTCCGTGCTGAAGGGTTTCCGCGCGCCCTTCTTGCCATTCTGCTTGGCCGCATTCTTCCCCGTCGGCTTCTTGTTCTTGGCTGCTGCCGCCGCCTTCTTCTTCTTCGCGTTCTTGTTGTTGTTGCTGCTGCTGTTGTTCGCCTTGGGGCTGATGGTCTTGACGGCTGCCGCTTCGCTCAGCTTGCGCGCTGCCAGCGCCGCTGCAGCTGCCGCCGAAGTGCTGGGCTTGTCATCATCATCACTGTCGAGCTGCACCAGCTCCACCTCCGCTGGCGGCTGCGGCTGCTTCTTGCGCGCCAGCGTCTTCTTGGGCTTCGGCTGCTCCTCGATCGTGAAGCGCAACAGCGACGGATCCATGCCCATGGACAGGCGTCGTGGAGGCAGGCAGCGTGTGGGCGGCGTTCGCGGCAATGCTTTGGCAGCGGCTGGTGCTGGCGACGGTGGCAGTTCCTTGGCTGGCGCCTCCGTCACAGGCGGTGGACTATGCCTGGGACTGGGCATTGTGGACTTCATTGCAGCTTTGGTTGCCATGGGCCGCAGCTCGGGTGTTGCCGGCGGTGTACTCGTGGCCACGGGTTTATCCACAGGCAACACTTTGACCTGCGCTGCGCCATCCACCGCGAGTTGAGAGCTCAGATCGTGCCCCGTTTCCCCTGCCGCTGGACACTCGGACTCGGCGGGTTCGTCCTCAATGCCAGCAAACATTTCCTCCAGCTTATCCTCGACCTCATTGAAGTGGCACGGCTCTCCGGCAGCTGCAGCTGTGGCCACATTCGATGCTGCTTCTGTTTCCGGCACCGGTGGCGATGACTGTTTGCCTGCAGCGGGCGCTGGTATCTCCTCCACCTCGTCCTCGTCATCGTGCACGCTCACCGCTGGCTTTGCATCAATGTTGCCCTGCTCCACCAGCGCCGGCGAGGCGGGCGTGTCTGTGATAGCCTTGTTACTCGCATCTACCAGCTGTTGCTGTTCCTGATCCTGCTGCTCTTTCGACTGAGGCGTCTCGCTCACCGGTCGACTACTGTGGCTGCTGTGCGTGCCGGCGCTGGAACTGCTCGAGCTGCTGCTGCTGCTGTTGCTCTGCGGACTGGGCGGTGGCATTTTGACTTCATTGGCTTCGCCTGATGTTGACTCCTTTGTCGCGGGCAGCGGCTCATCGTCGTGCTGGCGCCGCTGCTGCTCCGTCAGATTTCGCTGCAGCAGCGCCTGTCGCTGCTTCTTGGTCTTGGGATTGTCCGTGTCGTTGTAAAGCGTCGAACTGTTGCTGTTCTCAGCGCCAGCAGCAAGCGGCGGCGAGCCCGCGCGTCCGTTCTCCAGCGGCTTTGGCTGTTCCTGCTTCAGCCCGAATGGCTGGAAGTCCACCACATCGGCGCCGTTCTTGGGCGAGTGCTTGGGACTGCAGCTATTGCTGTGCTGTGCCTGCGGGCTCGGTGTGCGCTGCCTCTTCAGGTTGTCGTTGGGCGTCAGACGCATGACCTGACTGGCCTTACGCTTGCGCCGCTTGCGACTGTTGCTGCTATTGCTATTGGACTCCAGTGACTCCTCATTCGATGTGGTCATGTACGGCGATTCGGGCGCCTCGGCCAGCTGCTTGTCCTCAGGAGGTGGTGGCACCGCTGCTGCTGCTGCTGCTGGTGGAGCATTGTTGCTGCGATATGCTGCACTCGTCGACAGATCCGTTATGATCGTTTGCGCCTCGTCCTCCTGCAGCTGCGGCTCTTGCGGCTTGTGCTTGGACATATCGAGATTCGTTAATTGCGTATTGCGGGAATGCATTTGTGGCGTGTGCGTTTGCTGTGGTTGCTGCTGCTGTTGTTGTTGCTGCTGCTGCTGCTGTTGTTGCTGCTGCTGCTGGTGGTGCTGTTGTTGCTGCTGTTGCTGAAACTGTGCGCTGGTCATGTGAGGCGGCGGAGGTGGTGCAAGATGCTGATTATGATGCGGATGCGTTGGCGGTGCATAGTGTAAGTGTTGCTGCTGCTGTTGTTGTTGCTCCTGCTGCATGTGTTGCTGCTGCTGCTGCTGTTGTTGTGGTGCGTAGTTGCCAACATTCGCGTGCAGCTGGTGGTGCAGATGCAGCTGATTGTAGTCCAACGGTGACTGCGGCGTTGGTGGCGTCTGTGGCCCATTGTATTTCATGTTGTATGGCTGCTGATGCTGCTGTTGCTGCTGTTGCTGCTGCTGATGATAGTTCCGCAGTGGCGAGGCTAAAAGAACAACGAATGAAACAGTTCCATGGTTTAATTCAGCCTCTTCGACTTACGCTTCTTGGCAGAATGCTGCTGCTGCTGCATGTTGTGCGCGGCCAGTTTGCCTGCAGCAGCGCCTGCGCCCGCATAACTGCAGTCCTTGCCACTCAACTCCGAGGCCTTCTGCATGCTCTTCAGCTGCGTCAGCTTGAAGTTCTCGTCGCGATTCTGCATGTAGTGCGGCGGCGGCACATTGTTGTTGCTGTTGCTGCTGCTGCCGCTGCCACTGTTGCCGCTGCCGCTGCCACTGCCGCCACTGCTGTTGTGGTTGTTATTGCTGCTGTTGTTGTTGTTAGGCGGGGTACTTGGCGGGGGCGGCAACAGCGATTCGCAATCGGCAGGCCCAGCACCATTGGCATTGAGGTATTTGCTGGCCGCACTGGCAGGAGACGCCGATGCGGGCATGCCAGCCAAATGTCCTTGCTGGGCGCCTGCGGGCGTGTTTGTGGTCAGATTGTGACTGGGAAAGGAGAGAGCATAAATACATGCGATTAAAATTGAGAGTCATTAAATTCTACTTCAAGTAGACATACATATATAAGAATTTATAATAGAACTATTTCATTCTGCGTCTAATTAACAAAAAGCATGCGGCTATGACAAATTATTTTGACAGTTTAACAAGCAATTAAAAAGTTAAATTACTGCAATTAAAAATTAAATTTTAAGCAGCTTGTTGAGCATAAATAACTTCATGAGTATATAAACTAAATAAATCAAGAAATTGGCCTAAAGACCTCAGTTACACTGGCTAACATTATGACATTGTGCTCTAAAATATTATTCTTTGTTACAATTAAAAAATAATTAATATAAATAAACTAAGCAATAATTCGGATTTAAATAAATAAATAAAATTTAAATATATAAATAACATAATTAATATAAATAAACTAAGAAATAATTCGAATTTAAATATATAAATAAAATTTAAATATATAAATAACATAATTAATATAAATAAACTAAGAAACAATTCGGATTTAAATATATAAATATAATTTAAATATATAAATAAAATAAGAAATAATTCCGATTTAAAAAATACGAACAGCTTTCAATAAATTTTTACAAGCATATAAATAATTAAATTAGGTAGATAAAGCTATCGAGTATAGAGAGGTATTCTATAGAAAAGTCGGGAGAACTTTAACTCCAGTTTCACTATAGTCTCAAGGTTTCTTACATCGTTGGATAATTTGGCGGTGCATGCAAATGCGACTGTTGCTGCTGTTGCTGCTGTTGCTGCTGCTGCTGTTGTTGTTGTTGTTGGCCAGGTTTGTTAAGCGTTGGCGCTGCGCTGCGACTCGACTGCAGCGACAAATCCATTGAGTCGAAAGGCAATGTTCCAGTGTATGGCGGCGCCAGCAGTGGATTCATTTGATGATGGTGATCCAGCTGCAAGACAATACGTTCATTAGGCACGATTTGAGCAGGAATAGCAATAAATGCAATAAATACAAAGCACTGGGAGCTGGGGAAAAAGCAACAGCAAATGCGAGCGAGATCAGGAGGGATGTGGATGTGGTATGTGGAGTGTCAACTACGGGGAGCAGGGCATGCTAGGGATATGCAAACGACTAGCAAACGAAACGAAGAAGGAGGAACAACTACGCTAATTACATTTTTATGATTGGCCGACATAAAATTGTAAATGGCATCTGGCGGCGGCGGCGGCTGGGCGGACGCATGCCAGGCCAGGGGGGAGCGCACCATGGGCCGCTCGTTGGACATGTGCGCCAGTTGCGGCTGTCGCGGTATGTACGACGGTATCTGCAGAGATTTGGTCAGCTTCAGCTTCAGCTTCAGTTCCAGCTCGGCTCTGCTCGGCATGCACCTCGCGGAGGCCATGCACAACAGCTGTACTTACTTGCAGGGGATTCCATGAGGGATTCTGTGCCGCTTGACTCAAGTGTCCGTGCGGATGGTTGTTGTTGGACATGTTGTGGCTGCTCTCTGGTTGCTCTCTCTTCAACTAACTGAGATCCTGCAGCGGAATCATCTAGCAACTCAAGCCGAGCTCACGCGCAATCAATGCTGCCGACAATCGCAGGACGAAGGGCGAGGGGGGAATGCAGTGAGAGAGTGAGAGAGAGAGAGAGCGCGATAGGAAGAGAGTTTCGCCTGGCGCTGGGCAGGACAATGCTGGGCAAGAACTGGCGACCGGTGTCTACACAACTCGCACACTCTGGACGTGCTCAACGGCACATAACTCCGCTCGGAATTTGGGGGGAAAAAGTCGGCACTGTCTATAGAAGCATACGGCGGGCGGTGCTGCTGGGTCCTGACGCCCTTGCGTTCACACTGCCGGCAGCAGCCAGGGGTGCGGCCATTATTGCTGGGAATCGAGCTGATTTAATATTGCTGCTGCCGCCGCATACTCAGTGCGAGTATAAACAAATTTCGCACGAACTTTTTTTCACACCATGCACACAACCACATCCACCCACTAGCAAAAGTTTTCAGCGAGCGGTCCTTGCGCGATAACGCAGACAGTCGATAAGTTATCGACACTCGACAGCGTTGTTTTGCATGCCTGTCCCTGGTTTCGACGCGCTGCTGCTGCTGCTGCTGCGGCGGCGGCGGTGGCGGCGGCTAACTCTGCTGCTGCTGGGCGCTACGCGACAAGCACGCGGTCTTTGCAATAATGGATGTTTATTTGTTTGTTTGTTGTATATGATTAAATGTGGTTAGAACAAGGTGAGTGGCAGCGCATAGGTGAGTGTATTTGTTAGTTGAGTTTGAGTTGAGTTTCGACTCGAGCAAAATATACCTCCACAGTTTCGCCTTCTCACTCACTCAAGTGCAGCGCATTGCAGCTTCGTTGTGACTGTTTTTGCGAATTACTTGTTTTGGGCCGAAAAGGCAGGCCAAAACCAAGCCTTGCCAAATTTCTGGAGCACACGCACTTTGCTGTTAGCACATTCTCATATTTTGCTGCAACAAATCGATCACTTCATTTACAAATGCCGCTGTGAATTCACTCGTTTTTCTCTGTATTTTAATTTGTTTAAAACAAAATGTATTTTACGTGTGCCTCAGCTTCTGTGTTATGAGTGTGTTTGCCAGTGTGTGTGTGTGTGTGTGTGCGCTTAGTGGTTCATCTCTGGAGTCGATGAACAACATTTCTGGTTCCGCTTGCGATGCAACATTGCGTGCCCACAAGCCGGATTCAAAAATCAGCTGTAAAACGTTTTTGATTAATTAACTTTAATATGTAAATGTTAATAAAACTGTATTTTAAATACAAAAAAATAATTAATAATTGATAATTATGCTAAGTCAAAGTGGCAGCGTAGTGCTAGCACGCATAGCAAGCAGCTTGCTGTCACGCACGAAAATGGCGCGCAATCATTGCAGCCCTGGTATACATGGAAGCCGCTTGCGCTCTTTTCGTAAAATAAAATTAAACAATTCGCGTAAGAACATGAACGCAAATAAACGTGGCTTATTCATTGTTTTCGAAGGCTGCGACCGTTGCGGCAAAACAACGCAGAGCCGGCTGCTGTGTGAGTTGCAAACGTCACGCTGTGCATTGCTTGCTTTGAATCGCAAACATTTGCGCTAACTGCAAAAATGCCACATGATGCGAGTTGCAGCTTATCTAATGTTATTTACTTTGCACAGTGGATGCGCTGAAGCGCAAGGGCATCCTAGCGAAGCAGATGAACTTCCCGGATCGCAGCACCGCCATCGGGCAGCTCATCAACTCGTACCTGACCAATGCCCAGGAGCTCTCCGATGAGATGGTGCACCTGCTGTTCTCGGCCAACCGCTGGGAGCGCATGAAGAGCATCAGGAAGCAGCTGCTGGCGGGCACGAGCATCATCTGTGACCGCTACGCGTACTCCGGCGTGGCGTACACCGCGGCCAAGGGCTACGACTTCGACTGGTGCTGTGCACCCGATCGGGGACTGCCCAAGCCCGACGCTGTCTTCTACCTGCAGTTGAGCCCCGAGGAGTTGCAAGCCCGTGGCGGCTTTGGAGGAGAGCGGTTTGTACACCACACAACTCAATACGCTCGACAAACTGCTCTGATGCGTTGCTTTCGTTCCAACTCATTGCAGCTACGAGAAGACCGAAATGCAGCGCAAGGTGGGCGCCATCTTCGACCGATTCGCCACACAGGAGTCCAGCTACTGGCACCGGCTCGATGCCAGCATATCCGCAGAGCAGCTGCATGCGAAAATTGCAGCGATAACGGACAATCTGCTGGACACCGCAGCGGATCGGCCGCTGGGCCAGCTTAGCTGGCTGCGTAGGGGGCTCTAGTTGATTTACGATAAATCCTTAATTAGCGCATAGATGCTATGCTGACGCTGATGCCGATGCATTGTGATAAATGAACGTTCTCCACAGGATTAAGAACCCTATGTAAATGGCCCTCATAGCCTTGTTCTGCTGCTGCACACGTGCGTTTTATCATTGTGGCTGCATTCGCAGACACTTTAAGCCCGCCCCGCTGATTTATGGCCATTGAGCATTACTCTTTGGTTGCTTCATTGTATTTTATTTGGCTTAAATATACAATTTGGTTCACTTGTAACGAACAAAAAACTCGACTAGAGCTAAACCACAGCAAGGAAATAATTTACGCCTTCAACTTAGTTGCTAAATGATCAAACTACATTGATTTCTCGATACGTGATGTGTGTGTATGTGTGTGTGTGTGTGCGTGCTACCCATGTGTGCTAGGCACTTGGTCCCGAACGATTCAATCCATCTCGCTTTCCCAGTTCGATCAATAGTTGGCATAGTCCAGATCCTCGCGCCGGCTGCGTATGCCGCCCGCCTTGGGGGCACGCGAGCGCAGCGTCAGTTGGCGATAGCCCGTACCCGGTGTATAGTCGATGTTGATTCCGGCTCCGTTCCTCCCACGAGCGGCGCTGAAGCGCTTCTGTGCCTGGTGATAGGAGGCGATGTCGCCATAGCTGTGCTTCGGCCACATGCACTCGCAGCCGGAGGGCACTGTGCGCGTCTCGGACTCCCAGCAGCCGCTGCCCTCGTTCAAGCGTATCAGATGAATGGTGCGATTGAGCTGGATGCACGAGAAGCCCGTGGCCGAACAGATCTGCAGAGATGCAATGTGGTAAGCATGAGAATAGATGTTATAGAATATTATAGTATACTACTGTGGGCAAAAAGTAAGGTGAATATTTTTGTAAAGTCCAAATTCTTTATTTATTCTCCTAAATCAATTTCATCCCCTTCAAAGTAATCCCCTCCCGATAAAATACACTTATGCCAACGTTTTTTCAAATCCTCGAAACAGGCCAAATAGTTCCTTTCCGGTATAGCCATGAGTGCCCTCGTTGATTTTTCTTTTATCTCTTCAATCGACTCGAAACGCGATCCCCGGAGTAGTCTCTTGAGTTTTGGGAGTAGCCAGAAGTCACATAAACATTTTTCTGGGACATGGTAGAATCACCAAAGGCCATCCTCAAACTTCCTCAACGTTTCCGCAGCCGAAATTTCATTCCGCAAACAAAATATGATGTTACTTCTCTGCTCAATTAAATCAGGCATTGTAAAAATCGTCAAATGCACTCTTGATCGTTTGGTGAACAAAAGCGTAAATATAGTACTCATACTGACATTGATCGTTATTGATCCCGCCAAATGTCATCAACAGTCCTGCCAGCTCGAGAAAAAAAGAACTAGTTCGCCATCTTAAGCCCGCGAATTTTAAATTGAAAATTCACCTTACTTTTTGCTCACAGTATAATTATGCTTTGGCGCATTTCTGTCTTGTAGAGAATTAAAGATCTTTGCAGTAGTTGCAGAAAATCTAGATAAATTATGCTTAATATATTTTATTTTTTTTACTATGTATTTGAATTTGTATTGTATTTTTTTTATTTTTATTTAATTTGTTTTTTAAATTTATTTATTTATTTCTATTTTATTTACTTTTTTATTTATTTATTTATTTTTTTTTAATATTTGTATTTTTTTATATTTTTATTTTTTTTATATTTTTATTTTTTTTTATATGTTTATTTTTTTATATTTTAATTTTTTTAATTTTTATTTTTTTTATATTTTTATTTTTTTAATCATACGCACCTCACGCTTGTCGCCGGGCCGCTCGTTAAGCAGGGCACGCAGCAGCGGCAGCTCATTGTTGCGATAGTTGTAGTTGTCGTAGCTGTGGACGCGCGGGGGCAGCGGCCCGTAGCTGTTGGCACAGGTGACTTCCACGTAATGATTGGGCCGATACTCTCCATTGTCCAGTTTGACGGTGACGCGCTTGGTGGGGCACAGCGACTGATAGGTGACCTGCAAGGCGGGGCAGAAAGAAAGATTTGAGAGGAGGCTGTTAGGAGCTTAGGACTTGCTGCATGACTTACGCCCTCAGTGTCGCTGCTGCTGCTGCTGCTGCCGGCGCTGAGCTGCGGCGGCATGACGCTGCGCACGCGTCGCTTGCGCACATTCTGTATGCCGTAGGGCAGCTGGTCGCTCAGCTCGTTCGCATCCGTGTCCAGCTCATTGGCCCTGCTCACCGCGTAGTCCTCCTCGCCCTCGTAATCGATGCTGCTGTTGCTGTCAGTCTCTGCGGCTTCAGCCTCGTCGGCGTCGGCGTCGTCGTCGTCGTCGTCGTCCGATGACACTGTGTAGTATGCCTGGATTTGACCTTCGTCCTCCGGCTGCCTGCAAGTGCAATCGCAGATGCATTGAAATTTAAGCTTTGGCCATGAATTAGCGACGCAGCCGGAAACGGCGGCAACCGCCTGTAAAATGCGCTTTTAGAGCGCGCGACCCGCAAAAAAAAAGGAAAAAATAAAAAAAAAATCCAGAAATAAAACGAGCAAAATTCGCTTTTGACGTTTGCTTTTTGCGCCAGCGAGAGATAGTTCCATCTTCTTTTGAGCGCGCTTTTTTGCCGCTGCTGCTGCTGCTGCTGCTGCAGCTTGTTGTAGCTGTAGCTGTAGCTGTAGTTGGCCAACAAAAGCGCATCATTTTGCATTCAACTGCAGCAAATGCCAATGAATTTTTTAGCTTTCATTTTGCGGCGTACGCGCTTTGTCTGCTCAGTGCGAGGGGCTAGGGGGGGGGGGGGCAGGGTGCGCGAGCGGGTGGTCGTCTGCTTACATTGGGTGCAGGGTATTGTAGCCTGGGGCGGACACAAAGCTCGCTCCGTTACGCGACTGTCGTTGGCTGCCAGCGGATTTCCTCTTTCGTTGTCGATGCTGCGCGGCAAACCATGCCCCCCTCCCCCAGGGCAGCCCCTCTTTACCACCCAGAAGTGCCCAGCAAGTGCAACCACTCAACGCGGTGGTCGACAGAGAAGGCGATGGAAGGGGGGACGCTATTTTTGAAGCGCACTTCAGGCTACACAACGGCTTTGATAGTTTTGTCGCAAAGTTTGCGAAAATGTTTTGAAATAAATGCTTGTGTTTAGAATTGTGCAGTTGTTCGCGTTTGTTTAAATTAAGACGGATGCGGGTGTGGCGGAGCGGGAGGGAAGAGCGTGGCACAACAAAAAAGCATAACAACTGCTTCAAGTTTATTGCGCTCAGCATGCAGCGCTTTGCTGCGCCGCGGGCACTGCCTTTGCCGCAAGCTGCAAACGCTTTTGCCAGCCACAATATATTTTTTATGATTCTGCCTGCTTGGACTTCATAAACAGCGTGCTGGACTTATGTGGGCTTTTTTGTGGGGCATAGAGGGGAGTCTCTTCTAATTAGAAACTAGTAGAAAAATCAAACTTTAAATTTTTGCAGAGAATCGAAATTAATTGAACGAATTGGGAATTAAGAATTATCTCTAAAATGTTGTCGTATGTTCTAATATATTTCTATAACAAGTGAAATACAATCTAAAATTAAAAAAATTAAAACTAGTAGAAAAATCAAACTTTAAATTTTTGCAGAGAATCGAAATTAATTGAACGAATTGGGAATTAAGAATTATCTCTAAAATGTTGTCGTATGTTCTAATATATTTCTATAACAAGTGAAATACAATCTAAAATTAAAAAAATTAAAACTAGTAGAAAAATCAAACTTTAAATTTTTGCAGAGAATCGAAATTAATTGAACGAATTGGGAATTAAGAATTATCTCTAAAATGTTGTCGTATGTTCTAATATATTTCTATAACAAGTGAAATACAATCTAAAATTAAAAAAATTAAAACTAGTAGAAAAATCAAACTTTAAATTTTTGCAGAGAATCGAAATTAATTGAACGAATTGGGAATTAAGAATTATCTTTAAAATGTTGTCGTATGTTCTAATATATTTCTATAACAAGTGAAATACAATCTAAAATTTTTCTTTTTTAGTTTTCTAAAATCTGCTAATTCTGATTTCTCATGTAGTATATTCTCGTTTTACTAAAAAATATATACTACTGTGAGCAAAAAGTAAGGTGAATTTTCAATTTAAAATTCGTGGGCTTAAGATGGCGAACTAGTTCTTTTTTTCTTGAGTTGGCAGGACTGTTGATGACATTTGGCGGGAATTTCATGTCAATGTCAGTATGAGTACTATATTTACGCTTTTGTTTACCAAACGATCAAGAGTGGATTTGGCGATTTTAACTATTTGGCCTGTTTCGAGGATTTGAAAAAACGCTGGCATAAGTGTATTTTATCGGGAGGGGATTACTTTGAAAGAGATGAAATTGATTTAGAAGAATAATTAAAGAATTTGGACTTTACAAAAATATTCACCTTACTTTTTGCCCACAGTAGTATCATATTTCTATACCTTGAAAAACTAAAATAAAAAACTGAAATTCTGCAAATTCTATTGCTTTAGCAACCTCATAATATGTATTCTTCCTAAAATCTATATAGGCAACTTTTTACTGCTCTTTTCATTTTTTTCCTACGCGCTGCAGGGTATTCAGCAGTCGCTGCTGCATGTGCATGTGTCAAATTTCGCATTGCATCGCGCTGGTTGGCAGTTGCTGCTCGCTTTTGTCATCGTCAGTTTTGTTTCTGCTTCTGGTCCTCTGTTTCGTAATCTTTGGCATAGAAATCGCCTGATCCTCCTAAGCCTGATCTGGCAAACAAAGCCAAGAGAGCAAGTCCGCTCTGCAGCCATACAACCCTCTGTACTATCCCTCAAAATCAGCTTAACTGCTTACGTCAGTGTTGAAGGTCGAGGATTTGGCTGATATGCAGAACAGAGCAGAGCAGCGTGCAAATCCTGCAGCGGAGGAAGGGAGTAGCTCGTTGCTCATTGTCAGCTGCTATCATATTTGGGGCACACTGAGGAATGTGCCAAAGTCAACGAGCTGCATGAATGCAGCTCACACAATGAGAGCAGGCAGAACGAAGAGATGGAGAGGCAAGTAAGTGGAGACACACTCGCTTACACACACACACACACACACACACACACTCTAGCACAACCCACACCCAGCTGGACACACTGAGGCCTACCTGAGGTTGAGGCTGCTACGACTGCTGCGCTGCAGCGGCAAATAGTCTTGTTCCCGTTCCAATTCGGCTGCAACTTGCCACATATTGTTGTCGCTGTCGTACTGCCCGTTGTTGTTGTTGTTGCTGTTGCTGTTGCTGTCGCTATTGCTGCTGCTGTGCCTGTGCTGTGCGACAAACGCACCCACACCTGGCAGAGCCGCATTTAAGTCGGGCAATTGCAGAAGGAAGTCATTGCTAGCCTCGGGATCATCAACAAATTGTCGTTGTTGCTGTGGTTGCTGCTGCTGCTGCTGTTGCTGTTGCTGCTGCTGCCTGTGGCTATGTGCGCTCTGGGGATTTGCGTATAGTTTGTGCTGCGACAACTGCCATTTGGCCGACGCTTTGTTGTAGTTATAGTTGTCATTGTTGTCGCCGGCATTGTTCGTTTGGCTATCTGCGACGCCATCGATGTTGTAGTTGTTGCGGTGGTTGTTGTTGTTGTAGTTGTTGCTGTTGCTGCTGTAGCTGTAATCGCTGCTGCCGTCCCTCTTCTCGCCGTCGCCATAGTAGCTGCTGTATCTATTGTTTTCGGGCAACGCCGCCGCCGACTCATCGCAGGCCGCAGCGAGCGTAGAGCGTCTGGACGAGCCGCCAAATCGGGCAGCAACAATGGCGACCAGCAGCAGCTGCAGATGAAGAGATAAAACAGATATCAGTAATGGCATAATAAACACACACACACACACACACACACAGAGACAGAGGAACACGCACTTGGAGCCCTTCTGTTTTTGGTTACTCGCAAATAGTTTTCATCTGCAATTCGATCCGATCCGATTTGGCCGACAGTTTGGCAAACATCTCATATGCAGGCTGAGCCCGTCTGACAAGCCTGACCGCTAATTCGAGTTAAAACCTTTGGCTAACTAAGTAAAAACAACGCGCAAAGTTCAATTCCCTCTTGGACGTTGACAATCAATGCGGCGGGATAATGTCAAAACCAAAAGCCAAAACCAAAACCAAAGCCCCAAAACCGAAACCAGGAGCACCTAAAGCAAAGCCCAAGCCCAAGCCCAAGCCCAAGCCCAAGCCCAAGCCCGGACCTGAATCCGAACCGAACCCAAACAAGTTGCTCGAAACTTTGCAGTCTGTGTGCGATTGTCTGTGTGTGTGTGTGTGTATGTGTGTGTGGTGCACGCGCCTATTTGCTGCTAGTTCGGACATGAAAGTTTTTCAGTCGCCCCCAGACACGAGGAGCCTGTCCCTTCCCGCTCAACTGGACATGCCTGTAGTCTGTGCCCAGCTTCCATTCCTGGCTTTGATTATGTGGTACTCGTTCCGCTCCTTTTCCTGGCACAAAAGTGCCCCCAGGACACAGAGAGACGTCGCGACGCGTCATCGCATCTCGTGCGAGTTTAGTTTCAGTCCAGTCCTGACAATGCCGCAGGACAGACCTCCTACTCCCCCCCCCCCCCCCCCCAACCTCATGTCGCTCCCATGTGATAATATGCCGCACGCGCAACTCATCGTTTCAGTTGTGTGCGCAGAACATATGTATATTATATACTTTATAGGTATGTAGCCCGATATTTCAGCACATTCATAATGGGCGCACGCTACGTGACCAAATTGTTGGCGCCAAAAGTATAAAAATGCTCTAAACTAGGCAAATGCCGCAGTCTGATTATGCCTTGATTGAAGACTGGAATACGCTCAGAACTATAATGCCAGATGAAACGATTACCATATACGTCCTGTAGCTCAAATTTGGTACAACAAAGCGTTAATGTTTAATGCTGATATGTACAGAGTTTCATTAATTTAGGCTAAGTTTCAAGTATAGTATAAAGTAAATTGCTGTAGTATCTTTGAGATTGATGGCATAACATGTTGAAATTTAGAGCAGACAAGCGAAAATATATTATTATTATATACCTAAAATTTTACGTAGATAATTTCATAAACGAATGATATATAACATTAAGAATTTACATATTTATTTATGATATATTATGCATAACAATTTAAAGCTCTGCTCTGTTTAAGTTGTATCTAATCTTGCTGGTTTGTCTGCAGCTTCTGCCTCATCATCTCTCCAATTATTTGTCTATATCGCTGCCAAAGATCGTATGGCCTCACGGCGTATCGATAATAAGAAGCTCATTGACTTTTAGTAACTCTAAACTGCGGGTATAAACCGCAAGACGTCGCATTACTTGTATAAATCTTCCACTTTAGGACACCGCACACACACACACACACACACACATATATTATACATATATATAGTAGAGCGCGAATGCGTGTGACTATGTGTGTGTGTGTGCGTTGTTCGTAAGTATTTCTTGTTCTTGTGGATTTATAAGATTTCTTTTATGTCTGTTGCTGTGGCATTTCCTGTCTATCGCTTGGCTCAGCGCCTACCGCAAAACTTCTTTCATTTGCGCCTTTTGCCCGCCAGTAAGAGTGCCTCCCCTTCCCCCTCCCCCTTTCCATACTGGTAGCGCGTACCAAGTTTGGGGCAAGTTTGTCAAACTATTTGTATGGAATTCACAATTTCTGTTGATGAAGTTTCGCCCGAGCCGCTCGCTGGCTTACGATGGCCGCGTGATCTGCGTGTACAAGTGTTTATGGAATTGAATACTTGGGTCGGTGTGGGGCGGAAATGGAGGGGCCTGCAGCAGGACGACGGAGAACTGCCTTACAGGTGGCTTTGTCTTAGTGTCGGAGCGTTTTCTCTCGCTTTAAAGTTGTCAGCATAAGCCGATTTTTTCGGGTCAACTCGAGGGGCAGGCCGGGCGAGTGTGTGTGTGAGAGAAAAGTAGAAAAAGGTCATGTAAGCCAAAGTGGAAACTCGTGGAGTCCTTGAAAGCTGCTGGGGCTTTTCCTTTCCGATTTTGTTTTCTGCCCATTGCCCTACTTTGGGCCAGGCTTAAAGCCTCTGAAATGTTAATCAATTTTGTGGCCTTAAACTGGTTTATTAATTTAATTTAATCCCGTGCAAAGGGGAAGCATTCATCATTTTCATTGGCATTTCTAGCGGCGATTTTTATCGCTGCACTCTTAATGCACATTAATTAAACAAATGTATGTATGTTTTTTTTTTTTTGGTATTTCTTTGGTATTTATAAAGTACCAGATGCGCACACACACACACGTGTCAAGGACAATTGAAATTATAATTTCATAATTTGTGAATTTACGAGTGCATGTTAGCCGTGCGCGGCTCTTTTGCCGGTTTGTTCAAATAAATGAGATGCACTGTGGGGGCTGAGCAGCAGTAGGGTATATAAGCTTGAAAAGGGTGTACTCAAATACCCTTCACATAGTTTGAAATTGGGCGGATATACATATATTAAAATGGCCTTTAGTCGCTTAAAGCTGTGCTTAGAAGACTTAATTGGGAATAAGTTGAAGTTACTTGTGCTTTTTAATTATGTACCGGGTATTTCTCAGGCGAGCACTTGCTATTGCTGCTTGTCAGCAACTTTTTATGGCAGTGCGAACTCTTTTTGCAGCTGCCATTCAATTACATTTTCAATCAAACAACAATTCACCGGGCAATGTTCAACTGTCAACACACACTCACACACACACACATGCAGGCACCACAAACATATGCAATATGCTGATGCGTGTGTGTGAGTGTGTTGCATAAATTTGTGACCTTTGAGTTTTCAATTGAATTTTGTTCACGGCAACAATTGCTCGAACAAAACTTTGTCCTTACACCCAAAGCGCAAAAACAAGCAACAAAATTCGCACACACACACAGCAGCAGCAATTTGCATGCATTTGGGTGTGTCTGGGGAAGGGACCGAGGCTGGTGTTGTTCTGGTGTGAGTTTCTGTGCGCAACAAAACGAAAAAAAATCTAAAACATGAACCTTTTACATTGGCCTTTTCGATTTGTTTTAATTGTTGTTCACTCGCAGCTTGCACTCGTTGTTGCTTTTGTTGTTGTTGTTGTTGTTGTTGCCGCTGTTCTGCCATACTTTGTTGCTGTTTGTGTTTGGCAATACATGCGGCTGGCCTGCCGATTATTGGCAATTGTCAAATATTAGTTTTTGCTATGGTTTCATCAGAGCATTCGATGGCGATTTTAATTAATTTCAAAGTTTGCCAATTTCCCCCTCAAAAAGTTGCTACAACTTGTCGGGGGCTTTTTGTTATGCTGCTCAAAAGTGTTGAAAGGTCAATTTGCCGTTATGCCATGTTGTTTATGAAAATTGTGCGCGTTTAGCGAATGCAGTAGAAGATGATGTTTCTCTGGGATTAGTCGAATATTTCATACTCTGCTGGAAAATTGCGTTAATCTAAAAAAATTATTTTGCCTTATTATTTTTGGTCTATTTAGAAATCGGTGATATTTTATTTGAGTTCATATAGATACTGCTTTTTCTTTTAATAATTTATTTAAGTACATTATAATAAAAAAATAATAATAAAAACTATAAATAAAAATAAATCTGTTGACTGACATATTGACTGAGTTTATCAGCATACTCCCATCCCATCTAAATACCCTCTCTTGACCTTGTAGTCTGACCCTCAAAACTAAACGCCGTCGAGTTATTGTTTTAATGCTCTTTTCGAACTTTCCGTTCAACAAAAAGTGCTGCTGCTGTTGAAGTTGTTTAAGGAACAGCAGCAGCGACATAAAGCAAAGCCCGCTTAAGTCGGGACTCGGCAAATACTCTGGCTAGGAGGGTGCTTACGCATGTTGCGTATACGTCACGTGCGCCGCAGATGACACTCGGTGCGTTTATTTGCCTTGTTCCACTTTGTGCGGCGCTTGGCAAATCTGCTTAATCACCTGTTCGCTATCCGCACGTGTATCAGTTTCTTGGCATAATACCTAAGGCACACACACGCACAGCCATTGTTTTTATGGCAAGACTTTGAGCTCGGCGTTGCAAGCAGCTTTCTAATGCAACAATTAGTGGCTGACTTTGGCTTTTGCTGTTAGCCCACTTGATGCTCGTTTTACGATCCAGCTTTGCCCCCATCTTGCTCGTTCTACCCCTCCCCCCTCTCTTTCTCATTTGCTCTTTTATAGCCAGGCCATTTTATGTCCTGCCACCCCCCCTGGCCCACTCAAACGACTCTGATGAGCCGGATATGCCGAGCACTTTCTTTTATTTGGCCACAGTCTATTCAAATGCAATTTATCAATTGTGTTCCGCAATCTGCTAATGCACACACACTTGCACACAAACACAAGCACACACAGAGTTAGAAAGAGGAAGCCATAGCGAGAGAGAGAGAGAGAGGGGAGAGAAAGTTCAACTGCATGCCAATTGTCAATATTGGCAGCTGAAAATGCTTTGGCTTCAGCGAGGCACTCGCCGATAATTCTCGTTCTGCTTTTGTGCTCCAAAATTTCGAAAATCTGAGAGGGAAGAGATTGCATTTTTCGGAAAATCCCAGTGCTCACTAAATTTGCATTTATTTTAGCAATTTGATTGGGGAATGGTTTTGCTTAAGCAATAATTAGACATAATAATTTTATAAAAATTATAATTCAAATTTTTTAAATGCAGAATATTGGAAAAAAATAAGCAATTTAATCAATATGCAAAATTTATTTAAATCAGAAAGAAAAGCCAAAATTGCTTGTTGTTTTGTAAGTAGGAAGAAATCATTTGTACACAAACTTGATATACCCTTTGCCACATATATATATATTTTCACTGGCTGTCAGATCTATGCAAATATTTGTACGAGCAGCTGAAGTTGATTGACTTTAATTGATATGAATTTATAATCATATAAAAGCTTTCAAGTCGCGCTGGAGCAAGAAACCCTATGGACTTGTAGGGTATTTAAGTCGTAACTTTGGGTATTTACAGCTGGTGTGCGTTCATTCGTTTGCCACTGTGTAAAAGCACACACTCACACGCATGCAGTCACGTATGACGCTGCGTGCGTGCTGGCCAAGTTGGATTTTGCTCGCATCGCTTTGATTTTCATATTGATTTATATAATGCATATAATAGAATTGTGTAAGTGTGCTCCAGTCTGTCCGGCAGTGCGATAGTCTCTCGTGTGGCACGCAACAAGTGTCGATGTGTTAAACGCACCCACACTTATGCAGTTATCGAGTACTCGCATGTAGATTGGAATCTCGCTGCACCGCACTTGCTTACAAGCACTCCCAGAAGAACTTGAGGCGGGGGCGGGTATTTTTCTCTCTCTCCCCCGCCCCGTTCCCATGGTCTGCTTATTGACATGCATGTGCGCCATGTATGCTCGACTGCAGCATATTGAAATTGTTGCCATAGCAGACGTAATCCTTGCTAGCGTCAGCATCAGCTTCAGCATCAGCACCAGCTCCGTCAGAGTTCAAAGTTGAAAAGGCCAAAGCTTCAGTGCGCTGGCGACAAAAATGTAATAAACGCCAGGCAAAATATTTGTCAAATCAATTTCAATGTAGTACAGTGTTTGTGTCAAGGGCACCAAAATTGAATAAGTTAACGGCAGTCGAGCTGGAGAAAGAGATGGAGCAACTGAAGGCAGAGCCTGCTCTATGCCGGCTAAGGCCAGAATCTTTTGCCGATTTTCTATTTTATATGCATTATTTTGCCTTTGCTAGACGCACGCACAGTTTCTCTCCGACACACACACACACGCACACACAGACGCACAACACTTTGACTGAGCGAGGCTTGGGCGAAAGTTTTTAAGGTTGCGTCGACAAATAAATGACACTTGAAGCCATTCGGGGGCGATACCCTCGCGGCGGGCCTATCGACACTTGAGGGAGGGTAAAAATAAAAATTGTCTGAAAGCGGGCTGAGACAAAAAGTAAAAAATGTGTCTATAATGCTCTATGATTGCTACAATTACTTGTGTAATTAATAAAAGCATGACAATTAATTATCTTAATAATGATTGCTTAAAAAAAAATTAAGTAAAAGCGGTGAATTAATAAATAAATAAATTAATAAATACAAATAAATAAAATAAACTCTGTACACTGAATTTGAGTAATAAATATTAATATTTTTTCGATATTATATTTAAAAAAAATATTATTATAAGTAAGAAATGGCAGCTCTCTAATTTTAATTTATTTTCAAAATTTTCCTTATATTTTTTCCTTGACAGACACATAAAACTGCTCGCTAAGGTATCTAGTAGTCGGATTCAATGCAAATCGCTTGCTTATCCATTTTATCTGCGCCGTTGAAGTTATTTTTTATTTTATTTGTGATATGCGTGTATTTCTTTCTTATTTGCAATTTCGCCCCTTTGTGCTGGGACAGCACGCCTAACGGGAATATAACATGACAGTGTGACAGTGTGAAAGTGTATGTGTGCGGGTGTGAATGAGTGTGAGCGCCTGTGTGTGCTTATGTGAAAAATTATTGAAGACACTGTTGATAGACGCATTGGAGCTTTGGGGCCCCGTGGGGCGATACGTTTTGATTGAGGTCTACCTCAATAACAATAAATACAACAACTCAGCGGCAACTCAGCATAGAAGCCGAGCTGGAAATCTTCACTTATTTATTAAATTTACTGGTCCCTTTGCCGGTCGCCAGGGAAAACAGGTTCGTTGTCGACAATAAATTCCGTTAAAGGTGCCTGAGCGAAAGGGCTGACATCTCGCTCGACGGCAAATTAAACTTGACCAACCGCCAATGCCCGCCGGCAGCAGCTCAAGTGCTGATGCGAGCGGGAGCGAGGGGGAGTGAGCGAGGCTCTGCTATAAATTCGCATTAAAATATGTCAAAATGACAAAAGTCCCTCAACGTTGTCTGCTCCTTTTGCCTACTGCTACTACTGCTCTTCCTCTTTCTCTCTCTTGCCTTTTCCTGCTCCGACTTCCTTCCGTGCGCTCGTCTTGTCTGGGGGATTTTCATAATTTGTGCACACAATACAATTGAGCTGTTGTTGGTGTTGTTGTTGCTGTTGTTGCTGCTGCTGTTTGGCACTGTGATTGCTTTTAGCCCCTCTCCGTGCGGGCTTCCCCCGGTTTGGTGACAAATTGATGCTTTGACACTGCCACAATGCAAAAGTTTAATCTCTCATTGATTAAGTTAAGTTCCTTTGAGCTCGGCCTGAGTGTCGCCCCGAGCATTGTCTTGGCTATATATAGAAACCGTATGGCATATCTATATATGTATATGGGCCTTTATCTGCTGCAAATACTTGTGTGTTTGCCTGCGGCGCACGTTCTGCCTTTTGGGGCAGTTGCAACAACAATTTGCCACAGTTACAGCAGAGTCCTTGCATGTACTATATATAGTATATGGTATAGTACTATATGCCATGCTATATAGTTGTTTGTCTTTCAATCAGTCGTCCGCAATCCGGCAGCAGAGTTTCCGGAACTTTGGGCCAGCTGTTGCAATGTGTGCAAAATTTTTGCAATTACACTTTTGCAATTTGAGCAACATTTTTATTAGTTTCGAAAGGCAGAGCGAGAGAGAGAGAGACAGAAAAAGAGTGGGAGTTTTTCGAGTGAGATGGACAATTGTTGACATTATTTCGGGCAAAACGGAATTGTCTCCTACGGCTGCATCTTCATTTTGATGGCCGAAAGTTTTCTTGCAGGCGTTGACAGTAATAAATATCATGTGCATCCACTTCCGCTTCGAGCAGTGTCCCCGGCCGGGAGTCTCCTTAGCTGCCGTCCGTCCAGCTGCACCACCAAATGCGCCTCCATTGTGGCCGGCCAAATTGCAATTGAAATTCTTCTTCGGGCAGATGTGATGAGAAGTTTGTGCTTTGTTGCGCTTCGACTGTGCCGAGTGTTCCGAGTGTTCGACTGCTGTGCAATTTGTGTCCTGTGTGTCTTTCCCTCTCTGGCCGAGAATGCATCGAGCTGTGCTAATTTCCTGTCCATGCCCAGCTCTAACTCTTGTTTGCTGTCCAGCATTCCGAGTGGCAGATTTTTACTGCTCTCAAAGCACAATTTTTGGTGAGCAGGGAAAAGTTTGCGGTGGAATTCACAGCAGCGATTTTAAATCAGTTGTATCTATATATCCTTAGCGTGGAGATTGCATTTAAGTAATATTCAAGTAGTGGCATTTTATGCTAAAGATAGTATATTCTGAATAATAGTATTTACTATGATAATAATAATTAAATAAAATATCATATAATTATTCAAGTCTAATCAGAGAAATTTGTATTAGAACACGTTGAGCGGATCTATCACTCCGGCTTCTCTAGCTTCGCCATATGTAAAGATTCCCAGCTTGGCTTACGTAAACTGAAGCATCCTTTGCAACTGCTGACATAATGACAGCTGATTTCTTGTCTTGCATGCGAGTTTTTTTCAATAAGATTTTTCTTTCAGGTCAAACTGACCGCACTGAAGCTCTTGACAGATTGTTGTGCGGCTCTTGGGAGCTTAGCGTATTTTTTGCTTTGTGTGTGCTGCACTCACACACACATACTGACCCACAAATGCAGTTGCCAATTGTGTGTGCCTTTGCTTCGTCTTCAGATGCAAAACCCTTTCGCAATTCAAATTTGGTTTGCTCTGCAGGTTGTCGGCCAAGTAAACCGAGTAGTTATAATATAGCATTGTGCTTAGTGTTATTTACATGCCCCGACCGACAGTTACAGATATTACGTACTCATCCATGTATCTATGTGTGTGTGTGTGTGTGTGTGCCCTGTCTGTGTGTGTAGCTAACGGTAACTCGGCCGTTCGAGTGGCAATTTGTGCGTGCAGCGAAGCGAACAGTTGCCAGCAAACACTCGAGAAGAAGGCGGAGAGGGATTGGAGGGAGAAGGTAGCAGAGACAGGGACAAACTCTGCGGGTGTATGCGAGGATTACTTTTTTTTTTAGGATGTGTTTCTGTCCATGAAAGTCAGGCGAATGCAATTCGCAAGGGCTGCTTCTTAAATTCCAGTTAAACAAATTTCGGTGAACCCAAAAACAAAAAAATAGTTCCAAAATATTGTTATCGCTGCACTTTGAGTTGCTTGAGCGGGTCGTAGAGTTTTTGGACTGATTAAAAACATTTATAAATATTAAAAAGTGCATAGAATGAATCCCTTTAAATACATATTAATTTCAATTATTAAAGTTAACAAAAAAATTGAACTTTAGGCATAAATTTACTGTTTTCTCATAACGAACTTACAACTAACTAAATGAATGAAAATCTTATCACAGTTTTATAGATCATATTTTGTTAGTTATATTATCATGCTAGTAAGCAGATTAAAATTACTTCATTTGCTATTGTTTTACAACTTACAATTTCTACAAACTGTTGTAGCCCACCTCGCTGGGCTCACTCAAACATAAAAATTCGTATATGCATATAGAAACTGCAGCGTTGTGCAGATACATAACTGCAGCCAGTTGAGATATCTGCTGCATTCGAAAGAAAATATTTTCAAAGGCCTGTCGGCCCCCTTTACCTTGCAGAAGCCTCTACCCAAAGGTCTGCCAACTGCTCTGAGAGACTGCGGAGTGCAGAGAGAGAGAGAGAGAGAGAGAGCAGAGAAATGGAAGTGGAGTTATTATTGTGGCCGCGAAACTTTTGGCAAAACACAGTTGCGCAATGTTTGCTCGCAGAAATATGTCAATGCCAATTCGAGGGGCTAATCGCAATCTGGTTAAGCAAATACTGCGAGAGGAGGGAGGAAAGCTAGCAATTTCCTGCAAGGAAATTCACTGGAAATGTCATTGTGGAAACTGGCGAATCTGCAGCTGCTCAATAAAATAATCATGGCTTTTGGTGTGCGGAAAACAAATGCGCATTTAACATTCATGCGGCCACAACGATGAGTGGCCAGAAATCAAGAGGGCAAACCAATGCAGCAGCAGCAGCAGTGCAAGCAGCACGACCATGCAAATCCTGGCGGGGATTAAGCCGGACCCGGGCAAGGGCTTTGTTGTTGCCCGGTGGCCAGTTCGCTTTCTTTGCCTGCACGTTATGTAAAGGCGGCCACAAAGTCATTTCTCTGGAGCGGATGTTTGCGGGGCGCACGCAGCAGTCGATTGGCAGGCAGGAGAGGCAGACAGAGGTACGTTCGGAGAAGGGGTGCTGTCTGGCCGCTTAGCACGAAATGGTCGTAAATTTCAGCTGCAGCCTTTGGACAGTTTAATTTCGATTTCCCTTTTACCCAATGGCTGCGAAAATGGCGCGTGCTCTTGCCGAATGAGAAATGACCAGAACGGATTCAGGATTACGAATTGCGGAAACGAAAGCGACAACCAGCTGGCGGGGGAGGCAGAGACGACAAGAGGCGGAGATGGCGAAAAAACAGCACAAGTAAATGCAGTGAGCACAGGATATTAAGGACACGCTCGATTCAGCTGATGTGCAGCGTTGCGCGCGATAAATACTCGAGACTTCAGAAGTGTCAAGTATGCTATGCATACGAATATGTCCGAGAGCCTGTTTACCCATTACATATGCACACGCATACACGCATACACATACTCACACATACATATGTATTTCCATTAACACACGCACGTACTGCCTGCAGCTGCTAACGATGCCTGTCAGCGACGTCGCTGCGCCTTCGTGACATTCAAATTAGTTTCGTGATTTGGCAATTTATTTTGATTTACATGCGTGTAGATGGAATTATTTACATTTAACTCTCGGCTCTAATTGTTGCCCATGGCGAGAGACTGTGAAAGATGTCGCAAACCTAATGAGGAATCTACGAGAAGTTACCCTGTAGTCTGGACGAAACTTGCCTGCAGGAAATCTCAGATATCTCTGTAAGTTCGAGCCTCTATAATGATCTCATACATTTACTATATCTGTCAGTTTGTTTGCACTTGAATTTAAATTGATTTTAATTTTATGAAATATTTTTAAGAATTTTCCACCAGCTTTCTCTGCTCGTACAGCGAGCTTATTCTCGCTGCTTTTACCCGAGCAGAGCTTCTCGCCGGCCTCTAAGTACGCTAAGCGCTCTGTCATTGTGTGTTAATTAATTACAGCTTAAAGCCTTAATCGGGCCCTCCCACTGACTGCTGTTGTAGTTGTTGGCCAACTATAAGGAAGCTGAAGTTTGCTTTGATTCGAGCGCAAACTATTCGCATAAAGGCGAATATTGCGCATACGCAATGTTGGCCGACAGCCACTTCCCACTTTCCGTGGCGTGCCATGCCGCAAATCATAATAAAAGCAAAAATTTCCGGCCAACTGCTATAGCATATAATATATGCGATATATACATATACATACGATTGTGTATAATATAATATCAATCAGAAGCAAAATATGAGGCGCAGCACGTGCGGCTGAGCAAACGGAAATTTGACTCAAATGAAAATGAATGAATTTATCTGCAAATGAAGAGAACTTCGCTGTTTGCAGAGCCTGTACACGAATGTGTGTGTGTATGTGTGTGAGTATGAAAGAGTGTGTTTCCGAGTGTATACGACTTTGTGTGTGTATTTGTTATGTCAGATTATATAGCTGAGCTCGCAAAGCGTCACATATGAAATTGCGGTGCGTGATTTTGATTTATAAATAATATAATAGGAGTACTCGTACATTTTTATGTGCTGCTCGTTCTGCAAGGGTTACAAACGGAATTCGTAAAAATATTTGCGAGCTGCCATTGCTGCAAATTGTTGATATGCGTTTGCAGGGTAGCTAAGGTCCATGCACAAGGTAGAGACTACTTTTTAGGTGTTCCTTAAAGTTAAAAGACTTCAAAAATATTTGCAAAATTTCATTAAATTACATTACAATATTGTTGTACTCAACTAAAAGATACCCTACACTTTTTATCGCTTTCACAGAGCATCTACCAGTCGTTTAATTCCAATTTGACAACCAACTGTATTTTTAGCATTTGATGTCAAACTGTCCCACAGTTAGTCGGGGCAGTCGCAGCAGCTCGTGTTGGCATATAAAAACCTTTACTGTCTGCCCGCGTCACAAACAATAAGCCAGCAGCATTCCGGTTGATGGGAAGGGAGTGGTTTAGCCTGTCCTAACTCATTTTAGTGGCAGCTAAAAATTTTGTTTGCCAATAAAATATATAAAATGAAAAAGGGTCAAGCAGGCGGCAAGGAATACGCATAAATATGCTGCTATAAATGTTGTATGTGCAGCAGGCACACACACACACATGAGTTGCAAGCATGTGTGTATGTTAAGATGCTACTTAGTCCACTGTTCGAGAAAATCCCTGCTTAGATTTCCTTTTGGCTCTCAATCGCAGCGGTTTAAGGCATTAAAGAGACTTGGCAAATTTTCTCATAATTAAATTTAGTCCATAAATTTGAATGTCACTTCCATAAATTCGCAAAATACTTACAGGTTTTTTCACTACACTTGTAATTAAATTTAATTGCTTGCAATAATTTTAATAAATGATTCGCTTTTTACATAGTTTTCCTCAATGCTTTTTTCGCCCCTGCAAATTGATTGAATTAATCAAAGCGAGGAATACCGCAAATTTAATTGAGAATCGGCTTTCGATAGAATCGGCTTTAATGCGAACTTAATTTGGAATCGAGCTAATTTGAAATTTGCAATAATTGCCATATCAACCGAGCGCAATTGAAATATACCAATTTTTGGTGGCGGGCTTTTGTTTATTTGGTTTTACAATCAATTTAACTTGGTTACAGCCCGCACGTGAATCAAATCATTATCGGTTTATATTATAGTCACATTATACGATATTTATCTGAAACATTAGCAACAGTTACACACAAACACACACATGCAATTCAATTTAATAAATTTCCCGGTGCGTGTTCATTAGCTCGTAATCTCTGAGAACCTCGGAGAGAGGCCTATGCGCTCTGGTGGGAAAAACCAATTTCCATTTAAATAAATAAATACATGTACCGCTGGTTGTGTGATTGATGACCACGGCTAATTAGAAGGCTACGCAGTAAATGCGCTAAAATGAAATCGAAAATCGCCAAATGCGCAAAATGGGAAAATCCAAGGCCCAACAGTCAAGCGCGAATCGTAAAGAATTCGCTTTCGATTTTCCATCACATTTCCAGGGTGTATTATGGTAAACGAGCATCTGGCATCTTAAAGACCGCAGACAAGGGCCCATAATTAGTTGGGAAAATAAAGAACAGAGCCTACAATTAGCCCCGCCTGCCTGTCGGGCTGCCTGCGGTTGTTTTGCTATTTAAATGGCAATTTGAACATTTTCAAATTATTTGGCGAAAGTTTTTCGATTAACCTGCTCGGCCGAGAGGCGTCTGAACAAGGCCAACAACTATTGTTATGGCCGAGCAGACGACAACCATGAAGATGCGTGCCACCAGGCGGAACAATACCATTGCCGCACACATACACACACTAGCACACACACACACACACTCTCACAGCTTTAGTTGACTTTACTTGGATAGCTGTGAAATTTGCGGCTCAAATGCTGTTGGTCGCTCTTGTGGCTGGCATTTTATGAGTGAACTTTTAATGATTTACGAGCATATTGCCTCGCAGTGCCAGTGCCGGTGCCAGTGCCAGTGTGGTTCGTGCCCCTGAAAGTTGCAACAACTTGTTAAGGGGTTGTCAGCCAGCAATACATTCCATTGCTGATGACGCGAGCTTGCGTGAGGGGCGCAGAGATTGAGTTGAAAGGAAGCTTTCGAGTGGATGAAGCATTGTGGTAAACTTTGAAACTTAAAGTTGCTTAAAGCTCAAGTCACAAGATCTTAAAGCTTGCTTGAGATGACTTTAAGCTTGACCGCAAGTTCATTTACTTGAAAGCTTTAAATTGTCAGAAATCGAGCTGAAATTGCGCAGCTTTCAAAATGTCAAAATGTTGTCGAATCTTCTAGGCTGCTTTCAGCTCGTGTCATTAATTCATAACGAGCAAATTTACAGTTGCCAATGAAGCAAAGCGCTCAACGTACACACATACAGGCAATATGAATGTGGCATGGGCAGGGGGAGGTGGCAGCTGCTGCTAGAGCTAGAGCTGTGGATGTTGAATCTCTATGACTTTTATTGTCAGCATTGAGGCTCAAAAATGGGATTTGCAGCAATAAAACATGAGTTAAGTCGCCGCCGCCGCTGCTGGTGGGGCGTGGCAGGCGCATAAATACTACTAGCCTGTCATATTGCAGGAAGTGGCAGGAGGATGGCCAGACTGTGGACTGAGTGCTGTACAATTCACAGTTATTCGGCTGTTTGTCATTGAGTTCTTGGCTTAGGTTCGTTCGCTCGTTCGTTCGGTTTTGTCCCGTGTTGATTGAAATTTACGATTTGGGGCTGGCATCTTTAGCCATCGTAAGTGTCATTATTATTGTTGCTGTTGTTCGGTTTGATGTTGTTGTTGTTGTTGTTATTATTGTTGCTGCTGCTGCTGCTGCTGGCAGCGATCGCCTTGTTGTCTGTCGTCGCCCATAAGCGGAAACAGCGCCCGCCATTGCTGGGCGCCATTTCGCTTTGTCGCGCGCATCAGTTTTATGGCAAACGGAAGTTTCCGTGTTATTTATGTGGGCGATTGTAATTGTATGTGTGTGGCTGTGTGACAGTGCGTGCGTTGCTTTGTGGGTGTGTACGTCAGCTCAATTATGTTTCAATGCGATGGATTTTGCTTGGGCTTTTCGTTTATTTAATAGCTTATTACGGTGCAAACGCCTGTGAAAACCCAATTAAATGTGACATCTGCCTTTGACCAGAGCGCCGCGTGATTTTGATATATCGCACAACATACGTCTTTATACACACACACACACACATATGAATTGGTTTGTATGCCATCTATATCTATATATGGGCGGAATAATCAATTGCCGGCGATCAGAGAGACTCTAATTTATGACACTCAGCATTTTGCGCTTCACTACCGACTTCTGACTTCGAATGGGAATCCCAACTCCCGACTCCCGACTCTGACTGCGATTCTGTTTCTGATTTGGATTCTCTCTGATTCGCATTCGATTCAGTGCGATTCGTTGGCCATTGAATGCTATGATAATTGACTTTTACAAACGACTTGGGCAACCCACAATTAGTCGAGCATAATGATGCGTCATTATGGCTGTAATTCATCAGGCTGAGGGCGGCCTCTGCTTGGCTTTTATCTATCTCTCAGTCTGACTCTGTTACCCCTGCCCTTCCCGCTGTCTCGCTCTGGCAATGTTTCGGTTTTGGTTTCGGTTTATTTGCTCAGCTTTAATGAGCATAAATCATCAGACATCAGACGTCAGTCAGGAGCTGCCAGTCGACGTTGACCACGGTGCGTATGCGGAATATGATAAATATTTAAGGCGCGCGCACAGCGCTCGCTGTCAAACTAACTTAGTGCGCGTATTAGGCAACTAAGGCGACAGTTTTGCATGCTCTGCTCGGTGCTGCTCACGGCTCAGGGCTCAGGTCTTGCGGCGTCTGACAAATGCAAATTTAAATGCGACATGCAAATGACAAGTGCGAGCGAGATAGCGCATTGGCGGCACAGAGCGGAAGGAAATTGGGGAAAACACTCGTTTATTTATTTGAAAGCATTTCTCCTAAAACATAATTATACCCTGTAGCGAATGGCTAATAAGAGTTGCATGAGGTATGCCTGAATTGATGGGAATACGACATATTATTTTTAAAAATTACTTAAAGGAAATTAAAATATATTTCAATTGTTTATCATTTAGTTGCTGATTCATAAAATTTCCTAGACTAATGCAAAAACCTGTTTTAGTATTTTAAATTCAATGTTTCATTTATAAACCCATTTTGTCTTGCATCAAGAGTTTCTAAATTAATTTTTTTTAGCTTAAACTGTACTGCTTGAAGCTAGTGTCATCGCTTTATGTTTCTTAATAGAATTATCAACTTTATTCCCCTTTGCTGTCTGCTTCTCCCGGTTGAGTATCTGCGAGTTGTGCGGAATCTTCGTTTTCTTCTCGCCTCTCTGCAAGTTGTTTAATCTCATTTCTTTGCTGTATTTTTTTCGGGGTGCTGCCTTCTCGTTTTATCAACGTGGAAGTTGGCAAAATGCAGAAGGCAAAAAAGCAGAAATAAAGAGGGCAACGAGAAGGCAAAAAATACAGAAGAAAAGTGAGAGAACGAGAAGAAGAAGACACGCTAATAAGTCTGCAACGTGACACTTGGTCGCAAAACTTGGACGGACAGCCGCGGGCCGCAAATGAGATGACTCTATCGGGCGCGGCATCGGGGCTAGAGAAATGGCTGACATCTAGCAATGGCAGCAACACCCTGACCTCTCCCTTTCGCTCTCTCTCTCTCTCTCTCTTCAGATTTGTTGTTATTGTTGTTGCGATGGCAAAATGTAAATAGCAGACGTGACGCCGTGAACTGCGAGCTAAATGTGACAATAAATGCCGGCGGTTATGTATAAATTGCTAAAGTGTGCGGAAAGATTTACGGTCCTCCAAATGGCGACGGGGGCAGTAGAGGCAGGCAGGCAGGCAGAGTGCTTTGCTCAGTTGGTAGGTAGGTGTGATTGTCGTGGGGGCGGGACAGCACCAACAAATAGGCAAGGTACTTGGCAGTCAGACAACAGCAACTACACTATAACTTCAGGTGGTGCTTTTAGTATGATTGCCAGGCCGACAAACTCGACAAACTCAACAAGCCCGAACCCTTCACGGTTTGGCCCCGGTCCTGGCCCACGGCCACGGCCAAGGCACCTTAACCGTCACACTTCTCTCTGCAGCTCACTCAGCGGCCAAGCGAGCAACACTCGCAACA
This sequence comes from Zaprionus bogoriensis, assembly GCA_035046045.1. Classification (NCBI taxonomy): domain Eukaryota; kingdom Metazoa; phylum Arthropoda; class Insecta; order Diptera; family Drosophilidae; genus Zaprionus; species Zaprionus bogoriensis. The sequence continues at coordinate 2,340,421 of JAWNOI010000066.1, read as the reverse complement.
CTCGCAACGACAGTTTGGCCAACACCATAAACTCTCGCAGTCAAGTCCAAAGTGGACAATGTCTGAGGCGTGGACTGAGCTGCGGCTCCAAGTGTTGCTGCTCCTGCGGCGGCGGTTGAGCACGCCGACAAGTGCAGTCATAATACTCTGTAACAATGAGCAACGGTGAGGGATATGATGTCAGTTGTGTTGGGATTTGTCAATTAGAACAAGAGACTAAGCAGGCTTAGAGCTGAGTTTTAGGCTTAAGGTACTGCGAAGTTCCGAGAATATAAGTCTAGGTATAAATCTCAAATTTTATATATCTACAGCTTAATACCTAAGCTAACTCTATACAAAATTTTAATTGAAACAATCAATAAACTTGCGACTTACACAGAAAACTTTTAACTACTATGCAGGGTATTCCTGAGCCAACTACACTATCTAAGCGCCTTAATATCTAAGAGGCTTTTCTCCTGTTCGTGCTAAAGTGCCTGTTGTCAGTTTGCTGGCTCTTCTGTCTGTCATAACAGCTGCACGTGGCGCTGTCGATAGCGCTGGCTCTGCTGGAGTCAATCATTTGCATGGGGCCAGTCGATTAGCCAGCTAATTTGAATTCAATTAGGCACGTTATTAAAAAAAATCATCTAGAGTTCAGGTCAAAAGTCAAAGCAGGAGCTGCCAGCCGACAGCAGGCAGCAGCACGTAGTAACAGCTGCTCACATACACATACACAAACGCCCAAACACACACACACCCAGCTGTACCCACAAAGTTTGCGAGTACATTTTTTTGCTCTGATTTTCCTTCCCTCGATACTTTTTTTTTTTTGCCGATGCTGTGCACATTTTCGCCTTAATGAGCTTTTCCTCTGCCTTCGACGAACACTTATGCCATTTGTCGCCATATTTATTTTAATGGTTGCTCAATTTAATCACTTTGGCGGCATCAGCAGCCGCGGCGAAGTTGCCATCAAGCTTTCCCTAGGATTTGCTTTCCTTCAATCAGCGGGTGCTTCGCTTTGTTGGTTCAACCTGCGACCAGTGTGACGAATTGAGACTGTACTTCTTAATCAACCTCACAGCAAGAGTTAAGCTGGGCTTTGTCACAATATCAGGCTGGTATCATATATATATATTGTGGCAGCCGATAAAAGAAAACTTCTGCTCTAAATAAAATTCAATAAACGAGTTTTAATCCTTAATATTAAAATTCAAAATAATATTCGTAGTGTAAAGATCCTGAACAAAAAAATTTAAATATAAATTGAACCCGTTCTAAATTAGATAAGTTAACTTTCTAAATTCCGCAAAATTCTGTCTCATAGTAGTAGTTAATGTAGTGTATTCAATACGCGACTTGCTGCAGATAAGTCTGTGTTTTTACTGTTGTGTGTGGTTGAAGAATGTTGAAGATTTCATTTACGCGACATTTAATTAAGCGCGCAACTTTTCAAGTTTTAATGGAGCGCGCACTCAGCGCACACCCCAGCGCGCATACATTCACACCCGCGCACACACACACCCACTGATTTTTATATACATTATGATTTTTTGCGGCACTTTGACACGCCAGTCTATTAAATTGACGGCGCGCTGCCTGCGAAAATACTTTGCGTACAGCGAAAATATTTCCAAATTTATTAAATCAAGCGAGTTGCATTCAGGCAGCTCTATCAGCGGGAGCAGCTGCCAGATTGGGCCGGTCGTTGTACTGGCCCAGAACGGCATGCTGTATCTGCCTCTGGTGTTTCTGGTCTATATTTTGCGCTTGCCCGAGTGAAATGAGCTGCATCCGGGCCGGGCCTGGGCGATGCAACTGCAAGCGTTGCATTCTTAACGCCCGAGCACTTTTTGGCCCACATCAGCTACGGACGGCGGACCACGGACAGCCGGAGAAGGAAGAGATGGTGGCGGAGTGGCAGAGGGAGGCAGGAGGCGCTGCAGGACTCGGGACAACCGCTGCATCCGGGCGTGCATGTACCTCGTATGCCACGTTACGTATACTTTATTCCTGTTCCTGCTGTTCCTGTATGCTGGCGCATTTCCTACTCACACACATGCAGTCTCTTCTCGTCTCTGTCTTGCTCTCTATCTCTCTCGCACACACGTTGAGAATTTTGATGCATTTCCTGGGCGAACGGTAGAGCGCGCACGCGAGAAATTTATGTGCAATCTTAGAAAAATAATGATTATCTTTTATTTTATGGTTGAGCGTACACGTAGCGCTCTTTCACGTAGTCGGGCCTGTCCGTCCGTCCGGCTGGCTATTCGGCTGCCATTGTGTCCTATTATTGTTAGCGACAAGTGAGCCATAAAAGCGCATAAGCTGCTTAATATTTAAAGCTATTTTACGACTGTCTCACGGTCTTCCCCGGTCTCTGGCTCTGGTCTCACGTGAGCTGGGAAATTATGTGGCAAATCAGCACTGCTCAGCGCAGATCACTCCCCTCCCCCAGCCACCTCGTCCACTTGACAGCCAGCCACGCCCACAATTTGTATGACCTGTCTAGGAAATACTAGCACTACAGCATGTAAATGAGTGTAAGTGAGTGGCACTCGAGCATCATTCGCATCATTCATCGATTCAGGCACTCGAACAGCACATTAAGCTGACTAGCTGCAATTGCCACTCGCACCAAATGATTTTTTCTGTAGAGGATGCTTTCGAGAAGCAGATAAAGCGACTGACAGAGGAGCGCAAACTCTAATGTCAGAGTTTGAATTTTCAAAGCATTATGGTGATTCTTTGAATCGAAGTGAAACAGTCTATAGTTGGGATGAAAATTAAATGAAATTTGGAAGTAAAAAATAATTTAATTGCCTAAGTTTTAAAGGTTTGAAATTTAAATTTAGTGTATATCAAATTCGACTTCCCTTTCTGCACAATTTTCTATCCTAAAACTCTTGTTGATTATGCTGATTTTTGTTGTTTGATCTCTAAGCAAGAAATGAAAGAAAAATAGACTCTCAAAGTCTAAAAAAAAATTTAAAATAAATATTGTGGGAAAAATGTTAAGCCTGTTCAGGCAGAACCTGATTGAATGAGTACAACATGGACGACAACTGCCACAACTTAAGCCGATTGCCGAGCACAAAAATAACATATTCCATAAATAGTATTAACTTTGCTTTTGATTTTGATACTTTCTAATTGGAGTCGATTCAAATCAGAGAACGTTTAAGTTTTACTTTGCATTTTCAGTTGTTAAATTCTTATTTCTTTTAAGCAATCAAGGGGGATAGAAAATATTTTTAGATTTACCAAATATTTACTATTTTAAACAAAAGAAAAAATGTATATTTTGCAAAGTCACTTCTATTCATTGGCATAAAGAAATGGCAGCATTCTCCCTCTCTCTTTTACTGTCTCTTTACGTCAGGCATTTTAATGTACTGCTGTCTCTTTTCTTCTTCTTTCACTTAAGGCATTAAAAAATGCGCTCGGCTTCAATTGAACTTCACGTCATCGTCTGACACGTACGGCGGATTGGGCGTTTGAGGGAGAAGGCGGATTGTGGGTCTAATGATTATGAAATATGCAGAGCTGGCAGCTCAGCCTTGGCATGCCTGTGTGCTAGCCGGCAGTAACCTTAGCCTTAGCTGAGGCGCACACATACACACATATTCACTCCCACACACACACACACATATGGAGGAGTGTGGCGCGTGGAAAACTTAGAACGGATAACGTCACTCAAGTGCGCAGCGGGCCATCACAAATGACGTAATGCGCGGCGGCGCAGGGACCATTCAAGGCGTCGAAGCGCGAATGGTTTGGGCTCATTAAATGTGCACAACTAATTGCGAATTTGGCTAAATTCGTGGCGACTGCAACTGCAAACGAATGTCAGCCATAAATTCCAATTAAACGTGGTTCCCAACACTCCCCTTGCTGCCTCTGGACTGTTTTTGGTTTTGATTAAGTATACGCTCCATTGACCAGCGGCAGGCAGCAGCAGCAGGCAAATGTGGCCAGTTTCGTTTCCATTTTCATTTTGCAATTCATTTGGCAATGCGAGACGAATTTTTGCATTTGGTTTCGTTTCGTTTCGCCTCGCTTTTGGCAATGTTTAATTGTTTTATTATCCACAAAGTGCTGTCCAATCCCCATCTCTCTCTATCTCTATCTCTCTGTCTCTTTCTCCCTCTGTGCTCGTTTTTGGCACTAGCGTTGACCTCGTTGGCCTCGCACTTTTTGGTTATGCTTTTGGTTAAGCTTTTGGTTATCCTTTTGCACTTGTCGAAGTCAGCGAAGTCGCCTGCTGTCTGATATATGAGTGTGTGGTAAGTTTCTGGCTGCCGCACAAATTATGCCAAGTGCATGCTTGAGGCGTGGCCTGACAGACACAGCAGCGAGAGCTGCTCCCACAGCAGCCACTGCTGCAGCTCTTCATGAAGCTGCGCTTGAAGCGCCTGCAGCGTGTTGTATCCAGCCCGCAGAAATGTTAATTAACTTTATAAAAATCTCATTACACTTTTGATTTGCCTTCGCCAGCCGCAAATAAATGCAAATGCATTCGCCTGGCCAAGCTTCAGGCTGAGCTTCTGCTGCAGCTCCTCCATTCGCATTGCATTTCCACGCTTAACGATCGACACATGTTCATGCCGCCGGCAGGCAGGAAGGCAGCAACTTCATTAGTCACTGGAGACTGCTCTCGACAATGCCACGTGCAGCCGTATGGGGCAAGCGGCGTGTACTCGAGGCCTCAACAAGACATTTAGCCGACACATGCACACTATAAAAGTTGTCTAACCAAAACTAACAGCAGCCCAAGTCGGTTGCGGTCTGGGAGCTCCATTAGGGCACGAGCCAAGGCAGCCAGCAGCATAGAATGCTGGACCAGGAGATGGCATGGGGCAAGTGGGAAAAGAAGGTCGAGCAGGCATTGAATGAGATGCTTACTTCATAAGTGTGTTCAGTTTTCAGGCATTAAAGCTCGCTTTGCTTTTCATTTTACCATATATGAACAATAAGTGGTAAAGCTGATTTCCAGCTGAGAATTGTTCAATGCATGAAAAGAGCTTTCAACGCATGTTAAGTCCGTTTATTCTCAAGAGTTGCTGAGTTTGTTGTAGAGATTCAGAGAGTTACATTGAGGTTTCAGTTAAAGCTCATTAAAGCTTTTATTTTCGATATATTTATATTTACAAACAATATATTACCTCAATAATTTTGAAGCTGCATCTGAGACTTTTTCATTGTCTTCGTGTTCAATAAAATAAATAATAAATAATTGCTCTGAGCATAACAACTTAAAAAGCTCGTTAGTGCCTCAAGTACACTTCGAAGCTTATTAAATACTGAAAGCTGCAGCAACTACCAATTTACCCCCATTTGAAATAGTTAAATGGAACATGAGAAAACTTCAACGCCAACTTTCTGCCCCGCAAATACCCGATTGAAACTTCTGATGGGGAAATGCAAAAACAAAATGCAACTGCTAAATGGAACTGGTTGTGGTCAGGTGCAAATGAAAGTCTTGTTTCTTGCCGGGTTGGGGGAACACAGCAAAATTGCTCGAAAAACTGGGGGGGAAAAACAATGGGGGAATTTAGTTTAATGGGCTTGCATGTTGCGCATACTTAAGGCCACTCTTCAGGTGCGGCCAGGCCAGTCTCGAGCAGGCGCCGCATGCGTGTGCTCTGCGCTCCTGCGTGTGTTTATTAGTTGAAGCCGAATGCATGGAATACATAAATTTGGGCAATCTGGTCACATAGCCGGCCCGATTCAGCTGGAATCCTGGACACGTTCACCTCAATACAGTTGACTTGTCAGCGTGTTAATTTGCTAAATAATTTTCGAATTTCTGGCGAGTGAGGGGCGTGGCCTAATAAATGGTACTAACTCAACAGAAGAAAAACACTCACGCATACACGCACTGCCAACGAGTCGACACGCCCACTTAGACAGGCAGGCAGGCGGGCGGGGGCTGGTCCGGCGAGGCGAGGCGAGGCGCAAACGTGCCAAATATGCAAGTGGAAAGGGATAAAGCCCGACAAAAAGTGGGAAACGTAGCTGTATTTGTTTGCTTGTGTGTGTGTGTGTGTGTGTGTTGGGGAGTGTGTTTGTGTGCGGGAGTGTGTTTGAGTGTGTTTGCTTAATTCGGAAAGGATACAACGTGCATTTGAGTGGGCGAGTGCTAGCCAGCGGGTGCGAGAGGTAGGTGAAAACTGTTTATGATTTCCTAACACGATTCCAGTAGCTTTCACAATTTTTGTATACACCTTCGTCGACGCTTCGTTTATTTGTTTGCCTTTTGCTGACTACGTGAGAATTTTTTTCGGGCTTTCCTGTAGTTTTCGGCGTGGCCAGAGGGAGTGAGGGAGGGAGACGCTTAAAAACCAGGGGCCAGGCTGGAGGGACACATGTCGGCGCACACGTTCATCAATTAGAGTTGAAGATTTAATTGTGGCACGTGTGAACTTAATTAAATGGCATTAGTTTTGTAATTGTACAGACGAGTACACAGCGCGCAGACATGTACACATGCTCACACAAACCACTCACATACACACACAAACATACAGCCTGTCGCCGCCATATTTAATTGGCGCCCGCCCGAAAGTATGCAATTAAATTGCAGCACTTTGTACGGCGTCCGCATTTGCATTCCAATTAATTTTTCAAGCACGCATGCAATATGCAATTTTCGGTTTCAGCTAATGCATATATAAACTTAGACAAAGATCGGTGTGCGAGAGAGAAAGAGAGGGAGAGAGAGGGGGAAGGAGAGAATGCGAGTGAGTGGAAAGGGAGACAGTTTGAAGCAAGCTTAGCTTCGCTCAGCTGCAGCCGCAAATTGTTGTATAAAGTTTATTTATAATTTTACTATAATTAACTGTGAGTGTGTGTGTGTTTTTGGATATGTTTAAGTATGTTGTGTTGCGAATCAAGTTGGGCAGCTGCCAAACGCACTTAATTAGCAGGGCAAATGTCATGGTAACCACAACAGCAACTAGCATCTTACCCCAGCAGAGTGGCTATTGGATCTGTAGGAAAATTACTCGGAAAATTGTAAGCTTCACAGCTTACATATAGCGCAAGTATTTGGACTCATAGTTTTTTGTGCTGTTTGGTATTTACAGCAAATAATACAGCGCTGGAAGGTCTCTGTTTCCGGGAATAAATTCATTAATTTGAGTTCGAAATTTCGCTTCTTTCCGCATAACTTGTTGGTGGTTATTTCTAGGAAATGGCAAGTAATTTTCAACATAATAAAAACTTTTCTCGTTTGAAATCAATTTGTAGAAGCTGAAATATTATTGTGTGAGTAGTTAACTAACGTCAATAGATCAGAAATTCATTTAGATCTTCAAATAATTTTTTTAAGGTTGCAAATCGTAAATCGTAAAATTGAGCTAAAAATAGTTGTTTGACAAATTTAAAATTTAAATATTAAAGTAGTAAATTTAAAATATATTTATTATTACGTTTCTTATTATTTTATTGATATTTAAAAAAATATTTCTTTTATTTATTTCAACTGCTTTAAATCATAGTCTTCCTTAGCGTATCTGCAAGTCGTTGCAACCCCTTGCAAATATTAACTTTAAAAGTGATATGCGTGTAAAATAAATAATAAACTGAATTCTGTAAACAATGCGGCCGGCATTACTCGCCAGTGTCATTTAAATTATGGACGCATTTCACATTTGCCTCGGGCATCGAATTATTCATGCGACCTTTTTTGGAACGTGTTTTCCGGCAAACATGTGTCGACTGCTAAGTATCCAATTTGCGTTTGTTTTCCTATACACATTTTTGAATTGAGTGTGTGTGTGTGTATGTGTGTTTTCAACACGCGATGTTTTGTTTAGAACTAAGCCTTCATTGCTTATGACCCCTGCGGCAACATAACCAATATTAAAACAAGAAAGAAAAGCTATTTTCGAACTGACGAAGCCTGAATACACTAATTCCGAGAACAAATTTCCCATTTCCATATGGATTTATTAATACAGGTGAACATATGCCATTTAAACGTTGAGCAGTTTCCTATCCAAATTTCATCTGCTTAACTCCATTCACTCACTGCAGAGCGAGTTTCGAGTTCAACGCAATGCATTTTCTTAATTAAAAAGATATTATGGCGCACATAAAGCTGCTGGCTGCAATTTCTTATGAGTTCCATAACTGAGCCGGAAACTGAAACAACCTCTGCGAGTGTATTATGAAACCCCAAAACCGAAACTGCCCACAGACTCGCTTCGTCTCTCTTACTCGCTGCGTGTATGTGTATGTTTGTGTGTGTGTGTGTGCTCTTTGTGTACATATATCCGGGGCGAACTGCAGCAATAATGGCAAATAACAAGCACGCTTGAAATAATAAACATTGGAAAATGCTGCACACAATTTGGTCAGCGCTTCGGTCAGTCGCTGCACAAAAAGGGGCGTAGAGCAGCGCAGAAAGAGAAGTATAGAGAGAGAGAGAGGGGAAGAGAGAGGAAGCCACGGCAAAGTGCTATAAAATTACCTGAACAACAAATTTTTGGATGCAAAAGAGCTGCTTAATTCAGTTTTGGGCAAACAACGTGGCCAGCACAGAGCGTTGTTGTTGCCTGCATTCGGCTGATTTTGAAAATGGCCCTGGGTTTTTGGGGGCCCGACCTGGCATCGTGCTGGCACTTAAATAATGTAAATATAATTTTGCTGTTTGCCTGCGATTTAGTTTCGAAAATATTTAGTTGCATTTTGGTGGCACGCACACGCCGTGTGTTTGTCCATTATGCTGTTGGTTTTTGCTTAGGCGCGACCAGGTGACAATGCAAATAATTACAGTGCACAGTCCACACACACAGCGAGTAGGGCAATTTGATACCTGCGTGCCAATGTGTCTGTGTGTGTGTGTGTGCATACGAGTGCCATTGTTGGAACGTTAAATAAATCAGAAAGTAATTAAAACAACATGAAATGCGAGTTTAAGTTCCAGCGGAAGCCGAGCGAGTCCCTGAGTTGCCCTGCTTGCCATCCGGCGGGCTGGGCGCTACTCCGTTCTTCTCTCTCTCTCTCTCTCTCTCTCTCTCTCTCTCTCTCTCTTTATTTAGTCTACCTCACACTCTTTCGTTTACTCCTTCTTTTTTTCTCTTCCCTTTCTTGCTTGCTGCTGCTTCCTATTTAGACAACAAAACGACAAACGTCGCGACCAACAAGCAAAACAAAAGCAAAGGAAAACAACAACAAAAGAAAACCACAACAACTGCGACTACAACGAGGCAATCGAGAGAAAATGCGAGGCAAGCCAAAGAAAATTTGCTTAGCGAAATGTAAAATAAACTTAATTTACGTTTATTTGCGCTGACAAATGTTTTCGCAGAAATGCAACTTTTAATTGCAAAATTTATTTGATTTGCGACGGGTTGCTCTCGGTGTTAGTTGCCGGTGTGTATGCCGTATGTGTGTGTGTGTGTGTGTGCGGATGTTTATTTGCTCCTTGGCCACAACTGAATTAGCATGACTTTATCAAGGTTGTCTCGTCTCTCCCTGGCATCTGGCTGGCTGAGTAATAAAGCCTTCTTATTACTTAATAATCAGTTCGAGTATTGGGAAAAGCATGAGCAAAGTTTAGAAAAAGGCGCTATGATGTATGGGGGATCTAATCTAAACAGTGAGTAGATTAATTAAAGCCTTTAGAAATATTGTTATATATTCCATATGTCTATAGTTTACAATTCAATTGCCTATCAGAATTTTCTTCATCTTCTCTTTCGATTCACTTTAAATTTTCTGCCACAGTTCCTACTATCTATTCGTTTATTTCCAAGCCCAAAACGATTCCTTCTCAATTGCTTTCGCTTGCCATCACTGACTTTGGCTACGCCTTTCGGTTTCCCAGGCATTTTCGCTGGGATTTCGCTTTCCACACACAAAGAGGAAACCTTGAATTAGAAATCAATATATATCTATAACTATACATCTGGCTAACTACCTATCTAGAGAGCGAAACACAGTCCGCAATTGGCGATTAAAGAGTCCATTGTGCTGCTCAATTTGATTGGCCCAGAACGGGGGAAGGTCCTGTTTGAGGACTTTAATTGCTGCGGTTGCCACACAATTTTCTCGTATTTTTCAAATTGTCGATAGCAATTTTTTTCGCATAGCATGGGCAGCTGCAACAGCAATTCGTGTAGGCGAGTCGAGCGAATGGCAAACTGTGCGCCTTTGTCTGGCGTTTAGTGCAGTGCAATTTGGCAGCGAACGCAAATTGCGGTGGGTCAGGTGTGCGAGTGTGTGTGTGTGTGTGTGTACTCAGTGTGTGTTTGGGAGTGTGCGCGCCCAAAAGCAGGCTATGAAATATGCGCATAAACACATGCATTTTGTAACAGGTCGATTTGCACGCGCGCCATACGCCATATTTAGCCTTTTTATTATCCTGCAGCTGTTGCGGTTTGCCCAGCTCCCTCTGCCTGCCTACGTTGACAAACAAAAAACGAGCGAGCAGTTAAATATTCAGAGGCAATTATGCAACAACTGCAGCGGGCAGCAGGGAGAGAGGGGAGTGAGTCTTATTATTTGCTTTCGCTATCGCTCATTGCACTTGAAGGACTGCCAGGACGACGCCTTCGGTGTGAAATTGTGCAGTTTTCCTGCCGAGTTTTTCCTATTTCTTGGCATTCCTCGCCTGCAGGCGGAATTTTCATTAAAGCATTTTTGATGTCTAATTTGCATATTTTTTTTACTCTGCAGCAGCAGCAGCAGGCCGAGAAGCCGTCGCCTTTTTGCCAGGCGACTGACACGTTAAGCATTCAAGGGATTGTTTCAGTTCTCCTGCAACCGCCCACCATGCCTTTCTGCCTTCTGCTCAATGCAGTTTCACTGCTGGCTCTTGTGCTCGTTGTTGTTGTTGTTGTTGTTGCTGCTGTTGTTGCGCTGTCAGTTGCCGCCTCCATCGCCAGTTGTTGTCTCGTCTCCACACTCTGATTTGGAGCAAGTTGGCAGGGTTTTTGTGCGCTTCGCTCAGCTAGGGCTGTGCCGGGCCCGTTTCTTTGGGCAGCTTGTTGGACAAACTGTCGAGTGGCAACACTAATTCGCATGCAGCAGCTACAGCACAACAACAAAAGCCAAACAACATGCACACAGACAGGCATAGACATGCACAGACTTGCAGCTTTGTGTTGGACTTTCAGCTAAATTTGTGCCAGCGCTTTTTACGCCTGCTTTTTGTTAATTTGCAATTTTCTAACCAAATCCATTTGGCCGTTCCTCCCCTCACTCGCTGCATGTGGGTGTGCGCAGCTGTGTGTGTGTGTTTGCGTGTATGTTGTGTGTGCCTGCCTGCCTGCCGGCCTGATGGTTTCACTGGGCATGACATTAATTCAATTTCTGTTTGCATATTGCCAGCTCATGTTCCGGCTCGCATCGCCCCTTTATCGTTTGCTTTGGCATTTTGTGCGCTGCTGCCCCCAAATGCATGCAGCGCCCCTTGCAGCAGACTTTATTGCATATGCCCCGTCAAGCCTGTGGGGGGCGTCATCAATCCAAAATATCGCTGCTGCCTTAGTTTTAGTTTCGCTTAATGAAATCAACTTGAAACTGAAAGTGCAGCGAAATGTCTGATCCGGAAGTCTGTGTGTTTGAGAATTGCTTCAAATCGTAGGTTGAGTTAACATAGAGAAAATCTGGTATCACGTTGCATCTATATCTTTAAAAATTTTATAGAGTTTTTTAATCAATGCTGAAATGGCAGTGTGTCAACTTGTAAATTTTTATTATTTTCGACAACTTTATTCAGATAAAGTTTTTGAAAAAAATATATATTAATGTTAAATCAATTTAGAACTTGTTCAGCTCTAAGTAAAATCAAATACAATATATATTTTGAAATTTTGTCAGAATATAAACAGTGCTGAAATATAAAATCCAGTAAAAGTCTTTTTCTGGACAAAGTGATAGGAGTTTCAAGTTAAGACATTGAACTAAGCGATAACTGAAGGTATATTAATTTTATTCATTGTTATTCAAAATTTTCCGTAATTGAATTGAATAAATGCTATCAAACTGGTAGACCATGGACAGGTTCTAAACTGCTTAATCTATTATAATTTCTAGAAATCCGTTTAAATTTTTAAGAATTTTGTTTTTGGCCAGAAACTTTTGCCGTCTGCTGCAGCACTTACCAATGCCTTGGACACCATGGCGTATGCGTGTTATGTTTATCGTTTCGCGTCTAGTTGAGCAAAGTTTCACTTCACTGCGTTTTGTCTGATATTCGCCGATGCTTTTATGTGTTTGACGTGAAGGAAATGCGTTTACATTTGTTTTTTGTCGGGGAAAACGCGATATTGCTTTTTAAAACCTTCAAATTTACGACTAGAATTCGGTGTTGATCTTCAACTTGTTTCAAAATCCTATCTACGCCCGGTTCGAGGATCGCGTACGGAAGTCTTTTGCGCGAATGAACGGTAAACAACTGGGCGCACGAGCATTTATAATGCTGCCGGAGCCTCAGAGTAGGCAGCACCTAATTTATTTGTATGTATCTATATAAAGCAAATAGGTAAATGCTGTGTCTATTGTTAGATATGCCCGCCACCAGGCACCTGTTGTTCTATCGCTGTGTGCGTGCAATCCGCCGCTTGTCCGTGGCGTCAAGCCGTCATATTGACGCTGGGAAAAGCCCTTTGCAAAAAGGCGACATGCAATTATCTAATGCAATACACGAATAGTTGGGGCTCTTATCGCCCGCGCGCTATGTAGAGCCTGCATAATTGCCATGGCGATCCGAGTGCAAGCTGATCCAGCGAGCTGGCGCAGAGAAAGAGAGGGCGGGAGATTGAGAGAGAGAGAGAAAGGGAGTGAAAGAGTAAAAGGCAGAGAGAAAGTGATAGAATTCGAGAGGGAAAGATAGAGAGTCAGAGAGGGCGAAAGAGATAGGGAGTCAGAAATAGAGCTTGAGAGGCAGAGATACAGTAAAAGGTATAGGGTCAGAGTGAGATAGAGACAAACGTTGAAAGTGGACTGAGCTGTATATAAAGCCTGCTGCGGTGGCTGTGACTGCTTACTGGGCAGCAGTAGTTTGCTTATCTACAACGCACACATACAGCCAGTACATGTGCAATAGGTCATACGCATACAAATAGAGAGGGGAGGAGCAACTGTTGCCCCTATTACGTAGTTGGGGAATATTCCGCAAACTGATAACATTTGAATTTTGGCTTGATTTATGAGGCACGAGGCATGAGGCATGAAACACTGTTCCAGGCTTATCATAAGCACATACCAGCACCAACAACAAAAACAACAACAACAACAACAGCGCGAACGACAACCGTGCAGCAAATTTAATCACTTTCATGACAGAAAGGCCGCCACTCTCCCTGCCGCTTTAATTTGGGTGCACTACTTGCCTTAATATTTATATTAAAGCATGTCTTGTGCTGCGGCATGCAAACAAATCTGCATTTCGATTTGCACTTCATTTTCTCATAAATTATGTGCACCTGAGTTGAGCGTATTTCATGCATGCATTAAGTGCGCTTAATGGCCGACATGACACCGCGTGTGTATAATGCATGAGAGATCATAGTTGATTAGTCAATTCGAGCGAATATTTAATACATTCCTTTCTACGTGCATCTCATACATTGCTTTTAGACGAATTCCCGTAGACTTCTCGTCAGATTGACGGCATTTCTGTGCTGCGCTCGAAAGTATGCAACGGAAAATGCAGACGGCAGACAAGCGACATCGCGGACTGCTTGAGCAGTGTAGCATACTTTTGAGCGCGCCATTTGAATGTCAATTCAAATGTTGAAAACATGCTGCGAATTCCTCGCAAATTACGCAATCCAACAGTACACTTTACTCTCATTTATCTGGTCGCCGAAATGTGCTTTGATTGCTGTCTCCTTCTATTGTCTGGACAGGTTGTAAATAGCCTCAGTGCGAGTGCGAGTGCGAGTTGCTGTTCACATGAACTCGCCGAAACACGCTGTGGAAACTGCGCATTTTTGCTTTAGCGCGGCGTTATTGCATTTTCCGCATAGCTCGCTTATGTCAAGCGCAGCTCGCACTCAACGCTTGTTGTTCGCGCTGCTGCAATGCTTGAAGCATCGCACAATCTCGGACATTTACAAGAAATTACTTATATACATATTTATGGGCACTCAGCAGCAAGTGTTCGCTGCTCTCTCTCATGGCAACTAACTAAGTCTGAGTTGCAGCTGGAGTCGTAGTCGGAGTCTTCAGACTTTTTCGGGGCCAACTTCCGCTCGTTTTGTGCGATTTCCTTTTCTTGCACGGCGCCAAGCGGTTTTGTTGACTCCATTTTGTTCGGCGGCTTTTGTTGCCGCTTGGCCAAGGCTTACACGAGGCAGTAACTTTTGACTTTTTCGCATCACTCATTTTCGTTTTTCCACACAGTTTCTTCTCTTCTCTCTCCCTTTATATCTCTCTCTCTCTCACACACTCTCTTAAAGTTCATCAAATAAGCAGTTGGTCAGCGACAACTTTGTGCTTGGCCTTCCATTCTGCTTTGCTCTCTTCTCTGTCTGCTTATTTCTAAAAAGGAATTCAGCTGGACGGTAAGTGGGTCGAAATTAAATATACAAGTTATTTTTTTGTTGACTTGCGCTTTTATTAAAATAAATTATGATGCTACTCGACGCACAAAGCGCGCTTTGAGTGGCACGAACTCTTGCAATCTGTAGAGAAAACCGATTTTGGACCGCAGCAAACATAAGTTTGCAACGGGCAAACGGAATGAAACGAAACAAAACGAACAATAACTCAAAGTGGCAGCAATTACATGCAACACAGGCCGCAGGCCAGCCAGCCGACTGCTGTTGCATGCAACATCTCTAATATTTCAGCAGCAGCAGCAGCGGCAGCGGCAGCATGCGAATTTAATTAGTTCGCCCTCAACTCGTTGCAGCCGACTTGCCAACCGCTCGCTCGGTCTGTCTCACTCACTCTTTCTCTCTCTGTTACTCTCAGTCTCTGTTCCAAGTTTCCATTATTATGCAACAGTCTGCAGTCACATTGTTCCGTCTCGAACTGCACTTCACGACAGCTGGCAGTAAGTCAGTTCCGTCCGTCCGTGCGCCTTCCTTTCGCTGAGCTAATAAAAATTTTACAACGTTTACAATTAGCTGCAGCGCCTGACACTTTCGACTGTCGCTGGCGACAAGTCCATTACATTTTTCATCGCATTACTTTAATTAATTTTCGCGAACAGACGCTGACGCTGACGATGACGCCGCTGTGGCTCGTCGATTCTCAACCGTGAGGTATGCGCGATAGTCGATTATAATCAGCATACCATAATCTTTATGGTTGACACGGTGTGCGGCGGGGGGCGGGAGGTAGCAATCGCAGTGAAAATTGACGCACATGCTTAACGGCGCAATCAAACGCCCACAGAGCATAAAACTCTGCGAAACTAACGTTATTTACATAGGGAACTGCGCTGCCACTGGCAGAGTGTCGACTCAGTGGATACCTCGTGTGTGGGTTGCAGTTGTTACTCACCTTAAAATAAGTTTATAAAAGCAAGTGTTAGTTTTATATGAGACACGATAGTATACGGTAGTTTTTCGATTAAGCTATACGTTTTTTAACTGTCATTGGCACAAACTATCGTACTGTTCATATTTACTACGATATCAAACAAATAAACTACGCAATGGTAATAAAACCATTTTACAGCTGTACGATGAATACTATGGCAATTAAAACCTGCAAAACCTTTTTAGGCTCATTACAGTTGCACTATGTAATAATTTATAGGTTTGTTTTCAGCCGTACTATGCGACGCAACGACAAACAGGCTAATTTATAGATTATTTATATATATATATATATTTTTTTTTTTTTTACTATATTTTTTAGACTGTCATACGTTTAATATTAAATCTTAATTTTTTTTTTTTTTTTTTTTAAGTTTGGTTCATTTTTTCTTTAAGTATAATCCTTGTGATGTTAAAGTACCTCTCTGCTGTACAGATTCTTCACTAAATAAACAACTGTATATATTAAAAAAAAAAAAATATATATATATATATATATTTTTCAAGTTAGTTTTGCAATATATTTATATATTTATATATTTTTCCAATTGAAGGACTATGTCTTATACAGGGAGTATTTTTGCATACTGCTCCCATACTCCCCATGTGCACTAAGCCAACCCTTGAGTCTGCTCTGTGGTTACAGGGTATTGCGAACTGTGTGAAATCGCCAGCAGGAGCTCGACGATTGCCACTGCCAATGCCACCGACTGCTGCTGCTGCTGCTGTTCCTGTTGCTGCTGCTGTCGCTGTCGTTGTTGCTGTTGCTGATGCCCTTCAATAGTATTCAATAAGCTTGTTTATGGCACAGACAGACGACACGCACTGCAACTAATATCGAACAAGCGTTTTAATTGAATTTCACGCGTTCTCATAAACTCGAAGCGTGCGCCCATCAATGCGAATAGTTGTTATTATTCGTGTTGTTGTTGTAATGCTAGTTGATTTAGTTGTTGTTGTTGTTGTTATTTTTGCTGCTCCCATTGTTTCTAGTGCTGTTGTTGTTGCTGTGAGCTCGGTAGTTTTATGGCGATTTCTATTTGTAGAGCAGTTCCTGTTGCTATTCCAGCGACAGTAGAGCAGCAAGAAGAGCAACAACTACGTACATAAACAGACCACATGCAACCACATACGCGCCACATTTGAGCCACATACACGCACCACAGTCGTCACACTCATCCGTATCCGTCCGCATGGAGAGCGTGTTTAATTGTGCGCACTTCTTGTTATTGCAATCGTAAAATCTTTTGTTGAGTTGTATGTGGGAACAAGGCCAAAACCCCACCCGGCCCCACCCCCCGCACGCTGACGCAGTTGCACTTAAGCACACATATGTATGTATCATATACGATATAGCATATATAGCATACATGTTTGTATAAATAACTGTGGCATCACGGCGACTGTGTAATGCTTGTTGTAAAAGAAATAATTATCGCCAATAGAATCGTCACGCAGTTCATTAGGACTTATGAGCGCCTGAGTGTCAGTGCGTGTGTGTGGGTGTATGTGTGTGAAGGCCGACTAACCTGCTATATTGATATTTGTGTATTGATATTTGTTGTTTTTAATTATACGCCGATAACCCGGCAGTTCCCCGCCGCCCGGAGCCATAAAAATACCATATACGCCCACAATCTGATTAATTCTGACGTACCGCTGTCTGTTGACAGAGCCGCCCGCATCGCTTCAGATGCCCGAAATTAAATTGTTAATTATGCCAAAATTAATAAGCTACAGCCATAATTCCTGTCAAATATTGCGAAGAAGGTGCCGCCTTGATTGTCTCTATAGAAGACAATATAATACAATATGGGGGAGGCTACATAAAACTCTGATAACCTGGGCGGAAATTTCTTGGTCGTGACGCGTCATTCTCTTGCAGACCTTGTGAATCCCATGGGCCAGAAAAATCCAGAGCTGCCACTCGAAATTTATGTGCAATCTAATACTTCGTTTCATAATATAGTTAACTAACGAGTATTCGCCTTGTAACATGTCTCACGGGTATTCCTGGTCAAAACGCCAGCCTATCGCTATCGGCGCGCGCGATAAGAGTCACACTTCATTAGGCTACTTAAGACTGGATTCCATAAATGACGAACCAATTGATTTGCTATCGCAGCTGCACTTTGGCCCAACTTGACCCCACAGCGTGGATGATTCATGCAGAGCGATAAGGCGAAATTCCCTTTCGCTTAACAACGGCAAATTCCAATTGGACGTGCAGCTTGTCAGCTGTTGCAATTGTTTTGGCTGCGCTGCAGCGCCGAGCAGCTTCGTGCAACGCTTCAGCTGATGCCTGACTATCCATCAGAAGTTAACGGAACGTAACTCAACGTCGACCCGCCCACCACACGACTTCATTTGCGCTGACAGCACTTGAAGACGCCCAGAGCATCCGCTCGTTGTGCTCGTCCTGTGGCGCTGGCAGTGCCACTTGCCACTTGCTGCTTGCCGCTTGCAGTTGCAACTTCGCTTAGTATGCGCAGCGGAGTCGGAAGGCGCCGCATTTGCTGTTAAGTAAATAAAATTAATCATACGCCCGGTGGCACGGCGAGCTACAGCGCTCGACATGCATCAAACGGCGAACGCGTTGAAATTGGAAAATTGAAAATGCATTGTGAGCAAGGGGGGAGTAGGAGTGAGTAAGTCTGCTGTGTGTGTGCTGAAAAATTGCAGGCATTTTGTGAGAATGGAAATGAATTGCGCTTATTTGGCCAAGAGACGCAGCAAACTCCAAGCAGCGAGGCATTTACAGCAATACGCAGTTTATGAAGTGCTGCGTTATCGCTCTCTTTCTCGCACGCACTCGCCCTCTCCCACTCTATCTGCAACTCGATCTTGGCCTGAATCGCTCGA
Source organism: Zaprionus bogoriensis (assembly GCA_035046045.1). Taxonomy (NCBI): domain Eukaryota; kingdom Metazoa; phylum Arthropoda; class Insecta; order Diptera; family Drosophilidae; genus Zaprionus; species Zaprionus bogoriensis. The sequence goes on along the minus strand of JAWNOI010000066.1, from coordinate 2,322,071 downwards.
TTCGTTTCCTCGAAATCGCTCGAACATCATTCGATCGGTCTTTCCCCCATCCTTACGACCATATTGCGGGTATTTGTGGGCATTTCTCTGCTCTGGCATTTCTCAGCCGATAAGACGGGGAGTACGGGTACTGTGATATTCGATACGTTTCGGTTACGACTCAAAACGGAAACGTTTCGAGTGCTTAGTCAGACACTCGAAGGGAATTGACCGGTCCGTTTGATTTTGATTCGCCGCGTTGTGTAATGTTAAGGCCAGGTAAATGCTGTGTGGGGCTTAGCACGATAACGGGCGAACGACTCGTTCGACGATAAAATTGACTTTAATTTAAATTAATGGAAATCGATGTCAAGTTCAATGATTTTTCGTGCACTGCACACGGCATGCAGGGACTTTTGACAAAGAATGCAAATGAAGAATGTATAATTAATTAGTCGCACTGCAGATAAACTAAGACTAGACCAAGTTATATAATTAAAACAGAAAAAGAAAAGCAAATACAGTATCCTAAAAAACATCAAAATAATTATCAGCTTAACAGTCGACAGTTCTACAGTTCGAGGAAATTAAAAAATCCCCAGATAATTTTATTTTGTGAATTATTTGCAGATAATCTTAAACAAGTTGCAACTTTCATTAATCATGGCGGACATGAAAGCAATATATATACAGCTTATTATCAAATATCTAAGGAATGGTAAGATATTATTATTTTATTTTATTTTAATACAATTTTCAACAGCTTACAGCTTGGTCAGATTATGATTATTATTATTATCTATCTATTATCTATTATCTAAAGAATGTCAACGTCGAGGGTATTTTAATCAATATTATTTAATTTATTTATTTATTATTTTAATACAGATGTCTCAGATTATGATTATCTGATCTATTATCTATTGTCTAAGGTATTTCAAAATCGAAGTTATTTTAATTTATATTATTTTTTTATTTTAATACAAATTTCAACAGCTTACAGATGGTTGCAGATTATCCTTAAAATTTTGAAATTTCTGCGAATTTGACGAAATAAAAAGCCCTCAAAATATGCTTTTTTCCATTTTTTGCCGATAATCTAAAACAAGTTGCAACTTTCTTAAATGATAGCGGGCAGAAAAGCACCATATGCTGCTCTTTAATCAAAGCACTTCAGTGTATTATTCAAATAGATAAGTCTATTTAGGGATCTTTGGCCTAATCTGCTCACGAGATTCAACGAGCAGTCTATTTCGGCCATGTCTGTCATCGAGCCAACATAATTTCACACGTTCGATAACGTTCCGTTGAGGTCTGTGGGACAGCTCGATGTAGGGTAGTCTGATGGTTATATCATATCAGTTTGGCATGGCCGAAAGCCTTAAGTTCTTAACAAGTGATTTCTTTGCTGTCTCTGTGACATTTCGCACTTTTGCGACTATAAAAAGTGTGGACACCTTCAGTAGCCACCGAAGTTCGCAGCGGACCATAGCCGTGAATTGAGAAATCGGCGTAACCGAAATACACACGACCAAAATGTTTACTTGGGGTAGAGTTCTGTCCGTTGTCGCCTGCCTGGCGATATGCGCCTCCAGTTGGGCCAATCCCCGTCTGTCCCTGGGCGAATCCAAGTTCCTGAAGGCCATGCGCAGCAGCAGCGCGCTGCAGCAGAGCGATCCGGCGCGCTCGCTGCAGTGCTTCCAGTACTATAGCGAGGTCTTCGATCAGCTGCTCAGGCAGTACGAGCAGGAGTACGCGCAATGCCAGAACACATCGCGACTGCAGGAGGACGTGCTCGATCAGAGGTACAGACCCATTCTGGACAGCTTGAACAGCAGTGCGAGCGCTGCCTGCAGCCAACTTCTCAGCTGCAGCGATCAGAACAGTCTCGATGGCCTGAGCTGCTACGCCGATGTGGTAAGTATAGCTGAACGTGGGTAATACCAATACCTTCCATTATTTATCCTGCATCTGCACAGGGCGAGTCCAACGTTCGGTTGATGTACAACATCTCCAGCTCGGCCAGTACGTCGTACGGCCAGCTGCAGCAGGCCGTTCAGCTGGTTCAGTTCACCGAGGATCAGTGCACGAACAACTCGAAGCGCAACTACGAGCTCGCCACGGATCAGGCCTACATCAGTCTGCAGAACTGCCTGTTGGGCGTGGAGCCCGTGCCGACGACAGCCTCGACAGCAGCAGCCAGCGTGACAACCACAGCAGCCACAACAACAGAGCCAAGCGAGGCAACTTCGCTCTCGACCCAGACGACTCGAGGCAGAAGAACCCGAACTCCACGCAGGAGCACCACCGTCATACCCTACAGCAGTTCCGCGGCGCCGGGCAACAATGGGCCCAGCCTCAGTTCCGAGCTGAAGAAGCTGCTGCACTCGCTGACCCACTAGAGCTGTAACTAGATCTGCATTAACTCGATAACAAACTAACCCAAACATTAGCCATCATTAGGCCAACTTTTGCAATCAACTGGGGGCGAGCAAAAGAAATGGAAAAAAGCAGAATGTTGGCCGTAATCTTGGTCCAAATATTGACGGGGGCCGCGCCGCGGCGAGTGACAACTTCTTCCAGCGGGAACTCAACTAAAGTAAAGTAACTTATGTAATTAACGTTCGGGGCCATAAACAACCGCTAGAGACGCTGCTGTGACGCAGAGTGATCGACTTTGCGATACCCTGCATTTATACGAAACTTACAGTAAATACTAATAAAATATCGATATATTTAAGAGTTTTATTTTTACTTAGTAATTTTTTCACGACTGCATAACACCCTGCAAGGCAAATTTAAGCGGTATCTCCTGCTCCGGCATTGAACTTACTTCAAGTAATAAATTTCCCTTTGAAGCTTGACCCCTGCCTTGGTCCCGCTCACTCTCAAGGGACTCGCGCTCAATCCGCAATTCCCCCAACAATTTCCCTCGTCAACTTGGCTCTGCTACAGGGTATTTCCACTCGGCACAGGCTTCGGGCCGACAAATAAATGCAATTGGTAGTTGGAAAAACTTTAAGGCCGCGCGTTTAACAGTTAAATAAACAGCAAGCAAAGCAACCTTCTTGCAGTGCGCCGTTGGCGTTTTTCATTTAAATTTAATTGCGTTTGCTTTGGCCTCCCCCCCCCCCCCCCACTCACTGCCGATTGCTGCTGATGTTGCTGTTGTTTTTCTTGTTGTTGCTGTCGATGCTGCTGCTGCTGCTGTTGTTGTTGCTGTTGCTGCCGGCGGCATTGTTGTCGCTGCAATTACAACAAATTAGAAACACACACACACACACGCACTGATAGCAAACACATGTCTATAGACGCTCACACACACATACACACGCAGACGCACACGCACACGCACATGCACTTGCAGCCAGCCCGAAAAATCCGGCCAATAACTGTCGCCGCCAGGGGAGTAGTCCTTGCCTTCGACTGATTTAAAGCGCCGCCTGCATGTGCGTGTGTGTGTGTGTGTGTGTGTGCGTGTGCAATGTTAATGCAGTTGCACCTCGCTGTCCGCCTACGCTTGCACCGCACTCCCCCCCTCCCGCTCAATGCGCACTGCAGTTCCTGTTTACCTGCCGCGGCGAAAAGTCCCCGGCACAAAGAACGCAATTAAGATATGCAAATTAGCTGCTGGCGCGCTGCCTGCTTTGTGTCGCCCGCTGCGTAGAGGCAGCAGCAGCTCCTGTTGAGCAAACTGATGAGATTTTCCAGTACTTGTGATAATTATGCACACGCAAGTAAAAAATAAAATAATTAAAATTTCCCAAGGCTTCGCACAGACTTCTTAAGTATTAAAAGACTTCCTATTGCACACACACACACACACATAAACAAAAATTTCCCTTGCCGCTCACTCTACTAAGTGCAAGAGAGAGAGCGAAGAAACCTAGATGCAGCTTTGTTGTTATGCATTATTGCCTGAGAACTAGTTCAAAGGAACTTTCAAACAGCGAACGGATTTGATATTTGCATTGTTGTAATTGAACTAGTTCAGGGCAATATGCTGGGCTGAGGAACTGATTCGATAGTTGACATAACAACGGCAATTAACAGTGAACTACGATTTTTATTACAAACTGTCGAGGCGTGAATTGCGTTTATTGCATTATGGCGCATTTATCTTTATTATTCGTTAATGATTTTATGTTCGATTCCTGCTTTATCTGAATCACGCATAGACAAGGGAAATTAAAAAAACAGTGAACTCATTTTAAGTTGCAATTTATTTTGACAACGATAGAGATCCACTGCCCGATGAATCACCGCTAAGGTGACCATCAATGTCTATTTATGTACGCCAGCGGCTTTTTAATTAATATTATAGCATTGGACAGCACGTGGGCGATAAGCGTGGAAAGACGTCCCATACAGATTAGATTTCCCAGGGGTTTCACGGGTTAAGACCCCGAAACCAATGTAAACAAACATGACCTTACCACGAAGAACTATGGAAGCGCAACTCTAGATGTACGTATTTATGAGGCAGGTGTAGTTTTGGGTAATGCTGGAAATGCTTCTGACCGACACCAGCATTTCAAGAATTTTAGTAATTATTTGTAAAGTAATTGTTTTCATTTATTACTCGTGCAGGCTATCACAAAGTGTGTGAATTTGATAAGCGGGAGAGTGAAAGAGAAGCTGATACCGCGAGGGAGGGAGAGCGAAACGGCGCTGACCAATGGCAACTGCTTAGGTATGACGCCGTCGCGCTGATAGGGAGGAACTTGCCGGGGCTACGAGTGCCATAGTAAGTGCGTAGCTGAAAGCACTTGACAATTGCCTCGCGTTTCCTTGGAACTGTATTGGAGATATGTATTATAAGTAATCGCCCAATACAGATAAGTTGCAGGCTATAAATACCCGAGCTAAATGTCTGTCCTAGGCGAGACAGTGCCAATTGTCATTTTGATCTCTATTTGCATTTCCGAGAAACTCTTGAGTTTGCACAAACCCTGAAAATTGTGCAAATATTTTGTGGCAAGTCTTTGGCATTCGTTCGGGGTCTATAAACATTTTCTAGATTGCATCGGCACTGCTGGAGAGAGTCAGGGAGAGAGAGAGAGACAGCGACAGCACGATCTTGATTGTTTCCATGGAAATGTTTTTCACCCGAGCGAGCGTCGGCGAGTAAACGATAAGACGACATTGATAAGGTGATAGCTCGAGTGATAGAGCCAAATCTAAAGCAATAACAAGACAATAATATGTCAAATATAACACACCGTATTTTATGGACCGCACCACTCGAAGAATTCGCCTATAAATATTGAAGTCGTATCGAATTTACCGCATTAACGAATCCGACGTTGAAAGCGAACGAACCTAACGCAATATATTGCAAGAAGTGCTAACAGTTCCAATTTCATTTCGCATCATGTATACCAAGTTGTGTGTGCTTCTTCTGGCCATTGGCGTGAGCCAAGCCGTGCCCCAAATGCTGTTGCCCGACGTCGGTCTGATGCAGTTCATGATCAAGTCCCGCGATCTCAGCCAGGACAATCCCACCCGTTCGCTCACGTGCTTCGACTACTATCTGCCCCTGCTGAACGATGTGGCCGAGAACTACAAGAAGGAGTACAGCAACTGCCTGGATGTTGCCGCACAGGCCCGCCTGAATATCGATGATGGCAACTCGGCGAACCGCACCCTCATCAACGATTCGGCTAGCAGTTCCTGCGAAGCCTTGACAACGTGCAGCAAACTGAATGCGTCCCTCGAGTTCTTCGATTGTTATGCGAACGCGGTAAGTTGAGGACTCTTGGAAATTGGAGTGCAGATTAGTTAATTCTTCAATATGGCGTTTCTTCAGGGTTCCGACAACGCCAAGGCCATGTACACCATCTCTGCCAACGCCTCGGAGCTGTTGGCTGTCGTACGTGAGGAATACCGCCTGATCGATATCAGTCAATACGCCTGCACCAACAAGTCGGAGCGTGCCTATGTTGAGAACACGGCCAATACCTACGAAGAGCTGAACAAGTGTCTGCTGGGCCAGTCGCCTGTGCCAAGTGACACAACCACAACCACCTCGTCTCCCATCACCGATTCCTCAACTGACACTTCGCCCGCCTCTTCGACCGAGTCTTCAACCGACTCCTCGACCGACTCTTCTACCGACTCTTCTACCGAGTCTTCATCTGAATCGTCCAGTGAGTCCTCATCTGAATCGTCCAGTGAGTCCTCATCGGACTCCTCCAGCGACGAATCCTCAACCGACGCTCCGACAACCCAATCAGCCAAGGAGGAGCTGCCCGAGGAGGATCTGTCGCGTCTTGCCCAGAATCAGCAGATGCAGGCCATTCTGCAGAGCATGAAGAATTGGTTCAACCGCCAATAGGCCAGTATTAAAATAGGTCAAGTTGCCGAAAGCATAAATGCCACTACTTAAAATATTATAAATACATTTATTATTATAAATCAACTTGACTTTTTATTTTTTGGCAACCGCAAAGCATAAGTTCTGTTTAATTGTGTGATTTTATTTATGAGTTGAATAAAAACGAGTCCAATTAAAGCAGAAATACCTATATCAATTTACTACCTGAAATATGTTGCAGAAATCTCGCGATTATCATTTCCATTGGGAATTGAATTTAAAAGTCCTCAGTTAAAGTGAAATAAATGAAGACTTTGCTCTAGAAAGTCACGTGAAGAACACCCGAAAAACTCGTATCTTTGAGTGTTCTGAGACTAAGGAACTATAGAAGCTTATAAATATATGAAATATACGTGATCTTTGATTTTTATATAACTGAAGTCCTTCCTATGAATGAGATGTATATACATTTTATTGTTTAGAGGTTAGAATCTTAACTCATATATGTATTTATGTCGCACAGCGATTTATTTTGATATCTTTTAAAAATAGCTCAGAATTTCCTCAAGCCTAATCTATATATCCTATGTAGATAGCTTTCGGTGAAATTGAATTTAAATTAATCTTTAAATGAGACACAAGATATAAATAGCATCGAGAACTTTGTTTACCTGAGAAAGAGGAACTGCATTTGAGCAGCGATTGTTATTCCTACTGATTAGGTTATTACTTAATCAGTTATGGTCACCATTTTGGTGCTGACTCAGCGCTTGCTCAAGTAGCAGCTACAGTGATGCCTCGAGTAGCTCGCTCAGCTGGCCCAGTCGACATTGACATGCGCAGATAAACGCTTCACTGGAACTGCCGGAGCGTGTCTATCTTATCGCCACCGGCCATACTGTCCGTACGTCTCAAAGGAACACACTATTAGATAATACGTCAATGTGGTTTGAATACTTTTTTAATTAGATGCGTTAAAAACTCATTAAGCTCATCGTGCCATCCCCGTGATGTCTTCCTGAATTTGATTAGTTTTTAATCAACGATCTTTACTCCAAATTGCAGTGATAGCACGTACTGACTACGGCTATAAAAGTCCGCGTCTTCACATTATGTGGTCAGTTAAACCGCCCGCCGTCAATTCGTCAAGTTCCGCCAGGGATAACATAGTGTGGAATAGTCACAGATCACAGAGAATAAACATGAACTCAGTTTTTGCCTTGTGCCTGCTGCTAGCCGTTGGCTGCAGTGCTTTAGTGCCCGTCAGAGACTTGGACTTCCAGCCTTTTGTTCGCATACAGGAGAAGGCCATGCGCTCACTGATTTCGGCACACAGCACGCGTGACGACTCGGATCTAATTAACAAGTGCTTTGACGATTACATCACCGATCAGAACAATGTCCTCATCGGCTACAACACACAGTTCAGTGGTTGCGTGAGCACCGCTCAATCGGCAAAGAGCCAGCTGACCGCACAGAGCTCGGCACAGCGTTTGGATCTGCTTGACCGCAGTGACGGCTTGTGCGTTACCCTAAACTCGTGCAATCACTACAGTGACGGTCTGGAATTCTTTGGCTGCTATCGTGAGGCGGTGAGTGGCCTACATCAAGAGACAAGGTTATAGAATTTCTCATTTCATATTTCCATATTTCTTCAGTCTTCCGATAGCTACAAGGTCATGTTCACACTAAACAGTGACGCGAACTCGCTGTACAACACAATTGGAGCAAAGTACAAGATCATCGAGTCAACACAAAAGGGTTGCATAGACGATGCCCGTCTGGAATACGCACGTGGATTAGAGAAGTGTGATTCCGACTTCAATGTCTGTGTAGGAAATGGCGAAACCACTTTAGAGCCATCTTCTGAGGCTCCGACAACTGAGGCTCCGACAACTGAGGCTCCCACTACTGAGACTCCCACTACTGAGGCTCCGACAACTGAGGCTCCCACTACTGAGGCTCCCACTACTGAGGCTCCAACTACTGAGGCTCCAACTACTGAGGCTCCAACTACTGAGGCTCCGGTAACAGACCCAACTGCTGAGCCTTCGACTGTGACTGAAGAACCATCGACTGAGGTACCTACCACTGAGGCGCCTGTAACTGAGGAACCCTCGACTGAGGTTCCTTCGACTGAGGCTCCTTCAACTGAGGCTCCTTCGACTGAGGCTCCTTCGACAGAGGCACCTTCGACTGATTCACCTACCACAGAGGCACCTGTGACTGAGGAACCTTCGACTGAGGCACCTTCTACTGAAGCACCTTCGACTGAGGTACCTTCTACTGAATCACCTGTGACTGAGGAACCTTCGACTGCAGCACCTGTGACTGACGAACCTTCGACTGAGGCACCTACCACTGAAGCACCTGTGACTGAGGAACCTACGACTGAAGCTCCCGAGACCGAGGAACAATCGACTGAGGCTCCAGTGACTGAGGAACCTACCACTGAACCACCTGTGACTGAGGAACCTACGACTGAAGCTCCCGCGACTGAGGAACCATCGACTGAGGCTCCAGTGACTGAGGAACCTACGACTGAAGCTCCCGAGACTGAGGCGCCAGTGACTGAGGAGCCCGTAACTCAAGAGCCAACAACTGAGAATCCACCAGAGGAGGATTTGAAGTTGATGCCACAGGGCTTCATGAGCAAATGGGCGGCATTCAAGCGTTTTTTCTAAGCTGCAAGGGAATTTAAATGCAACGCTATCAATAATAATAAATTATGAAGCAAGTTGAACGAAAATAAACCCGAGAGATTGATTACTTTTAGAAGATTATTTGAAAATGAAAATTAATATATTTATGGAATTGCATACTTCTGGGGTGCGCTAAAAATATGGTCTTATCAGTTCAACAATGCAAAGCTTGTAGAAACGCGAGTTATCGGACGGGTTATAAGTGATACGAGTATGATAAGTTGTGCTGGATGTAATTAGCAAACGAATTGAGTACAATTGATATTACAGTCTCGCTGTGATAGAAGATCAGTCAAGAAAATCAATAAACGTCGGGGCGATGTGTTTGATTATAGTGTCCGGCAGTCAACTGATACGCCACGACGCAACACGACTGCCAACAGGCAACACTTCTCTTGATTGTGAGAAATTAGTAGGAAACGTTCAATTAAGACACTTGTTCCAGCCCATAAGCCACTCGACTCGCGTCGTCGTGCGAAGTGTCATTCAGAATCTTCAGCTAAATGTGTGCGGTACGCGTGAGAAGTCAGTTGCAATGGGAGACACCGAGTCGCCATTGGGTGAGGCTGCCATTGCTGTGGGGCGGCCTTTTAGTGCTAAGTCAGTTCTGTGCGGGGGCAGCTGCTGTTCCTGTCTCGTGGGTGGATTCCACGCTCGACGAGTGCCACGAGGAGTACATGCTGGCAAGTGCCAATGCCTCAGCCATTTTCGCTCACAGCTTCGAGCTATGCGAGCTGACGGCGAACGAGACGAGAATCGATCTATCCATCAACGAGGCGCTGGAGCGTTCGCAAATCGAGAGCGGTCGCAGTACATTGTGCGGTAATCTGGACATCTGCAACGTCCTCGACGACGATCTCGAGTACTTCGAATGCGTCAGGGATCGTGTGAGTATGCCTTGTCCGGCAGCCAAATTACTGGATTAATCTTGAGTGGCGTTTTGAATGTTTACAAATTTTCAACGTGATCCGATAATTGGGCATTTCGGCTTTTTTTTTGACAGCAAGTTATTATGGCCCCCGAAAGATAAGAGCTACGAAAGCCCACTAAAGCTTTTGTAGTGCTCAGGTAAAAAAATGTTTTCACTTACTTTAAGCTTGCAACTCGGTAAACATAACGAACTGCTTCTGCGATTGCCTTGTTACTAAGGTCCACGGATATACCTATATATATATATACGTGGTTAGCATGTTAGGCAGACCTACTCTTTTCAAAATGCTAAAGGATATATATATTAATAAATTAGTGAAGAGTATTTTCAGATGCAAGTCACTTTCAGATCACTTAAACAATTGCCTTCGCGTTAAGCTGTAAATTGTAAAGCGAATATTCAACGAGCTTTACAAGCACATGAAGTCTTCAAGCCGTAATTGAGCCCATAAAGAACTGAAATCTCTGCTCAAAGAGAATATTCCACTTGACTTCACCAGAGCTTTGCTGTAAACTGCACCAGCTGCAGCAGCAGCAGGCAGAGCTTAGCGCAGCACTTAAACCTTACGTGCGCAATAAAGATTAATCCAGGGCTTGAGTGGGGCACACAGTTAGCGGGATTAGGCCGTAATGCTATGCCGTTACTAACAACCATTTCTCGCTCTCCATCTCGCGCAGGGCAGCAGCAATCTCGACCTGATCACAGAGATCAACCACAATGCCACAAGCGCCCACACCCGCCTGCGCGAGGACTACAACGAGGTGCAGCAGACGCTGGTGCTGTGCACGCTGGAGGCACAGTTCACCTATATGAGCAGCATGCGGCAGGCCCACGAGCAGCTCAACCAGTGCCGCCTCGAAGTCGAGAGGGAAATCGAGAGTGAGGCCGAGACCGAAACTGTGGACGAGGCCGAGGGCGAGGGCGAGACAGTAGTCACTTCGGACTCCCCCAACTAAGCGCACTTTATAGAGCACCTAAGAGCACCTTTGAAAACCATGTGAGAACTTAGTAAAGCACAAAGAATACTTTAATCTGTGGTTTTGGCCTGGTCCGCTGCCTGCTGCAGGCACTTGTCCAGTGCATCGAAAATGCGTGCCGTGCCCCGCACGTAGCTCTGCTCGGTGCGATTGGTGCACAGGTAGCGCTCCACGTCGACGCTGTTCAGCTGCTGCGTCAGGCCGAGTGCGCTCTCCGACGCGTTGAACGATATGTTGTACATGGTAGTCAGCTGCTGCTTGGACTGCGTACAGGGGGAGTGTGAGAAAGGTGTTGCATCGGGAAGAGTTTCGCTTGTCCATGTTGCTTACCAGCTTGGCGAAGCAGTCGAAGAAATCCAAGACATCCTCAATGTTCACGCAGCGCTCGATGTCGCTGTCAACGTCCAGCGCAGCTCTGCGTATGCTCTCCTGCTCACCGCTCACTCGGTTGAGCACCGTGGCACGCAGAGAGTCTGCATCCTGCAGGCAGGCATTGTACTCTGTCGACCATGTGGCGCCCACTTGCTCCAGCTGCGGCAGGTAACTGGAGAAGCAGTGCTTTGTGTTGCCAGCCCCGGCAAAATCATGGCTCTCCAGATACTCCGACAGGCTGTCCAGGCTGCGGCTCCTCTCTGCCAGCTGCAAGTGTCCTCGATTAAGCACTATTACTTCCTCGACTCGCCCATGCCACTCACCAGCATTTGAGTCCATAGCAGGGCGATGACTACGATTCGCATGTCTGTTTTGTTTTGTGGCCAACCTGCAACTGTGGCGTTTGTTTGGGCCCAATAATAGGGCTTATTGCCAACAGCGACATTGATAGATGCTTTGTTTGCATACGTATTTTCGATAGGGATTCGCTTATCGCAGCGCAATGCGGCGCGACATCCGCATCAAAGTCCAGTGCCGGCTTAACTGTCGCTTGACGCAAAAAGCGTTGCATACTTTTAAGCGCACGGGAAATTCTACGAGTTTGCTGTATGGGACAGGGGTTTGAAAAGTGTGAAGGGTGTTAAAATACTTAAAAAATATCGAAAAAAAATATATTACAAAAAGCTACAAAGATACTTCTAGAAAGATACTCAGATTAGACTAGTTTAGACTAGACTAGACTAGTTTTTATTTTCATAAATCTGTTGGGTAGGCTTAGACTCGTAAGAATCCATAAAAGTCTAGGTACGACATCTTCAAAAATAGAAAATATTTCGAATCATTCTGTGTGATGCAGCTTACTGGTCAAATATTTTAGTCCCACTTTAATGTTTAATGTTTAAATAATAAGATTATTATTAACAATTTGTTTATAGCTTAGACAAACTATAGCTCAATATTTGTTCTTAAGATTTGAATTTAAAATTTATGCTAATTAGTAAAAAGTAATCCCATTTCCATTTTGACAATATAAATGTGATTCAAATCTGCAGACACAACTTCTCTTCAAATCATTGTTTTTTTTAGCTAGTCGAGAAATTTTACTGTTTTACTGATAAATTTCAAAAGTATAATTAGCCAGAGCATAAATAAGGAAGTAATTCCCCGGCAAACTGTACGTAATTTTCTCGAAAACAAGTTTCATTGATTAAATTTAAAGTAGAATTTATTATTAAAGGATTAATAAAATCAAAGCAACATCTCCGAATCTCAAAGCTGAACATAAACGACTTTACGATCAATATAAACAATTTGAAGATTAGTTTGAACAATGAAAAAGTTGTTTCCAACTTGTTTTTCACATAATTTCGATTGATTATGGACGCGATAACGAGAGGTTTAAGTCGCTAAGCCAGAATTGGAACAACAGACAAATTGGCGCATATATTGGCTTAATATTTCATTAGCCCGGCTAATACACAAGCCCGAGCTTGTCGCGCGATCTTATCAGTCCATATAAAATCACAACTCGTGTGGATCTATTTTTGGACACAGGGTCGGCGTTACGTGGACACCCAATCGAAATGCACATGCAAAGCAATTTAGCGATTCAGCCAATTTGCCGTTTGTTGCCTTTGCCATCGCCTTCGGCTTCGGGTCGACTTAATGCCACCTAATTGATCGGCGGGCGTAACGGGCAGACGTTATGCTCGTCGTCTCCGTCGCACCTTTCACCTGATGAGGCACTCCGTGCCCGTGGCCCGTTGCTAGACGCACAATTTGCCAGAATACCCCCTTGAAAATACAATGAAAAAGAAGTGACAAAGAATTCATTCGTTAATGCATCAATCATTCGACGTGCTCGCCGCATTCACCTTCGGGGTATATAAAGCATTAGCACCAGCTCGAAGGTACGAACAGTTCTTGACGAGTCTACCTACAGCCTAGAACAGAGTAGAGTCCCAGTATGAAGCTCCTGTGCAGTGCAGTGTTCCTAATCGTGGCCAGCGCGGCCTTCGTCCAAGTAACGTGTGCCTAAAGCGAGTCCCCGACTCAAGTTTGTGATCTTCGTTCCATTCTTCGATTGTGTTGCAGGCCAAGCCCAGCTCGGTGCAGACGCAGCTGCAAGGTGCCCTGGACAAGTATCTGGTGAACACCAATCTCAACGCTCGTGACTTCGACCTGACCGTCTCGGCGGACGTGACCTCGCAGTGCTTCGCCCTGTATCTGCCCATGTTGAACGAGGTCGCTGCGACCTTCTCCAGCTCGTACCAGGCCTGCATTAGCACCGCCAACGAGGAGCTGGCCAACCTGACCGCCCAGGCCGTCAAGGACCAGGCTGTGTACCAGCAGGACGTGAACACCCTCTGCAGCGGCTTCACCAGCTGCGACCAGACCACCGGCAACGACACCAGCAGCTTCTTCCAGTGCTACGCCACCGCAGTAAGAGCTCAACAGCTGAACTGAGCTGAACTGCTTACGGATTGATTGATCATACATTCTCTTTCTCTCCCAGGCCCAAGGAGACGTCTCTGTGATCTACGACATCGCCACGAACGCGGCCAGCACCGCCAACACCCTCGCCGAGGCCATCAAGGCCACACAGGACACGGAGTACCAGTGCACCAACACGACGGAGAGCAACTATGTGCGCGACACAGCCGCGACCTACGATCTGCTCGACTCGTGCCTGAAGAACGGCGTGCCAACCACCTCGACGGCTGCCACCACCGGGACGACGCCCGTCGCCGTGGTCACTACGCCAGCTGCTGCTACAACTGACGCTGATGTTACTTCCGACGCGACTGGTGTCACCGACGACGTGAGCACCGCTGCTCCCATTGCCGCCTCGACGGCTGCCCACAAGGCCTAGAGCCGGATTCGGTTCGGGGGAGATCAGAACCAATCAATAAATGAGCATTAATTAAAAACTAAGATTTCTTATTACAGTAGGCAGCGGATGGCATTTACTGGCAGGATAGATTGCGTAAATAATTTAAGAGGAATCTTTTCAGATTAAGAAAGTCCGGTTTATTAAGGAGTTACAGATCGGATAGCATGAGTTAGCTGGGGTTCAGCTGACTTTAATAGTAACTTGCTAAAAATAATACATAAATGTATAAAATATTTATGGCCTTATGAAAAATACTTGAAAACATATAACAAGTAAATATTTCATATTTAGTTGTACACTTCACACTTGCCCCACTGTAAGTTGGTTAATTAGTTCCATCTGTCGTTATTTAATTCGTTGACGATGGAAGTATTTATCTAGAAAAAAAATATTTCAATCAGCTGCACATATCACACTTGCCCCACTGTACCATTGCCTAATTAGTTCCACCCATTGTTATCGCTCGCAATGCGATTTCACTCGTTAATGGAATCAGATACATTTGTTTGTACATGTGTATCTCGTTCCATTTGCCAGATAAGGGCGCACTACCTAATCCACATAATCCACATGTTCCACAAAATCAAATGTCTAACATGTAAATTCGCAACTGCCGGATATCGATTGCGCGCGCACAAGACTGATCGCCGAAATTGCCTAAATAAGGAAGAATTCTGCTTGCTGCGGTATTTTCTCTGCTGTCTGGCAATCGATGATGTTATCGAAGTTTGTTTTGATGACGTGCGATTTACTTGGCGTCTCCAAAATAAACAAAGTATTTTTAGTTATTGCTGCGGACGGCGTACGTGTATTATCGCATGAAATATCTGATTTAGATATTTCCAATTCAGTTCGCCTGGCAACCCTAACATTATCTTTGGCAATCAAAAAATCCCTGCTCTTTTTCCGATTTACAATCTCAGACTTTTGGCCCAACCTTATCGGCGGACCCCACACATAGCGACTGACCGTCGGGCCCGCAATTATCATATGCGTGCGATCTAATGTTGTTATGCTTGGCAAAACATGTGTGCTCGCCTGCTCTATTATAAAACGCGCCGACTCGCCGCACATGGCGCCCAGTTCCAGTCCGCTGTTCCGCTGCTCAACATGGGATTTACGAGTGCTCGCATTGTCCGCCTGGGCTCTTTGGCCATGGTCTTGCTTCTGCTGTCCGCCAGCGTGAAGGTAATGAAAACTGACCAGTAGATTGTGCGGACAGAGAGAGAGAGAGAGAGAGAGAGGAGACGTGGCACATGAGACAAGTACATACATGTCTTTCCACAGGCCCTACCCGTCACGCGGGTGCAGTGCAACAACGGCGCCGGCGGCGGCACTCAGACCTCGGCAAATGGCCTTCAGACGCAGACACAAACTGGACCCGGCTGTCAGACGCAGACGTCCGAGGATGGACAGCAGAGCCAGAGCCAGAGTCAAACTGGCGGCGGCACTCAGAGTCAGACGCAGTGCAGCGGCTCCAATTGCACGCCGTTGCCGCCGCTCTTCACGCTCAAACCATTGGAATGGAACACCATGAAGCCATTGGAATGGAACACCATGAAGCCAATGGAATGGAAAACTTTCCCACCGATGCGGCCATGGAATTGACGAGAATTCAAGCTGTAGTATGGGCAAGTTGGTAAAAGTAGGCGACAGAACGAGAAACTATATACAAATATAGATAATAATCATTTATTTTATTTTTCTTTTGCAGTTCTTAAGTGTCTTATTCTTTTCTAAACTTCTTATGAGCTATAAAAAAATATTTATAGATATCTATATAAATTACTGGAAGAGTACTATAACATGTTGTTTTTCCTATTTATTCTCGCCGGAAGCATTCAGTTATTTTCTTTCTATTGATATTATATCATATGCCTATTGCTGTTTGCCTACTTAACCACATCGGAAGACGGAACGAGAAGTATTAAATCACTATAATAATTACTATATATAGAAATTAGAGATAAATGTTATCTGAAAAATATCGATTTGCTGTTGTTTCGATACACTTTTAACATCACTAATATTGCCATAAATAATTCCGATTATTAGAATTTTAACCTTTTTTTTAAAAAACACAAACTGCTTACTAAAGTCTCCAGGGGTCTTGATAAAAAGCTGCAGTTACGCAGCTTAAAGTAGATTGAAGAGACGAGCGTAATCGTATTACTCTCTTCCCCATTATCACACACTTCCCCTGCTGCCCCTAATATGCCACACTAAATTGAGCAGAAGCGAGCGGCAGCGGGAGCTAAGCTTTTGTTTAAGCTTCTGCTTAAGCTGCGCCTGCGGCTAATGCAGTTTTTTGCTGTCGCCCATAAAGTTTTTAATGCGCTGAACTTTCGCTGGAGCTTTAGCGCCATCTGTGGGCCGGTAGCAGACATGGATTTGGATACGCAGCCAGAGCCGAATCTAGGAGCCGGCAAGTCAGCGTGTGCAGCTAATGGAACATAAGCGCACCAATAAACTGGCAAGGAAGCAGCAGAGAAGCAAGTGGAGTGCAGAGGCAGTGCGAGGGGCGCACCGTCAGTTGTCGAAGTTGGCGCCGCGCTGGCAGCTGCCAGTTAAGGCGGCAGTCTTGTGCGCAGTCTTCTGACGGCTGTCGACAGACTTTAACTCATTTTCTGATTAAAATCTTGGCCATTAAGCGCGCGCGCACCCGAGCTCAAATCGGACTAAACTTTTTTAATGGCACCGACAATAGTTGCCTTCCTGCTGGTCGAGGCTCCTCCCGGTCGCGAGGTAGCCGCGAAAATTGGCGCCTGCAACGAACGACATGCTGCAGAATTCGGGCTGAAATTAAATTAAAACTGTCGGAAAAAAGCAGTGGAACAGTAGGGAGGGAGGGGGTGGTGCTGTGGTGCAGCAGGCAGCAAGTTGAAACTGTGAAAATATTTGTGCAGCGCCTGGCCCACTGCCTGCTGCAGCAGGAGGCGCGGCAGCGCGTTGCGCCAGCTGTCAGCGCTGCCAGCGCAACGATGTCAATTAGTTTTTCAAGCGCGACCTGCTACTCCTCCTGTTCCTGCTCCTGCTCCTCCTGCTGCTACTGCTCCTGCACGTTTCTCTAGCCACTGCTTACCTTCTCCTGCCCGCTAACCCTTCGCATTGCCTGACTGCAGTTGTCCTTTGGTCCAAGTCAAGTTGGCTTTAAGTTAATTGCAGAAGATTTCACTTTGCCTCTGCCGAGGCATCCTTCAACGCCCACGTCCCCGCCCACGCGGCCTTGACGTTTGTTGTCGCCGTTTTTAATCAAGTTAAAAGTTATTCTTAAATGAAGTGCGAACAATATGCAAGTGCAGCGTAAATATTGCACATCAAGCCAGTCGCCACGCCCACGCGGCCCACAAATATACGCAACTGTATTTTATTTATTTCTTGACTTTTTCCGTATTATCCGGCATGCCACAAAGGGCGTAAGCGTAAGCGTAAGCCCGTATTTCCTCGTGATACCCAAGCACTTTCCTCCACTTGAATAAATGAATAAGAAGTGAGTATAAATATGAAAGACGCGACCTTCACTGGTCGCTCAACTGATACCAAGTGTGCTTTTACCCATATACTACCAATAGCTATACCTGCCCATCACGAGGCAGCCAGAACTAGACTAGAACAGCGACAGCGTGGGTTTTTATGTATTTGTAACGATAAGATACTCGCTATATGAGATATTGCTGTGTGCTTGGGTGTGTGCTTGTCAGGCTGAAACACAAATACTCTTGCATTTGTGGCATTTTGAGTATCTGTATAATAATTAAAATCTAAAAGTAAACCAATTAACTACTATGTAGCCTTAATTTCAATAACTTTGTTATATACCCACCTTAACATAAATAACCCCACGAATGAAACATAATCTACTTTCCACTACTTTCCTTTTCTCCAACCAAACTCACCTCAACTTAACCTAATTGTAACAAATCAAATTCTATAAAAAAACATATTCTTAGCAAAAAAAACGAATTGTTACATTTTAAATCCCGAATCTAATCTAACTTGATCCAACCCTACCTAAGCTAACGTGACCATGACAGACCTAACCCTTTTTCTAACCTTGCCCAACCCAACGTTGCAACAGCCCCAGCCAAATCAGGCTTCACCTAACCCAATCAAGCACATTCAACCCTCACAAAAACATACCTAACCTTACTTAACGCGGCCTTGGCTTGCCCCAACAACTTAACGCAACCTAAACCAACTTAACAACCCTTTTGCAGTTTGTAGCAAGCTTAGTTCCACAATTGAACTATCCGCTTATAGGGTATTAGGAGACAACGGTAGCTCCAAGTGGCACTTCAAATTCTTTTAGTTAATGATAATGTCATAAAACACCACTTGAAATTATTGAACCACTACGTTATTTATGAGTTTTATTGATGGATTTCCACAATATTCCGACAAATGTTATGGAATAAAGTCGTTAGTTCCGATCTTAAGTACAGCTTTTTTTGAAAGTTATTTTAGTAGCTGGAAGTGTAAACTAAACTTTAGTTTCTGTACATTTTCAACCACATATAATTTTATTAAACTTTTGATAGTTTAAATAATAATTTAATAATTTAATTATTATCTTTTTAGACAGATAATTCTTTGATATAATAATACAGTCCTAATATTTGTCTATTAGCTCGCAGTGTTAAAGTGCTAAAAATGTACAGTCCGATTTATATGTTGTAAATAATTTCAAATATAAAGCTACAACCTGAAATCTATTTACAGGGTATACACAAGCCGCATACTGTAGCACGCTATGCCTGTTCGATTTCATTAGTCATTAGTCAGTTTGCCTTACTGTTTACAAATTAAGGAAACAAGTAAAATAGACAAGCGCACTACACACACAGGCGCCATACTCACACACATATACACACACACACACTCAGACACACTCAGACACACTCGCACACACGCATGCGGGTTCTTTACACCTGCTAAACCTTTGATTGATGACGCGAGCAATTGATAATGGGCGAGCAAGCACTCGAATGTTGCCCGAGTGGGTGATTCGAGGCGACAACAGCGGGGTGGCGGAAGCGCTCGAGGCATGCCATGTCAGGGGGCTGGGCGGAGGGCGTGGCTGGCACGCTAATTGGCGCCAACGACGCGTTGCGCGGGAGCTCGCGCTGCTTAAAAATGTGCGACATGCTCCAGTGTCATTTTTTGTGCTGCCATGTACAAAGTATTTGCAGCTATTTTTAGCCGTTTTTTTTTTGGCGGGAGCTAATTGTGCACTTTAAGCGAACTGCTCCCCCTGTTGTGTTTGGGCTTCCGCAAGCGCCGGCTAATTGGAACGCGCGCAGTTAATTGCAATTTGCGGGAAATGTCTTCATCGCGCAGCGCAGCAGCTGGCCAAATCTTCGAGCGGTTTGCCCGGAAAGCAATGAAGATAATACGCGCCGTGCTGCTACGTGTTGGATCCCAGAAACTTGACTGTCAGTTGGAAATTTTCTAATTTTCTACTGCAGTGATTTGGCATGCAGCGAGTTGTCCCGACAGTCTCCCTCTGCTGCCTCCCTGCCCCACCACATGCCGCCACAGTCGCTGTCTCCAACTTAAACTGCGACTCGCTCCGGACTCGTTTCACTGATTTATGCGCATCAATAAGTTGCCCGAGTGCGATACTTAGGCGGAATGTGCCGCAATGAGACGTGGACAAGCAGCCAGAGAGGAGTGTAGAGCTAGGAGCGTGGAGTGTGGCAGGGGCAGGCAAGCCAGGAGAAGCCAAGCCAAGTCAGACACCGCAGCAGGCACGTTCGCCTGCAGCAGCTGCTGCAGCTGTGCAGCCCGCACCGAAATAATGATTTGCATTTCGCATTTGGATTTCGATTCGATGTGCGATACGCGAATTTGGCCTTAACTCGACTGCTGTCTCACTCGAGCTTCGTCTGCCCCGCTCTCTTTCACCCTCCTCTGTTGCCCACACTCTTTATCTCTCTCACTTTAGCTGCGATTTGGAGACTGAAGATGGATGGCCACAAGTTGCTGGTCGCATAAAAAATGGCGAAACTTTGGCGCCGACTGTGGCCGGTCAAAAGTTTTTTAAAGCGGCGCTAATGAGACGCCGCCAAGCGCTGCCTACGCTTATCCGCGCTGGCGAAGACGGAACGGTGACACGACTATAAAATACTCGGTAGCTAGTTTAATTACGACTTAGGAGACGTTTAAGTGTTTCCATTGGATATATATTTTGCATGGGGGGAGAGAAAGAAAGAGAGTGAGACACAGAGAGAGAGAGAGAGAGAGAGAGAGAGAGAGAGAGAGAGAGAGAGAGAGAGAGAGAGAGAGAGAGAGAGAGAGAGAGAGATAGAGAAAGAGAGAGAGAGAGACAGAGAGTTAATGAGAATCATAGCGTTAAGACTTTATGGTAAAGTGTAGCCGTATGACAAATGCCAGTGTTATAAGACTTATTTTCTATAAGAACAATTGAGAATGGCATAGCTGGAATACATAAAAACTTTCTTTCTTGAAGCTCAGACTTCAATCTGAAAAACTATAAGAAATTCGCATAAAAACATAGCAATTATCTCGTAAATTAAATTGTGATATAAAATGTAAATTTTCTACACTTCTATAGATCGTTTCCACCTGCCGTACCATTACTTGCAGGGTATACAAAGGCGATTCAAATAATTCATTTCTGCGCTTTTGTTTGTCATCCACGTTTTGTGCGCTCGCATTTTCGGGTTTTCTGCCTTCTTTGTCTCTTTCTGCTACGTTCTACACTCCCTCTCTCTCTCTTTCTCTCTCTCTCTATCTCTGTTGGTTCTTTCTCTTTTTGCTGCTGCTGCTGCCATTGCCGCTTATCTTAATGGTTCAAAGGTTACGCCAGCCAGCCTGAGGCCGGAGACACATTTCGCACGCTTCCGACACGCCGCCCGCTGTGTGGACGGTCAGCCCAAGCGACGGCAATTGCGACAGCCTTCGCATCTGCATACGAAATGGCCGCACGCCCATTAAGCGCGACCCACTGTGCGCAGCGGGAGCACATTCTGTGCGCTTCGGATCCATGGATCCGTCTTATAAATAGGCTTATGAGCGGCCGTCGATAAGGCCAAAAATCTTGTGGCACAATTAAGCGCGAGGCGTCGCCAGAATGTGCCACAATTCTCTCTCTCGCTCTCTATGTCTTTCGCTCTGTCTCTCTCGTGCGAGTGAAACTTTGCGCGAAACATTTTCGAGTGCTGCAACATGAAGTTGCATGCCACATGCAATTAAAATCGCACAGGCAGCGCGCATTTAATTAATTTGGAAATTACGTTTCATATTAAGTGCTTAGTTCTCCCTTCGCCTCGTTGCGACTGCCTTCCAGTCCTGCACCTCTTCCCCCTCTCGCTTTCTCTCTCTGCTCCGCGGCACTCTCAACTCATTTGCTAAATCAAGCATGCCCCACTTAAATTTTCATTAGACTGCTTTCTTTGACTCACTGCCACGCCCTCTCTTGAGCGGCGGCGGCGACGGCAACCGCAAGCAGCGCACTTTGTCTTAATGATGTTAAGTTGCATTTAAACTTGGGTGATTTTTACGTGCAACAGTGGTAATTGCAGCCAGCTGCCAGACAGCACTGGGCAGGCTGCAGCAGACAAACCTTATGTACAGATGCAGCATATATATCTATATACAGATTTAGAGCACATATGATTTGCTCATACAATCATTGGGTTGGCACAGGTTTCCGAGCTGCTTGGGGCCAGCCACAGCTACAGCTATAGATGTGCCATAGATTGTGATATTTATCTACAGTGTCATAAAATTGAGTACACCAAGACCTTGCAAATATTAACAATTCTGTTAATTTTGTATATAATTTATTCAGTAAAAATTCGTAAACAGGCAGAAGGGGCGTGGCAAAGGTATAGGTGCAAATATTCTTTATTGCTAGCAATAGTCAACTCGATTTTAATATTTGCAACTGTCCGTTCCAGCGTCTGTATCTCTATCTCTATGAACACACACAGATCTAAGCTATTGTCAGAGCTAGATATACCAATATTGGTATGAACATTTCTTTATGGCATACGCAGAAGTTTATTTCAAACTTTAAGTGCTTTGCTCAGCGACTCCAAAGATCAATAGTATAGTTTCTAAAGTGGAATATTAAGGCATGTTAATAAGTTGCAATATTATTAATGGGCATACGCGAACCTTGCTATAATGGTGAAATTCACATCAAAATTCAACACGATCGGACTATAAATACAGCATTTATGAAGATACAGCAGAAGAACGAACTTCTACTTGCATGTTATAGGTATGGCATTGCAGTTTTCTTACCTTGGTTTTATTGTTTATAAACATTTTTGAAATAATGCAATATACTAATAAATGAAAATATATTTTTATGTGCAAATTTAATTTATTTAAAGTGCAAATATTATATATTTTTGGTGTATTCACTGTTATGGTCTGTACTGTACTGTGTATGTGTTATATAGATATCTACAGCTGTGTTAGTATGTGTCTGCCGTGGCACATGTGCGCACGTCTTGGCCATAAATAGTGTGTGTGTGTATGTTCGCGCGTCACTGTGGGATGCGGCACAGTGGGCAAAACGAAATCGAACCATAAATTTCGCACGTTTCAGCATCTGCAGCTGGGTGCAGTTGCCCGTCGCCAAAAAACTTCCGGAATCGATTTTTATACTCATGTTTATGCCTAAAATCAATTTTAATCAAAAAATAAAGTTTTTGAAATTTTCGAAAATTTTCAATTTTTTGATCGTTTGGCATGCAAAAATGTCGAAAAATTGAAATTTTGAAATTTTGAAAAAGGCCAAGCCAATAAGATGACAAAATCATGAACAAAATGCTATTTCAATAGAAAATCGGTTGATTTTTGACCGCCTGAATCGATATGCCAAATCTGCGCCTGCCCCTGCCACATGCCCCTGGCCGTGGCACTGCCCCTGCTCGTGGCCACACTCAGTTCACGCTCACGCTGTTCGCTAAGTATGCGCACAATTTAGTGCATTACGTATACGCAGCGTATGCGCTGGCTGTAGCTGGCATTTAACACCGGAGCGAGTGAGCGAGCGAGCGTGCGGGTGACCGACTCCCCGTCATATGCAAAAGCCACGTGCCACCTGCTGGCGCTCGCGTATGCCGCGCCGCCAGTTGAAGCGGCATTTAATATTACGACGACGTGTGGCATGTGGCAAGCGGCAGACAATACGGCAGCGGCGCCTGCCTACGTTTGACTGTTTAGTTGGCCGCCAAAACTTGACCATATCGAATGGCAGCCGCAGCAGGGGCAGGGCGGAGTGTGTAGGGCAAGGCGTGTGCAATTGCCCGCCAGGCATGTGTCTAGTGTGTTGAGTGGAGGGGGGGGGGGGGGTTGAGAGGGGGTTATTGCTCTTGGTGCGCAGGAAGTGGACGGACAACCGCAGCGCGTTGGGCGGCAATTTCAGCGCTGTCAGCGGCAAAATTCTGTCAAGGAAATGCGCAGAGCGAGCGCAGAGCGGTGCAGAGCAGCGCAGCGCCTTCCTGTTGCTCGCGGCGGCTGAATGAGCGCGACGGCTTAGCGGCAGCTCGTCTGCCCCTTGCCCCTTGCCACTCTCCCTGGCATGCAGTGTGTGGGTGTGCGGATTGCCCGGGTGGTGTGTGGGTGTGCGTGTGTGTGTGTGACGCGCTTGAATTAAACAAACTGCTGAGGCGTGGGTGGGGGCAGGCGAAGAGGCAGCAGCAGCAGCGCAGGGAAAGGGAGTAAGGCTAAGCGAGCAGCAGCAGAAGCATTGGCAGCAAAGGCAGTGGCTAAAGAAGCAGGAACAGGAGCAGAGCTGTGAGCTGTGAGCTGTGAGCTGAGGCAGACACAGAGGCAGGGCGCAGGCACAGACAGGAAAGCTGAGCGAGCAGCAGGAACGAAGAGTGAATTTCTGGCTTAATCGCATGCTTAAAGCGGATTTCCCACGCTCGCAGCGCCCGAAACGCCCACACCTTCGACAGCTTATCGAATTGTGCGCATTATCGTTAGATTTTAGTGGGCCAAGGAAATTAATTTCTTGAGCAAAACGCCGAGCAGCTGCCCTGACATGTAATTTTGTGTACTTGCCCCAGTGAAGCATGTGGCGCCCATAATCAGCGGCGCGGCGGGGGCAGAGGCATTGAGGGGGGGGGGGGGGGGTGTGTTATCGCCTGTGTGTTTGGGCCGACAGTCTTAAAAGTGCGAGTAATGCGAAATTGAATTCAGCTCAAGTTGCAGCTGAAGTTGATGTTGTTGCACATAATTAAATTTCGTGCCTGTGCGCCTGTCGCATGCAACAAAGCGTGGGCGTAGGCGTGGGCGTGGCCAGTCAGTATGGTTGGGCTGTAAGGCGCGCCTCAATGCCAAGCAATTAGTTTTCATTGACAGCGTCAAATCTGTGCAATTGCTTAGCCAAAGAGCAGCCACACTCCGCACTCCGCACTCCCCTCTGACCAGCTAAGACCATCGTAATATATGGCCGAGCCATGGCCGGCATTAGGCACATAATTTCACATTGAGAATCTCTGGATGTCAATAAAATGCCAAATCACATGACAACAAGCGGATTGCGTGTTAGCCAACTTCGAGCAGAGCAAACAGCAACAGCAACAACAACAACAACAACTGTGCTAACATACACATGTTTACAAGGGGCGTAGCGGACGGGGGCAGGCGTGCTTAGTTACTTTAACCAAATATTGCCATTATTATTATTATGGCCAATGGCCTGTGCGCTGCCTTGGTATGCGTATGTGTGTGTGTGTGTGTGCGTGTGTGTAGTGGTGTGTGCTGCGGCTTAGAACTTTCGCTGCGAGCGAGCGAAAATCAAAATAAATGACGACGATCAACAACAATTGTCATTTGTTATCCTATTATCCCGGCCAGAACATTAATGCAAACGCGCCTAATGGAAATCGACGCCGACTTTTCGCTCGCTCCCCCCTCGAGTTTTCCGAGTAATAAAGCAATAAACGCTCGACCAGCGCCGCTGCCTGTGACTATCGATGGGCGGCCTGAAATATGTGTAGCACATAAATATCGCATAGAACTCTCTCTCTATATATATATATATATATATATATTTATCGTAGAGTCTGCGCCCGCTAAGTGCCTGCTTATGGCCCCAACAGCTGGCCACAATGGGAGTACGTATTTTTCAGCTGGGAGGCAGGTGTCGCCTCTGGCGAGTTCGAGTCCAGGCACAAAAGCAAATGCAGCTCATTAGGCAAACAATTGCGAGCGCTAACGGACATGCAAATACGTAAGCGGACAGCATCAGCCATACGTAAGGACAGCTTCGGACAGGACCATACAATCGCATAGATAAGTATTACGAGTTCGAGTGCGGTAATAGTGCATGAACTACTCACACAGGCACTCACACACGCACACTCATAGAGAGACCACACTCCCAGCTCGAGTGCCTTCGTGTCCGGCTAAGAGGGAGAGAAAGAGAGAGAGCGAGAGCGAGTCTGAAGCAGCTGCTCGTCTCCACTTGAAGGGGCGCTCTTCAATAAGAGTTTGATGTTGATTGATAATGTGTAAATATTACCTTTGGGATTGGTCAGCTTCAGCTTGGTAGCATTCGTCTTGGGGTCTTGGAGGTTTAATGAACCCATCTGCAGCTTGATTTATTTGGTCTAGACTGTGCTGGCCGTACGCTAACGCTTAACAATTTATTTATAATTCGTTTGTCTCCGTGCGCAGCAGTTGCTCGAGCTGGCGGCCTAATGAATAAATGCATATATAATATATTATATAGAGCTACATATATATATATAAATGTATATTGTACAAGCTGGCAAACATATGTTCTCGCTCGCAGGCGGCTTTATAAGTTGCGCGCTTAGCCGAATTTCGAACAATTGCAAAAGTGTCTCGCAGTTCATGGCCATCAATTTAGGCTTCATAATAAATAATAAAATTTTATTGCTTTTGCAGGAATTAAAGCGATTAGTTAAATGAGGCGCGGCAAGTTCGTTGACACTGACAATTGTACGTTAAATCTATAAAAAAGCTGTGAGTATTTATATTTAAAATTATATTAAAATAAAAATATTATTTAAATATAATATTAAAATATAAGTATTTAAAGCTATGCAAAAAAAAATATATAAATTGCAAATGTCGTCAGAAAAAGAAAAACGAGCTAGCCAAAGCCGTGGATATACATACAGTTGTGTCCAAAATAAAAGTCACAGCTTGCAAATTGCTATTTACGTTGCAGTTGAACTTGCCGTCACTTTACGGACACACCTCGCAGTGCTGGGTTCACATGAACTTCCACTTGTCTGACCCACAACAGCTCTAGTGTGCTTCAAGTTGACTTTGAGTCGATTCAAAATGCGCAGATTAGTGGCAAATTTGTCAATGTGCCAGAGAGAGACAGAGCGAGAGCAGAGCAGGCTGCTCTAGAGACACCGAGCAGGCGAGGTGAGCATGCTCCAGTGAGCAGTCACCATATGGCACTAAGCGTCGCAATATGGCCACAGTCAACACGCTGCGAAACGAGGTCAACTATGGCTGGGCCCGGTTCAGGGCTTGGGCCCTGACTGCTGCTCCTGCTGTTCCCAGAAATAGGCTTGGACGCACGTCCACGTCCCAGGCAAAGTATTTTAATTGGATTCACAAAAAAAGTAGTCAAACTTTTCACAATATGCCGGCGCTCAAAATTTAACACAAACATTTATAATAAACTAGCTGCTAATTTACTTTGTGCTCTGCGTGTAGCCCAACATCCAATTGAAAAGCCAAACAGGCCTGGCCACACACACACACACACAAACACACACACACAAGCAGCTGCAGTTATTTAGGGCTTCGATGGCACTTTGCCTGCTCCGAGCTTGCCCTGCCGTTCAAATCAAAGCAGGGCCAGCAGTAAGGCAGGAGCTGGAACTAAACTAAGCCTGTCAGTGGGGCGTGGCAGACAGGCGTTTTTATGGGGCTAGGCAGGACTACGAGAGAAGCACAGCAGTTGCCTGCTTGTCTGGCCTGCTGCTAACCTCTGTCAATTTATGTGTTTCATTATTAAACTTTGCCACCTGCAGCACATTTAGCCCGCACCGGACACACAGTGCGTGCGAAAAATAATTGGCCGAGTACTTTACAAATAACAGCTAAAAATCTATTGAATTGTAGATGTTGCTGCCGCTGCCGGGTTAAACATAAGCGCAAACACGCGCCCAGGCCAAGTAAATAAAAACATCGTAAAGTCGGTAAGGGATCTGGGGGGGCAGGCTGCTCAGCCAGTCAGCGCGGTACTGACTGCTCGACTGACTGTTCGGCTACTTTGTTGCCTTTTACACACACGATTGAATGCGGAATTTATGCGGTGTAATTTATGAAAACAAAAACCGGAAGCAATATTTTTGTTTGCACTGCGAGTGCGAGCAGCAGCGTGTGAACTATGCGTGTGTGTGTGTGTCAGTAATGCCAAAAACTTGACGCTAAAATTGCTAGATGCTTGGTAAAGAATAATAAAAACTGATAAATGTAATGTGTGTAAAAATGTCAAATTGTATTTAATTATTTAAGTAAATTGATTCAAATAAATAAAAAAAATCATTTTAATTTTTCTAAAATTCCAAAAATTTAAAAATTAACTGAAATTCTAGCTTACATATTTTATTTATAAAACTGCTAGATCTAATTTATAAAAGTCTTACAGGACAGCGTTGGTTTGAAATGTTTTTATCTAATTTTGATTAAAGCAAAAAAAATATCAATTTTGTATTTCTAATAATCTTAAAAGGAATTGATATAATTTAAAAATATAGCTACTGGCTACTTAAAAGCCAAATATTTGTCTACATTTGATTAAAGGCAATACAAATATCTATTTTGTTTTTGTAAAAATCAAGAAATTAACTAAAATTGTATATAGCTACTGGACACTAAAAAGCCAAATGATCAGCACTGATTAATGGACAAAAATATAAATTTTGTACTTCTAAAATTCCGAAAATGAATTGAAATCGTAGCCTATATAATTTTCAAAAAACGGCCAGATCCAGCTACTAAGAAGCCAAGTGAACAGCACTGGCTTGGTGTGTGTATGTCTATTGAGTGGCCAAAGGCAGTGCGCACTACCAGGCCATTATACTCACTCTCACACACACTCGCACACTCCTACAGAGGAGACAGCGCACAGTTACAGTTATTTATGCGGTCGGGCAGTGTGCAGCGTCATCGTCGCCTGCCTGGCTGTAGCTGCGGCTGCCACTGGCACGGGGCACTGTGCGACCCGATAAACAATGGCCAAAGTATTAGGGCAACAAATGTGGCACAGGTTTGTCTGCCTGCCCCAGTCCCCCTGGCAACCTCTCTCTCTGCTTGCCACTGTGTTTGCACCTGTAACTGTAAATTGTTTTTTATGGCTGCGCTAACGGGCTTTAATTTCGAAATCAATTGCAGTTGGTAAAGCGAAAAGGGGAGATAGAGAGAGAGAGAGAGAGAGGGGTGTCCTATCTCTCCTCTCCCTCTCTCATTTGCATTGTTGATTATCAGAATCGAAGTCTGTAAAATGGAATGAAATGAAATAAAATCATAGAGAGCTCTGTCGGGCCTGCAGAGAACTGCCAACTATGAGCTCCATTTCCGCAAATGGCGGCTAAAAGTGACGCCTCGAGCTGTGTGTCTGTGTGTGTGAGTGTGTGCACAATGGGCATGAAACCAGCTGGCCCTGTCCCTTGTGCGCCACTCTCCCCTGCCATTTGGCTTTGGCTAAGTCGCTTTCCGTTTTCCGTTTCGTCTTTTAGTCGTTTATTATTTCTTTCTTTATTCTATTTTCCTTAGTTCTTGCTCTTCCTCTCTTTGTCTCCCTGCCTCTCTCAGTTTCCCTTTATCTTGCCCTGTCCCTTTGCAGCCCTTTTCATTGTTTGCAGGCATAAAAATCACGCACTCCCAAACAAATAAAATGCTGACAGCATTTATTTCCGTTTCCGCTACAGTTTTGAGTTAAACAAATGCACAGTCTATGGGCGGGTGGGCGTGTGCGTGTGTGTGTATGTGGCAGAACGGATGTATTACAATTTCGAATCGTCAAAAAACGCACATTTATGGCAAAGGGATAAGTTTGCAGCAGAAGGGACCAAGTCCGGGCCCGATTAGAGCCGCTTGCCAGCGTGCTCGCCCGCCTGCCCATATTTGTTTAACACACTCGCTGCGAGCCCATATCCTGCATTTGATTTTAATGCTAATTCTGCGGATCCTCAGAATCCTTTGTCTGTCTCCTGCACACTGGTGTGTGGGGGGAGCAAGCCACTTTAGCCACTCTTTTGTGCTACTAAATTAGTGACGACACATAAATGGATAGATAAGAAGTCGTAAAATAGAAACTATGGCATGCGGCAAAGCGTTGGCTTTAAGATTTCCATATACCCTGTGGTCATAAAACGTAGAGTAGAGTGGGTAGAGTACAATAGAAGTCCCAAATACTTATATGGTTTAAAATAAAATGTACTGCAAAAAATGTAGCATGCTTCTGGGCGGTCTTTGAAATTCGGCGAAAGCGTAGGTATCACGCCGGAAATGCATGAGTTTTGTATAGAAAAAAGTTCCAAATAAGATTGAGTGCAGGGTATCTTAAATGTATGCTTTCTTGTACTGTCCTTTTGGTATTTGGCAGTACAAAAATCTCCTGGACCAAGTTGTAGGCTGAGCTTCTATTTGGCACTCTCAGAACACAGACAAGCGAAAAAAAACTGTAGCATACTTTTAAGCTGTCCCTGTAATTTTGTGCATAAAACTGCCCAATACCGTTTCTCGCTATGTAGACAAAAAGCAATGTTGAGCGCAACTGAATGCAGGGTATCTGCAAATCAGGCGGCTTAAGTGCTGCGCTTTTGCGTGTGGCAGCATAAAAATTCGCTCGGCCACTTTTAGCGCTTCGATTTGATTGACGCAAAGTTTTAGAGCAAACATGCAGCAGCTCGTGCGTGTGGCAAATTTAATGGGTTTCACTGCGTGTTTGTAAATATAGTTAATTAAATTTAAATATTTGCCTTGTGCGCGCCGCAGCGCGCAGCTGTTTCGGGCCTTCATATACATATGTATGGTATGTACGTGAGATATGCGAATAAGGCTGACCCCGCATGCCACACCCCTCTGCTAACCGTGGACAATGAGAGAAATAAACCGCAGCGTTAACCACGTCAAAATGTCTGCTGACAGTTTTTTACGCTTCCTTCTTTTTGGGCCAACAGCAACAACGAGAACAACAACCAGAAGGAAGTCAATGCTGCGTTAAATTTTGTTATTGTCCATCGCAGCTCATGAAGTTGTTGTTCAAGTTACTGTCGGTGTTGTTGTTGCTGGGCAGTGTTGGCGGCTTGCAGGTGTCGGTGTCAACTGGCCGCGCGCGCAGGCCACAGCGTGTTGTGCCTGCCATAAACGAAAAAGCTCTCTGGAAAATTTATTATGAAATAATTCATAAAAACGCATGTGGCCGCTTCACAGCATTGTCAGAACGCGCCGCTCCAGGTGAGCAATGGTTTCATGCATATCCTGTAAGGTCAGGGCAAAGGGAGTATATACTTGTAACTACTACATCAAAGTGGAAGAATAAACTACTGCAAGAGCAGACAATATAGGCTTTCTAACAGATTTACAGGGTATCTGCTATCAGCTGAATCTCTTTCTATCACATGTGCAGGGTAGCTCTGAGTCGTTCATTCGTGAGCAACTACATGTTTGCATTTTTTGGCTGACCGCTGCGACAGTTGGGGCGTGGCACATGCTGCCGCCAGCGCTTACAGTGCGTATGCGTGTTGTGACCCCCTCCCTCAGCCCTTTACACTTACCGCATGAAAGCAGCAAGAATTGTTAAATTTATATTTATTTTTATGGCTTGGCTTTGTTTCAATGCAGCGCTCGGCGTGTCTCTGCGCTTTATTTGCAGCATTCAACATTTTTAGTGAGCTGGCAGTGTTTCAGCTGCTGATCCGCCCACCGCCCAACGCCCCCAGTCTCGACCTTAGCCTGAGACTCTTATGCCTGCTGCCACTTAACTGTTTGTTGGCCATTTTAAAAAATACATGTGTGTGTGCGCGTGTGTGATGTTCGTTTTTTCGCCTTCTGCTGCTGCGTTTTGCGTGCTTCGCTCTCTGCACTGCATTTGCAACGGACCAGTTAAACTGCGCCACTTTTTACGCCGCTCTCCCCGCTGCCTGGCGCCTCGCTTGCATTGCGTTTTTACTTCTCTTTATTTTCGGCAATTTTTACTTTATTGGTCAAGCGTTTTTCGGATTGCCAATGCATTTTTTGGGTCAGCAAATGTTTGCGGTTTAACTTGTCAATTTGAAGTGCATTAAATGCGCGATATTGCAATATATACCACACACATATATGTATAAATATACCTGTTTTCCGCTTTTTTGAATATACGCAAATATCGCATCTAACCTCCGCCTGCCCCGGCTGGCCAGATAGCGCTGGCCAGAAAGCTCTGAAGTGCCTGTGGCTTTGGGGCAATAAACCGATTCAAAATACTTAAAACATTTTGCTAACAACAATAAATCATGTTCTCGTATTTGAATTGAAAATGGGAAATAGAGGCATAGAGAGCTTTATAAAATGGCGGATATTTTTCTGTGAAAACAATGGCATATTTTTGTATCAACAATTTCTGCTGGAATTCACAATTTTCGATTCGTTATTTATAGCCGAAAATTAAGTGTGCTGCAAAGCTTTGGAGCACATTGAAGCTCTCAATATAAGTTATTTTAGCAATTGATTAGGCAAATCATTGCAGCTCATTTGAAATAAATGCCTAATCAAGAGCTTTCGAAGCATTTTTTAGATTTAAGCTGAAGTTTAATAAGGCGTAAATTATTTAGCGGTTTTACTATAAGTTAAATGTATTATATTTCAATATTTTGGAATTTGATTAACAATAGATTCTCAATTATACAAAAGCACATTAAAGCTCTAAGGCATACCAAGCTATTTAGCTTAAGATAAGCTTGTTATTACACATATTTATTTAAACTTATTTTAGCTGACAATATGAATTAAAACTCTGGACTAATCCTCAATCACAGACCCAAATAAGCGCGTCAATTCTTCATCTATCGACCTGCAGCTTTTGACGGCCCTTAAAGCCTGAAAGCTTGACAATATTTCGCGGTGGCAGCCTACAATTATATAATACATACATAAAGCTCTTATCTGGCTGGCAAAACTAATCTGATATTCTCGGATTATTTTCGGCTGCTGTGATGGCAACTGAAATCTGCCCGGCGACTGGAGAAGCCCGAGACCATGAGCGGCGTAGCCAAAAAAGTGAAGCATTGAAGTTGTGGCACACACGCACAGCACTGAGTGTAACCGAACACCGGAGCGACATGTTGTGCTGGCTTGATCAGAGCAGAGCAAACTAAGTCTTGGGTGACTTATGAATATTCACGAATGCGAGTGAATACTACTTGCAGCGGCTTCCGAATTCAGCGTGTCATTGCATGTTCTAATTTAAATTCGCAATTACGTTGAGTTCTGCGAGTGCCAGTGCGAGTTACCTAACAAAGTTCTTCCGACTGTGTGGAGTGTACATATTTATAGAGTGGTTGACGGTGAGCGGGTGCGGGGTGGTGTAGGGACGTCGGCGAGCGAACAGCAATAAAGCAAACCGTCAAGAGAGCTGGAGAAACAAACAGAGCAACACGAGCTGTGCGAGGTATCCTTTCAGGAGCGCATTTGGGTGGCGGCTCAGGCTGTGGTGCGGGCTGTGGCTCTGGCTGTGGCTCTCCCACAGCATCATTCACAATTTGTTTCAATTTTAAATGCCTTGTCGCGACACACACACACACATACACACACAAGCTGGAATGTTGACTGCTGTGTAGTTTTAGCGGGCACTGCATGTGCCTGTGTGTGCCTGTGTGTGCCTGTGTGTGTGTGTGTGTGGGGGCGTGCCTTTGTGCCTTTGCTGGCACTTGCCAGCTTCTCTGTGTTGCGCACTCGAAAAAAATTACCAGTGAAAATGTAGCGACGCCGCGTTCGAGTGCGAAAAGGTTGGGCCCGCACTTAAGCAATGTCAACGGCAACGAGCGCAAAGAGTCCTAGCCGAAGCTCGTATAGCTTCCAGCTGGCTGTAGCTTCTAGTTGTAGCTCTCTGCTGAGTGTAGCCGACGCTGTCTGACTGCAAAAGAAACGCCAACCGGAAGAGCCGGAACAGCGTGCGGTTGTTTGTCTCGCTTCGCGCGCGGCGCTAACGTATTTGCTGAAAGCGTAACGCTTGTTAAAACAGATAAGAGCGCGCACAGGATATATGCACTCATGCCAGATGGCAGAGGAGCTGGGGCGGGGCACAAGGAGAGCGAAGACCTGGTGCCTGGTTGGTTGCTTGCTCGGTTTGGCTGGCTGTGTGCCCGCCTGGCAACTGTAAGTGCCAGTGCCGGCATGATAAATGACATGTTTCATTTGACATTTTAACAAAGTGTTGAATTTTTGCTGCTTGAAATGCTTTTTGTGACGTGACAAACTTTTTTGTCGCCCAACTGTTAAATAAGAGCAAGCGCAAGCATCAGGCAGCTCCCAGATAGCTCTGCATAATATTTCAAGCACCTCTCGCAGCGGAAGCGGAAGCGAAGCAGCCGATGCGTCAGTTGACAGTCGATTGTTTCGCAGTCAGTCGCTAATGATATAAGTATTTATGCTCTTACTATGGTTTATGTGGGGAGGAGACTATTTGCATACGTTGATAAGGCTGGGATTGACAAGCAGAGTTAATAGGAGAAGTTGGAAGGAAACTTCGAAATGATGCCTTAGAATTTGAGTGTTGGATTGCAAGTGAGAAAGGGGATTGAATTCTATTTATATAGCTTGTTGGCTAGATGTGAAGGTGGATAAAAAATAATATTGATATGTGAAAAATAAATATATCAGATAAATATTTAGATTTATAGATAAATTGAAATATGTATAAAGCTAGATAAAATAAAAGATAATTAGATAAGATAAAATGGTAGCTGGGGCTACTGAAGATATGTACAAATAGATAGACGGATTGGTTGATTGATATGTTGGTAGATATATATATATATATATTGGCCGATATATATGGTAGAAAGATTGATAGTTCGATAGTTCCATGGATAAATGAACAATAAAAATTAAATAGTTGATACAACTGCAGAAGTGCAAAACCTATAGATGGCAATTTAGTCAGATTGGTAGTCAATTTAAGCTGTCGCAGAGTATACTGTATTCACATCACTCCATTCTGGCTCAACTATGGCTTCCTGTTATTGATTTTGATTGACGCTTTAGTGCAAATATTTTGCCATAATCAAACCGAATGTCATGCGGTTGTCAGGTTGGCAATTTATTGGCATTTAGGATGGTAAGCACTTTGCGGGGAAAGCAGCTTAAAAGCGTTGCGCAGGCCACACGAATAAATGGAAAAAGTTTGTTAATCGCGCTGCATGCGCTGCATGCGCTGCATGCTTGCTTTGCCGGTGGCAGCTGTCGCGTGTTACTCATACGCCGTGTTGAGCATTTAAAATGTGCATTGCGAAGACAAACTGGCAGACGGACGGACAGACAGGCGGGCGGAGGTGCGGACAGACAAGCTGTGGGACATAAAATTATGGCACGCATTTATCAACATTTAAAAAGCGCTGATGACAATCTGCCTGGCTGCAATTTAAATATGCAAATGACAGACTGAGCGAGCGGAAGCTGCAGCAGCAGCACCACCAGCAGCAGCAGCAGAACTCCCAACACCAGCAACACCCGCTGCAGATGCCACTGCCACGCGCCGCACATAGTTGAGTCGAGTCAAGTTGCGTGGAGTTGAGTTGAGTTGCGTTTTCTTGCGCGAGGAGCGGAGGGAGCAGGCGTGAGAGCGGGCGAGGCCACATATTTTAGAGTGCACTTAGCTCGTTCTGCCGCTGCCGAGGCGCGCCTGAATGTATGCTATGAATACGGCAAGCCGGAGATGCAACAATGCAAGCTGGCAACAGCAGCCGGAGCAGCAACTGGTCCATCGATGCCAGCTCTGCCTGCTCGGTTTGACCTCGTGAACTTTAATTACAATCTACGCTGCGCATTTGCTGTGTCACTGTGTGGGTGTGCGACTGTGTGTGTGTGTATTTGTGAGTCTGAGTCGAGCACTCGAAGGCTGCCGCCGGGCAAAGCTTGGCATAGAAAATATGTAAATCATAATAAGCGGCATTTGCCTTGCTGCCCCCTGTTCTTCCCCTATTCTTACCCCCTCCCCTCCTCCGGCGTACCCTCGAGTCAAGTTCTGCTCTGGCAGTGGCTTTACTTTTGGGTTCTGCTGCTGCGAGTTTAGTTCTGGGCACGCATAAAGGCTGAGTTCTTGTTGCTGCTGCAAACCGCAAATTAAAAATTTCTGCACGTCTCCACATAAAAAAGTTTTCCCACCCCCTCCCCCCGTTAGTATTTTTATATATATTTTTCTTCTTGCTGCGCGTTTCTCCACTTGCTGTTGTTGCTGCTGCTGCTGCTGCTGCTGCTGTTGCTGTTGCTGCCTCTGCTGCTGCTGCTGTATTTTTTATATGCTTTCGTTTAGTTTCTGCTCATATTCAGGCTGACTGCCTGGCAGCGCTGTCGCCGGTTTATTTCCTTTTATATTGCTTTGCTTTATGCGCACACACACTGATGGAATGAAACTCACACTAATACACTCGCGCACACAAGGGCAATATGTGCCTGCCTGGCACTTCAAAGTTTAGCTTTACAGTTATGTAGTTGTAAGTGTGCGTAACTGTTTGGTTGTGTATGTGTGTGTGTACAAGTGAGTGAGCCTGCTACTCGTCTCCATTCGTATTGTCATGTTGTGTATGTGTGTGTGTGTGTGTGTGTGTGCGCGTGCAAGTGTTTGCCGGCGACTTTCTTTCATTTCGAGTCCCTTTTCTAACCCTTCTTCCTGCTCGCAGTGCGTGTGCAGCAGCAGAAGCAGCAGCAGCAGCTAACACAACTGTCCTGACGCGTTGATTGTGTTTGCATATTATACACGCCCTTTTATTTCCTATGGCAATATGAAATTTATTGTGTAACACTCCTCGCTTCCCCTACCCCATGCTGCCCGGCAGCCTTCAGCATGGCCCTGACAAAATGGCTGCATTGGGGCAGAGCAGGACATTGATTTTAATCTCAGCGCCAACTGCACAGCCTTCCAGTCCCTCAACACAGCACAACAGCTATAAGAAGAAGAAGAACAATAACAACAACAGCAGCAGGAACTACAAGGAAATTTTTAATTAAAAGAACAAAATACTAAACGTACCCGCTGAGCAAACGCCCTTTGCCATTTGCTCCGGCCAGAAACGAACAGTCAAAGATGGCAGGGAAATTCCTTTACAATTTGCCTTTAGACTGATTTAATAAGTTGAATTTATTGCGTTTCTAGTTGGCAAATACTTTGAGAGAAAGTAAATAAATGAATATGTATAAATATTGATGTTATTTTAAAATATTTTCTGAATTTATTGACACTGCACTTTAGACGTCTGCCAATGTCACATTGTGCTGAGTAAAAATTGAGCAGAGCCTGAATAAATTGTAGTTCTGTTTCTTAGAAATGTATTTGAGTTTTTGTTGACTGGTGATTATAGTCTCTATAAATATTTATACTCAGTTTAATTAAGATTTATGAACACAATCGAAACGGGTTAAATTTGTAAAAATAAAGGCTGCATGTGGCTTTACTTAAATTTTTTTTTTAATTTTTTTTTTTTATTCTTTAAAAAGTCTGATATATCAATATGTAATATTACGTGTAGTTTTAATTAGTTTTAGTGTGTTATTTCCAACTATTGTAAGGAATCCGACGCTCTTGTTTTAAATTATTGTTTAAAAAAGCATTGTTTTCTCTCAGGCTGCCATTAAAATGTACTGAGATTGCCAGCGACTATTCTGAAAATTATGCAGGTTTTCTATTCACGAGTTTTTCCATGAAATATGAACGAATGGCGAATGGACTGGAATGAGGCATGGATATGGCGTGCACATGAATATGCATACTTTGCAGGGCTCCGCGATTATTGCAGGCACATTAAATGACCATTATGGCTTCCGCTGAGTCCGCTCAATGCCTGCGCAGACCTGTGCGGAACGGGAACCGCCGCGACGACCATGGCCACAATGGGCGCATGCCACAACATAAACAAATGCAGTCGACCGCATGCACATAGAAAACACAGACAGGCAGACAGGGGCGGCAGGGCAAATGCAGAGGCCAGTCCATGCCGCAGGAGCCGCATTGAAACAAAACTCGCCAAAAAAAAGAGAGGCAACCCGAAACCAAAAGCAAAAATAAAAACAACCACATTACCGAAAAGCGATTATTGCACTGCAGTTATAAGCACGCCGATTTATGCGATTTTGAAACGTGAAACTCGTTATCTATTATCAGGGACAGCTGATGGGCCTAATGAGAGCGATACGAAGGGAGTAATGGGAACGGGACTGGAGCCCGGCTTTGGTTTTCCAATTGATTGGATTCTTTTGTCTTCTAATTAGGCAACATCATAATTCGCTCAGAATTTGTGGTAATCACAAAATGTGATTAATATTTAACTAATAAATTAGCGAAAATGCAAATAATTGACAACATATTTTATGCTTTAATTGAAAACAATGCGGCTTTTGCGGGCCGTAGTATACTGTAGTGTAAACGCGGCGTATACGTAATTGAATTCATGCGCAGCCCGCGCGTTCGCGAATAACTTTTTCAATGCCGGCAGCATTAAGTTTCGATTTATTTCAATCAGCGAGCGCCATTTGCGCCTCTCCTGGACGCCATAAAATTGCAGTAAATTAAACAGTTGTAAAGTTAAATTACGTATTCGATATGCATGCAGTATAGCAACGTATTCACTGCTTCTACCCTGTGCGCGATGGCTGGCCGGGTTAGTTGGGACAACAGAGTAAGGAACTTGTCTGCAACGCAAATATCAGAAATTTACAAAATATCCCTTAATTACTTTGAAGCTCTGCTTTTGGCTTTGCCCACAGGGTAGCTGCGAGTCGTGCACTCTGTCGCCTGCTCTCGCCTTGCCATTCATTTTCAATTTACGCCTGGCCGCGAGTGCGACTGTTGCGCATTTAAATCCAATGGCATAAAATTTCTTTCACTCCGTTGTGCTGCTCGCCTCCCCAGCTCTCGGCTCTCCCCTGCTGCCGGGCGACAATTTAATGGACTTGAAGCCTCGCGCATTTGCGGCTAAGATGGCGTCCGCAAGTGTTGACTACCGCTAACCGCTTACTTAGACCATTATATGGGCCCGGCTCCG
This sequence comes from Zaprionus bogoriensis, assembly GCA_035046045.1. Classification (NCBI taxonomy): domain Eukaryota; kingdom Metazoa; phylum Arthropoda; class Insecta; order Diptera; family Drosophilidae; genus Zaprionus; species Zaprionus bogoriensis. The sequence goes on along the minus strand of JAWNOI010000066.1, from coordinate 2,283,683 downwards.
GCGACATTGTATTAAGCGCACCAAATTTATGGCGCTGCGGTGGAGGTGGCAGCCTCCAGTGCGATGCTTTAAGAGACTGTGCTAAGCTGCAACTAGAGACATGGCCTTAGCCTCCGTCTCGTGCTCAGTCTGCTACTCCTACTGCTCCACCACCTCGCAGCAGTTGTGAATTTATGGACGGCGCCTGCGGTGTGCCGGGCCGAGTGCACAATCGCGTGATAAACCCGCGCCAGGCTGCTTAAATAGTTAATTAATCAATGAGCAACTGCTCTTGTCAATTTGCAAACACGGCCCGGGGGTCAGGTGCGCTGATAAGCCGCCAGACGACAGACTGAGTGCCCGTTGCACGACGATGGACACTCTTCAAATCGTTTTATTCATCCGCTTTTTAAGTGTTCGTTGCAAACGCCTGCGGCCATGCCCATAAATTCACAAGTGCGCCCATTAATGTCACGGCCTAACAGCGTCTTTTGAGCCAAAGTTTTGCGAATAGTTGAAGCGTTGAGTTGATTCGCAAGCGGGCGAGGGGAGGAACTTCAGTTATGAGACGTTGAAAAATCATCTAAAGTGGTGTATATATTTTGTATACAATGAAAGTGTGCTGCTGCGATCGATTGATGATGCGCACACAACTTTGTAAGCCACCCTCGCGCGTACGTAGTTAGGTGTGAATGCCCGTTCCTGTGGCGTTGCCCGTGCCTGTGTGCACACGGGCACATATTGTTGCGATTGTGCTGGAGCTGCGTGTGGAATACATTTACCCACTTGGCACGCGTTTTATGGTCTCGCCCGGCTTCACACCTTGCCACACTACTATACAAATTACAATTTTTATAGCATGTGATTTTTTTTAAAAATGTATGCGCCACATAAAAGCGGCCTCGACACGTGGCACCATCTTAGGCTCGGCAAGGGGGATGGGGGTAGGTGCAGGCCTTGTTTCAGCGCCTTTGCCTTATTGTGAATTAATGGTTTATTTATGATGTGCTAAAATTGAATACAGGCGCGGTACGCTGTTCTAATTTGCTTTCGATTCCTCTTTCCGATTTCGATTCCTAGTTTCCGTTCGGCTTGCCGTGCCCACAAATTGCCGCCAAATGATGTGCTTCATTTTGGGCATTTAGTTTTATGCCGCATTATTTAGTTTTTGTAGCTCTTTTCACAGTTTTCATATTCCGAAATATGCGCAAATTGCATAAAAGCACGCAGAGCGTGCGCGTTTTTTTTTCTTATTAATTTATTATACCTTGTAGAAATGATATAACCGCAAAAGTTGTTCAACTGTTTGGGGGAAGGGAAGGGGACTTGAGTGTGCAGGGGTAGCTCTAAGTTTGACTAAGCCTACGAATTAGAAAACAAGAAACAGGGAACAGCTGTAAATCTGTGAAAGTGGAAGAGTATTGGTAGTATATTTCGATCTTTTGTGGAGAACATAAAGCATTTCTTACTTTTCATACTTTCTTTACTTCTCCTTGGGCAAAGCCAATAAAGTATACAATGAATGCCTATATAAATACACTGATCATTAAAGGGTATATGCTAGTTGATTACTCCCGACCATGGCAGATTTTTCTATATATTTTTTTCGGTGTGATTGCGTGTCGTTTGTCGTTACTGTATGTTAATTTGCTGCTGCAGTTTTTATGCTGGTTTTTTGTTTATTAAATATGCATGACATGCAAATGGCGGTCTCGGGCCAATTAACTTTGATCGAATCAACAAAGTGGGAGGAAACGTTTTATGAGCAATTAATGTGGTTACAACCACTGCGCGTGCGTGTGTGTGGTCTGCTCCTTTTCACAGCCACTGTAAGCGGAAAGCCAAAGCCGGCAAATTGACTATGCCATGTGACAATCAACATGTTATCAGGGATCTTATCAATCAAAATACTGCAAACAGAAACTGAAACAGAAGAGCGAACGAAAAAATCAAACATGCGCAGAGCCAACATATCAAATTTAATTAGAATGTCAGCCCTGGCCTGATTTATGACCACATCGTTTCATATCTCAATAATTAGTATTAGAATATGCAAAAAGTTTGCATTTCGGCAATAGAAAGTTCAGCCGCGCACACACACACATACACATAGTTGAAGCACATATGCATACGAATGACTGCGAAATGTTGCAAAGCGTGTTTAACGCTTCGCTGCTTGCTCCGCAAAATGCATAAATATTTCGTGCATATTTCGTATGAGCTTGCCGGCATTCTCGAAAACGCCAAAAAAACAATTACGCAAACAATCAGCGAAACCAAAATGGCGACGAAGCGGTAATTTATTTCCGCACACAGTGAGCACTTTTGAGCGCTAATGGCAAGCGCACGACGCGATGAGTGCGAGCATCGAATGTGGCAAAAGTGTTGCATACTTTGCGGCGGCTGCAAATTTAATGTGTCCGCTTTGCGTAACGAGTGTTGCCTACTTTTCAGCGCAGAGTTGTCATTGTCAACACTGAAGAATTCATGCAACAATTCGCGTTTGTCTTTTCGCTGCCCTGTTGTTGCCACTTCAACGCTGGCGCCCCTTTCTCATTATTCTTGCCGTTATTAGAATACTTTTCTGCTGTCTCTGTCTCTGTCTCTGTCTCTGTCTCTGGCTCTGTGTCTGCTGTTGACTTAGTCGAGAGCAATTAACATGCAAATAAGGCCTATTAGTTACCCGAACGTCAGTCTGTCAGCTGCTGCGTCTCTCACAGTTACAGTCTCTCGGCAGCAGCAGTCGGCACTTGCCGCTCGGCTCTGCCACTTGCCACCTGGTTGAGACTCTTCTCGTTGCCTCTTCTCATTTGGGGGCACCTTTTCGGTGCTATTGCTGGCCGTTTAACAAGCGGGCGTTTTGCCTTAATGACTTACTAATTTTCAGTTTGCTGCCAGTGACTTGCGCTGTCGTCGCCCGGTTGCTCGAGAAAAAAAAATTAATTGCCTATTTAGAGAGACGCCCGCCAAACCGTTGGTTGTTGGCCTTTTGCATCATTAAAGTTTACGATTATGTTTTATTTTCAAAACTTTTTGATTTCCAAAAATTACGCAGCTCACCATTATTTTTTCGTGCTGTGCAGAAGGGTATGTCAGATTTTATATCTGCCTGATTATCCCAGATGTGTTTAAAGCTTGCCCTTTAGGGATATCTCCACTTTGTGCTTGTCGAATCTTCTACTTAACAATTTCTTTTCTTTTGTTCTTCGACATTAACCCGCTGTACGTAATCTAATCTTTGTTTCTTTTGGCTCATTTATCGAGCGCGCTTTCCCGTGATTGGCGCATGAAATTTTTATGAACTTTGCCTGCAATTAATGTTATTTGATCGCTTTAATTGCAGCATTTTCATTAAAAACTTTGCGCAGTCAGAGGTTATCACCTCGCAGTGGGATAGGGGCCAGAAGTCAGTGCAGCAGACAGAGGGAAAACATTTACACAGATGCTCGGGCCGAGGTACTACCGTAATTTATGGTCTGGCGAGGACAGATTCACAATGCTCGACTTTTGACCAGGTGCAGCTCCAGGTCCAGTTGCGTTGGCAGCAACTTTAACACCAAAGCAGGCCGCAAATCGCAAATGGAGTGAATGTGCAGCACCTGCAGTCTGTCCACACATACACGCACACATACTCACACAGCGAGCAGCACACATTCATACAGCAACCAGCACACATTTACACGGACAGAGACAATGGCTGAGTGCTGTGGACAATGAATGCTGTGGGTGATGATCCAACTTGATTTATCTACTGAAGCTGAGGTTAAAAGTTTTGCGCATACTCTCATTGTTTAGGTCAGATTGCCTTTGTATGCACAGCGTTTGCAGTCGCAGCCATGCCCGTACCTCCCTCACACGCACACACATACACACACTGCGGCACATACACGTGCTACGGTTATGCAAATGCTCTCCGTGTCGAGCTGTCAGACTGCGTTGAATAATACGCTAGTCCTTCAGCGAAGGTTGAATGCCGTCCGCAATTATTAAACTTTTCGCATGCTTTCAACTTCATCTCGTAACTTTTGCTTTAACTATGATTATTTTATCGGTTTTCGAGGTGCGGCATGGACGCGCAGAGCACTGCTTAGCCGTTAAGCGGGATATCAGATCCCAGCCCGGCCTGCACCACAAGATGCTGACAGCCAGCTCATTATTTAGCCCCGCCGAGTGTAACTAATTATTGCTGCTCGCTTTCGCATTTCGCTTTCTCTTTTTCCGCACTTATTGACAGCCATGCCCTGCCTACCCTCCCGCTTCTATTTGCTTCCTTCTCCACCCCAACCCCTTACTGGCCCCATACACTGTGCAATATTTTGCTGACGGTTCACTCAGATCCATCATTTTGTGGAGCCGTCTGCGACACGTGGTTCTCAGTTGGCTAATAAATCTTAATCAGCCGCTGACCAAGTCAAGCCGCAGCAATGTGGGCGTTGCCAATTTGTGGCTTTTACTGCCATAAACACTTTTTTGCCCGTCGTTCCCGACGATACCTTATCATATTACTCGACATTCATTGGCCCGCTCGGACGTAATTACCAGCGCTCGAGCAAATACATTTCTATGCTGATCAATTTATTAGTTTGCTATTTGGTTAGCGTTAAATTGAATTTAAAAGTAGTGCTATGACAGGTCCAGCGGTGCTGCTTAGAAGCCCAAGTCATGCAGCAGATCGCCCCACCAACTACTCGTAGTGGTTGTCGCCGGCACCTCGGTGGTGGTGGTCTCATTCCAGTTTGGACCCAGCGTTGTCTGTTCTGTCGTGTTGCCTTCGGTTGTCCTTATAGTCGTTTCATTCCAATTGGGAGTGGTCGCATTCCAGTTCGGGGTGGTGTCATTCCAGCTTGGGGTGGTTTCATTCCAGCTTGGTGTGCTCCAGCCTGGAGTGGTTGCATTCCAGTTCGGGGTGGTTTCATTCCAGCCAGGAGTGGTTAGATTCCAGCTTGGGGTGGTCTCATTCCAGCCAGGAGTTGTGAAGTTCCAGTTCGGCGTAGTCTCATTCCAAATTGGAGTAGGAGTCGTCTCATTCCAGCTAGGAGTGGTTAGATTCCAGCTTGGGGTAGTCTCATTCCAGCCAGGAGTTGTGAAGTTCCAGTTCGGCGTAGTCTCATTCCAGATTGGAGTAGGGGTCGTCTCATTCCAGCTAGGAGTGGTAAGATTCCAGTTTGGGGTGGTCTCATTCCAGCCAGGAGTTGTAAAGTTCCAGTTCGGCGTAGTCTCATTCCAGATTGGAGTAGGGGTGGTCTCATTCCAGCTGGGAGTAGTGAAGTTCCAGTTTGGGGTGGTCTCGTTCCAGCCAGGTGTAGTGAAGTTCCAGTTGGGTGTAGTCTCATTCCAGATTGGAGTAGGGGTGGTCTCATTCCAGCTGGGGGTAGTGAAGTTCCAGTTGGGTGTTGTCTCGTTCCAGATTGGAGTAGGGGTGGTCTCATTCCAGCTGGGAGTAGTGAAGTTCCAGTTTGGGGTGGTCTCGTTCCAGCCAGGTGTAGTGAAGTTCCAGTTGGGTGTAGTCTCATTCCAGATTGGAGTAGGGGTGGTCTCATTCCAGCTGGGGGTAGTGAAGTTCCAGTTGGGTGTAGTCTCGTTCCAGATTGGAGTAGGGGTAGTCTCATTCCAGCTGGGGGTAGTGAAGTTCCAGTTTGGGGTGGTCTCGTTCCAGCCAGGTGTAGTCTCGTTCCAGATTGGAGTAGGGGTGGTCTCATTCCAGCTGGGGGTAGTGAAGTTCCAGTTGGGTGTAGTCTCGTTCCAGATTGGAGTAGGGGTGGTCTCATTCCAGCTGGGGGTAGTGAAGTTCCAGTTTGGGGTGGTCTCGTTCCAGCCAGGTGTAGTGAAGTTCCAGTTGGGTGTAGTCTCATTCCAGATTGGAGTAGGGGTGGTCTCATTCCAGCCTGGTGTGGTGAAGTTCCAGTTTGGTGTGGTCTCGTTCCAGATTGGAGTAGGGGTGGTCTCATTCCAGCTGGGGGTAGTGAAGTTCCAGTTTGGGGTGGTCTCGTTCCAGCCAGGTGTAGTGAAGTTCCAGTTGGGTGTAGTCTCATTCCAGATTGGAGTAGGGGTGGTCTCATTCCAGCCTGGTGTGGTGAAGTTCCAGTTTGGTGTAGTCTCGTTCCAGATTGGAGTAGGGGTGGTCTCATTCCAGCTGGGGGTAGTGAAGTTCCAGTTTGGTGTAGTCTCGTTCCAGCCAGGTGTAGTGAAGTTCCAGTTGGGTGTAGTCTCATTCCAGATTGGAGTAGGGGTGGTCTCATTCCAGCCTGGTGTGGTGAAGTTCCAGTTTGGTGTAGTCTCGTTCCAGATTGGAGTAGGGGTGGTCTCATTCCAGCCTGGTGTGGTGAAGTTCCAGTTTGGTGTAGTCTCATTCCAAACTAGAGTAGGGGTGGTCTCATTCCAGTTCGGAGTGGTTGCATTCCAGTTTTCCGTGGTGGTTTCATTCCAGCTAGGGACATCCGTAGTCGTTGTTTCATTCCAGCTTGGAGTGGTTGTATTCCAATTACCTGTTGTGGTTGTCTGATTTTCAGAGGCTCTGTAAATGCACTCTTCCAAGCTTACAGAAGCGTCTTTCAAGTGTTTCAAAGCTCTCTCAATTTCATGGAGAACGCAGCGTTCGGTCTGCCAGAAGTTTCTTGGCATGGGGCTTACGCCAGCAAACAAACTCATAACCTAGAAGATTAAGTAGAACATGAACCTCTGGCTGAAACACACAGCTGTAGCTCATTCCCACCTGATCAGCATAGCACTGATGCGACCTGCATGCGAGAATCTTCAGCTGGAAGGATGCCTTCAAATCAACAGCGTTTTTCCCCTGAAGATAGTTCTGCAAACGGTTCTCATCCACATTGCTGCATTGACGGATCCTGATGCCGGCAATGAGCAAAGCCTCCACATTTCTCACTGAGTAAATGGCGACACATGCATCCAAAGTGTCTAGATATTCAGTTCCAGGCAGCTGCAGTTCTCCGGTGATGGCATCGAAGAGCAGGTTCTCCAGACTGAATTGTTTCGAGACGGCATTTGAGTTAACTGGCTCGGCGGCCACATAAGTCTACAGAGAGCAATAGATCGATCACATGGAGAAATAAGACTTGCCGTCATATACTTTTGATAGACTGCAGGTTATGCAAGATCTGGCAAATACTCACGCCAACGCTGAAGAGCAGTGCCACGAGCACTGCCAATTTGTGTAGAACCGCCATGTTTGGCGCCCTGTTCGCTTCTGACTTGGCCCATCGGTCGCCTGACGATTTAAATTCAAGTTTCGTCCAGAAACGATGACGGCACTAATGTTGTTTTTGTAGTTGATTTTATCACCAAACTACTTAAAGCACCCTCAACAAAGTACTTTTGTCGGGCCTTCCGCTCGACGATAACGTAACTAAGTCTTCTGATGGATGATTGAACTTATCTGCATACAAAATATATTTATGTACATATATACCAAACTATATATATTTATACCGTAGTGTGGATAGATATGATATCTGTACACGACAAATAATCGTGAGTAATCCCAAGACGACGAATTCTGCGAACTGAGATAGCAAAATACGCTAGTGGCCGGCAATCAGCGCAGATTGTTGGGTAATCGAAGTCAATTGATATTTATAGATGCCATTAAGGTGATAGCTCTATCAAGATCCTGCATGTCGTACTATTGAGAAGGTCAAGTAAATTCAATTTAAAAGCATTTTATTGGGCGCCTTTTTAGTTAAGACTGGCAAACGAGCTCTTATCTCGTTCAGAAGATGGGCTGCTGGGGCTGTTCGGGTTTCTGCTCGGGTCTCTGCTCGGGTCTCTGCTCGGGTCTCTGCGCGGGTCTCTGCTCGGTCTGCTCGTCTGGCTTCTGCTCGGGTTTCTGTACCGGCTTCTCTTCAGGCTTCTGCTGTGCAATTTCCTTGATGTCCAGCTGCTGCAAGGCGACAGGTTCGCGCTGGTACGTCAGCTTCAGCAAGCAGGCATCGTAGTTGTTGGCCGCCTCAATGGACTTCACCTTGAGCTCGCTGACAGCGGACTTGATGCAATTGCTACGCTGTGCCGCAACGATGGTGGAGTTGGAGGCGAACTGCGACTGGGTCTGGTAGGCCAAAGAGTTGGACTCGTCCAGCAGCTGCAAATTCTTGTCGAACTGCAAACAGGTTGCAAGTGTTAGGTTGTGTTAGTGCGGTGAGCTCTCATCTTCTCTGGCAACTACTCACGTAGGACACGGTGCAGTTGATGAAGACCTGCTGGTCAGTTTCGTTCCGGCAAAGCTGCAGGTTCTTCTCCAGCGACAGCAGCTGGTTGCGGATGACGGTCACCGAGGAGTTACTGTTCTGGTTGTTGGAAATGGTGGTGCGGTTGGCGGCCTCCTCGCACTTGCTGGTCGCGTTGCTCAGCTCCTCGAGGTTCTTGTTGGTCGCATTGTTGTAGGCATTCAGGCAGGCAGACTCGCCGGGCGACAGGGCGCGCTCCTCGCGCATCGAGGCCATGACCATACGCAGCAGGCTCTGCTCGTCGGCGATGCGGGGCCACGCGCTGGCCTGTAATCAAATCAAGTGTTAACTGACAGCCGAAGGTGTGAGATACCAGGCTGGTGGCAGGTGCCAGTACTTACACCGAGCACTGTAACGGCCAGCAGTAAGACGCGTGTGATCAGTTGCATGTTTGCGAATTGAAATTAGGACTGGGTTCTGTTTCTGTTACTGTTTGCTTACTGCTTCATCCCAGCATCTTGTATGCTTTTATAGCTGCGAAATTGAGCTCGCTAATACTGCAGAATTTTCTGCAGCTCGCGATAAGATAGTCGACATACAAGGCAATTGCTAATTGACTTTCTGCAGTATGATAAACTGCTCTTGAGGGGGGGGCTAGATATCTCATAGTCTGTCGAGGTGTCTAAGGTTAGAGTGTCATGTACCTGGTGCGACGCACTAATCAGCGTGCCCGTGTCCCATTAGCTGCCTTATCGCACTCGCTGCGGTGTCTCTGTGTCTGCACGCTTATCTACCATATGATATAAGAATTTATTTTAAGATTCCAGTAAATGGCTGAATCACGGGAGTCAGCAGGCGACGAACTAAATTTACACTCGTGTCAATTAAAGCTATCACCTCAAGTGGCAATCGAAATGGTCGAGTATTTACAAGTATGAGCCATAAATTCACCGGGCTTTTCTTTGCGAGCTCTCGGCGTCAAGCGTCATTAAATATTCCCAAACATTTTCCCAGAATTGATAGGAAATCAACGTGGTTTCTGCTAAAATTTGATAATAAAGAAATCGTTTCCACGAATAATTCCTTATCACTCCTTATCATATCAAAAAAATGGTGGGTTATTTTTTGTTTAATTATATATCAGCTGATCTTGTTTACAGCTATCAAATTATGAATGAATGGGTTTCCGGAGCCCAAGGGTTCGTTATATATGGCGATGTTTACAGCGAGTTCAGTTGGGTTTTGTGAATTAGAGTTGAAAGTAGCTTAAGTCGTGTTTTAGTTAACGAACTTCAATGTTCTATGTTTCAGTTCATTTGCTACTCAAAGTCGTGCATCTCAAAATAACTTCATATTTGGTTTCCTTAGAACATTAGAAGGGTAGAACGGGTGAGTATGAAGATAATGGCTAAAATTGAGTTTCTTTAACTCTTAAAATCTTAAACTTATTTTCTTACTGCTAAGAAAATGATTTAAAGTCAGCAGCACATTAAATCCGCCAAATATACATGTATTCCCATTCAATCTGCCTCAAGTCGAATTAGCTATGCCAATTAAAAATTTCTGCCTGCTAGTTCGAGCTGCGAGGCAAGTAGGTTTACCCCTTTCAGCTCTTAGCCAACTGGCAAACAAAGCCGTGAAATTCAATTCATTTTTCATGGACGGGAGGCAGAAATTAGAATCAGTGCGAAGATTGCCAAGTGAAAGCTGGCAAAACAATTTTGAGAAGTGGCTGAATTCACAGTTGCCAACAAATTTATCACAACATGCCAGGGAACACGCACACCTACTCTCACACATGCACACACACACACACGGCAGTCACGTTGTCATATGTAGATGTGTGTGTCTCGATCCCATATATCATGCGACACACCAAACAAGATTTATAAGGTAGAACATTGTTGAGGCACCTCTAGAGAAATAATGTCGACGGCAGCCGAAAGAAAATGTATTTCGGGGCGGCATAACTCGAGCGATTAATCAAAAGTGTAAAGTGCAGACGGGGTGCAACTTCTCCAAGGCTGTGGCGAGGAAGCAGTGGAAGGCAGTTAGGCGAATAGACGTGCCTCGAGTGAGTTGGGGTGCAGCTTTCGCGAAGAAGCGGCTTAAGTTCGCGACGGCAACACAAATTAAGTCTTGAAGTTAGGCGAAAACCGCGAGCGTCACGCATTACGTGTTGGCTAATTTCCACTCCTGCCAGTGTTGCGAAAGTTGCTTGAACTGCTCGAGCTGCCTGCCAGTGCTTGAAGTGTGACACCTGCCCTTGCCGTTGTTTCGGCGCACAGAGGATTGTTGATTTTCAATGCCTCTCGCGCTTTTAATGACATCCATTGTCACCTTTTCAATTTCCCCTCAGTGCCGCCCGGTCGAGTGGGCGTCATGTAATGCCGGCTTGAAGTGTCATTTACACGCGCATTGTGGTGCTGCCACATCTGCCAGGGCCGTCGACAACTCCGTTTGCTTTTAAGTAGCTGTTAAGCATTTTCATTACACACGCCAAAATGCACAATGATTTATGCGCCGAACGGGACCTTCATCACGTGTGCGTTCTGCTGCGGATTAAATACCCTTTCCTCGCACACACCCACACTCACACACACACACACACGCACCCCATCAACTGCCTGTCCATGGCCTTCCCCTGCCCATTGCCAGCTGAGCCCTGCGCCAGTTTATCATTAAAAAATGGCATTTCATGCCGCATGCCTCACATGCCACGCGCAGTGTTGAGTGTTGCGCATTTCAAGACCAACAGCACTGACATTGCACATTGTTGCGCAATGTTTGCTGCGCCTCTCGTTGCTGCCTCAGCGTCGTTGTTGTTGCTGTTGCTGTTGCTGGCTGTGGGGTTTCGCCTTTGTTTACTGCAGCTTTGTATGCAAATAAATGGGCGGTCTAGACGGGCACGCACAATGGCAGTTTTAATTTGAAAAGTGCCTGCCAGAGCCCGCCTGCAGACGAGCTGCATGGCGCAACAGCAATAGCAACAGCAGCAATAACAACAACAGCAACAACAACAACAGCAACAACAACAACAGCAACAACAACAACACCAGCAACAGCAGCAGCAACATGTGCAACAACATGTGGAGAGCTGTGCAAAACCTTTTTGCAACAACCGCAAAACGACGCCCCGCATGAATGCGAGACGTGTCGACATTTGTGGCTAGAACTGAATTTAACAAATAGTTAACAATTAAAGTAAAAACAAAACAACGAAATTTAGTTGTTGTTTAACTGGGAATAGAAATTGAAGTTTTTAAAAGCATAAAAGCATTTTATTTAATTGCATTTTCATAGCTTAGAAGAGAAGAAGAATGGGAATTTTAGAAACAGTAACACGAGAGAGAGAGAGAGATAGAGAGAGAGAGAGACAGAGCGAAATTCAGATAGAGAGTCAAAAGGTAAAGTACACGAGAAACAAATACTTTCAAAATGGCGTTTTGAAAAGACCCGCGGACACACAAGCGGACAAGTGGACACTTGATATAATTAAAGACTAAAGTCTTTGCTGATAACGGAAAGTCGACTGCGACTATCTAGTAGAGCTGCGGCTCTTGATAATAATAGATTAATTAATGACAAATCAGAAGGCGAAACATTTGTTGCGATTAGATTGGCCGAGACGCACATTAGGGGAGTACAGTTAATTAGACCATTCAATGCAATTGAGAGCGAAAGTTTCTTCCAGATTTGTTGAGTTGAATTGAAGGGGTTCAGTAATCAAAAGCGGGCAGTATAGACACACTTCAAAATCAATTCTCAGAAATTTATAAAAAGCGAAATTGATGAAAAGCAGAAATTCAGTTTGTCTAAAATTCGTATATTTAAATTCAATTGCGCATTAAGTTCGCTCGAAAAAGCAAAACCATTTAAGGGAATCATTATTCAATTTTCTTTGTCCATTTGCAAACATTTATAAAACATATTTTAGCGGTTTTATTTAGAGTTTCTCTCTTTGTTTTTTGTTATTTTTTTTTGCTGTTCTTGTTTATTACATGCGCTAATGCAACGACATTGACTTTTCACTTTTTCCCCTTTGCTCGCCGGCAGGTTTTCGCAGGTTTTTCCATTGTGACTGCATCCTTGCAAGTTCCTGCCGCTCGCCAAATTGAAATTCATAATGAGTTTTTTATGCAAATTCCGCCCGCGCCCGCGGCGTTCGCGTGTAAAACTTTTGACTGTCACATTTTATTTCATTGTAAATTATTTCTATACTATGCGAGTTTTTTGTGCAGTGCAGCCTCCAAAAAAAAAGAGCAGCAAATGTCAGTGCGTCTGGACAGACAGATACCCTGTACAAGTGGCTTATGGCTTAAGCTGTCGGTAGTTAAAGCATTTTGGATATTAAATTATTAACAACAAATATTGTTTTGCCTCCATCAAAAGGTATATACGGTCTGTGTAAATTTATGTATGGAAAATATATAGGCATGACAAGCAGGAGAAAAACGTGATATCAGACGAATTCAATGAAGTAAGACTTCATTGTTATTTAATTCTCTAACTCCATGCCGTTGACCTTGTACACAATTTGTGCAGGGTATTCGAAAAATACAAAACAAAACATTGAAAATGTGTAACTTGTGTCGCAGTTTTTGCTCTGCTTCTTGTTTCGCTTTTTTGTAGAAGTTTTTCATGTTGTTGTTGTTGTTGTTTTGGTTGTTGTCCGCACGCAACTTTGTGCCGAGTTGTAACGGGATTGTTATATGTTAATTCAATTCAGCATTTTGCGTGCCGTGTTGCATGTTTTTGTAAATAGTTACACAATGCGCCACATGTGCAGATTTCCGAAAAACTTGCCTAACCCAACCGATGCGCTAAACAATTTCCAAAGGTTGAGCCAAAGAGCTCGCATTTGATTTTGCCACCACAAACAACAACAAATGCGCGCCGCACACACACACACACACACAGACACCCGCACACACAGCGTTTTGTGGCCTAATGGCAAAACGGCATTTGAATTTAGATTTAATCCGATTGTAAAATGTGATTTAAATTTACCAATGGGGAAACCTTGGCGAGCGCGGCCAAGAGCAGGGCAAGGGGCAACTGAAAATGAGATTTGCATTTGAAAGCGCGGCGTTTTTATGCGAGTTGCGTTCGGGAAATTTATTAAAGCTTTCATTGCACGTTGGGGAGCTGGAGCGCCGGAGCTGTAGCTGGAACTGGAACTAGAAGCCGTTTCTATGGCCGCTCCTCACAATGGCCTTTGTGTGCGTCGCGCAGATTTACAGTTGGAGTTTATGGAGTTTACAGTTGATTTTGCAGCCGGGATAAGAACTGTATTAGGTTTTTAGTGCGCAGCTTTTGTTACATATTAAAGCGTACGCAGAGCGTCTGTCCGTCGGCTTAGCCAGTCGGCTCGCACGCGCTTTAATCAAGTTAAATGGTTCGCGAGAGGCCGCCTGCATCCGACTGGGCTGTGGAGCAGCTAAGAGCAATTAAAGTCCATTAACCACATGATGCGTTTTGCACTTAAACCAATGAATGCACACACAGATACATGTACGCACACGCACATGCACACGCATGCAGCTGGCACCCATGTGTGTGCAATCAGCGCAGCTTTGCGACGCGAATGCCGAACCTGAAACTACGGCACGGCAGCACGCAGAATCCGCATCCGGATCCGTTTCCGGCGAACGTCCAGCCACGTAGAGGAAACGCTCTGTGCGTGCCTCTCGCTCTCAATCCCATTGGAAATCCCATTGCTCCGCCCCTCCTCTCGAACCTCTCCTCGCGTGACGTTGTCGCCGCTGCTGCGTGTGTGTCGCTAGCTGACCATTGCGTCAGGTTAGCGGACACGTGTGCATCCCAATGAAAACTAATTAGGCCGCTCTCGTCTGGTCAGGTCTGGTCGGAACTGGCCAGGTTTGGTCTGTTGACATTGGCCACATCGTCAACTGCAGTTGTGTGCATGTGTAAGCGGCTCCAGGCTGATGATTTTCACTCTTTATTTTTCCAATACCCAATCATTTTTTGACAGCTGCAAGGTATATCGACACAAGGGGAAATTGTTTGGCGAGAATAGAAAATCAGCTCTTAGATTAGACGATGATTAGAATACACTAATATATTTTTTTTTATAATTTTAATGCTTTAAATTCAATAAGAAGTAAATTGGGCTAAAAACTTATTCTCAGAAAGCTTTAATGCGCTTTATAAAAGCTTTTCATTAAGCTCGTAAAATTGAGATCAGCAAGCTGAATTATATTACATTTAAAGGACTTAATTAGAAACATAATTGATTTATAGTATGAGGCATAGTTTCATCAAAGCTTTCATGTGCTTTCGATAATATTTGAAAGCTGTTAATTGTTGTTCAGCTCAGTATTATTTTCATCTGAGCTTTAATGTGCTTGCAAAGCTCTCGAACTATTAGATTATGATGCCTATATTCATTTGATATAACTGTCTCCATACAGCTACGCTACTCAGCACTCTTCACTGAGTATACCCTAGTCAAGATACCCAACTCTTCACACGATGTTCATTTGGTTTAGATGATGCTCATCGGGGCCCAAGCTGTGGTCACAAATGCACAAGTATAACCCGGCAAATGTCGTAACTGTTGCTGTCATTTTGTGTGGCAAGATGCAACTGTTGCTGCTGCTACAGCTGCTGCTGCTGCTGCTGCTGTCATTGGCTACGACTACGACATATCGGATAGAATTCTGAGCTCATGTGCAACAGGATGGGGGAGGGGGGAAGGGGGAAGGGGGAAGGGTGGAAACCCATTTGAGCTGCGTTCAACGGCAACTTCGACCTTTAGCACTGATTTTGACAAGTGTCACAGCAGGTTGCTGCGAGCTGCGTCTGCTTTCTTGGGTTGCTGCTGGTGCCGAAAAATGTTAAATGTTCTTTTAACTGACACACAAGGAATTTAATTTATTTTCGGGCAAAGGCAAACACAGCGACAGATGTCAAATTAGCTGCCTAATAAACACACACGTGTGTGTCCTTTTTTCCCATGTTATCAGATGCCTTCAAGCGAGCATGCGAGTGAGGTTGGCGGTTGGAGAGAGGAGAGCGGGAAACCCGGCAATAAATTTGCATTCTGCTGGAGAATTTCGCTTACTCCGACGAGTTTACCTGGGCAACCATGCCATCGATATTGGCCGGCTAATTGCATTGTTTCACTTGTGGAGCGGTAACTAAGCCAAGTAACTAGAGGCAACTAAGCGCTGCAATATGAAACTCCAGCATCGGTGTGTGTGTGTGTGTGTGTGGGTGTGGGTATCGCTCGAGTTAGTCGTAATGAAGCGGCTTAAGCGGATATAAACCGAGCCATAAGCCAGCTTTAGAGTTTTAATTTAAAAGTTTTGCACTCTGCCAAAAGGCAGGCGGCAACGACAAGAACAACGAACGAGAATGAGAACGAGAATGAGAGCGACAACAAAGGGTGGAAGAACGACAACAACGTAATGCAATCAGCAAACAAAAGGCAACTGCCAACTGGCAACTGGCAACTGGCGACCGGAGGCAGCCGAAGCTTCGAAGCAGGAATCGAATCGCGGTGCATGCAACTCAACTGAAATCATCAGCTTCATCTTTCCATTGTGTGAGCGACTGCAGTCGCTGCTTGAGCGCGGATTATGTCGTAAATTGCAGCATTTGGACATTCGCAAGGTGCCTGTGTGGGCAGGGGGAGTGTCATTGTCAGTGCCAGGCGGCCGAGATTGGGCCATAACCATGGCCATAACCAAAGTTGCAGAGCCACACTCAAGGGTATAATTAACAAGATATCAGGCAAAGGCAAAGGCATGCAATTTTCGCGCTTTCTGTCGAGCCGCGTGTGTGTGGGTATGTGAGTGTCTGTGTGTGTGTGTGGCAGGTAGCTACGGCAGCTTTTTAAATTAAATCACAGAATTATGGGCCATAATTGGCCGTCGGGCGTCGCAGATATTGTCTCTGTGTGCCTGTGTAAAAATAATTAACGAGTTCGCTCTGAAATGCATTCCACGCAGTGAAAATCAATGCACGAAGAGATAAGGGGATAGAGGAGAGCGGAGAGCGGGGGATCGGCTGTCAACTTAAGCAAGCGATTTATGCGCCATTCCCGTGGCATTGTGTCGTTTTCGAGTCTTTTGTTGCGCATACGCCACGTTGACCGGCCAAGGCAACCATTTACACTTGTAATTACGCGTGTGTAATGAAAGTCCCTTCCTCTCCTTCAGCCCTGCCCCATCAAATGTAACTTTTGAGTTAACCAGACAAAAGCATAAAGAAAGAGTGGAGTTTATTGGAGTTTAATCTTTTGTGCAGTGCTTTGCCAACTTCCCACTTAAGTTTCTTGCGCCTAAATATTTCAATAAACTTTGCGCAGCCGAACTTGGCTATCTACTTAGCCGGCGGGGAAGGGGAGGTGAAGGGTAGGCGACCGGGCTAAGTTAGGCGGGGTTAAATAAAAAGGAAAATCGATGCCAAATGCCGAGCGAAAAAAAGAAGGAATCTAATTTCAATGTTTTAAGTCAGGCCACGACCGCCTTTCCAATATAAATAATCGGCAAAAATTACAATAAAAATCAATTTCCATATTCAATTTGGCTAAGTGGCGCCCACACACACACACACACAAACTCACACACACTCACCGACAGACAAACTTTGACAACGGCTGAAAAATGAAAATGAGCTTGCATACTGTGCGTGTGTGTGTGTGTGTGAAAAAAGTATGGAAAAGTGCTGCGCTGCTATTTTCAGCTGGTCATTTTGACAGCAGCAGTGTAGAGTCGGAGTGGAGCGGGGGGGAGCGAGCGGGACAAGCTCTATAAATAATACGCAGATTTCTGTGCTGGTTCTAAATGAAGTTTAACTATTGCCAGTTCGTCAACGTCAGCAATTTAGAAGCCATAGCCATGCAATTTCACTTGACTGTAGCTCATTTATGTGTTTAGCACATTTGCCGGCCACCAGGCCGAGGGGGCAGAGCGGCAGCGGGGAAATTGTAAGGGACAACGACAGCGACATTGTGTGACACATTTCCATTTCGGGTGGAAAGCGTTTTGCCCGAGAATTTCTTCATTCCTCGCCTTGTGTCGGGACTGCTTTTATTTACTGCGGCTCCTCAGCACAACGGAGAACAGAGAACTGAGAGTGGAGAAAGCAGAATGGTACAGAGAACAGAGAACTGAGCTGAGCGCAACAAAAGGCGAGACGAAAGTGAAAAGCACAAGAAATGTTTACCAGAAAATAGTGCAAAGTTTTCCTTTTCTTGCTGGTTGTTGTTATTGTTATTGCTGCCTCGCATTTCTTATTTCTTTTCACTTTGTTTCTTTTGAGTGAAAAATACCAGCACGTTAAATTGAATTTAACGTGAAATGCAATGAAACGTAATGAAATTTTCGCTGTCAGTCGTCAGGATCTCAAATGAATGAAACAAGACTCCGGCCGAGTCGCAGCCGCAGCGAAACTCTATTGAGTACGCCGGGAATTATGCTGAGCAAGCAGAGAAATGAAAAAGACAGAGAGAGAGAGAGAGAGATGCAGGAACCAAATTATCATGCTACCTAACATAAACTAACTGCAGAGTGCTCTAGCTGAAGGATTCGATTTGATTCGATGCGGAGCGATTCGAAACGAATCGAATATTTATTGCCTTTATTAGCGAGTCGATTGAAAAATTTACTGCGCTCGAAATTCTATCCGGAACGCTTCAATTCACTCGCCGGCTGGCAGCGAGGCGCAGAAATGCTTGTACTCGAGCAGGAACAGAACAAGAAACATACTCAAACACACACACACACAGACTTGCAGACATCGACAGCGAGTCGACAGTGAGTCGACAGCGGGTCGACTGTGATGTGAAGGACTCTCTGTCTCTCTCTCTCTCTATCTCTTGTTCTCGCTCTCCACAACTTAAGACTGCCAACAATTCATCTTGCTGCCAGCGAATTTCTCACGCAACGTTTTCACTTTATTTTCCCCGGCAATTTTTGGCATGCAGCGAAAGGTGGCACTGTATGAAATTCGCTCAATTGGCAGTTGGCTGCAGCTTGTTTTTCTCCACATTTCACTTCCAATTGCCACTTTCTCCTGCCCTGCGCCTTCTCACTGGCCATTCTCCCTACGTATGTCAGTGTGTGTTTATGTGTGTGTGTGTGTGTGTGCACTTTTCCCCTTCCATTTACCGCCTTTTTCTGTTATTCTTGTTAAGCATTTTGTTATTGTTTACTTTACATTGGCCTTTGTGTTGTATTTGTTTTCAATTTCAGTAGCAGCAGCAGCAGCATCAGCAGCAGCATCAGCAGCAGCTCTGCTCTCTCAACTGTTCTCGACTGTTTTCTCCTTTCGACAGCTCCACACTTTTCAGACCAGAGCAAAGTGTACTCAACAATTGCCACGTGGCGTATACGTAATCAGGCAATTCCCAACCTGCAGCTGCAGTTTCGGTTTAATACCCTTGATCGGAATAAATGTGAGCGGAGAGCACAGGGTATGCACGAAGAAAAAGCTGTGGATATATATTTATATTTATTTAGTAACACAATTAAATTTATATGAAAATCACTCGTTCTTAAAATAATTATTATTAATTAAATATTATTATTTTTAAAACATTTTCATAGTCAGTTTCTTAGTACAGCAAACCTCATAGTTGTATTGCTTTTATCTTGTTCTATTAGCTTACACGTTTGCTTTTTATCGAAATGCTCGCAGCATTTTTTCCCACGCTTTTCAAAGCAAATACGATTTTTGCAATCATAAGTCGCATGTAATTGCCCCAATAAACGCTGTAAGTACTCGTCGAGCATATTTGAAAGCAGATTTCATTCGTTGTTGGTGTTCACTTCCAATCTTGACCAATTGTGGAAGTTCTGAATGCAAATGAGCGAGCAGGGAAACAATTATTGCAGCAATATCCAAAAATTGCTATGACTTTTGCTCTATTCGATGATGATGTCCATGGACCTGAACTCAAATAACTTAAGTCTAGACCCAGTTTATATTTTTAGAAACTTGTTAAGGCGTTAGTAAAATAAATAGAATATGTTAGAATTATTTATGGAGCACTTCTTCTTCTGCTCATTACTTCCCTCAAGAGCCTGCTAATTATTGCTCAATTACGAAAAGATGATAACGTCGACTGTTAATTGAATGTTTTACAGCACTTGCCGAAAAGCAAAGAAAATCTTGTGAAAATATTTAACAAGCAACTTTGCACAAGTTTTTAACGAAAAATTCGATGGAAAAACAACATAAGTTTCGGCTCGTTAGTCGACTGACTTGTAATGGGATCTGCGTAATGTGGCCAAACTTTCTGCCAAAGTTGTGCTGACTGAGGTAAGGGTATGCGACTCAACAACAACAACAACAACAACAATTGGAGCAGCAACAACGACAAACACAGCTGATACGGCGGGCCGACAGGCACATTAACAAGCCGACAGGCAGCTGGCAGACAAATAAACAGACTCGAGCGCCAGACAAATGCACACTTCAGATCTGAGCCGAACGCGCCTGCCACCCCGCTCCAGCGACTGCAATTGTAGTTGTAAGCACGCTGTGTGTATGAGTGGGTGTAGCCGTACAGCTGCTTATGCTGTGTCATCGTAGACATTTCCATGCGATCGTAAAAAATACTTTGTGCGAATGGCATTGCGATTGCGAATATGCCAGTGTCCCGTGTCGTATACTATTGTAGTATTTCCGGTGCGCCTGCTTGTGTGTGGTGTATGTGTGTTTACCTAATTACGCTCCGGAAATAAAACGTTGACTGATTGTGCCAATAAATGAAAATAATGACGTACCATTGACTGCAAACTCGCCAAGCGACGGAAGCAACAAAACGGACAAACGCTTGGCCTGCCCTGGCGTCAACTCATCTCATCTCAGCTCCTTCGTTGGCCAACAAACTTTTGCCCGCACAATGCCGGCTGCCGGCTGTCTCCGCGTCCCCTGCCGTCCCTGCCTTGGCCGTCGTCAAGCTGGCCATCATGCAGTGTAACTTTTGTGCTGTCGGCCTTTGGCTCCGTTAAAACAGAAACTCTTGACGAGTTTATTTCCTTCGCAGCGCTAACTGATTGTCTGTGATTTTCTTGTTTTTAGATAATGAAAGCACACACACACACACACACACACACACACGCACACAAGCATACAGATTATGTGCTTGTGTGGTGGCTACATAAAAGTAAAAGTCGGCCAGAATGTAACTTTTTATGTGCTTCGGCATCGGCCTCGAAATTGTGGCCCATTTATTTAGCAATGGCCAAAAAATTAACGTTTGCTCGACTCGAGCGGCTGCTGCTGCCGCTAGTGGTTTGAGGCCGGAGCGATGGCAAAACAAATGATGTATCAGCATGCAGCAGATTTATAAAGACAACAGCAGGCAGCTCTGCCCCATTCCCTGTTTTCCCCTTGCCAGCGTTTACCTTCGGCAAATGCTTTTAATTTTTCAGCCACGTCTAAACTGTGTCAATTTGTTGGCCAATGCAGCTGTATGCAAAACGCTCGCTTTGGCAGCCCCAAAAAGTATGCTAAGCATTTGGCTATTTACCCAAAGCTCCAGACTATGCGTGTTTGCCTACATCCCCCACCACTAGAAGGGGCAGAAGCTATTGTAGTTTAACTTAGTGTGGCACCAGGAAAGTATGAAGAGGAGCGGGGTGTGAGCAGACAGGGGAACTTTGGAAAAACTTGGCCCTTTACTAATTTCAGCACAATAACCCAAATTAAAGCGGTTTTTGGGGTTTGTTTGCAGCTGTCGAAACACGAGACTCGCGCGCGCTGCACGAAGCGAGAGAGAGCCGGAAACGAGAGGCAGCCCGACGTCGTGTTTATGGCAACGTGCACTGCGCACAAGCGCACAAGCGCGCAGCTCGCGAGAGCCGATATAAGAGAGCGTATAGTCTGAGATAGAGAGAGAGAGAGAGAGAGTCGGGTTTGGTGTGAGCACGAGGGCGCTCGCAATGTTTGCTATAAAAATGTAACAGCTGTTTTTATTGAACTCGAACGCAGCATCAATTAAGTCGAGTCAATAAGCAAACAAACCGAGCAGCATCAACTCATGAGCTGCTTGTCAGCGAAATCGACTCTCGGGCTCAAGTGATGTTTCCTATTTTTTTCCCCAATAAAAACGGCTTACAGGTTTTAAGCATAAATTGTATTTTTTAATCCAATTAAAAGAAAAAATCAAAAAATAGTAAAAAATGTTTTTAAAAAAGTTTTTTTATTATGTTATATTTGTTTGTAAAAATATTAAGCTATAAAATGTATTTTAAATGTAAATAACACATTATAATAAATTTTGTTTGTCTACAATTATTTTTAATTATTTAGATAGATATTTTTTCAGTTTGATTGTGCAAAAATGTTTAAAATTTTGTCAAAATATTTTCGGATTTTTACTTTTGTATTTCTAACCAAATAAATATTTTTATTTATTTTAGCGTAAACTATTTTTTTTTAAAGGAATCCGTGTAAAAATTATTTTTTTGAGCTCTGCTATTAAATGTTTGAAATAATTATAGTTATAACAGTACAAAATTTATGCTTATAAATATTTATTTAAAAAAAATGCAAACTGTTATTTTAATTAAAAACGAATTACAATATGGAGTTTCAAGTTTTAAGCCCGTTGTCAGGAGGCGAACGAGTAAATACAGCGTGCTTTATCAGATGCTTGTCAGACTTATCCTCCATGGACCAATTTCACGCACTTCGAGCGCAACGAAGTGGAGCTGCCATAAACCGAGCGGGCAACAGAGAGAAAGAGAGAGAGCGGGAGTAGGTGAAAGAGAGCGCGAGAGCGCGCTGTCGTTGCGCGCTGCCTCTGCTGGCGTCGCTGCCTGTGCAGACGCTGGCTATGCTGGGCATTGTGATGTTTGCTGCTGCTGCTGCTGCTGCTGCTGCTGGCGCGTCGCTCGTGTCGTCATCGGCATCACCAGCGCCAGTCGCCTGCGAAAGCGTTAAGTAAACAGACAAGCGTCGTCCGAGCATGCCAAAGCAGCGCCAGCAGCAGCCGGAGCAGGGCGCCGAAGTTTGCAAGCGTCGCCAACGACAACCACAAAAGCAGCAGCAGCAGTGGCAGCACCAGCGGCAGCAAGTCGAATCGTGTCGAATTCAGTCGCTTCAGCAGTAAAAGTGACGCAGCTGCCGGCAGCGACGCAAGCAGCGACGCCTTTAATCGGTTGTACGCCGCCGCCTGCTTGCCACATCCTTTGACGCCGCGTGCAGTCAGTTAATTTCTGACCACAGCGGCAGCGCGTTGCGTCCGCTCCTCCGTGTGCGACTGACTTCCTGCTACCATTATTGTTGGCGTTGTACTTGCTTCTGCTCTTCGTGTTGCGTCTGATCAGAGGCGGCGAGTGTTGACAACGTGGCGTGTACGCAATGTGAATGCAGTTGACTTTGTTGATGTGCGAAATTATCCGGAAATGGACTAGAGGCGAGTGTGTCAGTGAGTGTCAGGGGCCAGGGCAATGTAAGTGTGTTGCAAGTGGCATATGGCAGCTGCCCCGTGCAAGCGAGCGCCAAATAAACTGGTAAATGTGACTGTTCAGAAGCCAGGCAGAAAGTGAAGTTTGTGCAAGAAACTTAAAGGAGTTTACCAAAGTGCAGTGCGAAAGGACGCGGGCGAATGCAAATCAGAGTCGCTCGAAATCGAAGCAGAGCACTCAACTGTGTTGCAAGTACTTTAAAACAACTTAATTTGCAACAAAAAGCGACAATTCAATTACATACGAAGACACAGCAGAGGCGGAGCTGGCAACATCAAGCATACGCCGCGTGTGCGCAAATTGTGCGGAAAATGTCAGTGGGAAATGTCAGAGTGAAATTGCAGTGACAAAGGAATTGAATTTAACATTGATAAATTGATTTACGTATGCAAAACAATTGAAAGCAAAATATAAAAAATAACTACATCGACAGCCACAAAAGAGACGGCGACGACGACGGCGACGGCGAAAAGAAACAAAGACAGCAAAATGCCGGCTTCAAGTGGATTATATCGCATTAAGCACGGGCGTGTCCTTGGCGGCGTGCAAAAAACCTCGGCATTCATTTTTATAGCGTACATTGCGGCATGCAGTATTTGCGGTAAGTCAAACACACACACACACATCCTTACCCCCATAAATGTTTGATTTTGACGCATTTCTCAATGAAAACAAAAGAAATGCAGAGAAAAACAGAAAATTCAATTCCGTTCGATTTATATTCATGCCAATTATGACATATCAAATTTTCATTGCGTTTGTCCCATTGAGCACGCGCTGGAAATCGAAATGCATACGCATAATTAAATTCCACCAGAATATTCAAACCCTACGAAAGCGCGTAATGCAAAATTGGTTTATTAATACGACAGATTATCGCGCAAGGAGAGCGTAAAAATTACATTGAATTCTTCAGAAATCTGTAAATAAGGTTGATGAGATTATTAAATATTTTCATTTGAACTTTTTTATTATTAAGTGAATGTTAACATTTCCGCAGAATTCATCTCAATTGAAGCTTGGCGGATTTCGATTATTACTTAAGCAAGAAAAAACATATGCATGAATAAAGTGCACAAATTTTTTATATTTTGAAAACCAGTTGGACTTTTTTTGAATTCAAGCAAAAAATGTATACAACTTGAAAAGATTTTTTATTTCTTAATCCTATTTCAAAGCCAAATTTTAACTTAAAAAACACAGTGAATTTCAGTGACAAACGTGTATATTAATGTATCAAAATAAAATACGTGATTTCAAAATTTCCTTTTACGATTTTTCCAAATTCAATATTATCTGAAACGTTTTCAAAATGATTTTGACAAATGATCGGGCTTCCGACTTGGCATCGATTTGGGGTTTTGAATAAATTGGTAATAAATAATAATATGCAATTTGTCAATAAATAATAAATGGTTTTATCAAGATTGAAATAAAAAAATGATTTGCAATAAATGTTTATTTTTTAATTTACTCGGCACTGAGCTGCACAGTTGAACTCTCCACAGTCATATCAAATTAACAATTGGACTCTTTTTAACTTGGACAGACATAGTTTTATCCGTTTTTATTACATATACGAGAAAGACTTTGACAGTGTACACCCTTTTGCGCGGGGAAGGGAAGGCAGGAAGAGGAGGAGTAGGAGGCAATATGAGCAGCTCGTAAATGTGTTACATTTTATTGGCAATGTCGCTTGCTGACAGGTCAGCGATGGCGCGGAAATCGTGCATCACTTGTCATTGACTGACAGAACAACACGAGCAGCAGCAGCAGCAACAACAGCAACACCAATGGGGAGAACAAGGAGAGCAAAAACAACAATAGAAGAAACTGCAAAGCGAACACGAATGCGAACACTTGTCTGCAGGGCAAACTGTTTGCTCCAGAGCCGTTGCTGCTGTCGCCTCTGCTGCTGCTGCCGCTGCCGCTGCCGCTGCTGTTGGCAATTTGTCAAGCAATCAACAAAGCCAGAAATTGCCCCCAGCTTGTGGAGTCGAGCGGCGGCCAAGCAAGGGGCGTGGCAGAAGAGGCAGGAACGCAGAGCGGGGAGGCGGGCAGGCGGGCTGGAATAGCCCCAAGGTGGCACCGCTTTGCGCTTGAGCCATGCGAACGTTTGTTGCCAAATCATTGAAACAAATAAAAGCAAAGTGCAAAAAACCAACCGATCAAAGGGCTCGCATGTGTGTGAGTGAGTGTGTGGTTGTGTGTAGTCTGTGTGTGTGTGTGCTGGCTGGCCCTCAGAATAACTGGAGCACTTGGTGGCGGCGCATCTAGAGCTCTATGTGGCACATTTGTGCGTGCACAGCGCACAGCTCACACACACACACACAGAACTCACACTGCACACCTCGCCCCTCCTCCGGGCTGAGAAACGGTCTGTGAAATCGTCAAATAAACCGACCCAGTTGCTGGCCCTGGAGCTGTGCACTTCTGGCACATCTAGCACATCCATTGTTGCATGTTATGCCAACTTATGTAGCCTGCTTTTTGGGTTACACACACTAGCGCACAGTCGCATACCCACACACACTAGCACACACTTCAACTGTCACTGTCAATGTTGTAATGAAAAATTCACAGAGAGCGAGCAACAAAAAACCCAATGCCCCATAGAGAGACACAGAGCGAGAGACTGAGAGAGAAATAAGCAAACAAAGCAAACAGGACAAGGGCTTAGTTCTTAAATAAAAACAATTTTGTGCTGTGCCCGCCGCTTTCCACGATATTCGGATTTGCGTACATGAGGATATTTGGAGCACATTAATATTTAGGGGAGCGACGCGCTCCCAAATCAATATTTATGTGTGCATGTCAGACCCGAGAGCTTGGGGATTTGATTTGAAGGGCAACGCGGATCGGGTTGAGTCTCTCTGGCTCATAACTCTTTTTTTTTTTGCAATTTAAATGCACTTTCATGCGGCTCAAATGCAAGCATGATTTAGACTGAATCAATAAATATATAAACACCCATTGAAATTGTCAAATGAAATATGCAAATGCTCTGGAGATTCTGATTGATTTTCACTATAAATAATTAAAAAGCTGGCGCTCTAAACCGGTCACACCCAATAGCTTAAAGCAGCATGATTGCGTAATTGTTGCAAATTAAATTTAACATTAATTGGCCAGCGCAATGGATAAATATTTTGCAAAATTTTATTGTTAATGACATCAAATAAATATTGATTTTAGCATGTCAATAATTTTATAAAATATTTAATTTACGGCTATGCAGTTCTTAATATTTTCAAAAACTTTAAGGAAGTCTACAAGTAATTTTTCCCCTTCCCTCTTGCATGTGCCGTCATTGAAAACATTGAAATTTCAACTCGATTTTTCATTGGATAAGCACAGCTTGTGGGATTTCTGTCAAAAAAACCACGCGAAATCCGCTTGACGTCCGTGATACGCTGCAATTAGCTGGCTACTTTGTGGCAAATCCGGTTAATTGGACGGAGGTCGCAAGTGGCAGGGTGCAGGGCGCAGGGCACTGGACACTGGGCGTTGGGCGCATTTGATTGGCCCGGCTAAAATGCGCTAATTGCCAAGACCGACAGAGCCCCGGGGGCGTATGCTTAACGCACGCGGCGATTTAATTGATGATTTAATTGAAAATGTCAAATAAAAGCAAAAAGCAATTCCACAAGCGCATTACCTTAATGGCATCAACCGAGGCGTGTGTGAGAGACCAAGTATGTGTGTGTGAGAGAGTGGGTATGTGTGTGTGCGTGAGTGTATGCATGTGAAGCAAGCCAACACACACGTTGCACGTACTTCAATATTTCTTCATCTCGAGCGTAATAATTTTAAATAAACTCAAGTCGTCCTGTCAGCGAACCACGCCCTCCGCCCTTGGCCAACGCTTTGCCAGAGCGCCCCGCGTTCACATCGCTCACGTCGACGTCGTGGAAATGGGTTGAGTTTGAGCCTCTGCTCGGGTCAAGGCCTACAAGCCGAGCCACATGCTCGTACTCGCACACACAGCGCGTTGGCAAGCATAATTTAATAGCAACATGCTCACGCATACACACACGCACACACACACACACACACACTTGCAGGGAGCGCTGTGGCAACGAGCAACTGCAACAGAGCCATAAAGCTCACCTGTTACAAATGCAACGACACGTGGGCGTTGCTGCGGCCATGGCAGCCATAATAATCAGCACAAAAACTAATGGTCGCACACGCACACATCACATTCGCACACACACACACACACACACCCACACCCACACCCACACACACACACACATGTACACTCTCAGCCTGGCACATGAGCACTCCGTGTGGCTGGGACCTGCACGGGGCTGAGTCTGCACTTTCGCCTGCATTTCGATGGGCGCTGAAAGCACGTAAATTCCACATAATTCAGAAGCGGCGCCACCTTTTTGGCAATCTCAATGCGAATGCGGATACGGATGCGGATGGGGATTGAGATTGCGGATGCGAAGTTGC
The DNA here is from genome assembly GCA_035046045.1 of Zaprionus bogoriensis. NCBI lineage: Eukaryota > Metazoa > Arthropoda > Insecta > Diptera > Drosophilidae > Zaprionus > Zaprionus bogoriensis. The sequence continues at coordinate 2,256,613 of JAWNOI010000066.1, read as the reverse complement.
TGCGCAAAACTTGCTGCAAGGCTAGAAGACGGTCGCAGGGCATAGGGGCGGACTGAAAATTATGATAGATAGTTTTTGATTTCCAAATGGATATCTTTTAAGCTAATTTTCCCATATCGCTGTTGTTATTATGGCCAGAGTTATGATACTTAATAAATAGCTACGCTTTTTGACCATGAATCCAGGATTAATGTAATAAATATTAAATTGAAAACTGAATAAGTTGTAGGTTTGTAGGTTCTTCTTACTAAAAATTAAAACTGTATAGAAAGGAGCTCAATTTCTATCATCTAGCATATTAGATCCTTTGATCAGTGTTGTTCTTCATATATATTTTCATATCTCACCTACGACTCTATGTTATATTAAAGCTTCTTAGCATAATTATTGTAATTATTATCCCAATCGAAGTGTTATAGATCAAAAAAGTCTATCTAAAATATCTGTACTTAAATAATTCACATTCTCGCATTCTATCCTTGCAAAAATATACAGTGTGCAATCCTACTGGATTATAGGGTATCATTTAACCTTATATGCGCCCTTTTCCATGCAAATATAATGCCTAATATATCTAATACTTATGCCAATTTATTCGCATTGAAGTCCTTGCTGCGGCTTCGGGCTCAGCTGCTGCTGCTGCTGCTGTCGCTGAAGATAGAAGCGAACTTTTGTGGTTTTGCGCAAATCATGCAAATCCATTTAAGACAAGCAAAGAGTCAACTTACCTGGCTGACAGGTACTTCAACTTGGCCTGCTTATCGTATATGCAAATGATTTTCTGATTTACCTAACATGCTGCTGCTGCCGCTGCTGCTGCTTCCTCTTTTACCTCCGCTGTTACTTCACTTCTTCTCTGTCTTCTTCTTTCGCTTTCGCTTCTTTTGGGGTCAAACTCTGGGCAGAACCGCCAAAGTTGCGCATCATCGCAATAAGGTGATGATGATGATGATGATGATGGCACTGAGGCTGCTCCAGCCGAACCCCAATGAGGATGCTGATGATGATGTTGTGCATGGCAGTGCGACGGGTTGCTCGACCCTTTCGCTAACGAGCTGTTGTGCGGACAACTTTGACAAGTGGCTGTTGCAGCAGGGCCCGCCCAGATTCCCCGCCTCCCTCACTTTGATTCCCTAATTCAGAAGCAGGCGCAGGAGCAGGCGTTGAGCCTCTCGGGATGCCACTTTATTTGCGCAATTAATTTGAGTGAAATGCGCGCCTGATTTCATTTGTGTGTGTTTCGTGTCACTTTTGACGTTCCGCCTGTGCCTTAAAGTTAAATGCGACACACAGACAGACAGACTGAGAGTTGGACGGACGGACTGACGTAGAGACAGGCTGAGCTGAGCTGAGAGCAAAATCCCGCTGACACAATTTCATTACGAAAGTTGTCAGTGAGAAGCGAAAAGTACGCCGAAAAGCAGCGTAGAGGAGGAGCAGGCGAAGTGAATTTGCCTATCATTTGTCTCAACGGCAACTCGAAACTGGAGAGTCGCTTTGGGATGGGCCTGGGATGGGCTGGCACTGCGCAGCTCGCAGCTTGCAACACGCGCCGCGCAGAGCTCGCAACTGGCAGAAATTGAAACTTTTCAAAAGCAATTGCTTGAATTTCAAGTAAAAACTTTCTGGTTTTGCCTTTTTCTTGGCCAACTTTTTTTTTTGTATCCTCTGCCAGCTATACGCAGTACTTTATTTGGGGTTTGGTGTGCGTGTGTGAGAGTGCGTACGAGTGTGTATATATACTAAGTAATTGGGCGTTGAGGCAACTGGAGCAAACCGTCTGCGTTTTAAATGCCAACGAGCACATTGACGCCAAAATGCAAAGCTAAAAGCCAAATGGCGACACAGCTCGTTCGCCTGCTCTTGAGCAACTCCAGCTGGAGCAACTGCAGCAGGACCAACTCCAGTGGTGGCCGTCAGGATAACGTATTGCATGCTGCAACAATTCTCGGAAATTGAAATTATGTTGCATGCTGCAAAGCTCTGCCAGAGACATATGCCTTCTACTTTGTCTCCTCCTGCCTGCAGTCAGCAGCCTGTCGTACCTCGTCGAGTACTTTGTACGTGGATTAAACGACTTGAAGAGCTTGCCAAATTTGTTGCGCTCAAAGGGTATTAAAAGTGCGCCACAAATGGCACAGTAAATTGAAAGTCGTTGTGAATTGTTGCCTCTAAGCTTGCTCGGCAATTCCAACAAACTCTTTGAGATTTTTCGGGATACAGACCAGAGAGTTTTTTAAAAATAACTTTGATATATCTTTGTAGCATTGACAGTTAAGAGTTTCATGGAGAGCTTCAGACACATTTTTGACATGAATATGAAATGAAATTCCCAATTTAAATTTGAGCTTGATTTCAGCGTTCTTTTGTTTCTTTAGTAGTGCTTTGGTAACATTTATTTAATTGCCCATTTGTTCATTTTGTTCGCGTCCGAATGGTGTTTGTTGGCTGCCGACTGGAGCTCACCTCGAATCCGGCGCTAAGTAACTGTAACTCACGGCTGTCTTGTGCGGCCTAAGCTCCCCTGCTTAGCAGTCCTTTAATGCGCCTTTTCGGCAACACCCCATATCAAACGGAGCGCGCTTTTCGCATAAAGCTGGATTATGGTTTTAAGTGTAATTACAATTTACATGGCTTCCTTTTCCGACCGCCTGATCCGACCGCTTTCCCGTACCCCAGCACATACGAAGGGCAGAGCCAACACCCCAGCGACTCACCGTGTTGTATTAAAAACTTAAACAGCAAATGATAAGCGCGCTCTCTCCCTCTCCGTGCCCGCCCTCCTGCCACAGCCTGCTCGCGCTCCAACTCATTCTACCTCTCTCGGATAAGTGAATAAAAAACCGCCAGCCGGTTTCACGGTCGTAATTAGAAACTTTTTAGTTGGCAGCGCACAAAAGTTAGACATGACTTTTGAGGCATTAGCGAACGCGCGGCAGCAACGGCAACAGCAACGGCAACGGCGGCCATTTTCGCGCCATGATGCGGTAATTAATTTCCCAACACCGCTTTGGGGGCAGATGGCACTCGAATGCTCGCTGGACATCTAGGTTTAGTTTTCAAGGTTACTATGGCAGTTAATAAAGCGGGAAGCATACCAAGTAGCACTTGCGAGGCGCAACAACAACAACAGCAACAGCAGCAAATTAAGTCTCTATGCGCACATCCTGCTGTCTGTCCGTCTATCCGTCCGTGCGAACTCTCTGCCCTTAGCTGAGCTCAAATGCTGTAACTTGATCGCAATGGCTGCTTTTATTAGAGTCCTCTTAATGCTGTGTTGAATCTCAATTACCTGAGTACATAAAGCATGCGAAAGGCATTCATGGCAATTTCGCTGCCGCTCTGAGATATGCAGACGCACAGACAGACAGACAGACTGGCGGAGAGACAGGCAGAATGACGAATAAACAGTCAAAAAGATGCAGATATGTGAGTGATTGAAGGCAAACTTCAGTCCGATTGAATTCCTCCCAAAAATTGTAGCATACTTTCGGGCATTAAATTTTAATTGCTTCACAGAGAAAAAGAGAGAATATTTATGCACAAAGGCATAGCATTATTAGATTTCGGTTATATTAAAAATAAGCTAATATATTGAATATATTTAAATATAATTAAACTGAATTTTAAGTCAAAAATTAATAAATATACGCAAATATTTCCTATAATTTTGCTACATATCTTGTTTGGTTAGGGATATCATTGGGCTGGCAGGCCATTAGTTGAATCTGTGTTTTGTCTTATCACAAAGTATAATATTTCTTGCATTATCTTAACACGGTAATTAAAGCCAAACATTTCTCTAAACTTCTTGAAATACTTATAACAGATTGCCTACAAGGGCAAATTTAATTAATTTATTTGCAACCCTTTTTAGAGCTTGTTTTGTTATTCGATTAAATCCGGTCTTTTATTATTATTTATTTCGTGCTTCTTTCCCAATTTCACGCTGCGAACTTGCATGATTCGCCTGTTTTGCTGCTGCTGCTGCTGCGGTTTATGCGCTTGTCTTTGGTATTAAATTTGAAATTTATAGGCAACGCGTCGCGGACTATGGCTAATGGCTTAAACGCAGACTCGCACACACACACACACACACACCCACATGCATGTTGTTGGGCTTTACTTAATTACCGTTGATAATTTACACTTTCGCTGGAAGGGCGCTTTAACTTTAGCCCCGACGGCTGCACATTTCTCTGTGCTCCACATAAATTAAAGTTTAAAGCGCAGTAAATTTGCCTCCCTGGCCTACTCCGCAGGCCCACCCTCCTCCTGTCCGCCCCGTTTGCTGTCGCTTCTAAGCCATACACCGCCCACGCAGAATTGTAACTAAAAAGCAAATTTAGTTGCCGCCCCCTGGGGGTGGCTCAAATAGTCTCTCTCTCTAACTCTCTATGTGTGTGTGTGTATGTGTGTGTGTGCAAGACCTTGCGTAACAATTTGGATTACAGTTGAAGTAGTTGACAGTTGGAGGCTGAGTGCGAAGCGGACTGAGCGCTGCTTGCGTGCTGAAGCCGGAGTGGCAGGGAAGGGGCAGCTGCGCGGAGCGTGTGACAAGCTAATTTATGAAAATTGCTCTCGAAATTATTGGCAAAGCAGCGCAGACTGGAAGGGCTTCTTGTGGTTGTGCTCGCATTTCTGACCGACTGACACACTGACAGAGCGACACGCTGACTGACAGACAGAGTGACGCAGCTGAAGAGGCAGCGCCGGCTGCTGCTACTGCTGCTGCTGCGATAATGAGCCAAAAACGTATTGAAACTCGCTGGCGCCCTGAAGTATGCAAATGTTCGAGTGGCCCGGCGAAAGTGGAAAGTGCCCAACAAGTGTAATTTATGGTCGACTGCTCGAATTTCTCAGTTCGAAAAAAGAAAACGTTTTTTGGAGAACAAGGAAAACCGCAAATTATAAACACACACAGATTTATACTTGTGTGTGTAAAGCATGACAGATAAATTTTTGGCGGCTGCCAGCTAAGCAGAAAAACGCAGACGCGGGAAGCAAATATTCCCCGGCTTGTTTCTTATTTGCCGCCTTTAATCTTTCTTTCGGGGGAGGCCCGAAAAATTTACGCGATTCTGCGATTCGAGTTGCGCTCACAAAAGACTTGAGCTTCAGCTCGGGCGCAACTCAAGGACAACAAATGATAACGGTTAACACAGCGCCAGCAGCGAGTAGCAGGCAGAAGGCAGCAGCCAGCAATGCCTAATGATACTGTCAACAAAAGCCAAACGGGTGTGAGGGTCGGCCCAAGTTGGGGGAGACTCGAAAAAATAACTTGCCAGAGCGAAAAGACAACGAGATGGCAGCGAGACAGCGCCGAGCGCCGAACGCCGAGAAGAATATGATGATGACAGCAAAGACTGCGACTGCCGCACTAGCGTGCCACAGTGCCACAGTTTTTCCTCCTACTCACTGCGCGACTTCCGCAACGTAGCATGCCGCGTTGTCACTGCGACTGCGACAACAAATTTCGCCATTAGATACTGTAAGCGAGCATGTATTGTAAAAGTATCTGCTTGCCTCGGGGATAGGTAGAGGTCGCTAAGCGCTGGCAGGGGGGAAGGGGCGTAGGCAAGACAATGAGCAGGGGAAAGGAAGCAGACACCGCACATAGCACAAACACGCAAACACAGCCGACAGCACTGGCAAAAAGCAACTCCACATCGCAGAATCCCCGTTCATTTGCTTCCCACTGTTTTGCATTTATTCACTTGACTTTGCTTCAACAATGAGGTAAGTGTGTGCATGCCAAACTGTGTGTGTGTGTGGGTCTGTATGTGCGTGTGTGTTTGTCTGTACGTATTTTTGTATTTCCATACACGCGCATGCCGCATAGATTGAATATTTCCTGTCTTAGACGCAGATTTGCCCCGCATGTTGCAAAAATAAAGTACGCAGCGGTCAGACGAGACTAATCGACTTAGAGATACGCTTTAAAATTACCATTACATTTTCTGGGCAGCTTCGGAACTCAGTTTTCAGCGAGAGCTAAGGAAATTTCAGTTTTGTAACTTTTTTGTACAAGTTTTATATAAGTTGTTGCTGTTATGCTGCCTTCAGTCCATCATTTTTCAATAAACCCCTTATTTATATTCCTATAAAACTTGAGAGAATATAATTATCGAATTTCATTACCCCAGCACTGGTAGTTCCAGAGTTCTCTGAGGTTACTCTTACCGTCTAAAGAAGAACTATTTGCAAGAAGTCAGTATAACGATCTTTACTATGTATATATTTTTCTAAAAGTTTTGAAAGTTCTTTTGAAAAATGTATAGCTGACTTAACCCTTTCTCTGCTAGTTTAAAATACAGGGTATAGCAGACGTCATGTAGAGCTGTTTCTTCTAGCCGCCGCCCTTCATAAATTTATGCTATGCTATCCACAAAAATCCCAGTGCGTCGATGGCATTGTTGGAGTGCGTGCGCGTGTGTGTGGGTGTGCGTGCGTGTGTGTGGGCGGGTGTCTGCGGATTGCGCTGGCATGGGCGTGGCGTTGTTACGCAAATAGAATTGCAAACAAGTAAATCTTAAATAAAATTAATTTTCAATGCTGCAGCTTTATGTTTATATAGAAGTATATAATTTGTCGAGTGCGGGGCGGAGTTGGCTTTTTGTGTGGTCTGCGCAAGTGTGCGAGTGTATGTATGTGTGTGTGTGTGTGTGTGTTGCAGTTTAAAACTCAAAAGTGGAAAAGTTTGTTGCTTAACTCAGTTAAGTCCAAACTTGGCATTATTATTATACCCGCTGCTTTCCACGCTGTGCAAGAGAAAGGGGCAAATGACAAAGTAGTGACGGGGAAGGGGCAAAAGTTCTGCTACAGAAAAGACAAATAAATTGTTTCTATATATATATACATATATTTATATATACATTCGGTGTAGACACTTACTGATTTGTTAGATCCGCCTAATAAACTGATTTATTGATCGAGAAACGCCGTCGTGCCCAGTGAAACGTATAAATTACTCTCGGCGCTTGTGACAGGCATTCATTAGGCATTTTGTGACTTAATTATCATAATTCATTGTGAATGCTTTTGGCAAATCAATAAATTTATGACAGCCCCCACTTAGCTAATAAGAATAATGCCTTCAAACTGCCTTGGCTAATTTGTCAGGCACCGAACAGGCATGGGAAGCAGAACTGGAAATGGAAATGAAAATAGAAATAGAAACAGAAACCGAAGGTGGGGCAATCGCATTCAGATTCAGTTTCAGATTCCAAATTGATTTGGGTTCGAAATGTAATGAGTTCAGTTAACTAACTACAGTTATTTCTGTGCGTCTCGTGTGCATTTCGAGTGGCAGCAACAATAACTATTACAATCAGACTGACAATGCCCGAGGAGGCACAACTATGGCCAATGGAATGAAGTCAGCTGCCAACCCAAATCCAGCTGTGCCTTTGCCTGTGCTTGTGTGCAGGTGTGTGCGTGTGTGCAGCCATCACTTGAACGCAAACATTGCGAGCTCCGAATATTTGCCGAGTGGGAAATGTGTTTGCCTTGCAAAGGGGCACAGATTCAAAGAGCTCCCCGGGCGCACTTGCTGATGAGTTTCTGCCTGACAAGCAGGGAGCAAGAGAGAGATTTGACTGCAGCTGACAAGCAGCAAGCTGCAGCTCGAGCTGACCACAGTGTGTTACGGTAGCTCAGCTGCGGCAACTCTTAATGGACATGCAAAGAAATCGGGCAAACGCCAAATTGATTACTGCAACGGAAACTTGCGCAATTAACTTGTCTGCAAAAGGTAAGCCTTTGCCTTCGTCTACGTCTCCGCTTCGAGCGAAATGTTGCCCAGTCACGAATGCAACTACAGCTACCCTACCTGAACTCAATCATTTCATTAGTTGCCCCCATTAAGGGGCAGGTAAGGGGAAGGGGCGAGGCAGGCAGAGACCGAACATTAATGGCCGGAAGTCATGCAAAGTGCAGTGGCGCCAGTTTCTGTTTACTGCAAAATAAAGTCAATTTGCTTAGATAATAAGTGAAAGGCAAACACACAGAAGCAAACACACCAACACACACGTGAATGCACAAGTAAATAGACACACATACACACAGAGAGAAAGAGATGTATAGAGAGAGAGAGAGAGAGGGGAGAAACGTGACGCCATGCAGTTGTTGCATGTGGCAGCCAAAGAAACTTTCGCAACTAAATTCACAGTCGACTAACTTATATTACGTATACGCAACGTGCGCGCTTCCACAGGTGCACCTGCATGTCCCAGCAGCTCGGCAATTGCGCATTTGTTGAATTGAGCTGCCATTCAAGCGCTCGCAAAATGTACCCCCAAAAATTTCCATTTTCATTCCCATTTCGATTTGAAGTCGAATGAAAGGAAAATACTTGCATGCTGCGTGTTCTATGCAATAAAGCGAATCACCAAGAGCTAACGAATCGCTCGATACACTCGAATAAATAAATTTCCCTTTCTCTATCTGCGAATTTGTGGCTAAGCTGCTGCAATCTCAATTTCCAGCTGAGCATTTGCGGCCTGCTGAGCGCTCCGAACCGAACCGAGCCGAGTCGAACCGGTTCAACAGAATCAACAACAATCAACACCTTAAACGAATTCCAGCTGCGGCTGCAAATGTAGTTTCTATCGATGAAGCAACCGCTGCGCATCCACCTCCGTTCCCCCCTGTTGCCACTTTAATTGCATAAGACCACAACAAAATACAGGTGTGCATGTGTGTGCGTGTGTGTGTGTGAGTGCTAACTGAGAGAAAAACTGGGGGAAAAATACCAGAGTAAATTGACAAAATACTCAAATGGAAACCGCATTTTGATTTGGATTTTGATTCTCAATTGGCATTCCAGGAATTCGCATGGTTGTATGCTTCAGCGCGAATCAACTAAACATTTTAAATTCACAACGGGCCAGACACAGGGTGAGGGGGGCACAGAGGGACTGTGGGACTGCCGGTCAGACGGACATCCGGTGGCAGGGAAAGCCATTTGCCATTTGGGCTTAGTGTGGAAATGTCAACGGCATCAAACGGACAAGGGCGAATGCTGTGCCCCTTCCGCTCTCTTCTGCTCCCTCTCCCTGCTCCTGACAGTCTGTCGTTGTGGTACAAAATGTGACAGTTCACATTCGGCGCATAAAAATGTGTTAAGAAGCAACACAGCAACAACAACAGGACGAGATTCGGCCAATCTCAATGTCGCATTTCAAATGCGAACTGCGGGCGAGCGTGGAAATGGAAACAGGCAGGAGCAGAAGAGGAGGAAACGGAAAGAAATGATTGGGAATGGGAATCGATCAATGGCGCTCGTTTAGCTGTCCTTTCGCCCGCAAATAAATTGAACTTAAATAGGTGACGTCAAGGGCATTAAATGTAATATGCGCTCGAGTCGAAGCAAAGGTACAAACTGAGATGTAGGCACAGAGCATAAGCGAACTGCAGATACCCTGCCAGCTGGTTGAATACTTAAAATCACTTTTCTAAAATACAAAATGTAAGACTACTACAGTTTAAGCATAAGACTAGCTGGACTAGAGTAGTTTTCCAAATGCATTAATGCCTCGCACAAACTAAGCTTCACACAAACTGTGCATACCCCGAAGAAAACACAATTTGCAGTTAAAAAATAAAAACCCTTATTGAGATGGATTTATTTGGATATTCTTGACTATATATGTATGTACCAAATATCCAAAAGGGGCTCATGCTAACGAAGTTCAAATACCCTGCGGGCCTCAGCCCGAACTCGTTGAGATGGAATCACTTGAAATGAGGACTTCTTAATTGTATGCATTTAGCTTGGACTCAGTCCCAGCCCGGGGTGAGGGTTAGGGTATAGCCAAATCCTGTTTGTGCGTAGGCAAAAAGTGTTTGGCTTTGATTACGCCGTCCAAAAAAAGAAAGAAGGCCCCAAATAAGAAGCGCCCACCAAATTTACCACATCCGGCCGAGAGCAGCAGTTTATATCGGCCACACTCGGCCCTCTCTCTGTCGCACACTCTCTACTTCTCTCTGTCTCCCGCTTGGTCCATTTTTGGCCAAGCGACTGCGACGCGACGTCGCCTGCTTTGTATAAGATGTCAAGTGTGTCTGGAGCTGGCCGAATTAAGTGGACTGCCAAAAAGTTCCTTTTCCAATTGTGCTGCTGCTCCTTGTCGTTGTTTTCCTCTCTCTCTCTCTCTCTCTTTCTCTCTTATTTTTATATTTGTATTTTTTATTCTGCTGTTGCTTTTGTTGTTCCTGCTTTATTTCGCTTTTAATAATATTTTCACTTTGATGCTCTCGGCCACTTTGGTCAGCGTTTGGCACTGCGGGCTCTCACTTTGTGTGTTTATGTGCCGCATTACGGAAGTTGACAATTTAATTTTATGTACTGAAGGACTGCGAACGAGCCGGGATACGCTCCCCGAGCTCCTATACCCTGCCTGTTTCCTTGCTGCTCGCTGCTCATGCAGTTCCCCATTTTCGACTGGCAGACACTAAACATTTATTGAAGTCGTTTGCCGTCGTTGCCCTTTTGGCCTGAGGTCGAGACTATTCAAAGTGCTTAGTCAAGCATGGCGAACAGGCACTCGTTGTATTCAGTGCCGCTCGCAGTCGCATTCGTAATCGTGCCTGTATTCGCCTTCGCAATCGCATTCGTTCCTGTATTCTAATTTGCACGTGCTTGCAATTTGCTCAAACGCAAACGCATCACCGAGGCCTCTAAGTATGCGTGTATCTGTGTGTAAGCTATAGAAAGTATAAATCTTCATTAGGCGCAGGGCTCAAGCATACAAGCATACACACACACACACAGGCACACACAGACGTACACATGCCTTCTCGGAGTCCCTTCACTTGCCACATGACGCACTTAACTTATGCTCTTTTATATTTCCCTCTTTTGCTGACTTTTCCATTTGATTTCACACACTCACACACAGACGGGCAGACGGACCCGCACACAGACAGGCGCAAAGACAGCTCAACGGCTTTGCAGATATAAAAACTCGCTGTAGCATATTTGTACCTTATTTATTTTGTTCGCATAATTTATTAACGTTGCGCACAATTCTTTTTTTATGTATAGGTATTTTTATTTTTTTCGTGAGCCTCGTCTGCCTTGGCTTTTGATACTGCAGAGTCTTAAAAGTTATGGGGTATATCGCACTTGTGTAATTTGCGTCGATTCGTCGATTCTTCGGATGATTCAGTTCTCTTTCGGACTTTATAAAGGCAACTTTGACAAGCTCCATAGCTCGGATTGTCTTTTTTACTCCCTTCCTCTCAATCTCTCTTTTCCCCTCTGTCTCTTGATTTTTATCTTTCTCTGTTTGTAAAATTGCAACAATTTCGAGCCTTTTACTGGCGACTGTTAAAACATTGAGTTTTTTATTGTTGCGATAAAATCCTGTGCGGGGTTAATAATCATAGAAAAGATTTTATAACTTCCTCGGATGCGCTGCGAATGAGTGATACCAAAAGGTGATATAACAAAGCTAAAGCTGAGAAACTCGAGAAGTAAGGGTAAAGCTTGAACTGAACTGATCTGATCTCAAAGCTTTAATGTGTCTGCACAGGGTATTTTCCAGTTGAACCGTCTCTTCGAGGCTCTACTTGCTTGTATATATACCGCTTACTTATGAGTGGGATTCGCTGGAAAAATAATGGCGCAAACGCTAACAATGCAGTCCCATCAGCTCCATCAGAGCTTCGCAAAGCCGTCCTCATTCATTGCAAAAAAAAATCAAGTGTTGATGCCTCATTTGATGAAGTGGCATAAAAATCAGATTTTGATACTCACGACAGCCGCACGAGAAGAGAGACGAAAATAGCACTGAAAATGATGAATTGCCCGACCAGAGGAGAAAAGAAAACCTGAAGAGATGAAGAGATATTTTTATATACATATAAATATAAATAACTGAAGTATGCGTGTCTGTTGGACTAAACTAATTAAATTCCTGGCTGCCTTAGAAGTGCCGCTTAATTGGCCAAAAGTGAAAACTTGTTCAAGTTTCTACCCCCCTGCCATTTTCCCTCACCCTCCCTCTCCTATCTACCTCTCCCGCCCGGAGGCGCTGTGTAAACATGCGCCAACAATTCGAACTATGCAGAAAGTGCGGCGCAGAGTCGAGGGTAGCTCGAGAAATGTTCAGACAGAGAGCAAAGTACAATTTTCAGCTTGGCATTTGGCATATTGCGCCGCCGCTGCAATGCCCAAAGTTGGGCACTTGAACACGCATTGAAATAAAATAAATAAAATTAGAAGAATCGCGACGTCTACCAGGCCTAGGCGAGAGAATTCCCGGAGCTCTTTGGCTCTCTCTCTCTCTCTCTTCGCTGCGCTGTCTTTTTGGCCTTGCCTCCTGCCAGTTGCCAGATAGAAAGCCAATTTTATGACTCAACTTAAATAGGCACTTTACTTTAGTCTTAATGCCTTTTTATGGGCGCCTCCACGGGCACAGTTAGTGGCCCTTTATGAAGTGTAGAGCTGGGAAGAGCTGCCAGCTGTTAGTTGGGGGCCAAGATGGGCATTAATGATTGTTGAGAACGCAGCTCGGTGACGCTTTATTGGAAAATAAATGGTAAATAGTCGCTAGTTGCACACTTATCTGATTTTACACTTGCGCCCTAAGCCGACTCCGGGATGGGGCAACCGGACCGAACTGCTGGAAGCGGAGGCCATTGTTCAGCGCTTGACTCTTGGCTCTTAATGTTAACGTTCAATAAAAATTATGACAGTCGCAAAGTTAAACGCTCTGGCGGCCATTTTGTGTACGTGTGGGCGTGCCTCAATTAAATCCAGCCTCCGCTCTTCATATTGTTGCTGTGGCGCGCTGCGAGTTCATGGCCAGGGGCCAGTTGACGCATTTACACAAAATTACCGCCAAGTGTCAAATGCAAACATTTAGCTCGAACAATATTTGCAATAAAAACAACTGCTCGCGCGAGTAGCGCCCCGGCAAAAGTTCCTCTTCCTTTGCAGAAGCTGCATGGGTCTTTGGCCGTCTTTTATAGAACTTTGGGAAAGCTGGAGAAAACTGGAGAAAACTGCTGGAAAACTTGGCAGCGGCAGTGGCAGCCGTCGCCTGTTTCCGGGCCAAAACGCGAATGTTCATTTTGTTTCGAACCAAATTTTCGGAATTTGTTGCAAAATTTCCCTCGTTTGCAGCTAATGCGAAACTGCTGTGCGTTGGGAGCGGCGCGGGGCGAGGGACCTGGCGCGCAACTAATTGATAAATTTGAAGCATTTCATTAAAACTTTTCAATTTGCAGCTCAACTAAGCTCAACTTTGTCCCCAATTCGAATGCTGTGCAAAAATTTGTGTCAATTGTTTGCAGCGCGCTTAAATTACAGCAAAACCGCAAATTTAGTTAGTACAATGACAGATAAATTATGTGTAGTAGAAGGACGTGTAGAAGGGGAGAGGGCGGTGCTTGGGGCAAAGCAAAACATGAACGAAGCGGAAATGTACATGACGTACAGGAACATTCCCTGCGCGCTGTTCCCTTTTCCCATCTCCGTCTTCCCCTCAGCCAAGGACCTTCTAATTATTCCGCAAATTGTGTAACACATAAAGAATATATGTATGTATGTATGTATGTGAGCTTAGTCTGAATTTCATTAGTGAATGCCACACAGTCGGTCCGCTGGCGGACTATATATATCCGAGAAAATTCGCATTCAGTGAGGGTATTTGATTTTCGGTAATTTATACGCGCATTTTAATTGGATTCCTTCCTACACGAAATCAAATGAAATTGTAATTATATCTGCGTACGGGATATTTGTAAATTTCATATAATAATTACAACAATAATTATAATAATAATATTTGCCATTCGCACTGGCTGCCATGCCTATGACAATTCATTAGCTGCGCTGACAAACGCATAAATCAAATTATATTAAGCTAATGTTGCCCCAAAATAATTCGAATGGAATTCCCATTGAATTTGCATTATTCATTTATGAGAATTGAGAAAGGGCTTAAAGCTAACGTCTGATTGCCGTTCGGTTGTAGCATAGATGAATTAATTTACTAAATGCCATTATTTCGTTTTCCACAAACATTGCGCATACGCCGTGTGGGCGCCAGGGAAATTATTGATAACAGTTGACAGCGCAACGTGAACTCTTGATTAAAATGCCATGACTCGAGTCGGGAGAGGAAGAGAAGGCAGGACAGTGCTAGCCAAAGTTTGGCAGTACACACACACAAACACACACACAGAGAAACAAAAACACATGTACTGCTGGAAATGGGAATTTTTGTTGTCTTGACGCAAAATGTTTGCGGCATAATGTGCACTACTTGTCGTTGCACCTCACTGGACTGACAGTGCGCAGTGCTTGTAAATCCACTACGTACAGCATAACGAACCACAGCAGCAAAACAGCAGAAGCAGCAGCACCACCAGCAGCTACGCGCTGTGAAAAATTCAATTACAAAGTCGCCCAACTGCAGTCGAAGAATGCAAATTCTCATTTTTTTTTTTTTTTTTCATTGAATCGGGCCAAATGCAAATGCCGCAACAGCACAGCAGACACAGCAGCAGCCAGTTTCGGTGGTGACGGTAGTGGTTCAAGGTTCAGTTCGGTTCAGTTCAGCTCGCTGGGGTTTGGTTGTGTTCTGCGATTACGAATTGCGAACTGCGAACTGCGAACTGCGAACTGTGAACTAGAAACTGGGACCGAGGACCAAGGACTGCGGACTGGTGACTGCGGACAGCAAACTATGCGCTGAATTCCGTTCGCAGTCACGTGCGAACGTGACAAAACTGCCACGATGATGTGTTTTGGCCAGGCCAGGCCAGGCCAGGCCAGGAGAGCTATAGGGACAGGGACAGGACAATGAATAGGGAGGGGAATGGATGGTCGCCTCCTCACGCAGCTGGTTATTTGCTTGGTGTATTGCAGCTTCTTGCTGCTGGGTGTTGGCAAAGCTCGAGCATCACACATAACAATGCACAAACCACAAATGCAATATATCTAGAGAGTGTGAGAGCGTGTGTGTTTGTATACTCTATATAGACTCATATCTGAATGCCAGCACAGCGCATTTCTTATTCCGACAGCAAATGCTGCTGGATTTTGCCCGCAAATAGATTGACAATTGATGCACTGCTGACAATTGTGTCAACATCAGCAGCTGCTCGCACAGTTGCCTCCCCCGCCCCTGCCTGCCCCAGCAATTTGTACAACAATCCCATATTGACACTTTGACAATGGCATTTTAATTGCTTTGCGTTTTTTACCTGATTAGTTTTACATTAATTTCAGTTGTGCTTTGCCTATTTTGTCACGCTAATTAAACTGCTCTAAACAAATAACAGGAAACTCGCATTCTCTTGCTCTGACGGGCACTTTCAATTAATAATTTTGAAAGCTGATTAAATCAATTAGTGCCAGGATACGCAGCACGAGAGAGACGTGTTCAATAGAAGTTTCATAACGTGGCCAGCGATGGACCAGAGACTGTCAGCATTATTCTCTCGACTGGGAACACGTGGGCTAATTAATTTAGAATTATTCCCCAAACGAGCGGCGATTTCAATCAACGCAAATCTGAATTTATTAATAGAAAATAGAGCTGCAGGAGGACTTTGCCATCCTTTTCTCTCTGCCTGTGGCTCTCTTTCTGCTTTAATTGTGCACAGTTTTGCGGCTTAACAAAACTAGAAATCAAAGCGTGACCAATTAATGCCGTAAAATTGTTGCTTAGCATTCGGCTTAATTGACTCTCGGTAAATGCCAATCAAGGACGAAAAGGCCAAACGATGCGAACAGCATCGAAAGCGAATCGAGTGCGAACGGAAACCCCTCTGCGCCCAATGCAATTATGTTTAATTGTAAAATATTATTTGGTTTACGCAAATTACGCACTGCAAAATGAGATTCGGCGAAGCTGAAACGTGTTATGCGGTTGCTTTAATGGTAAATGCGTCCCTGAACACAGCTTCCAGTGCCCTTCCCCTCTCCTGCCCGGTTTCAGCCACAGCCCGAAAATAAACTAAAAGCAAACCGCAGACTTATAAAGTGTGCACTCTGCCGTATTTATGAAATGAACATATTTTCGCCTGACGGTTTGCCGAGGCTTCTGCAAACAGCAATGGCAAATGGCAAAAGCGAAAGTACGCACTTGTTTAATTTGCGCACACTAAGCCGGCAGAGTATATCGGCTAAGTAATAAGCTTTGGCTTAACAACATTTTTAATTATTAATTTTTTAAGCAGAAATGTAAATGCGTATGAAATATACTAAAAAAGAAATACGTATTTTTTATTGAAATAAAATTGTATACTTTGTAAAATTGTATACTTTGTAAGTTTATAGCAATACAATTGCCTCTTCGAATTGCTCGACTTTTAGTCTAGAGCATAGACACTTCGGCTTAGCGAAGGACTGCCTTATTATTCTTTCGTGTTTCGTTCGCTCTGTTCGGACTCTGTTCGTTTGCTGGCAACACGTGTGCCAACAATTGCCAAAAATGCGTGTAATAAACAAGAAAATATTTACATATCATTTTTGTGCTACGCTCTTGTGTGTTTTTTGCGCTGTTGCGCTGTAAGACAACAAATTCCATGAAATTATGCACAGATTTCTGGGCGAATAACACGCAATGGCGACACGCCGGCGGAAGGGGAAAGCGCATCATAATACCGTTATATAGGCGCCTTAATTAGCTGTGTCATTTTATGCAAATAGGCAGGAAGAGGGAAACAAAAGCAAAGGGGGAAGTTAGGTAGGAAGGCCCTGCCCTGCCCTGCCCAGCCCAGCACAGCCTGGGGCTAAGCCCGCCCGCTGCTAATGAAAATCCCAATGAAAGATATTACGTATACGCAACGCTTATGCGCATTCAAATTAATTGACTTCACGCTGTTATTGTTTATCCGAGGACAGACAGCAGCGCATATATTAACACATTTTAAAATGTGCTTCCACTTCTTCCACTCAACAGGCTACATGGCGGCAGCAGCAGCAGCAGCAGCCGCAGCAGGCGAGACTGGGGCCGTGGCCGGGGCAACAACAATGGCGCCAGGACAACGAGAGCACCAACAGAGGCAGCAGCAGCAGCAGCAGCAGCACAGCGCGTCGTCAGGCAGCCCGAGTGAGGAATTACACAGGAATATAAATCAAAATTTAATTATGTCGCCGGCGCTCGGCTCGAGCTTTGCCGCCGCCTCGGCGGCCGCACTGACAGCGCCCGAACAGCGCTCTCCATCTTCCGCCTCAGCCCCCTCCTCTTCGTCTGCATCCTCCTCCTCTGGGAGCAGCATAACAAGCTTCGACTCGAACAGCTTGATCGATGACAAGAGCCTGCCGCAGCAGCCACATCTACAACAACAACTGCAACAACAGCAGCGACAGCAGCTCGAGCAAGTGCACCAGCAGCAGCAGCACTCACGCATTCAGGCCAAAGACACAGCCGGGCCATATCCGATACCGGCTCACCGACCAGAGCACGTGGAGAATCATCTGGAGGCGACGAACGGCATCGATGGAGCGGACAATATGTTCGGCACGCCGATGTACTTTGGCACGGAGAACTCGACGGTGGTGACGACACAGATTGGCGCCACCGCGCACGTACCCTGCACCGTGCACCACATCGGGGAGGGTGTGGTAAGTAAACAAGCATACACACAGATACACTGACATACACTCACCTGCACACTCATCCGAGTGGAGCACAAGTGCGCGGGCAACCAGGCCAACACAAATGAGTCATTCGTGCATCCGCCTTTCGTTGCCATTCGCTTCATTCATTGTTTTAATATTTTATTTAAAATCAATTCATCAGCTGCTTTGTTTGAGTTGTGGCCAACTGCCAGAGAGCGCTCTCGCTTGCCAGTTGCCCGTTTCACTTGGCCCGCTTCCCTTTTGCCAGCCCTCAGTTCTGCCGTCTTTCCGTTTCCTGGCGCATAAATTAATAAAGTGTCATTCACTTTGGCAAATAGATCGCGTTCGTTTCTCTCTTGGCGTTTTAATTGAAAACGAACCTCTATAAAAGTTTTCCATTTGCCGCAGCACAGAGATTACACTGCAAAAAAAGAATAGTTAGAAGCTTTTTACAATGTGTTACTCTGCTTTGATTAATGAATGGAAGTCACGATTTAATTGTAAGAATATTATATTTCTAAATACTTAATTTTTAAATAATTAAATTTATTTTATAAACGTATTTTTCTTAATTTCAAATTTATTATATTTTATTAATTACAATTTGTGTAGATATATTTTATTTATATTTATTTGCAATTGTTTTTGCTCGATTTCGAGACTTGATTATATTTTTTTTATCAGTTAATACTCATCGAAAATCCAATCAAATTTGCCAATTTGATTATCGTATAAATGCAAACTGCCTTCTCTGCTCTCTTTCACTCCTCTTCTATATCGCCTGCCAGTGTACTTAAGTTCAATTAGAGTATCCCGAAATTTATAGAGTGCAGAGCTCAAGTTTATTTGCCACTCAGTGCGGCGCACCTTGACGCACGTGCTTGCCTGTCTGTCTGTCTCTCTCTCTCTCACTCTCGCTCTCTCTTGCTCACTCACTTACCTACCACAGCAGCCAGACAACAACAATTCGGGCAAATTAATTAAATTTTTCGCTCATCATCGAGTGCACTTGGACTCGAGTTCGGTCTCGCTCTCGTTCTGCCGTGCCAAGCACGAGCATATTATCGCAACGTTTTCGGGCCAGAGCAAAAGGCAATAAGCCAAAACTAATATTATGCCACACATATTTGGGCATTTTCCAGCAGCAACAGCATCAGGAACTAAAACAACAACAACAACAAGCAGGTCGGGAATAATAACAGCTTGCAGACATTCAGTCGAAAGGGTTGGCCAGGGCAATCTCTGGGAATCCTCCGTCCATTTGGCAGCTGCAAAACAAATTACACCTTTAGGTAATGCACATCGACTACAAATAATCAAGCAGAGCCAAGAGGGGGAAGAGCACAGAGCCCAGCATTGACATTGCCTGGTGCCCCAAGTGTTATTAATTTTCCGCTTGTCTAGAGTTATTACTCATACGCAGCCTACGCCCCACGCACGTTCCGTATATTTGTTTAAGCCCAGACGTAGTTAAGGGAATTCTCGGTCTTGACATGCTGGACACGATTATGACCGTGTGCTCTTCCTTCACTGCGGGGATGTCTTCGTGATTCGGGCCGTGCGTGGATGCGTGTGTGCGTGTCTGGTTTAAATTGACGATTTCATAATTGCGCCTTCAAGTGTGCGGAAGTTAATAAGCACTTAAGCGCCTCTAGGCCGCCCGGTCATAGGGCCATAACTCTCTCTGGCTCTCTGGCATTCTGGCTCTCCGACTCTCTGGCGTTTGGGGCCCCTGCGCCGAAGTGTGTTAATGCGCTGTGTGTAGTTGGTTAGTCAGTTTGCACTTCACTCACCTCGCACGGCTCGTGCTCAAGTGGCCATGGGGAAGCTGCCGAAGTTGCTTAATAACTCAGCCGTAAGCTCGGTATCCTTATGCCCACACACACACACACACACGCATACACACACAGAGCCAGATCCGCTTAACATGCACACACAGAGCAATTGCAGTTGATGATATTGCTCCTGGGTCTGTTTACTGAGACATTGCAGGCCAATGAGGCGTGCAGCGAGCTGTGAGCGGCGCAACGCTTTAATTTGGCGACTGTCTTCATTAGCGAAAATATGCATTGCATACTTTGGGGCGCCGCCATGGCGCATTACGCGCCCGCTGCGTAATTGCCAAACATTCAATGAGCGCAAATTAGAGACATGCTAAGCAAATTTCAATGCAGCTCAATGCAAGCAAAGGCCTGAGCACACATTCAAGATACACACAGAAACACACACACACAGGCACACATCGCTGACAGCTGTCAGTTGCGCTTTCAATGGGCGCGCCTCAGACAGGCAATACCTCAATGGCAGACGCAGACGTTGACTATCTTTGCCTCTGCTATACACACATATACACAGGCACACTTGAGCTAGCATCAACTTGGCAGACAGTCATGTGTGTTTATTAATGCATTTACATTTCATTGCTTGCTCCGCATGCATTTTCATATGTTTCTCCTGCCTGGGCGCATTAATAGGTACAGCAATTTGTGACCGGCGTTAAGTGAACGACAGCAAGATGGAAATGCACTGCAGACGGAGTTCAATGAATAGGAAATATGTCTGTGTGTGTGTGAGTGCAACTGTGTGTGTGCATGCCATCATCGCTTTGAGTCCTTTCTGCTGTACAACTCCATTTCGCATAATAACTAAAAATGATTTCCACTGACGCATATCGAAGGTTTGGCATACTCTCTAGTTGCAATAAACGACGAGGGTAGTTTGAGCAGTTAGTCAAAAGCAAAACAAGGAAATTAAGCTGACAGATACTATGATTGCAGTGCACAGGGTATCTGCTCGTCGAGTACAGTGCTCTACCACGCTATATTTCTACTATTGTCTATTGAGGGTCGCAGGCAAAGGCCTTTGTCTGTAGTCTAGCAAAAGGTTCGCCCTTTGCTTTTGCCTCACACTTTGCCTCTGACGCTGCGTCTGTCCTCCCTGCGTCTTTCCCCTTCTGCTGCTGCTCGTTTGCTTGTTTGTTTGTTGCACCCTTGGCAAAGCATCTTCGGGCGGTTGCCTTCTAAAAATACATGCTAAACATTTCCGCGCTTTTTGCAGCCTCTCTTGATGTAGTTGTTGTTGTTGTTGTTCCTGCTGTTATTGTTGTTGTTGTTGTCGTCATTGTCGTAAATTTTGTTCAGCTTCAGACGACAATAAAATGCAGGAAACATTAAATAAATGAATTGCTTCCGCGAGAAGTAAATGTGCGCCTTTGTTTCACCATTTTGCTGCAATTTTAATTTTAGTCGCGCCGTGATTTTGCAGTGGTTGCCTCCCAAACAAGAGCACAACCACCCGGCAGCACCACCCCGGGCAAATGTGTGAGCCACGGGCTGTGTTTTTTGCCTTGGCTCGAGAGGCGGAATTAGGGAGACTCAGTGTTGTTTTTGCTTGTGTTTCTGCTTTTAGCACGATGATTATTCAAATTGAAACTGAGTTCCGTGCAGCAGTTCAGGTTCTACTTAAAGTACTCGATTTCAGTTCAGCAAGTCGGAGACAGCAGTTTTGAATACTCTACTCAACTCAATTAATATTAATAAAATTTAAATTAAACTCAGTATTGTTTGCCGAATTACTATTCAAATCAATTAAATTTGTTTGCACTTGAATTTGTTTTCAATTGAAACATTTTCCGGCCTTTTTTCCACCGAGTTGCCGATCAATTTGCTCAATTGTTCGCAGTGCGCACTTCCCCCAAAGATTTAAAATCCAATTAAGTTGTAGCACAGAGGCAGAGCAAGATAGAGAAACAGAGAGAGAGAGAGAGAGAGAGAGAGATGAAATTTTTCAATTGGCATGCAAAACAAGTCGGACAGCTCAACACACAATAAAACAAATCTCTGATAGTCGCCGCAACGGCAAATATCAGTAAATTTGGGCAAATTTAAAGAACATAAATCAAATTCCAGTCATGCACACAGTAAAAACAAAGCCACAAGCTCAAAACGTCATGCATTGCAGGCAGACAGGCGGACAGATAGAGATAGAGAGAGCGAAAGAGATAGCGAGTTAATGCGAGAAAGGGGCGAGCAGGCCCAGTGGAAATTAGAAATTACGACACATTTTGCCAGACAGAGTCGACATTAAAATATGTCATTAGGGAATTAGTCCATTTGTGTGAGAGAGTGCAGCTTAAATGGCATTTAAAATAAACTAAGCAAATATAGAGACGTCTACGTATACGTATACGTACTCCGGCTCGACTCGACTGAGCAAATACGTGAACGCTGTCAGCCGTCAAGCGTGTTGCTCCTGCCGCTGCCACTGCCGCTGCCGGCCCCCGCTTTGCTCGGTACATATAAATTGAACTAAATCAGCAGAAGCTGCAACAGGACGAGCTGCAGGAAAAGGAACAGAGCAACAGGAACAAGATGAGGGGCCGCTGCAGGAGGTGCAACTAAAAATTACATTTGTGTATGTGTTCGAGTGTGAGTGCTGGAGCACGCCATCCTGTGCGACTTGAGCACTTAATTACTTTTTAGATAAATTGTCGTTTTTAAAGTCTAGACCCGTAGATATTTTCATAGAGAAAAGTGGCAGTAATTAAATGTGCTCACAGCATGGCGCAAACTTGCAACAACAGAAGCAAATGCCAAAAGCAAAAGTTTAAATGCCGAAGCTTAAGAGTTGACAGAGCAAAGCGAACAGAAAGAGACAGAAATCGAGAGAGAGAGAGAGAGAGAGAGAGAGTCGGAGTTGAAGCTGGTAATTTATATATACACGTACATATATCCGTAGATTACAGACACAAAAAACATAATTATATGTCAGCCAAAGGTGAATCTTGTCTGCACCCGCCGGCCTGTCTCTCCTTTTGCTCCACTGAAAGTGCAAATATTTTCCAACAAAGTTCCAGATAAAAATGCCGAAATTGGTATTTTATGAAAATTAACGCTCAAGGGTTTCCTCTAGACTGGCTTTGCCCGGCTTGAGTTCGCCTGGCTTGGATTTGCTTGGCTCGATTGCTGGATTTCTGGTTAGCCCGCAGTTAGATAAGTCGTTAAGATAAAAAAAGGTTAGGCAAATATTTAAGCTACCCAGCTCGGTATAGTGCCTGTACGTGTGTGCTTGCTCCTCGGTGTGTGTGTGTGTGTGTATATGTATGCATAATAACTTGTCTATGTTTGCTTGTTAGAATTTTAAAAGTTTAAGATCTGATATGGAGCAAATGCCATTGTCCAAGGCAGAAACCGAAACAGTGGGAACAGCTGTGCCTTTTAGTTGGGAATGACGTCGAAATACCCTGGTTGCTCATAATGCGAATATTTGTTTTCGATTAATACGAATATTTAAAACCATTTTTTTAACCGAGAAATGAAAACAGCAGCTGAAAGTAAATTTAAAATATATTTATTCTTTTTAGCTCAAACCTTTTGCAATTTAATTCAACCGAGAAAAGTATGCTACATTTTTCAATACGTAGCATAAACAGGGACTTTCTTCGGCATTTGAACTATAAACTATATCATTGGGTCTTACCAGTTGTCAATCCTTCGTGAGCAGACCTAAAGGCTACCCCTTTAATTCACTTATCGTTGTACAGGGTATCAGAGGCGCTCGCATTGATGAGGGTAGCCCCGAGCTGGCCACAGTTGCTGTTTGGGCGTATCTAATACAATTTCCAGTTATTGCTGGGATAGCACAAACAGTCGCGTTTTTAATCAAAACAAGGACATAATTCGTGTCGAATAATTTGTATTTATTTAGCCAAAATAAAATACTTATCCGGATCTATTATGGAGAGGGCACAGCGCAAGGGGCATCGCTTGAAGCCTCCAATTGTTTTGCTACGCTCGTTCGCTTAGTTGCCATAAATTATTGTTATTATTTTTCGTGCACATGAATTACTTTTTATGCATGCAGAGGCCCAGGGAAATACCAAATAATATACAAGTATTTCTGTATGTACGTGTCTGTGTGAGTGTGCTGTATACCCTTACAAACCATATATTTTGCTCCATTTTTATTTGAAGTTTGTTTATTGTTGCGCCGTTTCTTCTGGTTCGTCTTGTTGTTGCTGCTGATGCTGCTGCCGCTTTTGTTGCTCGTTTTTATTGCTGTTGGAATTGTGCGGGCTTTAAGGCACTTGCACTCATCTCACTCACACAGACATACACATACACACACTCGTACTCGCACTGGGGCACACAAAGAGCTGCTGTGCAATGTTGCCGTCGACGTCGACGTCGAGCGAGTGAGAGAGAGAGAGAAATAAAGAAACGTATAAAATTATAAATTATATAATATTTGTGCTGCCTGGCATTTGACTGGCGCAGTCACAGTCTCCGTTATATGTTCGTGCACCACTCCTTACATACTATTGTTTGTTATTGTTTGCAATGACCTCCAAGTGAGCCGGCTCGTGTGTGTGTGTGTGTGTGTCTGTGTGCATGCTCGAGAGTTTCCCCAGACCCTGCCACGCCTTAAGAGCCCACTGAGAAGTCAACTGCAAGTAAGACGTATTTAATTTCGTTTTAAATTCCCAAGCTTCTCACACAGAGGCGGCAAGCAAATAAACAACTTCTGCCTTCATTGAGAGCTTCCAATTAGTTGTAGCTTGACATACGCAAATGAAGTCAGAACTTAATATAGCAATAATGTCTACCAGGCAATTAGCCAAAGATCTGCCGGATTCTGCAGCATTTCTCTGCATTTCTTGGGAAATTCGTCAATTTGTGAATGGCAAAACTTACTTTTAGCCACAACCAAATTTATGCCATAAAACCACACACACACACACACACTCATTTACACACTTCCTTTGCTGTGCACATTAACTGTGCGTCAGCCACTTAGCCTCGTTCAGAGGGGGCGGTTGCCAGCAAATGGGGCGTGTCTTGAGCCGAGAGGAGAAAAGTAAATGTTGCTCAAAATTGCCATAAACCTTTTTAATGAATACAAATCATTATCACTTTGTTCGCTGGCAGCCTCAACCGTAATTACACGAGTGCCGACCGGGGGCAGAGGAGGAAAAGACAACAGGAAGAAGACTCCGACGAGTCCTGTCCTGTGTTTGCCCCGGCTAATAAGGCATTGCTTCACCAGCTGCTGGCCAAGACAACTTGATAAAGGCTTACGCCAGTCGCATCAACTGCTCCGTCCGTCCGTCTGTCCGTCGGCCTGTTCGCCCGCCCGCTGTGAGTGAGTCCTTTGTTCAGATGGAGAGGGGCAGCGCTGAGGCCTGTCGTTGGCCTGTCACAATGTTTATTAAAACAAATGCTACAACAAAAGGCCGCAATTTTTGACCCAGATTCCTGCGTGCCTATGTGTGAGTGTATGCTAAATGGCTTCATCATTTCTATAAGGTTCAGTGTGTTTGACAAAAAGGGGAAGGGGCAAGCGGCGTCAACGGGGGCGCGTGAAACAATTAAGCAGCACCGCTGGCTTTGTGATGTGGGTGCGTGACGGGGCCAAAGGTGAAAGTTCAATGCCGAGAAATAAATTAAGAGAAGCCTGCCTTTCCCCTTTGGTCTCCTGCGCAAGCAAACACAAAGCCGGAGAAACGTTTTGCTCGGCTGCATTTAAATTTTAATTATTTTAATTGCAATGCAATTACGATGAGCACAACAATTGTTTGAACATTAATAAAAGCCGAAGAAACTACAAAAAAAAGTGGTGAAAGCACGCACGACTCGCAGATACTTCGCACCCGCATGAGGTACACATTGCACAGTGTGCAAGCTACCCCGCGCGAAGTCTAGTCTAGGGTAGCGCGCAATGAGTGCGCCTGCAGGCGAGCCGAGCACTCATAACTCGCATTCAAGCACTCACTCGCATTCATTTGCAGCCGCACGTCGCACATCGCACATCGCACGCTTCTCCTTGACAGCCCTGAAAAGTAGGCTATGGTAATTTTCATTTCGGACGATTGTGAGAAAAACGCAAACAGACAAACAAACACAGAGTTGCAGGGCGTATTGTTCGCTCGTTCGTTTCGCCAGCCTCCTTTTTTTGCGACCTTCTGCGCTAATTAGACAGGCTAATTTGCGGTACAATTAGCAAACGCTCGATGTTTAATTATGCATTAATTGCATTTAATGCGCTCACTTCCGCTCAAATAATAATGAATAATGCGCAAAGTTCGTCGGGCCGCCACTTCAAATGCCTTTCCGCTGGGCACCCTCCTGCCCTCCCCGCACCGTTCACCCTTCTCTTGTCCTCGTCTTAAATTATTTATTAATTCACAAGCGTCGTGAATTGCCGCATTACTTTGCGAGTCGAACAACCTTTGGGTGAACTTGAAAAATAAAGCAAAATATACGCACAAAGTTTCGCCCGACAGTTGACCCAATTTCTCGCCCTCACTTTTTTTAAGTTTGTTATGGATATGTGAGCACTTGAATGCCCATTTACACCCACACACACGTTAGCACACACAGTCGCACGCTATGTGCAACAATGGCAGTTTCGAGAACTTCATGGACAGAGTGCAGCATGCAGCATACAGTGTGCAGCAAGCAGCATGTAACATGGTTATCAACAGACACACACGACATGGACACACACACACAGACGAACACAGACACGCACACACCTATAACCTCACCGACTGCAGGACACTAAATTGAGCGTATTTTTGTGCAAAGTTTTGTACACTTGAAAAACTTTTGTAGTGTATGCTTGTGTCAGTGTGTGTGTGTGTGTCCATGTACAGTGAATATTTGTGTTGTTGCACAAATGGCAGCCAAAAAGCAGCACCTAAATAGAATTTTATTAAAATCGCTTGTTAAAAGTTCGTCTCTTTTTTTTCTGGTACATTGGAAAAAGTTGTTACGATTTTTCGCCCTTTCCGCTGGCAATTCCGTTGTTGTTGTTGCTCGTCGGGTTTTGTGGCAACGGAAATTGGTTGGACAGCACGAAATAAAGCATACAAAATGCCCGTCAATGCGCCATAAAACAAAAGCCAATCTAAAGTTTTCGAGTACAGCGGACGGCCAAACTAAACTGAAATAGAAATAGAAAAATGCTGTGAGCTAAAAGCTGAAAATGAAAATTCCCTGCAATCGGCTTGTCTATTGAGTTTTTGCCTGCCACGCAATTACGCCGGCTGCCACTACCAATCCCCCCTCCCCTGCCACCACCGCAGTTAGACAGTTTACATATGCAGCCTGCCTGTCGAAAGATCGAGCTGATATGTTCGTTCCATAAAAAATGGCTAAAAAGCGTAAACGAACCGCGCCGCGCCAATAAGTATGCTACAATTTTTGCAACGGCAGGAAGGATACGTGTTTACCTACGGGGAAAGGCGCTACCTTGAGGGCCCCGGCTGTGGACTGCAGCGGGACATGTAGTTAGCATAAATTTGCCATAAATTTGCTAACAAGTGATTTGTGGTGCGTGGACTCGCGTCGCGTCGCGTCGCGCCGGGCCGCTGCTTTTGGCTATAAATTAAATGCCACTTTTTATGCTGCATCTTTTCGCTGGAAAGTAAAGAGCAGAGCAGACACACAGTGGGGCAGAGAGGAAAAAGGTAAAATGTAAACAATTATCTGCGCGCTGGCAGCTGCAGCACACGCACCAGAAGGCAGAGGGCAGCCGGCAGGCGGCAGGCGGCAGTCGGTAGGCGTGGTAGCACACAAAGTCAACAGACAACCGCAGCGGCCGCAGGAGGCGCCACGCACACACGTGACAGGCGCTGAGATTTATGCGGCACACACACTACACACGCACTGCAAACATAACACTCACACGCACACACAGCACATACATTCAGGCGCGCACACAGCAACACACAGAGACATACTTTGGCAAAGGAATTCGCATGCTTTTGATTAATTGCCGCAACATTTTATATTTTTTTTCCTCTCCCTTTGGTTTGCAACTTGGCAGAATCAGGCAGACACATTTTTGCCACTGATGGCTTCACTGTGGCCCCGCTCCTGCCTCTCTCGCTCTCTCTCTCTCTCTCGCTCACTCTACAGCTCACAATCTCCATCTACTCTCTGCATGCTACAGCTCATCCTTTCACATTCCGCTTTACGCTCTTTTTGCCATATTTCTCGCTCGAGCTCAGGCTGCGGCACGGGGTTTATTTCGCAGACACGTAGCAGTCACAGTCGCAGGCGCAGTCACAGACGCAGTCTACAGTCTACACACAACTCCGGCAAGCATAAATATCATAAAAATCATAAAAAATTTCGCATAGCGAAAAAAATAGCTAGCAAAAGGTATGCAGAGAGAGACTGAAGAGACGAAGAGGCTGCCGCTGGCCCAGTTTCTGCTTCTATTTCTGCCTGTCTGCTCGCTCCTCCCGTCCGGAATTTATGCGCAATTTATGCCTCACACTTGTGCTTTACTGTTGCAGATTGTATTGAATAGATATATTGATTTCGTAACGTATGCGGGCTCCCAAGCTGGCGAATCTTGATAATAAATGACTGCCGACTCGCTTGTTGTTCAACGTTCGGCGTTCAACGATTCAATTGCAAATTCGTTCGCCGAGGCATAAAATATATGCCGGGCCGCATATTTTCAATATCTTCTCGAGACAAATGAACAGCATGTTATTCTGACAAGCGTGCGAAAAACCTCGTGTGCATTTTTCGACTCCAGACTGGAGATGCGGAACTATGAATGAAGAGTGCCATTGAGCCACACTTTATTAATAACAAAAAATCACATTAATTTTTTCAAAAAATAAATTAATCAATGTTTAAACCAGTAATAATTTTCAGTGTGCAAAAATGTAACTAACTATCGTTGGAATATCTTCGGTTGCAAAACTCTACTGCAAGCTTCCAATGCGTTTGTCGCATTGCGTATACGCCGCATGTGCTTAAATACAAAAGGCATCAGCAGGCGAGCAAGTGATTCCGGCAATTGGCAAAGCGCTGACGATTTAACAATTTCGTTCAACTTAATTTGAACTTTCGCCGCGCGCGTGTGTCAATATTTGCGCCCCGGAGAAAGTTGCTACACAGCTTTCACTTTCACTGTGTGTGCTTTCCTTTATCTTCTCTCGCTCTCTGTACTTTTGCTTCTCCTCTTTGCTGCTGCCAATAAATAAAATTTTCTATCAATTGAAAATTGATTGATACACGCGCGCGCGTACTTCGAGTTGGCAAGGAGCTGCCAGCGCACACACATCCTTTTCTCCGCTGGGCTGCCACCTCTCATGCTCCTTGCCACCTCAGCGCCTGCTTTCACTTAGAGGCAGAGACAGGACTGCTGCGTAGACCCTCACGCAGACGATGTCGAAATCGAAATGATTAATGGTCATTTGAGATTAGCTAAAGTCGATTTCGGGCGGCTGCACAGGCTTGTGCACGTGGGCGTGGCACTTTGGGCTCAACATGTTTGTCGGTCTCAGCGTCTGTTTGTTTGTCTATTTACAGCTAAGCAGCCAATTTGAACTTTGAACCTTGGATCAATCAATCTGCTATTATGTTTATTATCGTTGTTGTTGTGCGCTCAATTCGCTTTGTTGCTGTTGTTGCTGTTGCTGTTGCTTTTGTGCACTGTTGTTGCTGCTTACACGTAATTGCTTTTTGATTTTTTCCCATTCGCATTTTTCTATGTACATATTTTATTTCATTTTATTTTATTCCATTCGGCCCTCGACTTTGGGCATCTTTTGAAAAATTGCATCATCATCGCGTTGTCGTCGCCGTGGCAAATGGATTGATGAATTGTCAAACATTTGCAGAGGACGAGCCTACGCTGGCATATGTTAAGCAAGCATTGCCCAAACTAATGTCCGCCCGGCCTGCCAGCCCGCTATCCCGCTGTCCCGCTGGCCCGCCTGTCGCGCTCTATTGTGCCTGACTAATGGCCTCGACTTTGGCCCGACTCGTTGGGTTTCCGTTTCACTAACATTTGTTCTGACTCTCCTTCTTTTCGCTTGATTTTTTCTAGGTATCCTGGATACGGAAAAAGGATTATCATCTGCTCACGGTCGGCTTAACAACCTACAGCAGCGATGAGCGCTTCAGTGCGACGCATTTGAAGCATTCCGAGGTGAGTTTGCAACTAATTTGCATTCGCCAGCAGCTGCCAGCTGACAGCAGCTTGCCACCCGCCTGCCTGCCAGGCTGCCACGCTGCCCGGGGCCACTTGCCACTTGCCACTCGAGCTGCATGCCAAACTCAAGTGCGCGGCAACATTGCGTATACGTGACGAAATTGCGCTGCAGCAGAAAGTTGTCAGGCCGAACGCTGGCAGCTGCGTGAATTGCCAATTCTCCGGCTCTCGTTGCTGTCCATGTTGTTGTTGCTGTTTGTTTATCCAGTATCCAGTATCCCATATCTGTTATCCGTTACCCGTTATCCGTCTTGCAGGATTGGACTTTGCAAATCAAATTTGTGCAGCTACGTGATGCCGGCGTCTACGAGTGTCAAGTGTCCACACATCCGCCCACATCGATCTTCCTGCATCTGAGTGTTGTCGGTAAGTAGACAGGGGAAGGGGTCGCTCGCATACTGCATACCCTGTGTAGTAGACACTCTGCCTGTGTGTGTGTGCTTTCTGCTTATAATTTCACGCTTTGATGGCCTGCCCAGCGAAACTATTTACTTGCTCGGCCCAGACCTGGGCCCGACTAAATTGCTGGACAAGCTTTTAAAAATCTCGACAACTTCACTTAGGGCCAAATTGCCAGCCCGCCCGCTCTTTCCCTCTCTCTCTCTCTCTCTCGCTTTCGAATGAGCAGCAACTGACTCGTACAATTTGTCCTACACTTTAGCCTCCGCCCATGCCCCCTACCCAGGCCCTTTGCCCTTTTCCGATGCGCTCATGCTGAAATTAGAAATGTCCATATGCCAGTTGGCAGAGTTGGCAGGCGAAACAGCAGAAAGCAGTAGCAGCAGCAGCAGAGCAGCCGGAAAAAAGCGAGAAACGAAAGTGAAATGCGAATTGCGAAAAAAGAGCGAGATGTCGGAGAACGGGCACCTGCACCTGCCCAAATGGCAGCAGCAGCTCAGCAAGTTGGCCCCAACGATGACGCCGACGTGCCCGTTCGTCTTCGTCCTGCCCTGTTCAACGCGCTGTCGTTTTGGCCTTGGCTAACGCTAACTGACACACATTATTCTGAATTTAACAAACAATTTACTTTGAATGTGCTGCGCCTAATGGCGTTTTCTGCACAAAAACAAAAAGCGTACATGACACGCACTCACACACACACACACACACGCATACGCCTTGTCCCAACTGATGTGCGCAGAAAAGTATGCTACACATTTTGGCAACGCCCGAGACGACACACTTAATCAGATGCGTCCTCTTCGTGCTGCTCGGCCCACAGTTGGGCATTATAAGGCACATTTAAGAGCTCAGTTTGAGCTCTAGCAGTGTGTATCGATTTGAGAGTGGCTTAAGCGTAGATTGCGAGAGTCGGATAGATCGCCAACTAACTGCACAGATAAACTATAAGGGCATAACTCAATGAAGTGCATGATAGTGTGTTTAGCATGACACAGTTAAGATATATATATTAATTTCATTAAATTGCTTAGCTTTCTTTTGCAACTGCAGACAGAACCGATTTGAGCGAAGCTGACAAACTATGAAAAAGCAGACAGGCTCAATCAAATGCATAAAATATAAGCTAAAATATATGATAGATACGTGAGAAAGACACCCACTAGCGACTCTTGTCAGTGCTAGCCCGACACGTATTTGCATTTACATTTGATTAAATTCTGAATCTTTCATCTGCAACTGCGTTTCCATCTCTCTCTCTCTCTCTCTCTTCCTGCCCATGTGCACAACCGTACAACATCCGATTGTGGCGACGGCAATTCAATTTCCAAAATGTCATTCAATTCGGTTAGAAGCGCGCGCCGAAATATCAGGACCGCCCATACGCTATCTGACGCCGGGCTCGGCGCTGCGCCTGCAGTGTCGTGTGGTGCAGAACACGGAGGCATCGGAGTATATATTCTGGTATCACGACAACCGCATGATTAATTATGACATCGATCGGGGCATTAATGTGTCAACCGAGCCAGGTAAGTCTGACCAGCCAACCACAAGTTGGTCTGCCTGAATTGATGGCCGACTTCGCCGACCGTTCGGACCGCTGACCTGCACCTTTGCCTCTCCATTTCCATTGCAGACTTTCAATCATCGGAGCTCACCATTCAGCGCACTCGTCGCGAGCACTCGGGCAACTTCACCTGCGTGGCCAGCAACACGCAGCCTGCCAGCGTGCTGGTGCACATTTTCAAAGGTGAGTTTGGCACAGTGACTGTGTGCTCTGTGCTGTCTGTGACGGTGTAAGTGTGTGACTGTGCGACTGTGCGTATACGTAACGCAGCTACATACTGCTGCAATCAGCCCGAGGCTGTTAAACTTTTGCACGCTTTTCAATTGCAGCGCTTTATTTAATCAAATAAAATAAACGAAAGTTGCAGTTGGCAAGGGAGAACATTGAAAGAGTATGCTGGACTAGCAGATACCCTGGAAATGGGTTATGCACCATACTCTGCAAAAACGTAGATATTTGCAGCAGTTTAAGTTAATGACTTAGAACAGCGTGGAAAATTTAAATAAATCATAGTAGAATTTTCTTGACAATTTTCCATTTTCATTAAATCTGTTCAGCTTTCTATCATAGCCTGTTCCCAGCCTGTGCGAGGGCACAACAAGAATTGTGACATTCGCTATCTGCAGCAATCTGTATCTGCATCAGTATCAGCCTGAGTGTGTGTGAGTGAGTGACTGTATCTGTATCTGCATCTGTGTGTGTTGTGTAGCTCTTTGGCAGTTCATTTATCAAGTGCTGCAGAGGAAAAAAATCAGCAAAGGGAACAATAAAAGTAATTTATGAAAATTACAGAGCCGCAGGCGTGCGGATTAAAAATGCCCGCACAGCACCACAGCAATACACATCACACCAGACACTCACACACACACACACAAACACACACAAACCAAGGCAGCCATTAAAGTCAGGCCATAAACACTAAACCACATACTCGGTGCGAGTGTGGGAGGGAGGGGAAGAGGGAGGAACTCAGCTCATAACTTATAAGGCAGCCAGCATAAGTTGCAGAGCAGCTGCCAAGGGGCCACAGCAAACGCTCATTAGCATGTGTTGTTATTACCTGAGTGTGTGTGTGTGTGTGTGTGTGTGTATGAGAGAGTGTGTGCCGCTGTGTTGGTGTGTCTGTTTCTGTGCAGGCTTAATTAATTTTAACACATTTTCTCTTGGTTCTCATGGTTCTTTTTCCATCTCTTCCAACTCTTCTTCTGCACAGGCGATAATCCTGCGGCCATGTACCATGGACATGTGGGCGGCTCAACTAAAACGACACAGCGCCAGCTGCACAACGTTATGGTAATCATTGCCATCGGCTATCGGATATTCCACACGAGTGTTTATATGAAGATTGTCTAAGCGTAAGACAGAGCGAAGGCGGCAGACGCAAAGAGAGACACCGAGGGAGACGAAGAGAGGAAGAGGGAGAGGGAGAGCAGCAAGCAATTAGCCAGGCTTCATTTGTAACTAAATCATCCGAGAAGGCAGCGCAGAGATAGAATAATTTATGCATAAAGTATGAGGCGCAGCTTAAACGAAACTTAAACTAGGACATCATCTGATCAACTCTTAACTAACTAAGCTCCAACTAATAGTTAAAGCAAATGTCAGGCAACAAGCAGCGAGCTGACAGGCAACAACTGACAGCAGACAGCAGACAGCAGACAACTTCCAACTGGCAGCTGCCAACTGGCAATTCGCAGCTGGCAACTGGCAACTGGCAACTGGGTGTAAACTGAGTCTGTGAGTGTGCGCGAGTGTGTTTGTGTGAGTGTGTGTGTGTTAAACTACTTTTCTATAAATGTAAGTCTGTGTATGTCTGAGTGTTTGTAATTGAAAATGTGTCGCAGTATAATGCAGGAATCAAGAAATACACACAGCACTCGTCGCAGGGCAACTTGTCGAGTGTTTTAATTGAGCCTTTCATTTGCTTGCTTGCTTCTTGAGGCATGTCGACAATTTGCCACTATCCTAACCCTACCCCTCAAAAAGCAACACTCACACACACACACACACACACACGCACACACAAACCGAAATCAAGCAAATAAAGTAAAGTATTTCCTGTGCATTTACTACTCGAAACAATTGAAACTAAAAGCCGACAGAGCTTTTATGTAAGTGATTTTAAGTCAACTTAGCATAAATTCGCAATAATATTGAACGTATCTCGACAACTATGATAACACAAAACTCAATCCCAGTCTCATTTAATAGACCCAATTAGTTTACGAATCTCGAGCTAACTGTAGTGCCAGTCGACACAGATATCTATGTACTCTCATTTCCCTCATCCACTCAACTGTACATAAAATATCTTTACTTGCGATCACTCTCACTTGACTTTCCCAAATTGCTGTAAATATATTTTTGTTAATCGGATTTCTGTACTTAGCTGATAGGAAAACGCGTCTTAGTTATTTGCAATTGGCAAACAAAAAACGAAATATTTGAAATTATTGCAGATGAGCAGGCGAAACAGGCGGGTATTCCGCAGGAAGTGAAGCAGACTTTTGACCTGTTTGGTAATCAAAAGACGAAACAGATAAACAAAAGCAGCGCAAGCAACAGAGTAATCAAAATAAACTATTGTCTAGGCTAAGCAAAGGAAGAACACTTAGTATTTTTTAACGAAGCGACGATCCACGGAAAACCAAACTGAACTAGTCGAAAAACCCGGGAAATTCCGACAGCGATCGCAGTGTGTAAATAATAATTCTAATTGATGTGTATTATATAAATCAAAAGCATAAGCAAACAAATGGAAAATCAACTTGACTCGATATTCAACGAGAGATACTTAAAAGGCAAACAGAACATAATAGAAAACCAAACAGCAGATAATTCCTAGTGCTTAAGTATGTGTAGTTAAATGTAACAGAAATTACAGAAATCAACAAGATGAACAAACAAATAAAACATAATAAAATTATGCAAAACGCAAGAGTACTGTATGTTTTCCTCTTCTATTGACTCCACAGATTTAGCGCTATTTGCCATTGTCAATTTTAAAGCTCACATTTTGATTAGTTTCGCAATCTCAAGTGATCCCATCGACACACAGAGAACACAAGGGGAGACTGTCTGTCGGTCTGCCCTGGTGTGCAGATTGGCTTATAGCTTATGCATGGACAACAATGCAGTATGATGGCGAGGAGGAGCAATGCGACGGCGCATTGTTTGCCCCGCCAAGCTGCTGTCAACAGGCAGCCATCAGCATCAGCATCAGCATCAACATCAACATCAGCAGCAACTGGGGAAATGACGATGCCGAGCAGCAGCAGCGATGGAAAAAGTGCAGTTCATTTTTCTGGTTGCGCCCGTGACTTGCTTGCTGCTTCCTCTGTAGCCTCTGCTGCTGTATGCCTCATCCGGCCATTGCTTCAGTTAATAAAACTAAATTGTGTGCTGAGAATGATGACAGCGCGCAGGCAGAGTCAAAGCAACAGCTTCAAAAGACTGAAAGAGAGGAAGAAACTGTCACTGATGCCTCAACTGGCTGAGAGTATTTCACGCTTACTGCTCCCTGACCTCCTACAGGTGTTGAAGTTCGCTCCCTCTACCAATCTCACCAGAGAAATCCCGATAATTAAGTTTCACATTTCTCAGCTAACTCGGCCAACTCGAGTTCAAAGGCCACAAGCAAAGTTTGGCCAAACGACCGAGCCAAAACCAATATGCAAAATAGTTTGCCAAAGAAAACTTTAACAAGTTTTTGCCGAAAATCGAAGAGGCCGCAAAATAGTTTAATTATGGCATATTTAATGGAGTTTAACGCAATTAAAAGCGGATTAAAAGCTGGAATAGCAAATTTGCCTCAAGAAATGCTTGGAAAATGCTAACAAATTTCTGTGCATTTCATCCTTGGGTAAATATTTCCCCAACTAAAGAGCAGATGCATAAAACATAACTTAAAGTTCTGTGTCACCAGACCAAAAAGACCGAAACGATTGGGAATTCAATTAAAAATGCAATCGACTCCATCGAAAGTCAACACTGGCTGCGAAATGTGCTCGAACTTGAGCGCAAATTAATTGCATTATTTGCGCTGAGCACACAAAATTCCGCATTGACAAACGCAACCGCAGAAAGTGCTTTGCATGCGCCAGACCGAGAAACCCAAAACCGAGAAACCGAGAAACCGAGAAAGCCGAGCAAACCGAGAAACCCCCGAAACCGAAGCCAAAAAATCAACATGAAATGCAGAAAACTTGCTGCAAGGCAAAAAAAAAAAAACAACTACAGAAAACTAAATACAACCGAGTGCACTCGGTCATAAGATACCCTTTATCAAAACCAAACTCAAAAAACCAAACACAAAGGCCAAAGCCAAAAATTCAATGGTCAGACAGAATAAAGAACAGACTGACTATCAGATAGACAGTCGGACAGACAACAGACAGACATAACAAAATATATAAGTATGCTACTATTATCGATCAAGAATATATATACTCTATATACTCCGGCTAAAGCTGCTTCCAAACATTTGCATGGAGTGCATATACCCTGCTTGCATATACTCATTGCTTTGAGGATATCAAAAGAGTGCAAAAAGCCAAAGCAGATTGTGGCAAAGTGTTTGTGAATTTGTCAATAGCTCAGGGGCAATTGCAGGCAGCCGAAATAGTTAACAGGAAATAACGCAGCACACACACACATGCACACGCAGACAGAAGCAGGCAAACTGGCAACAGTTTAGCACGCACACACTCGCAAATATGTTGCTAATATGCGCAAAAGTATTTATCAAAAGCCCGACTCTCATACACAGAAAAGGAAAACACACACACACGCACACACACAGTCACATGAGCTGCCACAATGCTGGCGGCAAAAAGCGCAGCTCTTTTTGTGCGCTCCCTTCAACTTCCCCTCTGACTCGCATGGCCTTTTCATGGAGCCTTTTCATGGCGCTGCGCTATGCAAATTCCTTCTAGCAATTGTGTGTGAAGAGGGTGTGGCACACACACACACACCAGCACACACACACGCTCACATTCATTTATTGAATCTAAGCGGCAAACAGCAGAGCAACTTGCCACATCAATAATGCAATTTTTGCATGAGCAACGGAAAAGAGGAAAACCGGCATCAAAAGATCTGCAAACGTTTCTTTTTTGCGGGGAGGCAACTGCTGCCACGCCCACTTGTTGCTGTCGAAAAGATTTACCCATGACTTTGTGACTGCAAGCTAATTTTGATTTTTGACTTTGCATAATCTGCGGCTTCCTCTGCTCCTGCTACTCTCCCTGGCTCCGGCATTACTTCATCCCCGTCGTCTGCTTTCCCTGCAGCTTGTTGGCATTTTGCGGCACATTTGAGCCCGACAATATTTTCATTTGGCCGCTTTTCGGCTGACAGTTTTCGCATGGTCGACTAAGCAGCGGCCAAGTCAGGCGTGAATTTTAGCAAACGTCAACATTTAATTCATTCAAACGAGAACGGGGCCTAAGGGAAATTTCGCAAATGCTCACATGCATCAGCAGCAGCATTGTGCGAGAAGCAGAGTGTGAGAGTGTGCGAGTGTGCGAGTCTGAGCGTGTGTGTTGTTGTTGTTGCTGGGCTGTCGGTCAAATGCGCACACACAATACAGGCTCACGCCCCTCATACACACACACATACACACACATGCCCTTGGCCGGCAGCCATTGTGCTGAGCTGCTGAGCTGCAGAGCTGAGCTCCTTGATGCCTGTCGTAAAAATTCCAATTTAGTTTCCAATTGCTTGACTTAAAGTGCGCCATTTGCACATTAAAACTGTGCGCCTGTGTGCGTCTACGTGTGCGTGTGCGTGTGTGTGTGCGGGCACTTCATAATCAACTTAACGACGCACAATTATGCTACAAGCTGACAGTTTGGGCGCGGCCCCATACAAATGCAAAGCAAAGCAATTTACAAGACGTTGCTCATACGCCATGTACAACGCGCGTCCTTCGTTCAGTCCTCTGCCAGGACATTTTACATTTACGTACGTGAAGGCGAACACTCGCAAGTAATTCAACATGACAGACACGTACAAGTGGAAACGGCCTGTTGGCAGAAACGTTTTGCAAATGGTTTTATTATGGCCCACGCAAATGAAATGAAATCGATAGTCGATTGTCGATTGCCGATTGCCGATTGCCATTCGCTCGAATAACTCACGAGTCAGAGCCTGAGCACCTGGCAATGCGATCAGTCAATTAGCTGACAATTGAACCTGACTCGAGACCCCTCGATGCGCCCAGTCAGCCGACGATAATGGTATACTCTCAGCTTTGAAGGCTGTGCCAACTTGAAGGCGGATATACTTATTAATTAGCAGCTGAGTGCCGGGCGGCAGCAGCATATTCACTTTAAGCCACATTTGAGTGCAGGCGAGTGGAATGAGTGTGCCCTTTGTCGCCTTGCCCCTCGCATTTTCCCTATTAAATAATGTCACCTCAAACTAATTTCCGTTGATTAATAAGCACTGAATCTGCTCACAAATGATTGCCATTGCGATTACAATTCTAATTGAAAACGATTAGTTGGTCAACACGCACATTCACTCACACACACACACTCATATACCCAAGCTCACGTGCATTTCAATAACAGATTAAGTGCGTGCATAAGTAAAGCGTTTGATTATTGCGTATACGCACCAAGCAATTGCGACGACTGCAAATGGGCACGTAATGAGAGTGTGTGCGAGTAAGTGTATGAGTAAGTATGGCTGTGTGGGTCTGCCTGCCTGCCTGGGGCTATTCTGCAGACTAAAATACATTGCCAGAATTGTTGAAAAAAATCTCAAATAACTATTTCAATAAACTATTTTATTTTATAATTTCATGTAAATTAATAAATAATTTATAATAATTTTAGTATTTTTTTCTAAGCAGCTTTCTCTTCTAAATTTTTGCACCATCAGAGATGTTGGCTCATTATGCTTGCCGGACTGGAAATGGAATTGGGACTGGCATGGCGTCCAGCGCTGAGACTGGACCCGGGCTGGGACTCAGCGCAGCAGTCTAGGCACACATGAGTTTTATATGTACTTAGAATTCCCCACGCAAAACTCTTTGACATAATGAGCGCCAATTAGGCCAGCTTGCAAGTGGACGCTTAGAGCCAGTCGCCAGTCGTCAGTAGCTGGACAAGTGTTCTCGTTGCTTTTTTTTCGCCTTTGTGTTGCCTTTGGTCTGCACTTGAAGGGTTTGCGGCATTAGCACACACGAGCATCTGTTGTGGGCATATTGAATTGTTATTGTTATTATTGCAATTTTGTAGCCAATTACTTGTGTGTTTAAGTGCCTTGCTTGTGTGTGTGCAAGTTTGTGTGTGCGTGTGTTAGTTTCTAGTGTGCCTTTGTGTCGACCAACTGGCAACTGCCTGCTGCAAACACGCGTTTGTTTCTGCTCGGGCGAATCGTAGCCAATTATCGTGACGGTCACATTCCTCGCATGGCATTGGCCTGTTGCATGTTGCGAAAATTCACGTTGCTTACTTTGTTGTGGCGCACAGCGCAGACTAGAAAGCGGAAAATGGGAAATGGTAAAAATTTGGTGGGCGCATAAAAGTATGCTACACATTTTGTGCTGGCGGCCTACGAACAAGTTGGCGAGTGCGGGCTTTAAAAATAAATTAAATGCCATAAAACAAAAGGATTAGCTCGATGGCGCATGCACACACACA
This sequence comes from Zaprionus bogoriensis, assembly GCA_035046045.1. Classification (NCBI taxonomy): domain Eukaryota; kingdom Metazoa; phylum Arthropoda; class Insecta; order Diptera; family Drosophilidae; genus Zaprionus; species Zaprionus bogoriensis. Next base: position 2,217,393 of record JAWNOI010000066.1, on the reverse strand, counting down.
TACACGCATTAAAGGAGAAAAACGAGGCGAGGTGAAGGGCAGGGCAATAAACAAAGCGTGGCAATGACAAAACTTAACCCTAAGCAAAGGACAATAAAAACACTTAAAGCAGACGAACATACACGTACACACACACACACAGAGAGAGTCACACGTACACATATGTATATGAAATGCCGCTTGAAATGACCCGGCTAAACATAAACAAAAACGCAAAATGGCGCAAACATGCCACATACAGCACACATACAGCACACAGACGCACACACAGCAGAAGAAACACAGCAGAGAAAGAAACAAGTGTAGCGCACATGAGAGATATGAACTAGAAATAAACAAATATTTCGTATTCAGTGTGTGTGTGTGTGTGTGTGTGAGTGAGTGTGTGTGCTTACTTATTCCTCTGCGCTTCTCTCCTCTGAGCCTCTTCTCCCCCTCCGCCGCTGTGAAATTAGTTGGCAATGATAAAGATAAGTAACGTAAAATATGCGGCCTTCGCAATGTTTCAGCAAGCGCCATTGAATCTCCTTGCGCCATTTTGTTGCTGTTCCCTGCGTTTATTTTTTTTCACATATATATATTTATTTATTTTTTTTTTTTTTTTGCTTTTTCTGGTTGCGGTAGCATGGGCAACTCTGTCGCCATATTTGTTTTGTCTGGTTAGCAACAATACGGCTCGGGCTCTAGCTCTGGCTCTGGCTCTGGCGCTGGCGCTGGCTCGGATTTGGATTGCGGGTTTAGCCAGCGGAAGGAGACAACATACAATTTTATTATGCTTATTTGTGTGTGTGCACAAGCACACACACACATACAGCCGTACGAGTGCGGGCATTTGCATAGAAAGGCCATAAGCGCTACTTGAAACTATATATGGAGTGCCCAGTACGATATACTAAAATATTATTTATCATAAGAGCCTAAAAACAAAGGAGTTTATCCCGTTCAGCCTCTCCCACTTCCGTTGTGCTTCCCTTTCTATTCGCTTTTATGGCCATTGCGAGCTGAAGCCGTTCACACAATTTAAATGAAATTTGTTTTATTCAATACTTTCGAGTATTGCATTAAACACAACAATTTATAAAATGCATAAATTAAACATTTCTTTCATGTCGATGTTGATCAATATCAGCAGCAGCAACAAATCGACTGTGTGCATATCACAGATTGCTCTTCGGCTTTTTCAATCAATTGTGAAATGAAACGGTAAACGGTAAGCGGTAAATACTCTAACCTCACAGCAAATGTAAGCAAAATAAACACGGAAGCAATCGCAAAAAACTGAATTTATTTTAAACATCAATTGTATGTTGTTTTCGAGTCGCAGCTGTTGTCTGTTGTCTGCCATGTGCATATTTGCATTTGCATTTTGTGCAATGCATTAAAATTGAATACGAAATTTGAAATACAGAACATGCCACAAAACTAATGTTCTATGCTCGTTTGTCCGCTTGTGCGCTTGTTTTTTGTCCAAGTTAATTCATGGCAAAATCCCGACTAAGCCTGACATGTTAGATGTGTTTGTGAGTTCAATGGCTTAGCCGAAGCCCAATGAATTCGAAAATCAGTTTGTGCAAATTCATTGCATACTTTTGAGCGGTGCGAGAAAAAGAGCCCTGCATTTGCACTTGCAGAAACTGTTGCCTACTTTCGAGCGGACGTGCGAAATGCACAGCACGGATTTAGTGCAACAAATCACAGCATACCCTCAGGCTGCCAGAAGAATGGATTTATACGCCACTTGCAAGCTGTCAGTCGAGGGAAAGCACACTTGAGTGCTCTATTTCTCACTTATGCATGTGCAACTATTGCTGACATTAATAATTTGTTTTGCCTGGGCAACTTAATTAGATTTCAATTCATTTGGCATCCCACCTCAACACCTGAGCAGCTGAGCGAAAGCCTTTGCAATCGTCTCAACTGACCCGACAGCTCCGATGATTGCTAATTGCCCAACACTTTTGTATGTTGAATAACTTAAGCACTTAAACGGTCTATGATAAATTTCGGCTCTCTATCGCAGTACGCATCAAAATGCTAAAATGCATCGATTTTGCGTATCTGCAAGTGTCTGTGTGAGTGTAGCTGTCATGCTAATGTCCCAGCGTGCGTCTCTGTCTATGTGTGTGTGTGTGCCTGTGTGTTGATGGTTTTTAGGCATCAACAGATTTTCCATTTGGGTTGTTTGTCATGCACAGAGTGCAGTTGCTGCTGCCGTTGTTATTGTTATTGTAAGTGTTGTTAGTATTATTATTGTTATTGTTATTGCTGTTTCTGTTGCTGCTGCTGCTGCTGTTGCTGTTGTTGCTGCCCCTGCTGCTGCAGCTCGTTTGTTTTTCCATGCCGTCATCATTGTTTGCGGCACATTGCATATTTGTCCTTGCGGCCTGTGTCCAGTGTGCGCTGTGTGGTATGTCGAGCGACCCAACGGGTTGCATATGCAAACGCATTCGCATTCGCATCATTATGCGAGTGTTAGTTAAATTGCAATTACAACGCAAATCACATTCTAACATCGCAACATGGCCAGATCCTTCCACAACGCTGCACTCGAGGCTTACACAAAATGCTCGTACGCCAACAACTCGTAATCACAGAGCCAAGGTGTTTTATTTATTTTCGGCCAGCCCGGACAGCAGTGGGACAGCCGTAGAGCCGGAAAGACAGCCGGCCTGTCAGCTGGCCAGGCCCGTCTGGCTGTCTCATTAGGCACACTCTGCTGTGCGTAATCCCAGCCATTAAGGACATGCATTATTAACGCTTCGGCTGGATGTCCAACGAGTCCATCTCTCTCCCTCCGGACAGAGGACAGACTGCTGCTCGTAAATGCTCGTAATTTTCCTGGCTTAAGCTGCTCACAGATTGCAAATTATTTATGCCCACGAGGGCCGGACGATTGTCATTAGCACTTGCATTGTGACTAAATACTTGTAGTTAACTCGTTGAACACAAGAAATCAATTTGCTTATGGCTTTGCCATTTTCCATTTGCAATTTGACATTTTCCGTTTTACTATGCAAAAATCATAATCATCCTCGCCTTAAGCCACAATATTGACATTCCCCGAGCAGTTGAGTGCTGCAACTCCCAGCGCAGTGTTTACGTTGCGTAGTTTCCCCTCTCCCTCTTCTCTCTCTCTCTCTGTCTCTCTCTGTCTGCAGTTGTATTTGCTCAGAAAATTTGCCAAGCAATGTGCAAATACACTTTCTGACTTTTCAAGTTGAACTCGGGCGCAGCCACATCATATCACAGTGTAAATAATGAGAACTCTGTAACTCGATGAGATTCGCACATGTCCTGCACGCAGCCAAATCGAATTCCAAAAATAAAGGCTTCCACAGAGCTGATCGATGGCGGGATGCCCAGTAAAAAATATTAAATGGGTGAATCAAAAGCAGCTTGTAATTAAACCTCTTTACTCGAGTATCAAGTCATCATTGATTGCCTAAAAGATACCCTATTCACAAAATCCTTACACTACCCTACCCTGTAATATTCGTAATAAGCCTCGCATTCAATTCCTCTTCGAGCTTATAATTTTTTAAAATTTAAAGCCAAAGAAACTTTAAAACAAGCCTCCTCGAAGCCTGCCTACCTTCTCTCTGACTGCAGCCTGTCTCCAGGGTATCCCTAGTATGGTTTTTGCTGAAATTCACTTGAGCTGCCATCGAAATTGCATGCAAACTTGCTGCTGGCAAAAGTATCGAGTACCAGAATCGAGTGCCAGCATCGAGTTGCTCCCAGCTGTGCGCCGAATTGCAATTGGCTTCCTGCAACTTATTTATTTACGCAACTTCGAAATCAGATTGGTTATGCATATATAAGTGATCAAATTCGCCATAATATTTATGCAACTCGAGCAGGCAAAGTAAGTGGCAGCATACGGTGGCAAGTTCTGGCCAGAAACCGCTCGTAATACGCAGCTTAGGGCAAAACTTAAATAGACTACGAGTAGAAATACGAGAAAACAAAAACACGCTGGCAAAAGCAACAGACTTAGCGAAAGGCTAAGGGGGGGAGGGACGAACTGCTGCACACTAACAAGCGTTGCGTGCCAGCAAACAAAAGCTATGTCGGAGGCGCCACAACAAAGCATAAGGCAGCAGACCCCGGCAACACGACGACTGCTTGCAGCACCCGGCACCGCCACGCAGCGTGCTTCGAATAGTGGCACAAGTATTTTTAGAGACAGGAGCGCAGGAAACGGATCCAAAACGGGGGATAACGGATGCGAAGCTAAAGCAGAAGTTGCCGCTTGCCGCATGCCACACGCCGCATGCCACTTGCGCCATGTTGCAAGAAAACTGCGAGGCAAATGCATAAAGCAGGCGGAACTCAGCTCCACTTCAAGATTGAGATGCAGCCTGCAGGGGGGAGATGTGCGGTTGTGCGGCTGCGAGGTGTGAAAAGCGTATAAGTCTGTGTGTGAGTGTGTGCGAGTGCTTGTGTATGCGTGTAAGTATGTTTGTGTTTGTGTGCGCGTTTGCGTTTGCGTGCGCTGCCAAAACACTAAACGAGCGAACGCTCTTGGCACCTTAACAACGCGAACAGCTGCACTACACGAGCAGGAACAAAATATTGTTACATGAAAAATAGCAAACAAATAGCAGGGAATTCCCATTAAATAAAGCAAAGTTTGCTCTCGCTCTCTCTTTCTTCTCTCCGGTCTACCTCTCTCTCTCTCTCTCTCGCGCTCTCAGTCTCTTTCTGTTGCAATAAAAGTGCTCGTAAAACTGCTGGCCACACATTGCATTACATTTATCACAATATATGTATGTACATACATATACATATACCCTGTAGTGGGCAGTCTATGGCCGGACTATATCTCAGATCAGCTATATGTCTGTGCTTCGCATTGACGACATTTGCCTCCGTTTAACAGGGCACTCGACTCGGACTTGAGTGCCTGCAAGCAGGGATGACATGTGCTACTCGGGTTAAGGCAAGATAAGAGCGAAGCCAGAGCAGCACAGGCCGGAGTAAAGCCAAAGTCAGGGCAGAGGCAGAAGAGAGCCAGAGCGGGATTTTCTGCTCAGGTTGACAGGGAAAACAGGGATTTCCGAGCATATGAGTGCGCTCTCAGAGAAGAGTTGAGCATAATAGTTCTGCCCGTTGCCGGCAAGCTGATGGAGCTTACACAGCTATGATTGGAATTTATGATACTTAAGTCAAAGTTTATAGACAAAACTGTTACTGTAAGCTCTACAAAAATTAAAAAATTTATTTAAAAATATAAAGTGATTTAATTCAAGTTTTTCTGACTATGTTCTGGCAGTAATTATAGTCACAGTTCATTCTTAGCTATCTTCCCTTTTCCACGTTCTGCAATTTACAGGATATCTGTTAAGTCGTACTATTTAAATTTACTCAACTGTAAATAAAAATCGCCATTCCTCTGAAATTTACAATTGCTTGTTGTATCCCAAAGAAAAACATAACAAATAAATTCGGCGAATGCGGTAGCCAAAAAGACCAAATTGTATTTACTTTGCGATGCGCATTCACTTTAATTTTATAAATAAATTAAATTGTGCGTTAAAGCGTTAATGAGCCGCACCCCAGAGAGATTGAAAAAGAGTGAGAGAGAGTGAGAGAGAGGAGAAAAAGGGTCAGCGGAGAAAAGCGGGGCAGTTGGCAGCGTCAAAGTGCCACAGTTTTTGACCCGACAACTGACCGCGTTATCCGCAACTATCCACACCAAAAGCCATGATTGATAACATCTCAACATAAATACACTCACACGCACACACATGCACATGCACACACACACTCACATATTGGACACATGCTGCATGCAGCACGTGTGGTGTATTTTTCACGCGACCGAGACACATGCTGGCCGTAAAAAGAGGTGGCCGAGCTGCTCGTTTGGCCTGTCGCTCGGTTGGTCTGCTGGCCAACGCTCGGGTTGTTGGCCTTATCGCAGTCGGGGCCAAACACGTGTAACTGCTGGCCATATCGGCCCGAGGTTATTTGCATTTTGCCACCTGCTTATTGTTGCATGTGCTTTAATAATTGCAACGTTAAAGCGCATGCTGCACGCATTAAGCATACGCCGCGTGCACCCAGCTCAAGCGATTTTAAGCGCGAGCTCAAGAGTAGCGTGAAGAATCAGTGCAAAAATGTTAAATTGCTCAAAGCGAACGAGAGGCGCAGAGGGGAGTGGATTGCTGTGTGGGAGTCAGTTTTTTAGCTGCGCCTTTGCGCTGCATTGGGGCATGAAAAACAATGCGGCAAGTGTAATAAAAACTAAGTAGCTTACAAGCCCGCCTTCCTGCTGAAGGGAAGAGCAAAAACATTATGCAAAATTGCCGCCTGTCCGACGCTGCTGCCGCTTACTTAACGCTCCGTGTGGGCGTGATTGTTTCGCATGCTGCAAGCAGCAACAACAGCACTTGCAACACTCTGTCGCCCCCTCTCTGTCGCTCTCTCTCTGTGTCGGTCTCTCTGTCTCGCTCGCGTGGTGAGAATGTGTCTCTAATAACCTAACGTGCCGCTCGCATTAAATATGCTAATTTTTACAGTGAATACATTTTAAGGCAGCAGGCGACACGGACCCGGACATGCCACCTGACTGCCTGACGGCCCCCGCCTGTCTCCTATCATCAACAGTGCCTGCCGCTGCCTCCTCACCCTCCTGCTCCCCGCTCATCAGGCATATTATTTGCAAGGCAGGCAGCCGCTCGCATATAAGGTACATCTTGCCCCATGTACGTGTTGTATGCCGCCATGTTGCACAGGCCGCCCGTTGACATTTAGCGCGACAGCGACAACAACCACGACAACAACAAAAGTAACGGCAACAGCAACAGCAACAGCAACGACAACAAAAGTAACAACAACAGCAAACAACATTCTGGAATTGAGAAAAATTATGCTGCAAATGCCAGGAGAAAAATTATGAAAATTTTTTGTGTGACAAGATTTTTGCTTACACTCTCATTTGTTGTTCTTGTTGTTCTTTGACGCGGAGTGTAGTGTGAGGTATTTTTGTTTTCCGACAAGTTCTGACGCTCTGCTCGAGAATTTACCAAGTCATTTTTCCAGGCGAAGCCAAGTGGAAGCGAGCGATTAGCAGAGAAGCCTGTGCTCAGTGCTGGCGCAGGCTTCACAGAGATTAATTTGAAACGGAAGCTTTGAAAGCGCCTTAAAGCTTTATATGTGAAATGGATAAAACGTTGAAGCTAATACGATATTTTAGCTTATTCAAAATAATTCAAAATAAATGCAAGCTATTGAGAGCTTGTTGAAACTCTCTCGATTGACTCAATACTTTTCCAGCTTTACAGGGTATTCGGCATTCAGCTTAGCCCCTTGGCACATGTTTCGTCATTGTCAGCAGCGAAAAACCTTTTCGTTATTTTTGTTGTTTGTTGATTTTGTTTGTTGTGCTGTTATTTTTATGTTAAAAATATTCAAATTATTCCAAGGCGAATGTCGTCAGCAGCGTCTGTTGCCCTGCCAACCGGGAGAGAGTTACCTGTGCCTGCCTCTCCTCCATACGCCTAGCTGCTGTCTACCTGGCACCCATCGGCTAACTCTCTGCTCCCCTACCCCGTCATTGTCAGTGAATTAAAAGCGTCATAAGGGCTTATTTAAATAAATTATGAACATGCGGATCGAGTCGAGGCCGCGTTGCGTGGGATTTTCAATAAATGTAAATAATTCAGCGCATAAGTGAGCTACATATTAGCCTGAGCCGAGGCCGAGCTCGGCCGGGAGCGCGGCTCTTAAGACATTAGAAAGCCATGTGAGAAACAGCAGCCGTTGCATGCCTGCTGCCCCGTTCAGCTGTCTACCCCTCCGACTGCCTTTTGCCCTTTCGACCAAACTTATTCCTCAAGGAAATTAAAACAATCTACACGGCCGCAAAGTTCCAAGTTTCGCACACTCCAAATATAATTCTTATTTCGTTTCGTATACCCTGTAAATGAGTAGCAAGCTTTTTGATGTGAGGCACAGAGTTGGCAAAATATCTGGTAGGTTTTGCATAGATATTTGAGGTTTCAATCTGTCTCAATTTTCTTAAGAAAAAAATATATTTTCCTATTAATTTTTATTTATTTTTTTACTGTATTAAAAATGGTTATATTTTATTTTCATTAATTAATATATTTTAAAATAATACAAAAATATATTTAATATTATTTTTAAAGCATAGAAAAATAAAGAACTTTGATAAATAATTGTTATGAATTATATTTCGAAAACGGAGTAACTGCTGGTCGAGTCTCTCCCACACACACACACACAACCAAGCAGGCTGTACTTACTTATGTTATCTCTGTTTTCGCCGTTTTTATCCGCGCAGATTCCATTGGCGCTAAATGAAAAGTTGTTGGCCAGCACTTTTGTGCCGCCGGCGCTGTCAAAGTTTCGCCACTTATTTTCGCCCAAAGTGAACGAGAAGAAAAACAACAACGAAGCGCAACGCAACGCAGTGAACTTTCTGGCCTGTCGCACGTTAACGATCAAAACAATGAACGTAGCGCGTAGCTGGCAGGACTCACAGAACTAAAGTATTTCGATCGCGATTATTTCTATTGTCGCAATCGGGACGCAGTCGGGCGGAGCGAAACGCTTAAAGTGGCAATAATGAGCAGGTGAAAATGCAAACGAAATGCAAAACGTGCCGGGCTTAAGATGCAGGTGACGCTGCTGCTGCTGCCTGTTGCACACAGGCTGCCCTGTGCCACTCCTAGACTGGCAACAAGAGAAGGCTCTTTGTGCCACAGGAAGAGGCAGCGTGAGCATGTGAGTGTGAAAGTGTGCAAATGGGCTAAACGAAGCTGCGGATGTAGATAGAGAGCAGCAGCAGCAGCAGCAGGCAGGCAGGCGGGCGGCTGGCCGTGGGGCAGGTTGCAAGATGCTTGGCAAAAATATGCAATGCAGCCCGGTGGCAAACAAAGGCGAAAGCAGAATACGGAATACTGAATACGGAATACGGAATACGGAGTAGAGAATACGGAACAGTGGAGCGGAGAAAGTGAGAGTGAAAGTAACGCTTCATTGTTAGCCCGGGCGACTGCTTGTCCTGCTACACGGGCTGCTTTCTCCTTCACACAATTGTTAAAAGATAAACTTGGTAGTAGAGACAACGGCAAGGGGGGCGGGAGGGGGCGGTGCAACAAGCATACAAAATGGTGCACAGCAAATCTCACAACAATTTGGGTCAAACAAGCAAATTGCATTCTGTTTAGTGGCTCTCATTGTTGTTGTTGTTGTTGTTTGTTGTTGTTGTTGTGGGTGTTGTGGCGGTTGATGCTGCTGCTTTAGTTTTTGTTGCTGCTGTTGTTGTTGTTGTTAGTGCAATTGCATTGCCTCCTTTGAGGTTAAGCGCCGTTGAGATTTCCATGGGGGAATGTTCTCTGCTCGGCAGTCGGAGCCTCGTTCTCAGCTGGTTGCGGGCACTGCAAACATTTGTTCAACTTTTTTGTTGATTTAGTCTCTCACTCTTCCCCTCTCTCTCTCTCTCTCTCTTTCTTTCTCTGCCTCTCTTGTAGTTACTGCCTCAGATTGCCTGAGCAGCTCCCTTCACTGCGCAGCGTTTTCACTCTTAAAGCGCCTCAAAAAATATGTGAGAAAAGTGAAAGCGGAAAAAGCGCTTAAGCGCAGCTTTAGCCAAAGTTCGGGCTGTGTTTTACTGCGATTTACTCAGCTCCTCCTCGGGCTGCCTTTTAAATTGGCGCTTAGATTTATCCGCAACTCGAACTCATTAAATTGCAAAATGCATTTGGGAATATGGAGGCGTAACCACAGCAGCAGCCAGCAGCATGCGGCGGGATGCGGCGCCGTCACTCGACAGCTGCCAACTTATGCAAATTTCCATGCAATCGAGACGCACTCGCGGCGCTCTCCCTGTGTGCGTGTGTGTGTGTGTGTGAGGGTCTGTAGCCGTATTTGAGTGTGTGTGTGTGTGGGCGTTGTTAAAATCCTGGTAATGTAGCTCCGCTTGCCTGGCGAAAGGGCCCTAAACGACGGGGCGAGAGACGCAAAGGATAAAAGTCATAAGTAAATTGCTTTTCAAGCTCGAGATGCGATTTGGAGCACAACAACAAACATGCGACTCGATGGCGTTTTAGAGCTTATTTTATTTTATTTGTTTATAGCAATGTTTGCTCGTGGCGCACTTACGCATAAAGGTAACTACAGTCGGGTTTCGGTAACTAAATGTAGATTGTGGAGTGGTTGAGGTAACTTGGTAAAGAGAGCTGAGCGCACTTGGCAGCTGTATACCCTGCACTTAATGTTGAATACTTTTATCTTTTATCCGTCATTTTGAACATACGTGTACGTATATATTTAATTATTTTTTTACATCTTAGCATATTTTTTATTCAATCGATTTTAAATTTTAAATTTAAATTTAAAATTGAGTACACATTTTGCATATATTTCTAACATTGCAATTGAGTTATATTATTGCTTGTATTTTATTTGATTTTATTTTAATACTAGTGACACGGCGAACTTTGTTCCGCCTTAATGGCAATAAATAAGCAGTTTTTTTTTTATTTTATTCGAAAAAATACAAAATAAAACTAAATAACTACATTAATCATTCATTATTATTTCTGTATTTCTGGTCTTCCGGCCCGTGAACATGCCACGTACATATAATTGACCATGGGAAAAACATGAATGTTCTAGATTTAAACCACAAACTTTTAAGGATTGGCCTTGTGATTTGTTGATTGTCATGGCAAATGCAAGACGTATCGGAAATTGAAGTCTTATAAATTCAAACGGCATATCGGTTGGGATAATCGGGATCCTCGAGTATTTGCAAGAAAGTGGCGTGATTCTTGTGTTTCGCCGCAAAGCAATGAATACAATGGCTCATGTGGCGGAGTCAACACTGGCAATTTCACTTTACCATTAACGCAGCATAATCCAGGCGTTTCTCCGGAAAACTTTAATGCACCACAATACTCGCAAACAACGTCCATTTGTCCAATGCAAACGCTAGGATGCATGCTGTAATCATTGCTGCAATCGTATCGAAACGCAGCTCGATTCAAATCAGCTAAATATCTTGTTCTGCGTCGCAAATTATCTATTTGTTGACTTCTGTTGTTCGCTCGACGATTCTGCATTGCCAACCGAGCTGTTTCACGGGTACTTCACTTTGCTCTCGTGATTGAGAAGCACGAAGTCGAGCCATACTATTGCGGCGCTGTTCACGTGCAATTTCTTGTTCTTCTTCAGTCCTTTCATTTGCAGTATTTTGTATTCTTCTTGCATTACGGCTTTGTCGGGAAAGATTCGATCGTCTTGGTCGCGGCATTATTAATTAAACTTCACTTCACTTCAATCCACTTTTTAATTATTTATTTAATAGAAATAGTTTTAATATTGATTTCTTACAAATATCAAATTGTCATCCATACGTCATTACATAGCTGTCATTTCACGTCAATTACATAGCTGTCATTTGCGTTTTGTTATTCCAAGTCTGATTCTTTTTTGTTATACCACGTTTTATAGTGACTGACGTTTCATGTCAAGTCACAGAGGAACGCTGTCGAACGGGATAAAAAGTATCCTATGTCCGTCTCCTGGCTCTAAGCTACCTCCCTACCAATTTTCAGCCAAATCTGTTCTGCCGTTCTTGAGTTATAAGTGGTGTAACTAACACGACTTTCTTTTATATATATAGATTGTTTATATATTATTGTTTTCAATTTCTGAAACTCCTTGACGTTGTTGTGGCTTTTTCTTTATTTCAATTTTTAATTTAGTTTTATTTTTGTTTTTATTTTATTTTATAATTGTTATTATTTCTTTTAATTTCTAGCGCTCTTTGTGACTTTTTCTATATTTCAATTTTAATTTATCTTTTTTTTACTTTTAATTATTTTAATATATTCTCTTTTAATTTCTAAAGATTATTATTGAATTTCAGCATTTAAACTAAATTCATGTTAATAACGTAAACACTAAAAAATGCAAAGCTCAACAGGTTTGGATTTGAGTCCATCTTCACCTTGTCACTTCAACGAGTTTCTACCCCTCGCAGCTCAGTCGCAACCTTGAGCCAATAACCCTGGCAATCTGGCGCTGCATCCGCACCTGAGTGAAGATTTAATCTAATTTCCTATGGCTGCTGTTTTCCTATTTGTGTCGCCACAAAAGATTCCCATCTCATTGAGCTGAAAGATTTATGCGGCATTCGATTGAGCTTTAATTAAATTGCCACTTGATGGGGCAAGCGCTGCAGCGCAGTGCAACGCGATGCGACGCGACGCTGCACAAAAGCAGAGTTAAGTAGCTGCCACGGCAGCAGCAGCTTTAGTTACGGTTAGCTGCAGTCACCTTCGCTTAGTTAGTCGGACACGTTGGCAGGCCCCAATACCAAAGTGCGACCAGTAACAGGCATTAACTGTGGCAGAGCGCCAACAGAGCGAGAGAGAGAGAAAGAGAGAGGGAGAGCAACAACAGTGGCAGTCATTCGTTGTTGTGCTGCACAGCATGCCCTTCACTTTGTGTTTAACACTCAATGGGTATGACAATTTTGTCGTTAAGCGCGTTGCACAGTGTATTAAAGATGGTATTAAGTCTAACAGCGATTGCTTTTAGACGCACATCGTTTATGTTAATGCTCACGCCAGCGAGCAACTCTGCAGATTAACAGAGACTGTTAAGTTGCTGACGGTCCGCTGAACATCTGCTGCTCTCGATTAACCAGCTGAGAGCAGCGTAAACAGCAGACTTTGTATGTGTTGGCGCACGGCTGCAAGAGAGGCAGTTGCAGCCCTGCTCTCTCGATCGCGCGTGTGCAGCCCTCGTGCGTTCTGTTAGAGCTGCTGAGCTCACCCCAATAGAAAGAGCTAACATAGCTATCGAGCTGTAACAGTAACATGCACATTGAATATCGATAGCTTAATATATGTTAGACCACATAAGGCAACAAACATAACATTGTTCAACAGCTGCTAACAGTAGCACAGTTATCGATTGTTAACATAGGAGAGCTACATTTTCGCCTTAAATATAAAATAAATAATCTGCCAAGAGAAAATTAATACAATTTTATTAGTTATTAATTAATATTAATTTATTTGATTGAAACACTAACTTATATACTAGAGTGCATTGTTATATTAATGATAAAAAATTCAAAGCAATCATACTCTTATTTAGCTAGAGTATTTTATGTTCGACATTAGCAAAAAACTGTTTTATTTTGCCTTTTTTGACGACTGTCCTTTGGTGTTCGTGTAGTTAAGCACAATTTTAATTGATAAATTGCCACTTGGGCCATTACTTGTCGCTCTGCTGGCGCTGCCTTTGCTGTGTCTGCTGCTGTTGTCTCTGCTGACGGCGTTTCCGCTGCTTTTGCTGCTGCTGCTGCTTCTGCTGTCCCCGTTGCCTTGTCCTGTCGACAAGAACGCTTTGAATAATTTGCAAAGTTGCCAGCGAGTTGTCGACGTCCAGCTCCAGTCCCGGTGTCTGTGCTCTCCCTCTGTCTCTGCCTCTGCCTCTGCCCGCCTGCTCCACTCCACTGCTGGTCTGCTGCTGGAGGTGGTCTAAGTAACGTTTACATCATCAAATAAAATAAAATGCTTGGACTCATTTAAAAAGCAATTAAATATTAAAAACACTTGTCCAATTGTCTCCCATCCCCGGCGAGCAGTCGAGGGGGTCTGCGCCACTGACTTTTGGAATTTTGATTGTTTCTTTGCGTTTCATTTACAAGTTACGCCCCTGGGGGAAAGCAAGACAGAGGGAACCTGGCAGAGACGGAGGCGCGCAGGGTCTGTGGTTTTGTTTGAGTGATTATGCAATTAATTAGAATCTCTTTGGTTGTGGTAAATGTTAAGCGGATTGCCACCAGCCGAACGGAACGGAACGGAATGGAACGAGCTGAGGGCTCAGTGGAGCCAAAGGAGGAATGAGCAATGTAATTGAATTTTAATACATTGAGTGATTCGGCCAGCGGAAGCGCCAAGTCCACAGCCAAGAAAAACAACCACAGCAACAGCAAGAGCAACAACCACAACAACAACAACAACGATTTGCAATCAAAACGCGTTATGCCACCGACGGAGTTAACGGAATCATTTCCTATGCGGCAAACCAGTTTATTAAAAGCGTTCCGCACACGCGGCAAAAACCCGAGCAGGAGCAGAAGCGAATGAGCAAAAACAAAACGCGAGGCGATCAAACAGGCACTGGCAAAGCAGGAGAAAATAAAGCGCAGGCAACAAACAATAACAACAACAGCAACAACAACATCAACAACAATGTGGGCCAATTTGATACACATCCGAAGAAAAAAGAGAGCAGGAAACAAGTAACATGCACGGGAATAATGGGATTCAGGGTAGCCTCAGTCACGGAATACCCTTAATAAAAGCAAAAAGAAAATGCAACAATGTGTTGATTAGAGATGGCACATATGCGTGCAGAAGGAATCGAAGCACCTTTACATATCGATTAGCAGCGATTTAAGTGAGAGCAAAGCTAAGAGCAAAAAGTTGAGTGAAATGAAAAAAAATGTGCAAGGTTTGCTCAGGGCTCTGCCGCTATGTTTAGCAATTTAGTTAATGTCTTGTAATTCTGTAAATATAAGCTTTTTCTTAAAAAAAAAAACAGCTTTAGTAAAAACCAAATTCCTTAAGCAAAATATCATTGTTAGGTAAAGTCATAAACTTTATATTGAATTATATTGAAATTATAAAAAAAAATTATTTAAAAAATTAAATTGTTTCATTGGGACTGCTATTTAACTCAATCACTCGATTTAAGCGATATAACGGTATTAATATAACCAACTTAAGAGTATTGTATACAATTTTTTATGGCCACTTGTACAATTTTAAAATGCCAAACAATTTTTAATGGACAAGATTAAGTTACAAGTTTGCTAATTTTGGTTGAAAATAAAAAACGTATTAAACGTATTTTTCTTTTAAACCCATAAACAATTTGTTCAGATTTTTCCCAATAATTTTTAGCAACTTTTTGGCTCCAAATAGTTGCTTCAAAAATTCTTGCAGCACTACCCTTAGGCAAAAGCTTAAACTCTAGCGATAACGATAGGGAAATCGCTGAACAAGGAGTACAGCGTACAGAGAAGCAAGCGAGAGGATGAAGAAAATGCAAAAAGCGGCAGAGTTATGGGCAAAATTGACGGGACGAGCGCAATTCAAAGAACGTGAAACTTAATAACCGATCCGATAAATGAACACAGCCCTACGAAGGGCTGGCAAAAGGCAAAGGGGAAAACAGCAAAATATTGAAATGCTGGCGAGCCTCGCAATAATCCTATTAATTAAGCGTGTTTTTCATTTCGTGAGGGCAGAAAACAATTGTGCGCCTGTGAAACGAAGCGAAACTATTCGAGGCGTTGCCAAATGTCTTGGCAACTCGTAATACCCTGCTGAAAGGATGTGCCAAGGCAACACGGACGGACGGAGCAATAGCAGGGGGACAGCCCAGGGAAAGGAGACACACGTAAGCGTGGAAGTATTCCATTAATTTGATTAGACTTTCAGGCGGGACGAGCCGTTTGAGACGTTTGAAGTTGAAGTGAAAGGGGGCTGGGGGGAGGGGGCAGGGCAGGACAGACAGAGCCAGGGATGAGGCCACTTCAGGAAGCGTTGCGAATCGAATGCAAAAGGCAATAAGGACAGCGAGAGTGGGCAGAGAGGCAGAGGGGCGCTGCATGTTGGACACACCTCAAAACTGGCGGCTCGTGGCTTTATGAATTGCCGTTATTAACTAAGGGGCCAGGCAACTTTGGCGCGCATTATGCCTCATAAGAATTTAACGCACAAATGCTCAAATTGTCAATAAGAAAGTTGGCACGCCCCCGTGCCTGGACAGGATATGAGGGCTAAGCCAACTTATTTACTTTTTATACCTCAGCGTGGCACGCATTAAATGTCCAGGCTGCTTCATTAGGGCAGAGCGAGAGAACTGTGGAGAATCGGTAGCGCCGAACTGGGAACGGGGCAAGGGCGAACTGAAACTGAAACTGAAACTGTTGCCAGGCGTAGCAATCATTTTTTATGAAGGCACTTGGTTGGAGCAGCGCGCGAAGCGCATCAAAAACCCATTTGGCTGCCATTAACTTGATTGAGTCGAGCTGCTGCTGCCTTGGCTCGAGCTGCTGCTACCACTGGATGTTGCCCCACAGTCGCTGGCCGTGTGGTGTTTTTTTTTTTGAAGGCATTCAAGTTGAAGGCGGCACATAAATGAGAATTGATCATGTGCTTTGTCTTTTTGGCGCATGACCCCTGCCCACACCCTTCTTTGGCCATGTTAACAACTAATATTTCAGGTTTTAAGCCGCTTTCCCAGCCACAAGGTGCAGTCAGAGGCAGGCACCGCTTGGCCATTAGTTGTCATTAGTGCGCATTGCCCTAATTAAAGCTGTGCTAAAAATACGCCAATCAGTCATTAAACTTATCTACCGCCCCATTTATCAACCCCTCACCTCTTGCCCCTCACCACACGGGCTAATTAAATGCCTCGACAGCAGCGGGAACAACTGGAGACTGTCGTCACTTAAAGCTGACCCAGTTTTACCCTGGCACCTGACAGATTGAATCGACTGCCAGCCAAGGCTAAGGATAAGGCGAAGTGCGAAGTGAGAAGGAGGGGCATGCTGGCTGAGTTGGAAATCTGCCACAGTTTTGTAAATCAATAACTCAACTTGCCACAGAGAGAAATTCCTGGCGCTATTAACAGAGTCTTAAATTGCAGTTGACAAAGACCTTCGCCGCACATTGTGCCAAACTATTTTGTAAGCTGCTTTCGCCATAACCTCAAAGTGTTGCCGGGGCGATGCAAAAAGTTTCTATGGCTATCGCATGCTTTTTAGAAGGAGTTTCCCACTGCCTTATGTGGCAAAATTGATTATCAGTGAGTGTGAGTGAGAGAGAAAGAGCGTCTCGATGAAATTTAAATCTTTTTTGGTTATTTTAAAAGAAGTACATAAATTTAATGTTATTAATTTGTATACCCTACTTAAAAAGGAATCGTGAAAGGCATATTGAAAATGATTGAAATAATAATTTTCAATTTAATACAAATGCCATATTTTTTACTTAATAACGAAAAAGTATGGAAATAGTCTGTATAAACTAGCTATGATCTTTTTGGCTTATTGTTTTTCAAGGGTTTTGTCGCTTAAAATTATAGAAGAGAACCCTACAATTATTTAAAATTTCTGTAAATCACTTCAAGTATTTTTATATATAAAGTAATACATTAATTAATACCTCAGATTTATTATAAATAATTTAAAACTTTAAAACTAATATTTTCTTAAAGAAAAAAACTGCCACGCAACGCTGAAGCTTAAGAATTTCTTAAAGTTTCTATTCGGCTTTGACAGGGTATCTATGCGTCCAGCACCGGCTTTAAGTTATTGTTAACTTATTGCGTCACGTGTCAACATAATCATTCGCATTCGTCTTTAACATTGCAGGACCTTCAGGACGTCTGCAGGTGGCTCGACTTGCCATGACAAATACACACCACACACAAATACACACACACTCACACATTTAGCTACGGTTGCATGTGTAGGTAAAAAATAAATAAATGTGATTTGTCATTTTGCAAACATAAAGAAAGAGCAACAAAATGCGAGGAAGCTGCTTTTGAGAGCGCATTAAATTGCAGTCAAATGGCACGCTCTGTGCATGCCAAATGTGCACACATTCACACACACACACACACACACACACACACACGTAGACATGTTGGCCAATGAATATGCTAGCTTTTGGCTTGTCCTTGCAATGAAACTGGAAGCTGCAAGCTTCTGCCTTCTGGAGTATTAAATTATTCGAGCGTGTGGCGCAAGCAGCAGACTCCACACAAAATACTTTTGTATGCAACACTGCGCACACAGACCAAGTCTAAGCTGCCCCGGCCACCGCCTCCCTCCCTGCCCCTGCCCTACTGCCAACAACCGAGCTATTCCTGCAACTGTCACGCTTTGAACTTGAGCCGACTGCAACGGAGTGAGAGCTCGATTCGACCCGGCCAGAACGGTAGCAGGAGCCAGAGCAGAGCAGAGGCAGCATCAGCGCTCATTTGCAGCAAATCAACTTCAACGAGAGTCAATGTTAAGCGCCATGTAAAATTCATTTGACTGAGCACATGGCTAAGGCGCCCTCAGGCAGGCAGGCAGGCAGCTGAGCAGCAGAGAAAGTGGAAGAGAGGCGAGGCGAGGCGGGGGAAAGCCGAAATCAAATATCCAGAATACTCTTGGATGCGTGCAAAAGTTCCAGGACGCCAGCTGTCGTCGCATGTCGCCGCAGCTAAGGCTTCGGTTGACCTTTGAACAGGTTGTGACCTGCACCTGCCAACCGCCGGGCAACCAGCCAACCACCCACTCTCTGCGCTCTCCCCTCTCCACTCTCACTGCTCTGCCCTGCTGCGGAGACATAATCGACAGCGTCGCACGCATGTCAAATGGCTGCCTTTGATTTTTGGGATTTCCAGGCCGACTCGTAGGATTGACTTGGACGTTTTTATCATTAATGCATGCTCAGTGCGCCAGGTAGGCGGGGCAGGCAATCGCAGAGAGGGAGGTAGTCGGTGCGAGACAGAGAAAGCCTAAGGTACTTATCACAGGATTTTCGGCTTTCGAGGAGACCCTGAGCTTCTCCCATTGCTTGATGGACTTCAGTGAAGGTAGGTCAAGCTGCTGCTGCTGCATTCCGGCAGGAGCTCAACGTTATAAACTGTTCCCTATAGATCAAGCGTATATATAAAGCAATTAGACCCCATAGAATATAACATCCTCAATTCCTCTCAGAGCAAATCCCTCAACGTGCTGACAATCGCTGTCAGTTGGCCCATAAAACCATCAGGATTCCCCAAGTATGACGACCTGTATGTGGTATATACATGTATTATTTATAGTTGTTGGTCTTGTAGTGTCTAACTAAGCGTTGACCCGTGCACACACACAAGCACACACACACACATGCACATTTTAAAAAGGCTTACACTTAATTGACAATTCATTTATGTGGTCCTGGAATGCCAAGCGTAACCGAAACGCCACACCCATCATATCAAGGCAGCGCACACACAGGCATACATACACACAACACACACACACCTCCTGTGCTCCACGCTGCCCTGTGTCTACTTAAAGCAGAAGCGTTAAAGTGCAAAAGATTTATGAAATTTATTTATGTGCCTGTAAAAATGCCAACGGCAAGTGGTGTAGGGGTAGGCAGACGAGGCAATAGAGCGGGAAAGGGGGGAAGAATGAAGAGCGAAGTGTATTTGGGCCAGGCTAACATCACATTCCCATCAACTGGCAGCGGCTGCCATCACAATTTTTCGTTGTTGCGGCGTAGTCGTAAGCGGATTTGCGACAAAACTCATTCGACTCGACCACGCGCCCAGCTCCCCCATTTCCCCCCTCGCATCACTCTTGTAGCAGCTGGACCCTGGCTCGGTGCGGTCGGTTGAGCACAGTTGACGGAAGGCTGGGCATCGCCTTGGAGGCTCCTGCAGCTTGTTAGCCATGACAGCGCTGGACGCTCGTCCAGGCTAAATCCTGTTAAAATTTAGTGCAAAATAAGATAGAATGTTGCCGCTTGTCCTTTTCCTTCCGCATGTCCCTCGCTCCATCCCGCCTTCGGTGCAAAGCAAAGCGGCAAAAAAGTAAATTATTTCTTCTACATTTTCATTCGCATACACACACACACACACACATACACACAGAGAAGATCTTTTGCTGTTCTTTGTGCACTTTCCATTCAAAATAAAATAAAATAAAATGGAATAAAATTGTTGCAGAGCTGACCCGACTCGGAACATATATATTTATATATACCAAGCAGTCCGTATATATTCCGCTGCTCATAAATTGTCGCCGAAAGCTGCAAAAACAATAAAAATAAATGAACTTGAGTTGAAGAACCCCGAGAAGAACGGAGAAGAATAGCGAGTGGAACTCGAGCAATTTCATTATTATTGCTTTCTGTGCGCCAACTTTTCTCGCCTACTGTTTATGGCACTTTCCCCATTTTGGCTATTAGTATTTATTGTTGGCCCAGCACGAGAACGCATGTTAAAAGATGAAAACATGGCAACACGGAACGTCATTTATCTACATATAAAACAAATATTAAAACGAAATAAAACTGTAAATTCAATTTTATTCTACGCTTTTAATGGGGCACATTGATGGGTATAACCAAATCTGGGTAAAACCATATGCAAAATAAACAAAAAAGCTTGGATAAATCCAAATTTTTTAGGTAAAGTGCAATATTTTTTAAGCAAATACATTGCTAAGAACTGAATTTCATTTATTCTGATAATTAATTTAGTTTCCAGAATAGTAAAAAACTATTAATTACTTGTCAAATATTTTTTAAAATTGTTTTTTTATGGTTTTTTTAGAATATTTGAATTAATTTGAACTGCTAAAATGTTTTGCAATGTTGAAAATATTTATAGTAATAAATATTCTTTTATTCATTTATTATGTAAAATTAAGCAATTATTTCACATTTCTCAACTTGACAGCAAATCAAAGCAAACCAACCCCAAAAAGGAAGCCCTTCACACTCAAGTTACCTCATAAGTCCACTTAAAATTGCGCTTCAGCTTTTGCAGCTTAATTTGCCATGACCAAAGGGAAAAAAGGGACAATTTGGTCGCTTGTACAAACTGGTTTTAATGCCGAACTTAAGCGAATCTCCAATAAGTAATCCAAACTAACTGAAATCCCGCTTTACCCATTTGCATAGCTCGACTACTTTGTTCCGCAATCGGTTCATAAACCTCTGTCTCTTTCTCTCTGCGTGCTCTTCAGCTTCTGTCTGTGTGTGTGTGTGTGTGTGCTTTGTGTGTTTGTCTGTTCGAAGAAGCAAACAAAAAGCAGATGGAATCAAAATAAAATACTCATAAATACCAGTGAATATGGCAACGTTTACAAAAAACCGACTTCAAAGCGATGTCAACGGGGAAAGCGGAGTGGGGGCCAGAAGGGCAGTAGGGGGAAACGGGAATATGCAACGGACACCGATCGGAGTTGAAACGGAAACGGAACTGATGCTGTTCGGGTTCCCTAAGTCCCTACACGTGCTGCTGTTGCTGCTGCTGCTGCTATTGCTGCTTGTAGTATTAGTTTTTCTTGCTCTATTTTCTTTCTTTCTTGCTGCGTGTGCTCCACTTTTTGCGTCGTGTCGCATTTCACTTTTCATTTCGCAACTTTTGCTTATTCACAGTTTCATAAGGCGAACTTTAATTTACCACCAGCCTGAGGGGCAGGGGAAATCAATGAGCAGCGAAGGATGCGTAAGGACAGCCTTGGCTTGCCACTCTCTCGCACTCTCGCACTCTCGCTCTATAAGCTCTTCGCTTTCGCAGAACTTGACAACTTAATGTCGAAGAATGGGAGGAGGAGGGGAACGCAATTTGTTTGGCCCTCAGACCAGAGCAGCTGAGGCCAGACAAATAAATATCGAGAACCGTAAAGGATTTTATGGTTAGACCGTGAGCTTATAATCTGACATTGGTTATAAACCCGGGCACAACTCAAAACTCAAACAGAACAGAACAGAATGAAACGAAACGAAACCGACCAAAGTCATTTATTGTGCTCGGCCTGAGATAGTTTTGCATTTTCAAGGCGCACTCAAACACAAATACACACACACAGACACAGAGAAACTCATACATAGAGAGGCAGACACACTCCAACACACACAACAAAGAGAATCATTCATGGTTTTCAGAGCATGAATCACATGCAAATCGCAGAGAAGCAAAACGGCCCAAACGGTCAGTGTAAATAGATTCATAAATCAGTATGAAAACATTATTTTGATTTCCGTTTCACAGGATGCCACAAAAGAAGAATCTCGCAGAGTCGGAGATGTCGACGGAAGCAGCTAATTGGAGCGTGAACTAAGTTCAGTAAAGAGCAATGAGGTCTTGTTGTGCCATACACTCACCAAAAGGGTTGTATGGCATTCCATAGCGTGTTTGTGTATTAAGTAGTAGCAGGAAATACGAATCGATTGGTAGATGCTTTTAAGAACCTGCTTGTTGGCCAATTGCATTTTATGCTGCCTGCATATCGCTTCAATATGCTCGCTACTTTGAAGGTTACTAAAATGTCAAAATGTCGAAGTTCGCCTGTAGCAAAATTCTTTTCTATTAATTTTCATATTAATTGAGCTCAATAAATATATGAAAATTACTATTGTTTTAGGGTGACCATTATTACTAAACTTATTATAATTTTATTTGCTTTTTTCCCTTATACCGTTACAGTTTTAGCTGCAATTAAATCCAACATTAATTATTTTCCCATTTACTGCTCGAGGGTATTTGAGTACCAGCTGCAATTTCTTTGCCATACTGTTTTCTTTTATCGCTCATCGGATGGCTGGACGGAGGGACGGACGGAGGGACGGACGGAGGGACGGACGGATGCAAAACGTTGACAGAACGTCATGTGGCTGGTGAATTATGAGTGGTTTTTTCGAGACTTAGGCCATTGGCAGTATAACAATGAGCACTTCCGCTTGTCCGACTGCAGTCGCCGTGTTCCCCCTTCTCCATCAGCTGCTCACTCTCGTTCACACTCACTGTGTGTGTGTGTATGTGCGTGTGTATGTGTGTGCGTGGCAGCTGCTGCTCTGCTGCTGGCAGTTTTGCAATCAACTCGAGCGCGCACAAAAGTATGCTACAGTTGAGCGAGCGAGCGAGAATGAGTGCGAGAGAGGGAGAGAGAGAGAGATGGAGGGAGAGAGGCAGCATGGAGCAGAGCATAAGGCATCGCCTTGTGCATTTGCTGCATAAATGTCAGGGCACAACTCATGACATATGAAATGAGTTTCTTTGCTTATTTTTGCTGCCGCTGCTGCAATTGTTGCTGTTATTGTGCGATGCCAGCTGGCGGCAGCTATTGCATCCTCCAGTTGCTGTTTAATATTTCCGCTTGCACACTTGCTTATTTATTATGTTTTCCGCCGCCATGCGGCGCACAGCAACGCGCAACGCACCCGACGAACCGAACCCCTCCGCGCCTGCCTTCCTTCCTTCACTGCTGCAATGCAAGTCTCGAGCAGCAGCAGCAACAACAACAAGTTGCTGCGGCTCAAGTTGCTCTTGACGCCATTATCCAAGCCAACTAAGACGACGGCCACATGTGCCGGCAGCCCTTGTTGCTGTTGTTGTTGTTGTTGTAGTTGCAGTTGCCCTAATGCCTCTTTTTGCGCTCGACTTCTTTGCTCGACTTCTGTCTGTGCTGGCCTCCCGATGTGACGACCCCCTCCCCTCTCTCTCTCTCTTTGTACTTCTTGCCCTGCTCTGGCCCCATGTTAAGTGCCTACATAGGATAATCTGCACATCTCAAGTCAGCGCGTAATTGTAGTCTCCCAATGCAGTCAAGCTGTGCAGTTGACTGCACTCACTCCCTTCCACTACCCCCGTCTCCTGCCCTTTCCGCTACTTTACATCATCTTTCAACGTTTTGTGCTTCTCGACAATCCTCATGAGCTTTGCATTTTGTAGAGCTTCCCGTCGCATTCGGAGTAGTCGCTTTAAGTAATTACCATGTCGCGTTCTCTGTCTGCCCCGCAGACATACACATCGACACACACACATTGACACAGAGACAGGCGTGCACAGCAGGCAGTCTGCAGTAAATTTAGCTACTTATGAACTGGCCAAAAGGGCGGGAGCAAGGGCTGCATTTGGGTCGCCTGCAGCGTCAGTTTATTAAATAAAACGAGAAACTGCATGCGCTTGCGCTTGCGTTCTGCTGCCTGCAGCATGTTGCAAGCAGCATGCGGCATGTTATCAGTCAATAATTCGATGTCTGCAGCTCTGTGCTGAGCAGCACACAGTTCTAACGCCTCGTCAAATGAAAACTGGGCCAAAAATGTGCTGCAGTGAGGAGGGAAGACAAAGAGTTGCAATCAGCAGCAGCAGCTGCAAAGCCTGCTCTCAGTTGATGCTAATTAGGCACGTGACAGACAAGGAATGAAAATGAAAGAAAATGAAAATAAGGCCTCACTCTGCTGCCACTCCCCGCCATGTCATTGACATCTCGGCTGCGTGTGCATTAAACTCTGACTAATTTCGCAGCGGGGCTTCAATTACACAATCGGGCGCGTCGTCCAGGTGCACGCGTAGTCAAATTGCTGAGCATTTGATACCTTTTCAATTTGCTACACGAAAATAAAATGTTTGTCAAGTGGCAGCAGGGGCAGGGGCTGTGGGCTATGGGCACATAAACCCTTGATGTGCGTGTGGGGCGTATCAATAAAACGAGCTCGTTTGATGTGACTGTCTGCGAGCATTCGCCCCGCGCTCCTCACGCTCTTCCCGCGGAAGTTCACACTACGCACGGGTAAGATGCTTACGACAACGCAGGTGTTTGCCACATCAACGCCGCACACACACACACACACACACACTAACTCACTAACACATGCACAGCTGCTGTTGTTGTTGGCATTTGCCATCAAACAAGCAGCAAACTTTCATGTTATTGAAAAACGAGCGAAGAATGGAAAGAAATCCTGTATAATATCGAATGACATTGACTGTGTACATATAGCTGTATGTATACACATATGTGTTATTGTGTGGGTAACTCTATCTGTGTGTGTGTGTGTGCTTCCCGCTAAGCACTTTTAAATGGATACCTTTGTCGCATTGTGCGTTGATTAAATTGTTGCTCTCGCTTGCTCCAAGCCACTGTCTCACTCACGCACTCTGTCTCTCTCTCTCTCTCTCTCTCTCTGTGTCTGTCTGTCTGGCTGCTTCTTGTAAGCGTCTTGTCAGATTATATATATGCTTGAGTGATCAGCCGATGCGTATTAGGCCGGAGCTTGATGCTTTGATGGATAACCGTGTGTCAGTAAAGCCAAAGGAAACAACGCAATGAAGTATGCAAAAGAAGTTGGCGAGAAGAAAGGCTGAAGCAGGAAATTAGAAATTGGAGCGCTGCATATAAAAAGAAATAAATAAATGGCAACATATTAAATTACAGTTATAAATAACGTTAAGTAATGCACTCCAGGCAAATTTAATTACAAGTTCAAGGACATTTTTTTTTTGTCGGCCTCCCATTGATTTTAATACTCTTGCTGAGGGTATGTTAAGTTTGCTCTGCTTGAAATATATATATATATTTTTTTTTTTTCTAAAAATAAAAAAAATTTGTAAATATATATTACCATATTTACCCAATACACTCTAGAAATTATGGCTAGATCTTCGACGACTTTTAATATATTTTTTTCAAAAAGGCCACACACAACTTCTTTGCTCAAACTTCAAGAAAATCGGAGCTTTAATTTAAAAACTTCACGCATCACACGAGGGCAACTGCAAGGGTATCAGCATTCCGAATGTACCATTTTCTTTCTCCCATTTCAGCGCAATTGATACACACTTGTGTGAGTAAGGGGGGAGTGCAGGAGTAGTACGCGGTGGTAAGCTGCCTCAACAGTTGTTCGCCTGACACCTGCACTCACCTTTTGCCTGAGTGTGTGCGTGTGCTTGTGCGAGTGTGCGTGTGCGTGTAATTTATGTATGCGGGCATATTGTGTTTCAAGGACATTCTCATTACACGCAACGCGAACTTCTTGTGCGGGGCCAGAGCCAAAGGCGACCACAGCAACAACTCGACTCGACTCGCTGCGACAACAACTACAGCAATAACAACAGCATCAGCGCATTAGCATTTTTCGCAGCTTTCACTTGCTTTTTGCTTTATGGCCAACTTATGCGCCGCCCTCGCCGCGTGTATGTGTGTGTGTGTGTTTGTGTGTGGCGTGCGCTAAAAGCCATTGTAGCTCTTGTTGTTGCTGTTGTTATTTGTTGCTGCTGCTGCTGCTGGCTTAGTTTGTGCCGAGTCCTGTGGCATCCTTAGCCCAGCTATTCGTGTTGGCCGCAGAAGTGCTTTTAGTAGTTTGCCATTGTCTGCCACAAGATCGCCAGAATGCTGAGGCGAGATGGCAGGGGTAAGGGGGCTGGGTTACGCCGGGTTGTCATGTCTTTGGCCGGGCATTAAGTTAATGCGCTGCGCCGGGCACAACTGACAAATCCTTGACACTTGCCACGGCTCGTGCTCGGGCTGGCCTTCTGCCTTCCACCTGGTTTCATTAAGTCATTAGGCATTGTTATGCCTCCTTTCGGCTGCCCGCCAGCTTTGACCTGGTCAGTGGTGGACCCTGTATTTGTGCGTGTGTGTGTGTGTGTGTGTGTGTGTCAGTGTGTTAACAGGTGAGAAATTGCTTAATTGTAATTTTAACGCATAACAAACTCTGAAGTGAAGTCTATGGAGGCAACGGCTTGTAGACACCAACGATTTTGGCCCTCAGTTCATGGCCAGGGCGCACAAACACACCAATACACGCACGCTCACATACACACAAATACCAACGCTCAGCTTGTTAGATGATGATGACTAATGGCTGCTGACCCCCGTTCAGCTCCTCGAGGCAGTTCAATTCAATTAACCAACATTTGCCCTCACCTCTCGCAGCTGTCTCCCTTTCTCTACTTCTATCTCTCTCGCTCGCTCTCTCTCTCTCTCTCTCTTTCTCTGTCTCTACCTGCTGCCTTTCATATTAAATTTCGAGTACATGATTTTGTTGTTTTAGCCGTAGTCGAGTCGAGTCGAGTCGAGTGCAGGTCGAGCAGTTGTTTTAGCGCTAATTAGCAGAATGTCTGAAGCGATGAAGCATTGCCGGGGCTTTGGCTCAGCTCGCATAACTCTGGCACAATTCGCAACTTCATATATTAGCTGGCCACTCCCCCAACGCCTCTCTGATACGCTAATGAGCAGAACGTGAGCATTTTCTTGCTTTCCGACTTACTTTCCGCCCTGGAAAAATGGTGCTTGTTGTTTTTCCCAGCTGTTTGTTTGCCCTCGCTCTCAGCATTTAATTAAAGAGCGGGTGCGAGTGTGTGTACGAGAGTGCGTACTAGTGTGTGAGTGTGTGTGTGTGTGTCTGTGTGTGTGTGGGTTAATGCACTGACAATTGCAACTTGTTGTGTGTGCATGTGTTTGTTGACACGCTTGTGCATTAAGTGCTGTCAACTTGTTTCAAGCATGGAAATTGCATATAAAAATATTTACAAACTGCCAACAATAACACACAAAACTGTGTGTTGGCCCTGTTTTTGTCCCCCCCTTTGTCATATTTAACTGATGATGTTTTATACACTGACAGTGCAATTAATTGCATAGTTTATTAATTTTTTCCCTTCCTGCATATTTCATATGTAAATTAATTGTTTAACCGGAGTTCAGAGTTTGGCCCGATCGAAGGGAACAGCAGGGTCTAGGCTGGCCGACAGAAACACTTGGGAATTACAAGGGGCCAGCTCAAATGCAATATTTATGTTTGTCGCGAGCTTTGGGGAGCACATATGTATGTATGCTTGTGTGTGTGTTACAGAAATTGTCTGTGTGTGTTTTTCTTTATTACTTTGGATCTTTGTGCAGAGTTTTAACAGCGTATCGTTGTCGCCGGACTCCACTGGGAAATAACCCAAGAGATTTATATGGGGATTTAAAATTAAACGGAGCATCCTTTTAGCTTGGGTTTGTTAGAAAATATAATGTAATTTAATTATAAAATTTAAGATGATTTTAATAGGGCTTTATTCAGTTACTTTACTTACTCTTCCGAAATAAGGAATCATAAGTCGAGCTTTTTACAGCTAAAAAGATTCGTTGGTTACAGTTACAGCAAAAAGTAGTCATACACACTAAAAGTAAAGTAAAATCTAGGCAAGATTTTGAAGAAAGACAAAGTAAACTTACTTGCAATTTAAACCTTTAAATATATTCTCAGTATTCCAAACTAATTTTCCCCTCAGCCTGCCTATCGAATATGGCAACAGGTTTATCGAACTGCAGACTTAAGTTGCATAAGCACACACACAAAGACACACATACACACAGACTGACTCTCACACAGACACAGACAGTCACTCGCACTTAACGCTTCATCTCAGCCATTTTTATTTGTTGTTTGCCAACGCGGCGTATGCGTCACCTGGCCGGCAGACAGGCAAGCAAACAGATAGACAGACGGACAGAAAGCCAGGGTAAACAAGCCGAGCCGAGCTGAGCTGAGTCGAGTCGAGTCGAGTCGAGCATATGGCCAATACCGACGACGCCACCAAAATGACAAAAATTACAATTGCGTTTTGCGTTTTGTCTTATGTCACGCAGAGGAACTCGTACGATTTTATTATCATTTTGTTACGTGTGTTTTTACGGCCGACAACAAAAGCAACAGCAACAGCAACAACAACGACAGCAACAACAAGGACAGCAAGCAGTCTCTGTAGCTGACTGAATGTCTCTCTGTCTGTCTGTCTGTCTGCCGATTCGCTTGTTTGTGTTCGACGCGGCGAACTGGCAAGGCGCACGCTGCGTATACGTGATGCGTGATTATCTTGTTTTCCAACGCCGTTACATTGTATGCGTGTGCGCGCGCTCTTGTTGCCGTGCACTACCAATGAAATTGAAATACCTTTAATACCTTTGACAACATTTTGCACAAATTACGTTTGTTTTCCTTTTATTGAAATGCCGATCGTTAATGTACGCAGAGTTCTGCCTCTTCTTCTTCATTATTGTTGTTCTTGCGGACTGCGGTCTGTTGTGCTTCGATTGCGATAGGGGAAACTGACCATTAAAGGCTTTCCAGTGCGGCTTTAAGGCGCATTTAAAGCGCGTAGTTGCCTCTGCCTCGCGCTCGCTCGCTCTCTCTCGCTCACGCGGCACGTGGATGCGTGTGCTGATTATTTAAAAATTTATGAAGCCAGCGAAGCGCAGCTGAAAACTTTTGCGCAAAACTAAACAAAACTGCAGTGGGCCACCGCGATACCGGAGTACAGAGGGACAGGGGCAGCAGAGGAGCAACAGCAGACAACGACGGGGAGCAAGTAACAAACACGAGCAACATCAACGACAACCAGAACGACGGCAACAACAATAAAAGCAACGACGTGAGCGCTGAGCGAGGGGCGAGGCGTTTATTCCGTATTTCCTTGCTGCTCCTTTCGACAACTTTCAACCGCAGAGACGCTGGCCAGGCCATGACACGCCCACCACAACCAAACAGCGCGGCGCCCCGCCAGTGCCTTGGCCTTCCTGTGTGCAGCACAGCAAACTTTCAACATAGTTTGCTACTTAACTCGAGCGTAATAATAAAAGTGCTAAATCTTTTGCTATATTCACTTTGTAAGCGCGCGGACTGGTGGGCGTGGCATTAGCGCAAATATTAACACAGCCGCCGCAGGACGGCGTTAGCTCCTGCAGCCCCGAGCAGCACCCGAAAAGGTGAACGAAAGCAAAGCGAAAGCAATTAAAACAAAATGCAGGCAACAACAGCAACAAAATCGGAATTGAAAATAAACAAGGAGAACACGAAAACGAGAAAAGCGACAGCGAATGAGGATTTCCCGAAAAGTTGCGCACTTTATGGTATTTCATCAAGGGCAGCGGGCAGTTGCAGTAGGGCACGGCACGTGTGCAGAGGTGGGGAGCAGAGAAGACTGTAATTTATTTGGGAAACATGCCCGCCACAATAGAGAGATAATTGTGATACCGAGTAAATACTAATTTCATGGAGCAGCTGAAATTATGACGAATCACTGGGGAAACGCGCACTCGATGTGTGCGAAAAAGTTGTATTTCATTTGCTTTTCGAGTCAAAGAGAGTTCAAGCAGGGCCACAACATTCCATTTTCCCTTCTCACTCGAGTGCCGTTTGGATTTGCTTGCAAATTTCGAAATTAAATCATATGCGAAATTCAATTGCAAACAAATTAATTTAGCCAAATCAATGTGATTGTGGCCCGATTATGCGATGTCCATGCGGCTTCACCTGTTAGCGAGCCAGGGAAATTGCCCACACCCACACTAGTGCACAAAATATTGTCAGTGAAAATGCTTGCCGTGCGAGAGAGTTTTCAATATACAATTTTGTGTTTTTGCAATTTGCAATGCAAACAGCGGCGACTCGATTCCAAAATATTGCTATGAATATCACATTTATGTGGCCAAATGAATTTTTACGGTGCAGCGGTGCCAATTTCGTTATGAAATCAATGAAAGAGCAGTTAGAGATATCCTGGGAATCGCGACTACTTGCAAACTTCGGCGAAAACTTCTTTTTAGACTGCAGCTGGAAAGTATGCAACGAATTTTTGAAAAGAAAAAGCAGCGAGGGAGAAAACTTTACTTTCCCTACTTTGCGCTGCAGGCAATTAAATATGTTTTGCATGTGCTGCCAGTTTAAAAAGTTGAGTATATATATATTTATTTTCTTTTCAGTTAAAGCTATACTTAGCCATCTTGCCCAAACGAAAGTATAAGCATATTTCCGTGTTGCTAATAGTTCAATTTTAACATAGAAGTATGCAGTGGAAATTTGGTTCAGCGGAAACTCAGGTGAAATATACTTGCTTTGTTGTTGTTTGTTTGGGTTTTTCTGGCTTTCTGAATAAATTTCCGTTTAATAAATACATTTCCATGATGAATTTAGTTAGTGCTGGACGGAAATGTCTACGCCGTGAAAATTCCAACGGCGCACGTATTTTTTATTGCTCTCATTTTTCAATAAATTTGATTACGCGGCGCTTTGTGATTATTGGCGCGTGAAAAAATAAATTTAATTTTTTTTATTCTCCAATTTTTTCGTCCATGTTACTGCTGTTGCTGCTGTTGTTGTTGCTTTTCATCTCTTTGCTGGCGTAGATTCAACGGCCGAAGCTACCTAAGCCGGCTCCGTCATAAAATGTATTGGCTGCCTGTCCAGGCGGATTCCCAGGACTTCGAACTCGCCCCGTCTCCAGCTCTGGCTACGGCTACGGCTACGGCTGCGGCTCCGGCTTATAGCTCACTGGCCCAGTCGTGGGCTCGTAAAGTTCGCGCCAAAATAAATAATAAACTTGCCTTTCGCTTTTCGCCCAAAAAATTTGTAACAAAATTTCAGTCGCATTTTTTTTTTTTTTGGCTTCGTTCGAGAGAGAGAGAGAGAGACGGGGGAAGAACTGTCGCCCATTGGCCAGCGCTGATAAGCTGCCTGGGTTTGAATTGCCGTTCAGATTATTTATGATTTTTGTTCTGCTTTCCGTACGTAGCCTATAGATTTTTTATTATACCCTGTACTCGTGTAATGGCCAAGCGAGGGCATAATAAAGCAGTGCCACTGCGTGGGAAGCTCGCAGGCGTCTTTAACTCTATTAAGCAATTCTCGGTGGATATTTGGAAGTGTATAAAAAGGAGTTCTGCATAAATGTGACCTTTACCGAACAGATAGCTTAATAATTTATTTTATTATTTCTATAAAATTCCTGTAATTATAATGATACCTAAGCGACTTTTATTTCGATTATTTCCAGCTGCCGAGTATGCTTTTTTTTGCCTACAAGGCACTATGCCGTCGAGCAACTTTTTCCGTTGCCGTTTTTTATTGGTTTTCATGCGCGCCTCGTGATCGCCAATTGGGTGAGAAGCCGCGGGGCGCGTGAAATGCAATTTTATGGCGCTTAATTCTTAAATCCATTCTTATCAGGCCTATAGCACGGCCGGCTTATTACGTTATCGCTGTAAAATTAAAATGCCAAAGTTTGTTATTTGCCTGTTGTTGTTGCGTTGTGTTTCCCCTACAGGTAACTAATGGAGTCGCAGGCAGTTTTTGCGTAATGAAATGAAATGCTTAACCAGTACATGCCAGTTATACGTATGTAAGTACATAAATGTCCGCTTAAACATGCATATATATATCTGTAGCTGCAGCTACAGGCAAGCAGATAGAGATGTATGTATGCGTGGTATGCGCAGCACGCCCACGTTCTGCCCCATCGGTTACCTGAATTATAACAATGCCAATTTTTATTGTGTGGCTTTGGCGTTAATCCAGTTTTAATGAAAATGAAAAAGTGCCCATTGCCTTAATTAAATTGTGGATTATTTATGCAATATGAAATATGCATTAATTTAAATATTGTAATTCCCGCATTAATGTGGCTTAGCTATGTAAATTGATGGCCAGTGCAGCTTACAAGGAACTCGCGTAAGCCATATGCGAATGGGTCAGGGGGGAGCTCTGACAGTCGCCAGGCGATGGTTGTGCAAGACAGCGATATGAACTAAAATAAATAAACTCAATTATTATTAGAAATTTTATGCAATCAAATGTAAAAAGAACCTATAAAAATCTTGAAAATTATGACCCTATTTTTTTCTTTAATATGGTGTTAATAAATTTAACAAAATAAATTTAAAACAAAGACGTAAAAATAGCGAAAAAGTTTTGTTTAATTTTAAATAAAATAATGAGAATGTTAAATTATTATTGAACACAATGTCTGTAAATATTTGATGTATTCCAAAAATCCTTTCCAGCTCCTCCATAATTCAATCCATATGTCATTTGTTAATTCAGTTAAAGACTCCATTAAAATCAGTTTTTTCACACACATTTTATGAACTGTTCACGAATCTCACTGCGATTGAGTTTTAGAGCTTTTAAAATGCACTCAAATGGCTGAATGGCAAAACGAATACAAACTTAAAAAAGCAACATATATGAATAACTAGACGAACAAGCCTCGTCGCAACTAAACCGCCGCAATAAATATAATAAAATCGAGACTGAAAGAGGGAGAGAGAGAGAGAGAGAGAGAGAGACACAGAGAGCTTTATTTATGGCGTTTGTTTTATCTGTGTGGCAACAGCAGGGGCCTAACCGGAGCCGGAGCCGGAGCCGGAGCTGCAGCCTCTGATCCTTATGCGGATACTTTTGCGGCTGATTCCACTGCTTGGCCACTCCCAGTTTATAGTGCCAGCGGCTGACACAGTTGCACAGTTGCAGGCGGCCGTTGACGTGACGAGACGGATGTGGAGAGCTGCGGGGCAGAGCATAAGTAGGACGTTAAGCAGCAGGATGAGGAGTAGGCTAAGGAGTATGAGCTGCAGGATGATGCGGCTGCTGTGTGGCACTTTTTACGATGCAAATCGAGCAATTTGCACTTTTATCGCACGAACGGGACTTGCACGCTTAACACTCGCGTGATTTATGACCGAAAGGGCCAACTGCTTGGCCGAGAGAGCATGGGGAACGGCTGAATGTTGCATACAATAAGTAAATGTCAGTTAGCACTTCATTTGTCAATGTCGCTGCAAACCGAATTCAATTTCAATTCAAATTCGAATCGAGTTTTGCTGTTGGCCCGTTCACTGCGCTGCGCTGTGCTGCTTCTGCTTAAACGTAGCATAATTAATGTGACTATTAGCCAGGGCCCTGCAGCAACTTATGGGCCATTCGGTACCAACCCCACTGCTGCCCGCTGCCATTCCACTCGACAGAGACAGGCCCAGCACGCTGCAAGTTTATTGGCATTGTCAATGTGCTGGAAGCAAGTTTGTTCACTTGCAAGTAATTGAAAGTCATTCTTTATGCAATAATAAATGAGTTTTTCGAACACTTGGCCAGTCAGGGCGCCACCCCATCGGATGCTGCTTGAGAGCCCTCCCACCTCTTAGATCGCACAGTTAAGCCAACAGCTTCAATTTCAGTTTCAGTTTTGAAGCGTCACTTTGATGCATGCAACAGAGAAGCAGCAGCAACAGTAGCAGCAGCAGCTGGCGATGGGCCAGCCCCAGGCAAAGCTGGCGTTGCAGTTGCATGTTGCATGTTGTCTGGGCTGCTGGGATAAACAACTGATTGCTGCTCGTTTGGCCGCCATTAGCCCGTCGTGCCATGAAGCCATCTGTAGCTGTAGCTGTATCTGTATCTGCATCTGTGCGAGTCTCTGCTGGAGTATCTATATCTGTTTCAGCTTAGTTTCAGTATCTATAGCGTCTGACACATTGCCAGTTCATCACACGGACCCAATGACGGATTTACTCTTGGTTTGACTTGACACCGATGGCCTCAATGTCTGTTCGTGTTTTGTGTAGCTCGGATGAGGCTACCAGCTACCAACCTCCAGCTCCAGCTCGACTCTCTCTCTATCTCCCTTCGAGTGTGGCTAACAAATGTGGGCAAATCTCTGTGCAAACTGCCGCAATCAAAGCGCTTTACGAGCTGTCTCCCTCTCGCACTGTCTCCATCTCTATCTTTCTCTCTCTCTCTCTCGACCGCTGATGACGCTTTCGAGTCAATGCAAATCGTGAGCAGCAACTGAAGCTGAAGTTTTTAATTTCCAGCGGGGAAACAGCTCATCATATTTTAATACGCAATAAATCTAATTAGTGAAATCAAAACCTAATCATGCGTTAACAATTTATGCGCTTCAGCTTCATTCCAGCATAAATTCTCCAATTCTCCGCACACCCTCGATACACACTCGTACACCTCCTACTCTCCCCCTATCTGCCGGCAAGCTCTTTCTACTCTTCGCGCACATTTTCTCCATTATGGAAAGCGCAACGCTTGCAGAAATGTTGACCCTCTTTTCCTTGCTTTTTCCTCGTTTGAGTGCGGCGCTTTGCATTCAATTTGGACTCGAAAACATTCACATGGCGTAATTGAGTGCATGTTATTAAATGCACTACGACAACAGCAACAGCAACAACAACGACAGCGAGACACATTTTATGGCAGAGTCTGTTCAACTGTTATGAGCATGAGGATGGTGGTGTTGGGGATGATGATGATGATGATGATGATGATACTCTATGGCCAAAATAAAGCAGCAAGAATTGCATGCAGAAACTTTAATATGCCCAATGACACTTGCCGAAAGTGCCACTTGCATGTTATGATGCTGCTAATGAGTATTTTTAGCATTTATGCAGCACTGTTAAATCTGAGAGTCAAGGCGAAACTGTAAAGCTTCCAAAGTGCTTTTTAGTGTAATGACAAATTTTAATTTCCTTTGCAAACTTGGAAGAAAATTAAAGCATTGTTAAAATAGAAACTTCCAAGTAGGTTTGGCATATAAAGTATTTTCTATGCATTTAAAAAAAAATTTTAAAGAAATCAATCAACATTATAAGGAATTTAAAGAAAAGCTTCTTTAAGCATAGAAGAAAATTTTATTAAAGCGCCAGATAAATCAGAAATACAGAATTAAATTTAATATGATGAAATCAAAATTCCTGCAAATTTGTAAATGAATTTATCGCCATTTATAATTAAACTTCTCACTTTCCGCACATCAAATTTCACTTCCAGCTAGTTTCCTCAATTTGATGTTTAGAATTTTAACGATGCCAAGTGCAGTAGTCTGGTGCTCGGGGAACACTGTGCCATTTGAGTGCTGTAATTATAATCGTGAATACACTCACACTATGACAGTGTCAGTATGTCTAGGCCTAACTGCTCTATATTCCCAAGGCGAGGACACATTCGGGTAACTACAACTTTTATGGACCCGGCCATAAAGTGAGCAGCAGCATCAACAGCAGCAGCAACAACAATGGGAACACAATTCACTTATTCACATTGTTTCATAGGCCATTAAAATTTTACGCGCCATTTTATAATGATTTTCGAGAATGATGTGCGAATAGAAGGGGGAGCAGGGGCAACTCCCAGATACTACTCTAATGCCAGCGCTACGACTGATTTCAATTTGAGATGCGAGTGCGCTTAATTGAATTCCCCCCCGCTGCTCCCCCGATTGTATTTCCCGATGCTGCGCGACTTAATTACCTTTTGGCAAATTACAAATTGTGTGCACGCCTCTGTCCAATGCCAACAAATCAAAGTCGTAAAAGAAATCGGTCTGAAAGTCTAATGCAATGCAAACGATCCGCGCCGAGGCCGAGGCCGCGGCTCGCTCGTAATCAAGTAGCCGCCTCGTTGGCCCCCATTGGGGACCACCTTTTGCCCGGCGGGCCAACAAATATTTGCGCAAAATTTATAGCACGCGCTTGCTGCCAAAACAGTTTCCCGGCATAAAGTTGGACGGGGCAGGTCGAGCAAGTCGGCGCACTGAAAAAGTTGACAAACAATGCGTACAACAAGGGCAGGATGAACAAGAGCAAGAAAGGAAATCAGGTTAAAATTAAAATTTTGCATTAATGGCAGCAACAACCAGACGAGGAACAACACCAAGCCCGGCAGAAAAATATGGGAGAAAAAGCTGAGAAAAAATCTGGCAACGATAACGGGAAACTCTGCAGAGCAAAAGTCACGTTTCATACGCAAAATTATGAAAATGCCAAAAAGTGGCGCATAATTTCAAATTTCGTCCCTGAAAGGAACCCAAACCCGGACCCCAGGCCGCCCTCCAGCCCGAGATGCTGCCCAAACTGGACCCAAATCGCGAGCAGCACAGGGTCTGGGACAGGCTGAGAGCAGAGTATTAGACACAGTTGATTGCTCCTGCCAAATGAGGCGGTTTTAATTAATTCATCAGCTGACGAGTTCAACGAGGCGAGAGCCAAAAACTAAACTGCATATTTTTACAGGGTATTTCAGATTTAATTTACCACACAGCAATTAGCGACAGACGGACAGACGAGTTAAAAATCAACATTAAGTTCATTAAAGATTTTTATTTGCCCTGCTGCGATTGCGTGGCGCTGCGTTCCCTCCAACGTCGTCGGCGTCGTCATCGTCATCGTCTGCTGTTGATTTTGCTAATTCGATTCATAAATATTTTGTAAATTACTTAAGATTTCGCATAATTTGAAGGCCGCTCGACGTGCAGATTGACAGTAGCTGTCAGGGCTCTGGCTTAATTAGAAACTCCTCCTAGTCGTCGTCCTCGCTCTTGTCAGTCCCCCGCCCGTCAAGCCCTGTCTGTCCGTCTGTCTGTTACTCTCTCTCCCTCACACTGTTTCTCTGTCTCGCTTGCTCTCTCTGACTCGCTTCCTGTCCCTGTCAACGGCTTAATTCGGGCCCCGCTCGCAGTTCGAATGGACGAGCGACTTATGTTTTCGCACACTCACTCATTAAAATTCAACAAAATTGTTGCCAAATTAACTCAAACATAAGCGAGCAATAAAATTTCCATATTTTCCCTTGCCACAACGCACACACAGCGCCAAAAGCAGAGCGGCAGAGACAAGCGCCTCACTCTCCCCTGCTTAAAAATGAGCAACCAACGAGCTCGACTCGTCCCGCCTCGCCTCGCCTCGACTTGTGGGGGACCGGGAAAACTACGCATTGAAAATACAAATATTGAAACAGGAAAAGCGGCTTTATTTAAAGTGTTAATTACGTGCAGCAGCTTAAAGCGGCTCGACCGATTTGCGTATTACTACCATAGCCATATATGGCCATATATATTGGCCAGTGGGCGCTTTCATGTCCTTTCACCGCCATTCTGTGGTCTCGCACGTGTCGCATATCAACACACATAAGCGCACACAGACACACTAATACAAAGACACCTACTTTACACACGTGGAGTGTACACTCTTTATGGGGCACTTCCAAGAACGCCAAACTAAGCAGACGGAGCAGACTTTTATGTCGAGTTGAAGGCTTTCACTCGAATTGAATAAATTGAATCAAACAAAAATGGAAAGCCCCCGAAGAACCCAAGAAGTACTCACGATAACTACAGACATATATAGAGAAGCCCCGCTACAGCAAGTTGGTTTTATTTTCCTGCTATTTAATTCAAATATATTTTTCCGCATATAATTAAAGTCTGTCTTGAGTTTGCCTATCTCTGCCACGATATCTTAATAGCCAAATGCCAGAATCTAAATCGGTTTACTTACCAACTTGCCAGATTTACGCTTGCAAATAAGATTAATACGCTCGAGCTGAGGCGAGAGTTCGCTTTGAGCTCTCATCGCTGGTCACTGACACCATGAACACCGTGAACTTCTCCATTTCCACTCGTGTTTTCTTCTATTTTTTTTCTCTATTTTTGGCACAACTTTGGGATTTCTTTGAACGGCCAGTGGCCCTATTGACGCCTCCAGGCGACCGCGACTCATTGAAATGGGTGATAATTTACCATTGATTGCACTTTGTCGCTGAAGTTTTGTGCTGCTGACAACTTTGGCAACTGCGCTGGCAACTCTCTCCGGCTTGGAGAACTCTCGGCCAACTGCAGTTTGCCCTTCTTTTCGCTCAAATGCAATTTGGCCAACCATTTTCATATCCCACTTTTGACGCCCGCCAAGTGACCCGCATAAGACGAGGAGTCGCTCCGTCCGTCCGACCCTCCGACCCTCCGACCCTCTGTCCGTCCATCCGCCTGTCTTTGTCAGTTTATTTTTCAGACATTTTACTCGGCCTCAGCTCGGGCTATTAGCGAACTTTGTGTATAAAAGCAATTAGTTCTGAGATTTCTCCTGCTTTCAGCTGAGGACTTAACGCAGGGTCGTGTGATAAGCAAAACAAAGTAACAGCAGAGAGAAGAAGAAGAAGAAGTACGGGGCCGGGGGTCTGGCGCGCGCGTATCTAAATCATCTTAAAGTCGCCCTGCCCCGGCGGCTGCCTGGTGAAGCCGTTGCGAACTTGTCACTTGCACTTGGCAGCTTCATCAATTTCGGTTAAGCCCCGGCAAAACCTAATGGCAGTGGTGAAATTGAGCGCTCGATTGGCTCTACACGTACAACAATATTGTGCGAGAGCGAACGCTGCGTATACGTAACGTGGTTATACAGCTCGCTGGGCCAGGCATAACTTGCAACTGAAAGCTGCTGCAAAGTTTTGTCTATAAATTTCGTTACCATTATTTGACCTGCTTGCATACAATTACACACAAATACTCACACACACACACACACGCACCGTACACACTAGCAACTTGAGGCGAGGCTCAAGCTCGAGCTGAAGCGGCCTCAAGACACAGGCATTCGTGCATGGCAAACACTTCAATTGCAACGCACCAATTACAAGACTGCCTCCCCTCAGTGGCAGGCTCCTGGCTGCCTGCTGGCTGCTGCTGCTTGGCACCGAAGCATAACTAATCTTTTGAGATTTCCAATTAAAAGTAAAACAAGCAACAGCAACAGCAACAACAACAACAACAAAAACAACAGCAAACAAGCAGCAGCAGAGGAAGCAACAGCAGCAGCCACAGTGGCGCGGCAAATGTGTATAAAAGCAAAACTAAAGAAAATAGCAAAAATATAAAGAAAAAATAAAAGATATATAAAAAACTTGCCAAGACGCTGGCAAGAAGAAGCAGCAGCAGCGGCGGATTTTTCATACATTTTACGTGCAAAGTGTCTAAATTAACAAGGACGAAAAAGTCAGCGGGCAGCAGGAAGCAGGCAGAGGGCAGGCAATGGGGCGAGAAGGGGGAGGTGGCTGTGGCAACTTTATAATTATGTTAAGCATGTTGCAGCTGCACGGCAACTGCTGCAGCCCGAGCTTATTTAGCCACGGCACGCGGCGCACGACCATCGTATTTATGCTTGCAACTGGCAACTCGCAGCCTCGCAGCTTGCAACTTGCAACTTGGTTGTCTTGGCATCAAATTCGCTGACTGCCTTAGTCCGTTTAATAGGCCAAGCGACTGATGCCTGCGGCGCTGCACTCGAGAGCCCCCTGCCTGCCTCGTTGACGAGACACGCCCATACAAACACATACACACACACGGACACAGTGAAGAGTCGAGCTGAGTTTGCAGTTTGGCTTTTGTGTTGTTGCCGGCTTTAAGTTGTTGCTGGTTTTGGCTTTCAAGTTGGCTTTCACTTTTTCTATGCTCCGCTCAGCCCCGCCCTGCGCTGCTATGAAAATTACTTTTACGTCAGTCATATGCACTGCTCGAGCCGGGCTCGGGCACCCGGTGCGTATGAGTAACTTAATTAGAAAACTTTGCCCATAGCCAATACGGCAGGCAGGCTACAGTGCGGCCCATAAGTTTTTGTCAGCTAGTGCGAATAGCTGCACCAGCAGGCCAACCAGCCCGACCAGCCTGCAAGTCGCCTCGCCTTGGTTTGCCCTGACTATTTATGCCTCTATCAAAGCATGCGATTTGCCAGATTGCCGCCCAGAGTCCTCGCCCCTCTGCCTGCGCCTGCACCCGTTCGTGTTGCCTTCAATGCGACTCTCTCACTGTGACTGACGCACATTTCCTTCGGCTGCCAAATGACTTTCGACTTGTTTGGCATCGATGGCTCCGC
The DNA here is from genome assembly GCA_035046045.1 of Zaprionus bogoriensis. Taxonomy (NCBI): domain Eukaryota; kingdom Metazoa; phylum Arthropoda; class Insecta; order Diptera; family Drosophilidae; genus Zaprionus; species Zaprionus bogoriensis. The sequence continues at coordinate 2,177,360 of JAWNOI010000066.1, read as the reverse complement.
TCTGCAGTTAATTATTACTTGGCCTGGCCATAGCTTTTCACCGACTCCCAGCTCGAGCTGCAACTCAGCTCTGACTTTGTGTGTGTGTGCAGCGTTAGCTACTGTCGACGGCAATCGCTTGGCGGCAAGAAAAATACGAAGAAATTCATACTTTAATTACAGCGACTTCACAAAGTGAAAACTTTAGCCATTTTTTCCCCCTTCGGCTTTAGAATTTGCTGACCTCCAGTTCAGCTGAAGGGGCATAGGCGTAGGCTTACAACCCACGCCTTAAGCTGTATGAAGCACTTTGAACTTGCTTTCAATTTATGTAAATTATATAAATCTGCATAGCAGACTTTTTAGTTTTTACATCAATCAATTTTATGCTTAAGGAAATTTTGCTTTTAGTTAATTTTTTTCTTGAGCAAACTTATATTATTTTAAATTTGCCTACACTGTGCTAAAGTTCAATATTATTTCTAATTAATTTTCCAAATTATTGCTAAGCTCCATTGTTTGAGTCTATGACTTTCTGAAGTTTCGCAGTGTATTTAGATTAGCTTATACAGTTGACTTTTGAGCTTTGGCGAATTGAAATTCTCGCTCGAGCTGAATATTTTAATTATCTGCGCTAATTGTTGCAGGGGCCTATTTGAGTTGCGCCTTAGGCCTGGCATATCGCCCAAATGCAAATCCCCGCCAGTCCAAGTGTTTAAACAAATTTCAAAGCAGTATACCCAATTTACAGCACTGGCCATTTTAATAGTAACACTTCAGGCTGGGGCGCAGTGAAAAGCCACACGAATTTGTAAGCTGTCCGTATCATGCTGTCTCACACCCGCCCACACACAGACACACACACACACACACACATAAACAAATCAGAGGCAATCACTCAGAGCACACACGCACGCACAGACATATGCCGCTTGTTCCTATATAAATAGATGTATATGTATATAGTAAAAATCGCTCATGCCAAAAGTGAACGCTTTGCGCTACGCTTTGTGAACAGGCAAAACAAACAAATAAACTACAACAAATAATTGTGCAGGGCGAACGTTTAACTCAAATCGATTTTGAGGGTCTTTAAAATAACACCAAAAAAAAAAAAAACCCAGAGAAAAAGGAAAGAAAAAAAAACATTAAAAAAAAGAGTAGAAAGAGCGAAAGTAAAAAGGACAAAAAATGTGAAAATCGAAGAGCAGGCAAAGGCAAATCCATTGAACAAACAAATGTGGAATCAAGCAAAACATTGGACGTTGCTCCGGTCATAGACTAGCCAATACCCATACACTCGCACACACACACACACACACACACACACACAGAGGAACGAAAGCTTTTACGGTTGTACAGCTGTGCGCACGCTGCGTTCATTTTTTATTAGAAAGCACATTCGGTTGACGCTATTGGAAAACGGCGAACATATTTGTCCCTGGACAGCAATTATTGTTATCGTTATTGGCATCGAGCAAGATTGACTGAAATTTATTTCAGTTTGAGTGCAACTCCGAGACGGCGGCCAGAGGAGAAAGCAAAACAACACCGAACCGAACATAGCCGGATCGAAACGAAACATTTTAGAAACGATTTGAAACGTTCTAAAACTCATTCCGTTCAGCTGCCCAGCTGCAGAGGCAGAGCAGAGAGAGAGAGAGAGAGAGAGAGAGTGTAGCAACAGAAGAGCCAGAAGTGTAGATAGAAACCGTAGACAAAAGGCTCGGACAGCCGCAGAATGTGGCATCCTTTTTGGGCTTTTGTTGTGCCTTTACATGAATTTGACTTCGTCTTTGGCTGCGTCTCATGTCCGTCCAGCCGTCCGTCTTGGCTCGCATATTCAAGGTGTCGCGCCGCCTAAGTCGATTAGTTTTTCCTGTGTCGAATTCGAAGCCAGGTCGAAATCTGAGGCCGCATCTCAATCGCTCTGTCACAAGCCCAACGCATTAGTGAGCGTGTCAATTTCGATTCCCGTTAGAGACGCCCAGACAGCCGCACAGACCCGTACACACGACATTAAGCACCAAAGATAGTTCCGTTTGGCTTTGTCTTTGCTGTGTGCCCAGCTGCCTGCTCCTTCTTTTTTTGACTCTACTCGACCCCAAAATCATGGTCATTGTTGTTTTTGCAAATTGCGGTTTGTGTTGCTCTCTCTCTGTATGTGTGTGTGTGTGTGTGTGCGTGTGTTTTTTGTGTCTTTCTTTTTATATGCTTTGTATCTTGCGCTTTGTTTTGACACCCCCTCAGCCTCGTCTGCTCGCCAAGCGCTCGGGCTGTGGGCGTAAGCAAAACAATGTCCTGCTCGTGTTTGCTCTCGCCTGCCCAGATTTTCTAATCAGTTTTGTAATTGTTTCTTTTGCCCACTGTTGTTGCAGTTGCGCTTGTAGTTGTTGTAGCTGTTGCTCTTGCAGGGATTCGGGGCAGAGCGGGGCACGCCTGTTTAACCTTCAGCTGCCAGACACAGATACAGACAGACAGACAGACAGACAGACACAGAGACGCATCTTCTTCCCCATCCGGATCGGGGCAATCCCTTTGGCAAGTTGTGTTTGGCCGTCGGTTAACCCGTTTGGATTTCTAATTGCTTTATTCTGCGGCCCGCCTCACTTTGCATTCTGAATTCCAGGCTGGCCGCAAAACGATTTGGTATATTTGCCAAATTATTGAAAATTAAAACAACAGTCGGGTATAATCGAATCATGAGAGGGATACACAGAAAAAACAGACTCTTGTTTTGTTTAGTTTAGTTTCGGGTTGTACGCTTAAATCATTTCGCTTAATTTAATCGCTTGCGTTTGCAATTAATTGTCGATGGGCAAACAAAACAAATTTTTAATACAAATTTGCGCAACACTCGAAAGTAAACGAAGGTTTTTGCCACAGTGCGCTTTAATTATGTGCGATTAATTCGAAATCGAAACAGAAACAAAGCGTGTAAATTAAACAATTGTTGCGCAAAGCAAACCAAACAATTAATAACATTTATTTGCAGTCAAAAGTGTCAGCATAAATTACTCGAAGTCTTAGCAAGGATTTAAAAAATGTTACGTAAAAATCTGACAAAAAACGTAATGCAAAAAAAAAAAAAAATTAAAATTGAAAATGTAAATGTAAAAAATATAGGCGATAAGCAATAAACAATAAGCAATTGAAATAAAAATCACGCGGCGTGTGCGCGATTTACATGCCGGAGACGGGCACGATGCTAAGTCTGAGGTTAATTTGCGTAATGCGATGTAATTTTTTAATGTGCCACAAAAACGGCAAGAAAATGGAAATATAAAAAAAGGGTTGGCAGATGAAGCGACAACACGGAAAACGCGTAAAAATTCATTGCCACAAATGACGAACAGCAGGACAATCGGACGGGCAGGCGGACCAAAGGGATCCAAAAGGGGAACTCGAGCTCGATGAAATAAAAATGAGTATCGCGTCCTTCGGCCTGTGCCAAATTGTAGAGCGCGCTCACAGTTCAATTCGATGACCTTTGCAGCTTGCGAAATTTAATTTATTTATTTTATGTACTTTATTTTAATGCCAATGCAAATAAATAAAGCAAAACAAGCGCTGAGCGCAAAGCGCAGGGTGCAAAGGCAAAAGAGGCTGGCAGACAGGATTGGCACAATTACACGCTCGTCCTTCGGCAATTAACGAAGCCCGCTCGAGAGCAAAAGGAAATACGGAAAAACGCAATGAAAAGTATGAAAAAACACAGAAAGAACGAAAGAAAGGGAGAGAAAGAGTGTAATCTCGGGAGCCGCCGAAGTTCCGTTGTGCTTTTGAGAATTGCAGGCGAAAGTGTTAGATTATTTAAAAAAAATAAATAAAATATTAACATAGTAAGCTAAATAATTAATAATAATATATATTAAATATATAATAAAAATTGCAAACTATTACAAATCAAATTTTATGGTAAAACATTGTTGTATATTTTCAAAAATCACAATCAGTTCAGAAATCAACAGATTCACAGCGAACGTTACCAAGTGCTTCTCCAAGTTAATATACTCTTCACTGTGCGGTGCGCAACAAAAGCCAAAATGTAAAGCAGCCGCCAGTTGCCCAAAGCAATTGTGGGTGTACTTCCCCACTTATTTATCAAATCGGCCAACGAGCACTTCCCCGTCTACCCCTCTCACTGCATACATATAGCCCTTTTTGACTGCCATTTATCTCAAAGACAGGCTGGTGCAAAAATAACGTTTGGTATATTTATTTTGACCTTAATTAAAGACGCATATTGCCCGCTTCGCGTTTTTTCCCTCCAAATTTCAGCATTTTTTTGCTGCTGCAGAGTTTATTTGCTTGTAGCTGCTGCTGCTGCTGCTGCTGCGGATGCCGGCGCAAGGGTTTGAGGCTCCAATTTGCTGCGTCTTGTTTGCCCTGCAGATTTGGCTGGTTCAATGCCAAAAACAACAACAAATTTGTCTATTCCGCGCTCGAAAAATTACAAAAATAGGCAAATATTTGCGTAGGCAACAGTCAAACATGAAACATGAAACAAAAACCGGCTAATTGCTAAGTAATGAAATTTACTTTGTGCTGTGCTTAAGACCAGAACCGAGTGGAAATTGTGCACTATTGTAAATTAAGCATGTCTTGGGAGCTTTAATCTTTCAAGATATTTTAAGGAATAGCATGATATCAGTTGAATAGAGATAATGAAGGGATAATAATAAGCAAAGCCTTGATATCTAAGCCTGAAATGCCTTCAGCAGCAGACCTCACACACAGTATCTGCTTATAGCCAAATAACTTAGCTAAAAAAAAGCTTGCTTCTCGCACAGCTCAATAATTTGAAGTCAGCGTCTACTCTGTCAACTCTTTGTAGTCATTTCCTCCACTTTCAGCCATTGTCATTGGGCCATTGCAGCACTCATCAATTCGCTGTCGCAGTTTGTCGCTTTGCTGCTAAATGCCTCGCGGGGCATGTCGAACGAACCTAAGCCACAAAAGAGTTATGCTATTACATTTCTCTTCGGCGCTTCTGCCATTTCTTTCTGTTTCGCTTCGTTCCTGTTTCCCCCCCCCCCCCCCTGTTGTTTTTGTTGTTTATTTTTGGTCGTACAGCTGGCACTTCAATTACATAAAATTCACATTATTGGGCGCTGCGACGGCGCATTTTGAGGCGAGACGGCGTAAAAGAGTTTTTAAATTAAAGGCCAGCGGCAGCAAGTGCTACTGCCACTGGCCCCGGGTCAGAGGTCAGATTGATGGCATGCTCTGACACCAGCGAACAGCCGGAAATATTTCCCCGTACAGTACCGTACCGCACACCCTACACAACTATACAACAGCCAACCAAATCCCGAGCAGCATCGGCGAAAAAATAAACACAAAGCGCAGATACGGTAACCGAGTGTTGCCAAATGAACGCCAAAGGCCAAAGCAATCGACAAAGCAGCAGCAGCAGTGGCAGGGCTCAAAAACAGAAAAAAATACCAAAAAAGAAATAAAAAAAATAAAGCAAAGCACGTACAAAAAGGAGCCGCTGACTAGCCGAAACTCATATACTCTCACCGAAGCCGCTGGCATTTCAGCTATGTCTCAGTTTGATAGAACTATCAGGGTATTTAACTAATTTTAATTGAAGTTTATTTAAATAAATTTTTCTCAGTTTTTAAAAAAAGAATTTTAAAAAAGCATAATAATAATTTATATAATAATATAATAATTAATTTCTTGGATAATTCAATGAATTCAATGAATTTAAATAATTTGCGCTTGGAAAACTTTACTCATTTTATTTTATATATATTCTTCTACCAAGAAGCGCTGCATACCCCGCGGTAAGGGTATACAGCAAGGCAAGAAGCCTGCTTGTAACTACAACCCAAAAAAAACGAAATCAACACAAAACACAAAGCATTGGGGCCAAAGACAAAAGGGGGCACTTCTAATTTACATGCCTCTGTGTGCTGTGGGGCTCGGTCCCCGTATCTGTCCCTTCCCGTTGGATGGCCAAACAATTCATTTAAAGCAGAGCCGCTTTTCGCGCATTTACCGTTAAAAATTAATGCCCCCACTTGGCCATAGAGTTGCCAACTCAATTCGGTAAATAAGGCAGACAGCGGCGGGGTTGGAGGCGCAAGTTCGCCGGAGAGTCGCGAGTTGGGACTGAATTGGGACTGAGTTTCAATTGCGGACCTTGAGGCTGGGACACACAATGCAGTTAGTCCTGGACCAGAGGCCACAGCAACAACAACGACAACAACAACAACAGAGACTCTTGTCTGAGTGGAAAGCAAGCAAAAAAAAAATGGGGTAATTTTTTACTTGCCTCGCGTTGGGCAAAACAATTAAATCAGAATGTCTGCTAAGCTGCGCAGCGCGAATAAGTATACGCCGCGTTGGCGTCGCTCGCTTCGCTTCGGGTTAAATTTAATGCGCTGCTCGAATGCCTTCACAGATTTTTGGCAAGTTCTGGGTGGGCCAGGAAATATGCGTAGTGCTGCTGCCAGTGCTGGCAGTCGTCGGGAGCCGCAAGTAAATCCCGTTCCAGACAATTAGGCGCAATTTGCATGATAAACGTGCGTGTGCAGTCATCAAACCAGGCCACAAAGAGCATGCTTAAGTGTCCCATATGTGTGTGTGTGTGTCGAGTGTGTGAGTCGTGTGTGTATGGGTGTGTGTGTGTGTTAAACGTTTAGCAGCAGCAGAGCTACAAAACTTTTACAAGTCTTGGGGAAAATTGTGGCTGGGAAAATCTTTTTGTGTGTGCTTCCAGTTAAACGCTTTCGAATGAAGTTTCACGCGTAAAAGTCATAAATAAAAAGCCAGCGTGTGCGTGTATGCATGCCTCTGTGTCTGCCTGTGTGTGTGTGCGTGTGTGTATGTGCGTCTGACAAATCTGTGAAGCAACGCCCAGCGCCATAACGCAGGCGAGCATACACGCACTCCCATATGAAAAACTCATTTAACTCATAAATTATGCACTAAAAAACAAATAACTCATCATTTTTATGCGCTCGTCGAAGCTCGCCAATGTGTGTGTGTGTGTGTGCGTGTATGTGTGTGCGTGGTATGCATTGTGGGTGACACATAACACACATAAATACACTCGAGCGAAAAATACAGCGAAGTTACTAGACAAAGTCGTAAAACGGAAGCAAAGTTTAGGCAAAGCTGCAAAGTGATTCAAAATAGAAAATATAGGCGAGAGATCAAAAAGTTAATAAGCTCAACAGCGATTCGACTGATCAAATCAAGCATGTTGATAAAACGAAATTAAGTTGAGTCTAAAAGGGATAAAAAAGGTCAATGAAACTGCGAGTATATTGAAAGAGCTCTGGCAGCTAAGAAAGGAGCAGAGAAATTTGGATTTTCAGATCAGTTTCAGACTAAAATTAATGACAAAAAATTACGGAAAAATTTAAAAAGATTTCTCAGCTAAGATTTAGCTACGGTTCATGAAAGTATATACTGCAATCTCAACTGAAATTATTTAATCCCTATACACTCTGCTGGAGAACTCATAAATCTCGCTTGCTATTCATTGTCTTCTGTTCTGCAAGTGTTACTAATATTTTGGCTCGAGTGTAGCTGCTCGATCGGACTGCGAATGATATATGGGTGCGTTGATTTACATACTCGTGCGAGTATCTGGCATATAAGCACACTCGAACATATCTTGAGGCAGCCATTTAGCAGTATTTAAAATTTATGACTTGACTATTAAGTACGCATTAACCGAATGCTTTGTGAATTCCATACGCACGACAAGCATAAAGCGCGCAGAGAAGGCAGCCGGAGAGTGTGGAAGAGTGGGAGAGAAATGGAGAAAGTGGGAGACTGGCAACGGGACTTGAAATAAATCGCAACTTTTATAAAAATGTTGAGCCACAAACAAGCAAAGGGACGGGCAGTGGCGGGGCAGGGGGGGCGTAAGGCGGGGCTGAGTAAGAGCTGCTCGACTCGAAAGTTACCACAAACGTTCGCAAAAGTTGCAAGTTGCAAGTTGCAAGAGTTGCCGCCAAAGTTGCAAAAAGTGCAGCTCCTTTGTTACCTGCTTGATGTTGCCGGCCAATTGAGACATTTTTTACGACGTTTTTCTCTTTATCATATGAGCAAAGTTTTTCGGCGGGCTACAGGGGGGAGGGGGGGGGGGTGAGTGTGGCTTGAAGAGACTGCGGCGGTTGGCAAACGCAGCTGGCAATTAGAGCAGAAATGCATTAGACTAATCAAATGTTGAAGCTGACGCGTTGCAACTGGCAGCAGGCAGGGGGCACGGCTGCGCGGGACACTTGTGAATGCGCTCCTGCATTGGCGCTGTGCTAATTAGTCCCTTGAATCCTTTTAATACGATTACGCGCGTCGAGCGGCTGAACTAGCAGACAGGCTGACAGTCAGACACGTTCTGCCTGTTCCCGGCTCTGCGTGGAACTGGACTCTGCCCGCCAGTTTGCCTGCGCCTTTTGGGGGCGTGTGCGGTCAACTTTGTCTAATGAACCGCACATTAGTGCCGGCGACAGCAGCCGGACATGCAGGCGGGCCCTGACTTATTGCCATTTTCAGCCGTAGCGCGTTTAATGCCCGCCAACTGACTGCAAAGGAGCTCAGTCCGCGGCACAGACAGCCGCACTCAGTGGCAGTTCAATTGAATTGCGACGAGAAAAACTTTCAGCTTTGCAGTCAATTCCTCTGCAGAAAGTTTCCAGGGAGCTGGGGGGAGAGAGTCTTCCTGCGGGCCTCTTACTTAATATAGATTAGAAATTATTTGAGCATTCTCTATTGTTGGCTGGCAATTGATGTCTAGTGGCGTCGTAAATTCGTAATAAAAGTTGAAGCACATTCTCAGCTGCTTAAGCACAAACATTGACTGCTGCTGCCCACCACCCAGCAGTATACCCTGTGCGCTACACCCTGCTCTACATCCTGCTCTACACCCTGCTCTACATCCTGCTCTATTTCAATGCGCGTCGATGGCGCTGGCTATTAACAACAACTGCAGCTGTGCAGCGAACGCGCCTTCAAATGTGAAATGAGGCACAATTAAACACACACACACACACACACACACCATCTCACTCACACACACTCGGAAAGCGAGAGAAAGGGCCAAGTACAAGGGCAGCTGGTCGTCGTGTGCGCTTCGCAGGACACGCACATTACCAGCGTGTTGCCATTGTAATGGAAACTGCAACAGAATTAGAGCAGAAATTACGCTTATGACTGTGACCATAGCACGTTGCTTGTACCCTGTAAAAGGGCTTGGCAAGCGGGCATGCTAGAAAATCCAATTGACTCAAGCACAATATTATGTGTCTCTCTAGAAGCTAGGCTGATTTTATTAAATTCAAACAATTCAGCTGCAATTACAGGGTATTCACCGAGTCGTATATACCCTATAGAAACTGCTTTTTAAGGCAGGCTAGTTTATATCTTTAACAAAGCACTGCAAATTCTACTTTGCACATTTTTTTTCTATCTTTCTGCAATTGCAGGGTATGCGCCGTGTCGTATACTCCCCGCTGCACTCGTCCACTTTGAATGCCCGAGTGCAAGTCGCATTTGGGTTGTGCATGTAATCAATACCGATTGTTATGGTTGTGGCAACGCTGCAAGCATCGCCCGGCACCCACGGGTGTCGGCCCGGTGGCATCCGCTCGAGGCGCAGTCTCGTCGCACTCGGCATGTCGGAGCGCAATTTGTATTTGGGTATAATTAAGAGGAAAACCGCATTTCATGCCTAACTCAAATTGCCAATGGATCTGCCCATCGCACTGCCGTGAAGCGAACCATTCTAATTAAAACAATATCAGAGCGGGCAATTTGCGTAATTGTTATCTGCGCTTTAAGGTGCGGAGACTCATGCAACTTGCGGCTGCCTTAATGCACTTGCCGCACAACTTTCCGGCAAGAAAAATCCCGGCTGATAGTTATTAACATAATTATTTTTCACCGTGCATTAAGTTGCTGCTTTGAGCGAGTTGCTATCGCTTCAATTGCGCAAAGTTTTCGTCTAGTTTATCTATGCAAAGTTTTTGGCTAAGCTCGAAACCTGGAAGCACACGCTAATGACTTTGAGCTAATTACCAGATAATGAAATGACATATTCCCAGCGCGGGCTACGCATAATAATTATTTTTAATTTCAGCTTTTGCTCAACTGCCAGCGAAAAGCGCTTTAAGGTTGCTACGCACTGCCCGTGACATCTCACATCCAGTTCAGCCACCAAAGCCGGCAAAATTTCCCAACTTAGCTAAGTTCACAACCGCAAACAGGAGTTGAAGCTGAACTAGCAGCAGTTTGCAAGCTAAGTTCACAACCGCAAACAGGAGTTGAAGCAGAACTAGCAGCAGCTTGCAAGCTAAGTTCACAACCGCAAACAGGAGTTGAAGCAGAACTAGCAGCAGCTTGCAAGCTAAGTTCACAACCGCAAACAGGAGTTGAAGCAGAACTAGCAGCAGCTTGCAAGCTAAGTTCACAACCGCAAACAGGAGTTGAAGCAGAACTAGCAGCAGCTTGCAAGCTGCTTAGGACTTTCAGTTGCCAGAGCTTTGTACTGCAACCTGGCTAAGCTTTCAGTTTTAGCACAAAGCTCCAAGGCTCAGCTGTACTAAAGTTTGAAATTCATAACGTACGACCGTACATCCATTTGATGTATGCACATAGTTAAGATATATTTTGATGCTTACCTCACACACAGCTGACAACTGGCAATGTGTGTGGGGCGTGGGCGCTGTGCTCTAATACCTCGATTGACATATGGACCTGACATCGGCCGAGCAATAAACTTGCCAATAAGGTTATCGGATTATGCGAGAAATATACTTACTATTCGTGCCGACGTGGGGTCTACACAGTCCCACTTGCTGCACGGCGCTCGGCAATTGAGTTAATCGCATTAAAGTAAAGCCCGACCGCCCCTCCATATGCATAAGGCACAAAAACAAGCGGTAAAAAAAAATAAAAGAAAAGAAAAGAGACAAAGCAAGGCAAATGCGAGGGAGCGCTTTAACAGGCCATCGCATGCTTTAAAAGCCGCTCGAGCGATGCCAATTAATCAGATTATTGTTATGGAAATGACGAGAGAAATACACTTGCTGAATTTGACATCAAGTTTATTGTTTATTTCATTTAAATATTGAATATTTGTCATTGATAACATTAGTTAAAACATTTAAAAACGTTCGAGAAGTTGCCGCTGAACTTATTGACCCAAATCTCTATACCATATGCATAAATCTCAATTAATACAAGTATATGGTAAGTAGTATATTCTCTACGCTACATACAGTAATACAATACAATGGATGCTTAACATGTATGTATGTATATATATATATATATATATATATATATATATATATCTAGTATATCTGCTGAGCTGGTTAAAATACACACACGAATACATATGTACATACATCTGTAGCTGTATCTGTATCTGTATCTGTGTCTGCAGCTGTATGCTTTGAGTACATATAAAAGTCATATGCACGCGCTTACGTAGAATGCTTACATCGAGGATAGAATGAAGCACAAGTCTTTATAGTTGTTGGGAACATTTACATTTACATATGAATACATATATACACTAGCGTATGCAATTGGATCTCGAGAAATGTACAGAGTATTTTCGGTTAGTAGTGGCATTTATGCCACTTCAACATAATTATGAACTTATCACTTAGAGCCCTACTGGCTATAGCTTAGCACTTGCGCTGCTCTCTCTCTCTGTCTCTCTTTTTCTCTGACTCCCTCTCTTTCTCTCTGGCATTCTTAGAAAAATAGCTGTGTTATCGCCTTGCACATGCCATGCAATCACAAATTCGCGTATTTCACTTCATAAGCAAAATAGTAAATTTTCTCTTTAGCGCAAACGATTGTCAAAGATCTTAAGAAACTTGTGGGTTTATCTATGTTTTATACATATTTCTCTTTTTTTTTTATTTAGTGAAACGACTAGTGCGCAAATACTTATATCTTCCTGTTCACTTTCCGACTAAAAATTTGTCTCTTAAACGTGTCCTAACTATAAATTTGCCATATGCCTTTGCTGTTCGGCAACTTGCGCAGACTTTCTGATAAAATATACATAATATACTATACTTAATGTCGCATATATGTATATTTCAATTGCGTCTCATACGTTTCTGCTCATAACACACACACACCTGAATCTGTTCATAATTAACACAAATTAATTTGCATATTTGGGTTAACTTCTATTTGGGCTTCGTTATGATACATAAATACACCGAGTTCCTGTAGTTGACATTTAACATTCAGATATACAATATTTGTTTTGCACTTGTCGATACTACCATAATAGGTGTATGAGTGTGTGTGAGTAGGCGAAAGTGTGTGTCCATGTCATCTTCCTATCATATATACTCTGTGTTCCCTCCTAATTTGTTGAACTTTGTTTGCACTTCTCGTTGACAGCCTCAAATTCACTTGAGTTATTCACTTTATTCCAACTTCATCCACTAACTCTACGCTCTGTGATTAAGTCTTTGAAAAATAGATTATGTTTGCCTCATATGTATCGTGTGTCTGTGAATGTGTGTAGATAATGCTCTGATATGCCATTCGATTGAGTGCAATATGATAATAGTTCGTTGGAAAAACGATTCGATAGCGTGTAAAACAACGGAGCTTTGAAAGCAGCTGAAAGCTGCAAGATGAAGCTTTTTAGTACAGCGCATAAAGTCACTACACTAGAGTGGGGGATTTTTTAAACCTTGCATAAATACGCTTTCACTTAACTTTAAGTTGCTTTCAAGCTGCCGAAAGCTGCAAGCGAAGTCTATTAACAATTAAAAACAATTCAATCGCAGTAAATTAACAATCAAATCATAACAGTGTTTGTCTGTCTATGTGTGTGTGTGTGTGCGTGTGTCTGTGTAACTGTATCTTAAAGATATTAAAAGTACAAGCGTCTTCGTATTTCAGTATTAATTAGGAAATAAATCACGCACGTCGGCATGCATGTAAGCGAATACACACACGTCTGCCCACGTGTGGCAACCTTGAGCCATAACCCCCCCACCCCCCCAAAGCCGGTCTCTAGGCACCCCGCACCTGTGACGGCCTAACCCAGTCCCGTTCCCTCCCCTTTTCGCCTCTTCCGCCTCAATTACGCGCTGCCAAAACAAAACGCCAACCATAAACAATGAGTGTCGCTTCCTCTCTTCCCGCCAGCCTCTTACTTGGCACTGGGATCGCGCAAGGAGCGCGTCGAGGGCAGGCCGCGCAGTCCCTTCTCCAATTTGTCTGCATCGCCGGCTGAAAAGCGGAAACTCATTGTCTGCCCCTGGCTGCCTGCACCGCCGACACCGACACCGACGCCGACGCCGACGCCAACACCCAACAGGACGCGAGTGCGCTGCTTGCCATTGACTGCCTCGCAGCTACTACCCGCATCCATGGCCATCGTGACGCTGCTGCTGCGCGAGCCTCGACGCGGACCCAGCAGCTCCACGCTCTCCTCCTCGTCCGGCCCGTAGCCGACACAGCTGGCAGCAGGCATCGACATGGGCAACGGCATCGTGAGCGGCAGCTTGGCTGGCGGCGAGTACTCCGCATTCGCCTCGGAGAGGCGGCGATATTCACCGCTGCGCGAATGCTGCAGCTTCCACGAGGCGCGCCGCGTATTTGCCACACTGTGCGTGCTGTTGCTGCAGTGCACCGAGACGTTCGTCGTCGCCAGGTTGCCCGTGCTCTGCGAGACTAGGCAATTGGAGCTGGAGCTGCTGCTCGAGAGGCTGGAGTTGCTGCCGCCGCTGCCACTGCGACGCATGCTGCGTTTGTGCCGCGACTGCTGCTGCTGCTGCTGCTGCTGCTGCTGTTGTTGCTGCTGCTGCAGCTGTAGCTGTTGCTGCTGCTCCGGCAGCTGCTCGTGGCCAAGTGCCGGCTGCTCCTCGGTGGTCAGCAGCGCATCGGTGCTCGTGCAGCAGCTCTGATGGCTGACGGAATGTTTCATAGTCCAGCGAAAATCGTTGGAATTCTCATCGTCGAGCGGCGGATAAACGCGTCCGGCCTGCGGACCCAGCGGTGCCTGCGGCCCTAACAGCCGCTCCTTGGAGCTGCCCAGTCCCGGCTCGACAGCCAGCGGCGACACGCACTCATCGATCGTATTCAGGGGGGAAATCTGCAGTGTCTGCTTCTGCTGCAGCAGCTCCATTTCACTCTTGATGGCCGGCTCGATGCCCAGCAGGCCGAGCACGAGGCGCGGATTGGCGAGCACGAAGCGCTCGAAGGTGGGGAAATCAATGCGATAGAAATCCGTTTGGCAGCTGCGACTCGTCTTCGTGGTGGCCTCCGCAGCGCTCTGCGCCGGCGAGGGCACCTTCGAGCTGGGCGCACTGCCCATGGCCGCGGGCAGCTGCATCTCGCGGCCCCAGACCTCGGGCGGATGCGATGAGCTGCGCTGCATGGCAACCGTCTCACTCGCGCCCATGGCCAAGCTATCGTCTATCAGCTGTGTATCGCCGCCGGCCAGGCCCATGCCCAGGCCAGCACGTGCCGCGGCCACGCCACTGATGTTGGGTATGGAGCGAGCCGGCTGAAACTTGAGCGAACCCTGCGAGTTGAGCGCCGCCGAGGAGTAGGCCATTTCCTGCAGAGCGCTGATGGCATTGCGCACCTCCACGCTAAGCTGTGCAACATCCTGATGGAGCGTGGAGACCTGCGAGTCCAGACGCTCCAGCGACGGTCGCTTGCCTCCCGAATCCTCTTCGGTGGACTCCACCTCCTCGAAAGAGCCGCGATCCAAGCTGTTGGCCATGTTCAGTGGACGCTGCCGCTTGTTCGTCTCCCGCAACGTTATCAGCGAGCGTCCACGCTGATGGAGTCGCTGATGCCTCGGACTATTCATGCCCAGCAGCGGGGAGCGCGTGATGCCGTGCAGCGGCGAGGCCGTCGCTGAGTGCGCTGCTCCACTGGCAGCTCCGCCTGTACCTCCACCACCGCCGCCGCCGCCTGTACCGTTCTCCTTCTCCTGGTCTGCGCTGCATTCACCATCCTCGCGATTCTCATCGTCCTCACTGATGCTGGGCAACGGAAATGTTGGTCCTATGTCCGATTCCTGATTCTCGTAACCCTCGCGCAAGTTGAACGTCAGATCGTGCTGTATATCGTTGGCGAACTGCTGCTGGTACTCGGGATACAGACGCAGCACCTCCACCAGACCGCCCATGTGGATGCATTTCAGATCGCAGTAGGTGAGCGCCTGCCGGAAGGGGAAACAAACAAAGCGAAAACGAAACGTTTTAGGTCAAATGATTATGCAATCTTGACTCAGCTGCCAGCCTGCCTGCCAGCCTGCCGGGCAACCACTCAAAGGGCCCCTCCACCAGCCCCGAGAACAGCAGGCGACGCTGCCAAGAGCAGAGTAGTCAGTTAAGGAAAGGGATTAAGACAAGTTTGCTAAATAGTTTTTCGTCTGTGAGCAAAACTGAAAACAACATAAGCTGGAAAGCAAGCTTAAAGCGAGACTTAACTGGAAGCTATTAAATTAATTTGAGAAAGACTTTCAATTATTTTCTACGAGCAACTAAATTAAGTTGTCAGAGAATTAGTTACAGAATAGTTGTTATTCAAAAAAATAAATTTAAAAATAAATAATAATACAAAAAAAATTTTAATAATAATAAATAAATAATAATACATAAAAAGATTATAATTAAAAAAATCCAAGATATAATTTCATAGCATACTTTGCAGCGCATTGCTTAGTCGACCTACTGCCGGCTTAATCACTTTGCACATGTTAATATTGACGCCTTGCCGTCTTCTTTATACGCTCAAGTGCACCATCTTGGCACACACACACACACACGCCCACATCCACCTCCTCACGCACTCACACACTCGCAGCGCAGTGAAGCACGCGTACACACATTAAGCTTAAGTATCACTCATACGCCCCGTTGTCGCTGGCCGCCTGCCACTTCTTGTGTACCTGAAGTGGCGCCTCAGAGCGCTCACACACACACACACACACACACAGACACATGGCAAACGTCTGCGAGCAGGCAGCAGACATGTAAATAAAGTCAGCACAAAGACGAAGGAGAAGCAATGGAGAAAGACGAAAGGAAAACATGCAAAATAAACGACTATGAAAATAGGAAAATTACATGTAATGCGAGAGCGCAAAACGATTGCGCTCGTATCTCCCACTGCTGCCGCCCAACTATGGATTAATCGCAACGCTTGGCCGCTAATTAAGCGATCAACTCTCAATTGAAATTTCAGTAATTTGGCTGCGGTTTTTTCTGAGGGGAGCTAGAACGATGGAGGGAGACTTCCCACACGCTTTGACTCCCGTCGCGTTTCGCCACATTGTTCAATTAATTAACCAACAGATATGTTTGCCGCATAATTCCGATGGCTTTTGCGGCCAGCTGTAGGTGGCAGTACAGCACGGCGCTTGGCCCCTTCTCCGCGCGGGAAATTCAAAAGGAAATGCGAAAAGTTCGCTGCGCCCTGAGGTGGAAATAAAAGTTGGCGTAGGTAGATACTTTGGATATTTTGAAAGCGTCGCCGCCGACGTCTGCGCTGAACCTGATAAACTTTACGACAAGCCGAAGCCGAAGCAGACGAAAAATAATGAAAATAAACAAAACGGGCGAGAACAACGGCAGAACAACAGTGGAGACAGACCAACAATGCGAGAGCTTTAAAAGCGGCCGCGATAAAAATAAAATTAAAGCGCATATAAAATGTGAAATTCGACTACGCATAAAAGTGAATTCTATTTAATTACGCGCTCACGCCAAAAACCCGACTAGAAACAGAGACAGCAGCAACTGTAGCTGAAGCCGATGCTGCACCCAAGAGACTGTCCAACCGCCCAGAGAGCATTGTCATAAAACGAGCGAGCCGAGGACAATGACACGTGCTGAAAATTGCACTTGAATATCTCAAATTGCGCTGGCAAGCAGCATAAAACCAAGAGTCAAGGTCGCCGATTTTAATTTCCTAAACGTGGCGCGTTTAAGAAAATAAAGGAAAATTGAAATGGGGGCAAATTTAAAGTCTTTAGTTTCTTTTATAATTTAAATGTAGGACAATAAAATGATGTAGTAAAAATTAAGGCATTAAACTAGTTTACATATACGAAAACTAAAAAATTTTAAAATTCTAAAAGCGCTTAAATAAATAATAAATTTTTTTAATAAGCTTGAAAATCTTGAAAATACCTTATATTATTGAATTAACGTTTTTAATTTCAGCTGATTTCAAAATTAAAATACTTTTATTATAAGCTATTATTTATTTTGAAATTAAAGTACTTAAATTGATTCTAAAATTGCTATGTCTATAAAAAAAAAATTTTCCTTCTATAACTTTAATGAACAACTCAACTGAGTAGCTACAACGTATAGCTTAAATTTACTGCTAACTATCTACCGAACAGTTCTAAAAATATTCTCATATATATCTGAAAACTTTTAAATATATATTATGCATATCTAAAAGAAATTCCTTTAAGCGAAAGTTTTGGCATGCAATAAAAGTTATCAATTAAAACGCCAGTCGCAGAAGCTGTGTCTGTGCGCCATGAAGCATTTACGTCTATGGCCCATTTAAGCAGGCACTTTCGGATAGTGTCATTGGGTCGTTACATACCTTTATGTCGCTGCTGCTGCGCACAACCACGTCCTGCCCGGCGCTGTTGGTGGTGGCGGTCATCTGGCCGTTGCTCGTGGCGACCAGATGCACATTTATGTCCGAGCCTACGAGATCGCCCTTGCCTAGGTGTGCGTATGTTTGTGTGTGTGTGTGTGTGTGTGTGTGTGAGGTTGCGTGTTGTGTGTGAGTTGTGGAATGGTATTTAAAACAAGAGAAAAGGTCAGTCGCTAGTAGCAAGAAGCAGAATCAATAAGCATAAAAATAGCTGCCATTTGTCTAGGCAACGTCGTGAATGAATAAATAAGCAGGTCGTGCGTCCGCCCCCGCCTGACAAGTGCACAGCTGAAGCCGGCGTGGAGCGAACGAACTTTAGAGTTCAACAAACGCCTGGGCAAACCGAAAACCATCGAAACATACAGTAAAATAAACAAAATGGCAACACGGCCATTTTGAGCACACGCGACCAGAAAACCTAAAGCGGTGAGTACTCGAAACTAAGTCGACCGCATGGCATACAAAGCCGACCGCCCCCTGCACCCCGCTGCCACCATTATACTTACCCAGTATGGCGACGACCATGTCGTCCTTGATCACCTCCATGGAGCCGTTGCACAGATAGTATATATAGTTGAGTGCATCGCCTTTGTGTATCAGATACTCGCCGGGTGCACAGAAGTTCGTCTTTATGTGCAGTGACAACAGTTTCAGGCAGCCCTGCAACAACAACAACAACAACAACAACAACAACAATAGCATTAGCAACAATAACGAGAATAACACTAGCAACAATCAACAACTAATACTGGGACACAAACAAGATTTGGCCTGGCCAGGGGAGCGCATTAAGCACAGCTGCGTGCTGCAGGAGGCCGCAGTTTTGACGTTGCGTCCTACTTGCTTGCGCAGCGCCACGAAAAGTGGCTTAAAGCGCGCTTAACAGCCGTTGAGTGGTTTCTGTTTGCCCCCAGGAGGAGTAAGCAGTATTATTCTTCGCATTTCTACTCTGGAGTATTTTCCCTAAGTTCCATTTGATTTGCTGCAGCTTTAAGCTGAAGTGTAGCCAAGGTCGGGCGACAGATTGACGTCTGTTCCCAGGTGCCTCGCATCTGTTTAAGACTGTGTCCACAGCGTGCTGTCAGGGCCAGAACTGAGGGCCTGACTAAAGGAACTTGCCGAGGAGACGGCGACAGAGAGAGAGGGAGAGAAAGTCAACAAATTGCAGTGAGTACCAAGCATAGACAGCGAGCGGAGAGTCACTTAGTCAGGCAGGAGTTGCGGTGCCAAGGAATCTCAGTTATTATTAAAGATTTAATATTATGGGCAGCAGAGAGTGATAACAATATAAAGAGTTATTTAAAGTAAAGAGCTCTAGACACTTTAGGGATAAAATAATATAAATAAAGAAAATTAAAAAAAAATAAATAAATAAAATAACAAAATCTAGAAATATATCTGCCCTTAAGGCAGAAGCTGTAGCTATAAAGTGTTCTTTTTTATTTGAAGCTCTTACTCGTTATAATTTCAGTTGCAATAAAATTATAATTTTAAAAAGAAATTTAGAAGGAGTATTGTCAAATGAATTAATCTTAGTGGTGGTAAAAAATGACAGAGCTTTATATATAAGAAGGAACATGGCTGACAATACCCTATACATGGAGCTTTGCTTAAGGTCTAAAGTAAGACTGCAGTCTTTAAGTTTTCTCAACTTTTTCAACTTTTGAAACTTGTCTTTATATGTTTTTTTTTTCTATGTGTTCCCTCGCAAATTGTTATCATAAAACTAAGCCCCGGTTGGCTTTCTCTTTTTTAGGCAGCGTTTTCTTTGCTTTCTTTGCCGAACTTGATGCCACTTTTATTTCACTGCTGTCGAATCAGAGCTTAAGCCCGGCTTGAAAATCAACTATGAAATTTTCTTATCTCTGCACGCAGACGGCAGGGAAAACTTGGCCGAGCAAATGTCGAAGAAACTTTCCGGATTTCTTGAGCAATGACCCTGGGGCAATAATGCAAGTGAAGCTTAATTGAAAAATCAATTACTCTGGCCGCCGTCGCCGTTGTGTGTTCAGTGTGCTTCACTTTTAGCACCATTTGGCAAAGCACAGACAAACACACGCACTCACGCACACACACACACACACACACACACATGTAGATCCATGTGTGGTTGCTAGAGTGGTTGCCCTGCAGCTTAGTGTGTGCCAAAATGACAAGGGTATTGACATTGTCGTCTACGATAAGCATCACAGCTCGCACCGCTGCATTTACTTTCACTTTTTGTGAGCGCTCTCTTCCTCTCTCTCTCTCCCTCTCTCTGTCTATCAGCCTCTTGCTCCTGCTGCTGCTACTCTGTGGCCCACTGAAAGTTTTGCCTAAAACCTTTTTCATGCTTCAGTTGCGAGAGTTTTGGCCAAAAGGCACACGCGCAGCGCAAATCATTCGATGTAGAACTGAAAGTTTCACCTGTTTCAACCATGTGTGACTGTAACTCGATGTGCGTGTGTGCTCCAATATTTCTGTTAAGCCAGCAGTTGACTCTTGGCCAAGTTAGCTGCCGATTATGCTGGCAACATTTTAAGCTCGTTTGGGAAAGGTTTGCGATGGCTTTTAAAGCGACAACGACGACGACGACAACGAGCCCCGGCAATAACATGAAAAGCACAAGGGAAACACACTGAAAAACACCTACACAGACACACACACACACACACACACAGGTACGCGCACTTACACGCTTCGATATTCATATACGCACCTGGGAGGCAGCCTCGAATATCGGCAGTTGTAATATCTCACGATGAAGGTGCATGGAGACATCGCCACGGAGCTCCTCGGGAAATTCGCGCAGCGTCTGCAAGAGAGAAAAAGAGAAGGAGATGAGGTATGAGTACATGTGTGCGAGGGAGCTGGCAATTCAGAGGTGTTGTGTCAAGTGTCAGAGCTCAAAAACTTACATATCCTTTAAGGCTCACATACACACGGTTACAAATTGAATTGGTTAAAAATGGCAAGAATATCGTACGTATGTATTTTTGACAATTTTGATGCCATGCAGCTTTGGGGAAATGTGCACTTTCCCCGCTGCCCCTGCCACCACTTTATATGCGAAACAAATATCTTTGTCTTGGCCGTTTCCTTTTGCGTCCTGTTTCTACTTGGCAAGTGTGTGTGTGTTTTTTTTTTTTTTTTTTGGATGAAATTGTTGAGAGGATTAATATGAAAATTGAAAAGCTTTTGCAGTTTGTTTGTTTACAGTTTGTTTTTGTGGCTGCCTGCGCTACGCTACTCGCATTTTTTCCTAAGCCCGTGGGGCGTACGCACACACACACACAAACAGATATATATGCATATATTGTATGGTATGCATATGTATAAGTGGAGGCCATGACTGAGACTGAGCCTGGAACGCCAAGTCAGAGTGCTCTGTGCCTGTTGCGAATGAATACAGCACGTTTTGGGCAGCATGGGTATTTTCGACGTAATTTGTTTGATAACATCGCATAAACGAAATGCGAAAGCAAACACAACGCGTCTGAGATGGATAGAATGAAATTCCTGACGAATACAAATACGAATACGATGCACATGACTTCATCAGTAAACAAACAGGAAGAGGGCGGCCAGTCAAGGCAAAGGAGAAAAAAAAACAGGTCGACAGCAGGTGATGTGCTGGCTTTAATATGCCAGGAATGCCAGGAAGCAGCTTTAAGTTTAAGCTGATGCCACTTTTGCAATATTATTAATATTTATTTATTTTATCGCATATTTGCCCAATGAGCTGAACGCATTAAGTGGAGTTCAAGCAAAAACAATTCGGTACTCAGTTTCAGCTGCATTTTAATTGAAATGTCCGAGCTGCGAGCATTCATATAGTTTTATTCTACTTCATTGAAATTTTCCATGGTAATTCCTTTGCAGCTATCTCTCATTACAATAACCAAACTCGCGGTATTTATTCAGCGAAATTCTCCCTCAATTTTTAATTAGAAATTGCGAGCACATCGCGTTCGGTTTCTGCTTCAATTTAGCCACACAACTGGACCACAAATCATCGCAACGACTGGCATGTTTTCGGTCAAACGCATGCTCACAATTTATAGAAATTTTGTATGGGTTTTTCCGACTATTATTCAAATTGAAATGGGTCAAAATTGAACACAAAAACCAATGCGAAACAATGCAAAGCTACACCATAGTTAAAGTTCTGGAGAGTCGTAGAAAAATACCATTCAAAGCAAAGAATTTTAATTAAGCTCAAAAATGAAATCCAGCAAAGAAATGCAAGAATTTGAGTATATTAAAAAAATATATCAAGGCCTATATCGTAGCGCGATCTGAGTGAAAAGTTCGCTGGGGAATCGAAACGACAAGAAACCCTTCGAACTGGAAACTGTCTCGCATTTCGTGAAAATACGTTTTCTACCCTTCTCAAGCGTATGGAAAACCAATGAACATTTTCCCAAACTTGCCAAAGTTTTCACAGCGTGTGTGCGAGTGTGTGTGTATAGTGAGTGAGTGTGTTTGAATATTTACGTATTTAATGGAACATTTTCCCAGTGGGCAACACTGAATTGTTATTTATGTGAGTTTCTCAACCACAAAACGCAAAGAAGTGTAAAATATTTTACATTAATTGCATGCACTGCCCAAAAACTTGTTTTCCTGCCAAACCGATGGAAAGAGGCGTGGCAGCGTCTAAATGCCAGGCCGTTACATTTCTCGAGCTAAATTTGGCTTGGAAATTTACGCGTAAATACAAACACACGCCGACACGATTTGCGCATACAAAAGAGCACTCGAAGGCATTTAGGAGGCGGCGACGACGGGACGACGGGACGCCGGAAGTGAGGGGTATGGCCTGACGGTGATGCCAAAAGCTCTGACATTTTGCCAGTTAATTTTCATGCGCAATAAATTAACAATTTAATTTACTGCCTGGCACTGGCAACTGGAGACCGCTCGCTCTCCATCCATTCCACTCTGCATGCGACGCACTCGAATGTTGTGTGTGCTTATGAGTGTCGGGGCATAATTCATGCTCTCGATGTAATTAAATTAAATTTGATTTAAACATATTTTTCAACGAAACGAGCGCGTGAATTTCAACAAGTCAAAGTTTCGAGCGACCCATTGAGTACGTAATGCGAACAGAGGGAAGAATTTGAGAAGAGACCAAGAGAGAAAGAAGGGACTTGAAGACATAATTTGCCAGCTCTGAGCAGATAAGTGTGCTATCATATATTATAAGTTACTAGTATTATCGAGAACAGACTGTACATCTTGAGATAACTGCGTTTAGTTCAGCAAGTGAAGTAAAACAAACCCGAGGCTCATTTATCCTTATATTTATATAAAAACAATTCGTCTTCTTTTCTTTATTTATAAGCCCCAACATACTTATAAAATATTTATGCAACCCTTTTTTGCTGTTTATTTATTATTTAACTGAAATTTCATTCTCACACTTGTTGATTTTGGAAAATTAACTCACCTAATGCCAAAGTTTAGGCTTCTCATTTTGCGTATAATTAAACAGTTTCGGGGCTCGCTGGACTCCCCTCGTATACAGCAACACAAAGCTCATTTCTTCGGAGCCGTATTCAAATGCTCGAAAGCCGAAATTAATTAGACATGTTTTCCGGGAGGTACACGAGACACAGAGCAGGGTAGGCGTAGTGTAAGCCCTGTGCCTGTCAGACTTGCCAGAGATTCGGGTCGGTCGGTCTTCTGGCAGGTCGGACTGGCAGCAGCTGTCAAGTGCTCAGTTAGCCAACTTCAAAGGTCGCTGTTTATTTGATGTGTTCTCAGCTGCGATGTGAATAACAGTCGAAAACAGAAGGCATCCCAAGAAATGCGCTAATTAATTCGCAACAGCTCAAAGGCAATCAAATTGCACTACTTTCTCAATGGCTGACCTCTCTTTCTCTCTCTCTCTCTCTCTCTCTCTCTCGGTACCCATTGACTTTTGCTATGATAATGGCAATTAGCTAATAGCTCATCGTATTCCCGATGCATTTTATGCAGCAGCAAGTTGCAAGTTGTGCAAGTTGCGTGCAACAAAGTTTGCGCTTTGTGTGCAACTTGCGGCTTCAATAGTTGAATAGCTAACAGAGAGTTGGCCTCACCTCCTGCCCCACTTCCCTACCCACTCTCACTCTCTCTCACTCTGCCACGCGCTTCACCCCATCGCTCACCTGCCGGACAGGGCAAAGTTTTGCGAGCGTGACCCAACTTCAACTTTGACTAGAACTTAAATGGATTTACCCCCCGCCGGACTGGGAATTAATGAGGCAACAAATAGAATTATGATTGCACTGCACGCTGCAGCACATTGATTTCCACGCGTAAATACGCAACTTTGATAGCTTTTTGCCAGTGTTGCGAGTGAAAAAGCCTCTCCACGCATAGAGCGAACCCGCATCTGCTTAAATATACACGTAAATGTAGTTTCAATGCATATTCATACGCATTCAGCCAGATATTCAATTTGAGCTCTCATACGAACAGACGCTATCAGAGCGGACCACACAGACAATCAGCTGGTTACTGTATGTACTTGCGAGGGTCACTCGCAGAGTTCACAGCAAGTAGGTTTACTACACGCAGTATTGTCTTTGTAAAGAGCTTTCCGCTCTGAGTGCGCTTGCAGGCAGGTGCTTGTGAAACTTGAATGAAAAACTGCTCAATTAAAAACTTATTCAAGTAGCTTGAAAGCAGCCTTAGAACTTTAATTGCAGTACTTCATTTGGCGATAGAGTTAACAGCTTAAAGCCAGCTTCAACCAATTTTAGATTGTCTCAAGTGTATTCTCAAGGCGCTTCCACTGATGAGCTCAACACATCAGTCTGCAGTGTTAGATTTTCAATTTGCAGCAATTACAATTTATTTGATTTGAAATTCGAACATCAATTACGAGTATCAAATACTTTTGCGGCCGCCCTAACGCCTTCCCGCCCTCGGGCTGGCTACAATCTACCTATCAACTGACGTGCAATCAAAGGGGATTCAGGCTTTTGCCATTTAACCCAATGCCAATCAATAAGTCACATAAGCGGGCACACACACAGCACACACATACACGTGCGCAGAGATTTCGAACACATGCATGCAGAAATGAGATTCGGTTTCCATACATACATATATGAGATACCCGACAGGCATTTGCTTAATTAAAGGAACAGACATATCAAAATACCACTGGAGCGTATTCCGGGAAATGGACCAATGGCAAAGATTTCGTGCTGCGTCGACAATTTTTACACGATGTATGAATGGAGAGGGAAGGGAGTAGTAGAAGAGTTGTACTTTACCTCGTAGATGTCGATGCCATGACTGAGCGACCACGACGTCTGAAAGTAGTCCTCGATGCGCTGCTTCAGCTCTTTGGGCATCTGTGGCGGGCAGAAGAGAGAGAGAGAAGAAAGAGAATAAAAAACAATCATAATTAATGCGGGAATATGGTTTTTATGACAGCAACAGCTAATGAGTCGCCGCTGCACACGAGCATCCACTCCATTTGCATGCGCCGAGAGCACAGACGCACTTAATTGCACTACGTGTAACGCGTATACGCCACGTGGCAACGGCGTGCATGTCGAGAGCCAGCACCCTCCACCAACAGGTTGCAGAGCTGCTGGCACGCCACTCGGTACTAAAGAGCGCGTCTTCGGGCAAACCGCATCGAACTCTATATGGATGCGATGACTCGTTTATGACCTCGACGCCTGCCTAACGTTCCGTGGCATATGGCAAAATGTGCGCTGCATTTCAATAAAGCTCAGTGAAGCACTTGCCACTCGTGCGGGTGCGGGTGTATGACAGAAACTAATTTCCTATGCCACGCCATTGCGGTTATGCAATCGTCTATGGACAATCGATGGGACCTGATAAGTGCGGCGAGCTTAAGTCAAGAGTGAGTGTGAAGTCAGCTCGAATTCTCCGAGTTGACCATTTAATGAGGTTGCAGTGCTGAGATTTCGGCTTGAGGCGCCCAACGTAAGGTAGAACGTTAATGAAGTTAAGCATAGATCCAAGTGAAAACTCTCTGATAATTTAAGATAATTAGATCTTATCTCAGGTATCATATAATTGCAATAAATATCATGGTTAAACTGCGGCTGACAAATTACAGCTAGCGGCGCCCAACGTAATGTGATAGTTAATAAAAATTGCTCGTTAAAAATAAATATTATTACGCTTAGAGTGTTCACAGAAACCGTAAAGCTTAACACTCAACGACATGTGACTTTAATCATTCTATAATTTATGACATCCAACGATAGAGAATTTCTAAATATCACGTACTGGCAGCAAACTCATTAATAGCACGTATCGGGAATAAAGGCGTTTATTTTACTGTCACGCGAAGACAGCACGACGAGGGGCATCGACGACTTTCAATACTCACATTATGCAGGGCCACGAAATCCTTCAGGTCCCGCCACTTGCTCTCATAGAGCGAGCGGCGTGAGTACATGCGTTGTATAATCGCCGTCACATTACCAAAGACCACGGCGTGCATGAGAGCTGAACATCATTGCGTAGGGGGGTAGGGCGAAAGATCATATTATATGAATATGTGTGTGTACGTGATAGAGAGTGCAAGTCAGAACAAGGGCAGCATGGGGCCTGCAATGGATTACCTACCGCCAATCAGCATCATTATAATGGTGAAAACCTTCTCGGCCGTTGTATTCGCCGACACATTGCCAAAGCCCACCGAGGTGAGGCTGGTGAATGTGAAATACAAGGCGGTCGAGTAAGTTTCGGCCGTTGTCAGTATCGCAACGGAGGCGTTCTTTCTCTCGGCGAGCAGCTGCAGCCAACCTGTGAACAAGACTTCAAGATTTTAATAGGAGAAACAAGAGCGATAACAAGAACGAGAAGAAGAAAAAGAAGAAAGAAGCCAAAGAACTTTGTTTAGTAAATCAGGCATTAACCAAGACACACTCACATGTGCCCCGAGTCCAGACAAATAAGCGCATACATTTCTAATTCGTCTGCTTATTAAACTGACAATGACTTGGCCCGAACTTTGCCCATTTGCAGCTGCCTTCGAACTGTCCATCAAAGTATCAGTCAGTCAACCAGTCAACCAGTCACCCAGCCAGTCAGTCAGTCTAAGCTGCCTGAGTGCACAGGACAAGACAGAACAGGCTAGAGCGTGTCAAGTCCGGCCAACTGCTTAGGCCAAAATGGCAACGGAAACGTCAAACGGGCAAACGGACAAATGGAAGTTGGCGAACTTTTCGGTCTCCGGCCTGACACCCTGCACACTCCGAGTATTTAACGCATATCATGTTCACAGCATATTGATGCGAAAAGTAACTGGCAATTTGTTGCTTTTGTATGTGATTTCCCCAGCTTGCCCGTTTATCAGGAGTGAATGTTACGATCTAACCAGGGAATTCCACATAACATCATGCATAAATAAATGCTAATCTCGCTGAATGCTCGCGCTAATGCTGTCGGTGCGATACCCTGTAGTAGGATAGACTTTAGCAAGAGCTTTCTATAAAAAAACACAGCGTGGGACACTGACTGAGACTTCGAAAGGTTATAAAGCTATCAGATAAAGCAAAGTCAATAGATGACAAACGAATTTTACCAAAACTTTCCAGACTGAAAGATCGTTAATAAAAAAAATTTCGATAAGCATTTCAACAGAGTAAGATTTATGCAGAATTAAAGAAATAAAAACTAATATTAAATAATTTAAAAAACATTATTTCTTCTAGAAGTCTAAAGTCACAAGAATAAAAAAAAAATTAAAAAACATTAAAACATTAAGAGAAAATTCAATTAAAAAGGAAAAAATAAAATAAATAAAAACAAATAAATAAATAAAAATAAGTAAAGTAAGTATAGGGTATAATTAAATAAGAAAAACAAAGACTTTTTTATATCTTAGATAAACATAAATAAAATAAAATGCTAAAAATATTCAAAGGTCTCTGAATTATAGCTATAGCTATGCAAAGTACTATTTAGTGTTCTCCCCATTCCACTTACATTTGAAGACTTACCACTGTCTTACTGCCGCCTAATCACAGGGTATATTAAATTACAATGCAAACTTTTTTTGGGGCTCGCACGCGCACATTTTCAAATCACAATGAACGCTGATTTCATATTGTTGGGCTCGAGTTTGGCGCAAACTTTGCCATTTAAATGTGCTAATAACCGTCGTATCCCCTTTACACCTAAGTTGTTTTAAACTTTGACAAAGCGGAGGGTATGCGAGTCTGTCTGTGCATGTGCTGTCTGTCCATGGGTTGTCTGCCTGTGAGTAGCTGGCAGGTGCGCGAGTTCGCGAAGAGGGCAGAGGGCAGAGGGCAAAGGGCAGGGGCAACAGAGCTAAGCAACAATTTCATTTGGCGTTTGACGAGGCAGGCAAACACAATCAACGCCGGCGGCAAACTAACCAAATTACTGTCCAACTAACACACACATTGAGCACACCCCAGACCCACATACACACACGCACACAGCACTTATGCTTGTGAATGGTTAACGTGTTTGCTTGAGTGTGTGTGCGTGTGCGTGTGTGTGTGTATGGGAGTGGGTCGATGCCGCTGCTGTTGCAGCAGATGACCTTGGCTTCTTGCTACTCACCAATGTTGCTGTCCGGGAACCACTCGTACTCCTTCACAGCGATGACATACCAGATGCAGGCGAGCCAGTGCGCCGCCAGCGTAAAGGAGAACATCAGCAGAGTCAGAATCATGGCCGTGTGCTGTGAATATCGATCAATTTTTTGCAATAGCCTCGCCAGGCGCAGCAGACGCGTCAATTTGACAAGATGAATGTGGGATTCCTGTGCATAGATAGACAGAGACGGCGACAGAGAGACATAGAAAGAGAGAGTGAGAGAGAGAGTGAGTTAGAGCAAGGGCAGCAAGATACATTGTTTAGCGATGGCAACGCATAGCGCAAAGAGACCAACAAAATGCAAACATGTTGGCTTCAAAAACAAACTCATAAAAAAGTATAAATTCTATTTGACTGCTCGACTAACGAATGCCCTGTAGCCAGCACTGGCTCTCAAGTACCTTAACTAACACACACACACACACACATACACATAGTCGCTTTTGCCTAAGCGCACTGAGAGCGCTTTCGGCAGACATAAGTCATACTTAGACGCACTGAGACGACCGAACAATGCGGTTGTCAGCGGCAACCTGATTACAGGCAAATGCAGACGGCATGTTAACCTAGATTAGGACAAGTGCAGGGTGAAGAGGTTAGAGAGTAACTTGTCTGGCTTTTAAATTGTGCTTACCTTTGTTCTACTTAAACCTAAAGCTGAGAAAGTCATGAGAGATACGTAGGAAGCCCAAATTTGAAAGGGTTTCCCGCGACTCATTTAATTCTCCAAATTGTTATATATTTAAACAATTAATTTGGTCATATATTTATATATCTATGGATAGTTCTAACTCTTCATTTATTTAAACTATATCTCTTCAATGCTTTCAAAACTGGCATAAATATTTTATTTTTCCCAATTGAGTACACTCCATTTTCTCTTATAATTTTTTTATAGGGTATCAAAAACAAAAACCGACGACAAAACAGCAGTCAAAATTGAGTTTTAAAGTCTGCCAAAAGTTGTTACAAGCTTTAACAAAATGCATAAATAAGTTTTTTTCGTTTTTGCGCAATTTTTTTCTGACACGGCTAATGGCATTTGGCCCTAATATAATTTTGACCCAAAATGCCGGCTTGTAGTTCGCTCAAATTACATAGCCTACTTTCTGGGGCGTAAATTTCATTAGAGCGCACACACATCCGCGCACACAAACACAAATATACACACACACACACACAGCCACTTGCGCACACTCAAAAAATTTGACACATGCTCATTTATTAGCTATTTCGGGGCACGTTACAATTTCCTGCCCTCATAATATTATAACTTCCGCCTCCGCCCGCCAACTCGAACTCCAAAGGGAAGACTGCAAAAGGGATAGTTAAATAAAAAATCAAAGAGGATGTCACAATAAGCGAAGGTGGGTAGGAGCGGTAGGCGAGAAGAAGCAGAGTCTAATGCAAACATAAACAAGCTTATCAAAGAACCCGAAAGTCGAGGCAGTTGACTAAATTGAAGGTTGACGCCGCCATTTAACCTTACAGTGCATTAAGCCTCCGGCCGGGACCGGCCCACTGGCCCAACCTCAGTACCGCTGTCCCAGCCCCATGCTTTGCCACGTGGCTCATTGCCAGCAATTTATGTATATATTTTATGATTACGAAGGCGTTGAGTAGCTGACGAGGCGTCATTTTAAAATGGACACACTGGAAAAACTGGAAAGCGAAACGGAACGAAACTGTGGTCTAAGCATTTTCTTTGCCTCGCCTTGAATTTAATAAGCGCAGTCGAAAGCGACTCTCAAGGCAGCTGTGGCAGGACATTTAAAGCGAACAACGACAGCAGCCAAGTACAAATAAATAAAAGAGAGGGTAACGACTGTCGTACACTCTGCAGCTAAGTAAAACTATAAAAAATATGGCCATGGCTGTGTATTAGAAAAATGTCGAATTTTAACTCCATAAAACTGTATGGAAAATGAAAAATAGGAAAAGTTTCTGCAAAGAATCATAAATTGTCGATAGCTTGGCATGGGCCTAACATAAACAGTTGTGGACGCTGCATTACCCCAGCCGCAGCTTATCAAGGACGGGGTATTAAAACAAACACACACACACACACGCAGACAGTTGCACTGACAACGTAACATGCTCAGGCGTTGTTGCTTTAAGAATGGCGGCGGCACAATAAACGCTTTCGCCTTCTTTTATAAGGCTTTTCTCCTTTACACGCTACGTGGATATGTAAGAGTGTATGTATGTGTGTGTGAGACAGTGTGGGCGTGCTGTTGCCTGGCAAATTGTAATTCATGTTGCAATTTACACTGCGCTTTCGCTTTCGTTTTCAGTTTCAGTTTCCTTTGCCTTTCTTTCTTCTTTTTAGTCTTGGTTGCTTTTTGCAAAAGTTTCGCGCTGCCTGCTCGCATTTTGTTTACTTTGTCGCGCACAACAGCAGCGACAGCAACAGCTACAACAACAACAACAGCAGCAACAGCAACAACAACGGTTCTTTGAAGCAACTTGACTCAACTTGACTGTCATGGCAACTTCCGCTTCCGCTGCCGTCTTTTTGGGTCTCAAAGATAATTAAAACTTTGAAATAAACTAAATATGCAAAAGTTTCGAGTGCATTAGCTGGAAATTGGTATGCAGCAACAGGAATGCCGAGCACTTCAGCTGTCTCGGGAAAAAAAAAACAGAAAGAGAAACGAATCAACTTGGTAAAATACAAAAAAGAGAAAAACTTCTGTGCGCAAATCGTGTTCGCGATTTGTCAAAAGTCTCAAAATAAATTATATATATTAATGACTTTTTGCTACTTAAAAACTTCCAAGCCGCAAAAACACACACACACCCAAGAAATAGAGAGAGAGAGAGAGAGAGAGTGAGTAGCAGGGAGAAAGGCAGACAGATACAAGCACAGATGCGCGACAGCAGTCGACACCGTAATTTTTGCAATTAGAACACATTAAAGTTTTATAAAAATAAACTTTTGATGGCACCCAAACGAAGCATTAAACAGCTTAGCACACGCCGAGATTTCCTTCCTTTTTTCTTGTTCTGACAACATTTTTTGCAGCAATCACGCACACGCACGCACGACAAACTTTTTGCCATGCTTGTCGAAGATTTACTTTGCTCAGCCGAAACGAGCACAGACTACGAAATACCCGCACCTGCGTCGCACAACACTTGAGACAAGTTCGCTCGACTTTCGTTTTATGCGAAGCTTTAAGTACTTTGAAGGGCTTCGGTATTCAAATTACCTGGCGACAGCTACCCGAGCAGCACTCGACGCAAACTCAATATACCCAAAGCGTATGTCAGGGGCGGGGTATGCAAATATTTGTGCGCTGTCTGCGGGCAACTAAAACGTATTTGATTCGATCGGAATGGCAGCTAAGCAGGAAGTTGTAACGAAGCCAACAATAAAACGCAACAAATGTCAGGCGAGGCCAGGCTCGATATTAAAACCATGACAATGCATAAATCAATGGGAATATGATGAAACTGCGAAGCAGTACGGAAAAATAGCAACTTAAGCCACTAGCAGATCCTTGAGCTGTTCATAAAGTCAGGGGACAGCACATTTCGCTTTCGCTTTCAGTTTCCGTTCCATTTTTGGGTAGACAATCAACGCGCTGACAACGTTGACCACTTCGAGCTGCGACGAAACTTAAGGAAAAACAACAACGACGGAATGTCGAGAGAGAGAGAGAAAGAGAGCCTCGAGTAAAGTGCTTTAGAATGCAGACAAAGCTAGACAAAGTACGAGAAGAAGCAGAGGCTGAAGTAGAGACCGAGCTCAGTTTATTTGGCATGCTACTGCGACAAAAATTCATAGCATACTTTTTGGGGCCGAATTCGTTTTGCTGCACATTTGGGTCGCCGCAATCCGACCGCATTTACCAGCTTTGGCTTACAATTAGACCCGCTGACGCTGACGCTGGTCGAGTCAGTCGCCAGGACACGACTCTAATCCGCTTGATGAGCACGAAGTTCACTCAAAGGGGCTTCCTTCTGTCCCGTCTGCCAGCTCGCAGCAGCGGAAAGCTGCTTAAACGAGTTGCACAACTCAAATAAATATGACAAGCATCCTAAGCGGTAATTGCAGCTCGCAATATACACTTAAGTCTTAATTAAATACTTTACGCTGCGTTCCTGCTTCGTCTACTATTTGCTTTGCCATTAAGCTGCAACTTAATTCAGTCTGTCATACAGTCATACAAAACAGCAACATGCATTATGCATGTTATGCAAATCTCTTAATGCTATTTACCACTTCAAAATCTGGCTTAAATATTTAATTCCCAGGCCAACGACCAGCCCGAGGGCAACAGAGCCCGAGCGCAAGCAGCGCATGAAGTGTGGTAGAGCGACAGAAAGCCAAGTTCGTGGAAAACAGTTGGACTTTACAGAGTTGACGAAATGCTGAGCGCCAAGTTCTCTGCTAATCCGACTGCAATTAGAGCGTGAAAACTTCGTCCTCGCTGCAGTGGCTGCAGCAGCAGGAAAAGCCACTTCGAGTCTGTGTCAACAAAGCCCATTAGACAAATTGATTGTTGATTTGATTACAAGGACAATTAAATAGAATCGATTAGCCAAGCGCATGAAAATGCTGCCGAGCTTAAATTGGAAATTAAATTTGCTGGTTTTTAGGTAGAATTTTAATGTAGGGCACAAAATGTTAGTTAAAATAAAATGAAAATATTGGTAAATTATACATTGAGTTGTTGAATTAAAATGTTCTTTAAAACATTTACTAAGTTGCTAAGATGAAATAACATTAAAATAATAAATCAAATAATAAATAAAATAAATATAAAAATGAATGTAAAATAAAGCTAAAGTAGAACTTTTGATTTATGAATAAAATACTATAGCTATATAGACATTCGTTGCAGCTACATGTACATTTTGAGTGTTGAAGTTATTTCCATTAAATTCCCTTTAGCGAAATCGATTGAATTTTCCAACTAAGTAAACTAATTGGAACTTTCACTTAACTAAACACACTTTAATTAAGTAAATATAAAAGCTCAAATATTTATAGTTGCAACAAAACTATTTGCAAACTACAACAAAAGCGAAATTCCTTAAAAATTCTGCAACGAAACTATTTGCTGTGTGGAATTCGTTCGCGTTTTTTCCAATCAATATATTTTCAATCCCTGCCCTAGATTGCTACTAAGCTGCAGCAGGGTATTATAGCCAAGCTAATGCACACAATGTGCCATCGACACACACACACACACACACACATACAGACACATAAACTAAGTGCAGCGGTATGCAAATCGGGCATTAGCCTGCTAGCAAAGTGACAACGATATAAATTTAGTTAAATACTGGGAACGATGGGAAAACAATTACTCACCTCACCGTCATACAAATCGGAGGCATAGAGATGATCGAAGGGCAGGGCGGCCAATAAATCCAGGGCGAACCAGCCACGGAAATAATTGATGGCAATCTGCTTCGAATTGGAAACGACCTCACCTTTGCGCGAGACAAAGGTTGTGCGAAAATTCAATAAAATATCTGCAATAAAAGAGCAATAAAATGAACAGAGAGAAGAGGAAGAGAGTACGAGAGCGGGAGTGGGTTGTCCATTAAATAACGGACACAGGAGAATACAAACTAAGCCCGAATTTTATTCAATTTGCCCCCATGATGATGATGATGATGATGATGATGATGATGTAGATGTTGACGAGGATATCATATGAATGTCCCAAACAGGTTGTTGTCCTGCACCGTCAATCGGGCGCCCAAAAGGGATAACAAATCGCAGGCCTGCGCTAATACGCACCGACAATGAAGAGCGCCTCCACAATGACATCTGAGACCATAGTCTGTCGATCCGCCTTGGCGAAGGCTGCATTGTACGGCACCATCAGGGCCACATAGAAGGTGGCCACCAGTATGACCCAGTCCCAGATGCCTTTGAAAACGCCATAATGCGGCAGAATCAAGCGTGACTTCTTTATCGATTGCGTTTTGTACTCAGGAAATGGAGCCTCCGTTGAATGCATGAAATTCTACAAAGTATATAAGTATATAAATGTATAAAGAGGCCAGGAATTAAGCCGTTTATCAAAAGCGATGGGATTAAGTTGAGCAAAACGTCGTCGTTAATCGAATTAAGTTATGGCCTCAACATCATACACAACAACAAAAGCGACCGCACATTTAATTGAAATCGGTCGCAGGGACTCACACACAGACTCACACACACACACACATACACACACACACGGATACTCACATTTCCCAGCTTCAACTTGGTCTTGACGCCACCCTTCTCGGGCTTGTAATGCCCGGAGAGCTGATAGAGAACCGCACGACTCCGTCTGCGTCCCATGTTACAGCCGGCAGGTACGTCCAAATTGTTGCCCTCACCGGCCTCCGCATCGCCACCATCGCCAGACGCCGGGCCACCAAGGCCGGGCAGGCCGCCCAGGCCCAGCATGCCGGCATTGGAGCCGGCACGGAATCTGGCGCCCAGGAGTGCAGCTGTAAGGGCAAAAACTTACAGAGTCGCAACACAACAGTTTCAACAGTATGAAGGACCACACACACACAGGCACAGCAAGCGTTGTTCGAGCCGAGCCGAGTCGACAGTTTATAATTTGGTTTTATTTATTTTTGTTTTTGCCAATTTTGGAAATTTGGATTTTGTTTTTTTTGGGGTTTTTTGGGACATTTGTCGGGGGTTTTATTTATATTTTGCGGATTGTTTGTTGTTTAGTTGTTTTTATTTTCGGTTTAATTACAGTGATGCCGGTTAGAGTTAGAAAAAAGAGCACAAAGAAAGAAAATATACAGAATTGTACAAATACGATTTGAATATGAAATAATTGTTTACGTTTTTATTTTGGTTTAGTCAATATTGTTATCAACTTTAGTTTAGCGATAAGCTACAAAGGTGCACATGGACACACACACATAGACAAGTGTGAGATGCTTAACTTTAGCAATTCAGCCTTAAAGCGACACAAAGTACAAGCTGTCTGTTTGCACGTGAGTGTGTGTGTGTGTGTGTTTGTATTTGTGTCTGTGAATGCTTTAAGTTGTTTATACAGTCTGTTGCGTTTGTGTGCGTGTGTGTGTGTGCGTGAGTATTCGATTTTATTGCATTTGTCTGGCAACTGAACTTTGCCTTGTTCGAGTATTTTAATAGAGAATTCTTACAGCGAATTTTAAATTATTTTACTTTGGGCATGCGAAATGCAGTCGCCATTCTCTTTTATTTCTCTTTTTAACATAACTTTTTGAAATAAACATAAATTTGGCTGCCAATGTCAGAATATAAACTTTGGTCTTTGTCTTCATGTCAGAAAGAATACGTTAAATGTGCCCAAGCTATTTTACAAGTCAATTTAACTGAACTTGAACAAATATCTAAAATGTTCCTATAAAATGCATGCAACAGAGCTGTTAACATGCAACATGCTGTTATTTGCTGTGCTGTTAAGTATTTCTGCCTAACTCAGTTAAATAGACTGTTAAGTGAAGATCAGAGCTGTTATGTCTTATCTGTTAGGCTTACAGCTGAATAAATAAATGTCACTTCTGTTCTCGACCATACATATATATTAAAAAACAAATATAAATTGATATACCACACCAATATCACAATCTTTAATTGCATTGTGCACATGTCCAAAGAAAACAAAGCATTGCAGCCACAAAACGATAAAAGCATTCAATTGAGCTGATAAAAAAAATTCTTTCCCTGCCCACAAACAAAACTAACGAAAATTGTCATAAGCAAACAAAAATAAAATGCGAAATCCTACTAGAATTTTCTCGTTAAATTCATAAGTTTTATTGCATGCTCACAAAGTCACAAAGTCAAGCAAATATTTGCTGAAAAGATCAACCCACAACAGATAAATAGAAAAAATTCCGAAAAAAAATAATAATATTCCAGAGTCAGAGTCAGAGTCAGAGTCCGTGTTGGCAAGGTAGATGATATCTCACACCGCCCTGAGGACAAGAACTGTTTACTCGTTTATTTGACGGCGGCATGTAAACAAGGCTGAAACGCTTTGGCAAAGGCCCAGGATGAAAGCCAGCAGCAGCCGCAATTGCCACGCGGCCTCTGAGCGCCCTGAGCTCTGGGCCTGGAACCTCAAGCAGGCTCATTAAATTTAACTTAATTCTATTTTCGTCTACCGCCTCAAAGGCAACGCGTGCTGCTATAAATTACAATTAGCTTGATTGTGAAAAATTAACCCAAAAACAAAAAAAAGGAAAGCGCCCGCCAAAAGCAGCATACTAATTATATGGATTTAATTTTCGATGTCGTAACAAAGTGTAAAAACGTCCGGTTTATTAGAGGCAAACCTTATGATGCACTTACCAAGCCGAATACGTTAAGGTGCTCAACAACTAAGCAATCTTAATGTAACTTGGAACTTGGATTGCCTTAGCTTATTACCTGCATTCATGAGAATGCATAGCTCAAAAGTAATGCCATCTTAAAGTATCTTGAGACTTCGAGCGAGTAGCGGGCCATAAATCAATAGTCGTAAAGTGTCCACAGCTTTTGTGAGCGTATCTAAGCTTCGGCTGAGGGATAACGCCTCGCTCGTTATTTTCCACGAGGGTCTGGAACAAGCGTAACGAATTTTGATTTCAATTTTGAGCCGACCGTAACCGAACCGTACCGCACCGCATCGCATCGCAGGGCGTCGCATTGCATGGCATCGCTTGGCATCGAGTAGACCCAACGTGGCTGTCATATCGAAATGCCAATTAAGCTGCCAGGCACCTCAATGATCCGGGGCCCAAAGCACTTTTTCTCTTCTCTTCTCTTCGTTTTTTTTTTTTTTTTTGGTTGGTTGAAGCGAGGATGTTGTTGAAACGCCCCCGAATTCCAGCAACACGTGGCGTACGCCTAATGCATACACAAAACAAAAATTGACATAAATATTGAGAGCAGAAGTAGAAGTGGAAACAGTGGAAGACGCAGAAGCAGCAGCGAAATATGCGCGACTCAGTCGAGTGTGCTAAATGCTGACTAAAATGTCGCACATGGCAGCAGAGTTTCTGCTTCAAGCGGGGAGTCGCCAGTTGACAGGCCTAATGATGTGTAAAATGACGGTCATTTGAAATGTCAGGCGAATGATAATTCAATTGCCCTGAAATGTTTGCCCAATGGTCGCTTAATTTCCACTGTGTTTTTTTTTTTCGCTCCCTTCAGCCTGCGCTCTGCCTCTAATTACGCATTTTTGGCATGGCTTGCAGCGCGTCCCCGTTTGGCGTTGTCATTTTGACAGGCCGCAACAGAGGTAGCAGCAGGAACAGCAGCAGCAGCAACCCATCGACGTCGATTGCCACTCAATTTGCAACTTAGCGGGATTTGCCGCAAATGTCAGAGTTGATTTGCATAAATTTCGTTCACAGTACAAGATTATGTCGACACATATTTGCATTTGATATTTTCAATTAAGCCACATTAATGGCGAATAAATTTGTTTTAAGCCTCAAATGCAATTAACAAATGTAAATGCAAATTTCATAACAGCAATGCGAGCTGTAAAGCAACAACAGCGACAAGCGCTGTACAACAACAGCCGCACAAACAGTACAACAACAGCAGTGCGAGCTGTACAGCAACAGCAAATCATGCTGTACAACAACAGCAAATGTTATTATATTAAATATGCATGCCAGCATGTTGTGTGCATGTTGCATGCTGTTTAGCTTATCAATGCCATCAGCACTGAATAATAGCCACACCTCGACGGAGCTGACGAAGAGCGATGAGGACAGCTGCTGCAGCTGAGTGGAGGGCAACAACGAGATGGCGGTGAGCATTGTATGCTTCAGTCTCAGCTCAGTTTTGCGCCAAACCGCATAACAGTCGAGTCAAGAACAGTTGGTCCAACAGCAACAGCAACAGTAACAGTCCCGTCCCTGTGCCGCACTGCTAAATAATGATCTCAATAAAATGGAAAATGAAAATGCTGCTGGAAATGCCAGAGTGCAGGCAGCCAGCTTAACAATGCTGTCCTCACGAAAATTTCTTTACTCCCTTCCTCTAGACCTCCCCCCGACGGACTCGCCTCTAATCCGCATTAGTTGAATGCGCAATGACCTACGCGAAAAACAAAGACAGTTCTCTTGAAATTCCCGACTGTTTGCGATTGTTTTGGGAGCGTACATTCGCAGTGAATGTTGTCTCCCAGCACATCAATATTTAAGCATACGATTACTCTTCTTTTGTTTCCCAGCTGGCCCCGGGGAATTGTGCAGACATTTTTGTGCTAACTAATTCACTAAACAAAGTTGTGCACATTGCGAATGCACATATAAATGATAGAGCATGTACTAAGTACACAAGTTTTTGGCATTAAGTACCTTCAACTCGCACAATTACCCCGAGCTTAGCATTATTTATTCAAATGAGCGGAAGGGAAATTGAAATTTGGCCAACTTGAAGTGCTACATGTCTACATGTATAGCTGATTTTAAATGGGAATTAAGGTAAGTGAAATGTTTGCTTTAATTGAGATGTAACTCAATTTAAAATAAATTTAATTCCAATTTTCTGCAGTATAAATTTAATGAAAATCCACTCAAGCCTCAACTGAATCGCAGTGTGATAAACTGTAAACCAAATTTCCTTTGACAGGGCGAAATATTCACAAAGACAAACCACAATGGAGCGGGAGAGAAAAAAAAATGGGGAAAATGGGAAATAGAAATGGACGGGAAATAAAAACGCTGTAAAATATTCATATTCAAACGTCAGAGACATGCGTCAAAATTCAAGAAAAAGCTGTTAACCTACAAGCCTTGGACAGGTTAACCAAAAAGTCAGAGCACGAAAAAGAGAAATATATATACAGCTATAAATATGTATATATAACGATTTTGCAGTCGCGTGGGAAAAGCAAAAGTTGTCAACGTGACGTAGCGGAAAGGCCAAAAAAACTCAGTTGAAACCAATGAGTTTTTGATGCTCTAACAAAAGTCTACTTGAAGATTGGAGCAAGATTAAGAATTCGGATTAAAAAAAAAAATCATTTAAATAAAATATAAAAAAAAGTTTTTTTACTGGTATAGAATATAGATAAACAGATATGTACAGATATGCATACATGTATAAATACTCTACACAATATTTTACCTTGTCGAGGCGTTGGTTTAACCATTTTTATTTTTTTATTTTTTACACCTCTGATGCTGTTTAAATTAAAAGGCGAGTGTGTGGGTGTGTGTGTGAGAGAGGTAGTTATGTGTGCATGTTAATATAGCTGTGCTGTAAGTAGTTCATGGATATGCTACACTCTGTGCATTATTGTGGGCGTGTCAGTTGGAAATGGTTGCTTGTAACTTTGTGCGCGATTAATGCTTAAATTAATGCGAATTTTCAGCTTTGTCCGCTGCCATATGCAATTTATGGCTTACCCTTTATCGCTTCGTGTTTCTCTTACTTTGGTATTTTGCCTACTTACCGCTATCACATTCCTCGTTCACATTCATCTCGAGCATCTTGGTGTGCGTAATGTCCTTGTGCGAGGCCAGGAACAGCACCACATCGCGCTTCTCATTCTTTATGGGCACAATATCAAACAGACACCAGAACGGAGCACCTAAAGTAGAGAAAGATAGCAGGAGAAAGAGCGTTAACGCAGTGATAAATGCGAGAAGTGCTTTGACCATGATACGAATGGCTGCGGAGCAAAAAGTGCACAGAATGCGAACGAACATCATAACAGATATCGTGGCTCTGATTGAATAACATCGCATAAGCCCGAAAGCCAACGAGACAGCAAATCACGTAAGTGACACAGCAAAAGCGTAGACTATGCATAGCTGATTGAAAATGGTGAATACCTGTGAATCTGGTCACATGACAATCTGGCCTAAAATACAACTCGAAAATATAGAGTATATTTTTGGCAATTTCAAGCGGAAATTGTTGTCGAAATCGATTTCGAGTAGCTTAATCAATTTGCAGCAAAAACCAAATATTTTCGATAAGACAGTAGCATAGAAAATAAGAAAAAATATAAAGCTAACTTAATTTTCAATATTGTGTTGCCATAAGCAATAAGCAAAATTATATTTCACGCGAAATTCGGTTTGATATTCAGAAATTAGCGAGACTTTAAAGTCTGGTCTTAGGTCTACAGGTTTATGAGGCGCATTCAGTATATTTTGTAAAAATTATTTATCATTTTGCTCAGAAATTATATTAAAGGACTTAAAGTTTCGGAATAAATTGAGTTGCACAACTTTGAAAATAGCTAAATTTTAAAAATCAAAGCAAGTATCAATTTTGAGTGCCAAAAATAACAGTCCCCACGAGCATCGCTTGCTGCTTGACATAGTTACGAATCTATGAGGTCCTGCTACGGTGGAATCTGGGAATGCAGTAGCTGGCAGTCGATTAATTTCGGATTTGCAGACTGAGCAGCATTAATTAGCATGTTGCAGTGGGTTTGCAATTGACAGTGACATCAAAGGAACTTCTCTTGGAATGACAGCAGCTCAGCTCAGTTCGAAGTCATTTGCGGTTTCGCTTGGTCGAGAGTGATTTGCATGTGGCACATATTGATTTTCAATGCGGTCCGCCGGTCCGACCGATTCAAAGAGTTAACTGCGAGGGGAACGATGTGAACTGGCATTTCGGAGCACTTTGGTCGGGCTAGTCGGGCGGGTAATTGGCGGCTAATGGTATGCAAAAAATGATTGCACATCAACTCAATTAGAGTCGAGCTATGACGACGGCATTTTAATTATCTCGATTAATTGTGAACAAGGCAGCCCGGGGCTGCAGCTCTATAGCGATCTATAGGTCGAGGGGGGTCGTTTAATAAACCAATGCATAATTAATATTACTTAATACGCCGCACAAATGCTGCTCCGACAACGGGCTGTTAAAAGTTTTAAACGCAGTGCTAATTAGAAAACTTATAGGCAAGTTAATGGCCCCGGTCGGCAGATATAATATTTATCGAAGCACTTCGCGACGCACACTCCAAGCGGGGTCTGGCTTGGGCCACTGCTGATTAATCGTGACCTCATTAAAGAACAGAAAAGAAACAGAAACACGCGACACGGACGTGCGAGAATGCCAGGGGCAACAATTTATTGTCTCTTCGTCAGCCGCACACAACAAGTGGATGTTTAGCCGGGAAGGGCAGGTGGGGCAGCGAGTGCGGGATGCCGTCTTGGGTCCTGCGAGACTTGCGGCTGGAACTGGGTTAAGGCAACGCTTAGCTGAATCTGCTAACCCAATAAAGGGTAGCTCATACGAGGCACGCACTGGAAAATTGATGCGGCATCAGCACGGGGCGCGTCTGTCGTGTCTGTCTTAAATTAAAAGTCAATACGAAGATGGTTAAAGCTTCACCCGAGCAACAAGAACTCTATGCT
Source organism: Zaprionus bogoriensis (assembly GCA_035046045.1). Lineage (NCBI taxonomy): Eukaryota > Metazoa > Arthropoda > Insecta > Diptera > Drosophilidae > Zaprionus > Zaprionus bogoriensis. The sequence continues at coordinate 2,135,801 of JAWNOI010000066.1, read as the reverse complement.
CTGTGCTCTGTGCTCTGAGCTCTGAGCTCTACCGCAGGCACTTGCTCGAAAACCTCCGACTGCGGTTCACCCCTGGCAAAACAAAAAGTTTTTGTGCAACCGACGCACGTGGACGCGCTTGCCACAATTGACTTACAGCTTTTCACATATTACTCTTTCACTCGTAGTTGTTGCTCTTGTGTGCCCCATTGTTGTTGTTGTTGTTTGGCTAGCAATTGTGATAATCCTTTTCAACTGCTTTCGAAACAGCTACACAACTTTCCCTTGTGAGGCGCACCACAAGCGCTCCTGTGTCCTGTTTAATTGCCAATGACACGAGCTTAAAGTGCCACTAAAAAGTGATACATTTTTACTTGAAGCTTACAATGTTATAGTGTGCTGAATGGGTAAGCCGCTTAAGAGTCGTTCGAATGCTACAAGGGAGCTCTATATAAGCAAATAAAAGCTTGCTGTGAGTGTCTTGAGTTGAGGAAAAGTAGAAAAATATAGAAAAGACTGAGATTGAATGCTTTTATAGTGCAAATGTATTGCATTTTGCTTTAAAGCAGAATTTTACAATATAAATATAAATATGTTCAGAGCTTTAAGCACATTTAAGCTGAATAAAATATTGTATTGATCTTATACTAGAAACAATAATATGTCAATTACTCAAAAGCTCTATGGCATTTTCGCAAATCAACTGAAAGCACATTAAAGCTTTCTTAAACATCAACCAAAATTAATTGTTCGAAATCTATATATAATTTAATTACCTAAAGCTCTGCAAATTAAATCAAGCACATTAAAGCTTTCGGTAGCATTTCTGCAAATCAAATTAAGCACATTAAAGCTTTCTGAGAAATCCACTTTGGTTAATTAACCCTAGTCGCATAACTCAGTTTACATACACTATTTGATTGTAATTTAGAAGAAAACTAGAAAACCACTTGAAAGAAACCACGAAGCAAACTTTAACTTAAGCGCTGTCTGACGTGTGTGGTCAGCTGCTTTGGCAGCTGCGCGCAGTTGCGCTTGTCTAACAGCTACTGCCACAAACAACTTTCGCGTTTAATTTCCTTTCTGTTGGGCACACACAAATTGCCCCAATGCCAAATGAAGTTTCGACAGAAAGCATTTTTTAATTAAAAACGAAAACAATTTACTACACCATTTCTCGCGCACACTTTGCGCCACTGCGAGGCTGTTGCCCGAAATTTGACTTGGCGTCTTACCTTCCTTCTTGTAGAAAATAACTTCCAGCTTAAGTTCCATCTTGTTCGAGAGACTTTTCTCAATTTGCTGTTTGTGCTCCTCCTTTGTATCCGGCCCGTAGAGGAAATGACATGAGCAGCCTGTGCGCGGCGTTGTTGTTTCAGTTGTTGGCAAACAATTGAATAAAATGTACAAATACATTCAAATGAGTATTGAAGTGTTGGCCTGTCCGTCCGTCCGTCGGCTCTTACCCTTTTGCATAATTTGCGCGCGTGAATATCCTGTCAAATCCACGAACCCATCCGAGCAATAAACAATTGGATTGCCATTTGCCTGCGCATTGCCGAGCACAAAGTTCGAGTCTGCCGGAAGAGAGAAAGAGAGAGTGAGTGATAGAGTGAGAGACAGAGAGAGAGATGGAACGCGAATGATTGAAAGATAGCATATAGCAGATATACTGTGCAATTGTCCTGGGACAGTGACTGCAAAATGTTTGTGGACCGCCCGCTGTTCAATTGTCAACCGAACAGCGGCCTCCAACTGCAATTGGCCTTAGTCCATAAGAGCTCGCCTAGTGTACTTAATGGGCATGCTTTAGTACATACATATATATATATATACTTTCTATAAGTATATTTTATTTACTTTGCTCGGCTTCGACCTTCGATATCGAGACTTGCCTCACGGCCGTTGTGTATGATTTTAACAAATAAAAATAAAAATAAAAATACTCAACAAACAACGAAATTTAATTAAATTTTCACCCATTCTTGCGCTTTCACGGAATTTGCACTGCTTCTGCTGCTTCCTCCTCGCAGTTCATACGAAATTGAACAGCTCATGTGTGCCCCTGCGAGAGATGACCCCGTCCCCGATCACTCACCCCTTACTCCGCTCCCGTGCAATCGGAAATGAAGCGAGCCAAAGGATTGGGCCTGCATAAAAGAGGCGCAACAAGAGGCGAATTCATGGAAAGCTCAATTCCTGCTGACGTGCACTCAATGCTAAAGCAACAAGGGGGGAATTAAAATAATCTGATAGACTAGTAGATACCCCGTAGAGTGGTCCTCGATAGCCTCTTTGTGTATGGTTTACATTTAGCTAGCTGAGCATTAAAATGTAGGCCAATTTGTTTACTGAAACGCAACAAGCCCCCCCTACAGTTATTATTATTATGTAGGGTATGCGGATTAAATTCTGTTAATTCAATGAACGCTTTGAAATCCAATCGATACTAATGGAAATTCATTAAATTTTCACTATTGTCATCGAAATGAATATTGCATAGTAATCAAATGGAAGAGCTACAACTGCTCGAGGCCTTAGACCGAAGCTAATGCTGCCTAATAACATTGAGGCTTCCCGCAAATCATGCTTACTCGTGCCTGGGCTGCTCCTTGTCACGCGTATGCCATAAATACCGAGCACACAATTTGCACTTACAAATGAAAACTATGTAGAGCCCTGTGACTGGCATTTTTTAGCCACGAATTGAATCAATTGAAGCGTCACGGGCATATCAAATCAGAATGCTAAAACAAATTTTGAACTTTGTCAACAATTTAAGTGCACATTTGTGTAATATGCGATGGCATTAAAAAGTTAACTGATCTGAGAGTCGAGAGTCGAGTTCGTTTTTACGCTTCCAGCATATTAAACGCATCGCCGAGCAGCCTGTTCTGGCAACTTCCTTAAGTGCTGAATAGCCAAAAATGCGAGCATACAATACATATATATTAAATATATATACTTTTGGTATATTTATGCGTGCCTTGTCAACGCATGAGAATCATACGCCACGTGCGCCCAGCTGACAATTCGGCTGCAGGCGGAATCTGTCTGAATTATTGCCCGGCGGCTGCTCATCGGGTAAATTTTATTATTTATGCATCTTACACTCGCCAGCAAAATTAAGTTAATTACTCTCGAACTCGTTTATTGGCAATTGGTGACAAGTGCGTGTGAAAATGACAATTATCGAAGAATACGCCGTGCATAAAGGCGAGCTTGCCACAATTTGTTGCATCATCGTCATCATCAGCATCAGCATCAGCATCAGAATTATTGCGGCCAATTAATACTGCACAACAAGTTGACATTTAAATTTTGGTTTAATGGGAAACAGTCTGAAAAGCTTATGACAAACGGATAATGGAAAGCATTTAACGAGCATTTTCCTTCGGCCTGGCGGCGCCTTTGTGCTTCCCGTTGCCCGGCGACAGGGGACCAAAAGGCAACGAATGGGGAATGAGAATGAGAGAGAGGCGGTAAGACCCATCTGGGGAGACAACAACCCATAGTTTTAATTTCCCCAGCACAGCGAACCATAGGGACACGCATTGTCCTCGACTCGTCGTGCGCTTTGTTGTCGCAGCGACTCAAAGACTCGAAAACTCATATATTGTGTGTCTGTGATGCTTTTTTATGACCTGCCCAAATGCCGTTAGGGATTATGCATATATCGTTATGTCGACAGCAGCAACAGATCTCAATAAAATACGCATAAATAATACATTGGCCAAATGAAAATCGTTTAGCCTTGCCATTTTATGCTCTTGTAATGTAATAATAATTTATAAGTCATTACCGATCTAAGACTGGCAATAAGGTCAGCAAATCTCTTTCAATTGCAGCTCAACTTTCGGCAACAGATGCTGTGCTTCTTTTATAAAGTCAGACAGTACGTTCAATATATTAAAGCAAAACCCCCCCAACCCAAAACCTCAACAAATGTGAAACAATCTCAATTGTAAGAAAAAACTTTAAGTTATGAGTTGAGTTGAGCACACTTTCTCCCCCATTTCTGATATTTATCGACTGTGTAAGCGGTTGAAAATTTCCCTAGCAATGAAAACCCCATTTGCCTATAAACTGCATCAATCCAAAAGTTCACCCTACAGCGGCGGTTAGATAAATTTCTTAACAAACCTTGTAGCCCCTAAGAAAGTTATGCTCCCTTGTTTTTGCTGTGCTCGTGCTGTTTTTCTGTATTCTTTTCTTATTGCACTTCTTCTTCATCTTTCACTGGGATTTTCAACTTACGCGTGCCATCGAAGCGTGTGGCGATTGTGTCCAGGAATGTGTTCTGGGGCGCTAACAGCCCCTTGCGGGCTGGCATAGGAATGGCTGCGGCCGGTGCGCTTACGGCAGCGCTGCGACGGTCTTGGCGAAACTGCAAAGAGACAAAATGGATGATGAGTGGGGGAAGTAAAGAGGAAGAAACATTAACAAAACGAAACGCATAAGTTGATTTGTTATTTATCACTTGTAGCACACCTAACAATTGCAATTGTGCGCACTGATTTCTTGAGACTCCTTCGAGTTTATCGAGCACGCTACAGGCATGTCGTATTCGAGCCAATCCCTACACACAATACAACCACAACACACCCACACACACACACACAGGCATAACATTCAATTAGTTTGTTTTCAAAGAAGCACAGCTTGCAGCTTGGCCTTTGGTTAACACTTTGTGGGGGCAGCGGGTGCTAAAAATAGAGTAAAACCAATTTAGAAAATATTTTAATATTGAACTGACGTGGATATACCTGAACCAAAGCGACTAAAAATGTATGTAGAGAGTATGCCACTATTTCTCTGATAGTACAAACTGCTTATATTAATCAAGAAAATTAAAATTAATTAATTAAAAATAAAGAACAGACTAAACGAGCCAAGTTTATGGTATATTTTAGTATTATTCACAGCAAAAACTACACACTACACACTTACTTTACAAATCGAGCTGACCCTTTAGGCGTACCAGGTGCAGGTATTGAGAGCTAAAATTGAAATTGCCGCACACAACATGGTCAGTCCATTTAGCAGCGACTGCGCTTTAACACAATAAGCCAACGTCAATGCCGAATACATAAATTTTGCTGACGTTTTTAATATTTTTTGTTCACACACAGGCAGCGACAGCCCGAGTTGGCAGGAGCGTGGAACGGCAGTAACCACTCAGGTGGCACCGCATGTAAATCCCGCGAAGAAGGCGAACAATAACCGAGCAACCGAGCAACCGCAACCGCAACACTGACAGCTGTTGCGCCGCCCGGCACGGCATCGTTTATTTTTATTATATTCGCTAAACGGGAAAAGTGAGTGAATGGCGTCAAATTCGAACAGCGATAAGAGCGCAAGAGAGAAAGAGCGATACTCGCCCGGATGCCTATCAGTTGCTATTAGCGGTTATGAGTCAATGACATTAGCTTAAATCGGCACTTAAATGCGTGCGAAACTCAGTTCTCATCGTGAGTGGGCCATAAAAAGATTATATCGAATTAGAGTGCCCGATTTTAAAGTGACTTTTAAAAAGTTTACAGAAGAATTTATTTAAGAATAATCCAAATATTGCAACTCTTCACAAATCAATATCTCTCAAAATCTCTGGTTAAATCTAAGTTTCAATTTACGTCATGAAAGTTTGATAAAAAAATATTATATTTAATTATAGTATACAATTTATAAAAGCTTTTCCCTTTTAAAAATTTAAAAACCCCTTTATCTGCTAACCCTAGTCAAGGCTTAATTTTACCTCTCAAATCTGGAGCTCAACTCGCTCTCAACTAAATTTTATACCAGCACTTTAGCTACCTCAAGCCTTTTTAGCAACTGTCATCAGCTCGCTAGTTACAGCCACTCACCACCAGATGTCGCCCCAGCAGGTGATAAGCCCTGGGCTGTGCCATGTGTGTTTGGCACTGATAACGAGCGGCAACTGAGCCTACTGTAATTGCTGGGTGTCAGCTTGGCCCCTAACTTGCAGTTTACGTCATTTAGTTGCACTGCAAAAGCAATATTAATTAATATGCCAAAATCAAATTCCAACTAACTTCGCCCCTCTCCCACCTACAATGCCCCCTGCTAAGTCTAAATATTTGACTTTATGTTTAACCGCAAAATTTTCATTTCCAACATATCCGCAGTATGTCGGGCCGGTCAGCAGACCAAGCAGGAAGTATGGAGAGTGGTGTAAAGGCGAGGAAGGGGAAGGTAATGGGCCACCGCAAGCATACATATGCTCGTTTGAATCTGGTTAACCCAGACACATGTGCACTGGCCAAACACGCATACACACACACACGAACGCACAGGCACACGCACATACACTCACACACTTGTCGGGTACTTTAACTGACAGCCGGGCAGATGTGTTATGTGTATGTGTCTCCGGGTGTGTGCAAGTGTATCCGTGTATACTTGTGTGTGTGTGTGTGTGTGTGTGTGTGCAATTTCCGTTTCCGCTTTATTCCACATGATTAGCCTGATGATATGAGCACTCTCCGGCAGCTGCTACTCATGCTTAGGTTCTGGAGCGGCTCAAGAGCATGCCAGCAGGATGAGCAAGAGGAAGAGGAGCAGCTCAGGCGGCAGCGGATGCAACGTTTTTGTTATGGCTGAAACTCAAAACTCAATTGCAGAAATGCAAGGGAATGCAGGAAAAATTGTGAGAGAAAAAACGCATACGAAAATCCCAGCAAGCTGCTCTCTAGCTCAGAGACACACATGAAGACACACATACTCACACACACACACGCAGGGTAATCCCACGTCTGCCTCACAAAAAATTCTTGAATTTTTAGTCGAAATATATGAAAATTCCGTTCTAATTGCAGTTAAACTTTTTCGAATTGGAAAGGGAAAAACTTTCAGGAAAATTTTTGTGGTGCTCACAAACAATTTGGAAGAAACCAATAAAGCTTGAACTTTAAAATGAAAAATAATTTTGAAGGCAATTTTATTTTACATTTTTGTTCAAACTTTAAAAGGAAATAATTCATTACTGGGAGGAAACTCCAACTTAAATGAGAGCTATGAAGCTTAAACTGTTAAGCTCAATTTAGTGCAGGAAAGAAAGGTTATCTATGCCAGAACTTCTATTTTTAACTCGGAAACAATTACAATATTTTTATATTACTATATTTATCACTTAGACTCATATAATAACAATTTTTTCCAAGGAGAAGTAATTTTTAAAATTCTGCTTTAAATTGTTAAGAAAAAGGTTTGAACTTTTTTCAGATTTAACGCTTAGCTTTAGCATCTCACTGCCCCTTTATGTTTATACTCAAAATAAATTCTAAAAAAAATTCTCAATTTACTGCATAAATGTCTACAAATTTGTAACTTTTACTTAATGCGAATATAAGTCTCATTTTAATTTCAGATTAAAAACAATTATATCAAAGGAAAATAAACATCGTGATCCTGCAATCGCTCGCAGATATTTGCCGTAGTCTCGACTCGAGGCTCGAGAGCGGCGGCACTTCACCTGAGTGTAGTCGCTTTGCTTTTGAAGTCCCGCAAGCAATTTAATGAAATTAAAATAGATTGCACAAATAAATATGCACTCATGCAGAGCCCCAAGGCAGCTGAAGCAGCAGCAGCAGCAGCAACAGCCCGGGGCATGCAGCAAATTTACTTTCGCTTAGCAACTGTCCGGCAGAGGAGCAGTCCGAGCCCTGTAACACAGCAAACGCGTCTGGAATTTTTAATTCCCAATATTTGCAGATATATATATGGTATATATGTGTATACAGCTATATATACTTGTCGGGCACGCGGCAACCGGCGCGTGCAGCATAAAAAGCAGCACGGAAATGCGATAATACATTTGGCTTCAGCTTTTTTTTTTTTGTGGCTGGAAGTTCACACACTTGGCTGGACGCCCAAAAAATGAGCATGAAACTTAATGTTGTTTGTGGTCAGCAGAATGTTTTAATACTCTGCCGGATATATTTATCGGATTATGTGCAACATGAACAAATAGCGTTGCTAGTGATAATAAAGTTGATTGAATTTACAATAATTTCCACTCTACCGGAAATTTATTTATTGCTGGAAAGGAGTGTAACTGGAACTGGGAAAAAATATTTAAAATAAATTCTATGTTAAACAATAAATAAACTTTAGAAGTTAAAGTTCTGCATAAGCTCCAAGCTTTATATTTGAGCTTTGAATAAGTTACAAATAAATATAATTCTTTAGACTTTTCTTCGAAGCGTTTCCTTTCTGCGAAAGCAGCAGATAGTACCCCTATGGGAAAGCATATCGACACATAACATGAAACTGAATTGGCCTTTTATTTATTTTATTACAGTTTGCCACATGCCACTTGCATAGTTGCTGTCAGAGATTTGTTCCTGCGTCTCTGCCTGCGGGCAACACGGGCACGAGTCCCTTTCATTCGCTTCGCCGACCAGTGCGAAGCCCTTTAACAACCTTATTACGATTAACGAGAAGAAGATTGAAAATAAAAATTCATGTTCGAGCGACGAGTGTAATTTGCAAACGAGCGGACAGACGAACGGACGAACATCCAGGGTTGCGAAGGATTTCTATAGTAGAGTTCGAACGAATCGTGTCTGATGTTTGCTCGCCAGCAAATTGCAGTGCACAGGCACAAACAGACAGCAAGCACAACAGCGTGGACAGCGTGGAAAATCCTCATGGTCAGGCCAAACGATGTTTACAGAAAAGTTTGCCACATGCCGCTGCAAATTCAAAGCAAACCCCCGCCCCGCCACCATTCACTGCGCTTCCACTATGGGCAGCAGGTCGGGATCAGCATCGTATCAAAGTTGCTCTGCATTTAGTTTCGATTGTGTGCGCATCGTAAAAAGTTGCAGGTATACCGTTATTTACCTTGGCGCTTGGTCCCGAGACCACTGAACAAAAGCGGAACGGCAAACTTTAAGCCCGTTTAATTAAAGTGCAGTGGCAGGTGCAATTGCGGCAATAAAAAAAGCTAGTAGAAGATATGATAATATTTATGTACTAATTAGCCAGTTAATTATAGTTGTTGTTATTATTATTTTTTTTTTTAGTTCAATAATATCAATAATTTGCAATTCGATTTGCGCATGAATTCACATTGAACATGACAACTTTTTGCTGGATTGAATAATTTATTTTTCCATGGACATAAATAAATAACAATAATATCAATATACTAAGAAAAAATTGTGCAAAAATTAAAGAAAAATTTGCTTTGAGAAGTTGTGAAGAATTTGATAAAAAAAACTATATTGAAATCTATTAAAACTAAATTTAAATTCGCTGTACTGTTTCTACAGAAGTATTTTACTTGCTTATATTTCTACCTAATTATTGTCAATCTTTGTGCATTAATCATCTAATAATTTTAGTTTATAAACTGGAAATTACCAAGATAAAATCATAACAAAACTGCGGCTCATTAGTTCTGCTCGACTAGCCGAATGTATTGACAAAGCTTAATGCAGAAAATTTACAGTTCGGTACTTTTGTCCAGTTAATCGATTGAGTCTGCTGCCAAAGCACTGAAATGTTCGAAAAGTTCTACACAAGTTTTGCTCTACTCTTTGCCATACTCTCACCTCTTCAACTGAATGCAGCCAAGGTGCGTATACGTAATGTCTATGCAAGGCGCCCGTAAAGTTCTCTCTGTGTGCAGTACGACTTTGAGCTGCAGTTCGAGAACTTTAGCTGCAGCAGCAGTCGCAAACCCGGCAACCCCGTGGAGCACTTCAATTGCGGTCTCAGCAAGAATGTGAAAAGGCGCACGCTGCACATGGAATTCGCACTGAGGGAATCGCTGGCCGACTACGACTTCCACATCTGCATTGTACTGCCCCGTCGCAGCGTCGACTTCTTGCTGCTCAATGTGACCACAGACGGCTGCCAGCTGCTCTCAAATAAAAATCAGGTGCCGCTGATGCGCATTTCACGCGAAATCCTCGACCGCTACAGCAACTTCCCGCGCCAGTGCCCCTTTCAGGGCGGCAAGTCATACTACATACGCGGCTTTCGCCTCGATCTGGGCCTAATACCAGCGGTCACTATGGAGACCCCAGTGCGTATGATATTCGAGTATCGCCGCAAGAAATTGAAGCTGCTGCAAGGTGACATAACGGCGCACGTGCAACGTACCACGAATGCCAAGAAGAAGGATGTCTAATTAGGAAAGCAGCGAAGAAATATAAAAGCAGAGCTTACTTAACTCTCAAATACCATTCACCCACTTAAGCTAATATAATATGGTTTAACATATCAACGAAATCTACTGCAACGCACAGACTTTTGCGTGAACAATATATAATTATAACTTTTGCAATTGTTGTCCGATCGAATTGAAATTTGCAATAAATATCAAAATTATAGTAACCTATATGAACGCTAAAGAAGTATATTGTAACTTGTAAACTTTACATAATATTCAACTTCGAAATCACAAATATCGATTTTCGATTGTGATCAGCGCGGCAGGAATTTTTATGTCAAATTAAAAGTTTCTAGCTCTTATGATAGCTGAGATCTGATGGATAAACAGATGGATAGAAAGGCAGATAGCTAGTCGACCCGGCTTTTGATACTGATCAAGAATATATATAATTTGCTATATATACTATGCCTAGTTCTGCTTTTTACTTGCACAAAGCTAGTATGCAATTTTTAATCTTTCTCAGTGGTTGAACGGCAAAAAAAATATAAAGAAAATAAATGAAAATAAGCTTTTCTCCTGCCAAGTTAATTTTGCAGAAAATCACCCAACAGTCTGAAGGTGACAGCGCAAACACCTGATGTTCCACGCTCTAACTCTGCCGCTCTCGCGCTCTCTCCCGCCTGATGTCTCCATCGGTGGCAATTTGTTCCGTGCCATTCAGCAAATGTTGTTCAATTACCTTCCCACACACTCAGACACACACAAACATATGCTACAGCTACATTGTTGCAGCCGCTAACTGAGCGATTGTCTGGCTGCTGCCACATGGCGCCAGCAGCATTCGACACTTGACAAGCGTGCAGCAGGCGACAGTTGGCAACGGGCAACAGGCAACAGGCAACTGGCAACTGGCAACTGGAACTGGCAACAGGCAACTAATAACGTTCTCACTGCCATCAACTGTCTGCCACGCTGGCTGCCTGACGGGTTGCAACAATGCTGCCAAGCAATTTCTTTGCCTCACGTGCAACACAGTCCGTTTGCCAAATGATTTGTTACGGTTTCCATTTGTGCACTTCCGTCTGCAGGCAAGTCAGCGTGTTGCGCCCCATGTGAATGGATTTTAATTAGACGTTAGAGATTTGCATATGTCTGCATGTCACTAGATATACCTGTGTATGTGTGTGTGTGTGTGTGTGAGCGTCGCACTTCCCTGTTGCCGCTCATTACACGCAACATTGTTAAAGGCGTCCGCCCGCCTGCCTACCAGTTAGTTGGCAAGTCCGTCAGTCAGTTAGTTAGTTAGTTGATCTCACTAACAACAAGTTGCTTGCCTTGCCCGCAGCCTGTCAACATCGATTATGCAAACAGTTTGCAGCATCAAAAGGGCCAGAAACCCTTTTTGAGACACGTTAATTGGGCTGCTTTTGATTGCCATTTTGTGCCTCTTTCTTACTTGTACTTGTCGTTGGTGTTGCCCGTGGGCATCCTGAAGTTAATTTACGAAATTCAGTCTTACTTTATTAGGCATACGATCGTTTTCTCTAACTTAACTAAATAAAGAACTAGCAATGCAAAATGTAATATCCCCTGAAGAGAATTAAAGTTTTAATTTAAATATTAAAAAAAAAGAACACGGATTTATTTATTTTTTAAGTTTAAAAATAAATTAATAGATTTTAAAATATTTACTTTCTGTATATTCAGAAATACCAAAAAATGTTTACCAAAAATAAGTTTAAAAGTGCAAGAAGAAGCAGCAGTAATATTGGTAATCTTTTCTATGAGCCTTCAGCTACCAAACTTGGAATTGCTGCTGCATAAGCAAAGGGTATTTCAACTGCAGCAGCAGCCGCATAATGCATTGGCATACATACGGCAGCACACACATACACATGCACACAAACACAATGAAACTATGCCGCGTAACACATATTATGAGCAGAGAAAGAGAGCTAAGAGAGAGCTAAGAAAGAGCTGCGACAGAGCTGAGATAGAGCTGAGAAAAAGCTGGGCGAGAGCTGAGAGCAAGCAGAGAGATGGCATAGAGAGAGCAGAGAGAAAGACGAGAGAGAAAGCAGAGAAAGAAGAGAGAGAGAGAGAGAGAGAGAGAGTAGACAGTGATCAAAGTTATCAAAGTTTTTAAAAAACACTTGACTTGCTTTTCCTTTGACAACATTGATTTGTATAGGTATTTATGAATTTAATAACTAAATAAAGCATTGCAATTGCACAATTAGCTGCAGAGTACACCAAACTATATATATATATACATTTAGTTTACTGCTAAACTGTTGAAACACTCGACTAGCTGGAAAGTTCTGCATTATTAATGAGCTTTGTTTTACACGGGCTTTTGGCTTTTGCTGTTAAAGCGAGCGCACAAAATATTGATAAGCCTTGTCCGCAAATTCTTGTGGTTGGATTTGCCGCTGCTCTGCCCTCGCTTTGTCTCTCCCTCTCTCTCTTGGAACCTCTCTTACTGCCCTCGCCGGCAACGTGCTTAAGACATTCTGCGCATTCCCACAATATGAGCTTAGCCGTGCCGCATAATTACGGCAACCCTTGGCCATGATCTTATGGGCTTCGTATATAGCATATAGGTCTGAGTGTGGTTCTGCCGCTGGCACTTTTGTCTTCATCAACCTGCAGCGAAAAGTTCGTCGTTTTTAAGACTTTAAAACTTTGGCAAACGTCATAAAAACTTGAGCGTAACTTTTGCATACGCTGGAAATGGAAATACCGGAAAAAGGGGAGAGACTTTTCACAGCTTACTCAAAATGTTCTTTTGTTATTGAATTTAGCCAGCAAAATGGCAAATTCTTAAAGAAAATTTCTCTCTCGAAAATGTATAATTAATTAATGTTAGTGGCGCTCCGCTGTCAGCTGCCTATTGATATTGTTTATGAAAAATTGCTCTGGCCTTTCCCTCAATTTGTGCAGCTGACAGATAACCAGATATATAGCCGACTACTGTATAGAAGACTGTACAAACTTCGCAGCGATATGGAAAGTCATTTTCCTGATGAAAATTTGCTGCTGCTGCTTTTGAATTTTGCCAAACGCGACGGCCACGGCGACGGCGGGTTGAGGCGTTTCCAGTCGTTTCGAGTCGTTGGTCGTGCATAATATTCAGTTTCAGCTTGTTCCTGCCGTTCCCATTGTTGTTCTTGCTGTCAATTTCACAGATTAATGCCTCGGCCACCGTCTGGCACTTACATTTATTATTGACAATGGCCAAAGTTTTCGCCCTGGTCACGAAGCGGCAAAAATTGATTTACACAAATGTTTTAATCGCCAAAGTCTGTCTGAGGAGTGTCCGTTAGTTGCGCTGTGCGCCTTGATTTACGACCTCCGAGTATACTATACAGAAATTGAGAGTATAGACTATACGATACAAATAACAGACTCGATATAGACTTCCTTTTAGTGGCGCACATATGCGGCTCATAACTACCGTTCTGCTGCGTATATCATTTTGGCCAATTTGTTTTTCTAGCCACAGGCTCGGTGCGGGCTGCACTACAGCAACAACAATAACATTTGAGCAGTTGTAGCAATAACAACAACAACAGCAACAACAACTTTGCCATAATATTTTTGCATCATAATCTTTTGGTCCGTTTTTCTTGGGGCTATTCATAAATTTAATACTTATTTCGGCCCTCGCAAAAATGCGAAAAACCTTTAAAAAAGAGCGCAGGCCAACAAAGGCATTTTGCGGCCAGCTTGCGTTTACCATAGACCAAATGGCTTTTGGCTTTTTTTCGCATACATTTTAAAGTCAAATTTAAGTTAAATTGATATACTGAAATTTAAGTGATTCTTTTGGACATGTATTAAGTGATAATCGTTTTGTTCGGCTTCATCAATTTCTCTTAAATTAAAACCTGTCGCAATTACAAGAAAAATATGATATATAATTATTCAATCTGGATCTTAATCAGTCAGAATAATTATAATAATCATATAGAAACACATAAAATACTCTACACATTTTCTGGCAATAATTACCATCACATCTGTTCATGGTATATAACTAATACACTTCTCTCTCTTTACCACATAACCACACAAGATAACTCCCGATTTCGAAATAATTATATCGAAAACAGAAAATTATGTGAAAATAAGTGAGTTTATCGTAAGCATTGGCGCTGCGGTAGCATGTGAAATAACATGAGACTCGCGCAGAGCGATAAGCGCACTCTGTACAAAATGCATACGCTGATTCATCGGAGTTGCCAAGCCTCAAGATAAACGAATACCGTATGAGATAGTCAGAGTCAGTTAGAATTGGGGAAACCGCAAGTACCCGAGCGCTGCAGGCGTACGCGCTATAAAAAGGGTGCGCTGTGGCAACGAGAGGCACAGTTCGCAGCGACAGCTAGTGAAGACAGCACAGCTCTCCAGGGTATCTCTTTGTCTCTCGTGGAACACCTTTAACTCAATCGCTCGACATGAACACCGATTTGAAAGCCTTGGAGCTGCTCTTCCAGCGTCCTCTGGAGCCGGTCTTCACGACTCGCGATTCTGGCAAGACTGTCTTCGATTTGCCCGATAGCTTCTACACCGATCGCTATCGCAACAACACCGAGGAGGTCTCCAATCGCTTCAGCCAGAATGTGGAGACACGAATCCCGCTGCGTGAACTGACCCAAAAGCCGAATCTTGACTTTGTCAAGAAGCTGGGCAGGAAGGAGCAGTTCTCGCTGTTCAACACTACGCACCGGGACATGGCCACCGATCTGATCGAGAAGTACATGAAGGCGGCCAATGTAGAGCAGTTTGCTTCGCTGGCGGCCTACACCAAGTGAGTGCGATATTACCAAATACTATATATAAAAAAAAATACTTGCTAATCCTTTCCACGCACTCTCCAGGGATCGCGTCAATCCAATTCTCTTCCAGTACTGCTATGCCGTTGCCGTCGCCCATCGTCCCGATACTCGTACTGTGGCTATTCCCAACATCTCGCAGATCTTCCCGGCCAACTTTATCGAGCCATCGGTGTTCCAGGATGCTCGCCGCGAAGCGTCGACGATCGAGAAGACTGGCAATCGCGTGAACGTCGAGATTCCCGCCAACTACACGGCCTCCGATCGCGAGGACGAGCAGCGTCTGGCCTATTTCCGCGAGGATATCGGTGTGAACAGCCATCACTGGCACTGGCACTTGGTCTACCCGGCCAGTGGTCCCGCCGAGGTGGTCTCCAAGGATCGCCGTGGCGAGCTCTTCTACTACATGCACCATCAGATTCTGGCGCGCTACAACGTCGAGCGTTTCTGCAACAACCTCAAGCGTGTGCAGCCGCTGAACAACTTGCGTGATCCCGTGCCCGAGGGCTATTTCCCCAAGATATTGGCCAGTGTGAGGAACCGCACCTACCCAGCTCGCATCACCAACCAAACGCTGAGCGATGTCAGCCGTCCCGATGCCAACATTGAGCTGTCCGTGGTCGAGGACTGGCGTAACCGCATCCTGGGCGCCATTGATCTGGGCTATGTCGAGGATGTAAGTAGTGTTTCGTAGTACTTTCAGCTGAGAGCTGAGCGCATCCCCCATTGACCCTCTTTTCCGTTTGCAGACCGCTGGCAAGCGCATTCCACTGGACGCTGAGCGCGGCATTGATATACTCGGCAACCTGATCGAGGCTGCCCCAGCGCTGTCGCCCAACAGCCAGTACTATGGCAACCTGCACAACGAGGGCCACAACATCATCTCGTTCGCGCACGACCCCGACGCACGCCATCTGGAGGACTTCGGTGTCATGGGCGATGTGACGACAGCGATGCGTGATCCGATCTTCTACAGATGGCACGGATACATCGACGCGCTCTTCAACAAGCACAAGGTGCTGCTGCCCATCTACAGCAATGACGAGCTGGCGTTCCCCAACGTGACCGTCGACTACATCGAGGCCAAACTGGGCGCGGCCAATGCCAATCCCAATGTGCTGCTGACCTACTGGCAAAAATCGACAGCCAATCTGGCAGCTGGCCTGGACTTCGGGCCGGCAGCTGATGAGAACATAGGAGCGACGTTCAGGCATCTGCAGAACGCACCATTCACCTACACCTTCAATGTGACCAATGCGGGACCACGGCGCCAGGGCACCTGTCGCATCTTCATTTGCCCCAAGACCGATGAGCGCAACCAGCCGCTGCTGCTCGAGGAGCAACGTCTTCTGGCCATCGAGATGGACAAGTTCACCGTGAACCGTAAGCAAGCGACCATACAAGTGCATATTTCATATTTCTCATAATTTCTGCCAACTGCTTGCAGTGAATCCCGGCCAGAATACCATACGCCGCGAATCGACCGACTCCTCGGTGGCCATTCCGTTCGAGCGCTCGTTCCGTGCTGTCGGCGTCAAGTACCAGCCCACGGCAAGTGATGAGCTGGCGCGTTTCCGCTACTGCGGCTGCGGCTGGCCGCAGCATCTGCTGCTGCCCAAGGGCAAGCCGGAGGGCATGCAATTCGATTTGTTTGTCATGATTTCGGACTACAGCAAGGACGCAGTGCAGCAGCCCAGCAAGTGAGTACCATGCGAAGGAGCAGGATGACGAGTCAATTGACTAATCGAAAACCGAAAATCATTTTACACTTACAGCGCACCGAACGATGCCTGCAGCACGGCCTATTCCTTCTGCGGCCTGAAGGACAAGCTCTATCCCGACAAGCGCACCATGGGCTTCCCCTTCGACAGGCGCCTGCCCAACAGGAATCTGCAGGAACTCGTCGGCGACTTTGCCAACATGAAGAAAACCGACCTGACCATCAGGTTCAACGACAGGGTTGTTGGTTAACTGCCCGGCTGGAAATCATGCTTGTTTACCTTCGACTATGGCTCTCTATATAGATACTCCCTTGACATATATATATACATAAATATATCCAACTCTGATATGCTGCATTAATAAAAAAGCGAAGCTCGTTACAATTTGCCTGCTAAATATTTGCCTTGCATTATTTAATATTACTTCGACCACACACACACACATAAAGGCGTCTGCTGCCGTTTATTTGCGCCATACAAACACGCCCACTTAGTTGTGGGCGGGCCGGCAGGGCTAATCCTATTAGACTTCAAAGCCGTTTACTCAACAAACTTTGGCATCGCCCATGTCCAGACTTGCCCCGTTGTCCTACTCCCGGCCCCCTTCCCACCCCTCCTTCTTTCCTCTTCCAACTGCCTTCTCTCCTACTCAACGTTGTCATGTCCGAGGCAACAAGCAGACGCTTTTCTGTATTACACTTTCGGGCAAAACCGCTGCACGTGTTGCGCTTATTAATTTCTGTTCAGCTTTTGCCTTTTGTTGTGGCCGCCATTTTGCCCCCAATTAATGCTGCATGCGACGGCGACGCCAAAGTTTCGACTACCAGGACAAACTATGTAGTCGCAAGGACTAGTTCGAGCTGGGACCCCTCGACAGCTGGCGATTATTGAACAGCAAATTGATCTTTAATCGCTTTATTGATGAGCGAAATACGCGTAGTTCTTATGGAAATAGTCAAGTTGAGCACTTCAGATTGTATTATCTACCATAATAAATATTGTTTGGTTTCTGCTTTAGTTTTTGAATAGAGAAATTAGCTTATAAGGCAGCGTCAAATATAAATAAATAAATTAAATATGTTTTAGAACATTGGTAGTAACTCGTATACTGGGCACTAATTTTGCAAGACTTTGCCAAAGCTTGTAAAAATTTGTATAGCTCGAAAATGCTTCTAAAACTCTTCAAAATCAAATTAAATTACAGAAATCTAAAAGACTTTCTTAATTTATACTCCCTGCACTCATGGAAATTATATTTAAAAAAGTTTAACATTTTCGACTTGGCTTTGAAAGTATTCGGTTATGGATTTAGCCTTTTTGGCTTTTTACTTTTGCTTTTTCTATTCTGCGTTTCGAGTTTCGGTATTAGTCTTTCTGGTGAAGGGTATACAAGAGTCTAGAGCGAACGAGCGTTTTAAGTTTTGCGATTAGTCTTTTGCGTGAAGGGTATACAAGAGTCGAGAGCGAGCGATATAAAGCTACCACTGGCTGTTTACTCTAAACTCCCCACCGCAGAATATATTTATGTGCAATGAAAAAAATTAATAACTAGACTACCGAAGAAAAAAGAAATGGAACAGCACGAAAAAAAAAAAGAAAGTTGAAAATGCGTGAGCACATTGAAAAATACTTTAATTTATTTTGTGGCCCAAGGCCAATTTCGTTTTTGGCGTTTCGGCATAACTTTGTGGGCTTTGCATAGCGGGGACCCTGCCCTGCCCAGGACGACAGGGTCCTTTTTGTGTTGTTGTGGTGTGCATGTGTTCGGTATTCGGGTATTTGTTATTTCGTGTGCTATTTGTGTTGGGCATTAATGTAGCTTACGCCAGGCAGCAGCAGCCGCATTTGATTCGATTCCATTCGTAGTCGCAGTGGCAGTGGCAGTCGCCTCGGCCTTGTTTACGCAGCAAATGCAAAAATATTTGGCAACTTAAAGCTGCGGCTTTGCCCGAGGAATCTTAAGTGCTCAGACGGACACCCATACACGTGCAGCAGACTTTTCCAAATAGTAAATAATGTGGGGCAAATTTGCATTTTAATATTGTTTGCTGACGGGCTAAGCAATATTTAATATGTTTTATGTTTACTTTAAAGTCAATTAATGTCTACGAGTTATCACTGCACAACCACAGACACATCTCTACTATGCGTGTGTGTGTGTGCTTGCGGCAATTTGCTGCACACAATTTGCTCTTTAATTTCTGTGCAAATTTGCATTAAATCAGTTTTGCACGCAGCATGCACAGGCGAATGTAGAGTGCACACACACATACACACACACACACACACACACAACTTGCCCGATTTGCCAGAAGACCATTAAAAAGTCAATCAGATGTAAACACAAAGCATGGCGGGGAAACTAAGTGCACATACACAAACGTGGAATACCCTAGAGATTAGTTCGATACGGTTGCAAAGTCAAAGTCAAAGTACAAGCAACTCACTGCATGCTAAAATATTTGGAAATTTATAAAATCAAAAGATTGCACACGAACTCATAGCTACATATCTATAGGTATCCATCAAAAATTATGGCTTTTTCCGCATAAAAAATCGACATCTGGCCGTATGATTTATGGCTCATTAAAGTTTATAGATCTGATCTCTTAGAGTCGCCGAAGTACTCGCTGAATATGCATAATATATAGATATATATATACAGATATATATTATGTATCTACACATTCATGCCTATAGTTCTTGGAAATGCCGCTGTTACACAACCGCTTACATAACCGAAGCACATACAGCTCCGCCATAGCTTTATGAATACAGGGTATGGGAACGCATTAAGACGCATACAAGTGCCATAAACACATTCTCAGTCTATGTATCTGCTACAGATGTTTTTACTTAACTTTCGGACGACCTTGCAGCGTGCAACGAGAATTACAGAAAGTAAAATCAAACACCTGAAAAACGGCTCTGTGCATTTCATGGTAAAACTTTTGGCTTGTGCTTTGAAAGCACTCGTTAAATTGGCCAAATCGAATTGCCGCATTCTCTCACGCCTGCTGACAGAGGAGGAGTCCAAGTGAAACTGAAACTGAAACTAAAGCATGTGCCGATGAGTTGGGAATTACTATAGCTACATATCGTACATGGCATTGTATGTGTTTGCCCTGTGGTGGCTGTGGGACACGAGCAACTTGTTGTGCCGCTGCCATGTGCTATTTTCGCTCGGTTCCAGTTCATAAACAGCGCGACACTCCCCGCCCGTACCCCCGGCTGTCTATGCTCGCTAGCGTACATATGTTTGATATGTGCTATTTTAATAATATAGTCAAGTTCATCAGCTGCCTAATTGCGCATAAGCTGCAAGCTCCCCGAGCAAATTAAAGTACAGCGCAGCCGAGGGGTTCTTACACAGCGTCAGAGCCAGATTCCGGGCCAAACCAGAGTCGCCTCCTCTGTGCGCAGTCAGGCGCACTCTCAGCGACTAGATAATGTGCGTAGTCAAGCTGTACCTAACCCACATACATACATACATACATACATACATACACATGCACTACTTACATGTTGTCTATGTGTGTATTGTAAATCTGTAATGCGTACAGATTCACGGTTTTATGGCCACGCTTAATGACTTCAGCATTTTACCCAACAAAGCAAATACGATAGCAGATCGAAGCAGCATTGACTGGGCAACAGCTAAGCGGAACAGGCAATATGCAAGCAAATACCTACACTAGCCGTTCAAAGGGGTATATCAGGCAGAAAATATAAATAAAATGTAATAAAAAGTATGTGATGTAGCTTAACAGACTCTTGCTTTAAATAACAGTAACAGCAACATCAAAATGTTACTTAACAGACACTTACTTACTTCAAGTCGAGGAGCTAACAGCAGCATGTTGCTTAACCCTTATCCCAAACAGTTGTTAACCCTTACTAAAACTTGTGCATAACTATGTATGTGAAATAGACATTAATTTATACTGGGTATCCCAGCGTCGTGTAGCGTCGTGTCAGCCTTAGCTGCTCTTCTATCGTAGACATGCTAATTGTTTGCAATTATGCTTTGAGCTGGCTTCACATTACAATACGCTGAAAAGTATGGCATAGATGGAAGAAATCGAAATGGAACAGACCATTAAATAAGCACGTTCGAGAGCAGCTCCTGAGTGGCATTCAAATTGCACAGCGCGTCCTGTTCAAGGACTATAACTGTGCGGGGCCAAAGAAGCTGCATAAGCTGCTGAAGGTCAGGCAAAAGGCCAATCGAATGATCCGCAACAAGTTCTAATTAAATATTTCGCTCATAAAGTTGCAGCTTTAAAGAGTGCTGGTAGTAGTTTTACTGCATGACAAATTTTAGTACGCACTTAAATAATATTTTCGCAATTTAGCTAATGGCCGCACAAATAACGATGTGCGATGAGCAATAAATTAATTTGTTGCCATGTAAAAGAAATTTGTTTTATTTTTACTTGTGCCACTTTTTACGAGCTCTTTTTTAGCCTCTACTCTTTTTTACTAGTACATTCGCGATTGTTTATTTAACATGTCCACGCGTTTTCGACTTTTACCTCTCGGCTGTTATTATTCAAATTAATTGATAATAAACGAGCATCGGCTGTTTATACTCGTCAGCCAGAATCATGGCCTCGTTCTTGTTTATCGTCTGTGCCACCGCCTCAGCCTCTGCTATTGATTCCAGCACATTCCATGCAAAATGGATATTGAAATTGGAATCGAAATCAAAATCACCATTACCTTCCCTCGTTCTGCAATCAGATAGTGAACAAAGCTTTTCGACTAATGAATACCGTGTCCATTAAAATTGAAAATATTGCGAATTTCTGAGGATACACAGGGATGACATACAAACTTGCTGACTGTATGCGGCCTGTTAATCTACTGTAGCGTAAAGCCTGTTAAAACTCTGTTAAATTAGATGTACTTAGCAGAGAGCGGCAACAGCTGCTGGCTGCTATAAGCCATAGATATTATCGGGGCCAATTAACTGCCAGCCGTTCGACTATTTTTATAGCCAAAGGGTATAAAAAAACTCTCGAGGCAGTCGCTGGAGCACCTGTATTATTTTAACGTCGATATGTGCCATGCTTTATGCACACACGACTCAGAAGTGTAAATAAATAAATAAGTTCAGTCAGCAACAAACATCGCCAACGAATTATAATGAGCATACGATAGGTACTCGCTGCCGAATGTCCGATGTTGTCCGTGGACGTTCGTGCGCCAATTGCTGTGGAGCGCGATGTTAATGAAACAACAAAGATCTGCCTACTTAACATAAACAATTCGTTTATTGTTGCCTTTTCGGATGGCTTCAACAAAGCTCTCGGATCAATGAACTGTCAAGCCCTCTTCAAAATAGATTTACGCAAACATTTAGCAGAAATAAATACAGACAACTGTAAGTATATGTGCGTACATGAGTGTGTGTGTGCTTTTATATTTGTGGAATTCCACTGTCAACTGAAGTACGGCATAATGTTACAAGTCTTCGAACTGAGGACAGACTCAATACACAAGCCTGCTTAATGCGCATACAGAAATGAATGTCGCTGTTACAACATAACAGTCTTGGTAGTACTTTAAAATGCAAAAATGCAAAAATGCAGCCACGGTGGGCGTGGCATCCAAAAGTCTAATATCCAACTTCTGCATAATGTTGCAAGACAGCCCCTACCAAATTTGGTGCGTTTATCTCTTTTCGTTATTGAATTATTTGGAAAAAATCGAAATACGCATTTATCGATTTGCGGAGGCGGTGGGCGTGACACATCAAGTTTGAAATAAACTTCTTGTGTGTATTGAATACACGCACACTCCCACCAAGTCTGGTGCCTCTAGCTCTTTTAATAGCTGAGATCTGTGTGTTCATACAGACGGACAGACGGACAGACGGACAGACAGACGGACATGACCAAATCGACTCGGCTATTGATGCTGATCAAGAATATATATACTTTGTATGGTCTGCCACGCCTCCTTCTGCCTGTTACATACATTTGCACAAAGTTAATATACCATTTTTTACCCATTTTCAACGGGTAAATGGTATAATTAATTGAACAATTTGTTGCACTCTGAAACAATTACATGCAGTAGTGCATTTTACCTTAACATTGTATGGGCAAACTTAACAGTGCTGTTATCTAACATTGCAGCAAACAACATTTACATTGAGTGTCATCGTTAAGCAAAAAATATTATTTGTTCCACGTGCGCGAATATTGTACTATTGTCAAGCCTTTCGGTTTCCATATTAAATATCCTTCACTAAGCGCTCAACACGACGCGTTGCTTTGTCCCGGCTGCACAATACCCATGGAAAAACAAATATTCATGTCAGAGACAAACTAAAATTATTTTATACTCGTAAATGGATGCTCACACACACACACAAATATGTATGTATATTTATATACTGCGTGCGTGTGCATGCAGCGCAGAGACGCTCAGTTGCCATTATAAAGTTTTAGCGCGCGCTATGTTCTATGCAATAGCCCCAAATGGAAATGAAAATAAAGCAAAATGAATTTCTTTTTTTTAATTCCAGAAAAGTGCACGATTGTTATCGGGTTTTTGCACAGGGAAAGGCTTTTGCTATAGCCGAATGAGAATCAATCAAATGTTATATTCGTTTCGAAACAAATGTCAATAATTGGTGTGAATAAATTTAAAGTAAATAAATTGCAAATAAAGTAAAGCGAACCCAACCGCAAGGAGTCGAACCATTTTTCGAGAGCAACTCTACGATGTGGAATTTACGCCGCACATTCCAGACCCTGCAGCCATACGAGGCGCTCAAACATGTGCAAGGCGGCAGGCTGCTGAATCGTCAATGCCTCCGAGAGAAAATCGAAAGCTCGTCGCAGCAGATTAAGTGGTTTCAGCCCATTGTGCAAAAGAACCAGCTCCAGAATTGCGATACATTTCGCAACTGGTGGCGGTTCTATGCCAATGGCCAGAAGCCCGCGTCCTTCTTTGAGCTACAGCGATGCTGGAATGCCCACCGGCGATTCGAGGATCGTATTAAAAATCCATACGCTGCGAATTTCCTAAAAATGTTCACCAAAGAACAGCCAGAAAACCTTGGCCAGTTCTACGATAAGATGTACAAAGAGTTCCTGACTTGTTTCACCTGTCCAGAATCCTCTGAAGCCTCTGTTGCAAAGAAAGCCACACGTCGTCTGCCACGAATTGAACAAAAAACAATTATGCCATCAGTAAAAAAGCACGAGAGTGGAAAATCTAGTACTAGTGTTACGTTTTCACAATCGGATAAAGTGAAAAGGATTAATTATCACAGGAAACATCAAGATAAATATGAAGATACGGTACTTGGGAAAATCAGAGTGCCCCACAAAACATATAGCACGCTACACGGCAAGCTAGATGATAAGCTAGCGGAAAAACTGGATGTGAAGTCATCAGAAAAACTGGATGATAAGTCAGCGGACAAACTGGATGTTAAGTCATCTGACAAACTGGCTAATAAGCTCGCTGACAAACTAGTTGTCAAATTTGAAGATAACCTAGCTGACAAACTAGATGATAATCTAGCTGAAAAACTAGACGAAAAGCCAGCTGAAAAACTAGCTGAACTAAGTGATAAACATGTGGATGACCACAAAAAGAAGAAAATTAAAGCAAAACAAGATAAAAAACTAGCCAATCTATTGTATGAAACACTGAGTTTGAAGGGTAAGAATTCGATGTTACTGAATGCAAAAATAAAAGCATTAATAAAAGAAAGACTGAAAGCCAACCACGGAGTTAGCAGGTTAGATGACAATGTAAATAAGCCAAGTAGGTTTGTTGGCAAGTTTCAGATAAAGCTTGATGAAACCCCGCATATAGACTTTGATCATAAGCTACATGGCAACCTACACGGAAACTTAACTGATCCGCAACAAAAAAAGCAATATAAAAGGCTACATGGTAAGTCAGATGATAAGCTAGATGAAAACCTGAAAGAAAATCAAGTTGACAATCAAGATAACCCATTAAGTGGGACGTCAATCATAAATCCAGATGACCCAGTAATTGAAAAGATATTCCAACAAAAGGTGCTCGATGCAATATATGAGAAATATATGCAATCATATAATGAGGAACAAAATCCACATGAAATAAAAATTCACAAGCTATATGGAAAGCTGCACAGAAAACACCGTAAAACTGTAACAGAAGCACTAGATAATATAAATGTAGAGGATATAGTAGATAATATTATTAACTCCAAACCAACTGGCAACTTAATAATTAGAAAGTTGAATGTGAAAAAACGGGGCTCGAGAGGTCGTTATACGCCAAATGCGAAATCACCAAGAAACATTTCGTTTTCAATTGATATAAACACTTCCGATACAATCAGTTCCGGATCGGGAAGAAATCCATTATCACGGCTTGTTTACAAAAGGGATTTATTTATACCCAATATACCGCAGTTGAATAAGCTAACCATTTATGGAGTACCCACTCCTACAGTAGACGCAAATAAATATCGAGATATGGAAATACAACGAAACTCAAAACTTAAGGTTAAAATGGGGGTCCCTAAGATCGCTTCGGCCGATAGTATTGGTGAGGCAAAAATTAGCGATATTTCGATTGGAAGAAAGAAACGTAAACGTGCTCGACGCAAACCTTACCGGAAAATAGAATCAAATAAAATAGAAATGGAAATTTCAATTCCATCTAAACACCCCCGCGGATCTTCAAAGCGTTCTTCTGAAAAAGTCGTGCAAATTGCATCCGAGCGGGACACTTTAAGCGAAGATACTTTTTACGATCCCTTAGCTAGATCGAAAAGCACTATGCACAGTTATCCGAGTTTCTTCTGGCGGTACGGATCGCCCGCCGATCATTCGTTGTACGAGCATGCAAACAAATATCCACCCATGGATATTCTGAAACATGTAACTTCGTTCATGCAAGACCATGGCCTTGAATTCGAAAGATCGTCTAAACTACCCAAAAACTGGCCAATGAACTTTGAATCTAAAGTTGTACGAAAATTGAGACGCGATAAACGACGTATTTCTGTCAAAGGATTGAAGAAACCGAGGGACAAAAAAGGTGGGGCAAGGACATCGAAAGTCTTTCCCTACACATTGGGTGGTAATCGGAAACGAAAAGGGTCTCTCATGCCGAAACCGAAGCTAAGCTCGGAAATAAAATCGATACCTAAAGCGCCATTTATACCAATATTGCCGGAAACACCGATACCGAAAACAATCGAATACCCGAAGGCAAGGGAAAAGAAGACGAAACCGAAACTTAAACCAAAACCAGATCAACATGGTACAGAAAACTGTGAAATATGCAGATCGCTATTGCCGGAACCCGATAAGCCGTACATGATCGAAATGAAAAAACGCACGAAACGCATCGAACTTATCAATTATTACAATCGCAAACAGCTTCACAAAGGCATAACAACATCCGGATGTCAGCCAGAGAGAGGTATGGGAGATCAGGCAATGCAATCGCAGAAGACACGATCGTTGCGCAAGCAGCTGGTGCGCTGCTACACGACGCTCCGCAATTGTCAGTACATTATCGAGGACAAACAGAAGGAACAACAATGTACGGAACGATGTCTTTGAATGCTTATCTTTGCTATGATTCAATCAAATCCCATTAATGCAATACATTATGATTGAAACACAGCAAAGATGATCATCTGACAAACCCAGTAGACATTGGATGTGTATGTTTTCCCTGTTTGAGAATTATTAAGAATTATATGAATTATATGTAAGAATAAATAAGAATTTCAACTGTACTCGCTTGGTTTTAATAGAGTTGGTCGATCGAAGTAATTGCCGCTTACCAAAAAATCTGTTCTCGTTGATCATATTGACTCGAACGAAAGTGACAGATGCACAAATTGTTGTAGTAAACACAGGCTTAAAACTTTTTCAAAAAAAAATTAATAAAACATTCGAAGTAAAAAATTGCAAGTTATGGGACTTTCAGATGATTGCAACGATTTGAAGACAAATCTTTGCCGGCAGCCCCTGCTGCTGGACAGGAGCTGTTTGGCCAAGAAGATCAAAACGCTATCGCCGTTGATCGACAATCTGCAGTGGATCAACAAGAATGACGCCGTGTTCCATGCCTATTGGTGCTATTATGCCAGCAACTGCAAGAAGCGCCCGCAAGACATTCGCCGACGCATCGAGCAGAATGCTGACATAATGGAGCAAATCAAAGGCAAGAAAATGGACGAGAAGGCCACATCATTGCGGAATCTGTTGACAAAGAACGAACGGCTAAGAGGTCAGGAACCGATTACGACCATATATGAGGAGTTCCTGAAATGCTTTCGTCGCAACCAAAAGTCAAAGATGAAAGTTCGCAAGCGCAGTAATATACCCGACCTACTCACTTTAGATCGCGATGAAAGTGAAACTCTGAATGCACTGAAAGCAACTAGAAATCCCTATGATATCGAACAATTACGGGAGAAGCTCGATCACCTTAGGCACAAGCGTTCATTGTATCAGTCTTCTTCGCATAGCGAAAGAAAATTAAGCGGCCCGTTTTACAAAAATCCGGTTAATGTGAAAGCCGAAAAATCAGATATAAGCCACGATGAACAACATGCCAATGCCAGTTTAAAGAGTGCGCCAAATGAAAAAGGTAAGCCCAAAAGAAATTTTCATGATCCTGAAGGGCAAAATAGATATCTTCAACATATCCCTAGAATCCGAAGCAGTGGGACAACGGAAGAATTTAGAAAAACAAGACAAGAGAAACAGAGAATAAAGGACCAAAACGACAAGTTCGGTGGATTCAGGGTCCAAAAATTTCAAACAAAAAAAAAAGAACCTGTAATTAAAAAAAGTCAGACTTCAAAAGACTCTAATTCAGAGCCCAATGAACTTGAATCCAAATATTTTAGACTGAATGCCCCAAAATATCAGAGAAGAGTACAAGAAACAAAAGAAGAAAACAATTCGCTAAATGTTGATTCCAAGTACAGTCTTCCATCAAATCAGAGCAGAGGCATTAAAAGCTATCGGCGCTTTATTTCCAAAGATAATGAAGATCTTCCGAAGATTTCATACTCCAACAATAGTGAAGACAGTGTTCCATCAAATCAGAGCAAAGGCATTGAAAGCCATCGAGTCAATCCTCCACTTATTCGGCGCTTTATTTCCAAAGATAATGAAGATCTTCCAAAAGTTTCATACTCCAAAAATAGTGGAGACAGTGTTCCATCAAATCAGAGCAGAGGCATTGAAAGCCATCGAGTCAATCCTCCAATTATTCGGCCCTTTATTTTCAAAGATAAGAAAGATATTCCAAAGGTTTCATACTCCAACAATAGTGGAGACAGTGTTCCATCAAATCAGAGCAGAGGCATTGAAAGCCATCGAGTCGATCCTCCAAGTATTCGGCACTTTATTTCCAAAGAGAAGAAAAATATTCCAAAGGTTTCATACTCCAAAAATAGTGGATTCAGTGTTCCATCAAATCAGAGCAGAGGCATTGAAAGCCAACAAGTCAATCCTCCAATTATTCGGCCCTTTATTTCCAAAGATAAAAAAGATATTCCAAAGGTTACATACTCCAACAATTTGGAATTTGTAGATTTGAACCTGCCACGTATAGCAAAAGATTTAAAGCTAAAGAGACAAACAAAGCCAAAACAAAAGAAAGAACGCAGACAGTCCACTATCAAATATGATAAAAACACCCAAACAGAGGGCAATATTAAGAAGAAGAAGAAGAAATACCAGAAGCCCATAAAAGAAAAATATGATGAGGGCGTCATGAAAACAGAACAGAAGCCCATAGAAGACAAATATGTTGAGCTCACCAAGACTCCCAAAACTTCAACGCTTTCAAAACGAAAGGACTCAGACAAGAAGCCCATAGAAGACAAATATGTTGAGGTCGCCAAGACTCCCATAACTTCAAGGCTTTTGAATCGAATTCGGCAAAGCAAAGCATTGTCAAGGTCCAGCAAAAAAAAAATAAAAGATGCAGTATCCAGACCCGACAGCGCTGATAATATCAGTTTCATTTCGGACTCAAGCATTGCTCCGCGCCGCAAATCAAAACTTTTACAAAGCCTACGAGGTATTAGGCACACCAAACCGTCAGAGGAATCAAACGACGAGCTTCAGTCTACTTTTAAGAATGCATCGAGGATATCTCGAAGAACTAAGCATTCTAAAAATACTGGAAAATCATTGCCAAGAAAAGAAGAAACACCGGAAGCAGATGAACTCAATTTGGCGCATTCGAAACTGACCGATGAAGAGAAAAGCCCAATTGTATCACAGCAAAGCCAAATATTTCACACTCTGAAACTTGGAGGAAATATTCCAAAGAACCTTCTTCAAGGAGTCACCACAAAAGATATAGGTAGTCAGAGCAACATGCCCCACACATCGATGACAGCTTTAAGCGACCACTACTCAAAGGACTTGGATGTTATGTCAATAAGATCAGCACAGAAATTCAATATGTTTGAAAACATATCGGAACCAGAAAAAAATTCTTATAAATATGGAAGCATAGACAGTAACAAGCAACTCCAAAGTAAGAAAACATTGAATAGTGAGGATGCACATGACGATGAAGTTTCTTTCCGACAAAAAAATAAAACACTGAAACACAAACAAATTTTGCCACAGAAGAAAACTGATTCTTATACGAATACAAAACAGTTAAACACTGCGCAAAATAATCAGTTGGCTAAGCCAGGCTTGAAGAAAGTTCATATTAAGTCCAATTCGAATAAATCCAACATTCAAACAAAAGATTATCCCGATCATAAAATACATAGACATCTAAAACTATCATACAAAGTGAAAGATAAGGACAGGCCCGACTATGTTGTTTCAAGCAGACAACATTTCCAAGAAATCACAAAAAAAGATGAAGGCAAGAAAAACGCAGAAAGTTATAAAAGATCTAAATCAAAACCCCGGAAGCGTAAGACTAGGAAAGCCAAAAAAAAGAACGACCAGGTTGAAGAGGAATATGAAAATGAAATTGAAAATTATGAATTTGATTATGGGAAAGAAAACGAGTCTGAGGTTAAACTAAATGCAGTTCAAAGTTGGGAGAGAATCAGCCAAGATGCAGAAAATATAGCAGATGCGCTTCCGCCAGTGCCTAATGAAACTAATGAAATTACCAAAAACGATCAAAATAAAGCTGTTGAAAATGTATCCAACGTTAATATAGTTGGAGAAAGTATAGCAGAAGCGACTTCGCCAATTCTCAGTGATTCTCTTTTAGTTACCAAAAACAGTACATCACCGAATGATACTCAGACCCCCGAAGTGACGCAAAAAACTAAAGAGCTGGAAAAGGTTAAACTAAAAAGGTCAACGCCGCTCTTTCCTGCACCTAGGCTTGTTTCCCGTTTCGATTTTAGGAATAAAAAGGGTGCGCAATTGCCGGACTACTATTCAAATCGTTCAACGATGAAGATGCCACTTCGAAGAAAGACATCTCTGGTCAGCGATGCGTACAGTAGACTCTTGAGGCGACCGGCACCAAGACCAAGGATGCCAAGAGATTCAGTCATAGAATCATATATACCCCATGATTTCGATCACATGGAAACAAAAGAGGCACTAGCGGAGGCATTCAGCGAGTATAAGCTCATGAATATGGCCAATGATCTTTTGACTGATCATGGCAAATCAAAGTCCAGATTAGCTCTGCCCAATGTTCAAGCGCGACTACGCGCCCTTGAGAAGGCGATCAAATACAGTAACAATATGTACTATAATCCAAGTATCGGGAAACGGGACACAATCTTTGGCGCATTGCTGGAGCGGTCAATCAGCCAGCCCAGAAGTTCATCGCGGAATAAAGTGAAGAGCCAATCTCAAACTCACTATCCGGAGTTGTCAAGGAAGATGGCGCTTAAGTCATTTCACAACAATTTGGAGAGTCGATTGTCCAATATGATGATGAGGGATTCGGAGATACCAGCAACACGTTTATCCGATATGGTGAAAGACTTTGTTAGGGTATCTTCCATAAGGTCTTTCTTCCACGACATGAATGGTTCAAGCTCGCCAAGTGCGTGGTCATCAGACTCTGAACCAGAGTCAGAGTCTAATGCCCCCCACCTGCTTCCGCTGCCTTCGCCGGCTGAACCCCCAGAAAAAAGTGTAAAAAAGGTGCCCTCTTGTGCCATCTGTGCGATTTGCCGGAAAATGGAAATTCAACCCCCCAAGCCATACATGCAGCAGATGGAACGTATGCGGAAGAAGATCGAGCTACGCAGCTACTACAGGCAGATAATGGAACGCAGCAGACGTCGCCAACAGCAGTGCCTGATGCGAGCGCGATTGGAAAATCTAAGGAAACTTTGCCCGGCCTCTGAGGAATTGCAGCGTCTCTTTTTTGTCCCCAAAATTATTGTGCATTACCAATGATTTCAAATCGCTCAAATAATTACGTTTCGAACTGTCATCTGTAATAATAAAAGTTCTTTTGACTAAACGCCGATCCCGACTGAGCAAAGTCCGAGAAGTCTTTAACGCAGCTAAGCTTTCACTTAACCCCTGTCTGTCCATTCTCCTTCTCTTTCTTTTTTCATTTCTACACGACGGCAAAGAAAAGGGTGCTAGAGTTCAGCTAACTAAGACCAGAACTATTTTACGTTATATAAATTACATAACAAATTGCATTTAAAAAAATGCGCAAAGAGAGTGCAAATTTTTTAATATTTCTCCAAATTTAAAAGCAGCAATTTTTGATATCTAGCGTTCCTCTCACTTCAAAAATAAAAAAGGGAAAACTCGGTCAAGTACTAAAGAGCAAAATGAATAAGGTACATGGGGGATATACAAAGCAGCTTAAATAGTAACGAGAAGGGGATGCAAATAAAATGAAAACTAACTATTTCTAGTTTGTTAATTTTAACGTTCGCCCGCGCTCTGTGCGTGTTTTATGCACGCGTTTTATAACTTTAAGCCAGCATTTGCTGTGGGCGCAGAAAAGTATGCTATAGAAATCGCAGCGCGCAAAGCACAACGCGAGGGTGCGAAGAGCTTATGCCTCGCGGTTGATTACGGGGTTATGTGGAAGCTGTCGCTGGGGTCGGTGTATTTGTAGGTGTGTGTGTGTGTGTGTTTGTCGGTGCCTTGGTGTCCGTGCCGGTGTTATAATGCCGATGACAGGTGCTGCGACGGCTGGCCTCGCCAGCAAATTTATTTACGGCCAATTAAATGGCAGGCGGGCGGCCAGCACAAAGGAAAACCGAATGAAAACCGGAATTAAAAAATAAATTGAAATAAAAAATGGGAAAAAATTAGTGTTATGAAATCTCGTTGCGTTTTCTTAATTTATTTACTTAACGAGCTGCAGCAATTAAATAAACAACCCTGGCAATTTAACTCATAATTTCATAATGCCAGCACTAATTGTTTGATTAGCATGCCCCTTGCTCGGGAAATTGAAAGTGTAATTTTATTAAATGTGCCTTGGCTTGCGGCGATTTCCACTGCATTTCATTAATAACAATATTGTGTGCGTTTCAGCAGAAATTTACTAACGTTTTAATTGCAGTTACAAGCGCATTTATTACCTGAAATCAACTGACTAGTGGCTTAGAGGCTGTCCACAATGTCATAATTTTAATTGGATTTTGTACCGACATCGTATGTATGCGATGTAGTTGACCTGAAAGCCTACATAGGTACTATTCAGTTCCTTGAGAGATACGAGGGTCGTTCAATAAGTCCTTAGAAAAACCGAGTGAAGAAATCCGAAATGCTATTTTTTGGAAGCGATAAAAATGTTGGAAAAACGATTGGCAAAGTGTGTAGAGCTAAAAGGGAACTATGTTGAAAAATAAAAAAATGTCTGCAAAAAATAGTGTTTTTATATTTATTATTATTATTTATTTTTTCTAAAGACATATTGAACGACCAACGTATTAAAAGCAAGATTTTTTTGCTTCTTACACAAATTCTATTAAGGTTTGCTTGTTTCTAGATTCCCTTAAATTATTAAAAAGTTTCCTCAACTTTAGCTAGATCTCATTTGGCTTAACATTCAAATTAGTTCTCTCTCTCTCTCTATGTAAATCTGCCGACAGACTCTGTCTCTCCCTCTCTCATTGTTCCCCAACTGGATTGGATTTCAATACAATTCTAATAGGTTTTTTTACAAGCAGGCAAATCACGAACAGAAACCATCTGATTAGCGTTGAAATTTCTCAATCAAATTTTACGAAATGAAATTTTTGTACTCGCAGGGCAATCAGTGTGCCAGTCGAGCCACATAAATATAATTACGGCCAGACACACACACACACACACACACACACTGAGACAAACACACATACACTGACACATGGGTATGCTGGGCGGGCATCAATCAATCATACGCCGCGTGAAGCGTCGCCAGAACTGAAATGATGATGATGCTGTTGCTGCTGCTGCTGCTGATAATCACACGCACCACGCGTACCGCCGCCGCCAAAAAAATCCCAAAGAGCACTCACCCACTCACTGACACACGCACACACCCACACGCACACGCACACACCCATACACAAACATGTCGCCGCCTTTGAAATGCAAATAAGTGTGTGTAAAGCGAGTTTGCTGCGAAATTCGCATACAAGTCGCAAATCAAAATGCACCCGTACCTTTTAGACCGCGTCGGGGGCGGGGGCGTGGCTGGCGTGGTTGGCCTTCAGGCCGCCTCTTCACCAGTGCTTGTAATTGTTGTTATCGCTGCTCTTGTTGTTGTAGTTGTTGTTGTTCTTCGCTGTTGCTTGTCGCTTGTTGCTTCTCTACATTCCGATTCATTTTTTGTTTTTGTTTACGCAAATTTGTTTTGAGGTGGCATGAAAAATAAATCAAGCAAAAGTCGCAAAAGTAAAAAAAAAAAAAAGAAACCACAAGCCAAAGAAAGATGTGTAGGAACGTGAGATACAATTGCCAAAAGATTCAAAATTTATTTGATTGCGAGCGTATACTATATGGACATATGTACATAGATGCACGACTCTATACATATGTATGTTTTCCTTTGGCTTATTGAGATGCGAGTCGGGCACCAGGCAGGCGAACTGTTGGCCGAGCCGACATAAGCGCGTTTCGAGTGAGTTTTATCAATTTCAGTTTGTTCAAGAAAGCATACAAAACTATACTTAAATTGGCAAATATTTTAGTTATTATTTTTAAGTCAGTTAAAGTTGCATTGCTCTAGCTTATCTCTTGCGTGTCACGATACACTTAAGTTAATGTCGATTTATACAGAATATTAACTAAATTCCGAGTACATTTTCGAAAAACATGTTTTTTTTAAATTTTCTAGTTTTTGCAAACAAAAAAAATAGTTGTTTAATACATCTCGAACTCAGTTAAGACACATATAAGTTGCATTATACAAGCACAGCTCTCACGTGTCACGATTCACTACAGATAACGACGATTTATACAACATTTTTACCAATTTCAAAGCATATTTTCCTAAAAAATTTTGCTTATTTGAAATTCTCTTGTTTTTACAAGCAAAAATAATAACAAAACTAAGCGTTCTGAAGTTACTAAGCTAAAAAAAAAACAAGTTCTGCGTGTCACGTTCTGAAGATGGTGATTAACTACACCAAATTTTAGACAACAAACTCATGTGAGTTGCATAAGTCTTTGTAGCTTCCTAGATTCATAGCTCAAACCATGAATAAAACTGAACTAAATTCACAACAGTTTGCTTCTCACATAATTTACGTGACACGACCAACTACCATCTCTACTGCATTTAAAATTATTATGAATTGCTTAGTTTCTGCCACACAAAACACGTGAACTCTAAATGAAACTGAATGCGAACCCAAATAGTTCAGTAGTTCGCACAACTCTTGCGTGTCACGACACGCGACCATCGCTAGTTACAACTGCCAAAGGAGCGCGACGGCATGTGCTTGGCCTTTGTGCACGTCTACATATGGTAATACTCGTATTTTTAAATCTTTTCCCTCGAGGCTTTTTCGCAACGCGTTTTCCCGTCGGTCGCAGCGCGCCAAATCGGAGCGCAGTTTGTCGCGTTGAATGCGCGCCCGATTTTCAAGTTTACACGGCGAATAAAATGTGCAGGCCTAAATGATTTATGCCTATTTTGAATATACGCGTTTATTTATCAGCCTCCCGGAATTCGCACGTATAATTCTCGGAACTGTTATGATGATTTATGTGTACGTTTCTATTCATGTATTATAGCATAATATTTCTGGGTTTGCACTTTTATTTCGCACAAGCATTCAAATCGCGTGCAACATTGTTGCTGGCAACAGTTCGACGTGCACTTGAACTAGTTGCTGTGGCTGTCTCCCTCGCACCCGCTGGCCACTGATAACGTCTTGGCCAGCAGCGAATTTTGATTGATTTGCGCGCTGTTCGGTCCGCTACCTGCGCCTGCCACGTCCGCTTTTCGAAGACCCTCAACAGCAACTGTTGCAAATGTCGAAAAGGCAACTTGTGGCTGCTGCTGCTGCTGCTGCGTTGCAGCATCTGTGTCCGTTCCTGTGCCTGGAGCTTTCGCCCGAGCTTTCGGTCCTCAACTGTTGAATTCGTGAGCGGCCCGAAGCAACGAGAACAGGAGAAAGAGAGCGGGCGCCAGCTTTAAGAGCGCCTCGGCAGCTGAAGAGAGCCGCGCGCCAGTTTGACTTTCGGTCTATGTTGTTCAGTTTTTCTGTTTGTTTTTTTTGTTTTTCGAGTTGATAATTTGAAAACTAATTTTTGAAAGCTTCTCCAAGTAGTAACTTTTAGTTGGCAGGGTTTTTGCAGAGTTTTGGGTAGCGCCAAAATAATGTTTTAACTAAAAATTAAAAGGTAAACAAAGGACAAGAATTAAAATCAGAAAATTGAGATTGAACTTGGAGTTGATATTATTATTATATTAGGTGCGTTTGGTATTGACGTACCGGTTGTTTTTGGAGGATTATTTTAACATAGTTTCCAT
Organism: Zaprionus bogoriensis; assembly: GCA_035046045.1. Classification (NCBI taxonomy): domain Eukaryota; kingdom Metazoa; phylum Arthropoda; class Insecta; order Diptera; family Drosophilidae; genus Zaprionus; species Zaprionus bogoriensis. The sequence continues at coordinate 2,100,180 of JAWNOI010000066.1, read as the reverse complement.
TATCCGATTTAAGTGCTTTGTGTACCGTTATATTCGATTTCTGCCATTTGGATGGTAGCTTGAATGTAAAAACCGGTATGTCATTACCAAACAACATAATATTAAATTTTTATTATATTATTATTATTATTATTATTATATTATATTTTATTAATATTATATTATATTTTATTATTATTATATTATATTTTATTATTATTATATTATATTTTGTTATTATTATATTATATTATTACATTATCTTATATTTTATTTTATTTTATTATATTATTGAAGCTTTCACTCGCCTCATTAATTCAATGCTAAGCCAAACAAACACAAACATACATGCATACTCACACACACACAGACGCCTTGAGGTGCTGCTGCTGAGCGACACTTGTCACACACACACACACATGCACATGCAAGCTTCGTGTACTTTTGGGCAAACAAGCGCCCACGTGCTCGGCTCGAGATACGCTCGAAAACGCTGTTGACACTTGACCAGACGTGCACATGCAGCAGCAACAACAACAACAACAGGAAGCAGCGTTAAGGCTCTGCCGGCTAGAACGCACGTCTGCCAGATTTCGGAATCCAGCGGAAGGCCGCCCCCTGGCTCGGCTAATTGATAGCGCGCAGGCAGCAGACTGTCTGCCACGCCCATCCAGCAGCAGCAATAACAAAAATCGCAGGCAACTCGATTATTTGCATGCGCATTAAACGCACATTAAAGCGCACCGAAGGCGGCGCTGGCATAATCAAGCGGTAATTCAATTGACCGAACTGCGGAATCTCTCAAGTTCAGGGACGCGCCATCTTGCCAGCCTGTACGTGCGTGTTGTGTGTGTGTGTGTGTGTGCCGATACATTTTTGGCTAGAGTTTCGTGTCGTTCGTTGACTTTTTAATAGGTTAATTATGGCAGCGCAGCTCCCATCGTGTGTCTGCGCTGCTGTAGGTGTATACACTAATTTATCCAAGCTAGCGATAGATCGATAGTATATTGCATCCTAAGCACGCATATCGATATGATAATTAATACGATAAGTTTTTTCGCCCTAATTGTGTGTGGGTGTTGATGAGTTGCACACATCTGTATGAAGCTATGCTGGGAGAGCGCCAGCGAGCAAGACTTTGTATGTGCTAGTGAGCTACACTCGCAGCTAGGCTTCATACTTATAACAGCTGCGAGAGCGCCTGCGAGAGAGGCTTCGTATGTGTTAGTGAGTGAGAGCACGGCTGCCTAGTGAAGTGACGGGGCTTTTTTTGTGGGAGCGCACTGTGTGTGAGAGAGAGAAAGAGAGCTGCACACGCAGCTAGACTTCATACGTATAACAGCTGCGAGAGAGGCTGCAGTGACTGCGCTTTTTTAAGTGAGCGAATAAGAGCCTGTCTATGTATTGGTGATCTCGCCAAGTCATTTGCGTTCGTACTGTGACTGCGAGTATTTGAGCCTGCGTCCACGACAGAGGAATACTGTGAGCAGCAGAAAGAGAAAGCGAACTGCAACTGTGTGCACTAATATTAGCGTGTGTGTGTATGTGTGCACTGTGTGTGCGATTTACTTGCTCCCTCAAGCAATTGCTGCTGCAACGGTGTGCGTGCGACTGTGTGCGCTTGTATTGGTTGCGCTTTATGTTGTGTTGTTCAAGGCCAACACTGCACTGTGAGCGTCTATAATTAATTTGCCGCACAAAGCTATTGATTTGGAGCTGCTGCTATTGAGCCCCTTTGCGTTGCGATTATCACGTGCATTTGATTAGGTCGTAAATACGACAGTCTGACCTTCAACGAGCACACAGCACGGGAGTGTGACAGCTTTTACCACAAGTTGTGTTGGTTCTTTGCCATTATAAAAGTTTGAATACGATATTTGACTTAGCGTGCTGCAATTGATCGATACTCGAGCATCGATAAGTGCAATTGAGTGGATCACTGCTAGAACGATATGCCACAGTGTGGCAGTCACACTACTGCGTCTCACTGTCACATGTTAAATTAGCGCCACCTTGTGTTCAATAGTTACACCACTGTCAGTCGCAAATGCTCAGCTGAAACACAAACCAAGCCGGCTGTTAAGTGTGCGCAATTTCTGCGAGCAAAGAATGCTGCTTGCAATTAAAATAATTGGATAAACACAATATTCTTATGCTTAATAATTTGCCTGACTTGTAATTCTTTGCACCAGTCATATGCTCTTCATGCAATTACGATTAATGCTAGCATTCAACGGTGGAGTCGCGCTGTTAAGTGAGGAGCAATTCTGTTAAACCACGACACGCTGATGCCGCCAAATATCGAGAATGCCAGATGAGAATTACCCCCGATACTATCAACAGCCTCGACGATAGTTTCGTTGCACTAACATCATTATCGCACATCGCTATTCGCTTTATACTGGTTGCTTTTTGTTGGTTGTTGTTGTTGTTGGTTGGAAAATACAATTAAAAATTGATTTCAATATTTAAATATTCAACGAGTTGAGGTAAGTGCGAATAGCGGCACATTTTGAGCCGAAAAAACTGGCCTATGGCCAAATAGCTGTTGAAAAACGTGTTAAAAGTGCCGTTTGAAAAAAGCGCGTCACAAGTGTGTGTATGTGTGTATGTGTGCGTGTGCGTGTGTGAAAATGCGCTAACGTACGATTAAAGTACACAAAAGTGCAACTGTTAACGCATTTTTCCAGCCAATATTCGCAATAACTAATTTCCCCTGTACTTTTTCTTCTCAACGCTAGACAACAACAACAACGCGGCGGGTGGCGGCGGCAAAAATACCGAAGAAGCACAAAAAAGAAAAATTTGCAAGGTATTTGTGTGTGCGTTTACGTGTGTGTGAGTGTGACAACGACGAGCGACGACTTTGCTGCTGCTGCTGCTGCTGCTTCTGCTTCTGGTGCGTGCGCGCTGTCGCAGGGGACCAACACACACACACATCAACACACACTTACATTCATCAAGCGCTGCAGCAGTATTGGTGTATCCTTTGGCATTTCTGCTAGCTTGGTTGGAAAAATCGCTTTTACCAAATAATAAACAAGTGCAGCTGAAGTCGAATTTGCGAGCGAAAGCACACCAAACACAATGGAAAAGAGAATAGAATTGGAGAGACGCGCACGCAAAGCGAGCCAGGTAAGTGTTCTTCTTCTTGCCACATATTTATTAACTTAGCTTATTGATAATGTGCGAAGGAGAGAGCGAAACGCAAGCCGAAAAAAACGCGCAAAAATTCATTTCATTTCATTTCCGATTTGTGATTACACAAATTTTTCATTACTGATATGCCTGCGATTGTGTGCGAGTGTGTGTGTGTGTGCTACTGTGTGCAACAACAACTACATCATAATGTAAATCTAGTTTCAATTTGTGCCGTTGTCGCCGACGCCGTATAAAAGAGCGCTGGAAGTAGAAGAGGAAGAAGAAGAAGCGGCAAATAACATCCATCGTTGGAAGAAAAAATTGATCGCCATAAGCAAATTCACACATGCATACGCAACACACACACACAGCGCAGCACAGCACACGTACATGCGGTACTCTTGCATGAGTGTGTGCTGTGTGTGTGTGTGAGCTTGCGCTTGTGTGTCGCGAGCAGTGTTGCCATGTGCGCGCATTTTGCGCCTTCGCTTTGTTCGAACTGCACAGAATGCAGCACAAATTGGAATTATTCGATGCAGTTATGTAAATACAAGACACACACACGCACACACACAGACAAACATGTGAGTGCCCGAGTGCACAAGTTCGGGCTTGTCCTATGCATGCAAATACATGCTGCTTTGGCGATCGCGGCACGCACCTGAAATCGCGCCAGCTGGCAATGCTGCTGTAATCGCGTGTTGTTGTTGTTGTTGTTGCTGTTGCCGGCCTTCAATTGTGACAAACACTAAAGCAGGCATGTGTGTGTGTGTGTTTGTGTGACATGCTGCCTGTTGTAATTTCAGGTTATTTGATACCAAAATGTATCTATAACAACATTATAGCGCGCGCATCATTCATACCGCACACAAACACACACACGCACACTAAGAGAGAGAAAGACGCGCCATGTCCAACACATGCATACATACAGGCTAACAAGAAACGTGTATGCACATAATAATCGACACATTCTCGCCAATGCCGATGGGTCGCCAGCTTTGGCTATAGCTGCGCCTGTCGCTGTCGCTGCTGCTGCTGCTGCTGCTGCTGCTGCTGAGAATTGCATACACAGCGGCATATTGACTGCGCAGTCATAAATACCCACTCACACACACACACGCACACATGCACATCTTCTGTCGCAGGCTAGACTTTTCACAATGCAAAAAACCGGCCGCCCCAAACGGCAAACGGTACATGCACTGTTTACATGCATTTCCCTCTCTCTCTCTCACACTCAGTCGCGCCAGCTTTCTCGCTCGACGCAAGAAATGCGAAAAAGAACAGAGCAGCAGGCAAACCTGTGTCTTTTTTGTCGTTGTGTGTGTGTGGCACTTCTGCTGATTAATAAACATGCGCTCTGGCAAGGCCTACTCAATCAGGCACCCGCACCCCACCCCGCTCCACTCCACCCACCCACCAGTCATACGTCCATCTCAAACGCGCCTGCCGCGCTGCACACAGCGAGGGGCTCAGCTACAAAAAGTGCACACACACACAGACACACACAGTTATACACTCTCGCGCGCGCCTGCATACACATTATACAAAAGCAACGACATCGCATACACTCACACACACACACACACATATGCAGTTAAAGCTAAGCTGATATGCACACGTTTCGAAGCTTAAGCTGCAAACGTTTGTATGGGTGTACGCGCGTGAGTGTGTGTGTGTGTGTGTGTGCGAAGCAGTCATTTAACTGCATACGCATACACTACACGTCTGCTTGCTTGTATGCGTAGCTGTAACTGTCCGGCCAAACAGATGAGAGACGACGAATGGCAGCAGGCGGCCGAGTAGGAGGGGGGACTAGTCAGTATTTTGCAGTATTTTGGGCAAATCAGAAATCAATTGGAATATAACCTTTGGCCTGCTTGTACGCATATGAAGCTGACCCTCATCTGCACAGCTGTCGGCTATCAGAAACAGCACAAAGTCTCGTCTACGCCGTGCGCAACAAATACAAGCGTCCGTGTCTGTCAACATATTGTCGTGTTATTGTTGTTTTTGTTGGGGTCTGCCTGCTGCCGGCTTGTTCCATTCCATTCCACAAATTGCAGGACTGCGTCTTTGCTTTCACCTTTCTCTCTCTCTCTCTCTTGCTCCCCCCACATTTTCGTTTCGTTTCTGTTTGGAGTACGCGCTGCCATGTTATCAGCACTTGCTCTTTGCGCTGCTCTTTCAATGCCCATTTCTCGCGCATTCCGCTTTGTGGCGCGTACGTCACACGTACACGCACACACATACGAACATGTACATACACACATTCAAACACACGGCTGAAAAAAGTGCTATTACATAAACGGCGGACGCGCGTTGCCACTTTTTGCAGAGTGCGCAGTAGTTAAATCATTTCTCGATGATTTCGCTTTACCATGGAATTGTTTATTGCTCAGATTTTCGCAGTTTGTGTGAGCGATTTCTCTTCGTATTCTGCATTTCCAAACAAAAAAAAAGTTCGCTTGCGTTTGATCGATTTTCTGCGTATGTATTGTTGTTATATTCATCTTGAGGTTGTTTTTTTTTTTCTTTTGCGCTTGTTCGTTCTGCTGCCACACGTTCACACAGACATGGCGGGCGGACTGTCGGGCTGCAACACGCTGAATGTACAGGGGGCAGTGTGACCAAACTTTCTAACGCCAAATATGCCCAATTCCAACTGGGAATAAACTCTTAGAAAATACCAAAAGCGCTGCGTTTGATTTGAATAAGAAACTAAACTCCTGTACTCTCTCCCTCCCGCTCTCTCTCACTCTCGCTCTCTTTCTGTTTCTTACTGGATTTTTCAGATCACAGAGCTGAATCTGGACAACTGCAGGAGTACAAGCATTGTTGGCCTTACAGATGAATATACCTCCTTGGAAACATTAAGTTTGATCAACGTGGGCCTTACTACACTCAAAGGTTTCCCCAAGTTGCCCAATCTGAAGAAGCTGGAACTGTCCGACAATAGAATTTCGAATGGCCTCAACTATCTGACGACCAGCCCCATATTAGAATACCTAAATCTGTCTGGCAACAAAATCAAGGATCTGGAAACGCTCAAGCCCTTGAAGGAGTTCAAAAAACTAGCTGTGCTCGATCTATTCAACAATGATGCCACTCAAGTGGAGAACTATCGGGAAAAGGTCTTCAAGATGTTGCCATCGCTAACCTTTCTAGATGGGTAGGAGCACAGAACTCTATATATATATACTATATACATTAACCTAACTATTCCATATACAGCTTCGATCCCAACGACGAGGAGGTGCAGTCCGAGGGCGACGACGACGACGAGGTCAACGGCAACGACTCGGAAGATGATGGTGTGTACATATATATATCGCATTCATGAGTAGCAGATCAGGAGTATAGGGGTATCATCGTAGCGAGCCATAGGTCAAGCCATAATTCGAGTCAGTGCAGTCATCCTCATCGTTATCACACACACACACACACACACACACACACAGAGAGAGAGACACACGCATCCATCTCAAACCTAGATTCTGTCGCCTTTCAGATGAGCGCAGTGCGTTCTGTGTTAACGGTTTAGAAATCGATTTAGACGAGCTCGCGGCACTGGAGCAGCGTGTTCAGGCCAAGAAGCGTTTGCAGGAGGCGCAAGCTGCAGCTGCCAGTAACAGCAATGCGAGCACGTCCAAGCCAACTGCAGCTAATGCCGATGCCGATGCCAATGCCGAAGTAGACGAATTAGATGAATATTTGAAAGAATTGCAATTGCGAGAGTCGACGGCAGCCGCACAGCCGCCGGCACAGGCGGCCTCCGCATCCGCATCCTCCTCCTGCCCGAGCACAAATTTCGCAATTTTACTCTATTGGTTTTTAGCAATATTAAATGTGGCCAATGCTGTCAGCTATTGTAAGCATTGTGCGTCCTAACCAAAGCCTTTTACACAATTTCCCCCAACCTGTGCTTGTATTGTGCTTCCAGTTTCCGGCGACGACGACGAGGACGGCGACAGCGATGCCAGCGACGAGGAGGACAACGGCGATGTATCCCTCTCAGAGGTGCGTACTTATGCAGTACTCTAGTGTCTTTCTTTTCCTAATGCCATGTGGATTTCTCTGCAGGTCTACAACGAGGATCTGGAGGAGGACAACTCCGACTGGGAGGAGGGCGAAGGCGGCGCCGACGATGATGAGGATGAGGACTCGGATATCGATGAAGCTGATGGTGATGCTAACGAATCGGCTGCATCGGTCAATGCAAAGGATGCCGAGAAACCAGGTGAGCCCAAGCCTATATAGCCAGCTTTATGCCTCTACTGAGATTCGTTCTGGTTCTCTCCCCACACAGAAGAGTCGCAAGCCAGGGGCAAGAAGAGAAAGCATGATGGCTAAGTGCAGCAGCAACCACAACTGTATCGTCTTTGTGCGTTATAACTCTAAAGGAATACACCCAAACAACCACAACACACACACACCCACACACACAACAAGTACACACATCATATTTTGATAAAACAGAGAGAAAAAACTACAAAAAAAAAAGAAAGAAAAGAAAGAGAAGTGAAAAATAAGGGTCCCATTAGAAAACAAACATTTGTTTCGTTACATTTTAAGCTAAATATTCTAAACACACACACACACACATACACACAACAAACACACACCCAAACCGACAACAACAAAATGTAATAATCAAAAGAAATACAAAAAATCAATGATGATATTTTTAAGTCAATACTAATAACTCACAGTAATATAAACAGAGACACACACACCCCCACACACACACACACACACACACAACTATAGCAACAACACAGTAACACTATAAAATTCTATCGCATTCGCAACAACAACAACACATTGTAAAATTGCTTAGCCTTAAGTTAAAGTTTTATCAGCTAACCCGTCGCCCCCTACCCCAACACACACACACACACACACACACACCTACAAAATGATGTTAAATTTGAACAAACAGCAAAATTTGCCAATTTTCCATACGATAAAAATATTTGATGCTTCAGTTGCTGCTTATTATCCGGTTTCGTGTTGAAAACAACATATTTTTACTGCTAAGAAGAATTTTTAACTCTAACTCTTAAGTCATTCCTTTTTGAATATACACACACACACACACACACACACACATGCTACACATACACATACATTAGTTAAGCGCAATTATAATTTATACTTCCTTACGATATGAGTACACCTACACACATAGATACCCACCCACACACACACACACACACACACACACACACATGCAACAGCATTGTTACCCATATAAATTCTGTTACACCTAAGTACGTGAATATTAGATTGAACCACAGCTTGTTTCCAGTTCTTCTTTAAAAAAGCAGCATGTTTCGATTATGGCAATGAATGCGATTCCAAAATTTTCATTTATCAAGTATGCAATGCGTTTGTTCAGATACAGGCAATTGTATAAACACCGAAAGCGAAACCGAAATACATAAAATTAAATAATTTTAAAAGGCATTTGTTTTCTTTTTTGAAACCTTTGATCGAGCCAGCAGGCTTTAACAGTAACATTGGGCTTGCCGTTAACATTACGAAGTGCTTAACAGTGCGTGTAGCTACGTCATATCGATAGTGTTTTGCATGGCTATCGATAGTCTGCAGTGGCGACGGCGGCGGCGGCAAAAATATTGCCGTTAGCCAACACTGCGTGTGCGTGTGCTGCGACAGCTAGCCAATACTGCTGCAGCACTTGAACATGCGCAAAAGAGGAGGCAGGCATGGCATATGGGTGCGAGCGGGAGCGAGATATTCAGCCAACGCTGACTCCAACGTCGCGACGCTGTCGACGTCTCTTTATTTGACGTCGAATCGTCGCAGAGGCTGGCTGTGTGAAAATATACATACTAGAAAAGTGGACTGCGGACTGCGCTGCTGCTGCCTGCTGCTTGCTGCTGCATTCTTGGAACAAATTTCACTGCTGTTGGCAGCGACTGAGGAATAAAATTGAACGTCGACGTCGCGACGTTTCTGTTTCTTCCTCGCCGAAGACCCAATCAAAATAAAAACAAATAAACTATAAAGGGTGCGTGCGCGCCAATTATTTAACAACAATTAGCAAACAAAGAAAAAAACAAAGTGAGTTAACAAATTCCAAATTCGTTTCCCTCTGGCTAATTCGATCGAGTGGCCAATTTATACACAAAACACACACACACACACACAAACACGTTCGTACATGCATACATGCATATACATACGCTGCAGGCAAAGTCTAATACATTTGCGTCTCTCCCCCTCTCTCTATCTCTCTCTCCCGCTCGCAGTGCACACGCTAAGTGCATCCATCGAGATGGACAAGCTGGATGCCAACCTGGAGCAGCAGTTTGATCTCAATCTCATCGAGGCGGTCAAAATGAATCCCGTCATATACGATCGCTCGCACTACAACTACAAGCACTTTGTGCGCAAGGCGCAAACCTGGAAGCAAATCGCCGAAACGCTCGGCGTGAGCGGTAAGTAAAAAAGGAAGCTGCTCCAGCTCCAGCTGCATGCCAGGCATACCCGCCGACAAGTGAAATTGGTTTGGGTATCAGTCGCGACGGCTGACGGCGGCGACGACGACGTCGTCGCTGCAAATTGATTAAATCTGAATGTGGACTGTGAGGGGGGGCAGCAAGGAGCGGGCTAAGGCAACTGAGACGACGACGACGACGTCGTCGGCAGCGGGCGTCGGCAGCAGGCGGGCAGCAGAAGCAAGTGTACAGAAACACGACGCAAAAGTGAACGGCGACGCGACGTAGACGCGACTGACGGTTGTGAAATGACAGGAGCGCAGCAGCGCGCTGCGGGTTTTGGGCGCGCTACATTTTATTAATGCAAACAAGTTAATTATTATTAACAATTATTCGTTTAACATTTTGCCTAGTTCAACATTTTAGTAGTTAAATTCCATGGCTGAAATGCTAAAGTGTGCATAGAAAACGCCATGAATAACAATTTCAGGTGCCCCGATTTGGGCGCCGCAACTGCGCTCCTGCGACGTCGCTGTCGTCGTTGACGACGACGACGGCGGCGGCGACGACGGTGTGTTCGCGCAGTCGACATTTTTGAAGTTGCTGTACTTTTGCGTCGCAGTAGTTGTCTCTGTCGCACACACGCTGCCTACGCCAGCGTTTATTTTTATACAACTGCCACTGCTGCCGTCGCTGCTGCTGCAGCTGCCGCCGTTGCGTCGTTGCCGTTGCGGCTGGTGGTTGGTTCACTCGCACACGCACACACACACACAGAAACATGCGAACGGCAGTCGCACAAACACACACACACACAGAAACCGACCGAACAGCTTTCATTTGATTTCATGAGCAGCGTATGCACACGTATACGAGAATACCAAGAGCAGCAGCAACAACAACGTTACGTCGCACGTCCCTCTCGCACGTCTCCTGCCCTGCCTTCGACATTTTTTCAGCTATGTATGTTGTGGCTGCGCCCCCGAAACGTACGAATTTTTACTCAAAATAAATTACGCAAGCCAAATGCAGAGACTGCAGTGGAAGCCTGGAAGCTAATGCGTTGAATGCAGCACAGAGCGTTTTGAAGACTGCCACAGATTCTCTGCCGGGGTCGCTGCTGGCGTTACCAATACCAAGCGCGGGCAGAATCAACTCGTAGTCGACGTCTCGACGTCGACGGCAGCAGCGGGTGAGCGGCGCGACGCGACGCCACGCCGCTCGGAAGCTGCTGTCGCTGCTGGCGTGCCACGGATTCAGCTTCAGCAGCTCAGCTGCTGCTGCTGCTGCTTCTGCTTCTGCCAACAGCTAACGCCGTTTGTTCAAGTGTCTGTAGAGCTGTACGGGGGCGGGGTTGACGTCGTCGTCGTCGGCGACGGCGGCGGCGGCGGTTGACGTCTCGCGGTTTGTTTTGGTTTGCAATTTTGACGTATGTACATGTGTTTGGCTGACATCTAGTGTTGGCGTTGCCACCCCCCGCCGAAAAACTTGGGCGCGAAAACTGAAGCAGCAGAAATGTAAACATTGCTGTTTATTATTATTATTATTTTTAATTTTGCAGAAGAAATGTAAACATTACTATTTATTATTATTATTATTTTTAATTTCTGCAAAAATTCTAAAATTCAAATTATTTTTATTATATTACAAATGCTAAAGAAATGTAAACATTGATGTTTATTATTATTATTATTTTTTTTTAATTTCTGCAAAACTTCTAAAATTAAAATTATTATTATTATATTAAACATTACTGTTTATTATTATTATGATTATTTTTAATTTCTACAAAAATACTAAAATTGAATTATTTTCTTTTTGCTGCAGAACAAAAATGTACAAAGCGATGGAAGAGCCTGCGCGACAAGTTTGCGCGCGAGATGAAATTGTGCCAAGAATCGCGCTGGCGCTACTTCAAACAGATGCAGTTCCTCGTGGACTCGATCAGGCAATACCGCGAATCACTGCTGGGCAAGTGCGCCAATGGCCAGAACGCCAACCAGGTGGCGGATCCGACGCAACAGCAGCAGGCCCAGCAGCAGACGGTGGTCGACATATTCGCGCAGCCCTTCAACGGCAGCGCCACCACATCCGCTCAGGCACTGACACATCCGCATGGTAAGACGGGAGTAGGGAGTCACTGGCATCATGGCATGGCATGGCACTAGATCTAATCGCATTTACTTTACCGTAGAAATAACCGTCACCGGCGACGCACAACTGGCCACGGCCGTGGGCAAGGACCAGAAGCCATATTTCTATGAGCCGCCGCTGAAGCGTGAACGGGGCGAGGAGGAGCACAGTGATAACATGCTGAACACCATCAAGATATTCCAGAACAATGTCTCGCAGGCGGTCAGCGCCGAGGACCAGTCGTTCGGCATGGTCGTCACCGATATGCTCAACACGCTGGGCGTGCGGCAGAAGGCCGAGGCCAAGGTGCACATCATCAAGTATCTGACGGATATGCAGCTACTGGCGCAGCACAACAAGTACTAACTGTCGGGCCAATACCCGGAGCAGTCCGGCGGCCAGCAGCGGCAACTGTTGCAGCTGCTGCAGCTGGACACTGTGCTGGACGCTCGATGGTTACTCTGAGCAGCTACATGCAACAGCAGCAACAACTGCGAGAGAGATAAAGAGAGAGAGAGAGAGAGAGGGAGGTAGAGGGCGAGGGAGTAGTCCCGCCTGTTGCCGAACGCGCCAACTGTTCGTCTTCTAGCAACTAAGTCTTAAAAAGTCAAACTAAAGTATAGCATTAGTTATAAACAAAAGGAGAGCAGAAGAGAACACTTCACACACACACACACACTCGCACACACACACCCACACCCACACCCACACATACTTACATTATAATACTGAATTGCAATTACGAAACCAATCACAAATCGAATATATATAATTATATTGATGTATTATATATTATATATATATCTATATATATATTTGTATTTGGTTTGTAGTTCGCCTCGATCGCCCAGTTTGAGAATGTGTACAAAATGCGAATGAGTTAGGGAAACGTGGAGGAAACTGGTTCTAGAATTATATTGTGTATGTAGTTCATAGTTTGTGGGACACGCGAGTGCATCCCTCTGCTCGCCCTGCCCCCCCCCCCCCCATAATTTGTAATACAGCATATTGTATATTTTTGACTACGATTTAGTTTAAACATGCCATCGGGTTTAGTTCTGTAATTAAGTAAGTCCATTTGTAAAGCCACAAAAAACGTTATTTTAATTTTTTAAGTTCTGTTGTAATATGCTGAAAACGCTTGAAATTTAATTTGAAAGGCTTTAATTAAGTACGAACCTTTTAAACCAAACACTAACACACACACATACATACACACACAATAAACCAAGATAATATAAATATACATTGATAGCGCATATTACACAATTATACACGTATACCTTTTTCCATAGTTATTATTATTTCGGCATACCGAAACGGAAATGTTTCAAAATTCATTTTTAAACGTTCGAGCAGTCGCCACAACATTAAAGAAAACAACAAAATTGTTCAGCTCTTCGATTTAAATAAATGTTTTTGAAAATGTGCAACGGGTTCAGCTGAGGAAATATCGGCTGATAAATGGAAATCTTTAAGAAAAGAAATTTAAGAATATTGATGATATCTTGCCTTAGAGCTTTCGATTGGTTTTATTTAACTTGGGGAATTTTTTGTATCTATAAGTTGCTATAATCTAATCAGTTCTTGGCAGTTTGCATAGTTTTTCGCTTTGGATAAGGCTCAACAAGTTCTACTTTAAATGCACTCAGCTATCGATAGGCAAAACATCGATATGTTTGTGCCTACCTGATCTGGCAGCGCTGCCAGTGCCACTGTAGTAAACAAAACACAGCTGATACGCTGAGCGCTTGCTTTGCGCACATTTTTTATATAATGTCCGCGGAAAGTAAAAATGTTGAGACAAAACAGCAAAATACCAGTAAAAAGCTAGAAGATACATGGGCCGTAAGTGCTAAGTAGTTAGATATTAGTGCCATTACTAATGGCTATGCCACACAGATACGCCCCTGCCATCTGTACAAGGAAGAGTACGACGACTGCAGCAGCTTCAAGGCGCGCTTCCATCAATATTTCATACACGGCAAGGATACGGACTGCAGCCAGTGGCTGACGGACTTCAAGAACTGCGAGCGCTACGAGGAGTCCAATGGCAACGACACAGAGGCCGGCGGCGCGATAATCAAGAGCGAGGAGCAGCGGCGCATGGCGCGACTGCGGGCGCACTATGCCAACGATACGTGGACGAAGCGCAAGGCGCCGCCCGAGGAGTGGGCCAAGCCGCTGCCCGACTGGCTGCAGAAACGCAACGAGAACACATATTTGGAGGTGAAACAGCGGGAGCTGTCCGGACTGGCGGAGCCGCAGGCGGAGCAGAACACCTTCTGTGCAATCATGTGAAATTAAAGAGTTTAGCCAAGTGAAGCCTAAGGGTGCCTGTTTTTTTGTTTTTGTTTTTGGTTGTTGTGCGACAGTCTGGCAACGCTGGCGGCGCTAACAGCTGTTCGCCCATCTGGGGGTGCGTGCAGTAGTTTCTCGCTCGCCGCGGAGCACATTTCGGATGTAGATATTTTTCCAAATTAAAAAATATATAGACACACACAGAATACGGACGAAAATGCTGAAGGGCTGCACACTGAAAGCATTGGATTTTCGAATCCTGCAGCGGCTGATTGAATCAAGGTCAGCAGGTAAATGGAAATTACATAATTAGCAACGCTCTGGTCTGGGCAACCCTTGAGTTTTCGAATTTTCGAGTTCGAAGTGTAAATTCATTTGCTGTTTAGATACAGATACATACTCAAAAATGACAAAATTCTTAAAAAACTACTGATAGTCAAGCACGCCCTTTGTCGCTGCATTTGCAGGGTATCCCATGCCGCCGACGGTTACAGCAGTCAGCGATCCTACATAACGTTCAACGGCATACGCAACAAGAGTCGCTCCTACACCAAGAAGGAGATTGTAGGGTGAGTGCAGCAGGGGGGGGGGGGGGAGAGTATACTGGTACTAACCATCCCCATGCCTTGCAGCTACTCCATGCAGGACATGTACAGCGTGGTGTCGGACGTCAAGAACTACTACCGCTTCGTGCCGTACGTGAAGAAGTCGCAGGTGCACAGCGTCGACGACGACGGCGGCGGCTTCAAGGCGGACCTCATCGTCGGCTTCCCGCCGCTCAACGAGGCGTATACGTCGCGGGTGACACTGGCACCGCACACGCTGGTCAAGTCGGAGTGCCACGACGGGCGACTGTTCAGCTACCTGCTAAACGAGTGGCGCTTCAGCCCCGGCCTGAAGGACATACCCAACTCGTGCGTGCTGGACTTTAAGGTGGCGTTCAGGTTCAAGTCCCTGATCCACAGCAACATCGCCAATATATTCTTCGATCTGATATGCGATCAAATGGAGAGCGCCTTCATCGACGAGGTGCGACGTCGCAACGGCCTGCCCTCCATTCACTCGCATGTCCTCCAATCGAAGCGATCTTGACGAACGGCCCACATCCGCCCCTGGCTGGAGAGAGAGAGAGCGAGGAGTCCTTCAATGTTGTTAGCGTTCTGGCTCGACGGGAATGCTCTCGCGCATATATTCCGTTGATCCGTTTTATATATAGATATATATTTTTGTTACACAACAAATAAAACAAATTGTATATAAGTTAACACAGGGCCGTGCGTGGTAGTAGTAGTAGTAGTAAGTACACCAAATTCATTTCAAATCAAAATAGTCTGCCTTAGGTCTTTACAGTCTGGTCAACACAACATGTACATATATATAAGTATATAGATTGAACATATAGATTAATTGACAGCATCGGTGCCTGCTCGAGAGTGAAGCAATATTGTTAACATACTATGGAATGGCATCGTTTAGGTCGAGAATCATCTCGGCGTGGCCTACAACGTAACATCTGCGACTTACGCTCTAAATTCAACTCGATACTGCTTAAGCTACGTGTGGACACTCGCGATATGTCGGTGAACTGAACAGCTATAACAAATTCGGTTGCAGAGTACAGCGTACTAAGTTAAAACACAATGAAATCGGCACAAATCAATACTATATACAGCGAGAGTTAATGATATCGTCTGCTTGCTGTCTGACGGGCAGTTGGTATTCGAGTCGGAACAGCTGTTCCCACATATAAGTTTATATATATATAGTAGTACTATACGTATAGCTATTGAACTAACTACTAATCGGGTGAGTCCTAGTGCTAGAATGCTAAGCTCTCTACGTCTTACTTTATACAGGGGCGTGTAACGAACTCTCTACTTAGTAAGCGCAGTAAAAAAGTCGACTACAGTACGGTATGGTATTTGTGATATATGCATTATATATATATAGTAATACCCTTGCACATCTTTAGTATCGGTTATAGGTAAATGCTTTCTCTATGCTAGGGGTTATACTTCGATCCACATTTATATTGTCCAGTGAAAAACGCGTGCAACTACGTGAGGGAATTAAGCTATAGTCCGGGGGGGGGTTTAACAAATCGTTATAGATGCTGATCAGGCAATACAAGATAGGTACAATGCGCCCTAACACTAATACTAATACAATAACTTAGGCTGCCTAGAACAAATCGTTAAGTTAAGCACATCTGCGGACGAAACTGAAACTAAAACTCAAATCCTAACGGAAACTGCAACTCGCTCCAAGTTGCCAGTGGAACGGGACGCAACCATTTCGAATGGTTCGCGCGATTGAGAAAATATCACTTGTTGGGCCTCCTCCTCCTGCTGCTGCTGGTGCTCCTCCTGCTCCTCCTCCTCCTACTGCTGCTGTTTGCGAGCAGGCGACGTGGCTGCCACGAGGCAGCAGCCGCCACCGCCGCCAGCCGCCTTCGTTCTCAGTTGTGCTTGGCCCGCTTGCCGTACATGTAGCCCTTCCAGCGTTCCGCCGTCTGCGCTATGAGCGGATCGCTGTCGATGGTCGCCAGCAGCAGCAGCTGATTCACATGCGTCGCATGGTAGTCCCAGCGTGCCAGGTTCGGCGCCACGCCCAGGCTCAGGTGGCGCAGGTCGTAGCTGGTGCCGGAGCCGGTGTCGTACAGCAGCAGCATGCGCTTCAGCGAGTACATGCCCTGCGCGAACAGTTTGCCCGCCTCGCGGGCGATCTTGCCGGGCGCCGTGCTGTTCAGATCGTAGAGGCCCAGCAGCGAGTAGATGAAACCGTTGAGCACATACGATGCCGGCGTGGTGGGGTACTCCTCGTACCTGCAAGGGAGTACGGATTAATATGGCTGAAGGAAGCAGAGGGTATCATCATTGTGGTCAGATGATCGCAGCGGGAACCATGTCTGACCACATAAAGTATAGTACCTGGTCTCCATACGTTTATCTATTGATTTAAATACTAATAACGGACAAGCGGACAAGGCTATCAGTCTTGTCCGCATGTCCGTTTGTCCCATATAAATGCAAATTACTCCCACAATTTTAAGCCCATCTTGATGAAACTTGGCACACCTACTGCTTGCTTCGTCATACTGCAAATAAGTCAGAACGAGCCAAATCGCAACGATATATCGTATAGTTGTCATAGTCTTGTCCGCATGTCCGTTTGTCCCATATAAACGCAGATTACTTCCACAGTTTTAAGCCCATCTTAATGAAACTTGGCAGAGCTACTTCTTGCTTAATAATACTGAAATTAACTAAGAACAAGCCTGATCACAACGATATATCGTATAGCTGTCATATAACCTATCGGCTGATTTCAGTTATTTTTTAAGCTATAGCAACCAAATTTGCCACATTTGCCTCTAATAATGTTACTAGTATGGTCTCTCAATTTCATACAAATCGGTTTACTATAACATATAGCTATCATAGCAACGATCGGAAAAATATTAATTTTAGTATGAAAAAACAAAAAACTGCTTAGGTAAGGATACACCAGCTTGGTATAACTTATTAAGCCGATGTTTTTACTAGCATATTTCAAGTTCTGAAAAATCGTATAACTATATGCTATAAGCTTCATCGGAACAATAGGACAAAAATTTAGATTTGTTAAAGAATTTCAATTTAAAATCGAATATTGAGTACGAGCTGGGAAAATATAGATCTGAAAACTGATTAACTATGCCTATATAGATATATATATATATATATCGCTTGATACGCAGGTTTCCTTTCTTTTTTTTACTCTAACTCACCAGTAATACTTGTCCATAAACTGTGCCAGTACGCCGCCATCGCGCGAGTAGACGCGATACGGCTGCAGGCCCAGCGAGGCAGCCTTCAGATAGCGCACATCCCCGCCAGAGTGCCAATAGGCACGCGCCAGCACAGAGATGGCATGACCCTGGCCCATGGCCGATATCCAGCCGGGACGCAGCTCCGCGAAGCCATTGAGACTGCGCCGCACCGGATTCGTCCAGCCGCCCGTCTTGGCGTCCTGATTGTGCACGAACCACTCGGCGGCGTCGTAGAAGTGCGCCAGGTGGTCGCTCGTCGAGAGCGTTATGTTGTCGTAGAAGCCAATGCCCAGGAAGGCCACGGACAGCACCTCGAGATCGCTGCGACGCACCTTCAGGGGCGAACGCTTGTCCCCCAGCACGATGCCCTTCTGCACATCGATGTGCAGGTCGCGCGTGATGTGTCGCCATCGGTTGAGTGCGCCGCTGCCCAGGCCATAGTAGATGTTGGACTCCTGCACGCTGAGCAGCAGCTCGGCGGCGATGTAGTGCAGCGTGTAGCTGTGCCTCGTGTCCCGATTGAGCACGGTGACCATGAGGCTGCTGCTGTTCGTCACGAGCAGCAGGTCGACGCTGAGCACCAGGTCCTGGCTCTGGTTCAGCTGAATGCTGATGGCGCTCTCGTAGCCGATGGTCGTCTCGAACTGGACGATGCTGGTGTTGAACTTGTGGTGCCAGATGCGCGTCATGTTGCTCGTCTTGGGCGTCGTCCAGTCCAGCTGATTGCCGTCGCCGTCCTCCAGCACATGGACGCGCGGCGGTGACTCCGTCAGGTTCTTGCTGTAGTGCGCCAGGGCGAACTGTGCGATCTGCGTGGGGTAGAAGTAGCCGCGCTTCTCCCACTGCGTGCTCACGGGCACACCCTCCGCCGCACTGATGCACTTGACCCGATCGCGCACCTCCACGTTGTAGTTCTCGAAGTACATGAAGACGCCGCGCGGATCGTACTTGCCCTTGGGCAGGTTCACCTTGGCATTGCTGTGCATCCAGTTGAATTTGGCGGCCTCGTTGCCATTGGCATTGCTGCTGGAGGTGCTCACGGCGCCGCTGATGTCGAAGTACTGGCGCAGGAAGGAGAAGGGCACGTACACCTCGTTGGCGATCTCGTCGCGCTTGCAGTGTATGCTGTACTCCTGGTTGATGGCGCACTCGATGTCCTGCAGCGGCGCCGCCGCCACCGCCGCTGCTGCCGCCTGCTCCTGTGCGCCGGCAGAGCTGGACAGCGTTTCGCGTCGCCCCAGCTGCCGCACAAAGTCCGGCGAGAAGCTGAACGCGGCGCAGCGCATGTAGATGCCCAGCGTGATGACCATCACGGCCAGGCTGAGCAGCAGCAGCACGGCTTTCAGGTTCAGTCGCATGATGAAGAAGACCAGGGGTTCACGCTGCAAGCGATAGCGTTGAGTAGACGCAACTGAGCGCACAGATAAGCGAACGCCTTACCTTAATACTTGCTGGCTTTTCGCGCTGCTGCTGCGACGTCGACTGCGACAGCGACTGCGACTGCGGGTGATTCCTCAGCGCGTGGAGGCTGCTGTGGGCATGGCTGCCGCTGCCGCTGCCACTGCCGCTGCTGCTGGCACTGCTGCTGCTGCTGGCTTGAACGGACAGATATTCGGACATGCAGACTGTAGCCTGGTCACACTTTTGCGAGCCCTTCGATTGCCTCTAATTTATGCAGCACGCTCTAACGTCATATTCTAAATATAACACCAACACACACACACTCATACACATACACATGCACGCACGCACACTCAGGCGCGCAACGGCGCTGCTGCAGCTGAAGCCTCTGCTTGTAGTTGCTGTTGTTGTTGTTGTAGTTGCTGCATGCTGCACACTGTAACTCGCAGTCTCTTAAAACCGCTGTGAATATTATCAGACAACAGCTGGCATAATGCAGCATTAATTTCTCTAGCAGTTCAGCTGCTTTTTGCAATGGTTTTTCAGCAATTTATTAGTTTTTCATAGCACACACACACTACAACTGCAAAGGCAAACACAAACACAACTGCAGTGAGTATGAGGAAGCACGCAGCAGTACGGTTTACACAATGCCCGCATATCGCTATAACGCAGCGCAATGCGCGCTTATGCTAAAACGCGCATGACAGCAACGCATTTGCTACACTTTTGGTGCCATTTGATTTATTAAAAACTGTGTTCAATGCTTTTTGCATGCAATTTAGGAACTTTATCAAAAAAACTGCAATTACATTTCACTGCAACACCGTGTGAACATTGCGCTGCGTACCTGAGCACTTTGACAGCTGACAAGCGTTGCCACCTGGTCGCACGGGGTTGCTGCATTTTGTAAACAAATAAATTGCGGAATATTTCGTAATTAATTAATTGAACGCAGCGAAAAATCAATGGCAAGCAAAGAGCAGTCATGCATGCAGCAGCTGTAGCCACACACAGTGTGTGCAGTGGCAATGGCAGGCAGCACAATATGTTGCTCGACAGCCCTAATCAGCGATAAATCAATATAGCCGTGATTTGTTTACAAAATGTTCAAATTGTGTGTGCAGTTAATTTAAACGCTTTGCAACCAGAGAGTGGAAGCACAATGCTTGACGTGAAGGCTCAAATAAGTGCAATATGGCCGCTGTTGTTGCTGCTGCTGCTGCTGGGCTCAGCGCCCGCTCCCGCGTCCGCCTCCAACGGGGATCGCACGCAGTTCTTCCACAATTGTCGGCAGAACTGCGAGCGCACAAATTGCTCTGCTGGCAAGTATTCCCGGGCGGGGGAATCCCTCGGATTCCAGCTTCAGTTGTCAAGTGTTCATTGGAATCCTCTGCATAGCATACAATCCCTGGGGATTGTCTGCTTGCCACACAGTGCTCAGTTCCCCTGGTTCCCAGATATCCACAGAGATTACAGGGAGAGTCTCTGCATCTAACTGATATGGTTGGAGTCCTTGCATACCACACAATGTCCACATAATCCTTAGACTCCCAAAATTCACTTGATCCCTTGATCCCGTTGGTAGATACCAACTAGCTTCACTGCATCCAGCTGAAGTCGTTGACATCCTTGGATACCACAAAATCCTAGCCAGCAAGGCAACTGTGGGAATCCCTAACATATCTGGAAATCCCCCAAACTCACAAGTATCTAGTGGAATCCCCTGCATAGCATACAATCCCTGGAGATTGACTGCTTGTCACACAGTGCTCAGTTCCCTTGGATCCCAGATATCCACAGAGATTACAGGGAGAGTCTCTGCATCTAACTGATATGGTTGGAGACCCTGCACACCACACAATGCTAGGGCAATGCCCACATAAACCTTAGACTCCCCATATTCACTGGATCCCATGATCTTCTTGAGAGATCCCAAATAGCTTCAATGCATCCAGCTGAAGTCGCTGGCATCCTTGGAATCCCTGTGGTAATCCCTGCAAGCACGCATCCCTTACATCTCTGGAAATCCCACAAACACACAAGTATCCATTGGAATCCCTGTATCCCAGACAAGCTCTGGGCTTGCCTAGGCAATGCCGTGGCTATACCTGCAGCTCCCTAATCCGTAACCCATAAATTCCTGCTTCAGTCATACCAACTAAATTTGAACTTCCCGCACTGCAGATGGCCTGGAGATACAAGAGCAGGCGATCAGCTTCTATGGCCAGACGATTTTCGATCGCATCTTCGGCTGGAGCTGCGCGGACGAGTGCTCCTACGGCTGCATGTGGCGCACAGTGTTCGCCTTCCTGGAGCGTGGCTGGCCCATACCGCAGTTCTATGGCAAGTGGCCATTCCTGCGTCTCTTCGGCATGCAGGAGCCGGCCTCGGTCATATTCTCGCTGCTGAACTTCCTCATGCATCTGCGTCTGCTGCGCAAGTTCCGGCGGGAGGTGCGACCGGACAGTCCCTGCTACAAGCTGGCGCACATCTTCGGCTTGGTATGTGAGAGCGAGTGCTGAACGCGAAGCTATGCTAATCCCCCTTGCATTTGCCCCTCTGCAGACGTGCCTCAACGGCTGGGTGTGGTCCGCGATATTCCACACGCGGGACTATCCGCTGACGGAGCTGCTGGACTACGCCTTCGCGTACTCCATTGTGCTGTGCACGCTGTACTGCATGGTGATGCGCATGCTGCATCGCTACTCGCTCTTCCTGCGCGGCGTCATCACGCTGGCCTGCGTGTCGTACTACATCAACTACTTCGCCTACCTGAGCGTGGGCAACTTCAACTACGCCTTTAACATGAAGGTGAACATCGCCACGGGCGTCATCTCGGCCCTCGGCTGGTTCGTCTGGTGCCATCGGGTGCGCTATCGGCGGCCTTACTACAAGCGCATACTGCGCTTCTATGTGCTCTTCGCACTGGCCATGAGCCTGGAGCTGCTCGACTTTCCGCCCATACTCTGGATACTGGACGCGCACTCGCTGTGGCACTTGGCTACGGTGCCGCTGGTCTCGCTGTACTACGAGTGGGTGCACTGCAGCAGGCATATGCCCTCAGCACACTAAACTCTCTTTCCTTTCCTTTGCAGCTTCATGATCGAGGACTGCCAGACGCTGCGCAAGGAGAAGGTGCTCTCGGAGGCCTATCCCTATTTCAACAAGGACATTTAGGTGCAGGCAGCCTAAACCTATCGCTAGACTCGCTTTCCCGCACTCTCGCGTATTTATTGCTTATGTATATATATATATATATGATATATATAGAATTATATTTATTCTACATCTGTCCGCACTGCGATATCGTCACTGGCAGCTTGGGCTTGTTGTTCGGCCCCGTCGGCACGTTCTCGATCTTGCGCATGATCAGCAGGCCGTCGAGCACGCGGCCGAAGACCACATGTTTGCCGTCGAGGAAGTTGCACTTGGCGCACGTGATGAAGAACTGGCAGCCGTTGGTGTCCCTGCCGCTGTTGGCCATGGCCAGCAGGCCGGGCGAGTCGTGCTTGAGCGTGAAGTTCTCGTCGCTGAACGTGTTGCCGTAGATGCTAGTGACGCCGGTGCCGTCGCCCTGCACAAAGTCGCCGCCTTGGATCATGAAGTCCTTGATCACTCTGTGGAAGCTGGCGCCCTTGTAGCCAATGGGCACGCCGTCGGGCCGGTACTCGCCCGTGCAGAATTGCCGGAAATTCTCCGCCGTTCTGGGCACAGTGTCCGCAAACAGTTCGAATATCATGCGCCCGATTTCCTGCAGAAAAATAAAATATGTTACAATGCAGGGTTCAAGTTCGGCTAGCGGAATCACTGCGGCTGCTGCTGCTGCTGCTGACTTACCGTTGTGCCGACGGCTATGTCCAGAAATACAACGGGGTTGTTGGAGCTGCGCAATTGCGATTGTATTTGATTCCAGTTGGGCATATTTATATATTTAAATATATAATTAAATGCAAACGTTTAACCAATAAAAGGCGCCGGCTGCGAGGTTTGTTTACGTTTTGCAACGATACATTTAACAGTGCAGTCGTGCGAGTGTTATCGATGGCTTGGCAGCTGGCCGGCTATCGCAAGTATCGTACAGCTTGCTAGTGGTGGCACATTAGGCAAATAGATGGTTTGAAGTTATTAATAATTAATATATTATTTATACAATATTAAAAGCGTTATAAATAATATTTAATTTTATTATAAATTATTTAAAACACTTTTATTTTTGTTGCCTGTAAGTACCTAAATTAAACTGCTATGAGTTATATGTAGTAAAAATTATCGATAGCACAAGCCAGTCATATCGATATGGCCAGCAACTTTTTTCCCAGCGCTATGCAGTCAAACATGTGCGGTGGCATCTGATCGATGCAGCATTTGTTTTGTTTTGTTTTTATTAAATTTGCCGATTGTAAAGTGTGTGAATAAAAAGTAAATCAAATTGTTGTAGTTCCGTTAAGTGAGCGACTTAATTCAATTATATTGCAAGACCAAATCAAATTGTCCAACTTGGTGAGTTGTTTGGATATGATGCCAATGTTGTGATTATCCCAGTTGTGGGTTCAGGGGGGGGAGGGGAATCCTCTTTTTCGAGTGTACGAGGGTCGTTCAATAAGTCCTTAGAAAACCCGAGTGAAGAAATCCGAAATCCTATTCTTTGGACGGGATAAAAATGTTGGAAAAACGATTGGCAGTGTTTTTATATTTATTATTATTATTTATTTTTTCTAAAGACATATTGAACGACCCACGTATTTTAATTTGTTTGCATACGCGCAGTGAATTTTAATTGATTTAATTTATTAGTTGCTAATGTTTGCGCTGCTAATCAAGCGAGACTCCAAGCTCTCGCCCTGCTGTTGGCAGCTTGTGGGAGAAGCTCTCCCAGCCGCGATCTCTAGCCAGGCCCAGACCCAAGCGAGTATCAAAATCCGTAGTCGTTTGTTTGTATATATATTTAAAAAATGTGCATATCAAATGCTGGATAAATGTTTATGTTTATAAATAAGTGCTTGTGTCCATGAGCTTTAACTAAACGTACGATGAGCTGGTAGGAACCCGACAATAAATTAAATACAAATTCAGCGGCGCAACTTAAAAACTACGAATCGTGTGAGGCCTCATTTCAGCTCGTTCTCCAAACAACAACAAATACAAATTATACTGTACTGTAGGTGTACGAAAAATCAGGTAATACTATCTACAATCCGGCGCTTGAGGCCCGCCTCAATTGCTCGCCTCGTCCGTGTCCACGTCCGAGATGTCCTTCAGCTTGTTGCTGCTGTTGTTGTTGTTGCTGTTGCCGCTGCCATTGCTCTCGGCCGCCAGCTCGAAGTTCTGCTGTATGGTCTTGGGATCGACGACCAGTATGGGCGTGCAGCCGTCCATGAGGTGCTCGCTCTGGTTCTGGAACTGCTCGCGCGATATGCTGCGGGTGAAGGAGAAGCGCAGGGACTTGGTACGCGTGAGCTTCTTCTTGATCGGCGGCTTGCCGGCCACCAGCGGTATGGGCTCCGAGCTGGTGCGATCCGTTTCGGGCGTAGCCGGCGCCGAGCTGATCTCCAGCTGGCAATCGCGCAGTATCTCCTCGGCGAAGCACTTGATCTGTGCCCACGCGTCCAGTATGTCCTTCTCGGTGGCGTGCTCGTACGTCACACAGAAGCGTATCACATAGCGATCATTGAACTTGGCCGGCGTCATGTGCATCTTGCCGGAGTGATTGATCTGTGCCAGCAGCAGATGATTGGGCTCGTCGCCAGTGCTGCAAGTGGCATATAGAGAGGAGTTATAGTAGGAGTTGTGGATTTAATTCCTGGTCAAGCCATCACTTACCGCATGCGGAAGCACACCAGGCCGAGATGCACATCGTTGCGCACCTCGAAGCGCTCGTCCTTGCGCACGAGCATCTCGAACTTCTTGGCCAGCGCCATGTGATTGCGTATGTACTCCTGCAGGCCCTTCACGCCGTACGTGCGGAAGACGAACCAGAGCTTGAGGGCGCGGAAGCGGCGACTCAGCGGTATGCCGTAGTGCCTGTAGTCGACGCCGTTGTTGTGCTCGTGCCGCAGGTACAGCGGATTCACGTTGAGCGCACTCTTCAGGGTCATCACGTCGCGCACCCACAGCGCGGACGCATCGAAGTTGGTCAGCAGCAGTTTGTTGGGATTCGTGTTGAAGGAGTCGGCGTACTCCAGGCCCGCGGAGAAGACACGCATTTCGGGCAGAATGAACGAGTTGCCGGCATAGGCGCCATCCACGTGCAGCCAAATGCTCGGCACCTCGCGGCACACCTTGCCAATGGCGGAGATGTCGTCGAAGGCGCAGCCACCGGTGGTGCCCACCGTCGCGACCACAAAGAAGGGCGTCAGTCCGGCGTTCACATCGTTCTGTATGGCCTGCTGCAGCAGATCGACGCGCATGCGTCCATGCTCGTCGGCGTCGATGATGCGCAGCTTGACCAGCGCCATCTTCGTGGCCTTCTCGATGCTGGAGTGTGCCTCGCGACTCGCGTACGCAATCAGATTGGGCAGAAAGACGCTGTCGTGCACAGTGGTCTGGCCCTTCAGTTCGCTGATGGCGCGCGCACGTGCCGTGATCAGCGAGACGAGGGCACACTCGGAGGCAGAGCCCTGCAGGGCACCGCCGCCAGTGCTGCCGGGTGCGTCCGAAATGAAAGCCTTGGGCAGACCCAACGCCTTGGCATACCAGTTCATCACAATGGTCTCCAGCTCCGCGGCAGCCGGACAACTGGCCCAGCTGAAGCCAATCGAACCGATGGCACTGCTCAGCATGTCGCCCAGCACGGAGGGGAACGAGTTGCCCGAGGGGAAGTAGGCAAAAAATTTCGGATGATTCCAGTGCACCACGCCGGGCATAATCTTCTGCTCGAAGTCCTCGAGCACATCTTTGAACGGCTCGGGCGATTGCGGAGCGTCGGCTGCGAAGTAAACAATGCGATGAGTATGGAATCTCTGGCTAATCGGAGCTATATTTATATGTGCATATATCTTTTAGCAGCCATAAACTTGCTGATCCAGCGCACATCAATATTTATCGCGAGCTTGTTATTTTTGGCAGAAGACGAACACACACACACACGCACACACAGGCACACACATCTCAATCTTTATCTACTTTAGCCTACCTGGCAGAGCAATAATTAATTGATTTGTTTAGTCGAACTACACAGAGTGAGAGAGCGGGTGGCAGGGGGGCTGGGGGCTGGCTAGAGATATGTTGTGGTATTCGTCAGACGTAAATATTTAGCTTAACTAACTGCGCGCGTTTCGCCTGAAATTCGCTCGGAAATCTCATGACCCAACAACTTCGTGCCCCAAATTGAGCCCACGCCACGGGCGCAGAGTGCGGATCGAAATACAAAAAAAGAAAAAAAAACCAAAAAAAAAATTGAAAAGAAATAAGAAAATAAATACTGTACTCACGGTTACTATGTGGGCTTATTCGAATACGTATTTGCCTTGTTTGCACACAGCGAAAACAATTAGTCAACATGAATCCACAAGTTTCTGAAGAGCCTGCTGAGTGCTCGTTCAAAATTTCTGTTTTCACGTACTTGTATAATTTTTATATACCCACTACCCCCTGCCCAAGACTTTGTGTGCATAGCGACTATACTAGATGGTGTTTTTTTTTTTGTTTTCTTTTTTTTTTTGCGCCTTTCAACTGCTAATTTGCTTAGAAGCCTTTAACTAATTGCTGTTTACAGTTCATCTTGGGCGTTAAATTCAAATGATCGCGCGATCGATTAACAAAAATAGTTTTTCATAAACAAAAAAAAATAATTTTGCAATTTTTGTTGAATTTTTCCAAAATAGAGCAACTATTTTTGAATGAAATGCGTATGTTCATTCAGCAAATTTGCATATGATTTGCTATATATCTGCACAGATTTCTGTTACTATTCGCTTACCGGGCAGTAGCTTTTTCAAATATCCAGGATTCAGCGTGGGCGCCACATCGCGCTCCTCGATATTGCTGCCATATTCACATATATAGTCGATCACCTCCTTGCCGTACTTGCGAAACTCTTCGACGTTCATTTTGCTGTCTCTTTTTGTGTGTTGTTTATCACTTGATTTAACAGTTTGTATGGATTACTTATTAACAAGTATTAACAATTTATTGTACACCTCTTAATTTACACGGGCACTTTAATCCGTTCTCTCGTTATCCTCGCTTGCTCGTCTTCGTATCACGTTGTGCTCGTTGCAGCTTCCTTTGCGCGAATGTCTCGCACTCTGCCACTGCATTCGCTTTTATACGCGCGCTCTCCGGCGCGAGCTCTGCGCGCACTATGATGTCTCTCTGCGTCTCCCTCCATCTCGCTCCATCTCACTCACTCTCTCTCGCTCTCTCGAGCTTGTCTAGCATTCGCACCTGTGTAATTGTGCTGTTGCGAGTGTCTTTGGAGCGGTTTGGCGTCATCTCGTTGGGATCTCTGGGAAACCCGCGTCGATTCGCCCGAAGCTTCAGTTCAGTTCACTTCGTGCCTTTTGTGTGGGTCGTTTGGGTTGGGGTTCGGGTCTGGTTAAGTAAAAATCCCTCACGGAAAGCGCTTGTTTTTTGCTCATACGCCATAATTATATGGTTCGAATCGGATGTGAAGTTTTTCGTGCTGTGATTTGGAACTGATTAAGTCTTTATTAATAGCACATTACACGTGATTGCGAATTAATTGCACGAATTAGTTGTCTATATATGGTAGTTATATAGCTGCTGAATATTAGGCTTGAGTACTTGCAAGTTGTGTATGGTAGTTGGGAAAGTCTGGAAAGCTCATGCTGCTGCTGCTTTCCATATGATTCAGTTCGTTCATTGGCCTAGACCTAGGAAAATTGAAAGTACCTGCGGGGTCTGCGATTAGTAATCAGTGTAGGTTGCAATTAAATGTATTTCAGAGAATAAACATATAACTGATCTATAACTTGATCCACATATTTCTTCATGATTCAGAGCGATTGTTGGCGCAGGTCTGGGAAAATTGCAAGCATTTTGCTTCATGATTCATTGCATTTGTTGGCCTAGGCTTGGGAAAATTTGGTAATACGATATGTAAAACTAGTACAGATAGAATGGTATCGATTGCAAAGCAAACATTGTATATTATATCATTATAGAATTATATCATTTTTATTTTATTTACTTTGTATATTATATCATTATAGAATTATATCATTTTTATTTTATTTACCACGATCATTTGTCATGAAAGCGTTAAATGAGTTTTCAATTTGCGTTTCTGAAATAATCTTCATTATTTCGTAATTCTAAAATGCATATTTAATCGATTCTTTTTTTTTTTAATATTTCACTTAATCTGTACGATGAAATTTCAATCAGTTCTGCAGTCTAATGATATCTTAATCGAGCTGGAATGACGATTTCTCTAATTGATTCTGAACAATTATAATCGATAAATCCTCCAGTTTGGTTTAAACCGGTTCGGTCTCCCGATTTAACCTCTTTTTTTTTGTGGGTTTTTAGGGGAATTTTTTTGTCGGGATGGCGCGAGTTTCCAACTATCAGAGAGTGTGCAGGTAATGAACGGAAAGTGCCTAACAGAGACTGAGATTTGGAGACTGATTTGGAGGGGAATTACTTTTTGGCACATGGCTCAGTTGTGGCAAGTAATTGTGTAAATAGGAACTGTTGGTACAACGTATTAACGGGGTGTTACGGATAACAGCTGCCGCAACGCGTCAGATGATGAATCCGTACAGAGTGCGGAGTGTATGGCAAGTGCGAAGTGACGTAGTTGCCAATTGAAGGGATTCTCCGGAAGGGAGCATCGAGCGGTTCGCTTAGGTAAATTTCAATATTGCAGAATACATCATGTTCGCTTCGGCAATCAAGTGGGTGTGTCCGCATGAACGAGTGCGAATATATTAAATCTGAATGAATGCGAGTGCTTTGTTTTGCTCTTTGGTGCCAAAGGGGGCGAGTGTGTTAATTGGCTTAGTGGCTGCGATAAGTGCTTACATAATCGCTGCTAAGCGTGTTCCACAGTTCAGTAGGGTAGGCAGGCGGCAGGTTCAGCTTCAGCTACAACTACAGTTCCAGCTCCTCCCGCCTTCGGTTAATGCATAATTAATCAAGCAAGAGATTTGGAACTGGACAAAGTCTGCTAACGGCTTGAGTTTGAGCTTGAGCTTGCCCTGGCGGTGATTCATGCGCGCACGCGCGCCACATGGCGGTCTTTGAGCGAGGGCCGCCAGAGACGTTGACTGAGCATGACTTGACTATGTATGTGTCTGCTTTGTCGGCGCTTCGCCGCTTTTTGGCCCGCAACTTTCATTCACAAGCGGAGGCAGCGCGCGAATGACGTCGTTTATCTAAATATAAACCTCGTATTCAGTTTACGCGGTCACACTTCACACCGTTCGTGAGGGTCCATCCGCCTTCCACGTGGGGCCTGGCACCGGTTCAGGCGCAGCCCATTAATTATAGGATTTTATTTATCCATCTCTAGTTGGCACTGGCAAGCACCAAAGCATCGCAATACACAAATACCGAACTATTCAAATCGCAAACGAGCTCAGGTCTTGATGCGTCTCTGCGTCTTGATCTTCAGCTTCGTCTTGATCTTCATTTTGCATTTTGCCTTCGTCATTGTCGAATCGCTTGACAACAATATTGAGCGACGCCTCTTTAATATTCCTATGGATTTGCCAATTCATACGTTTGGTATTTCTATTATTATTATCGTGTGGCATCGTGCAAAATGTGACGATTCTTCTGCCATCGACTGTCGAAATTTGATATATTTAGAGCTGATACGGTAGCTCTTAAAAATTTTATACGCTTGTTAATTGGAAACTTTACGGAGCTTTGCGTCTGAGTTTCTTTCTTTTTTTCTTACTTCTTTTTCTTTTTTCTTTGTGTTCGGTGTTGGCGGATTTCATGATTTGCCGAAAGTCGTGAGATAATTAAGTCAACTCGAGGGTTCGGTTCACTGGAATCGTTTGGGCCAAGTGTTGCGAGCGAGTTTTTATGGATCACATACATAGTTTGTCTCTGGTTTTTATGGGAGTTTAAATAGTCGGCATGGTCTGTATTTTAAAGAGGGTTTAAGTGAGTGATCTTGAGTGATCTCTAGTCTTGGCAAGGTCTAGAAACTATGAATTTAATGTTCTAGATCGAGTTGGATTTCCAAAGCAAACGTTCAGATTTTAAACTCAGTAGGAATATGTTAGTATTTGAGTCAAGTGAATGAGTTTTTGAGATATTTTCAATCAAATCGCTTTGGCCGCGATGCGTGCGCTTCTTTGGTGATATTCCCATTCCACCGAGTTCCACTCATAGCTAACAATCGCTTACCACAGGTGCATTCTGTTTGGTTGCTTCTTGGAGCCGTGTCTGCAGACAAGAATCAAAAGAATACCCTTGGATAAGTTGGGTCTGCAAAACAATTACAATGATATCGTGCGGGATTTGATCAAGAACTGGGAATCCCCGATCGTGTATCTCCGCCAGTTGGGCTACCTGCCAAACGACTATGAGGACACCTCGAAAATCAAGCCTAATCTGGATGCGCTGATCAGTCGCATGGAGCGTGACGATCAGAGGGAATCGCTGAGGCACGATCAAGTCGAGATAGATAAATCCAAGCCGCAACTCTCTGGCACTGCAGAGCAGAACAAGCCGGAGAAGCGACAGAGCGCACTAAAAGCTGAGCACGCGGAGAGAGCAGAGCGCCAGCAGCGTCAGGCAAGCAAACTCGACCTGGGCACCAGCTATCCCAAAGTGGATCAGCTGCTGGGCCTGAAGCACCAGGCACAGCGTTTCATTTCGAATGCCAAAGTGCTGGAAATGCAGGAGCAGCAGCAGCAGGAGCTGCAGCAGGAAGCAGGCGATGTGTCCCTACTCTTCCCGCTGCTGTCCAAGAAGACGCCGGAAGTGCCACAACCGCTTGCAACGGCGGACAAATCCGATCAGTTTCTGCAGGAGCTGGTGGCACGAACATGTCCGAAACAAGTGGCCGAACCCGAAGTCACCTTAACCGTTGCTGAGCCACCGGCGGCACTGCCGGCCAAGGAGGCCATGGACAATGTCCATTCGCTGGTGAAGGCACCGGGCGTGCTGCAGCTGCTGCGGGACAATGCGTTCAAGGCGCTGCAATCGCCTGGGCAACAGGGTGCCGGGAATGCCAACTCGTTGAGTATGTATGTATAGCCAATTACCGATCACCGTTGCTAAACCTGCTACTCATCTATCCGATGTTAGTCTCAAGAATTCGGCGTCAGCTGCGAGCACGCTCGAAGCACCCAAATACCTAAAGTGGAACATCAGCGATCGCAAGCTCAATCAGGTCTCGTCCTACGAGAAGGATGCCTATGTCGATAAGCTCGTGCGCATATTCGCCAATAAGCTGGAGTGGAAAGTGAAAACTGCCTGAGATTTTAGTCAATTATGATAATACTAACCTTCTATATATTTTATATATGTATTTCAATTGCAAAGTTTAGTAAACTGCGTTAAGGTATTCACCGTGACTCGTGACTCGTGATTCATCATCGCATTGCATTCGTATGGTTCTCACGACGTCATGGTATTGGCATCATCACGAATTATGATTTGTTTACATAGCGTGGGGCGCCGCTATCACAACAGAAGTACTAGGTCGACGGCTAGTCTATATGTTTACGCTATGGTCTTCTGTTCTTGGCCGTAATTGTGGCCAGTTCGGAAATAACACAATGCCTCAGAGTCAAAGTAAAGGAAGCCGTAAATCCATCACATTAGATAATCACGGTGAATCTTTTTTTGTGCGAATTTGTCGTCATCTTTGCTTCTATAATTATCAAACTACTGTGCGGGGGGGGGGGGGGGGGGCACAAGATACATTGTTGGGTGTGATCAGTTTGCTGTCCACAAGACTGCTGGGTACTTAAAACGTAACACATTTAGAGCTTAGGTGTAGAAATAATTTTTTTATTATTGTTATATTACCCGATCAAGCGAATGAAACCCCCTTCGAACGGTGCATAATACGCTATTTATTCGGTAGGCTTCATAAATATAAGATTATTGAGCAACATAATTTACAGAAGACAGAGATATTTATAGTTATGGTAGTTTCGCTAGGTATTTGTGGGGAGAGATCGCATTATTGTAAATTGGTCTAGAGTTCAACTAGGCGGCGCCGCAGTTACGTATGCAGCGCGCTTCAAATAGTTTAAGATTATTATTGGTCCAGTGGGATGCTTCAATGATGATTATCCCGAGAGGAGGAGGCCTTTCGCAGCACCATTGGAGACTTGCGTGGCGACTGCTGCTGCTGTTGTTGTTGTTGTTGCAAGTGTTGCTGTTGTTGCTGGAAAAGCTGTTGCTGCTGCTGTGCGACATTCACAAAGCCCATCTCGTTCTCCGGCGAAGGCGAGGAGCCGGCACCGGAATTGCGACGTGAATTCGAAGGTCTCACATTGGTGTCCAAATGACGGAAACTGTGCAAAAAAAAATGGCAGAGATATTGTTGAAAAATTATTGATATATGGTAATATTGTAGAGAAAATCAAAGAGAAATTCTTAAATTTCTCTCCACTCACCGCAACGAACAGTTGCTGCCTTTGTCCTCGTTGTTGCTGTTGAAGAGAAACGCGAGCGGCCACGAGATCCACGAGTTGTGATCGACGGAGCTCTGTGTGCGTATGATCGGCGCACTGCCGCGACTCACGACGGGCGAGGGCAGCTCCATCGATAGCTTTGGTGTGCCAGCCTTGTTGATGGCCGGATTGTAGATCTTCGGATCGCTGACCATGCGCACGAAGAACGAACGCTTCTGCGCCAGAGTATCTTGTTTCTTGCGATTGATTATCTCGGTGATCTCGTCGTGCTGCTCCTTCTCCAGCAGCTCGTTGGCAAAGTCCACAATGGTGTCCCACGCATAGTCGATGTCCTCGGCCGTGGCATTCTGAGCCACCGGACAGAAGCGTATGATGTAGCGCTCATTCACGCTGGCCGGCACCATGTGCAGCTTGCCGGACTCGTTGATGGCGCTCAGCAGCTTCTCGTTCAGCTTGTCGCCGCCCTTGAGGCGAAAGCACACCAGTCCGAGCTGCAGCGGCAAACAGCACCACAACAAATATGTATGTAGATCCAGTCAGGGAGATATCAAGAGTCAAGCACACAATTCAATTCACATCAAGTTGAGCGACAGTGCGTATACGCAACGCGGCCGCGCTATTACGTGATTTGTGTAGCGAAGTGGTCGGAAGAGGAGGCAAACAAGACGCCAGACGAAAACAAAGAAGCAAAACACCAAACAAAAAAAAAAGGCCAATTGAATTGAATTCTGCCCTTCCCCCCTCGAGCAGCAGCTGTCAATTCCGGTGCGTCATTCCGCTCAATTTCGTATGCCAATTATGCCAAAACACTTCGTTTACCAGATTTTTGCAGCAGCAGCAGAGCAGCGGCAGCGCATTTTTGGCATGCGATTCCGCACGTTCGCCTCGGCGGCAGTTCGGTCGCAGTGGGTGTGAAATAGTCACAAAAATAGTTTGAATTTGTTTGAGGGAATAGTTTTGCTTGCGCTGCAAGTCCAAGACAAATTTCATAATTTGATTTGGAATTTAGTTAAGTCAAAGTCAATGCTACCACCAGTCGCCATTTGCGTCAGCCAAAACAATTTCCCAAATGCTTTGATAAATGTTAAACAAGCCCAACAATGGGCCAACCATACACACGCCCACACCGGACCATACACCGCACCGCACAGTGGGCCATAAAACCGAACGCAAAACTTGTTGTGTATACAGAAATAGAAAAAGTGCTTTGAACTCGTCGCGTGATTGATTACTGTGAGCGCATTAACTGTAACTCACCTTGACTTGATTACAAATCTCGAAGCGTTTATCTTGGAGCACCAGCTCCTCGAATCGCTTGGCCAGCTTGATATGGTGACGTATGTAATGCTGTAGTCCGGATATTCCGTAGGAGCGCAGCACGAACCTGGGGGAATGTACCAAGTGAATTACCATACGAAACGAGTTCCCGTTTCCAAAATGCCTGCTAGGAGACTTTGTGAAAATATTGGCAATAAATTCATGTGGAACTATGAGAATTTCGATTATAATTCAAAACAAAACAAAAATGATTTCACGGCCCATTAAAATCAGCGATAGATGTGAATGACAAGGGAAGAGTCTCAATTAATTAGCATAATTATCTGTTGAGAAAGCTCAGAAGATCATAGGAAAATTTGGGCTCTTACGAATGTTAGTATTACAAAGAGACGAATGATGGTTTCGCCAATTAAGTTATTATTTAAATGGAATAATAATGTGTATTAATTTGATTTGTTTGCTAAATTAATAATGGGAAATGCCAAATGCGAAATTTGCTGCCTTGACGAAAGTCTAATGACTGGGAATATCCGATTCCAAAGTATTTTTTATAGTATATAGAATCATTAAAATTATAAGATATGCATATTTGAGTTATGTCTCAAAAAACTGAAGATCAGCTTCAACTTCTGCAAGATTTGAAGACTTGTTCCCTAGAAACTCTCTTACTTTTGATACCTCGAAGCTTAACTTATATTACGCATTCTGGAACAGGCATGCCTAATTTACTGGCGCTACCTTCCAAAATTGTGTTGGATTCGAGGTGTGTCTGCCATGCGTTGGATTCGTTTCTACTCGTTTTTCTACTTTGTTTTTACAACTAAATCGCATGCAAATAATAAAGACAAATGCTTCAAGTTAAGTGTACTCGATGTTGGACCAAAAAAATACATACATATACATGTGTATGTATTGTGTAGATGTTTACACATGTTTTTGACAATAGTCAACAAAGTGATTCGCGCTTGACGCTTAAGGGTTTTGGCTTGAGTCTTGAGTCTTGGCTCGAGTCTCGAGCGGGCGCTACATACCACAGTTTCAATGAACGAAAACGTCGACTGAGTGGAACTCCCCAATGACGATAGTCGATGGCCGCGTCCGAGTAGCCGTGCTTGAGATACAGCGGATCCACGACGAGCGCTGATGTCAGACGGATGCGATCGCGCACCCAGAGGGTCGAGCAGTCGAAATTGGTCAGTAGCCATTTGTTGGGATTGGTGTTGAATGAGTCAGCATATTCGATGCCCTGTTTGTGAATTGATTAGCATACTCTGCCCGCTGTGTGAGGAGATCTTGCTGCAGATCAAAGTCCATACCTTGAGCAGAGGCTTCAGCTCGGGACAGATGAAGCTATTGCCGGCATACGCAGCATCGACGTGCAGCCAAACGCACGGGAACTTCTTCAGCTCGTTGCCGATTTCGGGTAGATTATCGAATGCACAGGATCCCGTGGTGCCCAGCGTGGTGGACACAAAGAACGGCACCAGACCCTGCAGCTCATCCTCCTCCATGGCCTCGCCAATGGTCTGGCCGCGCAGACTGGCATTCTCGTCAGGCTCCAGAATGCGCAGCTTGACGAAGCAAATCATCGCGGCCTTCTCCACGCAGCTGTGCGCCTCCTTGGAGCAGTAGGCCATCAGCTTGGACAGCAGGTGGCCCTCCTCGACGAACGGATGCTGCGCCTTCAGGCGTTTCAGCGCCTGAGCACGTGCCGCCAACATGGTGACCAGCACGCACTCCGACGCGGAGGTCTGCACCATTTTCGTATATTAACCACAAATTGAGTACATGATGCGAGCAGCTGTAGCTCTGCTCTTACCTGAATCACACCGCCGCCTGTGCTGCCCTCCTTGAGGGCGAGAAAGTGATCCGGCAAGCCGATGGCCTTGCCCAGCCAGTCCAGCACAATGGTCTCCAGTTCGGTGCACGCGGGACTCGCTGCCCACGAGAAGCCAATGCAGCCGATGCCATCGCCCAGCATGTCGCCCAGTATGGAGGGAAATGAGTTTCCCGCCGGGAAATATGCATGGAATCTCGGATGCTGCCAGTGCGTAACGCCTGGCATAATTTTATCCTCCACATCGAGCATTATCTGATCCCAATCCTCGGGCTCCTGCGGTGCTTCCGCTAGCAGGATTAGGGGAAAAAACGAGGGTCTTAAGTGAATACCAACTAACTATATAAATTATAAATATTTGCTAAAATTAAATCTACATTTTAGAACTCCGAAAGATATGCTATAGTTTTTGCTGCGTAGAATATCAAATCGAGAACAGTTTAATTTTTCCGAACTTTTGTCAAAGTATTTCCAAGAAGACATTAAAAATACAGTGAGTACTTCTAGCAAAATATTTCAACTAAAAATACTTGCTGCTATCATCAAATTTTCCCGAATTTGTTCCGAAAATAATGCTAAACAACAATTGAAAATATATATGCAAACTTTATTTTTGGCTTTGAGCAGAT
The DNA here is from genome assembly GCA_035046045.1 of Zaprionus bogoriensis. Lineage (NCBI taxonomy): Eukaryota > Metazoa > Arthropoda > Insecta > Diptera > Drosophilidae > Zaprionus > Zaprionus bogoriensis. The sequence continues at coordinate 2,063,632 of JAWNOI010000066.1, read as the reverse complement.
ATATATATATATATATATATATATTTTTTATATGGATACGCCCCCAGCTAGTGCTGCCACTTACATGGTAACAGATGCCTCAGATAGCCCGGCTCCACGCTGGGCGTAACACGGCGCTCGCCCAAGGTTTCCAGATAATTGCAAATATATTCGACCATTTCCATGCCGCGTTTTCGAAACTCGGTGCTATCCATCGCTGTGATCTCTGCTCGCTTTTTATGGCCAAATTGTAGTATATTTATTTAAGTTTCTCAGCGTTGTTTTTATTTTTTTTTTTTTTTGCTTTTCGTATGTTTTTGAATGAATCAACTTGTCTTCGGCAGGGGTAGGGAGCCAGAAAATATATAGAAAGTTATAGATTAGCAGCTAATTTATTTTGTTTTTCATTTGCAGCAAATCGGTCTTTCTATAGTTTATTTTGTGTTTTATTGCTGGAAAAACTTTGCGAAACCGAACAATCACTACGATCGTAAAAGTATATAAATTCCTTATATAAATTCTACACTTGTGCACTTTTTTGGTTATTCTAGTTTTTCAGTTCAGCGAGAATTTTGTTTGTTTTCCGAAACGATTTCGTGGCGATTTCTTTATTGCCTCGTTAACTGCTGCTGTCACTGTTGTAACTGTTAATAGTTAACACTGCAGTTGGCACTTACTTTCCAGTCAGCTGAAGGTCGCAACACGCTTGCTGTGAACCGTTGGCCACGGCTTGCAAACCTCAAATGATCCTGGCTCTGCGGTTTGGCCAGGAGCTAAGCTCGGTTGCCCTCGCTTCCTTGGCATGTCTAATGAATGCATACTTCAGCAGACATAATGGCGAGCAGGCGGAGGAAGGGGGCGTGCTCGGGCTCGGGCGTGACTCGCTGCTAGCGGTTGCGGGGCTATTGAGGGTAGAGTGCAAATAAATGAAATATTTGCGACGCACAGTGGGGCGAAGAACACATAAAAAATGAAAAGTTAAATTTTGTAAATATTTGCAAGCCACTGTAAGTAGTTTAAAAATCTTCATTACTAAATATAACTTTATAAAATATTAATTTTAAACTAAAAACAATAAAATAAAGCAGAACTCAGCATATTTACCTTAAAAATGACGCCTCACTTTGCGCTCTCTTTCTCTTTCTAACTGCCCTCGCCCCTCCTCTTTCGGCTGTGCGTGTGCTGGTAAATATGTGAGTGTGCGTGAAGATATGCAACAGCTCGGCAGAGCGTTAAAGACTCCCAGTTCGAGTGCTGCCCCAGTGGGGATTACGTATACGCAAATTGAATCGAGGCAAATGTTCTACAAATTCAGAGGACGTTTGCTCTCGCTTTGAAGTAATTTGCGTGTAATCCGTTTAACCAAATTTATATAATGTTAATTTAAAGTACGTGTTTTTTTTATTATCACCAGACAAGTCCAAGAAGTCACACACTCCCACACACACACACACACAGGCGTGCCACGCACACTCCCTGAAGCTGGCATGTTGTCCTGCTTCTGCTTTTATGCCACACTCGTCTTATTAATAACTTCCGCAGCAAATAGAATTACACTGCACAACAAAGTTGCGACTGCCTAAAAGATATATACAAAATATTTATGAATACATGCTGTGGGAATTATATATGCATTTTATGCAACTTTTCTCTGCTTTTAGAAATAACTGAATATATAAACTCTTTATTTCTGGTAATTGTTGAGAAGGTTTTTTATTGTATACGAGATTTGGCCTACCCTATATATAAAACAAATCCCAAAATAATCATACGTGAGCACTAAAACTCCCTCTAAAAACACGAGTAGGTAGTATGATTACAGCATAATGATGCTAATGATACCCATAAAGTTGAGATAACTCAATTGTATGCTTGTATCTCCCCAATTAGATCTCTGTAATTATAGCTCGCTCAACCTGCGCTGCTCTCTGTAATGAATTGAGCACATATAATTAAAATGCCAAGTTTTTTTTTTCAGCGAACCTGTTGCGCTGTGTCGCTGTAAGCGAAACGTACTTGATAAGAATGGCGACGATGCCAGAGAGATAATCATGATGTTCCCTTTGGCGATGACGACGATGACGTGCTCAGTGAGAAAGCACAGAGCGCAGAGCAGTCCCAGCAGCAGCGCCTGTCATTTGGCATTTTGAAGACATTCCTCATAACATTCCAAAACAACACCCCCTCCCCCCTAACACACACACACATACTCGCTTCCACTTCCCTCTGCTGCCCTGTTGAATCTTTTTCTATTTCTGCTGCATTGGATCTTGGAATTGTCTGCGTTTTCCGCTTTCTATGGGACACAAGATGATTGTGTGTATTGCTTGTGTGGGTTGGCTGTCGGTGTGTATGTGTATGAGGGGTGTGTGCGACTGGGTCATGGCATGTTCCACCCACGGGCGAAAAGTTCATTAATAAACTTTCGCTGCTGCTGTCGAATTCAGCGTCAGCATCAGCATCAGCATCGGCGTCCTATATATCTGCATTCACAGACCCCTCCGCTCCTCCCGCTAGACAACTAAACGTTGTTGTTAGCTTCAACAAGTGGCATGCTTCGTTCCGAGCTCAAGCAAGGCATGAAGTAGGGGGAGGCAGGAATGGAGGCAGAGTTTCGTTTTCGCTCTCGTTGTTGTGCCCTGTCAGCCTCTCGCCTTGTGCGGAGCCCGACACCAGCAGAATCCTATTTAATGGGAAATTTCTGCTGCAGCCGCGCGCATTTAATTGCTGTAGAAATGCTTTTTTATTGACTTTTACTTGAACTCCTCTTCATGCGCAATTCCTTGGCGCTACAGCGTCAGATCTTTGCGGTTTCGATAGGATATAGAAATGGGTTTAAAAAAGGCTGAACAACTTTTATAAGCAATTGTTCAGAGAGTTATAGGAGCTTAAAGTATTATGATAAATACCAGACAATTAAAAAATTAAATTTTATAAAATATGTGAGATATAAGCTCTATATGAGGTTGCTTTAATTATAGCTATTATAGTATAATTACGTTCATTATGTAATTTAATAAGTATAGTAAAAAACAGCTTAGGTACATTGATATTCACTATAGCTTGGGCATATCTTATATTATACTAAATACTTAATACTACAATAAATATTTGTAAAATTTAAAATATATTTATATATTATATTAAACGAAATATACAAATTTTTCTACAATACTACTGTGGGCAAAAAGTAAGGTGAATATTTTTGTAAATTCAAAATTCTTTATTTATTCTCCTTAATCAATTTCATCCCCTTCAAAGTAATCCCCTCCCGATAAAATACACTTATGCCAACGTTTTTTCAAATCCTCGAAACATACCAAATAGTCCCTTTCCGGTATTGCCATGAGCGCCCTAAATTATACTAAATATACCAATTTTCCCATAATAAATATTTGTAAAATTTTATAATATCCTTCTAGCTGTAAAGTATATAAAGAGAACTTTAAAGACGTTTATTTTATAGAACAGATATGACATCTTTCATATTTCATAATTCCCTCGCGTAGGCTCTTCGCACTTCGCCATAGCCGAATCGAAGCAATTGCTGTGCGCTTCCTTTGGCTTGCTGTGGCCGGGGGCTCCTTTCGCCTCGCCCTGGGGGGTCGCTCTCGTCTCATAAAGCGGCAATTATTCAATTTGCAGCGACTGTCGGGGCAATAACTGCGCAAGACAGTTTACGAGTGGATTGGATGGGCTCTCGGGCTTCCTTTTGGCACTAGATATCCTTGTACAGATTGTACAGCATAGAGATTTTCGCACACAAGTGCAGACTCTCCCAGTTGTTGTTGATGCTTTTCATTTCTGGTTCAAGGTTGTCGCCAAAGGCAACCGAAAAATACCTACACTAATCCAGTTCTCTAGCTAATAGTTGCCATTTAATTGGTCTTCTTGCAGTACGCTTGCCAAGATGATGCACTATCGCAAGGCGGAGAATGTCGAGCAGGAGCTGAGCAAAAGTGATTTACCCTTCGATGATTGCATACCGAAGAGCCACAAGGACTTTCTGTGGATGCACGTAGGTCCAAAAGAATGTAGTACGGAATTTCCTTTTAGCTATACCTTATCAAACTTACAGGTCAAAGGCGGCACCAAACTGAGCAATGTCTTGGGCCATGCACAGGCAGCGCTGGACAAGGGCGAATATCGCAGTCTCGTCTGGAGCGGCTCAGGTGGTGGCGTTGTGAAGACCATTTCCTGCGCCGAGGTGCTCAAGCGCAGTCATGCGCTCTACCAGGTGACACGCATGGCATACACCAGGTGAGAGCATACACAGTTAACTGGGAAATATATGCTTAAACTGAATCTTCGCTTGCAGCGTCGAGGAGCATTGGAAGCCACAAATGGATGGTCTCGAGGAGATCATTGTCACACGCCAAATACCCACGCTGCACATACTCATGAGCCTCGACGAGCTGCCCGACAGCATAGAAGGGTGAGCAGTCCTATACTAATCAAACTTATCTAAGCATTTGTGTTTACTGCTTTATCCCTCTGCAGCATGCAAAAACCCAACACTACGAGTGACTTCTGGCAGCAGGACGAGGCGCCTCCTAGCAGACACGCACAGAGCACAGCTGGACGTGGCAATAAGCGTCCGAGATTTGCACGCAATAAGCCACAGCAACAGCAACAAGCACAGCAAATGGGCCCCGGCAGAGCTGCCATTGACACTGCATCCAGCGGGCAAGGCTAACTGTAGCTTATCTATAATACCTGATCTAATCAATAAACACTCACAAGTTACAATTGTTTACACTGCTTTTTGATAAGGCTGCGAGCAGCCAGTGCAGGCTGTAGAGTCTAGGCGAATTTTAAATGCGCTCACTTGTGCTTTGGCTACTTAAAAGTAAGACAGCAAAGTTAGAGCAAATGTATGGAAATAAAATTAAATATACTGGGGAGTAGCGGTAGAGAACTACTTTATATATCATGATATATAAATCTTAGCTGTTATACTACTGTGGGCAAAAAGTAAGGTGAATATTTTTGTAAAGTCAAAATTCTTTATTTATTCTCCTAAATCAATTTCATCCCCTTCAAAGTAATCCCCTCCCGATAAAATACACTTATGCCAACGTTTTTTCAAATCCTCGAAACAGGCCAAATTGTCCCTTTCCGGTATAGCCAAATATGATGGCACTTCTCTGCTCAATTAAATCAGACATTGTAAAAATCGCCAAATGCACTCTTGATCGTTTGGTAAACAAAAGCGTAAATATAGTACTCATACTGACATTGAAATGAAATTTTCGCCAAATGTCATCAACAGTCCAGCCAACTCGAGAAAAAAAGAACTAGCCATCTTAAGCCCGCGGATTTTAAATTGAAAATTCACCTTACTTTTTGCCCACAGTAGTACAATGCTTTGCTTTGGCAATAATTAAATGATTATTATTATTTTTTGTTTTCAATTATATTTAATTTGCTTCAATTAACTTTTATTGAATTTAATATATTTTTTTTCTTCTTCCAAAATTATTGAATCTAAAAATATGAATTTAAATTTGAAATATGAAATTCATTAAATTGAAAAGAGAAATTTATTTTTTTGTTTGCTAATTTTTAGTATAATAATAAATGAAATAAGAACGCCAGCTTTCGAGCAGAATTAAGTTAGATTTAACGCTCTACATTCCCTCCTCTTCCCCTTCTATGACTTTTGGGTGAGCGCAAAGCAAACGCTGAGTGTCTTCATAGCTGTGATAAGCGTGGGGCTAAATTATATTGTATTGTTTGGCTGGGTATTGTTTGCTCGCTTAGATAATCTAATCTGGCTGCCTTTTATCAGCCTCTCCAGGCAGCGAAGCTAGCCGGGTCAGTGCTTAGAATGCTGCGTTTGGGACGTGTCGTGCGTGCGGCTGCAGTGCAGCAACTGCGCAATCAGACCACACAGGCTGCAGCCTGTGTGAGCGGCGATGCGCTGCCCGATCGCTGCGACGTGCTGATCATCGGTGGCGGCGGCATGGGCGCCTCCTCGGCCTATTGGCTCAAGTGCAAGACGCAGCGCGAGAAGCTGAGCGTGCTCGTCGTGGAGCGCGATGCGTGCGTAAGTTGAGCGAGCTGCAAGGCAAATCAAATCCAACTTCCCTCCCCCTACTCTCTGCCTCTCTCTGCTCTTCTCTTCGGACTGCAGTACACGAGCGCCTCGACGGTGCTCTCGGTGGGCGGAGTGCGCCAGCAGTTCTCGCTGGCGGAGAACATACAGATGTCGCTCTTTGGCTACGACTTCATCGCCGACTGCCGCAAGCACTTGGGCGATGTGGAGCTGAACTTCCAGCCGCATGGCTACCTCACGCTGGCCAGCGAGAAGGGCGCCGAGACGCTGAGCCGCAACTCCAAGCTGCAGAACGAGCTGGGCGCACGCAACGAGCTGCTCTCCACGGACGCACTGCGCACTCGCTTCCCCTGGCTGTGCACGCAGGACATCGTGCTGGGCTGCTATGGCACCGACAAGGAGGGCTGGTTCGATCCCTGGGCCCTGCTGATGGGCTTCAAGAAGCAGGCGCGTGCCTATGGCGCGCAGTTCGCCAACGGCGAGCTAATTGGCTTCGAGTGGAACTCGGCTGGCGAGCTCACAGGCGCCGTGGTGTCCAGCGGCGACGATACACAGCGCACTGTGCAGTTCAAGACTTGCGTGCTGGCTGCAGGCGCGCATTCCGGGCAGGTGGCGCGACTGGCCAACATTGGCACCGGCAAGGATCTGCTGAGCGTGGAGTTGCCCGTGGAGCCGCGCAAGCGCTATGTGTACGTCTTCAATACGCAGGGCAAGAACTGTCCTGGCCTGGCCACGCCGCTGACCATCGATCCCGATGGCACCTACTTCCGGCGCGACGGCTTGGGCGGCAACTTCCTCTGCGGGCGCAGTCCCTCGGATGACGAGGAGCCCAACTGCGATACGCTGGACGTGGACCACGGCTACTTCGAGTCGCATGTGTGGCCCACCCTGGCCTCACGTGTGCCCGCCTTCGAGTCCATCAAGGTGCAGAGCAGCTGGGCGGGCTACTACGATCACAACTGCTTCGATGCGAACGGCATCATTGGACAGCATCCGCACTACAAGAATCTGTACATCGCGACGGGATTCAGTGGCCACGGCATACAGCAGACTCCAGCGGTGGGTCGGGCCATAGCAGAACTGATACTGGATGGTAAATACAGCACACTGGATCTGAGTCGTTTGGGATTCGAGCGGCTGGTGGCCAAGAAGCGCATGCTCGAGATAAATATCGTGTGAGGCCTGGAGGCTTTTGTCTGTTTCGATTTATTGTTTGTATCGTGTGTATATATAGTTGTTGATAGTAAAGTTCACTTAGATTTGGTACAGCTGCGTTTTCCTTCTGCCTGATCCTTTCAAGAAACGACAACGAGCTTTTCGAGCGTCTGCTTTGTGTGTGTTTGTGTCTACATATAATTTATTTAAAATAAAAATTTAAACATAATCATAATTATAATTTTACGGAATTAAAGGGTTGGGGGTGGGAGGGGGGTGGTGTGCGGGACCTGATTTCTTGTTGTCGGATTTTCATATTCTCGATTCGTTTTTACTTTGCTATATAGAGCTTTATATATATATTCCTTTGAACTACATACAAAAAATTTGCGAATGGTTTCCTTGTATGATGCGCCGCCAGCTGCTCCTGCTGCTTCTCTCTGCGCGGAGTGTGTGGGATGTGTAACAAAAATGATGCGTTTACCTTGAGTCTAATGCAAGCTATTAGTAAATATATATATTATAAATATGTTTAAGTGAGTTCTGTATGTAATGTTATAATGACTGCAGCTTGTCCGGCAATAGTTCTCCTTATGCTCTGCTGTATGTGTATTTGTGTATTGTTCTTCTTGTTTCTACTCTGTTGTTGTTGTTGCTGTTGTTTCGGTTGATTTGTTATCTAATGCTCGGTAGCTTAGGCCTCACTCTCGCCGGGAGCAGCGTCCTCGTCCTCGTTGATGGGCACAATCAGATTCTCCTTGGACATGAGATTGTATTTTGTGACGAAATGCGTAAATCGGTGGCAAAGATACGTTTCAGCCTCGAACTCGTCGAAGATGCGACGATGATGAAAGTATGCGTGCGAGAAGATGCGATAGACACGCCGGCACACCGAGCCCAGCTTGGTCACCGACGACTCCTTGATGGACACTCTGTGGGCGGGATGGACACTTCGATCATTATGTGGCTAGTTGCGATGGCTGACGGCGATGCCCGCTGCGAACATACCTGCTTGGAAAGTATTTGTTGCTATTGAGCAGACAAGCGGCGCCGTCGAGCGTGTGCCGTGTGTAGTCAATGGCGGGACACTCTTTGGGCGTTTTGTGTGCCGCACACAAGAATATCCATTGATCCGTGGCCGTCATCTGCGTGCACGTCGAGGGTGAGCATTGCTTCTGGAGGCGCACGGCCAGGCCGTTCAGCTCCATGCAGAACTGCCGCAGATGCTCGTACTTCCAGACGCCCTCGTCCTGCGCCTCCGGCATGGTCAGTATGAGCTCAACATTCGAGGGATCGCGCTTGATCAGCTGCTGTATGTACTGCTGCACAGCCAGCGTGCTGTCCATCTCCTCCAGCGGTTCGTCGGGCCAGCGACAGAAATCCTGTGGCAGAGGGCAAACACATACATATACACATACACATGAGTTCGACTCGGGCTTACCTTTGACTTTGTGCCTGGTCGGTTCCTACGCAATATTGTCGAGCCGTCAGCCATCTTCATGTTTCACCTTGCCACAGCCGGATGGAACAAAACAACACACGCACACGTACGCACACACACACACTCACACACACACAGCGTCAGAGAGAGGCAGCAGCAACACAGACACAGCGTTGCCTACGCCTTCGCAGCGAGTTGTGTAGAGACAACGAAACTGAGAAAAAGTTTGGGCGACCTGCAACCGAACGCTCTACAAGTCGCGAGCGCTGTGCTTGTGACAAGCCAAATGCAGCTAGTGGGGTTAACAGTATCTAGGCGAGTACTACTTTCGTCTACACATTTCACATCTAATTAATTATAAATTGAGCTAAAACACTTCGCTTTGTGCGAAAAAATTTCTGACAAAAACTGCTACATACATACATATAGAGATGATTAGAAACACGATGTAATCGCAACGATATCGATACTAGCAACGATAACATATAACATGGAAAAGCGATTAAATAAATATGCACTGGAGGCGATATTTGGTGTCGTCTGTACACTGTTATATTAATATACAAATAATAGCATAAGCAGGTTTTTTTTAAACTTATATTTATATTTGTTTACGCATACATTCAATTGCAGCATGGTAAAGTGCAGCGTATTGGCAACCCTGCAGTCGCTGTTCGTTAGTTCAGCCCTGTCTGCCGAGTGGCGAGTGGCCAGCTGTCGTTATCGTTATCGATTGTCGACAACACCAGTCGTCATCAGTCAGCTCGCAAATCTCATTCGTATTGCAATTGCGTATTATTATTATTGCAATTATTACGTTCGTAATTATTTAAGAAGTTCATTGTAGTGTTCATAAACCAATAAGCTGCGAAAATGTCATACGCGTATCTGTTCAAATACATTATCATTGGCGACACTGGTGAGTGCAGCTCCACTGCTGCTGCTGCTGGCGATTTCCCATATGAGAGTGAAATTTTCATGGATTTGTCATACGAATTATGCAGTAACAACAAAACAAAGGCTAACAGCAGGGGCAAACTACGTTGTAGTATAAATAGCGCAGTGATAGCGTTCCAAGCGACTTCAGCTCTGCTGCATTTCGATATGCTGTGTGTGCCCGTGTGGTGGAGCCCACGCAGCAAGGAAAAATCAATAAAACCATAACAACGCCTCAGTGCTGGCAGGCAGGCAGGCAGGCAGCAGGCATGCAGGCGCGGGCGTTACTCCACACTGTTGAAGTTAACAGTTACTCGTTGCTGTGGCGTGCTGTGCTGGTATTGGTGAGGGGGCGGTGAGGATGTTTTGGGGGTTGCGACCGTATGTTTCAGCCCTGCTGACTCAACCGTCGCTCGACTGACCAACAACCCCTCTTTGCATCCCCCCTCACACACACACACACACCATGACAGTTTAGTGTTAACATGGAGCTGAAATTGCGATTTTACTGGGAACTGCTAAGCGGCCCAGTATCTTCTTCCGATTGCCTTATCAGTTGGTACATGCAAAATAAGTACATACACAAAGGGACAGACAGAGAGAGAGAGAGAGAGAGAGAAAGAGAGAGTGACAATGAAGAGCTTTTCAATTGCCAACAGCTGTTGCTTTTAATTCAATTTAGCACTCCTTTTTATATATCCGGGTAGTGCGCTAGTACCCAGTAAACCGCAATTGGTCATGGGTTCTCAAAAAAGAATAACCTTTTTTAACCCGTGGAATATTTATACGCATTCGCTCACCTGTTAACCTTAAATAATGCTCACCTTAAAATAATGCTAGGTATCTAGGTATACACTAGGTGACTAATAGACTTACCGGCTTTATGTTAGTCATGATCTAACTGTTCTTCAATTAAATTTTCAATACTTCATTAGACTATATATAGTTTTATTAATTTAATTGCATTTATATAATTACAGAGTAGCTGTAGAATAGTTTGTTATATGAACTTCCTTTTTATCTCAAAGGAAAATAGCCCAAGACTACACCCATCTTACAGTTTTTTTACACTCATGCTTAAAAAGATCTACTCAATATCTTCAAAAATGTTTTAAAAAACTTCGCCTGACTTTGGACAATTTAAACTTCAGTTAATACTATACTACGAGGGTCGTTCAAAAAGTCCTTGGAAAATCCGAGTGAAGAAATCCGAAATCCTATTTTTTGGACGGGATAAAAATGTTGGAAAAACGATTGGCAAAGTGTGTAGAGCTAAAAGGAACTATGTTGAAAAATAAAAAAAAAATTCTGCAAAAAACAGTGTTTTTATATTTATTATTATTATTTATTTTTTCTAAAGACATATTGAACGACCCACGTATATATACTACTAAACTATACTATACTATTATACTATGCTATACTACTACAGAGCTCAATCGAAGCAGCTTTTCTTTGTCTTGTTGCGCTTGTAGCTTGTTAGTTGCCATCGTCTCGCTCTGTGAAATTGTTGTAAGAGCAAACTTTCACTTTAGTGCAGATTTCGTAAGCCGCAATTAGTGTTAAATTCGTTAAATTCATATATGCTTTGCTTTGTGTCTGTCTTTCTAGGCGTTGGCAAATCATGTCTGCTGCTGCAGTTCACGGACAAGCGATTCCAGCCGGTGCACGATCTGACAATCGGCGTGGAATTCGGCGCGCGCATGATCACCATTGATGGCAAACAGATCAAACTGCAAATCTGGGATACAGCCGGCCAGGAGGCATTCAGGTAAGTGTGTGCACGTGGGCGTAAGCGTGAATGATGATCTCAAATTTGTTTCCATCTGGCATGCCAAAATAGATCAATTACACGCTCTTATTATCGTGGTGCGGCCGGCGCTCTGCTTGTCTATGACATCACAAGGCGAGAGACTTTCAATCATCTGACCACATGGCTGGAAGATGCACGCCAACACTCCAACTCAAACATGGTGATTATGCTCATTGGCAACAAGAGCGACTTGGACTCGAGGCGTGAGGTCAAGAAGGAGGAGGGCGAGGCATTCGCACGCGAGCACGGTCTGGTCTTCATGGAGACCTCGGCACGCACAGCGGCCAATGTGGAGGAGGCCTTCATCAACACAGCCAAAGAGATTTACGAAAAGATACAGGAGGGCGTCTTCGACATTAACAATGAGGTATGACTAATCCATATACATATATATTAAGTATATTTATTTATATGCTATAAAACTTGTGCTTGCAGGCAAACGGCATTAAGATTGGTCAGCAGGCCACGCCCACAAATCCAGCGTTGCCCGGCTCCGGCGGTGCGGGTGGTGCAGTCAATAGCGGTTGTTGCTAGGAATAGAGAGCCGTTGCCAACGCCTGCACTTGGGATAGCCGTAGCCCATAGCCCCGTATCCGATAGCCGCTTCTGTAAAAGCTACTAGTGACTAAACTCTTAGAAGGTAGTGGAAGCTGATCTATTGTTTCAATTTGATTTCAGGCAACATAAGCGTATAACCGTAATAAAGTTATCAACAAAACTAGAAAGAAAACCGAAATTAGCGAACACATTTCAACACTAAGCGTAACGTTTTAAAGAGAAACTCACACTAACTACAAGAACTATGTGTAACAACTAATTACTTATTCGCAGACAAACAAAAAAGCAAAAAAAAAAAAAAAAACGAAGAAAATACAGACAACAATAGCAAACGAGAGAAGAAATAACTTCAAATTCAATTTTAAATAAACTAAAGATCAAGAAATGTATATGTACAACAATGTGTGTCGTGCGTGATTTCTAAATTTTGTAAAACTTACAACAACAACAACTGAAATAATACGTATAAAATATTTTTGTGTACATTTAGTTAGTTTTCTAGTTACCGTTGTGTAAGGCAAGTTATACACATTGGACGAGTACAGTTTGTGGCGTGTAATATACATATACAATATACATACGAAATATTAAAAAAGTAAAAAAAAAAAAAACACTACATATATGTGAACTTTTCTCCGATCGTGATTCGTTGACGTTTTTCGACGAATTCCTCTTTTTCCCGCTAGTGGTGGCTGCTTGTATTTATGGTTTGTTATTTAACGCATTTGCTTTGTTTCTTTGTGTGATTTGCATAATATATAATAACGTAATAAATGTGACGAAATATACAGACAGAACAGACACAGACACGAAGTAAATATTGTATAAGTTTAACAAATAATTAATATACAGAGTAAAACAAAAGAAAGAACAACATAAAAATCGTGGTGATAATACTAAATCAATTCGATTATGTCGCCGATAATTGCGAGATTTATATATTAAAATGAAACAGACGAAGCCCAAGAAGTAAAATCAAATTATTTATAAACATTTGTATTTGCCAGACCCAAAGCAGTATAATATAATAATATACACAATAAATATTACAAAATACAAACCAGATTTCTTAAATGATTCTAGCGTAATTCTTCCTTGTAGCCCTTTGAAAACTCAATTAATTTCGAATTCTCTTGTCAAAATGTTATTTTATTGTTTTGAATAATGTTCAATAAGTTGTATGTATATATAGTATTTATTTTTAGTTAATTGATTTGTTTGTAAAGGTTTTAGAATTGCGTCCGCCAAATGTTATGGTGCTTATTCCTAGAAAAAATATTTCTTGTGGTTTTTGTTTGAAACAACAACTACGCAGGCTACAGTTCTGTATATAGAAGGTGTGTGTGTGTGTGTGTGTGTGTGTTTTTGTCTAGGCATTAGTTAATTAGTTTGCGTTATCCTAAATTGAAGTGTGCTTCATATAACTAAACGCTATATAATTATATAATTGAATTCAGTGCGCTACGTCAATTTCGGACCTTGTTTTGTTTATTAATATAATACTTGAACTTTTTCTGTTTTCGTTTATGACAAATTGTAAAAACTGCTGAACTGCCCTTGCAATTCGGGTATATTTCCAAATAGGTTAAGTGTGTATATACACATATATAATCCGGAGCTGTATCTTATAAATTGCTGTAGCTGAAGACTCTCCCAGTTGATTGCAAATTGTGTCTTTTAAGTTATTGCATATGTTACATAGATTGGTAATTGTTATTGTTTTGTCTTTGCTTTTGTGTTTTTTTTTAAATTTGAGTTTAAGTCGTACGAAATTTGAGGAATAATCTATAGCTATAGCTTTTCGCGTATAAAGAAGACAATGTGGGGAACCCGTTTGCGCCTGGCAGTGATGCACTGCATTGATATTAGATAGTTATTTCGGTAAATATATAGTTAGTCGTATGTTTTGTGGTATTGTTGTTGTTGTTGTTGATCATATATATACTATATTACTTTATTAAAGTTTACGTATAATATATGCATGTATATGTATATGTAGTTGTCCTAGGCCGTTAGCTAACATAACTACTCCTGTCTGCTTTATCGTAATTAGTTGTGAAGTCAATAGTAAGCCTAAACGCGATTTACGTTAATTATTTATCTAGTAATTCGCTCTGAGTTTTGCTTTTATAGCTGCAACAGCATTTGACATAAGAAACTTGATAACATTTAATGCTAGTCCATTTATTTGAATTGGGCTGCAGCGCCACTAAATTGCACTGAAGTGTACCTATCAACTTTGTCTTGTTGTCCTGTATCTGACATCTCGTGTTATAAATAATCTAATGTAAAAGTTGAGCTTTTTTAGTCTCTGAGACATCACTATCACTCTCCTTAGTTGCCTTCTTCTCGCAGAACTCGATCATATACGAACAGACGCCGGAGAGTGCTATGAATATGCCCGCATAGTAGAAGGAGTCGTCCCATCTGCAAGCGAGAAGAAAGAGAGTTTGCGTTAGCTCGTACATCCATTAGAGTATCTCTCAGTCAATCAGCAGTTCTACTCACCTGCCCATATATTCAAATATGGCACTTGCTATGGGCGGGCCCACGATCATGCCAACGCCCTGGACCAACAGCACCAGACCGTAGGCACATGTGAAATCGTCCAAATCAACGATACTGACCAGTATGCTGGGCGTGAACGAGAATGAGCTGGCGAACGTGAAGCCAAAGATGATGCACATGATCATCAGACCGTTGTAGCTGGTGATCAGTATGGGCATAAAGAACACCGAGGCACCACAAACTAAAAGACGCAATTCCATAGGTTACACAACATTCTAAACTAATGTTTCCGCGCTTCTTTTCACTTACTCAACATGCATATGGAGTAGCATATATTTATGTTCATCCAGGGCCGATCGCCCAGATAGCCCAGACCAATCATGCCCACCGTTTGCGCAATGCCAATGCCAGATATCAGAGCTGCACTAACGCTCGCATCGTAATGATACTGTTTCGTATAGTCGGGCAGATAAAGATAGGGTATGATAAACCTGAAAAACATAAATCGTAAGTATTATTAATCGATTTGCCTGAGGCCATGACCAGATAAGATATCGATTGGAGGCATGTCGTTTTAACGCCCCAAAACCATTTTTTCTGCGTTTATTCTCTTCGATCAAAAACATGTTGAATATGTTCTAATACAGTGCATATATGCCGTTTTCGATATGGAGGCTTCTGAGCACTCGTATGTTTCATAACTCGGGCGTAATAAGTTTTGAGCTATTGCCAAATGAATCGCCACAAATGTCTTTTGACAGCTCTCGATTTAAATTAGCACTAGCACCTAGAGGATAAATGCATAGTGCGCAGATTGAGGCCTTCTCTGTGCCTGCTCTCGTTCTCAGTCTCTTTGTGCATAGTATGATACTTACCAAATGAACAGGAACAGCGTAGAGAGATTGAAGAGCGCGAATTTCTTATCCAAGAAGAGCGAGAAATCAAAGACTGATTTCATGGTGTCAATGAAACTATCGTACCAGGTCTGTGAAGAGATATATATATATAGAGAGAGAGAGATTGAGGGAGATAAGAATATTAATGATGTGGTTCTCACTTCAAATTAGGCAATACGGAAGCGAAGGCTGTCTCAATGGCCGCTTATCAGTGCTAATTGTAGTACGCACATAAGTGCTCAGTATAAATAACGTATGTTTGTCTGTGGATGTGGGGGTACTACATATATGCATATATATTGGACGCGTCTATGTATTTATAGAGCGCCGATAATCGCGCCTTGAGCCAAATGCGGAACAGCTGTTGTCAAGCGTGTCTGACTTGGACTTGGACTCTAAGTTGCCTGATAAGTCTGGGGCCGAGCGGAGGATGAGAGAGTTAAACAAATGGAAAGATAGTTGGAACGAAAGGCCCTTAGAATTGGTTCGTACTGCCTTACGTTGGTAAATATTGCAGATAACGCTTAAAACCGTATGTAGAATCAAAATTTGAACTTGAACCCATTGGAAAGTAAAAAAAAAAAACCGAAAATAAGGTTTGATCATCATGCTATCGAAAGTACTAGGAGGACTATCCTGGAGCTGAAACTTTGCTTTCTAATGCATTACTATGGTAAATATTGATTTAAATGCAAATAACACTGTGAAAATGTAAAATGTAGTCAAAAAATGCACTTGAAACAATTGAAAAAGTGAAAAGAGAAGCGATTAAGCATCGATTAAGTTATCGATAGCATTGAGACAACTATCGGCATGCTGTACAGCATTAGTGTCCTATCTTAGCCTACTACTCACATCTTCTTCCTCCTTGGCGATGGTGGTCATCGAGTTGCGATAGATGTTCGGGCAGGAGGAGGCGCGCAGGCGATAGCGATGTGTGTTCAACATGGCGCCGCGATAGTGTATGGAGTTGCGATGGATGCGCATGTCTTTCAGGAAGTTGGAGTTCCTAATGGAGATGTTGCGACGCAGATTCGAGCGATGTGGATTCGGTTTCTTCGACTTGGACAGACGACGCAAGCCCGTAATGCTGTCCAGCCTGGAACGTCGCAGCGCCAGTTCACTGTTCTGCTCGTGCTCCGGTATGCTAATCACTGTGGACGAGGCAGCTGCAGCGCCGCACGTCGAACGGGGCTGTACGTGGGCCCTAGGAGTCTGCGGATCGAGCAGCGCAAAGGTCTCCTCCTTGATGGACATGTAGTAGCTGTGCATATCGTCGCTCAGTATGTCCACCGAGTTGTGGCGGTGACCGTTGCTCTTCAGGATGGACAACGAGGCGGTGTTGTGCTTGCCCATGAAGAGATTTTCGTTGAGCGAATACCGCGAGCTCGCGTAGTGCGTCTCGTTGTGTTTCTGTGTGAGGTATCCCTCGTCCGAGGAGCGCAGCGAACCCTTGGGCGAGCCGGCAAAGGAGGAGCGCTTCTCCGACGGCGACAGCGTCTCGATCGAGGCCAGGTAGCTCTTCTTGGCAGCCTCAGCGACTTCGGGCGGTATGCCGCCCATGAGCGTGTCATCGGGAGAGTCGAGTATGGGCGCCGTGGGCGCGTAGGCAGCTGCGCCCGACGACATCGACAGCAGGTTCTCGCGCGACGGTGCCTCGGCTCCCTCCTTATGCCTCAGCGAGCGCCTGCTCAGGCTCTTCACCTCGCAAATGCTGTCCAACTCCTGCGCACTCAGGAATGTGGGCAGGAAGAGTTCACTGCGATAGCGCTTGAGACCCGTGTCCAGCGGATCGTCGATTTGCTGATTAGCCTCGGTGTTGTTCTTGGTCACCAGCGAATCGAGCACTGCTTCCTTGGTGATACCGGTGTCCAGTAGTTTTCTGATCTCCTCCAGGCAGACGCTCGAATTGGAGAACGTGGTCACACTCTGCGAACGACTCTCGAGGCGATTCTCCTCGATTAACCAGTCGGGATCGCGCATCAGAGCACCACAAACACAAGCATTCAACATGGTGCCACCGAGGATCAAGGTCGCACCACGCCAGCCATAGGAATCGATGAGGTATTGCGTTAACTGGGCATACACAAAGGTGCCAATGCCCGTGCCCGAGGCGCCAATGCCCGTGGCAAAGCTGCGCTTCTTGTCGAACCAAAAGGCAATGGAGACCACAGCGGTGACATAGCCAATACCCAGACCCAGGCCGCTGATGATGCCGAATGTGATCAGGAGCATCTCAATCGAATTGCAGATCGATGAGACGGCAAAGCCAAAGGCTGAGATGACGCCGCCCAGTATGGTCATCTTCCGGCAGCCATACTTGTCCACCAGATTCGACCAGATGGGGCCCATGAGCAGCGGCACCGAGAAGAACAACGAGCTAATCCAAGCCGTTTTCGTTGGCGACTCGCCGAAGTAGGCCAACAGCTGCGTGTGGATCAGCCCAAAGGAGAACGAGAGGCCATCCCAGATGAGCGAGACCATCAGTGAGGCGAAGACAACCACCCAGCCATAGCCTCCATCCGGCATCTTGGGCGTCTTCTTGTCGGTGGTGCTCGAATCGATCGAGTCGCCCGACTCGTTCGATATCAAACGCTTGCGCTTCTTCACTTGGGTGACATTCATCAGGCCGCTTGTAAGAGCGCCATCTGCGTCCAGGGCAATGATGCTGTTGCGCACCATGCGACTGCTCTGGCCGGCCAAATCGTCGTTCAGCTCCTCCACCGACAGATTGCAGAAGGTCACCTCCGGGAACAGATCGTGTTTGATCGCCTTGTTCAGAGGCGTATTGGCCGGGGCCGGAAGTGTTGCAGGCTGACAAACGTTGCCATTCGCTGCACTGTTGTTGTTGTTGTTATTGATGTTGTTGTTATTGTTGCTGTTGCTGTTGTTGGTGTTGGGATTGGTGTTTGTGTTGGTGTTGGTGTTGCTGGCGTTGACGCTGCTGCTGTCGCTCGGCCGCTTAGCTAATGGCTTGGCCATTTTGTCTTAGGCTCTAATTGATTAGCTTTACTTATAAATTTGCACTTGACGTTGCAATTGGTTGTGAACACAGTTAGATTTCAGCAAAAATTAACTTGTCTTTAAGTAGCTGTAGGTGGATTTGGATTGCTTACGTTTCGCACTAATCCGTTGCCCAAAATGTCAACACTGTGTGGGTAGAAAAGAGGCAGAGATGGGGGTTTATACAGAAATCAACTGAATTTGAATTGAACAGAAAAAAATACAAAAATTAAATAAAAATAATTTTTAGAGCTTTATTGTGATTTGCAAGCTTTTTGTTTCAAAGCACATTAAAGCACCAAAACTTTATAGTTTTAAAGACGAACTAATATTTTAAAAGCTGCTGATTCGAAAAGTTAATCAATAAATCACCTAACTTTTTCCTAAACTTGTTTACAAAAAATAGTATATTCCTATTAAAGTTTGAAGATCAAGCACATTTTCTTTATCCACCAAAAAAGTTTGCCTGTTGCATTAATGCAGATTATCACGCTTTCCTAAAGCCCTGTCATCAATCAGTTTTAATTGAAGTACACTGTAGTTTCTCCTGCTGTTTGATTGGAAAAGTTTCACACAATCTGCTGACACTTTCGCAAGTTGTCGCCTTGCATGAGTTGCACTTACTTTTCGGGCTCATACTGATAATTGGAAATCGGAATTGAAATCCGCGCTAATTTCTTTTGAACACAATTTCAATTTGCCAGACAAATTTGCTGTTGTTGTGCATTTGCTGTGCTCGTTTGTTGCTTGCAAACAATTCACGTTTTTCGCTGCGTTCGCAACAAAAACAACACAGGAAAACATTTCATTGGCAAATTCGCGCAGAAACTGATTTTTCCCATTGGCATTTTGAGCGTTTGCCGCCGAGAAATGCCTTCAACTTGACCTCATATAACAGGACCGAAGAGAGTACATTGCAAGCATCGCAATGCAAATTGTTTTGGTCTCTCGGCGAGCGGCGAATTACCTCAATGTTTGGCACCTGCGTCATCGGATGGCCCAACAGCTGATTCGGTTTCGGATTGAGATTCAGTTGTTGCCGCATTTCAGAAATACTAGTTTATAATTGAATTCAATTTCGGCGCTGCTTTGTTTACGTTTCACGACTTTTTGGCACTCAAATCGGTTTGTCTGTCCCTCTGTTCGTCTCTCTCTTCTTTATTTATAGAGCACTTTCCGCTCGCTGAGTGGGCCAAAATGACTTGGCATAATACTGAATACACAACACAGACAAATTTGGTGGCAAATAAATTATATAATTATCTGGTAATTTTCCAAATGGAAATAAGCTTGAAATATGTTTCTTTGGCGCTTAAAAATTAATTAAATACTGTTTTGGTTTAACAATTAAAAAACATGTTTGGAATAAAAATCGACATTTTTAAAACTTTCGCAAATGGAAAAAAAATTAAATACTGAAGTCACATGTAAAAATCGAAAATCTGTTGACAAATAAGACTAAGTATTTTGGAAAAATATTTGGTAGCTTTCAAAATTAAAATTAAAAAAATTTGACTGCACAAGTTTCGAAAATAAGGATAACATTTTATTTTAATAATGCTTCTTCTTTAACTCTAAAAACTTATTGCAATTTTTTATCGTATACATTTTATATAGTTAAATTGTAGCTTACCTCTTTCTCACAGCGCTTCGACTTATCTGGCAATTTATCAGCTCAAATCGAGCTTTCCTGCTGACAAAATAACGAACAACTCGAAGAATTCTCTCGTTTAACACTTGCACAATTGGCCACGATATTTCAATTGTTTTTTATTGTTGCTATTGAGTTTATTGCACTTACTGAAGTTGCTATCACTGCTACCACTGACACCGCCGCCAATTAATTCGCCATAATTGCACAGATCTTCGATTATAGTCAATTCACTCAAGGTGCGACGCGTTTGCTCCAAGTGTTTATTCAGCGTGGCGGTTCTGTTGAAAATTCTTAGACGCGGATCGCGTGGTATATAATGCAGGAACACTTTATTCGACTTGCTGCTGTTGTTGTAAGTACGCGGATTGTTGTTGTTGCTGTTATCAAAAGTTGTTCTCGTCGATTTGTTGTTGCAGCTGGCGCTGCGCTTGTTCTTCGGCTTTCTGTTGGAGCTGCCAAGAGTTGGTGTTGTGGTTGTTGTTGCTGTTGCTATTGGTGTAGTTGTGGTTGTTGTTGTTGTTGTTGTTGTTGGCGCTAAAGCGGCTGGTGTTGAGTTTTTGGTTGTCGTTTTAGTGGCACGAAAAAGTGACTTCAACCGAAAGTCATTCATTAAGAACGTCAATGTAATTATCACAGGCCAGCAGAAAATCAATTGAGCAAAATTCGGTTGTAGGCAAATTGGGCGGCCCCTCTTGCAGTTGTTGTCGTTGTTAGTGTAGTTGTAACTGTTGTTGTTGTTGTTGTTGTTGTTATTGCAGTTGTAGCTGCCAGTGAACGTTTTTAGCCCGGACACCCACATGCGGCACTTTCAAATCACACGAACACCACGCGAAACTGAGGCAAAAAGCCAACACAAAAATGGAACGGAAAACCAAACGAAAAACCCAAAAATAAAATTTTTGGGCGGAGAAATTGAGCGCAATTGACCGATTGATCGATTGGCGAACGCGAATTGTAACTTCTCTGGTAACTGGTACTCAACGCGTGTCAAGTGCGCGGCGCATTGTGCGGCTTTTTGGCAAACATATCGATGGCGAATTCACACAGGCGTTTTTCTAATGCGGCTCACGCGGCGTATGATTAATGCGAATTTTGGTTTTCCCTCTCAGCTAGCAACTCAATCGCTGCCGTTGTCTGCTGCTGTTCCTCTCCGCGCTGCGTGATGATGATTTATGATTGTTGTTGTACTCGATTAGCAGCTGATGCTGCGTGCTATGCCACACTCTCCGCTCGAATCCTGCTGCAAGAAAGAAAAAACGAGCTTTAGATGAGCAAACAAATTAGCTGCGATTCGCTGTAAGCACTGCAAATAAATGATGGCGAATTGACAAGCGCCAAAGACCATTAGCAACGCCAGCACAACAGCTGCCGCCCATGCCACAAGTTGTCTCTGAATTAACTCAACAAAAGACATTATCCAACTTGCAACACACACACACAAACACGCACACGCACACACACACATCTTGACCCCGCACTATAAATACAACCTCTGAATTGGCAAACAATGCGAAAACATCTTTATTCATTTCTTGCAAGCCATTGAGAAATATTCAATGGGGCACGTGAGGTGCTGGCGTACTATAAATAACTGTAATGGATTGCATTGCATTCATTGCAGGTCAGTTGCAAGCTGCAACTTGCAACTTGCAGCACGAGTGACACAGGCGTACACGCCCAGTTCTAGTCGTCAGTAAATGGCAATAGCCTTAGCTTGGCAGGCTGCAGCAGCCGGGCACAAATTTCGTGGGCGTGCACGTGCGTACACTGTGAGAAAATAGCAGCTGGGTATTAAAATTAAATTTAACTATTTTTTTTTTGTTAATTTTTAAATATTTAAAATTTATTAAAGCTCGCATTATTTTATTTAATTTTTTCGGATTTTGGATTTACGGATTACGTTGTTGCTTCTGCTTTTTGCCAAGTGTAGAAAAAACAAGCTCTTGGCCTAAATGCCCGCTTATCAATGGGAGCAGCTTGGCGAGCTGAGTAAACACTCGAAATATGCCAAGCGAATGCCAATGCCTCGCTGCACACTGTCAAGTTCAATGCTCGATAGGTGCCAGCGATTAAATCACTTTAAATATATTGCATATAATTGTTCAGATACGCATTAATCTATGAAAATAAAAGCGCAAAGCGCATTATTTCCCTGACTGTGATTCGTTTTCCACAGTATTCGCTTTCGAGTGTACATATGTATGTCTATAAACTATTCGCTGGAAAGTGCTTCTTATCAAATGTCAATTAGAGTTCCGACGACATGCTAATCTTGAGTATACCCCACACACAGACACGCGCATTATCTTTATAATGTGATTTGGACACAATCTTGAACGTGAACCGATGATAAGAGTACACTGTAACATTACAGCGTGAAACACGCGCCCTTCAAGTGCTTTTTGTATGCGGGTAAAGTGAAAACTGTAACAACTTTTACTTCAGTTTCATTATCTCTCGCTTGTCTTGGACGGCGATTATGGCCGTAAGCACACTCAAAACAAGGCCTGAGCTGACAGTATATGGGCCCACTTTAATGGCTGCAATAAGAGACTCATTTATAGCATATAGTATAGCATATACCATACTTTTTGGCTGCGTTTTGGTATTACTGCGACATTTTCGTTTAACCAACATTTCGTTTAACGATTTTAATATTTTTAATTAGACTTGCACAGCATTTATTAAATTCGTAGAGCACTCTTATCAATAAGAAAGATGATGATTATTCATTGACAGAAGTTCACGAGCTTTTACACCATAAAAAACTGTATTTTCAGTCGAAATTGTTCAACTTTTTCAACCACATAATTTGGCTATAATAACGCCTAATCTCGTTACCTTCAATAATCGATTCTCAGTCGAATCTTATCGCAAGCTATCCTTGAACTAAATATTGTTAATTTATGTAAACTCAAGGCGAGAATTTCTCATGGTGCGCCTGTGCGTATGCAACACTCGATCGCCGATCACTTTCACTTTAACGCTTCACACGCGATCCCTCGCCGGCTGACAACAAGTCCGGAAGCCACATGGTTCGTTCACTGACCACCAATCGGAGCAATCGCGACGCGGAGCTTACTCTCAAGCCGCAGCAGGAGCAGTTGCAGTGTAACTGGCCGGTCGGACCGATGCGGCCAACAGTTCAGCGGCTCGTTGCCTGACAGACTAATAAATGAGCAGCGAGATTCGGCGACAGAACCCAAAGCCCCGAAAGACGAAACGAAACGAAACGAAAGCGTGAGAGCAAGAACGAAACGACACGAGACAATCGAGAAGTGGGACGAGGTGGGGCGGGGCGAGCCGTCGATTCAGTCTGTAATCGCGGCAATCGTTTGCTTTAATCTAATAAATTTCTTATCAACAAGCGTCGACTCGAGCAGTACGTACTGCATACATATATATGTACATATGTATAGACTTATATACAACTATGCATATTATATATATATATATATATTCTGGTATAGCGGTACTTATCGCACTACCTGCCCCACACGCGGCCACTTCACATGCCCCATCCGACGCGCCGGCTCTGTCAAGTTGCCAGCCTTTTGTCAGCGGTTTCTGCTCTCCTTTATCCCTGCCCTTTATTGCTGCCTTTGCTTTGCTTTCGCCGCGTGCGTAAATTACAATACTCTTGCCATTTGCACATACGAGTAATATATGTTTTTGCTCATTTACTATTACTACAGTTTGTACATGCCTGTGGCTCGCACTAATAATAACCCATAACTACAGCCATGCGACAGTTTTTAATCAAAGCATCTCGTGTCGCCCCGACAGCCTTGCTCATTATCATAGGAGGGGAAACCGTTGGGCAGATTGGCCGATTCGACATTTGCATACTCTGCAAAAATAATGCGGCTGCTTTAAATGGTTCTTATGGGCATGAGCGCTTTAAAAAATAGTCAACAACGAAACTAAACGATTTAAACTTAAAAAAAATACCTTAAGTTTTCTATAGAAACATATTTTCAGTCAGTGCAAGCTGAAAGTTCTCTACGAGAGCGGAATTAAAAAGTAAGAGTGAGTGATAAGGCCAACTCTTAAGTCTGATTTTGTGCGCTTGTATTTCCGATGACTACGAGAGATTCTGCGAAATATTCTCACATTAATGGAGCTCATTACATTTCTGTTAAATAAACCTCAAGCTTATGCTAATTGATTATTGAATAATTAATTAATTCGAAATATATACAATTTTTTTTATTTATATTCAGACAATTGCAACATATTATATGTTATCATTTTTTAATAGGAATTAATTTATGCAGCTTGCATTATGTATTATGCATTAGCATTGAAAAGTTTACAATTCCACACGCTCTTCCGGGATTTCCGCTCTAGTTTTATTAGCTTACAGCGAGTACAATGAGTTTAATAGACTTCATTCTCTCTCTCTACTTCTCTTTACTCTGCTGGACTAATCCGGTTAATTATTTCAGAGCGACAAAAGCGGCTGACATTGTACGAAATTTTGAATAGTACTCACTATGAACTTGATATTGTTTTATGGTTTCAGTATGATAAACCTAATGGTATGCGTGATAAGCGTAAGTATTTTAATGGCTTTACGACTTAATTAGCGCAGCATTTGAGACCTAATCGAGTTGTGTGTGAGTGTGTGTGTGTGGGAGTGCTTGAGACTCGTCTGATACCAACAGCAAATGTGGTTTGACGCTGACCTACACCAGTTTTATTTGGGTTTTTACTGTTTAATTGCAATGGACCTATTGCTAGATGATGAAAGGTCTTGCGAATCAAATCTAGGCCAATGCAATTAAGATCTTCCACAACGCAAAGTCATTCACGCTGAGGCGTAGAAAGCCATTCATAAACACTCATTGTTTATTGGCCTCGCTCGGCTTTCAATCATAAAAGGCCATTTTCATATATGGTATGGGGGATATTGAAGAGCCAAGAAAACATTTTGTATAACTCGTGTTAGCGCGAAAAGACAAATGTGAGCGCAGGTCTCTGTTTTCAGTTCCCAATAAAAGTGTCTATACGTATAGTCGATTTTAATGCAATTGATTCAATTGTGATTCGATGCCGATGAGTGTTTTCCCTTGACTCGGAATACTATATATATAGTCTGATAACTATTATATATACAACGTTTTCAGCTGAATAATCACGAGGGTTTATACTCTCACTCTCAAACTTATATACTACTAGTAAACCCGGCGAACTCCGTTTCGCCACCAGATGGCTATATTTCTCCCAGTCGCTCTCCCAATTCTTTTCCCAGTCCCTCTCCCAGTCGCTCTCCCAATTCTTTTCCCAGTCCCTCTCCCAGTCGCTCTCCCAATTCTTTTCCCAGTCCCTCTCCCAGTCGCTCTCCCAATTCTTTTCCCAGTCCCTCTCCCAGTCGCTCTCCCAATTCTTTTCCCAATCCCTCTCCCAATTCTTTTCCCAGTCCCTCTCCCAATTCTTTTCCCAGTCCCTCTCCCAGTCCCTCTCCCAGTCCCTCTCTCAGTCCCTCTCTCAGTCCCTCTCCCAGTCCCTCTCCCAGTCCCTCTCTCAGTCCCTCTCTCAGTCCCTCTCTCAGTCCCTCTCCCAGTCCCTCTCCCAGTCCCTCTCTCAGTCCCTCTCTCAGTCCCTCTCTCAGTCCCTCTCTCAGTCCCTCTCTGTCCCTCTCTCAGTCCCTCTCTCAGTCCCTCTCTCAGTCCCTCTCTCAGTCCCTCTCTCAGTCCCTCTCCCAGTCCCTCTCCCAGTCCCTCTCCCAGTCCCTCTCTCAGTCCCTCTCTCAGTCCCTCTCTCAGTCCCTCTCTCAGTCCCTCTCTCAGTCCCTCTCTCAGTCCCTCTCTCAGTCCCTCTCTCAGTCCCTCTCCCAGTCCCTCTCCCAGTTCCTCTCTCAGTCCCTCTCTCAGTCCCTCTCTCAGTCCCTCTCTCAGTCCCTCTCCCAGTCCCTCTCCCAGTCCCTCTCCCAGTCCCTCTCCCAGTCCCTCTCCCAGTCCCTCTCTCAGTCCCTCTCTCAGTCCCTCTCTCAGTCCCTCTCCCAGTCCCTCTCCCAGTCCCTCTCCCAACATTTAGGGGGATGAAAAATATGGCAACGAAAACTGTGACACGAGAATTTTATATATTAGAGATTGTTACATTTCTGCTTACAGGGTATACGCTAGTCGTGCTCGCTGAAATTTGCATTATTCAGCAAATTGAATTTGTGTGCTGTCATCGGGGAATTGCATTAACTATTAATATCCTTTTGTTGGCCTTCGGACTCTACGCTGGGCTTGGCTTGGTCCCAGTTTCTACCAATCGTAGCTGTTTATTTATAAACAAAGCGACCGGACAGACTCAGCTGTGACAGGTATTTAAGTGAAGAAGCAAATGGCCAACAGCAGTCGTGACAAAAGGCAAATAATCTAATCGAAGAGCTGTCGCCTGTTGGCTTAGTGCACGCCTTAACTGTTATGAATGGCCAAGATTTGCGCGCCTGTTACGTCTTCTAAGCTGATTCTCTTTTCCGATTCGATTTACCGTGCGTTTAATTGATGTGCGAGTATGAGTGTTCGCACGAGTACCCCTAATTGATGGCTGTCTGACCCCAACACCTCTCCCCCCGCACGACAACCCTTTGCCACTGGACGTTAAATGCAATGCGACGTCTCTCGTTTGTTGTTAATTGATTTGCGGTTCTCTACTTCGCTTCGTGTGGGGTGTCTAAATTACTGTGGCAACAACAACCACAATAACAACAGCAGCAACTCGATCTACTGCATTTTGAATTAATTGTTTAGTTTGTGCTTTGTCATTGTAGCTGCAATTTCTCAAACAATTTTATGCTTAATTTGAGCTGCAGCTTGACAGACTGTCAGCAGGCGAAGTGCTGTCGGGTCTTGACATGAAATATTCTGTATACTGGCCACTTGCCACTTACATAAGTAGCAGGACTCGCAGGGGGTACGGGCAGACATGTGTCTACAACTCGTGTCTGTATGTTTTGCGGCCTGGTCGGTGGTTTATGCAAACATTTTGGAGCTCGGGTGGCTTAAATCAAACTTTGCGGTTGCCTGAACATTTTGACTTTAGAAGGGCCAAAGAACAAATGCATAGAATTGAATTATGACACACATGTGCCTGCTTAATTTGAATAAATATTTATAAAATTTTAATAATAATATAAGTAACAGCTGGGAAGAGCCACAAATGTTAATTATATATTTTTAACTATATATTGATGTTAACCGAGGAGTTGCGATAGATTTTCGGTAATAGCATTTTATCTTGACTTTAAACGCTCATATGTTCTCAAAAATATTGCGATTTTTCTAAATCTTTTCTATATTTTCTAAATCAATTTAAAAATTATTTGCTTAAATGAATTGCTATTTTCTAGTTTTGCTTTAAATCTCAACAAGTTAATTTAGTATTATTTTATTATCAAGTATCATCTGATGCAGCTAGTCTTGCTGCAGTTCTATTGAAAGTAGCAGCTCATAAAATCATGTTTGATTAAGCTTCTGGTAAGACTCTGTTTTTGCGCCTTGCCCTTCATGGCTACAGCTGTCTGTTTATCTTGGCCTGGCCGCTTAAGCTGTGCACTGCTGCGTGCCACAGCTGTCATGTCGCATGCCGCTTGCTGCAGGCTACTTGCCTCGTACCACGTACTTGCTTGCTTGCGTATCCTTCTGGCCTGTAACGGCAAAAAGGTTTCCCCCTTGAGCCCCCTTGAAAGTTGCTTGTGTAGCGTAAAAAAATGTGTGACAGGCAAACAAGTGCAGGCAAAAAAGGTGTCACCGTGGCAAAGTCAAATGCACACACAACAAACACGCACACACACACCGCTGCATGTGCTGACGGCATGCTTTGATGTTGCTGCTGTTGCTGTTGTTGCCTCTTGCGGCACTGACAAATTGCAACAATAAAGCACAGAGTGCTGCCATTTTTTTTTTTTTTTGCCGAAAATGGTGGCTGCATTTGCAAAACTCACACACACACATATGCGTGCGTACACGTGTTGTGTGTTAAAGGATTATTTATGCCTCTTGCCTTAAACTTGACAAAATTCTGCGGTCTCACAGACGCACACACACACACACGTACACAAGCACAGGGCGTTTAATATTGATTTTTATGCCAGGTTCGCGAACGCCTTTACGTGTGTGTGTGTGTTTGTTTGGTGTGAGATGCGCACGTGTATACTGTTTCCGTGTGCATGTGTATGCGTGTGTATGCTGTGCATATAAAATGAGATTTTTCCATCCATTTTCGCCAAACAGGAAAAGTCCCTTTTTCTCTCTCTCTTAGCCGACTGTCGCAATAATATTTATATTATCAACATATTTAAGCCCTATATCATTTTTTAGATAAACAATCGTTGAGCTGAGCCAAGTGATTGTGTACGCATCCTCATAAATTCTTACATGTATATTCCCCTGGTTACTAAACCGAAGGCCAGTGGTCAACTGCTTGCTGGTGGGGTATAAGCAACGTGAAGGTCGTTTAAAATTTAAGGGTACCGCTCGTAGTTTTTTTTTCATATTTCTTTCAGTTGACGTGCACACGCAAAGGCGTCAAGGGAGGTTAAAGGTTAGAATTGAAAATGCAATTAGTGTAAATGCAAATGCAAATCTAGATACAATTCGCAATATGCAAATTGAACCTATTCGTATACCCTGTAAATGTAAATAACAGTATGTCCCCTCCATTGTCAGCCATCAAATTTGGTATTTAGATAGATATCTCAATAGTTCGATAAATATTTATATGCCTTTTTTATTTGTTAATTTGGATTTGGATTTATTATCTGAAGCTGAATACCATTTGCATTTCACACGACCGCAATCAATCGCAAACGAGTGCATTCATGAATAATTCATTAGCTTAATTCAACAGAGACTAATTCGTTTCAGTTAATTATTTCGAACAGGTTTAGTACGAAGCAAACGATAAAACAACGGATTTTTAACGGTACAACGAAAGAGAGAGAGACGAAGACGAGAGTTGGAAATGAGAAAATTAAAAGCCCGCACTAAGTAGGAAATTTACCAGGCTCAAGGACAACATCGAGAGGGCAATCTGGTAGATTAGCATCGGGTATAGAACGCATAGGGCAGGCAGCAAGGCCGCAGGACTTGACTATAGTCAAGGTTAACTAAGTAGCTAAGTAGTGGATGAGTTGAAAGGTTGCAGCAGCAATAACATGACCAACTTTCTGCTTTTTTTCAGAACTTTATTTTACGCGTTTTTCCACACTGAATTGTTGCACTTACTTGCAATACATTTGCGTTGTTCGCACTTTAATCTTGCAACCCAAAGTAGTTGAATTTTTGCTCTCTTTAACTTTTGCTGTTGCGGAGAACTAACATCGCGGCTTGAACTCGAATCACGACTGACGGACGACTGCTGGACTCGACGTTGTGCGCTCTTGATTGAGATATGAATACACCATCATCATCCAACGCACTCACACTCACCCTCTCAGTGCACTAGACCCTTCTCTCTCTCTCTCTCTCTCTCTCTGTCCCTATCTCTCTCATGCTCACTCTGCTCGTATCGTTTGTTTTCTTTAATTTTCTTTATAGCATGTTTCAACCACTAACACTCTAACGCTATTTGCCCTGAATAGCTCTTTGTTTGTTTCGGACAGTGGAAAATTACCAGTTGACAGTATAAATACCCTCACGGATAAATTATGTGTATGTGAGTGTGTGTGTGTGTGCAGCACTCTCTCAGAGAAATGATATCTTAAGTTGAAAGTCAAAGACGACGTCTATTTCTCTTTTTTTTTATTATTGCGCAGCTCGATTTACAGCAGATCTCAACAAATTATTATTACAGTACTGGCATGATTCATATAAAAGCTATATTATTTTCCATAGCTATATGTCTAATGTTTTATAAATAAAAATAATCCCACAATCCCTAGATCGATTTAGTTTTCAAGAGTATAACTTCTACAATATTTCCAAAACTCACACTGCCTCTCTTCTGCAGTCTCAAGGTAAAACAGAAATTTCTAGAGTATTCTTTTCAGCCTTAAAGCCTTTAAATACATTTATTAGATTAAAGTACTACCAAATTACGTGCCCTGTTCAATCATATTGCTAAATTTAAGCTACTTGACTTTCTCGCGCTGTTGGCATTTCGTGTGCAGGAATATGACGTTTGCTCATTTCGCACACTTGATGATAAAATGACTTGCACTCTGCCCTCTCGTCTCTGGTATTCGCCTCTCGCCCTATTTCTTTCACTATTATTTTATGCAAATGGCAGCTTAACGGTCATGCGATAAGCTCGTGACCAGCGCCAGCCCGCACCGTCCAAATGCTGGTAGCAAAGTTTGAGCTTTAACAATCTGGACTGAAATTGATGTGCGTGCTCCGTGGCCAGAGCTGCCAGGCAAGTTAAAAGTTCTGGTGCAAAAAGACGAACAATTAATTCTCAAAGTGCATGCTAAACTCATTTATAATGCGTGCTATATGAAACCCATAAATGCTGCTTAATATATGACAGCGAACTTTATTTTGTAAGAACTTTAGCAACGGCATGTACAAGGTCTAAGATATACTCCCACAACTACGTTATTTTTTTAGGGATTAAACAAAATGCTCAACACTATCTGGACAGCTTGTTTAATCTAGTGTCAAAAGATTATTTAATGATATGATATAATACGATATTTGGCTAGTTTCAAGAAGACAGATTTACTGCATACGCAGAGCAGCTAAAGCAATGACGTGTTAGATATGAAAAGCAGCAATCATGAGATTAAAGTTCATAGCAACTTTTATTAAAGCAATGGGGATGCTAATGAAATCTGCTAGACTCTGGACGGTCGTAAAATTCATTAGAGACTACCCAGCTGTGCGCTGCACAGCTGCAGGGTATGCAACTATTTAGCTATTCGGTAGCAGCTTCCTTGTCTGCTCGGCACTAAAGCCGCATTAAAATGCTATTAAAGTCGCATGCAAATTCACCTACAAAAAGAACATCGTTACTCCCATCATCATCATCATCATCATCATTAGCATCATGATGATAAACGTGAAGAAGACATTCGAATGCGTCTCACGCAGCTGCTATGAACCGGTTTTGGGTCTCATATTATTTTCGTATTGATTATTTTCCTCTCCGTTTTTTTTTTCACTTTTATTTTTATTTTGTTGCTGTATCCGCCGTCGAGTGTATGCATACAGCATGTGCGAGCGAGCGCTTCGCTCTGTATTCACGCAGTGCAATCAGCTGTTGTGGGCTCTTAACACTGACACACATTGCGATAATAATATTGAAGCTCATTTGAATGCAAAAACACATTACCGGTTTCAACATCAGCTGGCCAGTTGCTCTCTGTATTTGTTTAGCTGTAGCTGTCGTCGTTGCTGCAGTTTTTGTTTTTTTTTCCAGCCTGTGCCAGCAACAATATTTGTTTTTTACTCAATAAAAGTAAATTAACATTTTTACGAAACAAGTGTTTGAAAGATAAGCAAGTTTTTTTTACGAATATTCATTTATTTCCAACGAACTTGCAAAGTAAAATGGCATCATTTTTTTTTAAATTTGCTTTGTAAAGTTTTGAGCGCTATATGCAAATATATGCAAATTTAAGTTTGTCTAGGCGAAACTTCTTAATTGCGGTGGATAAAAATAGAACTCACAGACCAGTTTTACAAAGTTTTTTATTTTGATGGAGAGTATTAAGTCTTCGGCACTCTAATAATTGCCTCGTCAATCGTACAGTCGAATTTGAATGGTTTTATTGAACTCAATTCTGGATATTTCGCAAACTGTACAATTGCATAAAATTGAAACGTGTTTGGGGCCTTAGAACAAACATCACAGTCGAAGCCAGTTTGGCATGACCGCATGACGAACTGATTTGACTGCTAAGTGCATTACGCCATGCCGAAATGCAAAGACTGTGGGCTCAAGGACGGCACACAGAACAAAGAACATGGAGCAAACAACGAGAGACCGGAGAATGGTATTCGATTACATTAAATCAAATTTGCAGTTACGGACAAAGCACGATAAACCGAAGCATCGAAACCATCGAAGTGTCTATGCGCAGGCCAAACCATCATCCATTTACATGCGACATAAATCTATCTATATATCTGTGTGTGTGTGTGTGAGTGTGCCAAATGTGGCACTTGACACTGACTTCCACTGAAGTCAGACAAAAACAATAAAAATGAAATGGGAATCGGGCATAAAGCAAACGGCAAAATGGCGGCGCGTGTGTTGTGTTGACTTTTTGTGCCCGAAAACTGTGCTACGCCCCACTTCCAGTGTGGTTTTCCATGCCCGACGACTTCAAGGCTTATGCAAATAACTAGGCCCAAACGCAGAGCCTGCGAGAATCCTCACAGACGCTTTGTCGCATCGACGCATAGTGGTGCGAGATAATCAATTAATTTACGCAATTTTGCTTGTTGATTTTAATTAATTTAATTAAATTGCTGTTGGGTTAAGTCGAAAGGCGTCAGGCCATAATGATATTGCAGCCAATTTGATTAGGGCTAAGGCGAAGCCGATTAGTTAGAGCCTACAAGTTGATTGATTATAGATTAGAATAATGAATTGCGAGAGTAAGGAATTTCTTTAAAATTAAACCGTTTTTTTTTGGGTCCCGTAAGAAAAGTAAAAAGTATAACAAGTAAGGAAAGCTACAGTCGAGCGCGCGCGACTGTAAGATACCATTTACCCTATTCGAAGAAATAATACAAAATAAAATAAATGGTATAAAAATATATAAAAAAAAATATAAAAAAAAGCAATTTACATTAAGAAAAAAAAATCGCCCCGCGCCAGATTCGAACACAAGAACTCTCACGAACTTTGTAACTTACGAATCGGACCTCTAACCACTAGACCACACAAGTTTACGCCATGCGATCGGCAAATTAGGCTTTTATTGACGCGGGCCCTCTACTGCGTCGATTTAACGTTTTGATTAGGAATCGCTAGCGCCCATAACTTTGTATGGGGAATTCGAACTCCTATAACTTCTTTGTTATTAAAAAATAAAAATTGAAGAAAGCTACAGTCGAGTGCACTCGACAGTAAGTTATAATTTACCTTTGGCTGCTAAAAATAATTCTTAATATTAATTACTTTTATTCGAATTAATAACAACGCATCGCATATTTCCGAAATTAAATACACATGCATTGACGCTAATGGCACATGCCGACTGCACGCCGATTGTGCGTGCGCAGTCGGCACAAGCATTGACGCCGAGCCTCTGCTCCGTCTCTGCTGCTGTATGCAAAACTTCTCGCGCCTAGGAACAGACCATGTGCTTCAGTGGTTTGTTGTGAGAGTTGTCAGCTCTTTAACTAAATGTTCCCGGTTCGAATCCAAACGCAGTCTTCTTTTTTTTGTATTGCTTAGAAAAAGTTTTTGGTTTTTTTTATTTTTTTTGCATAATATATTTTTCATATAGCGCAAAATTATTAAAAAAAAAAAAAAATTGCCCAGCGCAGGATTCGAACCCGCGACCTCACGCATCAGAAACTTGCGAGCCAACCATCAAGACCATACACAGTTACGCAGTGCGATCGGCAAAAAAAAAAAAAAAAATTGCCCGTTGCTGGATTCGAACCCGCGACCACACGCACCAGAATCTTGCATGCAACCATCTAGACCACACACAGTTACGCGGAGCGATCGGCAAATGAGACTTTTATTGATGCCGGCCTTCTGCTGCGTCAGTTCAACATTCTAGTTGGAATTCTAAGCGCCCACAACTTTATATGGGAGATTCAAACTCCTATAACTTCTTTGTTTATTGTCCGATCGGATTGAAATTTATAGGGTAGATCTGTACTATGGTAAGCTACAAGAGTGTTAAAAAAAATGTTTTGTTATTTCCCTACTTTTCTTAAAATTCAATAGTTTGGGGGCGGTGGGCGTGGCATCCAAAAGTTGAAAATCAAACATTCTTCGTAATGTTACCAGGCACCTTACTTTCAAATTTGGCGCTTCTAGCTTTTCTAGTTTTCTTTTAAACTATAAAAATGTGTTTTTTAGAGGCGGTGGGCGTGGCATCCAAAATTCTAAAATCCAACTTCTGCATAATGTTGCAAGACACTCTCCTACCAAATTTGGTGCGTTTATCTCTTTTCGTTATTGAATTATTTAGAAAAAATCGAAATACGCATTTATCGATTTGCGGAGGCGGTGGGCGTGGCACATCAAGTTTGAAATAAACTTCTTGTGTGTATTGAATACACGCACACTCCCACCAAGTCTGGTGCCTCTAGCTCTTTTAATAGCTGAGATCTGTGTGTTCATACAGACGGACAGACGGACAGACGGACAGACGGACAGACGGACAGACGGACAGACGGACAGACAGACGGACATGACCAAATCGACTCGGCTATTGATGCTGATCAAGAATATATATACTTTGTATGGTCTGCCACGCCTCCTTCTGCCTGTTACATACATTTGCACAAAGTTAATATACCATTTTTTACCCATTTTCAATGGGTAAATGGTATAAAAACGCAACTTACTTTATCAAAGGGGGATTTTCCACGCAGAACATTACCTTATCAGCGTGTTTATTGCTTTATATTTTTATCATGTCTGTGCTTTACAAAACCGATGACGAATATTGTGAATATTGTGATATGAGCACAACAATTGCACAGCTGTCAACAATAAACTGCATACGGCTGCCAATGCTTCTAGGTTTTAACGAATCTCCCAATTGCGTTCTTAAAAAATATGATTTTTTCTGCACACGAGGCAATGACGCAAAATATCGAAAGCAAATTTTAATAGAATTTTCAGCCAAAAACCAAAAATAGCCCACATATGATTGAAATGCGGCGATGGCGCTGCCAGACGAACAGAGCATTAATCAGGCAATATGTCTATACAGCATACTACTACTACATACTATATGTATTTATATTACGCATATGTACTCAAACACAACCTCAAAACATCTTGAGACAACCAACAACCCAAGACAAGGTCAATGAGCCTTGCCACTTCAGTTCATATTGGAAAATAATATGACATTTTGTTATATTATTTTTAGCTTAAGTGTTTTGGAGATAAAGTTCATGAGAACATCACGCACCTGTGCTGGGTCTATTTAGAAGTTCCTTCCACCTTTGTTCTTGCGCCTGGTTATTTTTTTTTTTTTTGCTATATTACAACCATTTTGTAATGTTTGCTCGTCTTTTTAGTGTCTTTTATTATTTTTGTTCGTTAAGTCACACAGTTTACATTTCGAGTCGAAAGAATGACAATGATTTCGCTCTATATTTGGGGTCCAGTTTTTTGCATAAACAAAATGCAAAGCACTTGCGTATTTCTCCTTTTTACCGTTTGTTTACGGTACGCACAGTGGGTGCAGGGCGATAAAATGCCGCATACAAATTGAAGCTCACGGTTTAGGGATTGTTGCCAGTTGTCGCTGATTGTATAGAAAATTGCCCAAGAGTCTGGTAAAGAGTTATTGTCATTGACGTGTTTCGCTGTTTTTACGATTTCGTTATGCAAAAGTACAAAAAACTAAGGGCAAGGGTCTATTTTCACCAATTTGAAACACTGTTCATGTCACGCATTCGCATTTACAATGATTTGCTTTTGTTTTCGGTATTTTTTCGTTGTCGCTTATTATTTTTAGCTTTTTTTGCGGTGCTCGTTTCAATTCGTTTTGCTTTGTGTTTCACTGTGCTTCTACCCAACGTGCGGGAGTTTCGATTTTTCTGCACGGAACGCGACGGGCGGGGTAGCGGGGGGGCAATGACAGCACCGCCCAACAACGCAAGTTCACCCGAAGTATTTGGCGGTTGGAATAAACAAATGCACTCGCACCCACAAACACAAACACACACACACACGCCCCTTCGCAGAAAGCAGGAAAGGGAGAGTCAGCGAGAGGGAGACACTGTCACGTTAACAGATAATTGAATTCAGACGTTAAAACGGGTTCAAACAAATCAAGCGATTTGTGTTTAATTTATAACTTAGCACGTTTACACGAAGTTTAATGACACAAAAAGTTTACGAAGTTTTTGGCTTTGAATTTCTCAATTTACGATTCTTCCGCTCGCACGACTGTTCGATACCACAACCAGAAGCTGTTATGCCGGCAACGATGTTAACGCGCTGTACTGCTCAATTGCGGCTGTTAAACCGCTGTTCTGCTCAAACGAGCTGTTAGCCGCACTGTTAACCTCGCGCATACAGTAAGCAAACACAGTGGCGTAGTCCCTGTAGATTTCACGCATAAAATCGTATATTACCTAAACAAGGAATATAAATACATATATTGAATATAATTCTTGCTGTTCTCCTTTTATTTTTAATGTTGATATATATTTTATGTTATAGCACCACTGACTCATACGCAGTTAACACACAGCTTTTCTGTTAAACAATTGAACAGTGTGTACACACCTAACGAAGGAACGATATGCCCGCAATGTTAGAATTCAAATTGATTTTTTCTGTTTGATTGCAAAACTTTTGTTTATTCGCATTTATATTTATGGCACTTTGTTCATGCGGCGGAATATATTTGCAAATTTTTGTTTTCTACTTATAAACTATTTTATGGAATGATTCACACTAATTGATTTATGCATCGATGTGATTTAAGTCTACGAGCACGAGTCGCTGTCCGCACCTTCCGCTTCGTCAGCTGCAAAATAAATAAAAGATTTATTAGAAACTAAACAAATTCCATTAGCACAAAGACACAAAGCTACGGCTTAAATGATATTAGCCGGCCTCTCGTTGATACACCAAGACAAGCGTACGTCAATCAAAGGCAATAGCGAAATTTCATTCTTATCACCGACAAACTGTTATCAATCAACTTACAAAGTATCTGCAATCCAAACATCAGCGCAAAGCCCGCCAGTGCAGCGATGTAGGCCCGCCAGCCGGCATGACTGCGCGTGAGGATCTCGAAGAAGACCACATAGAGCAGCGTGCCCGAGGCAATGCCCTGCAGTATGCCCGATGGGACACTCGGTCGATTTCCGTCCTGCTGCTGGCTGATCGCAATGCCCACCCCAATGCCGATGGGCGTGACTATCGAGAAGGTTATGAGATAGATGAGCGCCAGCACGATGCGTGTGCGTGCCACCAGCAGCTCCATGCCCACACAGAAGGCCAGCACCAGCTTGTGCGCGGCCACGGCACCAAACATAAACCACACTGTGCCCACTGTGTCCTCCAGCCCAATGGCCATGCCCTCGAAGAGCTCGTGCAGCGAGAGCGCCAGTATGATGCCCAGTCCACGCATCGAGGAGCTTTCGCTATCGACGGGCATATGCGAATGACCATGATCGTGACCATGATCGTGACCGTGACCGTTACTGTGATTGTGTTCGTGACTGTGAACACGAGATTTAGCAGGCTCGTCTTCTACTGCACGCACTTCGAGCTCGCAATGCTGATGCTTGGTCTCATCTGGCGGCAGTTCCGTCTCCTTGGCCAGCTTCAGTATCCTCTTCCTCTCGCTGCTGCTGCGCACAAGGACGCTGCTCTTGAAGCTCCTGCCATGTTCGAAGGCTTCGCAAGCCTTCGACTCCTTGCGGCTGAGCTTCTGCTGCTGCTGTTGCATCACCCAGTGCATCAGCTCGTCCAGCGCGTACATGATGAAGAATCCCGTGCACATGAGCATTTCCGGTAGGGCAAAGGGCGTGGCGGCCAGGTAGCCGCAACGCTGCAGTAGCTGCACCACCTCGATGACATCGGGCAGCATGTGCAGCAGTGTGGTGGCCAAGAGCACGCCGCCGCCAAAGTAGATTAGGCAACGCACCACCGTCGAGGCGCGTGTCTCCTCCGGTGCCTTGTCGGTCCACTTGAAGCAGCGATTCAGCAGGTACGGCAAGCTGCCGCAGAGCACTGTGACCACAGTCAGCACCACCATGGAAACAATTTTGGCCACCAGCAGTGCATGGTGATCCACCGCTAGGTCGCGCTCTTGTATTACCTTCATTGGGTCGCTCTCCGTTAGTTGCTCCAACGCCGGCGTCGAGCTTTTTCCGTACATCTTAGCACCACCGAATGCGAGCCACGAGTGCCAGTCACTCGCCAACTGGCCAGCCACAAATAGCAGTACATACATATATACACTATTGGTAGTATATCAGCACAATTGTAAATTAAAGGTGCTCCCGCTGATTGACAGGTGAAATTATGACCAGTCCGTCGACGGGGGGAAGCAGATAGTGTGGTCGCACTTCCAGAACTCAGCCCTGCTTTGTCGGCTGATTAGCGGAGTCCGATATTAATTGTTCTACATGGATGGCAACGAATTATCAATCACGGCAGCTTGAGGGGAGTTACGTATTTTATCTGAATTTCTGCGAAAGTTTAGGGCTTCGAACTTCCGTCACACTGAGGGAACGGCTTTATTTAAAAGTCAGTGTAGGATTAATTAGCTTTCAGCTTTTGCCTCAACTAACTTTAAATACTCTTCGAATGAGCTTTTTCCTACACTTTTAAAGCTTTAGAAACTGTTATAGAAAATGAAGATTTTTTTTTTAATTTTATAATTATAACAAAAAGTATTTTAAACTTTTGTTTAAATATTTTCGTTTGATAATCAGCATTAGTTTTCCTATAACAATTTGCAACAAATTAATCAAGCTCTTTGTTAAAAGCTTTCTCTAACGAAAGCTTTCAGCTACTTGTGCCAGTGTTAGAAAACGTTAAAAAGCCAATTTTGCTTAGCTCTCGCTCTTCACACCAGGAGGACAGACAAAGCCGCCTTTGCCCTTAGCCTCGACCACTGCAAGAGAATCGGAATAAGCTTTATGTGGCAACTGTAATATTGTAATGTTTCAATTGCCAACTCACCTGCAATTTGCAATCCGAACATGAGCAGGAATCCGCCCAGCGAGCAGAGAAAGATGCGCCAGTCGGCATGGTTCTTGGCCACAATCTCAAAGTAGACCACATACAGGAGTGTGCCGCACGCGATGCCCTGCAGTATGCCCGCCGGAATGCTGGGCTCATTCGCGCTGGAAGACTCGCTGACCGCAATGCCGATGCCAACGCCGATGGGCGTAACAATCGAGAAGACAACCAGGTAAATGACGGCAATAAGCCAGCGCGTGTGAGCCATCATTATCTCCATGCCGATGCAGAAGGCCAGCACCAGTTTGTGGGCCGCAATGGCGCCGCACATGAACCACACCGTGTCCACGCTGCCCTCCAGGCCAATGGACATGCCGCCGAAGAGCTCATGCAGCGACAGGGCCACAATGATGCCTAGGCCACGCAGCCAGTTGGGCTGCTCTGGCTCCACCTCCGCCTCCGATTGCTGCTGCTGCTGTGCGTTCTCATCCACCACCACCACCATCACTTCCACCTTCCCCGCTGCCTGCAATGCCTGTCGCTTGCGGCGCTGCTGCTGTCCCACCAAAAAGTACATTAGATTCTCGATGGCGTACATCAGGTAGAAGCCCGTGCACATTAGTATCTCGGGCAGGGCAAAGGGTGTGGCCACCAGCAAGTCGCAGTGCTGCAGTGCCGCCACAGTGCCCACCACAGCGGGCAGTATGTGAATGAATGTGGTGGCAATTAGAACGCCACCACCAAAATTCAGTAGACAGACCACGGCCAGAAAGTCGCGGGCATTGGTCTGCGCCCGACTGGTCCACTTGAACCAACGATTGAGCACATACGGAATGAAGCAGAAGATTAGCGTGACCAGCAGCAGCACCAAAATAACCACAATTTTGGCCACCAGCAATCTGTGATCGTCCATGGCGTCGGCAACTTTGGAAACTTTCTAACCTCGAATACCATTCAGACAGAGTTTATATAGCTTCGAGTGTACCATATCTAGTCAAAGATATCGAGTAAGTACGAGCATTAGTCCTCAGAGCTCTTAAGTTCGGTTTTAAAGTTATCAAGCTGAAAATATGTCTGCAGCACAGTGAAACCTCAAGAAAGGGAAGATCATACAGTAGAGTTTCCATAGAAGAGCTGAAAGTGATGTAGGCATTAAGACTATACGAATTTAATTAACTTTTCCTTACTAATTAAAAATATAAAGTCATCTTAATTTCAAATAAGTGCAAATTTTCGATTAAATAATTTTAGTAAGCACTGGACATTTCCTTCTCTGACAGTTTAATATATCGAACTGTCACGATATTAACACTGACTGAGGGCTGCCAACCTGAAATTTCCCCAGAGATAGCTGGCAGTGCTGACGCCCTATCTTCGTCATGTGGTCGAACTGTAAGTGAGCCACAAAGCCATGAGTTTTGCTGTTGAAAATTCAGGCTGATAACTTCAAAGTTGGCAGCAGGCAGACACACCCAGCTGATATCTCGCGAAAGAGTGGAAATAATTTATATCAAATAGATTGCAATCGCATTGACAACATCAGCTTTTAGTTTATCGCACAATAAATGTACTCACGAGTCTAGTTAAAAATATCAGCCCATAATTCAACAATATCAAAGGGCTGTCGCACTGAAATTTCAGCTGATAGAGACAACAGACAGTGTTATTAGGAAAGTTGTTTGTCGCTGGAAATTTAAGACTGTTAGCGATGGAAAGGTACAGTATGGTACGCTATCAATAGTTTGAACTGTTGTCCATGGATAATCCATTAATTTATGTTAATAAAAAAATGGCAACCCTCTTAACCCCTACCGAGGCAACAACATCAATAGCGAATTAAATATTATTCATGAATTTTTATTATCTTTCATTAATCCGTAATAGTTTACTGTAAAAATTATCATTTTGCTTTAATCATATTTTCATATATTATCTGGTAATTGTATTTAAATATTAATTTAAAAGTAATTACTATGACTTGAGTATTGATTGGTTTAAATGATATTCGATTCGGTAAATATTGATTGATTGAGCTGTTGAAAAGGACTTTGGACTTGTGAAAGCAACGGATTTTCAGTATTTTAGATAGTTATGTTATATTTGCAATGTTTTCGTCACCAAGGACTCTCTCTCTCTCTCTCTCTATCTCTCTCTCTCTGTTTCTTTCTCTCGCACAATACTTGGGGCAGCATTTCTCGTTGATGTCGTTATAAAGTCATTTCTTATTGTCGTCTAATTTAGACGATTTGCATGATGAAAGTTCGCTCTTTAAAATGAGATGTGTCTGTGTGTATGAGTGTGTGTGGCTTGTGTATGTGTGTATTGTATTGTTTTTAAATTTTTCATTTGCTCTCTCCATCTTTCCTCTCTCTCTTTCTCTCTCTCTTTCTCTCTCTCTCTCTGTCTCTTTCTCTACACGCAGGCAGGCCTTTGTAGTAGTATAAGTAAAATCGTGCATGTTCTTCGACAATCTCTAGTTCCACAGAAGCAGAAACGAAGCCAGGCGGCTCACGGTCGTCTCTGGAATCAATCACGACTGCTTCGGATGCTGCACGGGCGGCGGTGGCGCTGGCTTGAAGCACTGCAGCAGGAAGGCCGTGTAGACAACGAATGCCACCGCCAGAGCTATCAGGGCATACATGAATATGTTAAGTTCGGGCTGGCGGAAGCGATTCTTGCGCAGCCATTCGAGCACCTCGTCCTCCGAGAGCAGATCGCCTGCACAAGGAGAATATAGAAAGTAAATAATATTTTTTTTTTTGTATCTATCTAAACTTACCTCTATATATGCTAGGGAAGCGACGACGGAAATAGACCATCGCTGGCAGTTTGGTAACGCCCCATTTCTTGGCATAACGCGAGTCGGCCATTTTCACAAATGTTATATCCAGATTATCCGTTTCGCTGTCAATGTTCTCCAGCTTCTCCAGTGCGGCAATACTATCCACCTGATTGTGCTCATCTAGGGGGAGACAAGATGGGATATAAGATCTGGGCTCCAATAGATTGCGCTTCTTTACTCACAGAAAAAGACAGACAGAAATTCGTTTTCTTCGAGCAGCTTGTCCAGCATTTTGCGATTGACCTCCTCGATCTCGTTTTTGATTTCAAACACATCCTGCGATGTCAGCCAGGTGATAACCTTGTCATGCTGATGCATATCGCCGTCGTACAGCACAGGCACTTGTTTTCTATAGCGTGACAGATATACCAGATAATATAGTATTTCTTAGAGCTTGCTGAGCACCACTTACCGGAAATATACCAACGATGGTATATTGACAATTTCGTATTTCTTGGCGGCTTCCACGCTGGCAATCTTCACAAAGTCAATGCCAAACATATCCGCTTCGCCGTCGATTTCTTCCAGCTCTTCCAGAATTTCTTCACACTCAGCGCAATCGTCATCATCTTTGTGGAGAAGACGGCTAAGTATGCTTCAATTCTATGTGATCTATGCTTTCACTTACAGAAGAAAACGACCAGCAGAGTGGACTCAGCCATCAGACGATCCAGCATGCGCTCGTTTACCTCCTCGATCTCATCGGCCAGCTCACGGTTGTCATCGTCTATAAGCCATTCTAACACCGATTGTTCGTTCTGTAGATCGCCCTCAAAGAGCAAGGGGTTGCCGTTACTAGAAGCGAGTCAATATAAATTTCAGATATGCCAATCAGTGAAAAAAAAAAACTTCGAATCTATACCGGAAGTACACGAGCGCCGGGAAGGTCTTGATGGAATAGCGTTTGGCCAACTGGGGATCTTGGATCTTCACCATATGTATACCGAAGACATCGCACTCGTCGTCGATCAGTTCCAGGCCCTCCAATATCTGATCACAGATATTACAGTTGATCTTATCTGCAATCGAAAGCACAAACGCATGTGTTTATATTCTCTGTATATGGGATATCGGATATCGAATCAATGCGAATGTGAAGCGTTCGCTGTGTAGCAAGTCAGAAGTTAGAAGAGTTATCGTAGGCAGCTCAGAAAACGCCGAAAACATAAGGGTATTCGCGCCCAAACTAAATTCTCTGTCACAACAAATTCGCAACTCGTCAATTGAAATCGGGGACAATTTAGTTTGGTCGGTAATACGATTAGAAGCCTGGTTTTAGTAAACGACTTAGACGGCAAAAGAAGACAACAACAGTACGAGTAGTATACATAGTGTTGAATTGTTTATCTGGTTAGAGCTGGCAACATGCGAAGATTATACGGAACGATAGTCTATTGATAAGTTGTTGCGAGTTGCGATTTTGTACACACGGAATACCTTGTTTTTGGATACGTTTTCTTTTTCGTGACATGTAGCTTTGTACGAATTGGCTGGATGAGTGTTTGCTTGTGGTCAGGTTGCTTTCTTTAAGACTAGAGGGGGAGCAGAAACTGCGACAGTAAGCGGGTGGCTTGCCCTTCCGCTCAGTCGGTACTGGGGATCGGTTTGATTTTGTTGCGGAAGGATTTTTAAGTTTTTGATTGGATTTGGTTGGTGTTGTTGGTGCAGTGTGGTGCGGTGCGGTGCGGTGGTGCAGTGGTTGTGCATTGGTGGTGGTGGTGGTGGAGTGCCAGGGGATAATAATTGATATTGTGTGACATTATGAAAAGTGCTTTTCGCATTTGTGAATGGGGCTTACAGAAGTATACGGCCAGATATTGCGTTTCCTCGACCATAGTCTCGAGCATTTGGCGGGTAATCAACTCAATGCGATCCTCGGTCTTCTGCGTGATCAGCCATTGCAGAACTTCCTCCTCCTCGCTGAGTTCGCCTGAAAAGAAGTACTCATATAGAAGATCGAAGTAATAATATAGAAAGTTCTACGCACCTTCAAACACATTAGGAATGCCGCCTTCGAAGTAGACCAAGGCCGGATACTCGTGTACGCCATAGCCGTCGGCCACTGAGAAGTCTCGGGTCTTAACAAACGTAATGCCGTGCTTGTCGCAATCGTCGTCTATGTTCTCAAGCTCCTCCAGCACTTTCGTACACTGCTCGCAGCCATCGGCGTCTAGAGAAGAATCGTGATGGGGGCAAGGGGAATATGCACATTATAACAGAGACTGCTCACTAAATGGATGGGCGGGGTCGGAGGGCATACAACGTACTACGAGCAAGCACTACACATAAACTAAGCACAAAGTGGGGAACGGAGTGGAAACTTGTGTTGAGATAAAGCTGAGTATAGTGTCAAACAAAGTAGGTGGAACGCCACAAGTGCATAGATACAGAAGATAAAGATAAAGAGAGCAAGAGAGAGAAAGAGAGAGAGAGAGAGCGGTTCGAGTGATAGAGAGTGTCGAGTGGGGGGCTCTCAGGTGCGCTACAGCAAAGTTTACGGGTAAGACATTCTCATACAGTTGGAGGTGTGTGGGTGTGTGCGGTGCAATATGTGCGTGTGTGTGTTGTGTGTGTATCGGGTTCGGTGGCGTGGTTAAACATTCTTGGACTCATTCCATATATATATTATTATTTGGCACGAATTGCGCTACCATCATCTTGTTTGCCGGCCGATGCTGCGGCATCCGCTGCTCCGCCCTCGCCACCGGCAGCACCACCACCGCCTGCCTCGGCAGCAGCTCCGCCCTCTGGATCGCTGCCAAAGGCGGCAGCAGCACTGGCGGTGCCGCCATCCTGTTGATGCTGTTCGCGCTCCTTTTTCAGACGCGCCTTTCGTGCCGCTTTCGAATTGCAAATATCGCACTTCGTTTTGTTCCCTAAGTTTGTTGTTCAGTGTCATTTTTTTTTTTTTTGGTTGGTTTCAAATATTTACGGTTTTTAAATAGAAATATATATAAATTTTTGTAAATAGTCTTGTAGGTTAGATACAGTTGAGCGCTGATAAAATTGCTTAGAGACTAAGTTCGATGTTAGGAGAGATCCTAGAAAAATGATATAGTACTGCAAACTGTTTGCGCAAAAGAGTGAGCGTAGCCCATATCAAGTACACTGCATACAC
The DNA here is from genome assembly GCA_035046045.1 of Zaprionus bogoriensis. Lineage (NCBI taxonomy): Eukaryota > Metazoa > Arthropoda > Insecta > Diptera > Drosophilidae > Zaprionus > Zaprionus bogoriensis. The sequence continues at coordinate 2,018,879 of JAWNOI010000066.1, read as the reverse complement.
AAATGCATATGCAATTTAAACCGAGATTTAGCTTTAAAGACGCCGCAACGTATGCTATACAAATGGAACTGAACTATACTCGATATAGACTTGGCCCACCAAACCGATTGCAGCTGATAAACGCTTGATAGGCTTAACAATTTAGATGGATAATACGTATGACTTTGTTAAATTTATCGCACGTCTCTGGGTCTTTTGAACTTACAGAAATACACTGCAATGGAGCCAGACTCCTCGATCAGTTGAACGAGGCGTTCGCCTTCGAGATCTTCGATAACATCTCCACTTGGATCCTTTTGCGTTAGTAACCAAGTAAGGATCTGTTCTTCTTCATAAAGATCCCCTGAACAACAAAAAAAAAAACACTTGAATAAGACACGATCTAAGGGGTTGAAATAGAAACGGCATGTCTAACCGGCGTATATAACTGGCTCCTTGGAAGTCGGCTTGAAAAAGACAATAGCTGGCAGTGCGAAGACGCCATACTCCTTGGCCATTTGCTTGTCGTCAATCTTAACGAAGTCGATGCCCGCCTTATCCGCATCGTCGTCGATGTGCTCCACCTCGGCGAGTACCCGAGGGCACTGTTTGCACTCATCGCTGTCTGCAAATCGATAACAATGGATATATCGATAATATACGCCTTCTGCGCTGCAGTCACTTACAGAATATGACGGCCACATAGTCGGAATTCTTGCGTATTTTCTCAAACATCTTACGATTGACCTGCTCGATGTGATCTGTCATCTCCATGTTGGCCGGACTTGTCAGCCAGTCGAGCACCTCCTCCTCGTCGTCGATATCGCCGTCATAGTTGATGTACTTGCCCTTGCGGAAGTACGTCAAGCCCGGCGGATTGCGGAAACCGTATTTCTTGGCCATCAGCTTGTCGTTCATCTTTACGATATAAATGCCATATTCGGCAGCTTCGTCGTCGATCAACTCGATATGCCGCAGCACACGCGGCGAGTCCGGATCGTCCTCTTTGTCTGTAAGACAGCATCAAATACTTTTAACACTATGCACACCCTACGAATAACCTCCTAAGTTATTTGAATTTTGCTATGCTCGTCTCTTGCTTTTGGGCAGTTACAGTTTTTAGTGGGCGCGCTTACGTATATACCATCTGATAGATAGTTTGTAAATATAGTATATCTTTGTTTAGAAGTCTTTGCTTATCGAATACCTTATGGAGTGCATACTTACAGAAAACGACCGCTAAAAAGTCTCTGGTGCCTATATACTCAATAAGCTGATCCCGATTGATCAGCTCAATACTCTGATCGGCTTTCTGCTCCAGTATCCAGTTGAAAACGTCTTGATTGCTCTCAAGATTACCTGCACGGCAAATTGGAAACTTAAAGTAAATGCTGTATACTGAATATATATATATTTATTTTCTTTTTTTTTTTTGTTCCATTTACAGACATACCTCTCCGCTGCAGTTGGTCAATCAATCAAGAATTTTCAACTCTCGTTTTCAATCTGTTTCCCCATTGAAAGATCTTTAAATTCACAGCGAACATTTGGCCGTCAATTTTGAAAAATAATGCAAAATCATTTTCGGGGGCTTACAATGTGCTTACAAGATGAGAAACAACCAAAACATGATAGTATTTTTTTTAATTTCGTTTTGTATTTGTGCGAACGCTTAAGATTAAGAAAACCTAATTTGTTTTTAAGTTATGCGAAAATTTACAATTGATTTTACAATTTTACAAAAGTGTGTGCGTGTGTTCTTCTTCTTTCTTTCATATTGATAGTATGTATAAGTAAACTTTAACAAAATACACGTTTCTTCTTCCTGTTCTTTACAGCTGCTGTTCAACAACAAAAGAATTATAAAGACATGCTTACAAAAATAAAAAAGGATGCGACTCTCAGTGTTGTTTTATGTTTATGCGAAAGGCTTACAAAGTTAGCTAATGCAACTAAAGATAGAATTCGATATTTTCCAAAAATATCGATAACAAATCAACAGTGGGCCGAAGCGGCAGAGAAACGAATGAGAAACAACTGAAGCGAAATACGATGAGTGTGCTTTGCGTTTTGCGAGGCCATTGAGATATTTCCAGCCATTTGCCATTTTGCCATTCATTGAGAATTAAGTATACGAACTGTGGTTCGTAGAGTATTAGCGAGTTTTCACTTAATTAGCCATAGCAACAAACAGCTAATCGGTTCAGTTACAGTACAAAGTTATATAGTTATAGCTTTATAGGCTTCTACAGTTGACATTAAATATATATATATACCATATATATATATATTTGGGTTAGTTTGCTTCTCTTCGTTTCGTTTTGTAAAATTGTTTAAAAAATAGTTCGCTTTCTCTCTTCGTTTATGCTAGCTACATACATAAATGTAAATTGTATATTGTAACAAAAAAGTAGTAAGTAGTATCAAAAAGTTTATGTTTTTAGGCTCAGTTAGATTGGCGTGATTCCCTAGGCGTTTCGCTTGCATGAATTACAGTTCGTTATCAGCTAAATATATAGAGCTGAAGCTAAATCTGAAAATGTTTTTACTATATTCGGATTCAGACCGAAGATGCGATTTGTTGTGTGTGTGCGTGTGTTAATAGTAAGTTTGTTGTTGCAGTAATTGCTTTAAATTTGAACAAAGTTTGTTTGTTTGCGAGATTGAAATGCAACAAATTCTAGTTAAGTTATAGTTGAGTTTAGTTTGCTTTTAGTTTACAGACAGCGAGCAGCTCCACGACAGAAAGCTTGTCGAAGGCGCAAAAGTACCAAGTTACCAGGTTAAGTTCAAACAAATGTGAAATTCAGTTAATTATAGTATTGAGTTGCGTGCCAAGCGGAACTCAATGAGAGCGAATTCCGTTGGCATTCGATTTGCCCGAACCGCTGCGATGCGTGTGGAACAAAGAGTACGGTATCGGTTTGTGTGTGTGTGTGCGTGTGTGTGACAGGTGTACGTTCAAGTTTACAGTGTGTATATTGCCGGTGCTTTAAGCATTTGCAGTTACGTTTGACATTCGTTCTGGTGTCGGAGAGCGTATGACTAATATTTAATATTAAAGTGACGCGTATTAGATACACAACCAAATGAGTTCGTCAAGTTGTTCTTGTTTTTGTTGTTGTGGTTGTCTTTTGCTCTTACAAATTATGACAGTAAAAATCACACATGGACACTGGACTACACAGATACATATATATATATATATGTTACATATAAAGACCTGCTGCTCGAGGCTTTTACAAGAGTTTCAGTTTCAGTACTTATTCAATATGCGTGCTTTTTCTTGTTCTTCTAGTTATTGTTGTTGTTCTTTAACATTTATCATTTGGGTCTTGATTGGACAACAGTGCGTATACGTGCTACTTTGAATATTGCATATCATTCGGTTCATACAATCATTGACTTAAATTGCTTTTCTACTATTTGACTTGACTTTGATTTGTTTTGTTTTTGTTCAGTTTATTCAGTTTTAAAATTGTTGCCTTACTCCCACAGAGAGATATCCTGAAAAATGAGGTCATACAAATTTTTTAGTCGATTTTGGAAAAAATTAATGCCTGCAAGACACAAAGAGAAGAAGAGAGAGAGAAATAAACAAATAAAATTACAACCAGATCTGTCTGTGTGTATGCTAAACATATACGTATAAATGGATGTGTGTGTGTGTGGGGTGTGCACAACAACAATTACGGAAAAAATATGGGCAACTTAGCGAAATCATTGTGTCTTACAATTTTGTCAAAATATGATAAATGTTTTTGTTTTTTCTTTTTTAATTTTTGTATATTTTATATATTTTTTTTTTGTTTTTTTTTTAAGTTTTATTTAAGGGTTACGCGACGTACCGGTTTTAACATTCAGCTTATTGCCCGCTTTCTTCGAAGATTTCTTGCTCTTCTCTACCTCGAGCGATTCGTCATCGTCCTGCTGCAACTTGGGAATCGGCTTCTTGGAACCTTGGCCCGATCGCTTGTTGGCATACGACACCTTCACCAGTGGCACATCATCATCGTCGTCGTCATCGTCATCATCGTCGTCATTCTGCTTGGCCTGCTTCTTTGAAGCGATCTTGGCCGCCGGCTTGCTGGGAGCACTCGGGGTTGACGAGGTGAACTTGAAGTTACCGCCGGGACGCTTGCCAGACTCGCCCTCGCTGTGTCCGATGCGCTGGGCCGTCATTTTAGGAACTTTCGTTGACTTCTCCAATTTGGTTGGACAGCATTGGAATGGTTTGTAATCGTTGGGCACGAAATTGTTGCCGCGCTTAGCTGAATAGCCGTCGTGACCCAATCCAACATAGAAACATTCGTCATCTGTGTGAGCAAACAAACAAAAACATTTTGTCAGATTGTTTTAGTTCTTCAATTTTGTAATTTTTTTTTTTTTTGGTTTTATTATTTAAAATTTTATTTTTATATTTTTTTGTTTTTGGTTTCAAACATTTTTAGAAAAACTCACTAACAAGAATCAAAAGTAAACAAAAGTGCATTATAGAGTGAGGCGAGAAATACGAAATAAAAGTCGTAAAGTTGCTTTTAATTTTCAACACCTTTCGGAAAAATCACCACAAAGAGCAGTTAGTACGATTTTCATTATATAAATATATATATAGAAATAGAGAGAGAGATAATAGAGAGAATCTCTCTTAGATAGTTTGATTTCTTGTTCAAGTTCTAGAGTAGAGAAGCGTGCTTTATGAATGAACAGAATTTAACTCGTTGTTGCTGTTTTTTTGTTTTTGTAGTTTAACATTAATTTAGCTTTAACTAGTTCAACTAATAACTGACAAAATGCTTTTGATGCTGACTGTACAAGTTGTATTGGAATTATTGAACCTAATTCAGTTGTTTTAAGTTCGGATTGTTGTACAATTTTTTCTGTTTTTCGGTTTTTGGTTTTGGTCGTTTCTTTCAGCACACAGTGGGTTCGATATTATTAATTATAATTAACAATTAAAAACGATTGCTTAAGAAATAAATGAGAGTAATTATATCAATAGTCAAGACAATCAAGTTATTAACAGTTTGTCGTTCGCATTATTTTATAATTATGTATATTAAAGAACTTTCGTAAATCATAAGAAATTAAAATCAATACTTTTTAGAAAATATATTTTGTTTCAAACATTGTGTCAGCTATGATTTTTGCATTATTTTATTTGAAAAATATTTTTTTTTTGCTTGTACCAGATTTGTTCACTTTTGAAGAAGAAGATTAAGTTAGTGGATTGGGATCTTCAAACAAAGTTGTGGGTAGAATCGAAGCATTTGGATAGGTCGAATACATACACCAGGGCAGACATTGACGTGGCTTTTAGTGTGTGTACAAGTGTTTTTGCAAGTGTGTGTGTGGTTTAACTCCAATTTCCATTACATTCTTTTTTTATGAATTTGCAAGATTTGCTGTAGCACTGAAGCTTTACGCAAAACATTTAGATACAATTTACACGTATCTGAAACGGAGGCTTTTGTTACCTTTATGAAATGCCCTTTTTGACATCCTTTTACCCAAGTCTGCAGATAGACAATGAAAATACTGTAGTGTGTATAGTTTTGGGTTTGTGTTCGGGTTGGTTTCTTTTTTGGGAGGGTCGGGAAGGCGTTCGCAACAAGTAACAACTTCAGTTAGTGCGGCAATGGCAACTCACATTCACGTATTACCTATTTCATCGATAAGGCGACCCGAGCAGAGATCAGAAAGCCGATGTATCGTTCTGCCTTTAGCTCTGTGCTTATATATTTGCTCGCTAATATCTTTTTCTTCGTCATCGTCGTCATTGTCATCATCGTTATCATCATCGTCGTCGTCGTCGTTGTCGTCGTCGTCGTCGTCGTCGTCGTTATCGTCATCATCGTCATTATCGTTGTCTTTGTCGTTGTCATCGTCATCGTCATCGTCATCGTCATTATCATCATCGTCGTCGTCATCGTCGTCATCGTCTTCAGCGTCATCATCATTATCATCGTCTATATCATCGCCATTTTCGTCATCATCGTCCTCATCATCGTCATCGTCATTCTCATTATCGTCTTCATCGTCATCATCTTCATCATTGTTATCATCGTCGTCATCGTCTTCATCATTGTCATCGTCATCATCATCGTCTTCATCATCGTCATTATTATCATCATCATCGTCGTTATCATTATCGTTTTCGTCATCGTTATCGTCATTATCATCGTCGTCGTCGTTATCGTCATCGTCATCGTCATCATCATCACCATCATCGTCATCATCATCATTGTCATTTTTTTCGTGAATATCATCATCGTCGTCATCGTCATCGTTATTGTCATCGTCATCATCGTCGTCGTCATCATCTCTGTTACGACGCTTTAGTTTTCGTAATCTTTCCTTTCGGATCGTTTGCTGCAGACGCTTTAGTCTTTGTCTCTTATCCACATCACTTTCTTTCGGATAGCTCAACTTAACAATTTTCTCATCACTTCCATCGTCATCGTTGCCTAGTATATCGTATATCGAAAGTATTCATTACGTTTTGCACTTTATAAATATGGCTAGAAACGGGTACAATGATATTGGATACATCCGACTGGCTTGGATTTGAGATTGATACTGATATTGACATTGATATGCGATCACTGTATAGTTTGGCCAAGATATTGTGGGCTCAACTGAGTTTGAATTGAATGTTTGGCTTATGATCGTGAGTTAGAAAGCGGAGAGAACATTGGAAACAAGAACGCTTACTCTTTTGATTGATTAACCACTGCAGCACTCGATTTTCATTTTTGAGATTACCTAGAAAGCAGAATTACCATTATTGTCATAACCAACTACTGGAGATGATTCCAACTTACCATCATACATGATCGGAACGCCTGTCTCATAGTAGACCAAGGCTGGGAATGCGAAAATACCAATTTCATGGGCGAGCTTTACATCATTCGACTTGACAAACTGAATGCCATGTTTATCGGTGTCATCATCGATGTTCTCCAATTCTTCCAGAATGCCAGAGCAGGTTTCGCAATCATCATCATCTACACAAGAAGTTAAACTCAATTAAAATGTTGTAAAGACTTTACGCAGTGTTGTAAAACGCACAGAAGAAAACTGCCAGATGCTCAACATCGTTGATCAACACTTGCAGAGTCTTGCGATCAACCGATTCGATAACGTCAGCCGTGGACTCGTGCAACTCAATAACCCATTCGAGAATTTCCTCTTCCTTCATCAGATCACCTGTGAATGTCAATGTATAGTTTATCCCTCCCTATATCTTTCCTTTTGAGTTTCGCTTACCGGTGTAAATTGTTCTAAACTTATGTCTATAAAATGCAAGCGCCGGCAGACCGGGCAAATCGTATTCCTTATCAATATCGTCGTCGGATGTCTTTACAAAGTCGATGTCTTTTTCCTCGCATTCGTCGTCGATGTTCTCCAATTCGTTGAGGATCTTCTGAGCCTTCTTATCACCTTCGGCGTCTGTGAAGAGAGTGGAAAAATTATTGATAAAATCAAACAAATGAAACTGAAGCATTTTCAACTCACAGAAGAACACGACAACATGATCGTTTTCGGCCAAAATTTTATCCAACATCTTGACGTTGACCTCCTCGATTTTGCCGGGAATCTCGAGTGTTTCGTCATCAGTGATCCAGGCCAAGACTTCGTCCTCGTCATCCAAATCGCCGGTAAAGTGCAATGGATCACGGTTTCTGAAGAACACCAGACGTGGATAGGTTTTGACATTGTATTTCTTTGCGATGCCGGTATCCTCAGTGGTGACAAAAATGATGCCAGCCTCGTCCAACTCATCGTCGATGCTTTCCAGGGCGCTCAGTGTATGGTCACAGGACTCTCCCGGTTCGCAGGGACCCGTAAAGAAGACGACAACATATTCATGCTCGTTGATCAGATTGACGAGAATCTCGTCGGTGACCTCCTCGATGGTCGCGGTCTTCTTCTGCACTAACAGCCATTCGAGGACCTCATCCTCGTTCATCAGATCACCCTCGTACAAGGCAGGTATTTTGTTCTCAAAGTAAATCAGAGCAGGCAGATGATCGAGACCATATTCCTTGGCTTCGGCGGCATTATCGATGCGCACAATCACGATGCCCTCCTTTTCGAGCTCATCGTCAATGTTCTCCAGTTCGTTTAAAATGCGCATGTCCTGTTTGTCGTCCTTGTCATCTGTGGAATGAGAAAACATATCAATTGAATGGTTACTTGAAAAACATTCTGATGTCTTACAGAAAATAACCGCCAAGTGCTCAGTGTTCTCGACCAACTTGTCCTTCATTTCATCGGTAACCTCGGGAATCTCAGAATAACGCTTCTGATGCACCAACCAGCCGAGAAGCTCGTCCTCTTTCATCAGATCACCCTCGTAGATATGTGGAATACCACGTTCAAAGAGTACAATCGATGGGATCTCATCGATACCCCATTCTTTAGCTTCCTTATCATCATCGATCTTGACAAAGGCAATATCATTCTGATCGCACTCATCGTCGATGTTTTCCAATTCTGCGAGGATTTTCTGTGATTTCTTTTGATCTTTGTCATCTGTGGAGAGGTATAGACGGTTATTGGATGGTTCTTGCACATGGCGTTCTGAGGAAAAGTGCAAAAAAACAGGCCTACTACTGAAAAGCTCTCAACTTGTAACTGGGTTCATACTACGAAAGGAATGATTGAAGTGACTAGCCAACTAAATTGGTTCGATCCTGAAATAACTGGAAAGTTTCCGGTTTAGTTTTTTTTCGGATTAGTTGAAGCGCTTTTAAAATTAATTTATTTACAAGCACATCGAGCAGACGATGGTTAAATTATTATGGCAGACACTCAGACACACCCCGGTTTTACAACATTAACTTGTATATAGAGATAGTATATATAAATATATATATAGTTTGTGTGTGTGATCTATACATTATCTACAGTTGCAATTGCATTTCCGAGAGTCAAGGTCGGTGGCCCTGAAATCACTTACAGAAGAGCACAGCAACATGTGGCATTTTCTCAATGATCAGATCCAACATCTCATCGGTGATGTCTTCGATCTGATCGGAACTTGTCTGTTCCTCGAGCCATTTCAATAGCTTCTCCTCATCCTCCAGATTGCCTTCGTATATCGTTGGAATGCCTTTTTCAAAGTATATCAGTTTAGGAACTTTATTGATGCCATATTCAACGGCCTCCTCGGGATTGTCGATTTTCACGAAAGTAATGCCCAAAGCGTCGCATTCGTCGTCAATATTCTCGAGTTCTTCCAGCACCTTTTGCGATTTCTTGTCGTTGTTGTCGTCTGCAAAATGGGATCTTATGGATCAAAATGCGCCAACCTTCGAATTATTTTATACATATTTACAGAACAGCACTGCAATGACGCGACCCTCTTTAATCATTGTATCGAGCATTTCGTCGGTGACATCCTCGATTTCATCGTGTTCCAACTGTCCCAACAGCCATTTCAATATCTGTTCCTCGTCCATGAGATCGCCATCGTAAACGTTTGGAATTTCTTTCTCAAAGTACACAATCGCCGGTATCTGTAAATCATCAATCATCAATCGCCAATCGATCAGTTCGGCTGCTCATTCATTTTGTGTTTGTGTGAGGGTATCATGCATTCGTACCGAATCGATTCCATACTCTGCTGACGCCTTGGCATCGTCGATTTTCACAAACTGAATGCCATGCTTGTCGCAGTCATCGTCGATTTGTTCTAGCTCCTCCAACACGGTCATCGAATCATCATTGCCATGATCATCTGCAGACAGTGCGATAGTTTTCTATCGAGTTTGAGTTTATCGATCGACGCGAATATACAGAATACATACAGAAGAGCACGACTAAATTATCGATATTGCTGATTAGCGTCGAAAGCGTCTTGGAAGTGACATCCTCGATAACATCGTCCTCGTCCCCAGTTGATTTATTCTGCACCAGCCACTCCAGCACATCCTCCTCGCGCTGCAGTTCACCTGCGGCACACACACAGACACACACACACACACACACAGACGGACAATTAGCGAGGGACAGGTTATCATACTGGGCAGCATACTCTCTACCTTCATAGATAATCGGAGTCTGGTGACGATAGTAGACCAACGCCGGCAGAGCGCCCAAGTTGTACTCATCGGCCAAAGCCTCGTCGTGTATCTTCACGAAACCGATGCCAAGCTGATCGGCCTCGTCGTCGATATTCTCCAATTCTTGCAAGGCCTTGGCACATTTGCGGCACTGCTGTTTATCTGATGGACGATTGTAGTCGGGGGAATACATATTAGATAGATAATTTGTTCGCTCGACGCTCAAGTCCATCCAGGGTTGGCATTAGACTTGGCTGGACAGTTGGATGGGTGCTTAGTACAACGATTTATACACTTTTAGTTCGATTTCGGGGTTTCATTGGGGCTGTTTGTGGTTTATTTTGTATCAAGTGGTAAAAGCAAATAGCTATTATACACTGTGCTTTGGTAGGGTTAGGATTAACAGATGCACGATGCATGCATGCGACGAGAATAGAAGAGTTTAGATTAGAAGAGTACAGAGAGAGAGAGAGAGAGGGATAGTGAGAGAGCTGAGTGCGAGTGGGCAACGTATTAGACCATTTGGCAGCCAGCAAAAGGTGTTGGTAATCGCATTAGCCAATCAAATCAAATTCTTGTTTACACACATCTGAATAAATATTATCATAGTAATCATAATATGCCTTGTGTACAACCTGTTGCAAGAAGACAATCGAATTTGCTTACAGCAGAAACATATGTGAAAGACTGTGCAGATTGTGTGCACTCTCTTGCCTTATCTCAACAAACTCTCACGGTTTCAGCTATATAAAAGCTCTCGCTGTTGTCATTTCTATTTTGCCCTCTAAATTTATCGCCTTTGCCTTGCAATTGCCTTTAGCGAGCTTTTGCTCTGGCATGCGCTGCGTATACGTAATATTCGGTGGCACAGCATGTTGAACTATAAATTAAACGCTTGTATTAACTTAATAGCTATTTTAAAATAAAATATACTTAGTTTAGTAAATAGGGAGGGGTGGAGAGCAATATGGACTAGGGTATATCCCCTTTAATCTGAAGAAATCGCGTTTATTGTATGCGAGAATTTTCACTTCAGCAATGCGAGTTGCAAATTCCTAATCATATTTTTAGCTTTATATTACGAATTTTTAAATACTGTTTATAGCATGTTTATTTGCTTAATATTTTGTATTATATTGTTAACAATGAATAATAAAGAATCGAAACATTTTAATGTTCTCAAGCGTAAAATTTCTCGATGAGAATTTCGTGCATAAATTGAAGGCAATATATTTGCCTGGGTGAGTGGGTGTCGCCAAGGTGGCAAGGCCACACACACACACATACATATACACATCTATACTCATCACAGCCATGCTTACACACACGCACACATTACTGTATGGCGACAGTGACTAAACATGTTTATGTTTATAGTTTTGACAGGTTTCCTTTTTGTAAACTCGCATTTAGTATGCAAAATGCATTAATGAATTTACGGCAGACTTGGGTAAATACTAAAAATAGTGCAAGTCAGTCGGCTAAAGCACACACACACACACACACATATCCTGTTTGCATTTGTGTGTGTTCTGTATGTGTGTGCTGGTCTTTATATACATATAATATTATGTAAATTTGCATTTGGCTGCAACTAAAGAGCTGCCCATAATGACATCCATGCCGGCTCGTGTGTGCCAGCATCTTGATGTATTGCTGTATGCAAAAGCAATTAAAAGTGCTGTCTGTCTGCAGTTCTCAGCGAACAGCACAAAAAACAAGAGTGCACAGACATGTGCGACACTCTGTGATACCCTGTAGTGAGTAAAGGGCTATGCCCATGCTGGTCAGCAGTGTTTCCTGTATTTTCTGTTCAGATATTGAATTTAATTTAATTAAAAATATATATTCAAAATTTTTCGGAAGTAAATAAAGCTAAACTTGTACTGATAAACTTGATTTTGTTATACAATTTAATTTTACAAATCGCATTGTGGAAGCAGAAAACAGATAGATATACCATACATCTAACACCCTTATCTACAGGGTATGCGCAAGAGAGAGTAGCCTGAGGAACTTCACGAAGACTTGCGACAGAACAATAGATGCGCAACGGCGGCAGAATATCTTGTTCTTGTCTCACCTACATGCTGATCATCTCTGCGAAGACCTTTGTGCGCTGTCTGCGCTTGATAAAAATACATGTACTATTGATATATATACAGACACACACGCACATTATTGCGTGTGTGTGTGTGTCTGTGTGTGGCTATATATGCACGCGCGTATACAGTTAGTTGTTTGAAAATTGAGCAAAAATAACAGCAGCGAAAAATCATTCTGTTGGCCAACCAACTGCTTCGCGTTTCTATTTATAGGCCAAAAATTGTAGGTGGCTCAGATGTGTTGAAAATACAACAACAACAACAACAACAAAAAGAACAGAAGAAGCCAACAAGAGGAAGAGCAAGAAGAACTGAACATCGGGCAAAAGCAAAAAAAACAAATAAATAAAACTGGCTACACTTTATTGTTGTTGTTATTGTTCTATTCCCGCCACCCTCACCGCCTCGACATTGGGCCCAGGCCCACACAATGTTAGATAAATACAGAGTTAAGTTTATGTTCGCTCTCTGTAGAATTAGCCATTTCCTTTGTTCCATAAACTGTGGCCAAAATATTTCCACATTCGGCCAATTATATATATAGTATATATGTATTCGATATACGCCCGCATCCATAGAGACTCTTCATGTATCGAGCAAACTATATGACGCGCATATAGAAACGCATGCAATTTATGCTTAATATGCCAAACAAAGTGTGTTTTACAAATTGATAGAGAGACTGACGGACGGACGGATGGACAGACGGTTTCAAAATTTGATTTCTCTGTTTCTTGCCGCTGTTGTTGATTTTTATGTGTTTTCTATAGCGATTCGATGGGCTGATTGCGCCCCGGTGGACCGCAAAACACACGGTCTGGCGCAGAGCCCAGACGACGACTGTGCCCGTTGTTGTTGTAATCTTAATTATATATATATATATACATATATATACGTATACGTAATATCTGCTTAATTTGATTTGGTTTTGTGTGTTTGATACATGCCAATTTGTTTGCCAGTTAAATGTGCATTATCTATCGCAGTTGTATATAGTAAAGCCAGCTATATATATGTACATATATTTTTAACTTGAACTCAAGTGTGGCATATGGTACTTCTAATAGGTCTTACTTAATATATTGAAGAAATAATTCATTTCCGGCATTGCGGATTGGTTTGGATTTCAATTTGCGTAAAAAAAAATACGTATACGTATTTGAGGGAAAATTTGACATGTATAATATGTTTTATTATGACGGAGAAGGCTATATATAATATATCTTTTTTGACATATAGTCATAGTCTAACTAAAGAAATTTTCTTGGGGCTATGCATGTCTGGAGCTTTACTTAATGATCTTGAAGATAATTTTTATTTATCGTGCTTTAGTTTGTATTTTCTAAGTCGTAGCTTTTAGTGTCGTTCTCTTTAACTGTATTTCTTAAATAATTTGTATATACCATAATAATAATTTATACGTATAATAATGTAATTTGATTTGTTGGTTTCCACATGGAGCTATTTTTTTGGGTTAACTTGAGGTTAGGCATTGGAAGGCATTGAAAATCGCGCGATATTTACACATATATACAGCCATTCAGGCACATAGAGGAAAGACTGTTATACTTATGTGCATAAAGGTACATCGGCAATATGTTACAGTGGGGTTCGGTGAGGTTTTGTGCATATGTAGTTTACTGTTGTTGGAAATTTCGATTTAGAGGAAAATTATTAAGGACTGGGAATGTTTCATACTTTGGAACTGATTAAGTTTTGTTGTGAAAATCGGGAGGAACGGGATGGCAAGTCAATAACAACCCGAAAACATATGCACAAACTTACCCATTACCCTCGGTGGGCAGGTTTCATGATCAGGACCTGTTGTCGTTTGAATAGATACAACGCATACGGATATATATATTTGCTTGGGTAAATACAACATATATGTATGCGTATGCTTAGAGAATTGTTCTAGGGGCAGTAGGTACCGCCGCAACGATATAGATCGTATTGTAGTATATATATATATAGTTTATATAGTTAAGATGCCGCCGAAGTTTGCTTGGGTTAGTTACAAGATAGTACAGTTAAGTTAATAGATATCTATATAGTTGTACATACATTACAAGGTAAATATGTAGTTTGTACCTAAGTTGTATGAATTTTAGTCACAAGAGAGCTTAACTGGAGTTTCTTAAGTGTGTGTTTATGATAGTTTCTTTTTAATTTGTTTGCTTTTTGAACGCTAAAAACTGCAACTGCTTTGAAGTAAACATAATCAAAATGTTCCACCAATAAGAGTATATAGTAAAAAGATATAAATATTGATATATAGAGACAGAGAGAGAAAGAGATTGAAGGAAATGAGAACAGAGCGAAGTTTGTACTCACAGAAAAGCACGGCAACAAAATCAGTATCCTCGATGATCTTTTGCAGTATCTTTGCGTTTACCTCCTCGATGCGATCGGGCAGGTCCATGGCCTCGAGCGAGGTGAGGAAATCGAGCACGCCCTCCTCATCCATGAGATCACCGTCATAGATAATCGGTTCCTTCTCCCTGCAGGAGATTTCGGTTATCACTCTAGCAATGCCTCAATTACTATGCTTGGGGAATTACCTGAAGTAGGTGAGCGCCGGGAAGTTCTTGATGCCATATTGCTTAGCAAGTCGTTTGTCGTTTATTTTCACAAAGTCCACACCGAAGGAATCGGTGTCATCGTCGATTTTTTCGAGCTCCGCTAAAACCTTATCACAGGTCACACAGCTTCGCGCATCTGCAAGTGATAAAAGCATTGCCCATTAATGATGATTTATCTGACAGCACGTGGGGGCGGGGAGAGGTAGGAAGGGCTTCATCGGCTTAACAGATTTGTAAACCATAATAAGGCGCATAAAGATACCAACATGAATTGACGGCTAGCAACTGTCGCGTGTGACGCCAAATGCCGCAGCGATTATTCATTGGCCCCTCAGGATGCCTCATCGCTGATGCCCCCCCCCCCCCTGCTCCTGCTGCCTCTGCTGCTTGCCACGCTGCTCTGCTTCTTCTACTTTTGCATCTATACTATATAGAGAGCAAGAACCGCTAATGGCATTTTGGGGCCCAGTCGCGGTCGCAGCCGCAGCCCAGGCTAGTGAATGAAATGACAGCGGCAGCAGAGCAATTGCATTGGGTGTATGGCTGTATGGGTCGATCTTTGCAGTGTACTCGCATCGTATCGTATATATGGTGTATATATGGTATGGTTAGCTATTAATGTGCGCCCAACTGCCAACGGCATTTTGCTAAATTAATTCATAAAATCGCATGCAGCCACTATTAGGGAAATGAATTCGCTACCACACAAAAGATGTTGCCAATGTGTTGGCGCTCTCGTCATCTCGTCGGTTTTGGGTGGTTGCACGCCTATGCATTATACCATATACAATATATAGAATATATATCTTTAATAAATATTTGCTATATATTTAATATCCTGTAATTAGTCAAGAGCAGGAAGCGGATCTGATAATCAGGCAGAAAAAAACTAAATGTAGGGACTTTTCTAACTACTGGAATGAGAATCAAGTGCATGAAGCTTTTAAAGCCACATGCATAGAAATATTAATAATTAATAACTGCAAAATCAAATTATTAAAGCTAATTTCTTCCCTATATACGGGATATTTCCTAGTCGGATGCCCACAAACATACTAAAACGTATGCTTGAGTGTTGCTCTTATTGCAAAGTAAATTGTGTCTGCCGCTATTTAATTTCTGATTTTATTTAGTTAGCATTGGATTGAACTGGATCTAAACAAAGGAGCGCATCTATGGTATACCTATACCTATATGGTACACATGGAATCGAACTTCGTATTGTTTAGTTAAATTGGGAGAAGGAAAAACACTTCAGTTTTGATGATTCGCCGGCTGCCAGGCTGTTGATTGCTTCTCTGTGGCGATTTTTATGGAGTCGCTGCGTATACGTAACATGGCAGCCGCCGCAAACATATTACGTATACGCCGCGTCTGATACGATCAATTGGCGCAATCGCTCGCTCGTCTATTACAGCATTGTATTGTATTGGTAGTATCTGTTCGGGAATATGTATTTCCACAACGCATTGCAATAACATGAATAGCGTTTACTTGAAACAACAAACAGCTGAGGATTTTTATTGCCAATTCGAATGCCAATTTTCAATGAGCTGCCATTTGCGTAGTTCATATACACAGTTGCCTTTTGCTCTCTCGATTCGTTTCATTTCCATTTATTTGTTTGCTTGTGTAAGTCATTGCGTGTGAGTTGCTCATGTGCACAAATGTTTTTTTCAGTGTCAACAGGCGAACATTTTGGAAAATCGGAAAATGCGCAGGCGTTGTTTCTATTTCGTGCGAGAGATTTTTTCCTTGATACGACGACTAATGCACTTGAAAAATATCTAAATAAATTTCCACATTAACTGGCGGCATTGAAGTAATTCCGTTCAATTATAAAAGCATATATGTTGATGCACAAACATATACGTAAGAATATTGTTATATATATTTTTGGAAAAGCTGCAGGAACCTTCGGGCGGCTGAAACAATATACCAGGCGCGAAGGTGATTAACGCTTGAGAAATTATTTAACTTATGTTTATGGAGGCTATTTATAAAATGATAAATTGGCATTGCGCGGGGCGTTTGTTTATACGAAATCGGCTTTCAATTTCTATATATTCTTTATGCGTTTGAAATAATTCAATTAAAATTTTAATGGTAGATCATAAAGCAGAATTTCTCTCGCGCCTGCAGCAAAAGTAAACTTTGCGAACTGGCCATAGTGATATACACTATACATAAATATATATCTATACCCATGGGCCTCGGCTAATTACTCCAACTGGAGGGGCATTGGCTGTCTGCTGTTCTGGCCAATTTTTCTGGCCGTCCCTTGGATGCCAGGCGTTTGCGCCAAATTCGCCTAAGCAAAGCAACAAAAACTACTCTGGCGACACACACGCACACATACACTCTCTTACACACACGTATTGCAAAAAGCACTAAAATAAGAAGAACAACAACGTACGGAGACGGCAATTTCTCACAGCCAAAGCGATTTCAACTCATAAACAGAACGCGCAGAGGGGGGAAAAGCGAAACAAAAAGAAGAAAAAAAAAATCGGAAAAAAAACGAGCGAAGTCGAAAAAAAATAAACCGAATGAAAATCTCAAGACATTTCGTACAACGAAATTTTTCACATATTTTCACTTGTATGCGAATTTTTAGAATTTTCACTAGAGAAAATTTATATAATATGGCTTCTGTTACTATTTCGAGTCGCATGGCCATCGTGCGTTCAAGAAGATTAAATCGAACGCCCGGATCTCGCCCATTACTAGCTACAGCAGCAGCAGCAGCAGCAACAACAACAACTTGTCGTGTGTGTGTGTGTGTGTGTTTGTGTGTGTGAGCGAGTGGGTGTGTGTGTGGGCAATGCCTGTGTATTGGTACTTACACCAGAAGACGGCAACGTAATCCTTGTCGGCCAAGAGCTTCTCCAACTGCTTGGCATTGACCTCCTCGATGACGGCCTCCGGCTCGAGCGGCGCCGCCGTCGCCGCGGGCTGCGATCCTTTCTTGTTAGCGCCATTCACATATCCGGGAAAACTCAGTGCCAGCAGCGTACACACGAGCAGTGTCAGAGTTTTTAATCGCGTGAAAGTCATCTTGGGACTTTCCTCGTTGCGTTCTATCCTAATTACTTTCGGTTCGGCTCAAACTCTTAACTCGAACATGCGTGCGTGTGTGTGTGTG
Organism: Zaprionus bogoriensis; assembly: GCA_035046045.1. NCBI lineage: Eukaryota > Metazoa > Arthropoda > Insecta > Diptera > Drosophilidae > Zaprionus > Zaprionus bogoriensis. The sequence continues at coordinate 2,000,998 of JAWNOI010000066.1, read as the reverse complement.
CGTGTGTTGATGTCGCTACTATGATTATTATTATTATTATGATTACTATTAATTTTGATTGGATTTAGTTGAGTTAATCTGTTGCTCGCAGATTCGTCGTTTAGCAGCGTTGTATCGTTGTGTTAAAAAAATTATAATTTTTCAAAATTAAGGCACTATTTTTAGTTGAAAAATCGTATTTCTTTCGCGTACACTAATACATATATATTTGCTGCTCATATAAATACGGGCGCAAATATATATAGGGTATATGTATATGAGAAAATTAGATTATATATATAAATATATATACATATAGAAGTGTATGTATATATTTATTTATCTATTAATTGAATGTTTTCCGCGGACTGTACTCTTTATTAGTTTTCAATTTTTGTTCCACTCCGTGCAGAGGTCCGCTCGCAACTGAAAGTCTTTAGGTGAACACTGCTCGTGCCGTCGGCCAAGAGGCCCAGTCGAGCTTTAGGGATCTTATATTTCGGGCTTTTTCCGCAGCTTTCGTGCGCCATAGCTTTTGGAATGAGCGACGGAGCGAGCGACGGCCCGCTGCATGCGCGCCCAAAGAGTGTGGTGAAAATTTTGTTGGGAAGGGGGGAAAATTTGGAAAAAGAGCGAGCATCTTGGCATCGATCGCGTCGTCTGCTTTGCGCTGCAATTCTTTGTTTATGCATCTCGCATACGCTCGGTGGTCTTACGAAACTTCCTGTAAAAACAAAACGCGCAAAGTACCACGTACATACGTAAATATCGTGTATATATATAGCCAGAACGACGATGTAAAGAGCAATTGTGAAATGCGTAAATATCCAAATCACAACAGCTGCGAGCACATGGGCGGCATTGAAGCAGAACCAAATCGAAACGTTTGATTTTACAGTTATATTTTACGTTATAGTAACAGGAAATTACAGATCTAAACAGAAACTAATTAATATGATATAATATAATATTAATAAAAATATATAAAATACTTTCTGATATTTAAATAATATTTATGCTGGCCATAACAACTTTGTTAAAAATAAAAGTCCAATTTGCATATTTTCAAAATGAGAAATATCGATATGTTGCCGGTAAATGCATGCGCTATCGCTTCTATCGATAGCACAGCACTGTTGCATGGTGTGACCATTTGTTTGGCCGAAAATACCAAATCCAATTAGCCTGCGAGATATGCCAGCTGACGAGGTGCGGCCACACCTCACACATATCTTCCAAATTTCTGTAGGCAAAGACGTTCAGCCGTGCTCCGCTCCGTCGATTTTATAGTTCGGACGTAAATGCAAGTGCAAAACACCAATAAATCGCTTCTGGTGTGCGTAGTGCATTACAAATTACCTGTTGCAGACCGATTAACCAGTTTCTAGCTTCAATTTGAGAGAATTCCAGCGCGTACGCCGTGTTCGGTTAATGCGCGCCCGTTGCAACTGCACAAAATCGATTCGCGTTTGAGAAATTTCAGGTAAATTTCAGGATCGATGAATGCAAAGTGTACGGATTAAGCCCGAACTCGACAAATGTGCCCCCCCTGCAGCCCGTGGCTGTGGCAGCGAGGCCCCACCTTGAACTCTGGCCATGGCAGACGACGCGCAACCTGCCAGTGCAATAAATAAACCAAAACAATTTCTGTTTCTCTCGTTTCTCGTTTCTCGCCTCTTGCTTCTCGTCTCTTCTTGTTTTTGCTCATATTTCCTCCTCCCCCATTTTCGTCAACTGACCGCGAAAACTAACATTGTCCGCGTACGCTCAGTCTTCAGCTTTAAGCTCTTTGTCGCACATCAATGTGAAGGTGAAAGTTATCAGCTGTAAATCGCACGCTTGTATGCCCGCGATAGGTGCATAGGCGACGACTGTATACACTTACCGAAAAATTATCAAGTGACTATTAATCATTGATAATGCGTCAATGTCGCATAGAATAGATAATAATCATTTTTATTTAATATATTTAGTTACATTTTTTTTTTTATTTTAGTACTCGCTTAACTGATAAGCCATCGATAAGTCACATTGCCTTAGGGTATTCATTATTGATTTGTTTATAATTAAGTTGCTTATCTACAGCAATCAACGTTGTTGTTTGCTATGGGGATTTACGCGTATCATAGATCCGTCATTGTGTTGCAACTTCCCCACTTCCTGGCCGATTTAGTCGGCCATATGTTTTGGCCGCAAACCCGTTCTGATTGCACTGCAATTGAGCGGGCAGCATTTGCCTATGCACAACAGCTGTGCAGGCGGAAGTATGCGGAAAAAACCCACCTACACCTCGCTCGGCTCGGCTCCGCCGCCTGCTACGCTAATTTGGTGACACTTTATTAATGTGAATCTCTGCTTTGTTGTTGTTGCCACTTGCAGCCAGGCGCGTGACAATTTAGCGGGGTTTATGTCACTTTTACTATGAAATTGGATGAAATTGTCGCATGGTACCAGAAACGCATCGGCACCTATGATAAGCAAGAATGGGAGAAGACCGTCGAGCAGCGCATCTTGGATGGCTTCAATAGCGTCAATCTGAAGAACACCAAGCTGAAGACGGAGCTCATCGATGTGGATCTCGTGCGGGGTGAGTTAGTAGAGCCCCCTGCCTAAGTAAGGCATAGCTCTAATAAGCCAAAGTCTTGTGCCACAGGTTCCACGTTTCCCAAGGCAAAGCCCAAGCAAACGCTGCTCACCGTCATCCGTTTGGCCATTCTGCGATACCTGCTGCTGCCACTGTACACACAATGGTGGGTCAAGCAGACGACGCCGAATGCCTTCGGCTTCATCCTCTGCCTCTACATCACGCAACTGATCAATTGGGCCATATACATCATACACAGCAATCGCATCGCGCCGCTCGTCTACGAGCAGCAGGCGAATGCAACATCAGCTGCAGCGGCTGCTGCGGCGGCTGCGGCGGCTTCCTCTGCCAGCGATAAGCAGCAGTCGGAGGAGAATGCCGATTTGCTCAGCGCTCTGCTCATACCCTGTGCACTGAGCCTGCTGATTAGCCTAATCCACTCGCAGATTGTCGCGACGAATACGTCGCCGGGCGGCAGCAGCAAGAGCAAACTGCGACGCTTCTCCATGAGCAACTTCAGCGAGAAGGCCAATGCGCCGCGCGAGCAGCGCGTGCGTCGACGCAAGAAGTTCGTGCGGTGAGTGCAGCATCAGATAAAACTAGAGATTTTGTATTAATAGAATGCCATGATTACTGCAGCCTGCGGCAGCCAGAAGCCGATGTAACGCAGTCCAGCAGCAGCCACTCGTTGAGTGCACGACGTGCCAAGCTGATAGCCATGGGCGCCGAGCCAAACTCCAGCACCACCATCACCACCAGCACCACCAATAACATGGCCGAGCTGAAGCCCTGCTGCACCTGCTCGCCAATACCCAGCGAGGAGAGTTTTGCAACCACAACTGCCGTGACGGTGCAACATCAGGCAATAGCTGCTGACAGCACCACGCCGCCAGAACCCATCTTTGATCTCAGACAGGTGGCCACTGCCGCACCTGAAAGTCCGCACAAGAAGCGCAACGTCAACTGGCATACACCCATCCAAATCTATGCCACCTTCGACCAGAACGAGCTGCCCTCCTCCAGCATCGAACTGTGCAATGTGCCACCGGCGAGTGGTGCTCGCCTCGAGCCGAATTTCCGGCAGCGACGCAGCATCGGCGAGGATGACGGCTTCGAGAGCCTCAACGGCAAGAGCTCCAGCGGCGAGGACAACAACCATTCGCCCAATGTGAGTGGCAGCACCACGGTGCCGACAGCCGCCACAGTGGTGCCACAGCCAAGTCAGCTGCGCCTGCGCCTCAATGTCAACGGCGGCAGCAGCAGCAGCAGCAGCAATGTGCCGGCCACGGACAAAATGTCGCGCGAGTCGACGAGCAGCTGCGCGGAGTCGGACGAGTGCGACGATGCGGACATCATATCGAGTCCCGCCTCGGCAGGCACACAGGAGTGCAATACCTCGGCCACCGAATGGCTGGGCGTGACGACGAACAGCGACGATTGCAGCTACACCTCGGAGCTGGATCAGTCGGACGGCGGCTTCAAGCACCAGCCATGCAGTGACGAGGAGTTGCCCGAGCTGGACATAACACCCACAACCATATTGAATCCGCACAGCAGTCTGGATCGCAGTGAGTTTGTCTGACTTCGACTACGACTTGCAATGGCATCTACTTAACTCTTTTGTTGCCCTTCCCTCTGCGCAGTCAGCTGCACCATTTGGGATCAGCGCGATACGAAGAAGGCGCAGCTGTCTGTGCTGGAGATCGCCTCGTGCATAATTGAACGCGTCGACTCGCTGGGCGTGACCAACGACTACATCTACATTGGCGTCTTCTTCTCCTTTCTGCTGACGCTGATACCGACGTTCTGCCGGCTGTGCGAGGTGCGTGCCGCGCATGAGAAACAACATCTGGATATATATATCTATATATTTTCCCTGTGTGATTGCTTTCAGATCACCATAGATGCGGACAAGGCGAGCGAGATCAGCTACCTGTACGTGCCGCAGCTGCTGTGGGAGAAGTCATCCTCGTCGATCTTCACGCTCTTCAGCTTCGCGTTCGGCGAGGCGCGCTGGGAGCGCACTGTGCTGGCCCTGGGCTTTGTGCAGCGCCTGTGCCTCACGCTCATTCTGTTCATGATATTCGCCGTGGCGGAGCGCACGTTTAAGCAACGGTAAACAGAGCAATGAATAATTTAGCGCCTTTACAAGATACTATATACTATAGTCGTTCGTCTGACCTCGTTTCAGCTTTCTGTATGCCAAACTCTTCTCGCACCTGACTTCGTCACGTCGCGCTCGTAAATCGGATCTGCCGCACTTTCGCCTCAACAAAGTGCGCAACATCAAGACTTGGCTGAGTGTGCGATCCTACCTAAAGGTAAGTGAAGTGAATTAGCCTACATGTTTAGCTAGTTTAATCTCTATATATACTTGTTTTAGAAACGCGGCCCGCAGCGCTCCGTGGACATCATCGTGTCGGCGGCTTTCATAGTCACCCTGCTGCTGCTGGCCTTTCTGAGCGTGGAGTGGCTCAAGGACTCGGTGCATCTGCACACACACCTCACGCTGGAGGCGCTCGTGTGGTCCATCACCATTGGCATCTATCTGCTGCGCTTCATGACGCTGGGCCAGAAGATTCAGCACAAGTACCGCAGTGTCTCGGTACTGATAACCGAACAAATCAATTTGTATCTGCAAATCGAGCAGAAGCCGAAGAAGAAGGAGGAGCTAATGGTCTCAAACAGCGTACTCAAGCTGGCAGCTGATCTGCTGAAGGAACTCGAAACGCCATTCAAGATCTCTGGCCTCAGTGCCAATCCGTATCTGTTCACAACCATCAAGGTGGTCATCCTATCGGCCCTGTCGGGGGTGCTGAGCGAGGTGCTGGGCTTCAAATTGAAGCTACACAAAATTAAGATTAAGTAAGCCAAAAACAAAACAAAAAGAAAAAAAAAAACAGAATATCGAAAGTCGAAAATACAAAATTCGAAGTATGTAATCCAAATTAATTCATATGGACCGAGATTAGAGCAGAAGGCCAGCGGATAATGTTTATATTTTTCTAGTACAATTTTTTGGAATGCTGTAGAGCAGAGGAGCAGTCTACAAATATCTGAATTACCTAAACATAGTTTTTACCTATATACATAATTACAACAAAATCTTTAGTAATAAATTAAGTAAGCCAATGTTTATGTTTGTCATGTGATCGTTTAGCAGCGTTAACTACTTTAATTACTCGCAATACAAAAACTACAGTTACAACTACTACTACTACCACTACTAATACTAATAGAGTCCTATATTTACACCACATTCACACATACAGACTAAACTATATACATATGTCTTAGATATTAGAGCGTCGTGCACAATCACGTTTAACATGTTCGCAGAACCTTTAGTACACACAACAAACTATCTAGCTATATATATACATATATACTACATGTCGTTTTCATAGTTGTAGACATTACACTGCGTTATCGAGTCACAAGTTCAATTTGCAAGTAATACCCGAATGATAAAACAAGTACCAAAGTCGAAAATCGAAATAGTTGCTGTTGTTTGGTTTGAATAAATTTCGAAAACAAAAAACAAAAAAATAAAGAGTTAACCAATTGAGAAATATCGTAATATTGTATAGTTTACCAGTTTTTAGGGTTGTGCAAATATTTTAAAAATATCCTATATAAATATATACAAATTATACAATCTATTTCATCGGAAAATTCGCGATTTATCATATATTACGCTAGTATATATGGAAGATTGCATAAATATGCATGCGTAGATCAGTACGATCAATTTTCTGTTAGAAGAAAGCGAGTGAAATTGCAAGCGAATGGAAAAAGAAAAATACCGAACTTGAATTGATCCATTTTTGGTGGAAAAACAACAAGACTACATTTTTAGTTAACTTAATAAGTATTTAGCTGTAAATTTCTAGGGCTGATGGCGCTAAACTTGGCCTAAACTTCACAAATAACGTTGGAAGAAAATAGATTTCTACAGTGCAAGCGTAGCTTCGCAAGCATCCGGCGTTGTATATTTTAGTAAGCGCCCTAACAGCCCATTGGCTACTTGAGAGTTTATAGCGGATTATAGCATCTGCGAGTATTGAGTAAAAATTTACCATGTACTCGTATGTGTTATTACTCAACAATGAGAGAGGCAAAGGGCGCCCTTAGCTCTCGATCGCACAAGTGCCTAGGCACTAGGCACTTTTGTTTTACTGCTCTCGCGATTGAAAGAAGAACAGCTCGGTAGATGTGCTCACGATTGAATGAGAAAGAGCCTCTCGAGATGCTATAACCGACGATAGAAAGGAATAAAACACCTCGGATATTGCGATCTCACAGCTTCGGAAGCTTCAAGCATTTTCTTCAGTTGACCTCGAGGTCAGATCGAATACCTACTTGGAATTTTGCTGAAAGCAATGTTGAACCGCTTATCATCTTCGCTGATCTCGTTGTAGCACCGACAATGCGCTTGACAGCTTCGGAAATTGCGCTCACGATTGACAGAGGAGGTAGAACACAACTGAAGCCGAACGAGCTTCATTTACTGCTCTCACGATTGAAATAAGAAGAAGAACAGTTTCGACACTGCGCTCACAGAGCTTCGAAAATTGCACTACGGATTGAAAGAGGAAGAACAGCTTGTGCTCTGCATGATTGATAGACGAAAATCGATTCGCCTTACTGCTCTCAAGATTGAAAGAAGAGAAAGTTATGTTTTATTGCTCTCACGATTGAATGCAGAACAGTGTCGACACTGCGCTCACTCAGTTTCGGAAGATGCGCTTACGATTGAACAGCTTTAAATGGAGCCGTCAGTCAAGCATTTTCTTCAGTTGACTTTTAAGTGTGGTGCAGTGCAGGCGTGCTTCAAATGACTACTCCTCTACCTCGAGATAAGATTTTAAATATAGTTTAAGTAATAATTTTATCTTTATCTTTTTTATATTGTTATTACAGCTTTAATATCTTTATACTCAGCCTTTGCTTACGTTCGCACGATCAGCGTACTGAATTCAAATGCGCTCGCTTGAGCTACTGAGCAACAGATGGCGCTCTGCACACAGCCCGACAGCTGATCGCGCGACCAGTGTGACCAGACTGCGCGTGCCACGCCGAAACACCTGACGTAACATCCAGCGTTTGGCAATTCTGTGATCTTAGCCCGAAATTCCATACAATCCTTAGAACCGCACACCGCCATGCTGAAGCTCCCAGTGACCCATTGGCTGCGGCACACGCTGCTGCGCAGCCAGACGCGCCTGCTGCACGTGGGCGAGGCGAATGTGCTGGCCAGCGAGGTGGACAAGCAGTCGCCGGAGTACAAGGTATAAACAAGGTATAATTAGCATGGCAATTGGTGCAGCACTGAACTCTGACCCCTAGGAGAATGCCAGCGAGATGCAGAAGCTGGTGACGCAGCTGCGCAGCGTGACCAGCCAAGTGCTGGGCGGGGGCGGCGCCAAGGCCAACGAGCGGCACACGTCGCGGGGCAAGCTCTTGGCACGCGAGCGCATCAATCTGCTGCTGGACAAGGGATCGCCCTTCCTGGAACTCAGCACGCTGGCGGGGCACGAGCTGTACGGCGACGAGGTGGTCAACTCGGGCGGCATTGTCACCGGCGTGGGGCGTGTGTGCGGGTAAGTGGCAGCTGCAGGCTGGAGAGGATTGGCCTACTACTACTGCTTTGGTTTCGTCTGCTCCCGCAGCACTGAGTGCGTGGTGGTGGCCAACGATGCGACTGTCAAGGGCGGCAGCTACTACCCCATCACGGTGAAGAAGCATCTGCGCGCACAGGAGATTGCGCAGGAGAATCGCCTGCCCTGCATCTATCTGGTGGATTCCGGTGGCGCCAATCTGCCGCGTCAGGCCGAGGTGTTCCCGGACAAGCTGCACTTCGGACGCATTTTCTACAACCAGGCGAACATGTCGGCGCTGGGCATACCACAGATCGCCGTCGTCATGGGCAGCTGCACGGCCGGCGGCGCATATGTGCCGGCCATGGCGGACGAGAGCATCATTGTGAAGCGGCAGGGCACCATCTTTCTGGCCGGACCACCGCTGGTCAAGGCAGCCACTGGTGAGGAAGTCTCGGCCGAGGATCTTGGCGGCGCTGATCTGCACTGCAAGACGTCCGGCGTGACGGATCACTATGCCGTGGACGACGAGCATGCGCTCTATCTGGCCCGCCAGGTGGTCAGCAATCTCAATCTGGATGCCACCAATGCCTACCAGGAGCAGCTGCTGTATTCCAGTCAGCAGAGCTTCAAGTCGGCCACGCAACCGTTTGCCGGTGCTGTGGAGGAGCCACGCTACGATCCCAGCGAGCTCTATGGTATTGTTGGCCCCAACCTGACCAAGAGCTTCGACGTGCGCGAGGTGATCGCTCGCATCGTGGACGGCAGTCGCTTCACCGAGTTCAAGAAGCTCTACGGCGAGACTCTGGTCTGTGGCTTTGCCAAACTGTATGGCCGCACCGTGGGCATTGTGGGCAACAACGGCGTGCTCTTCTCGGAGAGCGCCCTCAAGGGAGCTCACTTCATCCAGCTGTGCGCCCAGCGCGGCATTCCGCTCGTCTTCCTGCAGAACATAACGGGTGAGTAATCGCAATCGCAATCGATGTTAGCGCCTATCGATATTTTATGTTACGTTGCATCTCTGCAACGTTAAGCAGCAGTTTGATTTAACAGTAAGCTAAATTATCGATGCTTAACATAGATCTATCGATATTTCTTTGAGCGCCAACTAATCGCGTTTCCCTCGCAGGTTTCATGGTGGGCCGCGATGCGGAGGCCAATGGCATTGCCAAGAATGGCGCCAAGATGGTCACCGCCGTCGCCTGCGCCAATGTGCCCAAGTTCACAGTGATAATTGGCGGATCGTATGGCGCCGGCAACTATGGCATGTGCGGACGCGCCTACTCGCCGCGCTTCCTCTACATGTGGCCCAACTCGCGCATCTCCGTAATGGGCGGCACGCAGGCGGCCAATGTGCTGGCCCAGATCACCGAGGATCAGCGCAAGCGCGCCGGCAAGGAGTTCACCGAGGCCGAGGCTCAAAAGATCAAGACGCCCATTGTGGAGATGTTCGAGAAGGAGGGCTCACCGTACTACAGCACAGCTCGCCTGTGGGACGATGGCATCATCGATCCGGCCAACACGAGGCAGGTGCTCGGCCTGAGCTTGAAGGCGGCGCTGAACAACGCCAATCAGCAGACCAAATTCGGTGTTTTCCGCATGTAAAAGCGAAAACAATGTCTGGCTGAGATTTTGTGCATTTGCGAGCATTTGATGTTCGAACTGTTGAAACTGTTGCATTTATTAGTCTTTAAGTGAAATGTCCAAATTTTAAGGCGTGACCTGTAAAGCTTTTGTAATTCAAATTAAAAAATAACGAACAGAACTGAGTTGTATTATCGATGACTTCGACTAGAGTTGGCGCCAAGTATGTGAATGATGCTGCTGTTTACAGTTTACAGTGGCTTAACATGAACATAACATATTGCTAGCGTTTGCAACACTGGACGAAACGGCTTGAACAACACTAGTAAGCAGTCGACAACACTACGTGAAAACGGTTCGTCATAGAATTTGGGATTCCTTTGTCAAAAACAACTTTGAAATATAAAAAAGTACGGCTTAAAATAAATCAAAGACTACAAAAAAATCAACTAAAAAGGTGAGTGCATAAGCAGCGGCCAGCTAAATCGCGCCACTTGCCGAATATCCTGTGTATGTGTAAACTGTGTGCCCCTCTGCATGTGTGTGCGAGTGAGTGAGCGAGTGTGAGTGAGTGTATTCATATTGGTGAATGTTGCGGCTGAGGCGGCTCTTTGCGTTTTTTGCTTCATCTCGAGTGTGTGTGCATGGCAAAATCTAGAAGTAGCGTCAGCAGAAAAGAAAGTTCAACGGCAACGGGGGAAAAAAAATGTGAGAGTTGCGCGTGTATGTGGCGATTTTAAAATAGCCTTGCCGAAAACTTCAAGTGCAAAGCAGGAGAAAATATCTGTACATGCTGCTGCGCACAGCTGCAGATGTGTGCGTGTACGTGTGCGTGTGCATGTGCCTGTTGTACGCATTAAATGTCGCCCGTATTGCAGGCTGGCAAACGCAGGCATCGCCTGTGTGTGTGAGTGTGCGCCCAAAAATAAATGTGTGCGTGAGATGTTCCCTGTGTGCGTGTGCGTACGTGTGCACTCTTGCAACAGGAACAGCCATAAAAATTCCACTGCCGCATTGCAATTACAAAACGTCTTTGCGGCTAATCTGCTGCCTCGATTCCGTTACGCCTGCAGAGGTATATGTGTGTGTGTGTGTGTGTGAGTGTGTCTCTGTGTGCATGCATTTCTACCTGCCACAGGCGAGTGCAATTTTAGCCTGACTGAGCCTAGGGTTACCATACTCTGTTCATTTCCTGTGCGCTCAGGTTCAGGTGTTCGAATTTCTGCCAATTCCAATTATTCGCATGACGTCATCGTCGCGGCTTGGTATTGTCAACTCTTATGAGGTCTAGAGCTGCTGTCAACCCCCGCACAGTCTTGTTGTCCAATCAATCGCAGTGCATATGTGTGTGTGTGTGTGTATGTGTGTGCGTGGTGCGAGCATTAGCGATAGGTGTTCGCTCGGACGCCCTGGCTTGTTTTCTTTTAGCTGGCTACACTATTATTATTTTATCTCTTTTTTTATTATTGGAAATTGCTGAGCCAGCGAGCGGTCGGGCGGGCGGGCCAGCGCGCTGAGCTGACGCGCACGCCGACGCTCTCGAAACTTGCCGGTTTTTCACACATTGCCAAGATCAGCGCTCACACACATGCTTAGCGTGCGCGTTGTCTGTGTGTGTGTGTGTGTGCGCGCGCTTGTTTAGGTGGGGTATGCAGCTCATATTTTGTCGATCGATATTGACTAATAATGATGCTGGAAGATGTCGATAAGCCGATGACCGATATCGATAAACGCTGTGGTGGCGAATTTGCGACAAATTACAGGAGTCATTTTGCGAGTTGTGAGTGGTTCACCCTCTGTTCTAGTTCCGCTTAATTGGTTCGCCAGCTTGCCACAACTTCCGCTGCAGCGGAACACGCACACACTCACACACATACGCCCCCGCCCATGGCACACACTAATCATCATACGGCGGCATCGACATGGCAAACAAAACACAAATCCCTCGTAATGAGTTTTCAACTTGTTGTATTTGGGGCAGTTCGCTTGCCTTGTTGTTGGCGCACTTCAATCAATAAACAGCAGAAGCAGCAACAATAACAACAACAACAACAACTACAATAACAACTACTATGAGTACTAACTCGCATTTGTATGGAAGTTCCGGCAACAGCCCCAACTTGAGTTTGCGGCATTGCCCGCCCTTTTTGTGCTGCCGGGGTTCATTGCACTTGCCACAACACAACGTGGCAAGACTTAACAAACACACACACACACACACACACACACACACACACACACACACACACACATATGCGCGCACACGCATACACTGATTGGCAGTCGGAAGTATGGCCCGATATTTATAGGCGCATTTGGTCTGGCCGAAAATGCCGGCTAATTCGATTCTTTATCAACGTGTGTTTTCCCCTCTTTCTGTTTCTGTTTCTGCCTCTGAGTGTGTTCTCTTTGGCATTGCTCATGTTGTTCCCTGCTCTTGATAATGCCAAATGCCTGCGATGACTAAGAGCTGACGCTCTGCAGCGAAGCGTTGACAACCCGCCGCCCAGCATCGTTGGCTCAGCGAGCAGCAGGCCGAGCAGCAGGCTGAGCAGGCAGGCAGGCAGCCGGCACAGTCCAAGTTCATTGTTCGTTGGCTCCAGTCTTAGTCTCAGTCTCAGTCGCAGTCGCAGTCTCGCACGGATTGCACCGCTATCTGCGCGTTCTTCTTGTTGTTGCTCTCGTTTTCCTTCGTTTCTCGTTCCAATTTTAATTCTGCTGATTGTGTGCGACGTCGGGAAATTCGCTTGCATTTTACGCTCTCGTAGGTTTGGCACAAGCAACATCAATTTTTGTTCATAATATCAATATAGCAGTTTCGTAAAAGTATATTTTTGTATAAGTGATACTTTCTGGCTGTTATCTAGAAATTCTCTAGAGTGCGTAACAGATTCAAGCTTCCCAGAGTGAGTGAAAATTCCAATTCTCTAAATTCAAATCTGCCTTATAAATTCACATTTTGTTCAACTTTATTTGTCGTGAAAGTTTATATTTCGAATAATTTGTTATTTCTCAAGAAACATTGAGAATATTTTGTTGCTCGGTTTTTATATCGCACACACGGTTTGAGGCATCCGCTCAAGCAGGCGCCCTTCCCACATATCAACGCGGCTTATGGTAATTATATGCATGTATGCCTGCGTGTGTGTGTGTGTGTGTGTGTGTGTGTGGATTTGCATAGTGAGTGTAGGTGGTTGGCATTGGAGTAGGCCTCGAGCATCAATTCAGTTTTGGGGGCGTTCGTCAGATTCATATTCATATTCCAAAGTAACTAGGCGAAATTTTGAGAGAGGAAAAACATATATAAAAATTTTTCCCAAACAAGAATCCATCCAAGTGAGAAGCAAGAAGGAAAACAATGCTCAATCGTATGTAGACCCCAAGCCAATTAAGTGGAGTAGCAGCTTCCCCTCCAAGTGGCATTTGCTGCAAACATTTGCGAAACAAGTCGAAACAATTAAAAGGAAAAGTGGCGGACAACTTTCATGTGTGCCTGCCCCCGTGCCAATAGCAATCAAGCACATGCCACAAACTACTACATGCCACATGCCGCATGCCACACGGAGTATACTATAGTTGCATTTGTCGAATGTTGTTTGTTGTTTGCCTGTGATTATCGTGATCTTGATATTGAGGCACGCACACGCGCGGCGCTTCAATGCGCCACACACACACACACACACACAGCAGGCACAGCACACTCGCACACCTCTTCATATAAGTGAAAAACAACGAAAAACAATTACTAAGCAGCCCGTAATTAACAGCATAAGCCACTCCCACACACCGCTCCATATTGCTGGACTGAGTAAATAATGAAAGCATTTCGATCCGTCCATTTCAGAAACGAGCACCAAGCGGGCAGATTATAGAGACATGGCTGTTAACGTATACTCCACAAATGTGACGTCAGAGAATCTGTCGCGCCACGACATGCTGGCCTGGGTAAACGATTGCCTGCAATCGCAGTTCTCCAAAATTGAGGAACTATGCACGGGTAAGTCTCTCGGTCTCGGTCTCAGCTCGATCGGTCTCGGTCTCAGCTCGATCGGTCGATCGATCGATCGATCGTGCATTGCTGATGGCTTGATCGCTTATTAATGCTCTTCGATCTGCTCTGCTGTGACCATATTTAGGTGCCGCTTACTGTCAGTTCATGGACATGCTGTTCCCAAATTCAGTGCCCGTCAAGCGTGTCAAATTCCGTACGAATCTGGAGCACGAATACATACAGAATTTTAAGATCTTGCAGGCGGGCTTCAAAAAGATGTCTGTCGATAAGGTAATTTCTTTCAGCTCCCACTCTTTCTCCCTCACTCTTTCTGTCTCTCTATTATCTCTCTCTCTCTATCTCTCAATTTCCCCCTCAACTTTGTTCGTATTCATTTGATTTACCAATTCTGTTTTTGATTAACCAAACACAAGTTGTGCACACTTACATAATCAATTGTTTATTTACCATAATAGCCCAGAAGGAGTTCCCCCGATTCTGTTTAGTTATCGATGTGAAATAATATTTGCTGTAGTTCTTTGTGCGTTATCTAAAGTGTCCGCTTCTAACTTTATTTTAAAGATATAATAGACTCCATTTCGTGATAAATAGTATAGATATATAAAATATATAGATATATAAAATATATAGATATATAAAGTTTTCTTTAGTATACAGAGCGATAGACTAGTCTCCAAATTTATCAGAATATTTATTTAAATGTAGAGCCATGTAGCATATAGTCTCTTCTGTTAATCTTTATTCTTCGGTCAACTCTTAATGTGTATCTGCAACTGCAGCTTTAGAGAGGGGCGGGAGCGTTTAGCGGCAAGCTTTCAATTGTACACTTGATAATGGTTTGACTTTAATATGTGTGTAATTAACTGACATTTCCGTTACAAATCGACAACAACAACAACAACAACAACCACTACAAAAAACAACAACAATGCAACTGCTGCGCTCTGCTGCTGGACCACAGATAATACCAGTTGATAAGCTTATTAAGGGACGTTTCCAAGACAACTTCGAGTTCCTGCAGTGGTTCAAGAAGTTCTTCGATGCCAATTATGATGGACGTGATTACGATCCACTGGCTCAGCGCGGCGGCATCAAACTGGGCAACGGGGGCGGCGGCAGTCATGTCGGCAGTGGCGGCGGCAGCAGCAACAACGATCTGCATCTGATGCATCGCCGTCCGCAGCAGTCGATGCAGCACCAGCAGCAGCATCATGTGGTCAATAGCCATCGGCTCACAGTAGCATCAGCAGCAGCAGCGGCAGCGGCGGCTGGCAGTGCTAACTTGCGTAGCCAGCACCAACAACAGCAACAGCAACAACAACAACAGGGTATGGACTCCGCGAAGAGCATTGCGATTGCGAAAGAGAATGAAAGTGGTGGTGATGAGAAAGACGATAAGGAAGCTGGTGACGGTGATAGTCGCTGTATGCGATCGATTTGGGTTTCTGCTGTCTGCGGAACAAACGAACGTGAAGCACGCAGATGCGTCAACAGCCACAACAACAACAACAACCACAATAATCCACACCACAAGAACATCTTTAACTACAACAAAACAGTGCACACGTACAGAGAAATCGCATTGGGATAATGGCAGTGCACCCACCAAAACTGCACAACATCCCAGCACACCATTACCAGCACCACACAACCACAGTCCATGCACACACCACGCACATCTTTCTAAGTTGATTTTACGTTTGTTTTGTGTGCACATTTATCATGTATTCTGTTTTGTTTGTGTTCACTTTGACCCTTTGTTGATTCGCTGTATACGTTTTCGCATCTCTCTCTGTCGTGTCTCTCGGTTGTATTCCTCTACTACTTGTTGCCGCCCCTCACCCACTCAAGTACACTGCATATTATTGTCTCTTTCACACATTTTACTTTTAGATAATACCCATTGACAAATTGATAAAGGGTCGCTTCCAAGATAATTTTGAATTTTTGCAATGGTTCAAAAAGTTCTTCGACGCCAATTACGATGGCAGAGATTACGATGCCAGCGCCGTGCGTGAAGGTGCGCCCATGGGCTTCGGCTCCGGTGCTGTCAAATCTCTGCCCGGCACAAGCAGCGGCGGCCACGGCGGCGTTGCCAGCTCCTACAGGCGTGTGGCACCGGCGTCAACGACAAGATCACCAGCAGCAGTGACAGCCTCAAAGCCCAGTAGGTTCTCTTGGTTTGGTTTAGTTCAACACAGTCCACAGACAACAACAATAACAACAACAACAATAATAATAACATAACACACTACTCTCGACTAACAGCAACCATGCAATCTCCTCCCACTCCTCCCCTTTGTACATACAGTCATCTAACTGTTCATTTACTCATATACCCCATATATCATGCGGTCTAACCTAGTAGCATATAATTTAACAAAACTGAATGCACAGGCTACAGAATGCCACACACAGACAAGCAAAACGAAAACCAGTGCCTTGCCCCATTTGGCGTGCTTCACGTTTGTTAAATACTCGCATCGATTTTACCTGACACTCTGGCAGCGAGATTAACGTAATCCTCTTGTTTATTTTTGCAATCCAAGCAGTTTCTAAGGTGCCGCCGCGCACGACCAATGCGACGCCACCGAACAGACTTGGCTCTGGCACCACGGGCGCTGTGAAGAAGAACGACGCGGCCGGTGCGGCATCCAATCAGCAGATCGAAGAGCTGTCCAATCAGGTTCGTCCAGAGGTATTCCAAACTGAGCGCTTACTGCATTTACTATGTCTTGTTTGTTCATGTCGCCTTCACTAGGTTATGGACATGCGTCTCAATCTCGAGGGATTGGAGAAGGAGCGCGATTTCTACTTCTCGAAGCTGCGCGACATCGAAATACTGTGAGTTGAGTGTTGGGCCTTTTGGGCCGCCGGAGCAACTACTGAACTCATTTTTTTTGTCTTATTCCAATTCCAGTTGCCAGGAAGCCGATGATGCTGATCCAGCTCAGCTGATTCAAAAGATTTTGGACATACTCTATGCAACTGAGGTAAGCGAGAGATTCATTTGCAATGTGACAACTTGCATAATCGAACTGTTTTGGCACCACAGGATGGCTTTGCGCCACCAGACGATGCACCACCAGAGGACGAAGAGTACTAAGAAGTGTAGTAGTCAACAGTCAGAACAGCCCACGATTAATTGTTTGCTGCATACATATTCAACAACAACAACAACAAAAACATACAACTAAAAAAAAAAGAACCACAACAAAAACAACACTACTTTTTAAGTGAGTTTGCTGCGCTACACCACAAGTCAACGAGAAGAATCAACCAACACCCAACAACAATCGCAAAAGGAACCAAACGAATCCGACGAGCAGCTCTGCCACCCACGACACAAAGCACACACACACACACTTGGAAAATTACTGTGTAACACCTGTACATTAAGTTAGCAACCACAACCACAAGAAAAACAGTAACAACGAGAACAGGTCGAAAGAACACGAAACACACAATTAGATACCCTTTGATTCGATGGCAATGTGACTGGATCGTTTATAAATGGCAAATAGCAGCTACCGGTTGAACATGAGACTGTATCACACATTTTATAGGCTATAGAGAACGCGATGAAACTGCTCAATTTTGTTTCAAGACAAAGCTGTGTTATGTTCGCCAGCATTCAATATATATTATATATACGATAAACGGTACATTGAACGATATGATGATGTCTAAGCATAACATAGACCCTCTGTCTCTGGACAACATTTTGTGTTCAGTCGTTCGCTGCTCTTTTGCTATTTATGAAACATCGAGGAACATCGGAGAATATTGTTGTTATCTAAATTTGTCGTAGCGGAACGTAGACTAGAACGCGAATACACAATAAAAGCGTAGCACACCATAGTTGACAGGGAGAGAACTCATGTAAACCCCCAAAACCAAACATCCCCCCCTTCCCCTCCCCTCAAATTGTTAAAGAATCTTTACATATATTGCCTAATGATTTCGTTAAATTCTTCTCATTAACTTCGCCTGTATTATATACAAAATGTTGGATCGTATAAGTACTCTACGATTTTTCTAATAACAAAAAAAAAAAGAAGAAGCAAAAGAAAGCAACAACAAAAACAAAAACCGATGAATTTAATAATTTTAATAAATTTGTATTTCGTTTTGAGTGTTGTGTGTAGTGATCAGTCCCCGAAGTTGTACAATGTCAAGTACTCGACGTGATGATGAGATGTGAAACGATATGATAATCCGATATATATATATATATCAGTATATATATGAAATTTGCATTCATATTATTTTTTTGGAATTTTCGATTTCTCAAAGTGTGTAAGAACAAGAAAAACAAAAACAACAAGAACATGAACAATGCAAACGCGAAATATGAATATAGTAGTATTTAAGCCATTTTGCTCTCAATTCTTTTTAGTTCTATATTTATGTGTAAAAATCCGAACGTTAAACAATTGAAATAAAAACAAAAGCAACTTTCTAATTTTTCGAAACACTTTTGATTTCCATTTCCATCATATTTCATTTATCCAAATTTGCATTTTCCATTTTTTTTTTTTTCGTTTTTTCTATTTATTTTTATTTTTCAACTGTCTGTCTGTCCGGGCAACTGTAAATATTTTGTTGACGCTTGTTGTAAACCCGTGGCAAAACGCATTAAGTATGCAAATAATATATGTTATTGGGCTCCTATGCATAATCATACTATGCATTATCATAATGATTGTGTCTCTCTGTATAAAGACAAGGTTCTATAATCTAGAATAAAAACCAGAACAAATGTTGTGTTGCTTGATTCAAAGTTTCTGCCATGCATTTCTCTCACACTGTACAAAATGCTGCTGCTTGCTTAACATTAGACAAAATGCCAATTCGGGGTTGCTAACCAAGCCAAGTTGGTGGCCATTAAGCTAGACTATTTTATTTGACGGCCGCCTGGATCTGCGGCTGCTTGTGTGTGCCATCGCAGAAGGGCCTATGCGTCGTCTGCTTGCAGTTGCAGAGCCAATAGTCGCCCGTTTGCTCCACCTTGAAGCGAATGGGTCTGTGGAAAGAGAGAGTTGGTTATCACAATCCTATGACTGCTATGCTAGTATGCTACTACCTGAGCTTTATCTTGAGGAATTCGTTCTTGTGCGTGCCATCGCACAGAGGCTGCGCCTTGGACTTGCCGCACAGGCACCAGCTGTAGGTCTTGTCTGCGGAGAGAAGCAACACGTGTGTGTGTGTGAGTGTGTGTATTATGTAAACGCATTTGTGTGCGCGCCGAGCTTGAACAGACCTTTGTCCAGATGGATCTTGAAGGGACGCTTGTCGAAGATGGCACCGTTCTCCTTCTGCTGGTTCGCCGTCTGCTTATCCTCGAGCTGGTTTCTCGGTATGGTTTTCGGCGCAGCGCCGGAGTCGGCACTCGCCTTGGCGCTGGAACTGTAACGAGTTTGCTGTTAAATACAGCAGTATTGCGCTAATTATGACAGATCAAAGCAAGCAGAAAATATTTGCTGTAATTACCTGCAGCAGCAGTCGGCCGGGCAGGCAACGTCTAAGCATAATCGACATTTTAGTTTAAGTATTACAAATAGTTGCACAAAGCGAGTGTAAACAGCTGTTGGCCAGTGTGTGCCTGCAGCAGTAAAAGTAAGGCAGACGATGGTCACTCTAAAAATTACAGTGTGTACACACTGCCATTGAGCTGGTATTTAAATACCAAGCTATTGTGCGTAATTTGAGTTTCGAGTACTGCCAGCCACAGCCTTATCTCGAGTGCATATAAATAAATAAAATAATGCATATTAATTATAGCACTAATAGTTATACCCTATGCACTAGAAAGCTGTGAAGGTCGTCGCCAAGCTATGCGATTTCACAATGAACCTAAAAAATCTCTACACTGATAACGCAGACACTTCAAAGCTCCAGGCGACAAAATGACAGCCGAGATATGATTTCGATTCTAGCATACAACGTAGTCAGTGCATTTGCAGAGCGAGCGAGACAGAGAGAGTGAGTGAGAGTGAGAGAGAGAGAGAGAGAGCGAGTAGAGCGCTTTATCGCCGCAGGCCATCGCACACGTTCGGCTTTTCAGTCTGAAAATCGAGTAGAATAGGAAAAAAAAAGAGCAGCGCTTGTTTAGTCTCGGTTTTACGTAAGATACTCAAGATAAGATGCTCAGAGACTTGGCCAGTTCCAGTTGTCGGTTGTCGGTTTGGCGTTTATCAAGCGACCCCAATATAACACTACTGATTAGCAGACGCTGCGCTAGTACCACTCTGTGTGTGGTTTTAGTAGTTGTTGTTGTTTTTATTAAAAATACTAGATGACTTTTTCACGGTTCCCGGGTTCCCGGAGTGAAATGGAGCTTACTGAGACTAGAACTCGTCGTTGAATGGGTAGTACTTGTGCCCGGCCATGCCGCTGAAGGGCACCGTGCGCACGCCCGTGTGGTACTGCTCCATCGAGGCGACATCCTCGGGCGACAGCTCGAAGTCGAAGACGCTGAAGTTCTCGGCAATGCGCGTCTTGTTCGACGACTTGGGCAGCGGCACGACGCCGAGCTGTAGCAGATACCGCAGGCAGATCTGCGCCGTGCTGCGTCCGTACTTCTTGGCCAGCTTCTGCGCATGCTCGTCGTAGAGGAAGGGCGGCCAGTGGCGCGAGGGCTGAGGGCGCGCCAGCGGGCAGTAGGCGCAGATGACCAGATCGTGGCGCTTGGCGTGCGCGCGCAGCTGCTGCTGCTGGAACGCCGGATGGCATTCGACCTGGTTGACCACGGGCCTGATGCGACAGTTGGCGAGCACGCGCTCCGTTTGGCTGGCATTGAAGTTGGAGAGGCCGATGCTGCGCACGAGTCCCTGGTCGACGAGCTTCTCCATTTCGCGCCATGTATCCAGATAGTCGACATCGGTCAGCTCCAGAGTGCCGTGCACATTGCTGTCGTTGTGGAACTTCTGGCCGATGGGCAGATGCATCAGATACAGATCGATGTACTGCAGGCCCAGATTGTTGAGACTCAGTTTGAAGGCGCGCTCCACCAGCTCCGGATCGTGGTGGATGCCGCCCAGCTTGGTCGTCACAAAGATCTCATCGCGCTTGATGACGCCCTCGGCGATCTTCTCCTGTATCGCCTTGCCCACCTCCTGCTCGTTCTCGTAGACGAACGCCGTGTCGATGTGTCTGTAGCCGATGTCGATGGCCGCACGTGTGGCCTGATAAGCCTCCGACTCGAACGACTTCCAGGTGCCCAGGCCCAGCACGGGCATTTCCTGGCCATTATTGAGCTTGATTTTTGGCGCTAGATTTGGCATTTTGTTGTTGTTGTTCTGGTTGTGGTTGCTCTTGATAATTATCAGCTAATTAAGCTCTGATTGCTGTTGCTGTCTCTTCGAAAAAAAGGTATTCCTGCTCGATCGACAGCGCAACAATCCGTACGTCCGGCACGTCCAAGGTTTAGCGAGCGACTACTGCGTCGATTGCTCAGCCGGTTCCACTAGGTTCCAGTGCGTGATTCAGCTCCCAGTTCGCGTTTTTATGATGCCCTCAGCGCTGCGCATACCCCGTGCACGTAAACATGCGGTATGGGGTATGATGCATGTGTGTCCACACATGTTCGATATGTGAGTGAGTTTTTTTTTTTTCAAGTTAAAGTTTATTTATTTTTATAAAATTATTATGATTATTTTGACGTGGCAGATTTTTTAAATTCTTCTGTTAGAATATAATTAACATTTTTATAATTTAACTGATTTAGTTAAAATTATGATAATGACTCTGTGGAAATGTATAATAATAGAGAATCTCGATTGATCAAGTTTTGGTTGATTCTTTTAAAAAGTTATTATAGTTATTTCAATTTTAATAATTTCTCAAGTATACAGCTGATAATGAGCTTATGTTAATTATCTGAAAAATGAATAGCTTGATAGATAGACAGAAGTAATAGGCGAACAAGTTGATAAGTTTATTTTTATTGTTTTGAAATGTGATTATACTTATTCGTACTTTTATGATTTCATTGCGCAGATTTTTGTTTCAATGTAGTCAAAGTTAATAGATTAGATTTGAGAGTGATCTTTACTATTCACGCAATACAACCCGATTACACTCTATGTACGTACTTGAGTACCTTTGAGTGAATCAAGTGATCATCAATACTTATCGAAAGAGAAGCAAATTGGCACTAGAACCTTCTACAGGGTGTCTGCAAGTCATGTGCTCTTCGCTACGCTCACCGTTTCGTTTCGTTGAGTCATGCGATGAACTCAGCAGAAGATGTGGTTTTCCCTCGCCCGAAGCTTACGCACGAAAGCTCTCTCTTTCTCTCCGCCTCTGTTGCGAAAGCTTTTTGTGACGCGCTAAAATTAAATTTTGAAATGAAAATTGAAATGTATGCAGATTTCTTTGTACTTTTTTTTGCTAACACATAAAATTTTATTTGAATATTTAGTTAAAGTTCAAAATGTTAGACATTCAAAGTTACATGTGTGGTACGTTTAGTTGTTTGCAACATTCAAAGATTATCGTTAAAATATTTGGTAGCTTTGCATAAATTGTTTTTGCTTTACTTTCGTCTATGCTGTAATTGTAATCGTATCGATATCGAGTACTGGTTATAATGGGTTAAAAGAGTTGTTACTGGTACACAATTATGGAATGCGATAATATGTGGTATGTGTGTATATAGACTTGTATTCTATGCTATTTCTTTACGATAAATTACTTTTATATATTGTTTATGTTCACTTCGCCTGCGTTGTGGCTGCTAATTGGTTTTGGTTTGGTGTTGTCTTCTTACTGTGAGCTCCGCGACTGAGCGTTCGATTAAAACTAGTCTATTATTAATTGTCGTTAGTTTCGGGTTCTCTCTATGTTTATCAATTAGAGTAAGTAAAATTGTCAAGATTGTTTTCGTTAGACATGCAATCGTTATTTTGAACATTTAGTTAGTTGGTTTGAACATTTATCGACTTTGTTTTGCTTTATTGAGTCCAAATATACTATATCGTGTGCCTGGTAGGTACATCTATCATATATATGTCGGCTATAGCTCGTATATCGCTAATTTATGCAAAGTGAAGAGTGAATAGTGAATAGTGAACGTATTAGTTGAGTTAAAGAAACCGTGAATGTTTCGTAAGTTCAACTGAAGATTTGTAGAGATTCTATTAAGATTGTCAAATCGAATCACAAGTTAAAATTTTGAATTTTCTTTCCGTATTATTAGTATCAGAAATTGTATATATATATAGCGTGTATGTTGTTGGTATATTGGATAGATTTCTGTATAAGTTTTGATCCTACAAAATATATATGTATATATATATATCTAAAGAGTTTTGACACAAAAACTTTGGAAACGTCTCTTATGCTACAGTAGTTCCTAGGTATTTATCTTGGGCATGCATATGCATAATATGCAAGTATTATCCTATAAACCCGTTCCAGTTAGACAACGCCTTGGTCTAATAAGCTAAATTAACATTAAATCTACATATTCTGAAGAGTTTTCGCAAGGGAAAATGGTTCGTTATTATTGTTAATTAGCAATTCTAAATGGACGACTCTGACGGTAACTCCCCATAATAATTTCCGTTTTCGTTTTTGTTTTCTTGTTTTCATTTTCGTTTTTGCATGGTAGATAAAGTAATTAAAAGGCGTTGAATCTCTTTCTGGTTCGTTCTTAAAAAATTTGGTGTTTTGCGTTGTTCGAAAATCAATTCAGAATTGATCATTAACCTAACGAAATATAGAATCGTTTACTCGTATTTCTGTATAAAACTTCCATTCAAAATTCGTTCGTCCGTTGGGAGAAACCTGGGAACGTTCTCGTATTTCCTACGCGGGTGTGTGCTAGAGACTTAGGATAGTGCTAAGGTTACAAATAAATACGTTAAACTCTACGATGTCGGTTGTGTGCCTACTACGTGGTTCTTGTCTAAGTGGTATGTCGTTGTTTGAGAGACCTTCGTGGGAGAGGAGTTGGTTTATCTCGATTCTACATGTATGTACGATAACTAGGTATATAACTACGTTTAGATTTTGCTTCTGCCTTCTATCAAGTGCTGCCTTCTATGAGACCCCGATGAGAAATGAGAAATACAGTTACAAAGTGACAATATACTACCATATAGTTATGTATAGTTCTAAATGTATAGTTGTAGAAGTCGAGCTTAACAGCTTTGGAAGCTTCGGCTTTCGTCTGATAGGCCCCATAAAAGTCACACTTTCCCGTTTAAAGTAATTCTAACAAATATACGTATGTACAACTGAATCAAGTCGTTCTTTGTACACGTTCTACAACTAATAAGGTCCCTCTCCAGTGTTTAATGCGATATTCCGTTGAATATACTTTTGCGTAACTCAAGGATTTCTCTAGATACGACTACGACTATACAAAATGAGAAATGAAAAACAACTGAAAATATCGGACTATATAAATATGTGTGTGGATGTGTTTTATTCGTGGATCGCATAACTTAAGCATGTACAGGTGAAAACAAGGACTTAGGACTAGGATGCTTATGGGCTAACAACTAGCTGTAACTAGACTGGATTAATGTATGTGTTAGTTGGTTAGTCGCTTGCCAATTACTCGTCTTACGCTCTTTTACAAAAATAGACTCCACTATCTTCTCCTCTCTGCCTCCTTACTGTTCCCCTTTCTCTACATTTGTAGCTTAACCGGGAAACTGGCGTCGTTTTCCTTTCCTTTTCGTTCGTTTCGTTTAGTTTGAAAAGTTGTGGGAAATGGATTACTACGCGTTTTATTTTTGTTATTTTTGCCATTGTTGCTTTCTCTAAATGTTAAGTATCACACACGCCCATTTTTTGTTTGTTTGTTCGTTCTTCGGGTTTGCGGCAATTTATTTCGCTCGCTCCCAAAGCAAATTTCTATATTCGTTCGTACTGAAGCAACAAAGTTTGTCTGTTCTGCGGGATTTGCGTTGCAACCGAATGCAGTTTCAGTTCATTTGAGAAATCGAGATTGTTTTTTTTAACTTTCGTTTCGGTTTTTGTTTCCATTTGTTTTAACATACACGCGCTAAGCTTACATAAATATTACTTAGTTTCTGGCTAAATGTGAATAAAGTTAGCTTATTAGTTTCTGCGGGACTCGCAGAATACACTGGTTGGTTTGCTTGAGGGGATGTGTTTGTGTGAAGGGGAGGGGAGGGGTTAACCAACTCAGCTAAGCTCGTAATTGTGCAGCTAATTACAGCTTTCGGGGCTTATGCCCGGCAATACGCCTTCTAAATGTATGTATTTCGTATGCATGTAGACACTAAGTACGGGCTAATCTAAGTGAACTAATTAGACGACAGCTATGACGGTTATTTAGTTATTATTTAGCTTCCTGGTGGGCTCCACCTTCTGCGACATGGCGGTCAAGACGCGTTGATTGTCGATCACGCGAAAACTGCTGATGTATGAGCGCACCTCGCCCTCGCTCTTAGGAGAGGGAGGTTCCAAACCTGCAAAGCAGAGAGCGGAGAAAGGGTTTTTAATATTTGCTCTTATGGAAACTGTGATAGTAGTAGTATGAAATCATAAAATCAGGAAGTAGGAAGAAATAATAAATCGTAGTAAAAGGTTGTAATAGCAGCACCAATTAGCAACTATAGCCTAAAGGAACTGCAACGTACCCAAACTCCTCGAGCGGCAGAAGCGTATGGTGCGCATCGTCTGGGCCATCATGTGCATCTTCTCAAAGTTGACGAGTCCATCGAGACTCGTCTTGTTGCCCTCATGCGCGAACGTCATGTCCTTTAGCAGCAGCGGCATGAAGGGTATCAGCGGCGGCTGCAGTTTTCCCACGAAGACGCGATAGGCGCGATGATTGCGACTGGGATCGATGAGCGCCTCGAACTCCTGGAAGATCTTGCGGAACTTCGAGGGTATCTTCTCCCAGGTCTGATGTAGCCGCGTCACGGCCATGTTCGACAGGCCCATGACGATGGCGAAGAAGGCGTTCAGATTCTGGTACTCCTTGCAGCTGAAGGGGGGAAACAAGAGGAAGGGTCGAAAATTAATTGGGGTCTTGCCTCGGGGTAAATGAGGCGACACTTACTAAGCGGCCAGCTTGATGAATTTGCGCACCAGACCCACGCGCTTGCTGAGACTCGGCGTGGAGACGAGCTCGGTGACAATCCAGTACTGCACCTCGTTGAAGCGTCGCAGAAAGACATCCAAGTTGGCCGTAATCTGTGCGTGTGAGAGGGGAATCCACATTAGAGCCAAAGTTAGACAACACATTTTGGCAGGCTTTAATTGCTCGAGAGTTCTTGAGACAGTCGAGAGAGAGAGAGGGGGTGGGAGAGGGAGAGACTTGCTCAGCTCGTGGCGAAACTCAATTTGCAGCAACATGACAAATGCCAGACTTCGGAATAGTTAACGGCAAACTTGAGCACTGTAAGCATAGTCGAATTGGCTGAGAAATGAGAGTAGAAGGGTAGCAGCCGTAGGGTAAGGCAACCAGGGGGTAGGGGAAAGGCCTGAGGGTCTGCCTGCAGTGTCAGCCTAATTAGGCAAAAGGCTTTTAAAACTTTTGCCCAACAATGCAGGCCCGGTGCCAAGTGTGCCGACTACACTTAATGAAATTAGACTAAAGACTAAAGATATTATATAAAACCTCTTAAAGTATAATGTGAGAAAGAAATTAGACTGGAGGCATTCTTTAAAATTCATTCAAGTGCATAGAAATCTCAATATGTTTATAAGTTCAACAAACTAACAACATTTTTGCTCAGTGTAGCTTGCCAACATTAATAAAAGAAATAACTAAGAATTTCAGAATATCTCTTATCTATATCCGATAACTTCTACGAATTTTTCATAATAAACACAATAATTTTGTTCAGTGTACCTTGCCAAAATGATGCCGCCCAAAGGTGTGATAGAGCAGCTCGTACTCGTGCACCGCCCAGAACAAGTCCCACTCGAAGATGGTGATGTGATAGGCGAGCTCTTTGGTGCTCAGGATTTCCAGGTCGATATCCACCCCCTCCGTGGGGCACTCCTGTTCCGGCAACGGTGTCTGCATGGGTAATTGTTGGTTAGACGAGCAGCAATAGCTTAAAAAGGGGGGTGCAGCAGAGAAGCGAAGAATAGTCTGCTTACCAAGGCATCCAGATGATCCTTGACGGACACAAACAAGCGTCCGTTGAGCGTCAGGCCTGTGGGTATGCTAACATCGTTATCCTTGAACACGGCCCGCTCGCCATTCGATTTCACCTCCACCAGGCACAAGTCGTCGGGTCCGCGATTCAATTGCAGCTTGTCGGCGGCGCAAGCCTTGATTAGCTCCGCTGTGGTGTGCATGGGAAACCGCAGGGTGCAGTACGTGTGGTCGGCACAATAGACGCGGAAAATGACTGTGGGGAAGAGAGAGAGAGAGAGATCGGGTGTAAGTGGGAGGTCGGCATCCGACATGCTTGCTCAATTAGGGGCACTTGCATGGCATTTGCATTGCTGTCTGTCTGACTGCCGGTCTGTTTATCTATATGTTTCTTTGCCGATTTGTCTGCATTTTCGGCTGTCTTCTTGTCTGTTTGGTTTCCTAGTTCCCTTGTCTCCTTGTCTTCTTCTCCTTGCCTCCTTGTCTCTTTGTCTGCTTGTCTTCCTGTCTCCTTGTCATCTTGTCTCCTTGTCATCTTGTCTCCTTGTCTTCTTGTCTCTTTTCTTCCGTCTTGTCCGTTTGTTTACTTGTTTGTCTCTTTGTGCCCTTGTTTTATTATTGCCTTGCCTCCTTGTCTGTTAGTCTGCCTATCTGCCTTTCTGTCTGTCTGTTCTCTGACCTCTGTCTGTCTGTCCATCTGTCGGCCTACCTGTCTGTTTATGTGTATCTTTTATTAATTTCAATCTACTTACTATCATCATCGGGTCGGATGACCGTCTTTGAGGGCGTTGCATTGCCGCTGAACAGACAAATCGGCTGTCCATTCGTGGGCAGCTTCCACTTCTGTCCAGCGTTCTGATTGCGATCCTCCTGATAGCGTGCCATCTGTGTGAGCACGTTGTGTATGATGCTCGCCTCCTCGTTCAGATCGGGGTCAGCCTCTACCTCGGCGGCCAAGTCCTCGATGAAATCGCAGACGCTAGGCTCCTCGAAGGCAGCATGCCGCACCGCCATCACCCACTTCTGCATGAACTGGATGACACGCTTCTTGAAGTTGATTATATACTCCCGATCCTCGGGCGTTTGGGCCTCGTCGTGCGCATCGCAATGGAAGGTGCACGGTGGTTAAGGAATGCTAACCAATGCGGATTATGAAGTGGCCTAAAATTCTCTCTCGCATTCCCTGGAATCTGTCACTTTGGCACGCACACGCACACGCACACACATCGGTCAGGGGAGGAGGTAAGATGGGGAGTGAGGGTCAGTTGGAAATTGTCTGTCTGCTTATTAAGCACATCACGTATTCGAATGCAGATTGGAGATTAGTTTCAAGCACCATTGGAGCAGAGACAAGCGACGCACCTAACGCAGGCAAGACTACCCGAAACACACCACACACACACACACACTTCATACACACCCGACACTACGCATTACCAAATAGTAGACCCAATGCCCAAGGACTCCATTACGGTATGCTTGTATCTCTCTGTGTATGTGTGTGTGTGTGTGTAGCATTTTCAACTTCATTGTGGCTTTTGTTTTGCGAGAGAGTTTAACAGTTACTTTGGCCCCGCTAGGAAGTGCCACTCGTTAGTCCCCGATTCCCCCCTGCCTCGCTGACGCTCACTCTTGCTCTTCCTGCTGCTTTCGCTATTTTTCCTAGCTAACCATCTTGACATTTTCGAGTCACGAACCTGACTTCATGCTCTGTCCGCATATATGTGGGCGTGGTCGTCAGTACACACACACACACACACACACGTGTGGAGGGGTCCCTCTTTTTATGCTTGTGTGTGTGTGTGTGTGGTTTGCATGCTGCCAACACTTAAACTGTCGCTGTGGATATGTTTGCTGCCCCCCAGAGACTACGTGACTCCTGCGCCAGTTCATGTGGTCGTCGTGTAGAGGCGCATTTTTAAAGTGGATCAGCGTCGAGGCAACTGCAGGCACGAGCGTTAGGGGCAAGACCAGGCCTCTTTAAACGTAGGGCTCGAGTTTCTGTTAAGCTCTCGCACGTGGTTGGCATGCGGAAGAGGCGGCTCAATAGATTCAATTAAATCTTGCATAATTTTCCCTTGCTTGATTTGTGCTGCCAGTCAAATCAGGTTAAAAATGAAAAACTTGGCAATAACAAGGGGGAACAACAACCCTCATCAGCGATTCCCTTTAGCCTGCTGCCATGCGAACCAATTGAGAATACCAGAAAATTGCTTTTGTTGTGTGGTTCGGTATGCAGAGGAAATGGACAACTAAAAAAACTCATGATAGTTTCCAAACTTTAAGGGAAAAGCGAATATTGGAACATGTGAGGCTCAATCCGGACAAAACTTAGAGGCAATTTGTAGAAGGCAGGACAAACTAGATGTATTTATACCAAGCCGGCAGTGAAGAGTCTTAGTTAGAGAAAAACTACCCGCCGCATAAAAGACCCACTCGACCATACTCCATATAGTATACATATAGTACTATATAGTAATGTCAGTTTGTTTTCAAAAGGATATTAGTTGGCCAACTCGTCGATGAGCTGCACTACGGGCATGAAGACGATGTGCGTCAGCAGGAAATCATCGAGAAACGGATCCATGCCGCTGACCGTCTGCCCCAGACGTGTCTCCAGCAAGTGCTCCAGCATTTTGGCTGGAGTGCCCGACATAACGGTATATCTGCAGAGAAGAAAAGATTATTGAAATTCGGTCACGTGTCAATTGGACTATAAAAACGCCATCAAATTTCAGACGAGAGCATTTCCCGCATCTCGTTACAGCTCAGTTTCGGTCTGGATTTCGATTTCAATTAAAATTTGAATGTACGCAGGCGGGATAATTGCCAATTGGCAGTTGGCACTCACTTGAATGCCGAATGCTGTCCACGTTGTTTGGCCACGCGCTCGAGCACTAGAACATCCTTGCCGTGCTCCTGCAGTCTCAGTGTGTTGGCCTCGACATCGCGCAGGATGCGATTGAAGTGTTCCTTGTCCACGCGCAGCAGATGGCAATTGTTCTCCTTCAAAACGATTGTAGCAGCTCTGTAGAAGGGGGAAGAAAGAGAGAGAGAGAGAGAGCAGAAGATTTCGTTACACTCTGTATGCAATTAGCCGATTATCTGAAGTTCGCAATTTGCGCAAATCAAATCCAATGAGAGTTTCAAAATTTGTTGCAAACTCCGGGACAAACTTTTTGGCAGGCGGCAAACTTTTAATGAATTATGTATGACAGAATGTATTTTGTTAATTGCATTTTGGCAAACTGCTGACATATTTTTAACACTACGTGCAGGCATGTATATGCCCAATACCCTGTAAAGCGTTGGCAATGGGTATATTGATTACAATATATAATATTCTGAGTTTGTTAACCACTCCAACCTGTTTGGCTTGCTAAACATAGATTGAAAAATTAAGGGTATTTCGTAGTCGACTACAGCACTCCTTCTGTTGTCAATAACTGTGCAATTCGTAATTTTTTTTCGCTCTGCTGCAACATGAAAAAATTGCAATTTTACTGTTAAATAAAACCAATCGATTCCTTTCATATGACTTTTATACACAAATTTACCATGGGCTGCGTGGTGAGGCGTGGCATGGTGCTTTAAAGCCGCCTTTTAGTACGAACAAAGCCCTTTTTTCGTGCCTTGTATGCTGCCTTATAATGTACTCAAAGTAAATAAAGCATTTTAATTAACATCGAATTTTTCTCTCGCTCACGCTGTATTTTAAGTGGTTTGAGCGGTTTTCATGAAGAGCTTTTCATAATAACAAACGCGATATGTTTTCAATATCGCGACAACTTTGGCTACTTGGTCAATCATTTGTAAACAGCGTTGAGTGGAAATTTTATTTATATGTTGGCTGCTATTGATCCATAAACAGATTCAGCCGGATATATTTCAGTATGAATAATTTCTTTACGTTTCTCTTGAACCCATATGATTTCTTTTGTGGTGGTTTATTATTTGAAAAAGTCTATCAATGTAAATATAAAAGTTTGGTAGCAGTAAAATTTTTGTAAAATTTGGCAAATCAATTTTTCAAAAATAATAAAAATAAACTTTTAAAACCAGCAAAAAAATATTTAAGATAATTTTCTTTTTGGTATTTGTTTTTTCTTAAAGCTCTTTGAAATCTTCCACGCACTCCTAAGTCTCTTTTAATATTTGCACTCAGTTTTTAAGTGAAAGACGGGAGCCGAATTTAATTATTATTGATCTAAGGTCTAAGTGCCACTTTCGGCTTTCAGCGCTTGAGCACACACAGAGCAAATGCTCAGCAAATTTATATTTTGTTTCGATTCTCGATTGTTTGCCATAAATGCCGCACAGCAACTGCTGCCGCTGCTGCCTCTGTTGCCTGTCATTGTTGTTGCCCCCGTTTTCGTTGTTGTTGTTGTTGTTGTTGGTATCTCTGGTGTAGGGGCAACAAAGTGTCTAATGCTATTAGTCCACGCACTTGTTGGATCTTGGGCCATTGTTGTGCTCGGCCAAGTGCAAGACTTCTGTGGCCCCATTATGCTACTCTTGCATTTGGCCATTGTTGTTGGGCCCGTACTTATATTGTAACCCGCCCGAGGCAAAAGTGGTAAGAAAGAAGTTGCCCAACTCATGGCAGAGAAACGGAAACGATATAAAGAAAATTGTTGATGCTTGCTTGATGTCTACAAAGTTTTTAGAGCAACTAAAAAAGTGGGGGAAAACTTTTAGCCCGGCCAACTGACAGTTTGAAATGTAGCACTGTTTTTTTTTTTTTCTGGGCCAAGTTAGCTTGCTTACCTGGGTGCGTCGTTTATCAAAGCCAATTTGCCGAAATCATCGCCAGTCTTCAGAGTGGCAACGGTGCCCTTGCCATGTATCACAACGTCGACGGAGCCTTTGAGTAGAATGTACCAGGAGCGGCCCTCGTCACCTTGATTGAATACTATAGCGTAGCAAGAGGAAGCCCGGTAAAGGGATTAGTATAACAGAGCAGAGAAAGGTTTTGTCTAGCACAAGTAATTAACTGCAATTGCTGGTAATTTATTGAAAAACTTGATCGATTGCCGGCAAATGAATGGCAATTACTCTTCGACCTGATTTCCATTGAATTCCAGTTACATTTACAGGTAGAGCTATTGCTAGAGTTATGGCTGTAGCTACTCACATATGGTGCCCGCTTGTGCGTGGGCCTCGAATACAATTATCGAGGATAATTCACGCTTAATGCTGGTCGATAGATGCGAGAGCGCTGCGATATGCACGAGTTCCTCGAATACAAGCTCCAGTTCCTCGGGTGTGCGCTCATGCGAACTGCAAGATGTATGAGTGTTGTATGTGTGTGTGTGTGTGTGTGTGTGTGTATTGATTAACAACAAATAGGAGCAATTGTGGCTACTCGAAAATGCAACTAATTGGCCGACCGAAGGACGGAAAAAAATCAATCGCTGTGTGCCGCACTGCAGTTAACAGCAGTAAAAAATAATTGCATACTTTTGGGCTGACAATGGAAATGCCATGCGACACGACGGGAATTAAGAGCGATGAGAGAATGTTGCACTTACGGCTTGCGCAATATCATGCGCAACGTGGCATCTGGTCCACGCTGGAAGAGTGCACTCAGCGCCTCCCTGATGTGCTCGTTGGCCGCGTTGAGATCCTCAGCTGCCGGTATGCCCGCTGCCGGTGCGCCGCCCTCCTCATCCAAGCGAAATCGATACAGAAAGCATTTATCCTTGAACGGTTGCTCCTTGTTGACTGCAACGACACGACGACGACAGTTCAACAATGTGTTAACATGGCCGTAAAATGCGTTAATTGCAAACAGCAACATGAGCTGCTTACAGCTTCCCGCTTCCCGCTCCCCACGCTTCCTTCCTCTTCCTACTACTCACCATGTGTCAGTACGCCTTCCTCGAGCAGGGCCTGCCACATGCCCGCCGCCTGGGCGCGTGTGTGCACAATGGGCGCCAAATTCACCAGCCAATCCACCAGCTCTGTACCCGGTGCACACTTGCGTATTAACTTGCCCGACACCTGCAGAGGAAGATACGCAGAGAGAGAGAGAGAGAATGATAGAGATAAGTCCGTGTGCAGTTAGATGGCTGCAGGAAGCCAAAGCCACCTGCCAGCGCGCCGTCATTCACTCACCTTGCGATCCTTCAAGCAGCTTGAGTTATCGACCACCAATAATGTTCGCAGAGCCCAGCCCATGCGGTTCATAGCAGGACTCGGCGACTGCAGACAGAAAAAGGCAGTCATAGAAAGCAAGGGAGAAAGAGAGAGCATAGGATGAAGATGTATTAGGGACTGTGCAAAAAGCTTTCTGCCATAAAACTCCGCTCAAGTTGCAGCAATTGCTCAAACTATTTGGCTAAAGGAAGTTTGTTCTTGAAGTTTATTGAGCAAAGCAACGCGAAATTCCGATTGAAAGTGAGTGGAATTGAACTCAATAAATTGAACAGTCGATTGATCTTAAATATATTTGTATTTAAAATAATTTAAAGAAATAAAATTTAAAAAATCAGTTTGGACTTCCACAGGTAAGAAGCATAATTCATGAATATTTTTTAAAATTTCGTAATAGGAAAACGTTTTAATATAGTACAATAATTAAGCTGTTATTTGATTTTGAATGTATTCGATTTTAAATGAATTACAAATGCATGCCAACTTCTATCTCTTCACATTTGCATAAATTATTCAAATAATTTATGAGTATATATGTGAATTTCGCAATAAACTTTAGCACATCATTTCGTATGTACCATATAAAATATGCAAATGCGATTATCTCATTGCCATGCCGGGGACTTTCCCGAGAAATGCTGCAATTTCGAGTGAATTCAATTCAATCAGTCAAGTTGCACGCGTTTTTGGCTGCCGTCAAATTAACTGATTTGCCTTGTCAAGCGAAGCTTTGTGTGTTTGCGTGCGTATGTGTGTGTGTGCCTTTGTGATTTATAGCTTTAGCACACGCATACCTAAGCACACACACATACATATATATACAGTACTCCGCTTACCTCGGTGATGGGTAACGCTGGATTCGGATGGTCCGGGCTCAGTGGGCGTTTTGTGGGCGATGTGGCGGCTGCGGGCTGTACGCCAGGTCCAAAACCTAAAAACGCCAGAACACACACACACACAGATATATTCAATAACTGCTTAATTGTCGAATTGGCGAGTGAGCACCAAGCGCAAGCGATTTAAATCTGGCGCCTACGGGTAGGCAACACTTTTTTCCACTCCCCCGCACAATTCCCAATACGCTTTTATTTACATTTATAATACGCTTTTAATGAGCTTTTAATCACTGTTCGGTTCTGTTCGGTTCGGTTTGTCTGCTTGCCCGTCTTTTTGTTGGGCTCTTAATTAAAAACAAATATTGCGGGTGCTTTAATGAAGCCCTTAATACATACCGTTCTTCAATTTGCAGCTGGTGATAATGTCATTCATCAACTCCTTGTTTTTCTGCAATTAAAATAGACAAGTTTGCGCTTAGTTCGTGCGTATTTATAGCCATACGTTGTGTTGCTGTTGTTGTTGTGATTGTGATTGTGATTGCTATTATGGCTGCGGCGATGGCTCATTGCACATACATTGCTCATTTCGAATGCCGTCGACTGTGGGCGTTGCTGACGCTCCACGAGACGCCGCAGCTTGACCGTAGCGGAAGTGGCGCCAGCTGCAGCTTGTATCCCGACTGCTGCTGTGGTAGTAGCAACCGTTGCTGCTGCTGCCGCTGCTGCTGCTGCTGTCTCCGCCAACAGCTGCTGGTCGCTATCGCTGTGACGTCGGTAGCGCAGCAGCAAACACAAGGAAGCCTCATCGCTGGCCACGAACTGACCGGAGCGTCGCTCGAACTGGCGCTGCTCGCGCTGTCGTCGCCTCAGCTGGACGGCGGACATACTGTTCCGTTGTTGGTGGCAGCAACACTTTCACTTGCAGCATGTGTCACGCACTGTTCGCACACATTTTCCGTGTCTTTTCTTCGCGTTCTGCTTCTTAGCAGGTAAAATCGCCGTCAGAGTTTGTCGCGCGCGCTGATAAGCTCACTAGGGGCGCACTTGACGAGCGCTGTGCCACTGCATGTTTCATTTCATTTGTTTTTGTTTAGCGCGCCTCGCTAGACGCCTTATCAGTTGCTCGCCAGGGTTGCCAGAGCGCCCGCCGACGCTAATAATAGCTCGACTCGTTTCTCGCATTACTTTAATAAGCAATCAGGGCTGTGGCTGTGGCTGAGGCTGACGCCGGGTTCCCAGTCTGAGGCCAAGCGCAAGGATGAGCGACCCGCATGACGCGCTGCTTCCACTTGACAACACTTCAGAGCAGTTGGCAACACTTGGCGCACAGCTGATAAGCAACAGAGGCAGCAGCAGCGGCAGCGGCAGCGGCAGCGGCAGCATTTGCGTTGGCGTCTACGCTAATTAAACTCATTTCACTTATCAAACGCACAGCGGGCGGGCCAATTGTCGTTAGATATGATGAGTTCATGAAGCGCGTGCATAGAAGAAGAGACCATGGATGGGGTAGCGGCTGGGCTGAGGTGGCAGTTAGCGGCATGCGAGCGTGAAGTGTCTTGCCTTCGCCTTGAAAACAATAGCATTCTATTCTGATAATAATGCTGACAGGCAGCTAGTGCCATGACGTCGCTGCGGACGCGCATGGGGGAGCTACTCATTTGGCCATATTGACTGCTGGCATGTGGCATGCAGCGAGCAGCTTAATTGGCGTCCAATTATGTGCTATCCTTTGTTTGTGAGCGCAGAGAAATTGAATGGTTGCGCTTAGGCTAAAGCTCAATATGATTATGGCATGAAATGCGATGCGAGCTGCAGTCAAAGGGATTGACAGATTGAAAGAGATCGCAAATTGAATTTGAATTTAATTGAAAATGTGAAGAGAGATTTCAAATAATAAAAAAAATATTTTGACATCACTTCAGTTTGATTAAATAGTTAACATTAATTCTTAGGCTTTAATTAAATAATTATTAATATTAATATTATTTTTCAAAATAGAATAAACATATTTTAAATTTAATTTAGCTACTAAAAAGTAAATGCATTTTAATTCTAATAATTTTTTTTTATACTGCAGCAAAGCAACTATCAGCCGGAACTAATGCTCCTGCACTTATTTAATTTCCCAACAACTGTGACTAATTACAGCACACGTTTGCTGCTGCCCCTGTTCTTATTCGTTTGACCCGCATTGTACAAACAATTACTTTAAATTCTGGAGAGCATTCACGTTCTAAGTTGCAGTTGCAAGTCTCGTTTGTGCATAAATAAATAACCGCATGTCCGTGGACACAGACGCAACAGCCAACTGTGCATGTGTGTGTGTGTGTGAGCAGTGAGTATTCGCCTGCAGCTGGGCGCAGCGTATGCCGTTGCGTCTCTCAATTATTTATGGCCTGCGCATTACGTATACCACATGTTTGCCCAACTGACCGTCGCCCCATGGAATTATGAAATGTGCTGAAGCACATAGAACGTTGCAAATTAAATGCAAATAATTCTCAATCGATTTGTCCGGGCTCTGGCCTCAGCTTGCAGCACTCTCGAACGAGTCCTTGCCCCCAGGCAAATAATTAAGTTACAACCTGAACACGAGCCATTTCGCATTTCGAATTTCAATTGCAATTTGCCACATTTTGTGCCACAAATGCCAATTCCTAATTTCCGGCTGCAGCTAACTGCGCTGTGTGTATGTGTGTGTGTGTGTGTGTGTGTCAAATTGAAATAATTGTGTTTGTGAATCACGAACTGTTTACCACACTTGAATCAGAGTCAAATATGCCAACTCTAATTACGCTGCACTTAGGCGCATTTCGCTTGCAACATGAAGCGCAAAACTTTGTGCCATGTTCTCAATTGAAATCGATGAGTCTTTGGCTCTCATAAGATATTTGGGTCTCTTGCGAATTTGTTGTCTGGCAACTCGAACTGAGTTTAATATATTTTTTCAATTTAGAATGATTTTATCACCTTTGCCAGCAGCAGCTGCAGATGCTGCTGCAACATTCTGTGCCACTGCCTGTGGCTGTGGCAGGCGCTTAACTTCATTGTTGCACGCTGCGTATACGTAATGTGTGTTTGCGCTGCGTGCAGCGTACTGCTGCTGCTGCAGCTACTTTGTTATCGTTACCCATCAGCCAGCTGCAGTGGCACCCGGTGGCAGGTGGCAAGCAGCAAGCAGCAAGTGCCAAGTGGCAAGTGAAGTCCCCTCTGGGTTAGCCAATGTTGCCCCAATTTGAGGTTGTAACGAAAAAGGTAAATATGCATTCATTCATCTTGTCTCTTTGTGTGTGCAGGGCAAGCTATGTATCTCTCTCAGTGTGTGTGTGGGTGTGTACGTGTGATTTAGTTGGAGTGCTTGTGTGTGTGTGTGGTTTATACCTTTTGTGCGTGCTAGCAGTACTGCCCGTCCTGGGGGGAGCAGTTCGCATATGTCCTTAAAAGTCAAACCCCGAAAAAGAATCTCCTCAAACTGGCAACTATGTTGTGTGCTATGTGTGTGTATGTGTGTGGGGTTTGCCTATCAAACATTTGGCATTTTGTCATTGGGATTGAACAAACTTTGTTGCCAAATTCTGTGGCTTTTCCATTTGGGTTTACTCGAAAGTTGGCCTAATGCAAATATAATGGTTTCTGATTGAATCTGCTTAGATCCTGACCTTAAAGCCACAGCGCTGTAATCTAAGTTGAACATTGTCCGGCTGTCCGACTGTCTGACTGTCCATTGAACCGCATTCAATTCAATTAACTTTCAATATTCTTAGGAGCGATTTATCATGCGTTTCTCGTCCATATTCGAGGCTCTAATTAAGCGAATGAGTCCACAACCTGTGGCGCATTATTATTCATTAGTGCCAGGAATCGATTAGCCTGCGCTGCTGTCCGACTTGTCATTAGACTTTAATTCAATTTGGTAATTGTCGGCGCGCAAGCCAAAGCGACATCAATGAATACTGCCAACTCGGGCGCATAAGTCGACAGTTTCGGGCTAATTCGAGGTAGAGTGCTGGGTTCTTCTAGAGAGAGAGAGAGAGCGGAACGAGTTGCGTGGCCGCATCATTAATTGTTGATTGAAATTTTAATTAAATATTTTGACAATGACGCAAATACCGCAAATGCTCGGGCAAGTCAGGAAGACAACAATTCCGCCCACCCATAAGGCCCCACCCCCTCGACGGCACGCTCCAAGCTGGCGTTCAGCTCAAATATTTAGCCCACAGCTGCTCATTAACATGGCCAGGCTTGCTGTGAGGTGAGTGCGAGTGTAGGGGTGTGTGTGTGCAAGAGAATTAGTGTGAGTGTGTGTAAAATTGCCTGTGTGTTGTCTGTTTATATGTCTTGGTGTGGGTGTTGCTTTTAATGAGCGCTCGAGAAATGCTTAAGAAAAGCGTCGCCTGCAACGCCTTCGCTGCCTTTGCCAGTTTATGGACAATGACACCAGCTGAAAATGGCTGTTAAACAGTGGCTTATGTTTTTAGTGCACTGCAGCCATAAAAACTTCCGAGTGCGGATAGAAAAGAAGCAGATTTTGTAGACCAACTTAAGTCCTTTAATTTAATTAAGTTTAACTAGCTTGCAGATTTAGTGAGCTTGCAAAGTTCGCTAAAATGCACACTTTGTTGGACTAATAATTATTTTGTGCGATAGTGTAGCTTTGGATTAAGTGGTACTACAGCCGCTTAATATGTGTACTTAATTAAGAATTTTATGCAATGTAACCTGCATGTATCCTAAAATATTTCAAATTAAACTAAGTCAATTATAATTACAGATTATGGAATAATTTGTATAAGCTTTTATTAATCATAAAGCTTATATAACGCCCAATTTTTAATACTTTTTAGCATTTGAAATTTAAAATTCGGTCTGAATGTAACATTTATAAACAGTGTCGCTAATTAACACTAATTACTGAAATCTTTTCTTAAACACAATTAAATAATGGATAATACCTTAAGTAAATCGTAAAGCTCTTTGGGGCAAACTTTCCAGAGTAAAAACATGAAACCATCTTAAATGTCACTCAGATCCCTGCAACTGTACACTTTCTGTGTCGTTATTCAACACTGCAGAAAGCTCTGTCAAATCGCTTTACCGCACCGTTGAGCATTCGCAGCTTAAGTGTCGTTTTAGGCCAGTGTCATTGCTCAGCTTGACAAGCCCCAGCGCACAGGACACTTGAGTCGTAGGCAAATTAAATATACATGTACCTGTATCTACGAGAGATGTATCTGTATCTGCATCTGTGTATGCTTATGGCAATATGTATGGTTGTAAATTGTGTGTATGGCGTGTTTGCTACTCCGCTTACCTCCCAGATGAGACGAAAGTCCTGCTGTTCGACGCGCAGCAGCTCGCAGGTTGTCTTCGTCACGACGGTGCTGTCGCGCGGCAAATCGTGTAGTATTGATTCGCCGAATGTGGCGCCCACGCCAAGATTGCACAAGGTGACGGAGCTCTGCAAGAGGAAACAGAAGAAGAAGAAGAAGAGAGTGAGTTACAGAGAGACTGGTGAGTGAGAGCAGACAAGTTAAAAGCTGCTCAAGTTTAGTTGTAGCTGCAGATTAAACATTTTGCGGTTGACTCACAATAAACACACACGGCACACCCAACGCACACAGGCACACCGAACACCGAACACACACAAGCATATCGAATACATCAACACACACATTCACTCTCCCTCTCTCGGCTGCCGCCTCTGCCCGCCTCTGTTTACATTCTACCGGGCGAGTGTCCTGTGTCTGTGTGTGCTAATTGCTCAATGTGCCACAATTTGTTGCACTGCCTTGTGGCAGATTGTGGGCAAACATTTGCTTACAAGTTGTAATCGCTTCATTGCACACGATTTTTCAATCGTTTCGCATCGGAAGTTGTTCGCTTCCCAAACCGGAAACAGCAACTAAAACGGACAACTCACCCGAAAATGCAATTTCGTTGATTGTTTCCGAAAAAAAAAACAACTCACACGCACACACACACACTACGAAACTTACGCACACCACTAAAGCAAGAATTGTGGGCTCAAAATACAGGCTAACCGCAACATTGCATTGGGCTGACATTTTATTTCACTTAGGCAGCCCAATTGCTGCGAAACTAATACCCTTTAATTGAGCTAAACTTGGGGCGTGTGAGCCTAACGATAAATTCTGTATTTCTGTATTTCGTTTTAAAAATTGATCAACTCTCGAATTGAGTGTGTTTTTGTTTCGTTTGTTTATTTATTTGGTATTTATATTTTTATTAATTGTAATCATTTTTAATTTATTTGCATATTTATTTGCTTTTTGTTTTTTATTTAAAATTTTTTTTTATTACCTTTAAGTTTTTTAATCTACGAAAATAACAAATTTTTGTATTTATTTTTAGTAAAGGCTGTTGGATTCTATAACAGAGTTTTCCTTTATCTATTTGTTTTCCTTTCACAAATATTTTGTAGCATATTTCTTTTTATTTTCCTTTCTCAAATATTTTGTAACATAATTCTTAACTTCTTGTGTTTACTTATTCTGCAGTTTTTTATTCAGATATGCCCACACTTAGCCCATTCCTATTTACTTTCTAGAGCATCATCTAGTCGAGATCTGCTTATTGTTAGTTCTTCTGCACATTTCTAAGTTCTAAGTTTGCATTTGTGGCTCGTTTTGTTTGAGCTGACGCTTGGCTGTTGTTGTTGTTGCTGTTGTTGTTGGTTTTCTTGTTGTTTGTTTTCATTTCCCAGAAGACAACTTCTTGGCAGCACCCGAGGGCTCAGCCTCATTTCTGTTGGCTTAACTCCCAGTCTACCTCTCTCGCGTTCTCCCTCTTCCTCCGACTTTTTCTGGCTCCGAGTTTGGTTCTGGAGGCTCTTGAGGGTCTGGAGGCAGCGCATGTAATTGGCTTAACAAGACTTAAACACGACCGCAAAATTGTTAAACTCGCATTAGTTGGCGGTGTATGCGAGTGTTGTTCCTGTTGCTTCTCTTCTTGTTGTTGTTGTTGTTGTTGTTGTTACTGTGCTTGAGTTTTCTGTACAGTTATTACACATGCAGTGGGTCGTAGGTAAGTGCCAACACCGGCATCAAAGACCTAAGATCCGCTATAAAACATAATTTAATCATTTGCGCGACGTGTAATTACAATTGTTGTTGCTGCAGTCACTGTTGTTGTTGTGCTGCTGCTGCTGTTGTTGTTGTTGTTGTAGTTGTTGGTCAAGTGTCGAGTAGAATTTCACGCGTTCCACTTAGCAATTTCATTTACTGCGTTTGATTTATGGCGACTTTTGTTTTGGACAGGCCAAAAGTATTTCTCTTTCTCTCTCCGTCTTTCCCTTCTCTTTCCGCTCCGCTCTTAGGTGCTGTTCTTTTTCGCTTGTCGGTCTCTTTTCTTCACGCCAGCAATTTTGATTGCTTTCTAATTTGTTGCCACAGTTGGTCGTAAGAGCTTCTTTGCCTAAATATTTAGATAATTTTCGTCTGGCTTTCGTTCAATCGAGCCCGAAGCACTCACACACATACAAGCACACTCACACATAGTGAGCATAAACATCATTAAATTGGAAATTACTGGGAAAACATTTTAATTGCGATTTTCGCGGTCAGAAAAACTAAATGAGGACATTCTTTCGATGGAATCGACGCTGTTTATGGCCCAGAATTTGCTTTTAACATTTTTTTTTCGTGGCGCTGTTAATGAGTTCCTACGGCGTCAAATAAATATTTGTTTAGCTTCCTCGATTTCAATGCGAGACTCTGGAATTAGCTTTAGCCTCCCTAATGAGCCATATAATCTTTATTATGATTGCAAATGGTCGGGGGTATGTTTAGATTTTACTCGGCTATTAGCCCTCCCTCCCTACAGTTTCTTCTTCGCCAACTTGTATCGATTATTAGCAACTTGCTTCCATTTTGCACACTCTTATCAGAGTTTTCCTTAGCTCAGCACATTTCCACAGAGTCCTCATTGATAGTTGCGGATGGCTTATTGCGGCAAACTGGTTTTCCCCATTTCCAATCGATGGTCTCAAGGTTCTTCGTCATCTTCTTCCTTTACAGCTTTGTTATGCCACAGAGTATTGTGCACATTTTAATTGAAATCTGACGTCGACCAAGTGTGTGCAGTCCACGGACTGGGGCTAAGAGGGAAACCCCACGAGGGGGATTTCGTTTACAAAGTTTGTTTAAGTCCGATAAAAGAGCTGCTGCCATAGAGCGAGTAAATTGTTGTCTACAGAAGCAGTGGGAGTGCATACTTCTAGGAGTGTGCAACAGTATTTTTGTAAAAGCAACTTTTTCCATAGAAAATGGAAAACCTACTTTATTTTGAAATCTTTGGTTAACACTAGAAAATTAGCAAGAAAGCTTAAAAGTTAATTTAAGCATTGAATGTAAGTACATCAATCAATTGATTGAATACATAAATAAGTAAATAGTTTGAATTCCAAATTTATTAAATTATTTTTAGCCAATTTAAGTTCTCAGAAGAAAAAGAAAACAATTCCGAAAAGAAATTTAAGGCAGCTCAGAAAACAAAATTTATTGCTACCTTCAATTCAAAAAATCGGACCAGAGCATGAAAAAGCTGTCCAGCTCTTGCCATGGAATGCCAAAACTCTGAAGCTGATTAAAAAATATGTGACAATTATGCCATAAAGTCCACTTATGAATGAATCCACATACAACTATGCCAGCGTCCGAGCTCGTTCGACGCATTTCATAATCGGACAAAAAGCGATCACAAATGCGAGACTGTCTTGATAATCGCCAATGCTCGTACACACACGCTCGCCTTATTATTATGGATAGTCATAACCTATATCTGCATATATATATCTAGCTGGCGTTGGGTTATCTCACTCGTCGGTGTGGGCACGTACGATTTACACTGATTTTTCCCCCTCATTTCTTGTACCATCGACTCAACGTAAGTGCAACGCGATGTTTTACCTTTGCATAATGTCGCGTTGATTGCTCCACATTATACGAACAACTGCGACGAAATAGCATGATTGCTCTCTCTCTCTCTCGCTCCCTCTCACACAGTTTCTGCCGTTTTTAATAATTTATCTTTTTGTTTTTGTTTTTGTTTTGGTTTTAGTTTCGCACAGTCGGCGACAGATTTCGCATTTTGGATATGCTGTAACAACATTTAAATCCCAATAAGAAACATCAGCATGCAAATTGTCTGCTTGCCCTTGTTGTAGTTGTTGTTGTTGCTGCTGCTGCTGTTGTCGTGTGTTGCCCTTTTCGTGTTGTGCTTAATTTTGTGTGTATTTTTGAATGAAATCGCAAAACGTGCGTCGTTTGTCTAGCGCCATAAACAAAATAAAACGGCCAAAACAATAAATTGCAATTTTGAGGTTTGTTTAGCTACACTCTCGTTGGCTATGTTGAATGTAGAAAGACCTTTGCACTGTGGGCAAAAATATATATTAGAGTCATTCCAAATCTTACTTCTTTGCTTTTTCCCCAGTAAGTCTCATTCAGAGTTCAACGAGATCAAATTTTATATATAGCTTAAGTGCTGCTATCTTGTCCAATAAATCTTTAGGATTATCGTTGCGCTTCAGCTCAGTAGAGCTATAGACTGCTATCTTAATGCCATCCCTTATTGTCCCTAGCTTCAATTATCAAATATAGTAGTTTCTTCATAAGTTGCATAAGTTTATTTTCAGTTTTTATAGCAGTGTTATAGCACACGATGCCTTGAGCTTTTAAGTGCAGCTACCAGACTTTTTGCCATATAAAAATCGCATTAACTTATTTGCCTTTTACACCGAATATCTGCAGCTGAATCCCAAGTTACGATTTCTTTTGAATCTCTACGAAAGCTGGACTAGGGCCAAGAAGCCAGTTCTACTCTATATGTATATGAAGCTGTCATGCGGGCAAATCCAGCAGGGCATTGGGTTAAGCGCATATCACCGAGGGGGTTATTTGCTCTCTCTCTCTCACGCTCTCTCGCTGTCCTCTTCTCGCGCCAAGTGATAAATGATGTGCAAGCGTGCCGCACCGCAACGCAAACTGTTCGACAACAACAACAACAGCAACAAGAATGCCAACAACAACAACAGCTATTCACATATTTGGCCATTGGCAATACGCATTCAACTTGTGGCCGACATTTGCATGCCGCACATTTTGGTCATGTAACTTTTTGCAACTGTTGCAACTATTATTATTAATACTATTATTATTATTATTATTATTATTATTATTATTATGACTTTGTGCTATTTAATAATAATTCTCTGCTTGGCTTTTTTTAGCGCGTACCACTTTCGATTCGTGTATAATTTAATTGGCAGCTAGGCACGAATTCGGGCACAATTTGATGGACGCAGAGTCGAGCCGAGACGAGTTGAGGCGAGTTGAGTGCGAAGAGTCGCGCTTGGGTTGTGCAACCGCGCCGTGTCGCGTTGTAAGCCGAACTGAAGTCGGCATCGACGTCGTCACACGGCAGACTTTATATTAGCAGCAGCGGCGACATAACACCAGCACCTTGCCAGTGTGTGTGAGTGTGTGTGTGTGTGAGACTCTGTGTGCTTGCTTTGTGTGCGACTCTTTGTGCAATGCAGCTGGAAGTTGCTGAAGTGTGGCAGCAACAATAGCAGCAACAACTTTGCTGTGGCGTGTCGCAAATTGGAGCAGCAGCAGCAACAACAACTACAGCAACTGCAGCAGCAGC
Organism: Zaprionus bogoriensis; assembly: GCA_035046045.1. Lineage (NCBI taxonomy): Eukaryota > Metazoa > Arthropoda > Insecta > Diptera > Drosophilidae > Zaprionus > Zaprionus bogoriensis. Next base: position 1,956,486 of record JAWNOI010000066.1, on the reverse strand, counting down.
AGCAGCAGCAACAACTCGATCAGGCATGCAAAGTACGCATATCTCATATCTCGAATGGTCAACGAATCTGTGCCACAACAAAGTCGTCACAGAGTTTCAGCTCTGTTTGCGTGTGTGTGTGTGTTCCAAGCGAGTGCAATTAATCCACTGTCCCTCGCATCCAATTCGACTCGAACAAATGTCCAGGTACTGCGCTGCGCTTGAAGAACTTTATGCGCAAACACGAGCAGCACTTCCGTCTACAGCAGCAGCAGTTGTTGTTGTTGGTACTGGTGTTGCTGCCACGGTTGCAATTGCAATTACTGAACCGAGTGCATTTGCAGCTAATGTGGCTGCCGCTTGTTGTGCACACTCGCAAACAGTTTAGGACTCGGATGAGAGGCCCAGGCCCAGATCGGATGCGAAATTGAATATCAGATGTGATTGGTGTAAACAACATGCACTGCGAGAAAAGCGAGTGTGGCTTGTAGAAGGGAATTCGGTAACACTTGATTAAATATTTAAATATTTTTTTATTTTTCTCAAAAATAAAAAAATGTCATTTTAGAAACTTAAAAAATACATACTGAAACTCTACGCATTTCTCTCAGTGCATTTTCCAGTGTACAGCTGGACTTTCGTTGTGCCGGAACGAAAGTAATTTGCCACAACCGACTGCAACTGAAAACCAAAGGCCTCCTTTAATTAGCCAACTCTTGTTTGAATTGGGCTTATTAAAAGTGCATGGCCAAAGGTCCCTAGTGCCTGTCCCTGCGCTGAAGCTGCCGGAGGGTTGAACAACCTGCCTTTCATTCATTTCCCATTAGGCTGGTATTTCATTCTCCACTAGTTGCGCTGCCATGTGGCGCACGGGTTCAACAGCAACAGCAACAGCAACAGCAACAACAACAGCAACAGCAGACAACAACAGACTCTCAGCGCAGCAAATGCTCGCAGAGTGTAATTAATTTTGCTTTAGTCCGCTCTTCTGAAGGTGAGACAAACGGCTCGAAACAAGTCAATGACTCTGCGCACAATGAGTAAGCGGAGCTCAAATGAGCGAGTACTGCGAGTTATTTACACGTATCTAATTAATTAGCATAAACAATACGCAATTACATATAGTATTGCGCATATGTTTTGCATGATAATTGCAAAGGCAAGTGCGCTGCAGGGTATGTAACAGTTGAGCAATTATGAAAATTTGAAAAACAATTTTAAAAAAAATATACCTAATAATATATTTATTTTTACAGGGCATTTTGCCGTTAATTCTCTCAAAATTAGCGCAAGTTTTGTTTGTTTTCAGTTGATTAATTCAATTTATTTAAATAAATTTAATTGTGGTTTCGCGCATAATATAATTATCATTTTATTCATTTATTTGCATTTCCATTTAGCCGCGGAAACAATTTGTGTTTGTTTTACATAAATAAATTAGTTAACTTGCGGTTTCATTAATTACGGCTAACATAATTTAAAACCGCAGCACGTGGGTGGAATTCATTTAAATGACACCGTTAGTAAAACCGCCATTTTTATGTAGAATTTTTCCACGCCGTCAAAGCGACTCTGTCACTCGAGTTTCCCGAGCACGCAGTGCATGTTGCGATGGTGGTGCGATTAGAGAGCTTTTCCATGTCGTCGTGCATAATTAAAACGCAGTTTTAATATGCAGATAGTACTTGAGCTTTAATTTAGAAAACGCACCCCTAACCAAGCTCAAGTTGGGAAAACGGTTTTCCATTGAGCCGCGTGGAGAACTGTGGAAAACACCTTGCGGTAATTCTCATTGAAATTCCTAGATTCGCCACAGCAGCAAAGGAATTTGAGTTCGGCTACGCAAATACCAAACGAAAATGCCGAAACGGAGGAAATGTAATGCAACCAAAACTATGCATGTATAAGAAAATTGCAGCCGAGCATGAGGAAAAGCAGTGGCCGGGGAGTGGGATGAAAAACTGAATAGTTGTGCAGCTTCGCTTTAAATCAGTCAATGCCAATTCGAATGTAAATAACCAAAATTGTTGGAGCGGAAAACGCTGCACAGATAAACTGCCAACGAAAAGGAATTTTGTTTGGTAAAAAGTTTGAACATCAGCGAAAAAGTTGAGGTACAAGAAGCGGGGAAAAGAAGCCGAACACGGGGGCAAAAGAAAGTTAAAGAGCTCGACAGAGTAATCATAAAACTTAAAGCGTAGAAAAAGATTGTTATTGTACGTCATAACTTTGCGAGCACCCGTTTGACACTTATCAACGCATTGTCTATATAAACATTTGATAAGAAACCTAAACAAACTTAATATAATCTGACTGTTGGCTAACAATTTCAATATTGAGACTGTCCGCATAGTACCATTCGTAAGCTACGCGTTATCACAGTATATATTGCTAGAAGTATAGCAGAGTTTCATAAGCATTTCAGAATCAGAATTTTATTCAAATACCTTAAACTTTAAAGAAGGCTACAGATTTTTATATAATTTAAGTAGGCTCTTTTCTAATTTATTAAAAGTCGCTACAGCTCGTCAGCTGCTTAACAAATATTACAGATACACCTTCCTGATACCCCACAATGCACTTAGCTTAAAACATATATGAGCTCATATATATAAACTATTAAAGTTTTAAGTAGATCCAAATTTGCAGCTAAACCCGCTCCACACGCAAATGTATGCCTCCGATTGTACCCATTAGCATCGATTTCGGATCGTAGACAATGCTTGTCTGATCGCATACGCTGAACTTGAAGTACTTGATAAGCTGTGCTAGACCAATACACGATTGCATTTGCCCGAATCGCATGCCCACACAGATACGAGGACCGTCGCCAAAGGGCAACCACATGACGGAATCACGAGCCGCAACTTGTTCGGGTGAGAAACGGTCGGGATCGAACTTCTCGGGGTTGGGATAGAAATCTTCATCGCGATGGTAAGCAGCGGCCGGTATTAAGACCGGAGTACCCTTCTTTATAACACAGTTGGGATATCCGGGAACAACGTAATCCTTAACTGCTTTGCGTTCCAGCACGGACAAAATCGTATAGATGCGAAGAGTTTCTATTGGGATTTCCATGATGAAAACTCAATAAGCTCAATTTCTGTTGCCTCACTCACCTGAAATCACCTGATCTATGTATCGCATGTCCCTAATACACTCATAGGTCATTTTCCCATTATGCAGTTTTAGCACTCGCTCAATCTCTGACCGCATCTTGTCCTGTATATCGGTGTGGCGAGCAAGTTCATATAAAGCAAAGGTCATGGTAGACGAGGAGGTCTCGAACCCAGCCACATAGAATACGAAGACTTGGGCGGCCAATTCTCCGAATTCCAGTCCCGTAACCACTTCGCCGTTGTCCAAGTTGTAAGTTCCCTTCTGCTTGAGCTCAATGAGCGTCTCCATAAAGTCGTTTCGTTTGATATTCTCTCGTTCGCGGTATGTGATAGTATCATTGACTAATCGCGTAAAGAAATTGTGGGTATTGTCCGGTAACATACGCATGCGTAGCTTGCGGGCCAAGTTAGGAAAACTGAAGATAAAAGCTGTGAGAAGAGCTCCATGTCGGAGTTCGGTAACAGCTCTACGAGCCATGGTACGGAACTCGATGTCAGGAGTGTGCAGCGTATTGCACTCGATGCCGAACGCAACGTTACCTATAACGTCGATGGTATACCGTACGTTTAAATCTTTGATTTCGACTACAGCTCCACCCGATTTGACAGGAACATTCTCAAACATCACTTTTACAAATTCTTCGGAAACTTGGACAATTGTGGGAAACATGAATTTCATTTTGCTCGAGGTGAATGTGGGTGAGAGTTTCTGTCGCATCTCCTTCCAACGTTTTCCATCCAAATTGAAGAGATGTCCGGTCAGTGGATCGTCGCGTTCATTGTGGAACTGTCCTTTATCGGTGAAGCTGGAGAAATCCCTGATCAAAATGTTCTTAGCCAGTTTGATGTCCATTATGAACAAGCTTCGCTTGTGCAGGAAATTGAAACCCACAAAAGGATGGCCACTCTTTCGAAATTTGTTATAGTATTCAATAAAAATTTGATGACTGATGCGGTTCTTTCTGAATCCATGTAAGTTGCCATAGAATATGTGCGGTGGCTCTTGCGGTATTCCCTGATTTCTCCAGTACGTTATATTGCGATGCAAAATATATGCAATAAGCGCTATTAACACGAGCAGCATATATAGCAAAATTAACATTTTGTCACCGGTTTTATCGGCTTCCGAAGAAGCACTGAATATTGTGAGCACCAAGCTGCAGATTTATTCTGTCTCGTCGACTGAGCTTTAAAGAATAATCGCCGTGAATGGGCAAATAAGGGCTAGGTGAGATAACTGTTATCATCATCAGCAAATAGGGACAGTGCAATTTTTAAGCCCAAGCTTAAGGTGGAATAATACATTTTTCTTATTTTGATATAAGAAGCCAAACTTCGCAAAACTTAAGAATTCTAATCAAATCAAATCAAACACTGTACTATACGAAATAAGCAATTATTTGTTACAGTAAACAATTATTGTTTTTATGATTTCAGTTCTGTTTTTGCTCAATTATTTTATTTAATTTTTTTTGTATTTGTAGTCGGCACGCAGCTTTAGATGTAATTGTCTGAATATAATAACTGGTTCGACCACTATGACAACACCATTATTAAGACCCCCAAACAAACTGCGCATATTTAAATTTCAATGCTAAACACGCTCAACACGCAAATAAATACCGCCAACAGTGCCCAGCACAAATGATCTGGGATCATAGATAAGAGGTATTTCCGTCTTATCGCACACGCTGAACCTAAAGTTCTTGATCAGTTGCGCCAAGCCTATGCGCGTCTGCATTTGCCCAAATCGCATTCCCACACAGTTGCGAGGGCCGTCGCCAAACGGCAACCACTCGACAGAGTCGCGTGCCGCAACTTGTTCGGGGGAGAATCGATCCGGATCAAACTTGTCCGGCTCAGGGTAGAAATCTTCATCACGATGATAGGCAGCGGCAGGTATTATGATCTGAATGCCCTTCGGAATGACGTGCTTGGGATGATCACGCACCACATAATCATTCAGAGCTTTGCGCTCGAGCAGAGGTACAAGCGTGTACAGCCGCAGGGTTTCTGTTGAAGCAAATGTGGGTAATATTGAATCCGCTGCGGTCCAGTGTTCTGGTTGACTTATCCGATATGATCTGATCTAAGTAGCGCATTGCTTTGATACTTTCATAGGTAAGCTTGCCATCGTGTTCTTGCAGCACACTCTCGATTTCCTCCCTCAGTCTTTCCTGAATATCGGTGTGCTGGGCGAGCTCATATAAGCTGTAGCTCATGGTTGACGATGAGGTCTCATAACCGGCCAAATAGAACACGAAGACCTGGGCAGCAAGCTCTCCAACATCCATTCCTTTGACCACTTCACCATTATCCAATGTGAAGCTGCCCTTCTGCTTCAGCTCGATCAACATCTCCATGAAGTCATTACGCTTGATCTTCTCACGCTCGCGATACGCGATCGTCTCCTCAACAAGTCCCATAAAGAACTCGTGGACGTCATCCCGTAGCATACGCATTCTTAGCTTTCGGGCCAGATTAGGGAAACTGAAGTGGAAAGCTGTTAAAAGCTTGCCATGCCGCATATCTGTGAAGACCTTGCTTCCCATTTTACGGAAGTCGGTTACAGGCGTTCGCAGGGTGTTGCAATCGATGCCGAAGGCGCATGTGCCGATGACGTCAGTGGTAAAGCGGGCCATAAGGTCTTTGATTTCAATTACGGAGCCTCCAGCGGGCACTTGTTCGAACATAACCTTAACGAACTCATTGGAGACATTGATCACTGTCGGAAACATGAACTTCATTTTACCAGAAGTAAATGTAGGTGAAAGTTTCTGCCTCATCTCCTTCCAACGTTTACCATCCAAATTGAACAGATTTCCGGTCAGAGGATCGTCGCGTTCGTTATGGAACTGTCCGCGATCGGCGAAGTTCGAGAAATCCTTGATCAAAATATTCTTTGCCAATTTGACGTCCATTATGAAGGCGGTTCGCTTACTGAGAAAGTTAAAGCCAACGAATGGATGTCCGCACTTTCTGTATTTGTTATAGTAGTCAACTATAATATCACGGATAACACGATCTGTTCTAAATCCAACCATGTTGCCATAAAATGGATGTGGCGGATCTTGCGGAATCCCACGATTCCTCCAATAGGTCGCATTGCGGTAAAAAAAGTACGCAATTAAGGCTGAAGCAGCGATCAGCAAATATATAACGATTAACATTATGATATCTGTTCTAGGTTAGCGCGGTGCGACTTGCCGGCACACACTGAAACGGTCGAAGTGAATCGAGGGAATTATATAGAGGCAGGTCAGCATATCAGCGTGACTGAGCAGTTTAAGTCTCCGGCTCGAAAAATGTTTGTGAGAGTTGAGACATTGCGACTTTGTTGATAGTTGATAACGGTCAAATGTGGTAGTGTCATGCTTATGTTAAATTCAATAAGGAACTTTCTTAAATGCGAGAGAGCAATTTAAGAGAACCAGTTTCAGAAGCAATCTTTGAAGCGAAACGTGATAGGGCAACCCGTAGATACTCTCTTACGGTAATCTTTGCCTTTTGCAATTCATAAATTGACGTCTGAATGACGTCTTTGCTTTTTGCAATTCATAAAAAATTCCTTTGGATGACGCCGAACTATAGGAAGTTCTCGATTTCTTTCTTTAAAAGAAAATTTAAAAAAGTTTCATTTTTGTTATTTTGAGAGCTATACCTGAAGAAACAGATAGTCTATACTTTATTTAAGTGTAAAGCCGTAAAATAAAGATGATTAAAACGAGTTCAAATTTGTACAGCGGCTTACATGATATAATAATAAAATATTTAAGTAAAATTAATTTGTAGTCAAGAAACTAACAAAATCACGAATTGGGTAAATTGTTTCTTACAGTCTTGCGCTCCACTATAGCTTTCTTTACTTGTTTCCACTTTAAAGATCGCTAGATTGATCAGAGCACGATCAAATAAAATACGCACAAAACGGCGACTGCGCTGCTCGCCGAATAAAGTTACCTCATTTGAGGAAATGTATACTATTTACATTCATTTTCAATCTTCAGTTTATTTGGTTTCAGTTAAATTGACAAAATATAGAGCTAAAATATACCATCTAAACCCGTTCGAGCTCAAGTTCATGTGAATAATACAAATTTGCTATATTCTCTCTTTTTACATAAATACTGTTTTATGTATAGATTCATATAGAGACAAAAACGAATCTTGTGACAAAGTAATTACATATGCTGACAGCGTCGAAAACAATAATAACAATTTCGTAGCAAATAACGACGCAATTTTTTAACAATGAAATAAACAAAACGAATTACATTTCTAAACACGCTCCACACGCAAAAAGATGCCTTTGACTGTGCCCAGAACAAATGATCTAGGATCGTGGATAAGTGGAATATCTGTCTTATCGCAAACGCTGAACTTAAAGCTCTTTATCAACTGGGCCAGGCCTATACGAGTTTGCATTTGACCAAATCGCATTCCCACACAGTTGCGAGGGCCGTCGCCGAAAGGCAACCACTCGACAGAGTCACGTGCTGCCACTTTCTCCGGTGAAAATCGTTCTGGATCGAATCTCTCAGGATCAGGGTATAGATCTTCGTCGCGATGATAAGCAGCTGCCGGTATCATCACCTGTGTACCCTTCTCTATGACGTATTTCGGGTGACCAGGCACAACGTAATCATTCAGAGCCTTGCGTTCAAGATGAGGCACAATCGTGTACAGCCGAAGGGTTTCTATGTATTGAAGCAGATGTCGTAGATTGAGTATACAATGGGGCCCAAAGTCTTTCTTGTCTTACCCGATATTGCCTGATCTAAGTAGCGCATAGCTTTTACGCATTCGTAGGTCAGTTTTCCATCATGATCTTCCAAAACGCTCTCAATTTCCTCCCTAAGTCTCTCCTGGATATCGATATGTCGGGCCAGCTCGTACAGGCAGTAGCTCATGGTTGACGAGGAGGTCTCGAAGCCAGCCAAGAAGAAGACAAACACCTGGGCAGCTAGCTCCCCAATCTCCATTCCTTTCACAATATCTCCGTTTTCCAAAGTAAAGCTTCCCTTCTGTTTCAGTTCGATGAGCATCTCCATGAAGTCATTCCGCTTGATCTTTTCCCGCTCGCGGTATGCCATGGTATCGTTAACCAAACGCATGAAGAACTGATGAACATCTTCTGGCACCTTGCGCATTCGTAGTCTTCGAGCAAGTTTGGGAAAACTAAAGAGGAAAGCCGTTAGGACTGGCCCATGGCGGGGTTCGGTTAGGGCTTTTTGTGCCATGGTACGAAAGTCTGTCACGGGAGTTCGCAGCGTGTTGCATTCGATGCCGAAGGCACAATTTCCAATGACGTCAGTCGTAAAGCGGGCCATGAGTTCCTTGATCTCGAGAACAGAGCCTTCAGCTTTCTCTGGCACCTGTTCAAGCATGACATGAACGAATTCCTCGGATACTCGGACAACAGTCGGAAACATGAACTTCATTTTGCCCGACGTGAAGGTGGGCGTGACTTTCTGACGCATTTCCTTCCAGCGTTTACCATCCAAATTGAAGAGATGCGCCGACAGCGGATCGTCTCGCTCGTTGTGGAACAGACCGCGATCGGTGAAGTTGTTAAAATCCTTGATAAGGATATTTTTAGCCAGCTTGACATCCATTATGAAGGCGGCTCGCTTGTGCAAGAAGTGGAAGCCCACGAAAGGATGTCCAGACTTGCGAAACTTGTTGTAGTATTCGCCCAAGACATGGTGCATCACTCGGTTTTTCTTGAATCCCACAATGTTGCCATAGAAAGGATGCGGTGCTTCCTGTGGGATTCCCCGGAACCTCCAATAGTTGAGATGACGGTGCAGCACATATGCGATTAGTGCGGATACAGCTATTAGCAAATATATCAAGAATAACATTTTGTGTACAACTTTGAACGGTGATACAACGAACACTGAATGCTGCTGCCTCGAATCGGAGGAGTTTTATTCAGATTTGTGGAAAGCTCAGCGTGAATCTGCAGATATTCGCTTTGTTCTCCCATATGTAGAATGTCGCGGCATGCTACGCGTATGCATTGTGAGAATGTTGTTCATTTAAGACGATGTTGATAAGGGTTTGTTGTTAAGAGTCAAATGAAGTATCATGCTTAGTGTTGTTTGACCACAACGCACCGAATTTGTGACGACAAACGACTAATGGTAAACACAAAACACAAAACAAATAGGAAAGTTTTCTCACCGGCTTGAGATAAGAGATTCATAACTTATAGTAGTAGCTCCCTCACATTGGTAGAATAAGGTTCAGGCTGTGATTATAGATAGAACTATATCTATATATGCTTAGCTACTTAACATACTCATATTTGTTTGCCGGTCTTCTGGACCATTCAAAAGTAACGGCTTAACGGCTAAACTAGAGTTATCGACGTTGACGTCATTTTAGCGCACAAAGACCAGTTAAAGGTGATGCGTTAGTGTTTATCATTGTGATATGATACGTAGAACCTAATAAATATTTTGATCAATTTTTGTAAGCTACACTTCAAAGTATAGCTTCAACAACAATCATTTATTGATAGATTTCTGTTTAGTCCAAGCATCCATTTTTAATAAAATTGTTAAAAATTGTAAAATCTCGCAGAATCACTTTAATTGTTGAAAATCACGAAGCTTATCATATAGTACAAAAAATCTCTGCTTGTAACACTCATATAATTCTTAGATTAAACACGTTCAAGTCGTAGATAAATGCCACCAATAGTTCCCAAAACAAACGATTTCGGATTGTACACAAGAGGTATCTCTGTCTTCTCGCACACTGTAAACCTGAAGTTCCTTATCAGTTGGGCCAGTCCGATACGCGTCTGCATTTGCCCGAATCGCATTCCCACACAGTTGCGAGGGCCGTCGCCGAAGGGCAACCACTCGACGGAATCACGTGCCGCGACTTGTTCGGGGGAGAACCTATCCGGATCGAATTTTTCGGGATCCGGATAGAAATCTTCATCACGATGATATGCAGCGGCAGGAATGATAATCTGAGTGCCCTTTTCGATGACAAAGTTTGGATGATCAGGTATAACATAGTCATTGAGAGCTTTACGCTCAAGCAATGGCACAATCGTGTATAGTCGAAGGGTTTCTGTAGAGACAAGAAGTTGAGAAACCGTTGCGGTTCAGTGTTCTGGTTGACTTACCCGATATGATCTGATCTAAGTAGCGCATTGCTTTGATACTTTCATAGGTCAGTTTGCCATCGTGTTCTTGCAGCACACTCTCGATTTCCTCCCTCAGTCTTTCCTGAATATCGGTGTGCTGGGCGAGCTCATATAAGCTGTAGCTCATGGTTGACGATGAGGTCTCGAAGCCTGCCAAAAAGAACACGAAGACCTGGGCAGCCAGCTCACCAATATCCAATCCCTTGACCACTTCACCATTATCCATTGTAAAGCTGCCCTTCTGCTTCAGCTCGATCAACATTTCCATGAAGTCATTACGCTTGATCTTCTCACGCTCGCGGTACGCGATCGTCTCCTCAACAAGTCCCATGAAGAATTCGTGAACATCGTCAGTTGTCATGCGCATTCGTAGCTTTCGGGCCAGTTTGGGAAAACTGATTTGGAATATTGTGAGGATGGCACCGTGTCGCAAATCTGTGAACACTTTGCTTCCCATTTTACGGAAATCTGTGTTCGGGTTGCGAAGCGTATTGCACTCAATGCCGAAGGCGCAGGTGCCGATGACGTCAGTGGTGAAACGTGCCATCAGATCTTTGATTTCGATAATTGCGCCGCCAGACTTAGCGGGAATCTCTTCAAACATAACTTTCATGAACTCTTCGGAGACTTTGATCACGGTGGGAAACATGAACTTCATTTTGCCGGAGGTGAATGTGGGAGAGAGCTTCTGTCGCATCTCTCTCCAGCGTTTACCATCCAAATTGAACAGATGTCCGGTCAGAGGATCGTCGCGTTCATTGTGGAACTGTCCACGATCGGCGAAGTTCGAGAAATCCTTGATCAAAATGGACTTTGCCAGTTTGATGTCCATTATGAAGGCAGCGTGCCTATGCAGAAAGTTGAAGCCGACGAACGGATGACCAGATTTTCTATACTTGTTATAGTAATCGGCAAAAATATCGTGCACAATGCGGTCCTTTCGGAATCCGATCATATTGCCATAGAACGGATGCGGCGGATCCTGAGGAATGCCACGATTCTTCCAGTAGGTCGCATGGCGATGTAGGAAGTATACGACCAAAGCCGACACCGCGATCAGCGCGTATATGAGAAAGAACATTTTGTGACCCGCTCTCCACGCCAGAACGGGTAGAACTGAGCGTCGAGGAGTCGATGAACAGGTATTTTATTTCGGCTCGTCGACTAAGCATGACACAGCATATCTTCTGTGTGATACGTGCTTACATGTCGCTCTCAGGCTGTTGTTATTGTCAGACTACACTTCATTTAGTTAAGTTTGATAACGGCTAACCCGCGATCGTCGTGCAGATGCACTCGGCTCACACTGTTGTTTGCCTGGGGAACCGGTTTCATGTCGAAATCAATGGGCTCAAAAGATTAACAGGTCTCGAGTTATTCTAAATTTAATTTTCTTTTTTTAGAAAGCTAATAATCTTATCATATAATAAATATAATCAACCAATGACTCATGCTATGAGTGTTTAATGATAAGACATTTTGTTTTATTTCATATCTTAAGGTAATACGAATTCTTAAGACTTAATCTACCCAGCGCAATGCAACAATTAGTTACAATTGTATCTCATTTCTGCTGTTGTTAGAATTGTTAAGAGAGAGCAAGAGAGAGAGAGAGAGACACAGATAGAGAGATGGAAAGAGGGAGTGCCATATGATGAGAGCGTGTCTGCGCTCAGTCTCTCTCCGAGTGCAACGATCTTTGTTGTTGTCAGAACAAACAAAACGCATTCCCCTCTCTCAGTCGAGTGCTCTCCCATTCAAACAAATAATGCTGTCATCTCTTTTGTGCTCATTGCCAGAGTGACGCATGCAGCCGGCGGCAGGACGCTCTCTCCCCACTTGAAGTTCCCCCGAAAATTAAGTGCACGTTCAAAGAGAGTAAATTAAGCGTAAGATGAAAACAAATAAAATAAAGGAATGTTTACATATCAAACAAGAGAGAATGAGCCTGCAGTTGAGTGTATTCGACAGCTAGATACTCTGTAGACAATACAGATGCACATGTACGAAGTCTGTCCGAAAAGTATTCGACCTGCAATTAATTCTCGGCACCAGCATTAGTCTTATAATTTCCCAAACTGTAGATTTTGGTATACCAAGATTTAAAATCAGGTTTCGCTGCATAGCAGACAAGCTCGCTTCGAATTGAGCATACCCCAGTACAGGGTGTGTGCTTGCAAAATAAAGATATTTCATGCTTTTAAAGTCACATAAGTAGATTTGCCACATCGCATATCCATAAATTCGAGATATGTAAGTGCAGATAAGATACTTTTGCTAGAGAGAGAGAGAGAGAGAGAGGGAGAGAGTCAACAAACGCAGACACAGTTCAGGGCGAGCACACAAATCTTTCTTAGGGTCCGTATCATATTCCTGCAGTTAACTGTCTGAGGATTACATTATACATTCAACTGCGCGTAAAGTGCATACTTGGGTTCAGTTATTGGCACTTCGAGTGCAGAGTGCATGACACTTTCTGTGTTTCAGTGTCCTTTGCTGTCCTTCGCGTCCTTTGCGCCCTCGAGCCTGACAGCCGGCAGCAGCTGGAGCTGAGGCTCAGCCCATGGAGCAGACTGTGCGACTGGCTTAAAGGTGGACCCAGTGCATACTCTGGCCCAGTTGACATTTATTTAATTATGTGAAATGGCTTTTTCCCGCAGCCGCTCGAAGGGATTTTCATTGCAAATGCGTGTGAAAATCGCTCAATTATAAGTGACGTTTAAGAACGAGAGATGCTTAACAGCTTCAGCCTCAGCCTCAGCCTCAGCCTCAACCTCGCTTTAAACTCGAGCAAGCGGTCTTTAATGTGACCTTGAGCTGTCGCTGTCGCTGTTGCTATCGCCCTCGGCCCAGTTGTGCTCCCCAACCGAAGCGTGTGAAACAAAGAGAATACGGTATAAAAACTCAGTCGGGCAGAAGGCAGATGGTAGCAGGCGAGGTTCTTGGCCATAATAAATGCATGAGTACCTGAAACAAAAGGAATGCATTCATCTTCAAGTTGAGGCTGCAGCAAAAACTGCGCCCACTGCACTTATGCGCTAAATAAAAATGCAAATCTAAATGTAACTTAAGAGCGACTCGGCGTAAGTACGCAAATGTGGGCAAAAACTTGCGAGGGCAACAAAAGAAAACCTCCTGAGAATTGCTACGAAAACTATGCGTGAGTGTGAGCGTGAGTGAAAGTAAGCTGTGAGCGACTGTGCGATACCCTAGTTGAACGAAGAGAACTGACTTAGCAGTCAAATAATAGATAATTTTGAAATTTTCCGCAAAAGGCTGAAAAATGTTTATATTAGAAAATATTCTACTGAAATCTGTATAAGTTAAGTCTGAATTCCAACAAGTTATATAACAGACTAAAGCAAGCGAAGCGAATAGTATTTACTCTAAAGATTCTGAAACATATATTAATATTTTAAGGTAATCGGAAATGATGAAATTAGACAATATTGAGATTTTTTTCTATTCTAGAAATTGTTAGTGTTGAATAAAAATAATATAGAGTATTCTAACAATATCTACTAAGTAAGTAGTTTCTCTTCAGATTTTTAAATACCTGTAAGCATCAACTCCCACCATTTACAGCATGCAGGGTATGCTAGCATCTTGTACACTTGGCACTGCAACTGCAGTTGCTGTCCGACAGCTGATTTGATGCTGTCTTTTGTTGTCTTTTGTGTTTTGCTGTTGCTGTTGTTGTTTTAGTTGCTGACAAACAATTGCCTTCCTGCCCACTCTGCTTCGCCTCCCCTAGAGGTCTTGGGCTGAGCTGCTAATTACGCAAGCGCAGGCTGCAGCATCTTATGGATTCGTGTAAACAGTCGTCTAATTGTTTGGACTGCAGAGGGGAGAGAGCGGTTGGGATTGAGACAGAGACAGAGCCGTACAGGCTGTTGCTGCTGCTGCTGCTGCTGATGCTGCTGCGACTGTGGGAGGTGTTAAGAGCGCTGCGAAGACAGCTCTTTTAAATGCAAATGCCAGAAAGGGTACAAGCTCTTTGCCTCGGCCGAGTCAAGGTGTGCGCGTCTGTCCGCCCGACTGTCGCTCAGTCTGTCTGACTGTTTGTCTCCCAGTCTTCGTGTCTGCCTGTCGGCCTGTCTCTTTGTCCGTCTGCCTGCCTGTCGGTCTCCCGTGCATAAATTAGTTTTGTTTGTGTCTGGCAGCTACCCCCAGAGTAGACACTTTAAACAAATTGTAAATTGTGAATTGTGAGTTGTGAATGGGGAGTAGTGCGCATTTCCTGTATGTTGTGCCTCATCTCTGCTGTGTGTGCTGCGTGTGTTGTGTGTTGACAAAACGACGTGGCAGCATCAAGACTCTGCCACATTATGTAAATTTCAAAGCGAAATCACAATAAGAAATCCGCAGCGTGTAAGAAGAAGTGATTACCCATTTAGACTGCGGAGACGTGCCCCGGGCGGCAATGCTCAAGGGCAGGCCGTACCTTTTACGATTATCTGAATATACACACACGCACGCCCACACCCACTCGAACACACGCACACACACACACACACGCAAGTACATTCACATATGATGGCAAAGGGAGTAAATAGGGGAAAGGGAACTACGGCAAAGCCAACTCGAGTCAAGTCGTGCAATTGTTGTTCAAATTGGATGGCGTTGACTTCGGCAATAACAATAATAAAAAAATAAATAAATATATGTGTGGGTGTGTGTGTGTGTGTGTGTGCGGGTGGGATACTTTGTGGTATTTTGTCAATTGCATGCGCCTGGCAGCCAGGCAAATTGAAGTTGCCTTCCTTCCGGCTTCCGCTGCAGACAGGCTCGGTGCACGCAATCAGCGCATATCCATAATACAATCATAATCAGCAACTGAACTGTAGAATCAATGATACTTGAGATATAATTAAAGGTAAGCTCAAGGCTTAAAGCCAGCTGGGGCAGCATTTGGGAGCTTAAAGTTCTCTCAGAGGAATTTCGTGAGCTACTCGAGAGTTAAAATAAAATACTCATCAGTTTAAATGTGTGCAAACTACAAGTGTACTGTAAGGCACATGACAGCTCACCACTTTCTACTATAAGCTCATTATTTTAAATAATAAACGAAAAGCTCCAAAATCTTCTCAAGCCTCATTGTGCCAACTCGAGCTCCACTTTCAGCTAGTCTTATTACAGTCTTAAGCAATATTCAATTTTAATTCCACGCAACCAAGCAAATAATTAGCTGCCAAGCAACGCTGTCACATGTGTATGTATGTGTGGGTTAAAAATTGTCAGGATTGTCAGTAGAAATGTGCGACAGTCGCACAACTTGTTGCCTGACAAGTTCATCGCATGGAAAGCTGATTGACTCTCCTTCTGACATATGCGTTATACTGATTGTTTGACATGGCAACTGCGACAGCAATAACAACGACGAGGACAACGCGTGCTCCATGCGCCATATACGTATGAGTTTGTGTGTGTGTGTGGGAAGAGGGCTGCCTGGCAGCCCATGCGGCGGCTACTTAATATTGATTCGATGCTGTCATTTTGATACAATTTGCACAATTTGCGCACACAATGAAGCCTCGCATGCTGCATCCCAATGCGACGCTCCGATTGCTATAGATCAATGTGATATATTTATGAACTGTTTGCGCTATTCGCAGATTGATGGCGAATTGCAGCTGCAATAAAAATCAAAGCTACAGTGAAGTAGTAGTAGACAAGCCAAGACTCACGCGCTGCACTTCTGATGGATGCCTGCGAGACGTTGACGTTGGCGGCGAATGCCAAGTCGAGGGTCGACTAAATTGCCCAGTCTCGACCCCAGACCGGACTTTTGCTTGACAAATGATGATTAATGCTGCCCGCCGTCCCCACTCGCTGTCTCTGCTGGCAACAATAACACGAACGAGCGCTGTCTGAACTTTTTTACGACAATACAAAGCAGAGCAGCAGAGAGCAAGCAGAGCAGAGGCTTTGCATCGCAGCAACAATTTCTGGGTTATTGGGTGATAAAATTTTCGATTTAAAATTGTCGAGCAACAAAAGTGAAAGTCGCGTGTGCGCTCGATAAAATGTAACACGGCTGTGCTGAGGGGAGCGAAGAGCGCAGATGCACAGGGTTTGAGAGCGGAAAACTGCCAACAAAATGCAGAAATAAATCTCGGAAGAAAAGCAGGTTAACCCTTAAGACTTCAGCAAATGGTTACAAAGTCATTTAAAATGAATTATAAGCGCATATGCAAGAAGAAAAGTGTCGAAAAGCTGCCGCTTGCCACAGCTCAGATGCTCTTACAGCGCGACATTAGTTTCTGTTTCAATTTGAGGTCAGGTGCGGAGTAGAGTTTTGAAATGAAGCGATTGCACTGCTGGTATTATTTGGTAATATTTTTAGGCGATTTAAACTAAGAAAGAAAAAATAAATATCAGGAATAATGTTATTTTGCTGTGTAAAAATGATCTTCTTATTTTCTACAAGCTTTTCGTAGTACTCGTTATACTCCCTGTTAGCGTAGAGGGTCCACATCAGATTGCCTGTCCGCAAGCAGCATAATATTTATTGTTTGGGTCCCCCGAAATTGCGGTCTTAAGCTCGTGCCGGCTTGGCGCACACAGAGATCTTTGCCGAACCCCCACGGCGCATACTTCATTTCTGTTAGCCTGCTGCATAGCTGAACGCGTTTATTTTCGTTAACTGAAATTTTATTAGGCCACGTTGCGCCGCATTGAACACATAAACATGTGCCGCATTGGCATAAAAAACCCAAACATATTTCCACATGCGAGTTTGGACAGCAGCAGCAGCAGCAGCAGAAAATCGATATGTTTTGACTGTGCCTAGGGCACACGAATCACACACACACACACACACACATGCAGGCTCAGACTAACCCGCATGCTGTATCAATTTTCAGGCTTGTGTTGGGGGGAAATAAAATTACTTCAAATTATTGAGAACTTTCATAGAGTGCAGATGTCATTCATACTGCGATTATGGCAAGTGCCGCTCAAGTGTTTTGTCTCTCAATTTCAGCTTAAAGCAAACTAAAAGCAGTTTAGAAATGACAGACTCGCGAATTCCCTGCATAAGCGTGTAGATTTTTAAGATTTTGTAAAAAATATATGAGCACGTAGAGGAAATTTGCTAATGAATTTTGCTAAGTATTTTTAATAGCAAATTCTTGAAAATTTCACTAAGTTAAAGTATTATTTATATAGTATATAAATGATTCTGAATTAACTATAGAGCTGAAAACTTTAAACAACTAGAAAAGTAACTCAAATAAAAGTATCATTTATGAAGGATTCATACTCTGTCAAACTATATTTGCAAGAAAAATAGAGCCAAATTATAATTTGCTTGACTTTCAAAAGTTCAACATCACTTGCAGAGTTGCTTTTCTTTCAGGGTATGCAAATATACATTTAGATATTAAATTGCTACTCGTTGATTTTCTGTTTCAACTTCAATTCTGCAATTGGTTTTGCGTTTGTCTTTTATGTTGAGGACGAACCTTTTGAAGTTCGCGCTGCCTGAGTGCCTCTTCGTGCAGGCCGTCGCTATCTCCGTCTCTGTCTCTATCGCTGTCTTTGTCAAATGCAAATGGAGCAGGCAAAATGGAAAATTTGCCAGGCAAATAACAAATATTTTTTAAATCAATTCAGCACATGCAGCGGGCGAGCGCAATTCAATTATATAGTTGTTGTTCTTGTTGTTGTTGTTGTTGTTGTTAGTGAATTATTTTTTTGCATTGCTGAGCAAATATTGATTTTGATCTGCAGAAAGTTTTCCCAGTTTATTTTATCGTGTTTTTATGTCTCTTTGCTGTTCGCCTTTTAAATTTGCTTTTCTAATTTGTGGCAAGCAGCAAGTTAGACGTGTTCGACCGATTTTCTCCAGAGTTTTCCTTCTCTCTCTCTCTCTCTTTCTCTGTGAAACACTTCTCGGCCTGGCACTGAACTTGACAAATGTTGGGGCAAGGTTAACGCCAGCGAACCGGCTGTGCGAGCGGACCTCGAATGTCTCTAATTCGAGTGCCGACATTTCAACGCCTCCGTTTGTCGTGCCATGTTGCATATAATTTATATACCCTAACAGGGGTATATACATTTTGTAAAGAGTTGAACTCGAGTGTTAGTTCTTTGTTTGGTTGATTTTGATAAGGAGTTACTATCAACAAAATTAATTAACTATAGTAAAAATCTGGTAGTAACTATTGTCGATACTATCGTTTAACTATCGCAGGAAAGAGTCTAATTTATCCAAGTAAACAACAATTTCTTGCCCTTTATTCTTTAATTTGGTCTTAGCTTTATCAACTTCAACTGCTCACTACTTTGGCTAGAGTATTACAAGTTCGGTCAGCCAGAAATTGGATCATCCTTATTTTTTCGCTCGTTTTTAGTATTTATGGTAATCGACATCAAATGCTGGCATTAAGCTTATTGGCATGGAAAGCAGCCTGAGCCGCATTTATAAATGTTTTCATACGTTGATTCTTGTCGTTGTCGTTGTTGTTGTTCTTGTTTATGTTGTTTGTAGGCCTAAAAGGCAGGCAACACACCAACACACACACACACCCACACCCGTACGCACATCAGCAGAATTATTTTAGATATTTCAAAATTTGCATGTGTTGCTGCTGTTTGGGGCGACGGCATTTCATATTTGGCTACATTTGGCACGTTTTGAATTTGAACGTGTTTAAATTTGCGAGCAGCACGTTTCCTCTCTCTCGCTCCCTCTTATTATCACACTCTCTGTCTCTCTCTTTCCCTCTCGCTCTCACTGATTTGTGATGTGCTCTAATTTGTTTGTATTTGCGTGTGGCGGCAGCAGCATAAATAAATTATACAATATAAGATTTAGTTGCGCTTCAATGAGAGCGAGTATTTTTAGCACCTTCCTTATCGGAACATTACGAGTATTTGCATAATTTGAGGCCGGGGGTTTTTCTGTTGATTATTTCGAATTTTATTTTGATTTTTTTGGCATTAAATTGAAGGTTTTATGCCACATGTGACGAGCTTATCTAACGAATTGTGCTGCGAAGGTTTGATAAAGCAAACAAACTAAGCTTTTAGCACATTTGATGAGTCTTATCACACGGTGAAACACCGCGAATTGGGCTAAAGCAACTGCTGATAAGCTACCTGATGAGTTTGTTATACGATTCAATCAGTGGCGGAATAAATAAATAACAAATCCAAGCCGCAAAGGTTTCAATAACAGCATCAAAATGTTCTTTTGGCAAATCAAGCCATCATATTTTCAATTAGTGGCACTCCTTTCCATACTCCGCTATCTACCAATTACGTTCAGACAAACCAACATTTAATCAGATTTTCCTTTTTTTGAAATTCCGCAGTCTCCACAATTTATTTAATCGCTCGAAAAATTGCAGCAAATTCAACTTTTTTTCGCAACAATTAGCAAACTTTAAATTGAATGCAGAATTTGCCAAACAAACTCGAGAGGGAAACAGAGAATGAGAGGGGAACGCACATACACAGGTGTTTGCTTTGGGTTGAATCAACAAAAGGATAAATGCCATAAAATTTTTCCGGTTTTTTTTCTTTTATTTGCGGGCTTTTTCCCCTATCTGTCGACGGGGGGAGCGAGCTGCAAATGGAAACCTCCAACTTAGTGGGGGGTGTACAAAAAATCAGCTTTCAGATGTTGTTGAGAACCAAATTAATAAAGCTAAAAGTATACGGTGCGATTGTGTGTGTGTGTGTGTGTGTATGTGTGTGTGAGATAAATAATAACGTAAAAATGCTGTTATTTTGATAAGCGCGGCATAAACAACGCTGTGCATGCACCTAGCCGCGAGCTGTGTGGGGCATGTGGCAGCTTTATTGCATTTCGCCCACGCCAAAACACACACACGAACTGGCAGACAGACAGGCAGGCAGCCAGTGGGACAGACAGTCGGGCTGGCTGGCAGGCACTCTTCCATGTTTAGTGTATGTATATAGGCTATTAAAGATTATTAAAAGCGCCTTGATCTCAGCTGGTGTGGTACCTCGTGGCGCCCCTTTTCCCTCTTGCCACTACGCCCCCTGCTCAGCTCACCTCTTGCCCGGGCCCAGCGCTGCACGCACGCAAACTTATTGATCCATAAAAAATATAAAACATGAGCATTATTAGTATTTGATGTGCCTGAGCGAGCACCAGCAGCAGAAGCAGCAGCATCCACTTAACGGGGCTTATGCTGTCGAGGGGAAATGTGCAAGCGATGGATACAGGCAGCCATCTCTGGCAGCAACGCACTTTGACCTTTCTCAAGGTTGTTGCAACATGCCGCTGCATGCAACAAGCTGCCGGTTAAGTCTCTTGCCGAGCCGAGCCGATCCGATCAATTAGCTGCCATCAATTTTAATTAAGAAACTCGCATAAATCTCAATATTTTGATTTCGCTCCCGACTAATCGCCCAATAATAATATATCTTCATATATATTGCGGTATTATTGTTGTTTTGATAAAGTTATGCGACTGATAAAGTCGTCGGCGTCTGGGCCCATTCATCTTGTCGGCCGTTTGTTTATTCATCTATGCATTTTTATCGACTGCTCGGCAATTCGCTCGCTTAGCCAAAGTACCATCAATCATATCCCTAGCCAGACGCAGACGCGAACGCCTTTTGTTTGAACTCTCCATACCCTCGAGCGAAGGTCGTAATGAGGCTGTCTAGACGCGAAGAGAACTTGAATTGATCTGTCGGCCTGGTAGTTGGGGCTGCCCCTCGACAGACCACAATTTAAGCAATTAAGAGTCTGATAAAATGCCGAATAAACTGATTTAGTTATAATTCCCCTTCACTGGGTATAGCACATTCGAGCATACCTCTCCCGGGCTAGCTCCATTTCGGCAACTTTCCGGAACAAGTGCAGAGATATCTGAGCTGACAGTCGCTTCATTGAATCATGATATATTCATTCGTATATTATGCAAATCTATATATAAAATCGAATGTGACATTTGTCGATTTTAACATCGATCCGAAACACTTCACTGAATGAACTTTGCATAAATTGTGCATATCAATTATGAGAAAAAAGAGCTTGAAGAGCTTGCGCCCGCGTTGTATAAACAATTTTATATAATTTTTGAAAGTATTTCTGTTGTATCTTTTTTTGTTTTTGTTGATGTTGTCTTTCCTTTCTTACTCATTCTTGTTCCGGAAGCGTCAATAAATTCCCTGACAACCCACGGCGACTCGAGTGCAAACTGACAGGTTCTCTCGCACGGCCCACAACTGTTCCACAACAGTTCGAGGCGGCGAGTCATCGCTAGTCGCATGCTTATCTGGCAATTGGCTTAGGCTTTTACAGGGTATATTTGCTTATCGCATGGCACGTAAACAAAAGTAGGGAATACAATAAATTCAATACGAACCTAAAATCGCTTCGGTCTGTCTATAAATCCATAAGTTTATCCAGCTGTTGTTTAGCTAAAATACGCTTTGATATTGTTGCTGTTGCTGTTGTAATTTTAGTTAGCCTTCGTTTTCGTATTAATGAATGGCGAATTGTGAATAGCGAATTGCACTCATAAATAATTCACACTTGCATTTCATACAAATTTCGTTTGTTTACGCCGCACCAGAAACAAGAAATCGTTGCGTATTGCGTATACACGATATGGCTATGCGTGTGTGTGTGTGTGTGTGTGTGTGTGTGCGTATATACATATGCTTTTAGGCCATAAATTTTTTAAAACAATTACACTGGCTTTTGTTGTAGTCGTAGTTGTTGCTGCTGCATAAACAATTGCAAAACTTGCACTCGAATCTTTCTCGTGTTTACACTTGTTTCGCCTTGGGCAATGCAACTGGCACAGGCACAGTCCCAGGTATTTCGATTGTAATAATCATTTAACTGCTTTATTTCTCTAGATTCGCTCTGGCTCTGGTTTTCGCGCTTTCGCGTTTTCCAGATTTTCTGTGTTTTTTCTGCGCCTTCTGTGTTTTCCTTGCGGGCCAAGTAAATATTTACACACGCAACGCGCCGCACGCTCCGCTCCGCTCCGCCCGCGCGTGAACGCAGCGAAGACGCCCACGTCGAGGCTGGCCGCCACAGACGACGCGGAAGACTCGCAAAGACTTCGAAAGTAAAACGCGATAAGCTATAGCTATGGCTACAACTGTAGCTGCAGCTACAAATGCCTATAACTTGAGTCTGGTTACGCCGATGCCGCGATACGGATACCTTGGCGAAGCCAACGTACTTGCAGATACGTGCAGAAAGAAGCGCGCCGGCGCCCAGTTTCGAACCGCAGCAGACTCGACTCGATTCGACTCGCTTCGACTTGACTCGACTTGTCGCGACTCGCAGCAGACTCGACGAGCGAGTTGTGTGTGCGCGCTGCTGAAGTGTTCAACACGTATTAATTTCTGTAGCGGCAGCAAAAGTATCCAAAAGATACATTCGGTCGCGCGCACACACACAGCACTCTGGCTGTCTCTATGTGTGTGTGTGTGTGTGTGTGTGTGTGCGAGTGGGCAACATCGACTGCGATCAGTGCGAGATTATCGCTCCCAACTTGTTTGACACACAAGACGTGCGCATACTGCTCCGATTCTCCGCTCTGCTGTTTACATTTACATGTCCCGCACTGTGCTGCGGCTCTAATGAAAAGCGACAAATTGTTGTTGTCACTGTTGTTGCTGTTGTTGTTGTTTTTGCTACTGTCTCGAGCGCGTCAGCTGGCAGCGTTTGTCTCGCTGTGTTTGCCCGTCAAACACAAGAGATGTGCATACTCTTCCGAGTAGTTTTCTGCGGCTGCTATCAATGACACCAGCTGAAAGTGCTGGCACTTGAGTGTTTAATTAAACTTGCAGGCGGACAGCAAAAGCAATTACCAACGAGTGTGATTAGACAGCAGCAGATTACTTTCAGCTGCAGGTGAGCTAAATGCCAGCGGGTGAAGAGTGCAAAGGTTTGAGAGCCAAGCAGTGCTTTCTTTGTGAAAGTACTGCGAGCTACTGATTTTATGATATCATAGAAAAGCTTTAAATTGTCATATAGAAAGCGCCCAAGAATGAAGCTTTAATGTGCATAAATAATTAATGAAAGCTTTAATGTATTGTAGAAGTTACTTGCCAGTTACACATTTAGGCCCAGTTTACGTTTAATTTTAATTTCTTTGAGCTTTAAATATGTTAAATATGCTAATAAAGCTTCTCTAGCTATGTTATTTTAAAATCTTGCAGTATCTATGCACTTTTCGAAGAGCTTCTTGAAAACTTAATATTAAATGTAATGATATTGAAATTATTAAAATTATTATAAGCTGCAGCAAGCAGTCCTAATACGCTTAAAATTAAATTTAAAACCTCAACGTGCTTCTAAAGCATACTGCTTTCTGTAAATATATCATATTCTATTGTAGTTCAACTAAATTACTTTAAATGTTGCTTAAGCTAACTATGTTCAGTAATTAACATATATTATATTCCGTAAGGTTCTACGCTTGCTTCCACTTTCAGCCAGTCTCATTGGGTAATAAACACATGAATATCTATGTTCTGTGCTGCTGGCTTCCTCCGCTGGGCTGACAACTCACTCAGGCGACTTTCATGCGAACGCGGCGTATTTGCTCAGCCATTAATTGGCAGTTAGTGTGTGTAAATGTGTTTAATTAACGCAAGTGATTAGAGAGACAAAAGGAAATGGCAAGCTTCTTTCCCACTGTTAACCGCTAACGAACTGATTGACGATTGACGACTGCAGATTGAAGACTGACGACTGGAGACTGAAGAGACTGAGACTGAGACTGAGACTGAGACTGAGACTGAGACTGTCGACGGGCCGCAAAAGCATTTTGATTAACGACTTTCAATCCATGCTGTGTTTGGATTTGATGCTGATTCTGATTACAGGCCGGGAGTTACAGGTTTTCCAAATATGGCAACGGTCTATGCAAATGCTGCCCATAAAAGCGAGCAGCTCGGCCGCGCGGCTCTCACAGCTCGCTGCTTATTAACTAATTAAGCTTTCCAAATGGGGCCACAACGAATGTCGAATGCCCCAAAGAGGCCAAAAGTATCTGCGTATTTGTGTGTTTGATTTGTGTTTTTGTTTGCATTTCTGTTTGCTTTGCTCTCGTCCGTCCAGCGGACCATCCATCGTCTGATAGTTCATTGTGGCATGCGGTTTTTTGGCCAAAACTGGAATGCTTCCGGCTTCTGCGAGAGTCGGAAATTGCGCGCTGAAAGCTGCGCTTTATTCAAATACAGAGCGAAGCGCACTTAAAGCTTGTTCTAGTTTTCAATTTCCATCCAATTTCACTCTGTGTGAGTGTGTGTGTGTGTGTGTGTGTGTGTGAAAATGCTTGAGCTTAAGTTAACTGTTGTCGCCAACACAAAACGCTCGACATAAGCCTCATCGTTGACATTTTTTATGCTTTCTCCGGGTCGTAACACTCGACTCGTAAAGCTGCCAGTCTCAACACCTACGTTCGGAGTGTTTGAACTTGAAAATTGATGGGTCGCTCGTGCTGGGTGGCCATCAATGGGTGCCGAAACCGAGCCGAACTCAACTTCGGTTCCACAGCGGAACGGAACACGCTCTGCGAGTGAGGAAGTCGCCGGGCCGGGCCTAATGACGGCTAATTATATGTGGGTTAAGTTTTAAGTTTTTTTCGAAACTATTTCCATTAGTTTGATGAGTTTAGGAAAAACATTTTTAAAGAGAATCTCGCACAGCGCAGCTAATTTGATGGCCAGGCGTGCCTCTTGCAATTATAATTAAATCATCATTTTAATTGGAGCCGACACAGAGATAAATCGTGTAACTCGGCACTACAAGCTGTAAACCACTAGTAGATACCAGAGACATGCTTTAAGATACTGTATAGCTAGATAGCAGATACCAGATACCAGATACTAGCTGCAAGATACAAGCAGCTCAGCTCAACTTTGTTGAAGGCCGCTGAGTTTGTTGCTGGCCGTTGCACTCGCATATTATTCAATTATAACGGCTTACAGGTACTCTAATTAGTGCCGCCGTCGCCGACGCTACTGCCACGCCCAGCCACCCATGCCGCCCTTGACTTGAGCAACGCTGGGCCAGCGCGACTCGTTGTGAGACTCATATTAATGAATTGCAATTTGTATCTGCTGCCGGCCGCTGCTCGTATTTCATTAGATCCAAATTAGCCGCCGGCCATGACGTGAGTTCAAATCATCAGCGGAGCAGCAAGCAACCCAGCTACCACCCTGCTCCTTCGCCACCGCCCTTTCCCCCGCTCGTCACGTGAGATGCGCAGGGAAATCCGGTTGAGCGGAACTCACACCAAATGGTCGCTGGCTGACTGCAAGTCGCACATAAATTTGTTTTCATTTCGGAAAAAATTTCAACTCGATGCGAGTTCGTCTATTTTCTGATGAGTTCGCCGCGCCCCCCTCCACACTCGGCATTAATTGTGCGGCTATTGATAGGTCTCGGATTCCCCCCTTTGTTGTGCTCAGGTTATATTTTTTTTCGGCTTTTCCCTTGCGTTTAAATTTAGCTCGTCTTTTTCGAAATGAGAAATGAAATTGGGTTTTGCGTGTCGCACGCGACTTTAGCTGCAGCCTCAGCATCAGCTTCAACTTCAATTTTTGCCTTGTTGCTGCCGCCTCATCTATCAGAAGTAGCGCTTCTGCGTCTTTCGCTGTATGTGTCTTACCAAGTGTCAAATACAGTTTCATTTTCGCGAGTTCTTCCGCCAGCGGCTCCACAAAGAAAATATACATAATTCATGAGCCTGTAATTGTGCGCCTTGTGGCCGCTGGCGAATTCTCTAATGTTTTTGCCTAAATAAATCAAGTGAGAAATTATGCAAATACGTGCAGAGAATTGGGTCATGAAATGCGTTCGACACTGATTTTTTAAAAAGCGCTAATGAGGTACGCTTCCATTTTGAAGGTCAAAAAGTAATGAGGTTTTATTTTATTGAAATTTGAAATAAGTTTAATTTCCTGTGCGTTTTTGGGAAAATAGTATACAGTTAAATTTAATTCTATTAAAATATAAATATAATAATTATATAAAAATGTATTGGAATAAATAATTTAAGGATTTATTTTGTTTATTTTGAAAACAGTGCGCAAGTTAGCCCATAACATTTTCAATAAATTTTAAACAGTTTAATTTAAAGTTTTCTTGCTTACTTGATTTAAAAATAAAGGCCCAGAAAATACTATATAGAGTAGAATTTTCTGTAAAGTACATTATCATAGCTTCCTCTATTTAATAAGCTCGAGTTATTACAACTTACCCATTAAACTCTTAAAGCTATCTAACAATTTCTGCATATTGTATACCTTTAAGATTTCCCCCAATTGTATTGCAAATTAGTAATCTGCACAAAAAACCGCAACACCAGCCTGAAATTGCTTTAAAGAGCAGCATCAGAAATTCATTTTCACATTCAGTTCAAACACAGAGCACGGGCAACCGCAGCGTGGGATTTGCTTTGAGTTCGTGTTGCCAGCAAATGTCCTTCATGGCACACTTATTCAAAATACTCGAATTTACATTACACACACACACACACACACACACGGGCACTCTAACATATGGGCACAGGCACTCACACAGTCGCCGTCGCTTTGCTGGGCTTGCTCAAGCGCCTATTTCAATTAGCCGACACCTCATAACGACGGCGCTAGCGGATCAGGCAAGAAGGGGGAGTGGCAGGCGCACTCTATGAACGAGCGTGCAAAAAATGAACTCGACCATGTACCGAGCATCGACAGGCTGTAAAAACGGCCGGCCAATATCCGCACGGAAATTAATGTGCTGTGGCTGTGTGCGGCCAGCACAATAGCTGGGAAAAAGACCAGGGAAAAAAGACGCCCAAAAAAGAATGAAGGAAAATAGAGGAAAATAGAGAAATTGTATGGCGGCGGCGGCGCATGCCAAGGATCTCTCTGAATGCACAATGCCGCTGTCAGCACTTTCGGGGACCGGCGGACAGAAAGACAGATAAAAGGCAAGCCACAGGGTTATAAACCGCAGCCCGATGAACCAGCCAACCGAGCAGCAACCAATCCACAGGCATCGAAACGACATATTGAACATGCAAAGCCTTCCACCCGCACCCTCTGCCTGCACCCCTCCCCACCCTTGCGTTTCAGCTCATCCGTGCATGTCCTGGCGTCGCCTGGCTATATAATCGCCATCAATTATATTGTTCAAACTGCGCATTGTTTTCACATGACATGACAGCAGTTTCGCTAGTAAAGCGACAACGACTACGTCTGACTACTACTGCGACTACGACTATATGGGGTATATGGATGGATTCAATATTTATGGCTTTGCTACGAAATGTGTGTGGAGAGGGGGCACTCACCTTTCCATCGGCATCGGCATGCGCATGGTATCGCACCTCCAGCGACCCGCCCAGCACCGCATACCAGAAGCGTCCCTGTTCCCCGGCGCGAAAAACTGCAAACGGACGCAGGGAGAAACGAAAAAAAAACGAGAGTTGTTTGAAATTATTATGAGGTGTTACGGGGGCGGGGCGAAACGACAACAACAAAAAACAAACAAAGAAGACAAGAAGTGCAAAACATGGGTGTAAATTATGGTGTGCATGGGCAGTGCATTATTTTTGGGCGTACATAATTAATGCAATAATGCCACTTACGTGTCACGCCCTTCTCCAAGTCCTCGTAGAAGCCGCACATGGCCAGCTGCTGCAAGGCCGACCCTGGCAGGCGACACAGCGGCTCCACGCGACGCAAACGACATGATATTAGTTCCACATCACGTAAATTCCGATCACAAGGACTGCAAAAGAGCGAAGCACACGCAATGTTAGTTGACAAACTAAAAGACCTTCCAGGCAAGGGGATGACATCAGTTTCAGTTTGAGTATGTGTTTAGAAAGTAAGCGACTTTGTCTCAAATTAAGTAGAATGGTTTTTATCTGTATGGCTTATCAGTTGTTCTAACTTTTAAGCTTTCGTGTACCTGACGTTATAGTAATATTTTAAAAATAAATAATATAAGAAAACTATTTCCTAATTCATACAACAGCGTTTTTGTTGCAATTCTCTTTTATTTTCCCCTACTACTTTCCCTTTTTTATAGGCACTTCAAACTTTATTTTCTTTCTTATGAGTTTTATGATAATTATATAAATAGGCTTCCCTTTCTAATTTGAACTTAACGTTGTATGATAAGATTAATTATATAAGCACTTTCATTTAGAGTTTTTATAACCTAGCATTTACTTTCTTATACATTGAAATATTTTTAAATAGAAACATGATTTGGTTTGGATTTTTAGTTACTTTTTAATCTCTCGGCAGAGTTGTATCTCTTATGTTTAACTTATGATACTTCACCTTTAGACCAATTAACGTTTATCAACTATTATCAAGGCACAGTAGATCTTATTTAAATTGTTTACTTTCCATTGTATTTCATGAGTCTATTGTTCTATATTCTTCTATTATTTAACGAAGTTGTTTATGACACGAATGTTTACAATAAAACCGCAAGTGAATCTCGGTAAATACTCAGAGAATTCCTGCACTCTCAGTGAGCACACGAACAATAGAACCTAATAGACTGCACAGTGATAAAAGGACAAAGCGACAGAGGCATGAGACTGCGTATTTGCAGTTTTTTTTAAATCAGTACCATTCAAAGTACTATGTTTCTGTATTTGGCCGAAGGCCAAAGAAATATGAAAAAATGCCATCGAAAGGAAAAATGCAAATGGAAATACAACAATGCTCAAAAATTAAAAAAAAAAATTGTGAATGGCATGGGCTCAAATTAAATATGCAAATTTCGCTCGCTTTTCCCGCTCTCTTTCTCTGCGTTACTGTCTTTTCGTGCAGCATTCTGTAATGTTTTTAAAATAAAACTGCATAAATAAATACTTATAAAAATGGGCAAGCTGAATGGCAGCCACGTAGCAGGAAACGGAAATGGAAGCCAGGCGCAAGCACAAGCACAAGTGAAAGTCAAGAAGAGGCAACAACTAATTGCCAAGAGTTCAACTTTAGACAAGTTTACTTTCGGTTGTTTTTCCTGGTGCGCTTCGGTTCTCTCCGAGGACTCGCGGCCGCTGTGCTGCCCCAGTTTGCGGCCCGCATGGATTCAACTTCAATCTGAGGGCGGACAGTTGCTCCAATGACATTGGCAGCTTTAAGACGACTTTTTTGAAGTGTTTCTTCGTGCTACTCAACGAAACCGGGTTGAAAAGAAGACTTTAAGATTTGATTGCAAGTTGAAGAAGCTTTAAAATCACTTTAATGCTCTCGAAGTACTTCAACTAAAGTTGTAGGTATAGGACTAGGCCATTGATGCTGATCAAGAATATATATATTTTGTATGGTTGACCACGCCATACATACATAATAAACAATTGTTTGCCAATTTTTAAAAGCGTTTCAAAGTTTGCTTAAAGTTTCAACACAAATATCTGTCTTTCTTGCAAATAACTTTATAGCTAAAAAGTACTGACTACTAAAGTTTTCATTGCAGGAAAAGTAGCTTTTAAACGAACTTTCGGCTTTAATTTAAAATTCAATAATCTCTCAGAAACCCAACTTTAAAAGCACTTGAAAGCTGCACTTAAAGCTCAAAGAACAAACAACTATTTCTTGCACTTTTCGAAACGATTTTCTTTGTGTGATTTTGTTTCCTTGTTCTCTGCGAAGCTTAAGCACACTCATTGTGTCTCTCACTCTTTCTCTCAGTGTGCTGTCTGCCGGCATTAGAAAATTCATGAAAGCAGCAAAAGAGCAGGCTGCTCGTAACTGGAATCTTTGTGTTTGCTTTGACTAATTAAAAATTCCATAAAATCGTCAGTTGCAAACCAGCAAAATTTTGTTCTAAATCAAAATCAACAAAGCAGCAGGAGGGCAGAGAGAGAGAGCAAGGCAGGAAGAGGCAGATTGTGTGTGCAGCTGGCTGTGTGTGCCAGGAAGCTACTTTAATATTGTAGTGTCTACTTTTTGGCGCTGGCATTGAGTAACTTTCGGCGTTGCAGAAGGTGAGCGAATGGGCCTGGGCTGAGCCCCCAACTGGGGACTTCTCCCCTCTCTCGCCCACTCATACATAATTTATAGGCCACGCTTGTGTACGGCCCCTCAGCGACTGGGCGTTGCTTGTTGTCGTTATGTATGGCTAAGTGCCATGTCTATATGTTGTTGTGTCTGTGCCTGTCCAGAGAGACCGCGAGCGCCGAGTGTGGAGTGCTTTTTACAACTCGCTGGGCCTGGCTGCGGCTGAGCCGGAAGCGCGTTGAGGCGCACGCCCGCGGTCTCTTGTTGTTTGTTATAATAGCATTTTGCGGTTTTACAATATGCAAAGCTGCCGCTTTATAATTGCCATGTAAGCAGCATAGCTACCGAAACTGGCTAACCGTATAAATACATAACTTCTGGCTGAAATATGCATGAAGCTCTCTTATCGAGTTGAAGAGTCCACATGCCCACGTGGCGTATGATAAATATGCGTCAGCTCCGACACTCAGGCAGGAGGTTCCAAGCTGAAGGCAAGCTGCAGCCAAGAGCTACGCCCTTAACATCATCAATATCAATTGCCAGCCAGTGCTACCTGCCCTGGTCCTGGGCCTGCTGCTGATTGCTATCTCCAGTTGCCGATGCCGTTGATCGTTCTTAATACGGCGCATTACCAAAGATTTGCTTGCGTGACTCTGCGATGGCAACCATTAATTTTCGCCAAATTAAATCATTTATTTCGTGGCAATTGCGGTGCGACAATTTCGACACACAGTGACATTGCTTTATGGGCCTGACTCTCGGCTGTCCGCCGCTGGTTAGTTGAGCGAAAAAACGCAAATGCAAATGAAGTTGGCAAGGAACGAGCAAACGAGCGAAATAAATGCCTGCTGTTTTGCGTGGAATTCCAATAAGAAACGCCTGTCATTTCTCTCTCTCTCTCTCTCTCTCTCTCTTTCCCACTCTTATTCTCTGTCTCTCTCTAGGCTGCAGTTCAACCTTTGCAACTTGCGACTGCTTTAAGCGGGCGTGGGACGTGCTTATTGTTTCAAGCTGAGTGCGACTAAAAAATGCAACAAAAACACAAATAAAAAGCTAAGCAAATGCGCCAAATACAAATATTTGCTCGAAGCAAACACACACCCACACGCGAGCCGTAGCACAATCACAGAGCATGTATACCACGTGTGTGTGCCTGTGTGTGTGTGTTCATTGTATGTGCGCTTAGAGCCCTTTACTTTTGACCTTTTTGCCATAGCCAGAGCCAGAGTCGAGTTGAGCTGACCCTGGCACTCGTGGATTTCGGCAGGTTGCTGTGGACGACGCGCTGTTCATTTAAGCCGCCGGCGGGCAAAGTCTTGATTGATTGGGCGGGCGTAGTGGGCGTGTCTAGGGCACGTCACGCCCTTAGATATCATTTTATTGCAGCTCTCAGGTTGGAACGTGTTCAACGAGAAATACAAGTAGCAGCAGCCATTAAATAATGCCCATAGAACCCCGAAAAACGCTTGAGCACTTGTGCTAATGATGCCTGCTCTCGAACAGTTACTGCTGCAAATAAACACTCCCTGCGCGATACCCTGTAGCAAGTGGAAGGAATATGACAGCGGATCGCCTAGATACCATCTAAGTGTTTGCCTAACAAATCAATCAAACTCTGATATTATACCATAGCGTAACAGGCTGATAACTCAGTTATGCCTTGCTTTATATGTGTTTTATTGATACTTATGAGTCCCTTGGGATGTTCTGTGTATACTCTGCAAATTTCACAACAATTGCATGGCAAACGCTGGGGAAATTCGGGCAAACGTAAAGGCAGACTGCCCCTGGGTCTAGTTACAGCATAACTGACTGTCGGGAACTCCCTGGCGCTTGTTATACTATATGTATATAGTATTCACTGCAAACAGCTTGTAATGAGCACAATTTTCGCTTGAGTGCGGCCCTTGAAAATTGAATCCATCCCATTTTTATTTGAGCTATTTGCCAGCTCTCAATTTTCGCTGCTCCAGTGCGCTAATCAAGTGGAAAGGACTTGTGGAGCTGTGCGGGCAGCACAGGACTTCAAAAAGTGACCAGCAGCTTTGTAATATAATTGCATTTAGCCGAGAATAGAGCTTAAAATTTGGCATTGTAATGTAATAAAGCGTATAATTCGTGCCAAGCCGTGCCCTGCATTCGGATACGGATTCGGATGAGGATTTGCCTGTTGCCCACGTTCTGGCGGGCGCCTGCTGTGCAGAAGGATGAATTAATGGAGGATACAGCTGTTGCCTTTTGACAGATGAATGTCGAGCATGATATATAAACATTTTAAATGTAACGAACGAATTTCTTTTACTTTCTCTCTCTTTCGCGCTGCTCCCTCCACTTGCCAAGAAGAACAACATTTGTTGAACACTTGTCGTCTCTCTGTGTGTGTGTGTGTGTGTGTGTGTGTGTGTGCAGGGGGATATTTAAAGGAAAAACTTTTGCCGTAGGTTTGTTTGAATTTAAAACGGCATAACGAAATAAAATGAATTCGCAATTTCAAGCTTGAAATATTATTTCATTTAATTATCTCCCATCTCGAGTGAAATATTTTTCGCCCGTCATAGTAATATTTCACGGTCTGCCACAACTTTTCTAATAACTTGTAACTTGTTTGCGTTTGAAAAATTGCCCTCCTGCGCTTCACAAAGTATCAAAAATAAAAGTTTCGAAGCAATTAAATTTCGAGCTCTAAATGAATGCTCGAAATGCTCGCATCACAACTTTTTCGGAAAATGCTTTCCAAGAACTACTTAGAACTAATGACTGTGCCCAGAGCAATAATGATATGACTTGGCAGGGAGCAGCTGATGAATTAGTGCGCACTGCAGGGGGAAAAACGCGCGAGCAGATAAATTGAAGCAAGCATAAATTGGGATGACTTGAAACTGTACTTTAAATTGGTTTTGGGAAATTTACCCAAGCAACAAGAGCTTGCAAAAATTATATTTTGTTTCTAAAAATATAATTTAAAATGTAAAATCTTTTTTAACTATTTTTTTTATCAAAGTCTCAGTACTTTCTATGAAGTTTTTCACTTTTAACAACTCTCATGTTTTTATTTTTTATATTATTTCGTCTTCGTCGTCTTCGCGAGTACTCATAATTAAATACTGACAGATTTTATTTATGTGCTTATAACTCACCGTTTGTCCATAGCTGTTATCCATTCCATCGCCATTTTGTTGTATTATTTATAAATATATTTTTAGGACTATGTGAATATTTGTTGATAAGTAATTATATTAATTTATTGTTATATATAGTTTGATATTTTATTATTTAAAATATTTTTATTTTTAATACGATTTTTTCACAAATTTAGTTGTTGTTTTGTCGATAGAACTCGAAAATAAACTGAGAAAGGACCACGCCACAACTTTCTATGATGATTAACGCAAAACTTAGGAAAGTCCAAATATCTTTTGCCAAAGAGTTGTTGTTGTTGTTCTTGTTATTGTTGTCGAATTACTTCCGGCAAATAAATGTTGCATTTCAATGCGCGCAAAAGAAAACGCTGGAAAAGTTGTGGCCCTACGAGAAGCTGATTGTAAACACGGCACTCAACGTCGCACTCAATTTATAATTGCGCTGAATATTGCATTGCAGTGTATTGTAGTTGTTGTTGTTCTAGTTAAGAATACTGCTGCTGCTGTGTAGCTGTCACAAGAGACGCGCGCGTACTGTCCCGAACTGGAGGCGAGTTTGAAAACTGACAGATGCTACCGAAAACAGGCACAGATACAGCTACAGCAGCAGTTCAGAGCTTAAACGATTTGTTGTAGTTGCTTCGTTATTCGTTGGCCATTTCGCTATTCGGCTCGAACGGGCTGTGGCAATTTAAGCGGCATAAACATCGCTTCGATTGGCTTTCGGCATCTGCAAAATGAATTAGTTAACAGAATTAGCAGAGAGTTATTGGGCTCGAAATTGTCGAATAAATACAGGGTATAATACAAGCGAGTCTAAAAGGGGTTAAAAGCAAGGCAGTTTAAGGGCTTACAGGGGCCGATGCAACTAGAAATCTATTTTATATTTGTTTTACGCTACAAATGAAAACCAAACTCTGAAAGGGTTCGCATGTGTGTGTGTAATTGTATGCGTGTGTGCGTGCGTTAATGTGCCTTGTTGCCTACCGCTGACAGCTGCCCAGAAGGCTTAATGCATGTTGCCCCTAAACAAAGCAAATGTTTCGCATGGGACTCGCCTGTGCGAGTGCGAATGTGAATACAATTGTGAGTGCGTGCATGGGTGTGAGCAGTGAGTGTGAATGCATGTTATCACAATTGTGTGTGAATTTATATGT
Source organism: Zaprionus bogoriensis (assembly GCA_035046045.1). Classification (NCBI taxonomy): domain Eukaryota; kingdom Metazoa; phylum Arthropoda; class Insecta; order Diptera; family Drosophilidae; genus Zaprionus; species Zaprionus bogoriensis. The sequence continues at coordinate 1,921,955 of JAWNOI010000066.1, read as the reverse complement.
GTACAATTATTTGAATAAGCCCGCTGACGTACACATGACGTTGGCGTTCCACGTTGCGTATACTTAATACTGCAACAAAGTTTCCGATTGCAAGCACAGCACAGCAGCGTATTCATCTGATTCAGAAGCCCGAGGAAAATTACCCATCGGCGCATTGTATTCGCAGAATGGAAAAGAAGCTGAAATGGATATAGCTTACGACTAACTTTCGATTGAGCCGAGATGAGCCCGGATGTGTGCCCTATGTGGGTTTCACTCGCTTGAAGCCCTAATTTATGCTAATCTATTTCCCATTCATTCGTCGCAACGAAAACAGTGTCCGCCTTTGTGTGGGGCCAGTACAAAGGACCGAATCTTAGTTTGGGATTTCGATTTGGGGGCTCATTGAATTCGTACGGTATCTCAATGACAGGCCAGCACCATGGTCTGTGTGTAGTTATCCCGATTGGGTTTTGTTTTTGCCATTGTTATCGCTGTGTGTGCATTGCTGCGTATTTCCTTATCACTGCCCCGCATGTGTGTGTGTGTGTGGGTGGATGGACGCTGATAAGGCCCTTATCAGGAGTGTGTGTTCCCTGCATGGTTAGCTACAATAACGGAAACAGAGACTACAGTTTTCCCCAGGCGGACATGTTGTTGTGCGTACGAGAAAGCAGTAGGAGCTCTTTTTGCTGCCAAATGCAATTAGCTGCGGGGCCAGCAGCTGCTACTCTACATATGACTTGGCTCCGAAATTTCCCCGAGGCTAGCGTAAGGGGGTAACCCCCAATATAATCACAAAGAAAATGGAGAAATACTTTCGAGCATCGGTGCAAGAGCTGAAGATACTTACGTGGCAGCAGCGCGATCCTGGGAGTCTTGCGAGCCTGCGACATTGGCCACAGCCGGCAGATATAATAGAGAGTGAAAAGGATAATCAGGAGAGAAAAGCAACAAAGCCGAAAATTCAAATTGCTTATAATGCAGTCAAAGGCCGCGTCCAACATCAATATGACTAGAGTTACAGTACTTATGTGCTACGAATGCTAGCTATGTACAGGGTATCTTTATGCTTGGTTACTTGGTTAGTACTTGGGGAAAAGGCAGAAAGAGTGCGTGCAAAATAACTGATAGTTAATAGTTTATATAGATACGTATGCAGGATATATTGTTAGTTGGTGGTGGATTAAGCTAGGAGATAATGCAATCTTATTTACAGCTTTCAGTTGAGCATATTGGGATAGTGACAAGTGTTTACCGATTAAATGAGACTGAGCACTGAGCACTGAGCGATACTAACACGCGCCACGGCACTCTGATCTACAGAACTTTCAACACGTTCGCAGTGTTCGAGTGTTGACGGCGTACTGAACTCGAAAAACGATTCGTAAACGATGCAGGCTCAACACGCGCTTAGCATATATTATATATTTATATATAAATATATATATACTCAAATTCTCGCTGCTGATTCGCGGCACATTTTTTAAAAGCTTCGCAATTTTGCTAAAATATTTGTAATATTTTTTGAAAAACTTATCTCGGTTTTTATTGAGAAACTAATTCGAAAGCGCTCGCACGTCCGTTACGTTCCTTAGTCGCGTCGCAACTGTTTTGGCCGAGAGGCGAGTTGCGTCGGGTCGGGCCTGACGAGCGTCGGGAGCGACGAGCGCGCTCACCAAACTCACCAGCGTTTCGGCTGGGGCATGGGGGACTGCTGGCCAGGCATCCTGCGCCTAACAGGTGAGTTTTCCGCTGACAGCTGGGCGAGTATGAGAGCGAAGTCTGGGAAGCAGGCAGAAGGGAGAGGCGCGGGGGCTGGTGAATACAAGCCGTGGCGATGACTGCAGTGTTGACTGTTGCGGTGCGCATTTCGGTCGCTTTTTTTTCTGCTGTGTCAAAGTTGGTGCGAGCCTGCCTGCGTGTGTGTGTGCGTGTGCATGTGTGTGCATGGGTTTTTCATTATATTTTGGCGCGTTTTAGCAACAAGTTTGAGAGTTGTCACAGTGGTTCACAATTCATTTGGCTGGCACATAAATAATCAATCTAATTTTAAGTGCTTTGCGGTTTCGGTGTAGTAATCAATCGCCGCTATAAACTACCAAGAAATATGCTGAATCGAATTCTATTATTCATTTAAAATAATATCGAAGGAAAGGGCGTATGCAACTAGTTGATACTCAGTAATCTTTAGTTTTTAATTTTATTATGTTAAGTAGGAACTAATCACAATTTTTAAATAATAAACGTAGTTTATGTATATATGTATTTAAAATATATACAATATATTTTCGAAATAATGATATGAGAATAGTATTTCAAATAAATCGATCATTTGAGTAATACTACTACATATTAACATGCCCAGCCATATACACAGCTAAATCAATAACTCATTTGTTATATTATTGTTTGCTTATGCGTTTATATCTAAACTAAACAAGAAATATTTACAATTTCCTGCAACATGTTGCCGCCACATCTAATAATGGTCTTCGCAACGCTAGTGCTCTCTCTTTCGCTCCGCCACCCTCGCACCGTTTGCTGTCTCGCTCGCCTCGCATGTTCTCTCAACACTATGCAACAAACTTGTTGAGCGCTCATTTGGTGAGTCGGCGCACAGCGCACCACTTCAACAGTTGCTTGGCCACTTCCCTCCGTACTCTGCTCTCGCTTCAGCACCTGACCCACCCAACCACTGTGCCTCTGGTCACCCCGCCCCCTGTCCGTCAGTCGCATGCGTGAATTGCACATAAAGCCAAATCGCGCGCTGCAGAAACAATCAAAGTGTCAATTAAAATATGCACAACAACAACAAGAGGTGATGGAAGAAAGGGAGAATGGGGGAGCAGAGAAAGCAGCATAGGCGGAAGTTGTCGCACTCTTTGATCCATTAAGCAAACTACCGCTGGGCATTAAGGGGCACAACTGCCCATTACCCACCCACTTGGCCAGAGCAGGTGCCAACTCCTGCCCGTCTTCTGCCACATCTTCTCCTTTTGTTTTTGTCGTACTGCGGTCGCTGCAGCGATATATACAGCACTCACGAGTGCCTTTATTTCCGCATGAATCATTTGCCGCTCTGCGAATAAATTCCATGCTTTCATTACACCATTCACTGAGTGTGGCTAAAAAAGGTATATTCGGTTTGTGCACAAGTAGATAACTGAGAAGAAGAAGAAGGCATGGTTAACCACGCCAAAAATATTATAGATTTTTAATCAGCTTGTCCGTGCATCTGTTGTCCGTCTGTATGTCTGTCTGCTTGTTCATCTGTCTGTTCGTCTGTCTGTCCGTCTATAAGTATTTACGTCTAACTGTCCATCTGAATTTATGTTCATCTGCCTGTCCGTCTGTCTGTTTGTCCGCCTGTCCGTCAGTATATCCGTCCGCCTATCCATCCGCGTGTTCGTTCGCCTGCCCGGCTATATGTCTGCCTGTCTGTTTATCCTTTTGTCCGGATATCTGTCCGTCTGTCTGTTTGAACACCCATTTCTTGCCTGGGTGAATGGTATCTAACTGCCGAGTTTGCTCAACTTCAGCTTTCCCTGCTTGCTCTTCGTTCTGCCTGTACTTTCTTTCTTTTTGTCTTGCTTTATTTCCCCCTTGTAGGCCCAGGCCCAGGTTCGTGCGTGTCTGTAGCACTTTTTACGAGCTGTCGTCGGACGATGCTTGGTCCTTCATGGCCCACTCGACTCGCTGGCGTCGCTGGCATTTCGGCAGCTTTAACAATGAAATTCCGAGCGTTTTATGAGCTGAATTCTATAGCCCGAAGCCTGTTGAATTCCGGCATTCGCTCGCATGCAAGTTAGGCCGAGTCTAGCATTCATATACTTCACTCTGGCCATCCGGCTCGATGTCTGCCTGTCTCCCAGTATGTCTGCCGTTAATTATGATAAATGCGCTTCTAATAAACTACCTGCTGCTGTCATAAGCTCGCCATGTTTGGTGACTGCCAGCGTCTCTAAGCCAACTTCCGAGCCACGTTAATGCATTTTCTTGTCGTGGAAACTGTGCTAATGGCATTTCCCCTACAACTGGCCATTAGCACGCCAAATGACGTTAGTAACTGCTGCTCCTGTTGTGACTGTTGAGCTGCCGCTGCTGCTTTTGCTGCTGCTGGTGCAGCGCGTGTACGTGTCCAGGTGGCAGGAGTCAATCGATGGGTCTGTTGGCGGGGCACGTGAGCAGGCCATGATTGCCAGTTGATGTCATTTTAACCGTGCTTTCGAGTGCTCCTCTGTGCGCGTATGTGTGTTTGTGTCTGTGAGTTTACGTGTGTGTGTCAGTTACAGTACCAACACTTTAGCCCACGCTGGTTGCCTGAACGCTTATTCAATCAACATTTAACGCAAATCACCTATTAAATGAGGTCCACTCGTAATGGTATGTGTGTCTGTGTGTCTGGCTCTATTTAAATGTGTGAATTATGGCGCTGTAATTTGATTAGGGCCCAAACTGTCACAGATAAATGCCCCGCAGCAGTGTCTCTCTCTCTCTCTCTCTGTGTTTGTGTGATTATGTACGCATACATGCGCGATTAAAACGGCATATTGTCTCTGTCGATTGCACACACATACACAGCGAATAATGAATGAAACTAATGAGGCATTTTCTAAAAATAAATCCAAGCTCGACAGAAATTTCATCATTTTTTCATTGCATACTTTTGTGCGCAACGCAAAATTCTCTTTTGCTGCCGCTTGATTTATGAAATATTATAAAATTGTTTCGTAGTTTTCATGAACATGAAAGCAAAACAAGGTAAATAAAAACTTTTTTGTTTGACAATAAAGTGAATCAGGAATGCAGGCATTGCATGAATGAATGTTTACTGTCATATTTGTGCAAAGCCTGGCCAAATAAATTGTGTCTGCACGTCACGGGCGAATTAAAAAAGAAAATTGCAAAATAAAATTGTCAACGGCAGCAGGATGAAAGCCGCATGAATTCTTAAAGTCCAGAGATATATATAGAAAAAATTGAGGAAATAAATTCGTAATTATGCTTCACTAACAGTTATTTCAATTTAATTTTCCAGAGAAACAAAAACGTTCAACTTCATTAAATAAATTCTCTATTTGGAGCGAAAAGATTTAAATAGACTGAAAGAGATTTCATCAAGAACGATTGAGCAGTCGACAGTAATTGTTTTCCCTATTTCTATTTTATAGGAAACGTAAATGTTTTCCTGACAGACGTGCGGAAAAGTACTTCTCAAAGTATTTAACCGGCTTCAACTGGGCTAAATACTTGGTAAATACTTGGAGAACTGTTTGAGCACTTCTCAAAGTATGCTACAAATTTATATTACCAAGTAAACTGTGGTACAAGAAAATTTAATATAAATGTTCACGTTGTTTTTCTTCCTTTTCGAGGCGTAATAATTCAAATTTAAAATGATTGCAAATTCCTGGCATTTTACTTCGCAGAAACAGTTAAAGCAGAGCGACTTTTGGTTGAAACGGCTTATTGTGCTTTATGCTTTAAGTCGATGTGCAACTGCATAATGGCCGAGTGTCCTGCCATTAATTAATAAAAATTCATTAAGAGTGCGTCACGCATACGCCGTGTGGCGCCAGATGACGCCTGTGCACAGCCAGCAATACGCTTAATTAAGTGTAATAAGTAATTGCATGAAATGTCAATAAGAAGATGCGATAGCGATATGATATAATTAATGGCGATATTCGTGTGCATGTGCTGTAGTGTCCACCGATAGTCTGGCCAGAAGAATGCATAACTGCAGAAATGCAAATGTAATTAAAAGAGACAGACACACAGGCGTGAGAGAACATTTTTCAGTTTTGCAATTCAATCTAAAAACAATTGCATAAAATTATGCGCAACGGAGCGAGAAATTAGTTTTTTAGTAGCAACATTTGCGCTGTCAACAGTGTCAAGTGTCGCAGGCGGCATAGCATACTGTGTGTGCCCTTCTCTCTCTTCCTCTCTCGCAGCCTCTGACTATCTCTGCCCGTGCCTTGCTTCTTGAGCAAATACAAACGAGCAGCGACAGACTGCTCGTTGCATGCAGATGACGATGGTCGTCCCTCGCTGTGTGTGTGTGTTTGTGTGTGTTGCGTGTGTGTCTGCGACTGCATGATGTCCTGATGAATTTCATGGCTGGCTTGGCTAACATTGTCTTCCAGCCAGGCTACTTGTCGCTTGTCTTCACTGTGTGCTGATTTTGAGTGCCTTAATTATTGAAGCAATCGCCGGGCCTTGTCTCCGACGTGTTCCTCTTCCAACGTCCTGCTCCTCCTCCTCCTCCTCCTGACCAGCTGAGACAAAGGGTTTGCTGCCTTTAGCCTTGGTCTTAAGCTGCTTGCCAAATTATATGCGCAATTATGAGCTTGTCGCTCGCTCGAGCAACAGCTGCCAGCCAAGGACCAGTGCCAGGCCAGGCAAAGCCCCAGCCCTTGTTATCCTTGTTGTTGTTCTTGTTCTTGTTGCTAGCGAAAAGTTAATTTCAAAACACATTTCACTGAGCTCATTAAGCATGTGCCCCCTCGCCTCCCATCCGCCGCCCTTGTTGGCTTATTCAAATGACTGTAAAGCATTGCGTTTATTTACTTTTGATGCGAGTCGAGTCGAGACTTGTGATTTGCGCGGATGAGCAGTGGATTGCGGCGTATTAGGGGCTTCTCGGACCAAGTTTGCACTGCTTCCGCGGAATAGTTGCAGAATAAATCGCGATTCAATTCAATTTGCGCTGATAAATGTTAATCAAATGCGGCGATAAATTGCACTTTATTGGGCTGCATAAAAAAGCACTCAAATTTTAAGTGCTGGCAGCAGCACATTGCGTATACGCCACCTGGTCCCACACTAATTCTGCTGGCAGCAAGTTCAATAGCGTTCGACGGCGGACCTAATGGGTTTTTCGACTGTGCATAAAAAAGCGAACCAAGCGAACCAAACCCAAACCCGAACCCCAAAATCCATTCACATTTCGGGTGCATTGCACGTTGGCCGCGTTATCTGCGATTGGCATTGGGCCGAAAACAAAGCGAAAACAAAGCGCAAAAACGAGGAGGAAACCACCAAAGCAATTTACATTTTGTTTACCTTTAGCACCTCGTACCGCCACCTGACTAGGGTTCTTCGGGTGCCTTTGATTCACTGCGAAACGGACAGCAAGAAGCTGCTGCTACACCTGTGCGTTATACCCTTCAACCGATGAATGGGTTAAAAGGGTGTATTAGGCTTGTGCAGACATATGCAATAGGCAGAGCAAGGCGTGATGGATGATATATAGTAAATATATTGATGAGTGTCTGTAGGTAACCCCTATCTATACTAAGTAGTCTATCCGTCATAACTAAACATATAGATTTTAGCTATTGTAAGAGCTAGAGACTATAAATTTGGCATAAAGATACCTGTCAGCAGATATAGATTAAATTTATAATTACAATTTTAATATGTTTAAGAAATTACGGCTACATTGCAAAATAAACATCAAAGCTATTTAAGTTTTATAGTATGTGCAGTGACAAGCTGCTTTGGCTGAATGGTATCCAACAGCTGAGTATGCTCAACTGCAGCTTTCTTTATTTTATACTTTACCTGTAGCTGCGCATATCTGTGCGTGTATGTGTATGCTCGCGCTGTGGTGGATTTTAATTTTATATTTCTCACTTCATTTGGGGTTTCGTCTAAATTGTTTGGCGTCGCTTCAATACTTTACATACATTTGCATAAGCAACAAGAACAGCAACAACAACGGGAACAAAAGTCAACGCTTTAATAAACGACCTCGAAACCCACCACGCGGCAGACTCAGGAACCAGTACTGAACCGAAGCGAGTTGAACTGAACTGAACTCAGCTGAGGAGCAGCGCCATTAAAGCTCTTTCTGGAGCAGCCAAAAACGTAGCATACTTTTCTGCGTGTAAGACGCAAATGTGCCGAACTTTTACGGGCACTTTAGGCAGGTGGCTATGTGTCTGTTAATGTGCGTGTGTGTGTGTGAATGTATGTAACTGTTTGCCTGTGTGCGTATGCACACTGTGTAGATTTCTTGTCTTGCCTCTGATTATTTGCAGCTTATTGCGTTTATGCGACGCTTATCGCATTCGCATGAAAATCGCATTAAGACGCTTTCAGGCCAGGCGTGGGAGGAACGCAGGGGCGAGGGGGTGGTGTAAAGGCGTGGAAAGGCATGGCCTTGTGCGTGGAATAGCTGAGATTCGCCTGCTACCGCTTGGCTATTTACATAGCTCATTGTGAGGGCGTCTTCTGTTGGCTTTGCTTAACTGTTTTGTTCGCAATTGTTTGATTAGCCCGGCCAGCCATGTCGCACAAGTAAACACACGTGCGAGGGTCGCCACGAAAATTAGTCGAGATAACAGTTGCTTATTCTTATTCATAAGAGATTCACAACTGTTACTGTTTCATTTTGATGACTTGTCAGACATACCCGTTCTATTCGAGCGACCCTCGCTGGCATTGCACAAATTTAGTGCTTTTGTGCGTCTATTTTATTTGGCCATTTAATCAAGGACGCCAACGGGCGTTAAATGCGCAAATATTTGTTTCAGGCCTGCCTCAATCCCACGATTATAGACACATATATCGCACACAGAAACTCGTATACCCTGTAGAGTCGTCCGCTCAAGGCTGCCCAGCGTTTGTTTTGCCTATTTGACTTTCTGGCCGGGAGTGTGTCTTGGCGCTTATCTCACTGACCTACTTATCGCTTCATTTATTTATGCGAATTTAATGAAAACTTTCTTGCTAAAATATGCAAATTAATTTGCATAATTTACCCACGCTCTGCTATGTAGATGCCGAGATAACAGACAGTAGCCCCTGCCCCGCATTGGTGCTAGAAATTATGTCATAATAAAAATGTTCTCGGGAGACTTTTCTCGCTTTATGGCCGATCGTAATTGAAAGTAGGATGGGAGCATCTATAAATATTTCACGAGCTGTAGTTAGATAATTAGTTAACGCGTTTAAGTTTCAAATGGTTATTTCATTTTTATGGGCAAAAGCTGAATTGTTATTATTTCTATGCAAATTTTATTTGTTTTCATAAAATTAATGTGCAAAAGTTGAAAAAAAAATGGAATTTTATGAGCTTAAAGAAAATATCATAAATTCATAAATGAAAATAATGCGAAAATTGGAAATTAGAAAAATAAAAAAAAAACTGAATACTTAATTGTAGATTATGAAATCCAAGTTAAATTACATTATACAATTTTGAATTATTTTAAAATGATAAAAAATTTAATGTAGTAGTAAAAGGATCTGGAAGGCATACCCAACAATATAAATCCGTAAAAACTGAAATAAAAGTGGAAACTGAAGGTACCTGTTGTACTACCTACCAGAACTCAGAATTGGAAAAGTTCTCAATAGCATCTGCCTGGGTTCCTCGAAAAGACAGTAGTCATAATTTTGCATATTCAATTTCCCTTTCCGCTTTGTGCGGATTAATTGCATAAAAAACTTCCACCTTTCCGCACGCAATAATAATAACTTAACCCTTTTTTCTGTACAGGAAGGAGTAGCACGGGGCCATATGAAGTTTATGAAGCTCACTGAAATTAAAGTTTAAGCGCAAAACTTGTTAGGGAAATTGAGTTGTAAGCCGCTTTTATGACGCAACCTGAACTGAAGTTGAGCCGAGTTAAGTCAGGCCTGCAGAGCCGCAGTCCTTTAAACGGTTATTTGCGGCTTGCTCGGGGGGGAGCAGGACCGTGTCTATCCGTTGGCAACGCATTGTTTTGTCTGGATAGCCAGGCCATAAAACGGCAGATATTATGCAGATTCCTGGCATATTCAAGCAGTTCAAGTTCGGGCTATCTATCTGTGAGCATAAGATTAAAGTTGACACCATTCGCTTTGTGGGGCGACGGCGAGCGCATGGCTTCATTTATGCCGTTCGTGTCCGGGGAGCTGCCCAAGGAGTCAAGGAGTATTGAGTTTGCTACGTGCTGCTATCTGAGCCCTGTGCGTGACCAAAGCGCACACTATACGCAGTTACAACAGCAACAACTAGAGGCAGCAGCAGTTGGGGGCTTACAACAATGCCTGTGGGCCGCTCGGACTGTCGCGCGCTCCTGATGCGCTTTTGATAACTTGTTTGTGCGCTCCTAACTGACAGCATTTTGTTGTTGCTGTTACCGTTGTTGTTGTTATCTTCCCTGTCAGGAGGCAAGCGGCGTGACTTGGCGACAAGTTGCCGCCATCAGGTTGATAAATAGTTTCTGAGCTGTTAGAAATGAAGCAAGAATGGGGAAAAAAGCAAATAAGAACGCAGAAAAGCCTTGAATTACACGCGCCTGTCAGCCGTAAGTTGATTGAAATTAAAAACAAGCTCAACGATTTCACACAAACACACACTGACAGTGCGTCACAGTTGTGTGTGCGTGTGTGTGTGTGTGTGTGTGTCTCTGTGTATTTGTGCTCGCTCTGCCGCCCACGTGCAGGCGTAGCAGGTGTAAAAGTTCCCAGGCGCCCGTGTTGATAATTTTGCTCTGCTCCACTCTGTACTGTTCTGTTCTGTTCTGCTCTGCTCTGCTCTGCTCAGGTGCCTCTGCTTCTTTCTCATGCGCTTTAAAATTTTGCCGAGAGCTGTTTAAGTTTTTATTTCGCCTCGCTTCGGCTGTGGCGCATAAAATTTTATGCACTCGACGGCGAATAATGAAAATGAACATCAAACAGCGGCGCACATAAAAATGGCTGTCGAGCTGGAATTACAGCGGGATTTTACACTCGCTGCACTCACGAGATGGACACCTGTCGTCCTAGAGATAAGCGGCAAGGCGACAGCGACAGCGACAAGGCTGCAGGGGCGCATCTTAAGCTCGGAGAGTGAGCGTGCTTGGAGCTAAGATTCGCAGACTCAAGCATACTTGCAGCAGTCAAGTGCTTGTGCTTTGAACTTGGATTGGTGCAATTCACAGTGAAAGCTTTTTAGTTGTACTCGTATACATGATGAGCTTGAACTGAGCTGCACTTAAAAAGATCCTAAGCTTTCAAGTTGGTTTTCAGCTAGAATTTTGTACATTTAATTGCACTGCAAGCTTTTAAGCTTAGTTTCATATACTTAAGCAGAACTTATGCCGACAATCAAACTTTCAGCTAGAATTAATTTGATTTAATTTTAAATTGAATTTTCATATCGATAAAGCTTTTGAGTGCTGCGGTGCGAGCTTTTCGTTTACATTACTGCACTGAAATATAATTGAAGCTTTAATGTGCTTTCAGTTGAGATGCTTTAAATATTAAACTTATATATTGTATATAGCATTACATTTTACAAGCTATAGTAAAGTAGCTATAGTACTTCTAATCCACACGATTTAAGCTTAAAATTGCACGAACTTAATCACATTTCAGGTATTCAGATGGCTTCAGGCATGGAATTCAGCTTAAGCCCATGCAACAGACTCAAACACTTGAGTTCACTTTAAGTTTGACTGCTCGCTTTGAGCTGAAACTCATGCACACACAGCTAATCCCACTTGAAGCTCTCAAGTGGCAGAAGCACACGCTGTCGGACTGCTCACTTGCTAGATCAGTCCTAACTTGAGCTAATCCCATTGGCACTTAATCAATTTAGCTGGCACTTTAATGCCCATTGACAACTGCGCGCGCCACCGCAGGCTTCCCTTGGCCCACGCGTCGTATGCGCAATAATTGAAAAGGCAACAAATTTGTTGCCAATTTGCAGCACTTGACAAGCACTAAATGTGCGTGTGTGTGTGTGTGTGTGAGTGGAGTATGATGCTAGTACGCTGCAATTTTAATGATATATTAAATGTCAGAATAACATAACGAGGCGCAATCGATGTTTACAACGCTTTGACCCTCATCCACTAAGCGGGCATAAATAATTCATTTAGATACGCGCTGAGTGTAAGGCTGTGTGTGTGTGTGTGTGTGTGTGTGGGATATTGAATAACAGCGTCTGCCTGCTGTCTGTGTTGATATGCGTGTATGTGTTTTATGGCTCCCCGGGGTAATGACGCCTTATGAATGTCATTTTAATACGTTCAGAAACTTTGACAATATTGTCGGGCCGTTGCGAATCGCATGCTATTTTTGTGACGCCTGTGCTATTGATAGACAGCCGAGTTATTCAAGCTCTTACGTACGTCTATTACACACAAGTCTCACTGTATGTTAGTGTGTGTTCGAGTGTGTGTGTGTGTGTGTGCATGCGTCACGGCAGAAATGGCACACGCAAAACCGTTGTAGATAGGCAGTAGGCAGAAAGAGACTGCGAGAGATAGAGGGCATCAGAGCAGGGGGGCATGCGGCTGTGGGGAGACGAGGCGCTACCCGATTGAATGGCAGACGTAAATGTGTATTTGACGCACCACAAACATTTATCAAGTGGTTCGCTCAATTTGGCAAATCTAAACGTCTATTGGGCCATTCATGCGACTCGCTTTCGCTTTCGCTTTCGCATTCGCATTTTGTTTCGGCTTCTGTTTCGGCTTCTGTATTCCTGTATTGATTTTGCCAACTTTTCTTTGCCAGCCCAAGCGCTACAGCCCCGCCCCCTCTCCCTCTCTAGACTCTAGAGTTTCCATTGCTGGCAGCAAATCGCAGCGCGCGCTGTATGGAAACTTTAAAGGCACTTGGGCACGCCCTGCTAATTACCTGCGCTCATCATTGACGTCATTTGCATGCATCAATTCGGCACGGCACTCGAATTTCAATCACAACAACTTACAACGGTTGAGAAACCCAACCCTCCATCCCCTACCCGCCCGCTGGCACCGCCCTAGACCAAACGCTCGCTCAGCGCTCGAGAACTGTAGCCTTTTGTTGAGCTACTTCAGCTGGCATTTTGTTGCCGTTTCTCTGCTGTGTTTGCCGAAAGAGCTCGAGGGGAAGGGAAGTGCGGGGAGAGAGAGAGAGAGAGAGAGAGAGAGGGGAGTCGCCTCACCTGGCCCCAACGTTTTATTTAAGTTTTTGCATTGTTTATATATTTGCCTTTAATGCGAAGTGGAAGGGCGACCTCTGCGCTCTGTTTGCTTTAACATTGAAAAAGTTTTTCGGTACGAACTCATAAAGCCCGCGACCCCGACGGACTTTGCAACTTTTCCCCAACGGTGGTTATTATTTCTTTGCTTTCCTTACGGTTCCAGCATTGCCATTGCCTAGGTGCGAATGAGGCTTCAAGTTACGCGCTCGCTTTCTGGCTTGTATACACATTATAGTACCATATATACATTTATATATATATTGTATATATTTATATATACCTGTGCATGCAACAAAAGGTCAATGAACAATTGACAAAGTCGACAGACTGCCGACTCGCGACTTGGCTGCATAAATGCCATTTAAAAAGTTTTATACCATAGTTGGCCAACACTTGGCAAGTGCCATTAAAATCGCTCAGTTTTCCTTGCGCTCGTCTAAGATAGCACCCCTCTCTCTCTCTCTCTCTCTCTGAACGCCAACAATGCGGTTGACAGCGCGCCTTTATCAGTGCACGCTCAATTAAAAGTTTGCAATTAACAAGCTGATGCCATTAAGCTCTAACGCCTTCGCCCCCGCGGCTAACTTATAGCCGATATCTATAAAAAGGTTTTCCACTTACTACACAAATAAACTCTGGGCATCGAATTTCTACCTGCATTAAGTTACAGAGCTTCAGCTCCGACAGGCATAAATAGAGCTGAAACTATAAATTGAGTTCTACTTAAAGCCTGCCAGATTAAACCTATTGCCAAAGGATGAATTATATTAATAAAAATAATTGAAATTATAAAAATTAATGAATATAAGATTAATTGAATAATATCAAGAGGTAGTTTATTTAAAATATTAATTTTGGGGATTAATGAAAAAGAAATATCTTTTCTCTTGAAGTTTTAAAAGAATATTCTTATTTTTGATTTACAAGACCAATGTTTTTATTAAACTATTAAAACTAATGATTATAATTTTATATTGAAGTTTTCCTATAATTTTATTTATTATAGGATTATTTTATATTATAATAATTTTTGCCAGATTAATTAATTAATGATTAATTAAATTAATTAATTAATTCATTTTATGTTGAAGTTTTCTTATAATTTTATTTATTATAGTATTATTTTCTGTTATTACTATTTTTGTCAGGCTTACAGACAATGTCTACAAAACTCTCAACGAAACCTGGAATTAATTTTTTGTCCATGGAATTTTATATTTTTTATTGAAGTTACGGCACTACAAATATTTTTATATATTGCACTATACTAAAATTTAATCTAAGCATAAACTCGAGCAAGCGAATTTGTATCTGCATAAAATCAAAGTCTTGACACTTAGTATTTCAGTTTAACTTAGTATAAGCTCCTTCAAATTTCAGTAGCAATATTTTTCCTACTGGTCATTTAGCTAAGCATATTATTGCCTTCTGCTTGAACTGAATAACATTTGGTCAAATAAATAAATAAAATAAAATATCTTGACAAAGTTAAAGAGCTTTCAGACAGCTTGCGTTTTTTTTTTAGTTATATATAGAAATAATCCTATTAACTTCTATTTCAAGCACTCATGCAAATTTTTTTTATTGTCAGTCTGACTTATCATAAACCTATAGAGTAAAAAAAATAGCTACAATGCTTTCAATTGTGGCTAAAAATAAATTTTTAGCTAGATAAAATTGCAGAAACTCTTAGTAGGGTTGTCATTAAGTTGAGTTCTACTTAGTACCCAGTACTTTAGTACCTACCTACTATAGTACCTATAGCCATTGCAGGCACTTATGCAAATCGTTGCTGCTATCAGTCAATATTTACTACCTTGGCCTTATCGAAGTTCAGCTATGTGTATGACTAACTATCCCTTTTTTTTGCTGCTGTTGTTATTGCTCTCGCGTATTAGTGCTTATCGCCAGAGGCGATTGCCAATTGATTAGACCCGTTGGGGACTAACTCAACGCGACGGCGGTGCGTAAAGTCAGTTCACTTTGCCAGCTGAAATGAAGCATTTGCTCCGCTAAAGACTTGCCGCAATGCTGGGATTCATAATCGCCTTTTCGATAGCCACCACAATATTCGTCATAACGACCATTGTGGTGTTCATCACCCGATCTCAGAAGGCGAAGAACAATACCGGCTATGTTATAAACGAGGGCGCCGGTGAGTGCCGGGGAGGGAAATATCGATTCTGGGAATTGATTTCCATTTCCATTATCAGGGGAACACCGAGTATTATTTACAATGTGCAGACTAACGTTCTTTGTGATTAACCTTTCAGTGCCGGCAGCGAATGCCTCGACTGGCAGCGTTCCCGCGGCGCAGTATCCACCGCCAGGCTATGCACAGTACACGCCGCCCATGGGTACTACGCAGTCTCCAGCTGCAGCATATCCGCAGTATGCAGCGCAAGCCGGGCAGTACCCAGCGGCAGGTTATCCACAGTATCCGCCAGCCTATCAGCAGAGCGCGTATCCCGTCTACCCCGCCCCTTGGTAAGAACGCAAATTTCGCGAAAGTCTTTCAATTATTTAGTTTGATCTCGCTTCTTAGCCAGGTTACAGTGCAGGTGACAGCAATGCAAGCAGATGTGCCAAAGTAGGCTGACTACAAAAACAAACTAGAAGCTTCTGCTCAACCATTTCCTCTTCAATTTCAGCGCGCAGCCTCCAGTTCCCGCTGCCAATTCTGGCGCGGAGATCAGCGTGCTGCCAAAGAGCGATGGGAAAGGCGTCACTCAGCAAACGCATACAGGAGCAGTGGAATCAGTTAGCCAAATTTAAGCGCCAACACCAGTTAATCAAAGCTAAAATACTATACTATGATTCATGCTAAATATTAAAACAATTCAAATATAAAAAGCTGCTGGTCACACTGTTAGCTAGCGGCACTATCGATATCGCGTACATGCGATACTATGCACACAGCGTTGCCGGACCGTCAAATGAATTTACTAATTTTATTGTTATTAATTAATTGAATACAACGGAGTATAAACATTTTATATGCAAAGCAGCTTACTTATTATAATTACTATTGTTTTGTATTTTCTTTTATGGAAATTCAAATTTGTTAGCACATTTAAACAGCTGCTGCTGGCAACCTTCTGCCAATCGATAACGATAGCTGCTGGCAACTCGTTTCACAGCTCTTCGCCGTGCAACTAGATTGCAGCTCAAATTTTCCAGACGGAAAACAACGAATCGCTCGATAAAAACACATAACAATTGCAAACGCAGTGTCGTTTCAATTCAAGCAAGCGTAAACTAGTGAACATGTTGGTCAACGAAGCCAGACAAGTGCTGAGCCGCGCCAGCTCCTTGGCGGCACGTCACCAGGTGAGCACAAGCAACCGCAGCAGCAGCGACAGCGGCAGCGGCAGCATTTATCTGCAGTCCGTCCAGGCGGTCCCCCTTGGTGCGGGCAGGGGGGTGTGTCCGGCGGCAATTTGACCAGTTGCGTTATATAAGACTAAGATAAAATATTAGTAGTAAAAAGATAAAAGCCAACGCAGCGAGCGGCGCAAGAATATCTGAATTTGCGATTATGTAAACGCATTTTCGCATTGGGCAACAGGCGAAATTGGCGTGGCGTGATCCCAGCAAAATAATAATAATAATAGTAAACCCAATTAAATTCTTGCAATTTTATTGTATTTTTTATTTCCTGTTTTTTTTTTAGCTGCGCGCTATCAGCAACACTGCGCAGGTGGAGCAGCAGGCACAGCCCAAGGAGGCGCTCGAGCCGCAGATCAAGAAGTTCGAGATCTACCGCTGGAACCCGGACAATGCCGGCGAGAAGCCGCACATGCAGACCTACGAGGTCAACATGCGCGAGTGCGGCCCCATGGTGCTGGACGCACTCATCAAGATCAAGAACGAGGTGGATCCCACGCTGACGTTCCGTCGCTCGTGCCGCGAGGGCATCTGCGGCTCGTGCGCCATGAACATCGGCGGCACCAACACGCTGGCCTGCATCAGCAAGATCGATGTGAGCAGCTCGAAGCCGCTGAAGGTGTACCCCTTGCCGCACATGTATGTGGTGCGCGATCTGGTGCCGGACATGAACAACTTCTACGAGCAGTACAAGAACATTCAGCCCTGGCTGCAGCGCAAGTGAGTAGGAGTATTAGGCTGAGCCCGTCCAGACTTGGTCTAAGACTAGCTTTCTCTTTGCTCTAGGAACGAAGCCGGCGAGCAGAAGGGCAAGGCACAGTACTTGCAGTCCGTGGAGGATCGCCTCAAGCTGGACGGCCTGTACGAGTGCATTCTGTGCGCTTGCTGCTCCACATCGTGCCCATCGTACTGGTGGAACGCCGAGAAGTATCTGGGCCCCGCCGTGCTGATGCAGGCCTATCGCTGGATCATCGACTCGCGTGACGAGAACACCGCGGAGCGTCTGAGCAAGTTGAAGGATCCGTTCAGCGTGTACCGCTGCCACACCATCATGAACTGCACGCGCACCTGTCCCAAGGGCCTCAATCCCGGCCGTGCCATCGCCGAGATCAAGAAGTTGCTCTCGGGCCTGGCCTCGAAGCCGGCGCCCAAGCTGGAGACGGCCGCGCTGCACAAGTAGACAGGCAGAGGAATGTAGTGCTTGTTTGTGAATCCGCTCCCTGATACCATTGCTATATATAACCAGTGTGCGCCGCTCCAACTATTTTTGCTTATTATGTTTATAATTTATTTAAGCTTAAAGTAAACGACATTTGTTAATACAGTTTGTAAAGGGAACAGTTTGTAGTCGCAACAGTAATTAACTAAATGGTGTATCCGCACGAAGTGCCTTTTCCTTCTACCTCTAGGGGGCGGTGGGCGAGGTCTCGTCGTTCATCTGAATGTCGTCGGCCGAGTAGAAGTCCTGCGTGACGGGAATCACGCGATCGTTGGTCTCGTCGTCCTCCTCGTCGTGGCTGTCGGTGTCCTCGCTGTCATCGTTGGCGTCCTCGTCGTCCGTCTCGATGCCGGGCAGCGTGAGCACCTTGCCGAGTGGCTGCAGGTCCGTGGCAGCGTTCTTCAGCGACTCCCGCTGGAAGCCAAGTGGAACTTAGTATCAGTTTTGATGCCTTCTATGCGAACATACCCAGTTCCTGCGCTCATCCTCGTAGCGCTTGGTCTGCACCTCATCGTCCGACGGCGTGTCGAACCAGAAGCGATTGGGCACCGAGGGCTTTAGGTTTGGGAAAAAGGGAATCATTGACATTGTGGCAGAAGTTGCAGAGTTTTTAGTTTCGAGTTGTTTTTTTCTCAGTTTTCTTTGTGTGCCTTTTCGTCGACAAGTCTGGCAAAGTCTGGCAGCACTGGCACATGCGCACGCATGCATATCGATAAGCTTGTTATCGTCGGTGCAGGGCAATCGAAGTGGATTTGTTATTATTGCACGGCGAAGTGAGTATAAAGCACAGAACAATGATTGAAATAACTTGCAACGATCGTCTGGGCAAGAAGGTAATTAGTTATTGTGCACATAGCATATCAACGAACTGCAATTAATACTTGCAATGTAGGTGCGCGTCAAGTGCAATCCCGACGACACCATCGGCGACCTCAAGAAGCTAATAGCGGCGCAGACGGGCACGAAGCACGAGAAGATTGTGCTGAAAAAGTGGTACACCATCTACAAGGACCCCATTCGCCTATCCGACTGTGAGTATCTGCAAGTGCAACGCTGGACATTGGCTATATTTTGTTATGATTGCAGATGAAATCCACGACGGCATGAACCTGGAGCTCTACTACCAATAATTCAAGGGGCCTAAACACCGGCTGAACTCCTACCAGATATCTTTTTGTACTCTACTCTAATACAATATACTTTAGTTATAATTTTTAACAGAGTTTTTAACTAACAAAAATGAGTTTTATATATTGTTCAGAGTGGTGCATATGAATTATACTAAATTATGAATAGAATTCGTTTTGTCAATTTCAATTGCAGCATCAGTTTCTAGATTGTTTCATTTTGCATGCAATCAGTGAGCTGCGTACTTGGCGTGTTAACGTATAAGAGTACACATATCGATATGTGCATATTATCGATATATTACTTCTTTCCGAATATATTTTTAAGTCAACGATTTGTTGCAGTTTTAGGAATATAGTTTTAAATTTATATATTTTTGAGATATACAAAATTAAAGCATATATATATATATATATATATTTGCTATCTTCAGTACTTTGCTATGCATCTGAATTATTTAGCTCGCTCAAGAGTGTAATCTGCGTACTCTGAATCGCATGCGTGCCTCCTCGTGTGCTTCAGATTTTCTGGCAAGACAGGGGAAAATGCAATAGAAAATCTCTTAAGTTTCTACTTGTGTATTTAATTTACTTTGAGTTAATAAGTAACAGTCATCAGTACGCCGCTCATATCAAATAAATATATCGATATTACGATATATTGGCAAAAAAATATTGCAATTACTTGTCCGATACTATCGATATATTGATACATTTTTACGTACGCAGCTCGCGTTGACGTTAATCGAGTCAAACGTGATTTTTAGTCGTTGGAATCGGACGTGTATTTTCACGCTGCGCTGAGTCTATTTATAAAGCGTCGGCGTCGCCAATAAAATAAGAAATTGTGCAAAAACGCACTCAAAATAAAATACTATATTTGTCGGCTACACAATTTGAATGTGTAAAAAGTAAGAGATTCGCTGTGGCGCTCCGACGCGACGCTTGCTCTCTGTGTGTGTGTGTATACGTTTATATGCTCATGCGTGTGTGTTTGTTTGACTGTAGTGTGAGTGAGACTCTTTTCCTTTGAGCACGCAACAACAACAACAACCACAACGGGGAGGAAAACTTGTTTGGATTTTCACGCGTTTTTTTCCTTTTACCAAAAAGTAATTGTGGTCGCCTGCCAGACGATGAGTCGCATTTTATTGATTAACATTGGCCGCCGCTGTTTGTTTATGGCGTACCTCGCGTCGGCATCTGTTTATGCTCACACGCAGCGACTCGTCGCGTCGCGAATTACAGGGTGCTTCGCAGATAATTGCAAGGCGGCCGCCGGCATTGGCAGTGCGTGCTGCTGCTGCTGCTGCTTGCATTATTTTTAGCGCTCGCTGCGCTCTCATTGCAGTCTAATTAAAACTCTGGCAGCTGCGCTCATTTCCACACACATTGCATAATTTCTAATGTTAATGTTTTGGGCCAACAGCACGATTTGTCGAGCACTCGAGCGTTAAAGAAACTCGTCTCACGGCTGTCTGTGTGTATGTGTGTGTGGCAATACATAGATAAGTGTATAGCGAGCTTCGTCATTAGCAATTGAAACCCGCTCCCTTGCTCCCCCCCTCCCCCCTCCCACAGCTACTGTAAACAACCCACGCACGCATACATAAACAAACGCACACTGAGAGAAACTGCTCGGCATTGATACCAGTACTTCCCCCTTACCCCACCTCCACATACCTAATTGTTTACGTGTATATATTTATTTCTCCCGCAGTAAACCCTTCTAGCAATGAGCGAGGAAACCTATCAGATAGAGACGCGCCGGCGTTCGCGCTCCAAGACGCCCTTTCTGCGCTCCAGCTGCGATCACGAGAACTGCGAGCACGCCGGCGAGGAGGGGCATGTGCATCACAAGAAGAAGAAGTCCTCCGTGGCGCCCAATGTGCAGTGAGTATAGCTACTTGAGCACCTCCCCAAAAATAGCATAACAATTAGAGTGGCAGCTATGCTGCTTATCACTAATGCATGCCTGCCTTATCAGTAGAACTCCAAAAAAAAAAACTAGGAATTTCTCGTTGAGCACAGCAAAAACAATAAACGTTACTTGGGAATTAATTAAACAGAGCGTCATAAATATAACACACACACACACACACACGCACACTCTCGACTACAAACTCAACCCCACCAGGCAGCACATGGTTGCGCCTGTACAAACAACACGCTCTGTTTGTATGTGGTGTGTGTGTGTGTGTGTGTGTGTATCTTTTTGTCTTACCATGACGTCATCTGCTTGTTATTTCACACTCGCAACGAAATTTTAATTTCGTTTCAAAACTGAGCAAATGAGCAACCGAAAATCAGTGATGAGCACGCAGTCGCTGTGACTGTGATAAGTCACTGCATTCTATTGCCTATAGAAAACTATGAAAATAATCATAATGACGCTAGTAGTTCTATTTTGCTGTAAAATGCATATTTCTTTGCTTACTAAAAGCAGTCACTGTGACTGTGATAAGTCACTATACACTATTGTCTATGGAGGGCTATGAACAGAATCATAATGTTATCAAAGACTGCTACTATTTTATTCACATCTATTTTCAAATGAAAACTCAGTAATGCGAGAGCAATCACTGTGACTGTGATAAGTCATGCATATTGCCTATATTTATAAAACATTCATAACATTATCAAAGACTGCTAATAGTACTCTTTCGCAGTAAATGCATACATATTTTTAAATTAAAACTCAGTAATGTGCGAACTATCACTGTGACTGTGATAAGTCACTGCATACCATTGCCAATATTTATTAGAATTTCATAATGTTATCAAAGACTGCAGTTAATTCTCTTTCCCAGCGAAATTTATATTTATTTTCAAAATAAAACTAATGTGTGAGCAGTCACTGTGACTGTGATAAGTATACTACTCTGCGTAAGCAGTTAAGAATATTTTATAGGTTTAACTTCTGATACGAATATCAATGACAGTCACCTTTGCGCTCTCGTAGTGAAATTTAGTAAACTAAACTCTAAAAAGAAGCGCACAGTCACCGTGACTGTGATAAGTTTTCGTATTGCAGTGGATTATTATTACTTATATATAGCAGATTCAGGAGACGGATAACAATTCTATAGAATCATCTGATTTGTGTATCAAATACGAAATTTGGTAACAGAAAACCTTGAGATGGGCGCACAGTCACTGTGATTGATTAATATTATAGTATTGTATTATATATTAATAGCATAATATAGGTGATAGCATATTAAATTAATAGCATAATTCTAGAATGCATAAAATATTAAGAAGTACATTTATATAGAATTATTATGCGTATAGCAAAGACAGAAATAAGTTCAGTTGAAATATAATTTCAAAACTTTAGCAACGAGCGAAAAGTCACGGTGACTGTGGAAGTTGAAGAGAAAATGAGTTCCATAGGGCAGACAACACTTCCAGGGAATCACTATGTTTAGCGAAATAAAGCTAATTTCGCAGTTATGCGCAATGAATCATGAGAGCATATGGCGCACTCCGCGCAGCTCTGATGCAAATCTGGAACGCCTTCTCGACCGTTGCCGGAGCGGAGCGGAGCACTGAGTACGCCGAGTACAGTGCGGTGCACAGTCGCGTGTTGCTCGCAAACGATATGCGATTTTGGCGCGTAAAATGAATCAAGCGTTGACTTTGGGGCTGGCGCTTTGATGGATCGCGTTGTGGTTACTGCCCGCTCGTCTGGTTGATGACGACATCGTATGTGGGAAAGGTGGGGACAACTTGGCCGTGAGAGATACGTTTCACGTTTTCGGTTTGGAGCACACAAATAAGCGATCGACTAGCGTTTGTTGCCGTTGTCGAATGAAGGTCAGCGCGGCGCGCTTCTATTTGTATATCATTTATGAGCATTTTTCCAGTTTGTTTTGATTCAAACCCGAACTATTTCGTGCTAGCTTGTATTTAATTTTCTTTTTATTTCCGCAAACATTACTAAGACTGTTTACATATTTGCAGAACCATTGTGGAGGAATATGTGGAGACGCGAACCAGCACCACCACCAGCAGCAGCACTAGCAGCAACAACCACAAGGCAACACGCTCCAAGGCGTTCGCCCAGCTGACCTCCGACTATTCAAGCGATGATGCGACGCCAGAGGGCAGACGCAAGCAGCTGTCCGGCAACGACAAGGGCAGTGCAACCACGTCCAAGTCCACGGTGACCACGATGTTCAGCAATACCAGCAAAAGGCTGGGCAATGCCCTCAACAGCCTGACGGCGGCCACTTCGACGCCGCGCAGCCAACTGGAGACTACACAGAATGTGCTCAACTCAACGCAGGAGCAGCAGCAGCTCAGTGGTGCCAACTGGAGTCGGGATCATCTGGCCTACATCGAGTACAGAGATGCCGGCGAGTACTGGAAGTGAGTGCAGTCTTGTTGTTCTCTTTGTTCTTACCAAACTAATCTCCTGTTACTCGACAGCAAAACACCCAAAACCGATTATACGTACTCGGAGCTGTCGCCGCATCGACGCCAACTGGCGCCGGGCATTGTGGCCATGCCCAACATGTCGCGTCGCAGTCTGGGCAACCATGATGAGCGCGTCGAGTTTATGGTCAATCAGAATCCGGCCCAGGAGGAGTTCATACGTCGTCGCTATCAGTCGCACTATCAATCGAACTTAAACTACGATTCTGCCGACGAGGTGGACATAACGCATTTCGGCCAGAAGCAGGAGCAGAGCTCGTGGTGGCTAGTCCGCTTCTTCAGTCTGCTCGTGAGCAGCGTGACGAGCGTGTGGAGGAGCGTTACGAGCGTATCGAATAAGGAGACCGATGCCTACCACAACTACTACGCCCGCAAGCAGCTGCAGCAGCGCGGCCTCGTGGCTGGCAGCCTGCTGAGCGTGTTCCGTTACATCTACCTGGGCATCGCATCTGTGCTCAGCCTGGACACTTGGCTACTGAAATCCAACAATGCGCAGAACAAGGGCAAGAAGCGTTTCCTGCTCTTCCTGCTCCTGCTGCTGCCATTGCTCCTGCTAGCAGGTGAGTGAGATTATCGTGTAATATAAAGTCAAATATATATGAGTATGACTATGACATTGACAGCCTGGCGGGCAGCCTCGCAGTGTGCCTATAGCCAATGTCACATGCATATAGTTCACCTTTTGCCGTGTGTATTTATAAATCGGCGTCTGTCGCTGACAGCGCGTGACGTCAGCAGGCAGTGGTGTTGATATTGAAAATGTTTGCATAATTTGTATGAAAATGCCATAGTCATGTTCTATGTATATGCTCAGATATATTTGACTTTTTGCTCGAATGACACTTGCCGTGAGAAGCTCTTGAGAGCATCTCCTTGGCAGGTGTCATTCCCCTATGCCAGGCATAAGTACTACTACGAGTTTCTTATCGACGCCTAGACCGACTTAACCTATTTGCAACTTCCTAACTTTGCAGGTCTGTACTATTATCTGCATCCCAATGAAAGCTTCCCGCCCAAGTCCCTCACTCTGAACACATTCACACTCCCCGAATTGCCCGACATCGATGTTGGCGCGTATCTGAACGCGGCTCAGCTGCGCTCGCAGGCCGTCGAGCAGGCGGTGCGCGTGCGTGACTGGGCCGATGACTATCTGCTCTATTTGCGAACCATCGGCCAGAATGTGGCCAACAAGGGCCGCGAGTTGTTTCGGGCCAGCGATGAGGTCTATTACGAGCGTGTCTAAGGAGTATTTCCTGCAGCTCTGCTATCGCTTCGGCTATGAGCTGCTGCAGCAGTTGCTCATCTGAAAGAAAGTCCGCCATGGAAATTCGCCGCGAAAACGTTTCGTTTTTGTTGTCATTCGTTTACTTTTCCACTTCGAACAATTCAAGTACAAATCAAAAGCATTTTTTTTGCCAGTTCAAGTTACATACGTATATATGTATGTATCTATGTCTGAGCAGTCTCTATATTATTTTTGTTTTAAATTAAAAAAAAAAAAAGCCCACCTATATGCATACATCACACCCACTCCTACACATGATTGGGAGATGCAAATCTCCCGCCACCTCATCAGCCCTACCCAAACCCGTGCCCCTTTCCCCTACTCTCAACCCCGCACCCGCCTAAATGACGCAATATGGAGAAGGATAGAGAGCGCACCGCTGTTCGAATGTGCAGAATTTAATAAGTTTACTTTAAATCTAAAATATTCATCATTCTTTTTGTCGAACAACCTATTTTTGTTTCGCAACTCGAGGGACAGTCTAAGCCAACTATGCTGCAATAATACCAACAATTGCACATGGTCGGCTTAAGCTGCTCCCATCGAGCCGACAAAGTTCTTGCTTCATTATTTCTGTTGTCAAACAACGTTCAGTTTTTTTTTGTAATCTTCCATTCGTTTGCCTTTTGTCATTCTGTCAAATGCGAAAAAGTAATAATTGTAATAAAGTCTGCATACACGAGCAAAGCAAGAAAATAGTTTGTTTTATTTGCGAAGACAATGCCAATGGCAAGTGGTAAGTAAAACACGCAGAGAGTCACACATTAGTTGGCCAGAACAAAGAACAGAACAGAACTTGATCTCTATCCTTCTGCATTTGTGCTCGTTTTGCCTGTGACCCCGAAAAGCAACCCGCGACTCCCTTGAGTAATCTCTTCCCTTGTCAGACCCAGAGCTCTAGCCTAGCAAGCAAGTTGCAAATGTAGAAGGATAGTGCGATTCTGATTCTGTCAGCCAACTAATGTCTGTTCCTTTGCTTTGCAGCCTGGTGGCAACTGTCGCCGGAGGAGCAGCGTGTGGAGTATGTACAGCGGGCGGAGGCGTTGCTGCCGCTGCCGCTGACCATGTTTGCTGCACTGCTGTCGCAGGCGGGAGACACCTTCAAGGCGCTGTGGCCAGTGTCCGCCGTACAGGAGGAGTCTGTGGATGAGGTTGCCATCAAGCTGCAGTTGGAGCAGGTGCAGCAGGATATGCGCAAGTCGCTGACGCCAGAGGAATATGAGAATATCTTGAACCATGTCAACAGTTACGTGCAGCAGTTGGTCGAGCTGAAGCTGCAGCAGCAGCTGAAGGGGCAGCGGAACGCGCAGGAGCAGCAGCCGCAATTGTCGCCGCAGCAGGTCCAGATCATTGTCCAGCTGATGCGCGAGAATCTGCAGCAGTTCGCCGAGCAAAAGGCCGAGCTCAGTGAGCAGCAGCTGGCGGATCTGGCGCTGCGTCTGAAGCTGCAGCTGCAGCAGTCGGGCGAGTGGCTGGCGCAGTCGCAGGTCAGACTCAGTGCAGCGCAGCTAGAGGAGATTACGCGTTTGATTAAGGCAGAGCTGCAGCTGCAGGAGACACACTACACGCTGCTGCTGGAGCGCATTGATCTGACGGCGCTGCTGACGCGTCTGCTGGGCTCGCCGGAACTAGCGGAATTTGTGGACGCACGCATTGGTCTGGCGCTGCAGGAGCAACAGCCGTCGGTGACGGAAGGCTCAGCGCAGCCTCCGACGGAGCAGCAGATTGACCAGTTGAACAGGGAAATCGCATTTATCAAGCTGGCGCTGTCGGACAAGCACGCGGAGAACGCCAATCTGCAGCAGTCCATTAGCAGTCTGAAGCTGACGCAGGACGATCTGCTGGCACGCATGCAGCAGCACGAGTTGGCACAGGATAAGCGCTTCAGCGACTTGCTGGCCGAGATCGAGAGCAAGCTGGCGGCGCTCAATGACTCGCAGTTTGCGCTGCTCAACAAGCAGGTGAAGCTGACGCTGGTGGAGATACTGGGCTTCAAGCAGGCCGGCGGCGGCAAGCTGAACGACGCGGATCTGCAGAGCTGGGTGCGCAGCATGTTCGTGGCCAAGGACTATCTGGAGCAGCAGCTGCTGGAGCTGAACCAGCGCACCAACAACAATATACGCGAGGAGATCGAACGCTCAAGCATTGTGCTCATGGGCGACATAAGCGAGCGGCTGAAGCAGGAGATACTGCTGGCTGTGGAGGCCAGACACAATGAGAGCAGCCAGGTGGAGAAGCTGCAGGTACGCGAGGAGGAGGTGCGCAACATTGTCAAGTCCGTGCTGGCCGTCTACGATGCGGATAAGACAGGCCTCGTTGACTTCGCGCTGGAGTCGGCGGGCGGGCAAATACTCTCGACACGCTGCACGGAAAGCTACCAGACCAAGTCGGCGCAGATCTCCGTCTTCGGCATTCCGCTGTGGTATCCCAGCAATACGCCACGCGTTGCCATCTCCCCGAACGTGCAGCCCGGCGAGTGCTGGGCCTTTCAGGGCTTTCCCGGATTCCTTGGTAGGTAGACTGAGTCGCTGCATTGGCAATTACTTGCAACTCTTGTCGTACGCAGTGCTGAAGCTCAACTCCATGGTCTACGTCACGGGCTTTACGCTGGAGCACATCTCCAAGAGCTTGTCGCCCACGGGACGCATTGATTCCGCTCCGCGCAACTTTACGGTTTGGGTAAGACGGAGATTGCTCTATTATGTGTATATATTGTAAATCTTTTGCCTTCGCACAGGGTCTGGAGCACGAGAAGGATCAGGATCCCGTGCTGTTCGGTGAGTATGAGTATCGGGAGAGCGGAGGCGCGCTGCAGTACTTCGCCGTGCAGAATGCGGACATCAAGCGTCCCTTCGAGATTGTCGAGCTGCGCATCGAGACGAATCACGGCCAGCCGGACTACACGTGCCTCTATCGCTTCCGAGTGCACGGCAAGCCGCCAGCAACCACATAGAGATCCTCAGGGTGTTAGCCTGTTTAGTCGTAAGCGCAAGTTCAGTCAGGTGTACATAATGTCCGTGCCTTAAAAAGGAAACTACAATCTACAATCTACACTTATTAGAGGAGCAGGCGAAGGTTCCCGTCTGAGTACAAGAACAACAACAACTACTTACAGCAAACTATGCTAATAGAACAGAATGGCTATAGCTCGTAAGTGTTTACCGTATGATGATAAGCTATAGTTGGGCAGCGTGTTAATAGTGTGCTAAGATCGATTTGTATATACTTCAATAGCTTGTAACACTAAAACCTAGGCTAAGAGTCGTCTACCATATTTATTATGTTTAATGCTGATCGAAATTAATTTAAAGCCGTTTGCCATTTGTGAAACGTTTTCAACTTAATAGTCATAGGCTTGTAACCAAACCAACCTTCCCCTCCCCCTCGAACTCCCACTAACCTAAGCCATATGCTTGCTATATACGTACACCTAGTTTAGCCTAAGTTAAGTTCCAGTTCAAATCTGAGTTATTTATAATGCCATAGGAAATGTAATCGAAACACACATAGAAACAATGAAACTGAAATCGGTGAACACAACTGTCCACACCACTCCTATACTATAACTATAACTGTAACTGTAACTATATCTCAGCTGATTCGAAAGGAATTGACACATATCTGAACCCAAAAATAGTTGTTAAACCAATTAACTAAACGCGTCTCGTTGTTACCGCCAAGTTCACACGGAGTGTAGGCCACATCTACATATAGTCTATGATCTTTACTTACTTTAAGTTGCCCATTACCACGTCCAGTTTGCAGTTCTTCTTTTGTAATTTTCAATAAAATGCGTTGCACAAAGTAATTTAAGGCGTTGCATGATTAAAACTCAATTTTCCGCGCTTCAATTGCAGTTTTCCCGTTGATTCAATTAAAGCACACACAAATCCATTAATTAAAGTCGTGCGTTGCGTGCGCTCATTAACTGCGCGCTTTCAATTAAAACGTGTTGTAATCATGTTCTGGCAGCTCTGCAGCTCGGGAATTCGAGTGGGAAATCCATTCAAATTTTAGATGTAACCGGGGCGACCATAAATACACCTGCAGAGCAGCTCGAACAATCGCAGCAGTTCATATTCGGCAACCGAGTCGGAGTCGGAGTCTGAGTCAGAGTCAGGCTCAGGCTCAGGCACGCACTTAATTAAAAGCCGCTGCCGCTGAGTGACTGAGTGACTGCCAGGCTGACTGACTGAGAAGAGAGACTGAGACTGCTGCTTGCTACATTTTGGGGCAGGGAATCGCTTGCAAAATGGATGAAATTGCAGTGCTTAAACTTGTTATGCGAGTGCTGCGACGGGAAGGTACTTCCAGGCATAGGAACGTGCCGAAGCTGTATCTATATTAAAGTCATTGCTCACGTGCTTGCCTAGCTCTATGTGTGTGTGTGTGGGTGGTGATGCCTGGGTGTAATTACTTGTGAGTGTGTGGGAGTGTGAGGGTCACTAGCAGCGCCCACATTCTTTCTACGTGTTTATTGCAGCCCGACCCCGACTCGTATTGTTGTTCTGAAGTGAGTGCTACCTTCCACTGGCTACAGCCAATATATCTGCCAGGACAGCACTGAAAACTTTGCATTTTTTGCCAGCAATTGTAGATGAAATTTATTCGAGCCTCATTAGAGCGCTGCCACGACGCGAGGCTCATTAGTTTTTTTTCGGCAATTCAGCTTGCACCTGGCGGGGGGCGTAGCGCAGCAGCAGGGGCTTAATTTGTTTACGCAATCCCGCGTTGTTTGACTTGAGCTCAGCTGAAAAAACTGAAAGGAGCAGTAAAAATCTGAACGCAACTTTAACTACTTGGCAAGTTGGCGCGGTGTGTGTGTGTGTGTGTGTTTGGGTGTTTGTGCGTGTGTAACAATTAAAGAGCAGCTAAAAAATAGTGACTAATGAGAAAAGTTTCGAGGCAACAACAGAAATAAATAAATGAAATAAAACTGCCTTTTTAAGCTGACGCCGAACTTTGCTCGTTTTGCGCGCTGAAATCGCATTTTGCGAAAATGAAGTTCTCGGTTTCGCTTTCGCTGGCAGCCTGTTCAAAATAATGTTGCCTACTTTTCGGGGTGTTCAGTAGTCGATTTCGAGGCCGAGAACGTTGAGTGCTGTTTGTGCTTCGCCTACGTCTGGAGGCCGCACACAGTTGGCCGAAAACTGAAAGTGTGCCGAAACATTGAAATCATTGCATAGTTAACTGCTCTGCCATGTGTTGAAGGCCTTTCCTATTTGTAGTTGTAGCCGACACCCACACTCGATTCGCAACACACCATCCGCTCCGGCCACTGCTTCCGCTCCGGCCACTCTCAAGCGGCACTTATCAGCGCAAGAAAATCAGAAACTTTGACACAACTTCAGCCGGAGCAGATAAGCATTGAAAGCGCTCATAATATCAAATACTTTGCACAAGTATTTGCAATAAGAATATGGGGCATAAATTCCTGGCGACCTTTATGGGCATTCGGGGAGCTTGAGCCGCGCCAGAGAGAGGGGGAAAGAGAGTGAGAGAAAGTCGGAGCTGGGGCTGGCGCATGGGACAACAGCGGCACGCGTCGCCAGAGCCGTTGTAGTCTTAGCGTGCTTTAATTATACCCAGTAAATGAGAGGGACAAGGGAAGGGGTATATGAAAGCGATGGCTTAGCTTTAGCTTAGTGTGAGCGTAGAGGCACTCTAGATGTAGAAAAAGGTTTAGCTTAGCTGCAAATTAGTTTCAGAATTAAATACTGACTTTAAAATTGATATAGAAAATAGTCCAATTTTTTTATGTTATTGAATAATTTTTAGTTTACAAATTTGTTCTACTAGATGATTTTTTTCGTTCACTTCTTCAGCAGAAAAATTTAAAATGGATTGAATAATTAGTATAAAAGTAATTTAAAACTAAGATAAGAGAAACATTCTTATGTTTATTTATTTATGAAGATTTTGCTATTCAGGGTTTTTTAAATTTCACTCTTTCACTGCGAGAAAAGCTTAATCAAAATTTTAATAATTATAAAAATGCAACCATTAATTGAAGACAACATTAAGTTTTATCAGAGGACTGCATAAGTGATGTGGCTATAACTGCATGCAATTGCTAGCCAATTCTTCTAAATACTCATGTACCCTAATCTCAGTATAGCATGCCAATCAGCCAATCCGCTCGACTTGCTGCACTCTCAAAAGCTTTCGATTGCATTGCCGCAGGCGCCTGCTAGTCAAGCATACCCCACTGCAGGCGCTCTGGGCCAGTTGTTGGCGGCTTTAATGCTGCTGCAAATATTATTAGGATTTCCGTTTGACAGGCAAATGAACGCTGGCAGACCGTGCCACACAATGTGGCAGGCAGCGGGAGAGACAGACAGAGAGAGAGAGAGAGAGAGAGACATGCAACAATCAGCATTAGATATGCGCATATATTCAGCGGGTTGCAAACTTTTCCTTGAATTTCAATTCACACAACTGTCGCTGTCTGTCAGTGTGTGTCAGTTGTGTATGTGTGTGTGGGTGTGTGGGTGTGT
Organism: Zaprionus bogoriensis; assembly: GCA_035046045.1. NCBI lineage: Eukaryota > Metazoa > Arthropoda > Insecta > Diptera > Drosophilidae > Zaprionus > Zaprionus bogoriensis. The sequence continues at coordinate 1,891,066 of JAWNOI010000066.1, read as the reverse complement.
GTGTGAGTCGGTTTACAGCTTGTGTGTGCAGTTTGCGGTTGTGTGTCTGTCAAAGTTGGCAGCGCTTAGTTAGAGCCATTTGTTTGAGTTGCGGCCATAATTAAATTTGCCCCGGCAAACTTTAAAATAATTTAACGCTCCGTTAAGCAGCATCGGGCCGAGCGCTGCAAATTGATTTTATGCCATTTGCGCGCACATACGCACTCCGATCGGGCCACTCCGAGATGTGCAGGCTCCTCACGCCGCCCCCCCAAACTAATGCAATAAACTTGTCACACGTTTGTCACAAGCCATTTGCCCATTATTGCTGACACTGTGCATGCGTGTGTGTGTGTGTGTGTGTGTGTGCGTAGTCAAATGCAATAAACGTTGCCCACAGCTGGCGGCGAGCAGGAAATTTTCATTGGAAATTAAATTACGCATGAAACTTGTTTACAAATCCAAACTTAATCCTTGCTCTCGTCCGGCCTCAGTCTTCCAGTCAGTCAGTTAGTCAGTCACTCAGTCGGTGAGTGGGCGTGGCCTGTCTGTTGTGCTCGCATTAACCTTAATTAAGTGACAAACAACATCCGTTGGCCCGTCGTCCCGCCCCCGCTGCCTCCCTGCTCCCGCCTGCTGCTGCTCCGACTGCGACCGTCTTCGACTCCTTCATTTACAGGCAATTGAATTTTAATAGGATTTTGCTTTGGCCCAAAATGCCGCCTTTGGGCCAAGCCAGCGAGAGAGAGAGAGAGAGAGAGAGATAGAGAGTGCTCTTCGGCAGCTGCTGTGAAGCTCTAACAGTCTACCACCCTCCCCTCTCCCTCCTCCCCCCTGGCAGTCGATTGTCAAGTGTCCATTTGCATATTTGTCGTTTCAGTTGCGCAACTTTTGCGCCCTTTGGCTTTCATTTGGCCCGCTCGCTCGTAATTCAATTTATTTGCAATGCTCGCAAATTTCGGCGAAAGCGAAAAGATTTCTCATTCTCAGGCATTTCGCCTTTTGTCTCTGCTTTGGGGCCGGCATATTGAAGTTCGCTTGTGGTTAAAGCGGCCCGCAAGCCAGTTTAAGGGGTCTTAACGCATCATTTAAGCTGCTGACATCTGACCCCAGAGAGATCAGAGGTGCAGGAGCAGGCAGCATGGGGACTGGCGCGTGGCACAACATGGCAGCAAACTCAGGCTCGAACTTGTCTATGCCTGGCCCTTAATTAAAGATTAAATGTGCTAAATTGTGCGGCCAAAGTTGGCTTTAATGTTCTTCGAGATTGTAGCTGTGTGTGTGTGTGTGTGTGTGTGTGTAGCAGCAGCTGCTGCTGCTGCCTCTGCCTGGCCAGCGGATTGCGCTGCGTGCATCCATCAATCAATCAATTACGCTTAGAAGTGCGTCAGAACGGAGCGAGACTCAGAGAATGGCAATAAAACGTGCCTCGAGTTCAGTTTTGTCAGCGAAATTTACGATCAACTTGGCTAACAACAGCGCGAATTGAAATGTAATGGAAGTTCGCCGGCAGAACTAAAAGGGGCAGGCATAGCCTCTCGCTCGCTCTCTCTCTCTCCCTCGCTCTTTAGTGAGTCTGGCAAACTCTCATTTAAAAACAAAACATTTGCAAATAAATTGGCTAAAATTGGTCTATTCGCTAGCAGGCAGTAGTAGGCGTGGCCGTCCATAGAAAGTATTTAAATTATTAATCTGTCTGTCCGCATAGCTCTTTGTCCGTTTGGCTGTCAATCTGGCTAACTGTCTGCCCGTTTGTCCCTCTGTCTGTGTGTCTGTCTGTCTGTCTGTATGCCCGTCTGACTGTCTATTTGTTGGTTCGTCTGTCCGTGCATGTAGTTTTTTTTTTTAATTTTTATTACCATTTTGTAGCGATTTTCCGACTTTTATGGCAGATTTTCCGCCATTGATTTCATGTTGTTTTTAATCAACATTTATGCACATTTTCGCTGGCTTTTTATTCGCATTTTCTGCTGCCCATATTTAATGGACTTAGCACAACGTGCATAGTGTTTATTATTTACAGTTTTCATTTATTTCACTGACATGCTGCTGCTGCTGCTGCTGCTGCTGGCTTTTGTCTAGGCTTCCTCCCCGCCGCAAGTTGTGTTGTGTTAAGCTGCAAAGCAATTATTTAACTGGATGGTCGACTGAAAAGTGTTTTGTGCTGTCTGTCAGGACTGCATGCGCGTGTGTGTGTGTGTGTGTGTAACAAAAGGAATAGATATAAGCGATTTAAATAAAGCAGAGCAGGCGGAGCGTTGTGCGTAAGCCGGGCTTTCCACACACACACACACAGACAGACGCACTCGATTATATGGCATTTAAATTAAAATACAATTTATTTAGAATTTCATTGTTAAATTAGTTGAGTTGACAAGTGGAACATATGTGGATGCTGTGTACGAGGATTAAGCACATGCAACTTTAACATGCCAGCCTAGAAGTGTGCAACGAAATGCAACGAACGTGCATATTGTGCGCAGCACAAAAGTATGCAATGGCTTAATGCATTACTTCCTGCGCTGGCATTAATTGATATGCACGAAAGTATGCTGCAAAATTAAATAACTGTTGCCATTTCCCCACAGCGACGATGATGCCGTTTTGAAATGCATATTTAAATGAGGCGCCCGAGAGTATGCAATTGAAAATGTTTAATTGCAATTACTTGGCAAGTAAAAGTGTTGCAGGAGTAGTTTCAAGTGCGAGACGTGCTGATTTAATTCAAATTGCGCGAACTGCAAAAAATAAAAAAACAACATATTTTGTATTTTTCTTGCCAAAAGTACAGGGTATCTGTCAAGTGTATGGTAAATAAGATTTTTACGGCGCTTAATCAGTTCTGCCGCAGTTATTGCAGTCTCATGGCTAAGAGCGAGTTGTCACAGTTGCGATGGCCACCGCATCATTATGAGACAGCTGCCATGCTTAAAAACAAACAGGAATACACACAAACAGAGCGGAGATGATTACAATTTCATACACACACACACGCACACACATACAGCGACGCCCACATGAGTGAGTGAAATTTATATGTGTGCGCTGTGCGTATGTGTGTGTCTGTGTACATTGCATACATATATCATGACTGGCAAAGTACTTTTCACGGAACTGTGGCGACTGCTGCTGCTGCTGCTGCTGTTGACACAATTCCGCATTGTGATTTCGCTCTGATTTCTGCTGTTGCATTTTATTTACGCTCTTGCAATTTATCGATGCTGTCGACGGAGTTTTCTTTTATTTAAGCTATTTGCACACGGCCAATGTCACAATCGCCGAGGCAGAGGCAGAGGCAACGGCAACGGCAACGGCAACTGCAGCGCCAGCAGTTCCACTGTCGTGCGCAGTTGCCCATTGTTGTTACATTGTCAAAAGTTGAAACAAGCTACCAATCAGCCCAGGCAGAGACATGCACAGAGAAGGAGAAGCACTGGCACTCAGCGTGCTATTTGCAGTGCGTTTAATTGAATCAGCGAGTTGTTTATTAGCCGACGCGAAGTTCCCCAGTGGCCTGTGCCCTTGCAGGGGCATTCGTTATGCCAGGCATGCATGGACGCGATGCACAATTATCAACTTGTTTTGCTCACAATTAAGGCAATTAGTCCAGCTGCAGTGCGCTAAGCCCGCAACAAACAGTTCGCTGACAATGCCGTACCAAGTGGCGTATGCGCAATGCATGGCAATGGCATTGCGAATGATATGCCCGAGCGCTGGGCATTAATTAATAAATTATGAATTGCGTAAAGTGTCGTAACGTAATTACAAATTAATCGATTGCCAGCCTGACTGGCATAATTCAATTCCATGAAAATGGCAACTGTTGAGCTTATCTGCCTTTTGTCTGGCAGCGCTGCGAGCGGCTCTCTATGGCGGCCTCCCTTTCATTTCGCAATTCATGTACTCGGCCATAACTTTTATGGCAATTCAATTGCATTTGTATCTGCGACATTTACACAGATTTATGTGCAGTAAAACGAGGACTAGACGCAACTCGCCCGAGTATGGGCTGCCTTTTTTATGGCCGCCAATAAAAGGCCAAAACGACTCGCACATTTGTTTACCCAAGGTGGGAGCACCCTCAGCACAGCTCCGCTCCTCCTCACACACACACACACACGAATACACTCACAATATATTACGAGTGCCTTTGTGTTGCCAATAATTGGTAGAGGGAGAGGCAGAGAGCAGGGCGAGGCAAGGCAGTCCGTCATTGCGCATTTGGTTAATTTAAATGCGAACCCGTTAATGCAAAGTAAACACAGTTGAATCAAATCTAAGCCCCATTGTTTGCCCAAGGTAATTGCGTGCAGGCCTGTCGGACTGTTTGCTAAATGCCTGCTTATTTGCTTATGGACCCTTCATTAAGGAGCACGTGTAAAAAAGGTTCGCTCTTGGTCATTTCGCAAAACTTGTGCGCTCTCTCTCTATCTCTGTGTGTGTGTGCTTAGGTTTTATTATCCTGGCGACATTCTAATTATGCCAGTTGCATATTTCATAAGCCCAACTCTAAGAGCCTTGGCTCAAACGACAGCTAAGCCAAATTGGATGCTCCCCCCGCTCCCCCTCCGCTACTTCAGCTATGACGTAGTAGATGCCACAGCAGTGTCGTTTCGCTCGGCATGCGCTGCAGCCGCAGGTGCGCTTAGCCTGCACTTTAATAAACTTCTCGAAGTACGCAAAGTAACGCATTGTCTGCGTGGCCGGCCGCTGCTGCCTCTCTGCCAGCTGCTGTTGCTGCCGGGTACAACGAAAAGTTGCGCAAGTTTCACAATTTCGCACAATCGCATTCGATAAAATTGCCAGAAAATACTCGAAAAGCTGCTCGACTAAAAATGAAAATAATATGTTCGAGTTTCGCTTATTGCAACGAATCGATCGATTTTTGTACCCTCCACCTCGGGGGTAGCTTCGTTCTGTGCCCATCGCAACAGTTGACATGCTGTGTCTCAATCTGCAGCTTGGGATAGCTTCATTTTGTAGAAGTCCTAACTGAAAATATCACTTCAAAGTTGTAGTAAAATTCAATGTTTTCAATTTTCGAGCCTTTTCAATGCTTTTTAAAACATTCTTAGTCTAAGCGCTTTGGGTAGCTGCGATCTATGGAAAACTAAATAGAGAAAATGAAATAAAGTAGATTCTGAAGGTTTGCAAACAGCTTCATCATAGCAATCAAACCTAAGGATCCTATACCAACGGCTAAATCGCTTTCAGTCTTGTCCCAAGCCCAAGTTAAATTTAGCTAGAGTATTCAAGCTTCATTGCTAAACGATAATATATTTATTGGAGTAGTTTTGTTCTATGGCAAACTAAATATATGTACAGCCAAGTTATCATAGCAATCAAACTCGGAGTTAAATCAGCTAAATGGCTTTCAGTCATATCCAAACCCGTGCTAAATTAAGCTAGAGCACTCAAGCTCCATTGCAGCCAGCACTGAACGCTTGGGAAATTCGATAATATATTTCTTGGCACTCGATTTGCCATAGCCGGCAAATTTCAGTACTTAATAAACAACCCACTCACAGGATACTTTACGCTGTTAGCCTGGGGCTGATACGGCTGATATGACTCTGCTGCCGATGCCAATGTCTTAGCGCGCGCTAGTTGGCCACTTTGCTGCTCGCTTGCCTCACAATAGCCATGGCAACGGTAGGCGGGGAGGGCAGGCAGGCAGGCAGGCTGCCAGGCAGGCTGCAACTTGCAGGGCGCATTCTGCAAACTGGCAACTTTTTGCATTTTGTCTTTAGTTACCGCCGCTGTCGTTGTTCTCAAATTGCTTTTAGTAATCTTTCATACTTTTGCCAGCTCCGGCTGCTTTTCCAGCCGCGCTTCGCTTAATTGCAGCTCCGCTAGATAAGTTTTTCGCTCCTTTTTCGCATGCGCTGCAATTGCAATTATAGTTTTCTTTGTAATTAAAATGCGCAAATGATTTGATTTCAGGTTTTACGCTCTTAATGCCCACTTTTCCTTTGCCTTTAATCAGGCTCATTGTGGGTCACTCGCAGCAGCAGCAACGTAACAGCAACAGCAACAGCAACAACAACAAATTGCATGCGATAAAAGCGCGCTTTTGTGAGAGCTGAAAAGTTTTCGAGTCCATTTTTGCGATACAACTGAGTTCCATTATGGAGCCGAAATAGTTTTCAAAGCCCGAACAAGTAGCTGTGTGCGAGCGTGTCTCTGTGTCTATGTATGTGTGAATGGCAGTGTATGCGTGCCAAAGTTTGTTTGTCAACTCTGGGAACTGGAAACCCATTTTAGCACTCCATTTGTGCGGCTCTATCGGGCCGCAATGTTGGCTTTGAGCTGGTCAATTTGTTGCAGCAGACTAACAATATTTTCGCAAACAATTAAAACGCAATAAACGATAGACTAATTGGCTCGCAATTGGAATCTGTTCGATATTTGTGGCTTTTCTAGCTCGCTCTCACTCAATCTCTCAGTCTGTCAGTTAATTAAATGAGAAGCGTTTGCTTGTGGTAAGGTAAAACTGGCCGAAATGCAGGCTCAGAAATAAGGCTTCGCTGCAGACAAATCTCGGCATTAGCTCGCCTCAATGCCATTGACAAGTGTCTGCAGTTGCAACGCCAGCAGCAGCAGCAACAGCAGCAGCTTGCCACAATTTGCATAGGCCAAGTGTACTGTGGGCGTGGCATAGTCAAATACTCGTATGCGGGTCTACCGGCTCGTATTTTACCCATTTTAAATATTTACATACGGCATTTGCATTTACAGACCTCGGGCTTTGTGCTAGTGCCTGACCTCGCCCCCGGGCCACGCCCCCAGCCACTGCTACTCCTCTCTCTCTCTCTCTCTCTAGAGACAAAGCTGTCCTTCAGCATTTCTAATTGTTATTTAATTTGCATATGCTTAAGAACTGCTTAGCCCCAGCATACAAAGGAAACACATGTCCAGTGATATGAATCATTTTTATGGCCTACTTCACACACACACACACACACAAACACACACACACGTTAGCTAATTTATACATCTTTGGGCAGCTTAAATTTTAAAACAATTTATTTTAATATTTATGGCATAACTTTGTGGCATTTTCTTGGGTATTTTCCATTTTCGTAGAGCAAAGGATTCGCCTTCATGGAACTCGTAATAAATGCGCAAATTGCGCCTAATAAAATGAAACAAAAGCATTTGACAGTTTTATTAAATTTCACCCGGCCGCTGCGTAATTCATGGTAAGATATTTATTATTCATTTGCTCTCGGACAGGCCGAGGATTAGGGTTAGAGGGGAGGGGCTTGAAAACAATTACTTAAATGTGTGTGGGTTTACGGCATGTCGAAGAAAAGGCTTTGAGCTTATTTTCAACTTTTCTCTAAGAGTTAAAATTTAATAAATATATCAAAGATATTCAGTATTTAAGTGATTTATTTATAGAGGTATTTAAAATAACGATAATATCTAAAGCTAATCGCTTAAGTACCTTTATTTGGGCTTAAAATGTTGCATGAAATAAATAAATGTAATATAGTAAATAAATACTGATTTATACATTTTACATTTGATTATTAATAGTTTTTATATACATATTTTTTTACGATCAAAAGCCTTGAGCAATTGTTAGACTTGACCTTTGACATACTCCACGAGCTTCCAGTCTAAATTTCAAGGCAAGCACAGCACTTCTTGACAAATCGTGTGCAAATATTTTATTACAGCGATGTTATTATGGGCATCAAATATGCTCGACAAAAAATGTCAAGCTGTTATGCCGCATAATACCACAAATTTGTTGGCCTATGCCATTGTTGTTGTTGTCTGTGGCAATTGACATTTTTCAGATGTCAACCCACATTGATTTCCGTTTAGTTGGCGGTGGAGGTCGTAGGTTCGGGCGGAAACAAATCGATTTGCCTGGGTGCTACATTTCTGACATATCTACGCCATATATCATACTATATATCGCATATCGTGTATCTCATGTGGCAGGCGAGCGAGCACATGTGTGCCAACTGTTGCGCACGTGTGAGTGTGTGTGTGTGTGTAAGTGTAAGTGTTGGTGTGAGCCAGACCCATAAATGGATGTTTATGCATATTTGCTGTATTCGGCAAGGACTCAAGTGTGACAGCGACACTTGATGAATACGAGAATGAGTGTTACGAGCGTTTTATGTAAATGCAGCTACATCAAAATTTATAAAAGAAATTAGCAGCCGAAAGAAAACACTGCGCGTATGTGTATGTGTAAGACGACGGCATCGGAGTGGCGAGTAGGCAACTGTTGACAGTTATCCTGACACAGACATGCATTGTCGTGTCTAACAAGCGTCAGCTACAGCTCCAGCCTCAACTTCGCATCGCCTGTCAGTCAGTCAGCCTCTGTCAGGTTACGTATGTCGAGGCATTTACATATTTACACTTCTCGCAGCACTCTCTGGTGGGGGAGGAGCACGCGAAATGTTTGCTTGCTCCCTGCTCCCCGCTCCCCTTGCAGCATTGTTTTTTCGACTGGCATTGCAATGTTAAGGTTTAATGCGTGTCAGCTCGCCTAAAGGCTGCCCAAATGCAATTTGCACAAAGGGCGCAAAAGCGCGCTGAAATGCCTGAACAAAACTGAATCATCTTAATGCAATTTGCATGTCGCACACACACACGCACAGGCACGCACGCACGCACAAATGTGCAGGCTAACATCGTCGCTCAGTGTTAACAGCGCTGTTAATAGCGCGCTCTCGCTCGCACCTCGTGCGGTGCACGAAAACTCATTCATAAAAAGTCACACGAGAGCGCAGAGAGCGCACAACGAGAGAGCGGCGAGAGAGCAACAGAGAGAGAGAGTGAATGAGAGCGCGCAAAGATTGAGTTGTTGGCCAAGCTGGATGCTGTTGCTGCTGCTGCTGCTGCTTTTGGCCATATAAATACGCTGGGCACAGCATCAGGCGGCAACAGTGGGCGACGCAGCGTTGAGCCTGAGTGACGGGCTGAGCAGTTATTACGCATACGCCGTGTGTGACACTTAGTCAGTCAGCCGAACGCAGAGTGAGAGTCTGAGCCGGACAGACTAACAGGCTAACAGGCAGCCAGACACACAGACACACAGACGGCAACGACGTGAGTTCGCAGCGCGGTTTTTGTGTCAAAAGTGCTGAAAGCAGAAATGCATATCGCGCGCAGCTTCGACTTCGACGTGTGATTAATATCAAATTTAATTATGTAATTAACGAGAAATTTAATTAAATACAAACAAATGGGCACAAGTGTGTGAGGAGTACATGCGTGTGTGCGAGTGGAGTGGGAATTCCATGAGGGACTGAACACGTTGAGCGGAAATTGCTACAAATTGAATGTAAATTAAATATTGCGCATACGCCACCTCGACCAAGTCGGCATCTGCAATGACACTAAAAGTTATCAAAGTTGCTTTATGCCCGACGCTTTGTTTTAACGCCACTGCCAGGCAATCATGCGAGTGTGTACGTGTGTGTGTGTGTGCGTGTGTGTGTGCGAGTGTGTCTGGGCATCGCGCTAATTTCTCACACTTCAAACGTCTGGCAATGAATTTCCGTTTTGCCTCGAACCGGGATGCTTTCTGCTTTCACTCCGTGCACGCTCTGATTTCCTGCTCTTTGCTATTTTTTTCTGCTTGTTTTTGTTGTTGTTACCGTCGTCGTCGTTGCTGTTGTTGTTGTTGTTGTTGTTGTTGCTTTTTGCCACTCTTTGCTCTGGCTTTTCACTTCCGCATGCCTCTGGCGAATTGTTTAGCTCAAGTGTTTTGTGTCTGTTCGCCTCCGGCCGCTGTCATCTCACCTCACCATTCCCCCCCACCAGCGCGCTTTCCGTAGTTTTATCCGCCTTTTATGCCATAAATTAAGCACTCTGACAGTGCATTTACCTTCGCATTGTTTGTCGATAAACACTTTATGCGAATTTGAGCTCTGCATTAGCGCCCGAGCTCGCCGGGCGGCGATCCCTTCATCCCAACAGTCGCCGTTCCGCTTTAATAGCTTTTGATGCCCCACTAAAGAGCAAAGGCTTGTTTCGCCAAGCCGATTATGAATAGTTCTGCCAGCTACTCTGCTCCCTTAAATGCTTCCCCACTTGTTTTACAGTCCCAATTTGGAGCACATTTGCTCATTGAGGCGCGAATTTGGCATGGGCCTACAGACAGAATTACGATGTGGGGCCAAATAGTAATGTGGGTAGATTGACTGTAAATTGTAGAAAGCTCTGGAAACGATTACGATAACAGTTTCACACTTGGAGTACGTAAATTCCGTCTTATTATCGCTGCAATAATTTGTATTCCCTTGGTATGATGCGCCATCATAGCACACTTTATTTTATTCAAGCCGGGGCTAAAGCTCTGCGGCAGCTCTACGGCACACAGATTGCTTCTGATTAGTTAATGGCGTTTATTTCATTTCAAATTGTTCGCCACAATCGCAGCTGGCACGCTTTCGCCGCCGATTCCCATTCCCATTGCCGTGCTCATTCGCATTCTGATTCCGATTGCGATTGCGGGGCGTCTGTTCGGGAAACTTTTGCCTGGATTACATAAGGCACGTAGCGCGAAAGTGGGGGAAACACTTGTTGGCCAGTTGCTCGGCTAGTTGGGGCACGTAGCGAGGGCAAATCAGTGTTGTGAGATTAGCAACTTGCCGAATGAATTGAATCCAAGTCGTGGCTGGCTATGGTAATTGATGGCTCGTTACGCGAAATGGAAGCTGGCAAAAAGTGTTGCCTACTTATGCGGGCAGCTGCATGCCTAAGTTGCACTGGGCGCCTATGTGCTTGTGTGTTGCTCTAGCTGTGTGTGTTGGCCTTATAAAAATAACGCAAATTCTTGCAGCAAACAAGGGGCGACAACAACTTGTGCAACACTTGTGCGGAAATAAACTAAAAAGCAAAACCAACCAAAAATAACATACAAAAAAAAAATCAACAACGAAAACAGTAACCCGTGGCGTTGTCGTGTGTTCGTGTGCGTGTGTGTGTGTGCGAAGCTTGCGTGTTTATTTTGCCAAGAATGTGCGGGCTAAGTGCATGAAATCCACGGACAACAGAAATAAAAGCAACAACCAAAAGGAAAACGCAAAGCAAACGCAACGTAAACGTTGACGCGAAAGCAAACGTAAACGTAAGCGTGAACGTAAAGGGGCAACGGGATTCCAGGGGGATTATTAGCCGGAGCGGCCTCAGCATGACAAGCATCCAATCCCTGTGGCTCTGCCTGCTGCTGTGGCACAGCTGCAACATACTTGGATTACTACGTCTCGAGCAGCATCTCCTGGTCGAAGGTGAGTTCTCGCAAAGAGTTCCTTAAGCCACATGAACACACGCACACGCCCACACACACACACACAACCACACATACATACACAGCTACACACACACGCATAATGTACATAGTAAATCTGTGTCAGGAATAAATTGCAGACATTTTATGAGCACACGCTCGAATTGTGTTTTATATTTTTCATTTTGATTCGCATTCGCATTCGCATTCCTCATTCTCATTTGTGATTCTCCATTCGCTCTCCATGCGCTCCACTCCACGCTTAATGTCATAATGAGCGCAGCCTTTTGATTTAATGACAAACGTCGTGGGGCGCCATAAAACGCAAACGCAATGACTCCTGCTCCGGCTTCCGCTCCGGCTTCGGCTCCTGCTGCTGCTGCTGCTGCTCGTTTGTGTTTGTGTTTTATGCGCACTTTTGATTTATTTCCAAGTGCTTTTCATTTTTTATGATAATTTATCAGATTTGTCGGGCTAAGGGGCCCGCGATTGCAATATAACCATATCGGCACGAGGTGGCAACAGCCGCTTGATTGCAGCTTAGCCCCAATAATACCCCGCAAAATGGTCTTAGACCAGTTGGCAGACCCGTAAAACAACAACTCGACTCGACTCGACTCGACTCAACTCGACTCCACTCGACTCGCCTTGAATGCTTAATGCCAAAAATGCCAAAAGCCAACTCAACAGCGGCTTATTTCGCCTCTTTGCTTCTTTATGCTTCCGCCCGCCGTTTGCCACACTCTGCTGCCGCCATCTACCGTTCTCCTACTCCTCCTCCTCCTCCCCTTCCATAGCTCTGCCCTTCGAGTACTTGGAGGAGCACGAGGATGACTTCAACTATGACCTGGACGAGGCGCAATCCCAGGCTAAATACGATGCACGTCTGCTATCCGAGCAAATGCTGAGCGACGCTGAGCTCCAGCAGAGAGCAGACATGGAAGCCGGCTACAGTTCTAGCTCCAGCGCCAACGTCAACGCCAACTCCAGCCCGAATTCCGACTCTGACAATGGAGGGCAGTCGGCAGCTGCCGCCGCCGTTGGCTCATCTGCAGCTGAGGACGATCTGGAGCCGCACAGTCGGGCTGCGGCGTGCTTCACAAATGGCCACAAGTACACACACGGACAGAAGGTAAGCGTCTCAGTGTGTATGTGTGTTGAAATCTAACCTTCTTCTGCACATTCGCCACACCTGTGCATGTGTGCAACCTGTACTCACACCCACACACCCACACACTCACATTCGCAGTCACATTCATATGCGGTTGCGGTTTAGTTATCAACTGAGACTTGCGGCTTTAAATGACTTAGTCAGGCTTTGCTTTTACTGTTATATTTATAGCTCAAGTAGTTTATGGCCAGATGATAGTTATAGCTCAGCTGAGCACCAACAACAGCAGCAGTAACAGCAGCAACACATTTCACTGTGCCTGTCAATGATTTATGCAATTTGCTCCGAGGCAAACAACTCAATTGCAAAGCCAAAGATTAGAACTAATTACTTTGTGCAGGGAAAGAGATGTGCTATAAATTTTGACTGTTCAGGAAACTGAAACTAATATTATTTTTTTTGCTATAAATTGTACATGTTCAGTGAACTGAATCAAATTAATATTAATTTTTTGTCTAATAGAAATTCATTTAATTAAAAATATGTCAAATTTTTTTAAGTTTTTTTATTTTTAATAGATATAATTTTTTTTAAAGCTTAGACCAGATCAAAAAATAATTCAATTACAAAACCAAATACTATAACTTTGTACTTTTATTGTTTCTGAATAAAAAGGGCATGTTTAGGTAACTGATAAAATTCAAATGAATTAAAACTCTCTTCTTTTTTCTGAATTTTTATCTGTGCTCCTTTTTTGCACAGTGTTTTCAAAAAATATAAATTTTAGTTATACGCGAACATCTGTTCCCTCATTCATTGCAAAGATTCGAGCCAAAAAGATAGCCGAAACAAAGCGACATGTCGGAATATGATTTTAAATTTTGGCAAAAATTTGGTTAACCCATGTTTTTTTCCGTCTCTCTGTCTTCGTGTCTGTGGACAGGTGCCGCGACTGGATGCCTGCGAGGTTTGCCTCTGCATGGACGGCGAAATCTTCTGCTGGTGGGAGAAATGTGGTTAGTTTGGAATTGAGTTTTTGTTTTTCTTTTTTTTTTTTTTTTGTGTGCGTGTGGAAGGACACGGACTTGATGGGGAATTTTGTGTTCTCTGCTCTTGCAGATAAGGCGAATAGTGTAAACAGCGCTCAGCAGACGGCAGAGGCGGCCGAGCCAACCGGCGACTATTCAGATCCTTATCGGCTTGAGACCACAACGCGAAAATCAACAAAACTGCATAAAGCGGAGAGGAAAGCGGGCAAGCGGCACAAGCATCATAAGAATCAAAAGAATTTTAATGACTACGAAGTTTACCATAGCCGCAAGCAGGCGCCGGATTATAAAAAGCCAGACATAAAGCAACAAAAACAAAAGGCCGACGATGCCAGTCGCGGCAGCAGCAGCAGCAGCAATGGCAGTAGCATTGGCAGCAGCAACAACTACAATATAATCAGGCAACACAAACACGAGCAGCAGCAAAAGTTGGCAACGTCAACGGCCCAGCAGCAGCAGCAGCAACTGCAGCAGCAGCGACCGCATGTAGAACCGCAGCCAGCACCGCAGCCGCAGCAGCAGAACTTTCATATGGCAGCAACAACAACTGTTAATCAGGCAGCAAAGGAAGCACATTATCAGCACCAATTGCAGCCACCCCCACAGCGACAGCAGCAGCAGCAGCAACATGAACAGAATCCACAGCAACATTTGCACGCCCATCAGCCGCACTCGACCAGCAAGATTTTAAATTTCCCCGAAAACTTGCCGGCCCTGCTTTATTATGACTACAAGACCGAGGAGCATGAACATCATCAGCACCAGCACCATCAGCAGCACTTGCTGCACGAAAAGCAGCGACAGCAGCAGCAGCAGCAACAGCAGCAGCGCCTGCAGCAGCAGCAGCAGCAGCAAAAGGCGCACGCAGACGTTGAACTCAGCACGGACTTGGGCATTGATAAAAACTTTGATGAGGCGGAAACCGACAGCGATATTTTACCCGAGCCACCGACCAAGCGACCGACACAGCCAGCAGCCACATTGACAGCCAGCAGCAGCAGCAGTGACAGCAGCAGCAGCAACAACAACAGCAGCAGCAGCAGCAGCAGCAACCAGGCGACAACAATGGCAGTGGCAACAACAATTGAAATGATGACAACGCCGCGTAGCCAACATGCAGCCACAGTGGGCAATACAAATGTGAGTATTAAAAGCGTGCAAGCCACCACGACCCGAACCACCCAGTAGCAGCAGCAGCAATTTCAGTGGTTGCAGCTCGTGTCAAGAGCTGCCAAAGTTTTAAGCATGGTGCTGCTTAAGGGAGGCGCAATCTGCAGTCCGTTCAACTGCGATGCCTTCGCAATTGCATTTTTCATGCTCGACTTGTTTTATTATTTATTCCATTTTAATGTTTATCATAAGGCGGGCGGTGCGGGGATAAAGTTGCCGAGTTTATGAGGAATATTTAGTATCCATTAGCCTGGGCGGGCCTGAGGCCGGGGGCCAGAGCCATTAAGCAGTCTCTGCTTTATGTGCATAAAAATTTCTGGCAAACTGAAGCAGATACTATATGCACTATATACTCAGACTATACGTATAAATCTATATATATATATATAAATGTGTGTGTGTGTGTGTGTCTGTTTGCTTGGCGCATAGCTGCATCAACTGCAGCAGCATCAGGATCAGGAAATTGAGGACGCTGACGATGCGTTCCATCGCTGGCTGACATCGACGGAACTGAATGTTGACAGCACAAACACGCTCGACGATAACTTGCCAGCAGTTGTTGCCTCCAACGGCGCCGTCGTGCAGGAAACACCAGCATCAACAATAATCGATGATGTTGGCGTTGGCGTTAACAGCAGCAGCAGCAGCAGCAGCAGCCCAGGCAGCATCATTCGTGATGGCAGCAGCAGTGGCAGCAACGACAGCATCGCTGTCAAGCCGAAAGACAATGGCAACAGGCGAGGCAACAACATCGCTGACAATGCGGACGCTGTGTTCTTTCGCAGCTCCTACAATGATTACAGCAGCGAATTCAATGGCAGCGTTGTCAATATTGACATTACGCTAACTGCAGTTGATGTGCATCCACAGCGCCCACAGCAGCCCAAAGCAGCTCCAGCTCCAACTGCAGCTTCGGCCTCAGCTGCTGCTGCTGCTGCTGCTGCTGCTGCCGTTGGGCAAACGGATTTAATTGCAAATGACAACCAAACGTCAGACGTCAGGCTGCCAGCAGCAACATCAACAGCAGCAGCAGCTGCGCCCATCGGCGGCAGCAATCAGCACAGCGTGCCGCCCTACACGCTGACAACAATTATAACTACAACGCCGCTGGAAACGGGGCGTATGTGCAATGTGTTGGGTAAGTTGCAAGTCAACAGCAGCAGTCGAGCTGTTGCTCTTTCTATCTCCATTCCGCTTTCTATTCCTCTCTTGCTCTCTCTCTCTCTCTCTCTCTGTCTCTCTCTCGACGTGCAGGCAAATTGTATAAAATCGGCGAGGTGCTGCCACAGGACACCGGCAACTGTTTGCAGTGCATCTGCACGGACGCCGTCACACCCGACGAGCTGCCCAGCGTCACCTGCAGCCCGCACAACTGTCCGCCGCTCGTGCTGCCGGATCTGTTCGATGCGACTGGTTACTGAGGTTACGGGTTTGTGCTGTAAGTTGTCACACGCATTGGCCGGAAATCGAAATTGGCAAAGAAGAGCAACGGACAAATTGGAAAATAATGCAAAATTACAAGCAGAAACTTAGTTAATTGAATTTTAATTGGATTTAAATTTCAACTGCAGCAAATAGCACACTGACACACGATCCACACTAACTAATCACACTCTTAAACACACACACACACACACACACACATAGAAGCATGACTCATCAAGTAACTCAGCTGTCGCTACACAAATTTATGGATTTCAATGTAAAGCCCTCCCTATCATGAGTGCATTTCACACTCACTAAAACAAATACTCACCAAACCTATCAACAGTACGCACACACACACACACACACACTGGGAGATACGTGCAGCTGCTTGAACGCGTGTGCGTGTGTGTGCAGTAGAGCAGAGCAAATTTGCTGAGAGCAAATTCTAGTTTTTAAGCTGAATGTTTATGCATTTTACAAAGAACAACAAAAGTAGCTGTCACCCCTCTTCCCCATTTTCCCCTCTCTCTCTCTCTCTCTGTCTTTATCCTATCCTTGTTCTTCCTCCTGCTCCCCAGACCAGAAATGAATGTATACACGATTAGAAATTTTAAAGAATTTATAGATGTACTTAAAGCCCACACTGAGCAACATTGAATACCTACATATACACATGGATACATAACACATATGCAGCAACATATACGGATAGATGTATACCCTATATACCAGTCGAGGAGTATTTATGAGCCTGACTCAGTAACTCATTGACGAAGCGTAACTTAAGCAACTCAAAACTGAACAATGACAAATAATCGTTTATGTATATGTAGACTCATTTGCGACTAGTTTAAGCCCATGGATATGCATTGATTTATTCAATTCCATTCGATTCGAGTAGCACACTTAATTGTACCCTGCATGCACTGCTAACGGGCAGGCTGAGCTTATCTGCTTGCAGGAAAACTGAACTAGTCTAAGATGATTGTGTCGAGTCGAGGTGAGGTATTTTCCAGTCAGGCAACACCTACTATAGTTTCTATTGCTTCTTCTAGTCATTTACGAGATACGTAATAAATTAATTATGAACGATTGTACATGGATATAACTATATATAAATATATATATATCGTTTGTAGAAGAAAGACAGCATATCTTAAAGTATCTAATAGAAATTACAAACGATTCATAAGCGATTCAATTTAGTCATTAATTCACAATCATTTAGTTGCATAGTTTTTCATATGAATTCGTTAAGAAATGCAAAAAAAAAAACACTTTAGGCGTGATAACAATTTATTCACTTTAATTGAAACGTAATTTAAGCAAAAATAATACTTGAAAAGTAGGCACAATTATGGAAATTAGATAACAAGTGAACATAGGAACTTGGAATTTTATATACTAAAAGCGAGAGGAGCGCGCGGACCTGCGGCCTACTTCGAGCAACTCAATTTCTGTCGAAATTCAAAACTTAAAATGTAATCAAAAGAAATGCGTGTATATTTACGATATAAAGGAAAGACAAAACAAAGGCATAAAGGAACTGAGAAGTGAAGGCATTTTCGGCTGGCCGAAGACTCGATACCCTTGCAGAAAAATTGGCTTGAGTTCGATTCAATTACTTGCATGGAAAATTACATAATAATGCTATATATATATATATACAAAAATTATATATATAGTCAAGCTGCTCTGCAAGGGTATTAGAAGCAAAAAAAAAAAAAAAAAGAAATGACTCGATTATTACAATTCGAGCATCACATCGAGAGAAAGCAGAACAAATTCCAAACTAAATAAATTGAAATTGAAATTGTGTACTCGTAATCCGTATTAAAAATGTATACAGAATAAATATTTGCGAATCGTATCGCATCGCATCGTATCGTATTGTACTCGTATGTGTAAAGTAAATGTAACTGCAGTCTCTTAACTAATCTATTTACATATATGCATATTTACAGGACTCCACAGCAAACAAAAGTACCCAGAAATCTATACAAACAAACACACACACACACACACACACACACACACATATACACACACACGAATACCGACTTTAGTATAACATATATGTATGTGTAAAATGGATTTTGTGTTCGATACAAATCAAATTGACATGAATAAACCAACATATGATAAATGAGGCCGAAACGTTGTCAATTCTCGTACAGAGATTTGTCTGGGCAGCAGTTCGGGTTCGGGTAAGTACTCGAAACTTACACACACAGGCACACACACACACATACACACACTCTCTCAAGTCGCTGCATTTCACATTTTCAATCAATTTATTATGATGTATGCAACTGGACTGATAACCTGGCAGCACTGTCAAACTCGACTATAACACATCGCTCTCGCTGCCCGACTCGAAGCCGGAGTCCTCGGCCTCGGTGTCCGGTGTGCGCAGGGGTGCCAGCAGGTCACGATTCAGCAGCATCATGTCCATGTTTGACGGCTGCAGCAGGGCGGTGCGTGTGGTCGTCAGCGCGGCACCCGGGCCCGAGCCCGGCCCCGGCAGGGGCTGCTCCCAGCGCTGATAGTCCTGCAGTATCATCTGCACGCGGCGATTGACCGGTCGTAGGCGACTGTAGCGGTCCGTCAGTTGATTATCTCCGCCCCCATCCATACTTGAGGTTTTGGCTTCACTGGTACTGGCTCTGGTTGTGGTTCTGGTTCAGACTCTGGTTTTGGCTTGGTTTTGCAGTTCGAATTGCGTTTTTAGAATTTACGTATTTTTTTCGTTTTCATCAATTTTTTTTTCTACTTGGAAAATGGTATTCAAAATTGTTGTGTGTCTCGGTTTGAATTTGAAATCTCGACTGGCATGTGATGCAAAACGAATGCCGGAAATGAGCGTTCCGACTGTCGATTGCCTGTTAATATGGTTTAATAACGCATAAATCGACATGTGGCATGCAGCATGTGGCATGAGGCATGTGGCATGTGGCATTCGCCGACATTCGACATTCGACATGTGGCCCAGGCAGAGCCGAAAATGTAGCCCATTCAAATGCATGGTAGGGGCTCGGCACGGGCTCGGCTCGGGCTCGGCTCGGGGTCTTTATTAGATTTTTTGACCACAGCGCAATCAACGCGCTGCCAGCAACCACAAAGCACTTAACTCACTGTATGTGTCACACATACGCTTGCACTCACACACCCAGGGTACACTGAGTGTGTGTGTGTGTGTGTGAGTGCGGAAACGGAAGCGAGGCAAAGCCTGTGAAATGTACTGCCTGGTTGAGTGACCGCACGAAGCCATAACACAAGCACAAGCTCAAAGCCCCAACGCGCAACCATGTAGCACGGGCACAGCTGCCCCAAAGTACTCCCCCGCTGACCCTCATCCCCTCTCTCTCTCTTTCCTGCCCTCAGCCGCGCACACATTGCTGTCAATTTGTGATAACGGCAGCTTTATTTCAAAATATCAACGACTTTATTTGCGGCAACGCATCGGGTGCAACTTTTGACCAAGTTTCAAATTTCGAATGTGTGCCAAGTGAATTGGAAATGATTCAAACGGCAATCAAATCATCGTCAACTTGAAGTTCACGCTGGACTGCCGATATTACTTTCCAATTCGCAGACAGAGAGAAAGCCATAATTATACAGAACTTGTGAGGGAAAATATTGCGCACAGAAATTCATGAGTTTTGAGCGAGTTCATTTCGATTAAATATTATTGAGCGTAGATTACTTTTGAAAATTTATTAATATGTATATAGCAATCAAGTAGAGTAGAAAGTGTGTACTAAAAATTATGCTGAGACTTTAGCTAAAGCAGGAACTACCTGGCGATTAATTTTCGATATCATCAACTATTCGTTTAAATCGAAATTAAAAATTGGAATTATTGGAAAATGTTTTAGTTTTTGCTTAATAATATAATGATATAATTTTAGAAAATTTAGAAAATGGAAATTTGATATACTTTCAGGTGAAATCAATTAAGATCAAAACAAAATATATTTTATTCGAAAACCCATTTAATTATATTATATAATAATTAATTATATTATTATAATAAACAATTTAAAAATTAATGCAGTAAAACTATTTCAGACAACTATACATATAAATCAATCTATAAAATTGTAAAATAATTAAACAAATCAAAGCATTCGCATAATTATGAAGCTCAGCGCGATCGCGCGATAAGTGAGCTGTGAAATAAATTCACTCGAATGCATTTTTCATGGTAAATAACCATTTAAATTGCCTGCGCTTTGCCATTATGTTAACAGGCAATGCAGACAGCGAGAATGGCAGAGAGGAAAGCGAAAGAGACGGGGAGATGAAAGACAAGGAAGGGATAAGAGTCAGCGGGCAATGCGAAAACTATGCAGGCATTTGCACATTTTTAATTACGCTGCACATTTGCATTTGAATTGCGCATTTCACACGCTGATAAGCTCAAATAAAGGGCAACAGTTGGCTGAGCTGAAGCTAAAGACACACAAACACACACACACACACGCACAACACACACACACACGTCCAGCCAGCATGTATGTTTGCTTTTTACTGATTTGCAGAACGTGTAATTTTCAAGTTGACAACTTTTATACCAAAGCACTGACCCCGTTATGCCACACACGCACACACGGGCAGTCACACTCGCATACACACACACTGACTGCAATGGCATGGCCCAGAGGCATTGCCTTATCCGTAGCATAGTTTTGTGGGCGCACGAAGAAGCAAGAAGAAAAGCGAAAGTCACAGAACAAAGCACAAATTTTATTTGGGCTACATACGCTTAGCTCTGCAGCGGTCTCTGAAATGTCTACTATATCTATATACAAAACCAGATATGTGAGTAGATACATACATATAAATATACCCATATATAGCTATATATCTGACACATATCCGAAGCATTTTGTTACAGCGAATTTTGTGCTCAACTGCAGACAAAAAAATCGGACAGACAGACGCAGCAGCGCTTGTCTTGCATCGTCGTCTGTCCGCTGTCCTGCAACGTGCCCCGTTCTACTTGCCGCCTCGTCTATGTTTTCTTGCGTCGCGAGTGCGGCTGCTGCTGCTGTTGCACACTGAACTTGGCCGCCAGCAGCCGCTCGTAGATACGCTCCATTTCATTTCTCTTCCTCTTGTAGATGGCCTCGCGGCGCAAATGCTGCTGCCGCTCCAGCGACCGCAGCCAGACGATGGCGTTGAGATTGTGATTCTGATACGGATTGGGGCTCTCCTCGATTGGCAGATTGTGGAAATGCTCGTCGAAATGATTGTTCGCATTGCGATTCATTGTACTTTATTTGTTATATTTTGTTGTGCTGTTCCCCCGTTTGAAAGCTCGTCTCCACTGGCCTACTGAGCTCGGCCGGCGATTTATCTAGCTGTAGCTGTCGGCACACGTGTCTGGCGAAAGGATTCGCTGCCTTTTCTAAACTGTTTTTAATGACGGCCAACAGGCGCGGCAACTGGCTCCACTAATGACGGCGAGCGCCGAAAAGTTTCAGTTGCAAAATGTTTGAAATATTAATGAATGGAAAATTTGCCTGCCGACGCAATTGGGTTTAGTGCTCCCCCTGTCGCCCTCTCTCAGCTAGTTTCGCATAGAAAGAAAACGTGCTGGGGCGTTGAGCCTGGGGGCGTGGCAGGTGCGACATTAATTAGCGCACGTAAAGGCACTCACGAATATCAAATGATGATTTCCACAGGCTCGCGGTTTCATCTCGCTAAGATGTCAACCCACAATTTGGGTGAGCATAACGCAATCGCAGGAGGTCATGTTATACATGTGGGTTGTGGTGGTGGTGGTGGTGTGCGTGTGCGCGGTTTACAATTGTGTATATGTGTGTGTACTTGTGTGTTTGCGCTTGCCCCTCTGGCGGACAAGTCGGCTGCATGAACCGCATGCCCGGGCACCTTTGACAATTTAAATGCCATTATAATTAATAAGTTGCCTCATTGCGTATACGACCCGTGGGTCAGCTTTGTTGTGGTAAGTAGCAGCTCATTGCAATGTCAAAGGTGGGCGGGGACAGCCGAGGTGAGAGCGAAAGCAAGAGGCGTGCTTTAATATGAGCCATTCAACTGATCCGTTTGAGCTACTCACAGCTAAACGCTGTCAATGCCATCAGCAACAAATTGGAGAGCGTCCAAAGGGTCATAAATATGCACAACGCTGACAAGCGGCCACACAAACACACGTATGCATACACATAGATACACACACACACTGCTGCATATGGCAGTGCCCTCTGGTGGGGCCCTGTGGCAATGGCAACACTAAAAGGTCGCACGTCGCCCTCACGCTCATTTATAAGCATTCATCATTCATTTGGCACAACGGCTGGTGGGACTCCTGACCCCCTGTCCCTCTGGCCCCTGTTCCTTCTCCTTCCCTCTGTTGTCCGCTGTGGCCCCTGCTCGGACTGCTTCTCGTCTCCTTGAGTCAACATCTCGTACATCGAGCCACGTACAGGGAAAAACAAAAAAAAAACCACAACTGCTTGCCTCATTGTTCGCCGTTGGCCTGGCCACAGCTCAGAGTGTGTGTATATTTGTATGTGTGTGGGGGCGAGTGAGTTTGTTACCTCAGGCCACGTCTTCCAAGTCGAGCAAGTCAGGGAGAGGCTCGCATGAGCCTTGGAATTGTGCCTGCACTCTCGAGCTGCCCGAGTACACAAATTAATCTTCATCTTCATCTGCACACATTGCCTGAGGCGCGACTCGAGTTTGCCATTTGTTAGGCACTCACTTAAAAGCAGCCGCACGGCCAACTTAAATCCCAGTTCCAAGGCGACAATTATACACATTGTCCACGGCTTCTCTACAGTGTTGCCGTATAGACTGCAGTACGATAATGTGGGCTATAAATATGCAATGCAGCTGAAAGTGATGCTGTGCCATTAAGTGCCCCAGTCAAGCTCTGAGTAGGTATGAATTTAGATGCAATTGAGTAAATTGCCTGAAAAGGCTAGTAGAGCGTGAGGATTGGCCTTTAGAATTGGTTTAAGCTGTTTATAGTTTTAGTGGCAGAATAACATTTTTTAGCTATTAAAAAGTGCAGAGTCAGCATTAAAGTAAACGGAAGTAAAAAAAACTATTAAAGAGAATGCGGTAGGAATTTTTATAAGTATAAAAAACAATAACCAAAAAAAAAATTATTGCATTTATTGTTTTATATTTTTATTATTTTTATTATTATTTTTTGCAAACATAAATCGATTTCTTCAGCTTCTTAAGCACTTTATGTAAGCTACAAGTCACTCGATACTTAGATTTACTTTATTAAAAATTAATTAATGTTTATTCTATTCTAATATTCTAATTTATCTATTCTTATTTCTAATTTTTACTTAACAACTTTTACTTTAGTCTGTATAACTTTACAAAAAGTCATATATTAATATAAAAAATTATCAAAGAAAATATGAAACAAATAAGATTGAATTCTATTGTAACTGTGGCATATTTTCTATTATCTCTGCATCTTTCTATTGACAGTCTAAGCCACTTCAATATTTTCAAACACTTCGATATTCATTAGCTTGCTCGACAATTTAATCCAATTGTCTTCGCTGAGGTTTAATCTCTGCGGAGTGTTTGCACAGTCAAGTGCCATCGACAAGGGCCCCCCAAGGACCTCGTGGTCGCTCGCTCGCTTAATTGCTGTAAACAAATATAAACAACAAAATAACTGTGCGTGTTTGCTGTCAGCTTGTTGTGCTTTGTTGTTGTTGTTGTTCTTGCTTGTGTTTTGTTTAATTGTGCAATTCATGTGGCAGCTGTTCAAGTGCAAAATCGTTGTTTATACAGCGGCCAAATCAAAGCAAAGCAGCAAGAATAGCAACAACAACACGTGCAACAACAACACGTGCAACAACAGCAACAGTTGCAACAACAGTGTGCAGCATGTTGCATGTTGACTTTCATGCAGCGCGCACATTGTGGTTACATTTATCGGGTATACTTTTGGGCTTTAAATATTCGATTTGGTGGCAAGCGATTGAGTGCACATGCCACGCCTCCCCCCAACACACGCACACTCCAGTGCAGGCGGCAGCCGTCAAAAACGAAGCGCACAACACATTGGAAAATGCAAAAATTGTGTAATTTTCAAGTTAACAGCTCTTGACCTGGTTCGATGGGCGGCCAGGCAGCCTGAGGGAGCTGCGGGAGCGAGAGCAGCGGCTTAGCGATTGCCTGCTTTAGTTTCGGGCTGCTGTTTTTGTTTACAAATATGCAAAAGCGCAATTGTGTGTTAAGTTGCCTTTGTTAGCGGATGAATGCTGTGCGTGTGCGTGTGTGTGTGTGTATGTGCCCGACTGTGTTTATGTTTGCGTATCTGCTGCATACTTTTAGGCGCCGCGAAAGAGGTAAATACATTTTATATGCCAGCAGCGAATGGGCGCTGAAAGTTTTGGGCCCACTGCCAGACGTTGCCGGGGCTGCGCGCTGCAAACTTTAAGCCTCGAAACTTTTAATACAGTGCCTAACAATTGTTGCCAGCCACCCGGCCACCCGGCCAGGCAGTCGGGCAGTCAGGCTGCCAGTCAGCCAGCTGTTCGGGCTTTTAGCGCATACATTAAGACCCCCATTTACTTTTTGTTGTGCATATTCTTTCCTTTTTCGAGTCGTTACGGGGCCAGGCAAAAGTTGCCAGCACACATCTTGGCGCTGTTTTGTGCTACCTTCTCAGCCAGTTGTTGCTGCTGTTGTTTAACTAACAATTCAAGTTGCTTTTGCCACTCCAGCACCGAGTACAATGTGTAGGGCAAGCCCAAACAACGACGGACAAGACGCACAGTTGGCATGCCCAAGTTTTGGGCCGACAAAAGGCTTTGGCAGCCGGCAAGAGCTGCGACAAGACAGTCGAATGTATGCTCAAAAAATATACAAATCATATGCATAAGGCAAACAGTTGGCTGGGCAGCAAGCTACATGGGAAAATTGAATTGGGGAACTGAATGCATTGCCATAACATGGAGATTGCAATTTCAAAGAAAATATTGAATAAAATAAAAGCAGCAAAATGCATACACTCGAATAACAAAAGAGTCAACAAAACGCAGCTGTAAATAAATTGTGGTTGCCACAAAAATACGCAGTAATACGAATATAAATAAGAAATAAATCTTAGTTAAGAATTTCAAAAAGTAAAAATGAAGTCAGACATTACCGATGCTAACGACTCTGTTAGGACGGGCAAGACTTAAGCAATTAAATATTTAGCAAATTGCAGCTACCCTTTTGGCCAACACCCTGCAGGGTACAACAACTCAATGTGCATTGTGCATGGGGCCGCAAAGTAAACAAATGTAAAAAATACTCATATGTTTCAATAACAAAACACTCAACACTCTTGCAGCACAGCAGGCGGGTAGGGGGCGGGACAGCAACCGGAGAACGGGGTACGGGTTCAGATTCAGCAATGGCAGTAAAAACTGAAAAGCGCAACGACCGCTTTACATAAAGACTCGCACATGCACACACTCACACACACACACACATAGAGGACACGCAAACTATTGTTGTACAACAAGAACAAAAAAAAAAAGATGTGAAACTTTTGCTAGCGTTTCGAACGAAAACATTTTCACAGGCAAAACTTTCGCTCGGCAAGATTTGTAAATAATTTAAGGCAAAAATGCACAAAATATTCGAGCTTAATAATTGCAAATGTGAAAACAAAATTGTTGCCAGAGGCTAAACTGACCAAATGCCCTGTCCTTCCCCCTCATCACGCCGCTCGTCTGCTCCCTTGAGCCCTGCACATCCTGCTAGGAGAGAAGAATGTTTTTTGACTTTATTACATGTTGGCCTGTTGGCAAATAGTTGCGACTGGCCGGGAAAAAAGTGACTGCTGCTGCTGCTGGCAGGACTTCAATATCCTGCGGACGCGCCAATGACTGCACACGCTGGACACGGAAGTCAACGGCAGCCGGCGGCGATCAGGGGCAACCCGTTGGGCACTTTGCGGCCATGCAAATGCCACGAATGCTGCCAGCCTTTGGCCGGATATCGGCGTTTTTATGCACATGCCACAGGGGCAAACAATGAGCCCGGCGCAGCAGCTGCAAGGGCTGCCTGAAAGGACACTTGCATTATTGAGCAGCAGCAGCAGCAGCGGCATGAGCAGGGGGCGTGGAGCAGGCGCGCCGACGACAAGGCCTGTAATTTGAGGCAACGCCCCCGCCGGCAAGGACAACTGCAAAGCGAGAACTTTGGGCCATCAAATGCAGCGTTAAAAGCCAACCAAGAACTCATTAGGCATGCGTTGGCGCTGGCCTGCGCTCTAATTATGCCACCAAAAACGACAAAGGGGTGTCGACAAGGGGAGAGAGAGGTAAGCGGAGGGGCAGGGCCAACGCAGACAGAGGCAGTTAGAGGGCTTGTCAACGACTTTTGTTGTCCGACCAGGCGAACAGGGGAACTGGGAGGGTTGGCATTAACAATGGCGCAGCGGAAATCGTAGCTGGTATTTCCGTTGCAAGCAGGAAACGGAACGGCGTACACGGAACTCGGCATGGACACTGAATTCGCCAAAGTTGTCGTCGTTGCTTTGTTGTTGTTTCCCTGCTCTTTTGGCAACAGCAACACATTTATGAGGCAAATCTGATGTGGGCAGACGGCAAAGAGCAGAGTTTTGGTTTTGGGCTTTTTTTTTTCTTTGCTGTAGTTCAGTTTTGGGCCGTAAAACGGGTTCAGGTTCATCGAAAAGCGTTTGGCTTGACCTTCGGCAGGGCATTAAAAAGAAATAAATAATAAATCAGCTGGAGCATGAAATATTCAATAACCTAAACCGACAAAGATTTACTGCTCAGCCATTTATTTTTGTGCGCCAGCCCGACAACAACAACAACAACAGCAACAAGAGAAACACTTTGTAAGCAATTTGTGCAAAAGGTGCTCGTCGCTCGCTCGCTCGCTCGCTCTCTCTGTCGGCCAACACGAGCAGCCTGCTGATATGTTCTGAAAACTGCCAACTAAACAAGAAGTCATTTCTGAACCCGAGCACACACACAGACACACACACACACACACACACACACACACACACAGACGTAAACAAACTTGCACACAAATTGAAAGAGTTGCCAAAGTTTATTGCCGGCTAAACGAAAAGGGGCTGACAGTGGCTCAAAAGAGTCAACTGCTTAGCCTCGGCTCAGTCTTATGTGACTTATAGTTGCGGCTTTTCATAATTTGCCAAGACAACAGCAGCTAAAGCTTAAGCTACAGCTGGAGCTACGTAACCTCAGCCAACTTCAAACCGCAAAACTTCAAAAACTGTGAATGGGACTTGAGTTGATTCCCGGTCGATTCGCTCGACACGTGTGCGACATTAGGCGCGGCGAAAGGAAATGAAGTAATCAAAAGATAATGCCACAAAAGCAACAGCCAGGCATAATGCTCACGAATGACAGAACAACAACAGCAACAATAACATTGCTACAAGATTCCAGTGGAATTGGGAGAAAGACTGCCGAAATGCATATTGATGCGGGTCTCATATCTGCGGCTCAGCTTGAATATACTGGCCGCGTTGCAGGGTACTAAAGCGAGAGCCTTGAAGCTGCGGGTAGGCAGTGCCAGCGCCTGGGGACCTGCAGCGTGTCCTGAGCCAAATTGATATTGTATTTATATACCCTGCAGGTAGAGAGGAAAAGCAGTTTGAGGTAAGCATGACTAGTGGGCAAGGCAGAGAAAGAAAGGAAGGTTTGGGAAAAAGTTATAATCAATCAAGTAATAACCTTTATTTAGGTATAAAATAATTAATTCATTTAATAATTAATTTTTTTATTTGAAATTTAATGCATAACAGAACTAAAACTACTTAAATTATTCACAGCAATATTGTATAAAGATTTTATCTAATTATATACATTTTATTTTATCTAATATTATACAATCAATTTTTCTGCCCTTTTACTCTAGGGTAGCATCTAGTTCAGCTCCAGCTATCGCAGCAACTTGTACCTATATCCATTTGCTGTTGTCGGCCGATTTGGTTGAGTGAGTTAACGCGCTTTGAAACTACAATTCAGATACTCGTAAACGAGTGCAAATTCAGTGGCTCTGATCTGGCGCTGCTCTGCGCTCTCGTACACGAGTATTAGCCGCTCTAATGCCGTTAGTTGCTCGCCCCGCCGACACGGGCATTGTGGCAACAGCCAGCGATTTGCCGCAAGACTAACACACATACACACGCACTTACACACACTCGTACATATATATATATATATATATATAAACACACACATGAGAAGAAATTCAAATGGACTTTTTGTTTGCCTGTCACAGCCGCACTGCAAATGATAGCGCAGGAAATAGGACGGCGGACGGCGAGCGACGGACGACGGATTGCGGCCTGCAGGGCGTAGCAGGGTGGCAGAGAGTCGAAGGTTGGTCTAGGGGCGGAACAGAGACATTTAATACAGGCAAATAAATAAAGCCAAAAATAAACGCGGCATCGTTGTGTATACAAAGTGGCAACAGCAACTGCTACAGCATAAGGGGAGTAGGAGCATAGGAGGCAGTCGGCCTGCTAAATTAGTGGAGTTTTAGTGTCTGTAGCAGAGCTCATAAATTGTCCAAGAGACTGGGCCTAGGACTGGGACTGTCTTATGGCATACATATTTAGTCATATTTATCCATATCTCAGTGCGTATGCTATGGGGGGAATTATGAGCATTCAGCTCATAATTTTCAATAAGCAACATTTGCGCTCGTTGTGATAACGCGTCGTATACGTAATGACTGTCATGCATAACTTGACAGCAGCTGATTAAGATGCATATTGATGTGGGCAGCCAACAGCGCGAGAGAGCAGACTCTGCTCTCTGCTTGCTGCGTGGCAGCGCGCTCTGTTAACAGGCGAGTTAACAGCGCAGTTAACAGTGTTGGGCTTAACAGCTGTAACGCCTGCTGCAACTCAGGCAAATGATGCAGCATAATGGAAGCTGATGATTGCAGTTTATGGCATCGCCAAGTGTGCAACCTGTCGCTGCCACGCCCCGCACTGTACTCCCCCCCACAGGTTGTGTCACCACAGGCACGAGCAGAGGCAAAATGTCATGGTTATGCCGCCATAAATCATAATCAAATTAGTGCCTCGCTCTGATTATGTTGAAGCTGGCGCATGAAATTGATTAATAAATCAGGTTGCTGTAATAAATCAGAGGCACGCAGCAACTCGCAGCAGCCCGCAGCAGCACGCGTTTAACTAGCTCCGAGAACAGTCAAACGCACACACATACGCCCACAGACACACACGCGCGCACAACACGTGCCTAACACTTGACTTGAGCTGAATGTTTGTTTGTTGGCGGCAAACGCAGGTCACACCCTCTGCCCTGCTCTGCCCTGCCCCCTGCCCACTGCACTGAAGAGGCAATCATCTATTTATGCCATTGGCAAAAATCTGTCAGCGCTTAACGCGTTTTCAATAAAAATTATCAAAATTATTTTCGCACTGATTACTGCGCCCGCTCGACGAATCAATTATTTGCAGTCGATTCTGGCTGTTTGCATGCCCAAATCTGATTTACACGCACAAATGAATATTAAATTGCTTGAATCAATTGAGTTGAGGCAGCCCGCACACACACACACGCACGCCCACACACACACATACAAACGCAACGGCAATGATTGTGAATTTTGTGTTATGCGAAATCAATAATAACATAAATCGCACAGCGCACAATGAGATTCCAACAATTTGCTCTACGCTGGATGCTGCCTGCTTCTCGATTCACAGAAATAGGAAAAGAGAGGCAAACAGAGACAGAGAGAGAGAGAGAGAGAGAGAGAGAGAGAGAGTGAGAGGAAGGGATCGAAGCAAAGCAGAAAAGCGGCAGAGAAGGATACGAAATTTTTGGGCATGCTACATGCACTTTGCATGCGCTATGAAATCGAAGGAGAAAAGTTGAGGGAATTTAAGTAATTGTGAATATAAAAGGTTAATATTAAAATAAAAAAAGTAAAAAAACAAAAAACAATATTCAAACAAATTCTCGTGTCACAGTTTTCGTTGCCATACTCCTCCGAAACGGCTTGACCGATTTTGATGAAATTTTTTGTGCTTATCCGGTATCTATGAGAATCGGCCAACATCTATTTTTCATCCCCCTAAATGTTGGGAGAGGGACTGGGAGAGGGACTGGGAGAGGGACTGAGCGAGGGACTGAGAGAGGGACTGAGAGAGGGACTGAGAGAGGGACTGGGAGAGGGACTGAGAGAGGGACTGAGAGAGGGACTGAGAGAGGGACTGGGAGAGGGACTGGGAGAGGGACTGAGAGAGGGACTGAGAGAGGGACTGAGAGAGGGACTGAGAGAGGGACTGAGAGAGGGACTGAGAGAGGGACTAAGAGAGGGACTGAGAGAGGGACTGAAAGAGGGACTGGGAGAGGGACTGAGAGAGGGACTGAGAGAGGGACTGAGAGAGGGACTGGGAGAGGGACTGGGAGAGGGACTGAGAGAGGGACTGAGAGAGGGACTGAGAGAGGGACTGAGAGAGGGACTGGGAGAGGGACTGGGAGAGGGACTGGGAGAGGGACTGAGAGAGGGACTGAGAGAGGGACTGAGAGAGGGACTGAGAGAGGGACTGAGAGAGGGACTGAGAGAGGGACTGAGAGAGGGACTGAGAGAGGGACTGAGAGAGGGACTGGGAGAGGGACTGGGAGAGGGACTGGGAGAGGGACTGGTAGAGGGACTGGGAAAAGAATTGGGAGAGGGACTGGGAGAGGGACTGGGAAAAGAATTGGGAGAGGGACTGGGAGAGGGACTGGGAAAAGAATTGGGAGAGGGACTGGGAAATGAATTGGGAGAGCGACTGGGAGAGGGACTGGGAAAAGAATTGGGAGAGCGACTGGGAGAGGGACTGGGAAAAGAATTGGGAGAGCGACTGGGAGAGGGACTGGGAAAAGAATTGGGAGAGCGACTGGGAGAGGGACTGGGAAAAGAATTGGGAGAGCGACTGGGAGAGGGACTGGGAAAAGAATTGTGAGAGCGACTGGGAGAAATATAGCCATCTGGTGGCGAAACGGAGTTCGCCGGGTTTACTAGTAAATATATAGTAATAATAATAATAAAAAAATAATAATAATAATAAGAGAGGCAGTACAATGCAAATTATAAAATATAAATAGCAATAATAAATAAAATAGGAGGAACGTTAAGGGAATTTAAGTAATTGTGAAAATAAAAATTAATATTAAAATAAAAAAAATAAAAAAACATAAAAACAATAAATATATAAATTAAAATATATAAATTGTAATAATATTAATAAAAAAAAATAATAATAATAAGAGGCAATACAATACAAATTTTAAAATATTAATAGCAATAATAAATAAAATAAATAAATATAATAACGCTGACAATATAAAATGTAATAAAACAATAGCAATAAAAAAGAAAATAAAACAAAAATAAATAATAATAAAAAATATACTAACAACAATATAAACACAGCAGAATTTTAAATAAAAATTACAATAACATTGACAATGATAATAAAACAACGAAAATAAAAATAATAATAACAATGAAGCAGCACATAACCCCACGAGTTGCCAAAGCTCTCGCCTACATAAAGTCGGGAGCTCGAGTTTTTCCGCCTTTATTGTCTTCCGTCGACTGTCGAACTCTTGTCTGCTGCGAACTCTTGACGTTTCAGTCTATAAGGATTATTGCTAAACATTTTGTGCGTCGACTGTCATATGAAATTCCCGAGAACAAACTTTATTGAATTTTGTATTAATTTTTTCTTGCTTCAAAGTCGAGCTGAACCTGTTGTTGTTGTTATTGTTGTTGCTGCTGCTGTAGTTATTGTTGTACTTGACTGTTGCTGTTGTTGTTGTTGTTGATTGTTGTCGTATGGGTTTAATATGAAAACGTTGGCGTTTATTAAATTTCGTTTTGCAGCGCACAGTTCAAGAGAAAAGTTTTCGCTCGCACATTGCATGTGCAGTTGACATCTTTATGTGTGTGTGTGTGTGTGTGCGTTACTTTGTGTGTGTACGTGAGTGTGTGTGTGTGTTGAATGGCTGCTGACTTGTTGTTTATGCTGCTGCTGTGTTATACTTGCTCGTTGACATTTTCAACGTCAAAGTGGTGCTTGGCCAAAAGTGTCTGCTGTGCTGAGCTGGCTGAGGGCGTGGCATTGTGGGTGTGTGTGTAAGCGGGCGCTGTAACCAACTTTCATATTTACAAATTTTTGGCACAAATTGTAAACCTTTTTTGCAATTATGCAGCTGCAGCTGCAACTGCAGCAGTTGGGTGAAAGTTTAATTGCATGCCACTTCGTTGAGTCTGAGCACACACACACACACAAAAAACTCTCACACATATCACAAATTACAACAAAGCGAATGAAAGAAGGGCTTAAAATTGTTAACAATTAATTACACATGGACATGGGGAGCAGCAGCAACAAAAGCTCACGGAAAGTTGCCAAAAACTCGCAGCGTTCAGCTCATATTTCAGCAGATAATAACGGGAAGGTGGAAAGCAATTTTCCCCATCACACACAAACACACATACACACCTCACACGAAAAGGTACAGTGTGTGCGCGAGAGCAAGCTTTGAATATATTACTGTGTGTGTGTGTGTGTCTGAGTGTGCTCTTTGTGAGAGTGTGTGAGCGGCGTCTAATTGCCATTGTTGTAGCTCGCTTTGTTGTTGCCGCAGTGCGAATGTGTAACAGGTGCGCGTTCTGGCATTTTGTTGTTGAAATGTATTCGCAACCATAAATTAAATAACGGGCCATAAAAAAGTTTACAGCGCTCTGCTCGGCGCTCGCCAGAGCGTTTTTGGCCAGCTGTAAATTCCAGCAGTCAGCTGAAAACTCATTTAAAATGGCTCTCGCATATATGTGTGCCACTGTGTGTGTGCGTGTGTGTGTCCCAGTGCTAACTGTCTGATAAGTACCCATTTATACCCAGCAGCTTGAATGTATTTTGTAGAGTAGTGCAGGAAAGCTATGCTCAGAGATAAATCTGCAGAGCTTTGGATTATGAAGAGCTGCAATAATTAAATTTGGCAGGTAAATGATCTATTATATTTAGTACATAATTAATTTTGTTTTTACCGTTTGCTAAGCTGCTGCTTAAATTAAAATAAATAAATCCATTATAATATACATGCTTAATTAATTTTCCATTTGATTTAAGCGAACTGGAACTATGAAATTGTATAGATATATACCTTATATATATTGCCTTGAAGCTATTTTCCATACTTTTCCCGTCACAAACTATAATTAATGTGCATTGCCAGGGCAACTGCTAGTTGAGGTCTCCCATTGCTTATGCATTTTTTGCACACTGTCGAATGTCTCTGGCATATCTCATAAGCTCACTTCTGTGCTTAACTTATGTCTTTTAATAAAGCATTTAAAAAGAGCCATAAATTGCTTAACTCTAAGCGAGTTTGCTCATTTTCGTATTGCCATTGCCATTGCCAACGCATTCATAATTTCCATGAGGCTTAAGAAGAGAAAGAGAGCGGAGGGAAGCCAAGCTGAGAAGGGGGAGCGAACTGGTTGCACGAGTAATGTGATTTAGCGACGAATCTGCATTTGCAACGCTGCAGAGTTGCACAATGCGTGTATACATGCAAGGGGCACACACACACACACACACACGCACACACAGCGAGTACAACGGCAGCAGACTCCCCTCGAGGCAGCACCTATCTGCACTCAGCCCCCTCGCAACCTCTCACCTGTGTTGACAGCCACTTGAAGCGTGCGCGTGACATTCGGCGGCTGTGACAAGCGACCCCTCTCGCTTTCCCAACCCCCCCGTCCATACATTTTCCAGTTCCTTTTTCTCCTTTTTCCCGAGCGAAGTCAAGTCGACTCGCCTCGCATATTTGAATAATGCCCGTCAAGTGGCAACGGCATTGTTGGGCCTTTATTTTGTCTGGCTTCGATCGCAGCCCCTGCCCCAGCTCAGTTGCCGCCTGGCCAACAGGCAACCAGGACGCATTTGGCCACATCCTGCCCCTGGCTGTGATTGACGATACGATTTTATATTGAATTCATGCCGCGCCTCGAACTCTCGACCTGCCTTCGTCGACTTCGCTGCGCGTGGCAGTTATTAAATGTGCTGATTAAGTGTAAAGTATAAAGTATAAAGTATAAAGTCAAAGGTCTAAAGTGTATATAGAATATTTATGAATCCCGCTCGCGCCTTTGTCGCACGCAGCAGCATAATTATGACAAATTGAATTTATGTACTCGCTGACAATGGATGCAAATATGAAAATCATAAGGCTGACAGTCTTTCAATCTCAGTGTTTGTCTGAGACATTACAACTTGGCTTAGTTTTACTCGAATGTTTTACATGGGGAACAACTTAGCCACCTATAACTGAGCAGCTTGCATTTAAGTACTAAGCCTAATTCAAGAACTTAGCTCCAAGAGTTATAAAAAAAACTAAAAAGCCATTTAAATAAAAATACCATTTTCAAAATTTAAAGCTAAAAATTTAGTTTATGGTATTGTGAGTAAGATTTAGATATAATATACTTACAGTGGCTCGCAGCTTTTATCGTGCAGAGGTTTATTTTATTTTAACTATTAATCTAAATAAAATTAATGAAAAATTTAAATGCAGTTTTTTTTAACAGATATTTATTATTCTAATGGGTACTTCATTACTTTTATTTTTTTCTATAACTATATAACTATACTTAACCGAAAATACTACCATCCTTAAGATACTTGAAGCACAGTAAAATTTTAACACAATGTCAACAGTTGATCGCATCAATAATTTATGCAAAATTCATAACGAAATGAGTTTGTTTGTTGATTTGCTTTAATGTATCCATTAACTGGAATGTGCCAACCGAGTCCAGCCGAGCAGGCGAGTGTCGAGCGTGGAGAGGGGTCAAGAGGTCACAATTGCGCAGACATCAATTTTGATGTAGCATTAAATTTGACATTACATTTGCCTGGCCGCACAGCCAGGCAGCTGTATGTGCGATATGTGCTGTGTTCGTGTGTGTGTGTGTGTGAGTGTATGCTTGTGTGTGTGTTTATATCTCACTCGAGCACGCAACACAATTAAGCAGCATTTAAACGCTCGACTGGTTTTTGTGCAACTCAACACAACTCGCCATGTTGCATGTGCTCGCAATAATTGATATTTCAATGGCCCTACAGAGTTGTCCGAGCTGTCCGTCGTGTCCAGCTGTCCGGGCTTGTCGAGCTGTCGAAGGCGCCTTTATGGCTGCCGGATGCGAATGCTCTCAACTGTTTGCCACGACAATGCAGCGCCAAGTCCGGGGGCTTACGTTTAATGTTGATGTATGTATTTTTACTTTGATTGCGTTTATAGTAGTTTCGACGGCCACGGGCTGGGCTGGAGAGCGTTAAGCGGATTTTATAAAGTGCAACAAATGCCAATAAGCGGACGGATCGTGACTCGATGCAGCACTGCAGCAGGAGCAACTGCAGCAGCACTCGATGCAAAGAAGGAAGCGAGCACGTGCTCCGCATAAATCGATGGCAGTGCGAACACTGCCAGCGAATTATATTTATGTATGCACATTGCGAATGGAATATAAATTCTGCAAGCACACGCTTCTATGTGTCTCTGTGTGTGTGTGTGTGTGAGCGGTATGCGGTGCTAATGCGTATCTATGAGTTCGCCGGCAAATCAACTAACTAGCTCGATAATCAAATATACCCGTGCGTGCACCCGTTCGCCACATTTGGGGTCTGGGGTCGCCCTCGCTGCCCTCGCTCTGAGACAGAGTACAACACTTTGGCAACACGGAAATTTATGCAAATTCCGAGGCTCGTTTCACCAATATTCTCATTTGCATATTGCGGCCGCATTGTTTACCGCAGTTTGCGGCCCATATTGAGGCCGGCTCTGGGGTTACCAGTTACAAGTATTTCTGGCTGGCAGATCGCTCCCGTTTGCCTTACACTCGGCTCGCTTTATTATGCAGGGCACACAGCCAGCGGCCAAGTTATGCGCTCAGCCATGTAATTTTTCTGTGTGCAGCGCAGACCTGGACTCAGGCTCGAGCTCGAGCTCGGCCCGCCAGTCCGTCCCTCTGTCCGCCAGTCAATCAGTCCAGCAGCCAAGCATGGTTTGACTTATTAATGCCTGGTATATCAAAGGTTTAACTCTTTCTCCCACAGGCAGAGAAGTGTAAAACGCGCCAGCTGTTTGCTCTCAGCCGTCGAAGCTCGAACCTCTTTAAAGTCCGGCATAACTTGACGCCATTGTAAACAGCAAATCTGTTGGCTGCTCCCCTGTTCGCCTGGTTAAATGGATGGTTCTCTGTTTGCTTGGGTTGTTCGTGCCTGGCAACTGGCACGTCTAATGATGCTACACAGACACCTCCAGCACGCACTTACTCACACACACAGACACACACACACACTCACACTCGCACAATAGATCACCTGGCTGCTAAATTTATGTGCATGTTGGGACTCAGGCATGCGAAAGATGATTTCAGCTGATAGTTCGGGATGTCTTGCGTGACTGGGGATAGTCACACCTGTGCGGAATATTTGGGCCAGCGCGAAATGAACAGTTCTATTAACCTGAATGAGCTATGAAGTATTTCAAGCGGCGAAAGCAATGAACACTCTTTATCAGTTCTCAATTATTGCCAGTTGAGTAATTTGTGTAGGGAAAAGTTTATGGAAGGAGCGTACGATATTTCCTCAAAAATAATTTATGAGTTTAAATGAAAGCTGGGAGAATTCTGTAGAAAATGATTTAATATTATTTATTAATATTTATAAATAATAATGGAGATTAAAAGAAGAAGAACTACAGCTGTTGCTGCTTTCACGATTGAAAGAAGAACACGACTGAAGCTCGCATGATAGATAGACGATAGACGATAGATAGCGCTCACGATTGAAAGAAGAAGAAAAATTCTGTTTTACTGCTGTTGCGATTGAAAGAAGGAGAACAGAACGGTGTGCTACGCCCATGATTGATAAAAGTACCACTGGGACTGCTGTGAAATAGTCTCTCCAGTTGCCATAGCCGACAAACCGTTTGAAAAAAATAAACAAGTAAAGAAAAGATTTTTTATCCATTTTCAGCGAGTAAATGGTATAAAAAAGAGTATTTTTTCATATATTGTTTGTTGATTATTTTGCTTATTTATATTTGATTAAGTATTTAAGTATTAATAGTTTTTGCCATATTTTCAATTGTCCATTAATTTCACTTCAACCACTTTCTCCAGCATTGATGCGGAGGTTAATCGAGAAAAATCGAAGTTGAACTGCAAAAATGGAACTTGTTTTAAAAAAGCCATTTAATGCGCTCATAAAAGTGAATTACCATCCGATAACCTCGTTGTGCTCTTAATTCGACCAGCTTCTCTTTCTCTTCTCCCTCTTGCTTTATCTTCCTCTGTACTGCTTTCGCTTTTAATACAAAACTCAAAAACCCAATATATTCGCGCTCTATTGCTGTTCGCCATTTGCCTATTGCCCGTTGGTCTCTGCCAGTCGCCAGTCGCCAGTGATGGCAGTGCAACAGCGCATAACCATAACCACTTAGCGCGGCAAAATTCTGAACCTGGCGCCAGTCGCCTGTTGTCAGGGGCAACGCTTAGTTAGCTGCCACCTGCGAGTGCCGTCTGTGCGGTCGGGACTCCGATGCGGCTGACCGACTGCAAAAATAATTACTCAATTTTGACACACAGCATGGCAGGGAAATTAACAAATAAATTGGTCGCAATTCGCATACGCTGCAGGCACTCAGGCGTTCGCATCACCCATACGCAGCGTCGGCCAGTGCAATACACAATGCAATTAGTCAACTCGCTGCTGACCACAGAAATTTCCATAAACAAATTCGCAAAAAGCAAGTCCGAATAGAGTTAGCTGGCTAATGGACAGAGGGGGGACGGGAGGAGGGAAGAGTGTGCCAGTAGTATGCAGTTTTAAGGGGGAGATAAACTGGCTGCAAGGGAAGTCGTAATGCCAGCTGCCCGATTGCAATCTCATTATACACTGTACATAATAATTTGTAAGCGCATTTAATCGACTTAATTAGCCGCTGTCTCAAGTTCCGTTTCCTCGGTTTCACCGGACAGCTAATTAAGCACTTCGAGTACGCTTAGTGTACGCAGCTCCGACCCGCTCGACTCCATCGCCGCGTGAATAAAATATTTAATATTAAATTTGCCGGAAGCGAATTGTGAGCAGGCTTTTCAAGTTCAAGTTCATCAATTGGGCCCTCTCAATATATCAGAATTTAAATGCGGCCAGTTGGCTTAAAGCAACAAAGGCGACTCCAGCAGGAGGCTAGAGAGAGGGAGGGAGGGGAGAGAGAGGGGAACAGTCGAGCGTCGACAGCGACAAACGCAGAAGCCGAGGCAGCTGCAAAGCAATTTGTTTCGCCGCCAAGTAATTTGTCTTCAAAAGCAAATGTTTTGCAATTTGTTAACAAGAAAATTTCTTTGCGTTTGCCTGCGTCTTGGCCCTGTTTGCAGTCGCTCGGTTTTTGCGCCCCCGACACTTGTTTACATTGTTCCGTGCCGTTGTTTCGTTTGTTGTCTACAAGGTATTGGGTATCTCTCAGTCTCTGTTCCAGTCGCTGCTCCAGCCCTGTTCCTGTTTCTCTGTCTTCCTCTCTCTCTCTCTCTCTCTCTCTTCCTCTCCTTCTCTCCGGCTGGCGCTTTGCAAATGAAAATTGTACACGAATGCTGCCTAAGTGATAAGCGGCAAATGTCTGCGTGGGTGTCGTATGTTTGCCTCGCTCTCTGTCTGTGTGGCCGTGTGTGTGTGTGTGTGTGTGTGCCTGGTATGTGTGTGTTTCTCTTTGTGTGTGAGGAGTATCTTTTTGGTCTTTGCTTTGGGTTGTAATAAATGATTTTTTAGTCCAAAATTGAAAGTAAATACATATTGATAGGCTAAACAAGAAAAAGTGTTTCCAATGATATTACTCGACTCTGAAATACCCTATATGGCATTATACACGCAAAAGTCTCATATCGAAAGCAATTTGCTGAATATTTTGGCTAACAAATAACACTAAACATAGTTGGATACATCCACAGATACCTCGTACTAAGCACTCGACTGTGTAGGGTATTAGCAAGCAGCGAAATCAGAGAAAAAGTAAAACCTTTGTAGCACACCGACAAGTCTTTTTCGCAACTATTGTCTGAGTATTTCAGCAGCTAAACAATTGATATACCTCACAGATACCCCACCCATCGATTGTCCTGAACACACAGAAAAAAAATTGTCTTGCCTGGCGCGGTGCACGGCCCAAAACATGTGTATGTGCCTGATGCTATAAGCTAGCAACTAGTATGGCTTTTCCTGCCTCCCCTACACGTCACCTCGCAGTTGCTCTCCACGCCAGCTTCCTCTCAGCTTTGGGCCTGAGCTGTTACAACCTGCTAAGAGTCTTACCATGTTTGACTGGCAAATTTCGACGCCAGATTCCTTTTACCAAATAACCCTCCCTGCTCTCCTACTGCCGGCATCGCTCCCTTCGCTCCCACGAAACTTGTCGAACTTTACGGGCGCCTGCCGAACGAGAAGTTCGTTCGCATTGCGAGGGGCCCCGATTCACTTGTTGGACACGTCGAGAATTGATTAAATCAGCGCAAAAGTGGAAGGCGCAAAAAACTTTTGAAAAAAAAAAACTGTTTAACAATAAATTGCATAATTGAATATCATGTTGGAATTTTACGCTTTTTATACCGTACACTCTCCCTTTTTTGCTGCTTACTTGAAAATGTGTTTAAATAAATATTAAATATGAATATGCATGGGCTGCTTGGTGCGCTCATGTGCATAAATTCAATTAGCTTCATGACCGGACACGTTAATTGGCCTTTAATACGCGAATCGGCGGCGACACAACTGCAACTTTACCCAACTTTATCAACCTTTATGGCCCATAAATGTATGCAGATAGTAGTGTAAGCCGGTCGATCGACCGATTACTTACCTGTCGGAAGCTTTTTCAGCTCACAAGTTAACCAAAGATAACGAGTTTCAATGAATTGTTTGCTGGGGTGACTAGCAAATACCCTAGAGCTTTAATATTAACATTTTACAAATATTCAATTAATCAACTTGCTTGATAGTATAATAATAATATAGTATAATATATAATATATATAGTATACTAAATAGTATAATAATATAATATATTTTACATAGAATCCAGAGTGGCTCTGCCTGCTGTTTATTACTGTATCCATTACTTACAAGAGTTTTTAGACTAGAAAAAAATGCAACTTCTTATGATATATTATATGATGATATGCTGATATTCTATAGAAATCGAAAATTACTGCCAACTTCCTTATACCCGTCAACTCTCCGGTTAGGCGGTATTAAAAGAGAAACCTGTTTTTGTCAGCGATGGAAAATGTCGAATTTGTTGCATTTGTCGTATTTGCTGGATTTGTAGCATTCGATAAATCCAAGAACCGCAACTCTAATGGACGTGTGTGCAGTTTACCTTGTGTTTGCCGAGCTCAGCCCACAGCTGCCAGCTGCAAGTGGGAGTGCGAGCGAGTTTTGTGGATTTTGTGCAATGGTTTCTGAAATCGATGGCAACATTGATTTGAGGTTTTCGCTGCGAAAGCGACCGGTTTAATAACGTACACAGCATACTATACGTAATCCTAAGTCCTTGTAGATGGCCCATGTGTTTATCACATTTCTGACGTGTATGTGAGTGTGTGTGTGTAACTTTAAGCTTGTAACTTGCTGTCAGCTGCATGCATTTTTCACATGGCAAAACTATTTGCATAGACTAAAAAGTCGAAGAGTCTGCAATCTTTTTTGTGCTCGCTGCGCTTAGTAATCATGACACACAGAAAGAAAGAGAAGAAAAGACAGACAGACAGAGAGAGAGAGAGAGATAGAGAGAGGGGGGCAACGCAGTCATAAAACGCCACAATTTGAACTTTAACACCTTCAATGACAGCTACCGAGAATGACCCCGGGCGCAATTTTGTGTAAATAACATGAAAATAAGAAAAACAAGCTCAGGCCTCAGGCCGGCATATCACAGACGTTAGTTGGGTGAAGGAGCTCCAGCCACCAAAACCACTGCCGACTAACATTTTGCTTTGCCTTTTTACGAGTTTGCTACTGTAGTTGTGCGACTCGTTGCTCTTGTTGTTGGTGGTGTTGTTGTTTGTGTGCCAGTTGTTGCTGTAGTTGGCCATTATGCGCATAAAATATAAGAGGGTTGTTCATATCCAAGACACAATAGAAACAACGCCTGATGCACACTGCCAAAGCATAAATCTGAGCTGCTTTATAACCCACAGAAAGCGAGAGAGAAAGAGAAAGCGAAACAGTGACAGCCTGCGAGAGAGAGAGAATGTGTGGG
This sequence comes from Zaprionus bogoriensis, assembly GCA_035046045.1. Taxonomy (NCBI): domain Eukaryota; kingdom Metazoa; phylum Arthropoda; class Insecta; order Diptera; family Drosophilidae; genus Zaprionus; species Zaprionus bogoriensis. Next base: position 1,849,714 of record JAWNOI010000066.1, on the reverse strand, counting down.
CCAAAGGGCAGGCAAGGGCAAGGAATTGAAACTTCACTTCAGCACGGCAAAAGCCAAAAAGATTTATTTTAACATTTTTATTATTAGTTTCTTCTCGTCACAAGTTTTGTGGTCATGTGGCGTTAGCTCCATCCGGCAACAACAACAACAACAGCAGCAGCAGCACCACCATCAGCATCAGGGCAAATTGCTGCAAAATCACATTGCAAATTATGTTAAATTCAAGGCACTTCATTTCAGACTTGATTGCCTGCAAAATTGTGAAATTGAAAGTGTTTACTGTAGCCGCCACACGCCTTTGTTCGCCTAAATACCCCTGCGAGAAGTACATCGTCAATGACACAAGGCGAAAAGCTGATGGCTCCAAAGGGTATAAAGTGATGATTGAGTAATCACTTGAGGAAATATTAATCACAGACTGAAAGCTTACTTTCCATAATCCAAAGTAATGACACAACGAGTCATAAGTCGAAGAGTTCTGAAAACTCAAATTAAAGCTTTCGGGTGCTTTTTGGAGCCTATAGTAACTAGCAAATAATCAGACAATATAAGACTAGATAAGCAGCTAAACTATACCGCAAGCTAAACTAAAGACGAAAATATTTTAGTATTTAATTTATTAAAAGAACTTAAATGAGACTGAAAGCTTGCAAAAGCTTCAGAGCTTAACTTTTACACAATGACATGAGTACGCAATATAAGCTTTAAGGTACTTTTGACTTTTGATTAAAACAGACTTTCTTAAATATTGAAATATTGCATAGTCCAAACTAAAAATTAAAAAAATAAATAAAAAATGCAAGTTGCCTGTTAATAAAATTATATGCTCTATTTCAATAGTTAACAATTTGTTTTATTGTTATAACGTAGCTTTTCAGCTTTCAGCAACAGTCACAGCGCGCACAGTTTTTGCTGGTTTCCACACACACAGTTTACCGTTAAGCTGGCCATGGAAAAGCTTATGAATGAGCTCGTCAAGCCAAATGACTGCATGAAGCAAACGTCAGCTGTCAGTTGGGCTATAAGTTCGGTATATTGTTTGTTGTTAAGCTGCCAAAATATCTGAAATAGTTGGTCGACGGCCTGTCGGCCGGGCCCTCGCAGGGGCGTATCTCGACCCTTTTTGTCTTGCTTTCGGGCCGATTTTATGCTTGACAATTTCATTTCCTAACTACAAAATGGCCTGGAATTGAACAGTTTTGCCAGTAATTGAACAGCAGGCTTCAACTTGTTGCCAGTGCGAGGAAGGAATAGGGAAATGTTTGCGCGTAATGCGCATTAGAATCCTTTCGCTTTCCCCATTTTCGCCTATGCCTGAGTGCATGGAACAATGTCCATAAAAGCTGACCCCATACATTTGTAAGTCTTGTAAATTTGCAATTTTCTTTATGCTGTGCTACACTCGGCTTTTAGCCGCCGCGTCCATTTAGTTTCCACTTTTTCACTTGCGTGTGCTACAGCGCTTTTCCTTCCTGTCTGCTGTGCTCTCGCGCTTTTCTGCTTTTCTGCTGACTCGTGCGCCTAATTGTCAGTAACAAGCAAACAATTTTCAGCAAAGCAAATGGCAATGAAAATGGAAATGAGACTGGAAATGCTCTACTCTCAGCTCAGATAGAGAGCTAGACAAACAGACAGACAGACGGAGAGACAGACAGACATGCAGACCGAGAGCGAAAAAAAAAAAACAAATGACGGTGCGAAATTCGTAGCAAACGCTTTTTCACGCTTGATTAATTTCCGTTGGGCGCCGACTTTTTCCTTCGCCCGGACTCGCTTTTTTCCACTTTACTTTTTGTCGATTTTTTTTTTTCATTTTATTACCATTCATTTTTAATAGCAAAGTGTTAAGTTTGACAGTTGGGCTACACTTGCTGGCCCAAAGCACATTATACACACTTGATTAAATATGGCCCGAAGACGCTGGACCCGAAACTCGGACGAAAAGTGCAAACAGGCAACTTTCGAGCGATTGGTAATTAATTCAGTGCAAAGTTCAACTGAGGGCCATGAGTGAGAGAGTGAGAGAGAGAGAGAGGACTGGCAAAGGGTGCAGCATATGTGCCAGTTCTCAGAGACAAACTCCAATTCTACAGTTGGCTATAAGTCGGAAATGCGGTCAACGAGCACATCATTAAGTCGAGGTGATTTCCTCAGGTAAATGGCAAGGTTCAAGTGGCATTCAGGACTCGTGCTTGATTTGATTGAATGGTGAGTGAGCTGAAAAGCTTCTACAACTCGTTTACTTAAATTGATGTCTAGCTCCAGATACGCACACTGTTATTTGTGTGTGTGTGTGTGAGTGTGCCAGCTTGTGTGTGGCTGTATTTATGTTAGTGTCTCGACTGTACGCATACAAATTGTTGTTGTGCTCGTCTACATAATAGCAGCGTACTTTGCTTTCAATTTACTAATGCACCAGTGCGAGCTGGCAAGCCAAAAGTCAAAGGTTGACTAGCTGCCAGGCAGCTCTCGCACAGCAGAGATGAAGATGTTTTTCAAGCCATGCTCCAGCCCGTCGTCAACAGCCCTTCTTTGATACCCTGTAGTGACATGAGCGAGGCTTACTGCAACTGGACGGTGAAATTACCTTCAAAATGAGTGAAAATAACAACTACAAATATAGAACATTTACTTATTATTTATTTATAATAAAAAAAATTATGTATTGAATAAATCAGTATAAATTCCATTAATATTTTCATGCGAAATTAACATAGAAATTGAGAAAACTTATTTAAAATTCTGTTGGTTTGCTAAACTTTTAAATTAAATATTAAATAAATAAATAACAGCAGTATTTTTGGAAATTTACAGGGTATGTTGGCAGTGGCAACTGCCAGCCTGTATGGAGTCTTGTTGCTGTGCTTATTTGCTGCACAAAGTTATTGTTGCACGCATATCGAGCGTACCGCAGTCGAGAGCACGGATATCGCTCCGGCATTGTAATCAGAGCTATGCATTGTGCTTTGGCATCTGCAACTGTAGCGTAACGTAACATTGCACGTACACACACATAAATACTTACACAAGTACTACATACACACACACACACTCGCTCACGCGCTCACTCACTCATCGATAGAAGGCCGAGCAGCTTATGCTCGCTGAATGGCAGAATAATTGCGAATTTGCGTTGTATAAATGGAAATCCCGCAACCAGCCACAAAATCAAATATAATCAACAAAGTTGCGCTTTTTTCTATGAATGCAGCTCGCTTTTTTTAATAGAATCACGTGCTGATGGCAGCACATTTGCGGTTCTTGCGCGCAGATCATAATTAATTCGTGTGTTTTTGGCCACAAAATGGAAAAACGCAATGCCAACTGTTTGATTTGTTTCAATTGATTGGCTTACGCGGCGTATGCGCAATATTTGATTTAATGATCTCTTTATGTGCGCTTTGGCCTGTGCAGCACTCGCAGCTTAATGCAGCTTGAATTTGCAAATTGAGGCGTGTCACTGCCTGTCCGTGTCCGTATGTGCGTGCCAGCCACATTGTTTACCTTGAAATTTGCACCTGCCTGTCAGGTGTTGTCAGCCAAGCCCGTGGCAAATTTTGCTTGTGTGGGAATTACGCGGTTAGCCAAAGATTGGGTCGGCCGTGTCATTAATTAGTCGGAGAAAAATTTCATTAAATCGAGTTAACTTCAGCAGCTGCTAAAGCCGCTGCGAAATGTTGCATTTCAAAATTTGCTCCCTCAATTCATTTGAATAAAGCACAACAATAGCAACAACGAGGCGAACGAACGAGGGCAATGAAAATAAATGGGATCTCATCAAAATAAAATGCTGAAAATTAAGAAAAATGCGCCCGGCGAACTGCGAGCCGGACATGAGGACAGCAAAGCCGGACAGCAGCAGCAGCAGCAGCAGCAAAAGCAGCAAAAAAGTCAAATAAAATATAAGTAAGATAACAAAGCAAACAGGAGAGTCGACAGCGCGGCGCGAGCGTGTGCTCCGACTAGCCCAATACCCAAGCGCCAAGAAGTTGCAGCAATAAGTTTATAACAAAGAAATAAATTGTCTGTGGAACTTGTATATTTCTGCTTTGCCTTGCACTAAGCTTCAGGCAGGCGGGTATATTGATTGCAGTAAGAAAATACGATTGGGCAGGAACTATAGAAAACTTTTGCATATTTAAGCATTTGGCAAGGCAAAGCCTTCTTAGACTAATCTCTATTTTTTTTCGCATAGACTGTGTTCTGTCTACCCTCTGCGGCCAGCTGTTGTTTACAGGGTATCGGTAAAAGAAATGAATTTAAAGCGAGTCGCAGGTGCGGGCATTAAGTCGCTCAGTCAAACAAATTGGTTTTCGCATTTAAATATTTCCGGCAACAGTTGCGACAGCTTAAAGCCCCCTTCCCGCTTCCTCCCATGGCACTAAAACCTTTGGAATAAAATCAAAATTCTCAACAATTTTTCAAAATACTCGCTCAACTCAAACGGACCAAGGTTGTGCTTGGCTCTGGGCGCAAGGATGCGAACGCGAGGATGCCAGCATCAGGAGGATGCGGGGAGGCATGTGCTTTGCACTCTTTGCCCAGCCTGCGGTTTTTTGTATTTGTGCAACGTGGCATGAATGTTAGCCTGCCACGCCTACAAGCCCATCAGCTGCTGTCAAGCTGCTTGGCCTGCAGTTGAAGTGCAAATGTGCAGTGTAATTAAAAGTGTGTGTGTGAGTGTGTGCAGGTGTGGGTACGGCACAGCAATTGAAAGCACAAATGACAAAAAACAACAAGCACCCAAAAGGAAAATGGGGAAAAAAGATAGAGAAAACTGTGGGCTCTTCACATGACCTGTGTGTGCATCTGTGTGTGCGTGTGTGTGTGTGTGTGTGTGTGAGAAAGTAAAATTATGTCCTTGTCATAGATATAACTACTTTATATACCAGTCAAATTGGAGAGTAGCCGGAGAGAGTCTATGGGCTTCCTAATTGAGAATATTAAAAAAAGTTTTCGTATTCTTAAACAATTTTTGTATAATTTTTATAATTATAAATAATAAATATTTGAAAAATAAACTAAGCATCTTTATGGTTTTTTTTGTTTAATGAAAATTATTTTAAACTTTTAATTGTATTTAAATTGCAACTTTTGATATATATTTGTAAAGCATTTATTCGTTTTTTTTTAAGAATTATTCTAGGATATTTTCACTTCTCTCCAGTTTTTTTGTATGCCAGATTTTTTCAGCAAGTTTTTTAGCTTTTGACGACGTCGGCTGTGTGGCATGTGGCGTGTGGCATGTGGGTAATTTCGAGAAATATGAACTCCGCTCTCCACTCGACGTCAGTCCCTGGCTTTCTGATTGCTGGCGGCTTTTGCACTCCGAGCTTGTATATGCGGCCTATTTAGGCGCCATAAGCCGACCAGCGGAGGGGAGGCGGGGTGACGACTCTGCTTTGAGCTTGGCTATTTGAAACGGGAAACGCTCGGCCAGGTAAAATAATAGAATGGGCCCTAATGTTCAGTACTCAGTCTTCGGGCAGGCCAACTGAGAGGCAGACAGACTGACAGACAGGCGGGCAGCCAGACAGCCGGCAAGCTAGCATACTGCTGGCCTTTTTAATTAACATTTGGCCAACATAAAGCGAAACAGGCAGCAGCCAGACCAGCAAGGAGTCAACCGGCGTCTCGTCTCGCCAGAACGTAAATTAGTTTGAGCAGGTGAAGCCGGCGGACGAAGAGCTGGCGAAAAGCACTTGCCCTGAATATGTGATAATTGAGTTTTGGGCCCAACTCGACTTCGGCTAATTGCACTGCATTCAGTCGGGCTGAAAAATGCATTAAATTGAAAATGCTTAAGCAAATATTTGAACAATGCCGGACCGCATTCTGCCATGCCAAACAAAACAGTTGAGCAGCAGCATAACGTATATATGCATATATATATATATATATACATACATATAGATCAAATATGCAATTCGATTTGGGCCAATTTATGGCAAGTTTTATGGGCTGGCTTAAATTTCAATAAATGAATTCAAAGCTTCTTTGTGCAATAGTACGAAATAGGAATGGAAATGGAAGTGTAAAAGTGTAGGAGGATAGCAAGGGGGGCAAGGGGAAACTGCACACCAGTGACACATGGCGCGACGTTTTAAAACGGAGCCATGTGAAAGTGCGAAGCGTAGAATAAATCTTGCCAAGCACAATGGCCGCACAGAGACGTCGAACAGAGTTGGAGACAAGGCAGCAGCAGGCGCAAGTGGAGGGGGGTAGGGGTGGAGCGGTGGAGCGGGCAGCGCCCGACTGAGCCTGAGGTGCCCCTATGCCGAAGCACTTAGCCATGGCTGTGAAGCTGCCTAATTTATGGGCATGTCTGAAAGCGCGCTGGTCCAGACAAGTCCCCATTCGGCACTCACCTCTCTCTCGCACGCGCTGCTATCTCGCTCAGACTCACCGTAGCTCTCATTCTCTCACTCTCACTATTTCTCGCTCTCTCTCTCTTGCTCTCTAGTCGCCTCCGTCGGAGCAAATAGCAGCAGATTAGCCACAGACGATTGCACTGAAACAATGCAAAGAGCAGCGAGGGAAGGGACGAGACGGTGCGGGGCGTGGCGGGTGCTCGCTTGGAAACTGCCCTGCAGAGATATGTGTTTGCGAAATTTTTGGTAGCTGCACACGGCCGTGTTATGCATGCCACGCATTGAGCCTGTTCGCATTCAAATCGATTTGTGGCAGCCAGAACTTCCATGTGTTCGTGCAGCTATGTATGTGTGTGTGTGTGTCTGTGTGTAAAACTACAAATGAATATAATTGAATTGGAGAACAGTAAACGCCTAATGGTTTAATGACACGAGCTGAAAATAGCTAGAGATTAGACGTGGCTCAGCTTGAGCATTATATACCATAATACAGTGGGATATAGCAGTGTGCGCTTCAACAGGTTGCTGAGGCTTGACTCCGCTTTAAAAGCTTGTGCGAGCTCCTTACTTGGGTATACATAGATATAGTTATAGTTGAAGGCAGAACACGCGCTTATTCTCAGCTCAAATATATAATACTTCAAAGGCTCAGCAAAGCTTTTTTTTAGCAGTTAAGGCTAAGAGAACTTAGCAGCAATTTCAGCAAGGCTTAAACTGTCAAACTCTTATTAAACATAATTTATAAATTTAGGATTGCCAACTTTTTTACAAGAAAAACAGTATATTTTGTTCTGATATGAATTTTAAACAGTATTTTATAAAAATAAACAGTATTTCATTCATTTGTTAATTTAAATAAATTTTTTTTATTAGAGCTTTTCGCACAATTTTTAATTTTCAATCATTTTTTTAAAAATCAATCATTTTTTAAAATATCATATTCTTCTCCACAAACAAAATTAAAATTAAAATATATATGGAGCTAATTTTTTATTAAATTTATAGTCGTCTTAGTTCTTTCTTCTCGCCACTTTGCACAATTTTAGTAATATTTATTAATTCTTGTAAGTTGCTTAAAACACTTTCATTAATGAACTTTCTTAAGTATAAATATATGCATACTTATAGTTTTAAGAATTCTTACGGCTGAAAACAGTATACTTTTATTGCTTAACAGTGAAAAGTATAATGCAGTCAAAAACAGTATAATACTGTTTTTAGCAGCATGGTGGCAACCCTAGATACAACTGTTAGCAATAGCAGTGTTTTAATAGAGCGTATAATAGGCGCAGTTAAGCAGCACTTTCAATAGGTTTGAAGTCTCAGCTTCCATGTGCTTTAAAGGCTGCTCAAGCGCAACAGACTAACTTACATATAGCTTTCTACTCTGTACCGGAACTCAACTACAATAGTTTCCTTGGCTGGGAAACTACTTGCGAAACTATTTCAATCTTCTGGCTGGGCAGATTAATCCAACATAATGGTTAGTTGCAGTCGCTGCGCTCAGGTGATGTCACCGCGCGCTCGCTTATTAAATAGAAATGGGGAAATGTGCATAACTTTTTTATGACGACTTTCGTTTTATTGTTATGGTTATTACTTTTATTTGGCCAACTCGACTGACATTTATTGCGAAAAGTAAATGTTTGATGATAGTCACGTAGTTGCTACTAAACAACGACAGGCCGGCAGAAAAAACAGCACAGCAGAGGGCAGAGAGGAGTTGGCAGTCGAGAGAGAGAGAGAGAGAGAGAGAGAGAGAGTGATAGAGAGAGAGAGAGAGAGAGAGAGAGAGAGAGAGAGTGATAGAGAGAGAGAGAGACAGTGAGAGCTGCGGAGAGTTCAAAGTTGGCGGCACATGACATGCAAAAACAAAATCCCAAAACACTGGAACGTGCCTTTTTGACATTTAGGCGTGTGTGAGTGCTAGTGTGTCTGTGTGTGTGTGCGTGTGTGTTTGTCTGCTGCTGGAGTGAGGCACGTGTGTGTTGGCAAATTGAATTTCGCTTGATAAAAAAATTGTTGTATTGATTTAAAGGCGCGAAGCAAGCGGCTTTCGGGTCAATTACGGCACCAAAGTGAGCTGTGAGTTCTGTGAATCACACAAGCTCACACACACACACAACCCCAACACGTCTACTGTTGCAGCACTTGTTGTGGCGCTTACTCACACCCTCACACACACATTGTATTACTTTCATTATCTGCGCAAATATTTACCAGAAATGGCAGTTGCCAGTTTGCAGTTGCCTGCGCTGCCAGCTCAACACTTTCGGGCAAGTTTTTAAGCCGTTTAGGGAGGCCCCAAAGTGAAAGTTATTGTGTGTTGACAACACGCACACACACAGACAGGCAGTCACACACACACACATACTCGCAGGCGGTGCACATTACATAAATGCGGCAAAGGACAAACTATTTTTGCCAGTTTGCCGCTGTTATGATCCTTGTTGTTGCGTGCGCTTTTGATGAAGTTTCCTGGGGCGCCGGTTGCGATCTTAACTTTCGCATATGCCTGCAGACCCGGCCGAAATCCTGCCAAACTGAAACCCTCAAACTATGCGAATGAGCGCCGCAACTTTGTGTCTCCCCGAAGGACCGCCCCTCGTAAATATTTGCCTTTGTGGCAGGGCAAACATCTCAGACAGTCGCCCGTCGTGCAGTCTTACTCTCTCTCTCTCTCTCTCTCTCTCTGTCACTCTCTTCGCCTGCTCCTTTGAGCTGCAAGACACATGTTTAGCTATTGCTGGCACCTGAAGCGTTCCGCCAAGAAAGTCAATTTACGACGACGTCCAAAAAGTTTGCACCACGCGGCGTATGAGTCATATGTAAATTGCAAAATTTCAATTTGCCACATGCAACGTATTGGAAAATGCAAACAAACACGCCGACAAAATAAAGAAGAAAACCGCACACACATTTTATGGCCCGGCGAAAGCTAATTAACATCATTTTTACGAGACATAAACTTCCGACAATAAACGCGCTTATTTTCTCTCCTCTTTCTCTATCTCTCTCTCTGCCGGCGAATAAACAGAGCGAAATGTGCTCGGCCGACGCGCTGTATATTACTTTATATGTGCGAGAACACACACACACACACACACACACACAGACAGAGACAGACGGGTGCGTGTGTAAATTTACGACGTACTCGTCAAGGGCGTCAGGAATCACGCAGTGGGAGGGGCAGGGGCTGGCAGTCAGTCTGCTGGTACTTAACAACTTGGCGTATTTGTTTAGCACGTGTTTTCGGGCTGCTCCCGAACCACCCCCCCCCCCCCTCCTCTCCTGCCAAGCCGCGGCATATTTGTTGCTTACTTTTAATTAACAAATGCCTAGACTCGCATTTGTGCAATCATTGCGCTGCTTAATTAGACATAAAACTCGTGCCTAGCGCTAAATTTGTGGACAGCATTTTACGAGGCGCACTCGAGAGCTTGCAACAATTTTCAATTTGCAATCAAAGCGTTTCTTATCAACATTTGCTGCGCTCTCTCTCGGTCTCTCTCTCTCGCTTGCGCTCCCACACTCTCTCAGCCAGGCTCTCGCGCTGTTAACTGAGACCGGCAAATGGCGGCGCGCTCTCACTGGCTGTTTGCCTACAGTCGTCAACTAACAGAGCACTGTTATAGCACTGTTATGGCGCTGTTATCGCACTGCATTCGCCTTTAAAAGCTCCAACAAAAGGCCCACTTAATTAATATGTCAAAATCACTTAAATGCCGTATTTAATTGCAATTCCTCGACTAAAACAAAACAATCACGCTCTCGTTTAGCCCCTGCAGAAATTAAATGCATTTGCATAATCAATTAAATCGCCAAATGCCATCAATATGTGCATGCAGCTTCTCGATGCTCGCATTTGTTGCTGCTAATTGCATTATGTCCAGCAGTTAAATTGTAATCAATATTTAAACGAGTGGAGCACGATAATTGAAAGTCAGCGCAATTAAAATCCATTTGCCAGTACTTCCTCCACCTGCTGCCCATCTCCCTTTGCCCTCTCTCTGTCTCTAGCTCTCTGCCTTTTTGGCTTGCCAACAGTTGAGGAATACTCGCATCACTCAATGTCAACGCTGTTCAATTGGGCAATTTTGGGTGCGGTGTGGTACTCGTTCTACATTTGCCACGTCGAGTGCAGCAGCTGGCACTCGCCTTCGCACTCGAGAAGTGCTTCTTCACGCGCAGACCAGTGTCTGGCCCCCACTCGAGGCGAGTAGAGTCGATTCGAGTATCTAATTGCAGTGAAACATTCGCCCGACAAGTGCCAGCAATGACAGTCATAAGCATAGCTCATCAGGCCGGACAGCCCCATTAATAGCCCGGGCAAATATTGATGTAGAGCTGCCAAGAAGTGCTTAGCAGCCTCTCGAGTGTGCAGATTATAAAGCTGCCAGGAAGTAAGGCCGGCCTTAGGAGCTTTTAAGGCGGGTGTGAGTTTAGTTTGAGTTGTTACCGTTGATTTTGAAAGGTTGCTAAATTTTCTACACATCTCGGTCAATAGTAGGCAGTAGGTAGTAAGTTGTTTGTACAGTCCTATAATATACATTGTAGCCTCAATAAAGTTGTAATCCAAATCAGTTTTGTTTTTCCTACTTCGCAGTTTGCCCTTAATTTCCGTAAAGATAATTGTTTTTTATAGTAAATTATTTTCTAGATAATCCCAACTAAATAGAAGTTTTCTATCTCACTCTGCTAACTATGTATATTTATAATACCTACATTATCTTATACCGCATACCTGGTATTAACTGTTTACTACTTGCGCTTCTCATCAGTTTTTCCAGCTATAAGTAACTTCGACTCTTTGCTATTTATCAATTACATTTCTATCAGTTTTCCCCCTAACCCAAAGACACACTCCACCAACTGAGCTTGATTCGCAGAAAATCACAGACAAACAGTAGTGCTGCCATCTGCCCACTGGTATTACCCGTTGGCCAAAGTTCAATTCGATGTCGTCTTGCTTTGTGGTAGGTTAAGTGCTCAGGGTGAGTGAGAGGCAGCTAGAGAGAGAGAGAGAGAGCGCGCTGTGGCAGAATGTGAGATAAGGACAACAAAGTGGCGCAGACACATGCCACACTTGCACGCTGCAATTCACAAGAATAACAGATGATTGATCAAAAGTTTCCTGCTATCAATAACTTATTAGATAACACGTCGTCGTCGTCGCTGCACTCTTCTCTCCGCTGCTCTGCTGTCTGCCTGCCTGCCTCCGCCTTGAGTGTGTGCACTTCAGAGCTAATCGACACGCGAGCCAAGTGCTCCATATAAAAGGCCGTGTGTTGCCAGAGTCCACGGTACAGTGAACACGGCGCAGCGAGTGGGCACAGCGAACGCGGGAAGTGAACAGAGACAGAGACGCAAGCGGGGAAAACGAGCGCAATGAGAGTCTTGCTGCTGGCATTAGCCTGCTCGGCCTTGGTGCTGGCCACGTTCGCCAGAAAACCCATGGCTGCGCGCTACGACAATTTCAGAGTGTACAAAGCGCTTGTGCAGGACAACGAGCAGCTGGAGGAGTTCAAAAAAATTCATCAGCGCGTACAAGTAGGTGTTGTATGGCCCCCGGGGAGCGAGCGAGCGAGACTTGAACTTTTGGGCAATTGCAGGTCTTCATGCTGCACGAAATTGGTGCTGCCAATCGCAGCTATGACGTCATTGTTGCGCCCACACACCATCATCTGTTCGAGCAGACGCTCAACTTGTTGGATATTCAATTCGAGATAGTCATCGAGGATTTGCAGGCGTAGGTGAACTCAAGCAGCGCTCGACAAGGGTCTGCCTCATAGCGAACTTTTCGTCTCGTTTCATTTCGCTTAGGTTGCTGGACAAGTCCGAGTACGACGAGGACGCTGACATGGACTGGGTGACGTACCATTCGCTGGATAAGATCTACGCGTGGGTGGACGAGCAGTGCGATGCGCACGACTATCTCGATTGCCGGGACATCGGGCGCTCCTACGAGGGGCGAGCCATCAAGAGTGTCAGGCTGTCGAAGCGTGCGGGCAACAAGGCGATTCTCATCGAGGGCAACATTCACGCCATGGAATGGATCTCCTCGGCGACTGTCACGTATATTCTGAATCAGCTCATCAACTCGAATGATCCGGAGATACAGCGTCTGACGGAGGAGTACGACTGGATTGTGGTGCCAATGGTGAATCCGGACGGATTCACCTACACGCACGAGGTGGAGCGTCTGTGGCGCAAGAATCGTCGGCCCAACGGGTATGAGAACCGCACCGGCGCCTGCTACGGCATCGACATGAATCGCAACTTCGACTATCACTGGGGCGGTGCGGGCTGGAACATCGACGAGCCGTGCGATCATTGGTTTGGCGGCGAGGAGCCCAACACCGAGGTGGAGATACTGGCGCTGCAGAGCTTCGTTAACTCGTTCGATGACGGCTACATACGCGCCTACATGGCCTTCCATGCCTACGGGCAGTACGTGCTGCTGCCCTACGGCCACTCGAACACGGAGTTCCCGCCCAACTACGATCAGATGATGCGCATTGCTGCCGCCTTCGCTGAGGCTGCAGAGCGGCCCTACGGCGCCAGCGGCCTACTGAACTGTAAGTATTGAGAAAGAGAAAGACAGAGAGAGATACGCTGTTGATCCATTGCCTACGCTTTGCAGACCCCGTTTCTGGCGCTGCCAAGGACTGGGCGTATGGAGTTAAGAATATTCCTTTCACTTGCACCGTGGAGCTGCGTGATAAGGGCACATATGGCTTCTTCCTGCCGTCCAATCAAATTACGGATGTTGGCGTTGAGGTCACCGAAGGTCTTAAGTCGCTGGTTGTCAAAGCGGCCGAAGAGGGTATTTTCGATTGAGTGAACGCTGCTAACTTTTGAGATTACAGTTTAATGTGATAAATCATTGCGTCAGCCGAACGGCCTTACTTGCTCATAAGCCTCATAATGTACTTAAGAACTTAATTGATGCAATGATATAAACAAATAATAAATGCTTATAATATAATTATAATAATATAGAAATCTGATTGGAAGTATTTAAAAAGCGCAAATTCATACTGGAAACGAGTACAGTATTTTGAGTATATAATACTACTGTACAATCAGGCTGTAGTTTTAGTTGGTACAGCGAGCATGCCTGTTGCACTACTTGGCGTATGCGTAATATTTTAGCAGTGTGCTGCTTGACACTAAGCAGTTTTAGCTAACAGAAGAGACTGCTTGGCACTGTGCACGCTTAAACTGCTTGTGCTTGCCGCACTGTTATTAGTAAGCTTTGCATATTAACATGGTTTGTGTCTGGGCTAAGCAGTTAACAGCGCACACTTAGCACTCTGTTAAAATAGTGATAACAAATAGGGGTATGATAAGCCAGTTTAAAAATAAATTAATATAAGCTTAGCATATTTACTTGCTGCTGAATAGATTTCTACCTTGTTGTGCGCAGGCACGACTTGACGTGGTGGCAGCCTTGTGGCGAAAGATCACTCGAAGCGCAACTGCTATAAGTGTTTGCGGTTATAGTGCAGCACCCCAGGTGGAACACCCTCACTTGACGCCTCTCTAGACTTCCGCGTCGACCTCCTCGCACCACTGCTAATCGCTGCGCTGCAATTACGCTGAGCCGAGCTAAGTGTTTGGCTGAAATTACATGTGCTTATGGTGCTTATGCCCAGGTCAAGCGACTGCCAGCTATCCGCACACAATTAAGCCAAAAGTGTGGCCTCTTATCGGGCTCATTAGCATGCGGCCTAAGCTGCGCCAGTCACGTGAGCCCCAGCGACTCTTCATTGATTCCACGTGTCGCCCATTTGCCAAAGTGTGTAGCACTTGCTGGAGTGAAGACTAAAATCAAGTAGGAAAACTACAGTATACTACCTCAACTGTTAGATACCATGCACTCAACTAACCTGCTAGAAATTCATTTAGTATATTAAGCAATTCTGTTGAAAGGTTTCTCTTGAGGTATTTACATATATTCCTATAACCTCCGAACGAGCTGTAATTGGCAACAAATCTTAATTATATACTACTGTGGGTAAAAAGTAAGGTGAATATTTTTGTAAAGTCAAAATTCTTTATTTATTCTCCTAAATCAATTTCATGCCCTTCAAAGTAATCCCCTCCCGATAGAATACACTTATGCCAACGTTTTTTCAAGTCCTCGAAACAGGCCAAATAGTCCCTTTCCGGTATAGCCATGAGCGCCCTCGTCGATTTTTCTTTTATCTCTTCAATCAACTCGAAACGCGTTCCCCGGAGTGGTGAGTTCATATAGACAAAAGGACTGAGAGTCCGACATCCTGAAAAGCTATCATGATAAGGAATGTACGCGCTTCGCATGCTATGCCACGTCTTCTTCTGCCTTTATACAAACCACAGCGACCACATTGTCACTTTGAATGAGCTCACGGTATAACAAGGCATTTCTAAATATGATTTGACTGTGAGCATAACAGTTTCACGCTCTACGAGAACTTTTATTTTATGTTAATTTCAGGAGGGAGCACAGCGCCAGCACATGTAGAAATTGCTGACCTTTTATTGCCAATAACCTGCGCCATTTGAGACGCATTTCGTTGCTGTTGCTGTAGCTGTGGTTGTTATTGGGCTGTGGGCCGTGAGCCTTGGGCCGTCGCCCACGTGACATAAATGCTGCAAGGCGATGCTCGCTGGCGGGCAAAGTTAATTGAAAATTTGTCGGAAGCAGTCGGCGCCAGTTAAAGGCGAACTGCTCGGATCCGTTAATGCCTCCACATTTCCGCCTCTGCCTTAGCTCCGCTCTCCCTTTGCTTTTGGCGTTTTATTTGCTTTGCATATTTGATTACAAGCGGAGCAGCAGCAGGTGGAGTAGCAGAAGCAGCAGAAACAGCTCTGGCAGAAGTATTTGGTCCTGGGCGCACACTTATCAGGTGTCAAAGACAGGGCTGAGGTTGAGATGCAGCGTGTGTGGCCGAGAGGAGGAAGGCGTAGCATTTCTTGGCATTTCTTTGCCATTTTATAGAGTTCAAATCTGAAAGCTGTATGCCACACAAATCCTTTAAGCGAAGGTGTACCATAGAGCTGAGTTCGTGTCATTGAATTGGAGTGTTCAACACGAGATGTGCTGCATGAGTCGCTTGCGCTGGTTGGCAATGGAACACGAACTTGGGGAAATGATAGTCTGCAAAGAGAGCTTTAAAGGGGGGATTTCGCAGACGTCGGTAACTTAATATGTTAATCTCAGTATTATTAATAAGTTATTAAAGATTAACGAATAATGATGATAAAAAAAAACAAAACTCATCTTGTTCTTGCATTTTTGACGAGCATTTGAGTCTCTTTTAATTAAATTTTGATATATGTGGCACATTTTTAACATATTGTAGAAGTATGACATTTTTAAACAAACATAAATCCATTTTAATCTTCCGCGAAGCAGTAGGAATATAATATTTGCTAAGTTTTTAAATATATTTCTGTAAAAAACTTAAAAAATATGATAATGAAAAAGCATATGTCAAATAAATTAATTGGAAGAAATAAATAAATTAGAGAAAACCTCTCTTAAGCGGACATAAGTGTATCTTGCTTTTAAACGGACATAAATCCTTCAATAACTTCCGAAAAGCAATAGAAGTATCAAATTTACTGAGTTTTAAATATTCCTGTAAAAACTGAAAATATATTATTTTGAAAAAGATAAGCCAAATAAATGTATAAAAAAAAATAAATTAGTGATAACTCTCTTAAGCGGACAACAATTAATGCTGCTAATGTAAGTATATACGAGGGTCGTTGAATAAGTCCTTAGTAAATCCGAGTGAAGAAATTCGAAATCCTATTTTTTGGACGGGATAAAAATGTTGGAAAAACAATTGGCAAAGTGTGTAGAGCTAAAAGGGGACTATGTTGAAAAATAAAAAAAATTTCAGCAACAACAGTGTTTTTATATTTATTATTATTATTTATTTTTTCTAAAGACTTATTGAACGACCCTCGTACTAAAGCACAGCTTGGCCAAAGAAAGAATCCATCGTGCTCTTCGTGCCAGCACGCGCTCATCTCTAGCCGCTGTACATGGTGTTTTTGCAGTATTTGCATGTCAAAGCGCGAGGGGGAGGGCGGGGGAGTCATTGCGACGTAATCATGTGCCGATATTAAAGGCGATCGCCGAGACTTTGGGAGTGGCAGCTTCCACTAGGCGTTGAGTAATGCATGCCACGGATGCAGTCAATCGCTGGTGGGGGCGCAGAGGCTCCCTCCCCCCTCCCTCCATCATAAATAGCGCTACAGGATCAGAGCGAGATGCGAGGCGTTTGCAGGCGTGGCAGGGCGAGGCGTAACGCGCGTATCTGCGTTGGACACGTGAAACCATCATCAATCTGCTGGCAACGACAGTTTTAACGACTTCTTGCGGATTACTTCAAACAAAATAACCACTTTGTAGTCGAGGGAAATTTTATGCTTGCCCCCGCTGCTGCTGGTGATGGCCCTAGTGGACTGCCAGAATGCCTGCCTGCAGCTGCAGCGGCAGCGGCAGCTACGTCTGGGTATTTGCCCCGTTTGGATAAAGTTTGGCTGGCTGCATGCCCCGCAAAGTTGCAAGCAAATAGCGGGCAAAGTGCAAACGTTAACAAAAACTGCAACTTGCCGCGCACACATGCAAAACTGCGAAACTCAAGCATAAATTTTTATTATTGCTGCAACCTGGCGGCGAGCACTTGGTTGTCGCTGCCGCCGCACGCGGCATGGGTTAAAGCATGTTGCACAAATTGATTGTGGCCAACGAAAAGCGCGAGCAGGGCAAACCGATAAGCCGACATCAAAGATTTATCCCCAAACTTTTTAAGCTTTGTGCGAAAAGTTTGAAATGTGTAAATATTTATTGCAGCTTTTATTTTACTCGATAAATTTAGCGAGAGCACGTGCAATTATCGATGCTACTGTGCGCTGTAAACGAACATCGCAGCAACTAGCAATATCGATACTAGTTGACGCTGATGTAACTCGATACTATCCATGCTATAACATCGCAGGCTTTTGTCGATATATCGATAATGCCTTTTTCGCAATTATCGAGAGCGGATAATTAAAAAGCTGCCGCATTTAATTAAATTAAATATGCATGTCTCTCTATGGCAACTGTGACATCACTTTTATTTCTGTTTTGCCGAGCATGCAGAGACAAGAAATCCACATAATGATCTACCTTTTGGCAGGTATTTTTAATTAAATTTAAAACTAGTTGAATAAATGCTAAGGGCAGCAGCAAGCAGAACACACGGCAGCAACCCTCGCCACGCAGGCACGACAGCAGCTGTTGCAAGCGCTGCTGTTGCTCTTGCTGCTCTCCTACTGTTGCCATTTCTGCTGTTCGTGTTGTTTTTTCTGGGCATTGCATTGCTTTTGGCCAGCAGCAGAGCAGAGCGAGCGCAGTCGAGCGCAGCGCATGAAAACCAAAACGTTGAATCCCTACAAAAGGTGCGGCCAGTTCGCTTGTGTTGCTGTTGTTGTTGTTGTTGTTGTTGCTGTTGCTCTGCCTGTTTTTCTGTTTCGTTTGCTCTTCGCGTTCCCCCAGGAGCGGCAGGAGCAGATGCGACAAAGCTTCATTAAAATTAACAAAACTTAATTGCAGCTTACGTGGCACGTAACATGTTGCAAATGTGTTTTGCAATCTGTTTGATGGCCCCTACAATCAGCACACGGCGAGCGACTCCGCGAGCGCCTCGCACTGGGGAGCCGCAGAGAGAGACGCACCTGCCGATGATCGCAGCCAGAGCCGGGCGGTAGGCAGAGGGCAGGGGCAGGCCAGTGGCACTGCCTGCCAAATTTGATGTATTGCATTGGGGCACTCAGCAGGCAGGCAGACAGGCAGCTTGGCTGGCAGGCAGGATACTCGGCAGCGAGTCTGATCCTGCCGTGGCGAGTCGCAGATTGCAGCTGCAGCAAGGATTAGTGCACGCGTGCGTTCAGCTGCGACTGCTCGAAGCATGGCAACTTGCTATGGCAGCCGGAGCGAAGGGGCAGGAGCAGGCAGAGGCAGTCGACGGGCACAGCAGACGGAAGCAAGCTTAAGCAGCAGACGGAAGCAGCAGGCAAGTGCTCAGCGGGCAGCAGGCAAGTGGCCAAGTGCAGTTGGAGTCTTGCGTGCAACTGTTATTGACAGCGCCTCCCCCCGCTGCAGCTTTCGCCTCGGCCGAGCTTGCTCTCCCTCGCTCTGCCTTCTTTGTCTTGCAGGCGCTGCAGGCACAGAACTTTCCTCGGCTCAATGTGGCCCATTTGGCCTGTCAATGGCTTGTAAGCCGGCAAACAGTCCAACCGGCAACCGGCAAACTGTTTGGCCCAACTTGGAGTCGAACTTTGGCACATGGCATGTCTGAAATTACGTTAAGCGCTTTAGTGCCTTTGACATTTGCATGCAATGTGCTACCTGCTCCTGCTCCCTGCTCCCACTTCTGCTGCTGCTGCTGCCCGACAAACAATGCACGCCTGCCCACACAAACTGCAATTACGGCGTCCAAACTGTAACAAAGGTCGTTGCGCCCGCTGGATACTCGCTGCGGAGTGGCGGCCCACTCACCTGCCGGCCAATTGGTGCTGCAATTCTTCAACTGGACATCAATTTGGTGCCAGCTCGCAATTAATTGCAGGCAGGCAGGGAGCAAGCACAGAGCTCGCCTGGTCGAGCGAGTGTCATATTCATAAATTGTGGCCGGCTCTTGCGGACTGCAGCTTGTGGCCAACTATTTGACCAGCTGGGGGGTACTGACAGAGCGAGAGCGAGAGCTGACACTGCGTGTGGTCACTGTGGCCAGAGCAGCAGCAGGAGTAGGAGCAGGAGCAGGCGTGTGGCGTCAGTTGTTTGAAGTGTGCCCCGATAAAGGGCGTCAGTTGGCCTGAGCGATCGGGTTGCAAAACAAAGGTTTCGGCTTACAAAGCGCTCATATTTAAACTCATTCATGTGCATGACGATTAAAACGCCACACAAAGTCGGGCTGCCTGTCCGCCTGACTCTCTCTCTTTCTCTCTGTCTGTCTGTCTGTCCGTCTGTCTTTTTGGCATAATTTTCGCATTAAGGCAGCGCGTCGATTGCAATAATAGTAGGAGCCAGCATTTCACGCTCGACTGCGAGTGCATTTTAATGCGCAGCGCAACAAGAAGGCAGCAGGAGTCAAGCAGGCCGAAGTTAGCGGCAAAGATAGCTCATACGCCCCGTTGTTTGCCGTTATCCTGCCAGCTGCCCATGTTGCCAGTTTCCAGTTTCCTGCCTGAGCAGCATGACCACTTTTAAGAGCCCCTGCAGCCTGCCTGTGTGTGTGTGTGTGTTGAGTGCATTATATAAATGCGCTTTTAATAATATGAGCCGGAGCTTACCTTCCCCTTGCTGCCCCTTGCTGCCTCTTGCTCGCTCTATTTGCACTGCACATAATTGCAAACGAGTGCGCCGGCCCGCATAACTGCGCGATAAGTCCGTGTAATTTAGATAACAATTTGCAGATAAACACAGACACATATATTATATGTATATATACAAACATATAAATATGTATATGGCAGTTATCTGTCAGTTCAGGCGACTTCCCTTTGTCCGATCGGCAATCAATCAGCGCACAGCGACTTCAATTAAAGCCCATTAAATCGGCATTAATCATGCAGCACATGCTCGGACTACTCCATAGCGCACTCTATGCTATTTACCATATACCACTACTATTTACGCTATATCTGCTTGAAACGTCGACTATTTTTTAATTAAATTCCAATGCACGTCAGCGGCGGCTGACGTGGATTCCGCTCGGACGGTCGCATGTAAATTCAATATAAATATTTAAGTATTTGCCACATGCTCATTTTTAACAGCACCTGCAGCTGCCGACTGAGTGGACAGCCTGGACGGACTGCCTCCTCTCCTGCTGCTCGCGTGCAAATCAAACAGCGACAGCGGCAAGACTCCACGCCTCCGTCCAGCGTCCTTTTGCATAACCAAATACGCGCACTCCACAAACACGTGAGGTTTCTCTTGCTCTTGCTCTCCTCTGCTGAAGTTGTTGTTGTTGCTGCTGCTGCTGCTGCCGTTGCCAGTGTCTCTGCATGAGTAACGATGCCGGAGCGACAACTGCCCTCCAGTTGTTGAGCTGCTGATGAGTGTACTACACCTGCACTGGCAGCTCCCGTTCCCTCTGCCCTCTTCCTGCTGCTGCTCCAGTTTCAGTACGACTGCCACTTTCGCAGCTATTCCCGCTGCTCGGGCACAGTTCATGGTTCAATGACAAGCAACTTTGAGTGGACACAACACTCACACTCGCACACACTCGCTGGCTGAGTAGCCGCTAGCTCTTAGCCCCTTAGCTGTTCACTGTTACCTGTTGGCTGCTGCCAGCTATTTGTCTGCGGTTTGGCGCTGTTGACACGCCCCCCTCCCCCCAAGCACTGCAACTACTCCCACACACACACACACACACACGCCCCTGCACAGTTTTTGCTCAGCATTTAATTAAACAACATTTCTGTTGATTATTGCCAGTGGAGAGCGCAGAGAATTCGAAACTTGCTTGGTTTTGGGTTCATTATGTGTTTATTGTTTGCGTATTTTGTAAATCAATACTAAAGTTATTCAATATTCAATTACAGTTTTTATAAATTTGTAAATAATGTAAAAAAAAACTTGAACCTGCAATGCAACTGTAAAAATTAGTATGATAAGAAATAAGTTTAAATTAAATATGTATTATTCTTTGTAATTTATTTAGGCAATTATAACAATATGTTTTTATAGACAAAAAAAAAAAAAAACTAATATTGATAAGGAACCTAAAGTTTATTTTCCAGAAATTTCGTAAAAATACTCCGCCAACAAGTAAAGCAATTAAAAATGTTCACAAATTTATTGCAGTTCATAGTTTTCAATAATTTGTAAATATAATTAATTGCCCAACTTTTTGTGCTGGCCATAATTAAGCTTATTTATGTATCGTATTCGTGTTGAACTTTTTAATTGATTGTTTGCCTCGACATTATTATTTTTATTATAATTATAATTGTGGTTGTTATCTTGTAGAAGTTGCAGAAACATGAGAAACAATGGCAAACAATGCCAATTTCAATATTGAAACTGAAAGTAGCAAAAAGCGATTGATTACAAATTATTTCATAGTTTGGTTAACCCGTTAAACAATAAAGCGCTCATTTAATTGCATTTGGGCATTTCCATTATTATATTTAGTGCATTATTCATGTTTCAGTTTGAAGTCAACTTTTTGCTGTCTTCCCTTTTTTTTTTTTTTTTTTTGATAATAAATTTTCAGCGAGTGGCTTTGTATTCGCTTTCCTGTTCCCCCTCTGCGCGTTGGCTCGATCCGGTTCGCTTTTTGCCCTACTATTTGCACAGTTGATACTCAAGTCCTTTTGGCACCCCCCAATAAAATGTTCGCTTGGCCGTTTTTTTGCTTAACGAAGTGGAACTTGCGTGAGGCAAGTCATAAAACAAAAAATGGATAAAGTTAGCGTAGCAGCAGATACTCCTTATAGAGGGAGTAGCAAGTGCTGGGAGTGATGCGAAACTTTCAGCTTGATATTATTATCTTTGCTAAGTATCCGATATTATTCTGGTCTATATAAGTATATAAAACACAGTATCATACTTCAATCTGTTTTCTTCATTTTGCTGGCTGTTGGCCTTACCTCCCCTGCTGTCTGCGCCCTTTACAGGGTATTGAAATTACCTTTCCATCTTGTGCTGCGTTTTATGTGCGCTTTTCACTTGACTTTACTCGACTTGCACAAGCTGTAAAACTGCCGTCCGTCGGGCAGTCCGAGCTCGCGCTGCTATTCACGTCCGAGCCGGCAGCAGTCTAGTTAATTCCATGGAATTTCGGGCCGGGCGAAAAGTCTAAACTCATTAAACCGTTTGGCAATGCCAGTCAGAAATTAAATGCCAGAGCTTACAACAGATTTGTGTGGGCGGAGGCAGACGGGGGGCGGGCGCGGGGGTTATCCACAAAACGTTGCCCCGAAACAGTTGACCATAATTTAACCGTTGTGTGGGCTGACGCAATGTGGGAGGTGGAGGCGTGGCTGTCAACGTTTAAATTGCGGTCGCAGCGACAAAAATGAATAAGTGGGCGAATGCATTTCGGATGCAACATTTTAAATGATTTCCCTGCTCCGACAACGGAGCAGGCTGCTGCTGCCAGTCGCCACCGCATGCAATTTGCCAGGCATCAGCAGGACACACATGGCACACACACACACACACACACCCACACACACGGAACACTAGGTGCACCAACACATTGCCGGCCGCATTGACCATTGCTGTAAATGAACAAGGAGCGGGGACTGGATTGGAGCTCGGCCGGCACCGTTCAATGTCCACACTTTTCGCATTTGCTGCTGCTGCTGCTGCTGTTGCTGTTCATATTTCATTCTCAATGACGCTGACAGGACAATGTGGTAAGCGAGCCGTACGCGACGCGAGTCCTGCGAGTCCTACGCGCACTCCCCCAATGAATCAAAGAGTGCGAGCGCCTGTGTGCGTGTTGATTTGCATGTTGTATGAGTGTGCATGCGTATGTGTCTGTGTGTGTGTGTGGGTGTCGCTCGCTTACACTGATTCCAACTGATGAAGTTGGCGCTTTATGTGCGGTCACCGGGACACAAGCGACA
The DNA here is from genome assembly GCA_035046045.1 of Zaprionus bogoriensis. Lineage (NCBI taxonomy): Eukaryota > Metazoa > Arthropoda > Insecta > Diptera > Drosophilidae > Zaprionus > Zaprionus bogoriensis. The sequence goes on along the minus strand of JAWNOI010000066.1, from coordinate 1,826,714 downwards.
ACAGCAGCAGCGACATTGTTTATCGCCAGCAGCAGACAACAACTGCAGCAGCTTCCCTCCGCGCTAGCCACGCCCCCAGTGCAGGCACCTTGACTGCATTAATCAAAAGTTCACTGTCAACAAAAGTGATTTTTCGTGTGTGCTCGAAAATTTTCTTCATAATTAAAAATAAATAAATAAAGGCATGTACAGAACGAGTGCTCGGCTGTTCGATACCGTTCACCCAATTTAAGTTCTTCTAAATATCGGAAACTATTTTATTATAGTTCAAGTAAGTTGAAATTCCTTCTGCCTTTAGTATAAGGCCTTTTTATAGCTGAGTTCTGAGTTAATACAGACAAACGGACAGGCAAACGGACAACTAGACGGACAGACAGACAAACAGCAAACAGAGAGGTTAAAGTATATGCCCAGATCGATTTTGCCATTGATGCTGATCAAAAATATATTCTTATTGTAGTCTGTCTGCCATAGACATTAATACAAACCAAACATACCACTTTTAGGCATTTTCAATGAGTGCAGGGTATAAAAATCAAAGAACTGCCGAGTGAGGGACGCAGATAACAAAGAGCGAGAGAAAGAGAGAGGATCATGACGCGACAGCAGGCAGTCACAAATGAATGAATAAATGAATGAAGGAGCGCAGAGCAGTCGAATGCAAAGGATAACAGCAGAATGCAAAAGGGAGAGGCATATGTTATTGGCAAACGGAAACAAGACTCCTTTTGTGTGCTCAGGCAGCTCGGCAGCTGACAGTTCTTCTGCTCTTTCGAGCTGCAGCCCGTCGAACGGATATGCGCAGGAAACCTCAAACAGACACTCGCACACACACTCGCACACACACTCACCTGCACACTCACACTCACATTCGTATTGGCATTCGCATTCACAGCTTGCCCTCGATTGCGATTCATCTTTCGGGCTTGGCAGGAACAGCAGCAGGTGATATACCTAACGATTTCCGGCTTATGATTTGACTTCATGCCAGTTCCCCCTAGCACTCTCTCTCTCTCTCTCTCTCTCTCTCACTCCCTTGCCCTCGCCCTATGCCATCAATTATAGCGGGATTTGCATTGGCAGCTGGCTTTCATATTACTTTTCAGCAGGCCAATCAAAGGCAAAAGGAACACACAATCAGCCGCGTCAAGGCTTATTAATTGCAGCCATTGACCCCGACCCCCGATACCCGTAACTCTACCCACCTACCAGTAGCTAAAGCATAGCCCTTTATATTCATTGCGAGAGCCGCTGCTTAATAACTCTAATGGCACTTGAGCTCGAGCCGGGGTAATAAGAAAAGTTTAACTTTATGATTTCTTGCTTAGCGAGCAGGGCAAGAAATGAAAGAACAAGCGGGCGGCCCACACGGCGTATACTTGTCGTTATTTCGAGCAGGAATCCGGAGTCGGGATTCGGGTTCGGAGTTGGGTTTTGGGCACAATAAAAGCATAAAGTGACAACAAAGCGGCAAACAACAAAATAAATAAATCACAACAAAAGCAGACAGACACACACACACCGGTACACACACACACACACACACACACACACCGGCACAGACAAAAATAGCACGCACAGCGAAAAGCTGTGCAAAAAATGCCAGAAAAGTGAAAGCAAATTGCGCACTTTGAAATACCCTGTCACTTGAGTTGATTGCACGAATTTAACATATTTGCGGGGAGTATCTGAAGCGTTATAAGCGCATTAGCCGCACAAGATATGCGATTAGTTGCCTGCTAAATTTCAGTAGGGAAATATGCCTCGTTCCAGAATTTGATTGGATCGATCACTACTCTAGCTGGCCCAGTTAGCTAAGGGCATTTTGTTGTTGACAGGGTATACACGGCAGCAGCAGCAGCAGCAGCAACAACAATAACAGCAAGTACGGCAAAAGTTTTAGTTGTCCTGCGCGCTTTTGTTCTTGAGCTCGTCCTGTGCCCGAGCACGCGATTCATATTTCTCGCAGGGCAGGCGGGCAGGCGCCTTCGCCTTCATATGCTACGCAGCTTATTGTTACCCTACAGCTTGTACGCTGATTGTCTGGCCTCATTGTTCTTGTTGTTGCTGTTGTTGTTGTTGTTGCTGCTGGCATTTATTGTACGCCAGTTGACACAATGCACAACAAGGTGGGCGTAGACAGGACCTGAGCTCGAGCTCGAGCCCGAGCCCGAGCCCGAAAACGGAAACTTTGTCATTGTTAGGTTGTTTGTGGGTCTCTTCTGCCGCTTCTCTTTCCCCAGCTTTGCCGCTCGCTCCCTCTGGCTGTTAAGCATTTCCGGCTTTTATTGTTCCTGAGCTTGGGCCACCACTAAACGCTTCATCATTGCGCACAGTTTTCATTTCCTGCTCGTGCTTTTTTCGCTCTCCCACGTTTCGGGGCACTCGGCAGACGGCATCGAATTGGTGTCGTTGCACGTTGAAATATTTATGTGGCCCCTTGTTAATTTATAATGTGCGCCGCCGTCGCAGTCGATGTCGAAAAAGGGCAAGCAGCTCTAAGCAATGGCCACTTCTGCATGTCCTGCTCATTATGGGCAAGTCCCGTTGACCCCTGAACTCCTGAGCCCTCTACTCCGAACTGCGCTGCAGGGGCATTTTTGCATGTCTCGGCGAAAATCACCTGAGGAGCGAAAGCATCACGAATTTCTCACCAAAAAAGTTTTGCATAAATTTTCCGTGAAAATTTACGAGCTGCGAGCTGCGAGCTGCGAGCTGTGTGAAGTTTGCGCTCGCCTTTATTTTTATTATTTTTATTTTCCTTTATCCTCTTCTGGCTATGCCGCAGCTCCCTCTGCTTCTTGAACTGTTATTCGAAATTTACGATACAATAAATTTTGTCAAACATTTGAAGTTCGGCAAAGCAGCCGAAAGCCCAAAGGAGTTTTCTCTCCCGACGCCGCAACCGATTCGAAGCGATTCCTTCACTTCCGTTTCCTCTCCACGCCGTGCCTGCGCTTTTTGCTTCGCTTTTCCATTCCTTTCTCATGCTTTTACTTTTGTTTTTCTTTTTGTTTGATAAGCCATTAGTCAAAATGACAAACGTTTAGGTTGATTTAAATTGGAAAGATTTACAGTTCGCCGAACGGTTAAGCGCGCCGAGATTGAAAACAAGTACACGAACATCGAGTGCTACGGCGGGGCTTCGCCTGAGCTCCATGTAGGCTCAGACAGGGCAATCGAAAAATACAAATCGGCGGAGGGTAATCGATTCGGTGGCATCATACAAGTATTTTTGGACTTACAGAGAGACAAAGTCGGTTTGGAGAGTGAGAGAGTTTGAGCTGCGTATCAGTTTGCATTTAAAAAGTAAATCCAAAACAATTCTGTAATCAAAGTATAATACTTTTCATATTACAGTGCATAGTATATACCATATATATATATTATATTTTATATTGAAATAATTTTTAATAGGTATAACATTCCCATTACAACCTGTCAGCTCTTTGCCTGCCTGAAGTCTTCTATCTCCCACTGCAACTTTATTACAATCTAATTTTTTTTTACAGGGTATCCACTTATTAAAAACGTTTGCAGTTCAATTTGTATAACCCCAACGAGTTTGTAAATAAATGAGAGCATTGATTACATCTGCCTGGAGCTGTGTGCTTGATAGACAACTTTTGATACCCATAAAACTGCGATTTGCAGAAACGAGAGTGTGGAAAAAGCCTAGTTAGTTTCCAGCACACACATATCAATTGCCCCGATATTTTTTGGAAAAATGCTTTTAGCTCGCCGATGCATAAAAAATTCAAAAGCCGCTTTGCCGTACAATATTTCTCGCACGGAGCCTGCGAATCGGATTTGGGCATTTCGCAAGGGCCGCCAGAAATGTTCGTATTTTGAATTGCACTGTTTGCCCCTGACATTTTTCACGTTTTTACCCTCCCTCTGTGTGTGTGTGTGTGTGTGTGTGTGTGAATGTGTTTTTCTGTTGTTTTTGTTGTCTTCTTTGGCACGTTGCACATTGCACACTGCACGCTGCACGTTTCTCGTTGCTTTCGGGCACAGCCCGCAGTTTCCAGGCAGCAAATTTTGCACTAGCCCCATTTAGTTTTTGTTTTGTCTGTTTTTACAGGCACTGCGAGGGTATTTTCAATTTGTCATGGCATTGGTAACACATTAGGAATGGACTGGTTTCTTTATAGCCTATAATAAAGGAAATCAACAGTGTGGTACTACGTGTTCTTAAGCAGAACTCAGCTATTTTTTCCAAGAAATAGTTTTGAAGTTAAATAAGAAAATTTTATTATAAGTTAGGAATAATCGATATTTTGCTTTTCCCAAGTTTCTCAATATTTTTTTGTCACAATAATATATTCATAATAAATTTTACTTTGTACAATTTTCTCAGTATCAGACCATTATATCTCATAGCTCCGGTACAGGGCGTTTAAGCTTCGAGGCTTCGTGCCATTCTCTTACTTTTATTTTGCTTTATTCTGTGAGGGTTTTTGTCGCATGTGCAACGGTTTCATATCCTGCACTGGGGCAATTAAGTTCGTAATCTGGGCAACATCTGTACTGAATTCGCCATTCGCCCTTCGATGTGCCACCCACGGCGGCAGCAAGCGACACCACCAACAACAATAACAACAACAGAGATTTTTCTCTCGGTGCAGCGTTTTTCAATTTTTCGTCGACAATTTCATTTTTGTGCGTCGCATCGCCTTTATAGGGCCAAGCGAGAGAGAGGGAGAGGAGCGTGGGGAGTTCGAGAGGTTCACACAAAGGGAACGCGGGCAAATGGCAGCGTTGTTTACAGCTTGTTATTAACTCTTTCGAATGTGAATGAAGTTTTTTGGGGACAACAGTTTGGGGGAGGGGGGGATGGCGAGGGGAGGGCAGGCAGCCACATGCATGCAGCTGCCGCATGCCACGTGATTCAAGCGGAGAGCTGTAAATTCGCGAATAGCTCAAATGGCAGCTGCATTGCGCAATTGGCGGTGCAGTTGCTCAATTATATGTACAGTCTATAGCAGGATTATCGAGGACTTCAATTTGTTTCGACCATTTTCATTGTTGCATTGGCCTGTTTAAGCTGTTATGTGCTTTTCAATCAGTACTGGAAAAGAAAAATAAATACAATTTCTACCATTTTCGTTAGGTTGAAAATTAATGGAGATCAATTTTTATAATAACTTTAAGTAGGATTACAAAAAAATTAAGATATAATTAAAAAAGGCATCGTTTAAAAAAATTTGTATATTTTTTAATGGCTTACATCAAATAAATAAATAAAATACCACATGAAAATCAAACTATGGATATTTAAAATATTGCCAGAAATACAATGAGAAGAAGTATAGAAACCATTTACAATTATTATTTATGGCTATTTGACTCGGAAGCCTTGTTTCGACCAGTATCTGTATCAAAATAACATTCCAAATGAAAATCGAGCGATTTTTGGCAATATTAGGAGAGCTGGCAGTGCAGCTACGCAATCGATTAATACTACTAGATATATTGAAAATACCTTTAAAATTGCTTATCGACTCCTTTCGCAATTATTTTGTGGAAATTATGTAATTTTTGCTGGCCATGTAAATTGATTTTCCGTCTCAGTGCAGTGCAATTCATGCGTCTGCTGACAGCAGAGTGGACGATGATTGATGTGCGGGCAGAGCGACCTGAGAATGGCTCACTTTAATTGCATCCTCGCAGAGATCAGATGCAGTTGCAGTTGGACTGCAGCTGAGTGCTGGAGATTGATTTCCGATGCGGTTCACCCCAGCAGGCAGCATGCAGCAGGCGGAGCAGCTGCAGCAATGGCAATCAGCTCTACATTTGCATTGTTAACTACGCGCCCACACACACGCACACAGGCATGCACATTACACTCTTTGTGTGTGTCTGTGTGTGTATGAGTGTTAACAAAAGTCGTCCTGCTGCTGCGTAGCTATCTTTCACCTTGTCCATTTGCTGCCATTTGCTGGCAACTGCTGCTGAAAATCTGTTGGCCGAACAGCCGCACGGGCTCGAGTGCTCGACAGCTGCTTGGATTTTGAAGCGGCAGCGTCGCAAAACATCCTTTTGATACCCTGTAAAGAATCATATGGCTGCGAGAGGTGTTCTGCAAGTAGAGCCAGTTAGACTGCACTCCTTACACTCCTTAACAATTAGTCAGCTCGGGTAGATCAAATCTGGTAGCATAAATTAATTATAACTCATCAACTACTCAACTTGGAAATATTAAATTTAGTATAAAGCTGACTTTATGCATAAGCCGAAGAATTCTATATGGAAATTCCGACTTACTCGAGCATTACCGTAAATAAATGACAAACAATCTATCATATTTTTGCTATTTCCAGCGCAAGCGCTCGTCGCGCATGCCGCTTTAGAATATTCTACGCTCGTCTCATATTCTATATGCCTAGGATATGCGTTGTAGATGCAGCTGTCGTGCACGCACACTCACACACACTCGCACACACTCGCACACACACACACACACACACACACACGGAGCCATAGAGCGAGACAAACAGCAACAGCAACAGCAACACGCAGGCGACGGCCACACATAGCTGAAGTCTGTGCCATAGCCAAAGGATTTTTATGGCTTTTCAATTGGTTCACGTGCTTTTTTCCGTTTTTTCGCAGTTTTTTTTTTGTTGTTGCCTTTTTTCTGTTTTCTGTACTTCGGTTCGTTTTTTTTATCACAGCGCAGGCAGCTGTCAGGCCTTCGCGTGGGGCATTCATTAGGGGAGCGCTGCATAAAATTCTGGCTAAAAGCAGAACTCGACGCCAGCAGGCAGGCAGCAGGCACACAGGCAGCAGGCAGCAGGCGGCTGTGCTGCTGTTGGTGTTGGTAAGAAAACAAAAGCCCAAACAAAAATACACGCACACACGCAGTGCAGAGCAGAGCAGAGCAGAGGCAGCGAAGCAGCAACAGCCTTGAGTGATAACATCATCATGTGCCGGCTGTGCGTGTGCGAGTGTGTGCTGTATGTGTGTGTGAGCAGCGAAGCATGCAGGCAACATGCCACGCCGATGAAACCCAGAAACTGCAGCAACAGCCGCGCAGCAACAGCAACAACAACAGCAGCACCAGCAGCAGCAGCAGCAGCGAAGCCTTGGCAACCAAAAAGCCGTCAACAAGAACAAGGCAACAGGCCGACAATGGGCCACAGGAGGAACACAGCAGCAGGCTCTGCTGCTCTGGGCAGACGCAGCACAGAGAATAAAAAAGATTAAATCAGGTAGGAAATTTTCGTTTGAGTTGTGAATATATTTTGCACCTGCCGTTAGCCGGCAGCCGGTTCTCTACCTCTGCCTCTGCCTCTGCCTCAGCGCCTGCCCCTGCCCCTGTCCCTGCCACTGCCACGGCTGCGGCTCAGCTGTTGTTGTTGTTCTTGTTGTCATTCAGATGATTAGTGCGCAGCCTTCAAGCTGCGACTGCGCAGCGACAATCTCCTCCTGTTGTTGCTGTTGTTGGTTTTTGGCTAACTGTTGTTGTTGCTGCCTCGCGTGCGTAGTGCGTCGAAAGTCGAGATCTCGAAGCAGAAACCTGTCCACGCATCGCATTCGGTTTCAAGGCGTTGCCGTCTCCAAATTGGTCAACAAACTGTGTGCCTTTATGCGTGCCAGTGTGTGCGTGAGCCAGCATGTTAATGCAAAGAATCAACAGCCTTTGGGCGTTTTGCCCTCGTCAAAACAAGCTCACTAAACAGCTGAAAACACCTGCGCTAATTTGCTGCGCGCCTCTCTCCGGGCATTGATTCCCTGCTCTTGCCCCTTTCTCTAATTGGAATGGAGCGGCACTCAGTTCAAATGGCAGATGAAGTCATAGCTGTGCCGGGCAATTAAAAAGTTGAGAGAAATTTATTGAGTAGAATTAGTTGAAAATTCTAAAAGTACGGAAATTTTAAATTTTCTTTATACTTTATTATCTAAATAAATTATTGTGTAATATTTAAGTCTAAGGCTGCGATTTAATTATAATATCTTTCCAAACTGTAGCTAAATATAATATAATTTAATATTTAATAATAATAATATTTAATATAATTTAATATTTAATAAGTATAAATTTATATATTTTAATGAGTTACAAGTTGTAACTAAAAACTATAAAATCATACTTAATTTTTTAAAAAGCAGCATTCGAAAATTAATAGATATATTATATAATTAATAAAATAAATTCATATTTAGTGTATATTGTTTATTAATATTTATTTATTGTATTTTATTTGGATGTATATATTTAAAAAAAAAACATTGCAAATTTATAAAAAAATGCGTCATTTTAAGTAATTTAATACTCAATTAATTTAAAATATATTTTATTTTTTACAATAATTTCACTGTTTTAAATAAATTGTATTTTGTATAAACACTTAATTATTTTGTTTGAGCAAATAAATGAGCTTTACAACTTCAATCTCAGCTCAATATTAAACTAAATGTAGTTAAAATTATTTCATGGTTTACCTCCCCTACGTCCCACACAAAATACCCTACAATTTAAACAAAGTGCGACATTTAAATGAGGAATAAAAGGATGCCGTAAAAGACAATGTCTTGTCAGCTGCCACAGGCACATCCCGAGCAACATCTGCTGCTGCCGGCGACAACGAGATAAAAACTATGGAATGCAGTATAGAATTCTAAATCGAAATGCGAAAATAACCTCGAAGTGAGAGTTAATGGCTTAAATGCAGCGACTATAACGGCCACGGCTAACATCGGCAGAGCAGCAGCAGACGAGCGGCAGCAACAGCAGCAGTAGCAGCAGCAGGTTTACTTCCAGGCCATTAGCTTAATATGCTCTGACCATAACGAGAACCACACACCGGGGCAGAGGCCAGAGAGACAGGGCACTATAAAAACCAAGCAATAACAATAACAATATTAACAGACTGAGGCTGGGGCAGGGGCAGGACCAGGGGCAGAGACGGCGGCAGCAACAACCATGACAACCAGGCGACGCGACAATGAAATGGAAAATGTAAAAAACATGCAGAGCAATGCAAATGGAAGCAGTTGCCCGTTGCCCGTTGCCCGTTGCCAGTTACTAGTTGCCGCTGGCCCGTTGCAAGGGCAACAGTTGAAAGGGCAGAACGCGAGCAACCACCACGAGCAGCGGCGGCAGCAACAGCCTCGCTGCCACGCCCATGTGTAGAAGGGGGGGGGGGGGGGGGCGTTCGGGTATGGGGAATTGCCGGATGCGCTGTTAGCCGCACGAGTTGCCTGCATTAATGCAGCAGTGTGCAATGTGCAACAAGCTAGAACAGCGCGCCACAAATTGACAACAAACAAAGGGCAGCAGCAAGAAAAATTAAAAACTAAACTGCATGCAACGAGCTAAATATGCTAACAGCAACAACAACAACAACAACTGGAACGAGACTAACTACAACAATAAGAACAACAACAACTCATGTGGCTGGCACTGGCAGTTGATTATAAGCCCATTGATGTTGCTGGTCAGCGCGTTCGACCCTCCGCGCAACTTTGCCGCCAACTCGCGCCGCTCTGCCCTCCGCATGCCTACCTCAGCGTTGCATTAAAAAATAAAAACGAAAATATTGCAAATTGCAATACAACGCAGACAAAATGGCAACAAAGGCCACACTGCGAGGGGCAGAGGTGTAAAGCGAGTCAGAGACTGTTGCAAGCAGAGAGCTGCGGCAGCAACGCCTCGCGTGTGCAGCGAAGCGAGCCACCCGAACGGGTTGGTCTGCAGCCAGGGGTTCGCCTGCTCCTTGGTGGTTTATAGGTGCGCGCACCACCCGGACACTGCTGGGATACAAAAAGCGCCATTTTTGGCATAGTCGCTCACACCCATGGCACCTCTAACCCCGCTGCCCCGCTGCCCTGCGCTCATCTCCATAACAATTGTTGAAAATTCAACACCAGCGCTGGGGCAACAATGCCGCTAAATAAACTTCATTCGCTTGGCGTTTTTCGTTGTTCTTTTCGGTTTTTTTTTTTTTGGGTTTTTTTTCTGCATTTTGTTTCTGGTTGTTTTTCGCTTTCAGCTTTAGCCAAATGACTTTCAGTTCGCTCGTCGCTGCACTCAAAGTTGCAACAACCGTGTGCAACACTCGAGAGCGTTCAGCAAATAGCTATGAATAATCGTTATCCCTTTGCTACACACCGCACAATGGGCGTGCGGGGGCGCGGGCAGATTGAAAACGCTCAATGGCCGTGGCAAAACAATGAACGAATTAATTCGCCAGAGCTTGAAAAGGTGCTACGACGGGGTCTGAGCACAATTGGAAACTAGTGCTAGAGGAAATTATGAAAGATTTCTAAGTTGGTATGAAATAATAAACGAAACTATATATTATTTTATTATATTATATTTATGAAAATATATTAGATATACCTTTGAAACTTGGTATTTTAATTTAGAAATCTGAGGCAAATCAAAAATCAATTAAAATCATGTGTAATATAAGATTAGGCATATTTTTATGAAGGATTCTTTTGTAAAAAAAATAAAATAAAAAAATTACTTAACTAAAATTATCTTTCGATCTGAAAATATGTATAGATTTTTTTTTTTTAACTTTTTAATTTAATTTAAAAATCTTAATCAAATCAAAAATCATGTGTAATATAAAAGTAGTATATTTTTATGAAAGTAGTATATTTTCTCAGACATTCTCAGGATTCTTTTACAAAAAAATAATTTGATATGACGAAATATAAAGGTTATGCTCAAATTTATAACCGAAATTATCTTTCAAAATAAAAATAAACATAGATGTAGCTTTAAGGACTTAAGAGCTTAAAAAGCATAAGAAAAACAAATTAAATCATTTTTACAAAAGCATTTCTAAAATCTTTTACAATTGGCAGACATAAATGTGCCTTGTCTAAGCCTGGGCTCGGGAAACAGGCCCAAAAAAAAATAGAGTAAAGAATTAAATTATTTAAATATAAGTAGAGTAGTGGTAGAGTAGAATAGTAGAGTTGATCATTATCAAATATATTATTAAAAAATATTATAAGAAATAATTTAGATACAATTTCAAGTACAACAGAACTTGAACAGATTTAATATCCATAACTTAATATATACTTAAATACACTTTACTTTACTACCTATAACTTCCAATATTTTTACTATAAGAACTACAAATTTGCAGAAATCTATCTCTGAATATATGGTACTCACACTAGGACTCTTATATATTCTTTGCAGCAATGTTACAATGTTGCTGCCACTTTTATAGCTCTTTAAGCACGCATATAATTTCTGTAATTACAAACTGCAAAATAAGTTGAACCTGCTTAGGGTGACATGAAATTACTATATGATTTACATATATTTCATAAACAAGCTGATTAGTGGCTAGTTTAATGCAGTATTCATTTTCCTATTTGGTTACGAGCAGCTGCCAAGGCTGCTCCCGGTACTGCTGCTCCTGCTCCTCTACCCCTCGGCAGGGCATTCCAACTTCAGCAACGGCTTCGACTTTGTATGGTCTGCTTATGGGATCTGACATCTGCCGTTGTCTGTCGGTTGACCGCAGGCGCGCCATGTGTCTGCAGCGATATGAGGGCCACGCATAATGAACAGTTACAGGAGCAGCTCACAGCTCGCTGTGCGCCGAGCAAAACAAGAGATAAATTAGTTAAGTAAATATATTAATTAAGATATTAATTAAAGATAGTCGAACTGCCTTCGAGACGGACAGACTTCAGTTTTCGTATATTTAGCTAAGAGCGAACGCCTAGCAATTGCGCTCTTTCGTGTGTCGCTCTCTTAGGCCTTTACATATCCTTTGCCAGTCTCTCTCTCTCTCTCTCTCTATCACACTCTGTTGCTTGGCATGCCTGTCAACCTGTTTAAGAGCCCGCAACTGCTTGTTGCATGCTCTTGCAACGCAGCGCGCTCTCTCGCTCTTTCTCTCTCCTTCTCTCGCATAAAGAGAGCGAGTCGAAAGGAAACGAAGCGAAACGAAGTGAAGCGAGTGCCGGCTGCGCCGGGTATAAAAAGGACAGCGCTGCTGCGCGACGCTTCAGTCCTACGACAACCGCCGCGTCGCCTCTAACATAAGCAGTCACAGCCCGAGTTGCTAGTCCCGACAAGCCCAAACTCAATTGCGTTCAGTTGGCCGAAAAGCGAGTTCCCGAGTGAGTGAGTGCGTGTCTGTGTTTGTGTGACGCTTAAAGCCGCTTAAAAGCGCAGCCCTCGAGTGGCAAATAACAAACAGGCAAAGTGCCGCCAAAGAAGTGCGGGGCAGGCAGCTGTGTGCGTGTGGCAAGGAGTCGCGCGTGTAATTGTAACGCTGTTAGCGCCGCTCTTTATAAGGTGTTTAGCTGCTCGCGCTCGCCCCTCGGTCCGTCCGTCATGCGACGTGGCCACAATTTGCATAGGTTCCCGATTCCGAATCCGCCGCCCCCGCTCCAACAGCTGTAATTTGTGCTAGTGAAACAAACACCGCAAATTCTCGAACTTAAAGTCGACCCCAAACTCAGCTTAACTGCAAATAATCCACACACACACACACACACACACACAGGCGCAATGGCCAAGTTGTTAATGCCATGCCTCTTGTTGATCGCGACGGCGGTGGCAGGCGCGCGTGGCGCCACCGCCATCGTCAGCGATGTGAACAACATGTTGCGCGACGCACAGTCCAGCAGCAGCAGCAGCAGTCCGTCCCTTCCCTTGCTGGGCACCACAGCGCCCTCTAGCGTCGAGCTGCTGCGCTTCGTCAGCGACGGCGAAGACGACGCGAGCAGCGAGAACAACGAACTGGGAATGCTCTCGAATGGCGTGCAGGTGAGCGAGGACACGCTCAACCTGAAGCTGAGCGATCAGGTGCGCCTGCTGAGCAAGCAGCTGAACGCGCTGATGACGCGCCGCCGCGAGGACTACGAGCTGCTCGAGCGCAACTTGCGCAAGTCCCTGCGGCTGACCACGGACGCGGCCAGCGTCGATGCGGATATGCGCAGCGAATTGGATCAATTGAGGTGAGTTCGGCTTGGCAATTGATGGCTTAATTAGTGCAGCCACAAAGCGATTGCCGCGTGTGGCAAGTGGCAGACGAAGCGCAGCGCAGCGCAAGGCAATTGCAGTTGCAAGTTTGGCGCTTGCAACTTCGGCGCGAACTTCGAGTTCGAACTTTGCGGGCCTTAAATCAAGTGGGCCAACTAATTCCATTGGGCATGTGTGCTGCTCACACACACACACGCACACACACACACACAGAGCTAGTTAATTTAAACAAATACGAAGCAATCGCAGGCCGGAAGGAAGCACGTAGCTTCGAGTAGGCGCAGCCCAGCCCCAAGGCTTGTGATTTGTTTGTTGTCTTGGCAGACAGGCTGACTAATAATGATTGTCTCATCGGCACACACACACACACACGTACACACACACACACACACACTGGCAGCAATGGCGCACTCTTAATTCACTGTACAAATAGCTTTGGTTAGTTTTGTTCTGTTTCAGCTTTTTGCTTTCTTTTATTTGTTCTCGTTGCTGCTGCTGTTGTTGTTGCTGCTGTATTTGCTCATGTCGTGAACGTCGTAAACTTTGTCACTGACACCGTAAATAATTCAACACACGCGTGCACACACACACGCACACACACACACACACACACAGGAGCAGCTAGTCGCCAGGGCCAGCCAAACGTCATGTCAACTGTGGTTTATGTGACCCCCAACATGACGCCTGCGACCCCGCCAAGTCGTTATCTGATTGCGGCACGAGCCACTGGCAGCAGCAGGCAGGCCAGAGGGACACACACACCCACCACACACACACACAGACACAGACACACAACTGTAATCCATTAAACTTGGCAGTCATTTTGGGCTGCTGAATTTGATGGCGCATTCGGCGTATTTTCACTGCATTTGATAATTAAAATGTTGCGCCGATCTGCAGTCTGCATATGCATTTACCTTTTTGCCTCTCTCTCTCTCCCTCTCTCGCTCTCTCTAAACTTGGCTGTCTCTGTCTCTCTTCGCCTGCCCCGTCTACATTCAATTTACTAGCCGTCATTGACAGCATTTCCAATTTTTACTTCACTGACATGTGCTGCCTTTTGCACCTTCGGAAAAGCGCTGGAAAAACTCCGGAAAAAACTGTTGTAGCCATGCGAAAAATTGTGCGAAATTCGTTGTTGCTGTTGTGCACTCACACACACTCCCACACACACACACACACTCACACACAATAGTTTACTTTGTGCGCCTACTTTTTTTTTGCATAAAAATCTAATGTTCGCTTTAATTGAGTTCGCTTCATGACGACGCGCAATCAAATGAAAATGCGAGGCAAAAACTGTAATTAGAATTGCAAATAAAATGCAGGCAGACATATACTGTATGCATACATATATGGTATGATTCTGACAGCATAATGCCATAGCTCGTTGACAGCACTCCCTGCTGGCAATTGTCGTAGAATTCGCAATGAAATTGCTCTACGATTTGAATAATTAGAAACACTAACTTTGCACTTGCTGGGCAAATGTCAGGAACCTGTCTCAAGTCGTCAAATTTACAACAACAGACACACACACACACACACACACACACACACGCAGAGCGACACATGCATAAGTCAACCGCACGCAAATTGAAATATTACGTATACGCAACAATTCTACACTCCAGCGAAAAAATAAAAAACAAGTGGGAGAAAAGTTTTTTATGAAAATTTCATGTAGCTTTGCTCTTTTGACAGTGAAAAATAAAACAGCAGCAGCAGCAGCAGCAGCAGCTGCAACAACAACAAGCAAGAGGGAAAACCAACGCAGTTGGGCGAAAAACTTTTGCGATGGGAATAGAAGTTGAAAGAGTCTGCTCTCTCTCTCTCTCTCTGTCGGCATCTCAGCTCTTCCGACTGACTACTTTAATTGTCTGAAATGCCACAAAAATGCGCTCAAGTTTGCGGCAGGCAGGCAGGCAGGCAGTCAGTCGGTGGCAACTGCCAACTGCCACAAGTGCTACAACATTTTCATTTTCGCCTGCTTTTTCGAAAAACCTAAACAAAATTTATTTTTCTACACTTGAACAATATTTTCTCATGCTTTCGCACTTGTTGTCAGTGTTAGTTGCTGCTGCTGCTGCTCCTGTTCGTGCTGTTGTTTGTTGTTGGCTCTTGTGTTTCGGCTTTTGTTTGCGCTGCAAAGTTTCATTTTTCGGCATTATTTTCCATTTGTTGAATTGCAGTTGACTTTGCACTGCATGCCTGTGTGTGTGTTCGTGTGCGTGTGCTGTGTGCGGGTGTGAAATTATTGCGAAATTTCGACAGCCTGCCTGCTGCCTGTGGGGGAATTTATAGCTGCCGAAAAACTTGGCAACAAGCGCATTAAGCGAACTTAATTGAAAAACTGCATGAAAATGACGTTGCCTTTTCACGTGCGCCTCGCACATGCCCAAATCCCATTACCACACACACACACGCACACATACACGCGCGCACACAGGCAATTAAGCCAAACGCTAGACAGAAAATGTCAATTTAAATTAGATTCAGCCAGCGCGCCGCTTGCTCCTCGCCCATTTCAAAGTCAATTAAAGCGTTACGCATACGCCGCGTGTGCACTGCGCTGTCCTGCATTTTGCAACGCTTCCCGCTGCCTGCGCGGCTAATTAAACAAGCTACAAAAAAGACCGAGTAATCATGTCTCTCTCTCTCTGTTTCTGTCTCCCATTGCAGACGTGAGATGCAAACGCTGCGCGCCACGCACAGCGGCAACAAGGAGCGCCTCACCGTCGAGTGGCTGCAGCAGTCCATATCGGAGATACGCAAACAGCTCGTCGAGCTGCAGCGCACCGCCGGCAACGTGGCCAAGGATGTGCGTCACACAGGCGGCGCCTACGAGGATCTGGCCACCATACGCAGCGATTACCAGCAGTTGAAACTGGAGCTGGCCGCCCAGCGGGAGCGACAGCAGCAGACGGAGGTGCTCGTGCAGGAGCTGCGCGAGGAGATGCTGCAGCAGGAGCAGGAGTTCAGGCATCAGCTCAATCGCCAGCTGAATGCCAAATCAAATGCAATTGTCAAGCAGGCGGAACAGAAGTCAGAGCAATCGGCCAGCATCGAGGAGTACAGCGGCAGCCAGGAAGTCAGCCAAGAGGTGAGTGGGCCGCGCCCGGGCCAACTTTATGCTAATGATCAGATAAGCACGCAGCTCAAACACACACACACACACACACACACAGGCTCACACTCGCACACACGCACACTCAGGTGAAGTGCCTCGGCTTTTTTATGGCTTTGAAATTTATTATACCATTGAAAATGGGCAAAGAGGGTGTATTAGTTTTGTGAGACACAGACAGAACAGACAGATAGAAGTGGGCGTGGTAGGCCATCAAAAAATAGATATTATTGCTCTAGTTTCTGACAAATTTAAGTGCGAATTCTTTAGAGAGTTTTTTTTTATATATTTGGAATGCATTTCCAACGAGCAACTGGCTGAAAGGTATCTCAGAGTCGAGCTACTCGACTGTAGCTTTCTTTAGTGGTTTTTTGCTCGGCTTTTTGTTCTGCTGCCGCCATTTAAGTGCGCTCATAAAGCGACCGCCAGCGAGCTCTGTGGCTCGACAGGTACCTGAGCCACGTGGGCCACCCCATTGCCATTATCTGGCCATTTTATGCCTCATTTTATACTGGGGGCTCGTTGCGGTAGGCGCCACCATCTGAGACACGATGTGCTAACGAGCCGAGTGCCGAGCCGCAGCGAGTGTAGAACTGTGTCTGTGTGTGTGTTTGTGTGCGACTGTGTGTTGTGTCTCTCCCTTTTTAATGGTGTCTCATATGCTGCCTAAATTACTCATACGCACCGCAGGACGTCAACATATTTAATATTTAATGCCAACTCCTGCTCGCCCCGGGCAGCCACTTAGCCCCAGCCTCTGTCTCGCCTCCCTCACTGTCTGCTCCTGTTGATGGCCTAACTGAATCATTAACATTAAGGTCAGGCAAATCGCAGACAGCTCCGCTCGGCGAGCAGACTGAACAACAACATGCTAACAACTTTTAATTATAATTAAAGTCAATAAAGTGCGCAGGTAAAAGTGAAAGTCAAGTCGAGCGTGCGCAAGCATGCACTGCGTGCAAATACCCTACAGAAAAGTGTGCTAAAAAAGCTTGAAGTGCTACCAGCCTCAGTCTCAAGTAGTAAAAGTGTTTTCACGCACGCAAGCGGCACTCACGCACTTGCCGCACTATAAAATACTCTGTAGTGCATTTTATCGCCGGCAAATTGCACTTGAGAGCGGATGAGCATGTGCTTTTAGCGGAGAGCGCCGTAAAATATAAAACTTTTGAGCAGAGACCAGACAGCAGTCTGCTACAGAGATACCCTGTGAGGCCTGGAAGTCTAGCATGCTCAGGTATCTTTGTCAATTAAACTTCAGAACTCATTAAGGCAAAAGAGTCTCATACGTTGACGATTGCTGGAAGTCACTTAAGCTCTCACAACTTCCAGAAGAGCTTCTGAAAGCTGCTGAAATTTGCAGTCAAGTCGTAGAACTTGATGTATTCAAGTATTTCAAATGAGTTTCAAGAGGCAGCTCAAGGGCTGCCACAGTATTTCATTTATTGCATATGCAGTGAGATAATTTAAAAAAAAACAGCATGAGAACTGGCAATTATATAAGGAAAGCTTTTAAAAGCTGCTTGAGGTTTCATTGAACTATTAAAAGCTGTGACTTCACATTATCAAGCATTTAAAGTTTTATTTTTATTGAAAGCATTGAATTGCTTAAAAACCACAACTGGGAAAAGTTTTAGAAAAAACATTTAAAACTTCACAAGTTGCAAAGACAAAAACTCTTTGAAGTTGAGAGCGCTTAGAGCATGCTCGCATTTCTTACGGTCTTAAAGCTCCTGTTAAATTTCTTTAAAGCTCTTGAAAATTGCTTAGTACTCTCGATAGACTCTTTACGCTAGCCAAGCATATCAAATGTGCATGCAGCAGTAGCAGCAGCAACAGCAGCAACGAGAGAAACCTTTTTTCATCCTGGCAAACAAACTAAGGCGACATCAGAGCAACCAACAGGTAAAACCGCAAAATGTGAGTATGTCAGGGGAAGCTGCGAGAGCAGGGGGCACAGAGGTCTGTGGGCATTGCATGAGATAAGCAAGCCGAACGATGGAACGATGGAAAAATGGAGCGTTGTGCTTCATTAAAAGGATTATGCGACGCCCCATATGCATGTGCGGTTGCCCCAGAAAATATGTCAGTGGGATACCCGAAACTGGTTTACCTGCCACCTGCTCTGGTAGCCACACCCCGCTCAGCACTTCTCTTGCCCTGCTGCTACTGTTGCTATTCGAGATATTTTATGAGAGCAGCTTGCTCCCCCCGCGCGTTTGCTTTGAAGTCTCTCGCTCTGCTTCTTAGCCGAAATTTGCTTAGGGAAGGTCTCAGCTGGAAGGGGGAGCCAGCAGGCTGCTTTGTGCTGCGGCTGATTGAAAAGTGAACCTCGTTGAGCACACAAAGCAATTACTGTCGACAAGCAGCCACTAAAATTTTGACCACGAATTGCTTTAAAAGAGCTCAAAAAAAAAAGAAGAAAAATTAAATGCGAGCGAGCGGGCAAAACCAATAAAACCGATGAAAGCGATAAAACGTGCAGTCAGGCGGCTTAAGCGGGGCTTTCACAACAGACGCAGTTGAATCCGTTTGCACTGCAGGACGATAACACGCTCTCACACGCACACGCACACACACACACTCACACGCATTTGCACGCACATTAGTGTAATGTTAAAGGGCAAATACAGCACACGTACGCGTTGTATGTAGAATGAAATTGCTGAAAATTGCAAACAAAAAGCAGGAAATCACCTTTTAATCGCCTCGAGCGGCGGAGCGGGGCAGGTGCTGCTCAAATTGGTATCCAACGCCAGCTGCGCTGTCAAAGCGAGAGAGACAGATAGAGAAAGAGAGAGAAAGAGAGAGAGAGGGAGAGAGCGGGCGGCCGGCTGCTGTCTCTTGTCTTTTGTTTTGCCAACATTTGGCAGTTCGCCCCGGTCGCCAGTTCTGGCCAGCAGCGGCAGCAGATGCTCTTGAGTGCCTCGATAATCAGTTTTGTGTATATGTCTGTAGCTGTATATGTGTGTGTGTGTGTGCTTGTATTTGTATTTGTTGTTGTTGTTTTTTTTCCACTGCTGTCTGCGTTTATGATGCGCGCGATGCTTCAGCACAATTTGATCCTTTTCATTATTTTTTCGGGTGTATTTTGTTCGTTTTTTATTCGCTTCTCCCGCCTGGGTTGAACAACAGTTATCAGAACTCTGCCAGCTCTGCCAGCGCTCGGCTGTGGCTGCTGTCGGTACTTTTAGACCAAAAACACAATGAAAGTAAAATGCCAAAAAGCAATTTTCGCAAAAAATGGTTATTATAAAAGCGCAGCAAAGCAGAAATTAGGTTAAATTAGAACAAAGCGCACGGCAGCCGAGCGCAAAAATAACAATAAAATTGCACAGGTGGCCAGACGGTAAAAGCTCGCTCTAACTCCATATATATATATATATATATAGATATATATAATTTTAGAAAAAGACACAGTTAAGCTCGCTGTGTGTTTGTGTTTGCGGTTAAATTAAATCAACTCGCCTTTATTTGATTAAAATTTCATAAACGAAAGAAGCGAGCGACCCGCAGGGAAATAAAATATGGGAAAAGAGCAGAGAGAACGCAGAGAATTTCATTTCTATTGCGGTTGCACTATAGAAAAAAAGGATTGAAGCAAAGAAAATGCTTCAAAAATGGTCCGCATTTTCCTAAATAAAGATAGATAAATATGAATAGGCAGAAAAATAGTACGAATATGGTTGAAATGAAAAATAATGCTTAAATAAAGACGACAAATAGTGAGATATAGATATATTAGATACAGATACGCACTTAAAGTTAGCTCAAAGAGAAGCACTTAACTGCGCTCAATTTATGCAGAATTCTCGACTTATTGATGGGGCAATCCCTTTGACCGTCTGCCTGTCTGTCTGCCTGCGATTGTAAAAGCCTTTTCGCTCTGCCTTTTGTTTATTTAATAACGGCACTTAGTTACCCTGTGCCCTCGACTAATTGCACTCGATTCCCTTGGTACTGGACGCCCCAAACTGTTGCGTCTTCAGCGTCGTCAGCTGCTCGTGACAAGGCCCCGAAACGATGCTCTCTAATTGCAATGTGTGCAGATTTATAACAAAGCACATACGTACACAAATCCAATACATACACACACACACAGACACACAGTCGAGGACTAACAAATCGCATGATGGAAGCTGTCACTAGCAACAGTTAAAGGCAAATGTTTATCATTGGTTATTGATGCGATTGCCAGGAGGGAAGGAGGCAGCAGCAGGAACAGGATATTCCTGACAGTAGGAAAAGAAATATACGAAGCATACGAGCATACGATACAGATACATATGTATGAGAAACTTGCTCTTAAATTAGCCAGGCAAACAAATGCGGGACAGACAGGCGGCCTGCAGGAGCAGCACGCGGGGGGTAGCCCACATGAGAAAAGGATCCGGTTTCGGGAGCAGCAGCACAATTTTTGTTTTCTTTTCGGGTTTCTCTGCATACGTGTTTTTTTGTCCCCCCCTCATCGGTTTTGCTGGTTTCTTGTATTGTGTGCTCGAGTGGGCCCAGCATTTTACCTTATTTACGTTGATATTTGCGCTGTGCCTTTTGTTTTATGTTACATGCCATTTGCCACACTCTCCTCCAGTTTTCCCCCTGCTCGATTGTGGCTGGCAATTTGTTTGATTGTTGGAGTGCTTGTATTTCTCTCTTATGTGGGAAGCGAGCAGCGGAGTGAAGCCAGGGACAGGCAGTGTAGGGCAATGGGTACCCGCTGCATATACCATATATGGTACATATCTGGCAGTACTTGTAGTTGATATTTATTTTATGAGTCAAATTACCTTTATTGGAACTTGGCGCACACTTGAGATTCATATGCAGCGTCCTACATCATGTTTCTATTTGCTGCTGCTCCGAGTGAGCGAGCGCTTGGCAAACATGTTTCCCTCGACGCTCCAGCAAAATATGCATATATTTATTTCTGGTCCGCAAATGTGTGTGTGTGTGTACGCGCTTTATTTGCCCGAACTCTCGTCTCAAGTTTTTCACTTTGACTTGCTTTTGAGCGCAAAGGCGACAGCAAATTCAGCCCAGCAGCAGGATTTCATTTGCAGTTACTTCGCAGCTCCGCTTTCTTCTGCAGCTGCTCTTCTGGCTCCTCTGCTTAAGCTGCTGTGATTATTTCTGAAGCAGCCTTCAAAATGGAAGTGCTCGTTTTTATTAAAATTCGTAACACTCTGTTGCAATATTTGCGCATATTTAGTTTCAAATTATGCACACGTTTGCCATTTGCCCAAGGGGGCAGCAGGGGCCGGATTAGCTCCCTATGGCGGCTCCTAAATGCGCATTAAGTTAATGGCATTTTGTGGCAGTTTGTGCCAACACACAAACGCACACACTCGCACACCCGCACCGAGTGTAACTTTTTCAGCGGCACACAAAAGTCCTATTAAATTTTTACGACAATTCAACGTCGAGCAGCAGCAGCAGCAGCAGCTTTTTTTTTTGCTATTTGCACTGCAAACTCGCACACACCCGCACGCACACACACACACACTTACACGACCTGGTACTCCCCGGTTGGCGCTGCATAACTGACGCTAATAGCAAATCCTTGTTAGCCTTCACTTGTGCGAAACATGTAAAATTTCACTTTAATCCGCGCTACGACCCAAGCGCTTTATGTACTGCAGGTGTGTGTGTGTGTGCGAGTGTGTGTGCGTATTTGACTTTGCAAATTAATTAGCCTAGCGGCTGCTCTTATTGCCTGATTAGCGTTTCTTCATTATGATTGCACACACACACACACACACACACACACACACACACGCACTTGGCCTGGCCTTAATAAAATATTTATGCTCCAATTTCGATTTCAATTAGCGTCGCTGTCTTTAAAATGCTGCTGCCTGTGCCTCTCCCAGGCCCAACTGTTAATTGGTATAACGGAATTTGCGACTGGGCCAACACACATAAATCACATTTAATTATATTGTTGACGTCGCCCGTTGGAAATCGTATATCACCTTTCGGGCCGTTTTTGATAGCCGTCGCCTGCCTGCCAGCCACGTTTAGCACACGTACTACCACTGATGTATGTTTGTGTGTGTGTGTGTGTGTGTGCGTGGGCGTATATACTCTATATATTGTGCGTTCTGTCGAACGTGGCGTATTAGCTACGTTCGTGACCTTTCGCATAAAACAGCAAGGCGGCTTCCTCCTGGCAAGGTCCCTGCCAAGTGGTGCTACTCCTCCGGCTGCGGCTCCGACTCCGACTCTGCTGCCTCTTCCCAGTTCTTGCCTGTAAACGTGCTTTGAGGCAAAGCAAACACAAACAGCGGCAGCAGGAAATTCCGTTAAGTTGCGCTTCGATTGGCAGCGCAAGTTTCGCGTAAAAATTCATGTTGTTCCATTTTCCTCTTGCGCTGGAGCTGCGGCATAAATAATTGAATTTAAAACCATAAAAGAGAAATATTAAAAAAAACGAAAAAACAAAAAAAGAAAAAAAAACTTAAGCTATAAATATTTGTTTACGATTACGATGATTCGCCGAGCGGTTAGCGCAAAGTTACGACCTTCCACTAACATCACTCAAATGGTTTTCCAAACTACTCGAACTGGGGCATACGTAACGCTCGACTGGCCAGAGGAATCGCTAGTTAAACAAGAGCCAAATTCAATATTAATATACAAAGGGAAAGTCATCAAAATAAATATGCGAAATAAAGTTCTTGTGCCCTACGAATATTAAAATTAAATGTGAAAAGTTTTTGTCTCACGACTTTTTGTCCGAGTTTCTATATATCTTCATATCTGCATCTATAAGTTCCTTTCACAGTTTGTCCCGTACCTTGTCTTTGTGTTTCGCTTAATTAAACAGCAGCATCAATTTCGCGCTGCTTCTTTTCACTTCTGCTCTTTGCATTCATTAGCAACGCACTGACGTTGCTCTAGCATTTCCGAGATACTTTATTAGTCAATTATGAGGGACATCGCCATGACTGATGCTCGCCCAGACAAAAGCGCAGAGCAAAAACAGAATTCTTTGTAATGAACACAAGCATGCGATGTCTGTATCTTTTGCCCCCTATCTGTAGCCGTAGCCGTAGCCGTAGCCATGGCCATGGCTCTATCCTTATCTCGCCATCCCTAACCCATCCCTGGCGCTGCCAGCATATTCATTACATTTCCATTCACAAATCACAAATGTGACCCAAATGCCATTACCTTGGTTAACGCTTGTCACTCAGTGAAATTATACCACTTCTGTATGGTAAATGTATGATATACATATACATATACATACACATGGCGCATACGTACTCACATGTATGTGTGCATGTGTGTATTATATGTGGGAAGAAACGCATAAATAAACTTGTGGGGTGCTCGCTGAGACAGCTGCCAAGTTGCCCCAACTAAATATCTACACAGAGAAGTGCTTGTAGCTCACTGAGCTGAGGGCTGTGCCTAGGGTTGCACTCGTGACACGAGCTCTACTAGAACTGAGAGTTATATTCTGTAAGAAACTGTTGCAGTTTACTAACTGCAGCTGCTCTGCATTTATTCGCGCTTTATTCGAGCTCGTGAGCGTGCCACTTTTGCACGCGTGACACGAAGTGAGCGTTGTAGCAAGTAATAAAATATAATATCAAACTCTTACCCGAGAATAAAAAAATTTAGAGTTGTATATTAAGTAAGAAACTGTAGCAATTTCCCAACTACAGCTGCTCAGAGTTTATTCGTGAGCGCATTTCTATTGCACTTGTGACACGAAGGCAGAGCTACAAGGCAGAACAAATAGAGCTTTAGCAAGTAATAAAATATAATAACAAACTCTTAAATCAACGTAGAGTTGTATTAAGTAAAAAACAGTATCAGCTTCCTTACTGCAGCTGCTCAAAGTTTATTCGTGAGCGCATTTCTCTTGCACTCGTGACACGAGATGAGAGTTGTAGCAAGTAATAAAATATAATAACACATTCTTACCAGAGGGTAAAAAACATAGAGTTGTATTTAGTAAAAAACAGTAGCAATTTCCCAACTGCAACTGCTCAGAGTTCAATCGTGAGCGCATTTCTCTTGCGCCCGTGACACGCAGTGAGCGGAGAGAAGAGAATTGTATCCAGTAATAAAATATATAGTATCGCTTGCTTAACAGAGAGTAAATAAACAGCAATTTAGATTTAGTAATAAACTAGAGTAAACAGCAGTGAAATACCTGCTTGCTCGTGCGTGATGGCAACTCGTGCCTTGCAGTCGGCACGCGCCCATCCCTAATGCCTTCAGCTCTCAACGCGAGGGGCTTAAACGCGTTTGCTGTCGCTAACGTTATTGTTGCACACGCCTTTCATGCTCGCTCGTGTGAGCCTGTCGCTGCGGTGCCTTATGAAATGCATTCATAATAAATGGATCTAGGATTCAATTCCCAGCACATAATCCCGCGCACCTGCAAGGTGCGAGTGCAGCGCTTAAGTAATGCCGCCTTAAAGCCTCTCGCCTCGCCTCGCTAGTGTCTCCTCAACTTTGGCATGCTCTAATGGAAACTCCTTTCTCTCTCCTCCACTTGCAGTCCAGCCTGGCGAGCAGCAGCAGCAGCAGCGGCGAGCTGGCGGACCACAGACGCCGCCACTGTCGCTTCCAGCAGCAGCAGATACACAATCTGCAGCTGGGGCAGCGCAGCCTGCGCCGGCAGATGAACGAGCTGAAGTACCATCACATTGACGAGCGTGTGCGGAGCATCGAGCTGGAGCAGCATCGCATCGCAAATGCCAATTTCAATTTGAGCCGTCAGATTGCGACGCTGGACAAGCTGCACACCTCCATGCTGGAGCTGCTCGAGGATGTTGAGGGACTGCAGAGTAAGATGGACAAGAACATACCGGAGCTGCGACACGAAATCTCCAAGCTGGAATTCGCCAACGCGCAAATAAGCTCCGAGCAGAATCTCGTGCGCGAGGAGGGCAAGAATGCGGCGCGCTCCCTGCAGGCCATGGCTGTCAGTGTCAGCGCGCTGCAGGACGAGCGCGATGGCGTCAAGAAGCTGGTTAGCACCGTGCAGCAGCTGCAGACCAACGTGGATCGCGTGCAAACGCTGGTGAACAACGAACTGCACAATAAGGTAAGCTGAAATTGAAGTATGCTTAAGAAATCTGTAAGCTTAATAATTAGGCGGGAATAAGTACATTATAGCAAAAGAAACAGGGTTGTTAAAAACAGGTGTATCGATGTTTTCAAGAAAAGCCAATATCGATTAGCTTTAGTATTAATTAATTATTAGATTAGTATAACTATTAATTAATACTCAAGCAATAAAAAGTTTTATTTTCATATTCATATTCAAATATGTAAACAATTTAATCCACTTAAAATTATTTTCTTATCGATGATCGATATTCGCTAGTTATCGAGCAAAAGAAATGTGATGCTTTTGATATTTGTTAACGCATTATTAATGCGGCAATATTATTGATCATCGTCAATTTACACTGCATTAATACTGCGTTGCTAAATATGGAAAACATCGCATTTTATTTGGTCGAATATTTCGTTGATCATTAGGCAGTATAGATAATAATTGTTATTAAAATAGATATACTTAACTATTGTGAATAGTCATTATTATTGTAAAATATCGATATGGATATCCCTGCAGTGTTGCCAGACATTTCGAAATAGTAGCAAAGTAGCGCGCGCTCACCTTTCCTTTTCACGATTTTTAATTAGTTTCTACTTTTTGGTTTATTGCTCATCCGCAGCTCTCGCATTTGAATAAGCCGCACAAACGCGCACACCATCAGCCGAAACAGCCGCTGCCGCTCGATGAGCTGCAAGTGGCAGATCTGCGTGCGGACAACGAGCTGGCCGAGACTCTGGTGGCCGAACTGGAGAACGTGGAGGAGCAGTACGAGGCAATTGTAAACAAACTGCCGCAGGACTGCAGCGAGCTGACAACGCGCGTGGATGGCCTGCATCTCATCGCGCCAGCCGGCCAGCACCATCCGCTGATGACGCACTGCAACGCGGACGGCTGGACGACAGTGCAGCGTCGCTTCGACGGCACCGCCGAGTTCAACCGCACGTGGGCGGAATACGCGCAGGGCTTTGGCACGCCCAGTGGCGAGTACTGGATTGGCAACGAGCAGCTGCACCACCTGACGCTGAACAACTGCACCCGGCTGCGCGTCGAGATGCAGGACATCTACAACAAGAACTGGGTGGCGGAGTACAGGCACTTCTACATCTCATCCCGGTCGGATGGCTACAGGCTGCACATCGGCGAGTACAGCGGGAACGCGTCGGATGCGCTGAACTACCAGCAGGGCATGCAGTTCTCGGCCATCGACGACGATCGCGACATATCACAGACGCACTGTGCTGCTAACTATGAGGGTGGCTGGTGGTTCTCTCATTGCCAGCATGCCAATCTCAATGGGCGCTACAATCTCGGCCTGACTTGGTTTGATGCGAGCCGCAACGAGTGGATTGCGGTCAGGTCAAGCCAAATGATGGTCAAGCGGCTGCCCAGCGACGAGTGTGCGCCGAGCAGCGCTGGCGCTGGCACTGGCGGCAATGAGGCGCCTGCAGCACTGGCAGCGGCAACAGCGGCGACAACAACAACAGTTGCGCCCAGCGCACCACGGCCAACCACTGTGGTGCAGTTCGTTGCCGCTGCGCAGGCGTAAGCAACAACAGCTTCAGTGAACCACCAGAGCCATGCCTACTATAGTTTGGAGTGCGTGCGTGTGAGACGCGCCGAGAACCCAGAACAAAAGCAGAAGCATATGTAAAAAGAATTGAAAAGGAAAGCGTGCAGGAGCAGAGCCAGAGCCAGAGAGGGAGGCAGAGCGAGCAGCGGAGCAGCTGCGGAGCGTGTTGCTTGTGTAAATAGCTAGCTTTTGTCTAAGTTGTAGTTAATACTATTTCAATGGAGCTTACTAGCCTCGTCAACAACAGAAAAGAAAACAAAGAGAAAGCAAGACAGAGACAGAGAGAGAGAGAGAGAGAGAGAGCAGAGCGAAGGGAAGGAGTGTTTAACAATAGCGAGTACTTTAGGCGTATGCGTAATGTAGTTAATCTAGCTATAGAACCAACTTGTCCATGGAAATATGCAACCCGTACATATTTGTTTTGTCTTTCAGCAGATCTCATAGAGGCATAAGTTCGCACAGCTCCCCAATCAGATAGAAAGCAATTCGATTCGATCTACTCCTGAAGCGTAATACTCGTAATACTCCGAGCAGAACGA
The DNA here is from genome assembly GCA_035046045.1 of Zaprionus bogoriensis. Classification (NCBI taxonomy): domain Eukaryota; kingdom Metazoa; phylum Arthropoda; class Insecta; order Diptera; family Drosophilidae; genus Zaprionus; species Zaprionus bogoriensis. The sequence goes on along the minus strand of JAWNOI010000066.1, from coordinate 1,799,420 downwards.
ATGAGTGCGACGAGCGTGTGCATGTCTGCAGTTAGTTGCATATTAACTCAAGTTAGCTACTAAGTCAGGCCAGTCTAGTTTAGGCATCTCAGACAAATAATAAGTATACTCGAGACAGACGGAGACGAAGGTAGAACCGAAAACACTGAATTTTCATTCATTTTGTGTGCTTCTTCTGTGTTTTCCTCTCTAGTGTTTAACGTAAGCGTCCATATCAAGTACATTGCGTAGGCTTGATTATCAGTCATCTAGTGTAGTCCTAATGCTAATTAACAGTAAAACACTAATTCTAATTGTAATTGTAATTGTTGTATTATAAATGTTATCAGCAACAGGCCTGTCTTCACTCCCAGCTTAAGCAGCGTTTCCAACCAACTCGCATGTATGCCAAAGATAACGAAAGCAAAACACACACATACCCATACTATTATAATTTATAAAACCCGTAACACACACACACACACACACACACACACACACACACACAAGAAGCAAACTATTTTCTGCAGTTTTGCAAATACCAAAAATACATGTATATGAAATATAATATGTACTTATAACGTTAGTAACACACGAGTTGGGGCTAAGTTGCAGCTGACTTGGTCCATAGCGAAGTCAAGCGAACTATACGATAAGTATATATACGATGCATACATACGGATATGTATATGTATATGTGTATACATTAATTTTATGTACGCTACGTATTAAGTGACTCGAAAGAAAAACTGGCCATAGCCAGCGTATTTTACAATAAACGAATTGATGTGAATTCTCCTCGCCGAAGGTTTTTCTCTCCACAGCAGCAGCAGCAACAGCAGCGCAGTCCCAGCGACAGCTGAATAAATATCTTACTTGCCAATGATTGGCAGAAGATTTACACAGCAGCGAAAGAAAGAGGGAGAGGGGCGGGGCCTCAATACAAGCGGCTAGTAATTGAAGTGGGAATACTCTATAGAAAAGCTCTCGTATGAAAGGGCAATTTCTCGGCTCTTCAGTTCAACTGATTGCTAAGAGAGAATGCCAATATTAATGGGTATACTGCAGCGTGATACCGAGCAGTGATTAAAGTCAAAATACCATACAAGAAAACTTCTTAGAACTACTAATAGAGATTGAGAATACCATTAGAAGTCGAAATTCGTATTATAAATGCAGTTCAGAGTAGATAGACAACTGCATAAATATGAAAATTTTGAATGATAGTAATGAGAATAGCTTATAGAAAGTATATATAAAAAATAAATAAAAATAAATAAATATATATAATAAAATAAATATATAAAAAAAAATAAATATATAAATAAAATATATATATATTAAAATAAATATATAAAAAATATAAATATATAAAAAATAAATATATAAAATATTTTGGCTTCCAAGTTTTATTAATAAACATAGTCTCGCAGTCCCTAGAAAAACATAAATATCTATATAAACATTAAGATCTATATAAATAGCAAGAATAGCGTAGTCTGAAGCAGAACAGAAAGTAATAGAAGTTTTATTCCCATTGAAATACTCTATTAAAAAGAGGAAATTTCTATAGTACAATAGTACTAAAATATTTCGAGAAAAAGATTTACGTAACGAGAGTGCCGTAATCCAAACGAGAAAATATACTATAAAACTAAGATAAAACTCAGGTTAATTTTAAGTCCAACTGCTGAAGAGCTGCATAGAAACCGAATTCAGTATTAACCCAGTTCACGATTCAGCCGTTTATCATATGTATACGCTCCACACATTGTACGCGAAAAGTCTTCTTATACTCGGCGAAAGGAAAACAATGTATTTCTTTCTTTGCATGCGAGCAACATGCCGACGCACTACTCCAGTGTTGTCAATGAAAACAACAACATGAGCAGCAGCTGCAGCAGCAGCAGCAGCGAGAGCAAGTGCAGCTGAAAGCACTGCCATGTTAAGAGCGCAGATTTATGGCTGCACACAGCACACCCACACGAACACACACACACACACGTACGCAGGGAAGATCCGATTGAAGCGCAGCTAAAAAAAACGCACTGGCTATAACGAAAAAATGGCGTGCGAAATCTGAGAGAACAAAAGCCGCAGCTGTGGGTAGCGCGTCTGCTTATTCTTGTTGTCTTTGTTTGCTGGGCTGGGCCTCTTATAGTTGGCTCTATTGTTTTAGCCAGGCTTTCAGGCAAGCTCTGTGGGCCTAGCCAGCACGCAGCGAGCGAGTAAGCGAGCTCAGGCAATTTGAGCAGAGAATGACATTACGATTAGTTGGCGCAGAAAAGTATGCTACGTTTTTTTTATTAAATCTTGCACTGCGTGAAGTGGAAGCAGTGGAAGTCGTAGTTGGAGTTGAAGCTGCTCCCGCTGCTGCCTTTGTGCGCACTGCGAATTCTCATTTCGAAATGCCAGCTGGCTGCTCTGCTCGATATGTCTGCCAGTCTGTCTAATATCAGTGCGATGGAGCAGCAGCCGAAGCATAAGACATTTTCACACCAGAGCGCTGCAGCCAAAGCTCAGCTGCAATTTATCAGGCATGAGAGCACACGCCTTAATAATGGAAGAGTGCACATTTTTATGCTGCGCTCCCCACGCTCCCCGCGTCCCCGGCTCGACTCCTGCTCGACGATAATATTGAATACTTTTCGCATTGACTTTTGACTGCACGCTGAGGCAGAGGCAGGGTGGCGGGGCATGCCACTGCTGCTGTTGCTGCTGCTGGTGGTGGTGGTGGTGTCACGCCCCTAGACGTCATTGTGGATTGACGCAGTGATCCTTATTTATGCATTTATTTTGTTGACACTTTTGCACTGGAATCTTTGGGGGGCTAATGCAGCGCTGCCAGGCGGAACGAACGCAAAGATGATTTTTTTGGCCCGAATTTGGTTTGACGTTTATTTGCTTGGGAACGAGAAGCAAATAGAGACTGAGGAATTCTCGAGCTTTTCGGGCATTTTTGAGCATTTTCACTCGACCTGCCCACACACACACACACACACAGAAACACACAAGATGTGACATTTAAATATATATTTTTAGCTTTGCTTAGGTCCAGTCCAGCAGTCAACAGCGTTTCTGCACCATTTAACCTAAGAACATCTTTCAGACTGAACTCAAATTTAGTGTGAAGCAAAGAGGAAACCAGGAGAAGCAAAAAGAAAGGAAAAGCAAAGGAAATTACAGACCCGAATATACCTTCAGCTCTTCCCATTCTCTTTATATCGTATATATGTGTACGATACGTTGGTATATTTCTTTTTTATAAAAGTATTTACAAAGGCGACCGCTTAAATAAAAGGGGCACAAATAAAAGCGAAAGCTGCGCCGCTGCACGCATTTAAAATGCAAATCTATTCATGGTTGTATGGTCGTCTGCGAGTCCCGAGACCCGCCACGCCCGCAGTGCCGCTAGCTCGCACTTCCGGCAATTAACAATGAGTGCGAACGTGAAAGGAAACCGCTTCGCTTTAATGGCCACTCGCCACTCGGCGGGCAGGCCTGCATACTCAAGAGTTTATCTATAAATATTTGCCAAAATGGTTTCAAACTGATTTTCGTTTTCGGCATAGCACCATAATTGCACACACACACACACACACACACACACACACACACACACATACACAGATACGCAGGCAGGGGCTGTAAATACAAAATGCCAAACCCAAAAGCAATCCCAAACCAAAACCGCGCCAACAATTCGAGTGAACTCAGTCAAAAATGGCTGAAAATATCTGTGTGGCAGTATTGGTGTGCGCTTATGTGTATCTGTGTGCAAGTATGCACAATTTCAGTAGAATTATTTACGCGTTTGCAGCATTTTTATGCAACAAGCTCAACAGGGCGTATGCGCAATTAATATGCCTGCAAGTCTGCACCATAATTATGATAATTAAACTCTGCTTTGCCATCGATGTGTGTGTGCGTGTGTGAGTGTGTGCGAAGAAAATTCACTTTAATGCCATTTTAATTGCAGGCCAAATTTATGGTGCGCGCACATTTCAAAAGTCTAACTAAATTTATATGCCACACACACATGTGTGTGGCCCGCACTCTCCTTGCCGCCTCATTCGCAATAAAAGCCAGCCAACAATTTAATTAAAAAGCCTAATGCCTGCCGGCTTAGACTCAAAGCTCAGACTACGAGCAACGAAAGCAGAAAAAAAAAACCAAAAACAAAAACAAAAAAACAATAAACTTTTACGATTCTAATGTGGCGCAAAAATGACACAAAAGCCGCAGGCAAAGAGCAAACGCTTGTTAGCTTTCCCTTTTAATCAGCTGGCAATGCGTTGTAGTTGGCCACACTTCCAGCAAAAAGGTAGCTCAACTCGGTCAGACTGTTGGTAACAAGCAAATCTCTCAGTTTTGAAAACTGTTAACTGTCAAGTGCGGTATGGGTATTTCTATACTTCCACTCGGAGACTAGACTTCTCTCTCAGCTGAGGTAGAGTAGTTCCATATTCTGCTTTTAAATTATCTGGTCTTGTCCTTGTAGTTTTCTAGACTTCCAGCTAAGGAGAGATATAGCACAACTCTCTTAAGCTCCGATGATCTCCTGTGATTCTGTTTTTCTGGTAAAGGGTATTTCTGCCTCACTTTCTCTCTGTCTCTCTCTCTCTCTCTCTCTCTCACACACCCTTCTCACCGTCCTTTTTTCTTGTATTTTATTTACCGTCAAGTCGCACCGCCAGCTAATGTGGTTTGCCCCGACCAAGCCCACATGCTGCCACCAGCTGTGCGCTGCGCTGCGCTGTGCTGCTGCTCGCTGCTCGCTGCGAAAGGGAATATGCTAATTTTAATTAGCCAGAAATTTACATATGCTACGCACACTACTCGCAAAACAAACGCACACTGGGATACGCGCATAAGTACTTAAGCAGATATCCAGCAGATATCGCGACGCCGTTTGTCCCTTTGCCTTGACACGCAGCACGCAGCGCGCAGCACGACGCGCAGTCGGCAGGAGCTCCCCGCGCTGGCCCCGTCGCCGCAATTAGCCCAATTATAAATGTTATTGACAGCAAAGTGCGCTAACTATTTTAATAATTCAGCGCAGCTAATCAACTAATCCCGCTCACCCCCCACAGCGCCAGCGCGCTACCTAACGAGCTTGCACATCTGATGCCATAGCAATTAATTCGACTAAAATTTCAATTTATTCGGCGTTGGCGCGAAAAAGTATTTTGGCCGAAAGATGCGAGCTGTGGTGTAAATTGAATTTAGCGCGGATAACTAACGAATTTGGAATAATAAAATGATATTTAAACGAACTGCAGGAATATGTGACTGATGATAGAATTAAATTCTGCTTAAATATTAAATTTAGTTTGAAAATTAGACAATCGAAAATATTTCTTAAGCTTAAAAAAAATTAAATTAGTTTAGTATTTACTATTGTTATGAACCCGACATCCAAGCGAGTACTGGGTATCAAAGCGCCAGGATACCCTAGCACAAGCACAATTCATCCATTCTTCATGCACAAAAACCCATAATACCCCTGCACCCAGTGTGGTGCCGGGTATCAAAATCAAAGGACATAATACTAGGTCAACGCCGGAGAAGTCCTTTAGGTACTTGGATCACAAAAACCCCCAAATAAGCCAGCTTATACAAAAAGCTAAAGTAATCACGACTCGAATCTGAAGAGACCTTGCGCTCCAACCGAAAATGCACAATTTTCTTTTGTGCCCAGGGGAGACTGGAGAGAGCAAGAGCAAGAGGGGAGAGTGCAGTTGCAGGGGCCGGTATACTTGCAACCTCAGCCTGCATTTGCGACGGCTTTTTTCGGCTCGAGCTCTGTGTAAACGCTGCTAAAAGTCACATTGCATTCAAATGCAAAAAGGCAACGACAGAGAGAAGAGAGGGGAAAGAGGAAGCTTGGGGCAGAGAGGGCGAGAGATGAGAGAAACCCCAAAGCCTTATTGTTTTCTGGTTTTTATCTACTCCGAGCTGCTATTTCACTTTTCTCACTGCCACTGCCACTGCCTGCCGAGTCGAGGGAAGGCGATTATTGTTGCAAAGTTGGTTGACAACTTGCGTCAGGCTGAAGGCAACAACTAGCCTGCCAGGCTGCCAGCCTGCCAACTGGCTTGATGAGGGCAGCGGGAAACGCACAGCTCGAGCACCCTGCACCCCCAGGCCGAGGGATCGTAATAAGGCATCAGGCAAGAAGTGTACTGAAAATAAACAGTCGGATAGTTCTATAGTTCCAGCGCGCTGAGTGTGAGCAGCTGGGGGAAGAGTTTCGCAGTCAATTCCATAGTTTGTCTGTACGTGGTGCGTGTATTATTATGCCTTGGCCGGCTGCAAACTTTGCCCGTCGCTCTAACGACTTGGCATTTTTTTATTAACGCTGCATTTAAGTTGCTGGCGAGCCTGGCTGCAGCTTTTGTTGGCCGGCCTCTTTAAGGCCGGGCCAATGCCACAAAAGCGAGGCGAAAGGAAATTGAATATCCGTTAGAAAATTATCAATTTATGGTAAAATGAGCACTGATTGCGCAGCCACGATACCGATTGAGCGAGTCCTGCACTGTGGCGTCTGCTAAATTGAAAACGAATCGCAATGAAAACCAGACCGAACCAAAGCAGACCCCAGCAAACAGCAAAGCAGTCCAAGGAGGCGGCAGTCAACAAGCAGCGCTCCATAATGAGCAAGTCAATATCATGGACACGGGCATGGCCGAGTACAGTACTCTATAACTCTATATACATATACATGGCATATACTCGTATATACTGCATACACTCTGCTGTATAAAATACACACGGACACGCCCACAGCAGCGGCAGCGGCAGCGGCAGCGGCAGCGGCAGCAGGCAATCGATGAGGTCCTGCGACTCTCTGCGAGTCTCCAGCTCTCTCTGTGGCTCTGCTCTGCCGTGCAGCGTGCGATAAAAAGCAGATTGCAATTTGTTTTACTGATTTCCATGCTTTTGGCTTTATTTGCGCGACGGAAACTTTCATTAACATCAAACAGATACTTGTGGGCCGGACGAGGGCAACCAGCAAGACGGAGCACAAGGCGAAGAAGGCAAAGGCGAAACTCAAGGAAGCAAACAGCAGGCAGAAGCCAGCAACCAGCATCATATCATCATAATAACATACACTTTCGGTAATGAGCTGTGCACACACACGAATATGTGATATACATATACATATATATAGAAACATACATACGCATGCATATGGAGGTGTATGTGGCGCTGTTTGCACAAACGGCATTATTAAGTGGCATGTGCATTGTTCATTTGCACAATTACTTATGATTAAATGGAGCACTGCAGCGACTCAATTGCACTGCAGTCCTGCAGCCTGCGGAGTGAAATAATGAGCCAATGACATTGGCATTCAGTTGAAGATGAAGTGCCTATAAGAATATTGCAGTTTCCTCTGAAAGACTAGTACTCAGTTAATGGTTGTAGTAGGCATAGCTTGCTTTAAGCTTAACTTAGCTTTTTTCAAGCTCGAGCGTTAGGCCTTTTTATACCATTTACCCATTGAAAATGGGTAAAAAATGGTATATTAACTTTGTGCAAATGTATGTAACAGGCAGAAGGAGGCGTGGCAGACCATACAAAGTATATATATTCTTGATCAGCATCAATAGCCGAGTCGATTTGGTCATGTCCGTCTGTCTGTCCGTCTGTCCGTCTGTCCGTCTGTCCGTCTGTCCGTCTGTCCGTCTGTCCGTCTGTCCGTCTGTATGAACACACAGATCTCAGCTATTAAAAGAGCTAGAGGCACCAGACTTGGTGGGAGTGTGCGTGTATTCAATACACACAAGAAGTTTATTTCAAACTTGATGTGCCACGCCCACCGCCTCCGCAAATCGATAAATGCGTATTTCGATTTTTTCCAAATAATTCAATAACGAAAAGAGATAAACGCACCAAATTTGGTAGGAGGGTGTCTTGCAACATTATGCAGAAGTTGGATTTTAGAATTTTGGATGCCACGCCCACCGCCTCTAAAAAACACATTTTTATAGTTTAAAAGAAAACTAGAAAAGCTAGAAGCGCCAAATTTGAAAGTAAGGTGCCTGGTAACATTACGAAGAATGTTTGATTTTCAACTTTTGGATGCCACGCCCACCGCCCCCAAACTATTGAATTTTAAGAAAAGTAGGGAAATAACAAAACATTTTTTGTAACACTCTTGTAGCTTACCATAGTACAGATCTACCCTATAAATTTCAATCCGATCGGACAATAAACAAAGAAGTTATAGGAGTTTGAATCTCCCATATAAAGTTGTGGGCGCTTAGAATTCCAACTAGAATGTTGAACTGACGCAGCAGAAGGCCGGCATCAATAAAAGTCTCATTTGCCGATCGATCCGCGTAACTGTGTGTGGTCTAGATGGTTGCATGCAAGATTCTGGTGCGTGTGGTCGCGGGTTCGAATCCAGCAACGGGCAATTTTTTTTTTTTTTGCCGATCGCACTGCGTAACTGTGTGTGGTCTTGATGGTTGGCTCGCAAGTTTCTGATGCGTGAGGTCGCGGGTTCGAATCCTGCGCTGGGCAATTTTTTTTTTTTTAATAATTTTGCGCTATATGAAAAGTATATTATGCAAAAAAAAAAAAATAAAAACAAAATCTTTTTCTAAGCAATAAAAAAAAAGAAGACTGCGCTGGGATTCGAACCGGGGACATTTAGTTATAGAGCTGACAACTCTCACAACAAACCACTGAAGCACATGGTCTGTTCCTAGGCGCGAGAAGTTTTGCATACAGCAGCAGAGACGGAGCAGAGGAGGCACGGCTTCAATGCTTGCGCCGACTGCGCACGCACAATCGGCGTGCAGTCGGCATGTGCCATTAGCGTCAATGCATGTGTATTTAATTTCGGAAATATGCGATGCGTTGTTATTATTTCGAATAAAAGTAATTAATATTAAGAATTATTTTTAGCAGCCAAAGGTAAATTATAACTTACTGTCGAGTGCACTCGACTGTAGCTTTCTTCATTTTTATACCATTTACCCATTGAAAATGGGTAAAAAATGGTATATTAACTTTGTGCAAATGTATGTAACAGGCAGAAGGAGGCGTGGCAGACCATACAAAGTATATATATTCTTGATCAGCATCAATAGCCGAGTCGATTTGGTCATGTCCGTCTGTCTGTCCGTCTGTCCGTCTGTCCGTCTGTCCGTCTGTCCGTCTGTCCGTCTGTCCGTCTGTATGAACACACAGATCTCAGCTATTAAAAGAGCTAGAGGCACCAGACTTGGTGGGAGTGTGCGTGTATTCAATACACACAAGAAGTTTATTTCAAACTTGATGTGCCACGCCCACCGCCTCCGCAAATCGATAAATGCGTATTTCGATTTTTTCCAAATAATTCAATAACGAAAAGAGATAAACGCACCAAATTTGGTAGGAGGGTGTCTTGCAACATTATGCAGAAGTTGGATTTTAGAATTTTGGATGCCACGCCCACCGCCTCTAAAAAACACATTTTTATAGTTTAAAAGAAAACTAGAAAAGCTAGAAGCGCCAAATTTGAAAGTAAGGTGCCTGGTAACATTACGAAGAATGTTTGATTTTCAACTTTTGGATGCCACGCCCACCGCCCCCAAACTATTGAATTTTAAGAAAAGTAGGGAAATAACAAAACATTTTTTGTAACACTCTTGTAGCTTACCATAGTACAGATCTACCCTATAAATTTCAATCCGATCGGACAATAAACAAAGAAGTTATAGGAGTTTGAATCTCCCATATAAAGTTGTGGGCGCTTAGAATTCCAACTAGAATGTTGAACTGACGCAGCAGAAGGCCGGCATCAATAAAAGTCTCATTTGCCGATCGATCCGCGTAACTGTGTGTGGTCTAGATGGTTGCATGCAAGATTCTGGTGCGTGTGGTCGCGGGTTCGAATCCAGCAACGGGCAATTTTTTTTTTTTTTTGCCGATCGCACTGCGTAACTGTGTGTGGTCTTGATGGTTGGCTCGCAAGTTTCTGATGCGTGAGGTCGCGGGTTCGAATCCTGCGCTGGGCAATTTTTTTTTTTTTTAATAATTTTGCGCTATATGAAAAGTATATTATGCAAAAAAAAAAAAAATAAAAACAAAATCTTTTTCTAAGCAATAAAAAAAAAGAAGACTGCGCTGGGATTCGAACCGGGGACATTTAGTTATAGAGCTGACAACTCTCACAACAAACCACTGAAGCACATGGTCTGTTCCTAGGCGCGAGAAGTTTTGCATACAGCAGCAGAGACGGAGCAGAGGAGGCACGGCTTCAATGCTTGCGCCGACTGCGCACGCACAATCGGCGTGCAGTCGGCATGTGCCATTAGCGTCAATGCATGTGTATTTAATTTCGGAAATATGCGATGCGTTGTTATTATTTCGAATAAAAGTAATTAATATTAAGAATTATTTTTAGCAGCCAAAGGTAAATTATAACTTACTGTCGAGTGCACTCGACTGTAGCTTTCTTCATTTTTTTTTTTAATAACAAAGAAGTTATAGGAGTTCGAATTCCCCATACAAAGTTATGGGCGCTAGCGATTCCTAACCAAAACGTTAAATCGACGCAGTAGAGGGCCCGCGTCAATAAAAGCCTAATTTGCCGATCGCATGGCGTAAACTTGTGTGGTCTAGTGGTTAGAGGTCCGACTCGTAAGTTAAAAAGTTCGTGAGAGTTCTTGGGTTCGAATCTGGCGCGGGGCGATTTTTTTTTCTTAATGTAAATTGCTTTTTTTTTATTTTTATACCATTTATTTTATTTTGTATTATTTCTTCGAATAGGGTAAATGGTATCTTACAGTCGCGCGCGCTCGACTGTAGCTTTCCTTACTTGTTTATTTTTATAGTTTTTATATTTTTTCTTTGACTCCGTGCTAGAATTAATTAATTTTATATTAATATTTATTTATTTATTAATATTATAATACTTAATCAATAGTTAAGCTCAAGTAGATTATTGTTAACAAACTCCTCGAAGCTTCCACTCGCAGTGCTTTTCACTTTAAGCTCGTGTTCTTTTGCTGCAATCGCAGTGCAAACTGCAAACACGTCTAATTGGCCACAAGTTGATGGACAAACATTTGCCACCTCGAGCATTTGGACAGACAGACGCACACAAAACGAAATGCAAAGAGAGAGAGAGAGAGAGAGAGAGAGTAAGAGAGAGCGAGACAGCGTAAAGCTAGCAGATGTATCTGTGGAATTTCATAAAATATGCGAGAGTGCAACCAATTACAATGGCAAATAATGGCCAGAAATGAGTGTTGAGTGTCCGCCGGACTCGTCCGACAACCGCTGGCATTCACATTCCCATTCACAATTCAGAACGAGCCACAGGCCCGACCCAAAGTAAATTTATGTGTGCATTATGTCCTGCTAGAGCCCGTGCTTCCCAATGCCCCTAACCCTCCTCCACTCACGACTCTACCCCCCGTCGTGAAAGAAAGATGTCGAAATTGTGTAACTTTGTTTGTAAGTAATTTTAACAAATTTGCGAGACATTTGTGGCCTTTTGTGCAAATATTTAACCTATTTTTGGGCGAAAGGCCGCCTTCATCATTTAGCCAGGCTATTGTTGTACTCTCTCTCTGTGTGTGTGTGTGTGTGTGTGTGTGTTGACTTTCTGCGGCCGAAAAGGCCAATTAACTTAAATAATTAGCCAAAGTTTCGGGCGTTTCGCAGATAAAGTTGTTGCTACCAAAGTGGGGACCTGGTTCCGGTCAAAGAGGCTTTTCAACCGAAATGCCAACAAATTTCAATAAAATTCCATTTAATTCAAACCGAGTAGACTGTGCGCTTCAGTTCTCTGTTTCTCTGATTTGGAGCAAACATGGAACAGCGGAGTACGAGAAAGCTGGTCGACGATGTCTCCACGCATTCACTGCCGCCGAAGAAGCGCATCAAGTCGAACATTTATCGCACTGCCTATTGGATTCTGATCTTCAGCATAATCGCGGCGTTGGTCATCGGCCTGCACTTTGCCCTGAAGGCGGACTTCGGCGAGTGTTCGTCCTACGACATCAAGTGCTATTGAATTGAACTCGCAGCCACTATGAATAATTTCGAGTCGCTTCGAAAATCCCATTACACTCATTGCTGCTACTGGACGCTTGTCTGTGCCACCTGCATTTTAATACTCTTTCTGCTACTGCGCCATCAGCAGCGCCGTAATCAATTCTGTACGGACTACGAGGTCATCTGCCTGGATGTGAGTATAGCGAGTATATGCAGCTGCATATTATGATACTTACGATAAGCTCGCAAATTATTTCAAGGAACACGGCGAAGTTTGAGGATCGCTTGTGCACTTACACTGAACTCCTTTTGCCGACTGCAGCTGAAGCATATCAGCATGGTTAATTTATTTAATAACAATTCGGAAAACTCTCAAAAAGCTGTTGTTGAGCCTCTGCCGTCTGGCCGGGCTGTGCTGAATGTTTACTTATAATTACGCTGAATGCTGCCACAAAGTTTCCACATGGAGCAGCTCGAACTGCACAACAATTTCACTTGCTCGACGTTTCAATGAACTGCACGGAACTTGTGCGTCGTCCTCATGCTCCCCCTCGTCCTTCGCCTTTGCATCTCATCCACAGTGCCTGCCAGCAGTCAGTCACTGCCAGGCAGGCGCATTCATTGACATCGTGTTGTTGCTGCTGTTGTTGTTGTTGTTGTTGTTATTTATGTTACTGCTATCATAATACATGATAAAACATATTTGATGCAGATAAAAAATACAGAAATAAACTGCAAATTGAAGGCAGAACAGTGAGTGGGGAAAATGTTGACCTACTCTGGTCGAAAATATCGCAAAGCTTTTCAAATTTACTGAAGCGCACTCGTTCTCGCATTGAAATTTCAGTGCACACTCATGAGTACACCCGGAGAGTGTGCACTTTGCGATTGAGTGCATATGAATGTATAGAAAGCGCATCGAGGAGCGTCTATAGCTCAGTAGACTTTACACGCAGCATGCCATATTAATTAAGGGGCAGGACTTCCATCGTGCTTGGGGTATCCCCAATCTGACAGCGGGTGTGTGACATGCTATATGTATTCTCTTGTTCAAGATGTCTCGACCTGACAAATCACAATTAATATTTAGAAAAACGTTTTTATTTTCACTGTACTTCCGTACTTCTTCTATACTTGCCTTTTCCCAAAGGAGCGGAGCATAGGGAAAAGTCTTGCTTTCTTGATTTTGAGCGAACTCACAGCATGTTTTTATGCCGTATACCGTACCCGTACAATAACTGCTCCCAGCCCATGCATAAGTCACTTGTGGCCAAAAGTCCCCTCCACATACACACACACACACACACGTAGTCACACAGACACACAGGGAGCTGTAAATACAAACAACAAACTGCATACTAATGATGTCTCTGTTGTGGTCTGCACTTTTGCGCTCTCGGCCCGCATAATTGGGCCATGGAGTGTGTGTGAATGTGTGTGGTGTGGGTGGAGCTCTATTGTTGTTGTTTATCTTCTATGATTTAATACACAACTGTGCGAGGAAACACAAGCTCTTTTTAACTCAAATATGCCAGCTCAAATGACCCCAATGCGACTTTTTACGAGCCTTGATTTACGCCCCAATGACACTGGCTGAAAGTGCTAATTGAATACGAAGTGTGTGCAGAATTGTTTGCCATAGTACATATAGTATATACATATATGTTACCTAATAGAGTCATGCATGAATGTATTCATTTTCTATTCCATAGTACTGTACAGGAGTAAACTGTGCTCAAAAATAACTATGCTCATTAGTTACTGTACAGTATATTCATTATTACAGTGAAATACTGTACATAATTTGTACTGTTCTCTATTCCAAAGTTAAAGCGATGCATTTTTGACAACGTTATGAGAATTTAAAGTTTCAATTTGTAGGTATCATGAAAAAATACCAAAAAAAATTTAAAACGTAATAAAACTTTAATGCAACATCAAAAAATACATAAAAACATATAATTTAGCATGCAAAAGTTATGAGAATTTAAGCACATTTTATGCTGTGCAGTAGAAAACTGAAGTCCTCTTTCCAAAGAATGATTTCCCTTTTGAATACTTTTATGCAGAACTCTTTTACTTAGCTCTATGTGTGCTTATATATCTTGGTTAATTTGTGGCGGAGATTTGCTTAGGCCGACTTCAGACTTATCGCGAGAATCCCGTTTTAGGCAAATGTTACCTGTGCTCCAAACTCGATGTCAAGGTCAAGTCAACTCTGGCTTCGTCTGATGAAAATAAATGTGTGTTTCTCTAACAAACTCCCATTGTTATTTCTTGGCTGTGGCTGACAGTTTTGCGCACAGCAGGTGAGAAATAAATAAACTTTGAAATCTTCCAACGCAGATTTATTGCACGTTTGACATTGGATGATGACACTGCGGTCGTCTCAATGTGCTGGAATGGAAATTCACTAAAAATACATAACTGCATAGGAAATATTTCTGACATGAAGTCCCTGACTTTGTCTGACAATTGACAATTGACAGCAAATAAATAAATATACATATTCCAAATAATTGCTGCATTACTTTTCTAAACGAATAACAAAGTTTGATAAAATGCCATTTAATGTCAGCATAGAAATATAGAAATATATATAAAATATAGAATTATTAATGAAATGTATCTGCGCATGATACTTTCAAAGAATCTGTTACACATATGAAATAATTGCGAACTCTGATCAGATTCCATTCAATGGCAATCGTCAACTTGTCTGCAAATAATTGCAGGAAACTGCGATAAGCTTCCCCTTCCCTTCCCACTTCCCTTCTGTATTCTGCCTGTAACTGATGATAATTGCTGGCAAGGCAGTGTGCACTTAACGAGTTGGCAAACAACAGCAAACAGCACACGCTGCGTATGAGTAATATTAAGATAGCAGCATTTACATAATTGAACTTTCCACCTTCTGCGCCGACAACGCCGAAATTTAGTGCATACGTTTGTAATATTCATGCTGCTGGGCCAAGCACAAACATGGGCTTTAATTACAATTAATTCGGATTGTAACTGTATCTTGTTTCGCAAGTGCAGCTAAGCGGCTTAAGTGGAAAGGAATCAGGTTTCCAGCCCGGTCTAAATGGGAGGATGTTAATTAACAATTTGCCTGAGAATGTTATTAACTTTTCTCGTACATGTACTACAATACATTGTACACTAGTTAAAGCTCAGTCTTGTTCTTGCCCTTGGCTCTCTTTTGAGTTTTTCCTTCGGTTTTTTCAACATTTTTATACCATTTACCCATTGAAAATGGGTAAAAAATGGTATATTAACTTTGTGCAAATGTATGTAACAGGCAGAAGGAGGCGTGGCAGACCATACAAAGTATATATATTCTTGATCAGCATCAATAGCCGAGTCGATTTGGTCATGTCCGTCTGTCTGTCCGTCTGTCCGTCTGTCCGTCTGTCCGTCTGTCCGTCTGTCCGTCTGTCCGTCTGTCCGTCTGTATGAACACACAGATCTCAGCTATTAAAAGAGCTAGAGGCACCAGACTTAGTGGGAGTGTGCGTGTATTCAATACACACAAGAAGTTTATTTCAAACTTGATGTGCCACGCCCACCGCCTCCGCAAATCGATAAATGCGTATTTCGATTTTTTCCAAATAATTCAATAACGAAAAGAGATAAACGCACCAAATTTGGTAGGAGGGTGTCTTGCAACATTATGCAGAAGTTGGATTTTAGAATTTTGGATGCCACGCCCACCGCCTCTAAAAAACACATTTTTATAGTTTAAAAGAAAACTAGAAAAGCTAGAAGCGCCAAATTTGAAAGTAAGGTGCCTGGTAACATTACGAAGAATGTTTGATTTTCAACTTTTGGATGCCACGCCCACCGCCCCCAAACTATTGAATTTTAAGAAAAGTAGGGAAATAACAAAACATTTTTTTTAACACTCTTGTATCTTACCATAGTACAGATCTACCCTATAAATTTCAATCCGATCGGACAATAAATAAAGAAGTTATAGGAGTTTGAATCTTCCATATAAAGTTGTGGGCGCTTAGAATTCCAACTAGAATGTTGAACTGACGCAGCAGAAGGCCGGCATCAATAAAAGTCTCATTTGCCGATCGCTCCGCGTAACTGTGTGTGGTCTAGATGGTTGCATGCAAGATTCTGGTGCGTGTGGTCGCGGGTTCGAATCCAGCAACGGGCAATTTTTTTTTTTTTTTTGCCGATCGCACTGCGTAACTGTGTGTGGTCTTGATGGTTGGCTCGCAAGTTTCTGATGCGTGAGGTCGCGGGTTCGAATCCTGCGCTGGGCAATTTTTTTTTTTTTTAATAATTTTGCGCTATATGAAAAGTATATTATGCAAAAAAAAAAAATAAAAACAAAAACTTTTTCTAAGCAATACAAAAAAATGAAGACTGCGCTGGGATTCGAACCGGGGACATTTAGTTATAGAGCTGACAACTCTCACAACAAATCACTGAAGCACATGGTCTGTTCCTAGGCGCGAGAAGTTTTGCATACAGCAGCAGAGACGGAGCAGAGGCTCGGCTTCAATGCTTGCGCCGACTGCGCACGCACAATCGGCGTGCAGTCGGCATGTGCCATTAGCGTCAATGCATGTGTATTTAATTTCGGAAATATGCGATGCGTTGTTATTAATTCGAATAAAAGTAATTAATATTAAGAATTATTTTTAGCAGCCAAAGGTAAATTATAACTTACTGTCGAGTGCACTCGACTGTAGCTTTCTTCAATTTTTATTTTTTAATAACAAAGAAGTTATAGGAGTTCGAATTCCCCATACAAAGTTATGGGCGCTAGCGATTCCTAACCAAAACGTTAAATCGACGCAGTAGAGGGCCCGCGTCAATAAAAGCCTAATTTGCCGATTGCATGGCGTAAGCTTGTGTGGTCTAGTGGTTAGAGGTCCGACTCGTAAGTTACAAAGTTCGTGAGAGTTCTTGGGTTCGAATCTGGCGCGGGTCGATTTTTTTTTCTTAATGTAAATTGCTTTTTTTTTTATTTTTATACCATTTATTTTATTTTGTATTATTTCTTCGAATAGGGTAAATGGTATCTTACAGTCGCGCGCGCTCGACTGTAGCTTTCCTTACTTGTTTTTTTTTTCCTATTTACTGTCGAACAATTTAACAGTGTATTGACCTAATTTTGTGCTGTTGCTTTCAGTTCTCCAAGTTCTTTCTTAGGATTTGCCCTCACGCAAAACTTGTCCTCGGAGTCCATTTGGTAAGTTAAGCCAAGGACACTTTGGAATTTAAGACACTCGGCAAAAGAGAAAGAAGAAGAGCAAGGCGAGGAGGAACTTGAAGGCAAAATATAAAAGGAAAGAAAAGCGTCTGCTGACTCAGGGATTTAGTTAACTTTGCGCTGTAGTCCAAAGTCGTGTTAAGCCTTTGATTTGGGTTTAATTTTGAGCTCGATTGCCAGCTTGACGCGCTGCTCGCAACACGTGCCTGGTCTTCTCTTTCTTACTGTCTCCCCAACTCTTTCAACCTCTCTTGCCTCTCTCTCTCTCTTTGTCTGTTTGTCTCACTCTTTTCTCTCGCCTCTGCTGCACTGTGAGTCGTGTTTAAAGCAAATATGTTTGAACAAAAGGCGTTGACATGCACCAGAAGACAAACAAAACATTTGACATAATGTATGTCAAAGTCTGTGCTTCAGCCACCCTACCCAACTGTAGGCTGCTATATTTCTATGGCATGAAGTGTATTTTAAATTGCAATAAAAAAACAAGTGAAGAAAGCTACAGTCGAGTGCACTCGACAGTAAGATACCATTTACCTTTCGCTGTTAAAAACTAATTCTTAATATTAATTAATTTTATTCGGCGAATAACAACGCATCGCATATTTTCGAGGACAAATTCACATGCATTGACGCTAATGGCACATGCCGACTGCACACTGACTACACGACGACTGTGCGTGCGCAGTCGGCGTCGGCGTCGGCGTCGGCGTCGGCGTCGGCGTCGGGCCTCTACTGCTGTGAGCGAAACTTCTCGTGCCTATAACTTCTGTGTTTATTGTCCGATCGGATTGAAATTTATAGGGTAGATCTGTACTATGGTAAGCTACAAGAGTGTTAAAAAAAATGTTTTGTTATTTCCCTACTTTTCTTAAAATGCAATAGTGTGGGGGCGGTGGGGGTGGCATCCAAAAGTTGAAAATCAAAAATTCTCCGTAATGCTACCAGGCACCTTACTTTCAAATTTGGCGCTTCTAGCTTTTCTAGTTTTCTTTTAAACTATAAAAATGTGTTTTTTAGAGGCGGTGGGCGTGGCATCCAAAATTCTAAAATCCAACTTCTGCATAATGTTGCAAGACACCCTCCTACCAAATTTGGTGCGTTTATCTCTTTTCGTTATTGAATTATTTGGAAAAAATCGAAATACGCATTTATCGATTTGCGGAGGCGGTGGGCGTGGCACATCAAGTTTGAAATAAACTTCTTGTGTGTATTGAATACACGCACACTCCCACCAAGTCTGGTGCCTCTAGCTCTTTTAATAGCTGAGATCTGTGTGTTCATACAGACGGACAGACGGACAGACGGACAGACGGACAGACGGACAGACGGACAGACGGACAGACGGACAGACAGACGGACATGACCAAATCGACTCGGCTTTTGATGCTGATCAAGAATATATATACTTTGTATGGTCTGCCACGCCTCCTTCTGCCTGTTACATACATTTGCACAAAGTTAATATACCATTTTTTACCCATTTTCAATGGGTAAATGGTATAATTAAATAAACATAAACATTTGTTAAATTTGTATAGCTTTATTGATTTCTACTTTTGTTTCCAGCCTTGTAGTTTGAAAATATTCTGTAAATATTTAAAAAGTGAACTGATATTTTTATTTCCCAACTTATCGTATACCAAATTGTACTTTTACTTTCTATTTAACTCAATATTTATTTTTTTATACCATGAAAAATGGGTAGAATTGGTATATACACTTTGTTACAGGCAGTCGAAGTATTATTGATAAGCATCTTTTTCAATACATCGAGCGGCGACTCCTCGAACTTTCGGTTTCTATGCGTATTCGAAAACCCTTTATTTCAGATATTTTATGGCAACAGCCTTAATAAAAACAGTTGCCAAAGTGCAGCTGACTTTGCTGCTGCAGTTGTTGCTGCTGCTTCTGGTGCTGCCAATGTTGTCGGCGAGTGCACTTCAAATATTAAACGAATCAAGTATTGTTTTTTCCTTGTTCATTTCGTTGTTGTTGTGCGAGTTGTATGCAACTTTTCTCCCATGTACTTCAGCTCTAACGAACTTTCGACTCTTTTGCCTGTTTGGCCTTGTTCGAGTCGAGTTGAGTCCTTGTGGTCAGAAATTTGAAAAATAACTACACACATGAGAGCAGTGCTTGAAGTTTTGCCCTTTTGTGTGCGGGCGGACAGAAGGACAGAAAGCGAGAACGAGAACGAGAACAAGAACAACGCAAAAGTTCGTCGAACATTTCTTAATTAACTGCTCGTTAATTGCGTTACACATGCTCTAAAATGCAAGACTCAAATTTAAATTTTGCCAAAGCAAAACACGCACTTGCTGCAGCTCAAGCACAAAAGCTTTGCTCTGAAATTGAAATAGTTTTCATGAGGGAAAATACCAGAGCAAAATGCTTGCAGCTGAAGTTCAACATTTTGGCCCAAGTTGTGCTCGTAATAATTGGACTCTATAATAATTAAATGAGCGTCCATGTGTGAACAACATTTCAGATTTCATAAATTTCTAAATATTCACTTTGTCAAATTTACCATATATGTTTTTTCTTTTTCTTTTACTGAAAATTTCATTCACGTCTTCAAATTTGCACAACTTTCTTTGAAATTAAATAAGTTTAATTGAAGTTTATTTCAAAATTTAAGTGACAGAATATTCAGTTTTCAGCTGCACTAGTAAGCACAATACAAAAGTAGCAGCAACGCAGCAGACTTCCAGCGGCCAGCGTTTGACTGTATGTGTGCGACTGGCATGTGCGTGCAGCGTCAATGACTGTATGTGTGGAAACAGTCAGTGCGTGTGATGATTATTTAATACTAGGAATTAATTATACCATTTACCCATTGAAAATGGGTAAAAAATGGTATATTAACTTTGTGCAAATGTATGTAACAGGCAGAAGGAGGCGTGGCAGACCATACAAAGTATATATATTCTTGATCAGCATCAATAGCCGAGTCGATTTGGTCATGTCCGTCTGTCTGTCCGTCTGTCCGTCTGTCCGTCTGTCCGTCTGTCCGTCTGTCCGTCTGTCCGTCTGTCCGTCTGTATGAACACACAGATCTCAGCTATTAAAAGAGCTAGAGGCACCAGACTTGGTGGGAGTGTGCGTGTATTCAATACACACAAGAAGTTTATTTCAAACTTGATGTGCCACGCCCACCGCCTCCGCAAATCGATAAATGCGTATTTCGATTTTTTCCAAATAATTCAATAACGAAAAGAGATAAACGCACCAAATTTGGTAGGAGGGTGTCTTGCAACATTATGCAGAAGTTGGATTTTAGAATTTTGGATGCCACGCCCACCGCCTCTAAAAAACACATTTTTATAGTTTAAAAGAACACTAGAAAAGCTAGAAGCGCCAAATTTGAAAGTAAGGTGCCTGTTAACATTACGAAGAATGTTTGATTTTCAACTTTTGGATGCCACGCCCACCGCCCCCAAACTATTGCATTTTAAGAAAAGTAGGGAAATAACAAAACATTTTTTTTACCACTCTTGTAGCTTACCATAGTACAGATCTACCCCATAAATTTCAATCCGATCGGACAATAAACAAAGAAGTTATAGGCGCGAGAAGTTTCCCTTACATCAGCAGAGGCCCGACGCCGACGCCGACGCCGACTGCGCAGGCACAGTCGTCGCGTAGTCAGCGTTCAGTCGGCATGTGCCATTTGCGTCCATGCATGTGTATTATTTGACTTAGAAAATATGCGATGCGTTGTTTTTAGTTCGACGAATAAAAGTAATTAATATTAAAATATATCTTACTGGATGTTGCAAAAAAAATAAAAAAAATCAGTTGTGTTTGGCATTCGAACCTGGGACTCAATGTCACGGAGCCGACAACTCTCACACCAAGCTACCGACGGCAATCAAATTGCCGGTTACAAATTTCGTTCTAATATCTCAGTTGAGGCGCATTGTCTGTTTCTAGTAAATACATACAATGTTTGTGTTTATGTATGCATGTTTTAAGCGCGAAAATTTTTTCATACAGTAGAAGCTCGGCGTCAATGCTTGCGCCGCGCACGCACAGTCGCCGTGCAGTCGGCATGTGCTATTAGCGTCAATGTGTATCTAATTTCGGAAATATGCGATGCGTTGTTAACTTACTTAACTTAACTTACTGTCGAGTGCACTCGACTGTAGTTTTCTTTAATTTTTATACCATTTACCCATTGAAAATGGGTAAAAAATGGTATATTAACTTTGTGAAAATGTATGTAACATGCAGAAGAAGGCGTGGCAGACCAGACAAAGTATATATTACAATCCGTTCGGACAATAAATAAAGAAGTTAAAGTTGTGGGCGCTTAGAATTTTCAACTAAAATGTTGAACTGACGCAGCAGAGGGCCGGCATCAATAAAAATCTCATTTGCCGATCGCACTGTGTAACTGTGTGTGGTCGTGATGGTTGGCTTGCAAGTTTCAAATGCAGGGGGTCGCGGGTTCGAATCCCGCGCTGGACGATTTTTTTTATTATTATACCATTTACCCATTGAAAATGGGTAAAAAATGGTATATTAACTTTGTGCAAATGTATGTAACAGGCAGAAGGAGGCGTGGCAGACCATACAAAGTATATATATTCTTGATCAGCATCAATAGCCGAGTCGATTTGGTCATGTCCGTCTGTCTGTCCGTCTGTCCGTCTGTCCGTCTGTCCGTCTGTCCGTCTGTCCGTCTGTCCGTCTGTCCGTCTGTATGAACACACAGATCTCAGCTATTAAAAGAGCTAGAGGCACCAGACTTGGTGGGAGTGTGCGTGTATTCAATACACACAAGAAGTTTATTTCAAACTTGATGTGCCACGCCCACCGCCTCCGCAAATCGATAAATGCGTATTTCGATTTTTTCCAAATAATTCAATAACGAAAAGAGATAAACGCACCAAATTTGGTAGGAGGGTGTCTTGCAACATTATGCAGAAGTTGGATTTTAGAATTTTGGATGCCACGCCCACCGCCTCTAAAAAACACATTTTTATAGTTTAAAAGAACACTAGAAAAGCTAGAAGCGCCAAATTTGAAAGTAAGGTGCCTGTTAACATTACGAAGAATGTTTGATTTTCAACTTTTGGATGCCACGCCCACCGCCCCCAAACTATTGCATTTTAAGAAAAGTAGGGAAATAACAAAACATTTTTTTTACCACTCTTGTAGCTTACCATAGTACAGATCTACCCCATAAATTTCAATCCGATCGGACAATAAACAAAGAAGTTATAGGCGCGAGAAGTTTCCCTTACATCAGCAGAGGCCCGACGCCGACGCCGACGCCGACTGCGCAGGCACAGTCGTCGCGTAGTCAGCGTTCAGTCGGCATGTGCCATTTGCGTCCATGCATGTGTATTATTTGACTTAGAAAATATGCGATGCGTTGTTTTTAGTTCGACGAATAAAAGTAATTAATATTAAAATATATCTTACTGGATGTTGCAAAAAAAATAAAAAAAATCAGTTGTGTTTGGCATTCGAACCTGGGACTCAATGTCACGGAGCCGACAACTCTCACACCAAGCTACCGACGGCAATCAAATTGCCGGTTACAAATTTCGTTCTAATATCTCAGTTGAGGCGCATTGTCTGTTTCTAGTAAATACATACAATGTTTGTGTTTATGTATGCATGTTTTAAGCGCGAAAATTTTTTCATACAGTAGAAGCTCGGCGTCAATGCTTGCGCCGCGCACGCACAGTCGCCGTGCAGTCGGCATGTGCTATTAGCGTCAATGTGTATCTAATTTCGGAAATATGCGATGCGTTGTTAACTTACTTAACTTAACTTACTGTCGAGTGCACTCGACTGTAGTTTTCTTTAATTTTTATACCATTTACCCATTGAAAATGGGTAAAAAATGGTATATTAACTTTGTGAAAATGTATGTAACATGCAGAAGAAGGCGTGGCAGACCAGACAAAGTATATATTACAATCCGTTCGGACAATAAATAAAGAAGTTAAAGTTGTGGGCGCTTAGAATTTTCAACTAAAATGTTGAACTGACGCAGCAGAGGGCCGGCATCAATAAAAATCTCATTTGCCGATCGCACTGTGTAACTGTGTGTGGTCGTGATGGTTGGCTTGCAAGTTTCAAATGCAGGGGGTCGCGGGTTCGAATCCCGCGCTGGACGATTTTTTTTATTATTTTTAAATAATTTTGCACTGTACCGAAAAATATAGTATGATATTTTTAATCAAATTGACGAACATAGATGATGCAAAAAAAATAAGAAAAACCAATAATTTGTTCTTAGCAATACAGAAGGAAGCCTGTGTTGGGAATCGAAACTGAAAATTAAAGTTATGATGCAAAAAAAAAAAAAAATAATTGTTTGTTCTTTAGCCCGCTGGGAATCGAACCGGGTACATAAAGTTACCAAGCCGACAACTATCACACCACACCACCGACGGCAATCAAAATGCCGGTTACAAATTTCGACCTAATATCTCAGTTGAGGCACATTGTTTGTTCCTAGTAAATACATATGAATGTATGTATTTATGTATAGTTATGTATGTATTTATGTATAATATATATGTATGTATGGGACGTGCAACCCAATGCGCACTAAGGAAACATATTGTTAATAAATGTATATTTATATTTAATTGCATTAATATACATTTATGGTATAATTCAATATTAAATTTTATTATCTTCGTGATTATATTTAAATGTCAACATATATCGATATCAGCGCATATCGATAAGTCGAACAACGTCTCTAAGGCTGCTCAATATAATCACTTTTTAGCTTGCGATTGGCGTGTGCGGTTGTGATTATTTCGTCGATACCGATTTTCGATTTTCATTAAATTAAATTATTTTTATTAATTTTCACTATTTAACTTTTAAATATTGTCTCTGAAAATAATTCGCGAATGTTGTCCGCTTTGATTTTATTAAAATTGTGAACAAAATTATATTATCGACAAAATTATTTACCGCGCATAATTTTGGCCGTGTGTGTGTGTGTGATAGTGTTAGTGCTTTTTAGGAACTTTGTGTATACGCATCTATACATACATGTATGTATGTGAAATTGCGCTCTTTTGCGTGCAGTTTTGTCAAAATACGTTACATGTGACGTATGAGTACATATGCACTTGCGCTTTGTATGTGAAATTAAATGACTGCAGTGTGTACGATTAAAGTGAATATCGGTATCGGTTCGTGCCGCGAAGCGAATAAGAATTAAAATAGATTAATAAATTATTATTCATTGGTGCTGCTGAAATCGCAAGTAACAAATTTATATTTATATATTATTATTTCATATTTAAATATATAAATAATATTGATGAATGTTAATAATACATTCAAAATTATATAATACTAATAGTGTTATTTATATATAATTATATAATATAATACTATATTATATTATTACTATATCTATATTTATATATATCATATATACATATAAATATATATATTTATACATATTTATTTATATATATATATTAATTAATTAATTTTTCTTTTTATTATTAATTCATACGTATATAAATAATGCCTAGGCTTAATAGAAGCACAGCTGACAGTAGGTCTCAAAGTCGAAGACTTAGAAATCAGTTTAATAGGTCCATTGTAGAATATGTTCAGCAAGAAAGGCAGCATAATGCAGAGTTTCAACGAGAACGTAGGGAAAATGTCGAGTTGAGCCAAGCTGATAGGGTAATCGATTCAATTCGGAGGACAATTCGTCGAACGAATTCCTCAGTTAGGGTAGTAGAACAGGTTGAGAATACTTCGCGTCGTTCGAGGCGCCGACAAGACCCGATTTATCGGGCAGACGAAAGAGGACAGGATTCTGTTCGTAGGACAATTCTGCGAACGAATCCTTCAGTAAGGGCACTAGAGCAGGCTGACAACACTTTGGGTCGATCGAGGCGCCGACAAGACCCGATTTATCGGGCAGACGAAAGAGGACAGGATTCTGTTCGTAGGACAGTTCGGCGAATGAATCCTTCAGTAAGGGCACTAGAGCAGGTTGAGAATACTTCGCGTCGTTCGAGGCGCCGACAAGACCCGATTTATCGGGCAGACGAAAGAGGACAGGATTCTGTTCGTAGGACAATTCGTCGAACGAATCCTTCAGTAAGGACAGTAGAGCAGGAAGACAACACTTTGCGTCGATCGAGGCGCCGACAAGACCCGATTTATCGGGCAGATGAAAGAGGACAGGATTCTGTTCGTAGGACAATTCGGCGAACGAATCCTTCAGTAAGAACACTAGAGCAGGCTGATAACACTTTGGGTCGATCGAGGCGCCGACAAGACCCGATTTATCGGGCAGACGAAAGAGGACAGGATTCTGTTCGTAGGACAGTTCGGCGAATGAATCCTTCAGTAAGGGCACTAGAGCAGGTTGAGAATACTTCGCGTCGTTCGAGGCGCCGACAAGACCCGATTTATCGGGCAGACGAAAGAGGACAGGATTCTGTTCGTAGGACAATTCGTCGAACGAATCCTTCAGTAAGGGCAGTAGAGCAGGAAGACAACACTTTGCGTCGATCGAGGCGCCGACAAGACCCGGTTTATCGGGCAATCGAAAGAGGTCAGGATTCCGTTCGTAGAACAGTTCGCCGAACCAATCCCGTAGTTAGAGCAAGGGAACAATTAGCAAATACATCGGGTCGATCGAGGCGCCGACAAAACCCTCTTTATCGAGCAGACGAGCGCGAACAAGATGCAATTAGACGAGCTAGCCAACGACAAGACTTAGAGAGGAGAATCTTGGAGAGAGCTTTAGATAGGAGTCAAAGGTCTCAAGTCAGAGATAATCCAATTCGTAGAATTCTTGAACAGGCACGCAATACAAGTGCAAGACGAAGTGCTCGAATTCGAGCAAGACAGGAGGCTTTTGATGCAAATAGGAGCTTATCGCAGAGAGTTAGTCAGTATAGAAGTAACTCTATAAATAGAATAGCAGAGAATAGGAGAAACTCGACCCGAAACAGGATAGAACGAGCGAATACCTTGCCAGAAGATAGAGTGTCTCGGAATAGAGTCGTTAGCTTAGATGCTCTAATAGCCACATTTAATATGACAGTAAAGCAGGGTCCTGATCAGGTTTGCATTTGCTGCAAAGGTTTGTGGTTTCCGCATCAAGTGGACAAAATCTCTCGTGAGTTTATAGAGGAAAAGTGCAGTGAGGCAGATAGTGTAGATATTTTATATCTTTCCTCTATATTCCCATCTCACAACGATAGGTATAGCTTTTGTAAAACTTGCAGCCACAGCATAAAATCAGGTAAAAAACCTAAGGCTTCCATAACGAATGGCTTAGATTTCCCAGAGCTTCCCGAATGTTTGAAAGGCTTAACGCCTTTAGAAGAAAGGCTTATTTCCCCACGCCTTCCTTTCATGATAATTAAGTCTTTAGGATATGGTCGTCAAAGCGCCATTAAAGGAGCAGTAGTCAATGTCCCGATTCCAGTTGCAAATGTTGTAACTTCCCTTCCCAGGGCATTTAACGAAGCCGATGTAGTTCAGATACACCTAAAGCGTAGGATGGAATATAACCATGATTTCATGGCTGAAACCATTAGGCCTTCAAAAATTGCTGATGCAATTAGGTATTTAGTCAATACAGAGCTCTATAGGAAACACCAAGTTACTATCAATGAACAGTGGTTGTCTTCCTATTCTTCTGAGACTGTACCATTTGTTGCATCGGCAGATGATAGGGATATTGTTTCCCAATTATTAGAAAGAGCTGCTCAAGGTAATGAGCAAAATAGAATTGATGAAGAGGAAGATTTAAATCCTGGAGGTCAAGAGACTTTCATGGAAAATGTTCCAGTTGCCCCCATTACCAGGATTGCTATAGCTCCTGGAGAAGGCCAGCGACCTCTGGATATGATTGAAGATTGTGATTCAGAGGAGTTGGCCTTTCCCACAATATTTGCGGGCATTAAAAGAAAATGTAAGGAGAGTTTTACAACCATTGTAAGGTCCGAGCTTAGGAATTTCGATAGAAGAGGTTGTAGAACTGATAAATTGTTTCATAACTTTAAAAAGTTAGAAATGATTAACATTAGGAATAACACGTCAATTTGCTTAAGAAAGCACTCCGCCACTCAAGGCATTTCGGCTGCAGACGTGCAAAATCAGGAAACATTAAGAAATTTAATTCTACACGACGATGGCTATAGGGTTTTAAGAGGTATTCGCTATTCTCCTGCTCATTGGGAAGAGGAGAAGAAGAAAGTTATGGCTATGATTAGGCAAATCGGTCTTCCGACTTTTTTTATAACATTTTCCGCAGCGGAAACTCGATGGACAGAGCTTTTAGTCTTATTGTCTAAAAATGTAGACAAGCAAGACATTTCTGAAGTAGCAGCTTCAGAATTAAGTTTTAATGAAAAAGCTCGTCTCATTAGAGCAGATCCTGTGACTTGTGCCAGATATTTCGATTACCGGTACAGACAAGTTCTCAAACTAATGAAGAAAGAAGGCGGTATTTTTGGTAGTCATAGGGTTATCAAGTTTTATTGGCGAGTAGAGTTTCAGCAAAGAGGCTCACCACATGTCCATGGCATGTTTTGGTTGAAAGATGCCCCTAAGCTCGATTTACAAGATGAGTCAACATTTGAGCCTGTCAAGAGCTTTATCGATCAGTTTATTACAACTGATGTCAGCTGCCCCGATGTTGCTCCATTTTTGGAATATCAACTTCACAATCATGGGCACTCTTGCAGGCGAGAAGTTAGGTCTAAGCAAATTTGTAGATTCGGTATTCCATACCCTCCCATGCCTCAAACAGAAATTCTATTTCCATTAGGAGAAGATGCTCCAAACTTAGCAGAGCATCGTAGGAACTTTGATAAAATTCAAAATCTGTTAAATTTTTCCTTCGATCGTGAGACCGTAGATAGCTTTAGTAATTTTAATAGTTTTTTGTCCCACGATCAACTTAACTTAAGCTATGAGTGCTACGTTAATGCTCTAAGATCGAGTTTAAAGAAACCTAAAGTGTTTTTAAAGCGATCTTTTGCAGCAATCAAACTTAACGGTTACAATAAGCACCTTCTTTTGCTGCAACGAGCGAATATAGATATTCAATACATTTTAGACCCTTACGCTTGCTGCAGCTATGTCGTTAATTATATTAACAAGTCTCAGCGAGGCATTTCGCTTCTAATGCGTGAAGCAGTAGAAGAAAGTAGGAGAGGCAATGTAACTATTAAACAGAAGTTACAACATTTAGGAAACAAATTTATCTTTGGCACTGAGATTTCAGCGCAGGAAGCCGTCTACTGCTGTTTAGGTTTGCATTTGTCTGCCAGCAGTAGTGCATGTGTTTATATAAACACAGAGGTTCCTGAAAAACGGGTCAGAATGCTGAAATCTAAACAGCAACTTCAAAATCTGCCCGATGACTCTAGAGACATATTTCTCGTAGGGCTTATAGAACACTATGTTCAGCGCCCAGACGCTTTAGAGAGCTTATGCTTAGCTGATTTTGCTGCTTTTTATAGCTATAGCAAATCGGAACGTGGAATTCGCCAGGAAAACTTGGATGACGTTGACGACGAAGTGTCCAGAGCTTCTGAATCAATAGTTTATGCTCTTCGCAATGGTAGTGGCTTTGTTAAAAAGAGGCTGACGCCATGTATAATAAGATATAGAAGATTTAATATTAATATTGATAGAAAAGACTATTTTAGGGAAGTTGTAATGCTATATGCTCCATGGAGAGATGAGCATTTAGATTTAATTACAAAAGACTGTGAATTGTTTTGTAGCCACAATCAGGAGTTAGTAGAGAACAATCGCAGGAAATATAATATATTAGACGACAGGGAACTCCAAGATGCTCTGAGCCATTTAGACAGAGAACAAAATCAGGATAGCGTGGAAAATCAGGAAGTTGAAGATGATGGTTTTAGAGTTTTAGGATTGCCAGAAATAGATCCCAATTTGAATGTTTTAAATGTGAATGGTAATAATGACAATAATGACTTAGAAGATAGTAATGTCCGTTTAATTAAGCTTCCCCCCTTAGTTTCACAGGAAGACTTAGCAAACATTGTTAGATCTCTTAATTTAAAGCAGAAGTTGTATTTTACACATGTCTTGCACAATGCCAAAAACAATTCAATATATCATGAATTCGTGGGTGGTGGTGCGGGAGTCGGAAAGAGCCGACTAATTTCAGCAATCTTTCAGGCGTTGTCCGTTATGTATAATATGATGCCAGGAAGTGACCCCACGTGTATAAAAATCCTTCTTTGCGCCCCAACTGGAAAAGCAGCATTTGGAATTAGTGGTTCAACTCTGCATTCCATGTTTTCACTTCCTATTAACCAATCCCGTGCATCGCCCTTAAGGGCCTTAAGTCATGACTTAGTTAATACTTTGCATTCAAGGTTGATAAACCTTAAAGTTATTATTATTGATGAAATATCAATGGTTAGTTCTCTTATGTTTGCTTATCTAGACTCCCGATTAAAGCAGATTTTCAAAAATACTAATCCATTTGGTGGTGTTTCTGTCATCGTTTTCGGTGATCTAAGACAGTTACAGCCAGTAGGTGGTGGTTGGATCTTTGATCCAAACTTCAGCGATCCCTATCATGAAATATTTGGTAGTTATCTCTGGGATCTTTTTAAGTATTTTGAGCTCACAGAGATAATGCGTCAGCGGGATGACCAACTATTTGCATCTGCTTTAAATAATATGGCATCGGGTTGCATGACAGCCGATGATATTAGCCTTTTCCGATCAAGGGTTTGCGAACCATCAGAAGTGCCCGATGATGCAATTCATGTGTTCTGCAGCAACAAAGAGGTAGACGCTTTCAACACACTGAAACTTAACTCAATTTCTACGGAGCAATTTTTTTCCACCGCTCAGGATTTTATTAAAGCTGGCCATTTAGATTCGGCTAGAAAGCAAAGGATTTTAGAAGAAGTAAAGGGGTTTAAAACGTCTGCTACACAGGGACTTTGCATGTCCCTGATCCTTAAAACTACTGCCAAGTACATGATGACGGTTAATGTAGATACCGGAGATGGTTTAGTAAACGGAGCATCAGGTATACTTATGCAGATAGATTTCGATGCATCCAACAGTCCCAATGTTCTATGGATGCAATTTTCCGAAGAAAGTGTAGGAGTTCTTGCGCGTTCAAAATGTATGCATAGTACAGAAACTTCATGGACTCCAATTCAGAAAATTGTAAGAAATTTTCAATATAGTAATAACGCGCAAGTTAGCATTGACCGTAGGCAGTTTCCGATTGTACCTGCTGAAGGTATCACTATTCACAAAAGTCAGGGAGCAACTTACAGCAAGGTGGTAGTCCATGCTCATTCCAGAATGCAGAGAGCTGCATTATACGTCGCTTGTAGTAGAGCAACTAATGCGTTAGGTCTTTATATTATTGGAACTTTCGTTCCCCCTAGACCTCCACTAAGTAATGATAAGGTGAAAGCCCAATTGGAGAAATTGCGGACTGAAAAACTACTGGTAACTCATTACGATTATTTAGTCGACAGTTCCGCCTTAGACATTATTTTCCATAATACTCAGAGCCTGAATATGCATCTTGACGATGTTCAATCAGATAGGCTGATGCTTCAGTCATCGGTATTATGCTTTGTGGAGACATCCATATCGAGTGAAAATGTCGAAATTCCAGGGTTCACAATTGTTGTCCGACTTGAAGCAATAAGGCCTTTAACAGGCATACTAGTCTATGTTAGAAATGAGCTTGTAGGTAAAGTTTCGCAATGCTCAAGTGGTAGAAAAATGATTGGTTCAGTAGTTTTTGAGTTCGGCATATTTAGGTATAATGCCATAAGTTTTATTATAATTTATAAAAGTCCGAATTATTGTTCGACAACATTTAAAACAGAATTTGAGGATCTTCTTGGGCAATATGAATGTTTAGGGTCGAATTTAATTATTCTAGGAGATTTCAACTTATGCTTAAAAAGTTTTAATAGGTGTAGGGAGATATACAATTCCTTGATAAGCAAAGGATATAGAAGCTTGATAGATTTGAAAACGTCCACTACCAATATGGACACACATATTGATTGGGCGTTCTCAAATATAGATTTTAATAGAATTAGTGCTAAAACTTTTGAGCTAGTTCATAGCCATCATAATGGAATCTCTGTTAGTGTTGAGGAGAGCAGAGATTAGGCAGCCCTAGATAGGTTTTTCATTTAAGTAGGTTGTGTTGAGGTTAGTAAGATTAGGTCTTGATTAGCTTTTTGAGTAGGTGGATAGGTATTTATATGTATATATGTAAATATATATAAATATTTTAAGTAATTAAAAAATAATAAGTTATGAACAGTAAGCTAATTACCCGGCCATTGAAAATGAGCGAAAAGGGTATATTAATTTATAACTTTTAATTTTTTTTGCCATTGAAGGCAAGTTTTATTAAACCATTTTATTATTTATTATTTTCTT
The DNA here is from genome assembly GCA_035046045.1 of Zaprionus bogoriensis. Classification (NCBI taxonomy): domain Eukaryota; kingdom Metazoa; phylum Arthropoda; class Insecta; order Diptera; family Drosophilidae; genus Zaprionus; species Zaprionus bogoriensis. The sequence continues at coordinate 1,767,769 of JAWNOI010000066.1, read as the reverse complement.
GGGGAACTATGGAACCGATATTGATCAGTTCTAGTCGACTCGTAGGTCACCAAATCTCTGTTTTGGAGAATTGACCCCATTAATATATTAATGGCCTCCCCGTGGTGTTCCCTGGGTACCGATCATCGGATCGGGAGCAAATTCGAGCGGCGTAAATTATTGCTGTATATATAAAATATTATTTATTATTATATATATATTGAGGCATACAGGGTATTTTACATTCAAAGCGCTTGATTATAAAGTTTTTAACTAGATTTAATTTGTATTATTTCTTCGAATAGGGTAAATGGTATCTTACAGTCGCGCGCGCTCGACTGTAGCTTTCCCTACTTGTTTTAAATTGTTAAAGTGGATAAATGGTATTGTACTGTCGAAGTTACTTGACTAAAACCTTTTTACTTGCTTTTATATTTAATAATTTTTACTTTCGAATAGGGTATTCAATCTTCAGCGTATCACACTTGCTCCAATTTCTCCTTCCATTTTTTTGTATACATATAGCAACACGTGATGTGGTATGTAAATAAAGCACAGATACACACACACACACATATGCACACAACGGCAATGTAAGTGTATGTGTTTACATTTGTGAATGTTTGCGCTTCCGTCTGTCAGCAACAAATGTTTGTTGTTGTTGCTGCTGTTTCTGTTTCTGTTGTTGCTGCGCTGGTTGTTTATGTTCATCGTCGTCGTAATGATTGTCAACCTGCCTCCCCCCCTCGACCGACTGCCTCCTTCCGCCTGCCGCTTCCGTCTCCAACTCCAACCTCCTTCCCCTTCCGGCTTCCCTCCGCCGCCATGCTGTCATCGCCTGCAACCAGCCCAAACCGAAGCACCTGCACCCCTGCACGTGCGATCCCCCTTGCCATACCGCTATCCCTTCGATGTTTGCATTGGTCTGCATTGTTCCCATTGCTACGGCGCATGGAAATGCAAATGCTTTAAGCCTGTTTAAATGCATTCAACAAAAACAAATTCCAGCTGGAGAAATCAGTTCTCTGTCCATGCAGTGAATACTGTGGGCATTTGCAAATATTATTGGGATTATGTTGCACTGATTCGGCTTTCATTTGCAGCACAACCAGTGTGTGTGTGTGTGTGCTGCATGCGTATATATTCTGCTGGTTCTAATATATCATTAATTATGCCTGTCGTAATAGAAAGGGAAGGCAATGCAGCATAAAGCAAAGGTTCACGTAGGCTGGCTTGGCCTATTGAACTGACTATTAGTCCCCGACATGCCAATCATACTATGGAAATACATATGTGCTCTCTGGGAAACTATACATACATATTACTATAAATCTGCAACTGCAACATGAAATAGTTATTCGAGTAACTCACTTGCCTCAGGGCCAACAACTGCGAACAATGTAAAATATTTCTCTGGCCGAATACTTCTTCAGACTTATCGCACTGACAACGTCATAAACATCTGCTGCAGTTGGCAGCAAACTATTGAGTTAAGTCCATCAGAGCAGCAGTAGCAGCAGCAGCAGCAGCAGCAACGAAATTCGGGGCATATCTCATAACTCATAAGGCATATGGCCAAAGTTCATCAAAGTTCAGTGCAGCAGCAGCAGCAGGGCTAGCAAGCAGGAGGAGAGAGGAGAGGAGAGGCGACCCGTCGACAAATTAAAGTCCAGTCAAGCACAAATGCAAGTACTTCGGATCAGATGACTGCACATGTTTCTGCGGCTGCTGTGGTCAGCATACCCAGCACCAGTCCATACTCCCCATCGCACACCTCCTGCTGTCCTGCAGCCAATTGTGGCATGCGCTGCATTTGTCTGCATCGGAAACAAGAAATTTGCCAAAGTGCATGAATACAGAATGAACTCTTCTGACTACATTAAATTTATTTTTATTATCCTCTTTCTGTTTGTCGAGCAGTTCGAGCAATTCACCTCGAGCTTACACACGAAAATACTTTGAATAGTTCATGGCAGGGAAACACAGAAAAAAAAACGAGGGGAGAACGAGCTGAAACTAAGCGAGAACCGCAAATGCAGATACATGTGTATCTCATAGATACATTTACATTGTTGCCAGCGCATGTGTCTGCGGTTTGCTGCGATTTTCCCGCACAAAAATTTTCCTATTCTGTTTCCTTTTCTGGTTTCAGTTTTTTTTTCTGGTTTGAAAAAATCTTTTATTATTTTATTGGCGTGTGCTAAAGCCACAAATTGAGTCATTAATTGAATTGATGCGCATCGATATCTATTGCAGGCAATTTAAGAGAAGGCAGGGCATACCCTAAGCCCTATCGTTTATAAAGTTGTCTAAGCCTTTGTGAGTGCACATTTATCACAAGCAACTTTAAGACTCATCAACTCCATTAAAGCTGCTTGTCCCATGGTTGCCCATGGCCCGTTGTCCGCGGCAACCTTTGAGGAAGTTACGGGACAAATTAATTTAGATCTCATTAAAAATAAATTGTATACGCAGCGGGAAAAATGCACGCGCAAGAATATCAGATGCGCTCTGGCTTTACAAACTTGGTATAATAAATTAACCAAAATTCTTTGCATGCTTTCTGTTCTTCATTTTGCACAGGGTCCATCTTTATCATAAAATTTGTTCCATTTGTAAGAATTAACTTTATCAAAGTAGGGGCATCATTTTTTTATTTTCTTATATTTCTTATATTTAAATAACCTACTTCTGTTTGCCTTATTTCAAATATATTTGCAGCAAAACGTTGCAATTTTTATTAAATTCTTAGCCACATTTTCGGGAACTGCTGCCACTTGTCTATCAGCAGCAGCGCAACTTTGCGCTCCCAATGCCGATTCGGGCCAACTAATTCGACACATAGAAAAGTTTACTCTATTGTTGAAATTTCGGCAATCTTGCACTTAGTGCACTTCAGGCTATAGTTTCAGAAATGATACCGCAAAACTTTCTCAGGGCTTGGGATGAGGGCACTAGCAAGCCGAGCCGAAAGCACTTCAAATGTTTCTCATATTTCGATTATTTACAAAACGATTCAAATTTGCGACGCCTTCCCCATGCTGCTGTTGGCTTTAGGCTAACTTCAACAATGAATGGGCGTAAGCGGTCGATTGGGGGCGTGCCACGAGCTGCCATTGACAATGATTATGTGCTCGCTGTTGGGCTGCTGTGTGTGTGTGTGTGTGTGTGTGTGTGTGTGTGTGCGGCTTGTCGATTGAACGGCGAACTTTGATATTGTATTGTTGTTATTGTTCTCGTGGCAAAGTTAATCGAAGGCCTAATTAGTTGACTGGCCCCGGACACGGACTAGACCATAGACCAGAGACCAGAGAACAGAAACCACCTCTGCCGACGTGGCCCCTCATTGCCACAATCGACTTGATTGGGCAGCTGAGAGCCAGGCAAATACAATTAAGCGGCTGCTGTTAAATTAGCAGCATAATAAGCACCAAAATGTAGTTAAGCCGTAAACAAGCACAAAGGCAAAGCCCGAGAAATTAAGCGCTGACATTGAACAAAAGTTAGCTTTATTTGATTTGAGGATGGGAAGCGGGACAAGCATTACTTCAACTCAATCGCACAGAACTTACATAGATAGATAAAATGGCAATGCGAACAAATTGTGCGAAATTGCATGGACAAACAGGGAACAAGACAATGCCAGAGTCGAAACTTAAACAGCCAATCAGGAGTGGAAGAACAAGCAGCTGAAAGTAAAGGAGCAAGTTCAAGAAATACTTGAAGATTTCGCAGGAAAATGTACATAACATTGAGCTATTCCCCAGCTTTAGCTTGGCCATATACATACATACGTATACATACATTGGCAGAGAGAAATTTGATGCAGCGCGGTACAAAAGAATTTAATATGTATTACATGTAAGGATTTACTTCACATTATGCTGCAAGGATACCAGCTGAAAAAGACACTCCAAAAATAAGGTGAGCAGTGTGAAACACAACGAGGAAGCAGTTTCCTGTGAATTTAATAACAGCATAAATATAACTTAGAGCGAAACGAGTGCCTTAAGTGGGCTTTGCTCAAATTTAAGCCTATTAAATTTATTGAAGCTTATTTATTGTGAGATATTCATCTGCCAGCCGGAAACTTCAGCTTGTCCGCAAGTCACGAGGATTAAGCGTGGCCAGAGTGCAACAAGGGTAAGGGAGCTTTTGCTGACGAATCAGTCTGAGATTAATCGAAGCTAAAATATATATTTTAGATTATATAATTTGGTTGTACGACTGTTCTATTTATTCGTCTCTCGATGGAGTTTTAAAGCAAATTAAAGGCTTATCATTTTATATTTATTATTATTTAAAATATTATTTTCCTATTCCTTTCCCTTTCCACTTACGACATCTAGAAGGGCTAGCTTTTGCCAGAGCTTTAAAGCTCATCAGAAAGCTCGTTAAACAACTTCCACTCTCATCTCTCACACAATCTCTTTTTCAATGGCTCATCCAACTGCTACTTTCGACCAGTGTCATTTGGTGTTATCGCTCAGGCAGTGCCGCCAGACAATCTGCAAGCTTAACCGTAGACACAGACAAAAGACGTTCGTAATGAAATATATACATTCAACCACATTTTTCCACACACTTTGACATTACATAAAAATGTGTGCATATATATTTTATGCATGACATGGCCTTAACACAGACTCGGGCACTCACACACACACACACTACATACGAACATGCAGACAGTCAGATATGAGTACATCCAGATAGATTTGTGGGCGTTGGGGTCGTATATGAAAATGGCTGACACGTTTTCGAGGACGACAGCTGCACATCACGCTTGCAGCTCTCGTATATCACATGTACACACATGTGTTTGTGTGTATGTGCTATTACGTAATTACTTAAATATGTTATAGCCATGAAGTTAAACGTTGCCAGTGTAACTACACCAACCCCCCCGCCCTCCTGCTACTCTTCTATATGCATCTGAAAAAAGTGCACTTGTGCTCTCAGTTAATCCCTTCGGAGAAGTGCAAAAAAAAAGCAAACTCTGCGAACTGCAAGACTTGCGCTACGAACTGGGGCAACAGTTAATTACGGAAATGAGTTCTTTGGCTAAGTGATTTGCATAAATTGAATGATCTGCTTAAGTCTGAGTAAAGAATGCCCGAGAACAGTCCAATTTTTCATTTGTCAGTCGATAATCAACTGCAATTACCTGACGAGAAAATTAAACTTTCTTTCAGTCGTTTAATTTAATTTCAATTTATTTTCACAGTTCCTCGAAAAGTTAATTAAGAGGTAAAATGCAGTTGCAGTATGCAAGTGAATTCAAGATATAAAGTTCATTTATAAACTTAAGCTAGAGAAAGTTCAGCTTCTTATCAATACTTTCTTTCCAATTTTTTATAGCTTTACAGGATATCTTTTGGCCTAGCCTTATTTAACTCATGTAGAACTCATGCAAATTTCTTTTATTCGACTAATAACGACACAGCGCAATAAATTAGCTGAAGTACGTGCGAAATTCTTTGTGAAAAACTGTACGCATTCAACTTGGATGAAAAATCATCTCACGCACAGCTAATTACATATGTGCTGGTATGTGTACTATGTGTGAATGTGCGTGTGTGAGTGCTAATTCTTTTTTCGGCTGTGGAAATTCATTTTCATGTGGTGCAAACACATTTGCAGAACGTGCGAGCATTTGCGATGCTTTTAACACTTTAATGACATTAATTTAAATGAATGTCAGCCTTACAAACACATACACAGACAACTGCACGCACACACATACTCAACACACAGACAGTTGCATAGAAGGAGAAGCGAAGACAAAAAGTGCAAAAATACTCGAAGCAGGCAGCTGCCTGAGCGAATCAGAAGCAATTTGTAGCTCTCCATGGGAAGTCTATCCTACATACTATATTTGTGTGTATTTGTGTCTGTGTGTGTGTGGGTATTGCTTTATATAAATGTAAGTCAAGTTGCCTCAGGTTGCGTTTTAATGTGAAAAGGAATGAACATCTTTGCTATGCAGCAGTTTAAATACACTGCGTGAGCCCGAGAACGAGATACCAGCAGATAATACTCTGACAGTCTGATCCCAGCTTTAGCTAAGCTAAAGTAATTGAAAGCTTAATTAAGTGAAAATGGCAAATTAGTAGCAAGTAGTTACGATTGTTTGATATATAAATATTATAGATTAATATATAGATATTACAGCACGTACCCCAAGCAGCTGCGCATGCATTCACCGATTGAGATATAAAACTACAGTAAGCTATGACTTTGATCGATAGTTGGCAACGACTGAGATAGAACCGGATATTACAGAATGCTCATCGAAAGTCGAGTACCCCAAGCTGTTTTGTATGTATTACACATAGTGTAAGTGGCAGTCGCTGCGAAGGCAAGGGCCCTGCTGCCAGCACTCAAGTGAGAACTGCAGCTGGCAAGTGGCTGGGCAGTTGGCGGTTTGCTGTCTTTTAGGATTTTCACTCGACTTGAGCTCAATGCGTTTTCATCTGCCAGTCAAAGGCAGTCAACAGCTGCCTCATAATGTGCAATTTTCAAAAGCGACTGCAAGAATTGACAGCTTCGACTTGCTCGTCCGCCAGCTGCTCGAAGCAGCAGCAGGAATTGTTATTCCTGTCCGAGTCGTAGTTTAACGGCTTGTGGCAATTAAAATCAATATTTATTTGAAGTTTTGCGGCAAAGTGCTGGAAACGTGTCTTCGTTTAATTAACGTGCATCGAGCTCAATTGTTATGTTTTATTTATGTAGTTGAGTGCCAAATTAAGTGTAAATATTCGACACGAACTGTATTTAAATTGGCGCACAATTTCGGGATGCCTTTGAAATGAGGCAAATCAACAATAATAAACATTCGGCGCTCATGCAAAAATATTCATGCAATTAGGCAATAAGTAAACAACAACAGCGCGACAACCTCCCAAACTTACTGTCTGCAGAAAGGCTTTGGCGACGCGGCGTATGCGCAATGCGCACATAGACATGACAATTTTACACTTCGAGAGGGGTACATGGCTTGTCTGATCAAATTTAGAGTCAAAAGTTTGACAAACAGCAAAACAAATTATTTAAAAATATCAGACTGATTTCCAGATTCACACAAAAATGGTTAAAAATTAAACAAGTATTTCGAAACTTTAGTTCGCGTCGACTACTCTCAATGGGGAATAAGCTTAAACAGCAGATAATTGCAGAGTAGCAGAAATTCCGGCGCTTCAAATAACTCATTATACTCAGTCTCATTTGTACATCTGTTTGGGCATCATTTGCCATAATTTAATGCAGAATTTCACGCACAGGCGAATTAATGCCATGTTGTTCCCATGGTTTCAGCCAATGCAAAACATCATCGGGGGCAGTCGACGGAGTCAAATTAAATTAAGCTGCAGCATGATTCGCCATTGTTGGCTTCAAACCGGCCAAGTCGCATACACACACCCACTCTCACGCACACACACACACACACAGAGAAAAAATACAACAATTTAAAATAAAAATAAAATAGTCACGACCGACTTGGACACAAGCACACACACACACATACACACAACACAACAGCAATCTGTGCTACTATATATTTTATACTTCCATTATGCAGCTGAAATGCGCAGAGCAAACGTAGCTGAAAATATGCACAATAAATGAATAATAAAATAAAATAAATGCGAGCGAGAGCCGAAGAAAAGTCCAATATAAAAAGCAGACGCATTGAAAATTCATTCAATGTAGCTAAAGCTGGAGCCAAAGCTGGAGCTGGAGCTGGAGCTGAAACCAACTGCTGCCTGCCGGCTGCGCTCGTTTCCGCCGGCTGAGAGAGCACAGGATGTGATTTTCATTTTTATTTCCGGCAATTAGCACTCGAATCGAGAGTGCAAACGAACTCTTAACACGGCCACTGAAGTACGCTCAGACCCTGAAATCCATTTAGACGATGATGAGTTAAAACTGCGTTACGCCGATTCTTTCGACGCTTTTAATGCTTTATTCTCTTCACGAGATATTAACATTTATTTGCATAGCTGATGATAGTTAAGTTCCTTTTGTTGAGTCTATCTCTCTGTCTATGAGCTATCTATTTAAGCTCTATATTTCCTTTACTTCTCTAGATACCTATAGCTCAGTCTATCTATCAAACTGCTTATCTATTTATTTATCTATTTTTTTTTTATTTTATTACTGCTTATTTAGCTATATATCTAACTTAACTATTTGCCATATATTTTATTTAAAAATATAGAATAATAATATATAGAAAAGTCATCAGCTTCAACTGTTTCCTGTTCTATTTTTCGAGATCTCAGCGCTATTTTGCTTTATCTCAATGCCAACAATTTTTAAAGCGTATTCAGAGGCTGCTGCTTCTAGCACTTGCTTCTCTGTTTGTTTAAGCATAATTTTAATGCACTTCTCGCACTTAATGGCCGCTGAGCAAACTCTTCAAATTTCACAGTAATTTAAAGTTTTGCTCTGCATTTCCGCTGGCGTCGGCCACTTTGTTGCTTTGCTGCGCCACTAACTGTCAGAGTCTCTCGCAAACGAACCTGACCGAATTTATGCTTCCGGCGAGGTCTCTGTAGTTGTAGCCGTAGCTGTTGCAACGCTGTCGACGTCGCCGTCGCCGTCGCCATTGCCGTCTCTGTCTCTGTCACATCCGTTAGCCGAACTTGGGTGCAATTCAAAACCGAATGCAGTTTGCTTTAAGCACCACTCGCAGTTTATTTAAGCCTGGCAGGGAGCAGACGACGACAAGTTGGAGAAGGGCAATTCATTTTGGGCAGCAATTCGGCACGTTTACTCCATCGAGTATAATATATACACATGTGGTGCAGGCCGATATAAAGGTAGATAATCTTGCAGTTTGAGAGACTGAAAGCGCTTACACATATGAAAAGTAGTGTTACTATAGAACAGACTTTCATACAGGCATGTGGTTCCGAAGGGATAAAGGAATATTTTATGAAAATTTATTTCAGGCTCTAACGATGTGGGAATTTATATATAAATAAATAAATATTCATAATTTTTTAATGAAATTAAGTTTAATACCTAAAGAATTGTAGTTTCATAGAGCATTTCCAGACGTAATTACTTCAATGCAGCAACTGGCAGCGCCCGTTGAGGATTATTTGATTTGCAAGCGTGGCTCACGCCTGACATGCTTCATGCCGACCCAAATTGATGCTTGATGTCGCAGCCAAGTCGGTTATGGGCCATGGCAACCGATAGAGTAGAGTAGACCGGCATCTTGGAGCGCGGTTCGGTTGCGTATCAGTGAAGCAAGTCGGGCATATTTATCAACTAGCCGCAGACCGACAATTTGTTGCTTGTTACCAGCCCTGCCTGAACACCGAAGAGTGAACTCGAAAACCAGCTGGCAGCTGATTTATGATGCCAGGCTACGGTCTGGTCTGCCATGGTCTGCCCTGCGTATGGTCGGATCTGGTCTGGTCTTGTTAGAGCGCATAAAATATTAAAGGCGGGCGGGAAAATTAACAGTCAAACGCCATCGAGTCTTGAATTACTCAAGAAGGAGAACCAAAATAAACTTAAGATGTGCAACCGACACGCCTCGAGACTGGGAATAAGAGAGAGAGAGACAGCGAGAGAGAGAGAGAGAAACAGCGCGAGAGGCAAAAGAAAAGAAAAACCTAAGCTGTCTGGCTTAATTGTAGCGACATGCGTTTTAAGCCGCAAAACCATTCCAGTTACGACTTTACACTTTTGCACTTCATTCAGTTCCTGGCAGCATTCGAGGCCATCAAAACGATGGGAAGAGTGCCAAAGGATTTTGCTCACTTACAACGCTTCGGCTCCTGCTCCTGCTTCGTCTTCTCCTTCGTCCACGTTCAGTTTGCTTCACTTCTCGCAGCTTACTTAGATGTTATTTTCTTGTTGCTGCTTCTGCTGCTGCTACTGCTGCTGCAGTTGGTTTTTCAAAGCATTTTACATGGCATTAGAGCTGTATGAGTCTGCTTTACGAGCTAAGCGAATCAAGTGAATGTGTTGGCTTTGCAGCAAAGTAACAAATATCTCTTGGGCATACAGAGCGTATGTGTAATGCGCTTAGTGTATCGAGTATCGAGTAGCAGAGCGACAGCGCAAAGTAAATCAAAATGATATACGTATGCTGGAGAAACCCATTGAGTCCGCTGCAAACTAAATCTCTGCAGCACACACATATCTGTCAATTTAATTATGGTATATAAGAAGCTTTATCTGTGCATCCATTATTATTATGGGGGTTCGCTAGATGCTCAGCAGAAACAACTAATTATAATTATGACTTACCCCCAGCAGGGGGTTTCTTGAGTATCTCAGAACTGAGTAACATGCATTTCTGCTCTTCTACAAGTTGCTCTATCAATTTCTTTAAAAATGCATTAAAATTAGAAACAATATCACAAAGATGTTATTTATGTTTTATAGATGCACGACAAACTAATCCACAAAACAAACCAGAAATCTCAAAGATTCTGTCTTGCATTCAGTGCTCGAAACTTAAGGAATTTCAAGCATTTCTCAAATCAAATAAGGATAATCGCTTTAATGGCGCAAATTGCTAGCACTGGAAATTTCATTCAACATGCATGAGAGAAAAACGGTTTGAACTTTGCCACATGTCACAAATTTTGGTATGCATTAGTTGTGCACAGTATGTTGCCGGGGTAAAACTAAAGATAGAGCAGAGTCGAGCCGAGCTGCAGAGCAGCAGCACACGTGTGCACGGAATCCGAGTGACAATTGAACAAGGCTGCTCTGGAAGGTGGAGGTGCTCGGATCTGCATAGGGCAGATTAGGAAAGAAGACATATATAGAGAGAGGGAACAGGGAGAGCTGATGCAGGGGCAGCTGTGCTGCAGCAGTCTGACAGCTGCTTGACAGAATTCAAGCTGGCATACCAAAATATTACTTATGGCTGGACAGTAAAATGTCCCTCCACACACACACACACACACACACAGACACATAAACACACTCGCCAAGAGCAAGAAAGAGAGGCAGATTTACTGAATGTTGAATCAGTTGGAGCACGAAGCTGTGTAAAAATTGTCAATACGACAAAACATTGCACGTTCTACGCATTGTCAATGGGAACGTGCTCAAGCAAGTTATTGACATGAAAAACGCTCGTGTACATATTTTTGAGTTTTGATTTCAGATTTACGAGTATGCACATATAAACACACACACACACACACACATACAGTCAAAGATTTGCTGAACACAGTGAATTTACGATAATTTTGGCAATAATAAAATCCAATTTGTTATCATTTTATTCGACGTAGATAATTGCCAAAATAATACACCGAAACTCTATCAAATAACTCGACTAAAACGAGTTTTCACAAAAAAAAAAAAAAATTAAAAGAAAATAAATAACGAGAAAAAATAATAGTGGCTCTTGACCAACAGATACCCTACAAATATTGTAAACTTGGCAACTATAAATAAATATTTTTGGAAAAAACCTTTAAAAATGTTGAAAAATTTTAAATTTTTGCTTCAGTAAAAAATGTTATTGATTGAAGACTAGTCAAATTTTTGTAAAGCAAATACTCACAGTAAATAATATTTAGAGTTGAACACGCCTCTCATTTCCTAGGCTACACAGCACAAAAATTGGCTTAAAATTTATTATTGCATGTTCGTTCCGGTTTGGGGGTCAAAAACTTTGTCATTTGCTATTTGTATTTACTTGTGATTTTTCGACAATTGTTTTCCAATTTTCCTAAAGCAAAACTTGCCACTTGATTCCCCCGTGCGTCTTCCATCATTCCAGCTGTACTCGCTCGCTTTGATGTCGGCACGCAGCCAGACAGAGAGACGTCGCAACAATGGCGACAAAAGAGGAATGAAAAGAAAAAACAATCAAACAACAAAATGCCGAAATATTAAAATTGAAATTTGTTTTCCAAAAACGCAGAACAAAAACAAGTGAGGCGAGACGAGGCAGGCAGGCTAGCAGGCAGGCAGCATGAAGCATGAAGCAGGCGGCCAAAAAGCAAATCCCCAAAGTTGGTTTCCAGCGACGACGATGACGACGACGCGACGCGCTCGACTCTGTCGGCTCTGTCGACTGTGTACGGCTCATGAGTCGTGCAAACGGAATAATATTTACCCAACGTGATTTTGTTTACCTATCTTTTCAAGCCCAACTGCGTGCCCAGGCAGGCACCTGCAGAGGCGAGCCGAGGCGAGGCTACCCCTGGCACATACAAATTTATATGGCCACAAATTGTTTGTGTTTTGTTATTAGTTTTCTCTCTCTCTCTCTGTCCTCCTCTGTGTTTATTTCGTTTTAAACATATTTTTTCGCTTGGTTTCTGCTTGGCATTTGCATTTGCATTTGTTCTCATTGTGCGTACAGAAGTTAATCCAGCTGTCGCTGCTTTAAGCTAGTCACGATCAAAAAAAAAAAGTATCTTTAAGATACTTTTTGCAGCGCCTGCATTTAGCGCGGCGTTGTGCTGCGCCAAAGAAGTTGCAACTTTAAGTTTTCTTGACTTAATTTTAGTTGCTGGAAGAACTTTTCCAGCTGCCGCCGAAAAAAGCGCAAGCTGAAAGGGAATAAGGGAATAGAGAGAGGAGAGAAAGAGAGAAATGCTGAAAGCGGATGGTACGTGGACGTGAAGCAAAAGAGAGAACAAAGGACAAAAGACTTTATTTAATTAAAAACTTGCCGCACGCATGCAAAATGCTCGTGTATAAAACATGTTACACTCTGCCTGGCCAAAAACTTTGGCCAACTGCAACAAACGTATGTTGGATTTTTCATTAGCACTTCTTAATTAGCCCAGGCCCAGATTCGTCCCCGACATGTGTGCAATGGCGCCGAACTTTTTATGACACAGATTAATGAAAGAAGACGAAAAGCTGCTCCAAATAGCAAACAAAATACCAATGGCAATCTCTGAGCATAAAACTTAGTACGAAGTTCACCATTTGGCTGCAGTCTCCCTCTCTCTCTCCCTCTCTCTCTCTCTCTCTCTCTGTGTGCCTGTGTATCCTGGGAACAATCTCTTTTGATGTCATGAGCACACTCCATTGTGTGCGCTTTATTGTCGGCTGTAAATCTCTATTACTTTTGAGGTGTACTTCGGGGTGTACTTACTTAACGTCTTTAACATGAAAATGAGACTCGTCTCGGCTCGTCGCTCGGCTCCCGAGTCGCCTGCTGGCCCGCCTAATGAAAGCAAATCGGTTGTAGCCAATTCCTGGCAGTGCAATTGTATCAACTTGTTGCCAGCTGGGCACTGAACTCGGTGGTCTGCTTGATAATGCTGTTAGCTTCCGTTTAAACTCGTGTCGAGCGCACTCCAGAGCAGAATTATTTCAATTAAAATCAATGTCAGAGCTGAGAATTGTTTGAAAAATTAGTAAAGGGAAGCGAGCTGGAGATTTGCACGTATATATGAAATTTTTGTGCACGTTTACTCAACTCTTTGTAGTTGAAAAAAAAAAAACCAAAGAAAAACATTGTTCGCCAGGAATGCGGAATAATCTCTGAGAGAAGGAGTTTTCCATAGTTATTTATAGTTATTTATTTTATTTTGTTTTGCAATATTCTTCTAGTTCTTGTTTAAATAATAAAGAGTTGTCATTAGTTATGTACTATTACTCAAGAGTTTAGCTTTTGACTGATTTCAACTTCAATTATAATTCTTTAGTATTATCCTGAAACTAATAATTTGATTGCTTGGCCCACTCCTAGCCTTTATTTTACAGTCTTAAGTTAAACGTAGCGAGCTAAAAACAAATTAAATTTTCAACTTCAACAAACTTAAAGCCAAAAACACAAGTCAGCCTTTTGCCTCAGGTTAACTTTTATCTGACAGTTAAATTACATTTGGCTCGTCGCACAAATCAAATTATTTCACCTTTTAAATGTTCGCAATGAAATGTTTTGTTTATACTCGATGGGCTGACAGACGCACATATCGAGTACACCCACAAGCACACAACAAGGCGAGTGCCCCACACACACACACACACACACATACATACGTGTGCTCGGTGTATCTTTAGCTCGTCTTCCTTCTGGCCTTCTTTATCTGTGCGCCCGACAAACAAATATGAAATTTTATTGTATTTATTTTTATTCTGACAGCAGATGCTGGGAACTCACTCGTTTTGGCTGGCAACATTATGTAATTTAGTCGGATGTAATTTATTGTTAATTTTAATGTTTAAATTACGCATGGCATGTAATTCGCTTGATTTATGCGCGCCGCGCCTGCAAATATGCAGCATGCAAATTAATAAAGCGACGCGCTTAAAACTTTAATCCTTTGTGCACATATGGCTGGCAGTATTTATCACTCCCGGTGACACACTCACCTGACCTTTTTCCCAACCCTACAGAGCTGAGCTGGCCCCACCCCTAACCCTGCCATCCACCGCTCAGTTGCCACCCGGCGGCTCCAGACTGTTTGCCTTTGGCTTTTGGAGCACATTTTGAATTTATGCACATTTCATGGCATTAATTATGCGCTTTTGAGTTATTCTAGTTGTTGTTGTTGTTGTTGTTGCTGCTGCTACTGCTGCTGCTGCTGGTTGTTGCTGTAGCTGTTGTTTATTGTTGACATTAATAAACGCGCAATTAATGAAATTGCAAACGTGCAGCTACATAATTAATTATTTGCATTAATTATGAAATGCTCTTCAAATTATACAAATTGTAAATACAATTTTTACATTCATGAACACTCGCAAACTGAAATTATGAGTTTTTCAAAATTTATTTATTGTGGCCGTGAAATCAACAAGCAAAGCCTGACAAGGTGATTGAGTTCAATGGCAGAAAGTTCAAGCGATTAACAATTATTGAGTTAAACGAGTTTGACGAGATAAAAGTTGTATCAGTTGTAGAAATACTGGAAATTATTGTAAAGTTATTAAATTAAATTAAATAATATAAAAATAGTAGTAAATAAACAAAATTAAATTAAAACAATAATACTAAATAAATACAGTAAAAATTGTGATAGGAATAGAGATAAAAGCGGAACTGAATTTTAGTATATAAGTAAAATCGTAAAATAGTAGTAGAAAATAAATATAATATAATTATATAGTACTAATCAAAGTAATATAGTATAAAGTTGTTTAGTAGAAATTTTTGTAGAAATAGTAGTAGTAGTAAGTAGGACACATAATCCTGGAAAAGGCATATGACAGGGCAGACACATCGAGTGAGTAACTGTTGCAGAAACTCACACTGCTGTCGTACTCGCACTCATCTCCGTTGCCTGCTCTAATCTGATTCATTGCAGTTATGCTGCCATTCAACTAACTAAACACAGTGGCCTCTTCGCAACTGCCAGCATTATGCATTCAAATTGCGCAGATATCTTAATGCCGGGCATTTGTATGCACTTAAAAGCACTTGGAAAAAACACTTGAACCGGCTGCAGGGCCGCTCTCTGCCCCGCTGCCCTGCTGCCCTGCTGCCCTGCTGCCCGTTGCCCGGAGCCGGGAAATGGCAACTAGAGTAACAGCTGAAAACTTATTAAATTTGCTATTTTCCGTTCAACAATTAGCACTCGGACTACACAAACTGCCCGTTGCTAGCAAGCGCTATCTGCGTATGCCCACCTGTCTGACCATTTCTCCCTCTCCCCCCGCTACTGCCCATCCGCTTGCTTCCGCCCAGTCCAGTTAATGAAAACTTTTGCGCATCGGCTTGAATGAGAACTTGAATAAGTAATAAAGCACTTGGCCTCCTCGAACACAGCAATAGCGCAAAAAAAGGGAAATAATATAACCTGGCTAACTGATGATGGCTGGGAAGAGAAGGAATAGAGGCGGGCAAGAGAGGGTGCGGGCCCCTGGTCTACTTCAGTCTGCCTGACTGGCAGGCTATTTGCAAAATGCTTGACCAACTTCTGAACTTTTGAGTAACTTTTGATGGCATTCGCAATTGTTTGTTGTTGTGGACGGACAACGGGGAGGGACCTGAGCTCCCTGGCTCAGTCGCCCCATGTCGCCAACGTTGTTGAGGCTCGAATAAGCGTTTTAATCGGACCGCAACTCAGAAATTAAGTGGCAAAAATAAATTTAAATGCAAACATAATGCGTAAATAAACTCGCAGGCGCCTTATGTGCGTTTTCCATTTAAAGTGTTTTCAGTTAATTGTTCAAATATTTGCGCGACTTTTTTCCAGAATTTCATATTAAAATCCGTGCTGCAAAAAAGCTCGCAGCGGAAGCGCAAAATTTTAATGTTAAATGTGCTTAAACTGCACTGCAAGTTTGTATGACCTATGGAAAAAGCTGTCTTAACTAACAGCTAAGTGTTGGCATAATATAAATGAGCTCCAGGCTAGAGCATGATTTTCTTACCGTTGCTGACACAAAGCTTGCTATCAAATCTGTGTAGATATAGTACGAGCATTAATTTACTCTTCAGTTTCTCTGTAAATTATTACTAACAATTAAGCAGTCTTTGCACAAAGCCGAGCCCAGTTAACTGAACTATGTACTATGTGCCATGCTCTAATTGTACAGCCTGCTGCCAGAGCAAAGCTAATTTAATTAATTTCAAATTTCGCCCCGTAATTAACCAACCAACCAAAATTGTCGTATTTTCATGCAACCAATTTTGCGGGCAACCCTTTGAGCCGTCTTCTGCAGGGCTCACAGGCTCTGAGCTCCGAGCCTCGGGTAGACCGCATTGTCAGAGTTGCAAATCCAATCAAAATATGCATAGTTCACACAAATTTAAATTTTGATTTTAGCTAGCCAGACAGACAACTCATAGAGCCGAGCAACAACAAAACATAGACGAGCACATATAATAAATAATCATATTGCAGCGGCAGGGAGAGGAGGACAGAGGGCAGAGCAGGTCAAGTGGACTACAAGTTGCATTTGCAAGCAATTTGGGACTTAAGGTTCTCTGCGGACTGCCCTGGCAGACACTTGATGACTCTCTGACCCCATGGAATTGAATTCAATTCGATTTTCCGCCATATAAGCGTAATTAAAATCGGCTTAACTTGTTTTTTTGCATTCTACTTTTTTTTAATGAGCTGTTTCTATTTTCACAAGCTCAAACGAATGTAAATGTTGTTTTTTATGGGGCAACAAATATAACCAAATATATATATATATATACAAATATTTCTATATTTCTATAGATTGCTTTTCAATTGATTCCCTTTCGTCGCAATCAATCGAGCTTTGCATGTAATCAAGCCTCAAATTTCATCGTCTATGTTCGAGCAGCATGAAATTTGCATAAAATAAACAATGCACACTGGCAGCACACATACTCACATACGCACTCACACACATACACACACATCAACGCAAGTACATATTTGCCATTTTCAAACAGGTCGAAAACCAAACCAAAGACTGCAGATACTGTAATTAGAATTTGCATATTATTACCGAAACGGGCTGAATTACAATTGGAATCTGTGGCAGGCGATGGAAGGGACTGGCAGGAAGCGGCAGGCAGGGGCTCATAAATATATTAACATTAATAATGGAGCATGCCGCAGCTACACGAGCTTCGGTCTGGTTGAAATGCATTTTAAATGAAATTGAAGTATCCGCATTCTATTAACAATTCAGCTGACAACATTAACACGTAATAGTTTGTCGGGGTTTCTATACATTTAAAATAGATTTCATTTAAATTGGCAGGTTTTTCTGCGGTAACTGCGGGGCAGGGAATTTCAATTTCAATGCTGACAGCGCAAAAGTGTTGACTGTTCAGTTTTTGTTGGGTATTTAAATGAAAGCATATAAGTAGCTTGTCATGATAAATATTTTAAAATATAATTTAATATTCTTTTAATATAAATATAAAAAATTAATACCTTTATAAGCTATAAGTGTTTTGCTTATTTTAATATATTTTAATAAAAAAAAAAAACAATAAATTCATTTAATACATTTTATTAATTTAAAAAAATTTATTAATTTTCAAAATGTATATTTTATTTCTTGAGCTGCATCTACAATCACTTTATACATTTAATTAATTTTCAATAAATATATAATCATTACTTTTTGACTTTAGAAACTTGTCACTTTCTTACAGCATATTGAACCTTTGTCATTTATTTCTTCTTTCAATTCTTTTCCACTCAAGCGTATCCACACTTCGATACCCTTCACACAACTGACTGTACATTGCCGCTTGTTAGAACGAACCGTTACACAATGACTGTGGCATGTGACCGAAAAACCCCAAAGCTGTCAATCAAAGTCAAGGCAAGTTTATTGCACTTGTAAAAGGGGCGAAACAGCTTGTGGCAGCCAGAGAAAAGCAAAACACATAATGATACGAGTTCTTTAAATCGCTCGCTATCCCTATCTGTATCTGTATCTGTATCTGTAGCTGTAGCCGTAGCTGTAACAGTATCTCTTGACGTATCTATATCCGCATTCGTATTAGTATTCGACCAGAGTTATTTGTTTGCACACAACAAAATACAGAAAACACGTAAGAGCGTAGACAGCGCTCAGGAGAATCGACTGGCAAAGTGAGAAGTGAAAAGTGGAAAAATGCAAAATGGAGGGCAACAACTACTTCTACTGCTGCTGCTGCTGCTACTGCACATGCAAATGGAAAGCATGAGGCGCCGCAAAGTGTGCCATGGAATATTCTAAATTGTTTTCAACAAGGAATTTTAATATCAAAAACATGGCCACACACACGTACATACACACGCACACTTAGATAACAGTTGAGGGAGCAGGGGAGGCCAACTGACAGACACGTGCTGAGCGCAATCAATTTGTGTTTCATCAAAGTTGTGTGCATATTCAACGCATAAGGCCAAAAGTGGAAAACGAAATTAGTCGACGCTTATAGAAAGAAGTTCCCGGCCATGTGAGAGCCCTAGAGTGTGTCTGCGTGTGTGTGTGTTTGCTGCTAATTGAAATTAATTAAGTACGCATGCTTTCAATAAGCCTCACGCCTGATTGCGTCGACTCTGCATGCTGCAAGGCAAAGTTCCATGCCAAATCTAGCAAATCTCCTGCAATTCGCCTTTGCTGAAGTGAATTCCGTAAACTCTTTAACACTTGCTCGTGGCGAATTGGCGAAGTTAACAGTTAGCGGAACGCGCTTGCCTGCTCATATGCTTATGCTCTTTCAACCGCCTCGTATTTGGCCAGAAAGTAACATCAAAAGCTCTTCGCAGAGAACTGATATAATTATTTATTAAAGCAAGTCGAGTCCAAAGGCACAACGAATCACTCAGAGTGCCGCTCGCTGCTCGAGTTCAGCTTCGACTAAGCTAATTACCCGCTCGCTGGAGCGGCACATGAGCAAACAGCTCCCACTTTTAAACGGGACCAACTCGAACTGACCAACTGGACTGGCGTATTTATTTCGCTGCAATAACAAAGAACGTGACAATTTTAACAAAACTCACAGGGGAGCGGAAGCGAGAGCCGAAGTCGACGACTTGGGGGTGGCTGTCGTGTAATCCCAAATTGATGAAGGTTCATGTTCAATGCCAAGCAGGCAATTATTATTAACTATGCTCCAGGGTGCCAGCGCTCAGCACTCGCCATTGACATTGTCCCCCATAGGCATACAACAACAACAAGGACAACAACAGCAACCGGAACAACAACAACAGCAAGCGGAGCTGTAACGAGAGAAACCAAAGTATATAAAGCCAGTACGTGTCTGGCATATATTTGCGGGTTCCGGATCTGTTAAGGGGCGCAACTAGTGGAAAAAAGGATTTGCTGCAGTACTTGCAATGAGCACGACGCCGAAATGAGATTCAGTTCAAGCAAAAAACCAGCAAAATCGCTCGGATCAAAGTCAATTTGACTGCACACAAAGCGAAAGCGCATTTTGAAGCACATTGCACATTCGCCGCGTGGGCCGCCTGGAGGCGTAGGCGTCGCCATGGCAACTGTCGCTGGCTGCAGCTTGCAGTGCCAACGGCTAACCGTATTGCCAGTGCGTAATTGCTGCTAATGGGTCATTATTGCTGGCCAACAGCAGCAGCAGCGGCTCAACATGCCGAGCCGGCAATTTGCACGCATGAAAAATCAATGGAAATCGCCAGGTAAAACGCATTAGGGGTAATTGCAATTTAAGCCAGCCTTAAAGTGCGTCGCACCAACTGCAGCCTTGCGCAATATAGAAAAGAGAGAAAAATAGTAGCAATGCAAAAATACTACGGAAAAAATCAAGAAAATGTTTGTCGAAATAAAATGTAAGGTACAACAAAATATTTGCATAAATAAGTCAGCCCCGCTGCCGGATGAGGAAGTCGTGCTGGTCCGCGAGCAGGCCCGGATCCACGTTGGCACTACCTGGCTTCCTTTATTTTACTTTATTTAGCAGCCACTGCCGATGTCCCGATATTGTGAATAGTTGGAGCGGAAAATTGTAAATCGCCTGCGCGACAAAATGATAACATTGCAAAATGCAAATGCAGCAGGTGAAAAGCGACTGGCGGCAGGCGGAAGCAACCTGAGCTATGGCTTAAGCAACAATGACACTGACTAAAAAAAAATAGAAGAAATATGGAGAATACCTTAGTGTGCTGCAAACACTGAATACATTGAGATTTTCTATTTGATTTCGAGTGCTTGAGCTTGAAACTAGCATAAAGCTCGGAACTCTGCAGATCTGATAAAGCACATAAGCAGCCTTTGCTGTACTTAGATTTTATGAACTATATAAATTAATTTATTTATTTAATATTTTACATTATTCTTATCATTCTATCAGTTCTTGCCATATTTTTATTACATTTATTAGAGCTCTGCAAAAACTCTAAGTTCCGCTTTAGATAATATTGATTTTTATTTAAGACATTATAAAACTTTACTTTTATTTTTATAATTTCTATTGAATAACAATATATATCTTATAATTAATAGTTTTAAATGGATACCATTTTTTTTTAACTCCATGACAAATCTGTCTATTGCTACTTTCTTCCGGCAGACTCAATCAAACGACTAAAACTACATACGCAAGCCAAAATAATATGTCTCTTGTTTAAAGACTAGATCAGGTTGCAACTTAATAATATTAAATATTTTATTATGCGGTTTAAACAGTTTTAAATTTCATCCTCACACTTCTTTCTGCCTGCTCAACCTACGCTTTTCTTAATTCATACCATTAAAGCTCATAAATTGAAGTTAACGCATAATCGGATGCAAATGCCTGCGCTCGTCTTAAAGCTAATTATAATATGCCAAAAAGTGCTCCAAACACGAAATATTACTTAGCCAATCCGTCCTTCCGTCCATTCCTCCGTACGCACAAAACGTTTTTATTAAATTTATTTCTCCCGAGGACCTGCGCCCACGCAGACAGACGAGGACTACAGCAGCTCGCCGCGCGCACACTGAGACTCAGTACGGGGCAGACCCGGACATATACAATACATAAATTAAACGATATATCATGCTGACATCTTAAATATTGTTAAAAACTGTCACGTTTACGTTTTCGTTGCTTACTCATTCAGTCGGTGTGTTATATAAGTATCATACAGACTACTGGCCCCCGCCCACGATTCCACTTCCCACTCTGACTCTGCGGATTTCTGGACTGACAGTTAATGGACCATAAGAAATTCAATTAGAGACGTTGCTGCCGCTTGCCTTTGTGTGTGTATGTGTGTTTGTATGTTTGAGTGTGTGCCATTCGCTTTTCTTCCTGGCGGCATTATTTTTTTTATTAATGATACTTTACGTTTCTGTATTACAAAGCCAAAAGCAGCAGCCGCAATTGTCCGACTGTCACTCGTCTTCTCCACTGTCAGTCAACGAGTGTGTCCCTCTGTCTGTCCGTCTGTCTGGACGAATGTGTTCGCTTGTCGCATATGAATAGCTCTAGCTGCACAATGGAAAATGCTGAGCGAACGCTTTAAAACGCACGCGAATTCGGGCTTGTCATGTGAACTACGATGCATGCCTAATTAAGCCGGCTTTAGGGCGTCGCCTATAACTAACAAGTATCCAGTTGTGTGATATCGCGCGGCCTTTTAATTAAGCCAAGTAGTAGATAAGCAGACGTTACCGAAATCCGGGCCAAAAATCCAAAAACCCAATGGAATGGGCGCACAGATTCAGTCTGTCTGGCTGTTACTCTGGCTTTTGTTGGGCCGACAGTTTTGTCTGTCTGACTAACTGTTTGCTTGTTTGCTTATTTGCTTTCGTGATTGTGTCTGTGCGAGTGTGTATGAGTGTCTGTGTGTGTGTGTGTGTGTTGGCGGTTTCTTCGCTGACAGCGGCTGACTGCCTTTTGCCTTCATTAGCGCTGTCAAGTGAACGACACCTTTTCCAAAACGACCTGCCGCCCCCGGCCCCGCCCATTTGTGCGTGCGCCAGCTTATTTGCATATCAGCGCGCTCCCTCCTTCTGTGCGACGTTAATCAAGTGCTATCGTTATAATCAGCCCATTTGTCTTTAAACTTTATGCGCACTATCTCGGGCAATTTCAGAAATCACGCATACGCGCCATAATCCGACTTTAAGTAGTCGTCAGTATACTTGGCTCTTATTAACTTCATACCCCCGGCCTGCCTCTGCTCTCGCCCACTCGGCACAGTCAACAGCTGCAATTATTGCCATTTCTATGCTGGAAATGCTGACAAACTACGATTGCTTGGCAAATACCAACAAATCGATCAACGGGCACGGGCACGCAGCCAGAAGACGGCAGAGACTGCTTCGTTTTGATAGCTGCAAATTGGTTTTTCTACTTGACGCAATGCAATGCGATACAAAGAGAGAGAGAGAGAGAGAGAGAGAGAGAGAGCGAGAGAGAAGGGAGAGGGGGGAACACACAAGCAGCAGCCAAGCAGCAGGCAAGCATGCAGCAGCAGCCCGACAATGCAATTTATATCGCTGTGCGCTCGAATGTATGCTATGATTTCCTGCACACAGCACATGGCATTTCAATTATGGCTCGAGTAAATAAAATACTTAACACCAGCGAGTAGCCGGACTCTATAACAAGCTTACCACCATAATTGCATTTCTCGCTACGCTCCCCACTCGCATTTATTAAATTATTTATACTATTCCGGCCAAGTCGAGCTCCGATTTCCAATTATGAGCGCACTTTGTGTTCAATCAAGAAGTCAAACTATCAACAGCAACCGCAAGCCATGCCATTGTTCACATTTTTTACGCATCGCTTGACAGAGAGAGACAATAAGAGAGAGGAGAGCGGAAAAATCGAGGGGCAGCTGACGAAAAATGAGGAAAAGTCCTCAAGAAACGTCGTTAGATTTGTGCAGTCAGCCGTGCACATTTCATATTGTACTTCAATTAAACAAAACATTCTGCGGCTTTATGCTGAAAAATATAAAATTATTACTTTGGCTAAATTAAAAAAATTAAATGCAGACTCAAAACGCTTAACAACTTAAAAATATTTTTTAGTTTTCAAAAAAGTTAAAATTTTTTTTTTTAGATTTTATTTTTCTAGGTTTTTCAATACATTTTTACTTTCTTTCTAATTAATCATTTCGCCAAAGCTTAGGAAATTAACCGCAAAACATACTTAAAGCGAGAGCTTAAACGCAAATTAATTTTCCCGTTTTCCAGACAACAATTACAGACTTTAACTGTCTTTTCAGCGTAATTGCTATTGTTGTTGTTGTTGTTGTGTTTCTCTGTTTGGCCAAATGAGTGCGGCATTTATAATATGCCTTTGTGTGCCGAGTACCCGGCTGGTTGCCAGGTCACGCCCACAGGAATGCAGCATGCCTGTACATGCGTGGAGTACCTGGCAGCGGCTTGGGGCAAGCAGTGAGATTCCAGGGGGCAGACCAGGCAAACCATATCAGACATTGCAACGTTAACGAAGCAAACGAAGCGCAGAGCAGCAGCCACAAAGCAAAAATCAATTGGAATCAACATACGGAGCGATTGGGGTGCTGACATGGCACGGGGCTAGCTGAACCTGGAGTGAAGAGGAGGATATCGGCAAGGAGATGAGGCAAAAATCATTGCAATTCTCATGCATTCAATCGGAATGCAGGCTCTTGCAGTGCTTGTGGTAATTTTTGCAATTACTCTGCAGGCTCTGTGCAATAGAAGGGAAAATAGAGACAGCGAGACAGAGGCAGATGAGTGGAGTGGAGTGACGGCCTGCATTGGGGTAAATGGGGCATGCGGCTAATGCGCACTTAAATATTTCATTTTGTGACGTCGGAGCAAGTGCAGCATAAACCGAACCGGACCAGACCGGCCAGCGTAATAACAATGACAGCCAACAATGGCAACAAATAAGCCGAAATATAAACAGGAACCCCCGGCTAAGCAAATAACAGTAAATAACAGCAGCCAGCCAGGCAGCCAGTGTATGTGAGAGTTATGTGTGTGTGTGTGTGTGTGTGTGAGAGAGAGTGTGCACACACAGACAGCGCCAAATGGCACACTAATCGTCTGCGCATTTGCTGCCTGCTTTTGTTTGGACGACGATGGGAGAGCAGCGATTGTGCTGTTGCCTAGCAAATACTTTGCATGCCACGGCCATTGGGTACCACAGGGCGTATGAGCTTTATCCAACTGGTTGCCGTTGCCGTTGTCGTTGTCGTTGTCGTTGTCGTTCTGGTTGTCGCAGTCGTGCCCGTCGCTGGCCCAGTCCGAAATGGGTCAATGGAACTTTATTTTGTTGCAGCAGACACAAATCGGCGCACAAAACGTTGCAGCAAATAAATTTCAAATGCTGTCCCATAAATTCGGACGTTTTTATATGTTTCTCGCCTTCTGTTTTTGTTCGGGCTTAAAATTAAATTTGACTGCACATTGTTAATAGGTCTGCAATGTGGCCATAAAGTGGCCATAAATAAGTCTGCACGGCCAGCTCGATGTCGCACTGTCCTCGCTGCCACTGCGCCCAGTTCTAGGCTACACATTTCACAATGGCCCTTACTGGGACCGCAGAGATCTGAGGTACCGTCCCCGCCCCGGTTAATTATGGCCACACAAAGCAAGTCAGCTAGGCGCAAATTTGTTTTGGGACCCCGTCACGGCGGGACATAAACAAATTGCACATGGCAAAAGTGGAAGAGAGACAGACAGAGACGGAGAGAGCAAGAGCAACTTTCGAAGAATGACGCCCAACTTGATGCGCTTATTAAATTCATTTGCCATGCAAAGTGAATGCCTTTTGGGAGCCACAAGTTTTGCGCTAGAAACTTTTCGCAGACGCTCCTTTGGCGGTGTCCCTTTGGCAAGGGTGTAACAACTATGAAGACACACAAATATATATGCACATGGACAGGTATAGCAGTCTGCTTGATTACTCTGTTTCTTGCTGCGTCTCAGGTTCAATACCCTGATGGAGAGATAGATATTTAAATATATAGATTTATTAATATTTAAATTCAAGATATTTATAAATAGATAATTAAGTTAATATGATTATGTAGATAGACAAATAAATATATAGATACATATATTAATAAATAGATAGATATATTGATAGATAGATAGATACATAGACAGATAGATAGACCAATAAAAAAATAGATAGATAAATAGATATATCAATAGATAGACCGATAGATATATATATATATAAATATATAGATAGATAAATACATAAATAAATAGATAGATAGACAGATAGTTAGATAGGTAAATAAATAGAAAGATAGCAGTGGGCTTTATATAAAAACATATCAAAATTAAAAAAATAAAGGTATAAATTTACTTTAAGTTATTTCATTAGGATAAATATATATATGTATGCAAATTTTTCTATATATCTTAATAGTTTCATTTGTTGTTTTGCACTTGTCTTAAAACAGCTCGAAAAGAGTATTCAAAGTTCGTATAATTTTTGCTGTTATTTTACCCTTTTTGCTGTTGTTATTTTCCTTCAGCAGCTTGAAGATGTGCGTTACAGACTGCAAAGTAAAAATCAATAAGCCAAATGACAAACTCGGTGAGCTGCAAGGCCTGCTAAACACATGCAGGCACACACACACACATGCAGTCACTCACACACACATCACATCACTCATTCACTGGGTGCAAAACCCATGTTGATTTTCAGCCTGAGGTTTGTTAGTAAAAACAGCAACATGCAACATCATCATATGCAGCAGCAGCAGCGGCAGCAGCGAAAGTTTACCAACTGTATCATTATTTGTGCAATTTGTACTTTGTATTTACCAACTGGAGCACGCACACACACACACACGAACTTACTGCCATGGCAGTCAGGCATTTCTTGCCTTATTTCTAGCTCGGAATTTCCGTTCAGTTCTGTGTTAATTATATAGAATGGCAGGCAACATTTGCATAGTCGAACGAGTAGAGCCAAAGTAAGAGTTTTCCCCCATTTTGTGGACCTTTAAAATTTCATATAATAAACTAATTAAATAACATGATGGAACTAAATAGTAGTAGTATAGTAGGGCACCCACACACGCATTTCTATTAATCATTATTTAGTCAGATTTTAATCGCAAACAACCAACTGCTGCGCATAATTATCTTCCGCATTGCAGTGCAGTGGTTAGAATTTAATTTATTTATGTTGTTTTAAATAAAAAAAAAATGTTCTAAAACAAGCAATAAATTAAAGTCACATTTTGGAAATTAATTCCATTTGTTTTTGCATTTTTTTTTTTTTTTTTGTTTTTTGAAAATTCAATCAACTCGCAATTCTGAGTGCCGAAAAGAAATTAGACAGAAATTAAAATTAATTTTATGCATTGTCCAATTGCGGTCAAGCGGTGAAAGGCAATCGATTGCGTGTGGGGAATCAAAATTAGTTTTATGGTTTAGTGGCGGGTGCGGAATAAACACGATGATTAAAAATATGCGACCAAATATATCAATAAGGTACAGAAGCGCGTTATATACCCTGTAGACTTGGCTGATTTTGCTGAAAATGCAAAAAATATAGCAAATAAGATCAGATTTCAGATAGCTTTAAAAACTTCCAATATACCCTTTTAAAATAGGTAAAGAGTTTATAAACTTTTACGTACAGATTCGAGCATTTTAGCAGGTAAATTTGTTAAGAAAAGCTTGCAAATTCCCATCATTAGAGCTCCATGCGGCACTTGTCGCAACTTTCGATAGCACTCAACAAGTTTTGCATACATATTATGAATATTACGCGTATTTTAAATAACCATGAGGGGGAAAACTACGCGCTGTGAGATGGCGACTAAGCGGGAAGCCGACAAACACTTATGCAAATTTTTCGTAGTTTCGCCTGCTTCCTGCACAAGCACACAGACAAACGCAGCTTCCAACGCACACACACAGACAGGGAAATACAAACATTTGCCGCCTTTTAGCAGCATAATTTTCAGAGACACAAAAGAAGAGCGCGACGTGTTTATGTTTCGGATGCGTTGCAAAATGACATCCTGTCACATTTCCCGACACTGTGTGCGTGTGCGTGCATGTGTGTCTGTGCTGCCATCTGTCGGCATCCTGCGTAACATACTATAGACATGTGTATGTGTGCGTGTATATGTGTATGTGTCGTGACTCCCGTCGCGAGTGAATCGACCTAAAGAGTCGAACTCACGCAGACAGCGACAGAGTGACGAACTGAGGGACAGACGGACAGACAGACAGACAGACGGACGGACTGAGGTAGGCGCTGATTGCGGACCGTTTTAAAGGACCGCGTCACTCTGGCAACCGACAACCGGCAGCAGCTGCTCGACAATCTGTCCAGAAAACATAAAGACACGTTTTATTTAAATTTCACGCTGATGGTGAAGCCTCCGCGTATTCATATGAAGGCGGCCCACACACACTCATACACAAACGTAGGAAAATAAAACGTTAACAGGCTCAAATGAACAAATTTCGCATTTCCGTATAAACATGTATGTATGTATGTGTGCGTGTGTGTGCGGGCGAGCACACATACTGCACACATGCGCGCAGCTTTTGACTTTTATGCTCGTTTAATAAGGCAATATTGAAATTAACATTATTTTTTATGTTCCTGATTCCTTAAGTAGGCACTTTCGGCTGTCATAAAAAGTCAAAGCCCGGCTAAGACACTCGCTATTTATGGCTCTTAATAATTACGATAAAAATAAAAGCGAAGAGCCAAAAACGAAAACGAAAACGAAAAATACCAGCGAACGAGCATGAAAATGCAAAATAATAAAAGCACAACAATTTCGGGCATGTGCTCGGGGGCCAAACAGCACAATTTATCCGGTTTAATGAGCAATACTAAAATGCAAAGATGATCACTTGACGATAATTAGGCATCGGTTCGGAGGGCTTAGCTGTACTTCAAAAAGCATAAGGGGAAACACGAGACTCGATGGAGTATGGAAAGCGACGGGGTTTTTAGCTAATTGAAAATTTTAATTAATCTGCAAGAGTATGAAAAACTTATAGATTTATTTGGTGAGAAGCAATCAAATAAGTGACTAAAAATAGCATGAACTTGATAAATGTTTAAGTAACTTTTTTTCTGGGTATTTCGTTTTACAGTAAAATTATGTGAGCTAAATATACAATTCTTATATTTTAATTTTGCATATTTTAAGTAGAAAATTATCTAACAAATTCTTAATAAAATTTAAATTTAATTAAAATTGTTAAGTAACGAAAAAGTTCCAGTAAGAATTTTAGTAAATTTATTAAAGGTTTATAAAATTAATTAATACTTTTTACATGTATCTATAAAGCGAATTTGTAAATAAAAATAGTCTAAACCAGCAAAAAAAAAAACCAACCAAAGTACTTTAAAGGGACTATTATACACCTGCTCTTACCGATTTCACACACAAAGTCAAGCCCATGCGCTCTTACTGCAAGCAAAGAGAGCACTGAGAGCAAAGCGACAGGTACAGCACGCGTCGTCGATTCTCTTCCATCCGGCTGTCTGCTTGGGTCGCTTGTTTTAAGAGTTCGTTCAGCTGTCGAACAACTCGATATAAATTATTTGCATGCAACTTTAATTTGCAGCTCTGCTCGATTCGCTGTAGTGCACTCATCGCCAATTTGGCTAAGTACTCCATGCTGCTGTTGTGTACGATATATGTGATGTTGTTGTTCTTGTTGTTGTTGCTGTGCTGCGAGCACAATAAGCCGAAAAGCTTAAACATTTGCCAAACCACAAAAACCGACAATTGGCTGGCATTTGAAATGCGCTCCTAGCCGGCAGCACTCGGCGTATTAATCCAGTGCATCGTAATGCACTCACACGGCCACTCGCATTCAGATTCGTGGCTTTGCCAGAGCTATTCGGCATTATTTTGTAAATTATATTAATTGCCCGACCGCAGAGTGTCAAAGAGTGCATAAATCACAGCTCTCACAGCTCGGGGCTTAGCACACAATCGAAATAATTGCAGGGGCCACTGGAGGGGTCGAGGGTCGAGGAGAGGTGGAGGCTTATCGCCTGCCAGTGTTGCTAAATGCGACATTTTTCGCATTAGATTTGCGGTTGGTCTGTGAATTTGTAAGTATCAGGGGAAACCGCAGACAGGATTATATTTGGTAGTTTTTCTAAGCCTTAATAGTTTTATTGCAGGATTTGCTTTGGCCAGTGTTGGCAAATGTATTATTCTGTACAATATGGCTGCGGTTTTCTTGAAATAAAAGAGTTGATATAAATGTTTGTATGAAAATGTTGAATAACTTGTGACTTTACTTAGCTCTCAATAGTTTTATTACTAAATTGTCCTTATCAACCTGCTGGACAACAGCCTCCACGTCAGACGTCTTAGGAGACACCACCCCTTTGACCTGCCTTTTAGGCCGTCCAGTGAGTGGTGACTACTTCCCTGTAAATACCCTCATCCTCATATATGTAAAACTCACTGTAAATACCCTCCCTTATATAATTTACTTATTATCAGATAGATAGATTGTAAATTAAACAGAAATAAAAAAAAAAAAAAAAAAAAAAAAAAAATTTTCCTTAACCAGTGTTGATTAACGAACTTGCATATAGCAACTACTTGAAATTTTGACTTAATTTTTCTAAGAAATGCATCATCTTCAATAATGCGACAGTTTATGCTTAGCCAGTGTTGGTAATCGCCGACGCATCTGCACTACTACTGAGCTTAAACAGAACTCGCTTCTATAACTCAAGCTAAACTTTTTAGTAAATCCTCATCTTTAGCTAAAGCATTCTCACTATCAAACGCGCTGCCTAAGCCCATGTAGTTTAACAACTTGTCGACGCTTCACAACACTCTCGGGTCACGCGCTCAGGTACGCGTTCCATCCACGCAATCCGGAAGTGGAAACGGAAAATTCCATTTTATATGATTTGCACTTGACAATCGAAAAATGTGCAGCTCACTTATTGTGTATAAGTACTTGTTTCTGCGGCTTATACACTCACACACCCGTAGGCACACACACACACACACTCACGCAGACACAACCACGAGAGACGTGCAGTATAATATTTTTGTGTGAGCTGCAAAACTTTTGCAGCTTGTGGTCATGTGGCTGTGCGTGTGTTGCTAGCGGTTGGACCACTGTGTGTGTGTGTGTGTGCGTGTCTGTGGATTGGGGAAGCGTAAGGAGAAAGAATCTCTCGCTTCATCCTTCCAGAAATAGGGGCACTGAAGTGTAGTAGGGCAACACGCACTCACGTTCATAAATGTAATGCAATTTCAAGTAGAACTTTATTTAATTGAGTATTTCGGTGTTAAGGCTGTCGTCAAAGCACACACACACATACAGCTCACACACGCACAACCCACACATACCCAGACACACATGCGAGCAGCAAGTTTTATGGGAACTGTTTGAGCTTTAGAAACTTTGTGCATCATTTTTGGCACAAGCTGCTTTTGCGGTTGCATATTGTCTCAATGAGTGCGAGAGCTCGAGAATTTTCAATTGAGTCTGAACGAAACTACACTTTCTAATGACACTGGCTTAAAGTGTTACTCAAGCTCTGAGATAACCAAGACTGAAAATCAATTACCGCGTGCATAGCATATGCAATTAGTCAAAGAGCTGCAACTTAAAGAAACATCACGGAAAAGTGACTAAAGAGCTTTCAGCTTGAGGAGTAAAATAAATTATCTTTTTTGAAGTTTTATTATTATGGAAGTGAATATCCACTAACGAAACTTTACACTTTAATTAATTAATTTAAACTTTAATGTTAATGTTAATAATGTAATAATAATTTAATGTTAATATAATGTTTTTTTTTTTTATATTTTCTTAATCATAAGTCAATTTACTATAGGTAGCTTCAAGACCTTTTCAGTAGTTAATTTCGATAATTGCTCGCTCGACACCTTTAAATAGCCTTAATAAACACAAATTCGAAATGCCAGAAACAAACAGAGAAGACAGAACTCAACTCACAAGTACTACACGAATCTTACTTACCTTTCAGAGCTCCATTAACTGGCCAATATTTGCGGCTAATCCCCACTTCTGGCCGTTCCATGGATGCCACTCGAATTGCAGTGCAAACACAAAGCTCGAGAACTATGAAAACTATTTAAGTGGCACTTTAAGCCATATCGAATTGCCTCAGCTCTCAGTTTATTGACCAGTTTCCTTGCTAATAATTCGTAAAATGCATTCTCTCAGTGGCTGCAGCAATAAATTGTTTTGCCAATTGAATTTGCAGTGCAAATGCGTTTCAATTCCGGAAAATTTACTAAATTGGGAGAACGTAAAAGCTCCTAAGCTGGCCAGAAGGCTATAAAAAATGCTAAACAATAAATAAGAGGCGGAAGACAGCAAGCGAGGCAGGGTCAAGAGAGACAGAAGGGAAGTAGAAAACAAGCTGGCAGGATGCTCGCATGAGTTTATTATGGTATGATACAAGGCATTATCCATGTGCGAGCGTGTGTGTAACACACTGAGTGTGTGTGCACTGAGGCATCGTTTTATTTATGCTCATAATGCTGCGCAATGAATAATTATGCAAATGGGTCAACTAGCGGTCAAGCCGCCGGCCAAGAGGATTTGCCAAGAACTGTGGGGGATTGAGCAGGGCGGGAATGCTTCCCGCCAGCAGTCACTGCTGCTGCTGGCCACACACAGTTACAAATTACAAGTTTGCACAATTTGCCAAGCACTTAAGCCACATGGTCAACCAGCAGGCGAACTAGCAGCTACTACCAACTACTGGCAACTGCAGTTGGCCAAAATCTGACCATTAACGTTTAGCGCTCGCTGCGGCCCAGTTGCTAGCTAAGTTCAGTTCAAGTTTACAGCGCGCACACTCCACTCATCTTCTGCATGGTTTGCTCGAGAAAAATAATGCTTAAATGTCGCTGGCAGTCATAGATTTAGCTGAAAGTTTCGCCGCACCGAAAATAATTAACAACTTTTTGCAGGCAAATGCAAGAGAGAGAACAAACAATTTTCAACTCGCTTTGCTGTTCGGCATTTTTTGGCGCCTTTTGTCGCCAAGGCTTCGCTCTGGCCCCAAGTTCGCAAAACTTTGTTGCCTTCTGACGGCAACTTCAAGTTTTGCGTCTGTGCCACTTTGATATTTGAGATCCTCGGCTTAGAGCCGGGACCGGCGCGGTCTGCACCCGCTCACAACTTAATCGTCTGCAGCATTTTAATTTCATGAACTTGAGATGCGTCTGATTTTTCAGCAGCAAATCAAAACAGATTTATATATATACTATAGGTATATATATATATATGTATTGCTGCATAATATTTATTGCGAGCTGCGCTGAGCAGCTGCCGCTTGGCGAATAAATCAATATCGCATTAACTGCTTAGTCGGCCAAAAGTTTTTGCCTAAATATCCCAAGCACATAAATAACGAAATGTCAAAAAGTTTTTGGCCCGAAATTTCTTCCGTCTTCTCGGGCAAATTAAACCGGCTTCGCAGTCAGCTGAAAATGTTGCGGCCATTTTGATAGCTTTCCCCGCTGGACATCGGGCACACGGAACATGGGACATATTTCTACTTGGGCGAAACTTGCCTCGCAAACAAAGTGTCGAAATTATTTTATTGCGTTATGCAGTTTAGCTTAATTGGCAAATGAGTAAATAGGATTTTTTGCTATTTATAGAAATATATTTGGGGATTAATTTGTTAGTTTGTTTTCCTCGCCTTAATTGAATGTCCTTTGTCTGACGGAGTTTTTCAGCTGCAATTGGCCTGAAATGGATGCCGATTACGTTCTCAAAGCTTACTTTTAATTAACTGCGATGGTGGCTGGCGAAACTTTCGTGATCTGTTCATAACAAGTCTTAGGGAAATTTTCCATTGATGCATTGAAATAATTATCGAATCGAGTCGCGCAGGAAAACAGTGTAATTTGCAGCAGCTGCAAGCCTGATAAATGAGCCGAGCTGCTGTTGCAGTTGGAGTGGTGCATAGTGAAAAGTTTTTAATTAGAATTCCAGTTGATTAATTAACTAAGAGCCAGGCGGACGCTTAGCTGGGGAAATATCATTGTCGTATTCATATTTTCAGTTTCGTCTATTCACGTATTTGATCCAGAACTTCTCCTTAGGTATCATTGTGAAGCCCACAATGCTATTCAGCATATCCTTTGTGGTGCGCTGAGCTGGCTCAAGTCTGAACTTGGTCAGCAGATGGTACACAATGGACTTGACCTCCATTAGCGCCATTCTGTTGCCTGCAAAATGAATAGAGAAAGCTTTAAAGCAAACTATACATATATTTATATAGTATTTGTGACTCCTACCTATGCAGCTGCGGGGTCCCACGCCAAATGGCATATATGTGAAGGGTTTAATCGCATGCTTATTCTCATCAGAGAAGCGCTCCGGCCTGAACTCTTCGGGCTCAGGGAAGTTCTCGGGATCGTGTTGCACTGCCAGCATGGGTATAAAGAGTATATCGCCCTTCTTCAGGGAAACCACAAGCTCGTTCTGTGCATCACGCAAATCGATGTCTGCATTGCACAATCGATCTGTTCTGGGTGCAGGCGGCCACTTGCGAAGAGCTTCCGAAACGACCATATCCAGATACTTCATATGCATGAGCGTATCGTAATCGAGGGGTTTGCCCTGCAGCTGCTGCTCCACCTCGGCAACCTCCTCGTACAGGCGCGCCTGCACCTCCTGATTCATGCACAACTCGTAGGTGAGAAAGCACAGGCAGCTGGAGACTGTCTCGAAGCCCGCGAAGAAGAAGAGCAGGCACTGTGCCAGCAGATCATCATTGGAAAATCTCTGCTCGCCTTCCTGACGTTGCGCCTCCATCAGCAGTTGAATCATGTCAGGTCGCACGATCTTCTGCTCCACGCGGCGTTTCATGGCATCAAAGACCAAGTGCTTGAAGTAGCCAATTCTCTTCTCATCCAATATACTGATTCCTAGTGCCTGAGAGATAAGCAGGATTAACATATAGCCACAAGTGTTTGTGGCTCAGACAAACCTTCATTACTTTCGGTATGAAACTGTAAAGTATACCCTTTATTATGGCGATCGACGAAATATTCGTAACGGCTTGCCCAATTGTGAAGAATTCGTTCTTCTTGTCGGCAAAAGAATCCACCTTGATGCCAAATGCAGCAGAGGCAATAACATCGTTGGTGAATCTAGTGAAATAGTCCTTCATTTCCAGCTCAATGCTGTGGCCGCCCTCCTGCTGCATCTCCTGCTCGATGTAGTGTACTCCCACCTCGCTGCAGGCATTGATCAGTTCGTACATCGTTCTCATTTTGCTGCCCGTGAACGTGGGCGTCAGTATAGTCCGCATCTCTTTCCACTTACGATCTTTCAGCTGTACCAGACTCTTGCTGAGCAGCGTCTCGACCTTCTCGACTCCCGAGTGGTTCATAAAATGATCGAAATCCTTAACGCCCACACTTTTGATCAGCTCTGGATCGCGTATGACAAACACGGGATCACGTAGAAAGTACTGGCCATATACCTTCGCACCGCGATATCGCAAATGTTCTTCGATTTGCTTCTTCAGGCCCGGAACTGAACCTAGAAAGTCCTGCATACTCATATTACCCATCAAGGGCTTAGGCGGCTCATGGGCCACGCCCCGTTCATTGAATGTTTGATATTTGGCCACCGACCATTTGTAGATCAACGCAGCAAGAACTAACACCAGAGCGCAAATTATCAGACTCATTTTGTAAATTCCAATTTCGATAGATAAACAAAGCTGGAAACACAAGCGAATTATTTAATAGACCGAGCGACGCGATCGCTTAATTTAGACTGAGGCAACGAGTATTTCTCGAGCGCACGCAATGAATATAAATATGATCGTTCTCTCTGTCCCTCTCTCGCTCTTCTGCCCTATCGCATGTGCTCTCTATTAATTAACGCGCAGTTGCCGGTCAGAGGTACGGAATAGATTACTCTCTACCTCACAAATAGAGCTTTCAATATGCATTATCTCTCTCTGCGCAGCTCTCTCTCTCTCTCTCGATCTCTCTCTTTTTGTGTTGTGACATTCGCTCTCGCTTGCGAACTATACAAAGCCATAATAAATGTTTATATGTTCATCAGTTTGTAAATGTTTATCGTTAAACAATTTCCATTATCTTATCTGGGGAAGCCAATCATTTCTCTATTATATTTTATATATGTATATTATAAATTGTTTCAAAGATTATCCCGTCGCACTAGTTTGATCCAGAACTTCTCCTTGGGCTGCATGTGGAAACCCTTCAGGCTGTTCATCATGTTCCTTACGGTTTTCTCGCCCGGCACCAGCTTAAACTTGCTAACCAAGTGGTAAATTATGGACTTGACCTCCATTATAGCCATTCTGTTGCCTGTAGTCAAAATATATGAAATTAATCTCAAGTCAAAAACTCTGCGTACCATTTCCTACCAATGCAACTGCGTGGTCCTAGGCCAAAAGGCAAGTACGTAAAGGGTTTTATTTGTTTTTTGTTCTCGTCCAGAAAGCGTTCGGGCTTAAAGAGTTCGGGATCGGAATAATTGTCGGGATCCCGATGTATGGCTATGATGGGTATAACCACAATGTCGCCCTGCTTGAACTTCACGATGTGCTCTTGATTCTCATCCAACATTGTGATATCCTTGTTGCACTGTCGATCCAGGCTGAAAGCAGGCGGCCAGAGGCGCAACAGTTCCGAAATGACCATGTCCATATACTTCATTTTGGCCAACATGTTATAGTTGAGCGGCTTTCCCTGTAACTCCTGCTCGACGGACGCGACCTCTTCGTACAGCTGTGCTTGAACCTCGGGATTCATGCAGAGCTCATAGGTCAGATAACACAGGCACACGGACATAGTCTCGAAGCCCACAAAGAAGAAGAGTAGGCACTGCGCCAGCAGATCCTCATCCTTGAACTCAGCATGCTCCGTTGTTCCGTGCTCGGGAATCGTATCGAATTGCTGCTGCTCAAACTGACGCTTGGCCTCCATCATCAAATGGATCATATCGGGGCGTACGATCTTGTGCTCCGCACGATATTTGATGGCATCGAATATCAAACAGTTGAAGTACTCGATACTTTTCTCGTTCAGCATTTGAACGCGCAGGGTCTGTGGAATGAAATATGTGTACCATATGCAGAAAAATATATGTAGAATCAGAATTACCTTCATCAGGCGCGGCATGATGCCATATAAAAGGAATTTGATCATTGTCAGGCCGGAGAATTTCGCAACCGATTGTCCAGTTGTGTAGAACTTATTCTTCTTATCGACAAATGAGTTGACTTTAATGCCGAAGGCAGCCGAAGCAATTACGTCGTTGGCGAAACGTTCAAAGTAATCCTTCATCTCCAGGTCGATATCGGTGCTATTCGATTTGATCAGTTCAGCTTCTATATAGCGAAAACCCTCGGTGCTGCACTCATTGATCAGCTCGAACATGGCCTTCAGTTTACTGCCCGTAAAGGCAGGCGTCAAGGTATTGCGCATTTCCCTCCATTTATCACCCTTGAGGGCGATGAGACTCCTGGAGAACATGGACTCGGCGAACTCGGGTATCAGCTGACGATGATTGGTGAAATGATCAAAGTCCTGTATGCCGACTCGCTTGATCAGTTCCGGATCGCGCAACACAAAGAACGCCTCCCGCACATTGTAGAAGCCGTAGATTTTTAGACCCTTAAACTTATTATACTTGTCGATGACGATTTGCAGAAATGGCGTAATGCCCAGTAAAACTCGCAAGCTGATATTTCCTATAAACGGCTTGGGGGGCTCATGCACAATGCCGCGCTCCTTGAAAACCTTAAACGGCGCCATGGATACCCTGTAGACCATCACTAGCAGTACCAGCAGGAGAGCCAACAATATGACTGCCATGTTGAAGTGAACTCGTCACAATTTCGTTGAGAACTAAACTGGAACTAAACTCCAAAACTCTGCAAAGTGTTTACGCACAGCAATGATGATTTGGGATATTACAATATTTTATTTATTATATAAGATAAGCACAATAGATAATTAATGAATACAAATTCACTATAGAAATATGCGAATAGCTAAACAGAGCATTCAAAGTTTCAATAATAAATTTCGACTGTAATCTCGCTGTACAGTGGAAATGTTAAAATGGTTTAAAAAAAATTGAGAAAATTTATTAAAAATTGCTTAGAGTATTTCAAAATTCAGCTAAACTCTGCCTGCAGTTCGCCAATCAACAATTTGTTCTAATCTCACTGCAGCCAGAATAAACATAAACTCCGTAATTGCATTAGCCCATTTCAGTTGTGATTATCAATAAATAAAATGTGATAAAAACTTATCGGGCGATACGATAACGGGCAAATCAACGGTAATTATACATTTAAGCGAAAATGGATCAAAGGAAACCAAATCGAGGTCGAACCCAATTGGACGATGATGAAATAACCTTGATTGCATGGCAAAATTTCTAACTACACAAATTAGTTTTACTACACAAGCAACTAGCAACAAATATGCCACAGTTATGCAAATGGCGTAATCGATAAAAAGTGCAATGAAACGTAAATTTAATCTATGAAAAATGTGTGTAATCCCCAACGAGTAAAATGCCGCATCATGTAACTGCGGCAATTTGGACAATTGAAATCGCATCAGAGTCGGGCTTGGGAGTCCGTGCAACCGGTGCAGCGTGGTGCGTGGGAGTCGAGCTGAAATTACAATAATTACAGCATAGTTTCGGGCGCAGCTATAAAAATGAAGCGTCCGCCTCTAGGTGTAGACAGTTGATGGGACAAGCGCCGACATGCTCGAGGACATACAATTAATTTACATGAACGTAAGAATATTGCGTTTCTGGGGCCTGCTGTACGAGCGCAACGTGAAGCGCCACATCTGCCTGGCGCTGAGCATCTTCCATGTGCTCACCCAACTGCTGTACATGTTCAGCACGAACGAGGGCATCACCGGCATCATACGCAACTCCTACATGCTCGTGCTGTGGATCAACACGGTGCTGCGGGCATATCTCCTGCTATTCGACCAGGGCAGCTACTTGCGACTAATTGGCAATTTGCGCAAATATTACTACGAGCTGGTCGCACTCGATGATCGATATATCGCGCAGCTGCTGGACCACATGAATCAGCAGGGCAGGCTCATGGCGCGCGGAAATCTCTTCTTTGGCCTGCTCACCTGCATCGGCTTCGGTTTGTATCCCCTGAGCTCAAGTGAACGAGGTAAGTGTACTGGAGAGCATCAGGGTAAAAATCTAGCAAGCTTTTAAACTCTATTTAAGCTTGAAAAGCTTTTAAAAATATAAAACTAGAAGTGCAAGCTTTACTGAAGCTTTAATGTGGTTTGGCAAACGGACACTGCGCTTGCAAACTCTTAAATTATGTCAAAGCCCTCAATGATAATGATAATCGCATTTTCTCAATGTGCTTTTAATAATATGATATTAAAAGTTCAAGCTTTGTTTGAACTTTAATGTGCTTTGGCAAGCTGTCTCTGCTCTTTTAAGCAAACAAATTCTGTTAAAGCTCTCTAATAAATAATCACATTTTAATCGCAACTTTAGACTTAATAATATATTATTTGAAATTAAAGCTTCATTTAAATGTACTTTGCCAAATTAGCACTGCTTTTCAATGCCGCTAAAAATGCTGTTAAAGCTCTCCGTATTTAATATTTAATGTGCTTTCAAAGCTTTTCTATCGAATTCGATCACAGTTTTAACTTTGAAGTACTTTTGATAATCTGTAGCTAACTTTTTTATGAAGCTCTGAAAGCTTTAACGAATTTAATATGTTTTTCTTAAGCTTTAATGTGTTTTTAGAATTCCATACTAGCTTAAAATTATATTTAATGTGCTTACAAGCGGAGTGTTGAGCTCCCTTCATGCGTTACAACGCTGTTAAAGCTATCTACGAAACTGTTAGACTCTTGTTAAGTTCTGAGGCCACTGTGTTTACTTAAACCCCCAGTCTCAACTTAAGCTTTAACGTGCTTAGTTACTGCACCCTACGAACATTAGATCCACCGATTGTTATTGCTTTTCTGTGCCTACAGTACTGCCCTTTGGCAGCAAAATACCCGGCGTGAACGAGTATGCCACGCCCTACTACCAGATCTGGTTCGTCTTTCACATGCTCATCACTCCGATGGGCTGCTGCATGTACATACCCTACACCAGCCTGTGCGTGGCCTTCATCATGTTCGGCATCGTGATGTGCAAGGCGTTGCAGCATCGCCTGCGCTGTCTGCGCCTTCGACTGCTAACGAGGCAGCAAATCGCCCAGGAAATAGTCGAGTGCATTATCTATCATCAACGGATCATTGAGTAAGCTACAGCATATACATACATACCTATATGTATATATTTTAATCACTCGACTAATCGAGCGAGCTGCCTGGCAGCTATATACAGACCATCAACAGGCTGACGACTTACATATTCCTCGTGGAGTTTTTGGCCTTCGGCGCGTTGCTCTGCGCACTGCTCTTCATGCTAATGTTCGTAAGTGTATGCCGCTCTGTCGGCTATACTCAGTGTAGCTCCAGCTCCTGTTTCCTCTAGGTGGACTCCACGACACAAGTGGGCATTGTGGGCGCCTATATCAACATGATACTGGCGCAGATATTGGCGCTATATTGGTACGCCAACGAGCTGCGAGAGCAGGTGAGTGTGCAGTGCGAGCGGAGAACAATTGGGCTTTAATCCTGCAGCCTACTCGTAGAACTTGGCCATTGCCACGGCGGCCTATGAGACCGAATGGTTCACCTTTGCGCCGACCGTTCGCAGGAATATATTATTTATGATTCTACGTGCACAGCGACCGGCTGCGGTGAGATGCGTTGAAATTAATTGCGAATTTGGTTAATTCAATTGACTGTAATTACATTCGATTATCGGCATTCGCCTGCAGATTCGCCTGGGCAATATACGACCGATTACACTGGAATTGTTTCAGAACCTGCTCAACACAACGTACACGTTCTTTACCGTGCTCAAGCGCATTTACGGTTGATTGCGCATACGCAGCGTATGCCAAGCAAACAAAATGCAAACTTCTTAGTTTTAGTTTCGCTCTCGATTGAAAGCACCCAAAGTCAGCACTTTAAGCAGCGATTAATATTAATTGGGCATATTTGCAGTAGACCGCAAAAAGTTTCGGCTATTGTGCGTGCAAATTGTGCACTTAAATGCGGCATAATTAAATTGCCAACTTGCCGTCAATAAATATTTAATATATTTGATTTAATTATTCAATATTGTTAATAATAAAAAAAAAACTTGCTTTATTGCATTGCAAAATATTTTAATACTGTCAAAAACTGCAGGTAATTTCATTATTTATTTGATTTTATTCTACTTTCATTTTTTCCCATTTTTTGTTGCATTGTATTTTATAAAAGCTCTCGTTCAGTTTGTTGCGCATCATTTGCGGTTGTCGCGCATTTCATGCTGCGTTTGCATTTTTTATACACTTCTCGTGGGGCTGCATGCCCCCTTGGAAGCACATACAAAAACGCATAAAACAGTTGAAGGTGTGGCACGAGAGCGATAAAAATTGTTTGCTGAAGTTGTCAACGCTGAACGCGCTGCTGAATTGCCGGCAAACTTTGCACCACGCTGACTTTGAGTGGCAGTCGCCAGCACCACCTGTCGGGGACGGGCTGTAGCTGCGCCAAACTGTCAGCAGTTGCAGCGTGGAGCAGCAGCAGCAACAACAACAATAAAAACAATTCAATTTAGGGGACACTGTGCAACAAAATTAATGACTATCGAACAAGTGAAACTAATAGAAAATGAGCTTAAAGTTGAAATCAATTTAGAAAATAATTTCAAGCGAAAAAATGGCAAATAAAATATTATTTAAAATAATTTAAATAATATATTATATAATATATTAAATATACACAAAAGTATTCGATTCTCTTGAAAATTTAGTTTTATAGAGCTACTATAATTTTATAAAATCGGACTCTACGAATTTC
The DNA here is from genome assembly GCA_035046045.1 of Zaprionus bogoriensis. Lineage (NCBI taxonomy): Eukaryota > Metazoa > Arthropoda > Insecta > Diptera > Drosophilidae > Zaprionus > Zaprionus bogoriensis. The sequence continues at coordinate 1,726,514 of JAWNOI010000066.1, read as the reverse complement.
AAACGACACTCAGGCAGCTTGATAATCGGCTGAGTGCTGTATGCGGATCAAGAACATATACATATATGCTGGAAAGCTTTTCCAAGTTTCATAGTAGAGTCAATTTATTTGTAATTTGTCAAGCACTAGTAGAAATCGAAGACAGATAAGTCGCTGTTGTCGTATATCTCGTTGATGGAGCACAGATTAATGAAATCCGGATTGCGCCCGGTGCGACATCTGGTGGCCGGCCTATCGCCGCTCTGGTAGACCGGCGTGTTCACTTCGTTGCCCCGCACGAAGTTGCACGTCATGTACTGATGCGTGCCGAGCACCTGCCGCCCCTCCGCGTCGGTGGAGTTGCGCGTCTGCCGCAGAATGCCGCAGCCCACGTGCGTGGTGCTGTCTCTGACCAGTTGCGTGAAGTACGCGATGCACTTGCTGAAGCGAGCATGCAGAAGCCTTTGGGAGTCAGTCGGAACGATGTTGTTATGCGCTGGGCTGCTCTTACCTATTGCGGGGCGGACTGAAGGCAATGATGTCACGCATGCTGCACTCCTTGTACTCGGCGAACATCTGATCCAGCGTGGCCTTGATCACCTCGTCCTCGGTGTGGTACTCGAGGGGTACGTTCGCAGCGCGCTCACTCGCTGTCATCTGCCAGCCCCCCTCGGCCACCACCTGGGCCACGTTGCGAAACCGATCGCTGTTGCGGCAATGATCGTTGACCAGGCCGCAGCGCTTCACATTCAGCTCCGCGAAGCTGGCCAGCTCGGGATCCCATTGCAGTGTGGCCATGCGCACGGCCGGACTGAAGCCCATCAGATCGCCGCGTGCGATGCGATCGCGATAGTTGTTCATCTCGCGCAGGATCATCTGGCGCCGTTCCCTGGTGATGCGCACAATAAACGCATCCGGGCTGCAGCTCTCGTCCAGCTCCTGCAAGCGGCCGACATGAGTTCGATCAGCCAGCAACAGCGGCCGCTATGGCAAGCTCAACTTACACCGAAATTATTGCATGCGATGTGCTTCTCGGGTCCCGGGCACAGCACAGGATCGCAGTAGTCGAAGGCCAGTATCCTCGACCAGAGGCACAGCGGCCAGACAACAGCCAGCAGCCAATTGGTGTGCATCATCTCGACAAGCCAGCCAATTTGGTCAGCCCACAGCGGGAGCACAGTCTCTTATAGAGTTGCGCGGCCCAATCGATTTGCGGCCCAAGCATGGCTATCACAGCCCCAATATCAAGCGATTGGCCACGGACCCCACGGCCCACGGCACGCATTCGCCACGAGCCAAGTGGCTGGCAATTATTACACATTTCGCATTTATTTCTCTTCACATGCTTCTCTTATTCTCGACGCCGTCTACGTAATTATGGTCCACCTCTTCGTCCTTGGAGCAGAGGTAATCGTACAGTGGGCTCATGCCCGTCTCACACTGCTCGCCGGGCATCTTGGCCACCTTGTAGGGTACCATGTTGTTGACACTGGCGCGCGACATGCTGCAGATGAGCGTTATGTACGAGGTACCATTCGCCTGCGGGCTCTCCGACTGGCGTATGGCGCAGCCCATGCGATCGTTCAGGTCCTGCAGCACCGGCAGATAGTGTCCCACGCATTTGCTAGGCGGAAAAGCGAGTAAGTTTTAGTTGCAACTTAAGCGCCGTCATGCGACTCAACTCAACTCACCCCTCTTCGTTGGGCTGAATGCGCCCAGTGGGCGTCATGTGGCAGCCAAAGACATCGCTCAGCCAGATGGGCATATAAACTCTGCGCATGTCACTGTACAGACGCAGGTGACGCGCCGGATAGGAGCCCTTCACCTCGACGTTCGCCACATAGTTATACTTATTCATGTTCGTGCAGATCTTGCCATCGTAATCACAATTGTGCACCAGCACCCTGGAGGCAAAGGCCAGGTCATCGTCCCAGGACATTGTGGGCATGCGTGCCGCTGACGACATGTTGAACAGTCCGCTTGCCACACTGTTGCGCAACACATTCACATACTGCAGTATGACCTCCCTCAGGCTGCCGTCCACCTGCACGTATCTGTGACTGAAGGGCTGCTTCAGGCAGGCGCTCGAGAAGGTCTGCCAGGAAGAACTCAACTCAACTGGACACTGGACACAACTCTATGCAGTTGCCGCTGCTGTGCACTTACCATCGCGTTCTTGGGCGGCAAGCAGCCGACTTGTTTGGCGCCGTCTGGACAAAGACTTTGCTCGCATGTTAGTGGATTGCTCCGCTGTGCTGAGCGCGACACACACAGGAGAAGCCCCAGCAGCAGGAGCAATGGTATAGGCGACTTTGCTGCCATTCGATAAATCCAAACCTTACGCCAGCGTGGCAAGAATCCAAATGAAATGTATGAAATCTAAACTATATAGCTTAATCCAGCCGATTCGGGCGTGACCAAGCGATTTTCTATTGATGCGATGCTGTAATTGTTAGAGCTCTAATCCTCCTACATCATTTACAGAACATACTTAACAATATTTGTGGTTGAATTTGTAATTTAATAAACATATTCAAAAAACGTTAACAACTCTTTCTGTTAATTAACAAAGCGGAAAATTAACTTTACAACGAGGTATAAATGTTTTTCTTTTAATCTATAGTTCGATATTCGTTTTTTTTTTTTTTTTGTTCGCTTTGGCTTTAAATCAGACACCACAAATGCAATCGACCTTTTGGGGCTTACATAACTCTCAAATATTTAAGCAGAACTGTAATTTTGATTATTTAGCAAGTTAAAGAATATTATATAGATTTTTATGGATTTTAGTATATTTTGCTCCAAAAAGCATGCCACACCGATTCGTTGCAGAACTGGTTGCAGTTTAATTGCGTTCTGTGCCGCAAAGTATGGTAAGTTGTAGTGGAGGTTTCTTGGTTTCTTATCAGATCTGCGTTCTATCAATATTTCTGTATTGCATACAAACATACAGAGTTACAAGTGTCGTTGTAGTTGTTGAGAGAGAATTGCACAGAATTATGCGTTGACTAACATAATTAAGTGCAGTTCACATTTTTATTAACAATTATTATTTTGTGTGGTGATCTTTTTTTAACGTTTTGTTCCTTATCTTATATAGAGTATAAATAAAAATAAGTTGCACTTAAAATATTTACATCACAATAATGTGTAAATAATGACTAAGACAGATTTGTTGTAACGTGAATGAAATATGAATACAAAAGGGTCTTCACTTTGGTTCTTTGAATGGCCCAAACACAAATGGTATATGGTATATCTGGTCTGTACACAACTAATAACACACTGTTATTAGGCAACAACGCAGCAGAGCTCCTTCTTGTATTATATATATATATATATGCTTGAGTGGTAAACTAGCCCGGAATGCCATGTGTACATGTCTCCTGCATCGCGTCCAAGGCGGGCACACACAATCTTATTGCCTATAGTTGGGATTGTAGGCCATTTGCTTCTCATAGCCGCCGGGCATCACGCTTGGATTCGGATTGGCCATGGCTGCGTCATACGAAGGCGGAGCCATATTCGTGGGATCAGCACAAGCTGGCGGCATGGGCATGGGTGGATACGGTGCCACATGTGGCTGCACTCTGCAAAGGAAAAACTAGTAATAAGAAGATGCTCTGATTGCATGGCAAATTCAATTGTACTTACCCGGGCAAGGGTGGCGCTACTCCAGGCATGGGCATCGGCATGGTCACATTGCTGTTGGAATGGAATTGCGAAGGATGGGAGTTAGTACAACTTGCTTGCACGTGGCTAATGCGGCTGTGCCCATAGCTTACCCAGTTGGTGGTGGCGGATATGGCGCTGCATATGTCGCGGGCTGAAAGGTTGTGGCTGGTATGGGTGTCGCAGAGTAGCCGCCAGGCGCTGTGTGAGTGGCCGAAGTGACCACGACGGGCGCTGCAAGTAGAGAACGAAATAAATACATGAAATAAAATCTATTGCGAATCTTCTGATCAGCTGATCACAATACTCGATGTTCGTTTAAGCCAAAACAATTTACCAGCTGACATATTCACAGCGTTTTCCTTGGCTTTTACACGTCGCTTTAGCCGCAACACCGTACACGCAATGACCATGAGCATGAAGATCATGGCCACCGCAATTACAACTCCTGGCAGCATGGCCAATTTCGATTAGTCAGCCAAGTGTTGTCTTCGAGATGACAACGCAAACTGCGTGCTGTGCTGTGCTCAGAGCACTCAGAGCCAAGTCTAATCACAAACTATATATATATACCATACATATATTGGCAACTCATGATCAGATAGGGCAGACTGTTTGTATGAACCATAAAACAGTTACCGTTCGATGGCGTGTAAACAACTTGAGCAGCTCAAGTAAAAGTTATTCCCACTTGTTGCCAATCGTTATACAATTTCGAAATAAGACTCGAGTATTCCGACTTAATTTCAATTGTTATATAGTAGCTATCGACTTCTCAAACTAAACACACGTAATTCTTAATTTAAAACTTTGATTTGGAATTGCATCGCTTTTTTGAACTTCATTGCACAAGGTAAAAATTAAATATTTTATTGCTAACTAACAAATATTTTGAGTATTTAAACGCAATACGATACTATCGTTGCACACAAACACACAAACAGTAAAAACTGTTTTCTTCATATGATATCAAAGTTGGTGGAAGATAAAATTCGGTTTAAATAGAACTCCCGCCCGATAAGATCTAAAAATAGTTTATAAAGAGGCTGACGATATTCGCCTTGCACAACCATACAGTAATCGCGAGTATCAAATCTTATCAATAATATTAACACACAATTCGCACACGCTCTGATAGCAATATATTGGCCACTCTCGACAGACCTGCGCCCTTTAAAAGCTCTGCCCGTCGACTGCGTCCGCGTGTGAGGAAAACCGCCATGGAGGTTAAAAAGAAAATGGAAAGCGTGAAGAAGAGTATCCAATAGAGTCCTGTATCATCCATGGCTAAGTCTTTTTCTCTCGATGTCTGAATATTTCTTAAAACGATACGAACTACGCGGAATACGCTTCGCGACTAACGAAAATGCACACAAAATTGAATCGATTAGAAAAAGCCACAAGTCACGCTATGAATTGCCAGTTTTATAAAGGGCAATCTGAAGAATCGTAAAGATAAGAAAGCTTTCACAACTTGCAAAAAGTGAAGACTCACTGGGATCTGTCGCAACTCTAATGCGTCGATTGCGGCGTCTACACTTCAGTATTAAACTGATCACATAGATCATCAAACAGTAGAAGCCCAACTGCGACATCATGAACAGTAGATGTAAGACCAAATCTATAATCACTTTGGGCTGGAAGAGGTGGTAGAACACGCCTCTGGCAGTATGGTTATGTGTTAGCGTATCGTTCTCCATTTCAGGACTAAACACAGATAATGGGAAAATTATTGTGATGCTCCACTAGGAAAATCAATATTAGGCACAGTCAATCTGTCATCATGTCACTTTTAATCTACTTAAATGATACTAATATTGTAGCATAAGTAGTGCAATAAGCTATGCATACTTCCTGAGCAAGAAACTTACAGAGATCTGCCATAATTTTAACGAGTCGCTGGCGTCGTCTACAGGCCTTATAGGCGCCTACCATAAGGACGATCGAGCAACAAAGAGAGCACTTCAGTATGATCATAACCGTCTGCAAGATCAAACGTAAAACCATTCTGGACTGGTTAAAGCCGTCAACCTCCGTTTCAAAACTATAAGTGGAGTTAAAGGCTAGCGTATCGTTGTCCATGTTGGAACACTTCAAGAAAAACTAACTCGCAACCTATAGAGGTATTCCATAGAGTACATTAGGTTGTTACTTAGCTAATGCTATACGTCATCGTGCTATAAATGTAATTGCAAAGCATTAAATAAAGTATGGTACTTTCGCTAAGAGATTAACAGTATTATTTTCTCTGTCACAAAAAACGTTTACCAACACTTACTTGTTTTTTTCATTATTCATAGATAGTCTGTATTGGTCAAGTTTTTAGCACTTTTTGTATACTACTAGGCAAACACTTTAACTGATTGCAGTTTCCCCTTTCTCTTCACTTTATCCTGCACCCTGTTCGCATCTTTTTCGATCAACCAGGCGTAGGTAATTGCCAGCGCACAGAGTATTACCAATGCCAGCATTTTGTAGACTATCAACTGCCAATTTAGATGCATTCTTTCACTCATAAAATACCAATAGGATATTTCGAAAATTGTTGCATTCATGCTGCAAGCACAACCCGAACTTTAATGAATTTGGCCCAACAGTCGGGCCCTATGGCTTTGACATATTGATTGACTGGACACACTACAATTAGCAATTGATGTGCATATTAACCTCGATCCTCTGCATTATAGTCCATTAGGGCGTAACAGCTGTCAGTCATCATGCAACATAAATAACACAATTGGCATATACCACAAATAAAATCACATGTGTCCAATTCTCCCATGATTCCGGATGCCGAAACTGAGTTGCTGTATCACTGATTCGAGACTGAGCAGCAATAATTTCGAGCATGTTACAATAACAAATTTATATTATATTTTTTAAGCGCAGATTGTACTATATGTGACTACAATATGTTTACTCCCATACACTGCTTATCTGCGCTTTTTTTTTATACTAACATGAATCATCATCATCTGTGACTTCTATGTCCGCCTCCCCATTAATTTCATCATGAATCTGATAATGATTGAATTCATCATCTGAGTTTCGGATGTTACAACACCAATCGCGACCGTAACGTAGCATAATCACAATAATAATAACAAAAATTATTAGGTAAAAGTAAACTCCTTCTGTATCAAGCAGCAGCATTGAGTGTTTAACTCACGATGCGAATCTGAATACGACTGAGCGTTGCATTATACAGCAGCACAATTAAATAAATGTACAGTATGCGGTTGCAGTTATTTTAGAAAACAAAATTGTGTGTGTGTGGGTGTAACTAGTGTAAAGTACATAAAACTCAGTATAACAAAGAGATCACTCAGCACTCCTGATATTCCACACAGCGTCTCTCTGATATTTTGCAGTAACAAATATATAAAAAATATCAAACTAAATTTGTACGATTAAAATTAACATAACTAGCGTAAAAATTCATTTGTCCCATAAAGCCACCAAGAAGTTAATACTTCGAGAATAAAAGCAGACTGAGCTCGTTATGCAGTAAAAACTCACCAAGTTAGAAATACTAAGTTCTGCGGCTTTTTCTTTTAATACGCATTACTCCGAGTTGAGATTACTAAAACACTTTAAGTGCATCAAGCAAAAAGCCCAAAAGTTGGCTACAAATAATTATAGATTCGTGCTTCAAGTGGCAACTGATAAGCAACCGCTGACGACTGTGATTGCTGCTTGATAACTGCCAGACTGGTCAAAACAAAAACAACACTTAGGTTTATCTCAGACTAGAAAAGCGTCTCTGATGCATACTACGCTTCAAATGAAATAATTCAAATAGTTTTTAACATTAAGTAGCTCTACTACAGCCACACACACACACTCTCACCGGCACGTCGAAAGAGTTGCAAGTACATGCGGAGCACAAAACAGCAACGCACAAAGTGAATTGTTGCCGCAATCAGTCCGGCCGTGAGCAGCAGCACGAGCACGGGCAACAGGCCCAGCCAATCCATTGCGGCGCACTCAGTCGGCATTCATTTGGCCCGTGCGGTAGTACACGGCGAGTGCACAAATGCAAATGATTTGCAGGCAACAATTGCGATTGCACTCGACTGCAACTGCGAGTGGAAAGGAAACACAGCTGCCTGCAATCGCAGTCGCAATCGCAATCGCAGAGCTGTTAAGAGTGCGACCGAAGCAGCGAAGGCCACGTCGAAGACAGTTGTCGAGCGCACTAAGGATATTCGTAAGGACCTGTTGCCCCACTATATAGTATATATAGTATGGTACAGCTCAATTGTTTGCCCTCTTCTCTCTGTGTCTTTGTGTGTTTGTATGCGCTGAAGAACCTGTCAGCGCCAGTCGCAGCGGATTACAAAAGAAATCGCACTGAACTTTAATCAGTTGCCAACGGTAAGCGAAAAGCTTCAAATAAGTGTAAGACACTCATAAATAATGGCAAAACTATTGTTAGAGCTAAAAAGAAACACTGACATTACAGCTTAAAAAGTAGTAAATTTAAAACACTTCAAGAAATAATTAAAATAATACTTTGAAATGCTCGTTAAACTCATTGATAAATACCAATCAAAACCATTTTTATAACATCCAAAAAAGTGTTTTATTTAATACAATATAATATAATAATATAATATATTATATAGTTTAATATAATAATACAAATATTTAACTTAGTTAATGTTATGGCCGTTATTGTACCACAAGCATTTCAAGTAATTTTCAACAAATTCAAACAGCAAAAGCTTCAAGCGGCTTAAAGAGCGTCCAGCCCCAGAGAGAGACGGCAGTAATTTGGTATAATTTTTTTTTGTGGTATTTTTTAGAGGTATTCCATGGCACAAGTGTAAGGTTAAGTGTAACACAGCTCGTCATTATTGTACTTCAAATGTTTAACTGCAAACAACAGCAAAACTGTAAGCATTTTATAGACCGTAAATGTCGTTGCTAAAGGCATGGCACAAGTTTAAGTCAATCAATAGATTATATATATAAGTTATTGCGTAAATCTGTAAACAGCATTATGGTGGAACATGTGAGTGTCTCACTCGCTGGTAACAAACTCTGGCACATCTGGGTCATCTCCACAACAGTTGCAGCAGTCGCAGCATAAGCAGCGGCATAAGGCCGAGCAGCAATAGTTGGGCGGGCGCTGCGGACCGATATGAATAACTGTAAAATTGGTAGATTGTCAGTACAAAATGGTCCGTGTGAGATGGTAATAGCAATATATATGTGTGTGTATATATATGTCCAATATAGCAACTGCATGCAAAACAATCCATAATTTGGTTCGCGGTGGTTCTTCCATTTCCTCTGATGCCAGTTCAGGTTGCTACGAAAAGGTTTCCGCAAAATAACGTTACACGCGCACTTAATATATTCCGAGAGGCAGAGCAGGTTTATTGAACCTGAGTTTCGAACGTATGTATATTTATATAAATTTCATTTCTTCACTGCACAAAGATAAAACAATTATTATACCGCAAAAGAATAATTGTACAGATAAAAGCCGAAACCGAAACAATATGTTTTTTTAGGCGGATTAATCAAAAACAAAAATGTAAATAAATTTTAATACATTAGTACTACTTTATTTAAATGTATAAACATATAACACAGATCGTATAATTGGCCAAAATAAAATAGCAAAAGCCTCAAGCATTCCAAATACCTTAAAGGCCGATGCAGAAATTACAGTTTTTTAATTCAGGAATTTTGTTGCTCAAGCTGAGTTTCACCAATAGTTGTCTACATATTATTTAAAATTCCAAATATTATTATATCACATATGAAGTCTTTTGAGCTTCTCAGTCGCTACAAAGGCATTCGAGAGGAACACAACAGCCAGACTCTTCGGCATCTTCACAGATATCTTTGCAAGCGCAACAGGCGTAGCAGCAGCCGTCTGCAACTTCAGCATTGTCTGCTGTAAAATTGACAGATCGTCAGTATAAAGTGATCCTTGTCGTGGGGGATAAATAATATATATATATATCCAGTATAGCTACGGCAAGCAAAATAATCCTTGCGATCAGCCCAAGTTGCGGATCATCCATTTCTTTTCTTTGTTTTCACTTCATTTTCCAGTTCATTTCAAGTTCATTTTCCATAGCATTTCCATGCATTTATTCAAAAATATTCCGGGAAGAAAGTGACTCACACGATCGTTACATCAAACTGGTTTGGCGTTTGCTTTTTCATACATTTCTTTCATTTCTTCACTGCACAAACATAAAAGTTCTTAATCAGAGTTCGCGATTCGAGTACTGAACTTATAAAATAAATAATTAAAATTTAATTACGTTCTCGCCTGCGCCGACAGCAGCAGTAATAGCAACACACAATTGTGCTCAACGAATACGCGAATATTACGAATCCCAGGAAAATCAACGGAACTGACATTACAATTGATCGGTCAGAGACAGCACAACACGTATGGGGGTTCGCTCAGCACAAGGCGGCAAATGCAACTGATCGAGAATCGAGATTGCAACAAATCTCAAGCGAGAGTTGTGATCAGGTTTTTTGAAACTGGTATTTGGGAAAGTACACGATTTTGCAATTCAAATCTTAATTGTGTAATTTGAAGAATGCATATGGCAAATTGTAATCTCTACTCATTCAAATTTCCCGAGTGAGTCATATTCATGGTATTCTGTACGATAGATCGGTTGCTATGAGTGCAGTGGCAAGAGTTTCAGTGAATGTATCCAACTGAAATTTTGCAGATACAAACCTACAAATATGCTATTTTAAGTTTTATAACTAAACTCATTCGAATAGATAAATTAGCGAAAGTATCTGATAATTAAGGCACACGCACACAAACAGGAAATACGACAGCAATTAAAGGATGAAAGTAGAGCAGAAAACACAGCATAAGATACACCAAATCGAGGAAACTCTAGATAGTTTAGTTACAATACTCAGAGTTGCATTTTAACAGCTTCTCGTCACGATCTTCAGTTCTTTTCCTACTCTCGTACACTGCCATTCTTAATACACTATATATAATTTTATTGTATAGCTTCGCAATGATGGCCAGTTTGCCAGAACTATATCAATATCATGTACATATATGAGGCGACTACATACTAACATTTCTCTATGACGTATTCGGTTTGTTGTCGCTTTCGCAGCGCATGGCGAATGATGATGGTCAGGATGGCGACGAGGACCACAACGAAGAGACACAGCAGCACAATTGTAGAGATTTCCAGATCCTTATCAGTGGGATTGTGGGCCATTTTGTATTTGTACTGTGTACTGTTATTACTACTATATTAGGTTATGACTATATAAATTCGAATTATTTTCATTTGATTCAGTCAAATTCACTCTCGGACTACGCGTTGTGCATTTCTTAAGCGATCGCCGCAAAATACAATCCATTCGCCAGGGATCTCTCGTTTTAAAGAATTGCCAACTTTGGGTGTGATAAGATATGTGACGTCACTGGAGTACTAACGGTTTATAAAGAGCTGATTATGGAATCCAATTAACCCAGTACGCAGTACATAATAAAATATTAGAGTGGACACAGAATTTACAACTATGTTGTGCGTCAATGGCTTCGATTACTCCGAGCCAAAAACTTTCCGAATTTCGGTTTTGTATTTTTTTTTTTTTTTGCGCGTTTTTTTTATTTTTTTTTTGGCTTTTGTATGCTCGGCTTCTGGTCGGCCAATTAGATTCTCTAATGGAATCTGCTTAAGCCAATTGAAAGCGCGACTACTTCGTATCGCCAGCGATAATCTTTATTTGGTCGGTCTGTTCTTGGACCTCTTGCGGGCACTACGACGTCTACTGACGTCAGTATTGATTAACGATGCCGTTATTAAATTACACCTATCGCATCAGTCTGACATTTGCTGTTGAACTTTGGCATAAGTTGCAAATCAAGGCGTACGATAAACTAAAAAATGTATACATTAATATAAGCAAGATCTTAAGCTTGAATAGCCACAGTTTATGGGTCACAAAAATAACAAGCAGAGCTGCTGAGTTTGTTTAAACAATTTTCTACCTACTCAAGTTCCATATTTATAGAACTGAAACTGAGACTGGCGCAATATACTCTTATAATAATTTTTACCGCTCTAAAAATGAGTTCATTTGGGAGCTACAAACGTCATAGACGATAATGAGAACAATATCTCAAACTAGTGTACTAGCTGCGTTTTTTTCCAGCACATGGCTAATCAATTTGTTTGGCACTTGGGCTCGAGTGTCATTAATTTGATATTAAGCTATCATCAAACACTGTAACTGACGTCAGTCAACAATCTGCACACTCCGAAATATCTAGTGCGATTTGCGACTTATTTGTGAATTTCAGTGGAAGTACTTAATAGTCCAAAGAAGCAATGCAAATGACATCGATGATATACCCAGGCCACTCAAGTGGCGCATGTGATTAGATTTTGGCCCATAAAAATCGAGTGGCTATCTGTGCCGATCTAATCTCGGTGGAGAGTTCTTATGATTTACATGCTTACGACTTGAGATAACCGTAGCGGTCTCCACGCGCCTGTAACGCACAAAAATCATGCGTGATACCACCAACAGCATGACAGACACGACGACAACCACAATCGGTATCCAGACATTAAGGTACAAGTAAACCATGTCGAGGCACTTGAGGAACTCCGCGTGGGGCTCAAAGAGGTCTGAAAGTCGCGCGTACACTAAACGGCAGCAAATCGATATTGTAGGTTTGATTGAAAAATTTGAAATTTACTAATAGTCCGAAAAAAAAAGTACCGGCCATGATTCCCTACATGCGGCTAGCCGATAACCTTGGGGTCAACATTTTTAAAATTATTTACTGTATGTATGAAGCAGAATCGTGCATATAGCGTGCTATAAATACCAAAGCAAAGCACAAAGAAAAAAACATTTGATTTGACTCAGCAGGCAAACATAATAATCTTAATCATAAAAATTAAAATTAAGTATAATATGAGTATACTTTTAAATTGAAGTTTCCTTGTAGAGCAACTGAGTGCGACTTCGCCGAAATTTGCTCTATAAGCCTACAGCGGCAGCGTGACTGTCGAACCAAAGCCAGAGATAAGATACAGCGCAAACAATTAATTAGATAATTTTGAATAATTCGCAGACTGATAACGGCAAATGTATGACAAATTGTAGATACAAAAAATATAGATACAAAGTATAGATACAAAATATTTTGCGTGAAAACAGCAAGACGAGGCGAGTGAGAGTCAGTGGCTTTTGTTTACGAAAATGCGTAGAAGGCAAACGAACAAAACTCTCTACACTAAAACATAAATGAAAATAAATTTAAACAATTCTCTCAATTGAAGCACAAAATTCCAATGGGAATTGCGAATTGAGTCACGGAACGATTGAGGGGAAAGCAAACAGAAGCTGATGCCCCTATCAATTATATACTTCGCTCTATACATATGTACTTCCCCTAAGCGCTGCGGCGCCCAAACTCCTCCACACACACACACTCACACACACACGGACACACAGGCACCCAGCACTGCCTATGACTCATCGTGGGAATGGGCGGAGAGACGATGGACTTACTTGAGAGCACGGTGCCGCGACGTTTGCTGGAGCAGCAGTATCCGCAGAAGCTCATGATCAGGAAGGTCAGCAGGAAGAACATGAAAATACCCCAGAAATCCATAATGAAAACTTCGAAGTTGTCCGCTACACTGAAAACAATGCCTTGTTAGTCGTATACACATACATAATGAAATCATACCGTATATATATAAATATATATATATATTGGCACTCATTCGCATGCATACTCACGTTTCAAGTGCTTCGACGGCGCGCTAAAAGTTATATTAATAATTAATTAATAAATTCCACTTGTTGCAGGCGCCACTCTCGGCGCTTGTGTTCGGGATTGGGTTTAGGTTTAATTTGCACACGTGTAATCTGACAAAAGTCAGCACACCAGTACTAAATGCACAGGCTGGGCGAGCTTAATTATTAAAATCAACTCTGTATTACGCACTATCTTATCTTTAGGATGGAGATACTACTAATTAGAGGTGGAGAATCATCGATGCGAACATCGATGACATCGATGTTTTCGAAACATCGGCAACATCGATGTATAGCGGGGCAAAATCGATGTTTTTCCATCTCTAAGGCACATAGAGGAAGACATTCAAATTGTTAGTACATATAACATTTAATCTCATTATAAATTATTAACAGAATACTGTTATTATAGTTATACTTATTGGTGGTGTTGGCGTGAGTGTGGTGGTACTTAAACATGGACAGGTTTATAAAAAGTAAGTACTAAATAACCGAATTTATCTTCAGAAAAGCTTTGTAGGTGAATTTCTGCAGAAAAGCACATGCACATTCGCATGCACTTTTGCTTTTGCATTGAATAGGCATTAAAACAGTTTATTTCTTATAGGAACAGCAAGCGAACAGCCAAAGCCTGATGAGGATCAAAAGAAGAGGAGGTGTGATGTTTCTTTAGCTTGGGATCATTTTAAAAGAAACAACGAAAAAACTCATGGGATATGCAATTACTGTAGTAAGCTAATAAAGACGTGTGGAAACACAACAAATCTAATGGACCACTTAAAGCACGGATTAATAAAATGGATATTTTTGTTCAAAATTTGCCTTTTAATTTTTAAACATCACAAATCAAAATAAAGTTCAAATAAACTAAAATAACTGCTATTTTTTATTTAAAATGTCGATGTTTCATCGATGTTTCATCGATGATTTCGCCAAAATCATCGAAAACATCGATGCCCGTGAACATCGATGATTCTCCACCTCTACTACTAATCTCTGGCGAGTCGCAACTTTGTTCAGCCGAGTGCGGCCCTGCGTGAAATGTCAGATGTCAGTGTGGCGTTTTACAGCACTGCACAGAACAGTGTGCTGTTTACTGCGCATGAAATCAGCTGTTGGCTATCGATAGCTTATCGAAATATCGTTGAATTAATAATTAATGAAAAACAATAGCAAAAAAACAGAATACAAATTGTCAAAAGTGAATGTAATCAAGTGCAGTAATTTTTATGCGAATTACCGCTTGCATAGAAAGTCATTGCCTAAGCTATCTGACATCTGTGCGTTCAATCGATAGTGAACACTATCGTTCAGTGCTTGTTAGCAGTACTACTCACTTATACATACTGCTTTGCCATTTTTATCATGGCGATTTCTTTTTGACATTTGACTACAACTGGGCGCACGTGTTTTTCGGGCTTAGCTCTGTGCTAAATTATAGTAAATCAAAGTAATTTCAAATTGAATTTTAGACAAAGCAATATCCAAATAACACATATTCCATTATCTCACAATTGTGCGCGCGTGTGTGCATTACAGATGAATCCGGAAAAGCTTAAGAAGTTGCAGGCACAGGTGCGCATTGGCGGCAAGGGTACCCCACGCCGCAAGAAGAAGATTGTGCACTCGACCCCGGCAACCGACGACAAGAAGTTGCAGTCGTCGCTGAAGAAGCTGTCCGTCAATACCATTCCCGGTATTGAGGAGGTGAACATTATCAAAAACGACGGCACCGTCATCCATTTCAACAACCCGAAGGCGCAGGCTTCGCTGCCCACCAACACGTTCGCCATCACTGGTCATGGTGAGAATAAGACGATCTCGGAGATGCTCCCCGGCATTCTGACGCAATTGGGTCCCCAGGACATTAACCAATTGAAGAAGATCGCTTCAGAGATCGCCAGCAAGGGCAGTGCTGCTGGTAGCGCCGCCGCCGGCGCAGCTGCTGCGGATGCTGCCGACGATGATGTGCCCGATCTCGTCGAGAACTTTGAGGAGGTAGCAATTGCCGGCGCCAGCGCTGAGCAGGCCAAGAAATCCGGTGAAGTTGCAGCATCTGCCTAAACCACAACAACAACAACAACAAACACATTAAACACACACACACACACAAACATAAGAACTGAAGCAGAAGCAAGTGGACAAAAAACATAGAACTTCTCTTCTATTGGGGGTCATGCTACACACACACACACACAAAACTATACAAAATAAAGGCATCCAAGTGAGCGCTGAGAACAGAACACACATAAAATATATAATAATTATATTAATATATTAAGGGTATTTTCAACTTAAAATACTAAATAGTTATAGTTGGAAGCGCGCGCATAAGCGAAGACGAAAACAAAAAGGCGAAAGCCAATACAAAATATGTACAAGAACAATATATATGTATTTCCAAGCGATTAAAGCACGTTTCCACTACACAAAAAAAAAAAACAACCACGTTTCCACTACAGACCAACACACACACACACTCATACACAGCCAAGCGCCGCATTCTCTTGTTTTGCCTCCCACTAACAGACACACACACACACAAGCAGATATATCCATAGCTCTACAGTTTCGATGTTTTTGAAATATTGTATGTGAATATGTGAATGCATATGTATTAGGAGTATTCAAAGTGAAAGTGGAGGAGGAGGACGAGACGAGAACGAAAAACACTCCAGAACAGTCATTGCCAGCAGTCGAAGCGGAATATGTTAAATATATATATATATATATATATTTTTAGCATTAGCATTACTTTCTTTCCCCCCTCTCTCGAACGAGTAGCACGTACAACCACACTGCTGTATGTGTATGTGAGTGCCGGTGTGTGTGTACGTGTGTCGCTCGCCCCGCTTAGCCCAGACTTTGATCCATATTCATATTCATATGACAGTCATAAGCAGCACCTTCTTTCGATGAAATCACGCGAAATTGTACCAAAATTGTTGAGAACATTTTTATAATTTGTAAACTATTTTTTTAGACTATCATACATACATTAAAAAGAACTGTATAAATAAAATCCATTCATATTGTAAGCGTTTATTTCTGGCTTGCATAACTCACGCTACGCACACACACGCACACGTACGCTCCCATGTGTGCGTGTGCGTGTGTGTGTTATGCCTGGCAACGAAGTGAGAATGTAGTAGAGCGGCAGCAGCACGCGGCGGCGGGCAGAAAACTTGTTGACATTGAATTTTGGCTTGAAGCTGCCGCTGCCGCTGCCTGCGCGCAGCTGATGGACGCTTGGGAGCAGCGCTTTGTATGCTCGCAGAGGGCGAGCAAGCAACATCGCATGCCAAGTGGGCGTGGCAGGCGCGCAAATGAAATGATTGCCATCAATGGACAAAATATGTACGTAACACTCAAAGGTGGAAAGTTTGCACACATACAAACATGCATACATAAGTTCGCTCGCATGTGTGTGTGTGTTTTTGTTTAAAATAACATTGGCCGTGAGTCACGCACACGCTGTAGTTTAATTACAGAATATTTGTATGTATGTATACGCTTGTGTGTGCGTGCGCCTGTGTGTGTGTGTCAGAAGTTTCCAGCAACCTTTCGCTGCGGTTAATTCTTATCACATTGTGCAAGGCAGTAAAACAGCAGCAGCAACAATTAATCTGCACTCAACTGTAACCAAGTGCCACCATGCGATATTTAAATATCTATATAAATATAAATATATATATATATTTTTGCCGCACTCAAGTTAACATTTTGCGGTCTGCTGCTGATAAAACTGCGCCGAAGACCACTTCCCCTTTTACTGAAATCGAAAGTTGCCGCTTCTGAGCTCGCCTCGATAACGATCGCTGCGAAACATAAACATTGCTATCGATAAATGCCGCGCAAGGCTGCCAACGTATGCTGCAGCGGTCCGGCAACACCAAACAATTTTACGTGGCTTGGACAGACACACAACATAAAAAAAAAAAACAATTCAGTGGCATTTACGAATTAACCACATTTAATGTGCTATCCGTAATTGTTGCTGCAGTTAAATCAATGTGCAGAGTGCAGCAAAAGCAAGACTAGACAAAGCAAACGCCAAATGAACTGTAAGTAGCCGTTGAGGCCGTGCAAAACGCTGTGACGGGGGAGGCGCCTCTGCCCCTTGCCTGCGCCTGTGCCACTGCCTGTGCCTGCTGCAACAGGAGTTCTTCGATCAAAACATCCCTTTCACTTTTAATTGCAATTGTGCATTTTCGCCCACGCAGAAATTGCAATTTGCTGGCAGCAGCTGATGCGCTCCGTGTGTGTTATCCAATTGGAAACGACAACAAAATATAAATACAATATATAAATTGCACATCTGCATGTGTGTGTGTGTGTGTGCGTGTGTGTCGCTAAAAATAAATATTTTTTTGGGCAACAATTGAATTGTTTGCTTGTTTTTTGTGTACGTCAACAAAAGTTGCTTACATAAACAATGTCCGTCCGTCCGTCTGTCCGTCAACAAACATAAACAGTCGAAAGCGTCTTCTGCACACACACACGCACACATACAAACGCTGTTGAAGCTCCCCTTGCCTGGGCCGCCATCTTCCGCATCAGCTGTTTGCCAACTGGCAGCAGCTGCTGCTCGTTCTTTAGCTGCGACGCTGACGCCGACTGCGAAGCCAACTGCGACTGCGACAGCGACGCGTAGCATAACGCGCATTTCGTTTGCGCCTGAAATCGTAGAAGCACGACGAGCAGCAGCGTTCATTGCTCTGCGCTCTTCTCTCTCTTTCTCTCTCTGCCCCTCTCTGTTTTTATTTTACTCGAAACTCTTTTACCAATTTCCTGGCAGCATTGCATCAGTCGCTGCTGGCGTCGTATTTCATCAGAAAAGCGTATAAAGCCGGCGCTGGCAGCGTCGCTGCGTTTATTACTCCAGTGAAATGCAGACGCAGCGGATGCCGATTCGAACGCGACTACGACAACTGGGCGTGGGATAGGTTAGGTTCTAGGCAGAGCACCTAGAGCAAGTGATACGAACTTCTCTTCTCTCCCGCCTCTTTGCAGAAACAACAACAGCCTGCATTCTGCACACGAACACGGGACACACACACACACACACACACACAGTCGGGCAATGATTCCAAGGATATAGTTCCAGGCTATAGATCAGACACTTAGTTAGAGAGCATCCTCCCAAGCATGAACAATATACAGCCACAGCCGCCGCCACCGCTGCCGCCCACTGCCGGCGCAGCAACAAATGTGGGCGTGGGCGTAGGCGTGGGCATCAAGAGCGCGCGCAACAACATCTTCAGCGTCGATGGCGGCGCTGTGCCCACACAGCAGCTGCAGCAACTGAGCATCGACTACTCCAGCATACGGGCCAAGGATGTGTTCGTGCGGCCGACTGAGGCGCAGCTGGAGCTGCTCAAGCGTCGCCTGCTCGATCGCATCGCGGACAGCTGCGGCGAGACCATCTACGAGCTGGGCGTCGGCGAGGGTGAGTTCAACAGTTCCAATAAATTTAGTTAAAATATTTTTTATTTTGTGGTTAACTCAGATACACTCAGAGCTGCACGAGAACGAGCAGCAAATAAATAGGTAGAAATTATTGCGGCAGTCCAATTAGCATGCAAATAAGAGTTTTATAAACCGATAAGAATTTCGTGCGAAATCCCGATCCGCGTGTAAGTCATGCGAGGGTAGCTCGAAAAAATTCCTACTAGCATACCAGCACATTTTCGGAAGTCAAAGCGCTTCAATTATCATATAAAAAAATCTAGGGAGAGTTTAAGCTTTTTATTGAGTATAACTTAGTAAAAATTCCTATTCAAAAACTGATGCGTATTTCATGCAAAATTTAAACGCACGACAAGAGTAAAAGTTCCACATCTGAATCCAAAAATTGCTTTTGACACTGATAAGCATCACGTGGGAAATCCCAAAGCGCAAACCACTTGATTCAAAAATTTTCAATTAGTACGTCAGAAAAATATCTGAAAGAATAATTCGTACTCAAAAATGTATTAGAATTTCGTACAAATCTCAACCACGCGACAGGCGTAAGCGTTCCATGTTCCATTGCTCTAGAAACTAATAAGAATTGCGTGCGAAAACCCGATCCGCATGACTTATGCGAGGGTGATTCGAACAATTGCAACTAAAAAATCAGAAGAATCGAAAAGTAATTTCTATACATGAAAATCAAACTCTAATGATGAGAGTAAAAGTAAAAAAAATTGCTCGAAAATCTGCTACGAATTTCGTGAAAAATCCCAATATGCTCGAAAATCATGCGAAGATGTTTCGAAAAATTCCAACTAGCCGAAAAATAATTTCTAGTCATAAAAGTCAATCTAATAACGAGGGGAAGAGCAAGATTTCCATGTCTGAATCCAAAAATTGCTCTAGAAACTAACAAAAATCTCGTGGCAAAACATTCTAGGGCAATTCGAAAAATTTCAATAAGTATATTAGACATTCCAATCTCAAGTAAGAGTTCCATATCTGTATCCAAAAAACGCTCTAGAAAGTCATAAGAATTTCGTGGAAAATCCCAAAAATCCAGCTTTCATATCAGAAGAATGTAAGGCGTTCCAATTGGCATACCTGAAGAATAATCTCTATTCATTGAACTTGATCTTGCGACGATATTAAGAGTTTCCTATCTGAATCTTGTCTTACCTAAAGAATAACTTATATTCTTCTATTGTTCTTGTTCCATATCTGAATAAAAAAAAACTCTAAAAACTGATTTCGTGGGGAATCCCAACCTACAGTTTTGCTAGCGAATCACTTGGCGTGTTCGACCGAGTCGAAGAGCTCCAATAGGCATGCACTGATCCGTTCGCCAGAATGAATCAGAGTTATAAACCCCAAAATAAACATGCTCAATGCTATGAGAATTCCAGAACCGTCGATAAAAACGCGCGAAAACTGAACGCGAGCCGCTCGTGAATCACTCGCATATTTATTTATTTAATAATTGTCCCTGATTTAATTGCACAACTCTTAATGCTTCCCTCTTGCCAACTGCAGATGGCAGCGACAGCGGGCTGAACGCGGAGCAATTTGAGGCCTCCGTGGAGACGCTGCGCCAGCTGGCGAGCTCCATCGATGCGGACATGGTGAAGCTGCGCGAGCGCACCGCCGAGAAGGGCAACACGGGACAGTTTCTCATACGCAAGCACATCGACACCTCGGACTTTATGGAGATACGGTGAGAGCGGCACGCGCTGCACTGCAGCCAACTGGAGTGCAACTCAAAGACTTTCTCTCTGCAGCGTTGCTGTCGTCGGCAATGTGGATGCCGGCAAGTCGACGCTGCTGGGCGTGCTCACGCATGGCGAACTGGACAATGGGCGTGGCCATGCCAGACAGCGTCTGTTCCGGCACAAGCACGAGATCGAAAGCGGACGCACCAGCTCTGTGGGCAACGACATACTCGGCTTCGATGGCGTGGGGAATGTGGTGAATAAGCCTGATCACGGCCACCTGGACTGGGTGAAGATCTGCGAGAAGTCCTCGAAGGTGATCACCTTCATCGATCTGGCGGGACACGAGCGATACCTGAAGACCACGGTGTTCGGCATGACGGGACACGCTCCGGACTTTGGCATGCTGATGGTAAGACGCGGATTCCCTCTCTCTAAGCTATCTTATGCTATGGAACTTGAATGCTTCCTGAACTCTTGCAGATTGGCGCAAATGCGGGCATCGTGGGCATGACCAAGGAGCATCTGGGTCTGGCCCTGGCGCTGGCAGTGCCCGTCTTCGTGGTCGTCACCAAGATCGACATGTGCCCGCCGAACGTGCTGCAGGACAACATGAAGCTGCTCTTCAAGATGCTCAAATCGCAGGGCTGCCGCAAGGTGCCGGTGGTGGTGCGCAGCCAGGACGATGTGGTGCTGAGTGCCACGAATTTCGTGAGCGAACGCCTCTGCCCCATCTTCCAGGTGTCCAATGTGAGCGGTGACAATCTGGAGCTGCTCAAGATGTTCCTCAATCTGCTGAGCACACGCATGGCCGGCTCGGAGCATCTGCCCGCCGAATTCCAGATCGACGATGTGTACTCAGTGCCCGGCGTCGGCACCGTCGTCTCCGGCACCTGCCTGCAGGGCACCATCAAGCTGAACGACGTGCTCATGCTGGGTCCCTATGCCGTCGGCAATTTCGTGCCCATCACCATCAAGAGCATCCATCGCAAGCGTATGAACGTGGAGCGTGTGCGCTGCGGCCAAACGGCCAGCTTTGCGCTCAAGAAGATCAAGCGGGCGTTCCTGCGCAAGGGCATGGTCATGGTCTCGCCGGAGCTGAAGCCGCAGGCCTGCTGGGAATTCGAGGGCGAAATACTAGTGCTACATCATCCGACAACGATCTCGGCCCGCTACCAGGCCATGGTGCACTGCGGCAGCATCAGGCAGACGGCATCGATAGTGCACATGTCGCGCGATTGCCTGCGCACCGGCGACAAGGCGCACGTCAAGTTCCGCTTCATCAAGCAGCCGGAGTACATACGCGCCGGCCAGCGTCTGGTCTTTCGCGAGGGTCGCACCAAGGCCGTTGGCAACATACTGCGCCCCATGCCGCACGCCGCCGCCTCGCCCTATCGCCCCAAGCCGGCCAAGATGCAGTCGCGCGCACACAACGGCAGCGGCGGAGGCAGTAGCAATCAGCAGCAGCGTCACAATGGCCAGGGCCCATCCTCCTCGTCAAGTGCAGCCGGCGGCAGCAAAGATGCCGGAGAGGAGGGCAAGCAGAACGGGGAGCGGCGCGAGGGCAGCCGGCGGGGAGGCAAGCGGAAACGCAACAATCGCACGCAGGGAGCGGGAGGCAATGCGACGGCGCCGCTGAACGGCAACAGCAGCTCCAGCGCCTGCAACGTGCTGGTGGTGGAGCCCACGCCGGAGAGTGCCACGGCGAACTAATGATCTTACGGTCTTCTCTTTGTTTGACATTTTTATATTCAAAATTCTCTAGGTGTTAAGCTCCAAAGTATTTGGCGAATCGGTTGTGAGCCGAGACGAAAGAGAGACTATTTTGCTACAGGTAGAACGAGAGATCGCATGCGATAACTTTGTAAGAGAAAATAAACAAAAAGAAAAGAAACAGAGTCGGGAACTGAAACAAATAATATATATACATAAATATATATATTATGATGATCTTTGTGTTCGTCCATGTAGAGCGTTAGGCGAAAGTGAGTGAGAGAACAGAGCGACAGTTTGGCAGGGAAGAGTATCGCTGGCAATGGACTGCTCTGCTGTTTGAACTCTAAGCAACTTCTTTTTCTATCGTTCGATTCATTGATTTCATTACAACTCGTTTTTAGAGTAGAGTTTTAAGTATAAATTGATTAACAATAAATTCAAAGTTTGACAAACTCTACGGAATGCGTTTCGCTCATTGCATAAGCTATATATAGTACTACTATATTGGTGGGTATATAGTTAGCTGCTACAGGATCTCAAGGGATCATGCAAAAATGTAAGTTCTTTTCTAATTCTACTATTAATTATTATAATGATAATTTAGTGAAGCTCTGAAGGCCACGCGGGAGCTACGCTCGCAGTTAATTTAAAGATTAAATTAGTTTTAATTCTAATTCTATTATAATTTTTAAAATAGGCAGGGAGAAAACCATAAAAAAGAACAGGCAGTACCTGCTATCAAACTTAAACATTACTAATATTAAATATACTATTAATAATAATATTCACTGATCTGCAGAGCCTGCAGGAGCCATGCTATAATCTCAGTTAGTTTCCAAGTTTTAACTCTAATGCAACTAATAATAATTTAAAAAAAGGGACGAGCTGTTGGTAATTTTAAAGTTTAAGTTCTAAGCCAACTTAATAATAAAAGTAATATAGGGTCTACATTTAAATCCAACCAATAATAATATACAATAATCCGAAGAGCCTGAAGAAGCCCTGCTATAATTATAGTTGGAATAAATTGATTAGGGTTTAAAGTTTTAACTCTTTTACTACTTTAAATATTAATAATATAAGATACAAAAAGTCCTAAAGCCCTGAGGTTCTTAAAACCTTTACTATTATTGTATTATTATGTAATGTAGTAAAAGAGAGAGAGAAACTTATAATATTCAAAATAATAGTAATCTGCGATGATCTGAAGAGCTTGAAGGAGCCACGCAATACTTGCAGCTAGGCTTAAAGCTTTAACTCTAGCAATAAAGGGAAAGTTTGTTTTTAGCCTTTAGGCAATGTTGACATTTAAGTTGGCTTACAACTTTTAACGCTAATCGAACTAATTAAAATTTAATGGTCAGCATTGCCATATTTATAATTCAGTTAAAGAAATGATAATAATATAGAAAAGGTCCTAAGACCCTGAAGCTAAGCTAAACTAATTAAGAGTTAGCTCTAACTATATATAATTTAATAATATAGGGACGTTCCCGATGCCTTCATCAATGAACTACATATAGAATTGCTTGGGAAATTTAGTTTATGTGCCTAGAGTTGCATACAACAATATAATTTAGTTATTTTTCTTATTCCTGAGTTCCTTCTTGACACCCTCCAGCTCCTGCCTGACATTATTCCTAAACATATTCACAAAGGATCTGCAAGAGATATGATCACGATTAGCTAGCAATTGTTTAGGAGCAGCTGCCACAACGAACTCACTTGAAGCGCTCCGGCGTCATCTCGTGCAGCCCCTGCTGCCTGGCGATGCTCTTCGTGCGGTACATCAGCGAGACGACCAACTGGGCAGCTCGACGCATGGGATAACTATCAGCCATGCGCTGGATGAGGTGCTCGTTGTTGGCCAGATAACGCATCAGCAGACGCAGCACCATCTTGCCTCTCTCTGTGTGTGTGTGTGTGTGGACTAGACTAGAACTCCGTGCCCTTATATTTGCGTATGAGCTGCTGCTTCAGCTTCAGCTGACTGCGTAGCAGTTCCAAGCGCTGCAGCTGCTCCTCCTTGTTGTAGTCGATGCCGGGCAACTGTTTGATCTGTTCCCGCGCCGATTCGAAGCGCTTCTGCAGCTCGAAAATCTGCAAGAGAATTAGACACTGGCCGCAGCAGAAGTACAACGCACTCACCTTGTGGTTGCAGTCCTGGGACTCGCGCAGCTTCACCGCGTTCTCAAGGGGATCCTTCTCTACGCTGCGGGCGAAAATAACATTGTTATATAAGCGAGTAAAATTCGTTGTAATTTCACAAGAAAAAAAAAAACAGAGGAAATTTCTCAGTTCGTTGCGCAGTTTGTCAAAGTGTCAGGAGTTTAATGCACCCCTGCCCAAACACACAAATATATATATATATAAATATATATATATTAAACCGAGCGCAGCAACTCACCAGCGCACAATGTCGTAGATGATCGGCAAAATCTCGATGTCGAGCTGGTCGACTGTGAGGGGCCCAACGCCGCTGCCGCTGCCGCCGCCGCCGCTGCTGCTGCTGCTGATGCCGTTCGATGTTTGCGTCTCCTGCGAGACTGTTGTGGCCGCCGCTGCTGCCGCTGCGTTCGCTTCGAAGGGGGAGTTGGAGGTCTGCACCAGGCCGTCGGCTGTGAGTGTGGGTTTTCTGTCCTCGATCTGATTGATGGGCGACAGTTCCATTATTTAATTTTGCGTGTTTTATTCGCAAAATTCGTGCTTTGTTTTGGCTTTGCTCTGAATTGGGTATGAGCGATTTTCGTGTTTTTCTTATCGATATGTGCGTGACAACCTATTGAAATCTCTGTCGTGTGAGTGTTGTAAAGCGTGCGCTGTCAACTGACAATCAACCTTTGCACGCGCGCGTAATTTGAAAATGTTAACGGCCTCAAAAGCCCAGAGAGAGAGTAATAATTTAAATTGCGCTAATTGCCATTTGGCAACGTGTGGCTTAATTAAATTAAGTATTTATCACGTTTATTAGCAGCCGCAAGATTTCATTCAGTTTATCGAGCCCTACACGAGTTTTACGTCTTTAAACTTATTTATTTAGTTGATTGTCACAACAAGAACGATGAATGACTATGAAAAGTACAATAAAACTGCGGCAAATGTGCGAATTATAAATATAAATTAGCGACAGTCGCTAATTGAAGCCACTAAAACGTGCTCATGGCAAATGAATAGAGCGCAAAGGCGGCATGCAACATCATGTAACAGCATCAGTATCTCCACTTAACTGATCTCTACGGTTTTATTGTAACGAATTGCGTCTTTGACTTTCAATGTGCAAAATAAATTAATTCCACATGGAACCTTGCTATTGATGGCAATTTAAAAACAATTGAGCAGCATTTAATTCGCCTACTCTCGTTGCCATCAATTGAAGAAAGCATAAAACTGTTGCTCTACAGAAGATGCCTATAATGTGCCATGTTTCGTTTATTGATTGATGCCATTTTGGAGTGAGGCCCCGGAGCAGTGCTAACCACACAATTCGGCGAATTTCCAAAATTGCCTTCATCAATTAAAAATTCAATTAACACAAGTCGA
The DNA here is from genome assembly GCA_035046045.1 of Zaprionus bogoriensis. Classification (NCBI taxonomy): domain Eukaryota; kingdom Metazoa; phylum Arthropoda; class Insecta; order Diptera; family Drosophilidae; genus Zaprionus; species Zaprionus bogoriensis. The sequence continues at coordinate 1,700,646 of JAWNOI010000066.1, read as the reverse complement.
GCAGCAGCTTATGAAACCAAATGGAAATGTCAAAGCCCCATAATAATTAATGCGAATTGAGCTTGGCGCGACTTAGGCATATTCGGCATATTCTGCCAGTGCGTTAATTTACCGTTACACTGTGCGCAGCCAACTTAGCAGCGTATCGCCGCCATATTTAGGCCAATTGCACAGCACTTGCGCATCATAAAGATGGCGCTTGGCGCTCTCATATGCGATTTGATTTGACATATGTATAAAAAAAACACACACAAAATGCGCTGCAGCTGAGAGAGCAATGTTCTCTCTCTGTCTCCCACGCAATGCGCTCTCAGCGCGCTCTTTTAGTGGCTGCGCTTAAGCGCAACAGCTGTTAGAGCAGTTGCGCCTCTTTGTTGCTGCCCATAAAAACATGTTTGTTTTACTAATTTGATTATTTGCATGCGAGAGAGAGAGAGGGAGAGGGCGCTAGTGCATGACGATAAGAATTTGCTTCGATTCCGCTTTGTTAGTGCATTCCACTAACATTTACATACACTATGTAAGCCTCTGTATGTGTGTGTGTGCGTGCGTGTGCATGTGCGTGCGCTAAGAGCGCCACCTTGGACCCCAATGCTCTTCGCGCTGCAACTGGAAGAGACTAAGCGAGCGAGCGAGCGAGCGAGAGAGAGAGCGAGAGGCAGAGCGAGTCAGTCAGCTGAGCATGGGCTAAAATTTATATTAGCGTGTGACGTGCGCTCACCAAAATCAGTACGTTTGCTTCCATCGGCTAAAACGCAAGTTTTCTGCGAGTGTAAACAACCATAACAACAACAACGACAACAACAACAGCAAATCAACAAGCGATTTTACAGTGGTCATCGACAACTACAGCGAGAGCGCAGCAATAACACGTCGGCTCTTTTTGTTTATCAAAAAATAAAAAAGAAAAATTTAATTAGCGCGCCACACAACAAACAAACACACACACACACACACACACACAGTTGCAGGCTCTCCCAATTTTCCTTGCGCTTTATTACGTGTGCGTGCCAAAATACGTCATCGACGCGCGCAGCATTCGCGACAGCAGCAACAACAACAACCACAACAACAGGCGCAGCGGCAGCCATTGAAAGCTCTGAGTGGGCAGCTCACACACGCACAGCATACAGGCATAGGCAAATACAAATACAAATACACGCATACACGCCTGGCCTGCTGAATTGAATTCAATTGCAAGTACAACGCGCGCAATCAACATAAATCGAGGAAAATTTCGCTCTGTTTGAAATAATTAATTTGTTATTGTGTCGCCGACGACATTCACAGTGAAGCGCAGCAGCGAAGAGCATAGTTTACACGTGTGCGCGAGTGAGACGACCATAGTGTCGCTGGTATTGTGTGCGAGTGCAAGTGAAATGCGTGTTTGATAAAAGCAGAGAAACGGCAAGAAAAACAAAGAAAGAAAAAAAACCGAGAGCAGATAAGAAAACGTGCAAAACAGCTGAGAAGTGCAGCAGCAGCAGCAACAAGTACAACAACTACAACTACAACAAAACAAAGCCCTTTCAATTGACACAACAATAACAACGAGCGCAGCGAATCAAATTCGAACGCAGCGCGCGCACATTGTTGTCAATTAGAGAAGCAGCGACGTCGACGTCGACAGCGCAGCAGCAGCAGCAGTAGCATCCATACATCAACAACAACAGCAATCAGCTTGATCAACAATCAGCAGCAGTAATAGCAGCAGCCTCAGTCGCAGTCGCAGTCGCAGCCGCAGTCGCAGCATCAGCAGCAGCAGTCGCAGTCGCAGTCGCAATCTCATCGTCCCGTGTCCGTCGTAATCACAAGTTTTTTGATCGTCGTCGTCGGCTCGCGCTCGGTTTGCGTTGGGGCCTGCTCTGCTTGTTGTGCTTGTTGTGCTTGTACTAGTGCCTGTGCCTGTGTGTTCAATTCAATTCCGAAAGAGCAACTGAATTGAATTGAAACTGTATCTGTAGTTTCCCGCTAACGGCGAATATTCTCACAACTCATTGATATTTTAACCTCGTGTCCGTGTTGGTTGCCGCTCGACCAAGGTTCTGGCCACACAAAATGCTCGTCTCTTTGGGCTTTTCGAAGCCTCGCTTCGTCGGATTAAAAGTGCTCCTATAGCGCGAACGCAAGCCGGCAAAACTAACTAAAAAGCAACAAAGCAACAAAATTGGCAAGTAGTTATATTAACTATTTACGCGCGGGTTATCAATGCAGCTCAACTAAACACGAAAAAGCGGTTCAAAAAATACAAGAAAAAATACAATAAAAAAATAAAACAAAAAATACCTGAAAAAAAATCCCTAAAAAAAAATCAAATAAAACAATTTGAGAAAATCCTCGCACAGTATCAAAAATTCAAACATTGCGCGCGAACAAACAACGCAAGCAACGCTGCGACCTAAACAAACAAACCTGCTAAGCTTTTTGGGAGTTGTTAATTTGATTAATCGAGCATTATACAAATTTGAACAATTAGCGCGCGAGCTCGAAAACCCGTTTCGAAAATCAAGTGAAATAAAATATATCAAAAATAAAAGGCTCTAATAAAGTTGATTGAAGCCACAACTGACCGATACTATAAAACAGACAGACACACGCACTCACGCACGCACTCACACGCTTGCAAACGTGAGCGTAAAGATAACGCAAAAACAAACACTATTGAAAACTTTATCAGTTCAGTGTGCACGCACACCAACACGCCGCGCTGCCAGTGACTTCTATAAATAACATGCACACACTCACACCGAAAGCTGCTACTCTCCCGTGCATGTGAGCAGCGATTAAAACTTGAAGCAGAGAAATTATTAGCAAAGCTTCGCAGCGATTTTCACACTCGGCGGCTAAACAGAGTCAAATTGAAACGCGACTGGAATTGTTGTGTCTACGTTGTGCTCCTGCGTTCGTGCCTTCTCGTTCTCTTGCAAATAAATAAATCAAATCTCTATATCTATAGCAATAATCTGGCCTACGACACACATACGATACATACGTACATACATACACAAACGCGCTCAGTTTCTGTGTTCCAAAGTGTTAACAAAGCGAAGCGACGCGACGCCACGCCACGCGTACAGTGTTGTACAGATCTACAAAGAAAAAAATAACAATTTTACTATCAAGTACTCTGCGCCTTTACCCAAACGCCGCCAGCTATAATGTTCGCCTTGTGACAGTGTCCAAAGAACGTGCAACAACAAGCGAAATTCTTGTGCCTTACATAAGCGCATTTTTGATCAATAACTGAGTATATACATGCATATATATTTTGTGGAAATCGTACAAGTGCCAAACTATTTGGTTACCGCCTAATTAGAATGTCAAATATCTGACAGCGTGCTACAGCGATAAACAAAGCTCCCGCAAGAGAGAAGAAAGAGAACACACAGCAGACTTTTGAAGCGGCAACTCTCCAGCCCAGAGCTTTACTACAGTTTATTATTCTCGCAACGGTTTCCACACAATCTCGATAGAATGTCTGCGGCAATCTGACAGCGGTTTAAAACCCCCAAAACCCCAAACAGCGATACAAACAACAGTAAAAACCAAGTAGAGCTACAGGCTAAAGCTTTCTACAGAGCCGCCAACGGAACGTAACACCTTTAAGCGTCTCTCGCAGTGCGAAGTGTCAAGGACTTGAAAACTTTTGTGCATCCCCCAAGTACAGAAACTTAACGATAAATGGAGAAATCTGAAATTCGGCTGCAACGCATGTCAAATGAATATCAATCGCAATCGAGCTATATGTATCTGCGGAACAAGATGCTGTTAAAAATTGAAAACACACTACTTCGAAGCCATCGTCAGCGTGAGACCACTGGGATCAAGAAACTATACAATTCGTTTTTTGTGCTCTTCTAATTTATCGGAAGTTCTCGCCCGAAGAACGCACAACGAATTTGTTATCAATTCAAGCATAAAATAGTTACAAAAGTTGTAAAAAAAAAACTATAGATATTATTTGGTTGTTAGTTGTATCCAAAATCCAAGTGCTGTGCTAAGAAAAACAAAAAAAAACAAAAAACATAAAAAAAAAAACAAAACAAAAACATAAAATATACAATACACATAACGAACAAGTGTCATTTTTTTCTTCTTCGTTGTCATAAACATTAAAAAAACACACACAAAATGTTGACCTAAGTTAATCGAGCAATCTAAGATTCTATTGAAATCCGTTATACTATTTTTTCTACTTCGAATATATTACAATTTGTTGCTTTGCGGACAACAAAAATAATTAATAAGGGGGCCAAAGCTGCGAAAACTTGACAAAATTGCAGGCGAAAGCTCGACGGTAACACCCTAAGAACCCCGTGTTTCTTCCCAACGTGCGTATAATCGGTCATTGTGGACTATACAATATCATCTCGATCTTGATCTTGATCTTGAGAACATTTCGTCAGGGTTTTGTTTGCTTGTGTGTGTGTGTGTGCGGTAAAAGAAAAGGAAGAATTTGGAAAGTACTTTGTCTTCGTACCGAATGGCGCTTTCGTTTCTATCGCAAAATTCCGGCCTCTTGGATTTACAAAGCATATTTGATCCACAATATTCATTGCAACAACATCAACAACAACAACAACTACATTTACCATCACAACAACAACAACAACAATTGCAACAAACATCACGCACATCAACGAAATTCGACTTAAGCACTTTCAACGATTTCGACCAAATGGAATTCAACAACAATTTGAGTCGAAACCACAATCAATATCAGAATAATAATAACAACAATAACACTATCAATAATAATAACAACCACAATACCAACAACAATAACAACAGCAACAACAACAACAACATACATACGCACCAGAACAACGGTGAAAATATTAATCAGGTGAGTTAAAAGAGTGTTGCGATTAGGTTCTATAATCAGCTCAGACAGGAAGATATATAATATAAGGGAATATGGTTAGATTCGAAAGATATATAGATAGAAAAACTGCAGTTTATACTTTACTCTAAAATTATCTATCTCCAAACTAAGGCCTCGGCTTCGCTTTTTCAATCCAAAATGCATGAGTTCTCTATTATTTACTTGGTGACATATTTGAATATGCCACTTGTTGCTACCTATAATTAGAGCGTCCATACAATGTATGTACGACAAACATATAGACGTATTCACATGTACTTCAAATTAGAATAGACCTGGTATCATATAACAAATTGACTGGCACAGACAGGTAAACAAAATAACAACAACGTTGACAAACGCGCACAGACATCGCTGTGAATGTTACGTAAATACGTCAACTTGATAGACGTTAGATAGCCCCTACTTGGGTGGAAAAGTCTATTTGAGTTATAGCAAAAAAAAAAAAATAAAAATAAATAAATCCTCAAGCTGTCGGCTTTCTTTGCTCTGCTGCTCTCTCCACACAACACTCTCAATTTGTGCTTTATCTTCTTAAGATCCGTAGAGTTCACACACAGCGCGGCGTAAACAAATAACAACATCTCGAATCTATATAGAGCGAAATGCAATGAATCGATTACGATTCGAAACATTTGCTTCTCAGATTTTCTATATTCGCTCTCCTCTCTCTCTCTCTCTCTCTCTCTATCATTAAAACATCGAAAGAGCAGACGCTACGAGCGTATTCTCCCGGGGTCGAATGTTTATTATCAGCAAGGTTTAGGACCCCATCTGTATTTTAGGTAGACTTCGTTGATAATGCGCTCGACTGAGGCAGACGGACTAGACGATTCAGTGGAATAGCTTGCTCGACTTTTTGAAAATGTTCCGTTTTCGGAGAGGAAATCGTAGGCCGAATACTTGGAAAGTTTCCTCAGAGCAAAGCTCAACTAGTTGAGTGTCGAGATTCCGACAAACTGAAAGGGTTCTTAAAACTCATGTGCTCTTCGTTCGCTTTCGATTTGTTTCAGATCCAAAATCGTCATTTCATCAGCGGCTATCATCATCAGCATATTGGATCGGATTATGAGCAAGTGATCAACTTTGTTGATTCACCGCCAAATTCAGAGGAATCTTGGACAGGTAAGGATATATCTAATGTCCGAAATTCACTCGTTCATTCATCTGGGGAATTTGCACACTCACCGAATTCATCACAAAAGCACAAGACTATCGCATTTGCATTGACCATGCCTAAACGATACGTTTCCAATCGGTTTGTATCACTGTAGACGCACCATCCAAGGAATCACCGGGACCCCAGATAATCGACGTACGGACAATTTACTCCAACAGTGGTTCACGCAAAAGACGAATGGATTGGGACTCATTGGATATCGGTCAAAGTGAAAATTCGCCGTCAACACAGGCTGGTGACTTACCCAATAAGGTCGCACTTCAGGAGAAGGATAAACACAAGCGTGAAAAGCATTCAGGTACGTCCGGATAATACAAAATGTTGGGCACAACCTCATAACCTACTGCTATAAGCAAGGCAATATATTGATATCGTACATTGTATTCGAGTACAAGTGCTGTAGTGTAGTTCTGGGGTACTTCGAGTTAAATAAAATATATGTAGTTCTTATCTGTCTGGTTGTCCAGCACTTACCTAACGTCAATCGATTAGGTTGCTGGTCTAACTGGGTCTCTAAAGGGCCCCGTTTACGAGTATTGCAGAGAGATATGAATACTTAGATATACAGAACTTTGTGTATGACCCACCAAGAAACTTCCTCTAAAGAAAGTTATCATTCTAATAACGTTAAAAATAAAATAAAAATGCATCGAAATCAACCTAAAGACGAAGAAGTAGAATGCTTATTAGATTGCTGGGATAAATAAAATAATATCTATTTTAAATTTTTTCTTGGAAGGCGTTGCACATTTTGGACGTTGTCTTTGAAGCAGCGAACTTATGGTATTCATAATATTACGGTTTTCTTTTTACTCAAGAAATTAACAACAATTTATAACCGGTTTTTGCGTCTGCGACCATACAATTCGGCGCCGTTCTTAATTAGCGGGAGGATATATGATACGCAGACGTTTGATATACATATACCTCGGCAGTAAACTAAGAATTCAGTTTTGTAAATAAAATGAATTTTGATTTTTGAAATCGCGAACTTATTTTAATATAGCACGCACTTAAATCAAGCCTATTCCAAGTTAAAATGTGTTAATTGTTTTAAAAAACAACGGAAATGTATTTGCTAATTGATCAATATCTATGAGATACTCGTACGCGCACATCTGTGAGATATCAGATGCGTGTTGCTTATAAAATTTAATTTTATTGCTCAGTTCGTGAGTAAGCGATTAAAATTTGGGTTCTTTTAATTTGTTGTTCCGAATGCCATTGGCAACAGACGATGGAAGGTCAACAGAAAGTACAAAGAATCTTAATTTTTAGGCATAAAAACTTTCTAATTTGTGAATTCAAAGTTCATAAAAACATCCAGAAATCTCTTCTATGATTTGATTCGATTTTAGCATAGAAAAAGAAGCTGTCCCAAATCGGCCAGCTGTCTGTAGAGCTTTTATTCATTTCTCCGATGAAGCATTCTTCTATAACTTTTATTATATCTTTGTTGTCCCTATATTATTGACTCTTTATGAGACCCTTGCGGTCTGTTGAGTCGAGTAATTAACTTAACACTTATGTGCAAGACAGAGTGTTAATTGGTCGAGCAAGAATAGAACAAGCTGTGTTTAAAGACAATAAAGAAGGTATATGCCCGATTTGTGATTTTATTACTATATTTATCTAATCAATCGCTGAGTTCTGGAAATTTTCCAATGCAGCTTAACAAACACACCCCCCTCAATAGGAGGCAGACAGATCTGAACCTTTATCTTAGCCGCATATTTGATTATTTTTGGAACAGGGGGCTGGTCTTTATATACCACATTTAAAGCGAGATATAGAGAAGATTGTGTCGAAAGTTTTGGATCGAAATCACGCAAAGGCCAACAACGTGGCTTGGCATTGGCCTAATTACAGCAGCAGCAGCAGCAGCAGCGACAGCTACAAATACAGAGACAGATATAGACGGCATATATGCTTACCCATATAATTTAAACTCTGTAAAACCGGGAGGGGGCAGTGGGTAGGTGGTATGTGAGAGTGAGGGCCTATCGCTGGGCTCGTGATGGCTTATCATGGAATGGGGAATGGGAAATCAACACGACAAATGCGAACAGAGCAGGGCAGAGCAGATAAGACTGTAAAATTGTCGACGTTTTGTAGAACCTGCAATTAAGGCAATTTCGTTTTATTCGAAACAACTGAAATCGTTGCAAAAATTCTCTCATTGTCTCATTAGTTGTGTTTTTTTTCGGAAAAAGTTGCAGCAATTATCCAAACTGTCAATAAAAGTTTTAATTAATTTTTTTTTTTAACAGCAAATAATTATTAGGCACGGGTTAGGTGGGAACGAGGGAACTGTCGGTTAGAACAATTATATGAACTGTTTATATAACATTAGCTCAATTCATTGGATTTTCTCATTCGATATACGCGTATACCCAAGCCGCGCCTATCCTCAATTTTCACTATTCGGCGAGGCTTACTCTTGAATTTTCTATAGATTGACATTGGAGCAATTACAGTGGACAATTTCCTCTTTTATTGTCGCCAAATTAGCAAGCCATGTGAACAGTCAGGCCATCCAATGCCTGACAGTGCCATACCCTGGAAGATCAGTCCGTGTATCCATGCCACAAAGTTCGCTTAATTACCGCAAATAATTCATCACTCTTTGCGTCATCTGCAGCTCGCACTCGAGATCTGTCCGAATAAATTGGCATAAATTTAAAATTATGGTTCCAATTTTGGTTCATTTGTGCCGTTCTCGGCGCGTTTCGCAACAATCAAGTATTACAGAATCGTAAGTGCTGTATGGAATGTGTTGGAAGACTCAATTCGCAGCGTTAGCTATAACAGTTGAAATATGCTGGAGAGAATAAGTAAAGATCAGAGCTTCTTAATGCAAACCTAATCAAAATTTAAATAAATAAATGCTACAGATAGTTTAATGGCTACAACTGGAGGATCAATCCAAATCGATTTATTAAGGATATTTTATATTTGTTTATATGGTTTATATGTTTTTAGAAATTATTTATATTGTGCGAAATCTACTTTAGGCATTATTGTATAGATTTGCAAGGGGAGTTCGGTTTGATAATATGATCTGTTCGAATTTTCTTTATAAAATATATACTTCGTGTTGGTAGAACAAATACTAGAGGATACCAAAACTGTTCTCAACTCTTTTTTTTTAGTATAATATATTTTTCCCATTCTCTTTACAGGTCGCAGCAGCTGGAGCGACGATATAGGCTTCGATCTAAACGCTGAATTTAATAGCAACTCGTACTTGAACAAGTGAGTGTATAAAGCTTGAGAGAGAGATATAGAGAGAGAGAGAATCTGAGAGTAACTTTCGACTTTTTCCACAGTGAAACCTTTCTATCGTTCTCCCCGAGCCTGACGGCTCTAAAACAGGAGCCGCAGACGGAGCAGCTCAAACCGAACCCGAAGCTATCGCTGGACATTGGCAACAACAACAACGGATCCGTTGCTGTTGCCAACATTGGCAAGATCGATAAATCGCCACTGGGCGAAGCCAATCACTCGCCACAGCGCGCCGGGCAGGAGTCGGGATCGAGCGCTGCAGCAGGCAAGCATGAGTTGAACTCCGGCAACATCTGCGGCTGTGGCTCGCCGCAAGGCTCGCCCGCCGCAGGGGAATTTGAACTGAACGGCAATGCCAATGGAAATGCTGCAGCAGGCGACAAGAACAGAGCTGCAGCGGGCAACGAGGCCTATGCACAGGCGTGTACGTAGTGTATAGGCATATATATTGAAATCTGTATAATTAGTTAAATTGATAAATTGCAGCACGCTCTGAACTGCAGCAGCAGCTGAGCGTTGTCGATGCGGCCAAAATAGAGCTGAGCTCCTCGGGCGGCGGCGCCCATGTGGAGGATCACAAGTGAGTACAGAGCAAGTGAAATATACTCTATAATTTCTAGCATTCTAGAATTTGAAGCATTTGAATTTCTATAAAGCAGTTGCTTTAGTAACTAAAGAAAGATCAGTTTTCATATATTTTCTATAATCAAGTTTGTTCGGTAAAGATATCGGAACCTGTTAGTTTTTATATATGATTATTATAAAATTGTTTTCTTTAGTAAATTTAATTAAAAATGTCAGTTTTGGGAAAACTTGCTGATGTTCAGTTCTGGCATATCTCTATGAATATCTATAATTTAGTTTTTTTTTAATTCCGTAAAAATATCTGAAGACGTATATCTTTACGATCGTATATCGATCCTTTAGTAAATATATTTTAAGATGTTGAAGTTTTATTTTCTATAATTTAGTTTGGTAAAGATATCAAAATTCAATTGTCATATAGTTTCTATAGCTCAGATATCTGAAGGTAATTAAATAGTTTTCAGAAAACCGTTTGATCTTCAGTTTCTTCTATAGTTTTGTGATCTATATATATTTTTCTTCTTACTCCTTTACAGATTTCAGTACATTTTGGCAGCGGCCACCTCGATTGCGACCAAGAACAATGAGGAGACTTTGACCTATCTGAATCAGGGTCAGAGCTATGAGATCAAATTGAAGAAAATTGGCGATTTGACTTTCTACCGTGATAAGATTTTGAAGGTGAGTGAAAAGTCGGCACGTGTGCACTGCGAAAAGAACTATAACTTGTAGCGAGAGATCTGCTTTATAGATCTGTGCATATAAATCATAGTTGTCTGGCTAGATTTAACTGTCTTCCTTCTCGCTCTATATCTGTCTCGCTTCCCGCTTATCTCATACGTTGAGTTCAAAGTAATTTGCAAAAAAAAAGAAGGAAAAAAAAACGAGAAATTTGTGTAAATTGACTGAGTTATTGTTATGGTTGTTTCTATTAAGTCTATAAAGTGTCCACTGTCCGCACGTTGTCCGCACATGATTGCTGCGACGGCAGCGACGTCCGCTGCGACTGCGACGCGACTGCATCGTCGTGCCTGTTGCGTATGTTGAAATATTAAAGTTATGTGTGTGTATGAGTGTGTGTGTGTGGATGTTAATTGATTTTAATATGCCCCAATTAAACTTAATTTGTACGCAAAACAACTTGAGGCTGGAATGAAAAGTATCTTCAAGTCGACTACTCAAAAATATATGCGTTATGTACGACGATTCCCTCAACGCATTGAACTTTGTACTATACTTTGATTTGTACAATTGTCACCTTTCTCTTCTCTCTCTCTCTCTCTCTCTCTCTTTCTCTCCCCCGCCTCGGTAGAGCGTCATCAAAATCTGTTTCCATGAGCGCCGATTGCAGTTCATGGAGCGCGAGCAGATGCAACAATGGCAGGCATCGCGTCCTGGCGATCGCATCATCGAGGTGGATGTGCCGCTCTCCTACGGCCTCTGCCACGTGTCGCAGCCATTGAGCTCGAACTCGCTGAACACCGTCGAGATATTCTGGGATCCACTGAAGGAGGTCGGCGTCTACATCAAGGTCAACTGCATTTCCACCGAGTTCACACCAAAGAAGCACGGCGGCGAAAAGGGTGTACCGTTTCGACTACAGATTGAAACCTATATAGAAAACACGAATAGTTGCAACAACAGTCACGGCCACGCTTGCGGCAACATCAACACAAACACCAACAGCAACAGCAACAGTAGCAGCAGCAGCAGCAGCAACAGCAACAGCAGCTCGAGCAGCAGCAACGGCGCCGGCGGCAGCAGCAACAACAACAGCAATACGGCAAACAACAACAACAACAACAATAGTGGAGCAGGCTGCAACAACAACAACAACAACAACGGAGCAGCAGCAGCGGCAATCACATCGCCTGGCACTCCCGACAATCGCACGGGCAATGGCAGCGGCTCCATTGCCGGACTTGCCGCACTCAATGGCAAGCAGGCGGTGCATGCAGCTGCCTGTCAGATTAAGGTAAGGGTATCAGTGCAGTGTATACGGCGAACTGAACTAACACCGAGTAAATTAACACTATCCTGCCAGGTATTCAAGCTGAAGGGCGCCGATCGCAAGCACAAGCAGGATCGCGAGAAGATCCAGAAGCGTCCGCAGTCCGAGCAGGAGAAGTTCCAGCCGAGCTACGAGTGCACCATTATGAATGACATATCATTGGATCTGATCACGCCGGCCACCACCACCACCGGCTGCTACAGTCCCGAATAGTGAGTAGCTGCGATCAATTGTTGATCGAACGATCTTGAGTCGCGGCCTAATTAAATACAATTATTCTGCTGTACGTGCCGGCATTTTTCAATTGCTTTGCGTATTGCCCCAATCATTTCTGAGTTACAGCTCGATTTTTGAGGGGAACTTGAGTGATTTATGAGTGAGTTCTCGACACGTTTCTCAAGTGCGCTACTAGTACAAGTGCGGTAGGCCTGCATTTGTCGAGCAGTTTTGCATAACGTCATCAAGTTCAAGTACACAGTGAACGATTAATCATTTCCATATACTCGATACTTTGCTAATGGAATTTTCCCAAAATGTTATAGCACTGAAAGCGATTTAGTCGGCACTTTCGGAATCGAATTGAAAAAAGAGCGCAAACACAATAAGAAATTCGATAGAACGAATCGAATTTCAATAGACCGGAAACGTGCTTAGCCTCTCATTGGGATCTGCTCACTCTCTCTAGCTCTTTCTTTCTCTCTCTTGCTATTTCTCTTAAAGCGTTTATGTTAAGAGAATTTCGCCTGAGCTCTCGTACCTGTCTCGTTATTTGCGCTTCTGCAAATCATTAAAAAAAATATTTGCGGTTATTTATAGTGTGGAAATGTATGGCTTTCAACCGGTTTGATACCCTGTAAACGTAGTAGGAAGAGTATATGAGCTGTCAGTAATTAAACTAATTAAAATAATTTGAAATGAATGCAAGTATTATGCTATTTACGAGTATTCAATATTTTATAAACAATTAATATTAGGGTATTTGCTAGTCGAGCATTGCATGTAGAATATTTTCACTTGAGAAATCGCTTGCAGCGCAGAAATTTACATGTTTAGAAGCATACAGCAATATCACGGGCTCGCCCTGATTTATAGGCATAAATGGCGATTTTCAAAATAAACTTGAGTAGTACTAGAAAAATGCCTCGAAAACTGTTGTTGTTTGGCTCACAGTTTTATAGCGATCAGATGCTAATTGAATTGAAAAGAAAATATCGCATATTACTAGGAATTCTGTGGCGTCTGCACGAGTCGCCGAAGGTCATTGAATATGCTTTAGCAGCGATTATTTGCTGGCTGATCGTACAGATTCAGACGAGGTTTAATCAACCACAGCGGAGCGTATCGAATGTCCGAGCATAGCATATAAGTAAATATATGTATATAAATATATATGTATATATATATGGTACATAGCTATACAAAACCGGCCAAAAAGCCATTGCCAATGCTGCGAGAGAGCATACAACATCGCAGAGAGAGAGCGACTGGGAGAGTGAGAGTGCGAGAGCGAGTGTGTGGTGAGTGAGTGTGTATCTGTTAGGTTGCGGCATTCGCGAAGATGCGCTTGTATCTAAAGGATCACGCCTGTCGTTGTTGCGCCAACAAATTCTTCCACACACACTTGCAGCGAATTTGTAACTAAACACGCTAATTGCCAATGGCAATAATAGTACGCAGCTAATCACAAGTCTGATCTTTTCACCCTTTGCTCTCATTTCAGTATGAAACTGTGGCCCAATTCGCCGGTTCACATACCAAAGTATGATGGGATGCTACCGTTTGCGAGCAGCGCATCCCCGGCGACCAGCAGCAGCCCCATTGCGATCAATTCAGTGACATCGACGAATTCGCCAACATTGAAACTAATGGATGCCACCAACATGGTGTCGCCGCAGCATGTGCCAGCGGATATGGATGATTATGTACGTGCCTACAATATATATTTTACTATATGCTCTAATTGAATTTACGTCTCTTTGGTGCACAGAGCCAGAACATAATGCCGGAATCGACGCCCGCACAGGTGACACAATGGCTGACCCAGCATCGTCTGACGGCCTACCTGAGCACCTTTGCCCATTTCTCGGGAGCCGATATTATGCGGTGAGTGTGCATGGATATTCCCCTAATGAGTCTGACAACAACACTATTGATTATTCTGTCTTGTTTAGCATGTCCAAGGAGGATCTCATACAAATCTGTGGTCTTGCCGACGGCATACGCATGTTCAATATTCTGCGCGCCAAGTAAGTGTAGCTAAACTTGGCTTATACACTCTACTATACACTCTCCTCTGTTTGCAGAACCATCGCGCCGCGCCTGACGCTCTACGCCAGCATGGACGGCAGCAGCTTCAATGCCATCTACCTGCTGTCCAACACGGCGAAGGAGTTGCAGCAGAAGCTCTACAAGCTGCCCGGCTTCTATGAGTTCATGGCCAAGGGTGGTGTACCCGCTGGTGCCATGGAGAACGGCGGCGTGGGAGGAGCAGCAGCAGCAGCAGCTGCCGCTGCAGCGGCCGCTGCGGCGCTCTACAACAATTGGGGCATGCACTCGAAGTACTCGGGCAGCGGCTCGAACATCTTCAACGAGGTGAACAAGAGCAGCGTGTACATTTCGGGGCCGTCGGGCGTGCATGTCAGCGTCACCGACGAGGTGCTCAACAACGAGATCAAGGACGGCAGCCTCTACGCCCTCGATGTGCAGGGCGGCAAAGTTATATTGAAATTGATCAACAAGCAGGACAACAACTGAACGAGTATACTGACTTCTTCGAGTCGTAGTGCTGTAAAGCTGTAGAGCTGTAGATTTGCCCCATTGCAAAGTAGTAGTAGAGTGCATAGTTTTGCTTTAGCATTTAACTAACTATCCAAATCCAGATTTGGCGTATTACACTGCACTGCATATAATTATCATTTCTATGTAGGTTTCAATTCGTATGAGATTTCGCGCAGCAATTTTGAACAAGTGGCAACAAGTAACGACCAACTGTATTGGCCCCGTTATTAATGTTTTTCGTTGAAGTTCTAGCAAAAAGCAATCGCAAACTGTTCTCCCCACCTTTCCATTTATCCCTGTTACTTCTTACTTCCATTGCATTCTCCACACCTCATCCTAGCATTTGCATTCTGTTTCGTCAATCTATGCTGCATGTTTTACGATATTTAAGTTTCTATTATTTTATTATTATTATTATTATTATTATTATGCATATACACACACAGATATATAGATTTGTTAATTACCTACAAATACCACATACCACAATATAGCAAAGATTTATGTATGAAGCAGTTGCAAAGTTGCAAATTTGAAGTAGAAAAAAAAAACGAGAAAAATCAACAACAAAAAAAAGAATTATACCTAGTTTTTATGCCTATTACCATAAATACCACATTCAAAGTACAGTACCACGATATGCTCCGATCTGTGAGAACAACAACGCTAACAGCAAATGTCGGACGGGATGAGAGTTCAGCTAACAACCAAACAACATCTATTGTTTTTAACCAGCTTATCCATTGTATGTGATAGAAGCAATAAAGTGTTATCCAAGAGTGGACTGTCAAAAAAACAAACAAACAAAATTGATTTAATTCCAGTTTTAGCGAACTTATAATATTTAACAATTTAAGTCTTTTCAGTATCGCTACAATTCTCAAAAGGTGCTATAACTTTAGTTGAAATTTAACAGATTCGTATAATTCGTATAATTCAAAATGCCAGTTTTTCTTACAGTGTAGACACAGCATACTTGTTTAGTTGCAACTCGTTGAACTCTGGCAACTCTGTCGCTGGGGAATCCCCGCAATAGGCGCGATTTCGATGGGTTTATATCGCGAAAACTAGTGTTGGGCAATTTCGGCATGTCAAAATTTGTAGTTATTTTTCTACTGTGCCTCTTGGTACTGGGTAAGAGTACGGCAGTAGATGGTATACGTATATGTAGCTCTTATAAACTATCCGAGCAGATGTCAGGGCAGATTGTTACATAAGCAAGGAAATGGTGGAGCGCACCAACCGCATATTCACCTATTGCGATGCCAGCGGTCGCTACCAGCTGCTGCGCACGGAGACTGTGCCCCGCGGGATGACGCTGCACATGGTCTGCACGCCGGGCGATGTGCTGGAGACACAATGCCAGGCGAGTGGCTGCTTTGAGCCCGCCCTGCCCATGTCGTGTGGCAATCCGATGAGAGCGACGGCGGCTAGAGTCGCCGACAGCGACTGCCCGCAGCAGATGTACGCCGTGGGCTATGGGATCGATGGCAGACACCTGGAGCTCTTTCGCGCCTGCTACGATGAGCGTCGGGCGAGTGTGCTGTACGCGCAGAGCGAGGTCTACCACAAGAGCTACTGTAAGTGTGCAGTTCGCATCGCAACTATCGCAGCTCTGCTGCAGCATCTTCTCGTGCAGTTGCCAAGCGTCCCTCTGTGGACGGTTTCACGACGGATGGCATTGTGACGCCGGCGCAGGCCGCGGCCTACATGAAGCACAACCTGTACAACGCCTTCTGCAGCATCTTGGGGCAGACGCAACGCTATCTGCCCAGTGCCAGGGAGCTGGTCATCAATCGTGGACATCTGGTGGCCTCGGCGGACTTCCTCTTTGTCGATCAGATGGTCAGCACGTTCCGCTATCTGAACGTCGTGCCGCAGTTCAAGTCGATCAACGACGGCAACTGGGAGAAGATCGAGCGCTGGCTGCGCGATCAGGTGCCGCCATCAAGTCACCTCCGCATCAAGACCGGCGGCATCGATGTGCTCCGGCTGCGCGACGAGAGTGGCGGCGTCTGCTGCGTGTACTTATCGGCAGGCGACAGGTTGCCAGTGCCCCAGTGGACCTACAAGCTGGTCAGGGATGCCACGGGCAGGGGCATCTACGCCTTCCTGACCTTCAACTCCATCTTCGAGCGCCAGCGACCGAGTACGCCCGACTTCTGTCGTCCGGTGGCGTGTCCCTTGAGCTTGCCGGATAATGCCGACGCCGGGTTCACCTACTGCTGTGAGCCTGCAAGTTTTCCATATTGATTGACAAAAGTTTCCCCACTTTAAGCAGTAGAATTTTCTCTTTAAAATTATCGCGGGAACATTGAACAAATGTGCAAGTTAAGTAGGCACTAAATAATTTAGTATTTTTAGCTAACGGTACGCGAGCTCATTGGGTAACTATGCGTGCAGTACACTGCACAAAATAGTTGCAACTTAGCGACAAGGTCCGAGCAGTAAATAAAATTTAAATTTGAAGTTTTATTAGGTTTGATGAAGGAAATAAAGATGAACCATAGACTACGTATCTTTGATATTATTATAATGCCAGTAACTTACGAAATTTTCCCAGCTTTGGGCCGTGCAGCAGGTTTTGGCCTTTAATATTTTCTCAAGAAAATTGCACGAATTCGCAAGCTAAATAGCCCGACGGTCTTGAAAGGTCCTCAATTATTCAGTATTTTTACTTAACGGTACGCGAGCTCATTAGGCAACTGCAGCGAAGAGTGCTGTACACTGCGCAAAAAAATCGAGTGCGTTTGCAGTATATGCTAATTGTAAAGATTTAAATATTTTTGAAATATAAAAAGCATTCATAATACATACATAATATATATGTGCACAATAATTTTGTGATATTTTAAATAACATTAAATTAAAATAATTTCAAATAAGGAGAGATATAAAAGAAATGTATAAAATATGCATAGTTTACTATAATATTATTTACGTATTATTAAATAAAATTAAATTTCAAATATAGAGATTTATGAGATATGAAAAGGATAAGTTTAAATATCCATATATCCTTTTCATATCTCTTATCTCTCTTTTTTTTATTAAATAGTAGTAAAATATATAAAATTATGTATATATATATAAGATATATTTTAATTATTTATTCAAACTTTAATTAATAATTATAAGATATGACATGAATATACAAAATATATATTATAAAGTATTTTTGCTATGATAATTATATAATAATAATTTAATAATTTAAATTTAATTAAATCAAGTTTCAAATAAAAAGAGATAAAAGAAATAAAAATATATATAATTCATGATATAAAACTTTAAATGCCCGCTAACTCTATTGCGATTAGCTGAGCTGCATTGAGCTGCAATTAAGAGTCCTAACGAGGTTTTAATCGCCTGCCCGAAAAGGGCTTTAAAAGCCGCTCGCCGTCTCAGGAGTCCGCACAGTTCCAGACGCCTCTTACAATGGAGCCAAGTTTCGATGGTTGCGTGGAGGTTTTCTATCGTGGACAGCGGCGCATCCTCGACTTCTACGCCATGTGGCCGCAGCAGGCGCGCTGGCGGCGCTTCGTGATGCGCGTGCACTTCTGGCACGTATTTCTCTTCTGGATTCTGATGTTCGATGTGCTGCTGGCGCTGCATATACTGCTCAACATCAGCCACATGAACGAGGTGATCAAGGGCTTCTTCGTGCTCGCCACCTGCGCGGCGTATACACTGAAGGTGCGATTGGTGGAGTTGCCCAGTTCCAGATCTCTTTCATTCCCCAACATGTGCAGGTGCTGTCCTTCAAGTTGAACAACGTTGCGCTGCTGCAGCTCTTCGCCGGATTGCATGAGAAGCACTTCCGGCCGCAGGACACGCAGGAGCAGCAGCTGCTGCAGCAGGCAAGCGGCATGAGTCGCATGGTACGCAACTATTATGGAGGCATCTCTGTGTCGGCACTCACCTTGCTGCTGCTGACGCAGTACGCCATCGATAACTCGGAGCTGCCGCTGGCCACCTACGATCCCTTCGACAGCTCGCACGGCTCGTGGGGCTTCGGCGTGATGTATGTGTACCAGTGCGTGGCCCTGTCGCTCGCCTGCTTTCTGAACATCTCCTTCGACTCGCTGTGCTGCTCCATCTTCATCTTCATCAGGTGCCAGCTGGACATACTGGCGCTGCGGCTGCAGCGCATCGGAGCGCACGGGGCGGACGCGGCACAGACGCGGCTGCAGCTCAAGCAGTGCATTGAGTTCTTCGTGAAGATTGTCGAGCTTGCCGCGAACATTGAGGCCCTGTTCTATAAGCCCATCTCGGCGCAGGTATTCTGCTCTGTGCTCGTGCTCACTGCCAACTTCTATGCCATGTCGCTGGTGAGTACTGAACGGCCAGGGGTACAGTGGCAGCAACTTATCATTAAGGTAATGCACTGCAATGCAATGTACCATTGAAAATGGGTAAAAAGTGGCTTACTATATTAACTTCCTGGCACTTTTATTAATCATGAGCATAGCACACCGATCTATTCTTCTTCTTTCAATTGCGAGAGCAGGTTAATTGAATTTTTCTTCTTATTTCAATCGTGAGAGCAGTAAGACTAGATATACCATAGCTTCAATATGTTATAGCTTTTCAAATGTATAACTATATCATCTTGTAACTGACAGTTATCGGACGAGAAGCTGGTGTTCCTCAAGTTCTTCATCTACCAGAACTGCATGCTCAGTCAGGTCTTCATACTGTGCTACTTCGCGGGGTGAGTCTATGTTAAAATACATACACAATATATTAATATTATATTATATTATATTATGTTTTATTTTCTATATCTATTTTATTACATTTTTAAAAGAGATATAAAATATATTTTTTTATCTATTTGTATATATGTATATTATAATTCAATTTATTATTATGTATTAAATACACATATTAAATATTTATATTAATAAATATATTATTTTTTAATTTATATATATATTTTAATATATTTATAATATACCTGTTAAAATATTTTTTTTATTTATTTACTTTTCTGATTTATATATATATATTATAATTAAATTTATTATTAGCTGTTAAATACACATATTAAATATTTATACCAATACATATAATATTTTTAATTTATTTATTTATATATTATATGCATATATATATATTTATATATATATATATTTAATGCATATATATGGATATTTTATTTTCTAATGTATATATATAATTAAATTTATTATTAGTTATTAAATATACATATTAAATATTTATAACCATATATAAATAATATTTTTATTGACATATCTATTTTATTTATACATATATATATCATTCGCCCAGGGAGATCACGCAGTGCAGTGCGCGGCTCTCGCACGAGCTGTACAAATGCCACTGGGTGGGCTGGCCACGCCCCAATCAGCGCCTGCTGCTGATGCTGATGCAGCGCCTGGACAAACCCATCTGCATTAGGACGCTGGACGCGAGTCACTGCTTCGACCTGATGCTGTTCAGTTCGGTGAGTTGGCCATTTCGCGCAGTGTACCTATGGGCGGCTCATTAGAGCTCATTAGCTTGGCCCGCAGTATGCCTTGTGGCCTGTATAAAAGGCCTGCGGGCTGCAGCTGGAGCAGCAGAGTACACTGGCAGTATGCAACGCGCGGAGGCACAGCAGTACACGGCGAGCATCTACGCCTATCAGGTGTGGTACCTGCAGCTGCTGGGCGCCTGGCGGGCGCCACTGGGCGCGACACGGCGGCAGCGCTGGCAGCACGAGCTGCGCTTCTACCTGATACTGGGCATCGTCTCGGTGATGCTGCTCTTCTTCGCGATACGCGTGCTGGCCAACATGGGTCAGATGAGCGTCATCCTGCAGGTGTTCTTCATGTTCGCCACGGAAGTGTCCTGCATGCTGAAGCTGCTGAGCATCCGGCTGCGCCAGCAGCAGCACGCCGCACTCATCGACCTGGTGCACGCGGACGCCTTTGTGCCGGCGAGTGCGTGCGAGGCGCACATCTTCGCCAGCAGCGCGCAGCTGACGCTGAAGCTGCGCGACTGCTATGCGCTGATGTCGCTGCTGGCTGCGGCACTGATACTGCTGACGCAGTGGTTCGTCGACAGCAGCGCCCTGCCGCTGGCCATGTACGAGCCCTGCGACCTGGCCGCGAGCGGCTGCTATGCGGGCCTGTACCTCTACCATGTGCTGTCGCTGCTGCCGACGTGCTGGCTGAACATTGCCTTCGACTCGCTGGTGGTGGCGCTGCTCTACTTTCTGCGCGCTCAGCTGGACATGCTGCAGTTGCGCCTGCAGCGCGTGGGCGCCGCGCGTGCGCCGCGCGACGATGATGATGATGGATTCATTGGGGCGCAGCTGCGCGATTGCTGCGTCTACTACGGTCGCATTGTGGAGCTGCGCGATCTAATAGCCGGCTGCATCAAGCTGCCGTGCTCGATGCAGCTGCTCTGCTCCGTGCTGGTGCTCATCTCCAACTTCTACGTCATGTCCATCAACACGGGCGCGACGATGGTTGTGATCAAGACGGCCATGTACCAGCTGGTGATGCTCATGCAGATCTTCATCATCTGCTATGCCGCCGACGAGGTGACGCAGCAGAGTTCGCTGCTCTGCCATGCCATCTACCAGACGGATTGGACCGGCTGGAGCCGGGCGAATCGCAGGCTGTGCCTGCTCATGATGCTGCGCTTCGATCAGCCGCTGCACATGCACACGTTGAATCACACGCAGAGCTTTAGCCTGACCACGTTTTCATCTGTGATAAATAATATGCGTAGTTTTTAATTTGATTTAATTTCGTTTTCTTTTTCTCTTTTGCAGATTGTCAACTGCTCGTACAGCTACTTCGCGCTGCTCAAGCGTGTCAACAGTTAAGTTTGAATGTGGCGCTTAATTCTACACGGAGCTGGCAGCACTGTTTTTGAACAATAATCGATGACAAATGAAGTGATATGGCTTACAGCACTGCTATCGCACTAATCGATTAAATTTAGCCATCAAATACTGCAACTGGCGCTTATCGATAAGCGATTAAAATTAACAAATGCAGCAGTTTTAGTTAAATTTAAAGCTAGCTACAAATATGCCAATAAGCAACTGACAGCACTAATTCATTAATAATAAATAATACTTGATTGCACTTAATGCACTTTAAGTTAAGTTTAAGTCTAGCGCCAGCTACTGCAAGGCATTGGCAGCACTGGCTTATCGATAATCGCAGCACTCGCACAGTCTGGCTGCTACAGCAGCGTTCGGCCATTTTTAGTTAATTAATTAGAGTCGCTCTGCAGTGGGTAAACACCAATAAAGCCGTTGCGCAACACTAGACATCTCATATCGTTCAGCCCGAGCGTCGTGCTATGTGTAAGAAGTTAAAATGTCGGAGAATTCGAAAATAAACAGCGAGACGGGGCCTAGCTGCCTGCATTGCAGAGTGCACAATTCAAAGCAGGCGTATCAGGAGATATTCGACGAGGTGGGCATCGAGATCGAGCTGTCCCATCTGCTGGCCAAGTACTTCCAGCTGCACGTCAAACCCAACGCCCAGAGGCGCCAGCTGCTCTGCCAGGAGTGCGTCAACACGCTCATTCGCTTCTTCGACATCGACGAGCTGCAGCGCGAGCAGGATGCTGCCGACGCCAAGAGTACAGCCAAGCCGTTGCCCGCGTCGCCCGCTGCCGCCAAGCGAGATGCCAATGCTGCCAGAAAACAGACGCCGCCGGCAGCAGCAAAAGCGCCATCTACAGTTGCGTCCAAGAAGCTGCCGCAGGCAGGCGATGTTCCCGCCAAGCCAGCGCCAGCGTCGGTGCCCGCTGCAGCTGCCGTGCGCGTGACACGCGGCAAATCACTGGCCACACCGCCCAAGCGCATGCAGATTACGCCCAAAGTAAAGGGCGAACAAGGCAGAAAGTCCAAGGAGGGCGAGCAGGAGCAGATAAGCGCGCTCATACGCGACATACTCAACGAGGAAGATGCGCCGCCGGACGAGAAGTTCGCCGAGGCTGCGGCCACAGTGCGGCAGCTGGAGGAGCAGGAGGAGGCTGGCGCGGAGCATGGCGAGCAGCAGCAGCAGCAGCAGGAGCAGGAGAATCCAGATGAGCTTGAGTTTCTGGTGGAGCACGAAGGTGAGCGCGTCTATAGCCTATAAGAAATCTGTATTAACCCGTCACTTGCAGATGATTCCTCCGACCTGGAGGACTTCAAGGAGATCAAGAAGGTCATGCCCGACGCTTTGCAGTCGGCAAACGAGACGCAAAGCGAGGACGAGTCCCTCAAGGTGGAACCCTTCAACTTTGTGCTGATCAAGGAGTGTGCGTAAATCATTGCCATGTGTTTCCTCCGCTGCATCTTAAGCTAATCCTCTGTTGTTTTCTTCCACACAGCGGATGGCATTGACGATCTGTACGCCTACCTGTCCACCGTGGTGAAGACCTGCTTCGAGAAGCTCCGCTTCGAGTGGCCCACAGTGTGCCGGCACTGCTCGCTGAAGTGCAGCAAGTACGAGAACCTCTTGGGCCACATGCTCAAGCGGCATCAGCTGCCGGAGGAGCGATACAAGTGCCCCATCGAGGGCTGCACGGCGGAGCTGAAGGGTCGCAAATTTCTGGCCATGCACCTGGTGGTACTGCATGCCCCCGTGGCCGAGTAAGTCCAGCTGCTCCACTGCTGCATTGTCCACAGCGGCATCTTCTAAATACGCTTTGCTCTTGCAGAATCCCCATCTACGGCAGCTGCCCCGAGTGCAACATGACCTTCTCCAACATACTGCAGTACAACAAGCACTCCTGCGCGCACGTCATCAAGAAGCGCCGCGGCAAACGCCTGTACTGCGAGATGTGCGGCCTGGAGTTCCCCTCGTGGAAGCGGTAGGCAGTGGCGCCAGAGCTACATCCAATTGCCAGCTGATTCTCTCAATCGATTGTACATTGCAGCTTCAATTTCCACAATCAGTTCCATCTGGAGCGGCACAGGCCGCGCGCCTGCTTCGTGTGCGACTATGCGAACAACAACATCGACGATCTCTTCCAGCATCTGCACTACTCCCACGAGCCGGAGGGCACGCTCTTCTGCGATATGTAAGCCGTGGCCAGCATGTTTCCCACATGCCCCCAATGACACTCGTCTCTCTTGCACTTGCAGCTGCGATCGCAACTTCCGGGACGCGGCTGTCTTCATGGAGCACAGCAAGTCGCACGCCAACGTCAGCAGCACCACCTACAGCTGCTCCGAGTGCAGTGCGAACTTCGAGACGCGCGGCCGCCTCAACGGGCATGTGGTGAGTGCCACAGCACTTAGATCTGAGATCTGAGACCTGAGATCTGTAATCTTTGAGTGATTGTCGTTTGCTTGCAGCGCTCCATACACGGCACCGTCATTAGCTGCGAGCTGTGCAGCCGCGAGTTCGCCACGGAGGCCACCTACAACATCCACATGAAGAAGCATCTGATCATCGAGCGTGAGGTGCATGTCTGCAACAATTGCGGCATGCTCAGCGAGAATCACGACAAGATGGTGGTAAGTGCGCGGGGGAATCGTATTAGATTTCTGGATTTCAATTCGATTTGCTACGGCAGGCACACGTGGAGAACGAGGAGTCGCCGTGCTATGGTGTGGATATCTACGTGGAGCTGCTGCGCGATGCCTACGTGTGTGAGTACTGCTCGGCGTACTTCAAGCAGAAGTCCGATCTGCGGGCTCATCGCGACTCGGGCGTGCACAAGGACGGCAACTTCTGGTGCCTGCCGTGTGGCAAGCAGTTCGCCAACATGAAGCTCTATCGCAATCATCTGCGCAACTATCAGCTGCAGCGCGCGGATGTGGCGCATCGCAAGCTCGAGATCTGCCTGTACTTTATGTGCGACTACGAGGTGAACTGCTGACTTGCTGCCTATGCGGTTTCAATATAATCTATTTATATATTTTTTCCTCTAGGACTGCTACGACTCGTACATCAACTGGAACTCGCTGTACACGCACAAGCGGCGCACGCACGACACTGTCGAGAAGCTGGAGTCGAAGACCAAGGCGGGCGAGTGGATCTGCCAGTTCTGCCAGAAGATTTGCCGCTCCAAGATGTCGCTGTCGGTGCACGTGGCGCGCAGTCACAACAACAGTGAGTGGCGGCTAATGGGAGAGTGCCAGAGTTCCTTTTATTCCTCATGCCATTTCATTTGCAGACAACGTCATCTGCCCGGTGTGCAAGGCCTCGTATAAGGATCAGGAGGCACTGAAGAAGCATCACGCCTACTGGCACGAGCCCATGGAGTGTGCGCTGTGCCTGAAGAGCGTCAAGAATCGCCGCAACTTCGACACGCACATGAATGTGGTGCACTCGAACAACAAGCGCTACAAGTGCAGCGTCTGCCAGAAGGGATTCTACCACAAGAGCGAAATGGAGGCACATCAGCGGGTAGATCCATGTGCCATAAATGCCAAATGCCAACCTAATCATTGTGTTCTCCTTTGCTCCTTTGCAGCTGCACAATCAACTCTTCAGCTGCCAGCAGTGCAGCTTCCAGACGCGCAACAAGAAGTCGCTGTCGGTGCACGTGCTCGGCCAGCACTACAAGCGCTTCGAGTTCGAGTGCAAGGTGTGCGACAAGCGCTTCGGGCGTCGTCAGGGCCTGACGAACCACATGCAGCGTGCGCACGGCTCCAAGTACACGTGTCGGGATTACTTCGATGGCGGCTGCAGCAAGTCCTTCGGATCGACGGCGCAGCTCAGCGTGCATGTGCGCAAGGTGCACAACAGCATGCTCTTGTTGGACGACGACAAAGCAGAGGAGGAGGAGGGAGAGGAAGCCGAGCTGGAGCAAGAGCTGGAAGAGGAGCAGCAGCTGGACGAGGTGGAGCAAGTGGTGCCAGCGAAGCAGTCGCCACGCAAGAAACCTAAACATGCAGAGACTGCAGCCACGTCGAAGAAGCGTTGCATTCGCATCAACGACGATACGCAGATTGAGTTCATTGGCGGCGGCGACGAGGATGAGGAACAGGAACAGGAACAGGAACAAGAGGTGGAGGAAGTGGAGGAGGAGGAGGAGATAATCGAGGAGTTGCCGGCGGTCAAAACACAGCGCAGGCAGCCCCCAAGAAAGCGGCAGAGACGCACTTAAACAAGAGCAGCTCAGTTTGATTGTTGCTTTTATTTTGTATTTCGCTAAAGCAATAATTAATTCGATTTTCATATCATCTTTTGATTGATTTAAGTAGTTGCTACCCCAAAAATTGAACACAAAAAAATGTCAGTAAATGGACATACATTCGCCATGTATTTCAAATAGTTCTCAATTAATTCGACATTAGCTTAACTTTTGTTTCGTTTAATCCTCTTATGGTCACTGAAATCACTTTTGCTACTTAGCCGCGTTGGCTCCTGCCTCTACGCTATACTGCTATAATATTTACATGCCCGACTTGAGTTTTGTATGCCTGCAACTATATAATTTCGGTCGGTCTCCCATTTGTCTGCTCTGTATTATTATTATTTTTATTATTATTATTATTGATTTGCTAAAAAAGGAAATCGAATGTGTGTTTGTTGTTAGCTAAAACCTGCTACTGGGTATCTGCGAGTCTTGTCACATATACATTTATATTTATATATATATTAACGGCAGCAAATTTGATTTATAAAGCATTGCGATTTGGTCATTAAAAACGTTTGAATAAATAAAATCGAAATTTGTGAGTGTGTACGAATGTCTGTTTGATTTATATGTAGTGTGTGAGTGTGTGTCTGGGTGTTATTCTAGAACTGGGTACAGCTTGGTACGACTTCTTATACACTAACTACTATATATCGTAGATATTACATATCGACTAATTCAATTGCATTTAACTAACCAGAGTCTGGCGGAAGCAAATTTGATTTATTAAGCGTTGTAGTTTGGTCATTTAAACTTTGAAGATTGAGTGCGGAGCTTACCTGCAAGGAAGTTGGATTAAACATCAGTTTCAAATATAGAGTATTAGCTATATATGTTTGTACTCACTGGGCTAATTGGTGTTATAACAATGGCGGTGCGCGTGGCGCACTGTAAGAGCGCCGTGTCCTCAGTGGACTCATCACAGTCACCGTCGGCATCGACGTCCACATCGGCGCCGATGTCGCTGTCGATCTCCCACGATGGGAAATGCTCCATTTCACCCTCACAGTTCAGATCCTCCTCCTCGAAATCCTCATACTCATCGATGAGTATAACTGGCGTGCGAAAAAGGTTTTAAATTATTATTATTAAGTTATATGGTAAAATATCTATATTAATTTAAATCTGATATTTCTGAATTTTACTGACTATAACTTAAGTTTCAAGCTATGGTATATAATATTTGATGAGTATAAATAAAGTAGGCAAGGGGGAATCAAGTTAAATAATTTCTATATTATTTCTATTTTATTTGGAGGGATGCGTATAACTGTAGCATTTAGTATTATAATATCTATATATACTTTTTTTATTTTATTGATGAGTATAACCAATGTGGAAAAAAGGAAATCAAGTTATATTATCGATTCGAAAGGGTATTTGATGCGTGCCCAATTGGAAAATAAAAAAGTTCGAATTTTGATTTAATGCTTGTGCTTTATTTCAGGTAACAAAATGAATCTTTGGTGTGTGCCTATGTGTGTGTGTGTGTGTTTGTTTTTGGTATGTGCTAGATGGGGGTTTTGGCTCTAAGTTCAGGCACGGCCTGGCTTACTTGAACTATCTGGCGGCGTTGGCTTGGCGCCGGAATCCAAGGATTGTGCGCCCTCATCCGGTATATTGATGCGCTGCTCGTGTTTGCTATATGGCTCCGATGTGGATCTATGCAGGCTGAAGTACATACATATATAGTATATAGTGGTATAGAAATCGAGCTTGCCAGTTTTACCTTAAAGTAACGCGTTTTTTAGTTCTATTCTCTAAATCAGTCATAAATACATCATTGTGCTGTTGCTTCTCAGGCGGTAGCTGATATGAGTTAAGCACGGAAGACTGCAGGGAACAGGAACATATATATCATATAGTGTAACATATATAGTGTAATTATATAGCCGATCGCACCTTAGTATTGGTCGCTGTATGCTGTGTATGCGGCAAATTGGTTTGCGTGGCAATCGCATCGGTCGTCGTCGTCGTCGTCTGCGTCGAGGTCAGCGCCGTCTCGCTGCTGTCCAGCCGATCCGCTGCAGTTGCTCCTCCCGCGGCGCCAGCTGGCGACACCAGCTCCGGATGCACGCTGAGCGTTGCGGTACGCTTCCACACGTCGATCATGTGCTGGTTGTGTGCCTGATGCAGATTGTGACTGTGACTAGGGCTAATGGAATGTATTTTGGGTTTGGGATTCGCTGGCAGCGGAAGCGCTAAGAATCTATCACGATCCTCCATGTAGGCCTTGATGAGAATGTCCAGTTTCTCCTCAATGTCCACGACCTGCAGGTAGTTTACATCAAGTACTATATAGCATATAGCTGCTGCTATTTAGTCTCACCTGTCGCTCGACCTTGACCACGCGCGAGGCCAGGCTGATCTTCGATGCGTACACATCCTTGGCCTTGGAGCCCTGCTTGCCCAGTATTTGATCGAGACTGTGGGCGGATAAAATATATAAATATATAGGAGAATAAGAATATCAAAAATCTGCAATGTTATTGTTTTAGTTTGATTAAGAATAGGTTCCTTGCAGCTTTACAAATAGTCTCGACTTTTGTATCTAATATACTTTAATTTCTCTCTTCGGTGATTGAGCTTTGAAGCAGCTTTCAAAGTTTATACATAAAGCTTTAAAGCAATAAACAAATTTTGTATAACAATAAGATATTTTCAGCTTGAAAAATAGTCTACATTTTCTGATCTAAGATACCCAGATCTTAAAAGCTTTAAGCTGGAAAGTAAAACGCAGCTTTGAAAGCACATTAAAGCAAATTAATCATACTATGAAAAGTTTAACCAAAACTAAGCTTTTTTCAGCTTGCAAAATAGGCACTATTTTCGTCTCTGAATTAACTAGACTACATTAGTTTTCAGCTAAAGCTGTAGTGCCTGAAAGCTCATTAAATACTTTGGTTTGGACTTACCGCAAGTGCAGCATTTTGACGCGACCCAGCAGATCCACATGACCTGAAAGCAGACACGATATAGCACAAAAACACTATATGCACAATATAGCGCTAAAAAGCACACTAACCCGCTGCGTACTGCTCCATGACGTCCTTGACATCGTAGGGCTTCAAAGCCTCCTTGAACTTGCGACGCGCAACGAAATACTTGAGCTGCAGTGGAGGAGCACAAATGAGATAAATGCAACAAGATTCAGATTGAGTTTGAGATAGAAAAAAGATATGAAGAGAGAGAGAGAGAGTGCCGTACCTTGCGTATGAAGCGTATGGCGATCTTGTGCCGACTTGTCAGCTGCGTGCAGCGCGGCTCCTCATCCTCATCTGCGGGCAATTTGTGAATCAGAGAGATTGACTTGTGCGTTAGGTTTTGGTTGCTTGCTTCGCGCGTTGTTTAGCGGCAATTTTAGTACATTAATCAAGTCCAAAACAAATCCAACAACACACAATTAACACATACAAGTAGCGTTATAGGTACACACACAGATATCGATACATATGGGCATATATGAGTAGTAAATAAGTATATAGAACATACGATAAGATATTACAGATATTAGGTTAGTCGAATGCTTGCCACAGATACAGGAACATATATAGATATATATTTGTATATATAGTATATTAGATGGCTATGTGGGGGCTGGGGCGTTGGGTTCATCTCGTGTTAGTTGGTTAGTTTAGTTGAATTTGGCTTAAGTTAATTGCGGTTATGTTAAAAGCGTTCAAAGCAAGCGTGGCTTGTGTGTGTGTGTATGTGTGTTGGTGGCCATGTAGCGTAGGTGAGACAGAGACAGACTGAGAGAGATAGAGAGAGGGACAGCGAGAGGTACAGAGAGAGAGAGAGATTAGCTCGCTCGTGATACGATTAGTTAGTACGGAGCTACGGTTAGTCTAGCTACTACGGCAAAATGCAAACTACGTTCTATGGAGCGCATGCCAATCCGATTCGATCGATAGATCGATCCTAGCAATAGATACACACTTCGTCCCGGCTACAGCTGCACGCACTTGCCACATGGAAGGCGTCCGTCGCGCCTCTGCCGCCCTGCGGCGAACCCGTCTCCAGAAAGTGCGAGGCGGCCGCAAAGAAGCGACCCGTGCGCCCACGTCCGGGACTGGGAGTGGGATTCGGACTGGGACTCGGATGCGAGCTAGATTCAGCTGCCAGCGGCTGCTGTTGTTGCTGCACGCCGCCCGCCTCCACATCCTGCGCGCTGGGCGTGACACGCGAATTGCGCAGCGAGAACGTCGAACCAAAGAAATCTCCCTGCAGGAAGCCGCAGAGCACGACGGGAATGGTCAGTGTATTGGGGCTAGTCACGGCCTTGGACGGCCCTGGCGCCACTGAGCCCAGGCTGGAGCTGTGCCTGCACTCGGCCAGCTGTGCGGGCGACGGCGTGGCCTCAGCTGCTTTGTGTGTGTGTGTGTGTGTGTGTAGGTGTGTGTATCGGTGTGTGTGTGTTTGTGTGAGAAAGCGCATTAGTCCACGGCCTGAAGGTCCCTGACCATAAATCAAAGTTTGTTTGTTTGTAAGAACCAACCAAGAACAACATCAATTCAATCAATTAAAATGCAACCACAACATTGACACAACCACAACACTCAGTTTAATGATATACGATATGATAGTCTCATTGTTTTTGTTTTGTTTTGGTTTTGGTTTTGGTTTTGTTTCGGTTATAGGGTGTATGGTACGAGAGTATGGTATATGGAGCCTGGGCAGGACCTTGTAGACTTACCGTCTGAATTTTTAATATTTTTTAAGCAAGTTGTTTCAGCAACTGAATCTTCGCTAAAACTCGGATTCATGGATTTGCCATTTTGTACTACCTCTGAAAATGTCAAACCAGATGTTAAAGTTTTTCAATTTTGCAATTTTTTCGGTTGTTTTTGTTTTTTTTTTGTTTTTTTTTTGTTTTTGTTTCATAAATTTTGAATGTGTGCCAATCAATCGATCAATCGGTCAATCAAGAGACACGGTAGTCTATTTGGGTCGCACAAAACGGTTACAAACGCTTACGGGTAAAAAGAAACGCTCAAAACAAACACACACCAAAAGATACAAAAAATTTTGCTGACTTTAAAACATTCCTTCGAGTAGATAAGAAAATAAGGATATATTGTTTGCTGTATTGTTACTTAATTGATATTTTAGTATTCGTTAAACGCTTGGCTTAGTTACTTGGTGCGCAGAGAACAAACACTGAGAGAAACGAGAACTAACTACAGAGAGTTTTGGATGTTGTGTTAGATGCGATATGTTAGAATGCAGCCGGATGAACGTGAACCCCAAGCAAACCATGTGATGTGTCAAGCTGCACTTTCCTTATAGCTACTAGTATTTCCTTATACTATATAAGAGAAAACTGGTCCCATTTCCCATCAATTCTGCAGCTTCAATTAGGCAGCACTGCTAATTGTCATTTGGTTTTATTATTGATTGTCGCATCTTTTGCTAAATTGAAATTGATGTTTATCTAATTGCAGTTAGTTAAGGAAAGTCTGTAGAAAACTGTTGTAAACATTCGTGAAAATCTTAGAAAATATGTGAGAAAGAGCACAGAAAATAAATTCAATATAGTATGAGAGCTAAAAGCGGAAATTTGAATATTATTGGAAAATGAGAAACTATATCTGGTTTTTTGTTTGTTTTTTTTTCGCATTCAGCTAAATGGAAAATGCAAATGGCTGTCGATTGATTTTGATGGTGCGTTATGCGATAGGAAATGCTGCCGATTGATATAGAGTAATGAGTTCTGTACAGTTCTGTGTTGTAGGGTGGCACATGCACGGGGCCAAGACAAATAGAAAACGATAACTTGTTATTGTTTTTGGTTTCTTCCCCTTATTATTGGTTGTGCTTGGGTGGCTGGGTGTGTGTTAGAGGAGGGTGTATATCGTAGGGTGTCTGTGTGCAAACGGAAACAAGTGTAATAAGTGGGAAACGGTGTTGGAACGGTATTCATAACAACTGCTGTGGCAATCTCCAGCAGAACTCAGCATCATCAATGCAAAATGGATCAAAGGGAGCAGGCGATTCCCGGCTGGCAACTTACCCAGATTCTCCACAGATGCATTGATGTCGCGTATGGTGCGGGTGTAGCGCGTCGAGGCACGCGACGAGCCGGGGGGCTTGGACAGCGTGGAGCCATCGGGGCCGGGCGTCTGGATGGTCTGGCTCTTGTGTCGCCGTATTGTCGGCAGGCGCGCCACGAAGGATGTGTTGTGCTTAAAGCTGGATGAGGCCCGCCTGGGGAAGAGAATATTGGCACAAATATTTGAACAATCAGAAAGCGCAAATTGCATAGAGAGAGAGAAAGAGAGAGAGAGCAAAAGAGAGTGGGAGAAAAGGGGGAGATAGGATAATATTAGGTAGAGTTGGGAGTTGGGATTTCAATAAACAGGAGACAGTTGAGCGCAGTAAAGAGAGAGGTCAGTGTGTGTAGTTGTGTGAGTGTGTGCGTAGTTGTGCTAGGCCGGACGTGTTGCTAAGGGACAAAGTACAAATAAGTTGTGAAAGGTGCTGGAAAAGCTGCAATGACACGAGCTGAAAGAAAAGCTTTGTGCTTTAATGTGCTTTGAAAGCTCTTCAACTCAATGCTTTCACTACTTGCAGTATTCCTAATACTACACTTTCAGCTAGTGCCAGCGCGACTTCAATACTCGTGGCCCACAGAACACTTAAGGTTACATACTTCATAACAAATGTGCATTAATCGTGTACGTATATCGATAGTTGTGTCAGTTGTTAGAGAAAAAAGTCGATAATAATGGAAAAAGGGTTACAGAAAATGCATAAAATCGCAATTCAATTGATTGAACTCACGTGTTAATTATAGTACACATTTCGAATGGTTTTGTTAGGTTTATGTTGTGTTTTTTTTTTTTTTGGTTAATTTGGTTTCGATAATCACACAGCGGCAGCATAATGAGAATCAATTTGTATCAGATTGATTAATTTACTTATATCAGTCATGGGAACACAAAGTAGTAGTTAATTGCAAAACAGAATTTAGCATAGTTATTTCTCGTAGTTATCGGATGTTTCGAAAATAGCCAACAGTTTGTGATTGGATAGGATAGTTACGAGAGTAGTAGTAGTAGAAGTTGAAAGTCGGGCAGGTAGGTAGGGTGCATATAGAGTAGAAGCTGCGAATTACGATCTCGATTAGGGTGAATTGTGTGTGTTTCTTTTTATTTATTTTTTTTGTCATGTACTTAGGAGCTTTTATGCGTTTTTATGGCTTGGTGCTCGAAAAGCAAATACCCTAGAAAACAATAACATGAAAAGGCATTTGCAATTTGCATTTGAAATCATTTGCTTGTTTTGTTTTTATTTCTATTGGGTTTTTTATTGTCTTTTTACCTATATTCGGTTATGTTTTTTAATAATCGCTCCCAGTTTTCAGAACTGAAAAGTTTATAAAAATTATTATGAAAGAAAATGATAGAGGTACGTAAGGTATGTTCAACAAACTAATTACGCTGAAACTGAAATTGTTAATTGAGAGACGAGAGAGAGAGAGTTCTGGTTCTGGTTCTTGTTGCTGTTGTTGTTGTGGATAATGTGGATTGAGATTCGATATAGTAGTTATATATAGTCATTAGTTGGGGATATTGCTTAGTCACTTAGTGGTAGTACCTACGAGTATGTACAGACTACATGGTGTAGTGTGCTGTACAGACTGATTGTTATTCGAGTTCGCTGAGCATGCGCCTTTCGCGGTGATTCTCAAAAATGGCAACTCCGCGCATCGCCCACGCGTCTCTTTCACAGTTTTTACAGCGCTGAGGTAAGTTTTATAGTGTGAGTGTGGGCACGGGTGGGCGTGTGTGTGTGTGTCTGTGTTTTGGGGTGTGAATCTAGATAACTGCATGAAATAACTCCACAATTGAGCAGATCGAAACCGCATAGAACTGTAATTGATAAGGCCAATAATATACTCGACTTTGCCTTGGAACTTCGCTCGATCTACTCAGAGCTTCAGACTTATTTCATGTCTCACACTAATTGCTTTGGGGGCTTTATCTAAAGTCGCTTGACACTCGAATTTCGCTGCAAATCCCTGAGTGAGTTCTCAGCTTGTCTGTGTGAATGTGTGGTAAACTGACTGGCCCAAAAGGGTCGCTGGGGATACTTACGATGCGGGCGGACTTGGCAGGGCCACCTGATGTATTTTCCAAGTGGCCACCGACACGGAATGCTCATCGGCCGCATAGCATCGCCACACGGCCTGGATGAGCGTTGCCGCCGGCTGGCGACGCCGTATCATGTGCTTCTGTCGCTGTTGTTGTTGCACCTTCAGGGCGAAGCCGCTGCCCAGAATGCCCTGCAATGGGAATGATCAATGTATGGTTGGCAGTCGACGGTCGACAGTTGACGCCTCTTCCGGTGGCCGGATGCAGGCAGTTAACGATTCACTTACCGCAGGCAGCGCAAAGAAGGATATGCCCAACAGGGCACAGCAGGAGGCAATCAATTTGCCTTGCCACGTGATGGGCACCATGTCGCCATAGCCAACCGTGCAGAGCGTAATCTAGGGCAAGTTTAAATAATTGAGCTGCAATTCGGCTGTGGCAGTTGCGCCCCACTGTTGGCTACATACCACGCCCCACCACAGCGCCTGGGCGAAATTGCTGAACTTATCGTTGACGTCCTTCTCCCACATGTAAACTAGGAATGATGCAAAGATGAGACCCAAGAATCCAATGTACATGGTTGTGATGAGCTCCTGCCAGTTGCAAATGCCAATTGTTATAACAGAACTACGGGAATAATATATCACTTTATTCGTCACTGACCTGCCTATGTGCGTATACAACCGAACCGAGCAGTTTCCAGGTGCCGCCACGCCGATCCATGCGCACCATGCGCAGTATCTGAAAGAATCGGAGACCACGCAGCGCGCTCGTTGCGAACACCTGACCCGAGGTGCCCATGCCTAATACTACAATTGAGGCTAAAATGGTGATAATATCTGGCAGACATAATCGCATATTATTAGGATTTACATGTACATGTGAACCGATTCTATTTAGCTTTACCTATAATACAAAATGGTTGCTTTATAAACTTGAGCCGCCCCAGTGTGCCCTGGTAGCGCGAGCGGCAGCCCGACGACCAGAGTCGCGCGCCGAACTCCATGGTGAACCAGATGACGACTATGATCTCCATGCGAAATAGTATGTACACAGCATCCTCCTCATATTCCTTGATGGTGGAAAACACGCTCAGAGCGAGGCATGTGAACACCATCAAAAAACTGTCGGAAAATAATTAATAAATTTAAATAAAAGTTAAAAAATTTAATTATTTTGAGACTGAAGATCATATAGTTTATTTTTCTATACACTGTGGAAAAAAGGTATAAGAACAACCTT
The DNA here is from genome assembly GCA_035046045.1 of Zaprionus bogoriensis. Taxonomy (NCBI): domain Eukaryota; kingdom Metazoa; phylum Arthropoda; class Insecta; order Diptera; family Drosophilidae; genus Zaprionus; species Zaprionus bogoriensis. The sequence goes on along the minus strand of JAWNOI010000066.1, from coordinate 1,665,472 downwards.
AATTTCGTTATTTTCCAGAATACGACCCAGAAACAGTTTCGAAATCGATTTTTATACTAATTTTGATTAGCTTTATTGATTATAAGCGAAAAATAAAGTTTTAATTTTGGAAAAAAATTTTACATTTTTTTATAGGGGGTAGCATGCAAAAAATTGAAAAATTTCGAAAAAATTGAAACCTTAAAAACAATAAAATTAATAATGGGGATCGAATTTAGATTCGAAAACATGAATAAAATGACAAACCAAACAAAAATCGCTCGATATTTGACAAAGTTATGAGTGTTGGAAGTTCAGTCTGCATCAATATCTTAGTCTAGTCTAAGTTGATTATATTTAATAATTAAGCTCAATTGAACCGTTGATATGATAATAAGCAAACTAAATCTGAAAAAAGAAAACATTTTTAAAATCGGACTTCCAAATTCACTTTGAAAAATGACATGACATGATTGTTGACATAACTCTGAGTGCTAGAAGTCAATACATGTGATCGTACGATGACTGTGCTGTCCGCGTCACAATGAAATACTATCCGGTTTTTCTGAGTGATAGAACTGAGCAGAATTGAATATGCTTTGTAAAAAGCAACTGAGAAGACAACAGATTGTGCGATATACTAGACGTGAATTAAACATTAAATTTCACTCTTTGCTATATTCGGATTTCCTTAAATCGATCTTTATAGTAAGTACTTACACCATCACATGATAGAAAATTGCATGCAGGCCGCGCGGTCGCTCCAGAAAATTGTAGAGGCGACTTTGCATCCGCCGGTAGCGCGCATCGCGGCGATGTGTGCCGCGATTATAGTTCAGCGGCTTCCCTAGGAGTGACATTCGCGGTTGCAGAAATTGTGGCGATTTTGTTGGTCCCGCCGGTCTACATTTCCTGCAAGAGCACAAGCAAACACACACGCGAAGAGAGCGAGAGACAAATAATACACATTAGATCCAGTTCGATATACAGTCTTTTGATATATTTATTTGTATATGATCTCTATACCCCTTGAAACCCCTGATGTCGTAGAAGGCGTATACATCGTTCTCGGGATCCATGTTGGATGCATGCCCCTCTGCCCAAGCAAACACCTAATCACTATAACCAACTGAAGAGTAGCACAATAAACCGGCCGATTATCGATCCCAATTTCGAGTGTACGTGTGTCGCGTTTGGCGTTCGGTTCACAACTCGATCGTCGGCTGTGCGAGTCGCACGTTAAAACCTTCCTAGCCTAGACTTTCCAAAAACCTCCATGTGTAAATTTTATTAATTATATACATAAACGATTTTTCTACACACCTTGCATTTTTATGGTTCACCTATGGCGGGCTACGTAGACCTTTATTTGATTTGATTTTATTTCGAATTTTATTTCGATTTTTTGTTGCACTTCGTCATAAAATTTTGCGACGACTTCAATTTCGCACAATTTGCTCTATGGGGTTAGGAGCGGGAAAAGGGAGTACGAGGGGAGCGATCGTCGTGTGGGCGGGTTGTCGATCGAGACGGCTCCTTAGTTTAGTCACGATCCGCTGTGAGGTTTTTTCTTTGTTTTTGCCGAGCGTGTCATGAGCCCGACGTACGTCATTAACATTATGCTGTTGCTTGCGATAGATAACGCAAATATAGGCGGAACGCCGGGGTGTGTTTTTAATTGGAAAATCACAGAGACCATGGAAACGTTTAGGTTCTTTCGGGCTAATAAATAACTACCCGTTTCTCAATAGTCTAGCTGAAGCCTCAGTCGGGCACTCACTGCATTGACCCAGTTGCAAGGTAAAACTCGTTTGCATGCGATAATCGCGATTCGCAAATCGCGAGACAGACAGGTCGTCTATCGGTGGGTTCTCAATGTCGTCAAACGACTCGTGAAAATGCAAGAAAAGTGATTTTAGAAAAGTTGCACAGAATTACAAACGAAATATGGAGTTTTATTGCATATCATACACGCATATCATGTGATCTTTAAATATGCGTAATACACTCAAGCCAGATACAACTGGGCAGGCGATCTTCGAAGTAGGCATACAGGGTACCTCAACTTCTAGAAAAGACAAGTCGATCGAACCGATCGACAGCTCAAAGCGTGTAGTTTCCATGTAATTTAAACAGAGTAAAATTGGAACAATTTGGCGCATTTTATGGATTGTGTATATAGTGCCCATTAAACGATCGGGCTATACAGCAGCTCTCCTAAATAATACAAAGATCCCGCCCGCGCCACTGCACGAAATGCTCATTGATTCATATTTGAATGCTAATTGTGTGTGGGATCCGCCAAACGAGTTCCAGCTCTAAACAATTTGCACTCTATTACAGACGATAATAGAAAGTATATAGTATATCATCATATACTCTATACTATATATAGTATGTCTTTCAAGTGGCTGACGGAAGCTTTGGGCCATACGTCGAACAGTTCGAAAGCTTTGTGCCTCTTCGTGGACACGAACCGCCGATAGAGTCGCAGTCTTTGTGCTCTTCGTGACATAACGACAGCTCCGACTAGCCCGATCCGCTCTTACGACTATCCATGACTCACAGCGCAAATTATATCTTATCATGGCGAGAGACGAGGAGACGAGAGCTGCCAAGTGATGTTTTTTCTGTTTTATTTCAGGAAAACAACGGAGCGAAAATCAATTAAGCCTCCTCCTCGATCGTTTAGACATACAACGCAATAATTTCAGCAAAAATTGTAGTTTTTAATTTAAATGTAATGCTTTTTAGTCTGTGGCTGGCTTATTAGGTTAGTCGGTAATTAAAATATATATATATATTACGAATCTGTACTGTCTGAGTATGGTGTGTGTGTGTGTGTGTGTGTGTGTTTTGTGTGTTTGTGTGTACGTTTTGGCCGTTCAAATGTATTTACAGTAATTGTTGTGGAAGGCGGTAAATCATAAAGTAACGTAAAGTATAATGTGTACGATATATGGTAGATATATGTGTATATATGCAGTATATATGCAGTATATGGTTGGTTTGTATCCGTCAATTCGCATGATACAAGATCACAAGTTGTTGTTGCTCTTAGCACCCCTCTCGGTTCCTCCATCCCGCTGTTCGTTGTGTTTTGTTTTGTTGTGTTGCGTGAGGTCTGTTCACTTCTTGGCATCGATGATGATCTCATCGCCCGACTGCAGGTTGTAGCTGTAGAGCTGCTTGTTGGGGAAGCGCATCTCCTCGGGCCCGAACTCCCTGTAGTCCTGGTCCAAATAGTAGAGCCGCATCTTGTTGGGCGCCAGATTGACGAGCTTCTCCAGCTTGGCCTTCAGATCGTTGACCGTCAGGTAGATGTCCACGAAGCGGCTCTCGCACACATCCTTGTACGTGAAGATCACCTTGACGCGCTTATCCGGCTTCAGGTTCACATTAACGAGCGGATCGAGTTTGCCGTGCACCGCCAGCAGCTCGGCATATCGCGCCGGACGCTCGCTCTCTGGCTTGTCCATGTAGTGACGCACAAAGGCGCGTTCCGCATCGACGCGCTCATCCACGCTGATCTTGCCGCCACCGTTGAGCATCGTCACATTGGGCAGACGCGCGATCAGCAGCTGCCGCCGCTCGTGCTCCGTGCACTCCAGTGTCTCCCAGAGCGGCCAGTGCTTGACGCGCAGGTTCTGCAGCTGGCCGAACTTGGCCAGCTCGTCGATGTCGGCCCAGCTGTTGAGCTGCGCACAGCTGAGGTTGAGCAGCTTCAGGCGGGGAAAGTACTTGTGGCTCTCGCTGCCGCTGGCCGAGTCCAGTTCGGGGGCGGGCTGCAGCGACTTGATGGGGCACTCGGCCAGCACCAGTGACTCCAGGCTGGGGAACAGTCTGCCCAGGCGGCAGATCTCCTGCCAGTGTTCGATGGGATTGCCGGTGAAGTGCAGCGTCTTCAGCTCGGGATGTGCCTGTGTGAGCTTGCGTCTGGCCTGGCACAGGCTGCAGCACGTGTCCGTATCTGTGGCTTCTCCCGTGCTCTCCTCGCTGTGTGTTTGCGGCACGCATCGGCAGTGCTCCGCCTGCTCCGTGTGCTGTTGCTGCTGCTGCTCTGCTTCTGCCTGCTGCTCGCTCTCGGCTGCATCGAGCAGCACAGCGCGATAATTGTTTAGACTGAGATGCAGCTCCTGCAGCACAGGCAGATTCTGCAGCAGTGCATCCACGCACATCCAGTCGAGGTACGTGCCATTGAGCACCAGATTCTTCAGATTCACCGTCGGCGCCGCCTGCAGCGCACTCGCCGGACTCATCAGCTGATTCTTGCTCAGGTTCAAGAACTCGATGCGCGGCATATGCTTCAGGATGTTGAACACCTCCTGCCAGTCGCGCAGCTTGTTCTGCGCCAGGTCCAGCTCGCGCACTCGCTGGCACTTCTCGCGAATGCTCTCGAAGTCGCCGGCACAGTCGATGTCGCAATCGTTGAGCACCAGCAGCTCCGGCACACTGGTGAGCGGCGAGAGGCGCGGTATGAAGATGGAGAACTCCATGCGGCCGCCGCATTTGGTAACCGTGAAGTCATTGGGCAGATCGGAGCGCTTGTGCAGCTCCGGCTGGTTCGCGTTCTCGAATTCGCATTCGGCGAAATATTTGCGCTCGAGCGCCTCCAGCAATGAGGGCATCTTCTCTCACACCGTGGCCGGCTGGCCCGACTGTCCGCTTGCCTGGCTGTCGTCCGCCTGCCTGTCCGTCTGTTCGTATTTTCGCTTGGCTGTCTGTCCAACTGTCTATCTCTCTTTGTCTGTCCGTCTGCCTGTCCGTTTGCCCGCTTGTCTGTCCGTTTGTTTGTCCGCCTGCCTGTCCGTCTGCTCGTATGTCCGCTTGGCTGTCTGTCCAACTGTCTATCTCTTATTGTCTGTCCGTCTGCCTGTCCGTTTGCCCGCTTGTCTGTCCGTTTGTTTGTCCGTTTGTTTGTTCGCCTGCCTGTCCGTCTGTTCGTATGTCCGCTTGGCTGTCTGTCCAACTGTTTATCTCTCTGACTATGCGACCGTTTGTCTGTCCGTCTGCTTGTCCGTTTGTTCGCTTGTCTGTCCGTCTGTTTTTCCTCTTTTTCTTTGTCTAATCGAATGTTTGCCTGTCCGTTTACTTGTCTGTACACTTACTTGTCCGTCTGTCTCTTAACCTCTCTGACTAATCGACTGTCTGCCTGTCTGTCCGCCTGTCGCTGTGCGCGCGGTCAGCGTCTGCTCAGACGAATTATGCAAATTGTCGTTTCACTTTTGTTTTTATTTCGGTTTTCCGTCTTTTTTTTGTTTTTTTTTTTTTTTTTTGCTTGTTTTCCACTGCGTTTTCTTTCTGTTTTTTGTGTTTCCTTTTGTTTGTGTTACTTTGCGCTTTGCAAGCTTCTCCTGCACTCGCCAAAGCTTTTGCTCCCAGTTGCCTGCAGTTGTTGTAGTTGTCGCAGCTTCTGGCTGTCACTTCTCCTGGCGCTGCGCTGCTGCTGCTCTGCCGCTGCGCTGCCGCTTATTGATTTTTGGAGAACCGCAGTTTCGCTTTACATTTAATTTGTTGCTGGCGCTGTTGTTGTTGTTGTTGCTGTTGCTGCGTGATGCAATTTTTCGTGTGTCTGTTTTGCGCAGTTTTATTACAGTTGTTGTTGCTGCTGCTGTAGTCGATTTAAACAAATTGCTGCGCACGTTGCTTTTGTCTGCGCCGCCGTTGCTGCTACTTGTTGTTGTTGTTGTTGCTTTTGTTGTAATTGCGCACTAATTTAACAAAATCGCTGCTTGTCGAAACAAAGAAACGCAGCAACAAATGCGTGTGTGGGGCCCACTTGCCAGTAGACTGCTACCTGCTGCCCCTCTGCCAATGTCTGCGCTGCTGCTGCTGCTGCCTCTGCCTGCGTCGCTGCTGCTGCTGCCTCTGTTAATACTCCAGTCAATGGCGTTTACTACGACAAAAGCCAGGCCAACGCTGAGTAGCTCTCGTTTTTGTTGTTATTTCTTAGCTATGTTGTTGTTGTTGTTGTTTCTACTAGTATTACTGCCTCTGCTAGTCGCACTTGCAATGGTGCCTCTGTCTCTCTGTGTCTGTCCGTTCGCAACGCCACCAAACGCTCAACTAAAACACAACACAAGAACGAACTCGCCTCCGTGTTGTATGTATTCTTCTGCTGCGCTGCCTCGTTGTGTGTGTGTGTGTGTCGGTGTGCCTGTGTGAGTATGTGCGCGCTTTTTTTGTGTGTAGGTCGCCGTCATGCGCACAGGAGCGGATTTGCAGGCAGCTTTCGTGCGTTCGTTTTGTTTTTATTTTGGGCGCTTGACTTCACATTGGTTTGCAGTGTGGATTTTTCTTTCTTTCTTTTTTTTTATAATTTTTAATTCCGAATTGAAAGCTTAGCGATAAGTTCTCATCTGATTAGAAAATGATATGATAACTTAGCCCCCTGCTGCAACAATCAGATAAGAACTTATCAGAAAATTTTGATGGCGCCGAATTGAGTACTCTGAATTGAGTTCCAGTACATGTGAGGCATGGATTGTTCAGTTCGGTTCGTAGCAGTGCCAGGCCCCACACTCGGCCGTGCTGAACGGATGCCGGCCGCGTTGTAAGTGTATGTAAATGTTTGGTCGGCGACCTTGCGACGTAAATAAATGTATGCTCAATTACGAAATTGTTTCAGCTTCAGCTAAAACAAATACAAATTCAAATATTGCTGTGCCGCTTTCGTGTTTCGGCGTGTTTTCTGGGACAGGCAGAAATAGAATATCATGTCGAATCATAGGAAATTTTAAACACTCATTTGCAATGACCTTGTGCGTTGGGCGCGTGGTGCACTTGGACGACGGCCCTAGGGGCCAAACGGAATGTGTCGTGTAGTATGTGGATTTGGATTTGGGCGCCATGCGGGTGAGCGAATGCGGCACTGTGTCGTTTGTCTGGAAAACCAGTTATAAAGTCAACGGTCATGTCACAGTGAACACGCGCTACAGCGACAGCCAGCCCGATAGAGATCTGGCACGATTTTATTATGATTGGCGGCGTTAAGTGCGCGAAAAAGGGGGATGAACGAGTGAATTTATACGAATTTATATGCAGAATCTAAATATTCTTAGCCTTGCTGCGAGTTGTCGGGTTACATGCGCGCTATATGCGTCGTAGTTGTCGTAACAACTCAGGGGGGTTCACTCTGCTGACAGCTTGAAAGGTGCGCAATAAATGAGCGCGTTTTGACAGTGGGCGGGGGGAACTGGGACAAAGAGAGAGAGCGAACTTAGCGAGAGTGAGAGCGAGTGACTGAGAGCGAGTGACTGAGAGCGAGAGCGAGCGCAAGCAAGCGAGAGCAACTACGGAAACGAGAGCGGGAGAGCGCGAGCGTGACAACTGCCTAAGCTCTCACACTCTCGCACGCTCGCGCTCAGCTGTGCTTTGTTGTCGTTGCACGTACAAAAACACAAACACAAACATCTGTTTGTTTGCATTTGGCTTTGAAAACGAAACTGCGCAGCGTGCTGTGTGCGTGTGTTGAAAGCTCTGCGCTCAGCTGATTGCGTTTGTAGTGCGCGAGAGCTTTACGCCGCTCTCGCTCTCGCAGAGCTTTCGCCATGTGCACTTCGCCAACAACAAAGTCAACTCGATACGAAATAAAAAAAAAAAACAGATGGCAGCTCCGCGACAATGGGGCAATGGCATGGAAATCTTCTGGAGGGGCGTTACAAATTTGATTTATATAGAGAGCATAACGCTTGACGCCTTCACCGGTTTTTTTACGAGTCAAAAGTCAATTTGCTGCGACAGATATGAGAGTACGAGCAGCTCGTCGAGTATTTCTGCATGCAAAGATGGAAATATTAGAAGCGAGCGCCGTGGCATGCAGCATGTGCAGCGCTCGCTGTTGCACTTGGTCAACGGGCAGCAATCAATTTGCATATGCAGATTTGATTGTTTCCGTCAGGGAATTTTAAAACGAATCTAGGAGCTCCTTTGATGTGCCTGTTGTTATTATTATTAGTCTGGTTGCTGTTGTTGTTGTTGTTGTTGCTGTTTTTCTAGCTGCTTGTTGAATCAATAGAAATGACAAGGTGATGGATAAATAGATGAGCTATTTCAGACATCTCATGCACAATTGCGACCAAGGTGGCATACTATAAGTCTATGGCAGAGCATGCATATACTACGTAAAAACTATTTGAAATTTGAAATTTGCAAATTTCGCATATTTTTTGATTGTATACAAAACATTGAACAATTTGCGCTGTCGACCATTACTTTTCCATTATCATGTTGCTCTGCGACCTATGACGAAATTAAGCAGAAATACAAAAAAAAAGAAGAAATATAATACTTCATTAGCATGTACACACTGGTAATTAAAGTCACTACTGAGTCACGATTATAATAGACCTCGCGAATTTTTCACTACTTTGATGGCATTTTTTAAAAATGTTTGCAAACTTTTTGGGATTTATTAAAAATACGTAAAAAATTGCTGCTTAAATATTTGCAATTTCTGCTACGTTATACCCTGTAATACAATTTCAATAAGTGCTTCGAGATTACTCAGAGCTGCTTAATTCATTATCCATTAATCAAGCGTTTAGAAAGTTTCGTGCAGCCTTTCAAGCAAATCCCCTTCTACATAACCTCCAAAAGCGAATTTGGAAAACAATTTGGGCTCATTGTACACATTAATTATGCCGTCGTTGTTGTTGCCACTGTCGTCGACCCGCAACGCAGCCATTTGAAGGCGTCACTCGCACATATGCAGGCCGCACATACATGTATACAATATACACGGTATATACCGCATACCGTCTGCAGTCTATAATTATCCGGTAAAGTCGCAACACTTTGTGTATTATACTCAAATGCGATCTTGTTATGGTTTGTTGCAAGACCAGCAAAAAGAGGAAAAATAAATAAGCCATTTGTCAATAGAATTTCCCAGTCTATTCTCGTTTTCATTTTGCATTTCACGGCGAACAGTCTGGAGGCGAACTGTGCCTGGTTGGCTGAGGGGCAGTGGGTCAGCCCACTGGCATATTTTATTGGCACTCGTATATCATTATTTATATTCACTGCGATGAGATTTTATTGGACTGCAGATCGATTGGACTGGGCGCTGGACCAGGCTCTCGCCAGTTCGTCTGTTTCGCGTTTTGTAATTAGAAATTGGCCATAGTATGTGTATTATTTTCGGGGGGCTTTATTTAATGAACGCGATTTTATTGGCGATGCTTGTGTTTACAAATCTTGTGCAGAAGTATATAGATTGATACATGTACACCCACACACACACACACACACACAGACACACACACATACGTGTGTTTATATCAAAGCAAAAGGCGCAAATAAACCAGACGAAAATTCGTTCAAATCAATTGCGTCAATAATCGCGCCTAAGCTGCTGCAGCGTACTTCTCCTTGTTGCTGCTGCTGCTTCTGGTCGTAAAGTTCTATAAAATTGCTGTATGTAAAATGGAAATTTTGACTTTTTGGACGGGCGGCATTTAACGACTTCAATGGAATGGCACAAACGCGCACGCCCCCTCACTGCCTCCCCTCGGATGTAAACAATGCAGCGCGGCGAAGAAAAGCAATTTCTGTCGTCTCAAAAATGTGCTTAGTTCGCTCTTTCTCTCTTTCTCTTTCGCTGTCTCTTTCGTTTAGTCTTCGGTCTAGACAGTGTTATTTTTTTTTCAACATTACATTTTCTTTTTTAATTTATTACATGGTTTTTAGAGTCGACAACATGCGTCGCACTGTCTGTCTCCGGTCTGCATTCGGCTCGCTCTGCCTCATCTGCGACGTCTGCCCTGTCTAGCTGAACAAGTGGTTAACCTTGCGTATGAGTAATGTTATTGTGCGTTGCGTGTGTGTGTGTGTTCATTATGCCTGGTCTCAGCATCAAGTTGATATATTACATATGTACATACTTGCAAAGAAATTCATTTCTCTGACCTATTTGTTAAGTGCAGTGGAGAATATAGAAGCATATCGCACATATAAAAAGGGTGATTTTCTTTTTAGCAAATTTCTTTTAGGCCAAATTGTTTTAGACAGTTTGCGTAGGTTTATTTTGTGATTATTTCAATATTATTCTTTTTTTATTATATTTTTTTATTATAAAATTATTTTTTTTATTATAATTTTATATTTTTTTTTATTATTATATTTATTTTATTATTGTCGGTCTTTCAACAACAACTAAAATAAGTCCAGCCCTAGCCAGCAACAGTTGCTAAAATTACTCATAATACCAACACAATCAAAGCCTAATGTGCATGAAAAAGAAACCTTTGCGATCAAGAGCGCAGAGCTCGCTCGGCCTCTCTCCTTCCCGAAAAATTGAGAGCATTACGCATCCCGAGAGTAACTTAACTCTTAGAAAAATCACCCTTTACATATCGTATATAACTCCCGTGTGCGTGTGCGTGAGCTTGTGTTTCTCGTGCTCATAAATTCCAGACCAATAAATATGTTCAGTGAAATCGCAATTCTCGCAATAAAATAGCAAATTGGTAAATTGGCAAATTGACAAATTGAATAGATGACAATAGCGCCACGTTATGGCCGGCTGACTGATTGATCGACTTGGCTGTCCAGTCGATAGTGCTGCGCTGACGTTGACAGCTCTCATTAGTTTCGCACAATATGTACACACACCCAGAGAGAGAGAGAGAGAGAGAGAGAGAGAGAGAGAAAGAGGTAGAATATTTTTACTTTTAACACTGCTGCAAAATACCCTGCATGCGGTTTATTAAGAGAATGTAGAGTCAACTTCGAAGTTTATCGAATTAATAAAGTTTTTTTTCTAATTGTTAATTCATTCAGATTTTAGCTACAGCTAGGATAAGTATTAAGACAAGTCTATTAGAGCTTTCTAAATGTATGCAATTAAAAAAAAAAAAATCGCATTTTCGCTCTAGAGAGTATACTTTAGTATATCAGTCTCTGCACAGATTCGCTTTGCTTTTTTCGCTGCCCCATGTTGTCTCTTTTTTCACGCTTCAAATAATTTTGTTGTTGTTGTTATTGTTGTTGGGGTAGCTAACGTTAATTTAATATGCGACATTTGCACTTTTCGGTCAGCGGCAACGCGAAACCCGCAGATAAACCCATAACGAGGGAGGGAAGCGAACGTTGTTGGCCGGTGTCACTATCGCTGGCTATCGGTATCGTTTGTGGCTCGATGTCGATGGCTGCTGCTGTCTGCCAGACCCTGCAGTACTGCCAACGCTTGCTCTTATTATATTTATTTTCATGATTTTCATTTTCGTTGTTATTTTTATGATTATTTTGCAGCGAAAGTTCAATTAAATTGATGCACTTCGTGCTTGGCTCGTAAAAACAGGAATCGCTTCATGCTTCACGTAGTTTAACACTTTGACAGCTGCGCTTTATAAGTCCCATAAAGAATATAGTATATATAAGTATTGCATTGCAGTTGGGCACTCGAAGCTGTATTTCCGTTACTTAAGAGCTTATTGAACGGAGCACTAATTGGTTTTGTGAAGAGTCGCAGCAAGAGGAAAATTAAAATGGAAGATTTATGTAGATGTGAATATAATGAGAATTCAAATTGAAGAAAGGAAGAATGAGTATTTGATGAAGTGGAGTGTAGCTTTCTTCAAAATTTATTGAGATTAAATTGTGATTTATTTATTTTATTCTTGTATTATTTCTTTTATTATTTTTTTTATTTCCCGTCATTTCTATATATTAAATAAATTGCTATATAGCTCTCATATGTCATGGTACCTTGACTACAGTCTGCCCTAGTTGGGATTTTAACTCAGTCACAGCAATTGTTGATTGATATAGTAGTAAAAACATAATGAATTATTGCTAGTCACTCTCTCACATCTCACAAACCTTTCGATCTGTCATTGAACTAAATGAATTACTACATGCTCTACTTAAAGCCGGTGTCATTGACAGCTCTACGGCTCGAATCTCTTTGGAGAACATCAAGGTCTGTCAATATTTGCGCTTTCAGTTATCTAAGAGTGTCTAACGTGCGAGTATCTCAAGTCAAGAACGTAAGAGTTATAAACTAATTGAGTCACTTGATTGCCCTGTCGATAAGCCCTATCGCCGTTGCCCAAAATAAGTGTGATTACGATTTCAAGTGCTCGAGATAATGCAGTTAGGTCTCGAGTTGCGAGTGCCTTTGAGTGCTCGTGTCATTCTTGAATTATTTAATGGGCAGCGAACGCGCTCGAAGACTTTCCTTTTGCATTGCAATTGCTCAAACATTCGCCAGGAATTGCTGTCTGCAGAGCTGCCATTGGCATTTGCCTTCTGCCGTTTGCAGTTTACATTTTGCGATGCATTCGAGCTCATTATATGCAATTAGTGGTTTTTCTTTTACTTGTCCACGGCATAAAGCAATAAATGGGCCGGTCAAGCCGACGGGCTAAATGAATTATTCACAAGCAGCCCGAGTGGTGCACAGCACTAGTCAAGGTGCAGCACTACACGGCTGAGACTCGGCCATACAATGGCAGTCAGTCGTATAGATCGGTATGCAGTTATATGGCACTCAGGGCGCAATTAATTTGCTGGCAATAATGAAATCTAGGACAAAACTGTTCGCAAAAGAAAATCGTTGTCAGTTGGCACAACTCGGCACTCGCCTCTGGTATGTGTGTGTGTGTGTGTGTTGTGCATAGGCAAGTAGTTGGCTTTGGGCGACTTTTAGCTACGCTGTGCAGTAACATTTCTATATAACTTTGGCATACATCAATCAATCCTTTTAAAATTTTAAGCATATATTCACAAAGATTCAAAGCACATATACAGCGAATTTAAGCACAAACTGTAATTTAAAGAACTCAAAGCAGCTAAAAGGCTTTTCTATGTCATTATATTGCTTTAAAATAACATGCTACCCCTCGTCGATTACTGTAGGGTGCACAGAACAACTCGTTGTACAATTTCATTGTCCCAGAATCGGAAATAAAATCATTTGTCAGCTGCAGCTTGCAGTTACACATGTCAGTGTAAGGCGTTGCTCGGCCTAGATGGCAAAAAGGTGTTTTTTGGGCGAGTTGGCGAAACGAGACTCCGAGACAGAGAGAGAGAGAGAGAGAGAGAGAGAGTCACGTATGTGTGTGTGAATACATATCTGCATATCAATTGCAATTGTTTGGCATTCACACTTCTACGGAGTGTTTGCTTTTTTGGGCCATGTTTTAATCAAACTAAAATGCCTGGCAAACTCAATGGGCTTTTCCGCACGCCTGAGGACATACTGAAGACACACACGCAGAGGATTTCTGTGTTAAGCTTGTTAAGTGGGCTAGCATAGGTATTGAATTTAGATTTAAAATAGAGCTGAGAGTTGAATCAACATGGAGTTGGATTCTTATAAGTGAATTAGAAACTGGAAGACAGTTCGAAGCGCAGTGGGAGGCTGCTCAAGAAAATTGAAAACTATGGAGGATAAAGTATAGGTAAAGGTGGCAGAATAAATTAGCAAGTTCAAGCTTTAAGGTATTAGATAGCGACAAATAAGTATTGGAATGAGATAATCATTATCTAAGGGCAGAAAAGAGTCAAGAGAGTTGAATAAATATTTTTACAGAGCCAAAGCAGATTTCTTAGAGCCTAATAAAATGTATATGCAACCCATACTCAATTGCCATCGCTACATGTTCTTTGCTGCAATAATGTTGGCCAAAACATGACAAGTACTTATTGGATTCGCTGTCTATCATCTTGCCACAACAATTGCGAGTAAATTGTGAAGGCTTTTCGCACATTGTCATTGCTCGATGGTCCGTTTAATGGGCGGACCATTTTACCATTTGGCATTTTCCATTTGGCGGCACGCTGATTAGCGACTGTGCAACGAGCGCGGCCTGACGATGGCGTGCCACAAAGTTATCAATGCCGCCCCAATGAATCACTTTAAGTGCGCTAATTTAGCTGTCTATCCATTTTCATATCTCACGCTGAACTTGAAACTGGGCCAGAGAACACAAAACTTTTGCACAATTTGCATATTCTTAGCCGCCGGACAATTTGCTTATTCAAATTGTTGGGATCTCAGTTCGGCTGCTGAGGTTGCTGAGGCTGGGACCCGGGCTGGGCTTCGTTTGTGGTTTCTCTTGATGCTCTTCATCAATCAAATGTTTGTTTTTTGGCCGGGCGATTGGTGGTGGCGCAGAACAATCGCAAATTCATTGTAATTTGTTTGAACAGCTGTCGGGCAAAGTAAAATGCAAACAGCGGGAGTGAGAGCAGTGGAAAGGTTTTCTTTGTTTGTTTGTTTGCCAAGAGATTATTTGGACGACTTTAAAAGGAGTCGGCTACGTGCAGACACGCAAATGTGCAATGACAGGCTAATGATAATTACGTAAGCAGCCGCAGCCGAGGTGAGCGAACAGAGCCGCGTGCCGCAATTACTCGAGCCGCTAGTTATGTGTGTTCGCTCGTGTGTGTGTGTGTGTGTGCTGAAGTGCCAATGACACTGGCTGAAAGCGTGGATGAATCAATTCGCCGGGATCAAGTGCGAAATGAGATGCACACAATTTGCATAAGCTGCTTGAGCTTTGTGGGCTGTGCTTATTGTCAGTCTGTCAGCGTTAAGCCCGCATTAAGCTTTCATGTGCTTTGTATATCAGATTTATCAGCCTATCATGCAGTTAAGGCCTGAATTTATTTATCTGCTTGCAATAATTTAAATTAAAATAGAATCAGTGTACTTTTTACTCCTCCAACAACTTTTTCTTTTAGTTTAGTTTTGGTCTATCATAAATATGTTGAAAGCTTAATTTAAGCCTGTTTGAAATTGCGTACTGAAATTGAAAGCTTAGTGATTAGTTGAGATATAGGCATATTGCATGAGCTAAATAGTTTCAAGCTTTCTCTAAGCTCTCAAATGCTTTTTAAACTGGTTTTATATAAAATTAACTCAGCTGCATTCCCCAATTTGCAACAATATTAAGTTCAATCTGCAATTAATGTGCTTAAAGCTGTGTTAAAGCTCTGACCGTCTGGCAGCTGGCACTGGCAATTAATCAACTGTTTTATTGCTGCTTTCAGCAGATGTCATCGGTCGTTTAATATTGCCGGACTTAATCCGCATTTAACGCCTGATGCGCAACATGAAGGTGGCCTCATCATAAAGAGGCACATACACACACACACTGACACACTCACACACAGTTTGGCACAGAAAACAGAAATAAAGCAGCGGCAGGCTGAATTATAATTATCACGAAATTGAGTTACGTTGTCAGCTGCGCCGCGGCACCACGGGGCGTATGAGTAATAACAGCGAGCAGCTGCCAGCGTACGCACATGCAAACTCCTGCACATTTTATTACTAGTATATTGTTATTGTTATTACTTTCGTGTGTGTGTGTGTGTGTGAGTGTGTGTACCAGTTTGTTTGCGCATAAATACAATGCGTATAAACGTATATTATTAGCCCCACACGTAATTCTAATTGCATTCTGCATATGTCTGCACTTGATTTAGTTATCTCGGCATTTTAATCAGACCAACATGCTGCTCTATGCACAGTAGACTGCTACTGCCCCCTGCCCTCGTTGCAACTGCATTCAAATGGTTGGGGAGTTTGAAATAATTTCACAACTTTATTGCTTTTTGCTTTTACTTTTTTTCGGGTTTCTACTGAAAGTTTGCAAAGAATTTGGCAAGCGTTAAGCGTTCTTCACAAGCATAAAGTTTTGTAGGTTACTGCCAGTTTCGCTCTGGGATTTCTATGTAGGCGCATTCGAATTAATTATAATTAAAAACAGAGCTGACAGCCGCTTGACTGACACGTCGACTAATTAATGCTCGTTTTTGGGGGGCGCGGCAAAACTATTGTTGGTCTATTGTTACCACAGCATAGATATTGTAATTATATAATAATATATACACATTCCCTGGGGAGTTCAGTTTTGCAATTATTTTAGCCTGGCTTTTAACGACTTTCTGGCTTTTAAAAATTCGTAGCATACTTTTCGGAGTCAAGAATTTCGCCTTGGGCCCGAGGCACGTCATAAGTTTGCAGCAGAGTAGAAAACAAACAAAAATTGATTAATTTTGCACAGAAATAGCTTTGTCGTCTTGCGCCCTATAAATTTGTGTAATTTATCGAGCATTTTGTAATAATAAAAATAGTTTTCTTTGCATTTCAGCTAAATATTTACTCGAATTGTGCGTCTTCTTGATTTTATCGAGCGCCTTTCTAGGCCATTGAAAGTATTAAAAATGGTAATTTCGCTTATAATTTGCGCAAACAACTGTTAGTTTTCTTTCGCCTCTGCCCCCTGCCCCTGCCCCGCCCACAGGCAGGCATTTGCTGGGCGGATTTGCATGTCATCGTCGTCGTGGTCGTTTGTCGCTCTGTTTGTGCACTGCAAACAATTGCCAAAGCAAATCGCCATTGCTCGAGTCACATTTGAGGGCACGTAAGCGGTAATTAATTGGAAATATCAGGTGTGCGGGGGAGAGGGGAGAGAGAGGAAGGTGGAGACAAATGTGCTCGCCAGGCTGTTATCATTCACAATGCCAGTGGCAAGCAGCCATCTAAGTGGCAAGTTGTCAATCAACTTCAGCGTTCTGCATTTTCCATTTATGATATGCAGCGATTCGCTGTGCGCGCGTGTCAAAGGTCGAAAAAGCAGAGGCGGACGTGGGGGCGGGGTCAAACGTTAAACAAATGCCGCTTGACAGGCACTTGGGGATGCGCAATCGGATATCGACATGCAACATGTTGCACGCAGACAATTATGCAGCTGCTTGTACGACTTCTTGGCCACATTACGTGAAGTCCTTGAAACTGCAGGCGAGTGCATAAAGGGCGCCTTGTCATTGCAGTGCCATTCAACTTAATTGCGCAGGTGGGATAGAGAGAGAGAGAGAGAGAGAGAGAGAGAGAGAGAGAGAGAGAGAGAGAGAAAGACTAAGAGAAAGAGCGGGAGAGAGCGAGCGCGAGCGTGCCCGCTGGTGAGTGCCTATGAGACGCTGGCGCAACGTTGCGTATGAGCAACTTTTGAATAATTAACTCACTTCACTGGCACTAGAGCAGCCAACGCCCGCCCACTCTGCCCATGCCCATGCCCATGCACACTCCCTTGCACTCTCCCGCTCGCTGTCTTCTCCGCTCTCCGTCTCGCTGTCCCGGCCTGCCACTTGATGTGGAACGTTATAAAGTAAAAGTACGCTGCAAGAACATTTGATATGCATAAATTAAAATGCAACCGCAGCACATTCACACACACACACACACACACACACATAGTCACATAGTCTGCTGCCTTCTCCTCGTGTCACTGTTGGCATTTTGCAATGTTCTTAATGGAGCCCGTGTGTGTGTGTGTGTGTGTGTGTATGTGGTGCATATTATAAGAGATGCGCTGACTTCACAGCTTCCACACATCCATATATTATTGCCGCCGCTGCGCCTGCTGCTCTTTGCCGCCTGACACTCTATCAATAACTTTGGCAACAATCTTACAGTTTCATTAAGTCGTTGCGAAAACTATGTGCATGAAAGATTTAAGACTATGGTGTAGCTGCTTGCTGGGGAATAACAAGATTAAATGGCCAATGATTTATGAACAAAGGAAACAGCACAATATTTGCACTAAGCGAAACTTACAACTTTAAAGAAAACTCAAACAATTGACATAGAGTTGTTATAAGCCCGAGCTCTTGTTTTCATAGACCATTGCGAGCTGCAGTTGAAGGAGCTTCGCACTCTGAACAATCAAAGTCAAGCTGAAATGTCATTCGAAATCTCTTCAAAAACTTTCAACTGCACTTGCCCTTGTGCAGTGATAGAAATGGGATTGGGGCGAGGGCTGCACATGCAACAGCTGCTGCTAAAAGCTTGCCCCAAAATGCTGTTGAATATTTGATAAACGCTTCCTGCACCCGGCAGCACCACCCACCCACGACTGTCCGCCCGGAAAGATGCAGTTCGAAGGGCTCTTGGCCAGGCGAATGCCGCATTGCCGCAATGGCAGCTCTCTACCCCCTCCCGGTGCCCCTCGCCACAAGCCCATTGGCATTGGTTTCGATATTTGCTTGTTGCTTGTTGCACGCTCTCTATGGCCGTAGCCGTATGCCGCAAATTGCATATCGTATATAGAAAAATGGAATCGATATTATTGATTTGCAGTCGCCGATGGACTTATATTTGCCCAGTTTGTCATTATAGCTGATTGGCCAATCACAGTTGGCAAGCGCCTCGTCTGCCGCGTAAATATTTGCAATTACTCGCACACACACACACACAAACACACACCCACAAATAGACAGATAAACAGGCACTCATGAATATGCATTCGTGTACAGTGTATGGTTATTTGTCGATTTCATCGAATCTCACTTTGATGGCCAGCATCAAAGGAATATTTCGACACGCAGCATTAGCTGACTTCAGTTATATATATTGTTTATATATATCGTACATCTCTACGGATCCTGCATGTCATGCAGCTTTACAGGGGTAAAGGGTTTTTGTCGATTCCGCCGTATATCACTTTGATCGCAGCGATCAAAGAGTACTGTAAACACGCAGAAATAGCTGCATATATTTCTCTCTTATATGCCTTATATATCTCTTATTTATACCTCCTTATATATCCCATACAATTCCCGACATGCTTCACTTTGACTGTTTTGCCTGTACTCAAAGTTAGTTGGCGTGAATAATTCCCACTAAATACAATAAAACCATTTAGCCGGAGGCATTAAAAATTTGCATAGAAATGAAAGCATCGCAACCGGAACTGTGCCACAAAATAATAAGGGAAGAGCACCGAATGAAAGAAAAAGCGTAAAGGAAGAAAGAGAGAGAGTGTAGAAAAACAGGGAAAGCGAACAGTTGATGAGCTTCTGTTTTGTGGGTGTGGCCTGCCCGCGGATGTAAATAATAAAAAGCACATTAAACAGCATTTTCTTTCATTTCGAAACGAAAACGAAACAATTCCCAGTTTCACATCGGACTAGGGCACAAGTACTACCATTCAGAGTCCCGCACACAGATGCGCCCCGAAAAGTATGCTATAGTTGCGGTGCTGCGCGCTGACGTCGCTGGCGACGCTTTGACACTTGGGCAGCTGCACTACTTAGTGGGCTGCGGTGGCCGCGGCCCACTTAGAGAAATGCAGTTCGCACTTAAATGGACATTAGAAGCTGCTGTTCGTACAGTTCATTATTGCGGGGTCGCCGAAAAGTATGCAACATTGAAGAGAGCGAAATGTGAGCGAAAGAGATTTCAGAAGGAAATAAATTATAAAATAAAATTTAAGATTACACTAAGACTGAGCTTATAAATTTTATAAATATGAAAAGCAGAAAGCGAACAAGTTAAAAACTATTTAAAAATAAATTAAAGCATTTCAGAAATACTTTCGCAAATAAATTTTATATTAAATCTAATTTATTACTCTTTTATTGCAACAAAAACTGTTTATTACCAACTGAGATTATAAATTTCACATGAATAATGCACGAAAATGAAAACCAGAACATTCTCGAGAGCATAAAAGCTTCGTTATTGCTCAATTACTTGGGGGTTTCTCATGTTTTGTTTCGTGTTTCTCCCTCCTCTCCATTCTCTCGCTCGCTCTCTGTGTGTCTGTGTGAGTTTTCCGTGTTTTGCGACCGCAACATTACGTCTCCGTCGACTGTCGGGGGCCCTTCCTTTAGTTTCCGCTTCGTCCCCTTGCAAATTTGTGGCAGCTGCTACTCGAGAGGGGCGGAAGGTACTTGCAGCACGGCCTGCCACTTTTTTATGCCTTTCATTTTCATGTCCAATTTCGCATTTGGCGCACGCCGAGCCTAAAAGACTGCACTTGAAAATTTAATAGGTGCTGCAGTAGTTCTCCGAGCACTTGGAGCTGCTTCACCCGACTACCTTCTTGCTGCCAACTGCCAACTGCCTGCCGCTGCCTGCTGCTGCCTGCTCCTACCGCCGACTGCGTTTGCGGCTTTTATGATGACCAATTTTATGATGACTTTGGTGCGCCCTGTCTGGGCACGGGGTTCGAGGCCCCGTCTGTCGCTCTGTGTGCCCTTCTCACTGACTCAAATGAAATGTGAAATGTAATCCGGTTGCCTGCCATGTGCCATGTGCCATGTTTATTTGCCTGCCAGCCAGCCAAACAGGCCAAAATATAGAGAGTGCAGAGAAACAGCCAGTAGCGAGCAGCGAGCAGCATTCCGGGCCAATGTGCCAATTGAGTTTAATTTGTTGAATGCCTTTTGACAGATTTCAAAATTAACTGGCGGCACACTTGACTGCACCACCAGAAGCAAATGATTCGTAGCCCGTTCCATGTGTGGGTTTCGCCAGTTCCACAACAACAACAGCATATGCCGAAGCATGAAGACCCACTAAATCTCAGCCCGTATATGCGCATGTGATTGAAGGCAGTTCCGAGAAGCAATGACATGAGTTGAAGTCCGACTCAAGCAAAGAGGAAGCTAATCAGTCTGTGGCTTGACTTTGATCTTCAGTTCAAGAACTCAAACTTGGACGAAAGCTTTTAAAATTTAAGACTTATACTTCAGCTTTGAATATAATTTTAGCTTAAAGATGTCAAGTGCTTGAGTTGTGTCTTAAAAAAATATTAATGAAATAAATTTTAATAATATATATTAGTTGTTAGGCTTTTTTTCTTTTTTTTATATATTCGAGTTTTCAAATTAATGGAAGTTTCCTTTCTTCCATTTCATACTGTTTATATACTCGCAAAGCACTGTGATCCAGCGACAAGCTTTTAGTAGCTCTCCACTTAATATACTGCCAGTTTAAGCCAAGCTTAAGTAACACATTCAGCTACTGTCATTGGGCAGCTTAAATTGTTTACCCGTGCAGATGAGAGGATTTTATTGCACGAATTCATTTGTGAAATTTGATTATGCACACTTAAATATATGTATGAAGCAAACTTTGAGTATTTGCGCACACACACACACAGAGTATACACGGACAAAAACACGCACACCCACAGGGGAACACACACGCAGAGCCAGACAGCGCACTCGGTGGAAACTCGGTTGACAAACTTTGCTTGTGGCTCTCCATAAATTTTTAACCCACTTGGTTGGTTAGTTGTAATCATTGCCGATTTCCCCTCACTTTGGCGAAACTTAACCAAATCCGATTAAAGTCAACATTCTGCTGGTTCTCTATTTCTATTAAGTTGTTCTCCCTGCCTGCTTCTTCTGGTATGCAAAACAGCTGGCGAAGAAGGCTTAGACCCGGCTCGAGTGCTCCTAAGCTCTTTGCGAAGGTAAAGCAAGCACTTAATGTATTTTCATGCCAGGAATAACAAACACTATCGATAACAGGCACATCCTACTCACTTTCCTTTCAACTGCAACTATTGCATGCTATAAATGGGCGACAGAGAGGGAGAAAAAGCGA
The DNA here is from genome assembly GCA_035046045.1 of Zaprionus bogoriensis. Classification (NCBI taxonomy): domain Eukaryota; kingdom Metazoa; phylum Arthropoda; class Insecta; order Diptera; family Drosophilidae; genus Zaprionus; species Zaprionus bogoriensis. The sequence goes on along the minus strand of JAWNOI010000066.1, from coordinate 1,644,141 downwards.
CAGAGAGAGAGAGAGAGAGAGAGGACGAAAGTTCTAATCCGACTCTTGGGGGAATTATATGAATTCACATTTTACGAGTACTTCGCCTCGAGTTGACGACTTTCTAATGAGCTTTTCTCGTAGTTAAACAATTATTCTAATGGCTTTGTGGCTGGCACACAGGCAAAGCGATAGTCTCATCAGGCATTCACGGGCTTAACTATCGCCGAGTCGGTCGAATGTAAATTCCGGTGCGGATATGTCAATAAGTTGCGATTGTTTGCAGTAATTTTCTGAGTATTCGGGCAATAAATTTCACTTTCCGTTTTCCGATTGCTACAAAGTTTTTTGGCAAAGCGAACGAACAATTAGATGGCCAGCGATTTATGGGCAATTATTTTCAACAAGTTGGCAGCTCGATTGCCGATTATTCTTTTTGTCACACTCGAGTTGGCAGCGTGTGCTTCAGTGTATTTATTTATGCAATTTAACTAGTTATAAACACTGCAATAAACGGCACTTAACACATGCTCCCAGTGCGAATAAAAAATACAAAATGGAATGGCGTCCGTTATTTCCGCCTCGCGCGCACTCTCTCTTTCTTTTTAAAAATTACGCATACGCCTTGTGTAACGTCTTCTTTTGCTTTCTTATACCAATTACCCATTGAAAATGATTAAAAATGGTATATTAGCTTTGCACAAATTTATGTTGCAAGTAGATAAATTTTCTTGAGCAATATCTAAGTTGATTTTGATATGCTTGAGTACACAGAACTCAGTTATTACAGCAGTTGGGGATATCAAATTTATCGTACAGATTTCTTTATACCATAGGTAGAGTAAGCATATTTAGAATTTTAAGTATCATGCCGAATGTCTCTGAAAATCAAAATTAATATATATATTTATATCTCTTGCGGAAAAACTGCTTGAATGGTAACCAATGGTTGAGAAGAAGCTTTCTCTACGTGTTCTTATTGCCTTCTTTTTACCGACTTTTTGATAGCAGAGAAATAATTTTTTTATGCCCTGCTTTTGGCACATTTTTCATTGTTTTGATAAAGGCATTTTCTTTGTAACATTTTTGCGTATCTCAAGCCAGAAGAAAGGTTGGCAAACGCGAAAAGGGTTGAAGCACTTGAGCAAATAAATGTTGGCGTTGCGCCCTTTTGCGGGGGGCCCGAGAGCGATAATTGAGCTGTTGCCCGTTGTTACGACTAATTGTGTTTGCTTTTGATATTACACGAGATATTTGCGTGTATATGTGAGCCTGATGTGATTTGAAATTTCCACTTATTTCACTTAATTTCGTACCCACTTAAAATGCTGCCCAGGCCGTAATTCGCATTCAATTAGCCAGCGATATCTTTAAGGACATCAAAGTACTTTCGCCCTATGCAAATTTCGGCTCGTTGTTGTTGCTGTTGTAGCGGTTGCTGCAGGTGTATATTGCAGTGTCTGATTAGGTGGCCCAACATTGCACAATTTGAGGCAACACTCGCCGTGTGGCTGGCGCACATTACCATAATCCGCTGACTTATGTTAGATGTTGATTTGCATAAGCTGCTCACGCTCACGCTCACGCTCGCACTGTCGCTGTCGCTGTTGCCGGCTGCCGCATGCCACAAAATGACCTACAAAATGTCGCAGTGCAGTGTTTTATTAATGTCACTGAATACCCTTTGCTTTTACGCCAGCTCCCGCAGCTGGCTGGGCGTAGTGCCATGCAGCAGTAACTGCTGCTTTTATTTGACAGTAAAACTCTAAGAAACTTGAGATCTCGGAGTTAACTGAATGTAGAGTTCTTAAATTTGGTTTGCGAAATGCTAATGAAGAGTAGCATTTATTTTTATTGGCTAAAGTAAGCTAAAGTATACTTTATTCCAGATTACAGTTGCTTTTATTTCACAGTTCAACTTGGAAATAACCAAGAAAGACATGTGGAGAGAGACAAATGTAGAGTTCTTAAATTTGGTATGTGGATATGTCTAGAGATAAAAGATTTATTTATATATGAGCATTAGGAGATATTCAGTACCTATCAGCTTTTGTTTTTATGTCAGATCTTGGGAATAGCTATTTGTAGAGTTCTTAAATTTGGTAAGTGAGTGTATTTTCAGCTGAAAAAGTAGATATATCTTATTTGGACGTAATACATGTGGTATTTCCTATCTATTTTTGGCCAAATCCCGGAAATAACTCCATGTAGAGTTCTTAAGTTCATCATGCTCTTACCTCTATAGCTTTTGCAATTATTTATATTTCCCGTTGCAGATAAAAGCTCAGCACATAACTTGTAGAGCATTCAACAGTCGATGACTTCTCACTGTACCTGCACTAATTTGCTTTATATTGGCAGCGCGTTTGAGAGAATGAAGTCAAGTGCAGATTTGTTGTTTTTCCCTGTCAGATTTCCGCACAGCACTCGCGCGAGTACTCGGGATATCCGACAATGCATTTTAATGAGTGTTGCAATTGCAGCCTGGCTAAAAATAGCGAAAAGTAACGAAAAGCCGCTCGAGCAGCTGCAGGAAACGGCACGTTGTGGTAAAAACAAGAAAGCCGCAGAAGACTTAACTGAATATGTAAATTAATGAAGCCAGCTCGCAGCTAGATACGCACAGATATACATGGATATGCTTGTGTTGGCAGAGTGTAGTTTCCTAGCCTGAGGTGCATTGCGAGGGGCGCCTTTGCAGTTCTTGCACGGGGTTCCTTTGAGCTATTTTCGTCTGCATATTGAGTGCAGGTTTTTCGCTTTGAAACCTAACAAATGGCATTTCCTCTTACTGTTGTTGCTGCTACTGCAACGTGTTGTTGTTGCCATTATCGTTAGGTGGAACAAGTGCAGCTAACAATGCACTCGAGCCTTGTCGCTGACACTTGACACAGCCGCAACAATAACGGCAACCGCAACTAATAACTAACAGGCGCTGCGGCGGTGAAAATAGTATAACAAACACTCGAATGATGCTCGAGTGCTGTATGCTGCATGTGTGTGTGTGCGTGTGTGAGCCCATTGTATTGCAACGGCGACAATAACTGTGACCGCGTTGCGTATACGTCATGTGGTGCCAGAGTCGACAAACAGCGAGAGTGAACTTTTTAATTTCCTGTGCAAATTTATTTTAATTGCAACCAACTAACACACGCACATACGTCTGATACACACGCACACTCACAGACAGCCCCTGTAACATTGATTTAATTTCTGTGTCCCTTTTTAATTAATTGTTAATGCATTTTGATGTAAATTAAATGAAACGCAGCTCATTAAAACTGCAGCAGACGGCAGGCTGCAATTGACAAATAAATATGCTGTTTTTTTCAATACTCTTTGCTTGCAAAATGGCTAATAATGGGGCAATAAATCTGAGGAAATAGCGGTATAAAGGTGAACGGTGAAAGATATTTGTAATTATACCTATGCAAGAAGCGTGGCATAATATGAATTTAAAATATGATGCAAGCCTTTCTCAATTCATTTTAAATTTTGTACATATTGATCCACTGCGCACTTAAATATATATTTAATTTGAAATTTACTTTCTCAGGGTATTCACTAGTCGAATTTTTGGAAAGAACTTTTTGTTTGTTTGGCGTTGCGCTTAATTTGTTTGCACGGGCAAATATTTAATTGTAATGTGCGCCATTTGCATTGTGCCGTCGGGCGTAACTTTATTAGAATTTTAAGTCCTTGTTAATTAGCTGGTAAATATAGAAAAACTAATCAGCAAACGGAAATTACATTAGTTTCTGGTTTTGAACCTGATTTTCGAGGGCTTAAGGTGAACGCAACTAGAAAATTACAGTTTCAGTTTTGATTTCTCAGGCTTATTTTTATCTTAATAATTTTAACTAATTTCTCTTAAGCTTAAAACCAAAACTATAAACATTTAAAGCTTTAAGTTTGATATCCAGTAACATCTTAAAGCTTTCGGAAAGTATTTAAAGCTGTCAATTGTGATGTGTGCGATTTCGTGCGCTTCTCTTTGTCTGTTGGAATCTTTCATGGATTTTGGCAACTTCCCACGCGATTTGAGTGCTATTTAGTATTGTAATGAATGCGTCGAAATGCTTCATTATACGCCTTATCTGATTGTCATTTATTTATATAATGGACATGCGCTATCGGCGCCATCGCGCGTCAATAATACATATATCATCATGTATCGCATACATGACGACTCGCAGTAATAAAAGTTTTCCGGTTTCGTGCAGGTCTAACAATGCGCATAAATCACTTAACACTTTTGGCCATAATCGGGGGCAAAAAAAGAAAAACACCACAATATATAGGAATATAGCGCGAAAAAACGCTACCAATAAAGTATAGAAAAGCCTACTGGCCTTGAGAAGAGGCAGAGGCGTGGCGTGGGTTGAGTTTAATTCACTTTTTATTTGATGCGTTAATTAACTAATATGCGAGATGGAAAGGCATACAGAAAAACAAACAGTTTTTTAATTACAGGTGAGCGGGGAATTCCTCTAATTGCCTGCAGATGTCTGTGTATATGTGTGGGCGTGTGTGTGTGTTTGGGGGCCCCTCCAGCGTAATTGCCTGAAATTGATGGTTTCTCGCCCGAGTTGGCGGCTGCAGGCCGCGGGCTCTACTCCAGCGTCGCCAGAGGCTGAAAACGTAAATTTCACTATCGAACGAAAAGTATATAGGGGATGTGTGTGTGTGTGTGTGTGAGTGTGCCACAACTCGACACTGATTTGGCTAGCGCGATAAAGGGAAAAGCTCTTTTGTGCTGGGGCTAGGCCAAGCATAACGGTTTAAATGCGAAAAGGGTCTATTAAAAAACAAAATGGAGTACATGCCGCTACACACACACACACACCTACACACACTCGCGCACACAACACCCACACACTCGCTGCACACACAAAAGCCAACATGCAATTTATGAACAGCTTTTTGCTGGCGGGGCCAAAATGCTCGTTTGAAGCTAACGAAGTGTTCCAAGCCAAAACCAAGTCAACCTGCCACGTTCAGAGCTGACAAAAGCAGCCGGAACAGCAGGCAGAACTCAGCGTGGAGTGGCCAGAAAAAAAAACCTCGTACTTCTCGCTCGCACTTCGCCAAAGAAAAAGGTAAAACAAAGCAAGAAGAAAGCGCCGCGCAGGTGAGTAGCAGCCAGCCGAGCTCTACTTAGCTCGAGGATTTTCTTGATGTGTCTGTATGTGTATGTGTGTATGTGTGTGTGTGTGTGGGCGGCTAGCAAATTGCAAAGACTTCTCAAGGGAGCCAGCGAAGTTGTGGCACCAGCGGTAGTTTGTATACCCAGCACTATTAGCCGGAAAGGGTATACCTAAGGGGAGCTGCATTGAGCAGAATATTGTGCTCAGTTTAGACAGAGATACTTTCTTAATCAGTCTCTCTCTTTTCTTCTCCTTATCTTAATCATCTTGCTTATACTGTCTTCGCCCAGATCTAAAAAACGTAGTGCTACCTGCACCGAAAGGTATGCTATAATTTCTAAAGCTACCCATGCCGGGTATTTCCGAGTCGCGCATGCCCGTCTAGCTGTCAAGCTAGTTGCGCTTGTTGCTGTTGTTTGCTATGGATTAAATTTATAAAAATTGAAAGTATCCGAGCGGGCACTGGCACAGGGAGTGCGACAGGACACGGTGGGGCCAAGAGGTAGCAGGCTGGCAGGGTGGCCGGGTGGCCGGGTGGCTGGGTGGCAGCCCACGAAGTATACGGCCAATGCGCACAATGAAACTTTTACATTGCATTCGTGCGCCATAAGCCGTGAAAGTTTTATGCAAATGTTTTATGCTTAAATATGTGCCAGCTCGACGCTTGGACAGAACGCCTGGCCAGTCGCCGTTCAGGTGGACGCGACTGGACTGGCCTGGCCAGGTCGAACTTGCCACATGCCACCGCCTGAGCCGAGGTCAGCGAGCAGGCTTGCGGGGGCGTGGGTGGGTGGTGCAGCGGCATTGTGTGATATATTGGCGCATGAGGCGTCGAGTGCAATTTGCAGCGTTACATTTATTAGAGTATAAAGCGGATCCCTGAACCCTGATGCCTGAACCCAGTACCCCTTAACCCTAAACCCCTCATTCAATAACCCTTGGCCCGCTTGCCAACGCGTAATACCTATAGAAGCTGCTATAAAAACCAGCGAAAGTTATTTTGTGCAATTTTTCGTTCGGTGGTTTTCGTTTCGTTTCAGATTTTATGGTCGCAGGCACAACAAGAGGTGTGACTGTGTGTGGGTGAGGAGGCGTGGGCGTGGGCGCGTATGTGTGTGGCATTCTCTTTTGGTGTTATGATAAAGGAGCATTTTGTAGGTAGTTTGAGTCTGGGTTTCTCTTCCTCTTTCTGTTTCTGTTTCAGTTTCAGCTTCAGTTCCGGTTTCTGTTTCAATTGCACTTGCAACTGGAAATGTAATTACCAAAGTGTGCTGCCCGCTCGGACCAACGGCGCCGTCTCCCTCCTTCTTTCGCTCTCCCTTTCTTTCTCTCTCTCTCTATCTTTCTGGCAGCTTCAACTTTTTCAATTTCATCACGAAATGGAAAGCAGACGTTTTCTATTTTGCCCCGTATGTTGCTTTGCTCATATGAGTTATAATTTTGTGTACGCTTTGCTAACAAAAATAAGAGCCAAAAGCTTCATTTACATCTATTGTGCAGTGCGAAAGAGATAGATAAAATATAGTATATATATAGATATATATGTGTATTTCCACTTGAACATTTTTGTAATTATGCGAAAAGGAAGCAAGGCTCCGTAAAGTTTCCTAGACATAATGTTTAGAGGGGTTTCTGTAAGTCCCAATAATTTATTTGGCCATATTTCACATTATTTGCGTCCTTTTTGGAAACTTGCAGATCTTTCTCGAATTTAAAATCTCAACTTTTTTATGCCACATAAAAAAGGGAAGCAAACGAGGCATTCACATCGAGAAATGAGTTCACGAAACACTTTCGAGTTGGAGTTGGAAAGTTATTGCCGTTGGGACGGTCGACCTTGATTCGAGGGGGGTGGAGTGGGGGGCTTTGTCGGGGACGACGACTATTGCGAGTCGACGAGTCGTCGTTACATTTATAACCGTTAGTCGCGTTAGCATTTGGCTTGGCTAACGGTAAAGTAATATGTGCCCAAAGGGGTTTCTCCCCTAATGGAGAAACGCAATCAAATGCCATGTGTCAACTGCTATTGAGTGCTCTTGGGCACGACGACAGACCGACAGAGCAACAAAGCGACCTGCTGTATATGTCAACTTCTATATGACTTCTCGTTCCCTCTACTGTCCTGCCCTGCCCTGCGCTGCCCTCTCCCGCCGCCATTCAACCTGTCCGCGACCTACAACAGCAGCAAATAATTTGTCGTGTACTTCATATTTTTGCTCAGGCTCGTAAAGTCAACAAAAAAGCGAAAGGAGAATGGAGAATGAAAGTAGAGAGAGACAGAGAGAGAGAGAGAGCGAGGGGGAAGAGGAGCAGCACAGGCAAAATGTGGAGCAGGCAGCGTCATTTCATGCTATGGGCCAATAAAAAGGTCGACTTCTAGGGGTAGCAGAGGCCTGCGACCCAATTCCAGACGTGCCTTATCGCCGGGGTCTGTCGAATACCTATGTAAATACACGTGAGGTTGCGTGCGTTCGTGTGTGTGCACGTGTGTTTGTGTGTGTGGGGAACATCATAATTATGCGCACTAATTTAATAATAATATTGCCAAAGCAAAGGTTATTTGGATATTCCCCTACAGTTTCGGGGCCTGACACTGGCACTGGCATATTAATTGCACTATTTTCTTCCCTCCACTCTTTCTCCTTTCTCTTTCAAGGATTTTGCCGTTCAGTTGCGAACTGTGCGCGATTTCCGGCACGCATATTTAATCAATTATACAAATTGCCAGCACGTAAATTGTAGTCCGGCGAATTTGTAGATATTTATCGGAAAACTAAGGGAGATGGAGGGGGGAGCGGCGCTGCTGTAGCTTTTCAGCAGTTTTCCCCTGGCGTCAATCTGATTAAATGCTGCATAAATTGTGTGCGCTTATCAAGACGAACGTATCACAAATGTGCGCAAATTTTTACAAACATGCCAAACACACACGCCACGCACACACACACACAGACAGAGACACACTCTCTCACACTCACACACACACACGTACACTTGCTGTACAGCCTTAATGGCGCACAGCGTTTGGCACGTAAATTAAAAATAAAAGAAGGCGCGCATAATTTTCAATTTTCCCACAGCGTTAAGAGCGCTGAAAAATGATATTGAAAAGCGAAACTTAACGATGGCCCAAGCGACAGCGCCAGCACGAGAGGCTGACACAGAGTGGGGCGCAGTAAAGTGGGCGTGCCATGGCAGGCAGGTAGAGAGAAATTGCGCCAAGTTGAAAGTTCGCCTGATACACTCGGGCAACTTTTTTGGGGTAATGGCTTTAAAATAGACAGCAATGGAATAGATAATTTGAAAGTAATGACACTGCATAGAAACTGTACAGTAAAGAGATACTCCTAGAGATATTTGTATATATAAAATATATACTATAAGTTAAATAGGTTTGATTCTAGTAGAATAGATAATTTAAATGCAGAGGCAGGAATGTTGAAGAAAATATATAAATAGATATTCTCAAAAAAAATATTAAAAACAAAAAAAATTATGTGAAAATTCATAAAAATTTGGGGAAATTTGCAAGTTACAGAAGCACATAATAATATCTTTAACATAGTTAGATTTAATTCAATTAAAATTAATTTTACGAGTATTTTATAGACTGTAGCAGCGCAGCCGCAGCCGCAGCAGTCATTATTTCTTCAAGTGTAGCACATAAACTCCTATATATATGTACGATACATATAGCGCGGCTCGCCTGGGCTAACTGTCGGGCAACCCCCGGCCAAAAAGGGGTTTGGCCGCAAAAGCCGCAGGACGCGCCGGGACGCCTTCAAGGCTCTAAGGAGACCTCCACCTCGGCGTCTTCTCGCAAAACTTTTGCGCTTGAAAATAGCTTTGAAGTTGCGTTCCAAGCTCAACGAAACTAATAACTTGAGACAAATTAACTTATACACAGACACACGCACAGAGCGACGTGGAGACAGTGAGAGAACGAACGAGAGAAAAGGGAGAGACACACAGTTAGAGAGAGAGAGAGTGAGTGTGAGAGAGACAGACACACTCATGTCTCACTCAGCTTGAGCATGCAAATTGCTGAAATACCAAAGTGTTATTTGCTCGAGTGCCGACAGCGACGTCGTGACGTCATTGTCATTGGATTTATTACGCATACGCCGCATGTGCACCAACAATTTAGTTGGCCTCATTTACACAGCTTTTTCCACTGTTGCCTACCCTTCTCTTTCTCTTTCTGCCTTTTCCCCCTTAAAAACTTTACTTAGGCCGGCGTTCAATTTGGCGTTCAGTTGTTGTTTTTGCTGCGGCTGCTGCCATTGAATGTCATAAAAATGTGTTTGAGGTAAGGTAACAATAACAAATAAACACACAGACTGCCTGTATGTGTGTGTGTGTGTGTGTGTGCGAGCCGCACATGCAAATGGCAAGGCAAAGCACAAAAGCCAAAAATGAGTGTATAAAACTAAAGAGAGGGAGAGATCAACTATGCGATACCAGCACCTGCTGCTCGGATAATTTTCAGTTTCATTTCCATTTTCATTTTGACTTTCGCCGTGCTGCACAAATAATGGCGTTAAATCATACGTAGATTTAATTTTTTTATGCCAGATATGAGCTTGGGCAGAGCATTCCAAATTTCGGGCATAAATTATCTGGGAAATAAGAAGATTCAAAATGATAAATTGAGTGGCCGCAGACGCTGGCAATAAACACCAAATGGGGCAGCAAATTCGATAAGGCAAGTGATAAATTAAAATAAATAAATACAAATAAATTTGTGCAAAAATATTTGGGTACTCGATATGAATAATCAAATGTCTAAGCTAATAGGTAAAATTATGTAGAATACGATTTGGGCTCAAGATAGCAAAACTTTATGATTGGAAAGAGCTTAAATTAAAACTTTTGAAAAATATGTAAATATTTTTAAAATAAAATAAACTATTAAATATTGAGTTTTAATTATTTAAGTCGCAGTGCAGGGTATTAAAAGGCCGTTGACTTCATTTTTAGCCTGATTAGCTTGAGTAATTGGCACAATTAATAGATTTACGACAGTTAATTTGTTAATTCCGCGCAAAATATAATTTATGTAGTTGCATGTGCCCAAATTCCCAGCCCAAAATGAAACTGAAACTGTTTATGCCCTGTTTTAGCGAGGCCCGCGTGCCGGGTATATGTGCATGTATGTGCGATACAAAAAAAAAGTAAACAAATATAAAGTGTTGTGTTGGCTTTGTCTGCGTGCCTGCCAGCACACACATATATGCAGAAGTGTGTGTGTATGTGTGTGTGTGTGTGTGAGTGCTATTCATTTACGAAAAGCTGGCAAAAAGTTGTGGCAATAAGCCACGCCAACAGACGCAACAGACGCTACGTCGTAGGCGGCGTCGGATAAGCAAGACGACAGCCCGCAGAACACCGTGATGAGGCAGACGAGCAGCAGGAGCCGCAGCAGTGGAAGAAGCTGCTCTGTAGAACAAGGGAGAAAGGACTCGACGGCGCTGGCAGCGATTTTTAAAGTCTAACGCGCTTATTTACACATTGTGCCATATGTGCCGGCACTGCACAATTTACATACGCGCACGTGTTTGTGTGTGTGCGTGTGTGCCAGACACATGTGTGCTTGCGTGAGAGGTGCGTGTGCTTGTGTGTGTGTGTCATTGTGTCACAGCCTTACAATTTTTGCAGAATTTCAAGTTGTTACGTTTAATACTTTGCCTCTGACGCCATTTTGTACACTTGGCTGCGTGGCACACATCCTGGACCAAAAGCAACAACAATTAAAAGGCTCTTCATGTCCGCCCCCTCCAATGCCACACCTACTATACTTGGGAGCCAGCGGCTTAGCACCGTTCCGACTCGCCAGTTGCCTAAGCTTGCTTGCAACAGCTACAACAACAGAGCACGAGCCAGAAATATCATCATCATCGTCAGCCTCATCATCCGCAGCGTCACCGCCGTCACATGTGCAGGCTGCCGCTCCCACACCTGCTCTCGCTCCTGCTCCTGCTCCTGCTCCTGCTCCCGCTTCAGCTTCTGCTCCTACTCCTCCTGCTGTCTCTGCTGCTGCTCCGACTAGGGTCTGCGGGCTGTGGCATATTGCTTATAAGTCGCCGCACACACAAAAGGCGACAAGTCTATTTGTCCTCAGCGCTCCCTGCCTGCAGCGTTCTCGCTCGCACAGTTACGCACTCTCGCGCTGCTGCTGCTAACTTAAATACTATATACTACTTGCCTATAGGTATGTGTGTGTGTGTGTATGCTTTTTTTTGTATAATTGACAGCGCAGTTAAATGCTTTACGAGTGTGTGCTGCAGGCGCTTTTAGTTCTTTTTCTTTGCATACCCTGTAAAGCAGGCAAGCTGCTAATTGGGTATGCATTTCGACTAAACATTATCATAATTATGAAAGGGAAGATTTCTGAAAGGAATCAACAGTATGCTGGATTTTAGTATCTTTCTTTGTCTGTTGACTTTGTCTGTCTGCCTGTCGTCTTTGTCTGTCTGTCGTTTCTTTCGGTCTGCCTGTCTCTGTCTTTCTGTCTCTGTCTGTTGTCTCTGTCTGTCGTCTCTGTCTGTCGTTTCTGCCTATCGTCTCTGTTTGTCGTCTCTGTCTGTCGTTTCTGCCTGTCGTCTGTGTCTGTCGTTTCCGCCTGTCGTCTCTGTCTGTCGTCTCTGTTTGTCGTCTCTGCCTGTCGTCTCTGCCTGTCGTCTCTGTTTGTCGTCTCTGTCTGTCGTCTCTGTCTGTCGTCTCTGTCTGTCGTCTCTGTCTGTCGTCTCTCTCTGTCGTCTCTATCTGTCGTGTATGTCTGTCATATATGTCTGTCGTCTCTATCTGTCGTCTCTGTCTGTCGTCTCTGTCTGTCGTCTCTGTCTGTCGTCTCTGCCTGTCTCTGCCTATAGCTAAAAGGTGTCTTGCTGCCGATCACCCGCTCGATTTTCGTCCATTTTCTTATCGTTCGGACAGATTTCACTTTAAAAACGCCGCAAAGAACCGTTGGTTGCAGCCCCAGGCCGAGGCCGAGTCAGAGACGGAGGCGGGGACCAAGGCGGAGACTGGGGCCGCCCTCTGTTAAATGGCGCGTAAAATTTCACACTCAATTTGTGCAAGTGTGTGTGCGAGAGTGTTTGTGTGTGTGCGTGTGTGTGGGACTTGGTTTGGTTTTCATTTTTTTGAAGGGTCGGTGTGGTCGGCCCCGTCGGTGGGCATTTGGTTTTTGGTTTTTGCCGTTTAATATGCTCGCTCGCAACTTAATCATACGAAATTTATGTACATTTATTATAAATTTATTTGGGCTCGCTCATTTTGGCAAAGGAATTTAAAATTTATGGCCGAATTCATTGATTTGCGGCTCGGCACTCGAAATTCAGCATGAACGTTTTAATGCGGCCGCTGAAATCAAATTATCTCGAATGATTTGTGAATGCATCGCGAAAAAAACGCAGCCACAATCGAACGGAGTGCATTTTGGTAGTACGACCAGAAACAAGAAATTCAAATATAAATACCAAATAAATATTATATGGAATATAGTACATACGGAAAGTTATATAAAAACAGATTCCGATTTAGAGTTGAATACATTCCAGTTTCGCATTTGTAGCTTTACACTGCGTACACAAAGGCTAAATAATTCTTTAGAATAAATAGACGGAATTGTATAAATAAACTGCAGGCATTCGACAAAAGTTTTTGCCAGGTTTCCAGCATACCCTGTAAACTTGACGGGCACAACGGCGGGTAGTACAGCTCAGGTTCGGAGCAAAGAACGAACTTCAGCTGTGAAAGTGAAGAGTAGAGTTGGAAAATGTCTTAAGTAGGTCATACCCTAGCAACGTTTGCACTGCTTACAGGGTATTCTGTTTTAGACGAACACTCGACAACAATCTTGTTTTGCTTTATTTTTTTTTTGCGCTCTCTTGTGTGTTTTCCCTTTTTGGCATTATTTGTTTAGTTACACGAAAGGATAAGTTTTCAGCGAAGCATCGAGGGAAAGCAGAGGGAATACCCTCTTAGCGGCACAATTGAAATAGTCAAAATATCAGATTTAATTAAATCATTTTCCTGCGCATCTTAAATCTCAAATTTCGCAGCAAAATCCAAAACGAAAGCTACGCTTGAATCACTTTTTTAGCTGAGCAATCTGTGCCTATATTTACAGATGGATCGATAAATTTAAACTAATTGCAGTTTTTGCCGTATGACGTGATGAACTTTAACGTTGCCAACTTTTAATTAACTTTATTCATAATGCTGCAAATTGGCTTGTAGCGAGTTCGCTGGAAAACGTTGCTTATAATGTGTGTATTGGGCGCGAGGCAGCTATACAGCTAGGCAGCTGGGCGTTGGCAACCCTATAAGTGAGATAGGCCAGCAGTAAAGTCAATCTATCTTGCTGTCCACCCATCAGCGAAGCGATTTTCCCTTGTGGTATGCAATGTGTGCGTACGAGAAGGGGTATAGTAGATAATTTCCGGAATCAGCTGCAGGGTATTTCAAGTATTTATTAAAAGTAAGTTAAGGGTTGCACATAGCAGAGCAAAATGTTTAATCATTTTCAAAGCAATTTTCACATTTCTTTAAAGATATTTGTATAATTATACGACTTGCTGGATTGGTAAAATTAAGGGCTTATTTAAAACTCTATGCAGGGTATATAAAGTACCTAGTTCTACTGCAAGTTTCAAGCTTGTTACTATTCGAGCTCTATTTGCTTTTGCACCCTTGAAACTGTAGCACTTTGCCGTAGCTCTCGTATCCTGTACAAAACTCCAACTTAACCTAATTAGCTTAGAGATACTCACGGGAAGTACTACTCTTGAAGCACTTTCATAACTGAGGCTTAGCTCTCACTTTGGTTTTAGGCAATTTCGAGCATATGGCCCACTAGTTAGTACAGGCTTAATCCTCTTATTATTGCAAATCCTCAACAGGAGCTCATTCTCCCCCCTACTTTCAATGTTGTAGTCCCGGGCAACAAATCCCGAGCAACAACAGAGCGACGATGCATTTCATTTCATTCCATGCTAATGTCAAATGTCATTTTCGAAAATCGCGTCATGCGAATGGAAATAAGCACAGAGATTACTTCACATGCCGTGGCCAGGATCTGGTGCGGAGGCTGGGACTGGAGCTGGAGCTGGCGCTGGGGCTGGGGCTGGGCTCGCCTGCTGATAGCAATTCGCTGCGAATTGTTGTGGGATTAGCAACTCAGTTTGCACTCGGGCAAACTCAATTTAACAGATCCTTCCAAGTGGCTAACAGAGAGTGTGGTAGTGGTAGGACTACGAATACGGAGCGGAAACGAATGAGGATGGGAATCCGAGAACAGCATCAGACAACGAAAACTTTTTTGGGGCCAGACAAAAATGTTGTAATTGATTTACAAATGCAAATGTTCTTTTGCCCACGTGTGGGCAGGTGAGTAAGCCCCTGCCTGGGTTGGGGGCAGACTCCCCTTGCCGAGCTTAAAACTGTTTTAATCCTCTTGGTGTCTCTGGGGAGTCGAGGGGCCTTCACTCGTACAATTTTACAGGCACGTACCGAATTTGCCGCTTATCTTGCGGCTCGCTTGAAATTTGCTTTGGCCTCGACTTGTTGTTGTTGTGGTTGTTGTTGACATTTATATTGCTCTTGTTATTGTAGTTGTTGCTGTTGTTATTATTGCTGTTGTTGTTGTTGTTGTAGTTATTGCTAATTTAGTTGTTAGGCTCTGCTGATGCGCCTTAAAGCTGAGCTGAGCGCGTCTGTTCGCTCTGAGGTTGGACTAATTTAATTTTGAGAAACTTCGTCAATTTGGACCGAGCAAAAAGAAATGGTATTAAATTCCCTCCAAATTAGGCAAATTTTTTATCAAATATCCAAAAATATTCGAGCAAATGTATTCTAATAGATTCTGATTCGCTCATTTCTCATTTTACGACAAGTAAATGTTAATAAAGTTGACTGGAACCAACCGAAATCGAATAACAAAATCGTTAAAGTCATAGATATATACATTATACCCTCAACTGTCCAAATACCGAACTATTTATGGGCTATAAATCGGCATATCAATTTTATGCCCTGTCAGCGACGACACGAAACCAAATGCGCAATGTTCAATTCATTAAAAACTTGCTCGGTAGCTAAGGCATTATATTATAGTATACTATATATAATGGTTATATGATATGGGTGGGTTCAAAACAAAAAAGCTATATTTTGTAATGTGGAAGTATAAATAGGTATACCCACATTATATATTTGTAAATAATTCCTACAAAATTATATTTCTCATTTGCATACATTGTGAACTCTGGCTAATCAGGGAATATATACAATATATATATAAATATAAATATAAAGCTTAATATTAATGCAAGTTAAAAGTATTTTTCTATAATTTCATTTTTATTCCGTATTTAGAAATAATGATTTAATCCCTAAATAATAATTTTTATAAGCGCTTAACCTTTTATTTTTAATAATTTAATCTTTCAATCCATATGAATCATGCCAAGCTCAAGCTTATCAGGCAAATTATATATAAAAATTAATAATGAATCCCAAATTCAATGCAGTTTTTTCTTATATTTAATTTTCCCACTCCACATACGACTATATCAAGCCAATCCGCAAAACCCCTTTGGGAACTATCACTCAACTTGATTCACCACGAGTTCACTTAAATTTCTGCTAACTGATGACAAATCCACGGGAACACACGCACCCCCCCCAAGTAGTTGTAGCTGTAGTAGTTGTTTCTCAGTGTGAACCGAGTAAATTGGTTTGTCAGCACTCGCAGCGAGCGGAACCTTGTGGAGCGTGTCCGGGCCATAAAGGCGACTTCTGTGCTGTGCGGCTGCTGCTGAAGGTTGAGGTGCTTCACTTGCTGCAGCGAGTACTCGGCACGTACTCGAAATGGAAGTGGAAATGGAAATTGAGAGGAACGAATTGTAACAAATCTTGTAAGCAGCCGCTGCCAGCCTTCCCCGCACTCCTACTACTGTCCGCTATCACATGCTCCACACGCTTATGACAGTTTATCAGCTGGTGCTAACAAATTTCTAGAGACTCGTCCGTTTTGCCGTCTGCCTTTTGTTTAGCTTGTCTGGCGTGTCTCTCTTTTGGCCGCCTCTTCGTTTTGGCTGCTTTGCTGCTTGGCATCAACTCGCGAATTCTTGAGAATTTTTTTACGATTTCACTTTGTACGCTCACGTCTAATATATATGCTTTTAAAAGATCTATTTATCAGTATCTGTTGCTGTTGCTATTGTTTTTGTTGCTGCTGCTGCTGCTGCTGCTGCAGAACATATGTTTCTGTGCCGCCCGCCCAAAGCAAAGGCTGCAGTTTGGGCTTAACGATCCGCCGACAAGTGAATTATATTTAAATAAGATATAGAAAAGCGATATACGCTTGTTGTGCGTAGCTATAGATAAGTGTCTATATTTACGAGGGTGTCTATACGTTTGTCTGGCCGATGCTATACACTGTCGAGCAAGCGAATGGTTTCGTCGAAAGAAAGTTCTAATTTGCAAGGAAATCGTCTGATTACATTATAAAAGCTTAATTTCAAATATGATTTTTTAAATAATAGAATAACTAATATTTATATAAGTGCCATTCATATTAATTTTTAATTTAATTTAATTTAATTTAATTTTTAATTTTATGTTATTAGGTGTTTCTTGCGTTTTGATTTACATTTTTGAGTTTTTCAAGATAATTGAAAAACTTGTTATTTTCAAATAATTTTTTGATTTTGAATTAATATATTTTTAATTACTAAATTTTTTGTTGTTTGAAGTTCATAGTTATTTTGAGTTTAAGAAACATTTTCTTGACATTTTATTTAAGTTGTTGGATTATTCGAGACAACAGAAAAACTTGTTGTTTTTAATTAATTTTATTTTTTTCTTGTTAGTATAGTTATTTTAAGTTTAAGAAAGAGTTTCTTTTTTATTATTTGCTTTGATTTGATTTCGATTTTTGGAATATTTGAGACTATGGGAAAATTGTTGTTTTCAGTTATTTTCATTTTTGTTTAGTTTTATCCTCATAGTTATTTAGCGAGTAGTTTCTTTTGATTTGATTTTAATTATTGGA
Source organism: Zaprionus bogoriensis (assembly GCA_035046045.1). Lineage (NCBI taxonomy): Eukaryota > Metazoa > Arthropoda > Insecta > Diptera > Drosophilidae > Zaprionus > Zaprionus bogoriensis. The sequence goes on along the minus strand of JAWNOI010000066.1, from coordinate 1,626,960 downwards.
TTATTCGACACAGTAGACTTTACTATAAAAAATCCTAAAATAATACAAGAAACTTATTTTGTTGAAAATATTGTACTTTTATTACTTTAAGTGGACTAAAATATTTGTATAATATTTTATAATCGAATTTGTGTTCTAGCTAAGGGGGCTAAATGTAATGCGTAGAACGCCACTATATATATACATGTATATATCCAATTTTATAGACAAATTTTGTAGCTCTTTGATTTGAAGCATACTCATACTAAGTTAATATAAATAAATGATATTCACAATGAAATCGATTTATAAACATGAGAGCAAATCAATCACATTTCACTTCAATCGAACTGCTCTACGTTTTCCCCGTTGTGCAGTGTCGAAACGCGGGGCAGATGTCTGGCGGCGGGGCCGGCTATATATCGGGGCATTCAATATAAAATCGGACGATTATTTCCGCCGCCAACGTGAAACGTAAGCGAAAGCAAAAGCGCGCTGCCACCACTCGCTGCTCGCGCAGTTCCAATTTCGAATTGTGGAATTGCAGTTTACTCAATAATAATAGCAGCAGCAACAAAAACAACACAAAAATTAAAATAAAATGCAATGAAAACAAACTGATTAAATTGTTAATTGTCGCACCTTTTTGCTGAGCTGCTCACAATTTCAGCGAAGAATTCTCTATTTGCTTCCCGCCAGCTGCTCTTCTGCTTCTTCTTCTTCTTCTTCTTGATTTTGGGTTTTGTTGTTGTTGTGGTTTAAGCGTCTTTTGCGCCGGTTTTTGTTGTTGTTGTTGTTGTTATCGTGTTGCCGTTGTTTGTTAAGCCTTTTTAATCAGCGCGCTTCTACTCGCACTCACACACACACGCACTCGCAGCACACACAGATACAGACGCACGCTGCATTTGCATTTGTTTTGTATTTTTTTTTGTATTTTTTAAATGCTGCTTCCACTCTTCCCCTGCTTGTTTACGCGCTTGGGAACGCGTGCCGAAATCTGAACTTGAGTGTTTGAACACGCGCGCGATTCGCGTCGAGCACAACGCGAGTATAACTGTAAACTGCTGTGGAACAGCGCAGCGCAGGCAGCAGCGTCGCCGAGCGTGTCTGAACAGAGCAGCGTCGTCTGCGATACTTGTGCGAAAATTCGCTACAAAAGATGCCGCCACCGCTGCCGCGGCCGCTGTCGACGTCGCCGTCGCTGTTGCCGTCGCTTGCCTCAAGTATTGGCGCTTGGTTTGCGCTCAAACACAATCGCACTCAACCTGTGCGTGTTCGATGCTCGGCGTTAAGGTGGTGTGGGTGGGTGGGCCGGCGCATTGGGCACTTGCCATGCAGACGTCATCGTTGCGGTTCGCTGCGAACATGTTGCGGTTCGATGCGTGCGCTTTGCGCTCAAACCCTTTGGCTGCGTGTGCGCTCACTCAATTTTGCTCTCGCAAACTGTTGCCGTTTTCGAGTGCGTTTGTTGTTGTTGCAGTGTTTGTTACTCGGTTTTGTTTGCATGCCAGTGAGTGTGCTCGTGCGTGTGTCTGTGTGTGTGTGTGTGTGTGTATCTGTGTGTGTTGTTTGGGGCGGCATGCGTTTATTTGCGTTCGGTTTCATTTTTCGTGCGCGAACGTAAATTGCTTGAGTAGGTTGGTAGGTCACTGCCTTTACGGGTGTATGGGTGAGGCTTGTCGCTGTGTGTGTGTGTGCGTGTGCTTAGCTGTGCGTGTGTGCGTCTATGTCGGCGCTTAAGTTCATTAACGGCGGCAGTTTCGCGCAACAGTTCACGGCATACGCAAGGGACTCACACACACACACACACACGCACACACACGTAGCTGGAGCGGACAGCAAGTGCCGTTAGTTAGTTGTAAGAGATACGACATGTATTTCGGGAACTGATTGCTTCGCTCTATTTTCCTGCGGAACGAAATGAATGGAACTGAAACTGTGCAAATGTTGTTTTCCTGCTTCTCCCCGCTTCTGCCTGCTCTCCCTGCACACCTTCTCCTGCTTCGGGTGCGGTTCTCCATTCAAAGCTGCGGCTCCAGGCCTGATAGATATTATTTGCACGTGCTTCTCCAGATTGTATTTGATGAGACTGATGCTCATGCTGATGCCGATGCTGATGATGACGATGAAAATGTTGGAAATGAAAACGGGTCGCCTGAAAGGGTTTATTTGCTCACGAAAAGGGAGCAAACTTTGATCCGAACCATACAATAAAATCATTGTAAAACTGAAATCCACTTTATGTTTACCATTGAAATCTGTAAACAAATGTGGGAACTAATGTAATTCGATTGGAAAGGATTTGGGTGGTAAAATTTGGGGAAAAGCTTGAGGCTTCGAAAAAGTTTCTTTGATCACATACATATGAAAAATTGAAGTGTTATATAGTTATATTATAATTTATTATATTTATGAAAAAATATATATCTAATACGAGTATATAAAATTCTCGTGTCACAGTTTTCGTTGCCATACTCCTCCGAAACGGCTTGACCGATTTTGATGCAATTTTTTGTGCTTATCCGGTATCTATGAGAATCGGCCAACATCTATTTTTCATCCCCCTAAATGTTGGGAGAGGGACTGGGAGAGGGACTGGGAGAGGGACTGAGAGAGGGACTGAGAGAGGGACTGGGAGAGGGACTGGGAGAGGGACTGGGAGAGGGACTGAGAGAGGGACTGAGAGAGGGACTGAGAGAGGGACTGGGAGAGGGACTGGGAGAGGGACCGAGAGAGGGACTGAGAGAGAGACTGAGAGAGGGACTGAGAGAGGGACTGAGAGAGGGACTGAGAGAGGGACTGGGAGAGGGACTGGGAGAGGGACTGGGAGAGGGACTGAGAGAGGGACTGAGAGAGGGACTGAGAGAGGGACTGGGAGAGGGACTGGGAGAGGGACTGAGAGAGGGACTGAGAGAGAGACTGAGAGAGGGACTGAGAGAGGGACTGAGAGAGGGACTGAGAGAGGGACTGGGAAAGGGACTGGGAGAGGGACTGAGAGAGGGACTGAGAGAGGGACTGGGAGAGGGACTGAGAGAGGGACTGGGAGAGGGACTGGGAGAGGGACTGGGAGAGGGACTGAGAGAGGGACTGGGAGAGGGACTGGGAGAGGGACTGGGAGAGGGACTGGGAGAGGGACTGGGAGAGGGACTGGGAGAGGGACTGAGAGAGGGACTGAGAGAGGGACTGAGAGAGGGACTGGGAGAGGGACTGAGAGAGGGACTGAGAGAGGGACTGAGAGAGGGACTGAGAGAGGGACTGAGAGAGGGACTGGGAGAGGGACTGGGAGAGGGACTGGGAGAGGGACTGAGAGAGGGACTGAGAGAGGGACTGAGAGAGGGACTGAGATAGGGACTGAGAGAGGGACTGAGAGAGGGACTGAGAGAGGGACTGAGAGAGGGACTGAGAGAAGGACTGAGAGAGCGACTGAGAGAGGGACTGAGAGAGGGACTGAGAGAGGGACTGGGAAAGGGACTGGGAGAGGGACTGGGAGAGGGACTGGGAAAAGAATTGGGAGAGGGACTGGGAAAAGAATTGAGAGAGGGATTGGGAAAAGAATTGGAAGAGGGACTGGGAAAAGAATTGGGAGAGCGACTGGGAGAGGGACTGGGAAAAGAATTGGGAGAGGGACTGGGAAAAGAATTGGGAGAGCGACTGGGAGAGGGACTGGGAAAAGAATTGGGAGAGCGACTGGGAGAGGGACTGGGAAAAGAATTGGGAGAGCGACTGGGAGGGGGACTGGGAAAAGAATTGGGAGAGCGACTGGGAGAGGGACTGGGAAAAGAATTGGGAGAGCGACTGGGAGAGGGACTGGGAAAAGAATTGGAAGAGCGACTGGGAGAGGGACTGGGAAAAGAATTGGGAGAGCGACTGGGAGAAATATAGCCTTCTGGTGGCGAAACGGAGTTCGCCGGGTTTACTAGTATATTTATAAAAATCTTTTAAATCTATTAACTGTCAAGGATTAAACTAGAGTATTTTCTGAATTTGCTGGAAAACAGAGTTTTTTTTTAATTTTAATATTATATTTTTATATTTGAAACACGTCAGCACTGAAGCACAGAAGCACTAACGAAGCTTTCTGAATAATTTTACTTTTTAAATTTTGAAGATTAAATTTTCATATGAAATATAATCAATATATTGAACAGAAATTAATTGCAAAATTTCAAAGCAAACTTCAAATTCTTATTTATAAATCTCACAGCTTCAATTTCCGATTTACAATTTCATAAATTTTCTAAAATTTTAGGCAAACCAAAAGCGCAATTAACATTTTTCGCTGTGGTCAATAAACAATAATTAATTGTGCAGCAGATGGACATAATTATTGTCAATTGCGATGTCGGTTTACAGCTCTGCGTGTGTGTGTTGTGTGTGTTGTCTGCCATACTGTAGGTATTTTTATGGCGTCTGGCTGTTTGTTTGGCTGTCTGTCTGTCCATCTGGCTGTCTGCCCTCCTCTGTTCGCTAATTAAGTGCATTTTCTAACTGCCCACACGCACATTTGGAGCGGTCGCCGTTCGCCGGGGCTGCCAACTCGCTTGGGGGACTCATTAAGAGCAAATCCCAAATTAATTGGGTATTAGACAAAATGCATTACAGGCTAAGCGAAAAGTGTTGTTGGTGCTGTGTGACTGTGTCTGTTGGCCTAGGCCCAGTCAGCTATAAAAGGCCAATGGGCGTGGCGACAGCGCCATAAAAATGCGCAAATAATAAAAGGAATGCCGAAAACGACTGCCAACCCGCTTATTGATTCTACGGGGCAGTTCCTCGGCCCCAGTCTCTCTCTCTGCCTTTCTCTCTCTTTTGTAGTCTCTGTCTCTGTGTGGTTTGTGCAAATGAACCCCGACCTGAACTCGAACTCATCCGGAATCCATTGACGAAACCCACCCATGGGCTCATCGGATCGTAAAAATATTTTTTTGCTGTAAAAACAGTAATAATTTATATATACAAGCGTGTGTTTGTGTGTGCATATGAGATATGTAAATATGATAGATAGACAGGTTCCTATATCAAATATTTGAGAATGTCCCGAGACCGAGAACGAGACCGAAAGCGAATTCTGTTTATTGTAGCTTTTCCTTGGTTTATGCACAAAAGTCAGCAAAACTCGAGTTTGACCAATTTTCTGTTTGCATTTCAAAACTGCAGACAACAAGGCAAACAAAAGAAACTAAGGCACACGCACACACACACACACAGAGAGGGACATCCACCTCCACTCAGACAGAGCGACATAAATTGGCATTTTGCTCAGCGGAGGCTGAAAATGTTTTGTTTATTGTCGGGTCGCATCGCATCTATTTGTTGGGGCTCAAAGCGAACTTTGGTTCGAGTCTGGACTACAAATTCGGATGCCCTTATTAAATGTGAGCTAACATGAATATGCCAACAAGTTGGCTATATTTTCGTTACTCCGATAGGTTCAATAGAACAGTCGAAAGTTTGATGTTACTTTAATGCTGAGTTAGGTTGGGGGGAAGAGATGGCAGTAAATCCAATTTGAGCGTGTTGAAATCAAATTTAAGGATAATTCAATACAGTTGAGCTGTATTTCAGGAATTTACATTTTAAATAGGGTGAGCCTAAAAGGTTTTCGAAGGTTTGAAGTTCAATTCGATCGAATTTTTTTGGATTCAGCGCTGTGCAGAGGTACGAAGGTGCTTCTGTTTAGGCTTTCTTTCATTTTGTATAATATTATTTATTATTTATCATTTTATTTATTATTCAATATAACAAATAAATTATTCAAATAAATAAATAATAATTATAATTGTAGGAAATTACGAATAGCTTAGAAGTATTAAGTAAGACTTGAACCAGTTTAACCGATTAAAGACTTCATTGGTTTGATTAATTCGTTTAAAAAAATTCGTAAAATTATAAATCTTTGAGACTGTTTTTATGGTTTTAACTCTTCTAAGTTCTCAATCCCTTTACTTATGGCAACTTTTGCGAATACAAACTTGTTGTTTTTTAAAAACTACAGCTTAAAATATATTTGATTTTTAGGCACATTTTATATTTACGAATTTCCTTGCATTTTTAAATTATAAGTGATTTCTACAGTAAATAAAAGTATATCCTGCTCTATAGATATCTTGCAATATATCTTCAGAGCTACACTCAATTTGAATACACTATATCCCATATATAGTATTTCTCAATTATACTAACCTCACAGCTAATATTCCCTTGCTGGGCGAAAGTGCAGCCCGCATACATAAGTTCTATTTGAATATACTTATAAGCTAACAATAAGTAGTCGTCAGTAGTTTATCCAAGTCCCGTTCTACTAATGACCCCAGCTCCATTTCCCTAGCTTTGCTTAGACCCTACCCACCTCCAGACTAACCGAGCTCCTGCTGTGTTTTCATTGTTATGCGTGGTATGCGCATTTTTGCGTACAGGCAAATGTACTTACGACATGCCTGCGATTTATTTGACTACTCACAGGCCTCAACTACGTGTCGGTGTGTGTGTGTGTGTGTGTATGAGTGTGTGTGTAGGGGTGCAAATTAACCCAGTCACGTAGTGCGCTTAGGCGGGCCTAATCAAATAAACGCACCAAATTAAACAACAGCCGCAAGAACAACAAAAAAGCACGGCGAAAATGTAGGAGAACAAGAAGCACAGCAGAAAGCGACAAGTAAATATATGAGTTTGACACCTCGACACCAGATTGCACAGACAAATAGACAGAGAGGGGGAAAGTAAGAGAGAGCGAGAGAGAGAGAGCGTGTGAGAGGGAGACAACATGCGAGAGTGAGCGGGTGATAGAGTTAAGTATGCGTATATTTATTTACCCCACATCTCGTGCCTAAGTAGAACTCGGGCCAACGCTCAATGTTATGCTAGCTTTTGCCTTCTGCTATACTCTGTAAACATTAGGAAATTAGGCAGAGGGCCTAAGAAATAAATTGATTAATATTTGCTAAGTATAAAATCAACAAGATATAATATAAGGCCAGACTAAAGCTGCCTAAAAAAATTAATAATAATTCATATCGAATTGAAATTGTTTTTTTTTTTTTTAAATAAATACTTTCTGCTTTCAAAACTTTTATTTAGCCATAATAGAGCTGTCTGTAAACTTCAGAACAATTGCTATTATCTACACCTAAGCTCAAAACTGTCGGCAAAACTTTATAAAAATTGCAATGGAAAGAAAAGTTTAAAACAATGATTTCTCAGCAATTTTGCAGGGCATCGCCTCTCGTCTATGCCCGCTCGGAACTCTCACTAATTTGCTTACTTTTTGCTGCTGATTCTTTTGTTTGTTGTTGCGCTGCGATAAGTTGTTGTAGCTGACGTCATATTAATTATACGACACGTTGGCAGGCAGTAGCAGAGGCAAGTCGATGGGCCTGTGGCACAGATTCAATCGGATTTTGAAGCGAACTCAATTCGAGTGGCTCGACTTGAGTGCGTTGTCCGGCCACTTGAGTGCGTCTGAGGCCAAATGAGCCATCAACTGGTGCTGCCTGCTTGCTTGCCACTTGCCCCCGGGTTGTGGCAACGTGCGTTGCCAACTTGTTTACATTTGCCCTGTTCGTGTTCTTTCTGTTGTGCTGCTGTTTTCCGTTTACTAGACGGGCAGCACGTGCTGACAGAGCACCCCATCCGCTCCCCAGCTCCAGCCGCAGTCCGCGTGTACTTGATCTTCTTCTTCTTCTTCTTCGTCATGTTTTTGCCGCTTTGGGTTATGTGCCTGCTCCTGAGGCATGCATATTTCATATGGTCATAAGCCGAAGATGTTGCTGCTGCTGCTGCTGCGCGCGTGTCTCGAGTCGCCACTAATCGCAATTGTTGAAAGGGGCACATCATTATTTTTAGCTGCCTCAAAAATGGGGGTTGCTGCTGCTCGTTGCCCTCGTTAGTTACTTATTTATTTATGTATTAATGTTTGGCTTATTCCCCGGCCGTCGCACGTTAATTTCAATTGCTGCAGCTTCAAGATTTGCAATTTTCAATTTCAGCCAGGGCCGCACAGTCGATTGTGTAATCAACAAGTCCGTTTTGCACTCGACGCCAGGCGAGCTAAGCTTCGCCTGCTGCCAAATGGGGCTTTCCCTAGTCTCTCACTCCCAATCTTTCGCTGTGGGAAAAAACCGAAAGCCGACTATCTTTTGGTATCTTTGGGGAAAGTCCGCCCGTCCGAAGGCTTAGGTCTTGTTAGTTGCGGAATTTATCGACGGGCAGTGAACGTAGCCTACTTTTAGCTTCAATTGGGTTTTTGATGTTTCAGTTGGGGGGGAAAAAAATGCTTCAGTTCCGGTTTCTATGTGCACTTAAGAGCGTAGTTCTTTAATCTTTGTGGTGGAGGATAACAGGTTCAGGTTTTATTAACATTTTTCAAGGAAATATCTTAAGTGTGTTGAAATAACTCAAAGAGTACTTCAGCGATTTAAATGAAATTTGACAACAAGAATTTTATAATAAAAACTAAACTAAAAACTAAAGATGTACTAGTACTAGTCTTATCTAAACTACGCGCAGACAACTACTAATATTTTGCAGACGTTTTCATATAGTGAAAATCATTTAACTCAGTCTAGAACGAACCGTAATAATGCTGAAAAACGAGCAGAGCAGTCATAACTAGGCAACCACTGCATAAAATTTGTTTACTAGACAACTAAATGTTTTTACTGGCAAAACGAGGTCAGAGCCAGTTCAAAACAGTTTCGAAACGCCTTCAAAACGACCGCATAAAACTGTGATATTAAACTGCAGAGTCATCACAGAGTAAAGTAATCAAAGTCAAGTATTTTGGGCTTTAAAATCGATTCGGAGGCTGGGGATGAAAGTAACCCACATTAATGAGATGCAACTGTCTTAATTGAAAGTGACATCGCAGACAGAGCAGACGGAGCAGACCCCACCAGACATTTATGGGCCATTTTCTGCTTTGTTAACTTCGAGACAACGTGATGAAACGGCAGGCGAATGAGCAGAGCGGGGCAGCTGGACACACAGGCAGACAGGCAGACAGACAGATGGAGAAAAAAAAGAGAATGACAATGCGAGTGCTTTAATTTTTGCCTAGCTTTAAGATTTGTTTATTCGTTATTCGTTATTTATTGCACAAATGTGTTTCGCTTAGCTCGCTAAAACAGTGACAAATCACACCCAGATTCGAGATTCGTCCGTCATACATTCGATCATTATTTTGGTTTCTGTTCGCTTAATATGTGTGGCTGTATGGGTGTTGTGTAATGGACACGCCCACACAGCAGGCCAGAAGAGGAGGATGAGGTGGAGAAGGTGGAGAAGGAGGCATGTAGCAGCTATTAGACAAAAGGATGCCGCGTGCGTCGCTTGGCCTTGACGGGATACTCGTAGCCCTCGAAGTCATCGTCGAGCTCATCCTGCTCGTGGTAATGATGGCTGTGACTGCTGCGATGGTGCTTCTTCGGTTCCTTGTGCTCCTTGTGCTCCTTGACCGGCACCGGAATGGGCAGCGGCACTTTCTTTATGACCGTCTTGGTGTGCACATGCGTGTGATGCTTCACCGGCACGTGGATGCGTATCCTGCGAATGCGAATGGGATGCTCAATGTGAATGGTCATGCGAATGGTCGTGTGTGTGTGTGAGTGTGAGCCTGTTAGCTTGTGTGGACATGTCGTTAAAGGCGTGGCCGTTACACTTACTTAAGCTTCTCGTTTGATGGATGGCCGCTTGTCAGGACAAACATCATGCAAGTGATAAACAGCAAACTTAATGCCTGCAAGCAGAAACAAAAACAAAGACACAAGTAAATGATACAGCAACAAACAGCAATGATGACAACAACAACAACAACAACAACAAAAACAGCAGGAGTATAAACAGCACCAACAGCAAATCATGACACAAGAGATTTTCGCTTGGCTCGAGCCAATGAGCGGTCGACGCGGCGTATGCGTGATAAAAAACTTTAGCGTCTATAAACAGAACAATATAATTAGCATAATGCCGACTGCCATTTTGATGTTGATGCCAGCAAATCTGATTTTGATTGCAGCACATTGATGGTGGGCGTGGCGCAGCCTTTAAGCTGCCCTGTAATTACTGCCGCTGCCTTTAAAGCGTCCGCTAATGAAATCCTCAATCTCCCATGCGCAGTTCCCGATTGCGAGATTTCCCATCTTCAGTTCGTTTTGTCAAGAAATTTCAGCATTTTCCTTACAACTGTGGCCCGAAGCGAATTCAATTAGCAAAACGATAACAACAACGAAACTGAAATTGAAAATTTGAAAACGGGAAACTGAAAACGGAAAATTGAAAATTGCCTCTGAGTGTTTTGCTCATCACTTTCCAACTCATTAAATAAACCATCAAACTGCTTGGCCCGGCCATGTGGCCCAAAGTTTTCTTTATAGAGGGCAGCCACAGCCGCCAGCAGCTGGCCGCTACAATATTTGTTAATAGACGAGCGAGCCAAGTGTTAATATCTTTACTTATATTATAAATATTTAAGAGTTTTTATTTTATGCAGCAGACAGCAGGCCGAGGCGGAGGAGCTCAATTGATTTGACGGCAATTTTTGGGCGGAATATAGATTAAATTAAATTTCTTTGGTTGGGAACAAAAGCCAGATTGTATAAACTTTTGCTAGAGCTCTAAAAACAAAGTAAGATTATGCTAAGGCATTTGTGATGATAAATATGATTGATTATTTAAAATATATTCGAAAATATTTGGAATTTCCGTAAACATTTTTTAACAGCAAAACTTTCAAAAAGTTTGCGAAAAAACTCATAAAATTTTTATTACAGTTTTGTTATGAAAGCGAAAAGAGCAAGAACTAATGGATGATGTAGAAGGAAAATATAAGCACACTTCGAAATAAGCAGAAAACTTGGCGAAAATATATAACAATTATTGAATTTTTTTTATAATACTCGCTGAATAGTTCCGCTTACAGCTTGCGCAGAAAGCCAATAAAAATAGTGATACGCAGGGCAGTTCAGTCTGAATCACTGGAGAACACTCGGACTCAGCACAGTCCGTTGCAGCGGACTAATTAAATTACGTGGGGCCACTTGAGGGCCCTTCGGAGACTGTATGATTAACGCTTGATTAAATATGGAAAGGCTTCCAACGTAGCGAATAAATTAATTATTAATGTTGCCTGACATTTTTTTCGCTTCGATTTTTTTTGCCTTATTCCAGTTTTTTGTTGTTCTCTGATTCATTCATTACACGCGCGATTGAAGGCGATGAATTTGCTGGCACAAAAAAACGCTTAAATATTTAATATTTGTTTTTGTGGCTGTGGCTGTGCGAGTCTGTGTGTTGGGTGTACTTTCTAAGCTGGCTTTGGGTGTTTTGTTTATCTCGCTGTGTGCTGAATATTTGCATAATTTCCAGTCCATTCGATGAACTCGTTTGTTTTGCTGGTGATTAATTGAAAGCGGCGCCGAGGGGGGAAAATGAGTTTGTAATTGGGAAAAAAAGGATAATATTGCATTAACTTTGCCACAGTTAGAGCGATTTAATGTTGGCATTGCACTTAGTTGTTGATTCCGCAGTTCGTTCATTTAAATTTGTTGTATTTTATTTTAATGCAATTAACACTTACTCCTTGGGGCAAATGCATTTTAATTCGCGACGATTTCAACACGTTGTCGTCGTTATTTTATGACTTGTTGTGTGGTGTCGGGTATTCGATTAACTTTATATTGATCTCGTGTTCGGGTTGGGCTTTAGGCGCAGCGTTTCGCAGCAGCGCTCCAGCAGCGTCTAACGTAGAAATGAAATTGCACTGGGACCTCGCGCGGTTCGTCGTTTAAATATAAAAAAATCAAAGAAAAAAATAAATTGCTGCTGCACAGTGAAACGTGCCACAGCTCGCCAATGAAGACTTTGGCAACAAGTGAGAGGCAGACAGAGCGAGAGTTAGGGAGAGATAGAGATAGAGAGAGAATGAGAGTGTGTTTGAGCGAGAGGGCAAGTGCGAGCAACAACAATGTAATCACATGAAGTTGCCGAGTTGGAAGCAAGTGAAACAAAAACATAATCAACAGACACCGGCTGCAAAACTTGACCAGCTTTTGCCAGAGCAGGGGGGCCTTACATTTGCCGAGTGCGACAACATGAGTAGTGGCGCGGCAAGTGCTGCAAAGCGTGGCATGAGACTCGACATGAGGCGACGAGCGAAGACACTGCAATGGAAAGCAATTATATAGTACGTACGTATGTGTATAATATAATATAATGATATTATATTATGAAAAAAGTAAGAAACTGTAATTTTTGGAACATGTTCTTATTACTTGATTGTTTTTGTTTTACCTAATAATTTTTTTTAAATAAAAATAATTCAAATGTAGAAACAAGAGAAAAATAAATAAAAATAGTTGTGTTTAAGCTAAGCTAAAAGTCTGCATGCTCAGACTTATTTATATAAACAATGTATACAGTTAAAAAATTATTTAAAAAAAAGACTGCAGAATTTGTAAAAATTGATTTTGAAATTTTGAGCAAAAGTTGTTCAAGCCAATTACCAAACTTCAGTTTTGCAATAGTCAATAGTCTGTAACTGACATCCGGTAGAGTAACTCAGCCCGACTCGACTGATAGTGAAAATACAACTAGCATTACGACGATAACTACAGCTACAACTGCAGCAACAATAACGAAAGCAACTGCAACAACAACTACAACAAAGCTAAACGCACAGTGGCAATCACATTAGCAATACAATCTCGAAATGCTCGCACAATGAGTAAGAGGCACAGAGCAGAGCGTTGGGAACCGCCTCGCCACATTGTGAAAAGCCACCAAACATGTCGAACGGGGAGACGGGGGCAGGGTAACGTGTTGCAGATGAAGAGCGGACGGCAGGCTGAAGAGGGTCGGCAACTGGCAGTGCCAAAGTCAAAAGCGTAATTGAAGCTTGTGCCTCAGTTAAACGCTGGTGATTATGTCTGCCGGCTTTTCATGGTGAGCCCCAGCGGCCGCAGACAACCAGCTGCAGCAGCAGCGGCGGCGGCAGCAGCCGCAACAACAACGAGTTACAGCAACAACTACGACAACAGTTGGCAGCAGGTTCAAGTTGCCACAAGGATTATGCAGCCCGAAGCAGCTTCCTGGTTGCCTAAAAGCCCGCAAGCGAAACTGTAGCCGTAACGCTAACCGAAAGGCCAAACAGACGCGCATTTGAAACTGAAACCGAAACAGAAACCGAACAAAACATTTGATTTTTATACCGTTAACCCATTGAAAAAGGCATAACATGGTATATTAGCTTTGTGCAAATGTATGTACCATGCAGGAGGATTGTGGCAGACCGTATAAAGTAGAGATATTCAATAGCTTAACCTATTGTCCGTTGGTTTGTCCGTGTGTCCGCCTGTAAGTTCTTCTGCCTGTCCGTCTGACTGCCCGACTGCCTGTCCGTCTGTTTACCCGTTTGTTTGTCCGTTTGTCTGTACATTTGTCTGTCCTTTTGTCTGTTTGTCGGTTTTTCCGTCAGTGTGTCTACTTGTCTGTCCTTCTGCTTGTCCATCTAACTCTCCATCTGTCCCTTCATCTTAATTGGATGAACGGTATCTTACAGTCAAGTGCGCACGTCTGTGGCTTTTTTTTTTAGTTGCTACCATTTGCCTCTTAACGAAGTCATCGCAAATTGAGTTGTGAGTGTATGTGTGTGTGTGTGTGTGTGGCACGTTGAAATATGTCGACGTTGTGGCACGACTATCCTCCCCCGTCTCTTCTACATGGATTGACAGATTTTGACAGTGGCAATTTGAATGTGCAACGTGGTAGCCCGCAACGAGGCAGCAACAGCTACAGCGCAGCATGGAGGCAAATGCATGAAGTTGCAATTCACTTGATTGGCATTTGCCATTCTGGCCAGCGGGAGATTTTCTCTAATGGCCAAATCCATTGCATACAGGAAGCGCCAGGCGGCAAAAGCGCATTTTATGCCTAATGAAGTTAGCGAGAGTGGGGGAGGGAAGAGGAAGAGTCATGGGCCAGCAATTTTGTAAAACCACTTATACGCCTTTGTAATCTGCTTGTTTATTAACACGGAGCACATAAATAGTGTTGAAAGCGCTTTAAAAATAAAATAGATATTTTCTCGTAGTGAATTTGTATTTTTAATCGACTACAAATAAAAACTCATTTAAATCTATTGTTAATTTTTCTGTGCAATTTGGTTATAAAAAAAATATTGACGTTTAAAATATGAAGATGATATTTATATATTTACCCCAAGGATTACAGGCAATCAAGCGGATTCAATTTGTTTTATATTACCAGCTCTTAAGTTGGAAAATCAAATTTTAACGAGCAAATTTTTTTTTTTATATACTGGGCTTCCAAATATTTCTTCCTCTTGCACAGTTCAAAGCAAACGTAATTGTTTTTTATTTAAAATGTTTTTACATTTAAATGTATAGAATTGTGTAATGCATCTGCAATGGAAAGCGAATTAAAGCCTAATAGCTCCGATTAGGTTGTCTGGCATTTTATATACCACGCATAGTTCGCAGTCTTTCGCGCACTTTCGCGCCTCATTCAACTGGTTTCAGGCCCATTTTCACGCAAAGAGACCCGAATTGCATAAGCGAGAGGCCCGCAACGCAATGGCCAAAACGACACTTGCAGTCGGTCAGCGGCTCATCCATTCGTGTTGACTCACCGTCGCCGTCTCGAATTTTCCGCACAAATTACCACCTCGAAAATAACAACAATTGCGTTTTCACTTTTCTACGTGAACGTGATATAAGACAATCGAATGATATATGGGGATAATTGTAGGTACATTATACTTACGTATAGTATACTATTTATATATGGATATAATGATATATATTCGCTGTGATTTATTGCCCCGGCCAATTGGTTTTTCTCTTGTTTTGGCCTTTCGGCATTTCGGTGGTTCGCTATTGTAGGCAATTAAATCGGATGATATAATCCCAGTTGTTTCCATAACAAAGTCAAAATCCCATTGCTTGAGTAAACAAATTGCGACCGGTTGGTCGGTTGGACGCTTGATCGTCTGGCCGGTTAGCGGGTATCGGCTATCGGGTTTCGGCTATCGGGCATCGAGTCCCAATGCGAGATTGTGCCGGGACGAGCCCGGGATCCGGTCCGGTATACATAATGGACGCGAGGCGCTGAGTGTCATAATAAAGTTATTATTAATTGAACAGTGCGCCGAGCATTGCACCAAAATCGCTTGTTGGCCAGGTCATTAGCAGCGAATTACGTGTATGTGACAACGACAGCAACAGCGACAACAACAACTGTAGAAACACCGACAACATCAACAACAACAATAACTACAAAAGCGGAAACAACAGCAGCAACAACGAGCTTCCACTGAAAGCCTTTCAATCAATCTGCCCGTCAATATTTGTGCAATCAAAACTGGCGCAAGGCCAAGGGACACGTCCGCTCCATCAATTGGCCAAGGCGATTGGCCCATTCGTTAAGGCTACATTTGGTTAACCTGTTGGCCGAGCAGCGCCACAATGAAATAATGAAAGAAACGAAACGAGTCGAAACGAATCGCTAAGAAAGTCTTTCGCTTTCAAGCGAGGGCTGCCCAAGCAGTCGTTGATTTAACGAATTTTGGGATTTTTAAAAAATAAGCTTAACCTTGTTACCTTTTAATAATCAAATAATTTAGTATTTAAAAATATTACAAATTCAATAAACTTTGCAAAACTATTTAAATATGCGCACTTTTTTATGATTTTCAATAATTCGACAGGAAAGGTATTTAAAATTTCAATTATTACAAATTTTAACTTGCTAATGTGAGTTTGAAGAGAGCATGGAAAATAAATGACAATAATTATAAAATTGAAATCTGTTAAAGTAGAATAATGATACGTCAATCAATTAATATTATTATTCCGACAAAAATTGTCAAAAATTACCATGAAATCAAGTTTTATGCTATGACGAAGTTTATTAATGTATGCGAAAAGTAAAGTTTTTTGCATTATTTTAAATTCATGTAATGTTGAATCTTGGGAAGCCGAAGATATAATCATTCATTTATAACAATTATAACATATTAAACTTTCAATAGTTTTAACGTTCGATGATTGCGCAACTTTGTGAGCTGCCCTCGCGCACGCTGCGCAGTGAGCGTGGCGAAAAAGGATTATGCGGATTGCGCGTCCCGGAAACCAATACATCAGGCCGGCGTTGTCTTCATTTCCTTTACAAATAAATTTTCACTTAACTATGTCGGTCGAGCGGCATGCAACATTGAATAGTTGCCGTTGCCCCGTTGTCGTTGTCGTTGTTGTTGTACCGTTACCTCTGACGGCGTTGCATGAGGCAGCGGCAGAGTTGTCCCAAGTCCATGTTCATGTCCATGTCGAATTGAATCCGAGCTGCCAATTGTTGCAGTTGTAGTTGTTGTTGCGAATTGTTGTAGTTTTTGCTGGTGTGACACAATTTTCCCGTTCGGCTCGTAAATTCAATTGACGGAAGCGCGTTAAAGTTTCAATAGCAGCTGCAGTGGCAGCAGCTGCCTCACCGATGTGGCATGCCACCAAAAATTTGTCGCAAATTTATGCATTATGCAGATTTGTATATTCGGCCCCGGCCAAGCCGACGATTTGTTGCGTTTCAGTTTCAGTTGCAACTTCGTCTGTGTTTTCATTTTCGTATTGCCTTTTGTTGGTTTTTCTTTTGGTTTTCATTTTCGTATTCGCTTTGCCTTTGGCTTTCATTTTCGTTTAGGTTTTCCTTTTCGTTGGTAATTTATGGCAGCGCTAAAGACGCATTCATGTCCTGACCAGAAAGCGAACTTAGCTTATTCCCCGCTGAGACTCCATGCCCCTCTCCGCTGCATAGTTTTGTTGACAAGGCCACGGGCCAGGCGGCCAACCGGTTTTTGCTGAGCCAAGCGGCAGCAGGCAGTCAGCAGCAAGTAGCAAGTAGCAAGTGGCAAGTGGCAAGATATTTGGCAAGTTCAGCAAACTTTTGCTATTGCCAGCAGCAGCAGCAACAACTCGGCCAGCAGGCACTTGCCTTGTCTTGCTTTGGTCATAAATTCAAAGCTCTCTTGGCCATAAAACGTACTGCATACAGCACAAAATCTTATGCTGCCCAAGCAGCAGCTCGTGCCCTCCCCCGCGGCCCCTCTGGCAACTTCCCCTTACGACATCGACACCTGCGAAACTGAAACTAAACTTTTTTTGTGTCTGAAATAAACACCAATACTTGGCCACAAATGAACTCAATGCCACTTAGATTTATGGCCAGTCTCCGGTTTGCTCGACGTGTGAGTTGGTGTGTGTGTGTGGTGTGTTGTTGTGGCTTTGTTGCGTGTGTCCATTTGCGGTCGAGTCCATGTGTATATGTGTTGCAAGGTCATTCTGATGAAGTCAGCCAGTCAGCGCAGTGTTATGCTCACACGTATGTTTACCTTTAAACCTCAGCGCAAGCCAATTGTGAGATAAACTTTGCTTTTACTCTATTCGGACTTTTCCACTCTTTTATCTGTTGGCTTTTTGTGTGGCGCCAAACTGGCACAAGGAACGTGGTGCATGTGTGGGTTAACCGAGTGGCAAACGAGCTACTCAGAGTCGGATTTCGGTCTAAGCTATACGCAGAGTGAAACACGTGAACTTGATGTGGTTTGGAAGGAGCTTAAGCTATGCATGTGTTTACAGTTTGCCACTGAATTTGGTTCTGATTTAAACTCTTTAAGGCCTTAAGGGATCATATGAGTGAGTTCCACTTTATGCTGCTCTGACTTGTTTTCCTAGACGAGGGATAATTAATATAATACTACGTTTTATTTATTTATTTATTAACAGTTTCCATATTTATACATGTAGATTTCTGACTTGAATCAGTTAATAAATATAATACTTTTGGTAAAAATGCATTTAAATCAAAATAAATAATTCATATTTTTGCAAACCACATCACATAATAAATGAAATAGGAATTGTCTATTTTTCAATAGTTTCTGCATAGTTAAAAATTATATTTCTTCATAAAAAATCAAAAAGAATTGAAGAGATTGTTTGTTCTTAATTTTTTATGATATTAAATATTTTACGCATATTTAAAAGCTTTTGAGAGAATTTTATATTGCATTTTCGATACTGAACGATTTTTTAAAGCATCGACAAATTTAATATTAAATTTACAACTCAAATTGAAGTACACGAAAAAGACTGTTTACGTTGTAAGCTCAGTTTTAAAATAAATTGAATTTGATGCAGCAAACACAGACTCACTTCAGGGTTCAATCGCTTCAGTCCACTCGCTTTAAAGACTTCCATCAGTCTGACTCGAAATGATGATAAAGTGAGAATCGAGTATAAGTGAAAACAGACGCTTTTCCGCAGTTGCCCGAACTCATTTCCGGACGCCTGCATTGTCAATCAATCAGGCAGTCAATGGCGGCAGGCGACACCGTTGCAGCTTGCTGCTGATGCGGCGATCCATTAAATCATATACGTGTATAGTATATAACAAATAAATAAGAGCTGAATTATACAACACCGTTGATTCAATTATGCTGCGAGTTCACTGGCAGCAAACAGTAAGCTGAAAATGGAAAATTGAATGGCATTAAGTTGTTGATAATTGCAAATGCGAAACAAAGGCCAGGGGCATACGCAGGCAATTCATTGAGTGCCCACCGCCCCCCCTTTCCCACGAGGTATGAAAAACTGCAAAATGAGAAGAGCGAGACAGATAGAGAAAGAAAGAGAGAGACAGAGAGACAGAGTGATTTAAATGTTTCCTTTGTTTGTTTTTCTTTTTGTATAATTCAGATTACACTTTATTGTTAAGAATGAATTGAATTATTTAGTTGGTTTTGTATTTGTTTTTGTTTTTGCTTTTGCTTTTGTTTCTGCATTTCGCTTTGCTTTTGTTTTCATTTTCATTTTTCACTTTAGTTGCTCTTGTGTGTGATTCCCGCTCGAGAGTCTGTCGAGAACTCTCGGCGATCTGTGATTGGGTTTTCTTTGCAGCTCGATTTGCTTCGGTACTTGCTCATTTTCGTTAATCAATTAATAATAATCGTAATAATCATAATAATAATAATAATCAGAATAATGCAGTATGACATAATATAGTATATGTATGTGTGTTTGTATCTTTGTTGTTTGTTGTGTTTGTTGTTGTTGTTTGCTTTGCTTTGCCTTTGCATATACATATAGTATAAGTATGTATATATACGATATATGTATAGGGACACAGTTTATATAATTCGATTTACCTAGAAAACAATTTACAAATATATAAAAAACGAATTCATCTAGTTAAACTAAGCATATCAAAAACGATTTATACGTATATATACTTAAATATATATGTATATATATATATATATATGTATATATATATATATATTCTTTTTCTATCTCCTACTGCATCTTCATCTTATTTATTGTTTATCTTCCTTATCTTTGCTTATGCTGCTGCGTTTCATTTTTGTGTGTTTTGGGTTTTGGGAGGGCTTGCAACTCTCTCGAGTTGGCTCGAACGGTTCGCTTTATGGGCAAGAGTCGACGAAAAGAGAATGTTTACAGCTGCGCCATAAATACCGAAATGGCATCGTGTGCTTTGTGTACCTGTAGCTGTACCTGTGTTTAATTTATGTTCGCGTCCAAAAGCATTTAAAAACCCATTAAAAACCAAAACTGAATCGAACCGGTGGAGCCGAAGAAAACAAAACAATGTGTGCAGAGAATGAATAGAACGAAGAGCAACAGAAATAGAAATAGAATTTCAAATCGAAATGGACGAATGAACTCTGCGAAAACAAACAAAACAAAGAATATTGCGCATACGCCACGTTGTGCAGGAGCCGTGTATGTGAGTGTGTGTGCTTGTGTTTGTTGCCAGGATAGTCGCAGTGCTGACTGTGAGAACTGAGGAGTGACTCGCATTTGCCTATCATTTGTAACTGTCCGCTGCAGGCACGCCCACTTTCTGCATGTGTGTGTGTGTCTCTGTGTGTGTGTGTGTCAGTTTGCAATGTGCAACAGTCGTACGACTACGGCTACACTTAATCATGTATCATGTAATGAATGAATTTATTCAGCTGCTTTCTGCCTATAATTAAGTTCAGTTTCCCATTTCTTTTCTTTTTGTTTTCATCATTTTATTTAAAGTCGTTTTTCTTGTGTGTTTATAGGGGGAGTTGGATTCGGTTTTCGGTTTTCTGTTTTCTGGTTTTTCTTTTGTAAATATTGTAACATAATTCATATGCCATTATATGCTAGATTTAAATGTAGATTTACTCGTGTTCTTCTCCAGCCCGACACGTTCTTTTCTTTTGTTTTTTCTTTTCTTTATTTATTATTAAAAATTTAACCATTTCTTTGCACTAAAAACTTAGCATAAAAATTTAACAATATATATATTTATTTCTTGTATATATATTATATATAGATACTTTTTGTTTTCCTTCTTACTCAACTCAACGCATAACTTTGCTTCTTCTTCATATTCTTCCGCATTTTCTTTTCTTATCCCGTTTCGTATTTTTCTCTTTATTTTTGCCGGTTTGAAAGCTGCTCCCTTGCTTTGTATAAATTATAACTAATCTTTATTCGCTATATATATATGTATATATATATATATATATATATATATATATATATGTTGTATGTATGTATATATGTGGTGTATATATATAAAGTACTTTTACTTTTACTGTTACTTTTACTTTATCATTAGATTTTACTTTAAGGCCAAAAATGTCAAACGTAAAAATTCTTCTTGCAGTTTTAGCTGGTAAATCTTAAAGGCCCAACGAAATAGTCTATATAGAGCGAGAGGAAAGATATAGTTATATGTAGGTAGTAGAGCGAGAGTGAGAGTGAGAGTGAGAGTGACAGTGAGAGACTGAGTGACAGTTGTTGCCTGGGATCAGGATTGGGGCTTATAACAAAAACTTGTGGAATTGTAATTGGTAATTTATTTTGCTGTTCTTGTACAGTTAATTATTGTTTATTTTCTATGTATATAATTAGTTTATCTAATAATAATTAATGCCTGCCTGCTGAGTGGGGAGAAGGGGGTTAAGGAGCGTCTGTTCTATTAAAACCTTGTGTATTTTTTCTCAGTGTGGGAAGCGAGGGGAGGGCATTTAAGACACACCAATTATCACCTACTATCCGAAGTGTTTCTTGTTGTTGTTGTTGCTGTTGTAGTTTAACGCTAGTTTAACTAATGTAATGTATGTATGTGTGAGTGTGCATGTGTGTGTGTGTTGCGTCTTTGAGTGGTCAGTCGTTTTGGTTGTACAATTGTAAAATCAAGCAGAAAAAAAACGAATTCCAATTTGCTTTTGTTTTGTCTTTAAAAGGGAGATGAGCTTGGTGAGAGTGTGAGAGAAATGGAGAGGGATGGGGAGGGGAGTGTCGCGAGCGGGGCTGTCCGGGTTGTGGCGTGCGGTCCATCAGTCTGTTTGTTTTTGTTTAATATTTGTTTTTTTTTGTTTTTTTTTTTGTTTGTTGTATTTTTTAAAGTTTTCCGTTTTATTCTCTTATAAGTTTCGCTTAAAACAATAAACTTGTAACTTGATATTACGAGTAGGTTCTTCGTATATAATTTTGCATTTTCTTCTATCGTTTAGTACAATTTTCGCTCTATATGTATTGTATGTATATCAAAAGTTTCGTGTTAGCTAAACTATCAAAGTCTGTTTTAATGCTTTTCTTATGCTTTTCCTGCTTGCTGCTTTCTGCCTTCTCCTTCTTCGTACTTTCGTTAAAACTACTAAACCTTGGAACCGGAATTTTGGGGATTTGCTATAATTCTAAAAAAATGAACCGAAACGAAAAATAGTTTTTCTCCAATGTGTTTGCATGTGTGTGTCTGTGTGTGTGTGTGTGTTGCTTTTGCTGTGGTTTTACTTTAACGTAATGTAAACGTAATCGTAATTATTAATCCGTAATCATAATCATTATATAAGAACACATTTTTCCGAGATATTCGATTTTGTTTTTGTTTTGTTTTTGCTTTTGTTTTTCTCATTTGTTTACAAAAAGTTTGCATTATGTATAAAAAATGATAATATATAAGACATAGTTATATATATATATTCATATCCATTAGATATATGCATATATTGTATATATAATACACATGTTTAGTTTACAACAAAAGGCAGAGACAACCTAGAGGGTTAGCGGTCGGTGTATGAGGCTACGAGGGGTCTATGAAATCAAGCTGAGCTCATTCTGCAATTTTGGTATAGAAACAAGAACTGTTTTTCGCTTACTTAAGTACTTGGCTAGTGGGCATGACGGTCTGGAGGTGGGGGTAGAAACTGAAAACTATTTTCTTCATCTTCTTCTTCTTCTTAGTTGCTGTAAGTTCTTCCGTTTTTTGCTAAAATGCATTTGACTTTTTCGTATATATTGGTTTTTCTTCTGTCTATGAAGCGAAAGATTAACTGAGCTTTACGTTTTTACTCTATTTTCGGTTTTACTCGTGTATGTGTGTGTGTGTGTGTTTTGCTTTGCGGTTCTTGTCTAGAAAAAAGTATATTAAATATTTTTGAAATATTTTGTTATTTATCTTTTGTTTTGTGTAGCTTGCGTTATGTAATCTTAAGTGAGTCCTCGGCCAGGATCACATCCTTGGTTGTATGCTAGCTTAGATGATGATAAAGTTCATGTTGTTGTTGCTGTTGCTGTTGCTGTTGTTTTCCATATGCTTAATGCTTGTTGTTGTTGTTGTTGCTGCTGTGCTTTCTTATTGTTGCTCGCCGCCTCAGTCCTCCAGTTCCAGCTGCAGATGCTGCTGCTGCTGCTGCTCGGGTGATGTTGCAGTCGACGCCGTTGCCGTCGCTGTTGCTGTCGCCGTCGCCGTCGCTGTGGACAGTATCTGCAGGGGGCAAACGGCGGCAACATCGGTGACAGAACCGGATGACGTATCCATGAATTGCGGCTCTGGTTATGTCAGATCCTGCTGTGAATCTATTGAGAAGAGCTCCTTGTACAGCGCCGGGAAAACAACATTGGGATGTTGCTGCTTGAATTTGCTCAGCGCTTCCATGTGCAAAATCGAAATATCGCTGCAAGAGTAGACAGAGAGAGAGAGAGAGAGATATCAGTTTATAATCCCAGATCGGTGAGAGTATGCTGCAGCAGCTAACCGGAAATTGGGTATATTGTTGAGGAGCGTGTCCAGCACGGTTACATCGCCCTTGAGCGGCGCATGATTCGTTTCCAGCTCCTGCCGTATTGCATTCATGCTCAGATTGAAAAGCCTCTGTATTTCCGTATTGCCGCGTACTCCATTGCGTTCTGCGAAGAGATTAAATACGTTCATTATTTCTAATCATATATTATATTTAAATGCAATGTCTCACCTGGCCAGAGCAGCACTAAGCTCTGATATAGCGCCAGTTCGGTTTCAGTCAGTTTGAGTTCGGCTATCGATTTAGCCGTCTGGAAGATGCGCGACACCAGGCGCATCTCCTCCGAATCGGATGTGTAGAATGCCTCCTGCGGCAGCATCACGTCGCCATACAGCACAGCGTTCTGTGAGAGATCTAGCAATCTGGACATGCGAACAATCGCCAGCTCGAATGAGCCCGTCTTTAGCAATAATATCTGTGCGGAAAAAAACATAAAATAAGTCGTCTCTCTCTCTCTCTCTCTCTCTTTAGGTATAGAGGATAGTTGACACTCACCTGATCATCCTGACTGAGGCGCATAAAGCCCGGTATTAGCTTTGCAAATTCGATAATGTTCTGTATCATTTGTGTCAGCTTCTCGGCACAGTCCAGCCAGAGCTCCTCTTGGCCCAGATTTTTGTAGTAGAGTATGCGTGATAGATCCTGCACAAGAATATATAATGCACGTATGTATAGAAAATGTATTACAATTTTATTAAAGATTTTGTATAAATTATCCATCAAGTTCAGCATAGGAAAACTTATGTCCCTATGTATTAATATAGATAGTACTATCGCTTGAATGAATGACATTCTATGTAACTATCGAATAAACTCAGTCTTGGCAGTTTTAATATAATGCAAGTCAAAATAAACAGAAATTATCGCATTAAATTATTAAAAGCACAATTTGTGCAACAATTATTTGTACAATTGCTGAAGCTAAGAGCTATCGAATAAGATTTTTTTTTTTTTTTGACTATAGAAAAATAGCGTATGCTTTTATACATTTAAATCTCAGATCTCATAGTCTTTCGACTTACCTGCGGCTTTCGGAACATGTCGTGCACAGACTCCAGTTTGGTATTTGTGTTTGCATGCGCCTCCGCCAGGGTTTTGATCAGCACATCATTGATATCGCCATCCGCTGCGGCAGGGAAATATTATTTATAGTACAAAAATTGGATAGTTCGGGGAATTGTTTTCACTCGCACTTACCATGACTAATAAATTCGGGATCGATCATTGTACTGCGCGGCTCGTATGTGGTGCTGTCCACATAGTCGGCCGATATATCGTATTGCATGGTCTGCTGCGGCGTCACCGAGGCCGAGTAGCCGTAGGGACTGCCATAGCCGACCTCGTTGTTGGAGTAGCCGCCGCTGTAGCTATAAGAGAAAGAGAGCGGGGGACCGAAAGAGCAAGAGAGAGACGCATACAGAGGGAGCCGAGAATCAGACAATGAAACAGAGAGAGAGAGAGAGAGAGAGAGAGAGAGAAGGAGAAAAGAGCAATAAATATGTGTAGAGTATCCAGCGTTGGGAAATTCAGTGTATTCCCCTATACTGCACCTGTTGTAGTTGTTGTGCTGCAGCTGATCGCTGCTCGAGGGCGTCTGCGTATCGTACACGGAGCTATCGGGAGCCGCATCGCTCTGGGCACGCATCTGGGCACGATGGAAACGCACCTCGTCCTCGACCTTCTCGCGCTGTTTCTTGGACATTCTGCCGAATTTTACAGCTGCAATAAGAGGTGCAAGAGAATTCCATAAGTATTGTGTGGCAAGTGTTAGATACTTTTGTATCTGCAAGATACTTTTGTACCGGCAAGGTACTTTTGTATCTTCAAGATACTTTTGTATCTTATAAATATTTTTGTATCTGTAAAATACTTTTATATCTGTAACAAATTTTTGTACTGAGAGATACATTTGTACTCCAAGATACTTTTTATCTGTAAAAAATTTTTGTATCTGCGAGATACTTTTGTGTATATTATGCATCATACCATCACGACTCATTCCCAGCTTTAGGCACTTTTGCAGTCTACAGTATTGACAGCGATTCCGATTCACCCGATCGACAACGCATTGCTTATTGCGCGGACACTGATAATTCACGACGGAGCTCTGCGATCGCCGGAAGAATCCCTTGCAGCCCTCACAGGTGATAACGCCGTAATGCACGCCCGATGATTTGTCGCCACAGACTTTGCATGGAATTATTTCAATTTGAGCTGCAAGTAGAAAAGAGAGAAAAATTAGTTATTGGCGATCATTAAAAGATATCAAAGATATGATATAGAGAAAATAGTCAAGTTTCGGCTTGAATTAACAAACTAAACATAGAAATTTCCGTTCAAGTTGGAATTGAAATTTCTCACCCATTTTATAACTTTTTTTTTTAGCTTTTTGACCTTTCTATTGGTTCGCAATGGATCCTGACTATAATGCAACTGAAATTAACTGTGGGGTAAGTCTGCATAAAAATATTTACTATACTGTACTGATGTCTGCTCCCCACAGACCACAATCATAGCGGTGGAATACGATGGCGGCGTGGTTATAGCCGCCGATTCGCGTACGAGTTGCGGAGCTTATGTGAGCAATCGATTGACCGATAAGTTGACTCCGATCACAGACAAGATCTTCTGCTGTCGCAGTGGCTCTGCGGCGCAGACGCAGAACCTGGCCGATAAGGTGTCGCATGTAATGCGCACCCTGGAACTGGATCTGGGCAGGCCGCCGCTCGTCTACGACGCAGCTACAGCCTTTCGCGCTGAGATCTATGAGAAGCGCCAGCGCATGATCACCAGCATCATTGTCGCCGGCTGGGACGAAGAGAAGGGTGGCCAGATTTATAGTATAACCATCTCTGGGTTTATGGTGCGCGAGCATTGTGCTGTCGCCGGTTCGGGATCGATCTTCATACAGGGTTTCATTACGTCACAATATCGCCAGGGCATGGCGCTCGAGGAGTGCATCGAGCTGGTCAAGATGGCCGTACGACTGGCCATCAAACATGACTGCAGCTCGGGGGGTGTGGTGCGCATCGGGGTTCTCAGCAAGAATGGCATGGACGCGCGAGTCGTGGTCAAGCCGGACACCGAGCTCGTGCAGATCACCAACAAAATACTGTGGACCCTCGAGTTCGGCAAGTGGTAGAGCTTGATTGAAATTTTTTACAGTGTTGGAATAAAGTGCGTGTTTGACTTTAATAGAGAGAGGTAGAGAGAGAGAGAGAGAGGAGGGGGTGTTGAACGAAACTATAGCAGCTTAAATTAGTAGGTATTTTATCCTTTTGGTGGAAGGTTCTGTTCAGCTTTATTTCAGTATAATAAGAGTATTTAATGCAATATTTCATGGTGCATCTTCAGGCATATTTTGAGAATTATCTGTAGTTTGTTTTTCTCTGTATTGTATATCTCGAGGAGATTCTAGCAATATTCTATGAGGTTAGGCACAATTTTAAGAGTATCTCAAGCAGACTCTAGGAAAATTCGATAAGGTTAGAAAATAGATAAAATAAATTGAAAGAATCTTAAGGAGATTCTAGAAAAACTCTATGAGGTAAGAAAATAATAGTATAAGAGTATCTCAAGAAAACTCTAGAACACAAGCATCCAGGATTTGCTTTAATTTATAAGCTACTGTCTTTATACCATACTATACTTATATTTATACCGTATTCAGGAGTTATCAGGCCTAAATGCTGGAGGCATTATTGTTATATCTCAATCTGTTTTCGGAATATTTTTTACCGATGTCAGCGAACTGTATCTGATGACTATATATCTGTAGTGAATGACAATTGAGCAGGAATTAGTTTGGTAAACACGCATGGGGATTGCCAGCCGGGAGCATAGTTTGTTCCGCCTGTACCGACTTACTGAACTGTGTGCACACAGTGCTGAATTATTCAGAGCCCATTAACTGTAACCATATGGCCTCTGGCCCGAACAGAACTGATGCAAATTGAAGTTCTCGTGGCGGACAATTTGCCACAATGCGCCATTTGGATTATTACTCGAGCTCGGCTAGGTTCATGTTGGCGGTGCCCATTGTCGTCGCTTAACAATGCCAACTCGTCCAAGAACTCGGCACTTATTACGCAATACAAGGGGCCCTGCACTGCGAGAAATAATGGAGTTTCCCCGGAGAAGATTGGCCAGCCGTTAAGATAAACCATGCTAATTGATTAAGATTTAAGATATACAATTTGAATGCGCAGATAAGCGCATAAATTTAGTTACTTTATCAGTGCTATTTTGAGAAGCTTATCTAGCATTTCGCTCAGTGCAGCACTGCGCAGTGAGTACCTTAAGCCACTTGTTTGCCTAGACAATGGCACAGCGAGCTACAGTTCAAGTATCTGCGCTGCGAGGGTCTGTGCACGTGTGTGTGTGTGTGTGTGTGTGTGTGTGTGTGTGTGTGTGTGTGCGAGACAGCTGTTGGGATTCCCTCGCAGCATGCAACAATCCTTTGCGACGGTGATGTAATTTCTGCGCGGCAAACAAAAAGAGAGCAGCAGACGCAGCAGCAACAACAAAGCGCACACTGATCAACTGCAGCCCCACAAACACACACACACACATACACACTCGCACACATGCACTCACACGCACTCACTGCGCCGCGCAGAACTGGTTCTAGGCTGGGACTGGGCCATGCCGTCGCGTTGATTGCTTAGCCGCCCTCTCCACCGTCGCCTGCGCTGCTGCAACAGCTGAATCCGCAAGCAAAACAGAGAGCGAGAGAGAGCGAGAGAGCGAGAGAGGGAGAGGAAGCGGCGCGGGGCAGGCGGCAGTATTGTGTAATCTAGCGCTTTGCGTATTTACCCACGAGGATGAAAGATGCGCGCTGAACCGAAAGCAGACAAACACAGACGCAGCCGGCGCTGGCAGCAGCAGCAGCAGCAGCAGCAGCGCAGCCTCCGTCGCAGCACAGAAATGTGCCAAGCCGCTGTAGGCGCTTTGTTGTTGCTGCTGCACTGCGAGAAATGTGTGACAGTTGATGAGCGTCAGAGCGAATGAGTAAGAGACGTCCGCCTGTCTCTCAGTGTGTATGTGTGTGAGTGTGACTGACTGAAATGTTTTTCAAGTGTCAATGAACTTTTCCAACACGGCAGTATCACACACCATAATACAAATCATACAATACACACACACACACACACACACACACTGACACACACACAGTCGCACGCTCAGGCATCCAACTCATTCTCATTTCCATTCTCGTGAGCGCGCGATGCGAATGAAGAAACAAAAACATATTGAAAAGAAAGTTCACGTTGCGCTCTCTTGCGCGCGCGCTCTTAGTTCTGTAGCGCACTGCTCTCTCTCTCTCTTAAGTAAGTGAAGAGAGCGACTGCAGGCAGCGCTGCGCATGCAGTGCAACAGACAGTTTTGCTTATTTTGAAATGTGTGTCGTCACCGGGCGGGCGGAGTGGCAGTGGCAGTGGGTGGTGCTTGGGCCGAGCGACTGTGTTGTTGTTGTCTGAGCAGCGCTTTAAGCGCTTTAAAGCTGCAGCATGCCCACTGTACAGTGCACACTGCTGAGCAGCCTGTCAGCCTCGTCAGCTCGTAAATCTTTATCATTATCAGCGTTGGCTTTAGCTCGGATAAGAAAGAAGCTCGCTGGCTTACCGTTACGCCGGCGCATTAGTATGCGTGCGTGCTACGCTCGATTTTCCCCTCGTGTATTTACATTTTCCGATGAGAACCGAAAACGGTTCAAAGGCCCCATAAATAAAGTAGTACTACCTATAGACTGTCGATTATCTGTACGATCTGAACGGGAAATAATGTTGCCCAAATATTTGCTCAATAAGCAGCAGAATGAGTACTCGACTGAGTACTCATATTCATACTCGTACTCGCACTCACATTCGTTTTCGTAGTCGTTATTGTCTTGTGTCTTATTTGCTGAAGCACAATCAAAAGCAAATAACTGAATGACATACTTTCCAAATGCGGCAAATATTTGCCAAAAATTATTTGTCATCGTGAATTGAACATACGTGTGCACACGTATGTCTCCATACTGTACATACGGTACACGTGAAGGCGTACCATGGCGCGATTGCTTGAATTTACTAACAATTGAACTTTAGCTTAAGCAAGAACTAAAAATAAGTTTGCGCATATCAAGAAGGAGCTCTTATAGCAGCAAAAGCTACTTGGGCGTCTTTTAGTTTAGACTGTAACAACTTAGTTTAATATTTATGATATTTTCTATGGTATTTTTTAGAATATAAATGCCACATACGTGAATGCGTTTACGCATATAAAACAAGAAATTTTGATAAAAGTTATAGTTTGCTGGTTATTAAAGTTGTGGTAGTATTTACTGTAT
The DNA here is from genome assembly GCA_035046045.1 of Zaprionus bogoriensis. NCBI lineage: Eukaryota > Metazoa > Arthropoda > Insecta > Diptera > Drosophilidae > Zaprionus > Zaprionus bogoriensis. The sequence continues at coordinate 1,597,504 of JAWNOI010000066.1, read as the reverse complement.
TTACTAAGTAAAATATTTATGGAATTTGATAACTAGTTAAAAAACCTTTAAAGAGGTCATATTTAAACTATTTTGGATAAAGAAAGACCTTATATTAAAGTATTCTATATTCTTTTGTGTAATATCTTGAAGGGACTCCACTAGCTTTTATTTCAGAAAATATAATATTTATATTTATGGCATTTAATGTTTTTTTTTTTTTATTTATTAAGACTTGATTATTTACTGTATTTACTATATATCAAATATTTTAAACTTAGAAACTTAGAGTTTTTTTGTTTAGTTCATTTTAAATATTTGCGATAATTGTTATTTATATTTAGTTTGCTATTTTTTTTATGTAAGCTCATTTATGCTATCGTATATGTGATATATTTTAATACAGTTTAATTTTTTTGTAGTATATTTAATATATTTGTTGAATTTGTCATTTAGTTTTAAATTGATTATATTTATCTAATTATTTAGTATATTATTTATATATCTTTTATTTTAAAGTTCTGATATTTATAAAGTCTTAAGAATATTAATGCGCATTAGAGAACATTTATTATTTAATATTTCTTCTAATCTTTTTCAAAGAAATATAATTTTTCATTTCGCAATTACAAGTACATAATTTTTGAGAGTACTTTGTCTTATGCCTTAAGTTATTGCAAGCGCACAATTCGCACATGCAGAAGCATGTCTCGAATGCATGTTAATGTTTCCACATTATCACATTCATTACGCTTACCCCTGCACAAGCTCAGCCTACCCTCAGGCCATTCATAATTCAATTCGCCCGTTTCCCACAATGAAATTAAACGCACATTGCACGAAGCCAACATAACGCATACGCACCGTATGGCCGTGCGAAACAAGTAACAGTTAATTAACTGCTGAATTGCTGTTAAAAAAAAAAAAACAAAAACAAGAATAAAAGCAGACAAAAAACGGCGAAAAAAGAGCCGCAAGTGCAAACCGCAATTTGCCAACAAGTTTTCCACGCTTTCCATGCACAAACCATAATTTAAACGCTCCGCAAAAATGCGCACAATAAAATAAAATTCTGAATGGGCCGCAAAAACTCGCAAACACACACGCGCACACGCACACGCACACACACACACAGGCACAGAGACACGGCAAACAAGAAAAACGCGAAAATACTTTTGCATATTTGCAATTTATTTTGCATGCCTGCGGGATTTCTGCCGCAGTCGCTGCCTGCGTCGCTGCCGCCGCCGCTGTTGCTACCTCTACACCCGCCTGACTGCAGCAATAACCAGAAGTCAAAATTAATATGTTCTTCTTTATTGCAAATGCAGGCACACACCAAAAAGAAAAACAAACAAAAGCAATGCGAAAATACACAAAAAATACAGAGAGAGAGAGAGAGAGAGAGAGAGAGATAGAGGGAGAACTGCACAAAAGCACTGCGAAAATTAATATGCAGCGACATGTGCGACAGAGATAAAAAGCAACACACAGCGCCGAGCTGCATGTGATTTGCAGCAACAACAGTGCAAGCGAGTGCGCCATCAAATAAAATAATAATAATAATAGTAAGAGCAACAGCAACAGCAATTACTACAACAACAAGAAGAAAGTCAGCAACAGCAACAACAACAATAACAGAAACTACTGCAACAGCAACATCAAAGCTGCATAATACATGGCAGCCAAAGCTTTCGAGACAGCGCGCAGCAGCGCTGTCGGCGTCGCTGTTGCAGTCGCCGTCGCGTCGTCGTCGCCGTCGCTGTCGCCTATTGCACAAGCTGTCACGAAGCAAGTCGTTCGGGCCGCGGCACGAGCGCAACATTCGCATTCGCATTCGCAAAAGCAGCTTCGTAAGTGGGTCAGCGAGCTGTGGGGTCAATGCACCGCCTGCCTGCCTGTTAGCCTCAACTGGCGCTGCTGCTGCGGCCGCTGCGCGCAGTGTGAGCTCATAATAATAATAAAACAGCGCCAACTCACAACTTCACACACACGCACACACACGCGCACAGAACTCGACAGACAGACAACTCTTTGGCGCGCTCTTTGCTGCGCGAAGAGAGCGCCAGCTTGAAGTGCTTGCGCTCGCGCTCGCTCTCGCTCTCTTCGTTCTGCAGACGTCAAAAGCGAAATAGAAGAAGAAAAAACTCGTTTGCTGTCGCAGCTTTCACAAGTGAAAAGGGCAGGGGAGGCGGCCAGAGCGAACTGCCCGTGTGTGTGTGAGTGTGGCTCAAGCAAGCCGGCTGACAGCAAGCAATACATATAAAAAATGCCGTTAGAGAGCGGCATTAGCGTGTTGCTGTTGTTGTTGCTGTTGCTGTAGCTGTTGGCCTGGCTACGTAATGTTGGCGCTTTCTTTCAGCTCACACACGCATTTGCATACGCTGAGTCGCTGCTCGTGTGTGTGTGTGTGTGTGTGCGTGCTTGAGGAAGACGCCGTTAGAATTCGTAAAGAGCGGCAAATTCATTCACGCCCGCTCGGCCGGCCCGTTCCTAATACAGTAATAATAATCCGCAGCAGCAGGAGCGGCACAGCAGCATCATTATAATAATATAATTTTAATTTACGCGCCGGCCTAACGGTGCTTCGCTCGCAGTCAATGGCCTTCTTTTTTTTTGGATTTACGTGAATTCGGGCTTGCCGCTGCCTGCCTTTGCACGCTGCTTGTTCGCAGGCATTTTTGTAATGTTTACATTTCGCACTCCTGCCTCCCAGCCCGCTCCGCTCTCAGCGTTGCTGCTTCGCCCCTCGCGTTCGCTTTTGTTGCCAACAAAGATCTGGCTCACACACACACACACGCACACAGTCGAGTTCTTTTGCCCAAAAGTTGATTGACCCACGAAATTCTGGCAGCAGCCGTCAGCGAAATGAAAACGAAGCACGAAATGAAATGAAATGCAAAGAACAGAAAAGAAACGAAACGAAATTCGACGGCAAAGGCAAATGATGTAATTTGTAAGGGGGCAACTTAATTATGAAGTACAGGGTATGCAGTATCTTTAAACGGGGATCTCGAGAAGTTTACGAGCTTCGCTTTTTTGTGCAATTTACAATGCACAATTTAACTGTTGATTTTAATTTTCTCCGCTTTTTTTCTTTCCTTCCCTTCCCCTTTTTATTTTTGTTTTTTTTTTTCCTTCAGATGAGTGTGCACATGACGTATGCGTTATATTGTTATATTCGTTCTCGCACCGAAATCACGTATACGACACACGTGACAATGAAAACCGAGCGCGTGTGTGAGAGTGTGTTGGTGTGTGTTGGTGTGTGTGTGTGCGTGTGTGAGTTAAGATACATTTTCGTCACATGATTCATGATCTGCTTGAAATTTCTCTGTAATTTTGCATACAAATCGAACTGTTAACTCCGTTTCGTTTCGTTATGCCGATCGGCTTAAGCGGCATGCGCGCAGGAGCATGATAAATGATAAATATTCATTAATTGCCGAATATATATATATATATATGTACAGATCGCTTAGGCAACCGAAAGTTGAAGAAACTTTCTTTGTCTACCGTTTGCACGCATTGCGATCTGAAATATTGTCGTTTTTATGGCGTTTGTGAAACTTTTCGACTGGTGATTTCGTATTTTATGTACCGTATATATATGCATATCCTGTGTGATCAGCTGGAATGTGAAATTCGTTTAGCTTTCTATCAATTTTAAATGTAAGCTTTGCTTTCATTGGTAGCTTCTACAACTTTCTATAAACAAAATTAAAATAAGCTTGCAAATATTTTCAATATTAAAGCATAACTAAATATTCTTATCTGTTCGATAATATTTATACGCGAATTATGTATAGCTTTTAGGCCTTACTATGATTTGTTATTGTTCTTCATTATACTATCTTCTTTAGTAAATAATAAAATTGTTTGGAAACATTTTTCTAACTAAAAATTGTAATTTTTCGTTCAACTTAATTTAAACTGGCAAAATTTTATTTTACGAAAATCTGAAATTTCTCGAAAAATATTAAATAAATTACATTTTCGAAATACACAGCGGAAATTCTTGGCCAAATGACGCAAGACCTGAGAACGTGCCGAGCTGCTGGTAAGCCCGCACAAATCGAAGAAAACAACTTGCTGGAAAACCCTTGAGCTATTGCGATTTTAACAACAATGGAGCCCAGCATAGTACAAAGTACAGTCTAGTGTGTCTAGTGTGTGTGTGCGTGTTGGTGTGTACTCGAGGTATGTTTCCACCCCATAAAAAGTAGGCCCATGCATTATTTATGCACGGCTTCAAATGCAACAGCGTCGACATAAATGAAACTCAACTCAAAAACAGAAACAAAAGCTAAGGCTGGGGCTGGGCGCAGGCAGAGGCAAAAACCGAAAACCGAAAACAGAAACGAAAACAAAGTCGACGATGAATATATGTATCTACATATATACAAAAATACCTTGACAACCTCAAAAGCCACACACAAAGCCGTGTAAGTTGACTCTTTAAGCCTCACTTTGCGCAACATGCAACACGAAGAAGGAGCTGCTGATGTTGCGAGGGTGCCGGAGAGGGGCGGGAGTTGGTGACGGTGCAACTGCAAGATTTACACTTAAATAGCCAATTATTTATGGTATTTATGTGTTGTTTTCTGCCCGTATAGAACCGAAAACGCAAACGAGATTCGGTTTTCGTTTTTCTCGGTTTTTTTTGCTCGCTCGCGAACTTTGGCCAGAGCTCCCAGGCGACTGACTAACTATGGCAGCTGAGTAACTTGTTGGCCGAAAGCGCGAAAATTCTTAGAGAAAACTGCAGTCGCGATAAGTGGAAAAACTCGTTTTTCCAGCCAGCGCCTAATTGATAGTTTTGTTTTCGTATTTCGTTCTTTTTTTCAATTTTTTGTTTTGTGAGCGAAAGAACAACGCGGCGTATGCGCAATTTTTTCGTAGTTTTTCGTATTTTTTCTGCTTTGCAGCGATAACAATGAATGCCAGCAGCAGCAGCTACAACAATAAATAAAACAACAACAACAACAATTGATGCTGCAAAACAGAAATTCTGCTGTCATCCGCCCCGTTGGCTGTACCCGGGCAGTAGCAGCAAAAAAAAAGTCGTTGACGTTGCATGCAAATTGTAATCACAAAATCGAGTCGCAGAGCCCGAAAACTACACCAATACGCGTGCAGCCACACACATACATATGTATATGTATATATAATAACAACAACAACATCGGGCAGAACAAGAGCCGCTGCAGCGTCTATAAAATACACAAACTAAAAGGCATTCATTTTGTTTTTCCACTGTTGCTGCTACATTTGTAGTTGTATTTGTAGTCGTTGTTGTTGCTGCTGCTGCTGCTGCTGCTGTTATTGTTGTTGCTGCTGTTGTCGACGCTGCCGTCGCTTCCATCATGCAACTGTGCGCACTAATATCCGTCCTTGGCTCGTCTGTTCAACTTTGTCCCAGTTTTTCGCATTTGTTGGCGGCGCTCGTTCGCCTCTAACTTGTCGGCGAGTTGCATTTTTGTGTGTGCAGCGCATACACACGCACACCACAGCGCACAGAGAAACACACAGACAAACAGACACACAGACACTGGCATACGCTTCACACTCGCAGCTCCAACAAATATATTCGTCTATTCATTTGGCGCGACTCGCATTACCCCAGCGGGACCCGATGAACTGTGAAGATATTTCTATCTGACGGGCTTTACCTGCATCGAACTGAGCGAGAAGTGAGCTTTAAGCTTAAAGCTTTGCTTGTTTTAAACAGGAAATATAGGCGCCAATTATAATTTTATTTTATCACTGGGACTTAATGAAATCTTCAAATATTTTTTGCAGGCTCTGTTAGCTTATATTTTAAGTAAAAAATATATTATAATAAAAGTAAAACCTTATGCCAGTGCAGTTCTTTGAAATGCAGTGATGCAAAGTTTTTCTCAGTAGAGAACAGAGCTTTTAGTTTAAAGCACAAATGAAACTAGGAAAGAGCTTTAAGTTTAGCTTACTTTAAGCATTGCATTGCCTTCAAAAAATATACCATTTTAAGCACTAAATATATTAAAATAAACTTGAAACTAGTGTTCTGTGCTGCAGTAATGCGCCGCCTTTAACTCGCTCTGATTAATGCCTGCTCTTCCTCTTGACATTCTCGTGCTTTAAGGCTTGTCCTACTAATCCGCTGTACGTGCTCTGCATGCATATTTTCCTAGGTACCCCCTGCCCAATGACCCCGCGCCATCCACACCGCCTCTCCCCATACTTTCCGTTAGCTTTTCCAACACCTGTGAAAAACCCATTTGGAAGATTTATAACTTGAAGAACTCGACAGTTGCAACTGGGATCTTGTTGTTCTCAGCTGCATTGTGGGGCACATGCAATCTTTTATTTGCTACACACACACACAAATAGCTAGGTATCTGTGTGTGTGTGTGTGTGTGTGTGTGTGTGTGCACGCACATTGAATGCTTTGCGAGAGTTGCATAGATAAGATACGCAGCAGCAGCTGCGGTCGCGCGTCTGCGTTGCACTGCGCTGCGCGTAGCTGCGGCCCCGTGGGGGCCATTGATGCATTGCATTTTGTCTGGCCAGATAATTGCTAGAATAATGTTATGGCATATTCTGAAATGTATGAATTTTCAGCGAGTTCTCCTCTCTCTCTCTCTCTCTCTCCCCATCTCTCTGCTCCTGCTTCTGCTCTTTCTTTTTTGTTGTTTTGCCCTCGCATATTTGTTTGTTATTCTCGGCTTTTTTTCGACTAGGCAATGTGCTGAGTTGCCGAGTCGAGGTGATCCGCTCTCATGCACTTCCCGTGAGTTTTTCACGTGCTCTTGTGTGGCAGATTCGTGAACATTCTGACGGACAAATGCAACACAAAACTGAGTACAGCTTTGCAGGCAAGCCTCAGCTTTTTGGAACGTTTTCACTGGCTGCTTTAGGACAACTTGCAACTTATCTTGGTTGCATTTTTCCTACGCACTTCTTAAGCGCTTTGACTGACTGCTAATTGCGTATCTCTTTTACTTGAAAGCAATTTCAGTTAGGATTTATCTCGTCCACCGCAAACGTTTTGACTGGCAGCTTGAAATAAATTTTAGTATGCAAACTCATTTTCGTAAACGTTTTGACTGGCTGTTAGATTTTATTATACAAATTCCTTTTTGTAAACGTTTTGACTGGCTGCTCGAAATTAGTTTTACTTTTAAAGCTAATTTTCATAAACGTTTCGACTGGCTGCTCAAGCGCTCTAGTCTTCCTTATCTTGAAGATTCTTGCGACTGTCGCCTGCTTTTCCCCTTCATTCTTTCGAGTTATTTACAACCGTCTAAAGGTCGTCCCTAACGCTGCCCAGTTCCTGTTGTAATCGCTTCGATTCTTTTCTTGTCTGGGCAATAGCATTGAAGTTGTGGCCTTATGACACACATTTGTGGTTAGCTTATCGCATAGTAATACTAAATGCTCAAAGTAAATACTTAATACTTAATAGAAGCGAGTAGCGCACACACTCGCACACACGCACAGTAGCGCTGCGATGCCAGAAAGAAAACAAACTGTAGAAATTGTCAGCGAGCACAGCAGATAACTGCAATTGAAAGTCCTTCAATGCGTTTGTCTATCATTAAGCAAAGTCTGATGCACTCGACTGAAGACGCCACATCGCTGCGAATGCGAATGGGAGAATCATTCGATTCGTTGTGTTCTACGTTCTGCTATGGACTATCCGTAGATCATTGCAAACGGACTGAGAACTCATTTCGATATCTGTTAAATCGATTTCAGAGACGCGCACATGACTAATGCAGATAACCCCCATATATAGCGCTTTGCTGGGAGTGGTTAACTGAGCAGACATCGCTGCTATAGTGCGTACAATCGGAACAATGTCTGCTGCTTATCTTCACGACAAGTGCCCGCAAGCATTAGAAACATATTTCAACAGGTTCAATGACCTTTTCACACCGAACCCAGAAGTTCGTGAAGGGTATATCAAGTGGGTATGCTCCGCGTGTAGTTCAGTTTGCTACGGTAGCTCTACAGTTTGCCTACTCAAAATTACCTCTAGAAAATATATAGTCTTAAATCATTTATTAAAATTTGTTTGATCAGTTTGAGGAAACTATAAGATAATAATGAGATTTTTTTGGGATTTATTAGTTAAATAATTTAAAAAAATATTATTCATATTAAATATAATATATGGTGTAATAAAGGCTATTCAAATCATCATATAATGGTAATGTTGTTCCTTTATTTTTTTTTTATCTATTCATTGAATTTCTTACTATTTTTTATACGAAATAATTTCAAAAATTATATTTTGATAGCAAACTCTCGGAAAATACATATGAAGGGTGTTCAAATTGTCATATGACACCTCGTTAAGTCTCTGCATGTTGTTCCTTCATTATTACTATATCCACTCATAGAGTCTAGCCGCAAAGCGTAATGCAAATTTCCATAATTATCATAGAAAAAACTAATGTGGTTTCCACACTTTGTTTCTGGGACAAAAGCGAATGAACTTCTAAAAAAACAACAACAATAACAACTGAACAACTGAACTACAACAAATTGCTCTGTTTGTTGGCAAATAACTCAAACTTTTGAAAATATTTGCGTGTGCCATATATATGAATTTGGAATTTCCATGCCCAACGGAGAGAAAAAGTTCTAATGTTTTATGTGGGCCGTACGAGGCGGGTGGGCGATCGGCGGCAAGGAGATGGGTGGGAGACGGCGAGGCCTCCCCAGCTGCCCAGTTTTCCCAGAGGAATATATGGAACACATTACAAACAGCTGTCGGAGTAATGGAAACATTGCCCCCTTCTTCCGAGCACTCTTCTGTGCGTCCAGTAATCCGTTCTGCGACCCCCTCAAGACATTTTCGGGGAACATGCGTGTGGCGTGTGTGTATGAAAATCAAATTAACAGTTAACAAATGAGGGCTGAAAGGCGAATGGCCAACGGTAAAAGTCAAGTGGATTCTGGACGTTTTTTGTTAAACAATTAAAGCGCAATGGTAACAACAACTAAAGCGACAAGAGGCGACAAATGGAAATTCACGCAATAATTGTCACGAAACAATGGCTGATTGTGCACTGTAAGAAAACTGGGCGAACAATAAGTGAATCGGCTAAAGTTAGAGCTGGAGAATTAGTTAAAGTCTACGATAATGATATTGATTAGATACTTAATTTTCTTAATGATTTTTTTCTGCTTATTTCTTATATTAGATTCTTGATTTTTTAACTAAATATTGAAACAAAATTTAGTTTTTTAATTTCTAAAATTGAAATTAATTATAGTTTGAATTAATTTGAATTTGCATTTGATTACTTGAGACTTTATACTGAAATCAATTTTGAAAATTATTCAATCAATCAAATTTTAGCAGTCTATTAATATTATACATATTATAATATGTAATTTTTTGAATTATTTTGATTTATTCTTAATTAATATCATAATTTATTTCATGTATTAATAACATATACTTTTTGGAAGTGCATTGATAATTTTACGCATAAAATTTCGAGTATATATTCTATTATTCCTAATTAATATCATAATTTATTTCATTAATTATATTTTATTCAAAGTTCATCGAAGCTGCATTTGCCTTTCGCACAGTGTAGTTTGTTTATGAGACGTCCAAACTAATAACAAAACTAACGCAACTCACGCTCGCTGCCGCCACCGCTCCCGCTCTCTCTCCCACTCACTCTCGCTCTCTGCACTCGCACTCCACGCAGCGCTCTTTCACTCGCTCTCCATAAATTTATGCGTAAATATTAATATGAGCAGCTGAGCTGAGCTGCCACTGCTGCTGCCGCTGTCGTCGTCGCTGCTTGCGCTAGCGCTAGCGTTGGCGGAGGCGTTGCGAAGCGTCGTCAAGCCATAGAAAGCATCGCATTGTTTCTGCGGCTGTGTGTGTGCGTGTGTGTGAAAGCGAATTCGATTGCCGCTCCTCAGCTCCCCCGGCTGCTCCACCTACCCAGCCTACAACTACAACTACTCCTACTCCTACTCCTCCCCTAGCCCCCACCCCTGGCCGACCCTTCGCCTACCCGCTGCTTGTGCATGTTGTAATGTGCGCTGCGATGACGTCGACGCGTCAACGCTCCCGCATAACAGCAACAACAATAGCAACAACAACAACAACGAGAAGAACGCTAGCCAGACGCGCTCGCTCACGCACGCAGCTCACGCACTCTCAGCGCTGGCGGAGAGAGTGAGAGAGCGCAAGAGCGAGGGAGCGAGCAATCGAGCAAGAGAACAGCGAGGGCCAGCGCTTTCGTTGTATGCGTGCGTGCGTGTGTGAGCGAGCGACTGCCTGCGTGTGCGTGCGTGTGTGTGTGAGTGCGTACGGATCTGCTGCTGCGGGTGAATGACCGCCGAAATTAAATTTTTTGTCGATTTTAGACTTTTACTATGTTGACGCTCAAGTTGATTGTTGCCGCTGCCGTCGCTGCGCTGCACACACATACACGCACGTAACAAAGAGAGATACAGCTACAATGCGCTGCTTCGCACTATCGCGTGTAGTTTTTATGGCCAGCGTAGGGGGAGGGATGAGTGGGGGTGGCCCACCGTCTGAGCAGTGGGGAACGGCCTGCAGGCGACTACGTGTGCGTATGCGTGTGCGTGTGCGTGTGTGCGTTAGTGTGTGCCTAGACTACACAATCAGCAGCGGCAGCAGCAGCAGCAGCAAACGCAGCGCAGGCATTTCACCCGCCAGCAGCAACGCACGTCGAACGACAACTTTTTTTTCTCTCGCTCTTTTGAATTTTTGACGCTTTTCGCCTGCACTCGAACGCAAGGGCCTGCGCCCCCGCACGTCTCGGGAGTGGACCGTGTAGTGAGGGGGGGGGGGGGGCGTAAGGAGTGCGGAGCAGGGCCGGAGTGAAGGCGCTGTCGCGTTGGGCCGGCGGGGCTTCAGGCACACACGATCGCCGCGGCCACTTTCGACGGTCTTTCGAGTCTTTCGCTTTTTCGTCGCTTTTGCTCTTTCTTCGGCCGCTTTCTGTTTACGCCGCATTTCTTTCACTTTGTACCGTACTATCTGTTTTCTGTTTCTGTTTCACATTTTATTGTCGTCGTTGTCGCTGTTGAGTTTTTTCTTTTTTCTACTCTTTTTTTTTGGTTTTTTCGTGTATTTTTATGAAGTACCGAGTGCCAAATGCCGTGCGACGGGCTGCTGCCTGCCTGCCTGTTGCCTTTTTGGCAAAACTCGAGACAGCTCAAAGTGAAAATTTCAATAAAACAAAGTTGCCAACGCTTTGTTGTTGTTGTTGCTTTTGCTGTTGCTGCTGCTGTCGCGGAAGTCATAAAGGCAAATTGCATGCATATTTCGTTGAGTTTTGCGAGCGCTTTAGGGCCCCGTTTACCCCTGTCTCCGGCCCTGCCCAGGCTCTCTCCCTCCTCCCTGGCGGTGTGTGTACACGCAACGCACGCAGCGGCAAAAACTGTTTTATTAGCTGTTTTTCGTTGGGTTTTAATTGCTCGACTTTTTGGGGAAAATACAACAACAGAAAAACCAAAAACATGAGTGAAAACAAGTCACAAAAAGTTCCGAAAAAAGGAAAAGCTTCAATTTCGAAGCGAAAATACTGTGAGAAAATCTCTACTCATTTCAATAGTGCAATAAGTACTAGGAAAAATACTAGAAAACAGTAGCAGACTATTAAATCGCAATATTCAGAAATTCACTTTTTTTTAAGTTAGAAATTTAAAAATAAATTTTTTTTGTGCGGAAAAGTGGCTGGGAAAAGGTTTTTAAATTCAATTAAAATCATTTAAAATACGTTTTATAATAATTTTTTATTATTTTTCAGCTGAAAATTAGCTTTCAAGTTTCCAATAGTTTCCCAGAAATTTAAATATTTATTTTACTTATGCCCAAGTTCTTTGCTCCCCAAATGGCTGCCATATCCCTAGCTTATATATATTTTTTTACTTTTTGAAAGGAAACTAAAAACGAATTACAGCTAATAACAGTTAATTGCTTCGAAGGTCTGGGAGATTTATGACTTATACAAGACCATTAATAGGGAAAACCTATAGATGGCATATTTTTTATGTGCTCCATAGTGCGTACACCCCCGATAAGACCCGCTATAATGTCAACTGTTACCACAAACTGGGGGTCAGCGCACGCAACATTTGCGCTTTGATTGACTTTGCAGCGGGTGGGGGTGAAAAGAGAGAGAGAGAGAGAGAGAGAGAGAGAGAGAGAGAGAGAGAGAGAGAGAGAGAAGGAGTGGTGCTGGTTGGAGAGGACATGGCAGAGGGGGGCGTGTGCTCTGCTCATTTCTTGGTAATTTCCCTTACTAAAGGTTTTCACCCGCACAAGGCGGCGAGATTGAGGCCTGGCGATTAAGATTTATGACGGGCAGTCGGGCTTTCGGGCGGTTGGGCGGTTAGGGAGATTGGGCGTCCTGCGTTGATAGACCAGAAATACGCATTAACCATAAAACCGAAAAGCCTGACAAATGCTCATTATTCATTTGGGCCGCTGACCCCCGGTCTGGGGTCAAAGAACGAGAAAACGTGCTGCCTCGTACTGCTCCTCGCACACCTAAGGCACTGCGAGGCTGCGGGACAATTGATAGTTGGAATCGAACCTGCATTCATTATATAAATTTTAATATACAATAATACAATACAAAATATACATATACATATGTGTATGTGTGTGTGGTTTCATTGTAAGCATTGAGCCAAAAATAAGCGGAATTTGCCAACGCAATCGAAAGCATCGTGTAAAGTACAATAAATTCATAAAAACGAAAAAGAAAACTTGGAGAAAAAAACGAGAAAATAATGAAAAGTGCCAGCAATTTTTTGCATTACACACAATGTGTGAGTAGAATATCTGAGCTGATCGGAGATACCCTGTACAGGATATAATAAAATGACTGGCAGAAGGGGTGTAGGGAAACGAACATTATTTTCTCATAAATTAAAGTAATATAATATAATATTCTGATATTTTATTATTGTTTTTACTACTTATGACTATTATTTTTTAAGTTTATCTACACATTTTTAAGTGTAAATAATAACTTTATTAGATACTTTTGTATCATTGCAATATTATTGGTATATTATTTATTTATACTTTAGTGTCATTAAAATAAAGTAAAACTTTGCATACATTTCCAAATCTATTTGTCAATTCTTCTGAAATTTATCTTTCGCTTTTTTCAATAAAAAAAAAACATCAATAGATACTTTTGTATCTGTTGCGATTTCTGGCGCTCGCTCTCGATGCTTGCACAACTTTATTGCGCTTTTTAGCCATTTTATGGTTATAGGGTATTTATACAAACGGATACAAAGATATTTATGTGCCTGTGTATGGCCATACATACATATATCTATATGAATTCATATAGAGCCGAAAAATAAAGGCGAAGACGAAGAAGAAATTGTTGGCATTACAATATCGCTTTTTATTGCTGGCGCGCGAATTTTAATTTGCAAGTTGCTTTGTGTCTGTGTCTGTGCCTCTGCACCTATTGCAGGCGTATCTGCAACTGTGTGCGTGTGCGTGTGTGTATCTGTGAGTCAGCCATGGAAAAAGGGTCTCTTTTATGAAGTCTTATTGGAGGTGACTAGTCAGCAAACTGATTGCCATGTCGAATTAGTTTAATTGTTAATGCAAACACACGCACTCAGCCAAGGCGGGAAAGAGACAGGGCGAGATAGAGAGTGTGTGTGTGTGAGTGTGTGTGCAATAATGTTTCGTAATATTGCTGCTGTTGTTGTCTGTTACTGTTACTGTTGCTCTGTTGCGTCTTTCTTCATTTACGAATTTCATGGATTTCCCTACAATAATTCCGCTCGCCGTTGAGAAACTCGACAGTCTCAAGTGACTTTCACTGCCAACGACGCAGCGACGCGACGATGGGCAGCAGCAGCACCAGCAGTAGCAGAGGCAGCAGCTTAATTTTATTTCGGCAATGCCACTGGACGACGGTCGGTCTCTACCTCAGCCGCCTCCTCCTCCGCCACCTGCTACTCGACTGGCCAACCAACCGAGCAAGCTAGCGAGCCACCAAATGCCTGGCCGACTAACTGACTAACTAACTAAAACACCAACTAAGCAAGTTAGTTAACTAAATTAATGCGCTCAATATGAAGCGAAGTCCAATAAAGTTTAGTTTATTATAGATATAGAAACTATAGTTCGCAAAGTAATATCATGTTGCCAGTGAAATTTGCGCTGTTGTCCGGAGCAACGCTGTCAAACTTCACTTGTTTCTATTTCTTTGTCAAAAGAAACTTTTCATACGATTTGAAATTTGTCAATGAAGTTCCGCTTGGTCGAAAGTACAGTTGAGTGTTGCTACTATAACAAAAGTTGTACACTTTTGGTAAAGTCGAACTTTGTTAAATGATTTGTTAATAAAACTTTTGCTTTCAAATCGAGTGTGGATATTAATTATTGATTGTGAGAGAGATAAGTTGAAAGAAATATTAATTATCTATGTACTATATATAGAGAAGTAGGGGAAAACTAAGAAAGCAATAGCTACAATCAATAGCTTTAAATTTGAACAAGCTTAAAACGAGCTTACGAGGGCAGTTAGAAGTGTTCTCAGCCGAAATATGAAGTGAATATAAGCTACGGTTTAGTGAGAACCTTTTTTTTTGGCTTTTTACTTAAATATTTTCATTTCAAATATTAAAAAATTATTGAATAACTAGCAGATCTAATTGTTTTCAAGCATATCTTCGATATAATAATATTAAGTGGCTCTATAAAGCACCTCACACATTACAAAACAGCTTAAAACTTTGGAATACTGCATTTAAAAAGCTTATTTTCAGATAAATAAGAGAATCTTCAGTCTTGTCAGCTGAAATACCAGAATATTATAATATATATTATAAACTATGGCTATAAGTATAATCTACCCAGTACAGACACCAATAATTTGTCAATTATATTGAACTGCCAGTGGAATCGTGTGGCTTTACCTTTGATTGAACCGCTTGAGTTGTTTTGTCCCGCTGGCGATTGCACGTTGCTTTGACCCAGGTTATTGGCGTGTGCTTCCAGTTTCGAGGTGACGCTGCTCCACATGTCAAACATACGTTGCGTATACATAATTAAAGGACGTCTGCGAGCGTGTGCCACACAACTTGATCGTATTACTCAGTACGTATTTGCTCTATGTCTCTATGTCTCGGCTCCCAGACGTCTAACGTATCGTTTCGTATCGTGTGTAGAAGCAGCAGAAGCTGATTTTGATGACACACACGAACCACTCCGTACCACACAGCACACACAGCTACATAGCCAGCTGCCCGAGTGTGTGTGTGTGTATTTTCGTATTGCAATTAGCCAAGTTGTTGTGTAAAGTAAACGCTTTGTATTCCGATTTTCGTCTAGCTGCACTTGACTTTCTGTCCGTTCCGTTCCAAAAAAAAGAGGAGTTTACGCTTCTCCCGTTTCTTTTTTATTGCACTTTAAAGAGTCTGCTTGGTATTTTGTTTTTTGTTTTTGTATTTTTAATGAATTTTCGAATTTTTAAACTTTTGCGTTATATGTGTGAAATTACTAATATCACAGTGGGGGGGGGCAGGGGGCGTGTTATATAAGAGCGGTTGATGCTGCTGCTGCTGCTTGCCAATCTATAAAGTTTATATGTATGTACGAACGTTGTATATAACTATAGCTATATGCATGTATATATGTATGTATATATAGATATATTGTATGTATGGTTTGTGTGTATATATATCGTTCTAACGTTGTCTTCAGGCCTGTAGGTACTAAAACTCCTCCTGCTCTAACTATGTGAATAATGTTGCTGTTCTTGTTGCTGTTGTTGTTGTTGTTGAACTCTCTCCTCCTTGTAGACTATTTAATTATGTTATAAGACACTTGTTCGCGTATATATAATATATATATATATATATTTATTTATTTAGATAGAAATTGTTTTTGTTTGCTGTTTTGTTTTGCAAGCTTTGAAGTTTCTGCCAGTTTTCAGCCCTTTTGCAGCACATGCAACTTCAAGTTGTTGTTGTTGGTGTTGGTGTTGTTGTTGTGGTTGCTCTTTGAAGTTTTGGGCTGTTGTTGTTGTTGTTGTTGATTTAGCACTTTCACTGCGATTTTACTGCGTTTGCTGTGATTTTTATTGTGTTGTTGTTGCTTGTTGTTGCTGTTGTTGTTACTGCTACTGTTGTTGTTATTACTGCTGCTGCTGCTGCTGCTGTTGTTGTTATGCTCATTGTTTTGTCGATTTCTCTGTTTTGTTTGATTCCAAATCAAAATTTCCAAAAATACGAAAATTTCACGACAATTAATTCCGGAAGACATTTAGGCGCATTCTTCAAAACAGCATTTCAGATTTCAGAATTTCCCCTGGTCATATCCAATCGATTGAATTGATTATTATATGAATTGAATTATTGCAACGATTATTGATTATTGATTATCGATATCGATAACTGCTTGTCTATTTAAACACTTTGATGTATAAAATGGTTTGGCCCGTTATGTAAATACTCTTGCTGCGCGTTGTTAGCCATGGCCAATGCATGGCATTCAGCATATTGTTAGTCTAGTGGGCGTGGCAACACTGCCTGCGGATTCGAATGCGACAAATTAGTATGGCCAAGAGCTGTGTGTGCATGTGTGTGTGTGTGTGTCAGTCTGTTCGCTTGTGCTTGTGTGTGCGTGAGTGATTCCCCTTTTCTCTATTTTGTTTTTTTTTTTTTTTTTTTTTTGATTTTTTTTGCCTTAATTGAATTTGCCTTTAAACAAGAAAAACAACATCAAACAAAGCCTTGCAGGACATGAGAACTGTGCCGGCAACTGCCCACCCCCGCGACCACTCCCCCTGCCAACGCAACAACTCCGACTCCGACTCCAACTCCGCCCCTGCCTCTGCCTCCAACCCCATCGCAGCGAAGCATGCATGAGAATGTAACATGAACATGAAAAATCGATATAGAAATGAGATTTAAGGGTGCTAGACACAGGCAGCCAAACACACACACACACACACTCACATGCACACACACAGTGGGGAGGGAGCAGAGCAGCCTATGTGGGTGAGCAGCAGGCAGTGGGGCCAGGCAGGGCAACTTTGTCAGACAGGCGCGCCGCCGTCGCCTGCGAGCATGAAAATGCAGTGCAGTTCACATAGCGACGGCGACGGCGACGCCAACGCCGACGTCGACGCCGACGACGACGCATAAATCTCACAACGAAAGCTCAGAAAGAGAGTGTGAGAGCGAGAGAGAGCGAGCGCAAGCATGCTACATGTGCGTGCGTGCGTGCGTGCGTATGTGTGTGTGTGCGCGCTTGTAAACAGTGGAAAAAAGTTCTATGACCCAAAGCTGCGGCGTGCCGGCAAACAACGCGCAGAAAGCAATGAATATAAAACATTTCTAGTTCCTTTCTAACAAGGGGGGGGGGGGGGGTTGTATGGCTGTGGGTGTGGGTGTACTGCTGGGGTGGCTGAGGGGCAGGGGTTAGTTTATTGGAACTCCAAATGCGGAAGCCAGCAAAGCGCAGACATGCAAATACGTCACCAACGAAATGCGCGTGTTGCTGTTGCTGTTGCTGTTGCTATTGTTGCCGTCGTCACCAAAGCGACAACAACAGAAATTGTGCCAGCAGCGACAGCAACAACAGCAACAACAACTGTAACTAACGCAGCGCCAGCAGTTTTGTAATGGAGAAATTTACATATAGAAACGCGACGGCGACGCCAGCGTCGCAGTCGGAAGCAGTGGGAAGCGCAGCAAACTGAAAAGAAAATGAAAATGAATAGCAAAAACAACAACAACAACAACAGCAACATGAAACTCAAAATTCTCTCGCACACGAACGACAACGAACTTACTAACGGTACTAAGCCGGTCAAGCCCGAAAAAAAGAGGCAGACGACGCTCGCCGAGCCCCAACAACAACAACAACAGCAGCAGCAGCAAGAACAGCGGACGACAAAGTTACATACAGCGTCGCTGCCGGCTGCGCTGCCGCTGCCCGCTGTCGCAGTACGTTGACGCCGAAAAAGACCAATGACCTATGCTAGAGCTGAGCGCGCTCACACACAGCGACATAAGCACACACACACACACACATAGACACGTATAGTGGGGGCATACACAAGCATAGGCGCTGCCGCTGTCGCTGCTGCTAGGCTTTTTTCTTTGCTGCTTCCTCCGTCTCCCTGCACGCCCTCGCGCTGCGCCGCGCCCCGTCGGGTCGGTCTGGGGTGGGCTGGCACACTTATAGACGACACATTGAGTGTGTGCTTAGCAATGTTGTTCTACTAACGGTAATGCAAACAGTCAGCGTCGACGGCGACGGCGATGGCGACTGCGACAGTGACTGCGACAGTGACTGCGACTGTGGCAGCGCTGTAACGACTGCCTGTCGTGGCAGGGTGTGGGTGTGGGTGTGTGGGGAGTGGAAGTGGGCGTAGACCTAGCACTGAGCCGACACAGCAGACACTGAGGACAGTGTAGACGGCAGACAGCGCTGCTGTAGGTGCTCTGAACTCAACTGAACCGAACGTAGCGGGCAGACAAGCAGACAGAGAGAGACACAGACTCTGACATACCAACAGACCAACAGACAGAGAGAACGACAGAGCGACAGATCGACAGACTAACACATGGCTAAATACAGACAGACATTACGACAGACAAAGCAAGTGAGAGAGGCAGACAGGCAAAGAAAGAGTTAGAGAGACAAGCAGGCAGACAGACAGGACACCAGGCAAAGATAGAGTGGAAGAGACTGACATGCAGAGAGATCCACAGAGCGACAGAACAAATAGCTAATGACAGGCAGACAGAACGACAGACAGAGAAAGAGATGCAGACAGGCACAGAGAGAGCTAGAGAGACAATAAGTTGAGAGACGGACAGGCCGGCAGTCAAAGAGTACGACAGAGAGACTGGCAAGCCCATGGGTTCCCAAACCTATAGACAGAGAGACTGATGGAGCAACTAACCAACAGCTGTCTCTCTGCTGAGGCAGACGAGCAAACAGACAGACAAGCAGACGGCAAGATCTACAGAATTAGACAACGACAGGGTGACCGAACGCCAGACCAACAAATAGTCAGAGACAGGCAGGCAGACATTACAGCAGACAGCTGAAAAAAGAGAGAGAGATAGACAGGCATGGACAAAAGCAGACAGATAAGTAGATAAGAGGCGGGCAGGACGACAGACAGAGAGGCTGACAGCCAAATAGAGGGACTGGCAAACCAATCGACTCCCACATCTAAAGACAGAGAGAAGCACAGAGACTGTCAGCCAGACGGACAGACAGACAGACAGACAGACAGGCAAAGATTCCAATAGATTGCCAGACCTACAGACCGACAAAACGTTAGATGAAGGAAGCGATATACCGATCGACTTATAAGCAGTACGACAGACAGTTAGACTGACAGACAGAGCGATATACAGACAAACAGAATACTAAAACTATAGATGGACAAGCAAACCAATAGATGGGTCGATCGACAGACGTGAAGACCGACAGATGGGCAGACCGACAGACGGGCAGTCGGGCAGATATGCATAAACTTCAAGTGAACGACAGACAGAGAGCTCAACTGATCAGACACATCAATAGAAAGAAAGTTAGAGAGACCAACTGACAGACAGTCGGAGTGACCAACAGACATAGAACTCAACGGATCAATGGACCTGCGAACAAAAATGCCAACAGACAGAAAGCCAGACAGGCTTTCTGACAGAAAGTCCATCCGACCGACCGGCAGACAAGCCGACAAACATGCAGAGAGGCAGAAGAACACAACAGTTAGAGCGACAGACAAGCAGGCAAACCAGCAGTCAGACAGACTATCCGACAGGCCAGGCGACCAACCCACTGGGTGGCTTACTGGGGAGTTGACTCGACTGTTTACCGTCGACTTCCGACTGCTTTTCTTGGCTTTTAGCTGGCAAAGAAACTGTCTAGTTTTATAATGACAACCAAAAGAAACAACAATTACAACAGCAGCTACAACGACAACGACAACAACAAAAACAACAACGAATGTCTGATAATCATAACTGGGCACAATGGGCAACAATTTGCATTGTTTTTCCTTTGTTCCAGTGGGTGCGACCGGGCAGGGAGGGGCGTGCGGGACCCGTTCAAAAACAATGTGGCAACATTATGAGAGATTACAACTGTGAACTCTTAACTGTCAGTTTTGGCTGCTGATGATGACGATGACGCTGGGGATTATGATGATGTAGCTGGTATGGCTATGAGTATGGGAAGATTTGCATGGCGTCCATTACGAGGCAAGAAACAAGCTCGTCAAGTCGAAGCATCAAGCTCGCATTATACCAAAGTAGATTTCAATGAAGAACTGTACAAGAAACTATAGCTTGTAGAAAGCTTTATAAGTTGAGATTTAAGTGCAGAACTGTAGAAGAAACCATAACAATTACAAAGTTCTACTTGAGTGAAAAAGTGTAGAAAAAACTATGGTCTGAAGAAAGCTCTATGAATGTAGACTTGATTGAAGAACTGCACAAGAAACTATAGTGTACGCTCTACGATATGAGTGTAGAGCTGCACATGAAACTTCGACTCAAATAGTTGTAGCTACAGTTCAAGCTAACGAAATTCCATGATAGTTCAGTTTTCAGACCTCTCTAATTTTCCAGCCTAGGCAAGTCTAATTGAAGTTAAGTGTTGTTGTTGTCGAAGCTGTTGTGGAATAATTAAAATATACGGGCTTGCATATTGCAGTCGAAGAAGTGAGGATTTCAATTATGAGAATCTCAAAAGGGTTGCAGCTCGAACTAGACAAGAGTATATCTGGTAGATAAGCTTCAGAGCTTAGAGAACTCTAAAGTTCTAAGTGGCTGAATTGTAAACAGAGAAGAGAGTTTTAAGATTTCTATAATATTTTTCAATTAGACAACATACTAAGCTTACAGTATTTTTCTATTTAAGAATCTGCATACTTCTAAATAGCTTCCAATGCAAGAAAAAGTTAGCTAAATATTGAGTTGACAGCTGAGAAGTTTAGGGAGATCTATACAAATTTTCGAAGTTCAATCGAGAATAAAAAAATAACATAATTCTCACGAATCTACCGAAATAACCAAAGGTCCCAGTTTAAAGACAAATTTATGATTATAAAAAATAGTGGAAAATTTCCAAAATATTTTCCAATTTCCAAGAAACATTATAGTTTAGGAAGAGTTATAAAAATATATCCAGAGATCAAGTTATAAGAAGGGAATTACAAAAGACCCAAAACTCCCTGCTTAAAGGCAAATTCAAGATAGAAAAAAAATTCGAAAATTTCCAAAATATTTGCCAATTACTCATTATAGTTAAGTATTATAGTCAGCTGAGAAATGGGATTTCTCGCCGATAGCTTTAAAACCAAATATCCAAGTGTTTCGGTATTATCCAATAGTTTATCCAATTCGTGGGGCTCTTTCGCTCGAGATTTATTCCAATGAAAACTATGCTTCGGAATTATCCTTGTGTTTTATTTTTTGACGCGCACACACACACAAAAGCACAGACAGGCGCGCACACACACGCACACACGCACGCAGACACACACACGAACACAGGCGCGCAGCACGCACACGCACACGCACACGCATGCAGTAATTTATTGTATTACACAATCGTGACGATTGGCGGGCAGGAGGGCGGTGCGTGTGGCTGCTGCTGTTGGTGTTGGTGTTGGTGTGTGTGGGACTGGACAGGGGCGTGTTGCATTCTGCTGCTGCCGGCGCTGCTGCTGCTGCTGCTGCTCCAAAAAGTTTTCTCTGCTTTTTGGAGTCTGTTGCGATAAATTACGTCACTTGCACTTCCGTTTTGCTGTCGCTCTCGCTGTTGCAGTTGCTGTTGTTGTTGCAGTTGCAGTTGTCGCATCACGAGGCGACCGAAGACCGACGACGACGACGACGACGACGACGATGTTGCTGCTGCAGTTGCAGTTGCAGTTGCAGCTAGGCACGATTTGGAATTTGAATGCACTTTTGTTTTGTTTTGTTTTGTTTTCAATTTGAATTTGTATTTTGTATTTTGTATTTTGTTTGCTTGTCGTCGTTTTATGTTGTTGTTGTTGTTGCTGTTGCTGTTGCTGCTGCCTACAGCTGAAACCGAACAACTTCACAGATGCCCGCGAGCAATTAGCCTGGCATGTTGCAATATTTGTTGTTGCATTTGCATTTGCATTTGAATTTATCTATTGCTGCACACGGTTGACACAGACACACACACACACGCACAAAGGCAGTGCAGTGCGATCCAATGCGATGCGAGTGCGAGTGCGAGTGCGAGTGCGAGTGGAGACGAGGCGAGTCGAGAGGCGCGTTGAACGGTTGAAGAAACGCATACACGGAGGCGACACACACAGCAGACAAACGAGACACGACACACGACACACGCACGCACACAGATCTATATATGTAGAAATCATATACAATAAGTGTAAACACAACAACAACAAATAATTAATAATAAAGATACAACGCGCAACGCATCGTAACCGCCGCCGCGATACGCTCAATACGAAGTGTAGCTGAAGACTGCCTCAAAATGTTATCGAGTTCGTTGTCCAAGTGGCGCGCCGCATTGCGGCCTCACTGTGGCAGCAACTCACAACACTCACACACACGCACACAGCGAAACACCGACATCCACACACACACACACACGCACACATAACTCAAAAGAGAGTGCGCGCCAAAGAGCGACGCTGTCGACGTCGCCGTCGCTGCTGCTGCCGACGCCGAGCCACGTTGCGCTCAGCAGCAGCAGCAACGGCAGCAGCAGCCCCTCTCTCCACCTCTGCCGCTCTGGCGACGCCGGCGTCGCTGCCTGCTGAGTGGGTATATGTGTCTCTGTGCCGATGACTTCTTCAATTTTTTTCAGCATTACGCTTTGTGCCGTTCATTCGCTATGGCAACCGCTCCACTGGCGCTTTTCTATCGCTGTATGCGTGCGTGTGTGTGTGTGTGTGAGAGCGCACTGGCTGGCAGAGAGAGCGCAAGAGCGAGCAGAGCGCGCTGTAAGCAGCGCGCGCTTTTTCCTAATCAGCTGTTGTTGGCGCTACTGAAGAGAGCGCGCGACTCTCTTAGTTTGAAGCACTGAAGCTTTGCTGCAGGCGGAAAAAGCTGTGTGCTATATTATTTGTACTATTACAGCATTTGTTGTTTCCACTGCATGTGATGCGGCTCTCTCGCTCTCTCCCACTGTCGCTCGTCTCGCCCATTGTAGCGTTTTGTTTTTCCTCTGTTCGCCGATTTTTGTGCATTTTCTTTCTCTGGCTTCGTCTACTGTCATTTCCATTTGAAATTCCCAATTAGCAGGTCAATTGCTTTTTAGGCCAAACTGTGTGCATTGCAGTTGACTTCTCCCTAGCTCTCTCACAGTGTCTCTCTGTCTCTCTCTCTCTCTCTCTGTCTGTCTCTCCTGCTTAGTCTGTCTGGCTGGCTGCCTGGCTGGACTAGTCTGCCAGGCTGGCTATCCTCTATAATTACAGTTTTAGCTTACTTTCCTCGACGACTCACTTATGCATGGAAATTGTTTCTAATGGCTCTGTAAATTGCACACAAATGCATTTTTCATGAGGGGAGGGGCACCTTCCCGCTGCTCTACCTCCACTCCCCCCCGCCGAAGCATATGCGAATCTTCCCAACATGAATTACTTGATTCGAGTTGCCTGCAATTGGGTTTTATGCTTGAATAATACACAGCTGCACAGTACTACTGAATCCCACTGCAGTGGAAATTCATAAAATATAGAGAATTTCCTCAATTCGACTTTTCCACTTATGGTCGTATGTTCGTACTTCCAACAGCCCTGACTTTGCCAAAAATCATGCGATTTTCGTGGGAAATGACATTTTGTTTATGATTTTGACTCTAGATTACTTCTACATCAAAATAATAGCGTTTATGCAAATTCACATTTTTTCAAAAAAATGCACACCAACCCCTTATCACATTTTCAAAATTTTTTCAAAAATTTTAAATTGTTGTTTTGAAAATTTCGTGTCTGAAATCGATTAAGCTACATAAACTTGGTATAAAAATCGATTCCAAAATATTTTCTGAGTTGAATTGGTTAAATTAGAGAGCTTAGACTGCCCTCATATGGGTAAATATTAAGCTCATAATACGTTTTTAATACTATTACTTATACTACTACTATTGGCTATGAGTTTTCTCTAATTATACATTGGAATTTTATTTATTTGAACACAAAAAATAAGAACTTTATTCGTAAAATTGTGAAACTTTACTTTTTGTCCTAAATCAATTGAAAAAATTGGAAAAATCTACTTTAAAAGTGTTCCTTATTCAATTTTTTCGAATTAATTCAGCATACTTTGCTAGGAATATTTCAAAAATCGTTTATCAGCTTCAAAAAATACCAGGTTTAAGTTACTTGTACTTCTATCATAATATATAATTTTCAGCTCACAGCAATTTGCAAAACTTCAACCTTTAACCTATGAAATCAAGTGCCAAATCTGTTACATAAACTATATTTAGTTAATTATTTAGAAATTCGCAGAAAAGCGATTACCATTTATAATTGACCCATCCATCTATAAATTAATATGTCAAAAAATAAAACAAATTACCCACGATCGTTTTTAATCCCTTTTAAATCGTTTAGTTTCGAGTAAAAATAGGAGAGAAAAAATTAACTGTAATCGGAGCAGCTGCCAAGGTGAACTGAACGCAGTCAAAGTTCAGCGAGCACAGGTTCCAGCGATATCTATGTAGATAGATATAGTTATATATATATATATATACTTGTATATATTGGAAACCCAATTTGAAATTCAGTCAACTTAAGTATCTGTTGCTGTCGTGTTGCAATCGACTTTCAGTTTGCAAAATTCGAAACGCAGCGAGCAACAAAAATTTCGTAGCCCCAGAGTTAATAAATTAATATTTTTAGCTAATTTATGTCTTGTTGTTGTTGTAGTGCATACAATTAACTCTATCGCAAGACGTACACACGGATACATGTGTATCGGTGTATCTGTAGCCGTATCTGTATCTGTTTCTGCATAGGTATCTGCTATTGGACAGCATAAACTTTGCATAAACGAAACAAACAGATGAACACAAGAAATGGCAAAACGTAAAAAATAAAATCGAAAAAAAATACAAAAATACAAAAACAACACAGTATTACGACATCACCCTAACTATAAAGATTGGCAAAAAATATAAGGCAAAAAAAATAAAATTGGAAATAAACGTAAATATGATAATGAAACTGCTACGCTCGATTGGAAAGAAACCTCATGCGGCGCTGCCTAATGGACGGAGTTACAGGGTCTTTTGGTGGGGGCCGGCAGATTCATGCATGAAATGCAAACGTTGTTTAGCTGAAATTATAATGAACCCATAGCCAAGTCATATACATAAGTGATGCCAGCACAACAACAACATCTTCGAATGGGGGA
Source organism: Zaprionus bogoriensis (assembly GCA_035046045.1). Taxonomy (NCBI): domain Eukaryota; kingdom Metazoa; phylum Arthropoda; class Insecta; order Diptera; family Drosophilidae; genus Zaprionus; species Zaprionus bogoriensis. The sequence goes on along the minus strand of JAWNOI010000066.1, from coordinate 1,572,103 downwards.
CATCCACATACGTTCGATCCGATGATGTTCATTCGCAAAAGTGATAGTGCGTTGCGATCCCCCCTGTCGAAAGTCTCGCAACTCGTAATCCATACAGCTCGTCGGGGGTTTTGGCTTGTGTAATGGCCTGCTGGCCTCTTGGCGGTTCGGGCAGCCAGGCCTCAGGGTCACACATCGCATAGATACAAAGATCAGCTACTAAGCATGTGCGAAAACCATTTGCATTGTTTTCCCCTTTGTCTACTGATATGACTATTAATGCGTCTGCTGGGCTACATTTCGATGCTGTTAAACATGTTCCAAAACATATTCCGCAACATATTAAATATAGATACATAAATATATTTATTTATATCAATTTAATAATCAGTGTTTTAAGAAAATATATCAAAGGTTACCGAGATAAGCCCTACTGCTAGTTCGGTATTCTACAAACTGTGCAAAAGAATATCTTATTATTCAGTTTAAAATATTTCTACAAAATATTCGAAAATACTCAAAAATATTCTTGAGTTATTTATTGACAGAATTTAAGCCATTATCTTTGACTTCATAACTTTGACTTCTTAATCCATTATATTTGATCTACCGCAATTTCTGTGATCTATGCGACTATCTACACCATGCAAATTGAGTTCATCGATCATTAAAAGACAAAAGATGCAGATACACATAGTACATATCAAAATATCTCATAACTTACAACGTTTCTCTTTATTCAACAGAACTTTAACAGTTAACCGACTGCAAATTCGGCTTCTTAATCCATTATAGCCGAACTACCGCAAGTTATGTGATCTCTGATATGATCTATGTGGCGGGAATTGAGTTCATCAATCATCGAATGACAAAAGATACAGTTTAGCGGCTAATGAGCTGCACAGATCGCACAGCTCGCACGCCTCGAGCGCGAGCGTATCAACAGCAGCCCTATTGAAATATATATAGTATATAATATATATATATATATATGCATATGTATAGAAAATGTAGATCAATCTTTGTTGGTGCAGAGAATGAAACCCTTTTTTTTCCGAACACTGCCAGCTCCGCCCATGCGCCCGGGGGCTCGCACTGCGACTCAGAGTCATTTGTAGCCATCAAAACTGACAACTGTTGCCCGCCTCGAGCGACCAAATCAATTTCAAGCTTAAGCATATTATAAAAGATACAGATACAGACGATGGACGTAGGAATACCACGCTCTTCTCTCTCTCCCCTCCCTCATTATCATTATGAAGAATTGCGAGTCGAGCTGCCAATTCTATTGTACTGCAAGACAGAGTCTCGCTGTCTGAATGTATCTAAGTATCTTTGGCTGTGTATCCATAAGTCTGCTGTGTGTGTGCGCTTAGACTTTATTCAGCTAACTGTATAGTTTGTAGCTGAGGCTTTTACCGCTAAGGTTCGTGCTACGGTAAAAACTATGAGCCAAGAATGCTGAGCAAGTGCCCACAACTGTGACTTGACTGACTAAACAGGGTGATGGCAGCCACAGGGGGAGTGCCATGCGGCGGGGCCGCACAATACAGGGTGGCTGTGTGTGTGGCTCATTTGTGCCGCAAGTGAGTCAAAGAGCCGTAAAGCGAATGTGTCGAAGCAGCAAGAATCGCACAAAACTAACAGAACCTAATGATAAAGAACACCTCGCGTCGCCTCAGCCTCAGCCGCAGTCGCCGTTGCCGTCGCAGTCGCTGCCGCCGTCGACTTTGCGGCTTATTTAGTATGTCAAAACATGTTTTTTTTTTTCTCCTTCTGCTGTTTGTCTTTAGCTGCTGGTTTTTTTTTTCACCTTTTTTTTTTTACTGCTGCAACGGCGACGTCTATGGAAAGTGGGACACAGCCGCGCAGCGTCGCGCTGCCTGCCACAAAGGTGAATAGCCAATAAATCGACGCTTGTAAATTGAAATTCTTTAGCATGAGGTGTGCGAGCGTGTGTGTGGTGTGGTGTGTGTACGCACATACACCTGTTGGCCGCGCAAGTCATCAGCATCGTGGTGGAGTCTGCGCCGGTGTCAGGCCCGTGCTGCATTCTGCTGCTTGCGCAATGGACTTCAAGTCTGCGTTTGCATGCTGCAAATGTTTGCGCTCAGGCGGCAGTAGAACCCCCTCTTGGGGTGCTACCCCAGGGGAGTGGCTAAGCTTGTCAAGGGTCTCTAGGGTAAAAGATAGGAGAAAGATACCCGAAGACATGGATTTGGAAGTATGATTTCAATATTAACTTTAATTACCATTCAGAGGAAGAAAGAATTTCGAAGAAAGTAATTATTCTAGAGTATTTAAAGTGCATCGGATTTGAGTAGTATTTCCAGTAGAGTTTTATTTCATATACTAGTACTAGGAGAAAGCAGAAGTTATAATTTTGAGAGCAGAGAAAAGTGTCAGACAGGAAGAAGTGTCAGACTTATAAATTTATAGATTTGTTAAGCTTTGGGTAGGCTTTGATTTATATATGCATTTTCTATGAAGAAACCAAAACTCAGCTAAGAATTTAACCTCAGAGAGCCGTACATACTTATTTAAGAAGTTTTAGTTATGGAGTAAATGCTTAACGATACTATCGCCAAACTATAGTAAGCAACATAGATTAAAATTAAAATTAAAAGACATTCCAAGTCAATTGTTATTATTAAAAAATTTCTGCAGCTTGTAAAACTTTTTAAGTTGAGTTACAGATGTTTGGCAGCACTTAGTCGTAATGCTAGATTTAGTTTTTAGTTGGCATATAAATTTAATTTAAGTTCAAACAGAATAATTAATAAATAAAGCAATAAATTTAAGAAAAAAATACAAATGCATATGATACCTTAAAGCGTTCTGGAGTACAGAGCAACGCAATAGCTGCAGCTGCTGTGGGATCTTAGAATCATTTATATATAATTATATATCGATAATGAAATCGAAGTATAACCCGCAATAATAATGATAGTCTCAACTGTAGAATGACTAAAGTTCTTCCAAATTTTATATAATGTAGCAATAATATGCATATAATACTTTTTCCTATCTGTTAGGTCTTAATATATATAAGACTAGTTCATCTTATACTAGCTTCACTGTACTTATGCGTACTGCGTAGTGTACTTACCTGTCATGGCACCATTGCCGCTGCCGCTTCCGCTACCGCTCTCTCTGTCCCGCTCTCTGTCTCTCTCCCTGTCTCTTTCTCTGTCTCTGTCCCTGTCGCGTGTTGCTGTTGCCGCCACCGCAGCAACCGTTGTGGTTGCCGTTGTTGTTGCTGCTGTGCTCGCTGTTGTTGCCGTTGCAGTTGCTGTTGCTGCTGCTGCTGATGTTGTGGTTGCTGCTGCTGCTGCTGCTGCCGGCTTCTGTGTGGGCAGCAGCGGTGGCGGCGTACGTTCTCGTCGTCGCTGTCGGTCTGTGGGCGTGGATGCTGCCTTGCGATTGCTGCCGCTCAGACTGCTGAAGCTGCTCAGGCTACTAAAGCTGCTGGAACGCGCCAGCGCCGGTGGCTCCGACATGTATTTGGACTGTGGTTGCTGCTGCTGCTGCTGATGTTGCTGCGGTACTGCTGCCAGCGCCAGGCGCTTGGTCGCCGGCTCCGACAGCTGAATCTCCTGCTGCAGCGGCGCCTCCGGCGATACGCTGGCTATGATGGTGCCCACCTCCTCACCCTCCTCATCCTCCTCCCCGGGCACAGACTCGAAGCAGACATCCAGCAGCGTCGCCCCGCCGCCCGTCTGCAGCCCCGCAATGTCCTTCAGATCGATCCAGCTGGCTCCGAGCTTGTCCGCATCGCTCAGCGGCAGGCTGAGCACACGCGTGTCGCCCTCGTCGACGATGTGGAAGGCCTGCGTCGGCTCGATCTTCACGATGATCGGCTGGCTGGCAAGGATCTGGGCGGGCGGCGCCTGCAGCCTGCTGCTGATGTGTTGCTGCGAGCTGTTGTTGCTGCTGCTACTGCTGCTGCCCAGCAGGTTGGCCATGTTCTCATCGTCGTCCTCGTCCACGGACGCCAGCTCGCTCAGCTGCTGCTCGATCTGCAGGTACGTCGTGCTGTTGCTGCTGCTGCTGTTGTTGTTGCTGGCACTCGCCAGACTGCGTATGGTTGTCACCGGCTCCCGCTCCCGCAGCCCCGCACTGGCACGCAGCACGTCCAGCTTGAGCACGGTGCACTTGTCCGTCTGCTGGTACTGATGCTGCTGCTGCGGTCGTACATAGGCCGTGCCCGTTGCTGTTGCTGCTGCTGTTGTTGTTGCTGCTGCTGCTGCTGTCGTTGTCGCCGCATCCGTGAGAAAGGCCAGTGGCGGCGATGTCGCCTTGTTCGATGTGCTAACCATACGCACCGGCGTCAGCATAGGCATTGTCAGCGGCATCGACGTCGCCGTCGTGGGCGTGGCCGTGCCTGTTGCTCTGGCCACAATGCTGCTGGCGGCGGGCAGCGGGATTATCGATATGGAGGGCACTTTACTGCGCAGACTGGCGACGGCTGCCGCGGTGGCAGCATCTGCATTGAGATAGCTCGCGCTGGCAGTGGCAGCTGCTGCTGCTGCTGCGGCTGTTGTTGTAGCGGCAACTGTTGCTGCTGTCGCGCTCGCTCGGCTGCTGCTGCTGCTGCTGCCAACGGGCGCTGCCTGCTGTATCAGCAGGAGATCTCTTGGCCTATCCGTTGTGAGGGCCGTTTGTCTGACGATTTGAATGTATATATATAGATGTGTATATATGTATAAGGCGGCAACAGTTGCTGGTTGCTCTTAGCTAGTTGCTGCTTGCTGTTGCAGGTTGCTGCGTATTTGAAACTGTTTGCTGTTGTTGGTTGCTATTGTTGTTTGTGAGTTGCAGTTGCGAGTTGCAGTTGCTCGTAGCTAGTTACTTGTATGTGTTGCTGTTGCAGCTGACTGTTGCTGTTGTAGGTTGCTCCTGCACCTAGCTGAATACTATTGCAGACTGTGATTGCTTGTGTATCGTAGCTGTTGCTGTTGCAGGTTGCTTTCGTACCTAGCTGATTTCTGTTGCAGTTTGTGATTGGAAGTTGCTCCTAGGTGATTGCTGTAGCTGCTAGCGGATTGCTGTTGCTGTTTACTATTGCAGGTTGCTCTCAGCTGTGTCTAGTTGCTGTTGCAGGTTGCTTGTATCTGTTGCCTGTTGTCGGTAGCTTTGTTTGTAGCTGTTGCTGGTTGCTGGTTGCTGTTGCAGGATGTTTAGTTCTAGCTGTTGCTCCAAGCTGTTGGTGTTGTTCCCAGCTGATTGCTGTTGTTGGTTGCGATTGCAAGTTGCTCTTGGGTGATTGCTGTTGCAGGCTACTGTTGCTCTTGCCCCCAATTGTTTCTAGTTGCTGTTGCAGGTAGCCTGTTGCTGGTTGCTTTGTTTGTAGCTGTTGCTGGTTGCTCTTGCAGGATGTTTAGTTGTAGCTGTTGCTGCCAGCTGATTGCTGTTGTGCGTTAATTGCAACTTGCGCTTTAGTTTCAGTTTCAGTTTCAGTTTTATCAAAGTCTTGAGGCTTTTCTCACACACTTTGCTTGCGTTTGTTTTGGGTTTTTCTTATTCGGTTTTCGGGGTTTCCTTTCTTTGTTTTGTTTTGCGGTCGTGTAGAGGCACAACATCAAAATAAATTGAGAAAAATCAGCCTTACAAAAGTGCACTTAAAATCGTTTACACTAAAAACTCACACATCGAACGTCGAATTGCTTTCAATTGTAACTATCAGTAGAAGTAGAACTATAGCTATATATATATTTATATATTTATATATATGTATCGGCATATATAGCGCTGTATCTGTCTATATATGCGTAGGTATGTCCATGCTGCGTGTAGATACACCTGTGTTGCAGCTGTGGCTGCAGCTTTTCATGCAGCTTGGAAAATGCGTCGTATACGTCGTTGGTGCTGCCGCCCGCCCCCACCGATTGCTTCCTGCTGCTGCTGCTACTCTGCTTCTTGTTGTGCTCTTATTCTTCCGTTGCTTCCGCCGCTGCCTCTGCCTCAGCGCTGCTTTGTTTGTGCGTAGCAAAAACTGCTTTGAGTTTTACTTGAATTTTGTATTTATATTTATTTATTTGATTTTAGAGTTTTAGTATTTTTGTTTATAGTATTTTTGGTATTTTAGTATTTTTTGTGTTTTCATTTTTGTTTTTCGTTTTGCACAGTAAATCAGTCGCCTTTGTATTTCATTGGTGTTTGTTGTTGTTGTTGTTCAACTTGATGTTGCTGCTGCTGTTGTTCTACTTGTTGTTGCTGCTGCTGCTGCTGCTGTTGTTGTTGTTGTGTTTGTTGCTGTGTGCCATTGGCCAAATGCATTTCCATTGTTTAAATACGTCACAATATGTTGGGGAATCACACGGGAGCTGCAGGACAACTGCTCCTGCTGCTGTTGCTGTTGCTGTTGCTGCTGTTGCAGCTGCTGTTGCTGCTGCTGTCGTTGTGTACCTGTGCCAGAGCCTGTGCCTGGGCTATTGTGCGCGAATTGTTGCTGCTGCTGTGACTGTGACTGTTGCTGTTGCTGCTGCTGCTGCTATTGCCCGTGTGTATCTGTGGCCATAACTGCCAATCGCTGCTGTTGTTGTTGTCGCTTGCGTATCCTGACGCTGCACATGCAACGAGCTGGTGTTGTTGCTGCCACTGGATGGCTGCAAGGCGCCATTGGAATTTGACGTCAAAATACAAGTGCCTGGAAATGTGTCGCTGCTGTTGCTGCTGCTGCTGCTGCTGTTGCTGCCGCTGCCGGCGTCGCTGCTGCTAGTTTTCCACATTGCGGCACGCAACCCTAGCGCCAGTTTATGCCTCCATGCAGTTTGCCCACTGACACACACACACACATGGAGAGAGCGTAGCACCACCCCAGCACGACGACAACAACCACCAGCTGTGGCTTTAATAATCGATTTTTCAGCGCGCACACATGCAAATCGATACACACACACACACACAGACAAACACACGCACGAGCGCGCGCTGCACTGCTTTCGCTTTCAGCTGCTTAATTATTTAGTTTTCCACAGTTTTTCAGCAAGTTTTCCGAAAAATCTGATTTATTTTATGCATAAATTTGATTTTAAATTTTTTATGCAATTTTTGTAAATTTTCTATTTAATTTTCCTTGCAATTTTCCGTGTTCACTTGCAGCCTGCAACTGCACAAAGCGCTTTTCCACAGGTTTTTCATTGTTTGCACACACACAAACACACGCACACACAAAGAGAAAAACTAACTTAAAGTTGTGCTGTTTTCGTTGAGTTTTCTTTTTGCTATTTTCGAGTATTTATTTTGGTATTTTTGTTGGCTGCAGTGGCTGTGCGATGCGTCGTCCTTTGCAGGAATGTGTCCCAAATTCAAGTGCGCCACAAACACATTTCACACACAGTTCGCGCCGCACTTTCCGTTTCGCCACTCTCAGCTGCTTGGAACGAGGACTTCGAATGGGAAGCATTCGCAATGCCAGCAGGCTCTGTGCCCGTGTGTGTGTGTGTGTGTGTGTGAGTTCGTGTGTGTGTGAGGGAGGGTGTGTTCGTGCGTCTGTGCGCTTGTTTGTGTGCGCCGTCATATGCAGGCCGAAAATGGGACTCGCTGCGCTGCAGAATAGGGTTAGTAGGCATAATGCCAAGTGCATAGTCGGGAAAACTGGAAGTGCCGGGAAGGTGGGAAGCGCAGCTTTTCCTACCCTTAGGCACTAGTTGCCTTCCATTTAGGCATGCGTGTGTGAGTGTGCTGCAGCGGTGTGTGCGCGCTGGGGAAATTCCCGCATGTGGTGAATAGCGCATGAGTTGAGTTTCGCGTTTGAATTGGTGAGCGCGCGGAAAGTATTACATTTAAAAAATAAGCATAGTCTATTTATTAAATAAAATTAATTTTTTTTGCGAAAATGTTAATATATAAAATATTATAAAAAATAAAAATATTCAATGAATAATTGTTATTTTTTTTATTAAATTGAATTTTTTTGAACATGTCAATATTTAAATTTTATAAAAATGTAGCATAAAATGTAGTAAAGTAATATTTTTAAAATGTATTCAAAATAATCTCAGCCACGAACGAAAAATATATAATTATTAAAATTCATGGAGTAATATTGCATTTTTGTTTTACATTTCAAATTTTTATATGCAAAAGTAAATAACTAAATAGCTATTATAATCACTATTGCAAACAAACATATATGCATATTTTTTGGGTATTTATAAAATACATTTAAAGCAGCATGACATTATTTTTCTTGGCAATAAAAAGCTCAAATTTGAATTGTAATTAAATAGAAAATATTGGTTATGACTTTAAAAGTAAATATATATAATTGGCAATAACAAATTTAAGTTTACATTGCATATTCACGCACGATGGCTTTTATGGCTTATGGATCATAAAATAAATAATATTAATAATATATAAAATAATTTATAGAAGATGTAAACACTGACGCCCCCTTTTATTTTGATTTTTTGAACAATCAAGTATTTTGTCTAATTTTTAAATACTCAAAAAGTGAAGAATTGGCTGTAAATTGAGCCAGTGTCTACGTTCTTAACTATTTATAGGTTCTGTGTACTCAAATAATACTCAATAAAGACATTTCGATTTGTACAATCTAAACATAATGTCTATGCTTTCAACAAATTCGAGCTGAAATCATTATCATGTTTATAGCACGCAAAATGGAGCAATAGCTTACCATACCTGAGACTCGAGAAGTATTGTGTAATATGCTGCTTCAAAGAACTGACCACTGAAATACGGTCTGTATCTGGGATTTGCTTGAAAACACCGTAAGCCAAGATAATTGCACTAATTGACCTGATTCCGAGCCATAAAAGAGCGCACTGAAAGCGCTAATAAAACCGCGCTAACCGATCTATTTTCAAGCGGTGTAAAGCCAATAAACTGGAAGCCGAAAAGAACGCTTATCGAACGAATCGAAAGAGCGTTAAGCGGGCCTATTAAGTTGGGGGCCCAGAGCTCTCAATGAGTTCCGAACAGTTAGGGCCGCGACGGTCCACAGACCGTTAGAGAATTGGCCAAGAAGTATTACACAATACACACACACACACACACAGCAGACTGAACTAATCGCCCTATAACTGGGCCCTGCTGATCATCATCTGACGCATCATTAGCCATATTATCATCGGGCCAAGAACCGTCTTCGACTGCGTCTGCTTCTGCGTCTTCCTCTCCATCTTCATCTCTGTCTTCGCTGTGGACTTCTTTCATATTTCATGTTTTCCGTTGCTTAAATCGTGTTAGATTTATTTGTGCTGGTTTCTGGCCAGAGAGCGGGGAGCGGGCAACCGGCTGCCGGCTGCGGGCAGCGGGCTGGCCGAAAGGGGGCTCAGCTTGCGCAAGAAACCGTCAGGTCTATCAAGAGCTAACTGGTTCTAGCCGTAAGCCTTCAATTTGCCTCAGACGGACGGTGGGCGGGTGCCGGGGCGGTTTGGGGGCTTGCAACAACGTTGGAAGCGCCGTTGGTTCTAACGTGAAAATGTGTGCCTCACCGTTGTAACGATCGTCGTTTGTTTTCCGCCGTCATTCTTGGTTTTTCTTGCCGCTTGCCGCTTGCCGTTTGCGTTTGCAGTTTCTTGGCCACGTTTCTAGACATTGCAGCAGAATCAGTCTTAGAGCGATTCTAACCAGTTTCACAGCAGCAGAAAGCGTCAGACAGGGAGAGGGAGATAGAGTGAGAGGGAGAGAGCGGGAGAGTGAAACTCACAGGGTACGAAAGTCCCGTACGAAAGTCCCAGTTATTCAAGAGGAAAAACCTGTTACACGCAAGTGGAACTGGCTCTGATAGTGGCTGAGCTCAGCTCTTGGCCAAGAACAAATCAAAGAGCCAGCAAAACAGCTACCACAACTGAAACACGTTAGTACCGTTGTGTCGGATTCTTTGTTGCGCAACTGTGTTGCAAGATTAGCTGACGATGGCGACGGCGACGGCAACTGCGACGGCAACTGCGACGGCAACTGCGACGGCGACTGCGACTGGTTTATTGCAACGTCGCGGCGCAGCGCGTTGCATCGCGTCGCGTAGCGTCGCTGTTGTCGATGAGGCAACGGCTTGAAGCTGCCGCTGGGCGCAAGCGCAGCGTTGTGTTCATCATACCCTTCGTAGAGGGTATTCTTAGTTGGCTGAGCCTATACGCCCTAATATATTCATGATCAATAGGAAGGGCCGAGCTGATCTTATAGTGAGAGTATATTGGAGCCGGTGGTTGCCATAAGGAAAGCATGGAGTTCTGCTAGAGCTAAGCTAGCTATAAGCCTATATATTCTTGATGAATAAGAAGAGTTGAGCTGATCTTATGGTGGAAGTTGATGTGGATTAAAGTGGAGCTGAAGAATTGGCTGCTTGAAGAGTGTGCGCTGAGGAGAAGAAGGCGTGGCAGTGATTAGCAAGTTATATGCCTATATATATTCTGGATCAGTAGAAGGACTTGAGAAGATTTTGTAGTGGAAATATAGCTTGCTTTTGAGCAGTGTGTGAAGCAGCGAAGAAGGCGTAAAAGAGCTTATATATTCTTGAACAGTAGCATGAGCTAAGGCTATTTATTGTCATAAGCTATTCTACTCCCAAGCAGTGTGTGGCTAGAAGCTGATAACTGAGCTGCGTTGGCAGACAGATATCTATCACTCTACGCTTTTCTTTTCTATCTGAAGAATCATTTCCAATTGTCATATGCCCGTCAACCACTCGAACCGCTAGGGTATGTGAGCTTCGCTCAAATGGAGAAGTTCTTGCCACTTTTTGTCTTCTGCCACTTTGATATAAACTGCGTTGTAGCTGCTGCTGCTGATGTTGATGTTGCAACATCTGCAGCTAGAATCGGAAATGCGGCCCAAGAGAAGAAGAGGAAGCAGAAGCAGAAAAAGAAGAGGAGAAGGAGGAGGAGAAAAAAATCGTTAGATAATGGAAAACCTTGCCCAGGCAATTGCGTGCGTTGAAGCTTGACTGCGTTTTGCATTCAAGCAATTTTCCAAAGACTCAAAGACTCATATTGAAAACCGTTGCCCCCTTAGCTTTTTTACGATCCATTAATTTTTTTCATATATAAATAATATATAATTTAAGCATTTGGTATTACCAGGCAAGGCTACGACCTGTTGCGCGGCTGTTCGAAAATATCACCAGAATTATTTGTAGAGTTTTTTTTCCCTATGGCTTAAGTCGAGTTAATGCAATAATTACAGACAGTTGAGTGCAATTATTGCATAATCAATAAAGACACGAGCGCACACGCGGGCCTTGAGACGTAGAAATCAATTTCGGATCTAGTGGGGGGAGAGAGATCACAACTAATAGAGGTAATACTTAAGATATAAGCTGACAAACAAAACAATGCTTTAAGTGATTTGAAATTGTTGGTAGGAGGCAAAAATATAAATAATTTTCAATTTATTTGGTAAAGAAGTCCGCAAAATATTTGAAAAAAAAAGTATATGCAAATGAAACCAGCACATAATTATTATATTATCACAAATATTTTAGCTTTACATAGTTTTACATAATTTATATCTTTTTTTTGGCCGCCTCAACCTCAATCAAAGTGATGCAAGCCATGTCCGATAATTGGTAAAAGCAGAGCTGAAGCTTCAACCATTAGCAACTATGTCGAATTTAGTCTTCATCTATGGATTTGTCATGCTATGCAAGGCGATTAGCCTGAAAACAATCAACATAATCGAGCACAGTGCGAGGTAGGGAGGCACCCGCTATAGCGAACTTCTCCCGCGACTATACAGACGTGCTGCAACGAGTTCTCGTAGGGGCCTCGCTAGTTAATGCGAATCAATTAGTGCACTCACCTCTGATGGTGCTTGGCATGTTACATGCGTTCTTGAATCTCATCTAATGGCACGGCACAAACACAGTTATTGGTGAGCCTCGACAAGAGCTCGACTAATCGCAGCACATTAGTTCAAGGCGTGTTGGCGTCCAGTTCGAATCGCACACATGTCCGAAAGTGCATCGATAACGATAGGCGCGATATCACTTAATTTGAGAGAACAGGTTCAAAATGGCGGACGCCGGAAGACGGCGACGGCGACGGCGACGGCACCGGCAAAGAGTTTTCAAACGGTAAATTAGCCGAGCGGCGAGTGCGCCCAACAACGAGTGCGTTGTGCTGAGAGCGCGCGAGCGTGCGTGCGAGAGAGAGAGCAAACGGCGAGAGCTACACGACACAAACAACACGCTGGACACGATGGACACGCTGGACTGGACGTGTGGACAAACGTTTGAACACTAAATGGCTTGGGCCGGTCCGGGCCGGGCCAGGAATCGGACTCGGTGTCGGTGTCGGCGTCGGAATCCGAATCGGAATCGACGATCGCAGTGGGACTCGGTGGACTCGTTGGCTCGCCGTGTGGGGAAGGAGGGGAATCATCTGCCAGGCGAGCACAAAAACCTGTGCAGAAGGTGGGCCGAACGACAGAATGCGCGTCGCGGCCAGAGGCCAGAGTCAGTTGCATATCAAAGAAAGGAGAAAGGAGTTGGCCAAGAGCTGTTGGCAGCAGAGAGTACTCGTAACACCCGCCCGTACGGCTTACAGCCAATTTCTCTTTACACACACACACACACACACACACACACACACACACACACACACACGCAGAGACGGGCACGCGAAAAGAATTCCTGCTAATTAAATGCGTGATCATCGCTCAAAAATACACCCCAACAACACGAAAGTCTCGAGAGTCATGCGCGCATTTCATCAGCGAAGAATTGAGAAAGCTGGAGTTACGTGACACGAGCTGCTCGCAGAATTTCGTAAGCTCGTGAAAATAGAATTAGGCCTAAACTGTTGCCTGTGTGGTTCTTCTGACCGAATCATACTCTTTTTTAATCATATACGCTCACTTTAAACATATCATTTCGAAAAATATAATATTAATTATTAATTAATTATTATATTAAGTATTATATCACATTGTACAATATCAGCAATTCTATTAAATAAACTACAGTTTTTTTTTAATCAAAAAATATCTGTAAGTAGTGTAATTTCTGATCATATAATATCTAATTTACAAGTTCGTTTATATATCATAGAAAATACCTTTACATATAATGTATTATTACAATACCATTGAAAATTCGATTTTTAAATTTTTAAATTATTAAATATCTTGTCTAAATAAAGTTGTAAATCAAATAATATCTGTGCATCACATAGAATATACCATTATGATATATATATTATATATATTTTGATATATTATATATATTATGATATATACCTTTACTTATCTTTTATAAATGCAATGTTCCAAAAATTAAATTTTAAAAAGTATTTAATATCATGTTTTTTTAATATATAAACAATAAATACTCAATTTACAGAAAAGTTTACTCACACATTATACGATAAGTCTCATAGCTTCTATATATTAACAAACCACAACATATTTGGCTTTCACAATTTTCCATTTCTCTGAGAAAAACAGAATATGCATGCGACGTTGAAGTACATTAAGAATGGTTTCATAGAAAAGATAGACCCTTCAAAGTCGTAAAACCTCCGAATTGAGTACTTAAAGTACTTCCAGAGAATTGTACTTTTCCATTACGTAAGTCCCCCTCTGCGCACTCCCTTCCCAGCTATAAACTTGGCTTGTATTCAAGAACTTTACGCTGTAGAATGCATGAATAAACTGCTCTAATTGAACGCGGTTCGATGCGTTGTCAAGCTCAATGCGTGTCGTGTCACGACATATCGCCTGGCGTCCATCCTCAGACGCGGGCAGCGTCAGAGTCAGAGTCAAAGTCGTAGTTGGAGCCCGTGACGTTGCATTGGGGGCCGCGTCATCGAAGCTGGCTTCAGCTGCAGCTATACAAGCACAATCACACACACACACACACACACACACACACACACACAGACAGATACACGCTCGCTCAAGCCAACGAAAAAAGCGCACCTTTAACTTTAATCGTTAAATAAACAGGAAGACTTCTACAGCAAACACACACACACAAACACACAGATACACACAAACACACAGACGCGCGCGCAGCGAGAGAAAAGTTATCACAAGTCAGCAGCGCAGCAGCAGCGCAGCACAGCGCAGTAGAAAAAAATGAAATAAAACAGGTTGAGAAGTACCGCTAAGCGGGAAGAAGCAGCAGAAGCAGCAGCAGCAGCGGGCAAGAAGCAACATTGGCAAGCAGCGCCAGCAACAAGCCCCACAAGCAAAAAGGTCAACGAACGTTCTTAGCGAAGAAGAATGGAATCAAAACACAAGAACACGAAAAACTGACAGAGCGAGAGAGAGAGAGAGGGAGAGAGAAAGAGAGCGCGCGCAAGCGAGTCACACTCACACGCGCACACACTCACTGAGCGAGCACCCGCGCGCGGCTCTAAGAGAGCGCAAAGAAAGTGCGCAGAGAGAAAGCCACACTGACGCAGCACAAACGATCGACGTCGCGCAGCTGAAGAGAGCGCAGCGTAGCTAAGAGCGAGCGCTAAGAGCGTCGACTGCAGTCGAAATGAAATGTCAAAATTTATGCGATGTGCATTTAGTAAAGTATTTTTATGAAAATAACCTGAACCAAGTGTATTTTTAGCTGGCACGAACGATTGAGAGGGAGAGAGAGCGGGAGAGAGAGAGAGAGAGAGCGGGAGAGCAGCAGTGTGAGAGCGGGGCGCGGCGGGCAGCGCTGGGGCGTTATCACTGTGTAACTGTCTCGAGCAAGTCGAAAGAAACTGAAATTCTTGTTATATTGCTCAATATTTGGTAATACGCGTACGCATACAATTAAAAGTCTACACGCATACCAGTGCGCGCTCACACACACACACACACACACACAGACACGCACGCTGGCGTGCGAAAGCCATTGAATGTAGCGGTATATTGACGAAATTTCTGAGACGAGTAACAAGCAAAGCTCATTGACCTCCAGCAGCAGTCGCTGCCGTCGCCGTCGTCGTCGCCGTCGCCGTCGCCGCTGCCAGCGCAGTTGTAACTGTGTAATAAGCGGGAGTGGGGAATTACAGCTAGAAGTTGTTCAGTTCCAGCTAGTTTCATGTTTGATTTCGTTTCTTCAGAGAGATTCTTCTGTCTTGCCAGATTATGCAATCGTTGAAGCATGGGCGGCCTGCGTGTCG
Organism: Zaprionus bogoriensis; assembly: GCA_035046045.1. Lineage (NCBI taxonomy): Eukaryota > Metazoa > Arthropoda > Insecta > Diptera > Drosophilidae > Zaprionus > Zaprionus bogoriensis. Next base: position 1,557,044 of record JAWNOI010000066.1, on the reverse strand, counting down.
CTTGCTATGGTATATTTAAGCCTTTGGCTGCGTACTCCACTCAAATTGCCTGCAACATTGATCCTGTTTCACTGTGCACCACACGCACTCGCTCTATTTGCGCGCGTGTATGTGTGTGTGTGTGCGTATCCCTTTGCCTGTGCTAGTACGCCCGCACTGCAAGCTGATTGGTCAATGGCGCGCGTAAGGCTTCTCTAGGCGGGCCGCTCTCATTGGCTGTTGCTTGCCTTGTGCTCCTGTCACCCTACCCATTCCTGTGTCCTCTTCGCTGCGCCTGTTGCGCTGCGCTTGTACTCTTCGTTAAGAGAGTTGACCGATTGGGAAGCTGAGTTTAACTACTACGGGATTTTGTAGCTCTAATAAGAATATTATTTTAATGGCGGTTCGAACAAGCAGATCTCAGAGATCTCAGCTGTTATAAGAGCAACAGAAGCTTACGTTAGCTGTAAATTTATATACTATATATATGTCATGCAGAGATAATGTTTGCTTTAAAGTAAACTAAGGATTTCTTGCACAAATTACAAAATAAATCTGCAAAATTTACTATACCTATTGCCTAACATAAAACTAACCTTTTCACTGCGAAGTTGCTCGAGAAAAACAAGATTTATTGTTATATTAAAGAGCTAAAAAAAGCAAGAATTTATTGCATGGTAATATTAATTATTTTTAATATTTATAACTAACGAATTTTGAGTTACCGGAGTAACTCAGTCGGTGCAACACTCCTAGCACAAAAACTGATAATATTGAAGAGTATGCACTAGTCGTATAGGCCGTCAGTGACATTTACGCGTATTTCCAATTAGATTGCAGACAAATAAAATTTATTTTAACTGGATTCCACCACCAGGACGAAACTTTTGGGGTATAAATAGGGCCAGGCTAATGGGGAACAGCCTAGTTGAACGCTGATTGCAAAACGGGCTAAAAGTACGAGTATTTCGCGAGTGTGAAAAGTCAAAAGTGAAACTTTATGTAAGTAAGTCTTCAACTGGCTACCATAGCTAATAACATTGACTTGAACTGTGGCAGAAAATATTAAATTTCAGCTTAGTTCTAAATTTATTCATTGAAGAATACAGTTTAAAAAATATGTCGGCGATAGTTTTGTGTCTTGAGTGCGATTTGCGTTGATTTCAGTTTTTAGTTTCAGTTTGCAATTAATTGCCGATGCATGACAAAATGCAGTTCAATCAGTTTTGAACAGGTTCAACTCGGTGCAGAAAAGACAGGTGTGCACTTTGGAGTCACTGCGATACACGCCACACTCACACACACACACACACACACACTCAGTCAGACAATGCATGAGATCGCCACGATTGGGTTTAAATTGACAGCATTTGAAACAATATAATGAAATACCAGCATAAACAATTAAAGAGCGCTCAACATTTAAACGGAATTTTGTTGGCGAATCTGCCGGCGTCGATCTCCCATGAGTCCCCGAATTGCCGGCTCTCCCCTCACCGCAGTCTATAACAATTACTGTTGCATGTTGCAGTGAGAGCATCGCGTCGTCGTAATTGACTGACAATCTGTAAACACACGAGTCGAATTTTTCGAATACAAATTGCGTTCATTAATTAAGTCATTACGGATATTATTACTATATCTATAGGGGAGCTATATAAAAAGTAGACCGTGGTCGGCTCTCGATTCACTCAGTTCGAAATTGTCAATCGGAGAAATTATCAAAATATTTGTGCTGTCATCAACCTGTGGCTCAACTCAGGTTCTACTATACCCTACAACCCTAGCGAAAGACCCCTAACTATTTTCTCAGCTGGCCACGTTTCCCACAACACGTACACACACTCACCCTTCATTCCATGGCTCGCTTTTCATTTCCAATTAGACGGAAGCCCCACAACGTCGGAAGCGTTTGTCCAAGTTCTATACTATTTCAGTCAGCGGTCGACGTTCCAATTTGCCATTCGAATTGGGGCCCCAAAAAGCATTCTAAGGCATTGACTAAAACCCAAATTCTTCCGACAGATAATGGCGTACGTCTAGCAACGATCCGAGAGTGAAACGAGCTACCCAAATTAGAGCGGCCAAAAGGATTAGGCCAACAGCCAAGCCAAAGTATCACCCCGGAATTCGCAGATAGTTAAGACTCCCACACACACGCGCGTACACGCACACGCAGTTTACCCACAAACACACACACATACACAGAGACACCGACGTCATCGCCATGGACTTTAAGGAGTACCGTCAACGGGGTAAGTAAAACGCGGCCATAAAGCGCACAGCAGCAGCTCGCCCTCATAGATACAATTGTATCTGAGCGGACTTAATTTGATTTGCAGTGCAGTGCAGTGCTAAGGGGATTACGGATTTGTCCCAGCACATTTGCCTAGATCAATATAAGACTCGTATATCTTGATTTAATGAGCTTTCAGCCAAAGTTATTTGGCATTTATTTGCATCTAGTCGAATTGTTCTTAGAGCCTAAATGGCTGGAGTGTGAAGTAATTTGAAATTATTGCTGGAATTGCAGCAGACGCCAACTGTATCAGTGTGGATTAAATTGAAATTTTAAAAAATATAACATATATAACAAATTATGTTACTTTGAATAATTTGCGAAGCTTAAAAAGAGTTGCTTGAATATGACATTGAATCTACTTTGAGTAAAATTTATCTCAACATTTATGATGAAATTTCTGGAAGCTTTTCGATTAATTAAACTAAACTAAAGCTAAATTGATTTTCTTAAATTATTAAAGAAATTACAAATGCAGTGAAATATTTCAAAATCTTTAAACTTAAGCAACACATTATAAATATTCTGAGATTTATAATGAAAATTTACAGGAACTTTCAGATAACTGGAAAAAAATTAAACTGAATAATCTTGTATATACTTTATATACAAATTATGATATTACTTTGTAAAATCTTTAAACTACACTGAAATATTCCAAAATCTTCAAATTTAAGCAATATAATAGAATCATGCTGAGACTTATAATTAATATTAATAAGTTTTGAAGAAACTTAGATAGCTAAAAAAAACTTTTAACTTATATATCTTTTATGTATACATTATTTACAATTTATAATTTATTTTAAACTATAGAGAAATATTTCAAAATCTGCAAAAATGCCTCACTTATCTTAGAATCTGAGAATTCTAATAAAATTTCACAACAGTATCAAAAACTAAATAATTTCTCTATAGTTTATGTAGTTTACTGTAGTATCTTCAATCTGCCAAGTTATTAATGCTCCTACTTTCGCCGTCTGCCTCCCTTCCCTAGGCAAGGAGATGGTCGACTATATAGCCGACTATCTGGAGAATATACGCGAGCGTCGCGTGTTTCCGGATGTGAGTCCGGGCTACATGCGTCAGCTACTGCCCGAGTCGGCACCCGTCGAAGGCGAACCGTGGCCCAAGATCTTCGGCGATGTGGAGCCTATTATCATGTCCGGCGTGACGCATTGGCAGTCGCCGCACATGCACGGCTACTTTCCGGCCCTGAACTCGATGCCGTCACTGCTGGGCGACATGCTCGCGGATGCCATCAACTGCCTGGGCTTCACCTGGGCCAGCTCGCCGGCCTGCACAGAGCTGGAGATAGTCGTGATGAATTGGCTGGGCAAGATGATCGGGTTGCCCGACGACTTTCTACATCTGAGCAATAACAGCAAGGGCGGCGGCGTGCTGCAGACGACGTCCAGCGAGGCGACGCTCGTGTGCCTGCTGGCGGGACGCACACGCGCCATACAACGCTTCCATGAGCGCAATCCTGGCTATCAGGATGCCGAGATAAATGCGCGACTCGTGGCCTACTGCTCGGATCAGGCGCACTCGAGCGTGGAGAAGGCGGCGCTGATTGGTAAGTGAACAGGGGAAAGACTGCGAGAGAGAGCGAGAGCCGTACTTTTAAGCCGCTTACAGCACAAGCTAACATAACGCTTCCCCTGTCCACCCCCCCCCCCCCCCTCTCCCGCAGGACTCGTGCGTATGCGTTACATTGAGGCGGACGAGGAGCTGTCCATGCGGGGCAAACTGTTGCGCGAGGCCATCGAGGACGACATTAAGCAGGGCCTGGTCCCGTTCTGGGTGAGTCGCGTCTATCTCGTTGTACATTTTCCCTGTCAAAATTAATTGGCCGCCACCAACGCGCAATTAGGCGCTGAGTGGATTTGCGGCCAGCGGCAGCTGTGCCAGCCCCTTCTCCTCCTCCTCCTCCTCTTCTTGCTCCTGCTTCTTTTGTGTTTTCCTGATTCGCTGATTCCCACCGGAGCCAATTAATATACGTCAACAAATGCGAGTTGCTGCCGCTTACGCTTTTTCTGGTAATATCCCAAAGCGTTCATGTAGCTACAACTAATCTCTACCTTGTCCCCTGAGCCTTCTAATCCTTTTTGCATTTACTGGCAAAAGCATTTGCTTTTTAAGTGCTTTATTTGTGAATATCATAAAAGCATTTATTTCAAGTAATCATTGTGAACTTGCAGCAGGTTTTGCTGCTTTCGTAAACGTTTTACAGGCTGTCGGACTTGTTTTCATATCATATTATTATTTTGTTTTAATATCAATATTAAAGTTGCTTGCCGACTCTCTAAAAAAGATTCACTTTATTATTATTTTTACTAATTTGATTACACTCCTTTCCTCAGAATATATAAGATTTGATTTAGAAATTTTCTCATATTTTGTTACACATTCACCACCAGTTTTTATGCTTTTTTATGCTTGATGGCATATGATATTAAGTTTGTAAACGTATAATTTTTTTTAAAAATAATAATAATATTTAATATAAACCATATGTATAATAATATTATAATATTTCCTCAATTTTGATGGTCTTCAGAGACCTATAGTTGGCTTAAATCGCTTAAAAAGATGTTACCTGCCTAGAATGGTTTTTTTTATATTTTTCAACAATTTTTCATAGGTCTGTGGCACACTCGGCACTACCGGCAGCTGCAGCTTCGACAATCTGGATGAGGTGTGTTCTACGAAATATATATATGGTTATACCTTATTCAACTCCCACTACATTCCTAGATTGGTGCCGTTTGCAGGGAGTTCAACTTGTGGCTGCATGTGGACGCCGCGTATGCGGGCAGCGCCTTCATCTGTCCCGAGTTCCGCACCTGGTTGCGGGGCATCGAGCGCGTCGACTCGATTGCCTTCAATCCCTCCAAGTGGCTGATGGTGCATTTTGATGCGACGGCCATGTGGGTGCGCGACAGCACTGCGGTGCATCGCACCTTCAACGTGGAACCGTTGTATCTGCAGCACGAGAACTCCGGCGTTGCCGTAGACTTCATGCACTGGCAGATACCGCTGAGCCGTCGCTTCCGCGCGCTCAAAGTGTGGTTCGTACTGCGTTCCTTTGGAATCAAGGGCCTGCAGCGACACATACGTGAGGGTGTGCGTCTGGCGCAGAAGTTCGAGGCCCTGGTGCTGGCCGATCATCGGTTCGAGCTGCCGGCCAAGCGGCATTTGGGTTTGGTTGTGTTCCGAATTCGCGGCGACAACGAGATCACCGAGCGACTGCTCAAGCGTCTCAACTATCGCGGCAATCAGCACTGTGTGCCGTCCTCGCTAAAGGGACAGTACGTGATCAGGTTCACGATCACCTCGACGCACACGACGCTGGACGACATCGTCAAGGACTGGATGGAGATCCGGCAGATCGCCTCACTGGTGCTGGAGGAGATGAACATCACCATTTCGAATCGCGTCTATCTGAAGGGTAAACACTGGGCCCTTCCCAATTACTGAATCACCCTCGCACTGGTTTATGTTACATTTCGTTACGTTTTATTTTAGTTGAGTTTTGTATTTACGAAATTATTGTTTATGATTTGTTCTTAGTATAAAACACTTTTATCCACCCAAAAAAGACAAACAATCTTTTTGCTGCACAAAAGTATCTGTGAGATACAAAAGTATCTGTGAGATACAAAAGTATCTGTGAGATACAAAAGTTTCTGTAAGATGCAAAAGTTTCACTAAGATACAAAAATAGCTGTGGATCCAAAGTATCTGTGGGATTCAAAGTATCTGTGAGATGCAGTACAAAAGTTACTGTGATTTAAAAATGTATCTATATATTGCGGAAGTATCTTTGAGCTATAAAAGTATCCATAAGATACAAAATTATCTGCGAGATACAAAACAAGTTTAGAGTAAATATGCTTTATATTATTCTTTTCTAACTGCCTCAGACACTAAGGACAAGAGCGAAGCCTTCGGCTCCAGCTTGCTGCTCTCGAATTCGCCACTCTCGCCGAAGGTTGTTAACGGATCGTTCGCAGCAATATTCGACGCAGATGAGTTTCTGGCTAAGACCTATGCGGGCATACGCATTGCGGTAAGTCTGAAGTTGGCATAAACGAACGCAGCTCATCAAACATCCGTAAGCAGCACCAGGAATCGCCGTCGACGCGACGACGCGTGCGCGGCATCCTCATGTCGGGCAAACAGTTCTCGCTGGACTCGCACATGGATGTGGCTGTGGTGCGCACCACACTGGACGACGGCGAGGCAAACAGCCATCGGGACGCAGCCGGACATCCCGTGGTGGTGGTAGGAGGCGGCGGCCAGGCCAGCATACGGGAGGATGTGGACGACGAGGAGTCCGCGGCGGAAGGTATGAAGCAAAGGTAGAGTAGTCGCCAGTCTAGTTCTATTGCCAGTTTACGCACCGCTAGTGATGCTTCTATAACATTGACTCCACGTTCTACTCTTGCGCGATTTGACCGGCGCTTCTCCACCAGCAGAAACTGAGCTGCTGCTGCTGTGCAGCCAGCGCCGCCGGAGCGGCGAGACGAACTGCATCGATGCCCAGTCCAACCATAGCCCAAGCAACAATCACAACTCTGTAAATGCCACGCCCGCCAATCACTTCCGCCCTATTGCACTGTACACCGTGCAGTCGCGTGAGCTGGCGCTGGCCATGGAGTCGCAATGCGACATGTACCATGGCAAGCGCTTCCTCGAGCCCGTCTCCAGCCTCATCGACAACAGTTCCTTCACCAGCAGCGTTTTCCACATGCCCACGCCCATCACCACGCCCACAGAGCCGACGAGTGCAGCGCCCCTGCTCAGCTTCGAGGACATTGACTGGCCGGCGCGAACCTTCAGCCAGTTGCTGCTCGAGCGCTACGCCAACTCCCGCGACTCGTCGCAGTCCACGGGCAACGTCTCGTCCACGGACAGCAGCAGTATCAGTCCCGGCAAGGCGGTCACGCCCACGCCCAGCCTGATCAGCAGCCTCAACGAACTGGCCTCGCCCCTGCTCGGATCCTTCGCCTCGCAGTCTCAGCCCTTGCACTCGGCGCGCGGTGCATCGCAGCAGTTGAGCGACTCCGATGCGACCATCTGCTCGGCGGCCTCATCGCTGGAGTCTCTATAACTACGAAATACGAACTATAATATGCCCCTAAATTATGATCTTTATAAATATAATATAATACATGCTTATATACCTATAGAAATTTGTGTAGAATATTCGGACACAATCCTTCACTGCTGTGCAATCAATAATGTTACCTATCGTAGTACCGATTCGAGACTATATTCATAAATATCCAGATACTAATTACTGTATCTTCTATTGTAATTCCCGTGTAATATACGTACATATATAACTTAGGCAATTAGAACCGTTAGCCCATTGTGTCAGTGCAGCGTACGACTATTGAACTTGCTATACTCTTTCTCTCTCTATGAATTCTACAGAATATATCAATGTGATTAAAGTTTCAGCGTTAAATTTAAAGCAATATCAACTGGTGGTTTTTAATGAAGTTTTTTTTCAGGATACAAAATTCTATTCTACTATTCAAGAAGTTATATATTTTCTTTTTACAAATATGTTACTTGTTATCTTTTGATTTTAGTTATAAAAATAAAAATTTTATTATTTTACTTTAATTATTTTTAAGTTTCTAACTTCTAAATCCTAATAAGTTATATATTTAAATTCTCAAAATATTTTTAAAATATTTGTTTCGTAATAATTTGATTAATTAATTAATTTGATTATTAATAATGCAGATTGACGAAAATTTTACAAGCTAACTTTGCATCTGTATGTCACCTATTACTGATCGATAGTTCCGCCTAGGTTTCGTTGTATTTTGGTTGGCCAAAGTTTCACTATGCGTTTCTGATTACATTGCAGAAATATCTGCAAGAGCTTCCAAAGTGCAGCAGACGGGACGATCAAACCGAACTACCCATTGGAAGCGCAATGCGACCAATACAGATATAGTTTTCCTAACTTTGCAATTACGATACGTTGTGGAAAAGTTAATCCCCTTGTGGCATCGATGTGCAACAAGTGCCGCTGACAATGGGAGTTTGAATGGGTCACGGTCACGGCATATTATTATCAGATACAACCGACAATCGAGTCTGACAAGCGAGCTACAGCTCTTGGCTGAGCACATGCAACCATACAGACCAGAGATAAGACCAATCATCATCCGCTTGGAGGGGAATTTCGAGAAAAACTCTCGAAAATATATTACAGAAATAGAGTAGAAACTCAAGCCAAAGCTGCGGAAAGTAATCTCAATATTTGTTAGTGGGCAATACTCTCTAGGCAGCGGCCGTGGTAGTCGCCATCGTGGTCGTGGAATCCTCTTCAGTTGTGGTCTCTTCATCCAAGACATTATCCGAGGCGACAGGATACTTCTTCTGCAAGTAAAACGTCAGCAGGAAGAGTATAATGAAATCGTAGTAGAATATGAGCGTGGCCAGAAGGTAGTCATTCACTCGCATCTCCGCAAAGCGACCGCCATTGATCGTCTGCGCATGGTACATGATAAACTGGAGCAGGCATAAGTATAGAATATATCCAATAGCTCCTAATGATCCATCAACTCACCAACAGTATTATAATGCTTACGAATATATGGTACATTATAAACGCATATGGCTTTTGTGTCATCACATACATCATGATCAGGAAAATGGAGGTAATCAGAAATATGAATGATATCACAAATATAATGACTACATCTAGCGTCAGATCGTGCTGCAGATGAGTTGCACAACATGAGCATAACTATTATCAAGTAATGAATGCAATACCCACCGGTATGACGGTTCCGATCAGAATGAACAAAAACATGATCAGGAGACAGATGAAGAACCACATCAGCATATCGGGCCATTTGGTTCGAGCGACTAGCGCAAAGATGCCAATAGCAGCGAACTCCACCTGCAAGGGGAAAAACTCTCAAGTCAAAATCGGCGATCGAAGATCATTCCCGATAACGATCCACGAAAATATATAAGCTGTATGCCGCACGTACCGTCAATATGGTTATAATTAAGTTGAGAACGATTGTGAAGCGCACTTCCTCAATAAATATGAAGATCAAGAGCAAGATGATCGCCAAGAACACAGATATGACGCTAATCCATTCGTAATCGTAGAACACCTGACGGATATCGTCGCTGTTGATGGTAGACCAATTAGCACTCAAATATTATATTGATCACTGATAAGTGCACGTGATGTAAACTGGAACCTACACCAGGCTGACGATGAGCCACTGCGCGAGTGCCAAGATCAGCCACACTATGGTGACCAGATACACTGTGATGGCGAACTTCCGACGGGCCCGTTGATAGCTCCCGATGCGCTCTTCCATTGTGCAGGCAGCTTACTTACTTACTACACATGCATGTACTTAAAATTTATTTGTTGACGTGTTAAAAAATTATTAAATTAAAAGAGAACTAAAAAAGAAACTTTATATAGAAAAACTTTTGCGATTATCTCAAAATGTGAAGTCCTGCCTAGTGGGGCGTGTAAATCAAAGCAGATTTGATGTGCTATTCGAAAGTATGGCGAGTGAAGCACACGTAATACGACATGCAAATCAGTTTTATAGATCATAGCTAGATAGTAGGATGGTACTGAAAACGGCAACAGCCTGTTGACAGCTGTACAGAGCACAGTTCACCCCCCTGGGCTTGAGCGATTTCAGGGTTACCTGAAAGTCCTCTATCATCTGGCTGTAATCAAAGTTGGCATTTACTAAGGTGTTCGTATTTTGATATTGAAGTTGCGTATATATTTCAATTAAAACCTGAAACTTCTTGCAATGAATGCACAAGTCTTTCCTGATGCGGAGGAGCGGCAGTTAGCTTCGAATACGCTGCTGAAGAAAACATATAAAGTAACGATCATAATGCTCTTAATTGGTCAAATACAGGCCTCAATTGTTATGGAAATGTAAGTGGCAAGTGCAGAGAAGATCTAAAGATCTGGACATTCTAATTGCGTACATCTTGCAGATATCCACTCAAGTTATTCCTCATGGAAAACTACTATCTCAGTCTGGTGCAGTTCTTTATGAGCTTCATATCCCTACAGCTCTACATCTTCTTCTACCACGACATTGTCCAGACTTCGACATTGAAGCGCTTTATAGCCGGCGTTTGGACGGTAAACTACATATATACATATATTTATCTCTTTAACATTACGTCAATGTCGATCGTGTTGCAGTTTGAGGTGAACACCATAGCGATCATGAAGCCAGCGAAAAAGGCGTATTATATGAGTCTACTCTTCTCTTGGGTTCTGACGGCCATCATGATGATCATAAGCATAATTTATGCCGACATTGCCTTCAATCATAAGCGCGGACTCTTTGTTAGTATTGGCGGCATATTGACTTGAGTAATACGTACAGTATATATATATATTTTACCCTGCAGATCTCGCGTCACAATGTGATTTGCTGGAGCGAGCGACTCTTCGTGCTGACGAGCTTCGGGATTATTGTGTGCTCCGAAATGAAAAGAGTTTCAATAGAGTTTCCCTCGCTCTTTATATACTGCATGATGTCGAACATTGTAAGATCGTTAGCAACAAGTTGTAGAAGAACATCAAGAGCTGTCATATGGCGACTGAAAGCTTCAAAAGCATATTAAAGCTGCCATAGCGATCGATCAAAATCGATTCTCAGACGTACTATGACTTTAAAAGCGCATTAAAGCTGGCAGAATGGCCAGCTTAACGAACCGCTGCAGCTTTAATGTGTTTAATGAGCTTTCATTATCATTCATTCATTCATCTAAAAGATGCTATGGCTAACAATCGAACGTTTGAAAAACACACCAAACCTTCAGATTGAGAGCTCTTAGATAAAAGCTGCCTCTTTCTGGCTATTGTTTTTTTTTCTGGATTTTGATATGTTCTAAGAACGTTTTATTTATTTTTTGACTATCAACGAAAGCTTTCAAAGCACATTAAAGCTGCAAGGCGAGAGCTTTGCTCAATCGCTTTCAGCTCAATTTATCTCTTTACTAATAATTCTTCTCTTCGATTTCAGTTCGTGATTATTTTCGCTGCCTCAATACGCAAGCCCGACTTCTACCATCTGGAAGCCAAAGGTGAGCACATTCTTATTGGGCAACTCTACTACCTAAATTTCTTCGCGCTCTACATGAGCTACGTGTGGACGGCGGAGGCAGGCTACGAAGTGATTGGATACAAAATGCCATTCTGAACGCTCAAGCCGAAGACTTCCCATGGCGTAGAGTTGCCGCAGAGGACAGGGAAGCGCAGCTAGAGCTGTCGCACACCAGGCGCATGCGCCACAAACACAGCTGTTTTACACTTCTGCACACACACACACACACACACACACACGCATGCCAACCATCTCTCGCAATGTTTACCATTCGCAGTTGCAGGCACTTACGTCACAAACAGTTGATTTGTGCTGCGCTTGGGGTCCTGGTCGCTGTCGCCGTTGCCGTTGCTGCGCACACTTTCGACCAGGTTCTGTGTGCGCTCGCGCTTGAAAATCGATAAAAGTTTTCCCCACTTGCGTTACGAAGAGAGATATATAGATGTAAATAATAATAACAGTGCAGCGTTTTTCAAGTTTCTGCTACGAAAATGTTCGCGATTCTCGCGCTCAGACGTTGTTGTACGTTCCGGTTATTGTATTAGCCAAAATAATAGTCACGTTTAAGTATAAATACAAAATATATATATATATATATATGCGTATGTGTGTATATATAGCCGTAAATATATAGAAAAATACGTGCGCGTGTGTGTGTGTGCTACATAGGAATCTACTGTAATTACATTTCTTCAAACATAAACCATACAAAAAAGAACTTCATTTCAAAGATTTCCTCACACACAACATATACAAGTGCACTAAATAGTTATAGATTAGAGTTGCATTTTTTTTTTTAGTTTTTAATGACAACTGATGGTTGGCATTTTGTTGTTGTTGTTGTCGTTGTTGCGTTTACAATACATATGTGAAAAATGTTGTACAACATTTACGATTAATATTAATTACAATCTGTTGGGTTAGACAATTTTAGACACAGTTTCCATAATTTTTCTTGTTGTTTTTGTTGTTGTTGTTGTTGTTTGCGCTTAAGACCAATACGAAGGCAACAGAGTTTCCCAAAATTTCTTCTCGCTTTTCCGCTGGCTGCTTTAAGGTGCTTTCGTTGCGTGGTCGCTGCTGCTGCTGCTGGGCAGAGCGCAAACTGTGGGGCAGAAGAGAGAAGAGTATAAAATTATTCGTATTTAATTTCGGATTTCAGGCCCCCTCCCTGGCCCTCGAAAATTATCTGTCTGCTAATTCACGACTTTTTATCTACAGTCTCTGGGCAAATAAACCTGGTAATTAGCACATTCGAGTAGAACACACGCTACACACGCGTTTTTACCTTTTTCTTTTGGCTTAGACTAAAAGATACACACATACATGTTATGTACAACTGTGTGTGTGTGTGTGTGTGTGTGTAGAAGAGCTCAACAAGTTGCCCTGTTGCAAGTGGATACAGTTTTGTTTGATTTACTTTTGCTTTTGTGTTTGTTTAGCTTTTCGTTTCTGTTTCTGTTTATCAATTGTATATCGACACTGCAAGTAGAAGAAGAGTAGAACAAAGTTGACAGTGGTTGTTGCGCAAAGTTGTTGTTGTTGTTGTTGCCGGTGTGTTGCTGTTGTTGTTGTTGGCCAGAACCAGAGACGAAACCGAAACCCAAAACCGCAAGACAAAACACAATACCAAAGAGCTTGAGCAACGCGTCAGGTGGCGTCGTTATCAGTAACCCAAAATGTGCGTGTGTGTGGTGTCAGTGTGTGTGCAGTTAAAGTATCTGTGTGTGTACTAGTATAAAAACTTATAACTAAAACATAAAGAACGCGTGAACAACAAGCAATTTGCAATGTTAACAAGAAAATGAACATTTGTAGTCAATTTATAAAGTATTTTCCAAGTTAATTATTGGAAAAAAGTGCTTAAAAATACACAATGCATTTTTTTCATTTACTAAAAACCTTTAAATGTTAAAATTTAAATTACTATTTATCTGTTGCAGTGCAAAATCTTAGTTATAGACTTACAGTTTCAATAAAAAATAGAATCAAAAATAAAATCGAGGACTGTCGGTGTAATAAATAAAGTATTTTTAAAAATAACTAAAAGCTTTTAAAAGTTTGAAAATCAGATTAAAAACTAAATTTCAGAGACTCAGAGTTTTTTCTAAAAAGCTAAAGTTGAAAATCAAATAGATAATAAAATATCAACGAATGTAACTGTTTTAACTGAATTAAAAATATATAAAATTTCTCTTCAAAGTTTGACATTAAAATTGGAAATAAAAAAACGAAGACTGTAAGTGTAATTGTAATTTTTTAAAATTAAAAAAAAAAGCCTTTAAAAGTTAAAAATCAATTGGAAAATTATATATCAAAGACTGTAAAAGCTTTAACTCAGCGAAAATGAATATAATTTCAGTACTGTTATCAATTTTTGCAGTGCAAATGTAACTGTGTCTGTGTAGCCTATGCAACTGTGTGTGAGATTGTTGTGAGTGCAAGTGTGTCAGTGTAGTGTCAGTGTATCTGTGTACGTATGTACTTATTGTAACGTAAACCAAACCAAATCAAAGCTCACCGCAACCACAAAGGAACAGCGCTGCTACTAGCAACGCTAGCAGCAACTTAACAGCTGTTGCCCTAACATACAATTCAACTGTTAACAGCTGTAACAGCTAGCTTACCTATGATAATAATGAGCAAGACGACCGCGATGACGCCCAGAATGATCATCATCTTCATGTTGGCCCACCACTGCTTGCGCTTCAGCTTGCCGGCCTGCTGCTCGAACTGTGAGGCGCCCTGCTCCAGCTGATCGGCCCGTTCGCCCAGCTCCGACAGCTTCTGATCGCGCTCGAGCACCTTCTCGACGTTGACGCGCATAATGCCCACCACTTCGTCCACCTTGGCCTGTGTCTGCTGCAGGCGCTTCTGGGCCGCATTGTTGTTGCTGTTCGGGTCGTTGTTGTTGTGCGTCGGCGGCGGCGGAAGTATGGGAAAACTGTAGAATATTATATGTGTGGCGGCAGAGCGAGAGCAGAGCAGAGCGGCACGCACGCAAGCCAAGCGCATGAGTCAGTGCAGCCAAAGTGAGGAATACCCCACGGCACTTGACATTGGTGCGTGCGGCTGTCACGCCGCTTGCTGAGGGCAGAATGATGCACTTACTCATTGTTCGAGCCGGACGGTGCGGGCGCCTCGTTGTTCTCCATCTTTGTGCGTTGTGCGATCGTCTAAATACTTAACTGGAAAACAAGAAAAAAAAAACACAATCATAGAGAACGCTCTTTGTTTCAATTGAACACACACACACATGCACACACTGCCAATTATTATACGCTCGGTTTTCTCAAGGTACGAAGTACTCGGAGCAATTACAGCGAGTGCAAAGCAACGCTCACACGCACACACACACACACACATGCAGAGTGCTACACTGGCCTACAGCCGAAAGTTGCGATTAATTAGGCTGAGGCAGAAAGCACATCTTATCTATGCAGCATTGGGCGCAGAAAGTGTGAATCATACTTGGGCTAGAGCGCAGCGCTAGAAAACAGTGACTGCACGGTGACTTGCAGTGCGTTTGTTTAACAAGCCAAGCTAAATACATTAAAATTAATAATTTATAAAAATTAATACAATTAATTTAAGTAAATTCCACTTGTTAGCAATTTTCATTTGCGCTGCTGCTACCCGCTGCCCGCTGCTACTCCAATCCAATCAAAACCGTGACTCTTCCCCCTGCTGCGCGCTAACAGTGTGACTAAAGTGCCAGCACCAGCAGGAAAAAGAAAAAAAAAAAAAGAACTTGTTGCTTGCTCTGCTCACTGCGCAGGCTGCATGCCAACGCACAGTATTTACACTGTGCTGGAGGGCCTCGCCCCTCGCCCTGGCACTCACCTGGCAAATGTTGTGGCTGCGTGTGTATTTCGTTTGCAGTTTTGCTTAATTTTTGCTTTGTTTTTCAATTGATTGGAAAATATTCGGGGCAGGCAACGTTGTTATTTTGTGCGACAATTTACAGACTGTTAGCGAAAAATGGAAATGTCAAGCGAGCTGGGGCCGCAGCGATGTTATTAACAGTTGCGATAGCAGCTGTTATCGATAGTTGAGGCTGGCGTTGCCAGCTGGCAAATGGCAGCACTGCTGCAGTCAGTCTGGCAGCACGCTGCTTGCTGTTGTGGCGCCAGATTTAAATTGTTTATAATGCGCAATACAATTTCTTTTCTTTTTGTTTTTGATAATTAAAAATATAATAATTAATTTATAATATTATATTTATTATTATTCATTTATTATATATAATTTAATTATTATCACATAGATAGAGAAAAATTAATTTATTTTATATTTTTTATACCTGCAGCACTAGCAAACAACACTTAGAATATGGAAAATGCATAATTCGCTGGCGTCAAGGCTGCTGGTGCGACTGCTGTTGCTCTTCGCACTGGTCACCATCATCTCCATAGCGATACTCACGAAATGGGGCTTCGAGGAGCTGACCACGCAAACGGAAAAGGACTCGCATGCCAATCCCAGCGAGACAAATGGCTATAACTATGCGCTCGGCGCACTCGACGCACAGATCGAGCGGCTCAAGCACGAGGTGCTGGCGCTGCGTGCGCAGCTGCTGCTGCTCCAAAGCAATCGCAGCGGCCACAACAATGGCCTGGCGTCCAGAGCGCTGCCCTTGTCACAGGCGGGCAGTGCGAACGCCTCGTCCTCCAGCAGCAGCAGTGGCAACAGTAGCAACGCTGCGCCGCCGGACACAACGCTTGCCTCGCTGACGCACCACTACGACTGCAGCAGCTACATACGCAAACAGGTGGGCGCCGCGGAGATCCTGCACGGGCTGCCGCTGAACAACGAGTACGAGATGATACCCTTCAATCACTTCACCTTCACGCGTGTCTACCCCATCGACCTGGGCCTGGGCAAGCGCGTAGTGGAGAAGCCCATCGGCTACAGGCGCCGCGATCTGCTCGAGGCCGTGAACAAGGCCCTTGAGAGTCTCAATCGCAATCACACAGCGCGAGCGCGCGCCAAGGCGCTGGCACTGGCCTCTGGCGGCCAAGCTGAGCAGGCCAAGTACACGCTGGACGACTTCGTCGAGGGCATCTACCGCACGGAGCCCACCACGGGCAGCCAGTACGAGCTCTACTTCCAGAGCATCAAGCACCAGACGCACGTGGTGCGCAAGGCGCTGATCATGCGACCCTTCGCCCCGCTCCAGACGGTACAGCTATCCGAGGTGGCCGCCGGCGCGCTGATACATGTCATCATGCCGCTGGCCGGGCGCCTGCGCAGCTTTCGCAGCTTCATGCAGATGTTCGCCCAGCTGAAGGATCGCCGCCTGCAGCTGATCGTCGTCTACTTCGGCGAGAGCGGACTGCAGCAGGCGCAGCGGCTGGCGGCGGGTGCGGAGCGGGTGCAGCTGCTGGCGCTGAACGAGACCTTCAGTCGAGGTGGGTGAGGCAACTGCCCTGATCTCTGCCTTTCTAACCAGCTCCACTTGCAGCCAAAGCACTGCGTCTGGGCGCCGAGCACATTCAGTCGACGCAGGACGCGCTGCTCTTCATGTGCGACGTGGACATTGTGTTCACAGCGAAGTTCCTCGAGCGCTGTCGCTGGAATGCCTCGCCGGGCAAGAAGGTATACCGACTATTAAATACCCTTAAGTCTCTAGCTGATTTGTACTCTCCACAGGTCTACTACCCCGTCGTGTTCAGCCTGTACAATCCGCACGTGGTGTACACGCTGCAGGGCAAGCCGCTGCCCAGCGACGAGGAGCAGCTGCTCATCTCCAGGGACACGGGCTTCTGGCGCGACTTTGGCTATGGCATGACGTGCCAGTACCGCTCGGACTTCCTGCAAGTGCGCGGCTTCGACGAGGAGATCGTCGGCTGGGGCGGCGAGGACGTCATGCTCTATCGCAAGTATGTGCGATCCAAAATCAAAATCATACGCGCCACAGATCCGGGCATCTTTCATCGCTGGCACACAAAGGTAGGCGCTCTAAATAAATGGTAGTGTTATCTAGTGCGGCAGTAAACATCTACGGTACTATTGAGCGTATATATTATAGATTAACCTCGTCCGCGTGTCCGTATGTCCGTTGCAACGCGAGCTAGTCGCTTGGTTTTGTAGCTATGTTGATGAAACTTAGTACACATAATTGTTTCTTCAGCCTGCTCCAAATAAGTTGAAATGAGCCAGCTAGTACCGATATATCGTATAGCTGCCATAGAAGCTATCGGCCGGATTTTGTTATTCTTAAAGATATCGTTATCAAACTTGCCACATCTTTTTTGAAGAGTGCTCTTAGAATTCTCTCGAAATTTAATCAAAATCGTTGCACTATAACATATAGTTGTCATAGGAACAATCGTTTGAAAATTGATTTTTTTTACATGGAACGATGGTTTAGCTAACCATACGTTTTTAATTGTATTTAGCAATTTTTATTTAATCGGATAAGTATATACTATAGCTTTTACAACAAGCATAAAACGAAAACAAAGTTTTTTTTAAATAATCTTCAATTATATATTCAAAATTGCATGCGAGCTTGAAAAATATGCCTCTGAAATCCATCTACAAATAATGTAACAAGAAATTTATATAGTCATCAACTGGAAACATTTCTAAGTTCGAACACATATTTATATAAATAGCAATATATTAGTAATTAGCACCCATTTCCCTTGCAGATCTGCAGCGGTTCGCTGAGCGCGGATCAGTATCGCGCCTGCATACGATCGCGCGCCCTCAACGAGGCCTCGCACGCCCAGCTGGGCTTTCTGGCCTTCCAGGACGAGATCGCCGCAGCGGCCAGCGCCATGTCCGTCTCCCTGGGCCAGACGCACTCGTGATGACATCTGCTCGGACTGGCAATGGCAGGCCTGGGACTGCGCGCCACTGTGTGACAATAACACTTGTATTTAGCCAATCGTTGAACTAGTCTAACCAATTACTGTTAACTAAATCTGTATTTGTTCGAGAGCCTAACTAGACACTTAACTACACTCGTCGCAGTCGTACGACAAATTGTTCTTCCATGAAGCGAACTAGATGCAATCTTCAAACAATAAACGCAAACGTATACCTAAAACTAAACTAAATTGTAGTAGAATATCGTGTTGAACTTAGAAAAACAAAATTATATCGTTTAATTAAACTTGTCGCCCGTGTGCAGACTTGGATGTAATTCCCCATATGGCCACAGCTGTACTATGCCTATGCTGCGAGTGCCAATGACCTCCATGCGGGGTTCACTGAGCATGCAGAAGAAGCTCTCGCAGGAGCAAGACCAGAGCTTGTCACTCTAGCGGAAAGTTCACAGAAGGTTTTTCCAGCGTACGCTAGCCATGGGAGTTATCGCTATGTCATCATGATTGTGGGGCGTTGGTGTGGCATATGTCGACATATTTTGAGGTTATATTTAATATACTAGAGATTAGATGGTATAGAATACCATTTCTGCAATCGAATCAAAAATGTTTAGGCTAAATATATTGATCAAATTATGCTTTATTTATATGCTAATGGGTTATATGTATGGTATATTATTAGATATGAGCTTGCGATTAAATTTACAGCTTTAAGGAATTTTTAAATGAAGATCATGATCAAGTTTATGATCCAAGACTCTTATGTTCTCGATTATCGATTTAAACTGTCGAAAATTCGGGTTTTTGAGAATCGCCAGACTTAAAAATGTTTATACACTTTATCTATATGTTTATTTATTATATGAGGTAGGAATATCAGAGATTTGAAATATAGTTTATGTTTTAAACGATTAACAATCTAAATACTGTAAAAAGTACATTATTAGAAATATTTACACATTTACGAAATTCTAAATGAATTCAAAACTATATATAATTTTTTTAAAGATCGCGTAAGGGAATTCCGTGATTGTTATTGGGCAAAAGTCTTTTTCTTCTCTCTAGCGACCGAAGTAAAACCCTTTTCATGGTCACGCAGCTGGATTATGTAAGCGCCCCGAAAAACTAAATTTGTTCGGCCCAATTAACAATGCTAATTTCACGCCTCTCATCCAAGATCTAGCCAGCGATTCTCTCAGCGAGTGAGTCAGTCAGCACCAGAAACAGCTGAAAATCAAGTTGAAAGCAATTGTCGACACTCCGCAGGAATTTCGCTTGGCCATTACGCAATGCGACGCTGACGACGGGATGCAAATATTAATTAGCCCGAAATACCTGTGAAAATATGTCTGAAAGTCTAGGCGTGTTTCGGCTTAAAGACAGCTTGCGAACTAATGACAGTTCTCGGGGGCGAAAACATCCTCCTGTCATTCCGCGAATGCCAAACTGACCATGAAAACCTCGAAAAAACAGAGCACACACAGAGGTTTTTGTATTTTGACAGGGGTTGGACCAACACCCAAGGTGTTGCAGGTGAAGTGACAAAGCAACGCCCCAACCAACTCAGACAAATAGCATACCCCTCTCTCTCTCTCTGTCTCTCTCTCTCGCGCACCGAGTGCTCAGCTTGATCTCGCGCTTCAGTGCGTCTCTCTGTGAGGTTTTCGGCCGCGGATTCCAACGTGGAGTCGGATTTGGATTCGGTTCTAAAACGCGCTCCAACGAACTTGGCGGCAGTTTCGAATAAATACCTGAGCCCGCGAGCTGAACAGCACATTCGTGATTCGATTCTGTTACCAACAATACGTGGAGCGTGCTTGGATTGTGCTTCAGTTATTCCAAAGGATTGTGCGGCCAACTCTATAAACGAACTTAATAACGATCGAGCGGGCACAACACGTGCCTGTAATTATTTGTGGAAGTGTTTAAAAAAGTGAAAGAGCTTCAAAATGCACGTGCTGCAATTGGTGAGTTTTCAAAAACAAAAAGGAGATACTTAAAAATACCTTAAAAATATTTTTAAATATTAAATTGGTTCATCAAAATGTTACAGAAAAGAGTATATAAAGAAAATAATTAAAAACTGAAACTAAAAATTAATAACAGTGAGAAAACAGTCTAATTAGATCAACTTGGTTCATTTTTTAAGATAATCCTATAAATAGATTTACTATTTGCTGCCTATGTACAGCATTATATACAGCATTTCATATACAGCATTCTATAAAAAATTCATCTGTACTTAAATGTAAAAAGTCTGTTTCACAAATATAAGCTGTCATAGTATAGGGGTATAAAAAGACAAGATCAGCTGGAGAAAAAGTAATATTCGCAGTGGTAAAACCATTAAGAAAGTCTCATTTTACGATACATAAATCAGAATCAAGTTTTAAAATAATTAAGTCTGATTTGTTTACTAAGTAAGAGGGACTAATTTGACAAGATTTATTGAGTTATTTGTGACGAGTGAGGATTTATTTAAATTGACAGCAGTAGGCAATTAAGTATGTAGAAAGCAGTAAAGTCAGTCTGTAGTATTAAAGTAAAGTAAAGAAAGATTTTAATAAAGAAGTCTCGACTAGAATATACCTTGTACGTTGCGTATTATAAAAAAGAATTTATTATATATGGGAACTCGACTGAGGGATTGTTTTGAAACCGATTCTTATATTATTTTAGACTTACTGAAATGAAGATTTAATTTGTCAATGATTAATGAAAATTTCTGCGAGAAAAAGTATTAGTAATATGGTACATGAAAATCTATTTAACGTGTATGTAGGATAATACAGAAACCATGACGAAAACGACATTTTTGAAAAATATCGCATGGTTTTTGGCAAAGTATTGGAAGCTCCTAGGCCTGTTCTGTAACGTCTTTTTGCACTCGCTTTACAAATATTCATTAGACTGAAATAACATATTCTAGCTAGCTTAGAATAGATTCAAAGTTAATCACAGTCTCCCATAATGCAAATTCTAGTAGATAAGCATATCGCTGACCTACCCCTAGGGTAATAACTATTAGTTAGACTCATATGCAGAACCGTTTCTTTGTGATGTAATTGCGCTAGATAATAATATGCTGATTACGTAAATATGAAAATTTATATAATTCTCTCAGTGGAATTGGCCGTGCCAACGACCCTTTCATCAAAAAGCATTGAAAATTTAGAAATTTTAACTTTTTTGGTATTTAATTCTTCTTTTTTTTTTTTCGAAAATATAATTATTCTAATAAAGTGGAGGCACACACGTTCAGCGACAAGTCACGATATGCAGATCCATCGAGATTGGCCAGTTGCTGGCTTTTCGGCCAGTCCGACCCCAAGCGGAAGTTGTTCCTGATGCTTGGCTAACAAAGCGTAGCGGAGAGCTCACCACATTCATGATTAACTCGGTTTTCGGCCAGGGGAGTCGTATGTGTTTGTGTGGGAGAGGGGTCTCCACCTCATCGTCTCCCTGCCATGTTGATACACATTCGAGTAGCGCGTTTGTAAAGACCCGCGTGGGGTTTCATAGCGAGCTTTATGATTCCGATTCCGCAGGCCATGAATGAAAACAAAATGATGTCAATGCTATTTTACTAGTATGCATATGAATATGAGTTTTTCATTTTGTTTTCCAGCTTTTCGGTTTTCATTGTGCCTCTCTGTCTGTCTCTCTCTCTCTCTCTCTCGTCGCGACGGCAAATTAAACGCGATCACTTGAGGTGTTGGTCACCAGCCGAGCCCTAATCTATGCTCCATTATTGCATAATCGATGCGGACGGTCGGATGAGGAGGAGAAGAGAGAGATGGGGCATAGAATCCGCAGCAGTTCGCTGTCTGCGGTCCGCACATTGATCATATTTCACGCTCGCTGGCGTCGAGTGTCCATTTTTAATGTTCATAATGACGCTGATGATTTCTACACATGGCTTTGTATTTCGACCAGCACTTGGTACTTTCCTCAATTATGATTGGAGGCTGTCCACACGTTGCTGTGTATGTGGGTGGTGCGCGAGGGCTTCGGCCCAGTTGGTCGCTGGACTGTGAAATCTATCCATCTATCGTAAACAATCAGCTAATGATCGTGCAACAAATTCGCTTGAACTCTGCTACTTTCAGCTGCTCTGTCTGGCCGTCGTCTCCGTTCAGGGTTCGATCTCGGTGTCGGGACCCGAGGCACGCAGTGCCACGCCCACTGACAAGCAGCTGTCTGGCTCTGCCGGCATTCTGGACTCGGTGCTACGCGGCAGTGGCAAGAGCCGCCAGTCGCGCTGCGTGCGATGCTACGAGGATCGCTACTACAGCAGCGATCGATACGGCGCCAGCGATCGCTATGGCGGCAGTGATCGCTACGGTGGCTACTCGAGTCGTGCCGTCGACGATCCACGCAGCTCCTGGTATTACTCCTACGATCGTTACGATGATCGCGGTGTCAGCGGTCGGGATCGGGACTACGATCGGTACTACAGCCGTGACGATCGCTACTCGCCACGCACCTATGATCGCTACGAGGGGCGTGGTTACGATGACTATCGCAGAGGCTCGGGCTACGATCGCGGCGCTGGCTATGGCTATGGCTACTCGGCCTACGATACCAGAGATCGCTACTATGCCGATCGTTACAGTGACAGCTCAAGAGGTGAGTGCGAGCATGGGAAGAGATTATTCTTATTAATCGAATTAATCACGTTTGCCTTGCAGATCGCTACTACGATCGCTCGCGTTCCAACTACGGCTACGACAAGTATGATCCCTACGATCGCTACTATTCAAGGTATGATTTTCGCAACTATCGTCCTTGGGATGAGACCTACAGGTATCGCTATCCGCTTCTATAGTCTCTTAGAGCTTTACTCTCTATCTCTCAATGTTTGTGCAGCGTGCAAATTGTTGTAATTTTTAACGCTCTTGCTCTCTACTTACATACAACTACAACAACAACAACATAACAACTACAACCATGTCTACTAAATACACAACTAAACAACAACAACAACAACACATGAAAAACAACATGAACTCTGGATACTCTACGCGAACTCGTACTCGGAACTAAATGCACCACTTCACCCACTTCCGACTCCTTTCCAACCACCCACCTGTACCACTCAACCACCACTGCACCCACCACGCACCACGCCATGGCCCCTGCTGTCCTTGTCGAGCGCAGGGGACAGTCGGGCTTCGATAACTCGGGGCGTGGCTATTACTTTGCCGGCAACGATGACGATGATACGCGCTCCGGAGCGCATCCCTTTTACGATCGCGAGCGCGTCCAGTCATCCTCCTCCGCCCCTGCCTCGCCCTGCGGCCACCTGATCGCTAACTGCCCGTACGGTGATCGCGGCGGCACCAAAGTCTCCTCCTCGGCCATCGGCAGCGATGGTTATCGCGGCGGCCACACCAGCGTCATGGGTGATATGGGCAAGCCCAGCGGACCAGGTGGCTGGACCTACCTGGGCGATCAGGACAAGCAGAGCTCACGCGGCGGTGGCAGCGGGAACAACGGTGGCAGCGGTATGGGCGGCAGCTCATCGGGTGTCGCCGGCAATGGTAGCTCCAGCGGCGGCGGCTCGGGCGGGGGCGGCGGCGGGCGGGACAGGGAGCGCGATGCACAGAGGTAAGTTGCAGTGGGTGCTGCTGCAGAGGCCGGAGGGAGCAGGGCACAAACACTAGAAGTCACACACCCAGAAGTTGACGCTTAGCGAGTAGATGTTGGCGCCGCGGAGAATTGGTAAAATCATTAAGATAGGCTTGTGCTCTTGTCGCCCCTTGTAGCTCTTCCTATGGTGGCCGACCACGACCTCTAGGCGGCAGCTATCTCTTCGACCGGGACAGCAATGCCGTGCCGGACAGCCCAAGCGGAGCCGGAGCTAGCTCCAATGGTGATGGTAGTGGTGATGGTGGTGCCAGCATGCCGGCAGCAGCGGCCCAGACGGCGCCTGCCCCCAACGAGGCAAAGGCTAATGCCAAGGAGCAGGCCATGCAGTGACCGCGCGGAGTCGTCGGCGCAGCAGCAACGGAAGCGGCAGCAGCAGTGACAGCGACAGCAGCAGCCGCATTGTAGGCGTGGCTTAACTTAGTTCTTCTGTATTTATGTGTATTCCTAAGCTAAAGTTATGAATATTTATGTATGTGCGGCACGCCGATGCCCATTGGCTCAATAAACATTTCAAAGGATTCTCAAAAGAAGAGAAAACTGCTCGACAGTAAGATACCATTTAACTTAGGGCGTTAAAAATAATTCTTAACTCTTAATACTTTTATTCGGCGAATTAACAACAACAATGGGTAAATGATATACAAATTCTGCTTTACTGCTCTCAGTATTGAAAGAAGAAGAACAGCTTCGACAGTGCGCTCACAAAAGAGATGTCAGTCGGATTGTAATTGGAAGTGTAGATTAGTATTTTGCTAGGCTATATTAAAACGCCTTTTTCGATTTGAAGAGACGGTGGGCGTTGCACATAAAGTTTGAAATAAACATATTGTGTATGTGTATGGTATACACAAACTCTTCTACTAAGTTTGGTGTCCCTGTCTCTAGTAATAGCTGAAATCTGTGTTAATACAGAATGATATAAAAAGCGATTGGAATAGAGTTGGAAGTACAGTTTATTATTACAGTTATTAAAGTTTGGGTATAAGTATTATTGTTTTTCGTCAATGCGGAACATACAAAGACTTATGAAGTATTTTTTAAGTGCCCAATTAATGAAAGACATGGGAATTACGAGATTCCTGTGGTTTAATTATTGATTTGGGACTGAGCAAAAATTAAAATCAAAATAACACAACAGAAAAAGAAAACTTTGAAATTAAAAATACTAAAATTAAGAATAAAATTAAAAAAATGAATAAAAACAAAAAGTGAAAATATATAAAAATATATAAATTAAGATATAGTTCAAAATAACAGAAAAAAAAAAACATAAAATAGTCAACATAAAACAAACTTTAGAAATAATATCAAAACTTAGGAAAACAATAACTAATTGATAAACGATACAACAATTAACGATAAGTGAAGTCAACAAACAACCAAAAGCAACATAAAATTTAATCTAATAAATAAAAAAAATATAAGAACAAAAATTAGGAAAAGTAAAACAAATTAAATCAAATTCAACTTATAGTTTATATAATGTTTAATGCAATAATTTAAAATAATAAAACAATATTTATCAATGAAAATAAATAATATTTAATGCAATAATTTAAAATAATAAAACAATATTTATCAATGAAAATAAATATAAAGTAAATAAATTAAAGAAATTAAATGTAATAAAAAGAAAACAATGCAGCTTAACTCAACAATAAAATGAAACAATTCGTGAAATTAAATTCAACCAAATGTATTGTTTGAAATTAAAAAGAAATGTAAATTATGATGACTGAAAAATATACTAAGGAAATAAACTTACCAATTAAAAATGTTGAACACGAAAGAAATGAGAATAAAACACAAGTAGAACCAACTTAAACAAGTTTTAAGTCAGAAAAACACTTTTGAAATAATAATTAAACTGATCATCAAATAGAAGTAACTTAAATCATTCAAAGAAATTCAAATTAATAAAAAAATAATAATAAATAAATAACGAATAAATTTATTATAAAATGATCATTAAATAATAAAGATTTAATTTATGAAAATTATAGATATTTTATCTGTAGAATTATAGGAGTAAATTATAAGAAATAAAAATAGAAACTAAATCAAATAACTTAAAAAATTAAGAAAAAATGGATTCACGAAACATTTTCTTTTAAAGTATAAAATTATAATTATACGAATAAATTCAAAAAATAAAAAATTTATATTTAGAAATGAAAAATGTAAATTGTAATAAACTCATTGGACAATTTAAACAAAAATTAAATTTGGAAATAAAAAATAACAAAATAAAAAAACTTTTAAGAACAAAAATAAAAAGCAACAATAATTAAAAACTTTGAAAAACAAAAATAACATTTTCACACACAAATAATATTTAAACTCATAACTTACCCACACAAAATTAGGAACAAAACCATAAGCATAAAGCGAAACCAAGAATTTTGAAACACAAAACGTAAATCAAACGGAAAACTTACCAAATGAAAATTCTGAATAATTGAGGAAACGAAATGTGACAGTTTTTCAAACTTAAATTATTAACAAATACATTTTTTTTATAACAAAAACACGCCTGCTATTGGCAATATACATCGTTAAAAATTTCGCGAGCTTCTTCGGGTTGCCTTTTTTCCTAATCTCTGATAATTTTGGGAAACTTTCAACAAGGATATTGTTAGACCAACAAATTTATGGCTTTTTCAACGAAACAGAAAACAGCAACCGAACTGAAGAGTAAACCAAAAAGGCACAAAAACGTAAGTCGAAGGGGTTCGGGGCTTATGCCATCGATTGGAAGAAATTTTCGCAACGCTGCAGATAAGAAACGTGTTTTGCAGCTCCAGAATTGCCCATAGATAGTCGATCCAGGCGGGCCTCAATGAGTGAGTCAGTGGTAACGTATTTTGTTATGTAGCGGGTATCGGAAAGGTTGTTGACAAATGTCGGTTACTTTTAACAACTGTCAGTTATGTCAACTTTTAATGACGTCTAGACTTGGAGTTAATACGATCGGTGTGAATAATTAGTTCGAATAGATCTTGGGTATGGTCGATCCATTTTGAGTTCAGTTTCTTAGCGAGTTGTGGGTAGGCTTCTGCGTTTGTTCAGCTATAGGTGGAGTTCAGATTAATAAAATACCGCTTGCCGGGTATTTTGTGGTCTATACTTACAATATTTGCGATCACATTCAACTAGTTAATGACTTTACTATCTGAATTGTTTTTAGTGTTGGCCGCCACCTGGAACCGGCGACGGCTCAACTTCTTTTCGAATATCGAATATTACTTTCGAGTTGTTCACTTGATGAAACTCCAAGTCAGACTGTGCTGCACTCCAGATCTGCTCGGGTATTTATAGGCCGCGAAAACCCACCACCAAAACGATCAAAGAGCAGGGGCACCACGTTCCGGCAAACAATTGAAAAATACTTTCGCATGAAATGAAAATGTGCGCCCAGAACGCAGGCGTGCCCCGTTATACGAGTAGTACAGGGTCCCGGTTCTCGGTTCCCGGTTCCCAGTTGTTGTTAGTGTGGTCTGCGTGCCGTTGGGTCATAATGGCACAACAAAGCACGAGGGTTCAAGATATCGAAATGGAAATGATTATGCTGGTATGCGTGTGATTGTGCGATCCCAAGAGCTGTAAAGTGGTGGAACTGCTCGAGGGTAAATGCCGCCACCACCAGCACCACCACCAACAGCACTGCCGCCAACAAGAAAAGATATACAAGATCTATGCGAAGGCCTTCATGCTTTATGTGCGCTATGGGAACAACCAGTTGATATTCAGTGGAGTGCATATTAATTAGTCAAGATTTGCTCCTTGCAACTGGAACTCGCTTGTGATCCCTGAGTTCGCGGTCTTCTAAACTTTCTCACGCTTTGCCAGCTTTTCACGCAGTTTTCTTACCCACCCTTGCGAAAGAGAGAGAGACAGTCGGACAGACAGACTGGCAGACATTTGGCTACTGGTGGGCAGGCGCGTCTGCTGCGATTATGCTGGTAGTCTTTGGATTCGCAGCCGCGGGGTGCAGCAATTAAGCAGTTAACGAGCAGCTACTGCCAAATGCGGGCAGATCTCAACGGTGTCACCCGGGGGCAGGGGAGTGGCAGCTGCGCCCGCGAGCAATCAATACTCGCACTCAGGTACACGACGAGCATTAGTTATAGCCAGCAGATAAGCACCCATTGGGAGTGTCTAGAGTACTACTGATAAGCGCAACTCTAATCAGTTATCGAGCGAGATAAGGCCAACAATTCGTTGTGGACTCTATATAGACAATCTACCTGCCAGCAGTTCTCACCTGGCCACGCTTCGCTTCGGGTCATGTCGCTAAGCTGAGTCCTACGATGTTTCGCCTCAGGTGTCGCCCGAGACTGAATCATATTTGCTATTTGCTGCTACTCATTTACCTATTCATAATAATCGAGCATTCGTTTCTGCGTGTGAGTGTTTCACTTCAATTCAATTAATTTGAGGAAAACTCACTTTATCTACGTGCTTTTCCGCGCTTTCCTCTCGCGTTCTCTCCCTCTCTCTTTTTCTATGGCAACATATTGACAATTTTGAGCGGAAATATTTGCCGTGCTTAATGAAATGAAAAATTAATTCAAATGAATCGAAACAGGCGTCTTTTTTCACTTGAAATTAAAAGAAAAAGATGCAAGAAAAAGCAAGGCAAAGCGTGGAAAAGCGTATATTTCGCTGAGAAAATGAGCCGACGTGGTTTGCTGCACAGTGGGCCAGTGTTGTGGAAAAGTGTGTAAAATGTCAGGAAAAAAGTATGCTTTGGAGTTTTTAATGCTTTATACACTCTTAGATAATACTAAAAAAGGCTAAAAATGCAGTTCATATAATAATATAATAGTAATAATTTAAACTATTAATACCCTATTTCAATCCATCAAACTTATTTTTATTATATACAAAATTTCACTGCGCTGCTTCGCCCGCTTCAGCCCACTGTGCCGCATGGCAAACGCAAGCAACAACAAGTTAATTGGCTCAAGAAACAGATACAGAGATATATATCTGTCTGTATATATATTCGCATGGACAACATAAATTTTTCTTTCGGACAGCCTAGACAAATGTATTAAATGCTGTTCTTTTGGAATATTTCTGCTCTTTTTTTTGCTACTTTAAATTTTCATTTAAAAATAGCTTAAATTTATAATGCCACAAAGTGGCACTGACTCACGCATACACACGCCCACTCCACACACACACCACGCACACTGGTGAGACACAGACAGACAGTGGGACACTCCAATTGGGAAACAAAACACACAATTTATAAAGTCGACTCATGTTGAATTGAAGTGCGAGCACCCACTCACACACGCACACACACACACACACACACACACACACACACACACACACTACTGCTGCCTGCTGCCCCACTCGCATACACACTCACACTGCGCCAATGGCGCTGCCGCTGGCGACGCTGACTGCGCTGTCGACGCGTGGCGGCCTGGCGATGACGCGAGGACAGAGTCGCCATTGGCGCCAGTTTCATGCGAAGCGTACGTTGATTAACTTGTTGCATACGCGTCGCCCCGTCGTCCTGTGCCAGACACTTGTTGTGCCTCCGCGAGTGTGTGAGTGGGTGTAAGTGCGACTGACTGTGTGGCAGTGTGTCTGTGTGTGAGTGCGTGGGTGCCATAATCATTTGCGTATTGTGGGTCCGTCCAGCGTCCTTCTGTTTGCAATCCCGATTTCAGCGGCAGGTCAGCGTGTGTGTGTGTGAGTGTGTGCGCCGACCGCCGACCGCAGTCGCAGTCCACAAACACTCGCAGAAAACGCGCTGGATTCCACGCGCAAAATTGCATTAAAATCCAATAAAAAATAATTCATTATGCTCCAATTACATTGGCCGAGAGTTCAATTGGATTAAGGCGGCAAAATGGAAAAGCAAACATTTTGTTGTGTGCCGCGATTTCTGTTTTCTGAAATTTCTTAATTCGATTAATGAGAGCAACGAATCGCTGTGATTGCATATTGCGTGCTTTATTAAAGCTTTTCGGTTTAAACTGAACGAGAGAGAGAGCTTTAAAGCTTTCCATGTGCTTTATACTCGTTTTTTGTTGTTAGTTACAGCTATTCTAGTACTTCTCTAGTAACACACATTTTGTATAAAGAAAATAAATGCTTTAGGCTCTTGTATAAATTCTATATATCTTATAGATACTTGAGAAACGCTTTCTGATTAATTTCAAATAACTTCAAAATCTGTAAAGCCTAGGGAAATTTTATATTTATTTCTCTAGAAGCTCTTTCTCTTAAGCTGACCGGCTGCTGTCGACATTCTAAATATTAGCAACATTTCGAGAGTTTGGTTTAAAGCGCCTTAAAGCTTCGTTAACTGTGAAATTAATTAATTTTATTTATTTTCCAATCTACTGGAAACTCAGCTGAATAGGAGCAGTTTTTCGAAAATTGCATATTCTGTTTATTTTCAAACAAGATCTAAGAGCAGCTTAAAGCTTCTTTCAATTGAAGCTTTCTTCTTTTTTGTCTTCTTTCAATCACCTTATTAGCCCAGTGTCACTCCGCAATGAGCATAAATTTCCCATATGATGAAATCGTTTCACAATTCAACGAAACTTTCTGCAAGCGATTATCATAATATTTTTTCCGATTTAAGTAGGGCAATCGTTTTTACGAGTGTAGTTGGATAGTTGCGTTTAGTTGACAAAGAATGCGTCGAGGTCGGGGCTGCCCCCGATGATGACACTGAAAGACGCTCGCGCGCATTTATCGTTCGTACGCTGTGAACGGCGTCTGCCCCTCTCTGTTGCCCCCTCGGGGCGTCTCCACGCCCCCGCTAAAGCGTGTTATCGTTAATCGATGGCCGCCCATCAACCAAACTGAAAGCAAACAAGCAACAGGAGCCGCTTTGGGGTTGGCGGTGCGACATCGACGGCGACGCCAGCGTCGACGCTGACTGCGCGGTCAACGCGGGCGTTGAAAATAAATAAACAGCGCGGCGCAGCGCCGCAGCAGCGACGTTGGCGCTGTCGATGGCGATGGCGATGGCGATGGCTATGGCGAGCAGTCCTGAGCAGCATGACACTTGTAGTCACGAGTAGGCAGCTTGGCGCACAAGTCGCGTAACTGTAATTCACACCTGGACGCCGAGCACAGCAGGACGACAGGACAGGACAGGGCAGTGCGTCGCGTAACGGTACTTTGTGGCTCGCTACGGCTGCGTGCCCCACTCAAGGTCGTGCGCTCCCGCCAGCTCCCGCTTCCGCGGCGCTCCGGTTCGGTCTAATAAAATAATTAAATTAAAATTAAAAATACTTTTATATACATAAAAAACGACACATATATACGACATATATATATATATATCTGTATATCTGTATAATCTGTTGAAAATGCTGGCGGCCCAAGAGAATCGTTTTCAATATGTTTACTTTACGCTCTCCGGCCTGGTGGCATGCACCATGTTGATTCTCTTCTACATCTCCATGCGCACAACCATTGTGAGTGCGAGTGTGTTGTTGTGTGTGTGTGTGCCATGTGTGTGTGTGTGAGTGTTTAACTAATCCCATTGCTTTTCGGCTTTGCAGAACGAACGCCTGCGCGATGATCTCAAGCTCCTGCAGCGTCAGCTCATCTACGAGCGTCCCAATCCCCAGTGGAACTACAACAACAGTTGGCGCCGCATTGGCAATGCGACGCTGCGTCATGAGATATACTCGGCCTACTTCGATATGCGCACAGATATCATAAGTGAGTAGTAGAGTAGAAGTGGTAGATTTTTATCTGGACATGGAAATTTAGAAGATAGTTGCAGACTACTCGAATGCTTGCTATATAATCTCTCCGACTTTGACTTACACTTATGGGAAACTCTTTCGAAAATTGATATATAATAACAGAGCGTTACTTGCAAAGTTTAGAAAGTCAATTATTCGCATAGGTATTAAAAACGAATCAGCGTAGTTTGCTTTGAATTTGGGTCTACAGGATTGCGACCTTTTATTAGGAGAAGCTGTCATTATTCCCATGCTTTGTAGTATAGTGCCTTCTTTAGTTTTTGCAGGCAACTTTCTGAACTAAAATTTAGTATTCATTATTACAATAAAGTATACGAAAATTTATTTTTAAATTTTTAAGAAATATTCGATTTGATAAGTAGGTAGGACTATCATGCTTTACAACTTTCCTCGGTCGTTGAGAGTACCCATAAGAAATTTTTTTAAAACTGCAACACAAGAAGTAGGCGCATATAAGGGCGATAATATAAATATTGACAATTTATTAAATATTTTTTATTCTATTCATAATATTTATTGCCATCTAAAGTATTCGGAATTATTAAAGGGATACCTAATTGTCATAATGTTTGCATGAAATTATTTTAGTAAAATTCATTCATAGATTTCTGTAATTATTATAGTTAATATTAATATAATTATTAATTTTATAGAGCAATTTAACGCTGTTGCCGATGTTAATTTCTGTATCCATTATCATTCAATGCTATTAAGTTTGCAAAAAATCAAAGCGATTAAGATAACCCCAGCGAATCCCTTTCTTCTACATGAACTTCACAATTGGTTTACTTTATAAGGCACAGTGTAATTAATTCTATTAGCTTTAAAGAAAATGCAATTTATAATGCCTAGAAGCACAGTGTACCCGATTAGCATACTGGTCCTTCCTTCCTTGTCCACCCAATTTATATGGCTAAAATCTCAAATTTCTCAAAGAATTGCCAAACAGCTCACTCATTCCCTCTCTCTCTTTGTTTCCCTCTTACAGACAATGTGCTGCTGGATGAGCACGAGATGACGGTGGGTTCCCTGCGAATTTTTGCTATACTGCCGGAACGTTTGCGCGACTCGCGGCTGAGTTGCATTGTGCGCTACGCGGACTTCAGCAGTCGCGAGATTGTGGCCGAGGAGGCGGGCGCCATGCACGACGTGCACAACAATAGCTTCGCCGCGTGGAGTATCATGTGTCCGCTGCACGTGGGCAAGCAGACGCCGGTGCAACTGCCCCAGGCGGTGGCACTGAGCTACGGCTCCAATCGGCTGAGTCATCTCAGTCCGACCTACGTGCAGATAAGGTGAGTGCAGCCCAATGGACCACACGACTGTTTCCAGCTCTAAATTTCCCCCTCTCTCTCTCTCGGTCACTCCTTTAGCTACCCGCGCGACATGTCGGAGATGTTCAACAAATCGCGTCCTACGATATCGGTGTGCGTGGGCCCCCTGCAGGAGAACTACTCGAATGTGCTGCGCCTGGTGGAGTTCGTGGAGATGTACCGACTGCAGGGCGCCACGCACTTCTACTTCTACTACGTGCAGGCCAGCGAGGAGGTGAAGCGCGTGCTGGCCCACTACCAGCAGCTCGGGCTGGCGGACATCTTCGAGTGGAATGTGCAGGCGCATCTGCAGGATCTGCACTACGCGGGAATTGTGGCGCAGTTCAACGATTGCGTATATCGCGCCAACGTCGTGGATAATCATCGCTACGCCGCTGTAGTGGATCTGGACGAGGTGCTGATGCCACTGAAGCACAACTCGCTGGCGGATTATCTGCGCCAGTGCGACGAGGGTCGCACCTCCGGCTTCGTCTTTCGCAACGTGTTCTTCTACCGGCGCGACAGCAATGACACCTTCAATGCGCCGGCGCACGTCATGAATCGCGTGCTGTACACACAGTCCAAGGTGCGTCGCACGCTGGAGGTGATGCCTGCCTACATGCGCAGCAAGGTCGTGGTCAACGCTCGCGCCATCGTCGAGATGGGCAACCATCAGGTGTATCGCTCGGCGCCCGGCTACGTCGATCACATCGTGCATCAGACGGTGGGGCTGCTCTTCCACTATCGCGACAAGTGCATCAACTGCAAAATGGTGCTCATCGTGGACTACACGGCGCGGCGTTTCGGCTCGCTGCTCTTCGATCGCGTCGACGCCACTTGCCTGGAGGTCTTCATGGAGCGGCGGGGCATCTGCACGCTGGCGTAACCCACAGTCCGTGTGCCTTATCACTCGGCGGGTTAACGCCCACCGAATCCAGAGTTGAGCCACGCCGGGCCGCGCGTCGCGCCACTATCGCCAGTACCGCCAGTTCCGCGTTGACTTTCGGGGCGTCCACAGCCATGCTTAAGTTCTGTTCGCTGCGTCGCGGGGGCGAGTCGAAGGCGTCAGCGCAGCCTGGCGCCAAGCGTGTGGCGAAAAGTGTAGGCTGCATTTTAGTCCCTAGAAAGTGTTCGCCTTGTGCTTTTGTCAAACTTGAAATGTGCTTTAAGTTAGCTTAATCGATGCGTTCGTTTGCTTTGGCTGTTAAGAAGTTGGTGCAAGTTATGATAAGAGTTAAAACAAATTTAAATATAAAATAATAAACAAATAATAATATTAAAGTTATTTTTGAAAAAATTATAAGTCTATTTTTTATACCAAAAAGAGCGTATTTATTTATTTTTATGAACAAATTGAAATTTTTAAACTCATTTCAAATTTTTTTCTATTTATTTTAAGCTGAAAGTAAAACATAAATTTAAATAATAATTATTTATTAAATGAAAAATATTAAAAATGTCACGTTTTTGAAATTATTTAAATTTAGATGCAGTCTCAGTCTTGGCCAATACTATTTTCCAAATCAAAATCGCATGACTTTGGACAAAGTTATGAATGCTTCCAGCCACGCAGAGGTTCAGATGGCCTCAGCTCATTATTTCCCACAATTTGATTCAGAAATTTATGGAATATCGATTTTAATATTTATTTTGACTAGTTTAATCGATTTGATGCAAAAATAGTGTACTAAAAACTTTTTAATTTAAGGGCGAAATATAATTAAACTCCAATAGAAAATTCAATGTTTTTAGACAAAGTTCTGAGCGTTGAAAGTCAGTCAGGATCTATGATGTTTAAGAATAAATTTATAGCGACCTTTCCCTAAATGCTAAAATGCATGCCGGTCATAAAGGCAATTTCCTGTTTCTTTCCAATTTCAAGTTTCAATTACACTCAATTCAAGCACATTTAATTTGAGTCACGCTAACAATTTTGCGAATTTTCCCAAGCAATTTGACGCAAGAAACTAAGCTTTAAGCCAAGTTAATTATAACGGTTCAACCCATTCGCCTTTGCAGTCCTCGTTGCGCCTGCAGGACGTGTCCTTGACCGATGGGCAGCTATTAAAAGTGCTCAAGGCGCAGCGTACGCGGGGTCCCCTAATACTAGCACTCAGCAGGTCAGTAGAAACAACAACAACAAGAGCAACTTCCATATAGAAACAACAACAACAAGCAGCAGATTGGCTTAATTTTTGTGAGCTTGCAGTGCGAACGCCACACCGGAAACGAAAGCTTGCCGCCATTGTGGCACGCCATATTTAAATCGTAAAAGTCAAGCAGTACAAAATGGCGACCACGCAGCGGGCAAAGCCACAGCAGCTGCAGCGACAGCAGGTGAGTCAAGCTTGGCTTTAATGTTGGTAATAACTTTAAGCTGCCAGGGCTAAGGCGTGTGTCATGCATGTCAATCTTTCCAACTACTAACCTTATGTTTTACACTGATTGTTTTAGACTTAAGGGGAATAAATTTGACATGTTAAATGTAAAGTTCCACCTTCTCATTTTCTTCATGATAAAAATGTTTTTGCCTAGATTTTCTTGTAATCTCTAACTATCGAATATCCATTTACTGTATACTGTGAAATATTCTCTAGCCTTTTGGCTGTATTTATTTCTGTATTCATAAGCTCTACCCGTACTTTATCAAGGTCCTTTCGTCTCTGATTCGAAAACAAGCAATTAAGATAATTCCCTTCAGATTCGCATCAGTTTTCCATATTAATTAAGCCACGACCGAGAACTGAACCAAATCCTACAATTTTCCGCAAGCCAAATTGACAGTTTTTCCCACAACAAGCGAATGCTGACGTTCCTCCATGCCAATCTCGGATGACAGGCTCAGACTGCAGCTTCCCCGTTGACATCTAAGGCCTGTGTCCAGCGGCATTTCGAGTGAGCTCACTCGCATTGGCTTGGCAGCTGAGCCACATCCCCTCCTCACATTGTCAATAATGTCAGCGCGTACGCGTCGGTGCTTACCCTCTCCCTGCTCCGGCTGCCGGCTGCCCCTCTCTGTTAATCTGAAATGTGTTCATGAGACACATTTCAGTGCATGAAACGAAAACAAACCATAACAAAATTATAACAAAAGCTGAAAAACAGAAAAACTATGCAATAATAACTGTCGGGCTGAGCAGAGACAGAACTGACCCCGAAGCCCCTTTTATGTGCACTCACACA
The DNA here is from genome assembly GCA_035046045.1 of Zaprionus bogoriensis. Lineage (NCBI taxonomy): Eukaryota > Metazoa > Arthropoda > Insecta > Diptera > Drosophilidae > Zaprionus > Zaprionus bogoriensis. Next base: position 1,520,888 of record JAWNOI010000066.1, on the reverse strand, counting down.
CACAAACAGCCGAACAGATTGACAGACACAGGGACTGTCAGCGAGGGGAACACGCCCTTGCCGCTGCCTGTTGGAGCTTGACGACGCTGACGCTGACGCGGACAATGCGCGAGCGGAAGGGAAGTGGTGCTGGTGGGGGGCGTGACGACAGTGGACTGAGCCGAAAGCCGGCAACAGGCAAATGCCCATATACCCATCAGTTAGCTGGCAGTGGGGTAGATAGACAGCTCTGTGAATATGTTATGTCAACCTTGCATAAGCTAGAATAAATTTCTCTGTTAGCAGAGTAAGCCCTTGGTTGTGCTGTAAGAAATATCTATATAGCTATATTATATATACATATTCAGTATTCAAACGAAGTCAATTGCGTTTCGACTTTATCTTTCAATTACCCTATCAGCGGCATACCCCATACTCTACAATCTTGCTTATCTGATGCATATATAAAATAATTCTTCGTTCCGCAATTGGCCATAGATAATGTTCAAGGGTATTTCATAGACTTTCACAACTTCCTGGAGCAAAAGTTCGTTCAAGCCTCTGCCGAAATTGGGGAACTTTACGAACTACCCATGGAGCAGGCAACGCCACCCGCAATCTGCCTGCCTGCCTGCCGTCAGCGTCATCGTTATGAGTCTCCGCCACTTGGTGGGCACTCCAGACACATGTCAGTGTGTGTGTGTGTGTATGTGTGTGTGTGGTACTTATAGGCCCGGAGACCCCGAGACCCCAGACCCGTGCCCTAAGCCAGATGCGCACATGTACGAACGGGAATACGAGTGCGACTGCGTTTGTGAGTACTCACACACACTCATACTCGCACTCGTGCTCGTACTCATACTCATTTGTTGTTTGTTTGGGTTCTTTTGTTTTGTTTTTGCTTTGGCTGTGCTTGGACAGCCGAGCCCATTGATTCTGGGCAAGCGCATGATATGGAGAGAGAGCGACACATGCTCCTACTACTCCTTCTCCTCTCCCGCTGCATGCTTGCCCGGTCCCGCACCCTTTTTCCCGCTTGGGTCTCTCTCTCTCTCTCTCACTGTGTGTGCATCTGTGTGTGAATTTATGCATACAAATTGGAAAATATCGGATCTGTGGTTCGTGCCCGCCGAGCAAAGCAGCGCAACGCAGCGTCGAAAACAAACAGCAAAACAACAACAAATCGTCAACAAGTCACGCCAAAGCCGGCTACAGAGCCGCAGCTCCCAGCGCAGACCCAGAGCCAACGCCAGAGCCAGAGCAGACCCAGAGACCGACGCTGACTGAGACCCAAAGCACCCACCACTCGCAGCTGCCGTCGCAGTAAGCGCTGGCAGCAACAAGTCAACGTCAAACTAATCAAAAGGCAAGGCACAGTGGGACGAGGGTGCGATAATAAGTGCACAAGAATTAGTTTGCCAATAAGTTTGCATTTAAATGACACGGACTTAGTTTTTAATAATATCATTGAAAATTAAATATAAGAAATAGTATTATTTCATTAGTTTTTAAAAGAAACTAAAAATATATAATATTTGAATAGTAATGTGTACTCCTGAAATTTATTTAGATTCAACAAATTCAAATTTAAAGAATTTATTGGTTCTTACATTTTTGAATTATTTAATGTCAAAGCTTATACTTAATTTCGATTTATTTTTAATTTTTATTATTTTCTTATTATTATTTTTTTCTATCTAAGAATTATATCGGCATGTTCGTATTTTTTTTTTTAATTTGTATCATTTTCACATTGTTTTATGTCTTTTCTATCTAAATATTAATTTCCAGAGGCCCGTACGTCATTCTCGTATGTAGCTTAAAAAAAGAGAACGAATTTAAATTTTGTTTTGTTATTTTTGATTAAATTGTATAGCCTCTCTCAAAACTGAAAACTGTATATAACTTCCATTTTATTAGCATCTTACATATATTTGGTTTTTAATAAAATATATAAAGTATATTTGGCATCTTGTTTCCCCTAAATATTTTCGCAATTTTGCTGAACACTCGTCCCACTGTGCTACACAGACGCTGCTCTGTCGCTGCGAGCGCAGCAGCGGCCTGCGTCGCCGTCGCCGTCGCTGTCGCCAAATACGCCGTTGTTTTGTGCTATACGATACCGTGGGCCCCTGCTATTTAGTTACTACAGAAGTTTTGCCAAGTCAAGTTGTCGGCATCGTCGTCGGCGTCGTCGTTCGCGTCGTCGTTCGTGTGAGTGTGAGTGATATTTTGCACCTAACAACAACAGCAACAAGGAATGCGCATGCTGCGCCGATCGCAAAGCCCCCACAACAACAGCAACAACAAAGCCAAAGCACGCGCGTGAATTTTGTTAAATCCCCAAAGCTCATTTCGTTCCGTTATCCCACTGCAAGTGTGCGTTTGTGTATGTGCGTGTGTGTGTGCGAGTGCTGCAGCAGCAGAGGCAGTTGAAGGCGTTTCCAGTAACCGGAGAGCACAACGTGAGTTATGATTAAGTTTTATGGCCCATGTCTATTAATTAACCTTATCAAATTAGCCCGCAAATTGCGAACGCAAGTTCAGAGTTGAGTTTCTGTTCCGTTTCTCTTTTGTTTCTGTTCCGTTTCTGTTTCGTTTCTCGCCCGATCTTGACCCGATCCCAAGTGTGCCGTCGTCGTCGACCTTCGGTTCATTAAATATTTAAATCCAAGTGCGATAAGCACTTATTGAAACTGTTGTATACGTATTTCCTATACTGCTGAGGAGGTCTCGACTCGATACTGCTGATATGATAATGCTTTGCAGCTTGTCACAGTCCAAAAATGGCGCAAAATGCGCTCCGAATTGTGTGCGTTTGTCTAGCTGTTTGTATATGGATCTAGATAGCCCTGTATGTGCGCATGTGAGTGTGTCTGTGCGTGTGTGTGTGAGATTTTAATTCGTTTTAAATTATACTTTACGAGTCGGATGAGGCGGCATTTGGTCATAGTTCAATTAATTGTTTAATGGCCGGATGCATGGAGCAGCTTCGCATGCAAATGAAGTTGGGTTGGCTTTAGGCTTGCTTTTTAAATACTTATTAGAAATTTCTATATTTTTGGAAAGTATTTCAAACCCATTCGAATTCAACTGTCATAATCTCAGAATTTTCGATTGATTTATTACACTGGAAATCGCGCATATTAATTATACGCACTGTGCGCGTTTCACACACAAAAAGAAAAAGAAAAGCATTGCGAATGCCTCTTTCTCTCTCTCTCTCTCTCTCTCTCTCTCTCTATGTAGTATTATTTATTATTCTGCCTTTGTTTACGCTGGCTTCGCGACATGCCACAAATTTTGATAAGACAACCGGCAAGAGTTTTTAGTATTTTGTGTTATATACCAAAAGCATATACTAAACTCACGGGTCTTTGTAGATTGTCTACACACGCACACACGCTACGCTAGCAACAAAAGCGCTTAATTTTCCTAAGAACCAACAAAGCAAATGACAATTGATAAGCATCGAGTATTTGTTTATACTCTGAGAGTGTTCAAAGAGCTACTAAAAATATGCCGAGAAAAACAATGGATCAACGAAAAGATTAAAGAACAGTTTATATTCAGAAATCATTGAACAATTTTAAAAAATGTATTTGAAATGAGTAGATGACAGTTGTAATGTGAGATATTAGGTCTATAATTTAGAAAATTATGCGTAGGATTTAGTCGAGGAGTTTTGAAAACTTTGAAATCAGAAATTAGTAATATAATATACCATATATGTTTTTTTTATTTTAATTTTGAATATTTCTTATAAAAACTCATTTGTAACTCGAAAACAACGTCTGAAATCGATAAAGGAATGTGTATTAGTTTATAATACTTTCAAATGGTTCCTTATACCTTTCCAATGTTCACGTTATGACCTTGAGCAGTAAAACTCGTCTGAAGTGTTTAGGTGCAGTTTTCTTTCTATTTTTATTCCAGTCGCTTGAGATAATCGACTATCAATTTGCTTAGATAAGTGCAAGCGTTTTGAATCGATAGTCATAATGGATTATTGATAGAAAGCCTGTCAGAAAGTAAGCCAAGGCATTTAAATTTGACTTGCCCTAAAAGAAGCGCACAGCACCTGCGACTGTTCCCAGAAATTCCCCGAAACGGTGACTCAATAATTGGCGGTCAATGGCATTGAAGAACTTTCAAGCTGGTTGTTGTCGTGTCGTTGAGCACAATTGTGTGGTTTCCAGTTACCTGAAGCTGGCAGCAGTGGAGCGATGGAAGGGAACGGCGTAGGAGAAACTGTATCGACTTGGTCAAGTATCGTTTTAATTACCTCAAGCACATTAATTGGGCGTGAAGCATGAATGAATGATTAGGTTGCATGCCACTCTACGGAATTGAAACTCTGCTGAAATGTCGAGAGTATCGATATCACCATTTGCGGACACTGTGGTAGCGCCCACACCTGCCTGCTATTATATTATTTCATTATGATAATTCCGTTCATGCCTTCGTTTATTATTGTGTCTATCTATAAGTGGTTGCCGCTCAGCTGACAGCTGACGATTTTTGTTTTCTTCTGCTTTTGTTTCTGTTTCCAGTTTCTGTTGTTTTCGACCATTTTCGACATTTTTTTGGCAACCAAAAGTCAGAAAAAGTCGCAAAAAACAAGTACTAGAATTCCGAATGATTCAGAGAACGCAGAAAATGGCGTGTTTGAAATTGACTTTTTGAGCTGAAAGCGAAACGAATCTCGTTCGAACGCAATTAGCATTCATTTGTTATCTATTGACCGAGCATTTATTCATATTCACAATTTCTGGGCGTTTTCTAATTTGTGTTTATATTTTCTCGATTTGCGCCATGTGCAAAGTGATTTTGCTATGTCGACGCCAGGGCAAATGCTTGATTAAATATTGATAAAGGCCAAGATTGTGTGTACAGAACACACACACACACACATGTATGTACACATGTATGTGCATGTAGATATTGTTAATCGCTTGTACGTTTGCTATTCTTGCATGTCAGATAAGTTAACATTTTGATTTGCACTTTTATCAAACGTTTTATTTATATATGTACATAAATTTTGCCTGCTCTTTGGGCTTTATTTTTGCAAATGATTTCATAGCAGAGAGAGAAAAATAATGATGCAAAAGCATACAAAAACCACTTAGAATGAAAGAAATACGACTAAAGCTGCGCTCAAGCAGAATAAAAAACCTCTTTCTATACCCGATTAACGAGTGCTAATTGTGTCTCTCCGAGCAAGTCGGGCTGCTGCTGGCAACGGATTCACTGCCAGCTGACGATGACGATGATGATGATGATGACGGCGATGAAACCGAAAGCTGTTACCAGCTGTCAATGGGTTGGCAAAACGCCAAAACCTTCTATTCGATTGTAACAGGTGCTCAGCACTGCAGGCGGCTTCCTCCAGACAATAGAATATAAATAGAACGGCAGCGTTAAGTGTTGCATAACGAATTGCGAATACTCTGCAAGTGTCTGGCAGGTGGAGTAAATGAATTTGCTTAGGGAACGGCTTGAAGTTTTCTTCTATATATTAAGTCGGTTATACATTGCTGATTTCCACAAAATTATTGATATTTATTCAAGACTGTATATTTATTATTTTAGAATATTCAACACTTTCGTTTGCATGTCATAGAGAATTTTTACATATTTAAATTTTGTTCTTCATGTATTCATATTAATTTATATTTCATTATTATAACATTGCTGTGGTCATACGTAAATACTTTATTTTCACTTTATACTGTATATTTGATTTTTAATAGTTTAAGCTATAAATATATTTTTAATATTAAGTGTACTTTCTAAATAATCTCATTTACACTCTATACTATTTATATATCTATATCTATCTATACAATCTTCAGCTTTATTAAGTGGAGATATAGAGTAATACATACACTATAAATATTCCCAACTGTTCGCATAACGTGTATACCTCCGCGTAAGGGTATTGCTTAAAAGACAAGCTTTCCATTGGTGAATGCTATTGATTTGAAGTACCAGGAAATCGAACTCGCTGAGAGCAGTCGAGCGCCAGAACGAACGAGCGAGCTGACGTATGCGCTGCTCTTAGTCTCTGTGTGTGTGTGTGTGTGTTGGTGTGTGGGAGAGGAAGCGAGAGAGGTAAAGTGTTCGACAATAATTAGCTTTTGTTGAGCACAAAACCGCAACAACAACAACAACAATAGGTAGTTAACAACTTTGGCAACTTATCGTCGCAGTTTCAGCCTTGTTTTTGTTGTTATTGCTTATTGTTATTGTTATTGTAGTGGCCGGCTCGCTGTCTGTGTCTGCGCTGCCGCGTTGCCAGGTGACAACGCTGTTGTTGTTGTTGTTGTTGGCGGTTGTGCTCGCTGACGCGTTGCTCGAAGCTTGCGAAGCTTCAGTTGCCATTAGAACTTCGACTTTGACGTTGTGCGATCGCGAGCGCGTTCCCGTCCAACAGCAAGCGAAATATACGAAGAAGCGATTACACTGCGCTACACAATTCCGTTGTTAGTGCCTCCATTCAGTGGCTAAATATAGCCAAGTGTGTGTGTGTGCTTTGTTTCTGTTTTTGTTTGCAACTGTAAAAGTTGGAACGTTTCAAAGTTTTCTTTTGCCTTTCTAATGTGTTTGTTTATTCGCCAAGGGAAAGTCGCGAGCGGGTAGGGCGAACCGGGGGTACCCATTCAGGGACTTAGGCAAGAGTTTTGCGCATTTCAAAATTGCAATTAGGTGAAGCCAAGGTCCGGGCCTTCCCCGGGGGGGAGGGGGTGAGGGGTTGATAAATCGCCGCTGAGATCACTTTTCAATTGTAAAGCACTTCAGAATTTATAATGCACGCACCGCAGATAAGACAAGGCCTGTCCCTGTGCCTGCGTAAACGTAGACGTAGACAAATGCCTCTGGTCACACTGTGCACCGTGCTGCACACAGTCGTTGACCGGGCCGGGATTTGGCTGCGATTCGCTGTGATTCAAATTGGGAATTCTCATTCAGTTGGCGCACGTACGCGATGCCCTGAGGAACGCGCACAGTGGACAGCAGACAGTGCACAGTGGACAGCGCACAGTGGACAGTGGAGAGGGTCTTCTTTTGATGCAAGCCGACAATTTCCAATTAATTGAGTACTAAGTGCGTCGCTTTGCTTGTGATTTCTTGCTACTGTGTGTGTGTGTGTGTTGGTGTTTGTGTTTCGCCGCCTTGTCTTGACCTCGCAGCGTCGCTGTCGACGGCGGCGTGACGTCACCGCGGCGGTGGGTGGCTGCAGAATTGAGCGCGCGCGAGCCATAAATTAATATACTAAGCATGTTGTTTGTATTACAACTGCAGGTGTGTGTGTGTGTGTGTTTGTGTGTGAGAGAGTGTTGTGTAAAAAACAAACAGAGGCAGACAGAGAGAGTGCGAGAGGTAGAGAGAGTGCGAGAGAGCACGCGAGAGTGTGCTGCAGGCTGCCCAAATAAATTGCGTATACTACACGTAAACAGAAAGACAACAACAGCGCCAAAAGTCTAGGCAAATTAAGCGACTGCAACAACAACAACAACAACAACAAACAAGCAGTAGACGCTCAAAAGCAACGTAAAAAATCTATGCTAATTAGCAGCAACAACTACAACAACAACAACAACAAGAACAACACCAACACGTCAGCGATGAGCAAAGCAAATGCCAATCAATAGGCCGCAGAGACTGCTGAAAGCCTCTGCAAAAGCGCTGAGAATCTTATGCGTGGGGCCTGCTGTGAGCTGCCGATAATAACGGAACTAAGCTAAAGCGGTTTCTCGCTTCCATTAGCAGATCACTCCGTGTGGGTGGCATTGTGAAACTCAAGCAGATATTTGCATTATGATAGTAAAGTGTCTGGGAAAGTCCGTTTGATGACAGCTAATGTCCGCACGATATTGCGAAACCGATCAAAACTTGCTTAGGAAAATAAAGACCATTTTAAAATGGCTTTAGAGCCTTTGCTGATCATATGATCTTCACTTATCTGTGATTTTTCGTACCATATTATTTATTTTTTTCCAATAATCAAATTGTATTCATAAAAATATCCAATATCTTAATCAAATTAGCGATCGACAATAGTTGGAACTCGATCAAATGCCTGTCGATTTTGCAATTCACTTTTATCTTTAAAAATCTGCATAATTTTCCCATGAAAATTGCACAAATCGCAAACAAACGCAGCCTTAAATACACCGAATTAGATCGGTTTGTTGATTTCCAAGAATTCCCACTCTGCTGCATAATGTGCAGCGATTGTTCCATTCTGCGATCGCACAACGATCGAGTTCTGATAAAGTTTCGACCCTAATTTCAACACAGAAACTTCATTTCAATTTTAAATGTACAAACGTAACGAGAACTTTATCAGTATTTGCCGCAAGATAACTTGAAAATTATATGGAAAACGCAGTGCATATCTATTGCAATTAGTTTGTTTTTTTTTTGTTGTTGTTGTTATCGATAAATTGAAGCAAAGTTGCGTAATCAGTTCCACTGCAGACAAAGGTGCTTAGGTGCTGTAGGTAGGTAATGCAAAAAACTACCACAAAACAAAAAACAACGGAAGCGAAACCGATTGAAATAAAACAAAGAGTGACAGAGCGGGATAGAGAGCTATGGAGAGCGAGAGAGCAAGACAGAGAGCGAACGAAAGGCAGCGATGAGAAGGTGTTTTTCGACTTTTTATTTCTGTTTAGCTGAGGAAATTGCCGGTTTAATAGGTTTTTAATTAGGTAGCAAGTGTTAAGTGTGGTTCTTCCCTCCTTCTCTCTCTCTTTTTATGCCTCTCACTCTCTGTCTGTCCTCCCTCTGCTTCTGCTAAACGGATTTCTAAAGCTGTCGTTAATTGCTTTTCGTGAATTCCCCAAGTCCCAGCTGCACTTGTCACGGTACCACTGTGCCCCAACCGCATTGCATAATCGCAATTCGCCTCCTCTCGGTCTGACGTCCGCTTCTCAATGCAGTTCACTTGCATCACGTGCACATTTCACACTTGCTCTGCACCTTCCCTCCGGTTCCCTCGAAGTCCGCGTCTGGCACCTGACGCCAGACAACGACTCACAGATCTATTTACGCCTCAAGACGATGATCATGTTGGAGCAAGGAAACTGAAAGCCATTAAGTACCTTTAAAAATAAAGCACGACTACTAACCGCATGGCCCAGTAGAATCGTGCATATATATCCTATATATATACATATACGCATATCTATATGCATATGCGGCATATGTATGGACCGGCACACTTTGTCAGTCGAAAACTGCTTCAATTTCGACTCGTAAAATTATTCAAGTGTACACACACACACACATACACTGGGACACACTCACGCACACACAGCCTCACCAGGGCGGCCAAAGACCACAGCTAAAAACAAAACCAAAAACCATGAAAAAGAACACAAATCGAAAGAAATTACGCACGAAAAATATCTTGAAAATGCCATCAGTTGTACATAGATACTTGTAGACTCATGCACACACACACACACACTTACATATGTGGGGCAGACAGTGTGCTCTAACCACATTTCCGTACCATGTGTGCATGTGTGTGTAATTTAAATGCGCTGTAAGCAATTTGTTTGGGCATATTGAGTGAGGCAGGAGGGGCATGCGGCGTGAACTTGAGTTGGGTGAAGGTGCCTTAATTGATTTGGGAAATAAACATAGCTTGAGTCTTAACCAAACAAATTGCCCAATAAAGTTCATTAGACGCTGAGAGCGAAAGTAAGAGATAAAATAAAATTGAGTATTTTCAGAGTACTGAAATTCATTCAAAAACTAAGCTATACAAAATTTGAGCATAATTTTTTGAGCTGCGAAAGTTCTGCAAACTATTAAAAAACTAAAAAAAAAATACTCAAATCTTTTTTACATTACTTAAAAAACAAAACACAAAAAAATATTATAAAAACAATTTTAATTTGTGAAAAATATTTTAATTTCATATTTTTTGTACTTAATTAAAATATAAAACTTTCAATTATTTTCCCCACAATTTTCCCACACTTTTTACTGCAAAAAACAAGTTCAAAAGCTTATGGAAGGCAACATAAACATATTAATTTATTATTTCAAACAATATTCGCAGCACATGCTTTGAAAATTCCATACGAATTTTTCGAAAATAAATAAAATCCCTGGAGCTGCGGTAATTTATTTGTTTGCCTTCAAAGTTGAAGAAAAAAAAAAGAAAACAGCTCGCCGTTGAGTTCTTCATCTCGCTGGCAGCCATTGAATAAATAAAACCATTAAACGTTCAGTTCGCTATGAACTTTGTGGCAATATATCTTAGGACTGTGCTGGCAGCCAAGAGAATATAGATATATAATTAAAGATGACATTATTTGCAGCGTTTGCAGAGGCGCAAAAGCGATTTCTAAACAGCTCAGCGTCGATTTTGTTTATCACCCGCGACAGTATTTTTATTATTTTTAGTATCTCTGCTCATTTTTTTTCTGTATGCAACAATTTGCTGTGTGACTCGACTTGACTTGGACTTGAATTTGGCTCGTGTTTATTTTGTTTACTTTGGGCAGAGACAACGAGAACAGCTCTGCACACTTCAGCCCATTGCTTGTTTGCTTTGCACTCTGCGCGATCCTCCCGCTCCCACTGCAAGCCCCAAACCCCCTTCCCGCTAGCAATGCAGCAACAACAACAACAACTCCCACAACTCGCGGCAACTGTGGCACAGACACTCGCAGCGAGTCTTATGTATTTTTAAAACGATCATCAGACGAGCCTCATTATGAATCCCAATACGCTGCTCTCGTTGTAGTTGTTGCTGTTGTTGTTGCCGTTGCGTATCTTAGTTTTTCTTCGTTTTTTTTGTTCGTTCCCGAATACGTGCCCATGTGCAAGTGATTTGTGTGAGGCCCGGCCCGCCTGGCAGCTGGGAGCAGCCCATGGCCCATTCCTTGATCGCCAGTCGCCGCCAGCACAAGAAACGGGAACGAGCGCGCGCGCGATACGCGAGCGTGTCGATCGAAATAGTAGAAGAAAATCTTTCGGTTTGTCGGGGAAAAGCTCTGTAGAGGAAATGTCGGCGAAAATCTGGCGCGATGAGCGCGAAAGTTGAGAAAAACTAAAGCGTAGAAACTCGAAGTTTTCCATTTAGATATATATATACACACACCGCAAATATAGATGTACTATGTATGTACGCGTACTATTATGATATATGGATGGACATATATCTGTATCTGTATCTGAATTTGTATCGAAAACATTTTGTGCAGCGCGCCGGACGCGTGTCAATGTGATGCTGTCGCCGTCGCTGTCGCTGTCGCTGCTGGCGTTGCCGTCGACGCTGGCGCTGCCTGAAATGCCGGTTGAGCGTTTCGTATGGTCGATCGCCTGACGGCGCCGTACGGTTCAGTTATTCAGTTTTAGTTGTGTTTCTGCCAGCGACGAGTGACACAGAGAGTGAGAGAGAAAAGTCCCGATCCCAAAAAAACAAAAATAATAAGAGGAGAACAACAAAAACACACAGCAAAACGACGACAAAAGCGACGACAATAAACGAGCAATAAAAAACAAGAAACAACAAACGAATAGTAGAAGCAATTTTTAGATTTAGCTGATTGAAGGCGGCGAACACGGCGTATGCGTAATAACCGGACGAACTGCAACAAGCAGGCGCAACAAATAAACTCACATAGAAACGCACACACACACATACACACACAGAAACTCAGACACACATACGCGCAGTTTGAAAAGCACTCGGAATTGACTTATATAAAGACTCAAAGTGATAGTTCAGTTTTACAGGCTTAAGCTCGAACCAGACGATGCCCAATAATCGAAATCGTAATCGAAATCGTAATCGAAATAAGCGTAATAAGAATCAAAATAACAAACAGCAAACGGCGGAGGAGACTGCAACAGAGGAGACACAGCAACAGCAGCAGGAGGCAGCCACAACTTCATCATCATCGTTAACTGCTGACGATCAGCAGCCGCAGAATGATATTAATGCAAATTCTGGCAGCATTTCAAATGGGTCATCATCGTCATCCACATCTACATCCACATCTACAGCAATCGCAGCAGTCAGCGGCAGCGTCACAGTTGCTGATGAGGCTCCGGTCGACATAGCTGACAGCATCGGCAACGAGAGCAACAACAACAACGAGAGCTGTACGCAAGTGCCAAGAGCAGAGTCTGTGAATCAGTCGGAAGATCAGTCTGAAGTGCAGCTGAAGCAGCTGGAAGCTGAGGCACTTCAGCAGCCGAAAGAGCAGGAAGAAAGCCGCCCGGCGCTGTCAGCTGATCAGACAGTCAAGCAGCTGAGCGATCACTCTGAAGATCTGCTAAAGGCACAGGCTCAGCCTAAGGTGCACTTAGTGCCGGTAACAGTTGAAAGGGATCAGTCGGTCGATCAGCTGAAAGATCAGTCGGCTGATCAGCCAAAAGTTCAGTCTGCTGAGCCAAGAGTGCATATAGTGCCGGTGACAGTTGAGCGGGCAGAGAGCCACACGGATCAGTCAGCTAATCAGCCGAAAGATCAGTCGGCGGAGCAGCCAAAAGTGCACTTAGTGCCTGTGACAGTTGAGCGGGAAGAGAGTCGCAGCGATCAACTGACAGATCAGTCAACTTATCCAACCAAAGATCGGCCTGTGGAGCGCTTAGTGCCTGTGATACAAGAGAAAGATCGGCCAGTCGATCAAACTGCAGATCAGCCCAAAGTGCACCTGGTGCCAGTGAGAGTTGCGTGGGAAGAGAACGCGATGGGCGCTAAGAACTCCAAGCAACAGCGGGAGCAGCAGCAGCCCGAGCTGACACAGCAGCAACAGTCGCCGCAAGCACAGCAGCAGCAACAACAGCAGGCTGAGAAGCCGCCAGGCAGTCCACGACAGGCCAAGGTCATAGTGCATCGCATAGTGCACGAGGATGTCAACGAAAGCAGCTCCAAGCAGCAACAGTTGCAGACAGAGCAGCAGCAGCAACCGCAGCAGCAACAACAGCAGCAACAACAGCAGCAACCCCAACAGCAACAGCAACAGCAACAACCACAGCCACCACAGCCTGTACCGCTGCAACGCACCACCAAGGTCATCATTCATCAGATTCGCCTCGAAACGGACGAGGAGGAACGCGCTCGCAAAGGTAAGCCCACGATCGAGGAGATCAGCAGCATCACAGCAACACCATCATCATCATCAGCAGCGGCAACAGCAACAACAGAAGCACAGAGCAATAGCGGCACACTGTCACCTCCGCCACGTTACCTGGTGGAGTCGCCCTCGCCGAAGACCGTGTCGAGTGTCGCGCAGTTCGGTAGATTCGCGCGCGATGTGCAGATTCAGGAGCTCGAGCTGAACAGCGACTGCAGCTCGGGCGAGTTCAACGGGCTGCAATCGCCTGTGGTCTGCGAGGTGGACTCGGAGACGGAGGCCAGCACGCCGACGACTGTGGCTGCACCCCTGGCTGTGAGCGCGTTCTCCTCAGATTTGCCGTCCAACAGCCGCGCCGAGCAGCAGGAGCTGCTGCGTCAGAAACGCGCCCAGAAGCGCAACGCACTCGAGTCGCACTTTCTGCCGCAGCTGCTCAGTCCGCGCTATCTGGACAGCATTCTCGAGGAGAATAGCGAATCAGCTGCCGGGGGCAGCGAACACGGCCTGAGCCTCAGTCGCAGCTCCTCGGCCGGCAACGATGCCACTGCCAAGACACGCCCCCCGCTGCCGGTCAAGGCGAACGAGACGTTTCCGCGCAGCCAACTCGACTTCAGTCGTCGGCACAAGCGTCGCGAGGAGCCGGTGGCTCTCATGCTGGAGACAAAGCTGCTGGATCAGCCCAGCGATCTGGAGAGCTGCACACGGCTGCAGAGCACACTCTCGCCGCAATCCGAGGATGCGGAACTCGTGTACCTCAGCTCGTCCGCGTCGAGCAGCGTTTCGGATCTCATGGAACTCGAACTCGAGCAGGCTGCAGCGCTGGCAGAGCGTGCACTGATCGATCTGGACACGGATGCCAGCAGGCTGATCAGGCGACCCGACGACGAGATGAGCAGCACGACGACCACAACGGAACACATCAGCTCGTCCAACGAGACGGAAACTGAGGGCGAGTGCGAGGTTCGTAGTGCTTGGCTACTAACTATTTGACTAAATGCGGGGCGATCTTCAGGAAAATTAATAGCAGTTTTCATAGACTCAAATGTTTGATTAATCTGTAGAAATAGTTATAGCAAATGCCAGGAAAAAAACAGTGAGGAAAGGTTTTTAAAGTATTCTAGAGTTTTAACTTAGAAAAACTAGCCAAACGATTTTAATATTTTTCTGTTAGATAAGTTTTGGAACTCAGCATTTATTAAATATTTTCTATATAATATGTTAAATTATTAGACTTGAAATATTTTTAGTGCTTAGCCAACACTAAAAGTATTTCATAATTTAAAAAGTAGTTCGACATTTTTTCAGTTTGTTTGCATTTTCCTAGACAATAATTGTACAGATTTTTATAAAAGTTCAGCAAATCAAAAGAATGAAAAATGATTTTTCAAACTCGAATAATAAACGAAAAATAATATAAAAATTTATGTTATATCGAAAAAGTTCAAAAAACTGCTAACAAGATGCATTCCAATCAGACTATTATCAAATAAAATATCTTGCAATTTCATTATGCCATAAAATAACAAAAAAAGTAAAAAAAAAAAAATACTACAGCAAAGTGAGAGACTTTCAAATGTGATAAGATTTCCCAATATAGTGTTGACTCATCAAATTATAATCTTTCATTATCTGCCGCTAATCTTGATGGGAAACGCAGTGCAGCTCATGCTAGACTCACTTTAATGAATTCAATTATATTATATATGTGAATTTCTTGAAAGCAAACTTGCGTATACTAGAATTCTAGAGTTCGCTTAGTATTTTCACGAAATTATAAAGCAAAATGTTTCCATTGGAATGTGTGTGGAAAAGCAATGAACATTTTCACAGCAGATCGCATAGAATAAGTAGTGTGTATAGCACTCATTCTGGGTTACTAACTGGGTCAGTGGCCAAATGTGTGGTGCGAGCGCGCCGAAGAATCTTCATGTGCGTCATGCTTATGCGGCGCACGCACTTTTCATTGAGTAACAACAACAGCAATAAGAACAACAACAATAGCAATAGCAAATACTTGGGCAACTACTTGAGCGAGAGCGAATGTGCACAATTTCAGGTCGAAACGGAAGTGGACACGGAAACGGAGGCCACCGCCCAGTCGAGCCGCGAGAGCACACCTGTTAACGCTCCTCAGCAGTCGCAGCAGCAGCAGGCATCTCCGAGCAGTTCGCTATCGTCGCTGCTGAGTACCGCAACGCCGACAGAGACGCCGGCAGCGACGCCCACACCCACGCCGACGCCGACGGCAGCGAGAGAGACAGCAGAGGCGAGCAGAGCAGTTGTTGGGGCGCCGCCGCCGCCGATGTGCTTGGCCAACGAGTGCGCGTCGAGTAGCGGCAAATTGGCCAACAGTTCATCAGCGACTGCAGCGCCGTCGACGTCGCTGTCGCTGTCGGGAACGCGCGAGGAATTCGTACGCAATATGGAGAAAGTGCGCGAATTAATCGAAATGACGCGACGCGAGGAGAACGCCGTCGGTACGGCCGAAACGGAACCGGAAACGGGAATGCAAAACGGAAGTGAAACGCTCAAACGCAACGTGCAGTTAACGCCGTCTGCCAACCCGAGTAGGTTATCGCCCTCGCCCCCGCCTGTGCCACCGCCACCCAGCAGCATGCACTATCCCGCATGTAGCACCCATACCGATACCGACACCAACACCAACACCAACCACTGCACCACCTTGAACTCCACTGCTAGCACAGAATTGCCCACGCCACCGATCCTTGCCCCACTGTTGTTGCTCAAGCGTCAGGAGTCGAACGATTCGCACTGCTCGGACAGCACACAGCACAGTCAATGCACCGCCATCAACCTGGCCTCCCCCCCAGCACCACCCACTCCCCCCATACGCAACCAGCAGCAGCAGCAGCAGCAACTGCAAGCGGAGCTTAGTGCAATTTCGCAACTTTCAGGCGAGGAGACGGAGGCGGAGCGCATCAAGAAGCTGCGCCTGCTCTGCACCGAGACTCTTGCCTCGATGCCCTATGGCGAGCAGATGCTTGAGGAATTGGCTACCGTGGCACACAGCATAACCGAGCAGCAACAGTTGCAGAAGCAACAGCAGCAGCAGCAGCAACAGCAGCAACAGCACGCCGACAACATGCCGTACCCTTTGCCCCAGCTGCCGCACATTGGCGAGCTGCAGCTCTCGCTGGACAGCGCTGCTGGCAAGCAGGACGCCTGGCTGGGCATGCCCACGCAGGCGGATCCCAAGCTGCTCGTCTGCCTGTCGCCGGCGCAGCGTGCGCTGGTCGAGCAGCAACAGCAGCAGCAGCAGCAGTCGCAGGCAAAGTCTGCGCCCGATCAGCTGCTCGACGCGCACGAGAAGTTCGTGCAGCGACGCGGCTACCACGAGCTCAGCGCCGAGCAGGTGCGCGCCATGGACGGCGAGCAACTGAAACTGGAGCAGGAGCAGATACTCAAGACGGCGGCCAAGATGCGCGAGTTGCGCAAGAGTCTGACGCCCACGTCGCCGCCACCGCAGCCGTCGCTGTCGCCTGTGCCGCCGCCGGTGCCCGTGAAGAGCGCCGAGACGGCGGCCAAGGCAAAGAGCCAAGCAGCGCAGCCAGATGACGCAAGCGCCGGCCAGAGAGCCAAGCAACAAAAGGTGATCACATCAGCAGCAGCAACACCAACAGCAACAGCAAGAGCAACAGCAACAGCTACAGACACAGCAGCAACATCCACAGCGACATCATCGTTTGAAAATAAACCCAAGCAGGCGGCGCCGTCACAGCAGTTGCCACACTCATTTGACCAGCGCACGTCCAGTCGCACAGAGCAGCAGCAGCAGCAGCAGCAGTCGCAGCAGCAGAGCAACAGCTACACCAGCAGCAGCAGCAGCAGCTACATGAGCAACATACACAACAGCAACGGCAACAAGTTCCCAGCGAGCATGGAGAGCGAGTTGGCGCGCATGTTCCCGAGCATCGCCGGGCAGGGCGACATCTTCGAGGAGCAGCGCAAGCGCTTCTCCAACATCGAGCCAAGCCTGCAGCTGCGTCAGCCCGCGGCGCAGACCAAGCGCTACTCCAACATTGAGACAAGCTCGTACGAGTCCAAGAAGCGCATGGAGAACGGGCAAGTGGTCTACGACTACAGCAACAGCAGCAGGGAGCAGCAGCAGCAGGGCGAGAAGCCGGATACGACTCCGCTGAGCAAGTTTCCACTGCGCGAGGAGCAGCAGCAGC
The DNA here is from genome assembly GCA_035046045.1 of Zaprionus bogoriensis. Taxonomy (NCBI): domain Eukaryota; kingdom Metazoa; phylum Arthropoda; class Insecta; order Diptera; family Drosophilidae; genus Zaprionus; species Zaprionus bogoriensis. The sequence goes on along the minus strand of JAWNOI010000066.1, from coordinate 1,503,604 downwards.
AGCAGCAGCAACAGCAGCCGCAGGTGCACCACATACCTGTGCAGCAGGATGATGTGGACTGTGCGCCACCAGTGCCGCCGCCGCCGGCTGCTGGCATTATGTCAGCTACGAAATTAAACGGCGCGTCCAAGGCAAACACTTTCATTGATGACGCACAGCAACAGCAGCAGCAGAGCAGTGAGAGCAGGCGAGAGACAACAGCGACAACAACAACGAGCTCCAAGGTGAACAGCAGCAGCAGCACCGCCGCCGGCAACACGTATGAGGAATGTCGGCAGCGTGCCAAGGCAGCGCTCGACGCGCTCGGGCAGCCCACTGAGAGCGGACAGCGCGGTCAACCTTCGTTGGACAATGAGAAGCTCTTCAAGGACTTCGACGCGCTGTCGCAGCAGCTGAACGCCGAGCTGCAGACGAGCCGCGATCAGCGCGAGCAGCGCGAGAAGTCCGCCTCGCTCTACGATCTCAGTCGCACGGGCCTCGACCAGTTGAAGCGCCAGCGCCACGCCCACATGCAGGAGCTGGAGCGCGAGATCGAGCGCTCGGCCAAGTCGCGGCAGGAGCGCATGTCCTCGCTGAGTCGCGAGATTCCCATCGAGCTGGCGCCCGACTATACGCCGCGCTCGCGTCGCTCCGAGTCGCTGTGCAATCTGAGCGAGTCACGGCGTCCGCACAGCTCCGCCGAGCACTACAGGCAGCAGGATCTGCTCCAGCCGCACCAGCAGCAGCAGCAGGACGACTGGTCGCGCTATGCCAACGATCTGGGCTACTCGGAGAACATAGCGCGTCCGTTTGCGCGCGAGGTGGAGATCTGCTATCAGCGCCAGGGTCAAGGTCAGCGGCAACCGCATGCCATACGCGCGCCGCGACTCTCCGCCAGCACGAACGATCTGTCCAGCGTCGGCGCCAGCGGCAGCTACGATAGCTACAATGCGTATGGAGGCGCGAGAAGGCATGCGCCCATGCTGCAGCAGGCGCCGCCGCAGCAGCGACCGCACTACGCCAGCTGCTACTCGATGATCGAGCGGGATCCGAATCCCACGTACATCAGCACCACGTCAAGGCGTGGCGTCTCGCCCGCACCGCCCACGGTCAGTCCTCAGGCTGTGCCACAGCAGCCGCCGGCGTACGACAGGCAGCAGCGTCGCGCCTCGCTGCCGCGCGAGCTGCACGAGCAGCAGCTGAAGTACATACTGAGCAAGGAGGAGGAGCTGAAGCTCGAGTTCGAGCGGCTGCAGCAGGAGCGCCGTCGGCTCATGGACGAGATGCAGCGCGCGCCGACGGTGCTGCAGGCGCCGCCGCCACGTCGCGAGAGCTACAGGCCGGCACCGAAGCTGCCGACGCTCAGCGAGGACGAGGTCTTCCGCCAGCAGATGGCCGAGGAGTGGATGAACAAGGTGGCGGAGCGCGAGGAGCGGCGCCAGCACAAGATCATCAAGATCTCGAAGATCGAGGACGAGCAGCAGCACGCGACGGAGGAGCAGGCGAACATCAGCGATGAGTTCCTGCATCGCGTGAAGGAGCGCCGCCACAAGCTCGCCATGCCGGCGGACAGTGACTGGGAGAGCGGCGCCGAGTCGCAGCCCGTGCCGGCGCCGGCGCCGGAGTCGGATGTGGAGGCGCCGCCGGTGCGCATACTCGAGGGTCAGGCGGAGGCCAATCTGCGCGAGCTGCCGCGCCATCTGCGCGAGTTCGCCAAGTTCTCCAGCTGCGAGCAGCTGGACGGCGGCCAGGGCCAGGTGCAGCGGCACGAACAGCAGGAGCATAGCGAGACCGCCACGGATAATGCGCTGTGCAGCGCCAGCAAGAAGTCGAGCATTGTGACGACGTACAAGGTGTCCCGGTTGCCGCCTTCTGTGCAGGGTGAGTTAGCCAGGCGGACAGAGTCCGCTCCGCCGGCTGCCAGTAATCGTTATCGTTATCGATCGAATACCGCGCGACTCGTTAGTCATAATGTGCAACTAGGCACCGCTTGTGTAACCAACTCTTCTGCTCCTCCTACTCCCACTTCAGCCACTACTCCTGCTCCCTGTACTTTTCGCCGCTCCCAAACGCCTGACACTGGTTGTGGTTCCGCTTCCAAAGGTTCCTATTGCTCCCAATCCTCGCACTCCCCGCACTCCTCCACCGTCTCCATTCCCGATAGTCCACTGGCAACCACTGTGCCCCCCACCCTCGTCATCGATGGCAACAACAATCACACCGCACCGAGCTCCAGCTCCACAGCCGGCAGCATACTGAGCAGCGCCCTGCTGCTCGGCCTCTCCGTGCTGACGGCCTGGAATCGGTTCGGCTGAGTTTGCACTCCTTGCACTCGCCGAAGGGCTTCAGCTAGATTCGATTTAGATCATATCAGCAGTAGGTTCTCGCTGGCGAATTCGCAGCTATTTCGCCAAGTAAAAACCTAGTATTTTATTTTTGGTATAAGCCTAAAAGTATGCTTTGTGTAAATTGGCGAAATGCCTACGAAATCGTTTTCATATTTATTTTGTATATTTTCTTCAGTTTTGCTGCGTTCTTAAATAAATCTAGTGGAGCCTTTCGCACAGTGTATTCCTAACTCATTGGTGAACGGTCATTCTGCACATCCATCCATCTCACCAGCCATAAATACATAATATAATGTGTTTGTTGTTGTAGCAACTCTCTCTTTGTTTTTCTCTCTTTGTCTCTCTTTCTCTCTGCGTGTGCGTTTGTGTCTCTCTCTTTTGTATATCGAATTTCTCTCTATTCGCCGCCCTCACACAGACGACAAAACAGCAACAAGCGACGACAATGCAAACACCAACAGCAACAACAACAACCACAACCAGAACCAGAACCAGAACCAGAGTAATACCACATCGACCAGTTCGACGACAAAGCGTAGCCATATAGAACACGAATCGAGCAGCAACTCCAACCTCAGTTGGAATAGCTCCGAACAGGCCCAACGCGAGACGTCCGCATCGGCAGCAACGTCTCGCCCGTTTCTGGGCAATTTCCATAGCAATTTCGATGAGCTCTTCGCCCATTCGCCCTTTCGCTCGAAAATCTTCGAGGAGTTCGATAAATATTGGCGCAATTTTGAGCATACAACCACGTCCGACAGTTTCTGAAACCTTTGTGAATGGAACCGCAAAAGCACTACAAAAAAAAAATACGCTAAATGCTTTAAATTATATTAATTACCTACAGGCGCCCGACCCAATTCCCCCATACTCTACCCTGCAGCATGCAGCCTATTTATAACTAAATAAAAAAGCGAAAACAAAAAACAAATTTGTTCAACAAAATTATGTTTTTCCCCAAATAAACGAAATTGTGAAAAATTAGTTAATTGTTTTTTGAAATTAATACAATATATTTATAGTGTGTTGTTGAATGTTTAATAAACAATAAAATTGATTAACAAACTCGATCGTTCAATAGTCTTATTATTATTATTTTGTCTGCATGCAACTTTCCCCTCCATATGCATATGTATCTATATATCTATATACTTAAATCCGTGTGCTCTAGTCCTAAGTTGTGTCACAGAGAGAATTGATTGTTTTGTGCCAGCGCTTGTAAATGATGCTTTGTTTTAATGACTAATACCAAATACAATATATTTTATGAAAAATACTAATCGATAATCATGCTTCAGCTGATCATTAAACGTTATTTTTGAGATGCTTTCATTAATTATTTAGAAGAATATATGTGCTTTGAAAGCTTAGCAAAGCTTTTCGCTAAGCTTTAGAAGCTTTGAAAGTTGTTTATAGTATTGCTAAGAGCAATGTTGAAAAATTAAGTGATTGTCCTTGGGTTTATTGTTGGCCAACAGTCTGTGGCCTTGGGTTAGTCGCTTAGACGAAAGCTCTCAAAGCGCATTAAAGCTTTGCGTTGAGGTAAATTGTCTATAACATATTAAAAACTTTAATAATTCTGCTTAGCGCAGATTTTAAAAAATTAATTACAGCTCCCTGCTATTCAATTCAACGATTAATCAACTTTTCAAGTGCTCAATTCAGCTCGTGTCATAATTAGCCTTAATGAGTGCGTTTCAACTTGAAGCTAATTACGTTTAAAGAGCTCCCATCACTTTCATAACTATTCAAATATATATATGCTATATATTAAGTCGCATTTACTTTGCTCTCACTCAACTCTACACTCAAGTGTTTCCCCGCTGGCAAAGCCAATTTAAATTACAGACAGTCGCTCCAGTCGGCCCATAAGTGCCCCGAGTCGCCTCCATTCCTATTCGAATGCCAAATAGCCCCGTCGTCGTGTTCCAATTGTGCGACGGCCGGCTTATCTGGGGCACTGCAAGAAATTGCACAGAGGGGGGGACAAGTGAGCGGCAGTTGGGGATCGCGATTAAGCGGAAATTTTAATTAATTCCATTCAATTGCATGACAAATGGCGGAGTCGAAGGAGCGTTGCGAACAAGCGATTCGTTTGTTTTGCAGCACAATTGAGCACAGCGTTCTTAGGCTAAGTGCAGCATGTGGCATGCCTACACTCACACTCACACAGACAGCGAGAGCGTGCTGAGAGACTAAACGAATGCCAACATTTTGATAGCCGTAGCAATTACATCCGAGAGCCAGAGACAACAGCAGCAGCAGCAGCAGCAACAGCAACGAGAGCAGCGGCAGAAGCAGCAGCAACAGGAGATGAGAGCGACGTCAGCGTCGGCAGCGACGTCAGCGTCGGCAGCGACGTCAGCGTCGGCAGCGACGCCAGCGACTGTGACTGCGAAGCTGCGAGCACGCCCACAGAAGCAGACGCGTTTTCTGCTTTCGCCGCAGCAGCTGCAGCGGCAGCGCCAGCGACGCAGCTGGTCCGAGAGCGATCTGCTCAAGGAGATCGACAGCGAGCTGCAGCTGGCCAAGGGCTTTCTCTATGCCAACGGTCGGTGGAAACCCTTAAGAGACTCCCCACCTCCCATCAACCTTCACCCCAAACTGTCCGTGTATATGTGTGTGTGCCTCTGTGTGTTGTCTGCCCTCCAACTGACTGTCTGTTGTCTGTTCGCTCGGCGTGGAGATGAGCGCAGCTGCTCGCTAATTGGCCAAATTTGTATATATTGCTAGCACAAGTATTTCGAATCCTATACTTAGCTCTGCGCTCGTTTTCACAGCTCGTTTAATAATCGCACTCTCGCCTCCATCTCATTATGCCATTCTTATTTTTAGAGTTCAATGTCTTTTCACCTGCAGCCGAAAAGTATGCAACACTTGTCGCCCATTCAAAAATTGTGTATACGACGTGGGCAACGCGCGCGCGCACTACTTTGGTCAAACTGACTGTGAAAATGTATCTTTATCTGAGTAACAAATTTATGGTCCACTTAAGATCACGCTCTCCCATCTTACGGCCACTCTCTCTCTCGCTCTTTCCCTCTCAGTATCCCCAAGGCACTCCCACTCCTGCGCTCTCTCTCATTCTCTGGCGCGCTCTTCGCGCTCGAGTGTGAGATAATTTGTAAGTTCCACAGTTCCACTTGCCTCCACCGTCCTGTGTGTGTGTGTGTCTCTGTTTACGAAAGCATCGGCAGTTTGTTTATGCTGCGGCCCCGCCGAAAAAAGAAACGGAAAATGAAAAATCAAATTTGATGAGGGAACACACGAGCATTCAACGAATTTGTTGTTTCGCCCGCTCACACAAATTGAGTTGATTTTTTTCGCTTCGTGTTTAAATTTTTCAAAAAGAAAATCCAAGCGACTTGTACAAAATTTTCGCCTGGCGTAGTCGTCGTCGTGTTTAAGTCGTGTGCGCAACGCGAAGGCGCGTGAAAAACAGAAGCAAAAACGAAAAAAATTATATATACACATACACACACGCACACCTATACGTCTAGTATATACAAATTAAGTTCAGCATCACCAGCAGCAGCAGCAGCGACAGCATTTCTATATTTCCACTTTTCCACCGAGAAAATGGGGCAGGGTTAGTCGCGCGTTCTTCTGCTTTTTGCTTTACAATTTTGAATGGGCATTTCCTTCCTCCACTCTGTGTGTGTGTGTGATTTGCTGTTGTGAAAAAGTGTTTTGTTCTCTGTTCTTGCGGGAAAATCCCGCAAAAAGTGAAGTGAACTGTGCCCCCATTGCCCGCTGCAAGTGTTTCCCACTGACTCTGCTGAAAATTCACACACAATTCTGATTCGTTCGCAGAGCACACACAGAATTCGACAATGTTTGCGCCCAAATTCAAAGCGCGCGCACCGACTGGCTCAGGTAAAGAATAAACATTCCTACTAGATACTGTATCTGTATCTGACGGATGCAGCACTCGCTGTGGGCGGGCAGTGTGCAGTGCAGTAAGAGCCGCACATGATGTGTGTGTCTCACTCACCTGGCAAAAGCGGGCAAACATGACGTTTTCAGAAGGTAGCGCAAGTCTGCTGAATTCTCTGAGGAATTTTAATTGAAGGTTGGAGGTGACAAAATTAAATCGTAAGGTTCATTGAGAAGCTAATGGGAATTTTAAAAATTTCTGCTGCCTAAGCAAACGCCGAGAGTTTCGTTTATAGTTCAATGACATTGGCTGATCATTTGGATTGGAGTATATTTTTAAAAATTTAAACACTTTTTATAGAAGTTGAAAAAGCCTATCGAACTAGAAGTTCTCTATAATCTTTAGACCAGCTTATAAAAGAATAGAAGTAGAAAATGTTGATCGAACTAGAATTAGATCAGCTTATATAGAGAGGAATGATTAATGGTTATTGGAAAAGTTTCGAAAATGTTGTCTTGAATATTTCCTATTTTGCTTTTACTAAATGAAATCCTTTTCTTCGATCTTTCAGCCACTTTTCCAGTCAGTCAATCATTTTCGCCTGCCCATCTCTTTTCTTTATTTATTTAAGGCATTTTCTAATCAAGTTTTCTGCTTATTTGTGGAAATTTATTGGCACTTATTTATAGCTTATTTCGCTTTCAGTCAGTTTCCTTTCTACTTTTCATTATGACGCTGGGCGTGATGATATTCTGTGTATATCATTCACGTTTATAGAACTGAACTTGATTTTGATTTTCGGCAGAGTGGCGAATGTTTATTTTAAATATTTCACATTAGTTCGGGTTAATTGTCGAAAATTTCCAAACTGGAACTGGAGGTGCGTTCCATGCCGATGTGTGTGCTACTCATTCATACCTCCTCCTCCTCCTCCTACTCTCCTTCTTCTTCTTCTGCTTGTTCTTTGTCCATTTACTCTGTGCTAAATATATGAAATGACGTACAATACAAAAATTCGTTGGCTCAGCAATATTTATTACAATTTATTTGTGTGCAACGGAATTGTTCGAGTTGTTGTTATTGTTCACCGACGCCCACATCGCCCATGCCTTTTACAGTATCCATTAAAAATGGCAAATAAACATAAAAGAAAATCCAGATGGGAAACTAGCGAAGAATGCGAATCACTGTGACGATCACAGGCGAAGACAACCTGATGATGTTGTCTATGAATTTGATTTGTTTGCCTGCAGCCGGACGAACACCTTTGGCGTTGGCGTTGTTAATCTATCAAAATGCGTATACGCCCCGTTTGTCGCGCTAATCCTCAACGCATTTGATTGGCGTCACGCTGGGCACATCATCGTTCATCGTCGATCTGCGAACAGATCCGCCTCGAGTTAAGTTATGAAAACGTTCCGATCAGCTCAGTTTAGTTCAGTTTGGTTTCAGTTTATGTTTTCGCAGCCTTTTTTCGGCCGTAAAGGCGCCTTTATTTATTTAAAGCATTAATTTGTCCGGTGTTATTTTTAAATCTTTCGCTTTTTGGCGAGACGAAAATCGGCAAGTCGGAAAATTAGAAAATAAAAAAGTATATTTTGTTTTTGCGGCGACTTTTAGTGACTGAACATAATTTATAGTTATGATACATTCAGTTGAACTTGCCTGATATTCCAATTGATATATTCACGCGTGAATATAGCAGGGGTTTAAATGGATTTGAGGTGGGGAATCGCTGAAGACTTGATAAACACTTCTGCTGATGACGTCTCAACTTGATGAGCAAATTTGCTGAAGGCATTAAATGTGATTTATTTGCACTTTCAGTACTTGTTCGATCTGACAGCTCAGTAAACTACTATGACCTTTGCTATCTGCCCTACCCAAAGGGCTTACCTTCCACCCTACTCGTTCTGATCTGTCTGCTCTGCATTCACTCCATAAACACTTTGTCCACCTAATAATGGCATACCAAATAAATCAATTCGTGAATGCTTCTTAATTTGCCAGCAAAGCGAGAACAACAACAGCGCGGCGCACCTACTGCAGGCCGGGTCACATCGCTTCGACGACTGCCAGGTCGCGGCGAGTCTCCACTCCCTTGTGGTATAGTGTTCGCCCAGTTCCAATTCCAATCGCAGTTCCCAATCCCATAAAAATGGGCGCACGCACAGGTTGCTCTCGGTGGAGTGGGCAGCATTAGTGCGTGTGTGTGTGCGTGTGTTGCAAGGCCATAGGGTAGCACTATAAATACAGTTGTAGCTTGCAGCGCATACCCTTTAATCAAGTGCAGCCTGTAGAGAGTATACATTTATTGCAATATATAGTTAGCAGCTATGGATCTATGTTTGCTGCATTTATTAACAATACATGGCAAATTGGAATAGATAAACACATAGTCATGTTACTACTAGAGTTATGAAATTTGGTATACAGCTTTTATAATATGTTTGCTGACCGTACTGCAAGTTTTCTAATCATCGAAGTTATATTCGATGTTTTATCACTAAAACAAAAATGTTTAATGCAGCACGAAAGCACTTTTTTGCAGGGTATGTGCTAGTCAAACCTGCTCATTTAAAACTTGCAGTAAACTTGCTTTAAAGATTGCAGGTAGAATTTGTTGTCGTTTTTCTTTTTTTTTTTTGGTATTTATGTTCTCCTCAATACTAATTCGATATTCCATTTTGCGAATCGATAAATTTCACATAAATTGCGAGTCGAGCTCTGCGCCAATTTCCTAAGTAAATGCGCTTCTTCACGAACGAGCGCGGGCGCTCCTTTAAAACACACCCAACAACAACAACAGCAAACACTTAGGCCCCGCCTCAGCTTTCCCCTTAGTCCAGCACTAGGCACACTTTTATGAGCATTTTCCGAGCATTGTTTTTATTGGCTGAAAAAAATTTCCGTTTGATTTATTCTAAAGTGAGTGGAAAGCAGCAGCAGCAAAAGCAGCAGCAGCTGCGTTAAAAGCCAAACCGGAAGTGCCGAGCCAAGCCAAAAGCCGATCCAGAAATAACCAAAGAACAATTGTCTTTTGTTTTGTTTTGGTTTTTGGTTTCGGTTTTTTTCAAAAACCCCGACAGAACAAACCCGAATCCGAAGCCGAACCCGAAGCAGAACCCTAACCGAAACCAAAACTCAAACCCCAAGTGAAATCATTTGATTGACGCAGAGGGAGTACCTCCCTGGGCATTCACAGTCTACAGTCAACAGTATTCGGCATTCGGTATTCGGTATTGCTCTATGGTATATTTAGTCGCATACACATCCGTTCCATTTCGCATTGCACGCATAATTGGCGTTCCGGCAGAACTCTGCTTTTGTCTGTGGACGGTCTCTGATCCGGGGCGTCCAAAATAACTGAAATCTCCGGCTGAAGTGCGCGCTTCATCGAGCACCGAGCACGCATCCAACGAGCGCTCCCACATTTGATTGCAGGCGTAATTGATCTTCTATTTAAAATCGCTGAGCACGAATAAAGCACTAGGGGAGTGAGGAGGGCCTGAACGGGGCCCCTCTCCTCTCTCGCTCTCGCTCTCTATCTGTCCCACTGTAATTGGGTGTGTTTAGTCATTTAGCAGTCGCTTGTGATTTGCGCCTTTTGTTTTTGTTTTCTGTTTCTGTTCGCTTCTATTTTTCCTATCCAGCGCTTTCCCAAAAAGCAAAAGAGAGAGAGAAAAACACAAATCGGCGAGTTGGTCTGGCCTGGCCGGGCCGGGCCGGGCCTGGTCTGCTCGACGCTGCCGGGTCACGCAAAATTCAGTCGCTTTGAGCCGCGCGCGGAGTCAGCAACTCAGAACTCGCAACGGATTTTGTTTTTGCCTGCAATCGAACTCGATCGATCCTAAGTCAACGACCATACCACTTCTTCATCCTGTGCTGGTATGTGTCTTCGAGTGTGTGTGTGTGTTCGAGTGTTTTGAGCAGCGAAATACGAGTGCCGAGTGACTCATTGAGTGCATACCCGAGTGAATAAGGACTGTGATTTTGATTGACGCTGGCAAAGACTTTGATTCGATTGTATAATTCGATTAAGTGCTGATTGAATTAAGACGTCAGCGCGTCCACCCACAAGCCAACGGCATACTATATACCACACAGCATACAGTCTATATAATCTTTATATGTATCCGATCGCAGGCGAAACGAATTCATTTTATGCGAAATACGTGTCAATGTCTAGCGACTTTGCGCCTAGGGCCAGTGTGTGTGTGTGTGTGTGCGTGTGTGTGTGCACTATTACAGGTGGCATATAAATCTGCAGAGTGAAAGATCTTGAAGAGCATAAACGAGGGTGGTTTGATAGATTGCTATCATAGTCCCAGATTTTATCTTTATTTATAATACGATAAATTTGAAATTTGTAAATGCTTTCTTCTACTTTAAAAAATTGAAACAATGTTCTAGTTAGCTACAGTGCAATTCTTTGAAACTTCTCTTAAAATTCCCGTACTATTTTTAAAACCTTTATAATCTTTCAGTCGAATGAGTTCCATTAGCAGGCGCAAACTTAAAAGCGCTTTAAATTCCTTTTGAAAAAGCTTTTCAAAAACTAAAATTTACCCATAATAAAACCTATAAATGGAATCAAATGAACTATGAACTATTAACTTATGAAACACAAAGTATTTTGGAACATTTTCAAATATTTCAAAGAGAACAAATTTTGGAAATATTTTAACTTTTTCTGCATGCGCCATAAAAACTTTTCCCGTCTGTTTGAACACTACTTTCCTTGTATTTATTATCCTCTAAATACAGATGCTATCATGGGCAATCTTCACTGTAGCGAACAGTTGAAACACCTCGTGAGATTTTGTTGTTGTTTCTTCACTCTTGTCGCCCGATTCAAATATAATTTTATATCAGGTCTGTCGTCTATCTCTGCGCGTATCTCTGTGCAAGTCTTTGTGAATTCTAAACATGCGCCAAATGCTCTGACTCATCCACCGACATTTAAACACACAGTCGGTGTGTGTATGTGTGCGATAGTTTTCGGTTTTGTGGCCAAATCTTGAATGTCTGCCAAATGCGGCTTCCTTGGTCGTATTAATTATTGTTGTTCAACGTCGCGATGTTTGTTTGTCAATTTGTCTTCGCATGGTTTGTTGACTGCAACATTTATTTTGGTTAGAAAAGCAACAACACAGAGAACAACAGCAGCAGAAACAGAATACCCCAAAATGCTAGAGCATAAATCTGTTGACAAGTGTAAAATGTCGCCTGGGAACGGAAGAGAAACTCGAGCAGCTCAAAATTGAACTTGCGCCCCTGAAAATGTCATGTGTTGCCACTTGCCACCTGACAACGGCCAACTGGCACCTGCCCTGCGGTCCCCTTGGGTGCAGCCCCAATCATCTGGCACCTGCCAACTGTCCCCCACCTTTAGTGTCATTTTGAGCCACCCACACGCACATTGAAGCAACAATCGTTCCCCCCTCCTCTCGACAGGCGTCTGGACACCCAAGAGTCAAACACCGCACGGCTCCAGCAACGATCTGCTCGATCTTGGCTGCTCGTCGGCAGCGCCCACGCCCCCGCCGCCGCCCACAGTGCCCGTGTGGACGCCGCAGCCATCGCCAGCGTTGAGCGGACGCAAAGAGTTCCGTCCCGTGCGCTTCGAGTCGCCCACCCTGCCGCGACGCTACACGGCACTGCAGCAGCAGCAGCAACAACAACAGCAGCCCGAACAGACGACGACCATACCGCCCTGGTCCTATACAAACGGCAGCTGCCCCGCCCCGGTGCCGGCACCACGCAGCACTGCGACAAATCTCAGCACGCCCACCACACTCAACTCGACCACGTCGGATTACGCCGAAACCGATTGCTCCGCACACTTCGGTCCAGTGGCGCCTAGTGCCAGCGTCTCCGATAAGATCAAAAGTACTGCCCGCCCCCATAGCAAATACACCAGATATGTTTGCTGAACTGCGGAACACACTTGTCAACGTTATATATCGATGAGAGAGATACTTTTTATATAGATAAAAATCATGAAAATGGTGTCTAAAGACGTGTGATTTCTTGATTAAAGCATAAGCCGCAATCGATATATATCGCAATGGAAATATTTAGTACAATTTCCGCGCAAGAAGTAGAGATGCAAAAGTTTGATTCTTCCTCATAATATTTTGAAGTTTTCGATTTGAAAATCTTATCGAATATTGACAAGGATTTTTCAATATTAATTTTTCATTAAGTTTCGATTTTTTATCAAATACCTTAATAGATTTCTTATTGTTAATTTTCAAAATATTAATTCGATCGTATAACTATTTTATTTTCGGATTTACTTTAAATATACTATATGTATATCTGCATTTCTCTAAATCAAGTGTGTTCCGATCAAGTTCAGCTACATATTCGATTATTTGCATTTGAGATAGACTATCTTTCGTTTGAGATGAGAGTTTCCTGTGCCTCGTTTCACTCGTATTTCGCTGCTTAAGTGTCACTTAGTTGTCTCTGGTCCCACACATACATACATATATCAGGCATATGCTAATTGATTCTCATTTGTCTCATCACTCTCTGCCGTCCTTCTCCCCCCGATAACTCCCATTAACGCTGAAAGCATTTGAACGCTCGGCTTCCACATCGGAGCTGCACAGGCCGTTCGTACGCCGTCAACTGTCCGACACTAGCCGTCCAGTGTATAGGCCCAATGAAGTCAGTAAGTATGCCAAGTTTCAGGATATTCAATGTCCACAATCAATGACCAAAGTACGCGCGCTCACGTCGTTAAACACCACCAAAAACAACAAGAACAAGAACTACAACACTGGGCAGCAATTTTCTTGCGTGTTGCACACCTTTAGCTGCCCCATCCTCCACCCCACTCCACAGACACCTCCCCCAGAAAATGTGCAGATAATCAAAAACTAAACCCACTAAATGCAATCTACGGTTTACAGTCTACAAAGTCAAGCACGAGTATATGAGCGAACCGGAAACGGAAAGCGATCGTCCGCGCAAAATGGCACAGTTAGGTCGACGGCAATACGAAGGCATCGGTCCGGTGACCAACGATGGAATGCCCATTATACTCAGATCGGTAAAGGCTCGTCCGCACACTGCGCTAGCCCCGCGGCAATTCTACTCTATTTTCTTTCTATATCTTCCTTCTTTATTTTCGCAACGTAACGCTGCAGGAGGTCCAGGAACCACATCAGCATGAATGGTACAAGCGACTCTATCAGACCATACACAAGCAGAAGAATGGCGGTAAATGTTTGCCACTTGAAGTCGGACTGAAGCATTGTAAAAACTATAATCCCGATTCCAATCCCGTTCCCATATCCGAATTCCTTTTCGTTTCGAACCTTTCCTTTTATAATGCTTCAGTTCTGTCTGTCTGTGCCTGCTGAACTAGTTCTAATCTCTTTCTGTGAACTCTCTCTCTGAATGAATCTTCTTCCAAATTCGCATACCTCTCAATCACCCATCCATACGCTTTCACTAAATGAATACAGACGATTTCGTGATACGCTACAAATGTCCCAGAGGTGATTCTTAAAGTTCTTTTACTAAATCATAGACTATTTAGACCTAATCTTGTACTCGATCTAAGCTAGTCCCTGTATCTACCCAATCATGATTTCGTTTGGCTTACTGCTTGTACATAGACAGCGAACCCGCGCGGTCCTCTCTCTTTTCCAATTGGTAGTTGTATCTATTATGATTTATATATATCTTTTTTTACCTCGATTTGCATGCGATATTTTATTTATCATATGATTTTTTTTTCATATTTTCGTGCCGTTTATAGCTCATTGATATATACTATAGTAGCTAATCGGATTGCTTTTACTAAACCTCTACACTAAGCTAAGCACACAAACAACGCTCTAACAACATGCCTGCCGAACATAACACACCAAACAACAACCACAACAACCACAGTGATAACAACAACAACAACATCAGTAGCAATAGTAAATTTCTAATCTCGTCAATCCCCCAAGCACTTCTTTAGCTAATCGAGGTCTCTTCCCAAACCCAAATGCAGCACGTCCATCGTACAAGAGCAATGGTTATGTGTCTGAGCCCGAGCCGAACTACGATTCCGATTACTCAACTCTGAAGTATCGCACGCCCAACCCGCTACGTGTGCAGTCGTCGGTTTCCTCGGCTGTCAATGTGCGCAATCTGAACCAGGACGATAAGTGAGTAGCCAAACCTGAGCTAAGAGAGCGAACTCTTAACTACAATTATCTCTCTTCTTCGCCCGCAGAGTGTATGGTACTATGCCAAATCCGATTAAGTCGGCACAGAACTCATACAAGAATCAACCCGGTCGCATTGAAGACTATACAACTGGACATTCGTCCGTTTCGGAGAAGGAGAAGAAGGAGGCAAGTGCCCTTGGGGGGCAGGCAGACTGTCCACGCACAGAGCTTATCACTTTCGGTGCCCAGACTTTTCGCACACTACCCCCGAACCAACAACAACTAACCCGAGATAACTCGACAATGGCTAACGCTAAACCCTCACAATTCGTTCATTCACTTGCCATACTCGCCCATACATGAATTCCATTGATCGCTCCATCAGCAGCATTATAATACCCCATATATGACATGATCATAGCACTCACTCACGCCACATACAAACATACATACCTCGCATAGCAATTGATCTAACTCACAGCAATTATTCTATTCACAATTCTAGTGGTGGGACGAAGTGATGGACATCTTTAACGGGGTATGAACTCTCAATCTATATATTCCTGTTCTATATAGACAATAATTTTAGTTATAGCAATGATTTTTTTTTGTTTTTGGTTAGTTTTAGTTTAAGTCTGTGCTCTGATTTCCTTTGACATTTTCCGTTCTGTTTCTTACCACGAACTAAACATTATTTCCTGATAATCCCTAGAGTATAAAAGTATGTTTTACTTATCTGCCCATAATACCGATTTCTCCCATGCTATGCCTAACTCAAAGTGGCTCAGGGAACACACACGCATACCGCGTATTATAATAGAGTTCGTCGATGAGTTTGACAACTATTCAGTAAGTTATAGCCTAGATATATATAGTAGTACTATGGTCAGTGAGGAGCAGGCATCATCGCGGCACCCGAATTACTAATTCCGCAAGAAGAAAAATCTAAATCAACGAAATGTTTTCAATTTTGCACCTGGAAAACTGTTGGTAAACCTTGGGCTAATGCGAGTTATTTTTCCCGCCCCCACAGAACTTGGAACAATCGAAGCTATCGCCACTCTACACCGAAGGCAATTTGTCAAGGTAAGTCCCAGTAATCGATCTGCACTAAGTATATATTCTAATGCTTTTATGCTTGCCACAGAGCTCTGGCCAAGGAATCTGGTTACACCAGCGACTCGAACATAGTCTTCCGCAAGAAGGAGCTTCCGCTGAGCAGTGCCCTGAGTCCCGTGGAGCAGCGACAGGCGTACAAGAGCTTGCAGGCAGGTGGAGAACCGCCCCTACTCGGCTTCCGTAAGCCTGCGCCCGAGAAACCCAAAGGTAGGAAAATCGCTCTTCAAGTAGTTCGATCGATCTAACCACAAATCCGTAGAGTAAACGCGCAGTTGATACTAATCCTTCAATGGTGTTGGTTCTCTCTCGCTCTCTCTCTCTCTCTCTCTCTATGGGTCTCTGTCTCGCTGCCTCTTTGCTGAGATCTGAGCACCTTAACCCTAACTTGATTCTACTTGTATTTGGTAAACTCTACTCGACACACACCACACACTGCTCTACACACACGAAGTTGTTACCCGCAATACTGAATTCTCTGAGTTCCTACACAACCACCAAAAAAAAAAAAAAAACAGCACTACCGCAGCACCGGGCACCCTCTCTCTATCAAGTCGCCGCCTAATCCCTGCTGTTGTCTTCCAAAGAAATTGTGGAAGAATTCGAATTCATACAGATAACGCCGACGCTGACAAAGATACGCGTCAGCAGCAAGCCGCTCGAAGAGCTCGAGGAAGAACCACCTAAGCTAGTGGTAACAGCAACTACTGCTGCTGCACCAGTGCCACCACCGCCTCCACCACCACCACCTCCACCACCGCCGCCGCCAGCTACCAGCAACGGCAAAATGTTCTCGCAATTCTCGAAGAATTTGCCCTCGTTCATTCCGCTGAGCAAGAAGCAGCAGCAGCAGCAGCAGCAACAGCAGCAGGAGTCTGCACCGCATCCGCCGCACCGCCGCTCCTCGTGCACCAAGAGCACTGTGCGCACCGTGGAGAAGCTGACGACGACCACGACGAACAGCTGCGCCAAGTCGCGGCACGAGCAGTGCTTCCAACCACCCGGTGGCAGCAGCACGACGCTGACGCTGCGCAAGCACCACACGCGCCGCGAGCCCATCTGCCGCTCCAAGTCCACAGGGGCGGTGTCCACGCTGTTGGCCACGCTGACGGCGACCAAGACGGAGACGCGCAGCAAGGACGGCTGCCTGCTGCGCGTGCAGCAGCACCAGCAGCAGCAGCAGCAGCAACAGCATCATGCGCGCCTGCGCTCCATCAGCCCGAGTCGTCGGCCCGCCCGGCTGCTCGCGCTGCGCCACTCCAGTCGCAGTCCCGTGGCCTTCGGACGCAGCATCTCAAAGGAGCGCAGCTTCGCCGAGGAGAAGAAGCGCCTGGAGAACACGCTGCCACCGTCGCGCACCAACTTCGAGGCGAGCACGAACATCTTGCGTGATCCGCACCTCAAGTCGCCGCAGGAGGTGCGCGAGGCGGTGCGCTCGTATGCCACTTGTCGTGGCCAGCTGCAGCAGCAGCAGCAGCACGCGCGCAGCAAGTCGCTGCCTCGCCTGCGCCAGAGCACGGTGAGCACGACGACGCGTCACACCATGTGCTTTCCGCAGGTGCGTCCGCAGAATCTGCTCGACTGCACGCGCGGTGGTGCCAGCTCGCTCAAGAAGCTGGTGGTGCCGCGCTGCAGCAAGCAGCAGCAGCAGCAGCAGACAATCAAGGCCGTCGCAACGGTGCATCGCAGCGCCTCGCAGGAGAGTCTGCCGCGCAGCAACTCCACGTACTCCATCGACTCGCTGCCCATTGTAGCACCACCCAAGACCTATGTGGGCAAGTCGAAGGCCAAGCCCAAGACCAAGGCGCTGCCCGCACCACTGCAGACCAGTCGCAGCGAGGGGCATGTGCCGCGCAAGCGCAGCACCACCGCCACCGCAGCCGCTAAGCCCAAGCCGAGCAGCGAGACGGTGCGCGAGAAGACGCACTTCTGGAACGACTACAATGCCAAGCAGCAGCCCCACACGGAGCAGTACAACAAGTACTGCTCGCTGCAGGAGCCGCCCTACGAGGAGCACATCTACGAGTACTCCGGCCAAGGGCCGCCCAGCTGCATCGAGGATCTGGTGTGGAAGTACGAGAACAGGGGCCAGCATGCCATCCGCCCCGTCACGGACATTGCGCGTCCGCAGTCGCCGTCGGCGGAGCTGGGGCAGCGCCGCTTCTCGCCGACGCGCGAGGTGCGCGTGCCGCCAGAGGCGCAGCGTGAGGTGCGCTCTCCCTCGCGCCGGCGCATCGACAGTCTGCGCTCGAGCCAGCGCCAGGACAAGGATCAACAGCAGCAGCAGCAGCCGCAGCAGCAGGTGGTGGCACGCGCCAGCAGCCTGAGCAGCGCGGACGATCGCAGCAAGCGTCAGGCGGCAGCAGGAGCGGCACCAGCTGCCGCCGGCAGCCTGTACCAGTGCGGCGAGCTGGCGCACAGTGCCACCTCGTTGACGTATCTGGAGCGGCACAGTCCGAGCTGTCGCTATCGCAACAACTGCGAGCGCTTCACCGAGCTGAATCGCTTCTACAGCACGCTGGAGCGTGTGGGGCAGCTGGAGCGTGCCACCTCGGCGAGCAACTTCCATCCGCTGCGCAAGGATGCCGAGCTGCTCGACTTCGACGAGTGGCGCAAGGTGCGCCTGCACGAGCGCGCCGAGAAGGAGCTGCAGTATCTCGTGGGCAAGCTGCAGGACGATCAGCGCGAACGCGATCTGCACTATCGCTCCAGGGATGTCAGCGAGATCAAGTGGCGCCACGAGGCCGAGCAGGCGCTGCACGCCAAGCAGAAGTCCGTCGAGGATCTGCGCGAGAACTTCGAGCAGCTGCAGCTGCT
Source organism: Zaprionus bogoriensis (assembly GCA_035046045.1). Classification (NCBI taxonomy): domain Eukaryota; kingdom Metazoa; phylum Arthropoda; class Insecta; order Diptera; family Drosophilidae; genus Zaprionus; species Zaprionus bogoriensis. The sequence goes on along the minus strand of JAWNOI010000066.1, from coordinate 1,485,290 downwards.
GAAGCAGCAGCGCGACGAGGCCGCGTACATGCCGCCGGTGCAGCGTCAATGGCGACGCAACACGGTGGCCGATCTGGCCAGCAGCCTGGAGGGCACTCAGCCCAGGGAGGTGCGGGAGTCGCGTGAGCCGCAGCAGCCGGAGCGGCACTTGAGCAACGATCTGGTGAGCACACTATCCAAGGATCAGATCAAGAAGATCACACAGCAGCTGACCGAGATCTATGCGGGCGGCAATCGCAAGGCCGGCGTCGAGGAACACTACGTGGTCACCGTAGAGAAGGGCGTCAAGCCGAGCAGCCATGCCAACAGCCTGAAGGTGCGCTGCAACTCCAGCATTACCAAGGAGCAGCTGCTGGGTCCAGTGCTGCGCAAGCGCGAGGAGCAGCAGCACTCTCAGCAGCAGCAGCAGCAGCAGCAGTTGCAACAGTCTCAGTCGCAGACCTTGCCACGTGCCACACGCAGTCAGTCGCCCGTGGTGGTGGCCAGGGAGACGCGCGGCGCCATTGCAGCCAAGAACGCGGAGCTGACACTCGTCAAGCCGCCCGAGGTGCCGCCGCGTCCCAAGCCCAAGCCGGAGTCCAAGCCGGCCAAGGCGGAGCTGCAATCAGAGCAGCCGGAGGATGCCAAGGAGAATCCCATCAACCAGAAGATACAATACTTCGAGGACAGGCAGTTCGAGGAGCCGCCCAAGACCATCTACCATGCGCGCGAGGACAGCTCGCCGGACGAGGCCGAGGTGATGCGCCTCATCGAGCAGAACATGCAGGCGCGCCAGCAGGCCCGCCAGCACGGCCAGCTCGTCCACACGGAGCTGAGCAACTCGCTGACCGACCTGAGCGGTGTCTTTGGCGAGCGTCCCTCGGCCAGGGTAAATTTTCACTTGCACAGCCCGCCCGAGCGTCCGCCCGATGGCCACGACGACGCACTGCAGCTGCAGCAGGAGCTGGCGCAGCGCCCGGCAGAGGCCATAGCAGATCATCGCGAACTGCTCAGATACGAGCCTGGTTCAGCCGATGGCAGCATTGAGCTCTATGACGCGTACTACCGCTCGCGCAGCCTGTCGCCGCAGTCGCAGCTCTCGGCGTGCTCCAGCAGCGCCTACCTGCAGCGCGTCTACACGGGCGAAGTGCAGAAGATCAAGCAGAAGTTCGAGCGCATTCAGCGCGCTCAGTCCAATGAACGCCGTGATTTTTTTGGGCTTAGTTCGCTGCGGAAGGCGCGCAGCGATCCCGAATTCAATGCGGGATCCAAAGACGCCTTGGACAGTGCTACGGAGGCGCTGTCGGAGCGGCAGGCTGAGCAGCAGCAGCAGCAGCAGCAGCAGCAGCACCAAGATCTGCAGCAGGATGTCAGCCAGCTGACGCACAAGTTCGAGCTGCAGCGCGCTGCGACGCCGTCGCCGGAGCGCGGACGACGCCGGCAGCGCGGTCTGCTCATGCCGCACATCGACATCATCAGCAAGACGGCGGCGCTGAAGCGCGAGCTGCTGCTGCTGCCACGCGCCAGTCCGACGCGCAGCCACAGCAGCAACAGCGGCCACGTGCAGACGCTGCGCAGTCGCTACGAGTCGCCGGAGCCGGCAGCTGGCCGGGATGTGCCGCCGCGCTATTTGTCCACCTCGCTGGCGGATCTGCGCGATGTGCATGACATCTCGCCGCATCTCAGCGGCGATTGGGTGGCCCACAAGCATCCGCAGCGCACGCCGGCGCTGCCCAAGAAACCACAACGTAGCAGCAGCAGCAGTGGTGGTGGTGTTGGTGGTGGTGTTGCAGTGCAGCAGCGCGCCAGCTCCACATCGCCGCCGCGTCCGGCCAAGTCGCAGCGGCATCAGCAGAGCGCGCAGTTGACGCACGCGCTGCGGCGCAACTACGACGACATTTTCGCCAATCAGAAGTTTGATCCGCGCATGCATCGGCCCAAGGCGCGCTACGTGCCGGACGGGGCGGACGCCAGTGCAGTAGGGCGTGGCAGCAGCACGCCGACAGCAACGCTGGAGCGCCTCAAGCGCAGCACCGCCGTCACTTTCAAAGGTAACTGCGGGTAGCCCGTGCTGGGAGCAGCGTGTGTGTGTGTGTGTCTGGATTAGGGTTACCATCTCCTCGAATCAAGTGAAATTTCTAACTCTGCTTCGTAGTACTTGCGCTTGGTTGCATTTAAAGGGCGGCAGCTTTTTAGTGTCCCTCTTTGTTCCCGCTTCACCTCCTCCTTTTCCCCGTTCCTAATTGGTTTCATTCTGCTCTCCAAAATTCTCTCGTATCGCATTCGCCGGCGCAGATTTCGACTCGAGCGCCGCGCCTACAATTCCACCACAGCCGCCGCTCAAGGCCCACTCGACCCTGTCGTCGTACGAGCCCTACGCCGCCTACAGCAATGGCGACCAGATCGACACGGGCGCAGGTGCAGGTACAGGTACAGGTGAGTGTGCGATCGCTCGATCGCCCGATCATAGGATCGTTGGGCTTTAAACAACCTAATTCGCTGCTTTCTTTCGCTGTACTAAACTTAGTTTTACTAAAAGTTGAATGGGACTGAAAATGGTTTATGCTATTAAGATACGCTAAGATATACTATATTATTCAGTAAGGAGCAAGCTTATAGAGCTGACTAAAAGGATTAATGAAGGCATTTCCCAGTTATTTATTATATTATTAATTTGGTAGCAAAATTTTTTTATATTCCCATTCCTTTTTAAAATCAATCGAAAAATTCCTTTAAATGTGTTCTAAGAATTAGAACAAAATATTTATGTTAGCAAAGCAGCAGAATATATTTACCTAAACCAGTGGTTACTCAAGCTATATAATTGCGTATCTGCTGATCCTCTTTCTATAATCACTCCAGAGAAAGATTATTATATGTACTAAATTTCTGATCATCTCAGTGTGCTCTATAAAAACTATTATTTTTACTGTCAATTCTACCAAGCTACGTAAAAGCTTACTTTCTGTTTATATTTTTTTCATATATGTACTAAATTTTAGATCAAGCTTTTTGAAGCAAGCATTGAAAATAATTTTCAAGGGCTGCAATGTTTTAAGGGCAGTTTAATCTAATTTTCTATGTTCTAAAAGCCTAGAAAGAATGATATATAAAAAATTTAGCTTGAAACTTGTTCTAAAAATAGTTCAGAAACTCTTAATTATTTTGTAATTAACATTATTGATCTCAATCGACGCATAATCACTTTCCACCCCGTGAAGGAAGTTCAACTTATTACCAAAAATTACTGGTCGTATTATTTCTAAGCACTTGCTACCATCCCTGCGTAGCGTACGCCCCTGTGCGTTCGCTCATTCAATGACCTTTGGTGAAATTCCGCTCTCTGCTGCTTCTGCTTTGTGCCTTAACTACCGCAACAAATTTCCGCAAATGGTGCAATTTCACGTTGAAGGTGCGGCCGGCATTAGTTGACCAAAAACAAAACGAATCGATAGGTCCAATAACACACGAGCCACACACTGACTTGACCCGCTTATAGCACCTGTCCAGCTGTACGGGGCACGAGCCGAGAGCCACCCCCAGACGACGTTGCCATGGCCAAAACGTGGCAACAAAACAATACTCTGGCCCACGGCCCGGGGGGAGGGCAGGGTGGTTAGGGTGGACAGGCTCACGTTGGTTACCTGTCGCCGGCGACGGCGACGGCGCTTCGTTTAGTTCAGTTAGTTTCACTTTTCCGTGCCAAAAACGTCAGAGACCGCTCGACAATTTCCCAATTAAATGTGGCAAAAATAGAACGCAGCGCGTCGCGTCGCGTCCGCTTTCATTATGCAACGTTGAGTGTGGCAAGTGCAAAAATATATAACATATATATTTATATATATGGATATATGGAACGGAATCGTGCGGGAAGCATAATATATAGACACATAGCCAGAGCATGATACATCAAACGCTTGCGCCGCGACGCAGCAACACGTTCGCTGGGCAGCATCCCCATGGCAACAACAGCAGCAACAGCAACAGCAACTTTTACAGCAGCAACAGCAAGCTGCACAGCAGCAACATTCAAAGCGGCAATAACATTTATAGCAGCAGCAGCAACATCCACAGCAGCAACCACTATGGGGGCAACATCAGCAACAAACTCTACAGCAGCAACAGCAATCTTCACAGCAACATTCGCAACAAGCTGCACAGTAGCAATAGTAACCTGCACAGCAGCAACAGTCGCGTGCACTGGCGACAGGCGCCACAGCCACAGCAGCAGCAGCAGCAGAAGCTGCATGGCAGCTGCAATGATTTAGAGCTGACAGATGACAACGCGCGAGTGCAGCAGCAACAACAACTGGAGCAACAGCAGCAGCAGAAGCAGGCGCAACGCTGGTGGCGCCGCCAGCGACTGCTCAATACGTCGTATGAGCAACGCGTCGAGCGCGACGACAACTTCAATGCTGCCGCCTGGCCGCAGCGTCCGCTTAGCAGCGGCGCCGACAGCAGCTACTACAACAACAACAACAGCAACAGCAACAACTACAGCAGCAGCTACTACGACAGCAACATGAAGTTGACACCTGCCACACTCCATCGCAGCGTCTGCGACATGCCCAACTGTGGCAAGTTGCTGTGGATACGACGCGATTACGATTATGCTGTGCCCCTCGTGCCACCCATGCCAACTCTGCCGTCACAGTCGGCGCCACAGTCGGAACTAAGCGTCAGCTATCACATTGTGGGGTTGCCACAGACGCCGTCGCCGGCGCAGAGGCAAGCGTATCTGGCGAATCGTCATGCCATCGGCGCCTCCATGCCGCTGCTCGTGTGGCAGCAACAGCAGCAGCAGCAGCAGCAGCGGCAGCAGCTGGGCCAAAGCGGCAGTTAGTATTGCAGTTAGTAAAGAAACGCCACTCCCCGCCCTTCCCCCTTGAACTTTCCTTCTAGCATATGCAAAAGAAAGCAAGCAACAGGCAGCAATCGGCCCCCTTGCCACGCCCCTTTTGCCCGTCGTTTACTTTCTCATTTAATCCACGAACGACCTTCCTTCCTTTTGCACTTTCTCACGCTTTTTCACTGTGCAAACTCGTTATCACTCGAGATAATGAGAGAGCACAAGAGTGAGAGTGTGAGAGAGATTGAGAGCGTAATACTGCGAGAGTGAGTGTGATTAGAGCAGTAGATACTGCAGCTGCTCTGGCATGCAGCTCACGTTTGCACGAGCTCGTGATAAAAAGCTTTAGCCAAGTGCAAGCTTTTCTCGGAGGTTTAACGATCTCAAGCGGGCACAGTGGAATGCATAGTAATACAATTGTGGGAGATTGCGAGAAGAAAAATAATTTATATGGGGAAAAATATTGAAGCTATTAGTACTGACTAGAAGCTTGCAGATAAATTAAAAAGAAATGCAGAACATTTTTATATGTATATGCACAATAGAAAACAGATTGTAGATACGTTTGAAATTCATATAAAAAGACAGAAAATTACGTATCGGGCTTAAAATTCATATAGAAATACAAAAAATTCTGTAGTAAATGCATAATAGAATTTTTGGAAAATCTCTATAAAATACATAGTAAAATTTTTAAAACAATCGTGCTTACAATTTATATAGAAATACAGGAAATTCTGTATAAAATACATAAACAAATTCGACAAAATCAGGCGGCCCTATATTTTTATAGATTTGCTAAAAATTATGTTTAAAAAACATAGTAAAAATTTATAAAAGAAATAAGACTTGAATTTTATATAGAAATATAGAAAATACTATAATACTATAAAAAGAATCTGCAAAAAGTGGCCTAACATTTACATAGAGATAACAGAAATTCCATATAAAATACAGAGTAGAAATTGAAAAAATACCTTGAACTTATAAAGAATTACAGAATTTTGTATATTAAATTCGTGGAAAAATCATTATTAATGTGTATTTGGCACAGTCATAGTCATTTCTCAGAACTTCATGCTCCATAAAGCATTGTTCCAATTCCAAGTCTAAATTGGAAACAAGCTCGTTAAAATTAAAATGCCAAGATATTGAAACGAATGAAAACCTAATGAGAAATTGCCAAAAAGCTCGAGATTTCACGTACGCATACGCGCGTCTTATCAGCAGCGCGTCGAGCGCCCCACTGTAACAGTGAGTAATTCACGCGAAAAGGGAGAAGAAGTAGAGGCAGAGAATGTGTCTCCCAATAAACGTGCGTTTTTCGGGGCGCCAAGCCAACGGCACTCGTCGTAGTACGTAAGTACGCGACGATAACTGAACGATCCAAAGTCTTCGCACGACGTTGAACTCGCCTGGCGACGCTCAATTGCCCGATGGCTCAGTCTCTCAGTTGCGCAGTCTCTCAGTTGCTCAGTTCCTCAGTCTTTCAGTTTCATTCAGTTCGGTTCGGTTTCAATTTCAGTCTCAGTCGAGCGCCACGCGTGCTGCTGTTCAGTTCGGTTCGGTTCGTTGGGTAAGATCGAAGCGCGATCGCATCGAGAGATCTGAAACGGGTTCGGTGTGGGGTACGGTTTCGCTTGAGGATTCAGTTTTGCCTCGTCGTTCTGTCTCTCTAGCTTTATCAGCTGTGCGAGCAGCCTTCTCCCATATCTTCTACTTGATTCTGATTGATAGTGTGTGACTAATCGCCCGCACGGGGGAAGAGGTGAGGGCAGTAGTGACTCGAATCTCCGAATCTCTGAAGTGAGACGTGCTGTAAAATGTGTAATTTACGTGTGTGCCTGCTTTGCATATGGAAAAATTGCAATTAGAGTGCAGGAAAAGCCGCGGAAAAGCCGGCTCGACGGGTTGTATCTATGTGTGTCTGTCTGTGTGCCTTGTGGTGAAAGATGAAAATCGGCAACACTTTCAAAACGCCGCAAATTGCGGCGCCACAACAAATCAGTGAAAGTGAAAATCTCTCGAGTGACAATTAAACTTTTTGTACAGCCACAACAACAACAACAACAGCAAAAAAATTGTAGTAAATTTGTACTCGTCTTATGCTCCATGCTTTATGGTCTTTTAAGCGTTTTGTCAGGCACAAATATTTGTACAGTTGCTCGAGCTCGCGCTTGTGTATTGTGGCCCCCAAATAGGTTTACCCCTCTGCGACAAAAGAAAAATTTCTATTTCTATTTACTCGAAGGTTAGTGGGCTACAGGGTGTCGCAGGAGGGTGGGGGGTAGAGGAGGTGTGACTTTGTCATCGGCTGCGCAATTGAATTGTAACTCAGTTAGATTTCTAATTGTACAAGTGACATTCATATCAGTTGAGCGAGCGAGCTGGAAATTCACTTAACTCGCAGTCAAGAGCATGAATAACGCGCTGACGATATGCAAATATCTTAGCATATACTTTATGAGAGTAACATATCTCTAAACTGTGCAACACAAGGCCGCCACTGATGCTTAACTACGGAGTTTTATCGTCCAGCGGCAGACTCATAAATCACGCAAGTGAGATGAGTTTTTGGAGGTTTTCAGCTGGTCTCAGAGTTTGCCTAGTCTCAGGGCTTTTAGCACCTTCCCAGCACTTCTAAGGGTACAGTGCGGCAGAGAATTGTCTAGTCGTTGGCTGCATACCCTGATGTATGTTTTGAGTTTTCTGTTCTGTGTAAAAAGGTATCGTGATATATCAATATATATTTATTAGCTGGAATACTCTGTAAGAGCCACTCAGTAAAACTCTTACTTAGATTTTTAACTGGTATGCGAATTCTCTCTCTCTAATTTAAATTCAAACTGTTATTCTTATCAGAACTCTTTTAATAGTTCTGCAATGTATCGTAGACGCTTAAGTATTATCTGAAATTTTCGTAATGCCGCCATTAAAATTCTTGCGTGTCTAATCTGCTGTCCGATCTGATGATGATGAGTCTAGCCTCGTTATTACCTCTTGAGCAATCGCCGGGCAGATAAGCCCGCTTGAGGCAATGAGTCAATTGCAATTGCCACACGCTGTCCGCGGCACGCCCATTTCGCACCACTTTGTCTCAATTGGCCGCCTCGTTTAGCTATCACTGTGGTTAGCCCAAGAGAGTGGGGCAGGCAGGCAGTGTGGGGGAGCCACATTAACTTCAATTGTGGCTCATTTTCGATACAATGAGAAATGTTAATTCAATTTTCAAATCGCAAACAAGTCGCTCTCAGGCATTATTCTTCTCTCGCTTTCCACCGTTCTAGACGCGAGTCGCAGTCTGGGGGTTATCTGCGATCTATCTGCTTAGCGAGGCGTGCGATCAACAACGAGCTGCGGCCACTAACGTTGTTTATTTGCTTACCAATTGGCCGAGTCGAGCTACGGCTATAAATACAGCCAGAGATACAGGCAGAGCTACATCTACAGATACAGATACAGATACAGATACAGCTATAGCTTGGCTATAGCTTCAGCTACAGTTACTGATACAGATAAGAGCGACGGCAGCGGCTCTTTGGTTTCATAACTGCGACGACAATTGTGCGGTTAGCTCGTCTTACAAGTGCCCTGTTCATATTTTTAGTGTCAACAGTAATTATACCCTGTACGTATTCGCATCGGGGTTACGAGGGTATCATCAATCTGAAAAGTCGTTAAATTTGCTGAGATTTTTGAGCAAATTTACACAAATCAGCGAATTTCGAAAAAACCTGCGAGCTTTAACTTAGAGGATTGAGCTTTATTATGGAATATGAATATGATTTGAGAACTTTAGCTTCGAAATTTAAAAAATTAAAGCATTTTCGAGAATTATTAGCAAATTTCCTAAATTAGCAAAGCTTTAAATTTGAATTTTGAGTACAATTTTAGAGCCTTTGCTTTCAAATCGGGCAGACTAAGGGCTTGAGACGTCTTCCCTCGTCTGAAAGGTTTTAAACTTTTTGGGATATCTTATCAAATTTTTATAATGAAATTATGAATACAGTTTACAAGATTTAGCTTTGTAATTGGGCAGACCTATACCTTGGGATGTCTTTTCTCAGCACTACAAATTTCAAAGCCATCGATCAATGTGCTACATAGTATTGTTAGTTTCTGATACTGCATGCGGGGTATGTCTCCGTCGCGGGAAGAACCAACCCACGAAGACACCACAAACCTTGCATAGTCTAATACAGTTTTTGGCTAACGCTTTTTGGCCATTGCTTAATCTCTCTCTGCCACGCCTCCGCAACTTGTGCAAACGAACATGAAATGAATATATAGAATCTCCAAATCGTTATTATGACACAGACGTGAACATCCACTTCAAGACGCCGGTGAGGCATGAGTATAAGCAGAACGTATCGGAGGAGGAACTAACCCAACGCCAGGCGGAGCATATGCAAAAACGTTACCAGGAGGAACGCAGACGCAAGTATCTACAGGAGTTGCAGGACATGAATTCGCGACGACACACGGACAACTTTACCCCCTCGCAGAAGTCACCGATCGCCCTGAATCGCTACGATGACTTCCCCACAGACGTGACCCTCAAGTCGTTGGTGGGGCCCAAGACCGTCGCCAGGGCACTCTACAATTTCCAGGGACAGACGTCAAAGTAGGAAAAACATGATAAATGTATATAGTCTTATTAAACTGCAATTTCTTTATACAGGGAACTTTCGTTCCGCAAGGGCGACACCATCTACATCAGGCGACAGATCGATCCCAATTGGTATGAGGGCGAGCACAATGCAATGATTGGCCTGCTGCCTGCCAGCTACGTCGAGGTGAATTCCATATTTGCCCTACTGCTCTCAGATCCTAAGACTTACTATTTCCATTTCGTAGATTGTCAGTCGAGATGGCGCCCGCACCCCTGCCAAGCGACCCTCGGAGGGTCAAGCGCGTGCCAAGTACAACTTCCAGGCTCAGTCCGGTGTCGAGCTGTCGCTCAACAAGGGCGAACTGGTGACACTCACCCGCCGAGTCGATGGCAATTGGTTCGAGGGCAAAATCGCCAATCGCAAGGGCATTTTCCCAGTTTCCTATGTTGAGGTAGGTCCATCGTGCTGTATACCAATTGAATGTCTGATATCGAATGCCTTTATTTCTTCTAGGTTCTCACCGACATCGGAGCCGAGGACATTGCAGCCAGGACCACAACGGTCATCAGCAGCCAGAGCACCACGAATCTGCGCCCCAATGCCAATCTGGACGCGCTGCGCACAAATATCAACAACGAGTTCAACACGCTGACACAGAACGGGGCGCAGCCTCCGAATGGCATTCTCAAGGACACGAGGACGCTGCACAAAACGGACGCCCTGCATGTGGACACCAGCTCCGAGCCACTGACGTGAGTTAAATTGCTACTATTATCACTATATACTACTTTTTCGGCTACTGTTACTACTACTATGTCTTATTATTTCTACTACTATTTCTGCTGCTATTTTTACAACTATTCCTACTACTAAAACTTACTTTAAGCACTTGAATTTATATTTCCAACTTTTACTAAAATTAGCAAAACGTGCAGAACTTTTTCAAAAATCAAGCGATTTTCATTTGGATCATAATTATATTTTAACTTTGTTTCCGTCCTTCATTTGACTCCGCTTTCAAAATTATAGTGATCTAAAAATTTTCAATATTTTCCACTATTTTCCATGCTAACCCCTGTCGTAAATTTGAAACATTTTTCAAAATTTAAAAATCATCAGTTTCCGTCGGAAATCGATGAGGCAAGTCAAAATTGGCATAGAAATCGGCATTTATATTATGAAATTATCGCAATATTCCTACTCTTGCTACCAATTCTGCCACTAATCACACTACTCTCTTTCCACACATGCCCCACATCTTACCACCCGTGCAGCTATCGCGCACTCTACAAGTACCGACCACAGAATTCCGACGAGCTGGAGATCTTCGAGGGGGATCTGGTGCACGTGCTGGAGAAGTGCGACGACGGTTGGTACGTGGGCACCTCGCAGCGCACGGGCTGCTTTGGCACATTCCCCGGCAACTACGTGGAGCGTGCCTGAAGACCTGAAGACCCATGACCGTTACGATATTTCGAGAAGAAGCGCAGGCAGAAGCAGTAGGAGAAGCAAAAGAAACCATAAAAAAATACTGTTCATCTCTAATCTTAATGAATTTGTAGTCTAATAACCTTAACCGCAGCCCCGGCAGCAGCAGCAGCAGCAGCAGCGATGCGATCTACTCGGATTATAATGCACATTATAATCGCAATTGTTGAGGAAGAGCAGAAGGAGAAGAAGAAGAAAACCTACTGAAATATGCTGCTTGATGTTTGCCGAAATGTTTCTCTTTAATTTAAATAATGTACAACTATTTATTTATTTTTAAAGAAATGTTGAAATTATGTTTATTTATAAAACAACAAAATATTAACCAGAAGTTCGTCCCACACACCAAAAGTCCCCCCACACACACACACAAAACACACACACGTACACACAGCCAATATCGTGCCTTGATATTTGCTTTAATTATTCTCGTTTACCTACTAATTTTAACTAGTCACAGCTAATTTCCAAAAACAAGAAAAACAAAAAGCGAAAGGCTTCCAGGGAGCAGCCGAAGCCGTCGAACACCAAGTGCCTTAAAGAAATGCATTAATAATAATAATAATAATATTTGTAATAATAATGGAATATTAACTGAGAGTGCCCCGCATGCATATGCTATAATTACACCGAGATATATCTACCATAATACCAAGCAATCATTTGTATTCTACGAGCGTTTATCACACAGATACAGACACACACAGACACAGACACAGACACACCTGTTGCAAGCGAATGCGAATTAAGTAAATAAAGTAAAACAAAAAAAAAACACCAATTGCCAACTACAACTTTGTTTATTGTACCCAACAATTGTGGCTGGGGGCGGGGGAGCGGGAGGATTGGTGGATTGCTGCAGGATGCAGCTTAATCCCTGCAGCCGGTCACGTTTTCTCCAGCTTCCGCTTGCGCTCCTGCTTGAGTTCACGCTTGACCGCCCGCTGCTCCAGCTCCTCGGTGTACTCGGCGTACATGCCCAGCAGCGCGGGGTAGAGCTTGTGGTAGTGCTTCAGATCCTCCACCGTCACCTGCATGTTGTCGAAGGCGATGGCGACACGCTGCATGTCCTCGCTGCTGGGCAGGCGCGGGCACTTGGCGTAGCGCTGCGAGAAGTGCGTGAGTATCGTGTGCTTGGCACGCATGTCGCGTCCCTGCTGTATGGCCTGCGAGATGGTGCTGTGCGTCTTCATGCGCGCCTCCTCCTCCAGATCATCCTCCATGGTGGCCTCGTGTATCAGCACCGTCGAGTGGCGTCCCAGCTCGACCAGGTCCGGGCAGGGCATGGTGTCGCCGCTGTAGGTCAGCTTGACGGGCTCGCCCTCGTGCTCGGCCTGCAGCGTCAGGCTGACGCCAAATGCGTGCGGACAATGCCGCACCAGGCAGGTGCCTATGCAGGCAATGCCCATGCGTTCCACCCGCTTGTCTGACAGCGGCGTCTCCAGCATTTCGCCGTTGGCCACCAGCGTATAGGCATCCGCGATCGGTTCGATCTGCTCATTGTAGAACTGCAGCCAAGGTTGCATCTGGCGTGGTGCCAAGAGCAGCAGCGGTCGCTCCGGCTGCAGGCTACGCCGCTCACGCAGCAGTCCAATCAGTCCAATGTGATGATCCGCATGCAGATGGGACACGTACACGGCCTGCAGCTGGCGCATAACCTCGCGCGATCTCTCGCGTCCGAAGAAGCGCACAATCTGGCCGTAGGTGCCCTCCCCGCAGTCGAGCAGCATAAAGGCCTCCGCTGCAGTCTGCACGAGAATGGAGCTCACGTTGCGCGTCTTGTTGGGTATGCAGGAGCCGGTGCCGAGGAAGATGAGACGAGGGTAGCTGCAAGTCGTTTCCGACTGCTGAATGACCGCCGTTTCGCTTCTGAGCTGCGCCAGCAGCTCTGTGAACCCGGGCACGGCATGCGTCTCCTTCACGTACTCCTCGGGCGTCAGCTTGGCCTCCAGTGTGCGGTCCAGTCCTGCAAACGAAGCAGTTGCAGTTAGCTAAGGATATGGCAATGGCAGCTTCCCTTACCTTTCTTGGGTCTCAAGTGGAACGTGGTCATGGAGCCAACGCCCTGCTGCTGCTCCTGCTCTTCGGTTTGCTGCTCTTCTTCCTGCTGCTTGCCCTCCTGCTCCTCCAGCTTCGTTTTCTTCAGACTGTGACTGAGTCTAGCGCTCGGGCAGCTCTGCTGCAGCTCCTTGGACTCCTCGAGCAGTGGGAACACCTGCGGCGAGAGCTGATGCAGCTGATACTGTATGCGATGCGTGGCCTCGTAGCCGGAGAAGGGATTCAGCTGCGAGTTGAGATGGATGTGCTTGGTGCCAGGCGAAAAGTTCTCGTTCATGAAGCTGCGATAGTCTGCGTGGGATGTCACCTGCGGTGGACTGAAGTGCACCACCAGCGCCACCTCGGTGATCTGCGAGTCTGCGAGCTGCTTGTACTCTGCCGCTTGCGCCTGCAGCGAGGGCAGATAATCCTCGGCGGGCACATCGATGAAGACGAAGGAGAGCGCCGTCTCGCCGGGCTCTGTAACGTCCGCGGAGCGCACCACCTTGCCGCAGGGCAGCGTCACGTCCTGGCCATTCTTGAGCTGCCCCAGCAGCGGTCCCGGCTTGAGGCCCGCCTCCACGCACTTGACCAGATTGAGTGCGCCGGGGCGTGGCTTCAGCTTGCAGATGTAGCTGATGACCGGCTGCTGAGGCTGCTGCTCGCTGCGCAGCACCACCGACTGCACGCTCAGAATGGAATCCTCGAAGCGGCCGTCGTCGGGCTGCGTGCTGTCAATCGTCTGCACCTGCAGGTTCTTCAGTATCACGAAGCGGCGCATGCTCTGCAGCATTGTGTCCAGGTGTGGCGGTCCGTGCAGTCCCAAGTTGCGCACGCCGGCGTCCTGTATGGTCAGCACCAGGCCCGGCAGGCCGCCCACACAGGTCCACGTGTTGCGCGTCACGAAGATCTGCTCGAGGCGCGACAGCCGCGTCTTGTGCTCGTGCGCCAGACGCTGTGTGCCCTCGCCGCAGTTGAAGAGGTAACGCGATTGATCTGTGAACAGGTAGACGGCGCCGGGCGCTCCATTGGCGCCTGCTCCCAGAATCTGCAGATTCACTGAACCCGGCACCACCGACGACAGCTTCTTGCGCAGCTCGTTGGGCTGCCGCTCGTATTTGGGGGTTGGTAACTGCTGTGCCGCATCCTTGGCACTCGGCAGGACTGTGCTACTCATCCTGCTGGCGTTGCGTGTCACCGAGCGTCGTATTTCATGCAATGTGTAACGCTGGAATTTCGCCACTGCAAGCAACATCGCGCATTTATAGTGCGTAAATCAGCTGTTGGGCGCGATTAGTGATGGTACAAGCACTCGCATGGCTGCGTTGTCGAGCAACAGCTGGCTGTTACGGTTAACTATCGCAGTAACTGAATTGCAGTGGTTTGAAACTTCGCTATTTGCACACACAATTTAAGATCAAAGACAGGCTGATATGACTAGCTGCCGCACTATCTAAGGTATTCGCATCGATCCGTTAGAATAAAGCTTCGATAAAGCAAGCTTTTACGATTAATTATCGCAACATACGAACATTAATTGAGCCGTTGAAAGATTGTCATCTGTTCTTTGGTTTGAAGCTTCGCTGCTTGCGAACTAGATCTATATAGCAAAGCTGTCTGCGCCGAAGAACTATTGCAATTGCTGAACTTAGCCGAGCAAAAGCTGGCTGCTAAGCTAGAGTCAAACCATAATTAATATCCTTTTCAACAATATACTTTTTGGTTTGAGGCCGCGCTATTTGCATACAAAATCTGTTTCAACAATGTGTATTTTGGTGTGAAACCTGACTATTTGCAAGGAAACGAAACAGCTGGACCTTAAAACTATTCAATAAATTTCTTTTTAATAATATATTTAATTAAAGAAAAATATTTTAAGGATATTTAAGAGCTTAACGAATGTTGTTATGATATCGTATAATACATAGTTCAAAGCGAACTCAACAACTCACACGCTAGCACTCTCGCAGCTATGTTGTCAAGCACAAGCTGGTTGGTATGAAGAACAATCGCGATTGGATTGCTGCGTGCAAATGGTATTGCAACTGTTGAACACTCTGAACGCCAGCCATATCGATAGCTGCCATCGATAGGCGATAGGCCAAACGTAAATAACAAGCAGAGAGCGCGTCGCGCACGTGGAATTGTCGGCATTTCTCAGGCTTTAAATTCTCGACAGGATGGTTTTCTTCACATGCAACATCTGCGGCGAGTCCGTGAAGAAGCCCGCCGTGGAGAAGCACTACCAGACACGATGCCGCGGCAAGGCGAAGAACGTGTCGTGCATGGACTGCCTGAAGGACTTCTACGAGGAGGAGTACGTCGCGCACATCAAGTGCATCTCGGAGGCGCAGAAGTACTCCAACCAGAACTTTGTGCCCAAGGAGCCGAAGAACAAGAACGCGCAGAAGCAGGAGAGCTGGATGGACATCATACGCGCCATACTCGACAGCAGCGAGTACGAGCTGACGCCGTCGCTGCGCAGCGCCTTCCAGCGCCTGCAGAGCGTCGACAATGTGCCGCGCAAGCGGGCCAAGTTCGAGAACTTCGTGGGCAACTGCATGCGCATGCCGCGCCAGCAGGCCTCCCAGGTCTGGGACATACTCGAGAAGGAGCTGAACAAGATGAAGGAGGCCAAGCAGGCGGAACTCGCAGCGGCCAAGGCGGCCAAGCAGCAGGAGACGAACGGAGCTGCCAAGCAGGAGGAGCCAGAGCCGGAGGCTGATGCGCCGCCCAAGAAGAAGTCCAAGCTGGAGCATGACGACGCTGGCGCTGCCGCTGCCGCGGAGAGCGGCGAGTTCGACTGGCCCGCACAGCTGCTCAAGCTGGTGGCCAAGCAGCCCGACGGCATCTTCCTCGAGAAGCTGCGCAAGAAGCTGCTCAAGAAGTACACAAAGCATTTGGCCCTCAGCGAGCTCAGCGAGAAGCAGGCCAAGAAGTTCGACAAGCGCTTCGACAAGCAGCTCAAAAAGTGCGACACACTGCAGCTGGAGGGGGATCTGGTCAAGCAGTGCTAGCAGTGGCACTCGTGTCTGCCACCTGCCCCCGCGCCCGCCGAGCCAATTAGCTAAACTAGCATTAGCATTACTCTAGCGTAATCTTTAACTGTACCGATTAAATATCTGTAAGCAATTGCAATAACTCAGTGCGATTTATGTGCGGCTGCAGCGCAGCTAAACGTTTCCGCCGAAACAGCAGGCAGCTCTACGTTGGGGCAACTATTTAAGCGCTCCTCGTCGGCTGCAGCTCATTTCAGTTGCCGCAATGAAGCTGTTCCGTACGCTGCTGCTGCTGCTCTTCGGCCTGCTGGCGCTCTACGCCTGCCCCCAGGCTGCCGCGGAGCCCCTTCCCGCACCCAACGGCGGCGCACACACCACACGACGCCCGCCGCCACCATCGCCGGCGGATCAGCAGCAGATTTGAGCTCACTTGACAATTTATATCGTAGTTTATTCGTTGCACCTGTAGCCCGCACGTGGCGCCACAATAAAGCACACTCCACCAGCAGCAGCGCCTCCTGCGTCCTGCCTACTACGGCTTGTATTTCAGGTAGTCCATGCACTGCTGCAGATACTCCCGCGTGATCTTGCACTGCGCCGTCTGGTGGAAGCGGTCGGCGGGGCAGTTGAGTATCATGTCGTTGGCCACGCACTCCAGCACCAGGCCCGGATACGGATGACAGTTGTAGCGGCCCATGCGCTTCGCGATTGTCTTGACGCCCTTGTGGTCCAGCAGCTCGCGTGCTGCGAGGGTAGTCAGAATAGTTTGGAGTCAACGTCAACTGAGATTATTTTTCGTGTCGTCTTACCATGCTTGTCGCACTTCACGTAGGTCGCATACAGCTGCTCCACATCCTCGTCCTTGTGCAGCTCGCTTTCCAGATGCACGCGCACCTGCTCCAGATTCAGAGACTTGCGATCACTGCCCAGAAATTTGGTGCTGTTGTAAGTGCACTCCGCTGTGCACTGAAAACGGAGAAGTTTTGAGTTAGAAAATATTTGGAAAAGCTTGGAAAATCAACAAGGTGAACACTAGTTTTGATTGTGTTCAGATGCGAATAGATAAAGATGCAATATTGAGGTTGAATTTCTTAGTTTAACTTTGAGAGTTCCTAAGTTCTCCAAGATGTTGTGGAAGTATAACTTTGAGGTTGAAAATATCTTGAAAAAATTGGAAACTCTCAGAGTTGAACTCTAGATTTAGTTTTCGAATGTATACTTATATAGCTAGATATAAATTTGAGTTGAGAAATGTTTCGAAAATGTTAGGAAGTTCTACAGAAAAGTTCTTGTAACGTAGAATCCACCTTGGAGGTAGAAAATAGCTTGAAAAAATTAGAAAACTTAAAAGTTAAACTCTTGATTGAATTGTCTTCAGCTTCGAATATATTTTGGGCTGAAAAAGTCTCGAAAAAATGTATAAATCCTGCAGTAAATCTCAAATATCGTTTTCTGTTACCATCGTTTTAATTTTGATTGGTAGGTAGCTAGATATTTTTATATCTCTCTTAATATTAATTTGAGATAAACCCTATTTTTGGCGCTTAGGAACTTTCAAAGATCAGCTTAGAATCTGATAGATATATATATTTAATAATTAGAAAAAATTAGACACTCTTCAAGCTTACGAACTCTGTTTTCAAATGTTTAAGGATCGATAAAATGATCCTATACGATTCGGATAAATATAAAGAAAATTACTTTGAAAACATTGAAACTCTCACAGCTTGCTACGAATTATTACTATTATTATGAATGAAATCGAATGTAACGATTTTTTATAAAAAGTTTATGGTGCATGATCACTAAACTGATCGCTTGGAACTCTGAGAAATACAAATACTATATATTTATTTTCTTTCATATACTCACAAACATAAGGACCTGCTCCTGCTTATCGTTTACAGGGTATATTGTGGCCCTCCATTTGGATTGGCATTCGGTAAACTCGGACGTCTCGTCGTGCAGCTCGCAGCAGAAATCGTGCTGTAAGTTAGAGAA
The DNA here is from genome assembly GCA_035046045.1 of Zaprionus bogoriensis. NCBI lineage: Eukaryota > Metazoa > Arthropoda > Insecta > Diptera > Drosophilidae > Zaprionus > Zaprionus bogoriensis. The sequence continues at coordinate 1,467,324 of JAWNOI010000066.1, read as the reverse complement.
TATATTTAGAGAATATAGCGAGATTATGTACCTTGCCATGGTACCATTGTGTCGGCTGCATTGAGCTCACAGTCCTCGTCCAGCTTCGGCTTGGCCCACGTCGAGCCCAACAACATGAGGCAGATGCAAAATGTTCTCATGGCGATCGCGATCATTTGCTGTCGGCCAATGCCAGGGACTTTTATATGCCGCCTCATCGGGCTGAGCAGCGTAATTGGGCGTAACATTTAATTACTTTTAATTACGAGCTTGATTTCAGTTTATAATTATGCAGACGCGTCGGGTACATCGCCACGATCATGTGGCCTGCACGCGGCAATGCTGCCGCAGTTCTGCTCCAGTTCCTGGAACTCGTTCGCTGCAATTTCACGTGCGACTCCCGGCGAAAGATTAATGACGAAAGGGCGTCCATCCATCACCGATCAAGCGGCACACACTGCCATATAGTAGAGTACATATATGACTCTAGATGCACCTATGTGACAGGCGCGCCTTGTCTATCCAAATATAGCCGCGGAGTCGGAGTCGGGAGTCGGAGTTGGGCTGATGGGAGAGAAATGCGGAAGCGCTGCGATTCCCAGCTGCAACTAATTAACCGAGAAATACATCATAAATAGCCCAGGGCGATGCGATGCGATGCGCTGTGCTGCGCTGCGAGTACTCGCATGTGCGATCCCGATCCCAAGACAATCCTCATCAGTCAAGGCGCAGACGCTGCGTCGCTGCCTCAGAAGTTCCCATTTGTTTATTTTCGACTTCGGGGTGTGCGCGCGTGTGTGTGTGTGTGTGTGTGTGTGGTAGGTAGAGTTGCGACTGCGAGTGCGAGGCGCTTCATGGTGGCATGCGGTATGTGGCAAGAGGCTGGCCCAGCAGTGGCAGCCGCGGCAACAAAGAGCAATCAAGCGGCACGTGCCCGCCTGAAGTTCATTTCGGAGGAATTGGAACGCGCCACGAGCAACCAGGCGCATCCATGTGCCTTGTTTTGATTTCTTTTTGAGGTTGCCCTAGTACCCCCAGCCACTCCCCCGCCCAGCTGCTGCGCCTTTCTTGTGGCCATCGTAGGCACACCTAGCGTGTTGGGCAAACCGTCGAACTTCTGGGCCCAGATATAGGCTAAGCATATGTTGCGGTCTGGCGCACACGGACAGAGTTCCATTTCCGAGTTGGCCTACTATGACGTAAGCAAGCCTCTGCTCAGATCTTCAATTGTGCCTTTTGATGGCTTTGTACATGAATGATCCTCTCTGTTGTAGTTGGTGGGAAGTGTTAGCAGGGGGGAGGCCTATGCTAGCTGTAAATAAAGTTCTATGTTATGCGAAGTTTTTCAATATTTCTATAGTATACTATACAACTACTTAGCTTCTATCTTTCATTTTTCTTTTATCTGTATACCTATTATATACTCTCCCATTACATCTTTAAAATATTTACTATTTACCTACATATTTTATTTAAAACTGTAATATCTTTTAATTATTTGTTTTTAACTATATATAACTATGCACTAAATTTCGTTCAATTTGCTAAAATTAATACATTTTTTAAATAACTGAAAATATTTTTATGAATATTACAAAATTTTTAAAATAAATGACAGCTCGAAAACATGTCTATTTCTGTTTCAGTTTCTGAAAATTGAGAATATTTGAAATATAAATATATAAAAACATTTTTATAAATAATTGATATTTCAATGCAATTATATTTAATATTTGCTATAATCATTAAAAAAAGCTTTTAAACAGAAAGAACTTCTAATTTCAACTTCCGTTTTAGCTTGTTCTCACAACTCTACACTATTTGCCAGATATCTGCGAGATATTTGCGAGTTGTAGGCAAAATAGTTTCCGTCCATAATGCGTGTGGAACATAAATGTCAACGGCGACGGCGAATTGTCATAAATAAATAGACAAATCAGAAATATCTGTTGCCGTTGTGTTCTCTCTAGCTGGTGCTAACTGGCTATGACGCTCTCGCCCTCGCTCTCTTTCTCTCACGCGCTCACACAGACAGTCACTATCTCACACACACAGGCACACTCACTTTCGCTCTCTGTTGAGCAACGGCATGGGAATGCATTCTGCACTCTGTGGATGCTATGCGACAGACTCCAGCAGACGCAGTCCACACGCGCAGCGAACCAAACCGAACCAAACCGAACCGAAGAGCATCCCACTGAGCAGAGCTGCGATTCAGTCAAGAATTTGTAGGCAGCGCGTGCGGTTCGTTTTGCTCGTGCGATCAGACGGATCTATAGATCTGTACAGCTATATAGCTATATAGCGGACAGACGGGCAGCCGGACAGTCGGAGAGTCGAAGAGTCAGTTAGGCAGGCGTTGCGTATCGCCGCCTCCAAGACAGTGTGTTCCAAAAACTTTACCTATAGACCAGATAGAAACGCGCTGCTCGAAGCGTTTTATTTTTAAATCCGATATTTTTGGATACCAAACGAGTGGCCAGGCCAAGTGTTGGCCAAGTGGTCTACAACTGTGTGTGTGTGTGTGTGTGTTTGTGAAAATGCTGCTGGCAAAATTGTGAAACGCGCACAGGACACACGAAACAAAGAGATCAAGAGAATATATAGTAGCTTGAGTATACTACGCGAAGTCACAATCAACTGAGCAACTCAAGTGCAATGATAACAATCAGCCAGAGGTTGTGCCCGCTGCTGGCGTCGCTGCTGCTGCTGCTGATGCTGGGCCTGGCCAGTGGTCAGTATAGCCACTACCTGGACAGCCTGCAGTCCAACCAGCTGTACGAGTACGTCGAGGGCACCGGCAGCCTGCAGTTCCTGGCCAAGGGCAACAGCGAGCAGGCGCAGCTGCAGCTGGAGCAGCCCGTCGGCTTCTTTGGCGAGAAGTACGACAATATCTTTGTAAGTACTGCGCGAACTGTATCTGATAGATGCGACAACAAAGTCGCTGCTGCTATATGGAAATATATATAGGATTTGCGCTGAATGAAATTTGCAGTCGGGGGCGATAAGCGCGGCTGATAGGCGACGCCTGATCGACATCATGCAAATAGTTGCTTAGTTCAATAGTTGCATTATCTGCCTGTGTGTGTGTGTGCGTGTGTGTATGTGTGTTTCAGTGTGCGTGTTTGATGTTTATTAATAGCCGAACTGACAAAAAGAAAACGACATTAATTTTCGGCAAAAGATGACAGCCCGAACGATGTCGACATCAGAGCTGTGTAATCATCCAATGTTGCTGGGCACAACCGAAATGTATCTTTGAGATACTTTTCTTTACGAGAGCGACAAAAGCACACGCGAAACCAGAACCAATTCGCACGCACTCAACCCGAATACCAAGCCAACGCACTCGGGGGTGGTCTATGAGACAGACCAGCGGACGCAGAGACGCACAGACGGACATACGGACAGACGAACATGAAATAGGCATATTTCCTCGTAAATAGCCAAAAAGTCAACCCATTGATGTGCTGCATGTCGCCCGCGATCGCTATGCCGCCTTGGCAGACACCCAAACTTTTAGCCGCCTTTTTTCAGTATACCCTGTAGACAACAAACGATCAAGGTGGGCTGTATACTGATCTTGAGTCAAGAACTGCCAACTGGGTTATTCGCTTTATGTTTTAAATTAAGCGTAACTTAAAATATCTTAAACGTATTGAAAGACCTTTTTAATTGCATATTTTTACTTAAAAACTAAAACCTACATTTTAGTAATATTCTGGAAAAAATCTAAAAGAAATACTAAAGAATTTAAAGCATGACTCCAATTAAATGTGCTATATATTTTTACACTATACAAATAAAGGCCAAATCATGTAAACTCTCTATAGCCTGCTATAGCATATTTCCCAGTCGTCTCTCCGACCCCAACTTGATTTTCACACATGTATTTTCAGTTTTTTTTCTTCTCAGAATCAAGAAGAAATTATGATCACACTTAGCGCAGCGTCGCGGCGAAAGTGTCGCCTATTTTTGTTAGTTAATTAACTAAATTTATGTGTCTGACGTCGAAAAATAGCACGCGGCACAAAATTTGTGGCATTATACGATATTATGGTCATACGAGTGCATAAATATTTTCCAAACTCGCCGAGCGTCGCGCCTTCCAGCTAAAAGGCATTATTCGGTTTAATTAGTGTTGAACCCATCAATGTTTATACGCGTCTATATAAATAGATGTGTCAAATCTGAAGACGAAGAAGGCAAAATACTGTTTGCAGCATCTTAGAATTGGGGTTACAGGGTTAGTTTATTTTCAAACTGAGAACCTAATGCTCAGAAATCACAGAATTGTTCTGTAAATAAATCAACGTTAAGTAAACAAAGATCTAAAGAATGAATGGCTATAGAAGCATTGAAAATCGTGCTATATGCGATAATTAGAATCGTTTCTCTTTATTATTTATTTAGGCAATTTGCAATTATTTTGGATCGTAAATATCAACGATATTCGAAATAAACATTTCGTTGATTTGTTAAATTTCCATCTGGAGAATGTGGCAAATATATTTCCACACACATTATCGACCCGCTGAGCGGCTCGGCCCCGTGGTGAAAAAATTGGTGGAAACTGATTTATGACTCTGTCCGAGAAATAAAGAAACCACAAAGTTTCGGTTTCCAAACACCTGTGCTCCAATTCCAAAATTCCGATGTGAGACTCCAGAATTTCAGTAGTTTGTTTATTCAGGCAAATGTGCTGCCGTTTCTCGATGGGAAATCGGGAAAATGGGCACAGCGGTGAAGTTGGCAATTGGAATTTCCGAAACGAGCCAGATGAAGTTCTAGATGAAAGCGCAGCTGGAGAGTGTCGGCTAATTTAGAGGCATCTTGCGGCGGATGTAGAGTGCACGGCTTGCCGACAAGGAACTCAATTAGGCAAGTCATTAGAGGCGGCACCACAGCCGATCCGTGGCTCTAATGATCATTGAGAGGCCTGCTTAATGATTTGTTGTTGTTTAGTTTCCGCCTAGACGACTGTTAAGTGGCCTGTTGGCACTTCACACAGCGGCGGCTAATTGATGCGCCCAACGCCATATGCACTTCATTCCCGAGCACCCTCTTCACGCTAACCTACCCTACTCGACCAACTGCATTCCTTCATACCATCACTCACTCTCTCTCTGTCTCTCTTGCAGATCAACACGAATGGCATCTTGACATTTAACGTCGAGTTCACCGAGTACTTGAATCAGCCCTTCCCCCTCGAGTACCCCTCGATAGCGGCCTTCTACTCCAACGTGGACACCTCGAACAGTGGCGACGATAGCTCCATTTCGCTCTTCCAGACCACCGATCCTGGATCGCTGCAACGGGCACAGCTGCTGGTGCAGTACGCCTACAGCCAGGACCAGGAATTTCAGGCCCAACAACTGATCGTTGCGACGTGGCGCAATGTCGGCTATTTCGACTCCAAGACGGACAGACTGAACACCTTCCAGGTAGTGCTGATTGCCAACGAGCAGCGCACCTACGTGCAGTTCATCTATCCCGAGGGTGGCCTCAACTGGCTGCAGGGCGAAGCCGGCGAACTGGGACTGCCTGATATACGTGCTCAGGCAGGCTTCGTGGCCGAGGACGGACGCTACTTCAACCTCAATGGCTCCGGTTCCGAGAATGTAAGTCAAAAGGCGAACTATCTCCAACTATCTCTTTTTATTCTCCTGCTCTTCTCCCCTACCCTCACAGGCTCGCTTCCTCAGTGAGAGCACCAATCTGGGTGTGCCCGGCGTCTGGCTGTACCAGGTGGCCCCACTCAATCCCGGCGAGAATGTGCAGACACCCAACAACGCGGAGACACAGACCGAACCGCCTGCGCTGGCGCAGAGCTGCGACGAGAGTAGACACCAATGCGACAGCCATGCACAGTGCTACGACAAGTCCGAGGGCTACTGCTGCGTTTGTGCCGCCGGCTACTATGGCAATGGTCACTCCTGCCTGGCCAACGATGTGCCCGTGCGTGTGACCGGCACGCTCTCGGGCCAGATCAATGACCTGCCCATCGACGAGGATGCCAAGCTGCAGTCGTATGTGGTGACCTCGGACGCGCGCATCTACACAACCATCAACCCGGTGAAGGAGGAGCTCGCTGGCCAGTTGCGCCTGGTGCTGCCGCTCCTCTCCACTGTGGGCTGGCTCTTTTCCAAGCCGCTGAATGGCGCGGTGAATGGCTACCAGCTGACTGGCGGGCAGTACGAGCACATCTCCCGTATCCAGTTCGACTCGGGCGAGCAGCTGGTGGTCACCCAGAACTTCGAGGGCCTCAATTACTGGGACCAGCTGAGCGTAAGGATCGAGCTGAACGGCAGCGTGCCGCACGTTTCGCCAGTGGCCACGCTGCACCTGTCCGACTACACGAATGAGTATCATTTCGAGCGGCCCGGTGAGCTGTACTCGATCCAGGAGCACATGTTGGAACTGACGGAAGAGCAGCGCGTGCTTGGCTTCCGGCTGGAGGAGCGCATCATCTACTCGAGCTGCCTGCGCGACGATGATGCCGATCCCACCGGTCACACTGTGCTGCAGAAGGTCTCCAAGCTGTCGCTGGACTACTCGCAGCGCGACGAGGCGGTGCGCACCAGCGCCCTTGCCAAGATCGGCGTCGATGCCGAGTCGAATGCCTGCAACGACGGCACAGCGCAGTGCGGCGAGAATGCCGTATGTGTGCCCTACGAGGACACCTACCGCTGCGACTGCCGACATGGTTATGCGGCCAAGCTGGAGAACGATGTGGAGATCTGTGTGGATCTGGACGAGTGCGCGCTGGGCACACACGTGTGCGACGAGAACGCCTACTGCTCGAACAACCTGGGCGGTTTCAGTTGCGTCTGCGTGGATGGTTACCAGGGCAACGGCTATCGCTGTCTGCGCAACGACACGGCGGACAACATCGAGTACTCTACACCAGAGTCGCAGGACTATATCCCGCAGGAGCCACAGCAACCCCAGCAACCGGAGGAACCTCAGCAACCGGAGGAACCTCAGCAACCGGAGGAGCCACAGCAGCCCGAGGAACCACAGCATCCGGAGGATCCACAGCAGCCACACTATGATCCCGGCAACTACCCCTTGACCGGTGAGAATGTTGACTACCATCCGGGTGAGACTACCGGACAACATCTGGACGAGTGTTACGTAAGTGCAATACAGTTTTATTATAGATTAAGCTGAGCTATGGTTTGGATGTCACAAGTACTGGTGGGGGACATCAAGATATATCACAATATATACTGATTGACTTATCAAGGCATCCCCTGATATTTCAGGATATGTCATACACCATCACAGTTAGTCAGCTGATACGATGGAACATCCAGGCGTAGTATATATCTCAAGCCAGCAACATAAAATATCACGTGATACCACCATCAGAATCAGCTGATAGGTATTTTGAAATTGCAATCCATATACCTTCCGATAGCATCATGAGATATAATGGAATACCATGGGATATCACAAGTAATAAACGGATATGATGCAAATCATGGGACATTGTGGAGTATTGATTGCAATATATTGTAGGATATCGTCATGAGATAGAAGTAGGATATATCTTGATATCGGTCGAGTAGATTGTATAAAAAAAATATGCTTTAATCTGGTTGATTCCCTTATGATAACTGTGATTCACAAACTTGTGGAATTCTGGTTTGCTTGCAGCGCTGCTCGCCGGACGCAGACTGCTATGAGGGACGCTGCGGATGCCGCGCCGGCTTCTCCGGCGATGGTTACAGCTGCACACATATCTGCGGACACGACGAGGTCTGGGAGCACGGACGCTGCGTGCCGATTCTGCTGGACGATCACGAGATTGAGCCCGTGTGTGATATACTTGGCAATTGCCAGTGTCCGGAAAATTACGAGCTGAGCACGGAGAACATCCCGATCTGCCGCTATATTGGCATCTATGATCTGGAGAAGAACGACGATCTGGTGCCGTGCGATGTGGATGCCAATTGCCATATCAATGCCAGGTGCTCGTGGTTCGAGCAGGAGTTCCGTCACATTTGTATCTGTAACACGGGCTTCAGCGGCGACGGCTACAACTGCGATCCCATCGAGGACTCCTGTGCCATTGTGAGTGTCTAGATCAGATGCAGCTGTCGAACTTATCTGATCCTCAATCGATCTCGAACTCATTTCGCCCTTAGAAACCGGAGATCTGCGATGTGCACGCCACCTGCAACTTCAACGTCGAACTGGGCAAGTCCGTGTGCGACTGCAATCGCGGCTACACCGGAGACGGACATCGCTGCCAGCTGGCCCCAGAGTGCGAGACGGCCGAGCATTGCGGGGAGAACGCCTTCTGCGACGGCGGCGTCTGCCAGTGCCACGCGGGCTTCGAGCGTGACATCACCGATCTCTGTGTGCCCACCGGACGCTGCGGCTCTGTGTTCTGCGGTTCGAACGCGATCTGCCGCTCGGACGTGCAGCAGGCCCTGCAGTTCTGCGACTGCATCGATGGCTACAAGGGCGATCCTCTTGTCGGCTGTGTCAGCATCCCGACGCCCTGCAATGTGCGCAACAATTGCGGCATTCATGCGACCTGCGAGCCCACCGAGTGAGTACTGAGTAGTTCCTCTGTTATTCCTCCGATTGACCTCCCTAAATCGACTGTCCTTGCAGAGATCTGTTGAACTACACGTGCCAGTGCAATGCCGGATATAGCGGCGACGGTTACGTGTGCATCGAGGAGCAGAACTGTCTGAATAACCCAACGCTGTGCGATATGAACGCCAATTGTCAGTCGACCAACTCGGGCCTGGTGTGCATCTGCAATCAGGGTGAGTTCCTTGTCCTTCCTGCTTCCCGCTTCCCCGCCTTCCTGCGACCTAATCCGACTTGTGGGCCTTCTGCGGTATGTTGTCCTCCGGACACGATGAGCACGAGTTGATGAAACAGAAGCTGAATATGGCCAACGTCAGCAGGACGTTCAGATAGCCATTGTTGCGGTCCCAGGTCAGTGGGTGCATGAAGAACTCCCGCATGGACTGCATTGTACTCGAGCGACTGCGCAAGCGACGTGCATCCTGGACGTAACAACGCTGAGGGCAACTCTGGGCCAGTACAGGCCCCGTGAGCCCACCCCTAATTGCCTTGGTAGTGGGCGCACTAGCGCCGATTCGCGAAAAAATCGAGCCCAAACTCTGCACTGAACGCATTCTGTTTTTTCTTTCGATTTTGTTTTTTTCGAACCTAAACAAAAACTATAAATTTTGTGTAAACTGAGAAAGGGAAATCTGTGATGAGTTGAATCTTAGAAATTATGTACGTCTGAGCCTACTGAATCCGGCAAACCGAGAGTGAGGTCGTCGGCAACCCAGCCGAAGCCAAGGCTCTCAGTTTACAACGACAAAAGCACTTGGCCCTAATTTCGCAAACTTCATTTCACAGGTTTCTATGGCAACGGATCTGTCTGCATCGAGCGCCAGCAACACGACTCGGACTTCCTCATTGTGAGTCAAGGCGTGGTCATTGTCCGCGTTCCGCTGAACGGACGCGATGTGCGCATCATCTCGCTGGCTTCCATGGCCATTGGCCTGGACAAGGACTGTGTGGAGGGTCGCGTCTACTGGGGCGACATTTCGACCAAGAAGATACTGAGTGCCAAATACGACGGCACTGACCAGCGACCCTTCATAACCACAGGTGAGTAAGGGCCTCAAATTAGTTTGAATTCGCCGGCTCATATCATTTAATCTGGCCATAGACATCGAGTCTCCCGAGGGCATTGCCATTGATGTCATCTCGCGTCGCCTGTACTGGACGGATTCGGTGAAGGACACCATTGAGGTGGCTAGCTTGGATGATCCTACACTGCGCGCTGTCATTATCAACAAGCAGCTGGTGAATCCCCGTGGCATTGCCATCGATCCCTACAGAGAGTGAGTGGCAGAGCAGGGTGTAGCTGGCTATACCTTCTTTTATACCAATCTTCTGCTTTGCAGGAAGCTCTACTGGTCCGACTGGGACAGGTCGAGCCCCAAGATAGAGTTCTCCGATCTGGACGGTACTGGCCGTGAGCTGTTGCTAGGCTCCGATTCCGTAAAGCTGCCCAACTCGCTGGTCGTGCTGGAGCACAGTGGTGAGCTCTGCTATGCTGATGCCGGCACCAAGAAGGTGGAATGCATCGACCCACAGAGCCGCCAGATACGCAGCATTTCGCAGGAGTTGGCCTATCCATTTGGTCTGACCTACACGCACGATCAATTCTACTGGACCGACTGGACGACGTAAGTTTCCATGTGTTATCCAGGCAGCGATTCGCTTTGCTCAAGATGTTCAATCTTCCCACAGTAAGAAACTCGAGAGCGTGGACAGCGCCGGCGTACGTCAGAAGCCCATCCAGACGCCCTTCTTCGGTAGCCACAAGATGTACGCGATGACAGCCGTGGAACAGAACTGTCCGCAGTACCAGAGCCTCTGCCAGATCAACAACGGAGGCTGCACCGATTCCCGGCTCTGCCTCGTGAACCGCAAGGCGCCCTCTGGCAAGAGCTGCAAGTGCACCAGCGCATCCACCAGCTGCACGCTGCCGCCACGCGAATAGAGCTCCAGTTCTGGGGCTGAAGCTAAATTAATTTAATAATTGCCATCAAAAATCGAATCAAAATATTTTTGTATACGTTTAACAGAGATAACTAAGAACAAGAACGAGACCAAATGAAACCAAATATTTAAAATATATACTAATGTGTGTGCCATTTTTTGTAAAGCTACTCAATCTAATAAATATAAATATAAAGAAATCAAAGCTCTTTTTTAATCATGCAAGCAGGGAAAGCAGCAGTCGAGGGTAGTCGATTGACAAATACAGACAAGTCAGAGAATACATTTAAATATCGATATTGTTTTTATCGATTTATGCCAAAAACTGAAGTTTAAAGTTTTCAAAAATGAGAAAAATTTAAAAAAAATTGATGTTAAAAATTAGATAACATGTTGAAGTTGCATCAAATGAAATTCGTTGACAAAGCATACATTTTATCAGTTAAGATACGATCATGTCTGTTAATCTTGGCCTTGTAAGAGTGTTGCTGAAGTAAACTTCGAAGTCTTACCAGTTTTCATGAACTATATTTCGAATTTATTGTGAGTTTCATGTTGTCTGCCCTAAAGAGCAGAATTCAATATTACAGCAAGTTTTAAATATAATCTAAATATAATATGCGCTTGTTGGCATTTACATAGTTTATAGATAAGTACATTTGTTCAATTTGTTGTTGTTCTTGTTTCTGCTGTTGTTTCTGTTGTTCTTGTGGTTCTTTGATGACTAATTGTAGGCATTGCCGATTTGCTTTTTGTACATTGAGACATTTACTACAGGCTAGGTTAGTGTCTGCTAAGTAGTACTTAGTTCTACTTTATATAGATACTATATGTCCTATATCTGTAGGTTCTTGAGACACTGGAATGCATATATATCGTTTGATCGGAGCTGTTCAGGTTCGACTGCATCAGCATGATCGAGTAAAATTCACTTATAAAACTGCTTGTGCTCTACATAGCTAAAGGTTCTTCAAACTTGTTGGACTGGAGGTGTATGTGTGTGTCTGCTAGAGTGTAGATAGTGTGTGCGTGTGTAGGTACATAGTATGCCTAAGCTATGGGTTACCAAATAAACTTCCTTGTTGCTGGGACGTGTCTGGGTTCACTTGGGTCATCAAAGGTGCCGCTGGACTACTTCGATAGGTGAGTTACATATATATCGCATATATATATATATCTATATGTACATACATGAGGAACGGGGTGCTCTCTATGCAAGTATGTGTATAGCTCATTGGATTTGGTACAGTTTCGTTATAGCTATAGGCTTCGGCTTTGAGCACGGCCTCGACCGGACTACATAAGTGCTTATCGACTAAGCATACGTAACGGTAATCGTAATCGTTATCGTAATCGTAATCGTTATTGTAATTGTTAGAGTTGCTAGAGCTAGTTTCTGTTGTTTTGCGCTTCATATAGTTTAAGTTCTAATAGTTGTATGCAGTTCCTTGAATGCTCCATCCTTATGCCTACTATGTACAGCGACTACATCGATTAGTTCGTCTAGTTGCAGTATGTAACTTTGTTCTTGTTTGTAAAGCATTAGAGTATACCAAAGCCATTCTGAAAACCGTTTTCTCTACACATTTTCAAGTACGTAAATAAACCAAAATATTCTCTGAATTTGCAGTTGTGTGTGTGTGTGTGAGTGTATAAGCTGTGAGTGGTACAAAACATCGATAGCACCTTTTCTTAAGAAATATGCGGGAAAATAGCGAAGCGAACATACGAAATGTAAGGCAGAAGTCGATAATATTGCAGAATTTGCACGGAAATCAATGCTGAATGCAAGCTACAGATATGCTACAGACAATCATACTTATCGCTAGGGTATATACATAATTATATTTTGCAAAGTGTTATTGTTGTTTTTTTCTTTTCTTTAATGCCCTCAACCTTGGTTGAGCCTTTCAGTTTTTGGGGCAGCTAATTTTCATTAGAGATATGATATATGAGATGAATCGCGTGTTGCCTAAATCTATCGAGAATATATATATGTGTGCGTGTGTGTGTGTGTTTGTAGATGTTTCGTATATATACTATATACAGCTAGCTAAGTGGTTAGTTAGTACCTCATTCATGCCAATAGTTTAACTACTTTGTTGTTCCCAAAAACACATTTGCCTCATTCGAATAAAGCGAATACCGAACGAATTTCGAATACAATTTATGACTACTCAAATATGCAGATAGATAGTTCTCTAAGCGAAACGATAAGCATATCATCTTCCCTACAGTTCGGAGTGCTCTACGTCGCGTTGCTTAATTAACTACTTAGCCAAATTAAGAGTGGGCTGGGGGGGGTGGTGGGGCCAGGGAGATGCCCGAGAAGGCAATACTAAAATTAACACATTTGCAGAGAGACACACACAAAGCGCAGACACCGACAGGCTGCTATAGGGTGGGTTAGGGCGGATACTTCACGCTAGAGATGGTCGCGTGATGCGATTAATTGGCAAATTAGTTGAAGAATATAAAGGATAAGAAATGTAAGGCAAATTGCAGTTAAGTAAACGCTTGAAATATATCAGAAGTTGCTTTCCCCAGTTGTCACGCGACCATCTCTAGCTCACATACATCGTATACCTTCGGTTTGCTTGCACTGCATCTGAATGGGGGGTTAGCAGCCGCGCCTGAATAAGTATCGGAACAACTACGTGTTGCTTCTAAAACTTATCTCTACGTCTGTGTGTGCTGGCCGTATTCTATATCCACTTGTTCTTCGACATCGATGAGCGGAATCGGCGACCCCACATCAGGTTGTATCATACAATCGTGCCCTGCAGATGCTGCGGCGAAGGCACCTGCGACGATTGAGGCAGCGAGTCCTGCGCCTGCAGCGATGCACCCGACGAGGTGCTTGGTCCCGGTCCCAGATCAGCCGTATTAATGGCCAGCGATGAGCCGGCGCCTAGCATGCTGCCCGCGCCGCCGACGCCACCGCCGCCGCCAGAGCTGCCGCCCAGCGCTGAGGGATTGATGCCGCCCACACCGCCGCCACCCAGCACACAGGGCACTCCCAGCATGGGCGTTGGCTCCTCCGGTGGCGTCACCTGCAATGAAATTTGATTCTGCGCGAGAGCAACAGAATCGAAATTAGCTCCGGGAAAGGGTATACAAGCGCCGTTTATAGCTCACCTCCATGCCAATGCTGCCGTTGAGGGAGATCTTGATGGGGTTGCTGTGATTCGTTGCCTGCATGAGCGTCGTGAAGTGACTGATGCCGATCTCCTCCAGCGACGACTTGCGCCGGCCATGGCTGACGCCCACGCTGGGCAGACCCTGGCGCAGCGAGGAGGAGCGACGCAGCAGGATGTCGTTGTCGATCTGCAAGCAGAGAGGAAGCAATGGGAAAGTTGCGACCACAAGTGGTGGCGATTAGCGAAGCGATTGATTGCGATTTAACTCAAGAGAAGGTGGCCCGATAGCTCGAGACGCACCCAAGTAAAGTATACACAAACAAAATGGCTACAGTTCTGGCTTAGAACGCTTTCAACAAACGCAACACACATCGAACGAACGAACGAACACATTAAACTCAACTCCGTGCCGCACACTGTAGATGACTGATCGTATTTATATAGTATATATTTTTTATATTCTCTGCGGGGTGCAACCAACGCGATTAACGGAAGCGGAAACGGAAACGTGATGTTGTGGACGCTTCCGCTGCGTGCTTTATGGTTATGAATGCTTGCTGAACTGCTTGTTGTTGTTGTTGTTGGTCTTGGTTGTTGATGACATTTGTAGATGCACCAAGTTGTTGTTGTTGCTGTTCTTGTTGTAGTTGTTGTTCTTACGGCTTGCGAGTATTTGCGGCTTTGAAACGCGACATTTGCGAGTCTTTCGTAACAGATGGCAATCAAATTTTGATGTGCGTGTGTGTTTGTGCTTGTGTGAGTGAGTGAGAGTGTTGTTGCCTGTTTTCACAATGTGCTTCATTGAACAATTCTTGCAACTATGCCCAAGGCTAGGTGTCGTGTAAGCCAATTGATTGTGTAAAGAGTCAAAAGAAAACTCAAATTCGGCAAGCCGAAGTGGGGGAAAGCTCCAGCAGAACTGTTATAATCCTGAATATGAAGCTATAGAGCTTGTAATATATATAAATGTATGTATATTATAATAAATATCATTATAACATTTTTTACAATATTACAGATTAGAATTTCTATTCATGATTTTATTAAATTTATACATTTGCAAACAGCTTTGATATTATTACGAATTTAATCAATTTGAAAAAGTTTTATATATTAGAAAGAATTATTTTTGAAATTTTTTATATGATTTCAATTTTATACAATTTTTTACAAAATTTCGAATATTTTTTTAATATTTAAAAAAATTCTTTTTACACAAAAAGTTGATTTTGTTCTCATTCAATTTCAGACAGACTATTCCCAACTTCAACAGTTTCTGCACGAGCTTGAAAACTGAAGGTATGTATAAAATTTCGTATTGTTGCTCATAACTAGTGCATATATCGAAGCCTAGAGTTGCTCTGGGCATGCTGATGTTGGCAACTCTGGCTGCAAATATACACACACTGTTATGGGCATTGCTCTGGCACAAACGTGAACACAAATGTGGCTTAAAGTGTCGAGAAACGTGAACATAAACAGGAAATCGGAACAGAGAACGTGTGTGACAGAGGTACAGAGAGTGAGTAAACAGAGAGACAGAGAGAGGAGGGGGATAGAGAATAATAGCCAACCCGCAATGAGTTACTCCTGCCGCGCTGCGAGCCAACCACCGTCGGACTGTCGGGTAGAGAAAGAGAATTCGATTTAATTTGCTGCATCGGCGGAGTACAGCGTGGCGATGATCCATACCCGGCCAATGTCTGAACGCTCTGCATTTGCATGGGGTTCAAACCGGCGATGCCGGAGCCTCGACGCGAACCAGCTCCGACGGCGGTGTTGGGCATATTTGGCATTTGGGGGCCGCACGTGGCGCCCAGATTGATGTTCGAGCAGAACGAAATGTTCGACTTGCGTCGCGAATTGTGCCGCTCGAAGGTCTTTTGCGCCGAGAACGGTGAGGGGCGCACCAGATAGCTGTGAATGGGACAGAGCAGAGTTACAATAGTTAGCACGTTAGTTCACCCAGAAATCGCAGGGGAAATCGAAAGGAACTGGAGTGGTCTGCTCACTCACATGAGATCGCCCTCCTCCAGCTTGAGATCACAGCTCGGATTGATTATCACATAGGACAAGTGGTTGCGCTTCTCGCTGACATCGTCGTAGTCAATAGTCGGCAGGTTCAGCGATTCCATGCGACTGCGCACGAGGTTGGCGATTTCCGCCCTCTCGATCTGCTGGGCATGGTTATCGCGCGCCTCGTCGGCCAGATTGATGGAATACTGCAAGAGATACAGGCATGCAGATGATAGCAAACGAAATACCATATAAATATTCAGGTCAGCTATAAGTCTGCGTGTGTGTGTGTGTATGTGTTTGAGTGTGTGTGGTTGTGCAACTAATGAAACGATTTCGTTGATTGTCTTAGTTTCTGGGGCATATCCATATCCAACAACATGCTGTAAAAGCGTTCAAGAACCGAAACCAAAATAAAATCAAAGCAAAACCTACCTCGTAGCAGGGGACGTAAGGGGACGGGTCGGCAGCTGCCACCCTCTATCATTGCTTGGTTTCAGAGTGGGGGATGGCTGTGTTTCGGGTATGCGATACTTACGGATGATCCCTTACGGTCCGAGCAGCCGCCCAGACAATTCACCGACTTCTGGCGCGGACGATAGCTGGCAGCAGCGGCGGAGGCGGCGTGGCCGCCGGTGCCGCCACCTGACGAGGGCGGACGATAGGTAACACCTCGCAGCATCTCCGAGCTGTCCTTGGTCGAGTCGGGGGTGCCGGTCTCCTCGTCGTACTGTACAACAATTTTCAATTGATTGTTGTTGTTGTTGTTGTTGTATGCAAATTTCAGTGAATTTTGGTTAAACACAAAATGATTTACATTTTTAATTGATTTTTAATTCAAATGGCAGATTGTTAAACTTAATTTATGGATGATGGAGTTTTGTTTGAAACCAAGAAGAGAATAAAACGAATAATTCGAGCGGTTTTTCATGTTTACGTCGCTTTTTGCCCATTTAAAAAAGAAGGTTTTTTTCTGTTGTTTTTCTTGTTATGTGTGCGGCCAAACAACGGAACATTAAATGTGTGTGTAAACTGTAAACATGCCAGTTAAACGATTACAACTAAAAGCCAGAAACATGTCCAAGGTTTAGGTATGGTACGAGTACGAGAGTTCTGTATAAAGCTGACTCTTAAAATCAACTCAAACTGAATCGAAATTAATCGAATTTCATTTAAAAAGCGAATGCACAACCAAATAGAAAATGGCAGAAACAAATGAAACTTGAAAAGGTGCCCGCAAAGCGCATGTTAAATTTCTCTTTCCATTGGATTAAACGTAATTAGTGCTGGGCTATATATAGAGCGGGAGAAACCGAAAACCGAAACCGACTACAGCCAAAGCTAAGTGTTATAAAGTGCGGCAGTTTAAGCTCATCCCGGCCATAATATATCGATTTTCTAATCATGCCAACGCTCCTAATGCACATTTGCACTCGGCCAGTGGCGATTAAAACGCTAAAGCTAAAATCCAGACCATATAATTGCTTTGCGTGGGTATATAAAAAGAAGGTTGATTTGAATTTACAATACAGTTTAGACAACTTGGTGGGAGCTTTAATAATTTTCTAAGGATATTGTACGATTTCTTAAAGCAGAAGGAAATGTAATAAATATTATCTGTTTTGTAACTCGAATTTTAAATAGCTTCTTATCTTTTTGTTTCGAAATTAATAACAAACAACATTAAATCTTTGCTAATTTGTTCTAATATGACATTAATTTATTTTGTATTAGTTATAATTTTTTTCCTGTTATAAATTTTCCAATAAAAATTCGAATTAATTTAAAAACCGAAAATTTACCTCCTATAAGAGCATTCAAAACATTTGTAATTATCTTTACTGCTGGTTGTGTTTGTTTTAAAGAAACATGTGAAAGTATCATGCGAAAAATCATGTAAACTAAACACGACACTAAATTACAACATCGCGTGGGAGCAGAGAAGGGCAGAGCAGCGAGGTATTGGGAGAACGAGCAGTACGAAGAGGCAGGGCTAGAGACAGAGGACTGCAGTCTGCAAAGCGCCTATTTAAGGTTTAGTTATATGTTTTTTTTTTTTAATTTTTTTGTGGTGTGGCCAGCTATTGTCCTGTGTGTAATGCAAAGTCTGCACAACAAGCAAATGCAATCAACTAATTAAAGGGCAGCATGCAGAACTCAACAAACAAACCGAAAAAGGGCAACAACAACGACAACGAGGTGAACAAACAACAGCAACGAGTGGGAGTAGCAGAAGGAGCGGAAGAAAGAGAAAGAGTACCAAGTCATGCTAACTAACCGAGAGCAGGATCTACCCATATACACACATATACACACTCACACACATACATGCAGGCAGGCAGGCAGGCAGTCAACATAAGAATGGCCATCGATGATGTTCTCTAGGGCTAATGAGGCAGGCAGTGAAAGTTGTGTGAAATGTTTGTTTGGTATTCGATATTCGATTTTGTATTTGTTGTTTCTTATTTTAGTATTTAGTAGTATTTTCGATCATCGACTAAATGCTAAGTAGATTTCATCACTCACTGCGTGCGTGTGCGCTTTATCAATAGCTGGTCAAGTCCAATACAAACGCAAATCAATTTGATTATTTTCTCTCTCGAAACAACGGGTCGTATGCGTGATTTTTATATTCATTTTTGCTTTTTATCTTTTTTTGCTCACACAAAGTCAATTGTCAGAGGGAAGGGTGGGGTACAGAGAGGTACTGTGTTAACTTGTAGAGGAGTAGAGGGCAGCGGGAGAATGTTTCATTAGCTAATGCTGAATGTGTGTGAGGAAATTGGACAAAAGTCAGCTAATTATGAAAGGGATTGCGATAGGGCCGTGGGGAGGGACGAGGCATTTAATTTTAGAGTGGCCATTAAATAAAATATATAGTAGTATAAAAGAAAATCAACTACGTATTTTTCCAAATTCGTTTAATGTACAAAATCAATTTTGGTTTTTTGGTTTTTTGTTTTTAATTTATACATAATCAGCACGCTATGCTTTTGATTTTGTGTAGTAACTGATAGAGGGGGAGTTCTCGGGGCAATTCTCAAGTCGGCTAAGCATATGAGAGTACTGGAATAAAACTCTAGATCTTCGAAAGCAAGTTAAGTTTACGTTAATCGAAATTGCAAATGCATTAGCTTTGCCATTACGTTCGAGTATTAGTTGAAAAAGAGCTGGTATTAGAGTAGTAGAGTAGTAGAATAGTAGTAGTAGTAGTAGTAGTAGTAGTAGTGGAGCAGTATACGAGTACTTATAATATATGCAGATATTGAGTATAATATGCAAATGGATTTCAAAGTTGGCGCAGACTCGACTCAAATGCAGTTAGTATCGAAGCGTAAGCGTGTGATTCCAAACGAGGACAAAACAAATGGGAACGGAATGAACTGAACTGAATCCAAATAAAAATCAATGGGAACCGAAACCGAAACTGAAAGTTATGCCTGCCGATCAGCTGGTTAAAATGACAAATGAGAGGCAAACGAGGCTAACGGAAATGAACTAAATTGTGTTCCTAATTCGATTTCAAATCAATCGAAATTATGTGAGCAAGAGAGACAGAGAAAGAGACAGGCTGTGTGTAAGTGTTGTGTGTGTGTGTGTGTGTGTTTTGTTAGTGCTGGCCAAATGGCTTTGGCTAAGTTATAGTTTCTGTTATACTGTTTGTTTGCTTTGAGGGCCCAAAGTTGGAAGTAAACTTGTTCTGAACTGTTTGCTGTTTGCTGTTCTGTTTTCTGGCTGCATTTGCTTTGGACTCACCGATGGACGCAAGCGCACACAATGCCTGCTGAAGGCGGAGAAGGGTCCCCATCTTTCGACCGGCGAGTTACTCACATGTGACGTGTCCGCGTTCGAGGTGTCCTGCGTGCGATAAATGCCAATGGGTATTTCGCAGGTGGTCGAGCAGAGCTTCTGGTACAGCCGACCATACGTGCGTATCCACATGTCATCCTTGGTAATCCGCATCTAGTTGGAGCAGGAGAGAGAGAGAGAGAGGAGCAGAGCGATAAGAGCAAAACTACGAGTCATGCTTAAGCTGACGAGCACTTACCGATGTGAGGAAGCCACTGCCCGGCGCCTGATCGATGCCCAGCAGCAGGCGCACGAACGTAATCACATAATCCTTGACGAACGCCTGGTAGAGCAGCGTGTCCAGCATTGAGGCGCTGAAGACGGCGCCGGCGGCGAAGGGTAACCGAAACATGTAGGAGATGTGTGAACCGCGCTCCTTCTCGCGCTGCAATGAAGTGAGCGACAAATTAACCAATGACAACTGCAGCGAACGCCGCGCTTTCTACCGACCTTCTCCATCTTGCTCAGGTGCAGCGCGTACTTGTCGTGCGCGCGGAACTGCATGAAGCGCATGTTCGAGCTCTGCGACAGCTCCGTGATGCTCTTGATGCTGGGAAAGAATCTGCAAGAGCGCATAGACAAAGGGTTGAGTTGCTACCAGGTGTGCTTTGATCATTAAAGCTCTACAGAAAGCTGTTTCAATTTAGTATTATCAATTAATTATTTTTCTCTATCTATTGTTTAACTAATTGCAATTCTTTTTTAAAGTATTTTTTTCTCTCCAATACAATATAAAATTTTAATCTCAAGCTGCCATATTCTCTTTTGCATATACATAAATTAATGTTTTTACAAATTAAAAGTTTTTTAAATTTTAATATCACCCCAATAAAATATTTTAATTTATTATAATAAAATTTATCTTATAAATTAAAATAAATAAAATATAAAGATTTATAGGGTCTAATATATATACTTTATATTTTTTCTGCATTTAATATACCCTCTGCAAGGGTATAACGAGCTCTACTGCTTTAGGTGGAAGCTTTCTGTCTGTCTATTTCCAACAGAATTCACTTACTTGAACATATTCTGCACAGCGACAATTGTGTTGCAGTCGGAGAGCGAGTCCTCCTCGGCGGAGTTGGACAGCTCCTTGTTGACGACCACAACGCTCTCGGCCAGCGTAATGCCAGCGCGCAGCAGATCATCCAGGCAATCGATGGAGCCGAGCATCCAGTACACCTGCAGAAAGTGCAACAAGAAGACTCTACAGAGTGAGAGTGGGTACGCAATGGAGCAACTCTGCGTCTCACCAGTGGAAAGTAGGAGAGTGCATCGAGGAAGGCAACATCCGGACGACGCTCGAGCAGCAGTATGATGGGATTCAGTGAGGTCTTCGAGCGAAAGTGAGCACGCAGCGGTATGATGAAGTTGTATATGCCATTAGAGGCGTAGTCGGCGGCCAGAATAATCGTCTTGTTCTGCCACTGATACTCCTTGGCATTGCGATAGCTGCAGTGCTCGCACACCTGCAACAACAATAACGAGTAAGTACTCCGGGTGCGACACGCTGATTGCAGTTGTCACTCACCTGAGCCAGCTGCAGGCAGCAGAGGGGCTTCTTCTCTTTGAGCAGATAGCAGAGCGTCGGGCTGACGCCGATGAAGGGCGAGACAGGCGGGAATCCTTTGACAATGCTGCAAATGTACAGAGAGGGGGGAGGCGGGCGTTCAGGGGCGGTGTGAGTACTGTCCTTGGCTATTGCAAATGTAATCGCAATCGCAATCGCCATCGCATTCGATCGCTCAAGTTGGTGTTGAAAGGAAAAGCGCTTTTCGTGTGTTAGCCAAATGAAAAGGTGCGGGGAATGAGCCAAGTTCAAATGCAACTGGAGGCGAGGAAATGTTCTAGAGGGCAGCTAGCAACAGAAACACACACAAACACACGCACACACACGCATGGCCAAACGTATTTACAAACTTGCTTATTGTTTTCTCACATTCTACAGAGTTTTTCTTATGTTATCATGCAATTAACGGTATCTCAGGCACTTCTGTGCATCCTGCTTTTGCCCCCCTCCGAGAAGTGCCCTAATTGCAGACAGTTGCACAGTTGCAGGGAGGCAGCATTGGCCTTTGTGGCACTGGCACCTGCAGGCTTCAGCAGCAGCTTTAAACGCTGAAGAACAAGAGCAACGACAACAACAATAACAACAGCAAGGGGCACTACCTGAAAAACAACAACTCGAAGCGACAACTTTTCATATGAATGCAAACTGCAAAAGCAAACAGAACTAAAAAGTAAGCTGAAGTTGAAGCAGAAGCACAAACAGCAGCAACAACAGCAACAACAATAAGCACAGCACTATAAAGGAAATGAGACAAAGCTCGATATGAGTCGACTGAATGATACGCTGCAGAAATGAGCTGAAATGTTGTTTGGGTTGCACTGCGATAAATGGGCTCATTTATCGGGTAATATCGAACTGAAGTTTAAGAAAAAAAATATAAACTGTAGAAAACTTCAAAGCATTAAAATGGATTTAGAAAAATGTGTAGAGAATTGAAGTAGACAAAAATGTTTTAAAATAAATAAAGGAATACTTCCTTTAAAAAAATTAATTGAATAAAATATTTCTAAATTTTTATAAATGGACTAAGGTAAATATACATTAATATTAATTACATTACAAAAAAGTAAAATAAATTATTTTGAAAATATGGAAAAATAATAATTATAATTTATTAAGAGCATTTAATGTTTGTAAAAATAATTTTTTTTTTTGAACACACAAATATAACAATTATCGAAAGTAACGATAAGAATATTCTACTTTTAAACGAGAAACGAGTACTAATTTTAAAGCCACACAAAGCTTATAGTATAAAAATCTGCACCTCGCGCTAATATGCCCTTGCCTTCACGCTGCACAGGGTATGTGCAGCAGGAACGAAGGCGAAGAAGGGCATCGTCAGCAAATCTCAAGTTGTTACGGGGCCCCGTCCAAGGTAAACGTTGCAAGTCATTAAAAACTGCCCTGCGGCAGGCAACTAGCGACTGTCGCAGGCAAACAAAACATTGCACAAGCAGCAGCAAGAGCAACAACAGCGCAACAACAATAGCTACAGCAAGAACAACAGCAACAACAACAACTGCAACGCAATGATAAGAACTCTTCAACAATGGAACATTCCGAAATGTCAGAGCAGCTCGGGTCTGACTCGTCCGCCCGCCCCGGTCGAGCAGAGCTCCCTCCGCACGGCGGCAACTTACCCGGAATAGTCGGCCGCCCACACCGGACGCGCCAGTCGTCGCGTCTCAACGGAGCTGCTCGACGTAAACGCATAGGACGGCGGCAGGCCGGACGCTGCGCCGGCAGCGCAGCTCATTTGTGCGCCAACCGCCAGCGCTGCGGTCGTCGTGGTGCTGCTGCTGTCGTGCGAGCAACTGCAGCAGGCGCGCTGCAGCTGGCGCCGTCGGGCGGCCAGCGCAGCCAGTGTGCCACCACTCTGGCCGAGACCCAGACCCAGACCCTGTGGTCCCGGTCCCGGTCCCGCTAACCGCTGACTGGTGGGCAAGGCGCAATCGCTGTCGCAGCTGTAGCTCTTCTTCATGGCGCGCCTGCGCTGCGCCGCACTCATTGGTGGCGCCGCCAGTGGCAGTGGCTGTGGCAGTGGGCCCGCGTTGCACAGCCCACAGGAGCCACCGATGCCGCCACGCGCATACGAGTCCTCCGAGGAGCTCATGATGAGCGAATACGTGCGCGATTGCGGAAAGTGCCCGCCCAAGCAACTGCGAGAGTTGTTGGAGAGTCTGATTTAGTAGAGCACTAGGCAGAGCTTTGATGAATAGGGGGCGTGCACTGAGATGGGGACTGCTACCTGCTTATGGCTACAGCTAGCACTATACAGAAGTGAGGCCAAGGGATCTTTTCAACACCGAGGGAAAGGTTGACCTCGGTTAGGAATGAGCTACTTGCAAAGACTAGTTAGACCAATAGATCTCTTTTATTTTGTTTTAAGAGAAATTATTTTATTATATTAAAATATAAATTGCAGTAAAGTAACTTCTCTCTACTGTTTAGAGTTAATACAAAAATTGGATTAGTATACAGGAAGTTGCTAAAAAAATTAATATATTTCAGGGTACTTTTTCTGCACTTGGTGAAAAGATCTCTTAGCCGAGAAATATATTTAATATTACATATAGCACTGTTTGATAGTAAGTGCATTGACAATGGGATCGCCTTAAGATAATTTTACCAGTACTTTAGACAGGGACAGATATGAAGACCCCTCCGCTTGGTGAAAAAATCCCTGAGCCGAGCTATGTACAAATATGGATGTCTCATACTCTAAGTAATAATGGTAGTTAATTTGCAGAATTAGTTAATTAGTTCTATGTACAAAACACTTAGTTGAGCAGGTGAGGTACGGGGTACAGTTACAGTTGGGAGTACAATTATTTGGTTTCTCTAGTTGGGTTTAGCATTACTCAGGGGTTTGGGTCATTTAAGTGGTGGAGGAGTGTACACAATACATTTATATGCATAGTAGGTTTGAGCTATACACAGGTGGAAAAGAGTGCCTCGATTATCAATTGGTTAATAACAGAAAAACAAAAAAAACAAGTCCGAACTTGAGGTTACGCTCGGGTCGTGAGTTGACAACTTACGCAATCTTCTCGGAGGGCGAACGCCAGGGCATCTCATCATCAATCTCATCGTCGCTCTCGTCTCCCTCCTCGCCGTCGTCGTTGCCAGCGATGCTGAAGGACGACGAGGTGAACATGTCCGGCACGGGCAGAATGGAAGGTCTGCGACTACCTGTAGGTGGACAGGAGGGTAAATGCACAAAAGTTGAAACCGGAATGTGGCCAAAACTTGAGGGGAGTTAGCTCTGACTTACCTCTACGCTGATTGAGCACGTCGGGACTGAGCAGATTAGGATTGTTGCCGTAGGGCACATCAAGATGATTTCCCGTTGTGGTCAGCGTGGCGGGCGTAACACTCAACGAGGTGCCCACATTGAGGCTCAAGCCAAGACCACCGCCGCCACCGCCACCGCCGCCGCCACCGCCGATGCTGCTACTTGAGCCCGCCTGAGCTCCACTGCCGCCAGCCGCCATGCCTCCGCCGCCCATGGTCAGCGGCAACGAGCTCGTTGTCAGCGTCGTCGTCGTGGTGGCCGCCGTCGCGCTGACCGTCGTGTCCTTGAGATTCTGCCGCGAGTCCGATATTATCACAGCCGTCGGATTGTCGCTGGCTGCGTAGCAAATGTAGAAATTCAACTTAAGTATTTGCAACTCAAGCGAGTCAGGGGGAAGGGCCGGGTGCACCGAACGCAAGGAATTAAGCACAAATTTACGCTACTTGAACAAAGTTTGGCTTGCTTTACAACAAATTCTCTAAAATATCGGCTGAGTAACAACAACAACTAGACTGAAATAAGCACAACTGCGTACATATACAGAGAGCGCAAAAAGAAAGAGAAAGAGACAGAGAGAGAGATATATAGAGAGAGAGAGAGCCAAACGACGTGCAGGAAAGAGGAGCTGTCGAACTCATTAAAAGTCCTTGCAAATCGAGAGTAAAATGTGCAGTTTGCCAAAGTTGCGCACAGCCAAAGTGCCTAGTCGAAGTACCTAGCACTGATGGTCCAATGACACTGGCTTAAGATGCAGATTAAGCTGGCGGCTAAGTCAGCAGCTTAGGCACAAATTTTTGAAAAAATCTAAAAAAATATATACATAAATAAATATTTGAATTTAAAAAAATATATATAAAAACTTCTACGCTGCTCAGTTTCTTTATTAATGCTTCGATTGTATAGGTACAGTTTTCTTTACACTACGCTAATTGCTTTTTTATTGTAAAGTAAGTGAAAAAGTTTACGTAATACTGAAAAGTACCTAATATATATTTTCTCTGCTTAACGAATATATTAATTCTCTACCTTATTCTGACCCTACGTTAAGCTAGTGCCACTACGGCGCAGTACTGCAGCAAGTTGACTAAATATATTGAATTTCGGTATACTTTAAAATAATTTATAAAATGTTTAAAAAAAAACAAACACTATTTAGTTTGCTGCTGAAAGATTTATTTCAAGGTTTTCACTCTTTTCTACTTTAAAAAAATATACTTTTTAAAAAATTAATCTCTATTCATATGTTAGCTCTCAGCTAAAGTCATTGCGGGCGCAGCACTGCAGCCTGTTGCCAAAATATTGACTTTCAGGGAACTCAGTCAACTCGGTTAGCTTGGCCTGTAGACGCTGGAAAACTTAATTACGGCTGTTCATACACGAGTCCTGGCCAAAAGTTGACTTGCCTAATGACTTTGCCTCATTTGAGGACGCTTGTGTTCGCTTTTAATTATACGAAAAGCGACGGAAACTAAATAAATTCCGTAGGTGTAGGACTTGAGGGTTAGCTGGCTAGGGGGAAAGGAGTTTAGCAATAACTATTTGCCGGCCACGCAACAGTTGCCAGCCAACGCGGCGTATACGCAACAAATTGTTGCGTGCACAGTGCGTATAATTTACAATCGGCAGGGGACATATACTGCAGTGGGGAGGGTTGGAGGCACAAACACCAAGAGAGCAATAGCTACCATCAATAAAGGTGCCACAACTAACAACAAAAGAGAACGAACGTATGAAACAAAGCGAACGGGGTGCAATATGAGACATGCGATAAAACAGAGAGACACAGAGTGCGAGAGAGAGAGAGAGAGAGATGGCGAGTGTGAGTGCGTAAGAGCGAGAGAGAACTCGTAGAACAAGTGCAAAAACAAAATGAAGCAAAGACAAAAATAGCATCGCGGAAGTAACGAAAACTGCTCGGCCGGATGTGTATTGACAGGTTATGTGTGTGTATGTGTGTGCGTGCGTGTGTGACGTAGATTCGGGTGTGTTTAGGCATATGTATGCGTATGTCTATGTGTGAGTGTGTGTGCTAAACTGCTCGCTAATGGCTTTCGAATAGCGTATGTGGGGCTGGTTCGAGGGTCGGGGGTCGCTAGAGGCATTTACAGGCGCAGAACTGAACAGAGTTAAAGAAAGAGCGAAACAGAGAGAGAGAGAGAAAGAGAGAGGAGCTTGGAACGCGTAGTATCAAATGGTATATGTGTTTGTACTGGTTAAGGCTGATATGGATGTACTCATAAGGTGTTTCATAGTAGTAGTAGTATTAGTATAAAAAATTGTGATTATATTTTTGGTTTTGCTTCATTTTCTTGGGTTTTCTTGGAGTTTCTTTTTTTTTGGTTTTTGTTTTTGTTGGTTCATTCCTTGGTTCTTTTTGGGGGGAGTTGATTCTGGGGGTTGCTTGGACTGACACTCACGCACAAATAGTGTTGTATAGTCACTGTCACATGTTTGTTGTTGTTGTTGTTGTAGTAGTTGTTGTTGCGGATACGGTTGCAGTTGCGGTTGCGATTGCGGATACGGATACGGTTGCAAGTGTTGTTGCCGCTCGGTTAGGGGCGTGCCAGAGGCGCCCGAGTCGTAACTGGGACTGTGGGGCACACGCACACAAACAGACGGCACTGGTGCAATGGCCGCTTGGTTCAAAGCGGTTGTTGTTGATGCTGATGCTGATGCGGATACGGATAATAATGTTGATGATGTGAGAGTCGTGCTAATTGTTGCTGTTGTTGTTGTTCTTGTTATTGTTGTACTACTTGTTATTGCTGGTGTTACTGTTGTTGCTTGTATTGTTGTTGATGTTGTTGTTGTTGTTGTTGTTGTATTGGCTACGCATACATTATACGATGCATGATCATATACGATATACATATATAGATAGACAGAGAAGTATATTTGTATATGAGTAAGGCAGGACATGTGTGCGCGTATGTGTGTGTGTGCTTGAGTATGTGTGTACTTGTGGCTAATTCTATAATGTCAGGAACTTTAGCTTGTTGTATAATAACTATTTCTATATTTTATTATTCAATGTTAGTATTATTATTAATTATTATAATTATTTATGGTTTTGTTTTTAAAATTTTGTTAGTTATTAGCTTAGTTATTAGTTATTAGCATTCTTTACTATTTCAAAAAAGTTTTAAAAACTAAAATTATTTAAGCCATTTCCAATTCACTTTGTTTATTTATTAAACTAATTTATATGAATACTCGGGAAAATGCATAAACGAAAATTCAAAACTTATATTAATTCTGTAAAATTTTTTGCTTTTGCTTTTTTCATTTCATTTCCAACTTCAAAACAAGTTCAAAACTCTTGCAAACAGGAAAGGACTTAAACTCAAAGTTATTTCGTCTATCTGTAAATATGTTTTTGTACCTAAATCTATAAAAGCTTGAGATTCGGGAAACAAGAGAAATGTAAACAGAAGTCGAGTGAAGCGCGAAAGGCAATTAGAGTGAAAAATTCGTAAATAATCATGGGAAAAGTTAAAGATGATCAGAGAGAGGCAGAAATAGAAAGAGAGAGAGAGAGAGAGACAGACAGAAGATTGTATAAACATAACAAAGCGGTGTGTTTTTGATATTTTATTTGAATTTTGCTTGTTTTTATTTTTATTTGTTTCTTTTATAGACGAGCTCCAGCGCAAGATAATTAATTAATGGAAATAAAAAACGTCAACCTCAAGACTAAATTAATAATATTAATTAGAGAGACGGGCACGCGCAGACACATTGAAAGCATTTTGTTTTGGTTTTGGTTTTGGTTTTTGGTTTTCATTCGTTTTTTCTCATTTTGTTTTGTTTTTTTTTTTGCCAGACAACCGCAACGAGATGAAATTAAAGTAGAAATGAGATAACGCAACGAGAGACAGACAAACAAACAGAACAGAACAGAAATACGATAAACGATAAACTTTTCAGATTCGAATACGAATGCGAATGCGAATGCGAATGCGAATACGAACGCAACTGATGGCAGCCTCAAAACTGAAGAGCAAAAACTTGTTGCTAAAAAAGAAAAGTTCACATTTGCGCTGATAAATTTGAATGCAGAATTCCATTCACATTCCATTCGGACGCATTCACTCGTGTGTTTGTTCTCTATAGCTTGTAATTTCATTATGAGTAGCACACTCACGCGCACACACGCACACACACACACTCACACACAGCTGGGCAGCGAGAGCCCAGTTTTGTACCCACCAGTTGCTGCATGAGTGTGGGAGGAGCCCGCCCCTCCGCCGGCACCGCCGCCAGCGCCGGCGCCGGCGCCTCCATCCTTGCCGGCCGTCGTCGGATCTGTAGTTTGATTTTGATTAACGACAAATGCCGAATTCTCCTCCTTGGTAATGCTCATATAATAGCACGTGTCATCCTTTTTCATGATGTGCCGGGGACCCGGATTCAGCAGTATGGTGTCCTCATAGAATTCCGGCAGCTCGGCCGGACGCACGCCCACCAGAGCAACACCATACCTTTTTATCCCAGTTGTTGTTGTTGTTGTTGTTGTTCGTGTGGAGCGTTGTGCAAATAAATAAATGTGAAAATATGAAAATGTAAAGCAATTTTGGCATTTTACATAAATTTGTGTTTGAATGGCCCGAGCAGCGTCTAAATAAATACGAGGCAAGTTTTTTCGGGAGCGGGAGGACTCTCCCTCTCTCCCTTTCTCTTTCACTCTGTCTTTCTCTCTCGCTGCTCAGGCCCATTCAAACGTCACAGGCCATTCAGACAGACAGGTCTGGCGCCCCCTTGGCCGTGTCCCTCGCCACTTACTTGCGATGCGAATGGAAGCTGGCGTAGGTGAAACTTTTGCCCTCGTACTCCCCGAAAAAGCGGCTGTCTCCCAGCACAATATGATAGATTTCATTGCCCGAGCATTTGCCATAGAGACGATGCCATTCCTCCGGCGACTGTTGGCCCTCCCTGCGAAAATGGCAAGTGAAAAGTTGAGCGTGGAGTGTGCAAAGTGAAAAGTGAAGTGAAAAGCCAAAGGTGAATTAAGTTTCAGTTTCTCCATTGTTGAGATTCTCCCACTTCAGGCCGCAAAAATGTAAAGCGGTGTCGTCGTCACGCGTAGCGCACATCGCTTACCTTCTACTCCATCCACCCTCTCCCTCTCTACAACTGCTTTATCCACCGACACCACAAAAATACTAATTAGAATTCTTTACTTAACGAATGCGTCAAGTCTTACGCGGCGTATGATTAATCTGACTCGCGTGTTGCTCGGCCGCGAATTGCCGTCACAGCCAGCTCGACATTTGTATTTGCATTTGGGTTTGTATGCGCGCTTTTGCGTATTTTCCGCTTTTTTAATTTGCGCGCCAGCGACGACAGGTGAAATTTGCATAAAACACAGTTTGATGTCAGAAACATTTGCGCATTAAATTTAATTAAAACCTGCACTTCAAATTGACGCCTCGCGCCGTGTTTATTTCCTCTAGAAATGCGGCCTTGTTGCCAGTATCGTGTTACACGGCGAACAGGTGTTTGAATACCCGACAATCAGCGGACACAGCTGCAGGAATGCCCTAATAGAGAGACTTTAAGTAGTAGGAACTCTGATAGTTTTGCTTTCAATTTAAATTATAAATTTAATTTAATAAATTTAATTTTAATTTTCAAAGCGGTTTTTAGTTTTACTGTTGAAAATACTAAGTTTTCTAAAATAACGTATTTAACAGTCAAGTTTTTTAACTTATTACCTTCTCTCAAATGAAAAAAAAATATAACACTGTAAGGAGTTCAAAGAAAACGTATAGTTCTAAGCGCATTTAGAAGCCTCGAGCAGCTGAAGGTAACTGGATTTTCTCTTCATTTAATGCAATTAAGCTCAAAGCGCAAACTACTCCCTGCCAACCCCTTGACAGCCAGTTAAATGTAGCCAGGAAATGACTGCTAAAGCGCTTGGGTCTTAACTTAATTGCTGATCAAGTCGTTTACTGACTTAACCCAAATACCCGTCCACGGAAAACGGCAAAAAAAACGCTGGAAAGTAGCGCATAAAAAGCGGACAAGGTCCAATTGATATTACCCCGAACTGTGACGCATCCACAGCGCGCGACAAGTTGCTGACGCATGTGAGGTAACTGGCTGTGTGTGTGTGTGTGTGTGTGTGTGTGTGTGTGAATTACAGAGCATATAATGGAGCAATACTCACTGTCCGCGTGACGTGTGCAGCAGCAGCGTAACCAGTGTGCTGGCACCCGGGCAGGTGCAGTTGTTGGCCAGCAGCGCGTACTTGAACTCATCCTCGCAGACCACGTGCTCGGCGAACTTCACATGCAGCTTGTGCTCCGGCCTGGCCGCAGCGAATTTCCGCAGGATATGCAGCGAATGAACACAAGTGTGTAAGTGTGTGTGTGTGTATGTGTATTTGTATTTGGTTGTGTGGCACGCACAGCGCGCGCAAACAGTGAAAGAAATCAAATTAACTGAGGCGTGACAAGGCGGCACCCCAACCCGCCCCGCATTCCCTGTGCTGGCACACTCACCGGAATATCTGCACATACTGCGGCACATTTGGAGCAAAGTCCTTGACGGCCCAGGAGCGCAGTATGGTGTGCTCGTCGGCCGCCGTTTTATCCGCATAGTTGCGAGCGGCCAGAATGAAGCAGGCCTCCGCCTCGTTCATGCGTGCGCGCGCCAAGTCGCCATCCTTCAAGCAGGAGCCCTGTGCAAATAGTGCGCCAATTGCCAAATCGAATTCAAATCGAATCGCATCTGTTGCCAAATATTTAACTAACCTGAATGTAGATGACGCGCTGCGCCCAAATCGGCACCTGCAGTATCATGCGCATCGTCGTGTCCAGCTCCATGGGGCTGAGCAGCACCACGTAGAAGTCCTGCAGCAGCGGATGCGCGTAGAACTCGTTGAGGAAGTCCATGATGGTGTCCGCGTGCAGCGTGGTCGAACAGACCACCACGTGCTTCTCGCTCTGCGCCCGATGCGACGAGTAGCTGCCGCCCAGCTTCTGTCGCTCCATCCACGTGAAGGCCAGCTGTTCGAACTGGAAAATGGATGGGATGTTGTTTAGATTGTTTAGATAAACATAGATTTAATGATATGAGAGAATTTCATGAATATTCAATTATGAAACAAATCTGAATTGTCTTTTTAGTCGAGAGCTCAGCCTTGAACCACGTTCAAGCCTTTGTTACTTTCCGAGTTAAAAGCGTGCTTTATGGCTGGCAAATATTGATTGATAATGATTGTATTGACAGCATTTTGCTATAGTCAATTGCAATTTGAATTGCAGCATTAATAATTTCAATTAAATTTAAGTGCTTTGCTGCCGTTCAGGAATGGACGCACTCCCACACAAGCACACACAATCTCTCACACACATGCACAACAATTTGGTCAAAATGTTGTTGGCCTCTTGTTGTTTTCCTTTTTTTATTGTTGCTTCTATTGTTGCTGTTGTTATGGCCGGCCATAAATTTTTGTAGCGTGTCGCGAACATTGACATGCAGCTGCTCGACGCGCCAGAGAAGTCGCTGCGCAGTCGCCTGCAGGCAGCCCCAAAAAGTATGCTACGAGAAGTCGCAAAAAGCGTTTGATTGATGCGCTTGTTTTGGGTCTCGGCCAATGGTCGAACCGAATAGAACTTTTAGCTGCGACTGCCAACAATTGGTCGTTAATTGTCGAAGCCGGAGTCGAGTGGCCATGACTCATATTTATATAGATTGATGACCGTGCGCTGTTGTTGTAGCAGGCAGAGTCTGCCTCGTCTCTTAATAGCCAAAATTGATTGATGGGCAGCGGGAACGCAGCAGCTAAGCAGCTTAAAAATGCTGCCTGTTTGTTTGTTAGCCTCAATAAGCATACAAATATTTGCAGTCTTTAGCCAAACTTTACTGTACACGTCAGAGATAAGCCGGAGGAGCATAGTGTACAGTGGCTGGGAACAGGGATTTCCCGGTGCCAGTGAAGCGAGAGTTGTAATGCATTCATTCATACTCAACTTACCTGCGTGGGCAGCACAATCAGCGCCACACAAATCATAATAACCATGTAGAGCTGAGAGGGCCAGATGTCCGGCACCAAGTCGCCATAGCCCACCGTTGAGAAGGTCACAACCACGTAGTAAGTGCTCTGAAACAGATTGAAATGCCGATGGCCGCCGCGCTGAAAATGCTGCACGCCGCAGACGCTGCCAAAGCGAGGGGGAGAAAGAGAGGTATATATAAATAGATTAAGTTTGGCTAAAGTTAGGGGAAAGGCTGTTGGCTTACCTGGTGAACACAAGGCACAACAATGTCGCCGACAAAATGGTCAGCTGCTGCGACAAAGCCGATTGTGACTTCTGCATGGCGCGATGCAGATCGTTCTATAAATAGCACAATATAAGAATTACTCTGATTAACCGTGCACACACACACACACACATACACGCACACTCGCACACAGACACTTACAAACATGTTCTCCAGCGAACGCTTGGCCAGCCAACAGTTTAGGAAAATGGGAATGAAGAGATTGCGCAGCGGCGGATGCACAATCTGTGAATGAATATATATATATATATATATTTATACATATGATTATATATTTTATATATAGAAAGCTGCATTTCAGCGAACTTACCGTCAGAGCAAATGGTATTGTTGTTATTAATTCTAGTATAAAGTGAAATGAGAGTACTTGCTGCCAGATGTTGCCCTGCAGAGTAGAAGGAACGTTACGCAACTGGGAGCTGCAACTAGCTAAAGACTGCATTACCTTATAACCTAGATATGTTAGAACCAAAGATTGCGTTAATGACACCATGGCCAGCACTAACTGCAGCGCCCAGAGCAATGTGGGGCGATTCACCCAGAGTATTGCATCCACGTTTATAATTGGATTCTCGTGGAAGTCCTCCTGCGTCAGCTTGGCAGAGATGATAAACTCTGTCTTATTGCCCACCTCGCAGCCATAGCTAGGCACAAGCACACACAGGCAGATAGAGAGAGAGAGAGAGATAGTGAGTGAGAGGGTCGTGTAATAAATCGAGCTAGTGCGCTTGGCCCGTTGCTTACCATGTTATAAATGTTGGATCTTTATCCAATATCACACGTATTATGTAGAGAACACACGACAGTAACTTAAAAAATAAATCGGCAATTCGTATGCGTAAGCCTGAAAACGAGAGCGGGAGAGAGAGTAAGAGAGAGAGAGGGGAAATTGAATTTGGGTCAAGCAAGTAAATTATGTCGGTTGGTTTACCTTTTACTTTAACCAAGTTTTCGACTAACTAACTAACTGGCCGAAAAGCCACCCCAAGCACTGTTTATCTATCCAGCCATCTAGCTGGCTGTCCACCTGCTGCCCGCATGTCTGTCTGTCTGCCTGTTGGTCCGCCTGCCTGTTTATCTGTCTATCCTGTTTACCTGCACAATTATTTCCTGTCCAAATCAATATTTACTCAAGTATATTGCGTCCATCCTGGAATGTTGTTCGCTCTCTCTCTCTACCTACAGTTGTTCTTTCTTCTTGTTATTGTTGGTTTTCCAATTGAATCAATTGTTGGTTGCGGCCTAAAACTTAAATCGGCTGCAGGGCTCTACCTCTGTGTCTAATCTATCTATAGCTCTCCTGTCCCCAGTCTGGTTTGCTCAACCCGTGGGGCAATTCAATTAACTGCTTGTAATTAAGTTAAATAACTGTGCAGTCGCCCAATCCTAATGAAAGAAAAATACCAACCGACTCTGGGATATTTACTGGGCAAAAGAAATAGTTGCGATTCGATTTGAATACTCACTTGAACGCTGATTCTTAATGAAATAGAGTTGCAGTCTTTCTTTGAATGTGTTTTCATTCACATAGTACTCCACACGCACTCTGCAAGAGACAAAAGAGGAAGGCCATGATGAGGTGAATTGATATCAAGTTTGCATGGGCAAAGCCTCTTACACAATGTTGAGCGAATTGGCTTTTATGTTAAATAGATTGATGCATTGCGAAATTCCCCGTCTGCCATTGATTGAACAGCGATAAAAAGCCAATTGAATTGTCGCTGCTGCACTTGACAATTGATGCGCTTACTTATCACATTATATGGAGCATAAAACGAAAGAAATGCCGCCAGCCCGCCAACCCGCCGCGTTGCCATTGGCAGCCCACGAGCTCGAGCTGGAGCCTTACTCCTTTACAGGAAATACTATGAGGAAGTGTGCGCAACGAGTGTCAAGTAAGTACATATTAAAATGTCAGACTTGGAGTGAGTTTCTCTCTGTGTGTGTGTGTGTGTGTGTGTGTGTGTGTGTGGGTGTTGATACGCGTCTGTTTGTTGCAGCACGTGGCAGCTGCCTGGCAGCCTGAGCATTTGGCAGCGTAACAGCAACAATCTAAAGCGGCAGCTGCAGCTGCTGCTGCTACTGCTTACGGGTAAAGTATCGATGACACTGGCTGAAAGGCATATTTAGCTTTAAAGACTTCCAGCTTTAAGGTAAAGACAATCAAACAATTCTGTTCATTCTCAAAATGTTTACTCGGCTAGTGATATTTAAAATAATTTTTCAAATAATTTAATAAGAAAACACTTAAATTCATGCTGTAAATATGTAAAATTTTCTGGCTTCATTTACAGCTATAAATTAAATATTTTTCTTAGGTAAGGAAGTGAAAAATTATACCTTTTTTCTGTAAATATTTTAAAAATAGCTTAGAAATCATTTCAATACATAATTATTGATCATATATCCATGCTTTTCCTAAAAAAATAAAGGCTTAAAGTAAAAAAAATGAACTCAAAAAATCTAAACTTATTATAAAATATAAGTTCAGAATTTATAGCTTAACATCAAAGACTACAGCAAAAGTTTCTTAAGAGAAAAACTTTCACTGCTCCCCCGAGTGCTTCAGCCAGTGTCATCAGTGGCAGCACCACGCCTCGCCATGGTCGACTTAACTTTTTGCAGAAGTTGCTGCGCTCCTTCGTGTTGCATACTTCTTTATTTATTGGGCCATCTGTTGCAGTTGCAATTCGAGCATTCAGCGTGCAACGTGGCGTATGAGCAACAACATAAAAACGTTTATCCCACAATTGCGTTGCAGCTGACAACTTGAAAGCTAAATGCGCTGAGAACGCTCTAACCACACGATGCTCTTATCTGGCTGAATATACTCGATGTGTGCGCAGAATATACTCGATATATGGACATATAAATACATACATATATATTTGGCAATAACTCAAAGGATTCGAGTGCTGAGCAAAGACAAAGCAGACATTTGTGCAGACTCAAGCACTTGACGGGGTCTGATTGTCTGTCTGTCTGTCTGTTCATCTGTCTCTCCATGTGTCTCTCTCTCTCTCTCTCTCTCTCTCTCTGTCTGTCCGGCTGACTGACTGTCTGAGTCGGGACTTAAGTAATTAAAGGCGATGCGGAGACGGAGACAAGAGACAAAAGAGCGCATTCAATTTGACACCTCAGACCTTTGTTTGCCGAAAAGGCAGGCAGCACTACTTTGGACTAAGCTCTGCGTGAATATTCATGTCAAGGTTAACGCACGCACAGATAAAGCGCACCGGAATAAATGGCTCCCGTGGGTAGCAGCTAGCAGCGAGTGGCGAGTGGCATGTGGCAAGTTGGCACAGTGGCAATGACTGCGAAATTAACACAGCTCGCTAGTGACCAATCAGTTATGGGAACAGCACAGCACAGCAGAGCACTTGCCATATTTGCCACACTTGCCACAAGCAACCGCAACGCGCCGCTGCATACAATCAACTCTGACCCCGGCGAGAAGGAAATTCGGGCTGGGTTCGGAATCGGGTTCATTCCACTCGGCCATTGAACGCGGCATAATAATTTGCAGCTGCTTATAAATTTCGCTGGCAGCAGCAAAAGCAGCAGCAGCAACTTTGACGCTTCACAAGCTTGCAGCCACTCACAATGACAGCGAACACATGCAACACAGGCAGCTTGGGAGCTGTTTCTCTAGCACCCTCTGGGGCCCAAACAATGCCAAAGTTCAGCCAAACTCACTTGCACACACACACACGCACACGCACACAAACAGTGTCAGCATGTTGAACCCTTGCGACTTTGATGTGTCGCCCGCAGCTTTAAATCAAGCAACTAACCAAAATGTCAGCATAGAATGCTTGTGGTGCAATGACATTGGCCCACAGCATGTGTTAAGGTTGGCCAAAGGGGATTGCTGCTTGAAGGGAGGCTCTAGCAGATTTGTTTAAAAATTACAGATATTTTTGTGGTAAAACCAAATGAAATTGAAACTTCCGGCTTGAATGCTTAATTTGCTCATTAATATTGCAAGCTGCTATTATTTTCAATTATTTCAAAGCTGATGCCTCCTGTTAACCTGGTCTCAGAAATTCAGAAATTTGTACTAAATAAAATCCTAAAATACAAAAAAAAAAATATAGAAATAAAAAAAATAAAACTCCAAAAAATGGAATAGAGTTCTTTCAATCGAGTTTGCTTATATTTCGCTGATTTCCAGGCATCCTTCTTTGTTTTGTTAGTTTTATTGTCAGCTGCGAGGCAAAAAGCGCCAGCACAACGCCAGCATTTTTATTTATTCAATATGTTTTCATAATTGAGTTTTGGCTGCCAGAATATTTTTGCGATTTTCATTTGTAAAATCAATAGAAAAATAGAGATTTTTGTGGTCAACCTCTGCAGCAACACGGGGCTTATCGAATCAAATCAATTTACGAGTTTGGGCAAGGTCGGGCAAATATTTGCACAAGCTTAGGACAATAATTGAGAAAACTAAAGTTTCGTGCAGTTAAAGTTAGTGGCGAAGTTGCTGGCTGCACAGACGCAGGGCAACCGCATGTGAAACTTTGCGACGAGCAACAGAGCGTATGCGTAATGTGAGCATGACTCAAAGGCAAATGGAAGCTCATCAGAATGATTGCATGCACTTGTCTGCCTCATCAAGTGTTTGCGCATTCAATTCCAAATTTTCCTCGTTGCTGCTGTGTACTGTTTTTTTTTGGGGGGGATTTCAGATTTTTGGGTGTTTTTTCTGGTGTTTACTTTGGGCGCTCATTCCCGGGCACTTATCATAATGTTTGCCTTGTGGCGGAGCAAATTGCGCGTTAATGTATTTTTTGTTGCCTCATCATTCGATTATCTCGCCAAATTTAATGCTGATATTGAATTTAAAGTCGACTTTAGCCCCCGGCCTGGGTCGCTCCACTCATCGCAGCTGAAGCCCTGTATTGTTTTACCTTTATTGATTTTTAAATGTGATTTTCCTTTTTGGACGTTTCGCAGAGATTGAGCGCTAGCTCGCATTTCTATTAGCAACAGCGAGCAAGCAGCATGTTTACGAGCGCTCAGATTTGATTACAGAACTTGATTAAATTTCACTCAGAGCGCAGAGACGAGCGAACAAATTTCTTTTAAAGCACCTTTTGGGGGCCGACGAATCAAAGCGAGAGCCAGAGCGACAACAAAGCGCTCCATGGAATACCTGACATAACAAAGGAGCGGCTTTTG
The DNA here is from genome assembly GCA_035046045.1 of Zaprionus bogoriensis. Classification (NCBI taxonomy): domain Eukaryota; kingdom Metazoa; phylum Arthropoda; class Insecta; order Diptera; family Drosophilidae; genus Zaprionus; species Zaprionus bogoriensis. Next base: position 1,429,448 of record JAWNOI010000066.1, on the reverse strand, counting down.
TTGTTCATCCCATAGGCCGAGCACAAAAGCAGCGTACCGGGCTTCTTACACAAAGGTCCGGCATGCATTGCCATCGAGTTATGTCGGACAAGGGAGCAGCTCCCAAATCATTCTCATCCGCATCATCATCGTCATCGTCATCAGGTGCTGTTGTGCGAGGCAAAATGAGTTGTTCGGGTACCTGGGCGCTGGCTAGTTGGCTCGATGAGTTCAAATCCAATTGCGAAACGTTCGCCTGACAGTCTTAACTGGTTTATGGCGACTGGCGATGATATACCCATCGTTGGACTTGCTTGGACCATTAAGCAGACGCTCGAGTAAGCTCGCCCGCTCGCAGAAAGTATAAAACAAAAGCGCGTGCCTCTTAAAATTATCCCGAACTGTGTCGGTTGTGCGTTAAGTGCACGAACGTTCGCCCAGCCATGCCCCAGAGACATTCACATTGATTGTGGCTCATAAAAAGTTAAGAGCTCTTTCGGCAAAGACGCCTCAGTGCGCACATAATTACAGTCAAACTGCGACGAAAGTCGAAGCAATGAAGTTTTTTTTTTTATAAAGCGAACTGCATTTAAATCTTCAGGGCAAAGCGAAAAGTAGAAACTACGAATTGCATTTCAGCGTCAAGTTCCCGTTCAATGGAAATGCAAAAAAATTGAGAGAAGTTGAACTTTTACTTGAAAAGCTGAATATTTTGCAAACAGTATTCTATCAAATATTTCAAAACATTTTTTTTTACGTATTTTTTTATTTTAAATAATAATAATTCATTCATTCGCACGGCAGAAATAGGATTTTATTAGCGAACTAAAAATAAATGTTAAATATTTATTTCAATTATATTTTCCGTCAAAAAATCTTAATAGAAAATAAAGTTCGCTTATTTACCCAGTCAAAAATAGATTTCGTTGACGAACTTAAAATAGCTGTGCCAAATTAAAGCACATACACACACAGGAATTCTCGCTTCGTGCCGCCCACTATTGTCTCTGTGATGTGCGCTTTTAGTTGGCGTTTTATTAGATTCGATTGCTAATGGCAATCGAGTTATGATTGCTACTTAAATGCTTTTCTATTTTCTATTACATTTAGTTGACGCGCCCTGCTTTAAAAATCAATAGCACAGAAATTAAATTAGGGCCAACGCTGCGTATACGTAATTCGATTGTTCCACAGGCACAGGAGCCAGTAGTCAGCCAGACATTCAGCCTGATAGAGAGAGACATTATCAGCTGCCATATCTGCCATACATACCTAGGTATACGATCGTAGGAGTCCCATGACGATAGACAATTGTAGGACGAGTTGCGACTGTTGCCCGCCATATTGCATAATAGATGATCCATTGGCCGCTCGTTTTCAATTAGGTATCACACGCACAAGCCACACACAGACATACGCACGCACACGCATGCACAGCGGCTCACACATATGTGTATTAATATTTTCAGCTTATAACTTTTGCCAGATATGTGCGAACTGTTTCGCGGTTTTCGGGTTAGTATTGAAATTTCGCTTGCTTTTAGTTTAATTGCCTTTAAGGATTTTAAGTGCAGTTCGCTGTTATCGACATTTGATTGATGTGGTGTGATGTATGGATATTTATTATGCATGTGTGCGCCCACATACACACACACACACACACACACACAAAGGCGTATAATGAGTCCCTTGGCCCCGGCACTTAACGCTGTTTCAGTTGTTTCAGATGTTTCAGCACTTTGTTCGACCAGTTCTTTAAATAATTGATCAGCACTCGACTTCCGTTAGTTGCAGTCGTAGTCACTAAGTCGACTCAATGGCAATGTTGCCAAAATACACTTTAAGACAGGCAGTTCCCTGACGATTCCGGAGTTGCTACAGATGCTCGAGCTTCGCTCAGCTCAACTCTAATCAAAATTGATTGCCTGCCTGCAATTAATTTCTTGTTTGAACACGCAATTCAGAACGCAGCACGACGCCCACTGGGTCACACACACACACACACACGCACACACATACGGACTCTCTGTTCAAGTCTGTGTGAGAGCGTGCGTGTGTGCGTGTGTGTTTACCAACACTTGTTTGCACTTCCGTCATTTAATAAATTTATTGACGCCAGAGCCTTGAAACGAGCGCGTGAAGCGAAACAGCTCAATCGCATAGGCCCAATGAAACCAGCAGAATGTTGGCACTAGAACGAGCGATTTATCTTGAGAATATGTGTGATGCGTGCCGCAGAGCATCACAAAAATGGAAACACACTTAGTGGAATAGTGGATGGCTTAAAAAACGACTTAAACTCTAGCGTGTAATTAATGGCACAGACTAAGCTGAAACAATTTTAATGTGGGAGGCCGTTATCTTTCTATAAAGAACTCAATCAATCTCGCAATTCAGTTTAAATTATAGTCCATTTATATTTGTATTAATTTTTCTCGGCTCCTGCTTTGTTTTCATCTGTATTTCGGTCACGCACGCACTCAATTTGTTTAATTGATGGCATTAACTCGCATTTTTAATTATTTGTCATGGAAATTTTCAATGAAAAAATTATGATTGCTTGTTAAATTTAATTTTAATTGCCCTTCAATTGTGCATAATTTTCAATTTGCTGCAACAATGGCAGTTGAATGGAAATGCATTGCAAATAACGCGCAATAAAGCCAATTTAAGGGGTCTTTAACATTTTTGTAGCATACTTTTGCGCGCAAGCGTTCCTCACATTTTTCATAGCATACTTCTGTGGGCTACTTTGTCAAATTGCCAAGAACGCACTGTTTGGCATTCTTCTTTGGTGTTAAACTGGGCACGTAACGCAGACAATTTGCCACTGCCACAATGACAATGCAAATTATTTGATTTGTCGTGATTTTTGACACTCAGCGCGACCGCTAAGCGAATTTGATGTAGCTCAAATGTCAAAGTCAAAGTCGAGGAGTCGAGAGCGTAGACGAACTCGTCAGACGTCATCCGCGGGCACTTAGGAGCTAAACAAGAGCGACTAAGTGACATATTGACAAATGACTAAAGCACTGCCAAGTCGAATCAAAACGCAAATGCCAGAAGGCAGCACAGCCAGCAGGCCAGACTGGTTTCACTTTGTCCGGCAGATGACAAGAAATTTGTGTACGCTGCGATATTGGGACATTTGCTTACTTATGGCCAGTCGAGAAGGGAGTGTGCAGAATGGCGGCCTGCAATGGCTAAGCAACATTTTGTGGTTGTGCTCCGAGCATAATGGTTTCTGGCCCACTGTTTGGGGGAAGAGCTTTAATTTCGGCCTTATGCTGTGCCGTTTTTCAATCTAAATCTCTGTCTCAAGCAGCTGCAGTTTATGGCCAGTCGACCAGTCGGCCCAAGTCCAGAAGTCCAATGTCGTTTTCAATTAAAATAAAAATGTAATCACTGCCCGCTCTCGCTCTTAGCCTTGGTATTTGCGGGACAAGGACACGCATCGATTTGAAAATAGCCTCATGCATATTTAAGTCATTGCTTTGTTAGTTTTCGCCCGCAAAACAAAACCGAAACTCGTATTGCAATTTGCATACCTCCAGCATACACATATACACACATACACCTACACATGCCCACACGCTCACATTTGTATGTCTTTGTCATTGTCAATGGCTGAATAATTGATGAATTTCCTGTGATTAATTGAAGTGCTTTTTGGTTTTGATAACTCGAGCATGACAGCAGCGAATGGGCAGACCCTCCAGTTCCCAGAATTCCCTCACTCACATCACGCATACGCCGTGTGTATATGCTTTATGTTTTATGCTGTTCCTGCGTCTGTTTTCAGTCTGCGTTGCGAGTTCTGAGTTCGGGCCTAAAGTGTGGGCATTCCATTGTCATTGTCATTGTTGTCGGAGCAATTAGCAGAAAATGGCTTACAATATTTACACCGACTTCCCTCTGACATCTTGTGTGCGCTGGCTGATGCATCATGCACTGGAATCATATCAATCATAGCGCAACTTGCACTCTACAAAATTGCAGAGCAGATAAACAGAAAGAGAGAGAGAGAGAGAGAGAGAGGGAGCACAAGTTAAATTGTCTGCTATTTTTCCTTGCCACACCACGCGGCGTATGAGCTATTTGTGGATTACCTTGCACACGACAGTTAATTTTAGAACAAATGTTGTCTGTGTGCCATGTCATAGCTCATTAGGCTTATCGATTAAAAACTTGCGCAGCACCATCCAGACGAAGACACGGGGCCAAAAGCAGACGGACAGGCAGACAGTTAGACAGACAGACAGGCAGTTTATTAAACATGCATATAAATGTCTTTAAATTCTCATCAAACTTTTCGGAGGAGCATTGAACCGCACAAGGCCCCTGCCGCAAATTCCCTAGATTATGCCGGATAGATGCTCCAACTGCAACTACAGGGCAAACAAATCAATTTGGCTGGCTTTTGATTGCTGCGCATAAAATTTAAATATTTTCGAGCTGTTTCATTTCATTGTCCAGACGCTGGACAGCAGCTTTTCATCTCTCTCTCTCTCTCTCTCTCTCTCTCTCTTGCTCTCGACATCTATTTGTGCTGTCTCTCCTCATCTTGGGGACCTTTGTTTCACTGGCATTTGCATAGAGCAGAGCGGCAAATAGCTTAATTCGGGCGAAGCCTGCTGACCTTTACAGTTGCCACTCGGCAACGAACTTGGGCTGCGCGGAAGTTTACCAGGACTTTGCAGTTCGTGAACCCGCATTCAGAGTGCTCTTTAACCCTTGCTCGCAGTGGCCGAAAAGGAAGGATAATAAAGGACTTAGACAAAGTGCAGGCGAGTGCTGACCGAGCTGACCCTTCGAATTGTCTTCTAGAAACAAATCGATGCCAGTAAATAACTCCATTGTCTAGTACAAGGTATGCTCTAGTCATTGACACTTCATCAGCGCAGTCGCGGATTTATCTGCTGGCTTGCAAGTGCGCCTGGAGCTGACCTGCGCCTAGTGCAGGGTATTCTCCAGCCATTGACACTCTGTGAGCGCAGTCGCTGATTTATCTGTTTGCTCGGCAGCATGCCTGAAGCTCTGTTTTATGATTTGTGCATGTACTCAGCTTTATGGCTTGACTGTGTTTTATGTGCAGCTCATAAATTGCGCCTGGGCGTGGGCGAAATATGCATACATAATAAACTCGCGCTGGTTTATAATAATAATAGCATTTCTTTAAAATTTGTTATTCCGACAAGCTTTCATCTGCTGTCTGCGTTGCACACTTCGCTTTGAAGTGCTGCCCCGGCTGCTCACTGAGCTGAACTGCATTTGCTGCTGGGAAATACTAAATGTACAAATTAGCATTACTCAGCAGTCGCCGGAGAGGCCGGAGAGACAAAGACAGAGAGGAGGACAGACAGAGAGGCAGGTCGAACAACACATTGGTATTTCCCACGCTCAAGTCCCAAAATAGGCTGGGACATGAATAACTTGGGCAAGTTGCGTGCCAGCTTCAAGTGAAATACTTGGCATACAGCCAGCAAATTGTTGAGGGCGCAGCCGATGGCGTGGCGGGGAGCGCGGGCAGGAAGCCAGCGGCACGCCAGTGCTGACAAAATGCGCAACAGTTTAAAGTAGGCGTCGGCCAGCAGGGCGCGACTTTTGTCAGGCAAGGAAATGCCTCGAACAAAAAAGCAAACACCGAGAAAAATGTTGGCAAACATTCGTCCAGGGCTGGCCCTGCCTCTGGCTCCCCTCCCCCTGGCCAACTGTTGCTGCTTAGCATACACTGGCAGACCTGGGCTTAATCGTGCGGAAGCAATCGATGCTCGATGTTAAATGGGCAATTTGCACAAATGACGTCATTACAAGCGAACGACAGCAGAACGCTCGAGGCAAAGAGCAACAGACCCCTAAGCCGTCCACATAAATCAATGCTGTAAACTTGGTCGAAACCGCACGCGACCCTTCACAACGAAGAAAAATGAGCAAAGCCTGCAAAGCCCACAGAACTCCGGCGAGAACAAGAACTTGAGAACTCCAACTCCAACTACAAAGCGAACTCTGGCTCAGACACAGACTGGAGCTGGAACTGAAGCTGGAACTGGATCTCAGCGAATTTATCACTCGAGCAGCTTAATGGCACTTGGCAAACAACGGAGCGAACACACAAAAGCGCATTACAAAGCGTTTAGCAGGCTTTGCCTTCATTTCACCATTCTTCATTCTCGCTCAGCACTTTTGTTTCTCGCTCTCGCTTTCGCTGTCGCTGTCGCGCTTTATTGCCGCCGTGCGTGTGTTTAAGCGTGTTGTGCGTGAGTATGTAAAAACGAAATGACCGACAACCGACAACCGACAACCGACATAAGAACATAAACGCTCACAGTATCACCGGGTCTTAAGTGATTGTTTATGAGCCTGGCCAAATGAAGTCATAAGCGAATGGCAAAACGCTGAGCCCATTAGACACAAAGGAGACGAGTTTCAGCGCAGATTCCTCTTCATTTGCGTAATGAGCTGCGGAACGAAATATGATCGTTAGCAAAAGGGATCATAAGAGGCATTATTATATAATACTCAAATTTTATAGTGCTCGATTCACGCAATATGGCAAGTTTTCCAGCTGCATATGGGGCATAGTTTTCCTCAAGGTATACTGATTTAATTATTATAAATCTAATTTGAGACAAATAATATATTTCTAGCAACTGGATTAAGTTAAATATATAGTAGGATATTTTTAAAAAAAGCTACACTATATGTACTTATTATAATATGCAAAACAATATGTTTACTAGAGTCTGAGAGCAGAAACATTTTGCTTTATTGAGATAGTAAGCTTCTCATATTCATACTCACAATAAATTTTAAATAAATGTAAAAAATTATGTGAGCTTGGAATGCCAAGGCTTAAATCCCTTGACATGCATACAAAAATCTAGATCTGCTAATTTAATCCGAAAGTCTCTAAGAATTTCGTATCGAACTCAAATGATCGAAGATTTATTTTTAAGCAAGCATCGCGAGTGCTTTTATTGCTCATAAAAAATCGAAATCTGTTCAAAAACTGCATTATTAGTAGTATTACTAGTCTGTTCAGAGTGGCTCCATAAGTTCCAGCTGACACTCGACCTTTGCCAGGTAATCAGTATACAATTTCTTGGGAAAGTTCAACCAGCTGCTCTCGGCCTTAAAGCCCCTAACAGCTATCTCTGGCTGAAATACTCTTGTTTGTATGGCCCGAAATATATGCTAATACAAATGCGCACATATTTAAATTTTTTCCAGTTCCTTTAGCCCTCAGCGCGTTGCTCTTGTTTCACAGACCAAAAAGCAATTTGCAATTTGCATGTGCCAAATTTTGGCCGAGTGCGTTGCGTTGTTATTGTTGTTGTTGTTTTATCTTGCCATCAAAATTGTTTGTCATTTATGTGCAAAGCGACAACTGAATTTCGTGTCTATGCGTGTGTGTGTGTTTGTGTGTGTGTGTGTGTGTGTAGGTGTGGGTTGGGGATTAGAATTATGTGCCAAATTAGCTTATTTGACATTTCAATGAGCAAATATTTGCACAAATACGAAGACGTGTAAAGTGTGTTTCACGCATCGCTGCTGTGTTTTTGTATGTGTATATGCTTTAAGGCTCGCGTGTGTTAGTACGCGTATGTGTGTGCGTGTGTGTCTGCTCGCGTGTGTGTCTGTCCTTGAGTGCCAGAAATGGCGAGCTGTCAAAGCAAAAGCAAAAATGGCTCTTTAAGCACAGACTCTCTGACTCTCTCGCTCTGCTCGGTATTTATTTATCTGCGCTTGTCAGTTAATTTCCGTTCAAGTAGCCATTAAAACAATCATTGCGGCGCTTAGGCGCCCACACACTCACACACACACACACACACCTACACACGCACACCCGCTCATATTGATGTGACAAGCGGCGTTTTTATGGGACGCCATTAACAGCTTGGGCTTGTTGTCGCAGTAAGAGCGCGCGCGCAGGCATTTAATAAAAATAAAATGACTGAATCCAAGTAAAATAACTCAATTACACGGTCAACCCTGCGGCAGGGGGGTTGAGGGTATGTGCGAAGGTCTGGTCTGGCCTGGTCTGGTGTGTGACGGGGTGTGCTGCGGTCTGGTCTAGTGTGGTCTAGCCTGGCTTGGTCTGCGCTACACTGGGCTAATTTGCGCCTTCAACAGAATTCAATTATCCTTCATTCCGCTCCACATTGAATCAATGTTGATTTTGCCTTAAAGCTCGAGCAGACTTCTGTGTGGCATTTAGTTATTAATAAGCCACTCTCATTTCTGTTTATCTCCATGTGTGTGTGTGTCTATGTCTGTGCATGCTAGTCATAAGTTATCGTCTGTGACACGTGTCAGTCCGGCGTTGACTTGCCAAAGTTGTGATAACTTTGCAACTCTTAATTCCACGCTAAGTCAATTTATCAGACAGCTCGACGCATAACTCGTAGTGGCAGCAAATTAAGAAATGGCGAAGCCTCCAAACCAATGTAACTGAAACAACCCAAACTAACTGAAGCAACTGGGCTAAGCGTGCGATAAGCTGAATCTCTGATCTCACACGCAAAGTTTATCAAATCAAATTACATTTGCATTAAGTATTTATAAAGTTAACAGGGGGGTATACATTTTAAGTTTTGTATTCTGCGCGAATTAAAATTATTGTATTCAGTTAGACAGATTGTTTGAAGGCATTTTCATATTTTCTATTCTATTTTTTTATATTCAAGATTTGTTTACATTATTTTGTTATATATAAGACTTTTTTCAATTATTTTTTATTTTATTAAACAAAATTTAAATTTAATAATTATCTCAATTTAAATAATATTTAGAAACTTTATATTTTTCTAGTGTTAAATATTTTTTTTTGTGTTTTATGCATGTCGGTTTACGCAAATTTTAGTATTTTTTTAAACTTATATTTAATATATTATTTTATTTTATATTTAATAATTTGGAATTTATTCTTTAATTTTATTTGTTATATTTCTATAGCTTGTCATTTATCATTTTCTTTGTTTTATTATCAGAATCACATCCATTTCACTACACCCTTTTCGAAATACCTTTCACAACCGATATAGCCTTAGTCGCACACTAACACTAGCACCAACAAACATACACACACTTGCACTTGCACTGCCAAAATTGTTGCAACTAACGCAGGACCCGCTGCGGAATTGATCAATTGGCCAAGCACTGACTGCTTCGTTCTGTTTTTGCTTGTCTGAGGACGAGGTCTCGACCCTCTATTGCTTTCGTACACGTCGGCACAGGAATAACGACTGAGGCGACACGAAAATGGCCCACCGATTGGCCGCCGTTTGGGGCCACAACTCACCACGAACCTGTAGGTGTGGTGAGCTTTGAACAGCTGACCGGGCGGAATGGCGCCAAAAGCCGGCAAGGATTTGTTTATGTTTCGAGCCAGCACAGAGAGCGAAACAGGCCAAGAGTGAGCGAGTCAGAACGAGCTAAGAGAGCAAGAAAAAGCTCAGCAGAGCTAAGAGCGGCAGTTAACAGCATAAGAGATTGCGCTGTTAGCCGAAAGCTTCACAGCAGGCCTTTATGCAAAGCGGAAATTACTAGGGAATTGTTAGCAAGTAATATTACTAAATATAAGAATTAATGAATTAATAATAATAATTAAAATATATATAAAATACTATACTATTAAGTATTAGTATTTAATTATTATTGATATTATTTTATTACTCAAAGGCGCAAGTATTGCATGTCTGCCTTTAACAGATATCCTTTAACAACATTGGACTAGTTAACAATAATAGAAATATAAATGTATATAAAATATTCTTAATTATGACAATTTTATGTACCTATACATTACGTGAATCATCATATAATTATTATATATTATCATATATACATTTACAAGCTACCCGATATTCCCCATCAACTTTCGAGTAGGTAATTACCCGCTTCTTTAGGTATTAACTGAGAAAACATTATCCCCGTTTCGGTTATACAAAGAAGGCTTTAACAAATATGGTTTCAATTTGCGGGCAGCGAGAGAGAGAGTGATGAAGAGTGTCAGAGAGAGTGAGACAGAAAGCCGGCACTTACGTACCTGTTGTCAGCCTTATAAATGTGTGTATATTAAGCATGCCGTTTGGAGTATGGGCAAACAATTTAACCTTTGCCTTCGCTTGACAATGCCATCAATCATTTGACCTGGCAGCCATCATTTCGTTTTGTAGGCAATCTCGCAAACGCTTATCCCTTAACCTGAAGCACAGCCACAGTCGGCGCCAGAAACTCAAGGAACTCATTCAATTACCCGACCTGCAGTCCTCGCTCTGGCGGGGATCACGCTTTTGTTTGTTGTGCTGATAAAAGCCCTGGCAAGTTATGCCAAAACGCAGTCGAGCATCTTCGGGCGGAATACATGAAATATTTATGCGGATGTGTGAGAATAAGCCTAAGACCAACTGATTAAAATGCGGCAGCGCCGACAGCACCCGAACAGGTTCATTTGTGTTGAGAAAGGTTCCCCTATTTGGGTTTGCTTTCCTTTCCTGTCCCGCCGAACCGTACATTTGGTAAACTGCCTGTGGGCGGTATCACATCACTTTGAATAGCGTCGATAATCAATCATAATGAAAAGGTACACAAGGCTGCACCTATGTTAATACGGACAGGGTTTCCTCATATTTTTTTTTTATTGAAAATTTAAATAAACTATCGAACTAATTAACAAAGCAAGCGTTATTGGCTTTTTGTATTTAGCTCGGATTAATTGCAACGAGCCGAAAGAGGCTTAGGGTTGGTCAAAACCCTTAGATACCCCGCTGCAATGGTTTGGCGCTCACCTCATCCGTGCGACAGAGAGTCCTCGAAAGTTTTCACAGCCTCTCAGGGAAATCAACTTTGAAAAGTTTTCACAACCAACGCCTGGCTCATATTTTACGGCTTCGATTCGGCAACACAAAACAAGTTCACTGAATTGAACTTGCCATCTCTTGCCAGGTCGTTGATAAGGGTCTGCCTGTTGGGGATATACCGCTAGGAACACCAATTAAGTGCACTTAATTCCCGCTACAGCAAGACAGTAGAGCCGCCTTCGATTTGCCTTTAACGAGTCAGATATCGCTTTTCTGTAAGATTGTTAGGATTTGTATTTATTTGTATACTTCTGGTAAAATAATTACAGTTGTAAAATGCAGCGACGATTTAGTTTTATTTCGTTTTACTTTGTTTTACGGATTACATCTTCGGGACATCATCATGCCAAAAATCGCGCCGAGCGCGAATGAGATAAGGTGCGACATTGTCAATTGAGTTAATACCTTTGGTTGTCTTGATATCTGCCCGGATCTGGTTACTGCGCAGGCATATAGGGAACATTAAGATTGGCCAATTATCATTGAAAGTTACACTTACGCGGTTCTTCGCAATCAGATAGCCAACAATTCCACCTACTACAAATGTTAGAAGTCGCTGCATAATTTTTTTTTTTTTGTTTTCTACTTCTCTAAAATTTTGAAAAATAGCATTGAGGTATCCCAATTACTATTGAATACTGAAGCGAATACTGTGTGTTGAAATAAAACCAATCGGTGAAAGGCAACTCAAAGGTGACTAGTGATGATATTTTTCAGAATATTTGTACTGCACCTTGAAAGTAAAAAAAATAGTTGTTCTATACAAAATATGAATTTTCGATTAAAACATACTTTTAATTAGATGTTAGCAATCGTGTTCATTTTATTCTTCATTGTCAGCTGCTAAATTTTGTTTATACTTATTACATTTTCTTTTTACCGTCCGTCACGGCATTTACAAAGCAGTAGGCCAGTGATGACACCCAGTGCGTAGGTTATGACGTGACTCATGGCTATAACTCTGAAAGAACACGACACGCTTCAAAATGGCACCAGCTTTGGCACTTTTTTAGATAATCACTTGCTACACAATAGATTTCAGCCTAGCCGAATACAAAAAAAAACTACAGATTTTTTATTTATACCGACAAATTCAAAGTCTACTTTGTACAGCATTCACCCCAAACCCATTGAAAATACGTTCTTTAAGTGTAACACGGTGGTATATGGATATGTATTTAAAACATGGGGAAAACCATATTTGCACCAGCAAATGACGACGCACTTTTGACCAAGATCATTTGTCGGGCCGAGTTCTCCATCTCTGTTATCATATAGTTGATAGAAGGTCTTTTAAACCCACTATTTCAGAACAGTCTCCTTCTGCTCTGTTACTAGAGAACATATCGATCAAGTTTGAGCTACATTCCATCTTGCGTCATACTTACTTCCTGATGTTTCGCTAGCAGATACCCAAGAAGTATACCAATCCCAAATGTTATAAATCGAAGCATACTTTCAATTTAACTATTTTTTTTGCAGGTTTTTAGAGGTATAACTAACGTAACGTCTCAATCTAGACAACTAACTCAACTGAAGCTGGTGTAATATTCAACTTTTAAGCACAGTAAATTTTAGTTCAAAGCTTGCCAAGATCTTGAAAAAACTGTACTGAATATATAGTGGAGTTGCAGTAGCTGATCGACTTGGAAACGCTATTGGATTCATAACGCACATAATATGCAAAAACAGCTGAAATATTTTTACAATCGGGTCCATTAAGAAAATTGAATATTTATTTGATTTTTACATTTCGCGTGGTGAAAATAATTTTGCCCAAAAGTGTTTATTATCTCTATGGGCCGCAACGGCGGTTACACAACATAAAACCAGTAACTACTCCCAGTGCATATGCTATGAGGTGAGACATGACTGTAGCTCTTGGACAACTTGGTCGTCTTCCAGATTCCTTCCTTGAGTCTGTTGAACGTACATATAGATGATAGACGACTGTCGAAATGAATATCGAGATTTGAAACTTACTCAAGTCACACGTTAGCCAAACGTTTAGCTCAAACTATGCATAGCAAGTATGGAGAATTCTGTGCATATTATAAAAGGTAGGATGTATTAATTTAAATAGTTACAGGTGTTTCCACCATGAAGCCGAAAACTACAATGAGAAACGGATTGGAGTATACCTTCTCAACCCTCTGAAATTCTCCATACAAGTACATTAAGTATGTACGCCAACCAAATAGCCCAAGACACATCCCAGTATAAAGGTAAATAGCCAATCTAGGTCCATTATAAATTTTTTCAAATAAACTTAATTTTTTTATCCTAATTTAGAATAGAGAACTCTTACTCTATCTGAAAATTCACGACGACTAAATGCTGAATCCAATTTGAAAGCCTACTCGTAGCATGATTGCTTTCTAAACGGATACTAAGTTGGCCATGTTTCGGTTCTTAGTCAATGGAATTCGAGAGAAAAATGTTATGACAACCATTTGTGATAGATTTGGTCTTTTCGGCATATTGCCAATAGTTAATAAGAGTCTAATGACCAAAATGGCTTACTCAATTATATTGTACCTATGTATCTTTCCCCCCACAAAGCAATCACTGTGAAGGAGATACCTAATGAAGCTTGAGGCAGCGATGCATTATGTGATATTATCGCTAACTTCAATCATACGGTATTATGCTTGCTGTCTCTTTGGAAAGTTAAAGTCAATTTTGGTCCATATAGAGCCCAAAACTTTAGGTTCGTTCGCCGTTTCCTTGCTCTCCCGAGTAGACGTTGCTATGTCAAGTCAAAACTACATTCTATCAATGCTATCAACTCTACCTTTGAACCCCTTACAATCTCGTTAGAAACACAGTTGGCTAGTAAACTGTGATCACTTTGGTATGATTGGCAAGTGTTTATAGTTATTTGTGTCAGCCTCATTCCTCACAAATTTTTCCGTGCGCTCATACACAATCAAAATTTCGTCTGACTGTTCAAAATTTTATTTCCGTATATTTTTTCCGTATATTTTTCTCTCTAAAATTAAATAGTTCGAATAAAAAAGTCTTGCTATGGGCAATAAGGACGGTAATCAGTCATCCGGATGCCCGAATCCCTCTTGTAGGCCGCAGGCAACACGGCCAACATGTCGTCCCCCACCAACACTATTCTCCAAGCTTAACTGTACCGCGTGCAATCGGCTCTTTTTCTTTCTTATTGGTGCTGGTGTTGCGATATACTATGATAAATTGAAGGAAGAGGCGAAAAAGAGGCAAGAGGAGGCCAATAAGGACCCCAAGCAAAGAGAGAAGGAGCGCAAGGAGAAGGAGAAGAAAGAGAAGGAGGAGAAGGACAAGAAAGAGAAGGAAAAGAAGGAACAAGAGAAAAAAGAGAAAGAACAGAAGGCCAAAGAGGAAAAAGAAAAGAAAAAATAGTTTCCGTTTTCGTATGCATCACGCTTTTGTGTGCGCATACCCGAAGTTCGCATATACGTTCGCATATATACATATAGATGAAGGAAAGATATACAAGATATACGCGATATACGCTGGAAGATACGTGAGCATATGACAAACCCCGAAGACGTGATGCTCAAAATGAACGAATTCTCTTGCTTGATTCGGCGTCAAATCTACAGTTATCAATTGAATGGATGATTCAATTGAAATTATATTCGAAATAAAAATAAAGGAGCTTTATATAAACGATAAATGTTAACGTTATTTGCTATAAATAAAACTTTAATGCTGCCAAATAAAAACGATCTCGTTAGCGTTGTTTGGTACACATACACCCACACTCACACTCACACCCACAAACATTACATGGGTGGGTGTCATGGTTAATCGGCAGTACTGCCGAATAAGTACGAGAAGATCAATAACGTTATTTGCTATAAATAAATCTTTAATGCTGCCATATAAAATGAGATCCTGACGGAGACTATACAGAAAAATTTATCGCGATACTCTGAATGTCAATTTTGTTAGATTCCAATTGCGTGTGATAATGATATCCTTGCCGTCCGTCCGGGAAATTTTCAAACCATGTACTGGCACATCGAAGGCCGTTCTACTCAGCCAGAAGTGAGCACATCCGTACATACGCGACTGTCGTATGTGCTCCTTCCTCTGGCTGCCATAGCTCGCCATTCAATTCCACCTGTAGTCCGTCCATCTCTCTCTGTCTCAGTGTGTTTTCTCAGTGTTTGTTGTCTAATCCTCCATTCGTTTGTCTGCTCTTCCATTCTTCATTTCTCTTACGCCACTTTCTCCTTTCATTTCTTCTTTGAATCGTCGTCGCTTTTTAATGCATCCTTGTTCCGTACCATTAGCACGCCCAATCCAAACCCAAGCGAGAAAAATACCACCCGATTGCACTGCAAGCAGTTTAGGCGCGAGAGAATGGATGGTCGCGGCCTGCACGCCGATCGCCTCATGTCGATGCGAGCGAAGAGATTGTGGAGTAACAATTGTTTGGTTCGGTATACCAGGTGTTAAACACGTATGCTTAGATGATAAACAACTGAGTACGAGTGTAGTTTACATTCCAAACAGGCCCGAGACAATCTCTTGATGTTTCACGCCAGGCTTATGTGATTCGAAAGAAGAGAAAGATGAGGATGAGGATGAGGATGAGGCAGGGAAAGATTGATGCGGGGGTACAGAAATGCATAGGGGGCGCAAGGTTAATTCAATTATATCGCTAGATTCGTTTAATCAAATAAAGAAGACCAATGCGAATTTGCGGAGCTTCGGTTAGCTATTGAATCACTGCTCATTTATAATCCAAAGAATACATTTTTAATCGAATCTAGCGTATTTCGTGTGTTTTTCATTGCTATTCGTTCAAGGTCCATACCACTGATATCGGAGAGGACGGTCGGTGGTCTCAGATGGCGGCTTCCATTGGCTCCTGTTCTACTCCCCCTGGCTTGTATGCTGCCACATCACTTCTTCTTGTCCTTCTTGTCGCCGTTGTTCTCTTCACTAGGGAAGGTCTTAGCATACCACGCACCCACTATAATGCCAGCAAAGGTGGCAGAAATGCGCTCACACCACATGTACATGTTGAAAATGGATGTACTATATAGCTTCCCAAAATCACTGGACAAATAAACCTAAGAATTTGTGAAAATTTTTTGAAATGCTTAGATACGTTTTCAACGGTGCCAAAAAAACAGACTAAATTGTTTTCTCTCCTTACGTTTCTGAAGTGACTCCATCTCGATGCCACAAAGACAAGGCCTACTGGTAGATTTTGAAAATGCCCAAAACGACTACACATATTCGGCACTATGTTGGGCACCAAATAATTGGGGTATCCATATCACTTCCCATCGAAACGAAACACGCAACGTTCCCTTCAAGCTTAAAGCTTGAACTTGTCGCCTATCGAGGCATTTGGCCAACTTCAACTTCAACTCAATGTACTCGTATCGTAATGCTGCCATCATCCACTTTTTGGGCCGCATTATAATTTCATTTGACAATTGCGGCACGTCAAAGTGTCACAAGTCGACAGTCGGCTGTCGAGTGGAGACGCTACGAGTGCCTGTGCCACATACTCGCACAAATGCAATACAAAGGCGTCAGTTGACAGCTCGAAATTAAGCAAAAATTAAAGATTAATGCTTAATGAAAACGCACAGCTGCCGATACACTGCAAAAGTAGAGCGCCCTGGCTTTTATGTTTAGTAAATTTTACATCAATCCATAGATTTAAGTTTAATCAAAAACTTTTTATAGCATATTTCGAATTTAATTACCATACTTTTTCTTTGCTACAGCGAATCACTCAATAATTTGATCCACTGTGCAGGGTATTCACTTAATAAATTTATATAAATTTAAAATATTTTTCTGCTTGGCAACTCATGAATTTTTAATTTTTTAAAATTACTTTGGAATATGCCAAAATTGCTATCTCACTGTGAAGGGTATTCAGCGTTCAAGTCGTCGCTTTCTATATCGCACAGGCTTTTATACAGTATTCATTTAATAAGTTTAACATCAATTTAAGAGCATCAATAGTTTTAGGTTTAATTAAAAACTTGCTATAGTATATTTCAAATTAAATTACTTTTTCTCTTCTTCAGCAATACACCCAATATTTCAATTTTAGAGCGCTTTATACATTTATACAATTTTAAAATACTTTTCAAAAAAAGTGCTTTCGCATATGCAAAAATTGAGAACTCACTGTGAAGGGTATTCAGCCTTCGAGCAGCCGCTTACTACGCTTGTTTCGTAACAAATCGTATTGCGGTTGTGCATCATAAGTTAGCAGGTTGCCTCGTATATTACACAAAAGAATAATGACAAAGTAATATGTATGTTTGTTACATGAGCAAGGGGTACAAGAGGGGGGTATGTTGTGGCAGTCTGAATTTCTAAACTGGCTGCGAGCGGAGCCCCTGGAGCAAAGCTGAAGAAAAACAATCACAGGTTGCTGGCAAAAGTTGTTCAATTGCACACAAGTAGCACACACTTGGGTGTACCTGTGTGTGTGTGTGTGTGTGTGTGTGTTGTGCTTGTTGTGCTGCCTTCAACAATGTAATCGTAGCACACACACACACACACACAACCCCTGGGGACACAACTCAGAGATGGCAGAGAGAGGGGGAGGGGGAGAGGGGAACTCACCTTGGTATCTGCAGCGCAATCTCGTCCAGGCTGTCGGATGGACTCATTGGCGTGCGCTCGAAGAGGCGCGAGGGCGCCAGCGTCAGGTGGCCAGTGGAGTCGCTGACACATTTGAAGACCTTGGCGCCGCGCCGCTGGCGCTGCTGTTGGCGCTGCTGTTCGACGCGTTTCTTGCGCTTGTTCTCCTCGGCGCGCTGGAGATTATGCAAGCGAAAGAAGAACATTGACATTCTGCAGGGCGAAGGATTTCGTTGCAGGGTGGGGAGGGGATGTTGCCGGGGTTATGACGTAGTGATCGGTATGTGGATGCAACAGGGAGCGGGGTGTTGCAGTTTCAATCGAGGCAGGCGAAGCAGGTTTCGTTTTGGTTTTTGGCATTTTTTTTTCCGCAAATTTCGTATTCAGTTTTCGGCGCACGTTTTTGTTGTTGTTGTTGTTGGCATTTTAATTGATGTTTCGGGTTAATTTAGTAAAGCATTGTTATTGTTGTAGTTGTTGTTGGTTCGATTGTTATTGTAATCAGCATTTGAGGCAGCATGAATTATGCAAAACGAATCATATTTTGATTTGAGCACTGTCTGCGCGTGTATATGTGTAACTGTGGTATGCGTGTGTGTGTATTTTGGGAGCCATAACTCAGCGTTGTTACAAAGTGTGCATGCAGAGTGCAGAAAGCAAGCGCAAATCATAAACCGAAAAGCAAATCAAGCCAAAATGACATGTCCCCGGGGCAGTTGGATGCTCTGGCAGCACAAAACCGACTTCCGGCAGCATCAATCACATTTAAGCGTCACACACACACACAGATATAAAAGGCATAGAAGAGCATGGTAGCGATAAAGTAGTATAGAGGGGTTCTGGGTAGTGACTGCATAGCTGGACAGCTGGACCGGAAATTGGAATGTGAAGAGCGTTTTGTAGAGCAGCTTTTCGTCTTTAAAGCGATATCCCACCCACACTCTTTCTCACTGTCGGAAATGAGGGGAAATTTCTGCTCACACGCAGTTCATTACTCGAGCCGAGCAGGAAAATCAATTTGAGGCAAAACGCCACAAGAGCTAGAGATACAGAGAGAGAGAGAGAGAGGGTGAGAGAGCGAACTCGAGAGAGGAGCATTGATTGATTACGCGCTGATCAGCTGGCAATCAGGCGTTAAACAAATGCCAAATACCTCGCTTGTCATCAGCAGCGCAACAGACTTCCGTTCAATTAGACAACGGTTATTTATCCTAATGACAGAGCTTCACTCCACTCGTTCCACTCTCAGCTCACCACTCTTGCCACTCCTCTAATGAGCTGAGGCGCGACGTGGCGCTCTGTCTGTGCTGTCAAAAAATAAATTAATCGAAATTTACATAAATTTACCAAGGGCATTTGCAGGCATCGTCTGCGCCGATGCCAATCGAAACACACAATGCTGGCCCGAAACTTAATTACCAATTGCTGTGAGTATATAAATATGTATGTGTGTAGAGGCAGACAGCAGCCGGGAACGGGAAAGTCAATAAAACGACTTGAAGCGTTGTGCTATAAGGGAAAGCAAGCAATTTTAAAGAGCAAAAACATACAACTCTATCGCCAGCAACTGTAGGGTATGTCAAAGCAAACACTTTGCATCATCATTAGCTCGCCGGGGGCGTCAGGCACTTTGTTCAATTTGTTAATTAGCACAACTCTGTCTGTCTTTAATAGCTTTATAATTTTACCCAGCTTCGTATTACTTTGCAACTACAGGGAACGCAGTGGAGTGATTTTAGTGCGAGTGGGTAAATCAAGGATTAACACTTAGCCGTATTGCTTTAAGCCAGCTCGAATTGCTTTAATGGAATCCAATTGATTGCAAACTACATATATTTATATATATATTTATGTCTTGATGAGCAACTTATTGCCACTCAATCAGACTTCATCATATATTCATGATCTACAATTATGCTTAATATATTATAATATATATTATAAACTAGTAAACCCGGCGAACTCCGTTTCGCCACCAGATGGCTATATTTCTCCCAGTCGCTCTCCCAATTCTTTTCCCAGTCCCTCTCACAGTCGCTCTCCCAATTCTTTTCCCAGTCCCTCTCCCAGTCCCTCTCCCAATTCTTTTCCCAGTCCCTCTCCCAATTCTTTTCCCAATCCCTCTCCCAATTCTTTTCCCAGTCCCTCTCCCAATTCTTTTCCCAGTCCCTCTCCCAATCCCTCTCCCAATTCTTTTCCCAGTCCCTCTCCCAATTCTTTTCCCAGTCCCTCTCCCAATTCTTTTCCCAGTCCCTCTCCCAGTCGCTCTCCCAATTCTTTTCCCAGTCCCTCTCCCAGTCCCTCTCCCAGTCCCTCTCTCAGTCCCTCTCTCAGTCCCTCTCTCAGTCCCTCTCTCAGTCCTTCTCTCAGTCCCTCTCTCAGTCCCTCTCTCAGTCCCTCTCTCAGTCCCTCTCTCAGTCCCTCTCTCAGTCCCTCTCTCAGTCCCTCTCTCAGTACCTCTCTCAGTCCCTCTCTCAGTCCCTCTCTCAGTCCCTCTCTCAGTCCCTCTCTCAGTCCCTCTCTCAGTCCCTCTCTCAGTCCCTCTCTCAGTCCCTCTCTCAGTCCCTCTCTCAGTCCCTCTCTCAGTTCCTCTCTCAGTCCCTCTCTCAGTCCCTCTCCCAGTCGCTCTCCCAGTCCCTCTCTCAGTCCCTCTCTCAGTCCCTCTCTCAGTCCCTCTCTCAGTCCCTCTCCCAGTCCCTCTCTCAGTCCCTCTCTCAGTCCCTCTCTCAGTCCCTCTCCCAGTCCCTCTCCCAGTCCCTCTCCCAACATTTAGGGGGATGAAAAATAGATGTTGGCCGATTCTCATAGATACCGGATAAGCACAAAAAATCGGTCAAGCCGTTTCGGAGGAGTATGGCAACGAAAACTGTGACACGAGAATTTTATATATTAGATTTTTGTTCAGAGACCTATTTGATTTGTTAATATCTAATAACTCTCTTTATTTTGACTTCTCAAATTACGCACAGGGTATTCTCTAGTTAACCTTTATCTTTTGGCATGCTTCAATTACAAACTAAGGCGCAACTAATCGAAATGGGCGTAAATAATCCGTAGAGTGACATTTGAGGCATTTGTTCATTTCGTTTACTGCTCCGCAGGCTTCAAGAACTAAATGAGCCTCTATCCGAAAAAGACTATTTTAGGTATATAAATACGAGAACCAGACGAATAAGAGCAAAATCAAAATCATTAGATTTTTACGAATAATAAAAGAAGTAACTGGAGGACTGCTAAACCATATATGTATATTAAAAAAATATATACATATTTTATAATCGAATTTCACGCTTTAGTTACACTTGATTCGACTTGACTCGGCTCGAATGGTTCACTTTAACAGTTAGTACTCAGACAGTTTTCAGCATGAGAAATACTTGGAGCATTTGTGCGTTTCTTATCGTCGCTTTGCTGCAGCAAAGCTACCAGCAAGGTTAAAATAAAATTACTAACATTTGATCTACTATAGCCAAATTTGCTTTGACAGATCCTGCAGAATGCACAAACATCGACAGCGATGAATTGATGTGTGAGGGCCTGCGGCCGGTGTGGATAGCCAAAAACGACACCTGTAAGTTGACGGTTCGGTGCCGTACTGGGTATACGCTAGCGGACTGCCAGGAATTTTGTCTGAAGGAGCCAAAGTCAGAGGAGCAAAGAAAGTTTGTACAAAAAAATTCAGTGGAATCTCCTGAAGACAGACTCGACAACTAAGCCCCGAAGCCGAAACGTTGCTGAAGGTTCCTCAGATGGCAATAAAAACTGTTTGAAAATTAGCAGAACAGTTAAACAAACCTAAACGCAGCTTATTGAGCACGCAGCACGCTCGATGTCCTTAAATGATTTCACGCCCACTGCAAAATCATAAAACTGGGGGGAGAAACAGAGAGAGTGGGAGAGGGGGTAGGGAGTTTGGGGTTGGGGCAGAGAAAACAAACAATGCGAGCATTCTGTGCATTCCGAGAGGACCCCAAAAACAGACAATGCTGCCAACGAAGAGAGAAATCAGCCCAATAATCATTAGGGCACAAAAACTTGGCCCAAAGAAAAGATTGTCCAAGGGGCTGTGACTGCTCTGGCTTTTGTCTCCGATTGGGTTGAGTGCGTCGGAGTGCTGACCAGGCACAGCTAAAGTGGAAGACAACAGGAAACAACAGAACGATAGAGCCAGAGCAGTAGCTGGAAGGGGCACAAAGGGGCGGGGCATATAAAGCAAAATGCCGAAATAAACACTTGTGCGAGGCTCCGACTGTGCGACCTCCCCTTGCTCGCGGCATACCACAAAAGGGCATATTTTCCAGCTCAACAGCAGCGCTGAGGCTAAATGCGTATGTGTGTGTGTGAGTGTGTGTCTGCTCTCGTGCGTGTGTGTACGGCACTGGACACGGCCATTTCATTGTCCTTTGACCTGCGTGTGGGGCTCATCATGAGGCGTGCCGTAAAAATGCCCCCTTTCTGCAGCCCAAGCCCGAAAGAGAAGAAATCGTAATAAAAATGTAGACAATTTTTACGACAGAGCAGAGCATGAAAATGGCCACTTTATTTCTTCATTAAAAACCAGTATTGATTGCCACGCCTCCGGGGTGCTCGCCTCCTGCCGACAGCTCCCCGATGTGATGTGCACTATAATTTAGGACGGACAAAAAGTCCTCGTGATTTACTCGGACCACACGCGTGTAAAGCACAAAAACTTCACTCATGAGGGGTAAGACAAGTGATCGACTGCAAAATACACTACTCGCATCATTGTGAAATTTAATTAGCATTGAAAATTATTTTCACGAAATTAAATTATAGAGGAATGGATTACAGTAGAGCCTACCAGCATGCCGGCAGAGTTGCAAGAGCAAAGCAAAGCAGCAGAAAAAGCAAATTATCCACTACGAAATACCCTGCAACAATAATCTGTATCAGCCTTGAACATATATATATTCTTCTAAATTCTCTTTAATTTTGTCATTTCATCAAGAGGCTTAAACAGATTTAAATCAATCAATTTCGCACGCTGCAAATTGCTGACGCGACCGAAAATCAAATTACACAGCACTGGTAATTTTTATTCTGCTGTCCCAAGGTCACAATTGTCCAAAATTGTGCAGTGGAGTGTGAAAAACGTGGCAATTTTTTTATCGACGAGTTTTCATTTGATTTCAGCCGAAATTGAAAGGTTTATTCTGTTTGCCCTGTTGGCCTTTTCCATGGGCTCGCAGTGCTCGGCTGCTGCGCCATTGTTTCTGTCGCTTTTGATCTGTTTGAATTTCAATATGTTTGTGTTTGACATAGCGCAGAGAGTCAAATTGCCGAGTAGTCACAGCACATTTGCATTTGTGTATAATCGACAGAGTCTAAGCGGAAAATTCAATCTCAAAGTGAAGTTTTTCTTCCTTGTTAAGGGATAAATAAAGGAAAAAAAAAAAAAAAAAAAAAAGCTCAATAAAGAGTTGAATTAATTTGACTAAAAGCATGTCAGGCTCAGGTAAATTATCAGCTTGTTTTAGCCATTCGCTAGCTAAAATCGTATGCTACTATATATCTGAAATCTGCTATTGAAGCTGTACTTGCTGTAAAGTTCTATTATTGCGAATTTGCTAGCTCATAATTGTTAAAATTAAGCACAATTATGCCGCACTCGCATGCAGTTGAATATTTTTCCAACATTTTCATAGGGCAAACTTTCATTGCAAACAGGAAGTCATAAATTTTGCATATGACAAGCATAACTTTTCGCACTGCAAAACGTTTCGAATCGAGCAGAATCGGGGTCAACTTTAATATGAGAACTTTGCAACTCGAAACTTTGGCATGCTTCCAGCGGGAAAAACTTGAGGCTAATTAAGACACTACACACACACACTCGCACGCTGGGGAAACCCATAAGGGCACAGAGTAAGGAATTGTATAAATAGAAAAACGGCAACTTGAGCTGACGACAAGGAGAATAAACTCAACGCAAAGATGAGAGTGCCATGCGAGAGGTAAGCAACTACAATGAAGCAACTGTTGACTGGCCTCAGATGAGGTTGTCAGCGCTAAAGATGATGATGATGATGATGATGAGGATGATGAGGATGATGAGGATGGGGATGGGGATGGTTGCCGGGTCAGAGCAACAAGAAGAACAAGCGACAACAATGCAGGAATTGTGTGCACTTGGCTTGAGTGTATATTTGTGTGTGTGTGTGTGTGTGTGTGTGTATCAAAAGGATTGGCATTTTAATTTGATTTCGCATTGATAGAGAAAATTGTGACATTTTACACTGTTCATGCCGGTTGCGCACTGCGTGCAAATTGTACACTGTATGTGTGTGTGTGTCTGTGTGTGCGTGCATTTGTGTGCAAATAGCAGTGAAAAATGAGCTTGCGGTGAAATCAATTTCACAAAACAAAACCAGAAACAGAACAAATAAAACTTACTTGTGAAAACCAACCGACTAACTTGTAGTTGCGTTTAATAGTTAGTGGACTATCGTTATTATTGTTGTTATTGCTATTGTTATTGTTGTTGTTGCTGTTATTGTTGTTGTTGTTGTTTTTATTGCTGCTGCTATTGGCGTAGCTGCTGTTGTTGTTGTAGGTGATGGCATTATTATCGCTCATGTTGCAGCAGTTGTAAGGTAAGAGAGCTAACTCTCTCCGAGGGAAGAAGAAGGTGATGGCTACACACACAGTGGAAGTGCGAGTGAAAGAGAGGCAGAGAGTAGGGCAGACAGAGAGGAAGAGAGACTCACAACCGAGCAAAAGTTGTAGAAGTAGATAAAATTACTAGACACACAGATTATTTACAGGCAATACACACACACATCGATCGATGCAAATAAAACCAAATATTATTCATTAAAATTATCATTTATTTACAGCTCCCAAAGTGTCGTTGTTGTTGTTTTGGCTGTTGTTTTTGTGGTTTACCTGACGATTTGGTTAGTTAAATGCTTGAGAAATTCTTCAATAGTTTAATTAGTTAGTTGCTCGCTTGGTTCGTTTAATATTTAAGCACAGTCTAGAGTTACGCGTTCAGTTGCTTTCACATATAATTTGAGTACATCGATAAATACGCTTTATTCTACATATATTTATATATTTATTTACACTAAGTCTTGGTCGATTGGTAGCAAGTGTGAGCTGAGTCTGACTTGGACTTCGACTTACGCACTAGTTAAAGCTTTCACCAAATTGTGTACCATTTCATGGTCATATGTACACTTAAACATATGGCTAACAGGTCTATATATAGATAGAGTTAGTTGTATGTATAAATTATTTACTCTGGGCTCGTCTAAACTACACACAAGTCTCACATTGATGTTGCAGCAGCTTAGAAGTTTCTCTAAGATAATTTAATAAATCGTTTTCTGTTGGCTTTCGGCTTGGTCCGCAGTTCAGTTAAGCACACAAATTCATTATATATTTACAGTGGGTATTATTAAGTGTTCTATTTGTTTGTATTATATTTTATAAATATTCATATTTTACACAGCACATTTAGATCGTTTGTTTGGTCGGTTTTTTATGTAGTTTTAGTTGTTGTTTATATTCTGTTGTTATGGTTGTTGCTTGTTTCAGTTAAAGCTGTTTAATTGGACTGTAGATTGGTTTGTTATGCAAAATTCATTATTTTCTTTGTTGGTCCTGTAAATAAAGCAAAAGTTTCTCATTTTTCACGCCGACTACCCGCGCTCTGCATCGACTCGACTGTGCCGCACGACTGAATCCGCGTTGAAATCACTTGAACATAGTTTGCCAGACAAATGAACTTATTGCCGGGATGTTTTCAAAAAAAATTTGCAATAAAACAGGGGAGGACTTCAATGGGAAGCAAGCAATAAAAAGACAACCTAAAAATACCCTGTAAAATGTACATACAATTATATTAACTTTGGAGTATGCTAGCCAACATTTCGCATACCCATTCCGGACACTTTGCACTTACAGGGTATGCTAAAAAAAATGAACCCGTAATGGCACGTAGTGTATGCGTTCCCCAAAGTGCAAGAAAACCATTTCTTGCGCACAGACAGTGCGACAGACCGTCGAGCTGCGCATCAAATTGACGCCTGCTGCGTCTTCTGAATGCAATAAATGGCCAGCAGTGGCAGCCGAGTGCGTGCCGGGCAGCCATTTTGCACAGCAGCCATTTGCCTGGCACAAAAATGGCGCCCTCTGGCAGCACCACCCCCTCAACAAACTAATTCAATTGCTTATGGTCTTTTGGCTGGTCATTCAATAATTTAATTAGACAGCTTCCAAGAAAAGTATCGAAGGAAAATACTTTAATTTATTTAATTTTGTTAGAGTATGTTGAATATTTTGACCTCTTCGTAGCATTTTCTCTAATTTAATTGGTTTAAAAAACATGCCAAATTTTGCTAAATATTTATTTATTTCAACTTTTCATATATGTTTTATTTTTAAATTTACTTCCTACAAGAAAAACATAACTAAGCTACCGTTTCTTACTACTCTCACAGACGAATGCGAGCTAAAAATAATTTTTAGCAATTGCAGTTGTTTTGCAACTTTTGCTTGACAGGCACATTATGGTCAGAATGGAAATTCACTAGTTGACCGCAGCGCAAACAAGCTGAGAGCAGCCAAAAAATGGCTAAAAATAAACTCATTAATTAATAATCGATGCTGCTGCAGCGGCTGTGTATAGCATAGCACTGGGTATATATTTAGAATTTTCGTTTGTATGTGTGTGTAGCGGAATAATCGATACATAAGTGGAATACAAGAGATTACACATACGCCCCGTAGCCGTGTGAGCAGCCATGTGCTCAGTTGCTCCGACTTGTAAGAAGGAAATTGTGTAAACTGTGCCACTATTAACTGCAGCTGGACAAAAGTTTTGTGTGTCTACTCCGGCATGGGCGTGCCGGTGGGCGTTCAGCTGTATAGTGGATGGGTAGAGGGGTTAGCGCAGTCAAACCGGCAAACTTATTATATAGTTGACGTGACATGGCAGTCGCCGCAGGGGCACAATAAACCAAGCAGCCAGCCAGGATACTGCCTGGCGGCTGTCTCTGACAGTGTGTGTCGTCAGAGAGTCGCACCCAGGGTTTGATAGAGTCCGCCAGCTTGCCTGCATGCTGCACATTGCACGTTGCACGTTGAACGACACACGCTGCACGTTGCAAGTGACAAAACGCGACAAGCGTTTTCTCTGTATCCATTTACGAAATTGAATTTATGACCCCCGACATACAACGCGAGCAGCTGTTTCGACAGATATATAAAAAACTTTCAGTCCGCGTTACCCACTGGGCAGCGGAACTGCGAGCTGTTAATCAAACGGGAAGCGTTCCTGACTGCGCAATACCCTTTACCTAAATGCTTTTTATAGGTAAGCTGAGCAAGCAGGCAATTAATATCGAGCTCTGCAGTAGACTTGACTGTCCAGAACCTACTTTACTTTACAATTTCTTTCTTTCTATTTAATCTAAATGCACATCAATTTATTCAAATGGTAAAACATTTTTAAGCTTCCAATCAAAAGGAAAGATACTTTCATTTTGAGATATTTTCTCCTTAAATAATTAGAATATTTATCAAGCCATCGAGCTCAATTTCAGCTTTACTTCACTTACTTTGAGCTCTGCCCAGTAACCTTTCTGTCATGCCCTTGCAGGGTACAAGGCACACCGATTTCGCACTCGACAGCTGGCACAGTTACTGACTGACTGTCTAACGTTTTGGCATTCGGTTTTGGTTTTTTTTTGGCTTTCTGGTTTTGGTTTCATGCGCACGCCAAAAAGTTCAAAGCAATTTTTAAAGATACTCAGCGAGAGCGAAACAAAAACAAAAGCAAAAACGAGTTGCGGATGCGGTCGAAAACCACTAGGGACAAGTCGAGGAGGCGGGGCTCAGAGGCGGAAGGAGAGAGGAGAGAGGGAGCACAGACCAATAGAAATCACTTCAATTTATTTTTCGATTTTGCGACGGACAGTGATTTGTTGTGCTGCTCATTGCTCGCTCTCTAAGCTGGGAAAATCTTTTGGTATTTTTCACACCCAGGCCACAAAACAATTTCCAAACAGACACACGCACAGTTTGCACTGTACGGGGAAGATTACTCATACGACGCGTAGCTAACAAACTGCTAATGAAGCGGGGGGGGCGGAAACGAAAAAAAAACTCAAGACTTATGACAAAATTTGTTTCCTTAATTGGCCAATGAGGCATTGCTAATTGGATTAGACACTGATCAAAGGCGTCAGGCGATGAGCTCCGGTTACGTGGCTCAATTTAAACCTGATACTCGAGTGAGTTTATCTCTTTAAATGCAATAAATAAATCGGCAGCTGAAGCTGTCGCAGAAGTTAAGCACCAGCGAAATACGAGAAAACGTATGTGCGTTAAATTCAGTTCGATTCGTCGAGGACTTTGAAATGTCAGAGATGACAAATACCATTGAAATAAATGAAAGTCAGGCAGAGGAAAAAAACAGAGTGCAGACTGAGAATAAATTCAAGTGAAGGGAAATGCTTTCACATTATCAAAATTAACAAAAGTAAAGTGCAAATGGGGAAAGGGCAGGGATTATCTATAAGCTCTCATTCCATAGCTTTGCTCCCAATCATTCGATTAGGCTTAACTTTGCAGTTAGCCTATGACAATGTACGGAAGCAATTTCCGTTCTATACAAACAAAACAAATTGATTGAGAAACTGTGAAACTGCGATCGAGCTGGCCACAAACTTGTTTCCATTACGTATACGTCACGTAGCTCCACTTGATACACAATTTGTGCGCATACGAGTCACAGCATCGATTACCCGAGCTGCTGCTGCTACTGCTGCTGCTGCTCGGGCTGCTGCTGAATATTAATTAAAGTTTCTAATGAATTTACACGATGAACTGTCGGGCTAAGCAAAAAGTTGCAGCAGCAACTGCCAACTTTTTGCAATGCCAAGTTATTTAAACATTTATGAGCTCCAGTTGAAGTTCCGGTGCGCTCCTTCCCAGTCTGCTAAGCCCGAGCCAAATGGGCAAGTTGTGAAATGGTCTGCAGTTGAGTAACTATGTAGCCGAGGCGGGGGCGTGTCCAGCAATTATGTAATGAGGCAGCAGGAGCAACATGTGCTGCAATATTTTGTGGCCTCGGCCAAATTTGAAATTTCAGCAGCAATTTCAACAATGGACGGACAGGTGGCAGTCGGACGTGGGTGCGGCGAGCTGGTCGTAATCAATAAACTGCGGTCGCAGGTTGCCGCTTCTGAGTTAATGCGTTCAATTAAGTGCCAAACACACACACAGCTGCCCATTGCCAGTTGCCAGTTGTCAGTTGCCAGTTGCCTGTTGCCAGTTGGCAGTTGGCCGATGCCGGAGCGTGTGCTTTACGGCTTTGCTGGCAGTTTTTGGGACAACGTCTTGGGTCCAGTTGCAAAGTCCGGGCTTTGTTGCTGCTGCACACAAATGCGCAGCTGCTGAACTTAACGCCTGCCACACAGTCGACCCAGTCACACCCACAGTCGCATTGTTGCAGTGAAAGCGACGCTTTAATTACATGAGCCGCGCGTCAGCCTCCCTCAAAGCAACAATGCGCTGCTCTGCTTTCGCCCGTGGCCCTTGGCCAGAGCAGCCGCTTTTGTAGCCAGCGCCAGGAATGGACCAGCAATTAAAGTAAGTGGCACCATTTTCCATTCTGCATGCTGCGTTGTTGCCACTCGTTTGGCCCCAACTGGCAGCCACTGCCACAGCTCTGCACAACTTGTAGCTTTGCATTTCTCGACTGACTGATGAACTCGCCGACTGACAAACTGCTCGCTGCTTGGGTCACAGGCTCCATTGTTTCCTTTCCGCATATTTCTCATAATTTTTCTGCTTGAACTTCGAGTGTTGCGTTTCGGAAATGTCAAGGGGCAGCCGGAACAATTGAAGCGGCGCCATCGCGCCTCATGATTAATGAGCTTATCTCGAGATAATCCCGTGCAGCTTCCAGTCGCTGTAATTTGTTGCCGGAATTTGCTGAAGCACAGAATGCGATTTGTCTGCTGCAATCATTAAGCGTGAGCTTCGCTTTGGTATTTAAACAAAATGCAAACTATTGAAGGTAATCAGTGTTATGATGCGGAGCGCAAACACTAACGAGCTTGAGTTTGTTTTAATCGCCTGCTTAGGCTGCTCATGCGAGAGAGAAAAAGTGCAGGAGAGAAGCCTGAGAAAGCCCGGACATATTTTGCCAAGATAAAGAAAAAAAAATATATATATATATAGAAAATAATATACAGTTTTCTTGCGCACTGAAAGATGCAAAAAGACGAGAAATATTATTGGATTTTATTTATAAAAAATATTTTTATAAGCTTTTAATTGATGCAATTTAAGAAACATATTATATGTCGCACAAATAAATGCCATATATACTGCATTATGTTATTAATAAAACAATGTAAGTGCACTTAAAATTATCTTATAAATACATCAAAATAACCCTCTCAAAAAGCTTACTCAACTGCTCGATCTGCAGTTTTTCCTAATGCTTCAATATTGCTGCCAGTTGTCACACACAGACGCATCGCGTGGATGCACAAGAAAAAGTAGCATACTTTTCTGCGCAAAACAAATCGAATCGAAACGCCTGCAATCCCCCCTCTCTCTCTTTCTCTCACTGTCTTTCTGTGCTGTTGTCGGAAATTGAAGCTGCATTGGAATATCAACTAACACAGCGAATCTAGTAACAAAGTAGGAGAAGAGAAAAAAACAGGAAAAAGAAAGCAGATGGCATTGTGTTCACTGTGCAAGTCGGCGATTAGCAAACAAGAAGAGGCAGCCAAATGCCTGACTGGGATTTGGCCCTGGCGACAGCAGGGAGAGCGAATTAGAATGCAGTGCGTAGGGAACGCTACGCAGCGACAATCTAAAAAGTGTCTGCTGTAACGGTAAAAGCGTAGAACGCTACAGCACTGAACAGAACAGAAAAGAACAGAACACAGCAGTAAAATGGCAAAACGAGTTTAAATAGCAAAATCGTTGGCTTAGCTACGTGCCATTTGGTGTGTGTCGCCCAGTTATCTGCACTCAGCCAGCAGCCGGCAGGGCCACAGCTGCAAGCAGGGAGGAAGGTTGGAGAACGTAATGAAGTTATGCAGCACTTTTCATTGATTTATTTTGATGGCATTTCGGTGGAGAAACCAATAAAGTTAAGCAGACTGCAGAC
This sequence comes from Zaprionus bogoriensis, assembly GCA_035046045.1. Lineage (NCBI taxonomy): Eukaryota > Metazoa > Arthropoda > Insecta > Diptera > Drosophilidae > Zaprionus > Zaprionus bogoriensis. The sequence goes on along the minus strand of JAWNOI010000066.1, from coordinate 1,398,833 downwards.
TGCAGGCTGCAGCGTGTTGGCACTCACAAGATGCGCCAATTAAGTGCACACAGAATCCAAAGGGAATGCCAGCACTGACAAGTTTCACACACATGACTGTGTGTGTGTGTGTGAGTACTTACTCAAATTAAACACACTCGCATATGCACAAACACTTAAGCGGCAAAAGTTGAAGTCGCCTGCAGCTCTACGGAGAGTGAGAGCATCGTCAGGTCGGGACAGGCACAGGGACAGGGACAGAGACGGATGAGGAGGCTGGGAGTAATGCACACAGCTGCAGCCACTTCAGCGCGTGATGCAGCCAAATGAGTCAGTCAAGCTTTAAGGCCACTGCAGTCATGTAGTGTGTGTGTGTGTGTGTGTGTGCTGCAGGTGCTAAAAATTGTCCTAAGCCGACGCACAAGTGCACATGTCACCTGCAGCTGCGGCTGTTTGGGGCTTTATGGCTGATTTGGCCATAAGTGGCGTATGTGAACGCATTTGCGACACATCACATCAGCAGAGCCGGCAGCAAATTGTGCATTGCGCATACGCCGCGTTGGCCATTAAAGTTCACTCATCTCTTTAAATATTGAACAAATTTATGAGCGAGCACCAAATAAAGCAAATATTTCATAAGCCGCACTCAGCTGCAATTTGTTTAAGCGCCTCCCCAGGGTTGCGAGAGCACTTCACAGCCAGCACCCTACCCGACCCGGGTAGCACTCATGTTTGGCCTGGCAAGTAACACGCAACTTTAGTTAGAGGTTTGGTTACCCAGATTAAAGACTTTTCGCTGCTCGCAAAACATTTCCCCTTCTCTTCTGTCCCTGTCTCGCACGCATGTTAATTCCCTCGCAGATGTTCGCAATGCAAATTTAATTTTAAATAAACAAAAATATGTAAAGAAAGCGAACTCGACTGTTAGATACCATGCACCCCGCTTGCCTGTATTATATATATACAAATACTAAGAGCTTCTCCTCAACGACTTTGCACAGCTTCGTTACGCACATGAATGCGACCTTTACACAGAGCTAATATACCACATTAAGGCAATTTCATTGAAGGAATGCGCGCAAAGTACTTTACTTATATGCTTAAATTTCGCTGCGAATTTGCATTTCGACTGCAGGCAATGGCAAAGACAACGGGAGTGGGAGGGAAAACAGCGAGATAAAATATGCACGAAAGCAAAGAGTTTATTAATGGAAATACGCAACAGAACACAAGCGCGAAATATGTATTCACATGCATAAACTCAATCAAAGTTTGGCGAAGAGGGAAATAAAATAAAAACCCAAGCCCAAGCAAATTGAATCTCTGGGGCCAGAGATGTCAACCGCATATCGTTTGTAATAAATTCAATTTATTAGCAGAGCGCCAACTCGACAGCTCACTTGGCCTCTTTGTCTTGGCCAAAATGGTCGGGCCCTAATTGTTTCGACGGTGGCAGCGGCAGAGGCAGCAGCAGCAGCAGCAGCAGCCGCAGCAAATGTGAAATGGAACACAATTAATATTAATTTTGTGCTCGGTCGCAGCGGCATTTAATGCAAAAAGTTATTTTTCTCTCTGCTGCTTCCTTTACGGCAGTTCCTGCTGCTCCTGCTGCTGCTGCTACTTCTTCCTCTCCATTCGCTCACACGTCGACACGCCAATTAATTGTCACTTAAAAGCATTCACATGCTCTTGTCTGTCCTCGCCGATAACATTTCTTTGTTTTGGCTTTCTTTAATTTTCATTTATTAGCAGCTGTCCGTTAAGATTACCGTGCGAGTGCCTCAGACTATCGCAGCACAAGTTTGCGATAAATTTCGAAATTAGATCTGTGTATGTCTCCGCAAACTCAATGGGACACTGAGCGGTAGTGACAAGAAAGAGAGCCAAGCTGCAGTAGAAAAGGTTCGGGGCTTAGTCAGAAATTTATTATTATATTTATCTTGATATTTTTAATTTTTTATAAATTTATAAATTTTTTTACTAAAAAAAATTAATTTAATAAAATTTTATCTTGATATTTTTAATTTTTTATAAATTTATAAATTTTTTTACTAAAAAAAATTAATTTAATAAAATTTTAGAACTCACGAGGTCCTTCTTAAAAATGTAGAAAACAGAACTCTACTTTAACTCTTAGAAAAGGTGTATAGAAACATATAGAAAAATCTTTCGAGAACTAAATGTCAATGCTAATCAAATATTATATTATCGATAAAATTATGAGTGACAGCTTTTAGCTGCTTTCTTTGTGCTACTCGATGGCCCAGAAATCGGCTAATTCCCATAATGTCTGCTGCGTTGCGCTAACGTATTTAATCCAAGCTAAACGTATCCTTTGTTTGCTTTTTTGTTGTCGACAAAGCGAATTACATAAGCTCCAATGCTAACATGCACAAACACGCAGAGCAACACGCTCAGACACGCACATAAATAGCAAAACTGGCGACACATTTTAATGCCAATTAATCGTTTTAATTACCGAGTTACGCCGGCGCTTCGTAAGCCGCTTAATTTATTAACATGAACATACATTATTAGAAACTCAGCCAGCTGCAAATGTTGCCAGATCTAGGCTTAAACAGGCTCAGCAACATGTTGGCTGGAGGAAAGCGAAAGCAAAGTCAGTGGAGCACTCGCAACTCTCGCAGTCTGTCAACAGAGTCAAGAGAACGTCACAATTAATTTACGAAAATGTATGCAAGAGTAATTACCACCCCACACCCACCGCCCCCTACGTTTTTGAGTTATGGGCGTGCCGGAAAAAACTCACACGCTCGCTCGCACGCACACACTTACAACTAATTCAATTTATGCTGGGCGAAAAAAAAAATGTTATGCGTCCAAATTATGCATGCAAACGCTGCCTTAGCTTATCTCTCAGATACACAAATATCTACATAATATATGCGGACTTATAGAGATAAGCACAAGCAAGAGAGGACCCCTTCGCCGCTTACTCCCCATGCCCAGTTTATTTACATTTCTCAAAGTTATTCAGTTGACTGTGAAACTATTAAATAATACATAAGTTGATGCGGCACATCTGTTGCATATCCTGTAAGCAGATCAAAGAGTATGCCAGGCACACAGACACAAAGGCCTGAAATGTGTGGGAAAGATCTGCAGCTGAAAGAAAACTTAGGCTCAAAGTTTCCGTTTCGTGGAGCTCATTTGAAAGCAGCACCTGGAAACTTATTTCCAAATTCATGGCTGTACAGGGTATGTTTGTGTTTACCGTGCACATTTCGGCTGACACGTGTCGGGTGAACATAAGGCGGATGTTTTATATTTAGTCGAGCAAACTTTGCCGCCCAAAGTTCGTTGACAATTGCCAATACACGCGAAGAGGAAGCGCCAAGCCAAACGCAAACGCGGACAGCTTGCAGTATTTGTTGCTGCCGCTAACTGCGATGAGTTGGCCATTTTATTGTATGGCTTAAAGCAACAGGCTGTCATGCTCACACACACACACACATAGACACACTCGAACACAAACACAAACACACCCATGGCCAAAGTTGTTTTATTAGCACAGCAACAGCAACAGCAATAGCAAGAGAGCCGGCAGCAGGACAACCGAAATGAATTACCTTAGACAGGGAGTGTGTTCGGCTTGCCAACAACTTTCATTATGAAGGAACGACTAGGGCTAGTGCTCTTTCTGCTTGCTCCCACTATGGGCGACAATAGCACTGCCAGCTGCTGTTTTCTTTATCAATGTCGGCGCTGTTTGCACACCAAATGCCAGGCAACAACAACAATAACAACAACAACAAGAACCCGGCAAGAACCATTTATTCCATGTTGATTGTTTGCTTACTTTTATCATCGATTTGGTGTTGTCGCTGCCGCCACGGAAATAATCGGCAAAAGTTTTTAATCAACCTCTTACACACACACACACACACACACAGAGAGATAAATATATCGGAAGAACGCTTTCGCCGTTTACCTGGCACTGCAATCATTAAACGCCCACCACAATCGAGCGAAACACGTCAGCAGTTTTCTGTCTGGTCGCTTGGATTATGAGGCACGCTTAATGCAAATTGGCAAAATTAATTATTAAATTACATGAAAAAGGCATTTGCGGTTTTCTTACAGCAATCTCCAATTGTGGCCAACGTGTGAATGATTGGCTGTGGTGTTGAGCCGCGCGTGAATTTCCATTCGAAAGTTGATTAAAAATGCTGCTGCTCAAGATGGGTTTCAAATGCAGATACAACCGCACATCACACCATACCATGGCGTTTCCATTGTACTCGCTTAAAAGGGTTCCCCAAATAATTTTCAAATCTAAAGATTACCGATTACCAAGGCTGCACAGTAAGGCAGGCTTCAGTAAGAGGAAAGCCTGTTCAAGTTGTAAGTTGATTGCGTTTGAAAAGGAATCAGTGCAGAGCCACGGGAACTTTAAATGGAAACACACAAAACAAGGTAATAGAAAATGCGCTGTAAGTTCGCAGTAGCGCTGAAAAGTAGGCAATACAAAATTCCGATAATTATTTAGGCATGCGCTCAAAAGTAGGCAACAGAAATGAAAACTAAATTAATTAATGGCTTAGTACCATTTATAATTTAATTAATTATTTGTTTACTACCATTTATCCCTGTGATGTTAAAGTACCTCTCTGCTGTACCTATTCTTCACTAAATAAATAAACAGAAAAAAAAACTACCACTTATAATTACTTCTAATTCTTTTTAAAATTAAATATTATAATATTAAGCAAAAAAGACTGTGATTAATAATAAATAATTGTTATATTGATGAAAAAAATATGGGTTGCGCGCTTATTGATTTCTTTATTTATAAGAAATCTAGTAGGGTTGACAACTCCTCATTGTACACTTCTGCTTAAAGTGACTGCCAATTAAATGCCATGATTTAAATTCGATTGGCGGCAGAACACGACGCCGACGCGCATAAATTATGCAGGCCATGTTGATGCGCATATCGATGGCATTTTTAATTGAAGTATTCTCCGCATTCACTCACACACTCTCTTACACACACACACACACACTCGCACACCCACTGACACAGACTCGGATATGCGGCCCAATTCTCCGGCCTGTCGCACGATATTTTTATGTATTTTCATGCCGAAAAGCGTTTGGAAAATTTAATTAAAGCAATGTGTTGTCGATTTAATTGAATGCCGCCGTGCGCCGTGCTGTCAGTGGAAGAATATTCAAGATCTTCTTTTTTTGAAACGCTCGCAGTGCACACAATTTACATGCAAATGCATTTTGCATCTGCCGCTGTGATAATTGAAGCGATTTCCGCAAGACTCAGCCACGGCAAGAGCAACGGCAACGACAGGAGCAGGAGCAACACGAGCGGCAGAGGCTGCTGAATTCATATAAAACTTGCAGGAAACCACAAGCCGAGCTTAAGCACTTTTCAGCTCAGCCATCATCTTGTTAAATATTTAAGGCCCGACAGCCTTATATCAATGGCCCGGGCAGACAAGTTGCGTTGACAGACTGCCTGTCTGTCCGCCTGCCTGCCTCTCTCTCGTTCTCTCTCTGTCTGTCTACCCATCCGTCCATCACAGTTCTGTTTGTTTTCCCATATATGCAAAATGTCATACACTGCATAGACAGTGGGACAGTGGGACAGTGGGACAGTGGTACAGACAGGCAGTCAGACAGACAGTGGAACAGCCGGGCAGGCAGTGGGGCAGACAGTCTGCTCGCTGGCAGTCACAAAATGCAGTTGCCTGCGCTTGTTGTCTGTCCGTCTGTTTGTCAATCTGTTTTGTCACAGCGTTTGTCATGCACATAGCCAAGTTTACCAGCTGCTACATTGTTTCAGCCCCACTTCACCATGCGACCCTGGACCCACTGTCGAGCTGTAAAATATTTATGATTTTATAGCTTCGTCGTGGAGGCTGACACTTGATTTATCGCACGCACATCAAAGTATTTCCACATAAATTCAATTTCATATACATTTTTCCACTCTTTACCCCTCTCTCTCACCATCTCTCCATCACTCCCGCCGCATTGTCGATAAGTGACTTGCCGAACTTTGCTACATTAACGCGCGCTGTCGAAAGTTGTTTGGCAAACTATTAAAACGCTCGAATTACACTCTGCCCGATAAATTGATAAATGATCGCAAGTCGAGAATTAATAACTCAAGCCACGCTCGCAGGCAGTCATCCTACCCAACTCCTCCCCCACTTGCTCCCCATATCGTTTCGGTTTTAAATTGCGTATTTTTACAGAGAGCGAGCGGAAGAGTAAATTGTGCCATAATTCCACATACAAAGAGCCCTTAACTGTCTGCTGCAATTGCTGCACGTTCGACTCGACGCAGAAATCTTACTTGCAGTCGTTTTATTGCCCCGGCAATCGCCTTTTGCGTTGTTAAGTCTTAATATTTCTGCTCCTCATGCTCTTCTCTGGCGCTGTCTTGGGCTTACATTTATTATACCATTCACCCTTTTTAAAATGGATCAAAATGCTCGATTAGCTTTGAGCAAATTTCAGTAGATAAAAGTTAATATTTTAATTCTGGCTCAGCTTCGAAAGTCGAGCCAATGTGTGTAAGCTGAGTATAAGCTTTTAGAACTCAAATATTACAACACTTAAGAGCAGCAAATTTTCCAAGGAAATTTCTGTATAACAAATGCTGAACATTTTCGTAGTATTTAAATCACGTTCACTTACAATTAATTTTTAGTTTTCTACCAAATAATAAAATAAAGTATTATTATGTAGGTGAACGATATCTAATAGTCGACTGTGCTCCACTGTAGACTCATTCCTTTACTTGTTTCTCTTTTGTTTTTTCTACTACTACTTCTACGGGCCGCGTTCACAGCGCAAATATTTGCCGCACTAAACTCAACTCAAAGTGAACTTTTACAACTGTTCACTAACACAAACACGCATACACAGACACAAAATTATACAAGCGCTGCTTGCAGCGCTTTTCACACTCACTCCGGGGCCCGAGGCTGAGACTGAGGCTGACAAGTGAGCTGCTGAGACCTGGCTAGGAGGCAACTTTTTCTTTAATGGCGCACCGCATTTTGCATAAAATGAGTTTTTGGCCAAAAATATCTTGCCAAAACTCTGTTTGGCTTTAACGCGGTCAAGCGTCTGTCCCGGGCCAACTGACAAAATAACTTTATTACTTGCTGTGGCTTTGGCTGCATTCAAGTAAATTTGCCATGAAATATGCATAAAGCAGAGCTGTGTTTATTGCTGGCATACTTTTTGCGGGCAGTGTTAATTAAACGAATTATTTTACATGTGACTGTGCACTTTCTGCTCAATGGCAGCGCAATGTTTGCCATTATTTGACTCGAGAGTGATAAAATGCACAAATAAATATTTTACGTTTCGATTTACGCTCCAATTATAAATCCAATTTAATTGGGAATATTAATCAATTTCAGATTATGCAACGAAATGAAATTCCTCAAAATTGCGCCATGTTTGTCTGCCTAATTTGCCATTGTTGTTTGTTCGTTTGCATTTTCCGCTCAATTGAATCGCAGTTAAGTTGAAGTCTGCGCTGGAAATTTGCAAAATTATGCCTCGCATTGAATGTGAGCCGCACGCAGCTGCTGCAGAATTTTAAATTAAATACATGAACAAGTTAGCAGTATTGTGTAATGAACTGCTCTGTTGTTAAGCTGCTTACGGCAATTGCAAGTAGTTAGTTTCCTGCCCAAAAAATATGAGAAGCTGCAAGTAAATTTGCCTTATTAATTAACATAAATCCCACATTTTTTATTTTATTTTTCTTCATTTTTATATATATATAGCTTGTGATTCTGGAATTTATTTTTCCAATTCATTATCTCCAAATTCCACTCGCTTAATTTACAGCACTTCCTTTGCCTTCAATTGATGCGTAATCAAGGAGTCATACGCCCTCTGATTTTCCACATGCATTAAAAGCGCTTCGATGAAATATGGAAAATGTTTTCAACAATTTACAAGCTTTTAGCCGAATCAAATTCCCTTGCTAATCATTTTACCTCAGCGTAAAAAATTGTGCTCGGCATGCGAGCGCGCAATTTGTACGCGATAGAGCGAGACAGAGAAAGAGAGAGAGAGAGACTGGGGGACCCACGTTCACATTAGGTTGACACAACCGCAGCACGCACAAACATCAACCCACACACACACGCACACAGCATTGATTTGCCACAGTCCAATCAGAAAACATTTCAATAATATTCAAAACACACACATACACACAAATACACCGCACACACATATACACAGCGGCAATCAGCAAACAATCTGACAAATGCAAATAGCATGAAGAATAATCAAGTGAAAAGTCCAAATGTAAAAATAAATTATTCACTTCGGTATGCTTTATAGCGTAGGGCCTGCCGCCAGATGATGATATATACGATATACCTATATAGTTGCGCGTGAAAATTGCTGCATTTTTCTCGCTGCCAGTTCCTGTTTCGTCCGGGCTTTAATTAAATGATAAATGGCGCGGCGCAACGATGCGAAATCAGCTGCAAAATGGAATGAAATTTCGCCCGTAAAATACAAACGGGCTTCGCGGCGCGCCACGCCCACAGCACGCCCAACGATCGACTACCAGTTAATGCGCTTGTATTAGTTTCGGGTGTGGGAAAGTCACTTTAAAGCCAAAACTGCCAGAGCAGTTAATTTCATAAGGAGCATGACGCATACGCCCCGTAAGCCGTTCCCAGCCAGCCAGCGAGTATGTCTGAGTTCGCCGCTGTATACGCTGAGCAGTCATGCATGTTCATACATAACGAGCAGCGCTCAATGCATATGGATGTGTGTGTGTGTGTGTGTGTGTGTGTGTGAGCCTTTTTTCCAGTCGAGCGTTATGGCACTTGAACAGTTTTTGTTACCTGACGTCAATCGATTGATTTTGCCGTATCCCTTGCCGCACTTCAAGCATTGTTTACCTTTCTCCCATGCACACACACATACAGAGTCGCGCTCGCTCACATGCATATTCATATGTTAGCGGCCAAATCCTAATTGCTTGCCCCATTGCGCCACGTTGAGTCCCAAAGTCTCATCAATATCGTATAAATCCTTTGATTAAATATGCAATAATTAAGTACCTGAGCCTCTGTCAAGGTTAGGCCCTCGCCTCAAGGTCTACATCGTCCAGCTAACCTTTTATGCCATATGTCTGATATGTTCTCAGCTGTCACTATGTTGCTTTCTTCTTTCGAGTATCCGTCTGAGTCAATTATTGTCTGCTGTTGAGTTGCCCTAGTGTGTGTGTGTGTGTGTACTCCTTTTGGGGTCAGGGCTTGTCAGAGGTCGGTCAAATTATTTCGTGTTGTCTGACATAAATGAGAGCACAGCCATATCGTCACATATGTCATTTGGCTTTTATGGCCGACGATAGCGTTTTACTTTTACGGTTCATGTCGAATGAAATTTTAATAGCTGCAGCGCATCCAACGTACGCCGCTGCGCGTGAGTCCAAGTTTTCTGTAGAGGCAGGAGTAAAGATTTCAAAATTTTAAAAGTTCACTTTGAAGTATCCCAATTTGGATGTGTCTATATTATGCCATAAACTCCTTTCAGACACGTTGTAAAGCCAGACACATTCGCAGCTGAAACATTTCACATGCGCTCTCCTTACTTCCTGCTGGGGAATCAGGAATTACCTGAACATAATATATGTTGCATTTAGAGCCAGTAAAAAAAAAATATACAAGAACAACAAGTTGAAAGTTATATTTAATGATTTCCATTGTGACAGGAATTTAGTAATGCGTGCTTGGCAACAATCAAAGCAAAATAGTTATATTATACTATAGATAGAATTAAAGCTTGAGGAGAAGCTTTGCCTCTGGCAGCAGTTCAGACCTCTCCCACCATATTCTTTTTTTCATTAGTTAATCGAACTTCTTCTCTACTCTTCTTCCTCCTTCCTCTATAATCCATTATGGATTTATTGAGTGTTCTACATTTGTGTGATGAAAGCTTTATGCGTGCCAATTTATAATCAAAGCCACAATAAATCAGAGCATAACGTGTATTCCTTTTCTCCCCTTCTCTTCAATAGTTAATCAAATCCTTTTTCTCTATACTCGAATATATAAGCAAGAAAACTATCTCTAAACTTTATTAAATGCTGTGAGTATGCTTTTCATACAAACAAAGCCAAATGTATTTTAATTTCCAGACACTCAAGCTTAGCCCTTAGCCTTCTACAGTATCTGTATTTCGCCTAAGCCCCTGCACTGCTACGGGCCTTTCGCCGCTGCCAATAGCTGACAGCCAGTTCGATTAAAAAGACGGTAAGGCCTAAAGCATTTCCTACCACATAGAGGTCCCATATCCACTTCACGTTAAACAGCCGAAGCGGTGCATTTTGCGACTTCCTTTCCATTTGAGACAGATTGGATTCTAGCAGATCATCATAGGCCTTTTTTTTCCATCGAATGTTCAGACCGGAGCTTCTGACGTTTCTGTAGAATCTATTGATGGCTAAGCCATATACGGAGTTCCTCTCCAGCACTGTGGTCAATGGCAGACCCTGAGCAATCAGCATGTGCTTTGCCTTGCACAGGTGCTTGTGTTGTATGGTCTGCTGATAGAGATCCACTGCATTCCACAGATACGAAAACGTTTGATAGGCATAGCTCGTATTGAACCCCAATACCATCTCTGCCAGATCCTTCGCCCGAATAAATTCAACGTTGGGAATATTCTGCTCGAAGAACTGCTCACCGTACTCCCATATGATGATCTGTCGAGTGACAAGGTCGAAGAGCACGGGCAACCCACTGTGCTGCAGTTCCTCATAGGTCTGAATGTGCTCATAAGGTGGATGTTTCGTCAGTAAGGTACTCAAATTGGCATTGATCCAAGCGTACAGAATAAAACCATACAAACTGATTTGCATGATAACGAAATGCAGTGAGAAACTTGTTCTGGAACCCACTGGCATCGACTGTGCCAGCAGGCCACGAAATACAGTGGTATTGAAAATATCCGAGTATGAAAACTTGAAGCCGTATCCCAAGAGAAAACTTGTAATTGATTGCGCAACTGATTCCAGTACACAGAATAAAACATACATCACGAACAAGACCAACATACATCCAGGAAAAATGTGATGGAGCACATGGACGAAGGTCAGCTCCCGATTACAGGGTGTAACCACGAATAGATTGACAATGGCCAAGCTGATGGAGCTCTCGATGCCAGCCCAGCCTAGACTTCCGGTGTGCGGAAAGGCATTCACGATAAAGTCCAGTTCTCCCGTGCTGAGTAGAGTCATCAACTCGGACGTGTAGAGCATGTTGGACTCATTCAGAGGTGGGAACAGCTTCAGGCTGACATTGTGGTGATGGGCAAAATTATCGAGCAGATTTTGCACAAAGCCGTTGAAGAATCTCTCGCCGGTCTTTGGATTCGTGCTCATAAAACTGATCGGCGGCACCAGACACGGGTAAAAAGTCGCCATTTTCCCCTGAAAGTTACGCCAACTCTTGGGAAAAATGGGATCCGACTTGCGTCTCACCAGTTCCTTGAAGGTAGGCTGCGGGAAAGGCAGCATCTGGTAGATGGCAAGACGCTGCTTTGGCTGCAGAACCAACACATTCTGGAAGTGGTAGCGCTCAGCGTACTTGCCAATTCCGTCAAGATAATGTCGGGTATCCTCAGCGTGCAACCAGACGAGAATTCTCGCAAAACGTATGCCCTCTAGGCTAGAGGCCAATGTGTTGAACAAGATGAAGTCGTCGTCGCTGCCCAAGCAGAGTACTGCGAGCACCTTGCGATTCACCGAGGTGCTCACATTGATCCTGGTGAACTCGTTGTAGCGCAGCACTGGCCAATCGGGTGATTGCCACTCCTGCAGCAGGCACTGGCGATTCCAGCGAAGCTGCAGAATTAGCAGAGTCTCCAAGTGGTACTCTTGATGCACCTGCTTAACGAATCCGAAGAGAAAGCGCAGCTGATTGCCTCTGTCCACGGAGGGAAGCGCTATTTGGCAGCCGATCAAACTGAGCTTCAGCCACAAAACTAGCACCAGAGCAGCGACCATGATGAACTGCAGCACAGTCGCGCCCTGGAGAGTTCTTTTAAGCGCTTATCCGACATCGTTATAATTGCGTTAAAAGCATAATTCAAAAGCCCAAAGTGCATTTGCGTTTGCACTGCGAGCACTTTTGCTGTCAGACACACGCGCCGCGATAAGCATCCAAAAGGGATTTACGCAGGTTGATTGTAAATGCATGTGTGATGCAGACAGGGAGGTGTCGACTAGCAGATATCACTTGAAATTTTATCAGTTTTCTATGTATCTAAACTTTGCGTGTAGGTGAGAAATTAAGTTTACTTTTGGGGTTTTTAGAGTGTCGTTTTTATAGCGAAATGTGCCTATGAGGCTGAGCATAATGCAGAGAGAGAAGGTGTGGCTCAAAGATAACTCATACTCTACTCATACTCATACTCTACTGCCAGTTTTATGTATACAAAGAGAGAGACTTTTTTTCTCATATAGAACAAAAACGTCCTGAAAGCTGTGTTTCTTACTACGGGCAGCCCGCATCATTTTAGCCAAGTTCACCTGTAATTCTCAATAGAAACACACTAATGCGCAACGCACACACACATATATACAAAAATTAGATGAATTTGTTATGCTGCTGGCAAGCATAAAGCGCGTAATTAACAACAGATTGCGACACGGCGTGAAATTAAGCAGAAATTACGCATACGCAGTGTGCGTCGTACGCTGCGCTCTTATTAAAATGAACATGAATTTAAAGTGCTACTTGCCGCGTGTGTTTTGCGCCAGAAACACGCATGTATTTGTATAAATATTTAATTAAGGGCCCAACATGCGACGCTAATTATGGCCAGAACAGGAGCCCGAACAAGGGCCCAACCCCGTGGCCCTGTGGATCAGAGCTGGCACCAAGGCCGCACGCCCATTGTGCCGCGCCCAGCCTGAGGCTGCTCTGCATGCCTGTACATATATCATTTCATGTCGTGCTGTTGTTCCGACTTTGCATTAGAAACTCATGAGATAATTCTGAAAAGCGCTTCGGCAGGCCACAAGGCATCCGGCTCTGTCGCTGGCGCTGGCTCTGGCTGACGCCAGCGTCCGGCAAGTGTCAGCATCCGCATCAGTTGCAGCGCTCTGTCTCTGTCTGTATGTATGTATCTATGTGTGTGTATGTGTGTACTCGTACGTCTGCCTGTGTCAGTTTGTGTAGCATTTCAAGCGCACTTAATGCGCATAATGTCAACCTCTACAATGAGCCGAGCGCCCAGGGAGCCCAACTCTCGGCTGGTTTAACATTTGTTTACTGTTTGCGGTTATGTTGCTGCCTCTGCCACGCCCCTGGAGCCCCCCACGAGCAGCAAACTAAACAGTTTACGAAAACATTAGATTCCGTTCCTGTTGCAGAAAATTGTGTAGATTTGATGCCACACCTCAAGCCTCATAAATGCCATGCAGCATTCAACAAGAGAGTCGGCAAATTGGAAGTCACATATGCAGGTTAAGCCAAGGCAGTAGAGCGACAAAGAGAGAGGGAGAGGGTAGTGCAGCTTGTGCCTGCTTTTGTTTCTGCTTGGGCAACTGGGGAATTGCCTGAATTGCATTTTGTATGTGAAGGCGCTGAAAGGCCGTAGAACTAATTTGGCAGCTGAGATTTGAAAGACTGCCAGAGAAGCGTGCAAGAATGCTGCTACGATTTCAATCAACTTGGCTTTCAGCACTGCACAGTGAACAAAGAAAGCAGAGAAAATCGAGTGCAGTTGCAGCCAGTGCAAACGTTTAGCAAAACAATCAATCAAAAATACTAAAAAAATTACTAAATGAAAGCATTAGCTTTGAAGCATAGCAACGAAAAATGAAAAACAACAACTTCAACGATTTCGGTTTCCTTTCAACGTCGAATGAAGACATAAAGTAGCGCATTAAAGCGCATAAACAAAACTATCTGCTTTATTAATCAAACACATAAGAATGTCAAGCGACTGAAGGTGAGAGAGAGACGGAGAGAGGAGCAAAGCCATAGCGATTGAGTTTTCATGTTTACGGCCAGTAAAGCATGCCAGATAAACGCACAAGGAGCAGAAACTGAACTGAACTGCAGCTGAAATGGTCCCAGGACGCAGCTCCCGTAAATGGGCAACTTACGCAGTCAATGGCAGGTGATGGCAATGATAATGAGCAGAGCAGCAGAGCAGCAGGGCAGCAGAGTGGCAGCAGTTGGGGTGAAGGAGGAGTAGGAGCACGGGAAGTGAGCTGTTGCCAGAGTTGAGTCGAGTTGAGTCTAATTCCATTTGCATTGAATACAATTTACACTAATTACACATCTGAGTGCATTGCTGTGTTGGCATTTCACTTATTATTCATCGGACAATTAGGCAGTCTGTCCAGGCTGTCCAGGCTGTCCTACTTGTGCGGCACTATGAATAATTCAATCGACCGAGCTTGATGCTTGCAACTGACCCCAGCGCATGAATCATTTGCGCTGAAGTGCCTGGAGGCACGTTTAAAGCGTTTAGTCATTAACGTTGCGATGTTGCCATCTCGAGAACGAGCGTGGAAATAGAACTGGCAATAGAAGAGAAACGGCAAATGAGAAAAGGTAACCGAATTGCGGCACAGACCAAGCCAAAACAAACATGGCACAAGGACCGAGCGCGTATCCCTTATTGATATAAAATTTACGCACGTAAGCAAACAATTTGCTACACCCAAAAGGAAGTGGAGAAACGAGAATATGTTGAAGAAATTACACCATTTCTTTGCCGTTGTTTTTATACCATTTACCCATTGAAAATGGGTAAAAAATGGTATATTAACTTTGTGCAAATGTATGTAACAGGCAGAAGGAGGCGTGGCAGACCATACAAAGTATATATATTCTTGATCAGCATCAATAGCCGAGTCGATTTGGTCATGTCCGTCTGTCTGTCCGTCTGTCCGTCTGTCCGGCTGTCCGTCTGTCCGTCTGTCCGTCTGTCCGTCTGTATGAACACACAGATCTCAGCTATTAAAAGAGCTAGAGGCACCAGACTTGGTGGGAGTGTGCGTGTATTCAATACACACAAGAAGTTTATTTCAAACTTGATGTGCCACGCCCACCGCCTCCGCAAATCGATAAATGCGTATTTCGATTTTTTCCAAATAATTCAATAACGAAAAGACATAAACGCACCAAATTTGGTAGGGGGTTGTCTTGCAACATTATGCAGAAGTTGGATTTTAGAATTTTGGATGCCACGCCCACCGCCTCTAAAAAACACATTTTTATAGTTTAAAAGAACACTAGAAAAGCTAGAAGCACCAAATTTGGAAGTAAGGTGCCTGGTAACATTACGGAGAATGCGGAATTTCAACTTTTGGATGCCACGCCTACCGCCCCCAAAAATCGATTTTGTAAATCGGTAAATCAAATTATGGGAAAAGTAGAAAAGTTTCAGAAATTTTTTTTAAGTATTATTGTAGATAATAATAATATTGACCAATCCTATAAATTTAAATACGATCGGACAATAAACACAGAAGTTATAGGCACGAGAAGTTTCGCTCACAGCAGTAAAAGCCCGACGCCGACGCCGACGCCGACTGCGCACGCACAGTCGTCGTGTAGTCAGTGTGCAGTCGGCATGTGCCATTAGCGTCAATGCATGTGAATTTGTCCTCGAAAATATGCGATGCGTTGTTATTCGCCGAATAAAAGTAATTAATATTAAGAATTACTTTTAAACAGCGAAAGGTAAATGGTATCTTACTGTCGAGTGCACTCGACTGTAGCTTTCTTCACTTGTTCTTGTTGTTGTTTTTGGCAGTCAAATCTGACGCTGCGGATGCGTCCACGGATGCGGATTCATAGTCGAGTGCACACTTGAGTCGATGTTGCGCTAGAGCAGAAGAAAAAAACAAGCTGCGTACATACCATGGTTTCCGATTTTTTTTTTTTTTTTCTTTTTCTTTTTTGACTCGTGTGTGCGTGTGTGTGAGTTCTAGCGCGATGTTTGTATTGGCTTTTATGAGCTTCGAGCGCTGCTGCTGCTGCTCCTGCTCTTTCCGCTTGGACTCCTCCACGACTTTTATTTGTTGCCCCGTTATATTTTGTGTGGCAAACGATGCCCACAGGACACTCGCTGCGAAGGATTGCGCGAGCGCGACTGCGTTGCGCTGAGCATTACAAAGGTTAACAGCAGACTGCAATAAATTCCAGCTTGAGGTCCGAGTCGAACACGAATCTGCCAACTGGAAAGAGCGAACTTTGAACTTCGAACCTCGGTGCGGATCTTGGGGTCTTGGGCCGCGTCTCGGACTCTGCTTGGCCTCGACCTACGGCTCAGCCACGGGCCTCATAAATAAAGGACACACCGCACACACACATACACACACACACACATACAGGCCTGGCTTGGTCACACCAAAATATCTGTCGACCTGTTCGCAGTTTAGTTATTTATTTATGTATGCACACACAGCATACAGCGAGTGCGAGCGAGACAGCGAGACAGCGAGACGGCTATGCAGATAGAGCGGAATGAGAAGCAAAAAATTTTATTGCCACTTATATGTTTAGGCCGGGCTAAAACCAAATTAAATATTTAAGCCAGACAGCTTCGAGTTTGCTCCTATTGATTTATATTCACAATATACACACACACACACAGAGACAACTGCCTTGCTGTAGTTGTTGTTGCTGTAAATAATACACTTCTTTCGCCTAGATTTATGAGCAATTCTTGCAACAATTTCTCGCAGCAATAAATTCGACAAATTGCACTGAAATTGTTTCTCCGCCAACTCGCGAAAGTTCTAATTGAATGCGACTACAATTGAATTGAATCTATAATTGAAATTAGTTTTTAATTTAATTAAGTTAAGTTTCATTTACTATTAATTTATTATTTTTTACTACAATTTAAAATTTAACTAGAGTTTTGTGTTTTATTTTTTATTTTTTTTTTTTTTGGGTAGAATTAGATTCACTAGGCATTTCAATGGAGTTAAACGAATTCATTTATCAATTAGCACTCGACTCGATTTCCGTTACATTGACACGACCACGAGAAATGTCACGAGCGCGAGCACGAGCACGAGCCACACACGAGTAGAACTTGTGCTGTGTGTGTGCTCGGGAAATGTGTCTGAAGGAAAATGCTTGAACAGTACAGGAGGCCGCACGGTACGAGTGGAAAATCACATGTTTCATGTGCAAAGTGTAAAAGCAAACTGAAACCGGACGACATCGCATCACATCGTCTCCTCAGTCGTTGTCGGCATCCGTTTCGAATTGTGTAATGCGCGCCGAACAGTAGGCGGCGCTGTTAAGCTGAGCCGAACTCGTGCCGTACGCGGCGTATGCGTAACGTTTCAGAACGCAGGAGCTTTTTTAAATGTCACAGAGAGAGAGAGAGAGAGCGGGCGCTATATAAAAGCTTTCCCTCTTATCGACAGACTGTTAGTTAACAGAGCAGGATTCAAAAAAATATCTGCCTCATTTCAGTTCGACTTTTGAAAGGGGATTCCCATTCGGGGGCGATAAAATGGAGGCAGATAATCTTAAGTAAGTGCAGTAAAACTAGAGAAAAGTATTTTAAAGACAGAATAAACACAGTAAATTTTAATTTTTTATTTTTTTTTTATGCAAGAGAAGGACACGTTATATATAATATATTTTCATAAAGCGTTTTAAATATTCGTTTTATTGAAATTAAATCCACGATCTTCTAATAAGCAAAGATTATTCATATTTAAATAATTTAACCTTTCAGAAACTCAGAAGTTTACTCAAGTTTTTGCTGGTATCAGCTAGTTTTTTCCAAATTGTGCTATTATGTCTACAGTTTTTAACTACTGTGGGAAAAACTATAATTTGCACAGTTCAACCCATTTTTTTTAGCTATAATTAAAACTGATTCGCACTTATTTTATATTCTAATAAGCTAACGCTTTATTTCTCTGAGCTTGTTAGTTATGAAAAGTATTGGAAAATGCACGTCGAACCTTAATATCTCATGTATATATATATATATATATATATATATATATATATATATTTTTATATATATACATATTTTTATATATGTTATGCCTGTTCATTTCTTCCCCTGCAAGTTGCTCAGTTAATTTTTTGCTCGTCTTTCTGTAACCAAGTTTGCTTCACTTTCGACTCACTTGTGATTTTGCAAACATTTTATTAAACTAATTGCTTTGCATAACGCTGCCAAATAGCAAAACGAGCAACAGCAGCGTGATGTTGCTAACAACCTCAAAG
Organism: Zaprionus bogoriensis; assembly: GCA_035046045.1. Lineage (NCBI taxonomy): Eukaryota > Metazoa > Arthropoda > Insecta > Diptera > Drosophilidae > Zaprionus > Zaprionus bogoriensis. Next base: position 1,380,597 of record JAWNOI010000066.1, on the reverse strand, counting down.
TGTAATTAACATTAGGCCTCGTCATATTTCTGACCGCATCTCGACATTCATTCGAGTCCCATGCCGGGAAGCAGACACTGTGCCGCCGCCGCAGAGACAACCACAAATCATTTAAAGCTCTAATTAAATTTAAAAGGCCAAACACACGCGCGCAGACACCCACGCACACACACACACACTCACACACTGACAAACAGAAGAGAACACTTAAGCCGAGCAACAGGCGCCGGCAGAGAGTCAGCGTCATGTGAGAAATATGCAAATTTCATTTTAATTTGCGTTGGCTTTTTGAGTAACGGGACTTTCGAAAAAATTACACAAGAATTTATTAATTTATTTATATTTTATTGATTAATTAATTGCCAAGTGTGAGTGTTATTAACTGGGCTGACAGCCTCTGACAAATGTAAACAGCGATAAATGTCGTAATGCCAAAGCAAAACAAAGCAATAGAGGGGAGAAAAAACCAAGCAGAGTGGGAGTCGGAAGTGAGAAGAAAGGGGAAGCAAAGCAGCAAATAAAAGGAAAATAATGTCGTTTGGGCTTAGAGCAGTTTGAACTACAAGCGACTGGGCCAATAAATCAATTCCACAGACAGGCGAAAGACCAACTTCTGCTAGCCAGAGGCGCGCACAGTCACATAGAAATACACACACGCACACACACATACACTCCAGTTGAGATGCCAGGCACAGAAGCAGGCAGGCAGACGCAGCTGGATGGCCACTCAGGCAGGCAGGCTGGCAGGCGGGCAATTCGACTAAAAGACTTAAAGACTTGCCGGCAGGACACTAAGGACAGAACAGAGCAGCGGCTGCCTGCAGTCAAGTCAAGTGTAACAACAGGCAGGCCGGCAGACCCTCTGCCGAGTGTTAACATACTAATATACACTTTGCATCTTAATCGTGCCTGCTGTTAGAGCCTGCTAGCACGACAGCAACAACAGCAACAACAACGAGCACATAATAGTGCCCGCAATAATGATGCTGGCAATGATATGAGAGCGGAACAGCCGTCCCAGGGCAATACATATAACGAGTCAGTCGCCAGGCAGATTCCAATGCCTTGCTTCTGCTCCGCTGTTGCTGTTTATGTCATCGTTATTATTGACATATTTATGCCATAATTTGCTGGTTATTTTGGTTGTTATTGAAAACAGTTCATGCATGAATAATGCAAATATGCCAAATATACCTTGTGCGACTCCATATCGCTCGCAGTGGTAAGTATAAACGTAAACATTACCTGGCGGTTTTAATAATAACTGTTTGCAGACGTTCATTTAGTACTACATTAAATTTCCAAATGCCGAAAATTCATTTGAATTTCGCTTTAAATTTCATTTTCTAATCAATATCACTTAGCTAAGCGAGCATTATGCCTGAATCAACAACACAATCACACTTTCCCATGGCAATTAAAATCAATTACAAATGCTTTTGCCAGCCACAATAAGGTTCGAAATGTGAGCGCTAATTGAATGGTAAATGTGTGTTGATAATAATATGCATTGAGCCAAATATAATCTCTTGTTTATTTGTTTTTTTTTTTTTTTTAATTGATAATAATATGAGCCAAATAATCTCTTGTTTATTTGAATAATAATAATTCTCAGCTCAATAGGCAATTTCACTTAAAATTGCGTTGCCTACTTTTAGGCCGTCGCGTTTATTCAGCTCCATGGCTAGCGCCATCTGTTGCACAGTTGGCAGAACTACACAAAGAAACTCTACAAAAAGCTTTGGCACAATGCGCGAGGACAACAAAAATGAAACGAAAGCACACGCAACGTGGACAACGTTGCTGTGTGCAAACATTTTGCTGCAGGCTGGCAACGCTGCTGCAGCAGCATCAGAACGCCGAGTAGCGAATAACAACCACAAAGCGGAGAACGCGCAAACACGTGGCAGGCGAGCAAAGAGTCGCGGCAGGCAATCGAAGAGAACGGACAGCGTGAGAAACACTCGCTGTAGCAGCGGTGCCAGCTGAAGCAGCAGCAGCGCCAGCAGCAGCGCCGGCGTCAGCGTCGGCAGCGCAGTTAACAGTCTTTGCTTAGGCTAAAGGATTTCAGAGCCAAGTCAGCGAAGAGCTGTATGTGTTTGTGTTTGTGTGTGCAGCACGATGCGTAATTTTTAAGCGTATTAAGCAGCCGGCACCACGCCCCAAACGCCCTCTATAACCCTTTCCCTCTGGCCATAGGAAGCTCTTGGCTCAAGGTCAGGCGCATGAGTTTTAGCTGCATTGACAAAAATCCCGTGTCCTCAGTTGAACTATGCGCTGTGACTGTGTGTGTGTGTGTGTGTGTATGAGCGGCCTTCACCCGCTTGCTGCGCTCATTTGCATTGCGAAGTCAGAGCTGATTGGGGATACAGCAGTGGGGGGAGTGGCAGCATAATCGTCGTTCATTTTGTTTTACTTCAGACGCGCCGGCCATTAAAGACCTTGGCCAACTGCTTCCAGCTGGCTTTGCGTTAATTAATTGCAAGCACGCAAATCGCTAGCTGTAAAATGGCAACAAAACGAGCGCGCACACACACACACGCACACACAGCAGAGCACATACTCTCACGAATGGGACTGCAGAATTAATTTTACAAATATTTTCCTTTCTCTTATTAGCGCAATTTTATACTTGTTGCGCTGTCGAGCTGACATTGAGCCATTAAATTCCATTAATTACTTAATAAAAATCTAAGGGTGCAATTGTGCGTATTAAGTATACGCGACAAATGGCGACGCCTGAAAGCAGGCAACAATATTTTTCACTTTACCACACCTGTGCGAGTCACGTATATGAGCGAAGCTAATTTTGTTTGGTGTGTGCGTGGAGAAAGACTGCGTTTAATAGATCGATCGACCTTTTGGCATAATTATTGAATATAAAAAATATTTGTTCAGGATTTTACTCTTCGTTCACAAGCGTAAATATAGATTAATTGCTTACATATAAATGGCAGCGCAAATTTATTAAAATTGCTGATAAAATTTTGAAGCTTTTAAAGTGTCGAGCCAAATATGTTGACAAAAGAGTCCCAGAGGACAATATCATATATTTAATACTGCTTCGCTCTGTCTCCGTCTTACACAAGCCAGACTTTTTTCGGGGTTTGTTTCAGCTGCTCCAGGTGGAGCAGACTGAGGGGGGACTTACCATAAACAATGCCAAACCCTGACAAGCACATTTAAACACAACACATGGCGCAGCCCACATATCATTATGAAATGCCTGGGCGAGCAGGTAACACAGAATGATGGCAGCCCGAAATTGCTTGGCTTGCCGTCGTAAAGCCACGCCCAATGTCTGTGTCTGCTGCTAGGGTCTGAACACATGCTTGATATATGTACGTATACAGAAACAGGTATGTTTGTTCCTGCACGGCTGTTGCCCATCAAATTATATGCAGAATTTTTCTTATTGCTTTTTAAATGCCGAAGTGCAAACGATACGCTCGGCAGATTTTGATTGCACTCGTAAGTTTTCCTGAAGTTTATGTAAATTTGCCATGCTTTGATGTTGTGCACAATTTGAGATACTTATAATTAATGCTCCAGCTACTCACGGCTCGCCTCGCCACATTATGCGATCGTAAATGGCGCATATTACTCATACGTAGCGTGGCACATAAATTCCTATGTATACGGGTATATGTGCATGCTGGTGTCTGTGTGTCTGCGCCCACACAGAGCTTATGGCCAAAGCACTCACCTGTAAAGAGCAAGAAAAGATAGACACATAGTAAGTTGAGTCTCTTGTCTGAAGTGGGTGAAAAGCTGTGCAGAAAAATAAGGAATTCTGCTGACCAGGGCAACATCCAAGCGAGCGCCCACAGTCAGTTAGGGGCGCGGTTGAAGGTAGATAGAGTAGGGCCAGGCAGCCTAAGCGAAGCATGCTGTTAATGTTTCTCAATAGCTCTTGATATATGAGTCTCGGGTGTTTATGTCCCCCTGCCCTGCTCCGGGTATTGTCTGCTCTGTGTAAAGGATTTTATAGAACTCTCATTGTTGTTGTTGCCGTTGTTTCTCCCCAGGCGTGTCTTGCCTGGGAATGCCATAAAAAATCAAGCACACGGAGCAGACTTAAGCAGTGCAAAATAAAAGAAAATAAAGAAAACAAACCCTTTACAATTTTCTACTTCAAATAACAAGTGCGAAAGCAGAGCCAGAGGCATGGGGCCTAGTTCGGTTTATTCTCTTCAATTCCATTTCAATCGAACGAAGCGTTTTAAATGAAATCTTCCGCTGTCATCTCCATCTTCCATTGCTGCGCTACTCGCTCTCACTCTTTCTCTCTCTCAATCTCTCTTTCTTTCTGTATCACACGCACATGCACATGTCAGCGCCATCAGTTTACTTCTGTCGCTGTCACAGTCGACCAAGCATCAAGATGTTCTCCAGAGTCACTTACGCTTCGCTTGTGTGACAATTCCCAGAGTATTTCTTGGTCCTCGAAACAAACCGTTCGCTTTGTGTAGTATAAAGTTAAGTTATATAACATTTTTTTTATTTTTTTAGTAACATAATCGACTTATTATTGCCCCTTAAAGAGAAAATATTTATTATATTTAATTAATTCTGCTCTTAAATTTTAAGATGACTAAAACTAAATAATTAAATAATGGTCCTCTATTTTATCTTAAAATTTTCACTTTTAACTCTTCAAAAAAATCCACAATTTTTTGGCAATAAAAAAAATACTGAACATGCCCTAATTTCCATTTAATTTAACACTTAAAACATGCCACAGCTCTCTTACTTTCTTCGCAAAACAATGCCTTATGGTACTTGAAAAACTCTGAAAATCCATTAGCTTTTATTTCATCGTCCACATTAAACACTCAGGCGCGCTCTTTAGATTGAAAAATACTGCATGTATTTTAGCTATAATTTTATGAAGTACTTAAACAGCTACTGCGGTTCATTGGTATTTAAATAATATACAGAAAACCTGAAACTTTCTTTTCAACTCCCACATAAAATATCACTACTGCTCTTTGGTATTTTAAAAGTACTGCCAGGCCAAAACAAATAGTGTGCTTTACCACAGAAACACACACACACACACACGACAAACGAGGGTATTATTAATGTTTATGACTGCAATCAACGCCAGATACCGAACAGATACAGACACCCACACACACACACATACACAGGCAGGCACTAGCTGGCAGGCACGCAGACACCATAAGCTGCAGCCTGACAAGCCAATTAGCTGGCGGCGCACATAATCACCAATCAAAAGGTGTCGATGCAGCAACGGCAGCAGCAGCAGCACCCGAAGACAGCGACAGCGACAGAGCGCCAGCAGAGCAGAGCAGTGTCTCACAAAAAGCCAGCATAATTGAGTTATTTACGCTAATTGCTACACAGACACACATACACATACACATACACAGGCAGACAGGCACTGACACAGACACATTCATGCAACAAATCCAGGCAGGAACTCGGGAGTCTGACGCAAATTGCCAGAGCGGTGGACCGCAAAGTTTGCACAGCGCACGTGACTGACAGACGGACAAACAAACTGGATCATTGACAGACTGACTGACTGTATGACTGACTAACTGACTGACTGTATGACTCACCAGCTGCCTGACTGACTGTGGCGAAATCAACACTTCAGCTGCGTCGCCAAGTGTCTGCGCCTCCGCTTGAAATTCATATTTTCCAAGCAGAAAAAAAATGAAAATAAAAGCATTGCCAGCGCTTCCTGTTGCTGTGCGCTGCAATTCCGCTGCCTGCTGTCGGTTGCATACAGAAATTCGGCGTGTAGGCGTGGCAGACTGATGTGGGTGTGCCCGTCTGTGTGTGAGTGTCGGCGCAAGTATTTCAGGCTTTCAGGCCAACCAACCAACAGGCCAAAATGCAATTACAAATATTCAATTTACAGCGCATTCCCCACACAAATGCCATGGCACTCGGCAGCCAAGAGGCGCCTCTTGTTGCATGTGGCAATTTGTCGGATTTGCAGGTAGCCAATTTAAAAGGTAACTCAACGATTTTCCAATTGCAATCGAATTGGCCTAATTAGGCTGAGCTGATAAGGCAATTTGCAATAGCAATTGAAAGCGGTTCAAGTTTGATAGTTGAAATTGGGTGCAATTTATAAAATACTTTTGTTACTTTCTGGCTTACTTTAAATACATATTTATATATTTATATATATATAGTATATTTTTTTTTGTTATTTTTTGGAACCCCAAAAAAATGTTAGTTACAGGCAAATTTTTTTGGCTGCAATATCTACATTTAAATTATCCTATAATTTACTTAATAATAAATTTAAAATATACTTAAATACTAAGCATGAATAAAATCAATTTTATTTATTTTCTTCATTTAAGATATTCTCGAAATTCTCAATCAATATCGGATATCTAAGTCAAGTTTAATATTAAGTATACGCAAAGTCTCACTTAATGCCTGTGACACCTGCGCTTACTTATCCTAATTTAAGCTGTAGCCCCAGGCTGTCAGACAATGATATTTTTTTTTGCCTGTCACACAGCAGATCCACGTTAAAGTCAACACACACATACACACATAGAGACACACCCACACACAGACAGACAAGTCAGAAAATGTCGATGCGGCCTTCAATTCTAGAGAAATAAGTAAGTCGAATTGCGTTAAAGTTGGCCCGGCTTTGTGTCAAGTGGCATTAAACGGCACGAGATGGCGCCATAATCACAGACAACAGGATAACGGGATAATAAACTTCAAGTGCTCTAACTAAATCAGAAAAAGAGACAGAGAGAGAAGGAGTGCGGCCACACGATGGCCGCCAATTTGATGGCAGCTGACCATAAAAAGCGTTTTGACAAGCGCTCAACATGGCGTATGCGTAATTTTGATTAAGTGCTTCAATTAAATTCGTTGTGTACATTAACGACTAAAGCCACAGCCAAACAAAATTGCGCATACGCAACGTGGCGCGAAAATAAAAGCAGCGCAAAGTTAAATACTTGTGGTACAGCCAACAAATCGATTCGAATTATTGTGAATAAAATATGAACGTACTTCGGGCCAGCTCTGGCAATTGTTCCCCCTCCCAGGGTCACAGAGTTCAAGAGACCCAACAAAAAGTTCTGTCATGGTTAGTTTTGTGGGTCTATAAACATGGCTTGTCTAAATTGCTCGCAATCTGCTTAGGTGCGCTGCCGAACATTCTGCGCCGGCATTGTCAGGCAGCTGTGCGAAATGTAAGCAAATATTTATGCAACCTTTTTTCTCTCGTTTCACTTCGCTCTCCGCCTTCCCTTTGCATCCTGCTGCGTTAAGCCCACGCACGCACGCAATCAGCCCGAGGTGCACACACGCACGCAATAACGAGGGCCTCTGGGCGCCCATGTCGGATGGCGTTACGTGTGGACTCCCTCGAGCTGCTGAGAGTGAGTGAAGCAGTGAAGAAGAGGCAGCAGATAGCGAGAGTGGAGGAGGGGGAAACGGACGACAACTTACCTCTCATCCAGACGCATGCTGCTGCGACTTATGTCACTCCAGACGGACATCGAGCGCGGCCGCTGGAAGAAGGATTTGGAAAATCGCCGCACCGCCGGCAGCTGTTGTGGCGGATAACCCGCCAGATCGTTGATTTCCTCATGGAAGATGACGTTGCGCGTGGTGGTGGTGTTGCCACGAGTGGGCGAAGCCACCGAGGGCAGCGAGTAGCTCGTGTTGGTGTTGGTATTGGTTTGGTTATCGTCCGACATGCCCAGTGCTGTGTAGCTCACCTCGAGGTTGTGTGTCATCTCTCAGATATGTTTAGCGATACTCCAATCGTGTCTCTCACGCTCTCTCGCTCACACTTCTCACTTCTCACTTTGTCTTTGCGATTAGCACATTTTCACTATTTGCATGCGGAAAACACAATTAGCTGCAATTGCAGTCAGCGCCGTTGCACAGCTCGCATCGAACTGGGCTGATTAATTGCTCCCGGACTGAACCATTGCCAGCGGGCAATTGCAATCAACTGGCAGCTCAACTAATGGAAACAAACAATTGACCCACAATTCGCGACATTCCCCCGAGCGAGCCAAGTGAGAATGATGAATCGCAGTGCCCTCTGCACTTGATCTCTATGCCCGCGCTACTCTACTGTTCCCCCTGTACGCTCCACTTGATCCCCTAATTGACTGCGAGTTGAGTAGCGACATGAATCCATCAAATTGACACTAGCAAATCCCGGCATCAGCTTGAGCTCTTTATGGATTTGCCGTTCAATTTGCCACAGCTTTGACTTGTTTCTTCTTTCTTATTTTTTCCTGCTTCTGTTTTTGTTTTTCTCAGTCTCCTGGGCTTTTCCTTTTCCAAACAGGTAGCAATTTGTGCTGCCTAAATTTAAAATGAAAAGCATTCGAAATCCTCATGAATTCCTAATGAGTTTCGCTTTGAGTGTCTCAGGTATTCAGGGGTGCGCCTATCTGAGCGTGTATTTCATATGCATAATGAAAAGCGATATTAAGACGTCAGCACAGAAACACGCGCACACAGACTCACTCAACGATTCACTGACGTACATACACACACACACACAGTCTCGACTGCAGTTTGTCTAGCTGAAGCTAGCACAGAGCGAAATTAAAGCTTTTCACGCTCTTCCTACAGCTTTAGTGCTTCTACTCTATCAGCTGCCGACGATGATGGCGGTGGTAACTGTACCCTATGCCCTTGATAGACTTTGCTGGGGTATACACGACTTGAGGAAAAGTCTATACAACTTATATACGACTTGAAAGAAATTTAAAAAAAAAATTGTAATACCGAAAAGTATTCATGCGAAATACAAAATTAATAATGCTGAAAAAAGCCCAACATATATTCCAATAATACCAAAATAATATAAATCTTATAACTTATAACATTTCGTTTTCCGCACTATTCCCCACATTTTACGCAATGGCTACATAAAAAACTTTATTATACGAGCACTTCTTAGCCACTTTCGCTTCTTCGCTCTGCCTGCTCTTCTCTCTGGCTGGCCCAGTCGAGCTGAAAAGCGTTCTCGAGTGATCTACGAGACGCCGCTCCGCAGAAAGGTTGAGTGTGCCTTTAAATGGAATAACGGGGCCTACGGCTTCTGCATATTAAATGAGATTAAATTCGCAACTCGATTATGAATATAATAAAACAAAACGCGGCTAAGCGCGTCGCCACGCCCCTGCGGCAACTGCGAAATTGTCGCCATTTTGTTCTTGGCGGCGCCTCAAAAATAAATTCAAGCTTAGCACGCGATTCGCTTCCTGCTTGGTAAGTGCGAATGCCGGAAAGGCGAAAAGCCAAGGGCTTAAATGACTTTATAAAAAGTGGCAGAGGGTGGTAGGTGCGGGTGGCAGGGCAGGACAGCATAGATTATAATTTACAGTTGTCGTCAAACTTTTTTTGGGCTCGCGCCAAATGGAATCAGCCACACATCACACAGAGCTCAACGATGATTGCAAGCGAGAAAAAACAGGTATGGGCGCACATGTATCGTAATGCAACAAATGAAGGGCCTTGACATATGTAGAGCTCAGGCATATGAATACAAGTGCACACTGCATCATCATCGATATGCAAATCGATAACCTTTGTGGCAGCCCCCACTGACCCCCTGCTTATCAATTAATGAACTTGTCGCACCAGAGTTCCGTTCGGTTCATGTGGCATATGCCGTGACTTCCGTCATTTGGGTGCCAGTGGCAGTAAGGGCAGCCATAACTGTAACTGCTACCGCTTTTGTTGAGCCCAAGAAATGGCAGTTGGCAGCAGTGCGGAAGCGCCATTTAGTTGGTAACTAAGTAAACATCGTACTGCCCGGGAATTATGCTCATCACCTGCACATAAAGCGGCTCCGTGTGTGTGGGCTGTGCCAACACTAACGAAGTATGACTAAATGAAGGTAAAGGTGCTAGAGAAATAAACGAAGGTCGCATGCTCTGCAGTGAACTTCTTATAAGCTGAACTATGTTAAAGGTATATTAAGTAAGCGTTGATATCGTGACAATGTTCCTATTAATCACAGAGGCACTTGTCAGCCTGCTAAAAACTTAACTACGGTATTATTTGCTATATACTCTTATGGTAACTTTGGTAATTCGGGAGAAAAGACTTTGCCTCCAATTTTAAATTATATACTTTACTCTTGGAATATTTCTGTCATATTTATTTATTTATTTTTCGAGATAATCCCCCAATTCCAGTTAAGGTCTACAGTCCGATTTATAGCTCGTGTTCTATCTGACAATTTTTGAGAACAAGATTCGCTTGGCATTACACTTTATCAGCGCCACAGCTTATTGCCTTAACAGTGCCTAATCCTAACTCGTTGCCACGAAGCGTAATCTTTCATTTCCCACTTGGCTTAGGCCTGTCTGCGTCTACGCTCCCTAGCGAGTCCCCAAACAGCTGCAGCGCCAGGGTATATACTAAATAAAGCCCTGACAGTCAGAGTGTGACACGTTTTGGTATTTATGTGCATGTATTATACGCCAACTGCCATATATCAAGGTCGCATTGCGTGCTTTAGTATGCATGGAACATAAACAGCAACAGAAACAACGAAAAAAACAAGAAAGCAGGGAAAAATACTAACAAAAACCATATGCGGCTAATCCTCAGATGACATTCTGTGTAAGACCATCAGAAAGTTGTGTGGGAACTGTAAGAGAATAAAAAGCCTCGGCCAGTAAACCTTTTGCATGTGGTATAAGCCTAAATGCGGTACCCAACGATGGTCAGCTGCGAGCAGCGAGCAGCGAACTGTGAGTTGTCAGTGGTTTATTACCCTCATCAGAGACTGCGCCTGACCTTTTCTAGCATTATAGAAAGCAGGGCAAGCCAGAGCTAAATAGAAAGAGAGCGGGGGCCACGAACTGATAACACTTTAAGTGTTTCATCCAGATCTTTAAACAATTTCATTCCGAGTTGGAGCTCGTCTGATTTTCACAGCCTTCACTCTGGGCTTTGCGGCCGTTGCCAAGTGCCAAATTGATTTGCGGCCCAGCGAGCTTGGGAAATTGAATTCCAGTGTCGTCGTTACTTCCACAAATTCACGTAATATCCGCAATTTACACCTGACAGCGAGGAACAAAGCAGCAGACAGAGCAGCAACCGCAAGAAATTAGCAATTCAAACAGAGGCAACTTTTTTAATCAAACAAAAGTCGAGAGCAGTTTGTTTGGCTTCAGCTTCGGCTTCGGCTTCGGCTTGATTTAAGAGCATGCTAAAAATAACAGTAACTATTCAATAAGGGTTTTCGTCTATGGAAAACAAAAACAAGTTTCCAACAAAAGCCGGCAAAAGTTTCATGCCGAACTTTGCGCGATTGAATGCGCTTCGTTGTCATACGAAATTCTTAAGGTATTAAAGGCGCAACTCTGGCCAAAGGCCAAACATGAATAGATAATACCAAACTGGCTCGAACTGGCTCAAACTGTCCATTGAACCTGATGCAGAAATTTCTCCAGGCAAGAAAATTACGAACTTAAACTTAAATTTCATTTGCATGGAATCTCATTTGGCAAGCGGAATCCTGCAAAATTTGCCAAGCGCCAAAAAGTTTGCCAACTTTGGCAGCCCTTAAATTACATAAACGACCAGAGATAAGCGTCCGAAGGGGAGTGGCTGAAATCACTTAACTGCCTGCGCCCAACTGATAGAACAAGGCAAACAACAAGGAAACAGCAAACAGATGACAACAAAAGTGCAGAAATACAAAATCTCAACAAATACTCGCAGACACACACACACACAGAGCTAGAGAGATGATGTGCATGTACACAAATCGACGCTGGCAGCTCTAACAACTGGCCAAGACAAAGAGTAAGACAATATAGTGAGATCAGCTTGAGAATGACTGACTTCAAGTTACCCCTTCGAAAGAGCTGAGACTTTGCTGAGTTCGTGAAACTTTAACGATGCTTTTATATTAATTTAAATATTTTTTAAATATAGATTAATCTTTTAAAATCAATTTCCTTTGTTTTCAAACCTGTAAAGTCAACTTAAATACCCTTTGCTGCACTATCTTGCCACAGGGTATAAAATACGCACAAAATATGAGACTGCAGATTACGAACAGGAGCTGGAACAGCGTGTTAAGTTGTGTGATATGGACTACAATATGTAATACATTTAGCTACAACAATAAACTACACACACACACGCGCAGATACACATTCACACACACACACACGCAACTGCTGGCCATAAAGAGCAGCCTCAGCGGAGCGCAAATGCGTTCAAATTGCCTGGCAACTAAACACATATGATTAGAGCAGACTTCATGTATAAATTATGGTAAACTCTTTGGAACTGAAATCGCACTTGTGAGACATTCAACAGATTACTTATTCCTCACACTTCCCGCATTAAACTGACCACGGCATAAGTAAGCAATCTTCCTCCCCGAAGAGACATTAAATCTTGTTCTTATCCCGAAATCGCAGCAATTTCCTGAAACAGTTTGCATCATTAAACGATTTGTCACAAACACAAACGCACACAGCTTAAGCGACAATCAATCCGATTTCGAAGTGGAGCCATCGGTGCGTATACGCAATATGCTTAGATAATTTCCACAAATAGCAAACAAATGAACATTTCTTGTATTGATTAGAATGCTGCCAATGCTAGACATGATTTGCGGTCTCGGTTGGAAATATCTACCAAAAGCTGTGATTAATTGCAGTGAGGAGCAGCCCCAAAACGACGTCGACGGCACACAGAAGGCTAACAAAGTAGACATACGTGTTTGCTCAGACTTTTGGGCCGTCAAATGATTTAATAATACGAGCACAACTTTAATTAATGCCTGTGTGGAGCCTGAGCAAACTAAACTGCAATTTTGCAGAGGCGAACCTTTTGTATCTTCCCCGTGTGTATATCTTTGCGCCTATCGGTCTCGCCTTTCAACTGTGGGCAAAGGCAATTTGCCAGAGGTGTGCGTGTGTGTGTGTGTGTGTGTGTGAGTGTGTTGGTGGTATCCATAGATTAACTCGACCTTTGGTCGACTTTCTGGCCTTTTTCCGCCGCTTTCTCTCTGTGGGCCTGCACAGCCTTCTACACTGTTGTTGGGATTAGCTTTGGCGCATTACATGCTGTCATTCGTGCCGGTTTCGTTGGCTTTTACAAAAAGCAAGCCTTCCTTCACGTAGCCGGCCACAAAGGGCAAACTTTTTTCTGGCCACATTTTCTTTCAGATCTTTTCGTTTCATTTCTGGCCTGTCAGCCCAGCCCCGTTGGCCCCCGTTAGGGCCTTTTTAGCTTAGGCCTGACGCCGACACCGCCGGCGGGCAAATTCAACGGGAAGCTCCGTTATGCTTTCATATTTCCTGAGAAACTCAGTAGTTGCGGATTGAGCTTTAATACGATTTAAGTGTGCGAAATAATAACAATGTTATAATCTATCATACATTGCGCATACGCCTCGTAGGTCTCTGTGTCTTTTCCAATGTTCTTTATGTTTGTTGATTTTTGCTTTCTTTTTTATGCTCGCTTGTGTTTGTATTGCGGCCGGTCCCTGCGCATTTGTTGGCCTTTTTGCGGATCCAGCCCAAGCACAAACATTGGCTTTTATGTTTTATCGTATGAGCATAATAAAAAAAATTACGTTTTATATTATTTTTATGTTTGCTTTTTTGTTCGATTAAATAAAGCTCTTTTTACGAGTTTGTGCGGTTTTTATGCGGAGTTTTCGCCTTTGAACTTGAACAGCAGATATATGTTTCCGTACTGATATAATATGAATTGAATTTTCTGTAATTCCATTTATCGGAATTTATATTACAAATATAAAGACAATTCCGAGAATTTTAATTTAATTCTTTGACTATTCTATTTATTATATTATATTACTTATTCCACAATCTTCATTTAAACTGAATAAATATATATTATTTTTTACAAAAAGTTGTTGTCTACACTTGAAAGCGAACTCAAAGTACTTTCATTGCTATGCCAAATAAAACAATAGACTGCGACTTTACTCTGAATCTATTCAAATTCAATGAAATTCCATTCACACTTGCTGCCAGGCGGAAAATTGAATTCACAGCTTTTCATGCATTTGAAATGCGACTGCAAATTGAAATTCTATGCCAATTCAAAATTTATAAGCTCTCTTTTTCACATTGCACTGCAGTGTAATTTATTCATCAACAACTTATGTTCTTAGCAATATTTAATAAACATTTTGTTGCGAATTAGAAACTTTCAATTGGGTCACAAAAAGTTTCGAGCGAGCACTGCGCATTCCGAACCGCAAATCTAATTAGATTCCTAGCCAACTCCGTGATTTAACCGCAGGGTAGTCCGACGTTGTCAAATCTAAATGGCAAACAGCAAACAGCTAATGCCCCATTTGCAGCAACAAAATGTGCACAGATTTATATCGACGTTCGGGGCTGACGCGCTGACGAGCTGACGAGCTGCCGGGCTGACGTCGGGAGCCAGAACAAAGGGCAAACGCACAAAATAGCTGACACTAGGTACACGCGTAATGAGCGACAGCGCAGGCAAATATATAATAAAGTTAATTGGTATGTAAATTTTGCAGGGCCAATTTGGCGAGCGGACGAGCAGGCGAAAGAAGGTCTGATGCGGGTGGAGAAGCATTTGAACACTTTGTATGCGGTTCGCGCAGCCAGAATTTCATTTACAGCATTTACATTTGGCTTTAAGAATGAGCGAATTTACACACAACAAATATCGAAGGAAATTGTATACATTATATAGAATTTGCTATTCAAATATAAATAAAATAAATAAATAGATTAAAGACTCAAAGACTCAACGAATTAAAAATAAGATTAATAAAAGAATCACAAAAGGTTTAGAGTTGTGCTCAGGACTGCAACCCAGAGGTTTAAAAATATGCCAAAAAAATAGTACAAGTATAATGTCAACGTTTATGTTAAAGCAAACCACACAAAGTTAGTTGAAGCTTCTGAAAATATTGCCACTAAGTCGTAAATTCGGATAACATGATACAAAGACTAATAAAGCACTTAAGTGCACTACGCTAAGCTGCACGCTGCACATAAAACGCTTAAGAAAATGACACAAAAACGCATTAAAAAATAATGATAAGAAGCAACTTAGTATAAGCTTAAGCCACGTTTAATAAGACCACAGCAAAAAGTCTGAGCACAAGTAAAGGGGCAGCAGCAGAGTAGGGGACTTGGAGACCGAGAGAATGCTGAATACGTTTATTAGTATGTACTAAACTATTTTTACTATTATGACAAGCCTGTGGGCAGTGACCAGTCGACCAAGTTGTTGTTCTGCTTCTTGTTGTTGCACATATAAAAATAACTTGGCGAGCATAAACAAAGCAGAGCAGATGTCTAGCAGCTCGGGGAGTATGTCGAGTGAATCAAATGACCTACAACAATTGCACACTAAACAACCATTCACACACACTCACACATAGAGTAGCTTACTCACACTTGCAAAAAGAGAGACTTACAACCTCACACACACACACACACACACGAATGGTCCCATGGAGATGTGTCATAAAGCCTAACTGAAACATACTGCATGTCATTCATCGCTCTCTCTGTGTGTGTGTGTGTGTGTGTGTTGAATGATACAAGTTGGTTTACTTAGTGGCGCACGTGGACAAAACTAACGAGAAACTGTGAAAAAAAGCAAAGAAGAAGAGCAGGAGTGGGGAAATAAAAAACACAAACAAGTCGGAACAGTTGTGCAGCCCACAAATGCCATACGGCAGGATTCAGCAACGAAATGTGTCAAGGCAAGTCACACACTCGCACAGATACACGCCTGCACACACACACACACACACACACACACATTCGCCGCCAGGCATTTAGGTAAACATTCCAAACTTTGTCATCTTTTTGCATTTTCTTTTTTTTTTCGAAAAATATGCTAAACGAAAAACGATGCAAAAGCATTTTTGCCAGAGAATAGCGAAAAAAAAAAACACTATAAAAATGCTGCCAGAAAATGCGTGGAGCCAGCAGCCACAGCAACAAGGAATCGATTTTGTTATATGTACTTGTGCTTTCATCTCATTAAATTGCATTTTCTTGAGCAGGAAAAAAGCAAAATAAACTCGTAAAAAGCGCAAAGCAGAGTAGTCGGAATTCGCCAAGCGAACGTGCGGAGCAGCAGCAGGATGCTGCGAGCCGTGGCACTGGCAAAGGTTATTTCAAAGTCTGTTGTAAAATTTCATTTAACGGCGAGCGAGTGGAGCATATAGTTATGGAGTCTCGTGTGGAGTTTCGCCCCTCATTCGTAAGTTTTGCGTTTGAATAAAACTCAGTTGATTAAGCTGCCAGTTGTAAGCGCATTGTTAGCTGTCGCCACATGCAATTGACAGCGTGTGTGAAAGGCAGAGACCCTTCTGTTCCCCTCCCCCCTGGTGTTACTCGTACACAAACAAATCGCACTCTGCACGACTTTTGAGCATCCTTTGCACCCTTTGCAATCTCTGCTGGTCGTCGGCTCAAGGACGTGCACTCGCAGCGTTAGGAGCGTACATTTTCATCATCTTTTTTTTCTTTTTCGCGCTGCTAATTAACGAAAACCACACTGCAATTACGCTCCCATTGCACTGGGAAGTGCGCGGAGGAATGGCGGAAACGCTCGACAATTTTTGCGCTAATTTCGATTAAAATGCGCCTCGCCTCAGCTCGCCACGCGCTTGAAAGTAGGCAACGAAACGTGCACAGCACAACGCGTCGCACTGCCCGCACAGCACAAGAGAACGAATCGCGATGAGAACGTCGCGCAGCTCTGCATCGAACTGAACGCCAGACAGCAACACGGCCAGCTGAAGCGTAAGCGACGCTGCTGCTGCTGCTGCTACTGCTGCTGCTACTGCTGCTGCGTCGACGCTGACTGCGCTGCAGCTGCCGCCGCCGCCGCCGACTGACTTTCAATCTTGGACTGTGACACTGGGCGGACCGAGCAGCTGGAGCTGTCACGCAACGTGCGAGCGCCCAAATCGCTTCACGCACACACACACACACACACAAGCGTTTTTGAATGCTCCAACCGCAACTGTGTGTGTGTGCGTGCGTGCCTATGTAGTGGCCAACTTCCTTGTTGTGGGATTGCTCTTTGTGCTCTCTTAAATCTGGCGTTTGTTCTAAGACACTTAGCAGTGCTCGCAGCGTTGCCAGATTGTTATTAAAATTAAAAGTGAAGTAGGCATAAAAAAAATATTTTTTAATAGAATTAAAAAACTTTTACCTTATATATAAATAAATTATACTATACATTATTTTATTTTTTTGTTTATTTTATTTTTTGCTTGTCTAACTTATTTAATATTTTATTATAATATTTTATTAGCACTATTGAACTTTATATCCTTACTAAATTGACACAAATGCTTACTAAATACTAGCACTTATTTCTTTTTAAGTTAAGTTCACTTTATTTATTTATATTATTTACTAATAATAAATTGTATTCATTTTATTAATTATTCTTTTAAAAATAAAAAAAGCTCAGTTGTTTATTAAAAAACGAAATGTATATACGTTTTTTATTCATTTCTAATTAAGATTTAAATAATCACATAATATTCACATACTGCAATATTATTCAAATAATCGAAAAAAGTGATTTTTCTATAGCTTTTAATACTTAAATTAAGAAATTTCTTTCAGTGCATTTAGCACGTGTTATATAACAACACCAAAGCTGGCTCCTTCACTGTCTCTCATTATCTGAGTCTCTGTGTCTCTCTCTCTTACTCTTTTTCTGTGTTGCTTTAAGAGAGCGCCAGCCAACGGCCGCGTAACCCAGAAAATGGCAACAAAACAAACTGGCCAAAAGTTCATAATCAACAAATTTGGCGCCAAATCGGACACGTGTTCAGTACTTCGTTTCGTTTCCAATTCGTTGCGTTTCGCATGCGTAAACACTGAAGCTTTTCTGTGACGTCAGATGTGTCCTTATGACGTCAGATGCGAGGAAACTCTACAAGGCGAGCGAGACAGATAGTATGAGCCAGTGGGGTAGGCTGTCAAGCACATACAGCGCCATCTGTTGTTGGGTAGACTAACACAATAAACTCTTCGAATCGCACAATGTTCGCTTTCAGCGCGAACCCGAGAGAAATGCAATTTAATATTATTCAGTTATATCAAATATTTAGCTAGTATTACATGTCGCGTCCGCCATTTATTTATGCGTAGTTCGGGACATTAGCTAGTTAAACATTTCGTTGTGCAAATTGAAACAGCGCCCGCAAAACTAACACAAATTATGCATGTGCATATATAAAGGCCGCACGAGTGTCCTTCGCTCGGACCGCACAGAACGCATCGGTAGCCCTTAGGTGACCAGCGCCCGCCAGACCTCTCTCTGCCCAGGCCCAGCACCCTCACTAGTAGAGTCAACAAATTACTCATTTACATAAAGCGAAGAACAATAGTACAAGTAAAGGGAAATAATCAATCAAGCTTGACCATCAGATACCATTCATTCATTTTAGCTGTTACAACTTTATTTATAATATGAAATATTTATATTAAATAAGATCACAATCACGCACAGCCAATCACGCATGTGATTTGTTTCCTCTTATACTTCCATATAGAATATTCGTAGTATCTTATGTGCTCGTAGCTCGATCAAGTTAAAATTTGCTGCAAATGTCAACATTCTTGTCAACTATAAATGTCTTGAATATTATTGTAGTACCTTACAGACTGCCCTTAATATTTAAGTTCAAAATAAAAACTTAGATTTTCTGTGGTAAGTAAGCATGACATGAAAAGTTGTAAATAAACCTGACAAGCGTCCGCTATAAAGTAACCTTCAGCTCAAATTTGGTGTTTCTACCCAATGCAACAGCTGAGATCTGGGTGTTTAATCATTCAGATGGACATGACACAGCTTGTTTATTAATGTTGATTATAAATATATACATTTCTACTATCTTATAATTAAATTTACACGAAACTCATATACAATTGCAACGCACTTTCAATGAGTGCACGGTATAAAAAAAAGCGTAATTCGAAAATAATGCTGATGGGAATCGCTTGAATGATTGATAAAAAAGCAAATCGATAAGCGCCGAAAACACGGACAGACGACAGCAGGTAGGCAGGTGAAATGCTCGCACTACATGCCACAACTTGTGGCAACTGACAGCGCCACGCAAACTCGATACGCCCGACACTCTGCATGCAACATGCAAATGGCCCAGCAATAACAACTGGAGCGTTGCATTACAGTTTAAGCAGCAAACAACAAATGAAAAGTGCAATTTAATGCCGTCGCGTAAAAGCTTTGGTAACACGAGCCCAAAGGAAATGGCATTAAGTTGGCGACACGCTCGACTCAAGTCGAGGGGCGCGAAAAGCTGCGAAAGCAGTGTGCCAACTGAAAATACCATATCCAGTTAGACATGTCAAATGGCCGGAGAGGTCTTTGGGTTGCTCTGTAACCAGATAGTGGCAGGGTAGTTGAGTGTAGTTCGCGTGTGCGTTGCGTGGGCTGTGGATAGAAGGTAGGTGTGTGTGCGTATGCTTGGTGTATAAATATACCTCGATATAGAATGTCTCGTATTATGCATATCGAAATATGAGCGGAATATTTAAACAGCCGTTGCGATAGTTGGAGAACTTTATTCCAATTTCATTAATTAAAGTCTGAGCATTGGATTTAATATGTAATCTAGAAGGACTTATAGGAGACATGAATATGTTATGAATATGTTTTAAAAGCCGCAACGAAAGTACGTATTTTTAAGTATTTAAAATATATAGTATTATAAAAGAGACTTAAATTTCCTATTTAATTGTATTTTTTTTTTTTATAATATATATTAAATTGTATTATCCATAAATAATAATTAAATTTTCCATGCGAATTGATAGAACATTTCTGAATATCAAAAATCTTTAATATTATCAATAAAACTATCAAAATATACGAAAACTTGTTGCAAATCCCATTGGAATTGTATTTCTATCCATTTGTTTCTAGAACTTCGACACAGTTTCTACGATTTCAAGGCTTAAATTTAATTTAAAAAAAAATAATTTATAATATATATTTGAGCTCTACTAACAAACGCCATTTTCTACAGAATATGTCTAGTCGTCTGTACTCTCATATCTCTGCTACTGTGCTCTCTGTTTTCTTTCCCCAATCTGGCTTTAAATTCCAATGCCGTAACTGGTCATCAATATGCCGGACAGATGACAAGGCAGAAATGCATAAAATAAAAGCTAAATCCCAGGCAAACAAAGAATCCAGGCGCATTAAAGGCCCCCACCAACAATGCGCTTATATGTGTGCGTATCTTTGTGTGGGTGTTGATTAGTAGGGCAGTGTTAGCACAACTGTGTGTGTGTGTATATGTGCGTGTTTATGTGTAAAGTGAATTTGTAGTCAATTTCCTGCAATTTGTCGTCGGCAGGCAGGCAGAAGCTGCTCGAAATACTTTGTCGATCTGCTCTGCCTCTGCTGCTGCCGCTGCCGGCGTCTGCTTCCTGTAATGATACGCAGCCCACAATCAAGACAACATAATACACTTTAACACTGACGTCACACATAGTACATAAATATAAAAACAAATTAGAATGCGCCGAAATATGCTCAGGACGAGGCAATTTGTCGACGCATAATGGAAAGCCAAGTGAGTGTATGAGAGGGACAAGCAGCCAAAGAGTGACAGAGAGAGAGAGAGAGAGAGGACAGAGAAAGGCAATTCCTGGCATACTCCTTGCCAACACTGACATGCACATGTTGTGTTGTGCGTGTTGTGCTGATAAGTGCGCGTTGTTTGCCAAATTGAGTGTTTGACAGCTGCCCCCGCTCCGCGCACATTCTCCTCGTGCATTCGACTCTTCCGATTCCAATTAGAAGCTCGCGTTCTGACTGCTTAATCTCATTGACACGCATTAACATGTCTGCACTCGGCAAATTGAACAGCCCAATGTGCAGGACGCCGCAGGCGGATACTGAGACTCGAAGCGAAACTCGAGCCGGGCAGCCCAGTCGACACTTCATTTCGGGCTGCTCGCGCTGCTCCAGCATTGTGATTAAAATGTCAGCACAAAGATGCCTTCTGTGTGCGTGTGTGTGTGTGTGTGTGTATATGTGTGTCTCTGTGTGTGTGGAGTGGTCGACATGCCACTTACTTGGCCACCGGCATCAGGCAAGGACCTGCCGGCTTATCAGTTTAGATTGTTGTCCGCTATGCAAAGCTCACTGGCCAAATGAAAATGCAGGGAGCAGCAAAAAAAAAAAAAAAATGAAATGGAAATGGAAATGGAAAACCCAAAAGGAAAAACGATACGAAAACCGGGCGAAACATAAATGAAAATGAAAACAAGCAAACGCAAAAATAACTGTCAACGGCACAAGGACGCATTCTTGCAACATATCAAATGAAATAACTATGCAGACAGATCAGACCCATTTCGGGAGGGGGGAGAGCGGGGAAGAGCCTCACCGAGATTCACAGAGAACCTTCGGGCAATCAAGCAAAAATATTTTTGATAATGCCCTGGGAGCAGTACAGAAAAGCGGGTATAATAAATAGCGAAGGCTCAGAGACTCCCGAAGCAAAGATGGAAGAAAAAAAATTTACAGACTTAGACTTTCTCAGATATTTGTATATATAATGCCAAATATTATGGGGTATTTCATAAGAGATATAATACAAAAAAATAATAAATATAAAAAATAAATAATAATAAAAAATAAAATAATATTCTGTTAATTTAAATTACAGCATTATCAACAATAATATCTGAGAAAAATAAGACTGACTTAATTGGAACATTTTATTATTTATATCATAGTAAAATCTGTATAAATTCTAGGAAGCTAACTATAGCTAGCTTTTATATGGCGGCTCTACTATAAAGATAAAATTGTATAATACTGAAAGTTCTGAAAATACTTCAAATGAGAAGATAATAATGGAAGTCTACTTATTAGTTTAAAATATTCCACAACTCTATAAATATAATATATAAGCTAGCTATAATTATAAACATAGTTAATTGACATAGAGATCAAATTAAACAATTAAATTACACAGGGTATCTGTCGGTTTCCCTTGGAAATTCGACTCATTTATTTGATTATGCTTTCGTTTTTTGAAATAGGAATCCAGACAGACCCCCAGAAATCCGCAAAAAACACGAAACTTGTGGTCTGCACAACATTCTTATGAAGTTTCGCACACACAACACACAAAAACACACGCACACCCTGTGCTGGGCAGAGAGACAGAGAGAGCCAGAGAGATAATAATATCGCCGGGCAGTCGGCCACAGTTGGTGTGTTGACATTGGTCAAGCGCAACCACAATCCACTTGGGACATAATATAGCAACGATTTCATACAGAAATATGTATACAAATATATACATTTAAATAAATTGGCAAGCTGGCGAGAGCAGCTGCTGGCGAGTGCTGGCACTGTGTGCGCTCACCGCACCGCATATAAATCCAAATAAAAAACGTATTTAAAAGTTAAAACACAGTTGACAAATGTTCGGGCAGCGGGATTCAACTTTTTAGACAAACGGTATTAAACGCTTTGCCTGACCCACAAGTGGCCCCGGCAAAAGTTTGGACAGGTGTTACTTCAATTTGTTATGATACTTCGAGAGTAGATGCAACAGGAGAAGCGCCTGCCTACAGTTGGAGTGCAGGGTGCTTAACGGTCGAGTGGTATTATTTATTTTGACTCCTGTCTAGACTTTTATCACTCATAACTTTGCGAAAAGTTATGCGTTTCCAATAGCAATAGCTTTTTGCTTTGACATCTTAATTGATACCATTAAATTTAATTCCAATTTCTTTAGCAGCATTCGATTATTAGTTCAAAGAATTGAGATACTAGTACTATGAGGAGCTCATTAAGGATTCAGGCATGGTATTTGCGCGTCGAGTTCAGCTTAGTTGCCTCTACAGGCTCAAACAATTCACATTCGAGCTTTGTCTAGCACTGAATCAGCAGATTCTCAGACTACACGTGCTTGCACTATTTGAATAAACGCATGCAAATTGAAATAAAGTGTGAAAGACGTCAGATTGCATTTCAGTTTGCGACTTGCCTGACATACAATATGAACGAGTGAGCACACACACACACACACACAGAGCGAGACACACTCACACCTTTCGCCCGCGGGTGGTGCCGCGGAAATTCGGCGCGAATAACACGCGCTCGGAAAAAACACATATAAATAAATGTATGTACAGAGCGAGAGGAAAGAATCCGCTGTATTTGACTTAACACAGGGCTCGAACGAGCTGCGAGAGGGGCACTGAGGTGCGGCACGGCGCAGACCTGCATACATTTGCTGTCAAACAAGGCCTCCGCGCGTCATACTTGTCCCCTCCACCCTTAGCTACCTTTCAACAGCGCCTGGACTGGGGTCCTTTCATTTATTAATACACGTTTCCCGACTGTAGCTTGCTGCAGGGACAGGAGACAGGGGCAGGGGCAGGGGCATTTGGGAGTAGTGTAGGCACCGAGGTAGCGCGAGTAATAGTCACGGGCAGAAGTGAGCAGCGCGCAGTAATCAATATTTATGCGTTTATATACGAGATATAGCCAATATGCGATATAGCGTCATGCTTTCGATTCGGTTTCACGACTTTTCTACACTGCGCAACAAAAGTATGCGCCGAATTCTACTTGAGATCTGCGAAAATTCGCAAAAAGTCTCGATCAGCTAAGAATTTAAATTGGTTTGCAGCAGGCTGAAGTTATTTTTTTTATACTCTTCAGGTCTTGAGATAATTTCTCTGTGCTTCCTTACTATATTTCCTTCTATATGAGACTTGCAGCGATTTCTAAAAAAAACATGATCATTTCGAAAATTGTATATATGTTATATATATCTACTCTCATTGTCTCTTTAAGCTATCTTCCGTCTCCTAATCTATTCTCTCTCTAGTGCATTTCTATATTCGTTGTGAAATTTACGCATTGTCTTTCCACTCTCATTACTTTGGCAGCTGCCAATGAGGCAAACGTGGCGCACGCTGTAAAAACAGAAAAGCAGAAAACAGAAAATTCAAATTCCGAAACTAAATTGCATAAATATAAGTTGGGCAACAGCGTTCGCACATAAATTATATATAATATCTGATTCTCTCTTTTCTCTGGCTGGAATTCATGATGTGCTGCTATTCGCTGACTTCGTTTTCACCCTCTTCTGCTGGCCATATTCCCCATCCCCGGCAACAGCTGCAATTGCCGAGCACTTTTCATGAAAGTCAATATTTATTATATTTTTGTTCCGTTTCTGTGTTTCTGTCTGTGTCTTTGTCTGTGTCGCCTGGGCATTGTTTGGCAGTTGTTCGTTTCGTGATTGACACATTGAGTGTAGCTCGAAAATTGTGAAGCGCTCGAGTTTCGCTGCTGGCCCATGTGGCGTATACGCAATGTGCGCATAGCTAGCGAGCTCAATCATATTATGTACCATATATATTATTTTATTTGTGTGCTAAATTAATTAAAGGGCTCTCCATATGCCCGACTTATGCATTTCCATGCAGGTTAGATACAAATCTGTGCCGTGCACGAAATAAATATACAAACGTCTGTTGGGCGGGGGGAGCACACAGCGAAGTAAAAGAAGCTGACGCAGAAGACCAAAGTCGAGTTTTAATTATGCAAAAGGTGAACGTGACAGGGAGCTAAACTCAGCCTCAGCTTGTGCTACGTGCCGGTGTCGTAGCCAGAGCTGGAGCTGCAGCTGGAGCTGGAGTCCGGAGTCTTGTTAAAGTTTAAATATGTCAGAGCAGAGTGGAGCCGGGCACAGTTGTCCTGGCTGCTCGAGGGCTAATTGAACGCCATTTGCCTGGACAGTAATTGATGTATGACTCAGCGGGGCACTGGCATACCTTGGGGAAGGACTCAAATGTCTGCACTGGGCAACGGGCTGCGGTCCCCAACTATACGGGCAGGTCAAGAGGCAAGTTAACCGACAAACGGCAACCTGCAACTGGTTAACGCAAACGCAAATACAAACGTAAACGTAAACGTAAACGTAAACGTAACCGATGCCCGCCCAGAGACAACAATGTCGACGGCAAAAGCTGCAAGAGCAAATGTATTGTTTGGCCCATTACCGCAACTTCTGTCTTCTATTCAGCTTTTCGCTTTTATTTCTCTATTTCCTCTCACTTCAGTGCTGTTGTTCTGCTCTGTTCTGTTCTGTTCTGCTGTGTTGTGCACAGTCTCTTGATGTACGGCTCACAATACATTTGATTGTGGAAATTTAAAACTGTTATCCATTAGGAAATTGCATTGCGAATGGCACCAGAAGGCCGGGAGGTCAACTTGACGGGAGGCCAGCTGTACGGCACAGCACGCCCAACACGCTGAGTTCGCTCGCTGTGCGTTAACCTGTTCCATCGATCGGCCAAAATTGCCACAGCGCTGAGTGTGACGGCAAATAGAGAAAAACTAGCCGGAAAAGTGAGGTGAGGATCAACGAATGTTGCATACCCTTGCAAAAAGTGCATTATCATGCAATAGTTCCTATGATAGCTACACAATTTTCATGAAATTTTGATAGTATATAGCGCGCAGGTTTAATGCAAGATGTGCAGAGTTTGAGTTCGAAATCTTTAAAGCTGTTGGTTTTATGGCAGATATACAAAAGGTATTGATGAAAAGAATAAGACATCACTGCACACACTTCATAACTCGTTCTTCTCTTCAACTTGCATTATTCTTTCTGCTCTATGTTGCAAACATCTGCACAAAATTTGTGTACACTTCTGCAAGGGCATACAAAAGGAAGGGAAAGAGGGAGAAGGCAGTAAACCTCGGCCTGCAGCACTTTGTCGCAAGTGCACAAATCGAAAGTTCTCGCAATTTTTTTTCCTATTTTTTTTAACTTCCCGATTTAGGGAAGTTATTGTAACGACCCCGATTTTGAAGAGTGTCAGATCCTTGAAATTTTCACGTTTCTCGACGTTTCACATCCCCCTGACCCATTTTCAATGAGGGTTCTGTGTGTGTGTGTGTGTGTGTGTGTGTGTGTGTATGAGAGTATGTTCGTATGTGAGATTTTTTTGTGTCAGCGGTTTCTCATAAACTACTGAACCGATTTGAACTTTTTTTTTTTTGAAAGATTCGTTTCACCGCCATCTAGGTCTGAAAGGAGTTTAAGAGGGTTATATGTTATAGTTTTTTAATAATTCGCCAAAAAGCACGATTTTTCGGGTATTTTTTGCTTTTTTCGGCTCTATCTCGTAAACGACGGGGTTTTGAAGAAAGTCGTAAGAAACTTTTCGAGCCGAAATTGAATTCTCTACAAAAAAGGTAAAATGATATTTTTCAAAATTCTCAACCCTTAACGAGATAATGGTGTTTTAAAGTAGGAAAAAGTTGAAAAATCGCGACACGCTCGCTCACATGTGTGTATGTGCGTATGTTCGTATGTGAGATTTTTTTGTGTCAGCGGTTTCTCATAAACTACTGAACCGATTTGAACTTTTTTTTTTTTGAAAGATTCGTTTCACCGCCATCTAGGTCTGAAAGGAGTTTAAGAGGGTTATATGTTATAGTTTTTTAATAATTCGCCAAAAAGCACGATTTTTTGGGTATTTTTTGCTTTTTTCGGCTCTATCTCGTAAACGACGGGGTTTTGAAGAAAGTCGTAAGAAACTTTTCGAGCCGAAATTGAATTCTCTACAAAAAAGGTAAAATGATATTTTTCAAAATTCTCAACCCTTAACGAGATAATGGTGTTTTAAAAGTAGGAAAAAGTTGAAAAATCGCGACACGCTCGCTCACATCGCCCCCCCCCCCCCCCAACAACACACTCACCCACCCACCTGTCCACCCACACACACCCACCCGTCCACCCACACACACCCACCCGTCCACCCACACACACACACACACACACACACACACACACACACATACATATTTTTGTTATTTTTTAACTTCCCGATTTAGGGAAGTTATTGTAACGACCCCGATTTTGAAGAGTGTCAGATCCTTGAAATTTTCACGTTTCTCGACGTTTCACATCCCCCTGACCCATTTTCAATGAGGGTTCTGTGTGTGTGTGTGTGTGTGTGTGTGTGTGTATGAGAGTATGTTCGTATGTGAGATTTTTTTGTGTCAGCGGTTTCTCATAAACTACTGAACCGATTTGAACTTTTTTTTTTTGAAAGATTCGTTTCACCGCCATCTAGGTCTGAAAGGAGTTTAAGAGGGTTATATGTTATAGTTTTTTAATAATTCGCCAAAAAGCACGATTTTTCGGGTATTTTTTGCTTTTTTCGGCTCTATCTCGTAAACGACGGGGTTTTGAAGAAAGTCGTAAGAAACTTTTCGAGCCGAAATTGAATTCTCTACAAAAAAGGTAAAATGATATTTTTTAACTTCCCGATCTAGGGAAGTTATTGTAACGACCCCGATTTTGAAGAGTGTCAGATCCTTGAAATTTTCACGTTTCTCGACGTTTCACATCCCCCTGACCCATTTTCAATGAGGGTTCTGTGTGTGTGTGTGTGTGTGTGTGTGTGTATGTGCGTATGTTCGTATGTGAGATTTTTTTGTGTCAGCGGTTTCTCATAAACTACTGAACCGATTTGAACTTTTTTTTTTTTTGAAAGATTCGTTTCACCGCCATCTAGGTCTGAAAGGAGTTTAAGAGGGTTATATGTTATAGTTTTTTAATAATTCGCCAAAAAGCACGATTTTTTGGGTATTTTTTGCTTTTTTCGGCTCTATCTCGTAAACGACGGGGTTTTGAAGAAAGTCGTAAGAAACTTTTCGAGCCGAAATTAAATTCTCTACAAAAAAGGTAATATGATATTTTTCAAAATTCTCAACCCTTAACGAGATAATGGTGTTTTAAAAGTAGGAAAAAGTTGAAAAATCGCGACACGCTCGCTCACATCGCCCGTCCCAGATACACACATACTCACACACGCGTAGACACACACACAGATATGTGTATTTGTGTGTGCAAATTATATTCTCTATAAAAAAAAGTTTCATAACATTTTTACTTATACCTACTGGTTGACGAGAAAATTTATGTTTGACACAAAGCTCAGAGAAAAAGCACATACATACATCTGATATCGGGAAGTTATAGATGTGACCCGAATGGGGGTCACACTTTGCCCGCTTCTTGTTTTTTTTTGTGCTGCGCCCCCAGCTCAGCTCTATCAATATTGGCCCCAGCCGGTGCTATTCTTAGTCGGGAGTGTTTACTCTGTCAAGTATTTGCGCTGCTTTCACGCCTTTCCCATTTGTCCGTGTATGCGCGCTCATTATTGAGCAATCACATGGCAGCTCAAAGGAAGTAGAAAATCAGAGATGGGGAGAGAAGTTAAGCAAGTAGGAGAAAGCAGATAAAAGAGAATGGGAGGCTCCGTCGAGTCTTGAAACTTGTCCGTGCTTAATTTCATTTTAATTACTCGCCGCAGCAATTAACAAACCTCGACGAAAGGCCACACAAAGGGCGAGCTAATTATGTTGAAGGCAATTGCCTCTAACTGACGTTTAATGGAGCGTTACAGAATTTGCCTATTGTCACTGGAAAATTGACTTCCAAGAAGAAGTAGAAACTTTGCGGCGTTGTCAGCACATTTTTTTCTATTGCCGTTGAAATTTTTACAATGTGTTAAGCCAATAAGTTTGCAGTGACTTTAGGGCTCAAACCGCACAAGGCAGAGCTAATGACTTTGATAATGTTGATAGAGAACATTTACTTTGTTTATACCTTATTATAATAACATGTTTATTTTACAAGATATTAGTTGAATTTTATTTATATACAACAATCGAGCTTGTAATTATAAAAAGCTTTAATTGACTTGAAATTCAGTTTTTGGCATGCCAAGTAAAATATATCGATAGAAGTTGTGTATATATTTTAGCCCACAATAAACTAAATTAAGCTTGTAGCTGATACAGTAGTCTGATATAATAGTTCCAGTCATATAAATTTTACTACATTATAAAAACTCAATCAAAAAAAAAACAATCAATAATTTATCTAATAGTTAATAGTTTTTAAAAAATATATCGATAGGTCTAATACTATAAAATTTTCTGTTTATACAATAATAATTATAACGCATCTAAATAAAGTATATTCGACTACCAGCATTATCAAATGTATCAAATAAATAATCATGTTTATTATGCTTTCAATAACTTGTTATTGAGCCGCAAGTGACACTTTGCTAATTAATCGTGTGCAGCCATCGATTACATCACACACAACTGCGTGTTGTGCATGTCACTGAAAATATATCGATAAGCCGCTGTATGCGCACATTTCGACCAATAACACTTTTCGCCTGCTTAGCTGGCATTAATATAGAATATTAATACCGTGGCATTATGCAGGCGACATGCGAATTGATTAGCGATAATATTGCGCTGCCTTATGGCCATTATTCAATTGCTAAATGCGGTTATTAATAGGCTAATCGTGGTACACACGGCAACACAGCACAGCAATGGGAACCCTTTTCAAAATGCCAGCGGAACTTGGAAGTTATCGCCAGTTACATTTCCATACGTTGCCCTCTACTTTATGCCTCGCATCTATTTTTATGCGCCGCTCTACGTCATGCGACTATATTTACACGCCCCTCAGACGAACGGGAGGGGACGGGGGCAAAGTGAGGGCAAATGCCGGCTGGCAACAGGGTTTCGAATGTCTGAATGTCTGCCGGGGTCTGCATGGGACTGTCGCTCGGTTGGGGTCTGTCGGTCTGTGTTTCCGTTGACCTATCGCATTTTTCGCAAAGCAAACGCAAACGTCGTTTAAGGCGGCCCCCGAATAATACTTATAAATAAATAATTATGTATCGAGGCTCTTGAAACTATTGGCCGGTAGGCGGTAGAGAAGCAAAAGAGGCAGGAGCTACTGGGAAAGATGGCAACACGGTTACCGCAGCAATTTTTATGAGGAATTCTTGTGTTTGGTCTGCGAGCAGCAAGCGGAGTTGCTGCCTTCTCTCTCTCGCTCTATCTCTCTCTTTCTTTGTGCTCGAGTGTTTCGGGTCCAGCCAAAAAAAAAAAAGTTCAAAAATCAATCAACGTGCGAAAAAGGCAATTTGCGGCTGACTGTGAGAGGCGCAACAACAACAATAGCAACAACAACGGTAGCGACAGCAACAAATGCTTGAAAATTCTATTATGAGCAAAGTTCCGGCGCCCGAGGTGTGTCGAGCTATGCGTGGGAATGTGCGTGTGTGTGTGTGTGTGGGAGTGCGCGTGTGTACGTCTGATTTTGTGTGTGTGCTGCCGCACCTCCTGCCAGTTGACAACTTGGAGCCGAACGTCGAAGTAGCGTGAAGCCAGTACTACAGCCCCGTCTCCAGCTTCAGCTTCATCTTTTCTCCATCTGCTGCTCCCTGTGATAAAAGCACATAAAGCTTAAAATCACAAAAAACACAATATTAAAGTTGGATTTGGTATTTATTTATTTTCATGCGAATTGCTGGCATTGTGCCGCTGCTCAATGACGCATTTAATAGCTTTGCTTTTGCCAGTTTATTGTGCAGACAGCAGGTAGGCAGCCTGACAGGCATTATTCCTTGCGAAGAACTTGACAAATTCCAGGATGGTGAGGGGACGGACGGGCAAATTAGCTGAGCACGAGCTGAATTTCCATTGTTGCGAGACAGTTAAAAAATGTAATTATTGCCCATGCATGAGTGACAGCTTGGGCCTTATTCTGCTCTTCTTGAATTAATCAATTACGTGGGGAGCTTACGTAGGCAACGGCCTGCTACGGATACGCCCAGCTCAGGTTCGAGTTTCGGGCTTGGGCTTGGCCACACGGCAGCCCAGCGAAGCGGATATCCTTTTGAATTCCAAATCAAACCAAATCAAACCGAATCAGGCCAAGCCAAGTGGAACTGAAGGATACTGCGGCCTGCCTTCTGCCTCCTGCCACGTGCCTCCGTCTGACTCCTGCCTGCTGTCTGACTCGCTAACTGACTCCCCGACGCACTGGCTGCCTCGCTGGCTGACGGGATCGCTCGCTTTCTGACTGCGTGGCCAACGGAGTGACAGACTTATTGTGGAGCACATTTGGCATTCGACTGGAATTGGGCCACGCTGTAAACTCGTAGAGACGCGCTTGATGCCCGCAATTTATGCAAAATTTACTGCAGCACTTAAAGCGCTCGTTTCATCGTTCGTTCGCAAATACAAATTTCATTACACAAAAGTGCGGATTTTACGAGGGAAATGCGTAGATTTCTATTGCTCAACATATTGCCCGATAATTTGCAAATGCTCTGCGAGTTTTTCATTTCGATATTTTCGGCTGCTTGGCCAAATGAATTGTAATTTGCACGGCACTTAACACAGTTTACTACTTCAATCGATTGCTGCACTGTAACTATCGATAGTTATTTATAGCTATCCAATCGATAGCTACTGTGATTAACCGTATCTGGTCTTAATTCAATCAGCACTTAAATTTCCAATTGGAAAAGTCCATTCCAGCAGTGAGTAAAAAGTCAAAGGTCAGTCGTAAATGGAGCCACAAGTAAATCGAAAAAATCGAATTCAACAAATTTTAAACTAACGAATAAGAATTCCGATGAGCATATTGAAAAATAATTCAATTGCCAATTACTTATGTGGAATTCCAAATTTTGTTAGTGTTATAATTTAATACTCAATAACATTGTGTGTATTTTTTTTTCAGCACAGTTTTGTAAATTACATTTTTTTACTATAAATTTCACACACATTCCGTGTGAAAGCTAACGGAAAATCATGCAAATTGTGCGTAATACGCAACACTTGCCGCAACAAAGTTCGAAGCCGTTAGGACCGTTGTAAAACTACTGTGTACACCCTATAAATAGCACTTAATGTATGCATAATATGATTTCGCACACTCTGCCTTGCCCTAGCAACTACAAAGCCCTTAAGGGCAGAGTGGGCTAGGGAGTGCGAGAGGCTGAAAGTACTGGCACGCCTGCACTCTTACATCTGCGTACTTCAACTGGCATCTAATCCGTCAAAGGCCACAGTTATGCGTAGTACAGACTTTTACATACATAGTATGCATCCCTGGGCAAGCACTCGAAACTTATATTTCATATCGCTAGATAATTATTGGAGCTGCCATGGATTTTGCAAGGATTTCCTGCCCCGTCGGGGGGGCCCTCAGGCAGCGAGCATCAAGAAGTCTTCGCAAAAAAGCAAAAACCAAAAACTTGTGGGCAACAACTGCAACTGCAGCTGAGCGCATATAATGCATTCATTATGAGCACCGTGCAACATGTGCATTTCGAGTGGATAAGCGCAGGGTGTGCCGGGCTTACCGGGTTGGTCTGTGGGAGCTATGCAAATGACTGACGCCAGCCACAGCCCAGAAGCGCTCAAAGTTTTATGATTACACTAGTACTCAGTGGATTTGTGAAATTAACTGCGAATGTCTGCCATATTCCGTGTGTGCGCCAGGCTTAAGTCCAAGAATCACACAACTTTACAGCAACAGCAACAAGAAGCTGTCAAAAGTTGCGCAAGTTAAGGCAACTCCATATGGGAAATTAGATACTTTATATGAGTTTAGTTTGCCTTCGCTTATGCAACTATCGCCAGCAGTTTCAGTTCGGGGTTTGTTTTCAATGGGCCACAACTTAAGGCCGCGTAATGCAGGTTAATGGCGAGCTCAGAGCCCCCAGACTGAGTGTCTAGACTAGAGATGAGCAGGAGCTGACAGAGCAGCTGCCAAAGAGGAGAAAACTTAAGTTAAGTTAAGCTAAGTGCTGCTCGCAGGCTCTTGAGCGAACTATCGATAACACTAGCTATTTAAAATAAAAAGAAATATATAATATTGTTCCTTAAGGCATTTATTCTGGAGGCTTTTATTCAGGAAGAGGGGAAACTCGATAGTATCAATTCCAGCTCACTTCATATATGCCTTAATGTACCCTTATCGAACTATCGGTAAGACTATTTAAAATAACTAGGAATATAAAACTGTTCTTTCACACAGATATTATGACCAGGAAGAGGGAAAACCTAATTGTAATATTAAAGCAAGCTCGTTTAAGCTATGCCTTGGCTAGCATAGAGTTATGAAACTATCGATTATACTATCGCCTACGAAAATGTAAGAATATAGAGCTATTTTTTACAAGGCATTTATTTCCCTTTCCATTGCTTGTAGTATCATCGCAAGCTGATATCAAATATGCCTTGTCAGGTACAGAGCTAACAAACTATCGGTTATACTATCGTTTGTAAAAATGTAAGAAGAAGAAGCTATTTCTACCAGGCATTTATTTCCCAAGCCTTTTTCCACATAATTAAATTTAACATTCCGAACTAGTTGCAATTACAGTGACACGTCCTTAACGCGTCTATCAGGTCGTGCGTGTCACGCCAACGACACGCACCCAACGCTAGTCGAGGGTCCAAATTGGGCGACAAGTTGTTGGGCTCAGACTCATTTCGCTCGAGTGCAAGAGTTCCCCTTGCTCTCTCTTCAGCTCTGCTCTGCTGCTGCTGTTCAGCGTCTTCTCCGTTTGTTTTTCCTGCTTGTTTTTCCTCGCCACGCGCTTGTTTACACGAAATTGTGTTAAACGTGCGAAAAACAAGTAAATTGCCATTACTCAGCCTCTGTCTCGAGCTCGGGCTCGGGCTCGGTCTTGGTCTTGGTCGCAGCATCTCTGCGTTTACCTTAACGGTTACCTCGCAGCCCCTACTTAGTTATAATGAGGAAACTTTGCGCTGGATTTGGGCAACCCTTTTTTGTTTGTGGTCGAGCAGAACGCACGAATTTTTTCTCCCAAGCTTAATTGAGCAGTTTTACTCATCTTACACGCCGTGCAATTTTCCCTATTTTTCGTTTTCGGGGCTCGCATATTTTCCGAATCATTTGCGAGCGTGCACTTGGCCATGAAAAATGTGCGATGCTAATGAAGCCAAAGTGCAGAGCATTTTCTGTCGAGGCATCACTTTTCAAGTGCTCAAGCCCCCTCCCCACATTCCTCCCTTGAACTTCGACCTTTATCGAAAAGGGTTTTGGAAATCGCATCAATTAGAGCAGAGCATAGAGCGCCGGAACTGAAACTGCAGGCACTTGTCCAGTGCTAAGGAAAGTGCCATAACATTTTGATGGCCACAAGCAAATTAACAGATTCCTCACTCTCTCTGAGACTGCTCCTCGCAGTCGTCAACCACGTAATATCGTTAAAACCCCGAGAATCGAGTCGAGTCACTTGGACGGGCAATTAAATGCCCGCTCGTCTTCGGTATCCGCATAGTTTATGTGCGTGGTAAAGCTCCTGCTTGAGACTATAAAATTTTGCATTTTGGTCCTCGTAAATCTTGAAGCTGTCGTCAGCATCGACGACACAGCTCCAGTATATATCTGCATACAGTTATATATATATATATATATATGTACATATATATGTATGTGGCTATACATTAAATATTTACAAGGCGAAAACAAAACGTATGAGGCGAACCCGACGGGATCCCACAAAAGGTGCCACAAAGCCTTTAAGCCTACAAAAAACAAGCTGATTCGTGCTAAACGAAGGCCAGATACGCTTATGTTGATGGAATGGCAAAAGTGTCATGAGAATAAGGTATACTATCCATTTAAAAGCCATATAAAATCCATTTTGTGAGCTCTACATTTCGGAGTTTACGTTTGGGCAGATTCACCATAAGCGTAAAGAGCTGAGTTTATCGAAGAGTTTATACCAAACTAAAATACTAAAACAAAAAGCCGAAAAACTAGAAATTTGAAGTAGTTAACTAAATTAATATTAATATATATTACAATTAAAGCCAAAAATGCATTGTATTCTCAATCTTTATTAGAACTAAGTTTGTTTAGTGTAGTCTAAAAGAGTTCTTTATACATTTTGAGTAAAATCCTATTGCCTATCAAATTAAATCTGTTACCAATTCGTGGGTAATAATTATAGTATACATTTTACTATATCATGCCTATAAATAAACTGTAGTTGTAGCTCAAGATTTAAAATAGAATTCACAGAACTCAAAGTCTTCAAAATTTTCTTTCTTCTTGTCACTCAAGGAAAACTTAAAAAAAAATGCAACCCAAGTAAATAATCAAATAAATACTACAGCAATGAGATAACTTTCACTTTTTAACTGACAGCTGTGAATAGAATTCGCGGAACTCAAGATCTTATCTATGGCAGGCCATGCGATTCCCAGTTCCATCGCAAAACAAACACAACCCATTTCGCTGGAAAGGTATCACAAAAGACGTGCAGGCATTCGTGCCAAAAGGCCAGTGGGGCATGCCACAAGAGCGCAGCGAGGGAGTAGATGGGGTAAGGCAGGCTTGTCAGCGCGCTGGCGGCAAGTGCTTGGCTTGGCTGGGACCGCTACGTGGCATTAGAATGGCAACTGCCACGGCCACTTACGCACGTCGCAGTCAGCTGAGCAATTCGGGCTTATAAAAAATTAAAATATTTACGCCACATTAAATGCAAAAGGGCGAGCATTGGCAACAAAATATGATTTTGTGAGCAACGACACGCACGCACACACAGACACGCATTTTATAGCCGACTTATGGCACCGCTGGGAGCACACGCAATGCGCGGACTGAACTACACGGCGTATGCGCAACTAATTTGCAATATTTAAACGGACAACAACAGTTTACACTGCTTCCTGTGCTTCCATAGACTCTTTAGAATCGTGAATTAGCTTTGTATTAAAATACTCTGCAGTTTTATATATGTATGGGAGTATCAAAAGCCGGACATTCTAACTGTTTAAACACATAGAGCTCAACAATTATAAGACTTACAGACATAAGACTTAGGCAAGCCAAGTTCAGCCTAAAAATTCATTCAGATTATACGCAAATCAAATTTATTTCACCTTCTGCGAAAGTATATATTTTAAATTGTATACTCAAATACTAAGCCAAGTCTTACAAGGCTCAATATGATAGTTTGACAAGCGAGTAGCCAAATATAATGTGAGCTTTTACTATAAATTGCTACATCATCAGACTTAAAACACAGATATTTTAGTGATAAAGAATTACCCAAACAAAAGTAGCAACGACGCAGCTGTATGTGTTAGAAAAGCCTGTACGTGTGAACACTTTTAATATGTGTAGTAAAGTCTTAGCGGCTAAAGTGGGTGAGTGGTGTCTCACTGTCGAGTATGCTTGACTGTGGCTTTCTTCACTGGCTTGATATGCGTAATGCTGTAGTTCCAGACCATCTGCATGATCATCGATGTCGCATTCAGCGGCGCCTTCCTCACGCTGACGGTCAGCTGAAAGTGCCCGGCAGGATGGAGTGTGGGCAGCAGATTCGCCGTCAGCAGATTGCGCAGAAAGTGCACTCCGGTCCGTATGGGACAGTGGAACGAGGTGTTATTAACCAGCAGATTGTGATAGAATTCACCAAAGACCTGATTCATCAGCGGACTCTTGAGAAACTGGCAGCCGTCCAGCTTGTCCACCTTGTACATTATCTTCTTGGTCTTCAGCACGCGCAATGTGATGCTGATGAAGAAACGCGTCGCTAATTTGATCACCTTGAAGCGATAGATCATATCGGAGCCGGGCACCAGATCGAAATACTCGACCATGTCGTGGTCACAGCTCGTTTGCAGCGATTCCATAGTCAGCTTCGTATTGCCACGCACTGCCACCTGTCGCAAGGGTTGAGCACGGGAGTAGAAGGAGGACGAGGAAGAAGTGAAGAAACCCGTACTGAATCGCACTGTTACCTCGTTGTTGGCTAGGACCAATGGCAGCAGCAGATAGAGCAGCAAATGAGCCAGACTGGAGCACATGTTGTGGCCTCTTCGCCGATTTACGCGCAACTATTGAGGCTTGTAATCCCAGACGATAAGCGACACGTTTATAAAGCGATTAAAATGTGTTCGGAAAATAACTTCATTTGTAGTTAATTAATGCACATATAATGGTATCGATGATGACCTTAAGCTATTGAAAATTACAAAACAAAATTGGTGGTTTTAAATTTAAAAACAAATTTAACGAAAGCAATTAGTTAGAGTGACTCTAGTGAACCATATCAAGTCTATAACTGTAAAGAAAATATATATGATAATAATATTAATCAGGAAAAATATTAACATAAAAGAAATGTATTGCCGGCTTAAATCTTATGCTTCTAAATACATATATAATATTTATAATATTATGGTAAATTATCTCACAACTTTATTCAAAAATTTTCGATTCATTTGAGCGCCACTACGCTGTAGTTACAGGCGACCTCGAGTAGGTAGGGATTCTTGGACTTGGCGGTAGTCATGCGCACCACAATGCTGAATTTTCCCAGCGGATGCTGCAGATTCGACCAGCTGGGCTTGAAATCGTTCTTAATGTAGTAGATTCGCGGCTTGATCGGACAACTAAAGTAGGAATTATTCACAACGAACTCGCTGTAGAAGCGTGAGAAGAATTTCGTCGCTTGTGGATTGCTGAGAAAGCGACAGGCATTACTGAAGTCGAACTGGAAGAGTATCCTTTCCGTGTTTCTTGCACGTTCACGTATCCGAATGCCTATCGTAAACTTATCCACCTGGCGAGTCACATTCAAGCGATGAATTGTGGAAGCGACGGAAATTCGACTACATTCCGAGAGAAAATCGCCATCGCAACGCAGTGTCGCCGGTTCGATGATGTATTTCAGGTTGTTGAAGAAGTGAACCTATTGCAGGGGAAGGTGAGCAGGTTGAGTTGAACGAATAAGACTAATTGATGTGAATGTACCTGCTGCTTGGCAGCAGCTAGTGGCCAAATGCCAATCAAATGGCAAAGTATTGCCAGGTAATAAATTCTCGTTGTGTTCATCGCGGTGACTCTTCGCATAATGACTTTGTCGTTTCAACGCGAATGAATAATGAGTTAATGGTGATTATTCAAGCGTTGAAATGCCATCAAAATTTAGTTGGATTGTTCGCTGGTTTTTAAGCCCCACTGATGGCCTGCCATTGATAGTGATACCCTGTAGAAGCTGACAGTTGTAGCTTTGAATTTTCTGAACTCGTTTGCCTATTCAATTACATTCCAGTCTCACCCCAAGCCTGCATGTACAGGGTATTTTGGGGTTCTTTTTGAATGGCAAAATCCGACACATTGTTGACACAGCGAACAATGAAGCTGTATAGAAACTATGGAACTATGCGGAACAATCCGCAAAATAGAAAATGAAAATCGAAATTTTTCCGCATTTTCGCATTGCACTTCTAATCGTCATTTTGTGTGACATCGATTGCACTCGGGCCAAGCGCAGTCAAACAAAATCTGCGAGTATTGATTGAATTCGTGGACATTCGTTGAAGCACTCGTTGCGTTTGGTTTGCCACCGCCCGAGTGCATGAGTGAGTGCATTCAAACAGCTATCGCACTGTTTGCCGTTCTCAATACCCGCGCAAACAGTCTAAACTGTGCTCGCCTTTGGCTGCAAAAGTACCTAATTTCCAGCTTTAAGTTGAGTGTTAAAAATAACAGCTGATGTAAAAAAAAATTAATGAATAAAAGAACAATAACAATTGAGATATAAATGGTGAAAAAATAAACAAATTCGTTTTATTTATTTATCATAAAATTATAATTTATTTACTACTCATTTACTATTTATTCAGTTTATATTTATTATTTATTTACTTACCTAAAAGCAACTGTAATTACACGTGAAACACATTAGGCCAATCAGCCAAATGGCTGTCAACCAATCAAGGCTGCAGTTCGATTGTTCATTCTTATCACTCACTCACTCGTTCATTCATTCATTCATTCTTTCATTCGTTCATACGTTCGCTCACTGTGTGTAACGTTGGCCATTGCCAGGGGAAACGCGTGCGCGCCGCGCGGCCATATCAGTCGGACACGCCAGGACATTTTGGCATTTAGCATTTGCAGCTGGTAAATAATTGAGCGGGGACGCGATTATTGAACCGACGCGAACGGCCCGGAAAGCATGTCAAGTGAAAATCGATTTATCGATTTCCATCGCGGCATATACATATATATATATGTATATATATTCAACCGGGCCTACGTCGGCCTGATTGTGTGCAATTAAAATTATATTTAGCTGGCATTTAATTGCAATTAAAATGTGAGACAAGTCGCCGGCTGCAGCTGCTGCCGCTGTTGCCAGCTGACAACTAGGCGTATGCGCAATTTTCGTTAGGGCGCTCAAAGTGGTGGTGTGTTTATACTGACTTTATACGTCTGCTCGCTTAAGTGGTCGCAGCTGGCTGCATGCAAACTTGGCTCAATTAGTGGAAGTTGGAACTGAAACTTACCTCTCGCCATCATCGTTGAACGAGAAATCGCCGAGCAGCAGATCACGAAAACGATAACGAGGCTGTACAATGCGTGACATGTTGTTGCTGTTGCTGCTGTTATTATTGTTGTTGTTGTTGCCGATGTTGTTGCTGTTGCTGTTGCCGATGTTGTTGTTGTTGCTGCTGATGTTCTTGCTGATGTTGTGAATGTTTGTGGTCGTTATGCTTGGCACTCGCAGCTCGGTGACTGTTGTCGCCGTCGTCGTCAGCTCCTCCTCGTGCTCCTCCTCGTCCTGTGCTGCTGCTGCTGCTGCTGTCGCTGTTACTGTCACCGCGGCTTCAATATCACTAAAGTCCGTCACATTAATTAAACACTCATTGGCATTGCGCCAGCTGCCGCCCGCTTCAGCAGCTGCCTCCTCCTGCTCTCTTCTCGTCGAGGCCACGCCCACACCCGTTGCCACTCCAGAGGGACGCGTTCGACGCCCTGTCACGCCCAGCAGCTCATCCTCACGCGACGCACTTGTGCCCGTCAGCAGGTAGCCGCCACTAGCCCGATTGGGCCGTGGCGAACGGAGGCGCGTCCACAGATTGGCGAGTGTCTTGCACCACAGGCTTACACCTTGGCGCCTGCGTGTGTCCGTCCCAACGTCCGAGCGAACGTACGCCGACGTCTCAGCTGAAATCCAATTGATTTCACTTGCAGTTTATTGCCATATCACACAGATACTCGCACACACACACACAGACACACAGACACACATACACGAGTGGCACGTGCTGCTGACTGCTGCAAAGAGAACAAAGATGGAAATCAAATTAATCAAGCATGGAGCAGAAATTATCAAATGATAATTATCTTAGTAGGAATTATCAGATATATCTGCTGATTATTCGAATTCAGTTCAGTCTGAAGGGGGAAAAAAGATTAACACTCTCAATAAATAATTTATTATGCCTTTATTCGGACAACTGAGCAGCTTCTCATGCATTCAGTCCTGCTATGATTTATGTATTTATATTAAAAATAATATATATAGATGCTAATAAAGTATTTCCATGATTATCGACAGGCCTTTGGCTCGGCCTCTTAACGATCACGCAGCACGCACATCTTGCGCGCTCAGGCAAACCTGGCAACTTCGAGCTTCGGATCTTGTGCAAGCAATGAATCCATTTGTGTTTCACATAAATCTGAACAAAAGACGCGAAGCACGGGCAAAACAACCAGATGCAGGCAAACAAATCAACGTCAAATCAGTTTCACTTGCGTTTTCCTCTTCGCTTTTATTTTTTGCCAGCAGCAAAACAAACGAAACGTGGCGCTCACATGAATGAGATATAGAGTGAGTGGCAGGGAGGGCGAGAGCGGTGGTAGACCGTCTGGCCTGGAGGAGTCCACTTCAACAATTGTACCCTTACCTCCCCCACTTCACCCCTGCATCATGCTGCTCCCGTTCATATTTCTGTGATTATTTGCCAGCTGCGTAATCAAATCATCTCACAAAGCTTTGCTGAGAGCCTGAACAAACAACAAATTGCTGTGCCACTTCAAAACGTGCCCCTCACTCCCTCAGCCACTTGTTGTTGGTGAAAAATGTACGCAATTATTGTGAAGCTCAGCTGCGCCGGCCCAACCAGGTGCGAGTCTCGATCCTGCGCGCCGACAGTGTCATATAAATTATTCGCGCCGCACATTAATTGGATCGTTCCTCCCAAAAACTTCTTGTTTTAGTTATCGCATTTGGGGGCTTAAAGTGTTTTTAATTAGTTACAGCAAATTTGCGCCGACAAATTCACAAATTTCCCGCCTGTTGCGGCTCCCAGCTCCCATTTCTCATTTGTCTCTGCAAATTGCGTCTAGTTTGCAATTAGACAGGCGTAGGAGGAGGAGGATGAGGATGAGGAGGCAGCCGAGCGACCTAAGGACCTGCCCCCAGCTCAGGCTCAGCCCCGTTTTCAAATTAGTTTTTCAATTATATTTATTGTTTGACGCGTGGCATTAATTTTACAGCAAATCTTTGGTGCAGAGTTCCGATTTGTGTGCGCACAAGCGTAAATTAATGGCAAGCAGCAGCGGCATGTGAAGCCCGAAATCTTTGCAATTTATCAATTTTGCCCTGCAGACACAGACGTGCGTCTGTTTCCTTCCAGTTCAGTCAGATCAAACATTTATATTTTTATGCATTTACTTTCGGATTTTTAAAAAGCTCGGGCATAACCCTTTAGCTTGCTTTATGAGAATATTCGCTGAGGTTGAAATTAATTTGCGCACAAAAGTAGGCAACAATTATTTTACGCGATGCTTGAGCTGGGTTACCAGATTGCCGCATAATTTCATCTGCAACCCGAAAGTAGGCAATCAATTTTTGCCAAAAAGTTGGTAGTATAAAAAATCCGGTTCAACATAATTCCCAGAAAATGAAATGCAAGGTAAGCCCATTTTTTAAATGCCAAAATTTCGCAGACTTCTCAATTTTCATGGCAGTCAGTATAACTCTCTTTCTTCTTTATGCAAATTCATTATTGATTTTGCGGTAACCTTACCCCAAAAATCGATTGTGCGCAAACAGAACGTAACAAATTTTAATTAAACTTTTAATGATTCGAGCCTAATTTGCTTTAGAATTCCACACACACACACACACACACACACACACACACACACACACACACACACACACACACATGTTTGGATCACTGTCGTGGTACGGTCGTGTTCTCCTTCGCTCCGAAAAAATATCAATTTTTGTTTCCCGAACATTCGCGAGCTGGAAGGAAAAAGTGTTCAGGAGGTGACCAAGGACAGAGAAAGCTGACATACCTACGAGCATCTCTGGAGGTGCTGCATCTTAGCGTCCCAGCGAAGATCAGCAAACAAGTTGCCACCTGGTGAGACTCGGATTTGTTGTTGTGGCGCGTTGGCGAGGTGACGCTTGCCAATTTCCCGCTCCAAAGGCCTTGTTTTCCCGGCAATTTCGCACTTGTTGTGGATCACAGGGTGCACGGAGTGAGCTGTTTTTGCAGACAATCAGCTGTTCGATCAAAGGCTGCCAACTCTTTTTTAAAGCCCAGCCTGAGAATCTTAGAGCAGTGAGCTTTTGAGAGGTGGCGCACTTGCGGCAGTTTTAATTCGAATTTCTACGAATTAAAACAAAAATTCAACTATCGGAGGCGCTGACGGATCACTAGGGCAGGAAAGGGTAAAAGGTCGCGGATCTGACCAAGCCAACCCCCCCACACTAGTGGTGCCCCTCTAACGGGGCTCTGGCGACCGAGTCGAAGCGGTTAAACTTCCACCGGTTAAAAGTCGGAAGGAAACTTCTGGCCACCGCTGGAGCCCGACCGCGATCCGTGCGCCAGGACCGCAAGCGAGCCGGTAGATATGGCGGATCGTAACGCTGAGGTAGTAGGGAAGGACGCAAGCAAGGCATTCGCTAAGTCAACGAGGCTGCTTCGCACTCCCCCTGGTGCGACCATATGTCCAAGCTCAGCGCCACCAGCGATCTCTGAGGCCGCTTTCACCTTCACGGTGGAGTGCGACACTCCAAAGAGAAGTCGCGACGCTGCCAGCCCAACCAGCTCTCCGCGCAAGACGCCCCCAAAGAAGTG
This sequence comes from Zaprionus bogoriensis, assembly GCA_035046045.1. Taxonomy (NCBI): domain Eukaryota; kingdom Metazoa; phylum Arthropoda; class Insecta; order Diptera; family Drosophilidae; genus Zaprionus; species Zaprionus bogoriensis. The sequence continues at coordinate 1,337,736 of JAWNOI010000066.1, read as the reverse complement.
CAAGGCGGACCCATCATGCGAGCAACAACTAGAAGAACTAGGCAGCATTCTGGCGGAGCTCATTTTCATGGTCAACGAAAAAAAGCCTGTGGTTAGGCACATTAACCAGGAGATGAAGAACCAGCTGGCAAAGATGAAGGAGCTCCAGAGCGCGGTAAGCGCGAAGTTGGAGACAAGAAGATACGCAGACGAGGCATGCAAGCCTAACGGCTCAAAAAAGCCATCGTCGAAGGCAGTCGGCGTCCAAACTGGCGAAGCCAAGGAGAAGGTAGTGGCAGTTGCTCCCAGCCGAAAAAAAAGCCAGGAAACGAGCAAGGAGGCTGAGAAGTCCCGATATGACCGCAAGGAGGCCAAAGGGGCAAACGTAACGGAAGACGGCAAGTGGCAAGAAGCCAAGAGCCGACCCAAAAGGCCAAGACAGCCCAGACTGGATGCGGTCATCGTGAGCGGCGAAGGTGCATTTTCGTACGCGGATATGCTGCGCTCGGTAAAAAGTGACCCGTCCCTCAGGCACCTTTCTCAGGACGTGCAGGGCATCCGGAAGACGGCGAATGGCAGCATGCTTGTGCGCCTAGCCAAGTCGTCAACACACAGCGCATGCGAGTTTCAAGCCGCAGTAGAGAAGGCCCTCACTGGTAAGGCGATCGTGAAAACAGTCTGCGACCAGGCCCAGGTCGAGATCTGCGACCTAGATGAGATTGCAACGAAGGAGGAAGTTATGCAAGCCGTTAGGGAGAAACTCGGTGACTCACACCTGAGCGTAGAGACAGTAAAATCGCTACGAGCCGTCAGCGGAGGTCGTCAAATTGCAACACTGACGATGCCAGTGGACAAGGCAAACAAACTCGCGGAGGGAAAGATTCGAGTTGGATGGGTTGTCTGCCGAGTCCGGCTTATTGTGCAGCCTAAACGGTGCTTTAAATGCCTAGATTTCGGCCATGTCGCAGTCAATTGCAAGAGCAAGGAGGATCTGCAAGGAGTGTGCTACAATTGCGGGGACGATAAGCACATCGCCAAACTGTGCGACAAGCCCCCCAGCTGCCGCATATGCACAAGGAAAGGTGTCAAGGCAGACCACTTAACAGGTAGCTATAGGTGCCCAGCCTATAAGGAAGCCGTCTCGAAAGTAAAATGTTAAGAATATTGCAACTTAATATCAACCACGCTGGAGCGGCACACGCCCTGTTAGACCAAACAGTAAGGGAGCAAAAGATCGACCTGGTACTTCTGAGCGAACCTTTGCGGGAAAAAGCAACAGGCCAGTGGATCAAGGACTTGACCGGGAAAGCGGCTATATGGCTGTGCGCAGCGAACGGCAAGTACCTCTCTAACGCAAAGAGGGCGAATGGCTACGCACGAGCCAAGTGTGGCAATATTTGGCTTTACAGCTGCTACTTGGCGCCTAGCTTAACCATTAACGATTACGCAGCAATCATTGAGGAGCTGACCGAGGACGCCAGGAGGCATAGCCCAGTGCTGATTGCAGGCGATTTCAACGCATGGTCTGTGGAGTGGGGGAGCAGCAGGACAAATGCTAGGGGCAAAACGCTTACGGAGTCCCTCGCAGCGCTGGATATTGCTCTGTTAAACACAGGCAATGGTGCCACTTTTGTTAAGGCTGGCAGGACATCCGTCATCGACCTGACGTTTGTCAGCAGCTCGCTAGCCCCCATGGCTCGTTGGTCCCTGAACTACGGGTATACGGCTAGCGATCACCGGATGATCATCTGCACGATCGGTAGCCAAAGCTATGACAGACCGAGTGTCCCGAGTGCGCGGAGGGCTTACAGAGTCGACACTTTCGACGCCCAGAAGTTTGCTGCTGAGTTTCTCCCACCGGACATGGACGGACGGGTAGAAGATTCGGTGCGTGCAATGGAGGAGTGCCTGCGTAGTGCATGCAATGCCAGCATGCAAGCAAGAAAGGCGCATCGGAATCACCACGCACCGGTATACTGGTGGAACGAGGCCATAGCCGAGGCCCGCAGGGCCTGCCTGCATGCGAGCAGAGCTTATCAGCGCTCGAGAGGCTCATCCATGTTTGTATCCAGGCAAGCGAACTATCGCGCGGCGCGGCGACAACTGAAAAAATCCATCAGGGAAAGCAAGCGGAAGTGCTTTCTGGAGCTTTGCGACTCAGCCGATCGTGATCCCTATGGCAAGGCATATCAGATAGTGGTGAAGCGGGTGTTTGCAGGACGACAAGGAGCACCAACGGATCCAGCCGAACTGCAGCGCATTGTGGAAACGCTCTTTCCTAGCGCATGCGATGCTGTCCAATCATCAGCTATAAGAGAGTGTGAGTGGCCAGTTGTTAACATATCTATCGATGAGGTAGTCAATGCCGCAGCCAGCCTCAAAACTAAAAAAGCACCGGGTCCAGATGGCATACCTAACAGAGCGCTGAAGCTGGCCTTATGCCTACGCCCTGATGCATTTGCCAAGCTCTACAGCAGTTGCATCGCTGAAGGCATCTTCCCTGCAACTTGGAAGGAACAGCATCTTGTGCTTCTTCCCAAGCCAAACAAAACTGCGAGCGAAGCCTCGTCGTACAGGCCTATTTGCCTGCTTAACACCCTAGGCAAAATACTGGAGAAGCTGCTGGGCTCAAGGATTGAGGCGGCAATTGCAGACGCGGGTGACCTCTCCCCCAACCAGTTCGGCTTTCGCAAGGCACGCTCGACCATAGACGCAATCGAGAAGGTGGTCAGCATTGCGCGAGATGCTATTGCGGGTAGCAGATGGGAAGGAGGTTCCAAGGAATATTGCCTAATTGCAACACTGGATGTAAAAAATGCATTCAATTCGGCAAAATGGAGCGGCATACTCCGAGCACTGGAGAACTTCCGAGTTCCGCCATACCTCATCCGCATGGTACGGAGCTACTTCTCTGGAAGAGTACTCCGGTACGACACCGACGATGGCCTGCGTACGCATGATGTCACACTCGGCGTACCGCAAGGATCTGTGCTGGGTCCACTTTTGTGGAACGCGATGTACGACGCCGTACTGAAGCTGGAGCTCCCAGAAAACGCTCAACTGATCGGCTTCGCTGACGACATCGCGCTTGTGGTGGTGGGAAAACACGTTGTAACCACTGAGGAGGCGTGCAATTCAGCCATAAGGAGGGTGCACCACTGGCTAGCAGCAGCTGGGCTAGAGCTCGCAGCCCATAAGACGGAGGCGGTCCTTGTCTCATCGCGCAAGGTTGTGGAGACAGCCCGCATCATGGTTGGTTCGACGGTGGTCCAGTCGAAGCGAGCAATTAAATACCTGGGCGTGATGATCGACACCAAGCTGTGCTTCAAGGAACACTTGAAGTATATGAACGAGAAGGCTGTCACTCTGTACAGAGCGCTCTCACGCATTATGCTCAACACCAGGGGACCAAGGCACGAACGTCGTCGCCTCCTGATGAGCTCGACTCGTGCAGTTATGCTCTATGCAGCGCCAGTATGGCACGAAGCCTTAAAAAAGCAATCGTACTATCGAGAAGCCAACTCGACGTACCGACTCTGCGCCATTCGAGTCGCATGTGCATTCCGAACGGTATCGGACGAAGCAGCCATGCTGATTGCCGGCATGATCCCGTTCAGCGAGCTAGTCGAGGAAGCCAAGAAGCTAAGGGAGGCAGGAAGTAGCAGCAGTAGCTACCGTGCACAAGCAAGACGAGAGAGTCTGCTTCGCTGGCAACGTCGCTGGACTGACTCATCCAAAGGCCGCTGGACCTACAGCCTCATTCCCGAAGTGGAACCTTGGTTTCTTCGGAAGCACGGGCAGGTTACGTACTACCTAACGCAGGTCCTTAGTGGCCATGGGTGCTTCAGAGCGTACCTGAAAAGGTTCGCAATAGAGGACAGCGATGAGTGCACATGGTGCGGACGCGGTGTAGTTGAGGATGCGCAACATGTGCTGTTCGAGTGCTCCCGCTTTCACAGCCAGCGACTCCAGCTCAAGCGGTTGACCGGGACCACCATCTCGGTCACCAACCTCGTTCCGCTCATGCTTAAGGGCCAGGAGGAGTGGAATGCTGTTTGCAGCTTTAGCGAAACCATCATGGTAATGCTGAGAAGCCTGGAACGGAGAAGGAACGCCGAATAGATGCTGCCCATGGACCTGCGAAGCAATGCTTTACCGGCCACCCGCAGGCCCTTGCCAGCATCTACTGTAACCACACGGCTCCTTTTAGACTAAGTTAGTACATAAGTTGGTTAATAAATGAATTAAAAAAAAAAAAAAAAAACACACACACACACACACACACACACACACACACACACACACACACACACACACACACACACACACAAAAAGGTTTCGGCCCTGCACACGCAGTTCATTTCCTAATCATTATTTATGATGTGGCAACAAAAAACTGGAGCAGACGCTCCGATATGCGAGTAAATGTTTTGCTGGTCTCTCTGCTCTTAATTATGCTCTTCGAACGCAAAGCGAGTGCATATTTGTGATTTATAGACGGACAAGGACAGTCTGGCCGCCAGCCAGAAGTCATTACGGCCGGGATAACAAATTGTTGTATCTCATGCAGCGCCTGGCATATCTATGCGATCCATTATACTTCGTTAACCCCGGCCGACATAATTTGCTGGGCTCGAGCGAAGAAAAGTTTCGCGTGCTCGGACAGGGAATGGGCGAGAAGTATGGGCCAAAGTAGTAAATAATTTTCCCATGTTCATATTTCGTACATATTCATCAACAATAATTGCCTAGGCGAGTTCTCGCCTTTGTCTCTGCCGCTGTCTCTGTCGCTGTCTCTGTCTCGTCTCGCAAGCCTTTCGTGTTTGGGGCCCTTTGGCCCCACATTCTCATCATCATCATCAACAGGAACCTCTCATTGTGTGCGTAAACAGCAAGTAAATTTGTTCCTTTCTTTTGTTTGGTTCCCCAGGTGCCCCAGCAATACCCTCACCGAAAACTCCATTGATTTGTGTACGCGGGCATAAAGCATGCCATAAATCATGAGAGTCTAGAGAATATTATCGAAGATATATATTTTTTATTGTTATACGTTCCAACAAGATAACATTTGGCATGCAATTAGTTAGACACACGAAAAAGTGTGTTTAATGGTCGGCGTGCCCAACTCTTTTCCCCGGCTTTTGTTTTGTTTTTCTTTTTGGACGCGCTCTTGTTTTATTATTCTTTGTCTCACAATGTCCCACAAGAAGTCGTCAGTTGAGCGCCTCTGGGCGACCCGTTGTTTGTCTATATTATCCAAAGGCCTGTAAGCCCCCATCCTCATCCTCGCCAGAACCGCAAAAGCCGCGGAGACGCCGCGCAAGCTGCTGGCGTGTTGTTCTTGTTGTTGTTGCTGCTGCGGCTGCTGCTGCTGTTACGAGTATTTTGGCGACTTGTCGAGCACTTGGAATATTTTATAAGAATAACTTGACCCGCTTTTTACAAGCGCGGCCACAGCAGCAACAACAATGCCAGCCGGAATCCGCACTCTCCGGGCTTCCGCGCAAAATGCCTTCTCCTCCACGTTCTCATCATCGCCTGCTCTGGCTGGCTCTGGCTCGGCCCTAGCTCACACTCTCACCTGATGCTGAGTTCCTCGCATTGTTTTTATTATCATTGTTGCCCCAAAGCTTCCTACCTCCGTGTCCCCTTCACTCTATCTCTCTCACTCTCTCCTTTTGTCATTCTTCTCATCTCGTTTTTTTTCTCCATTCTCGAGCACTTAATTAAAATTAACATTTCATGAAGTGCCCGTCAGAATTGTGCGGGCCATGTTTTTAAGCGTCAAACACACAATAAAAAATTAAGGCACTAATGAAATAAAATAAAATAAATAGATAAGTTCATCAGGTGTTTTAACGCAGACTGATCTCTGACCTAGTCTATCACACAATCTCTCTCCCTTTCTCCCTCTCTCTCTCTTCCTGAATTTATTTTTGCCGCTAGGCTTACTTTCAGCTTTTTGCCAGCCCCAAAAATTATCCCAGATAAGCATTAAATTATGTTTAAATATTTATTTATTTGACTTTTGTGTGTGTGTGTGTCTGTTCGGGCTGGTCCAAAGGGTAAATAGTTTAACCTTTTTGTCTGTCAATTTAATTGGGACATTAAAAGTGAGAAAGGTTCACATTTTGCGGAATTTCGAGCAACAAATGGTCGAGCTTAACATTCCAAATAGATTTTTGCTGAAAGCAATCTATTTTATAAGCCCCCAGCAGGCTGTAATCCTTTAAAGTTTCATAATTCATGTTGATTGGGCATTTAGAATTTAGCCAACATTGAATAACTTTGCAGTCAAATGGCAATCAGCGCAGATGTCCTGGATTATTTGTCTGTTTGACCCCATTGTAAATTTAATTGGAGCTAATAACTTTAATGTAGCATACTTTTATGCGCACACAAAAACGAGCCGACTACAGATGGCCGACTATAACACTATATTATTATATTAAATTATATAATTATGTATAAAATTAAATATTAATCGTAGCCCAATATATTAAAGTATTGCTTAATTGAGTGCTTATTAAATATCGATGTCATTATGAATCCAAAAGTTGCCACATAAATATTCATATCGATTCGCATTTAAAACATTGAACTTACTTTTTATTCAAAACTTATACAAAATTCCTCGATTTATTCGCTTGCTATCAATATTTATTTGTGCAGCAAACTTTCGAAGCGTAATCAAATTTATGGCCAGGCTTTATGCTCGAGGGTCCCATTCACAAATAGTTGCAGCAACAATCGCTCTATATCGATTCTAATTTTTACTTTTTGAGCACACTTAAGCTAGCACATCAAGCCGCATTTGCTGATTTATTTCAGAGCTGATAATTTATATATATTTGCACTGTATGCAGCATTAACAGAGCAAATTATATGCCCCAGGGTCCCATGCTAGCTAAACTCTTCGCTATCTGCACGGGGTAGCAACTATTTGCATAGCATACTTTTGAGCGCACGCTGAAATTCAAAAGCCAAAATAAATCTCGCAATTAGATGCTATTTGTTATGGGAATAGTTGTGCACTTATCCAATAAATTGTAGCAGACTTCAACATTATTTTTCTTTGACAAACTTTTCTTAGAAAATAATAATAACCAAAGCCTAATTTTATAAAAGCTGTACGGCAAACATTTCTTCGAAAAATATATAATTAATAGCGCAAACGTAAGGCTACAAACAGCACAATGTTGCTGCGCAAGAAAGTACGCTGTATTTTTCATAAATTCATAAATCAAAACAAAATTCACATCATTTCCATTAGATATACTTATATTTATTTAAATAAAACACTTCAGAATTGAACATTATTAATTGCACGGCAAACTTTCCTAAGAGAAAAATAATTAATAGCTCAAAAATATCATTTTCCGCTGCGCACAAAAGTATGCTGTGCATTTTTCCCAGTGCAATTTAAGCTCAAGTTTAACCCGACACCGACCCGACCCGACCGTCCCGTCCATCCGACCGCAACGACTTGAAACCCATTTGTGCGGGGCTTTACGATTTTAATTAAAAGCAGTTCACTTTGTTGCACTGCAGCCATGAAGAGGCTCTCTCTCACTTTCAATTATCGCATAAAGTTTCATTTTCGTTTATCAATATGCAGAAACCAATCGAAGAATATTGTCGCCCATCTGCATGCGAAATAAGTTCGACCGCATTCCCAGCGGACAACCTGGGACTGCGACTGCGAACTGTGAACTGTGAACTGTGGGAAACAAAAGTCGCAGCCCCGAAAATATTCTTTATTTCTGCCAGAGTGCGATAATTGAATGCATTATTCAGGCAGCCGATGGAGGGGATCGAGTAGAGCAGAGCAGAGTGGAGCGCAGCAGTCTCCTACCTTTTGAGGCGCTTTAACACTTTACGGCGGCCAGAGATGTAAATGTTCCTTCCGGCATATTTTATGTGCGCAGTCATCAAAAACTTTTCACAGCATCAAACTTTTTCGACTATTGTTGCTGTTGTTGTTGCCTTCGCTTGGTCACTAAACTAAACTTTTCGAGCAGGAACGAAGCAGCGGCAAATTTACTACTAGTTTTTTGGCATCGAAGGAGGACAAATATTAAGGAAAACGCCTCACGACGCGTTACGCATAAACGATCAGATCACTCAGGGATGCTTTACGGGCACAGAGTGTCCCCATACACACGCACACACTCACGCTCGCACACTCAAACACACGAACAGGCGGAGCACACGCGACAATTTCAAAGAATGAACAGATAAACAAATACAGTTAGTTTGAGGCTCGACAATTTTCGAAAACACCGTAAGCGAATCGAAACTTGAGCTTGAGCTGTGTTCACCGCGATTTGCCTGAGAACAACCGAACGCGCGCCAGGCCGGATTTGAACTGAGGCGAAGAAGAACTGAGAAACAGGCCAAAGCGGCGTAGGTGAGCGATTCGCGTTGTTGCCGTCATAAGGCTTGTTGTTATTGTTATTGTTGTGCTTATCAGAAACAGCTGACGACAGCCGTTACACTGCGAAAGCGCCAGGCGAGAGCTTTGGCCAGAGCTTTACACTGGCGGGCAAAGCAATGCGTACACTTGGCAAAATGCAACGAGATTGGCAAAAAGACTTTTGTTGATATTGAAGTTCTATTTATTTGTCTTGGCACGTTTGAATAGTTGGGTAACTTAATTCTACTAGATAGAGCAATAATCTATGGCTTCTAATAGTTCTCAGTGGTGCGCACATAGTTGACGCCGGACGGCATGGAGACCTTGTCGAAGCCCTTGGGGAACAGCTTGTGGGCCTCCTCGTCGCTGACAGTGGGCAGAATCATGACCTTGGTGCCGGGCTGCAGAGATAATGGGAAGTTATCAATAGATGATCAGTCAAATGGGTCTCCCAGCTATACTCACAGTCCAGTTGGCGGGCGTGGCAACCACCTTCAAGCGATCGGTCAGCTGCAGAGAGTCGATTGTGCGAAGAATCTCACTGTGAACAGAGGGTAATTAATTAGGAATTGATGGAGATTGGGATAAGGATTGTCTTTGGTCTTAGGGATACTCACTCAACGTTGCGGCCAGTGGACATGGGGTAGAACATGGAGAGGCGCACCTTGTGGTCGGGGCTGATAATGAAGAGAGCGCGGATGGTCTTGGCCACCTCGGGGTCCTTCTTCTGCTCCTCGTCCAGCATGCCCAGGGACACGGCCAAGTCGCGAGTGGGATCGGCGATGATGGGATACGGGAACTCGCCGGGAATGTCCAGGCAGTACGACTTGATGTCGTTCACCCAGTCCACATGCGAGTTCAGAGCATCCACCGAGTGGGCCAGGCACTTGGTGTTGCGCTTCTCGAACTCAGGCTGATGGACGGCAATGCGACCCAGTTCTGTGGTGCAGACGGGGGTGAAGTCGGCGGGGTGCGAGAACAGAACGACCCACCTGACGTAACAAAAGAGAAGACAATTTAGATTCAGATTGCACTTGTAATGCAGCTCACAAAGAGAGAGAGAGAGAGAGAAAGAGATACTCACGAGTTGCCCTGCCATTCGTGGAACCTGATTGGCCCCTTGGTGGTGTCGGCTTTGAAGTTGGGGATAGTCTGGCCCAGACGCATCTTGAATACTTTTCTTTACTTGCTTTTCTACTTGGAAACTGAGGAATCACCAGCTGAAGCTGAAGCACAGTTGCTCACTGAATGCCTCTCCCGAGCAGCGGCCGCTTTTATACGCTCAGCCCGAACCGGTTGGTGGGCGAGAGTGAGAGAGACGAAAGAGCCGCACAGCAACGTTCGTGTGGGTCTCACCTTATCAACTGTGAACTTATCTGACAAACAAGTTTCGAACATAGTATACATATGTACATATAAATGCCATATATGCTATATGCATCACTATCAATTTAAAGCTGCTGCTGTATATATTACTAAATATTATATACCCAAATAAGAGGCTCGTTTACGTAGTTATTATTCGCTTGTGGTAAAATATTGATATTGCGAACTAATTTCTAGAATTTCTGATGTAATAACAAAACGGAGACTGTGTACAGTTGACGATCTACAAAAAACACCAAAAAAGCAAAAAATAAGTTAAATAATATGTCCCAGAAGATAACCCCAAAACATCTTCGATCAGCTGTAGTTCGCAACGATCAGCTGTGGCAAAATGTAAACAGAGAGGCTGAACGCAAAGAGAGCAGTTGCTTCTGTGATAGTATTAGTGAGAGTCGCTCGTTTCCTATCTGTGTAAATGGCTCTGCTGAGAGAGCGACGCCGTGTGTGGTTGTGTTGGTGAGTTCTGCTGCTCGTGTGGGCTCGTGTTTTGTGCCTTCGGCGCTGGGAGTTCGCAGAGAGAGCGATAGAGTCTATGCGTGTGTTAGTAAGTTTCATACACGTTACAAATACTAAGGCACTCGGCGAATTTCGCGCAATCTACACGTTTGAAAGTCTTGTGGATGCAACTCCAGCTTAAGAAGCAAAACCGCTTGGAGTTTGGCTTTCAAAACCGCAAGAATATAAACCACATTAAGCAAGACACCCTGTATAGCATATAATTAAGACAACCCAGATAGGCGACACGAGGCCCGTCCCTCAACGCCGCTACCTACTTTACAGACCCAAGCACGATCTAATCTATGCAGCACGAATACCAAGCGGCATGTGTTGTTCACAAGCAAACCAACAGATCATCATGGAAAACTACCAGAGAACTCGGAAATTGCGTTGTAGATTTCCATTTGCAGCTGCTTGTGGAAAAAAACCAACTATTCCACTTTGAAATGATATTGAGTGTGTCAAACTGTACTGAATTTAACATCTGCACCGAGTACACAATTATTTCATGCAGTTGAGTAGCACCTTCAATTGGCCTTGACGCAATAATAGTAATTCGAGGTTCCCGAGGAGCTGCACTCCACTTGCAGTATCCACTGATTTCATCCTCCCGTTCCGACGGTCATGGAGTGTCTGGGAAGCTGTCGGCTTGACTGCCCGAGCAGCGTCGACCGCGTTCACACATATTTGAGAGAGCACAGTTTGTGCACTAGTATTGCTTGTGTGTGTTGAAACACACTAATACACGCACACAACTAGCCGCGCTCTTGGCAATCGTTATCTACCCGAGAGAGAGAGAGAGAGAGACAGTTGGAGAGGGAGAGAGCTCAACAGGTTACGCAATGCACGATGTCTCATAGCTCTCGGGGTAAAGCTGTGTGTGCCGAACTCACTAACACATTCAAACTTAGCACTGCTCTCTCCGCTCTATACACAGAGTTAGCGCTCTATACACAGAGTTAGCGCTATTTTCGCCGCTCTCTTCTGTTTATAACTCTCTGTTTATGTTTTGCTTCCGTACATTATTATTAGGTTGTTAGAGAGGTCGCAGATCGGAAAGCTTTACCTTTGAAATTAGCAATGCAATTAGTGTTTATTGAAATTTCTATTTTCAATGGCAACTGACATACTATAATTGCAAGCACCTTTTTGGCCTTTCACTTATATATATTTGCTATTTATTTAATTCAGTATTTATTATACATTTACAACTTCTACTTTTTCCAGCTTTTTAAAATCACAGGTTTTCAATTGAAACGTTCTTGCATTTTCCTCTACTGTTATTTTAAAATTTCAGTTTTTATTATACTAATTACACAATATAGGTAAAATATATACTTATATACACATATATATTATATATATAATACTTTATGAGAAAGTATGCCAAAATCGGAGTAGATTTGGCCTTGTCCGTTTGTCTGTCCGTCTGCCTATATAATACACATATCACAGCTATAAGAAGAGTTATCCAGGCCAAATTTGGTATAAAGATTCGTGTGAAGTATATGCAGATCAAATTTATTTCAAACTTTGCGGGCCACGCCCAACGCTTTCAAAAATCGCCACCTTTATTGACAGGTTCAATGTTAAGCAAAGTATAAATGCGAGAAAATTGTCGTTTAGTACACCCAACAATCGTACCCATAAATGAACTGACTATATATTATATATATATTGATAACAGAAAGTTAAAGCTTCTATGCTTGTCAACGTTTTAGAGACTAAATAATATAACCTACAAGATTTTGCGATTTCTGAGATGAAAACCGAAAATGAAAAGTAAGTATTTGGGTTTATATTGAGAGAAGTTTTTTTATTTAGGCACATATAAAAATGTTGAAAGCTTAGTTCTAAAAGAGGGGTTTGTATAATATTCTTAATAGTTCTCAGTGGTGCGCACATAGTTGACGCCGGACGGCATGGAGACCTTGTCGAAGCCCTTGGGGAACAGCTTGTGGGCCTCGGCGTCGCTGACAGTGGGCAGAATCATGACCTTGGTGCCAGGCTGCAGAGGTAAAGGGAAGTTATTTATAGATGATCAGTCAAGTGGTTCACCCAACTATACTCACAGTCCAGTTGGCGGGCGTGGCAACCACCTTCAAGCGATCGGTCAGCTGCAGAGAGTCGATTGTGCGAAGAATCTCACTGTGAACAGAGGGTAATCAATTAGGAATTGATGGAGATTGGGATCAGGATTGTCTTTGGTCTTAGGGATACTCACTCAACATTGCGGCCAGTGGACATGGGGTAGAACATGGAGAGGCGCACCTTGTGGTCGGGGCTGATGATGAAAAGAGCGCGGATGGTCTTGGCCACCTCGGGGTCCTTCTTCTGCTCCTCGTCCAGCATGCCCAGGGACACGGCCAAGTCGCGAGTGGGATCGGCGATGATGGGATACGGGAACTCGCCGGGAATGTCCAGGCAGTACGACTTGATGTCGTTCACCCAGTCCACATGCGAGTTCAGAGCATCCACCGAGTGGGCCAGGCACTTGGTGTTGCGCTTCTCGAACTCAGGCTGATGGACGGCAATGCGACCCAGTTCTGTGGTGCAGACGGGGGTGAAGTCGGCGGGGTGCGAGAACAGAACGACCCACCTGACGTAACAAAAGAGAAGCCAATTTAGATTCAGATTGCACTTGTAATGCAGCTCACAAAGAGACAGAGAGAGAGAGAGAGAGAGAGATACTCACGAGTTGCCCTGCCATTCGTGGAACCTGATCGGCCCCTTGGTGGTGTCGGCTTTGAAGTTGGGGATAGTCTGGCCCAGACGCATCTTGAATACTTTTCTTTACTTGCTTTTCTACTTGGAAACTGAAGAATCACCAGCTGAAGCTGAAGCACAGTTGCTCACTGAATGCCTCTCCCGAGCAGCGGCCGCTTTTATACGCTCAGCCCGAACCGGTTGCTGGGTGAGCGAGAGAGACGGAAGAACCACACAGCAACGGTCGTGTGGGTCTCGCCTTATCAACTGCGAACTTATCTGACAAACAAGGTTTGAACATAGTATAAATGTATGTATACGCTTGTTGCTATATGTAATACTATACAATACCACAATATATCAGGTTGATTGGTCATTATTCGCATGTGGCAAAATGTTTTCGTCGTCTTTGACGACGTATTTCTATACTAATTTGTATAGTTTCTGATGTAATCATTAAACAGAAACTGTGTACAGTTGCCAAGCTTGAAAATAGTCCACAGTCTCGTAGCTACGACTTAATATCCAATAGGTCCTAGAGGATAGCCCCAACATCTTCGATCAGCTGTAGTTCGCAACGATCAGCTGTGGCAAAATGTAAACAGAGAGGCTGAACGCAAAGAGAGCAGTTGCTTCTGTCGTAGTATTAGTGAGAGTAGTTCGTTTCCTATCTGTGTAAACGGCTCTGCTGAGAGAGCGACGCCGTGTTTGCTTGTGTTGGTGAGTTCTGCGGGTAGTGAGAGCTCGGCAATTGCGACTTCGGGAATGAGAGAACGATGGCCGAGAGAGCGAAGGAGTGTGTATGTGTATTGGTGGCTCTCATATGCAATACAAATACAAATGCTATTAGTGAAATTTGCGCAAATCGGAAAATGAGCACTCGGTTTTACTCCGGCTATAATCGTGTAGCTAGATCTTAGCTTGAAGTTAGCTTAAATAACCTTGAAAACAGAATGTATTTGAGAATTAAAGAGACACCCTGTACATAACGTTATTAAGACTGTCAAGATAGGCGTCACGTCGCCCGACACTGCACCCCGCTACCTACTTTTACGGTCTGTTTCTAATCTAGGCTGAACGAATACAAAACGACATGTGTTGTTGTTGACAAGCAGCCCAACGGATCGTCGTGGAAAACTACCAGAGAATTCCAAGCGAAACTCGACATTTACGTTGTAGACTTCGCATTTGTAGCTGTGCATGGAAAAAAACCAAGTATTCTATTTGAAAATGGCCTTCTCTGTGCCAGACTGTACTTGATTCCACAAATGTGCTATGCACTCGCGTAGATCACTTTTATTTAACCTTCTAGGTATATAGAGTATTGCAAATTGGGGAGTTGCGACTCCACTTGCAGTATCCACAGATCTCATCCTCACTGCACGACAGTCTCTTAGTATCTGGCAGACTCTCGACTCGCAGACCCGAGCAGAGCCGACTGCTCGAGAGAGCGCCTGCTTTACACTGGTATTGGTGGCGTGTGTGTCACACACAAACATACACGCAAACAGTACCCGCTCTCTCGCCATTCGTTATCTCTCTCCGCTTAGCTCAACAGGTTTCCCGACGTTCGAACTCGCACAGCGCGCTGCGAGCGTGGATAGCTGTGTGCATGTGAGTGTGCGTCTGTGTAGCTCACCAACACAAACAAGCGCAGCGCTGCTCTCTCGCTCTCTGTTAGGTGTACACACATATTCGAGCAGTGTGAGATCTGCTGGGCTCTCATTAATACTATTGCAAACGCAGAGGCTCTCGCTTGTGTAGATTTCTCTGTTTACGTTTTGCTTTAGCTCGTTAATATCAATGAATGAAATCGAAACGCTTTGACTTAGTAGATAAATTATATTTGTATTATTTAAAATATTTATTTAATAAAATTTGAGCTCAGAATGAAAATACTTTGTTCATATATATCAATCGACATTATAGCAAGAAAATAAAATTAAGAAGACTTTCTGGAATTGTTTTTGGTATATATTCAAATATGTTTATTTGACTCAATTAGACTAGGGAGTAGGTATACTTATGAATAGCTTAATGTAGGTAAGGATAATCAGTCAGGGGTTAAGATAGGACTCTCTCAAAGGCGCCAGTAAGTCGACTCGTGCACCACCATCGAGGGCTGAATGTCGGCCAGGGAGGCGCAACCGGTGAGCCTCATGGTGGTCTCAAAGTCATCTCGTATCACGGTCAGCAACTGCTCGACACCGTCCTGCCCGTCGGTGGCCAATCCCCAGAGGGCTGGGCGACCGATAAAGACTGTCTTGGCGCCCAGAGCGAGAGCCTTGAATATGTCGTTGCCCTGCATGATGCCGCCATCCAGCATGACCAGCAGATCTTTGCCCACAGCGGCGACAATCTCGGGCAGCACTTCGATTGTGGCCGGCGCTGTGTCCAGCTGTCGTCCGCCGTGGTTCGATACGATGATGCCGGAGCAGCCAAACTCGCGGGCCAGTTCGGCGTCCTCGGCCGTCAGGATGCCCTTGAGGATGATGGGCAGCTGGGTGAGCTGCTGGAGCCACTTGATGTCCTTCCAGGTGATGCTCGGATCGTAGTGGCTGGCCACGTACTCGTTCAGCCCGGAGCCACCCCTCGAGCAGACGATACCCTGAGCCATCTCGCCCTGGAAGTTGGCCAGGCACAGATGCGGCGGCAGGCAGAACTTGTTGCGTGCATCGGCGCGACGATCGCCATTGATGGGTGTGTCAATAGTCACCACCAGGGCCTTGAAGTTGGCCCTCTCGGCACGACGTACCAGCTGCTCAGTTACCGAGCTGCAAAGAGAGAGAGGGAGAAAGAGAGAGTCAGCTATTGAATGTTCTCAAAATGTTTCACCTGGGACACTCACCGTTCCTTGTAGATGTAGAGCTGGAACCACTTGCAGGTGTCTGGCGCTGCAGCGGCCAAGTCCTCCAGCGAGGTTGTTGACAATGTGCTCAGTATGTAGATGGAGCCGGCCTTGCCGGCAGCGCGTGCCATGCCAATCTCTCCATCCGGATGGGCAAGCTTCTGCATGGCACTGGGCGCAATGCCCAGGGGCCAGCCGAGGTGCTCGCCCAAGATGTCACAGCTGACGTCCAGGCGGGAGACGTCGCGCAGGAAGCGCGGACGCAGGCGCAGTCGCTTGTACGCCTCGTGGTTGAGGCTCACCGTCACCTGCTCCCCCGCACCATTCTTGTAGTAGTCCAGGGCATGCTTCTCCATCTTGGCCCTAGCCCTCTTCTCGAAGTCGGATACGGAAACCAATGCCATTTGAGCGATTTCTTTGGTTTTGATTGTTTCTAAGTTCAGTTTGTGCTTCTCACTATGCTTCGCAGCTTTCAACTTGATGTCGAATTACTCTCTGAGCACACTGCGAGCGGATCGGTTGCTTTTATACCCAGCAGGTAGCACGACAACCCGCCCGTCAGCTCGCCGAGTCGCGAGAGCAGACGAAGCGAGGGTCAGAACGCTCGGGTCTTATCTCACATTATAAACTATTGTAAACAATAGTTATACTTATAAATAGTAAGACTACTATACGATAGCTCAATATTAGCTTTAGTACCTTTCGGTAAAACAAAGCATTAGTTGATTTTTAGTTTGTTCATTTTAAACTCGCAAATAGGAGAAACATTATGACTAGTTACTGGGACAGTTTTAAATTATATTCTGATAATCTGAGTATCTTTAAGTGAATATTATTTTAATGTTTGGAAAATAAAGTAACATATTAAATTATCACATTCTTAGCTCAAAACTGCAGGCTATTAGAAGAAAATCTAAAAAGATCTACTTACTGTATATATTAGTTTTATACCTGTTCTCTGCCTACATATCTTCAAAAATGCTTCAGTTTCAGTTTCTTTAAGTTGTCTACAATTTTAAGGCAGAATAACTCTTTGTAGCAATGACAAAAATATCTTTCCCGGGTGTACCAAACGTTTTTCTTTCTCAACTTCCTATCCACACTTCTTCCCATTGATCACATTTGCAATAGCCATAAATATCATATTCTATAGTATTATAATATCATATTAAATCATGTCTTCACTTGCTCAATGTAAAACGTTAACGACTTCTTTGAGAAGCACTTCAAACTTTCTGAAATAGATCACATTGCTTTCGGTCCGACCAAGAGCAGCTCCACATCCGAAATGATCAAGCGAAACGTAAACAGCGAGTCCAAACGCATAGAGAGTGGTTGCGTTTGTCATAGTATTAGTGAGGCGCAACAGTTCACACTCAACGCGTGTCTGTGTGTACGCTGAGCGGAGAGAGAGCAGCGCTGCGCTTGTTTGTGTTGGTGAGCTACACAGACACACACTCACATGCACACAGCTATCCACGCTCGCAGCGCGTTGTGTGAGTTCAAGCGTCGGGGAACCTGTTGAGCGTGTGCTGACTTTGGTAAGCGGAGAGAGATAACGAATGGCGAGAGAGCGGAACACTGTTTGCGTGTATGTGTGTGTGTGTGACACACACGCCACCAATACCAGTGTAAAGCAGGCGCTCTCTCGAGCAGTCGGCTCTGCTCGGGTCTGCGAGTCGAGAGTCTGCCAGATACTAAGAGACTGTCGTGCAGTGAGGATGAGATCTGTGGATACTGCAAGTGGAGTCGCAACTCCCCAAATTGCAATACTCTATATATCTAGAAGGTTAAATAAAAGTGATCTACGCGAATGCATAGCACATTTGTGGAATCAAGTACAGTCTGACACAGAGAAGGCCATTTTCAAATAGAATACTTGGTTTTTTTCCATGCACAGCTACAAATGCGAAGTCTACAACGTAAATGTCGAGTTTCGCTTGGAATTCTCTGGTAATTTTCCATTCCGTTCGGTTGCTTGTCAACAACAACACATGTCGTTTTGTATTCGTTCAGCCTAGATTAGAAACAGACTTGGGACTGTAAAAGTAGGTAGCGGGGTGCAGCGTCGGACGACGTGACGCCTATCTTGACAGCCTTAATAACATTTTGTACAGGGTGTCTTTTTAAGTTCTCAAATACATTCTGTTTTCCGGGTTATTTAAGCTAACTTCAAGCTAAGATACTCCTTGAGTTTCTGATCTGGTAACACGGTTATAGCCGGAGTAAAACCGAGTGCTCATTTTCCGATTTGCGCAAATATCACTATTAGCATTTGTATTTGTATTGCATATGAGAGCCACCAATACATATACACATTCCTTCGCTCTCTCGGCCATCGTTCTCTCATTCCCGAAGTCGCAATAGCCGAGCGCTCACTACCCGCAGAACTCACCAACACAAGCAAACACGGCGTCGCTCTCTCAGCAGAGCCATTTACACAGATAGGAAACGAACTACTCTCACTAATACTACAACAGAAGCAACTGCTCTCTTTGCGTTCAGCCTCTCTGTTTACATTTTGCCACAGCTGATCGTTGCGAAGTTCAGCTGATCGAAGATGTTGGGGCTATCCTCTAGGACCTATTGGATATTAAGTCGTAGCTACGAGACTGTGGACTATTTTCAAGCTTGGCAACTGTACACAGCTTCTGTTTAATGATTACATCAGAAACTATACAAATTAGTATAGAAATACGTCGTCAAAGGCAACGAAAACATTTTGCCACATGCGAATAATGACCACTTAATCGAACCTGATATATTGTGGTATTATATAGTACTTCATATAGCAACAAGCGTATACAAGGCATATACACATCATACTCATACATTTATACTATGTTCGAACCTTGTTTCTCAGATAAGTCCGCACGTTGCTGTGCGGCTCTTTCGTCTCTCTCACTCTCGCCCACCAACCGGTTCGGGCTGAGCGTATAAAAGCGGCCGCTGCTCGGGAGAGGCATTCAGTGAGCAACTGTGCTTCAGCTTCAGCTGGTGATTCCTCAGTTTCCAAGTAGAAAAGCAAGTAAAGAAAAGTATTCAAGATGCGTCTGGGCCAGACTATCCCCAACTTCAAAGCCGACACCACCAAGGGGCCGATCAGGTTCCACGAATGGCAGGGCAACTCGTGAGTATCTCTCTCTCTCTCTCTCTCTCTCTCTCTCTTTGTGAGCTGCATTACCAGTGCAATCTGAATCTAAATTGGCTTCTCTTTTGTTACGTCAGGTGGGTCGTTCTGTTCTCGCACCCCGCCGACTTCACCCCCGTCTGCACCACAGAACTGGGTCGCATTGCCGTCCATCAGCCTGAGTTCGAGAAGCGCAACACCAAGTGCCTGGCCCACTCGGTGGATGCTCTGAACTCGCATGTGGACTGGGTGAACGACATCAAGTCGTACTGCCTGGACATTCCCGGCGAGTTCCCGTATCCCATCATCGCCGATCCCACTCGCGACTTGGCCGTGTCCCTGGGCATGCTGGACGAGGAGCAGAAGAAGGACCCCGAGGTGGCCAAGACCATCCGCGCTCTCTTCATCATCAGCCCCGACCACAAGGTGCGCCTCTCCATGTTCTACCCCATGTCCACTGGCCGCAACGTTGAGTGAGTATCCCTAAGACCAAAGACAATCCTAATCCCAATCTCCATCAATTCCTAATTGATTACCCTCTGTTCACAGTGAGATTCTTCGCACAATCGACTCTCTGCAGCTGACCGATCGCTTGAAGGTGGTTGCCACGCCCGCCAACTGGACTGTGAGTATAGCTGGGTGAATCACTTGACTGATCATCTATTGATAACTTCCCATTATCTCTGCAGCCCGGCACCAAGGTCATGATTCTGCCCACTGTCAGCGACGAGGAGGCCCACAAGCTGTTCCCCAAGGGCTTCGACAAGGTCTCCATGCCGTCCGGCGTCAACTATGTGCGCACCACTGAGAACTATTAAGAATATTATACAAATAAATTTTTGTAGAACTAAGCTTTCAAAATTTTATATGAGCCTGAATAAATAGACTTCTTTTTGATATAAACCCAATCACGCATGTTGCATTTTTTCAGTGTGCTCAAAATTTTAGCAACTACTGTAAAGCTTTTGCTTGCTTGCCAGATATACGCAATGCATGTAGAAAAACTTAAAGTGGGAAACGCAAACAAAGTTTGTGTTACAAATTGAAATAAACAATTTAGAAAACTTAATTTTGTTTCAGATGTTTTATTTAACTTATATAAACATATTTATTTTTCTTATTAAACTAAAATCAACAGCATTTTTTCTATAAATCTACGCAAATCGAGGCGTGAAAAGCTAAACTATTAGGAGAAATGCCTGTTTGATTTAGTAATTTTGTTTATTTGGCAATTTAAACAATTGCAATTTTGAAATTATTTCGTTAATTATCGATTAATTTAGTTTCGGAGTTCGGGGCGAATGGCAATGTTCGAGACTGCAGACTGGTAATGGTTAACAGCTCAATAACAGTCGAAAGTAACAGCTGCTCAGCAGCAACATTAATTGGTAGAAATGAAAAGACTCGGTCACACTGCACTCGATTCGACGTAAAAATCTTAAACAAAAAGTCATTTGTGATTTTAAAGTGCACTGAACTTGCGAAAAGGTAACGAAATAACTGTCTTATACTCGCAGTTAACCAAAAAGGCATTAACAACAAACTCACAAGCAGACTATCCCAGACCCCACATTGCAATGCATTTTTTTTGGCCACCAGCAAATTTTTTCTGTATGCATGAGTGTGTGTGTGCGTGCGTGTACATGAGCTGAGTGTGTTTGTGCAGTGCATGTGAGCGTGTGTGTGTGTGTGTATATATGGGTGACTGTCAGTTGGCGTGTGCGTGTGTGCCCAAGTTTATGTGTGTGTATGTGTGTGTGACGACTGTGACTGGTTGCTGCTGCTGCTAAGGGAAAACAAAGAAAACTTCAAAAAAGAACGACGTAAAAACGCGTTTGAAACGCATTTTGTAACTGTTCAAAGGCAGCGTGTGCGATCTGCTGTAAACTGAAAGTGCAACAGTGTTGAAACTCGATTGGTTATTGATTTTTTTCTTGCTCCAATGCATTGCTGCATGTAGTTGTAGTTAAGTTGTTGTTGTTGCTGCTGCTGCTGCTGCCTCTGCTGACTGCAGCTGCGCGTCGAAAACTGTAAACTGCTGTTGTTGTGTTTGTTGCTGTTTCTATTGCTACGACAAAAAAGTTGTTGTTGTTGTTGTGCTTTGCATTTTGCCATAATTGTTGCTGTGCCTCTGTATGTATTTTTGGCACTTTGAGCTGCCTGTGGGGAAGGGGCAATGCGTAGATAGAGCAGCATCGCAGCGCAGGACACGCACGCACACAGCTACAGGCTGCCAAGTTGTTGTTGTTGTTGGTCTTTGCTGCTTGCACCTGCATTTTCTGCATTCGCATCCCACGTCATTCACCCGCCCACACATACATGCACACACACAGAGACACTGGCACACCTACACCATCATCGACATGCGTGTCATGTTGCTGTCCTTCGCTTTTAATTGCTTCTTCCAAAAATCTCTCTCAGAGTACAACAACAAAAAGAACAAGAACAACAGCAGCAGCAGCAGCAACAACAACAGCAACAGCAGAAACAGTTAAGGCGAACATGGATTTTGAGCATGCCGATAACGATAACGATAGCGAGCATAATCCAAACTTATCCTCGGAGAGCAGCAACGCCAGCAGCAATGTGCAGGCCGAGCCTCACACTGAACCAGCAGAAGCAGCAGCAGCTCCAACAATAACAACAACAGCAGTCATAGCAGTAGTACCAGCTGCTGTTAACGAAAGTGCAGCTAGCAGCAGCAGCAGCACAGCTGCAGCTCTGTTATTTAACAGCGCAGAACAACAACAAACCGAAGCTGAACATGAGCATTCTCCCACTCCTACTCAACAGCATCCACCAGCAGCACCAACACAGGCAGCATCCGACGAGCACATTGAGCAGGCTGAGGAGCAGCAACAGCAGCAGCATAACCAGACGGAACAGGAGCAGCAGCAGCAGCAGCTACAACTGGTGCCGCCTGCTGAAGTGATCGACGCGGACGCCATTGCCGACACCATTGACGCGGGCGCCATTGATAACGAAAACGACGTCGTCGTGGAGCGCATCGACGATTACGACGACGAGGACGACGGTGACGAAGGCGACGACGACCTCGACGAGGAGGAGGGCGACGCCGAGGCCGACGCTGAGCCAGACGACGGTGCCGAGCTCAACGACGCGGACGCGGACGCAGGCGCACCTCAACCCGTTTTCGGCCTGTCCGGTACCGTAGCAGCAGCAGCAGCAGCTCGTTCATTCAGCGAACAGTACCGTCTGCACTCTGTGGCCGTCTTGCCGAGCTACTCCACTGCCGGCCAGGGTGTTGCGCGTGCCTCACTGCCACCGCTTCTGCGTGCACCGCGCAGCAATCACAGCAGCAGCACCACCTCCACCACAAGCAACAACAACAATAACAACAGCAGCAATAGCAATAACAACAACAACAATAGCGCCGCTTCAGGCTCGTCGGGCAGCTCGCGCCGCACGCGTCACTTCTACAGCAACGACGGCAGTCACTTCAGCAACGACATGTACGCCGGCGGCCACAAGAGCTCCAGCCACGGACAGGGCCATAGCCAGAGCTCGCCCCGAACGGCCAGCAGCAGCAGCAATGCAGCCGGGCGCAATCCGAATCAGTCGTCGTCGTCATCGCATCAGGGCGTAGACCCCTTGCGGCTGCTCTATCCCAATGTCAATGAGAACGAGACGCCGTTGCCGCGCTGCTGGAGCCCCCACGACAAGTGCCTGACCATCGGACTCTCCCACAACAATCTACGTGTCACCTACAAAGGTGAGTGAGAGCCAAAGATCACATATGTTTCCCAGCTTCTGAGGGATTCTTTATTCTGAAAGCTCTGTCAGATTTTATTTGAAAGTATCAATCGAAACTAGATTCGTATCTATACATTATATAGAATTATAGCATATGGAAATACCTTTTTTTCGATCTAACTCTAACAAAACTTTATATAGAATCATAGCATATGGAAATACCTTTTTTTTCGATCTAACTCTAACAGAAATTATAGTTTTAAGGCCTTTAAACTCTCTGACCCGATATATTATATATCTTATCGATATATTTCTCAGGTATTAGGTATTTTAATGAAACTCAGTCCAATTTTTTTTTTAATATCAATGCAAATTAAATTTATTCATATAATAAGGATTTTATAGAATTGAAGCATTGTGAATTCCCACTTTATTGTGCGGTTTTTTAAATAATTTTGAAGTATTGTTTAAATAACGAGTATTCAAATATATAAATTATAAAATTTGAAACAGTTTGAAGTCCCTGCTTATTGTTATTTTTTCTGTCATATACAGAAACTAGCTCTTTCCACCTCTTCGCAAGCCCATGAGTAGTACTTTCTGTTATAATTCTTAATATCTTAGTATAATTCAAATTTTAGATATAATTTCTCTGTGCACTATAAAGACTTGAACTCTTTTAAAATTCCAAGTATTCAGTCATTTACTGGAACTAGTTCCTTGTCAACCGTTATACTTATTATGTTTGAGAGATTTGTGTAATTTGGAATCTCTGAAGAGTTGTTTTTTCAGTCGTATGGTTATGGAACTAGCTCTTTATCAATGCGTTTCCGGTCATGCTTAATAAGTGACTCATTTGAATACATTATATATGCCTATATACACACTTTTGGGTATATTTGAAAATTGCGTATTCACAAATTGTTGCTGCAGACGCTTTAAGTTATATCTACACGATTTATTGTACAATGCATATATATCGTATGCCCTTCTGTGGCTAGTACAAGCTACTTAGCATAATTAGCTAATTAAATGTGAATCATCAGAGCGCACTTAAGCGTATGACACTGCAGCTTAACGCTCTACAGTTCGACTACTCTACAAAACCCCTGTACCCCTGTACCACTGTACCATGAAATTTATTCAGAATTGTAGAATTCCGATACTTAACAGGTTTATTACAGGGACTGTTAATGTTAATTTGTATGCACAACTAATGAAAGCTAAAAAAAACTGTTAGTTGACCTCGAATCGGGTTTCTAAATAATTTATGAAATAGTTTGAAAAATAACGCACACAATTTAAGTTATTTTCGCTGATAAAATTCAAGCAGAGCACAAGACTTTGTTGTTGTTGTTGTTGTTCACTCTTGCTCTTCCCTCAGTCGCGCGCACAGCTGCCATTTTTGGGCTGAAAGCAACAGCAACAAAGCAGCGAACGCCAACGCCAACGCGCTGCTTCGAAGGGGTCGCGACAGTAGCGTTGTCCCGCTCTCTCACGCAGACACAAGTGCAGTGCTGCTGTTTTGTTTTTCTGCTCCCACTTCTCACACGCTCATTCGCGTGGTGCTGCGCTTGTGTGAGCTCTAATGGCGAACAGCTGATTGGCCAAGCATGCTGGCAACTCTGTGCTCGGGGTAGAGAAGTGAGCGTTGAGCGTAGAACTACTGTGCAGAGTCGCTAAAGCGAATATGAGTAATTGATTTTTTTGTTTAATTAATTTTAAAATGTATTTATTAATATTAAGAAAGCTGTGAACGTATTAATATAAGTATAAATGATTATTTATTTTCCTGCTAGGCGTAGGCAAGAGCCACAGCGAGGCAGCAGGCTCAGTGCGCACCGCCTATCCGATACCATCGTCCTGTGGCCTCTACTACTTCGAGGTGCGCATCATTTCGAAGGGACGCAACGGTTACATGGGCATCGGACTGACGGCCCAACAGTTTCGCATGAATCGCCTACCAGGTGCGTATTTTTTGACCCGCATCCACTGACAGCTATAGCTATATACTTCCTGTGCTGCCAGGTGGAGACAAGCAATCGTATGGTTATCATGGCTACGACGGAAACTCGTTCAGCTCCTCGTGCAATGGCCAATCGTATGGGCCAACATTCACCACCGGCGACGTCATTGGCTGCTGCGTCAACTTCGTGAGCAACACTTGCTTCTACACCAAGAACGGCAAGGATCTGGGCATAGCATTTAGAGACTTGCCAGTGAGTACTCGCACTACTCCCATTGCAGTTCCCCATATGTACTTAACATTTAATTCTATTTACAGACCAAGCTCTATCCGACTGTGGGCCTGCAAACGCCTGGCGAGGAAGTGGATGCCAATTTCGGCCAGGAGCCATTCAAATTCGATAAGATCGAGGAAATGATGAGGGAAATGCGTGCCAGTGTCTTGCGCAATATCGACAGATATTCACATAAGTTGGAAACGCCCGAGAATATGATGAATAGGTGAGGCACTTAACTGCATACATGATCAGAGTAGGCGAATTAATCCGTAAACTCCCCCGACAGACTGGTCTCTACTTATCTGGTGCACCACGGCTACTGCAAGACGGCCGAGGCCTTCAATGGCTACACCCAGCAGCCCTTCGACGAGGATCTGGACTCCATCAAGACACGTCAAAGTAGGTGCAGAGTCAGCAATCAGAATTGATCGAATTACTCAGTGTCTCTTTTCGTGGTCCACAGAGATAATCAAGCTCATACAGACGGGCAAAATGAGTCAGGCCATTGAGAATACGGTGCGCGCCTATCCGGGTCTCTTGGAGAAGAACAAAAACCTCTTGTTCGCTCTCAAGTGTCGTCAGTTTATCGAGATGATCAATGGCGCTGATATCGAGGTTCGTTCGAAGATAATGTGTACTTAATGCTGTTGTTAACTTACTGCGGTTTCGCTTGCAGCACGCCAACAACAAAGTAACCGCCACCACACAGACCATGCCCACAAATCAGACCTCGGTCATACAGTCGACCAAGGCGTTCAAGCACAGCAAATCCGGCAGCGGTAGCGGCAGCAGCAGCGCCCCCGGCTCCGGCACTGGCCCCGGCAGCACCTCCAACAACCAGCCACAAAACAACACTGCGAACTCAGCTGTGATAAAACCAGGCGATAAAACAGAGTCCAAAACGTAAGTGCGATTGTACTGTACTGTGAGTAATGCAGGCTTTCTAATTTGTGCCTCGTTTCGCAGCATGATCATTGATGACAACTCCAACAAGTGTCCGGAGCACGATTCAAACAGCATGGATGTGGAAATGGAGCCCTGCAACAGTCACTCCAACGGTGCGTGTTTGTAGACGTTTAGCTAATCGGCATGATCTTGAGATATAACCCAATCGCATGACATTGTCTAGAACAGCATTCATATAGTTTGCCTAACCCATTCAAGATCAAGATTCGGAAGAAGAAATCCAATTTGCAATTCAATAACCAATTCAAGAATCAAGAACAAGAATCAAGAAAATTTGTAGCTCAGTTAGAAAATCAAGAGACAAGTCGAGCTAGATCGTAAGTTACTCCGAAACTTATGTATATAGGCATCCCATTCCCTTCCTCCACTTCTGTACATTGCACAAACTCAAACTCAATATTGTAATTACTCTACAGGCGATTCCTGCTCCAATGGCAATGCCAATGCCAACGTAGCACGTAACTCTCTAGATGCCATCGATGAGGAAATGGGTATGCGCTGCACCGCAAGGGGTTCTACATAAGTATTTATATTGTCTTGTTGCAGATGTGGATGTGTCGCCCTCGTCGCGCAATTACGGGCGCGTGATCGAGAAGATTCTTGAGTTCGGCAAGGAACTGTCCAGCATGGGCCAACAGCTGGAGAAGGAGAACCTCATGACTGAAGAGGAGCGTCAAATGTTGGAGGTAACTGCAGACTTGCGACCCAAACTGATAGATACTTGTACTAATGAGCTTTATCCGTCTGATAGGATGCATTTAGCTTGATTGCTTACTCAAATCCTTGGTCCAGCCCCTTGGGCTGGCTGTTGTGTCCCTCGCGACGTGAAAACGTCTCCACCACGCTCAATTCAGCCATATTGGGTAAGCGCACTTGCCACCATTTGCTTCTCTATATAGATTTATGTATATATCTGTGGATCTCTTGCAGAGTCTCTCAAGTTTGAGCGCCGTCCGCCGCTCGAGTATTTGGTGGCGCATGCGGCCGAGCTATTGAAGATCATCGGACAGCATTCGCTGGGCGAGGACGCTTTCATTACCATCGACGATGTGTTCCCGCAAAATTGACCCAGTTCGCCGACGCTGCTGAAGATGTTCGAGACCACGCTGACTTTGCCGCGTACCAGCGTGCTAACCGAACCGCTGGGCAGCGTACCAACCACATCGACGGCGGCCGTGCAGACCACCAACACGAACAATAGCAAACGGCGTCGACGTCGCCGCAACAAGCGTCGCCGCAAGTCGAGCAGCGAGCCGCTGCCCTCGTCCAGAACATATGATCCCGTGATGACGGCCACCAGTATACGCGGCGGTGGTGGTGGTTCGGGCACAGCACGTCGTGGTCGACATCGAGGCGTAATCTCTGCATCAGCAGCAGCGGCGGCGGCGGCGGCAGCGGCAGCAGCAGCAGCAGCCTCGGTGGCGGCAGCAGCGGCTGCTGCAGCTGCTGCAACAGCTTCATCATCGGCCAGGAGCGGTGGCAGCAGCCCGGCGCTATTTGTGGATCCGCACGACTTCTTCGAGACACTCGACTAGATTAAGATTAAACAAAAACAAAAAGGAAAAGAAAACCAACAATCTGTAATCTGTAATCTGCGGTAGGTTAATTCAGTTGTTACTTCAAATTTTGTACGGCCGCGTCGCCTATTTGATGCCCTTCTTTTTTTAATGGTTTAACATGATGCTTATGGTATGCATATTGCGATGTTGCGAAATTGTTCAGCAATCGATTTGGCCTTTGATTTAGCGAGATTTGAATAACGTTTTAAAAATATTTTGATATGATTAGTTTTTCGGATTTAGGCCTAAGCATAAGCAAACGTGTGTGTAATATTATCTTACTATGTATAATTAAACAATGCAGAAGCCGTGCTGCGCCACGCCCCCATTTGTTCAAGCAACACTCGCATGCAATATTGTATATTTGTATTGTTTCGTTACAAGAGAGAAAGAGTGAGTGGAAGCAGTAGCAGTAGCAGGAGCAGGAGCAGGAAGCAGAAGAACACCAAAATAGATTTTCAATTACCAACGCAAATCTTTAGCATATTTAAAACTGTTCGTTCATTTAACTTTAATCCTAGAGTTGTAAACATTTTAATCGCTTGAATCAAATGCAAACGCTAAACTGAAGCTTCAGTCCAAAATTGTGAACAATTTGAATGAATAAAGAACAATATAATGATGTCAAGAAAAGAGAAAAGATAAAACCAAGCAGAATCCAGCTAAATTCAAGATTTCGATGGACTTTTCGTAAGAGCAACTTTTAAGTGTAATATTTCGCTGTAGTAGCATATAAAACTAATCGATAAGTATATACATCAGACATCGTTTAAATATATATATATATATACACATACATGTATTTCAAGAGAATCAACCACGACTGCGCTTTACCCTTTCCCCAGAGAAATGCGGACAGTTTTTCATGGAGCAGAACAAGAAATTGTGATTGTTTATTATTAAACTATATTGACTCGCACACACATAAAACACTAGACTAACTGATTAACTTGCAAATGCAATCGAAGTAGCTAATACATCTGTAGGGGCACTACAAGTCGGGCTGGCGGATGCGCTGCACACGCTCCGAGTTCTTGACATGCTGCTTCAGCAGGCGCATGATCTCCGTGTCGTACTCGGGCGGCGTGGGCTTCGTCTCGGTGGCCCAGTAGTAGATGTCCCAGTCGTTGCTCACGCCATTGATCAGCTGGTCGTAGAGCGCCGTCTGCTGTGCGTCGAACTGCTGCAGGTACTTGGCCACGAAGCTGCTCAGCAGCAGGTCGTTCTCCAGCATGCCGCGCTTGCGGGACTGATACAGCAGGCTATAGAGAGATGAAAGGGATGGGGAACTCGTGAGTTGCAATGCATTTCTAGTTGCACGGCAGTACATACCGCTGCTTGCGCGTCTCCAGTGGCTCGTCGGGTCGCAGCGGATACGCTGGCACCGGCAAATGCTCGGGATCCTCGAAGTCGACCACTTCGGGGGGCGTGGTAAACTCGGTTTTGTCCAGGCCACTTTGGTTGCTGCTGGCGCAGCGCTTGGGTGTTGCCAGCGCACGGCGTGCGGCTGTGTAGCACTGCAGCAAACTTTAATACCAATGAACTAGAGCATTATCAGGTAAAAACTCACCAGCAACTGACGCAACATTTTATTAAGCCGATCAAAAACACGCAATAAGCAGCAGCTGTTCCCAGCCAGGGCTGCACAAACTAGTGCACTGTTAGCATAACAGCTGCAAAGCCTAACATGCGCTGTTATTAACAGTGGGCATTAGTTGCTTCAAGCAAATGGTGCAACACAGCTTAAAGTCAAGCCTGTACAAAGTCGCGACATCATTTTTATTGCATTTTTGTATACAATTTTCAGCAGTTTGGCTAAAAGTTAATGTGTGGCTACAAAATGATTTCCTATTTGAATTCAACTGGCTGTTATCGATAACCATCGCTGGCCGTGCGCATAACAGTATGTTAAGCTGCGCAGCGTTGCCACCTGCCGCGCACAAAATGTAAACAAAGTGTACGAGCTTGTGGTCTGGCAATGCCAGAATCAGTTTGAAAGAGACAGCGAGAGGCAGCAAAAGTGTGTTACAAGTTTTCGCACACCCGAAATATTCCAATAAAATTAGAATTAATGCAAATTTAAAACAGAGTGCAAGTGCTAATCATTGTGCAACGGGTAATTGTGCAGTTCATGTCAGCGCGCGCCAGTGTGCAATTGTTGCATTCGACTAACAAGAAAATCGAATTGAAAACCCATCGAGCAGACGGCCCAAAGGCGAGAGGGTGGCCTCTCCGCTGCGCTGCCTGCCTGCGCTGCTCAGCTCTGCTCTGCTCTGCTCAGTTCGTGTGTGCAAGTGTTGTGTGTATACGCTGGCGCTGGCGCTGGCGCTGGAAACTAGGCGGTGGTAAAATGTAAAGCCGAAAAAAAACGAAGAAAATTGCGCTCCCTGGCGGTGGGTGGGAGACTCTCCGTGTATGTGCATGTGTATGTGTGTGCCTGTGCTTGGAGAGTGCGTAGTGTGCGTGTGCGTGAGCGTGAGAGTGCCAGCGCCAGTGTGAGAGTGTAAGAGTGTGAGAGTGTGAGCAGCACGGCACGAAACTACTAAATGGAAATTTGTACAAGCGCCTAAAACACCACCCAACCACCCAAACGGCCAAGCAACCACCCAGCGAAAAGCGAAACGCGACGCACCCACGCCAAAGAAAAACTAAAACTAATAGTTTTTAATACATAGCACGCCCCCTCTCCCCTGCTTTGTCACAAAACGCAGCATCAATGGGGGCGGGGGGGGGGGAAATGGCAACCATTCGCGCAGCTGCCCACCGTCGGCCAGTGTGACCACGCCGACTTTTGCCGGCTGCGACTGTTAACACATTTTGCGCCTACGCCCACGCCTAACTCGCACACACATACAGTCATACAGTCATACACATACACAAAATCGCAGGACCTGGCCACACACACACACATGCAGAATTTTCCCCAAAAATAAAAAAAGAAAACTTGTACATGATAAATTACCAAAATGCGGAAAGTTTTTCTTTTTTTTTTTAGTAATTTTCGATAGCATCGACTGATTAGATAAATAGGATTGATGAATATATTTGCGCTGTATTATGCATACACACACACACACACGCACACGCATAATATGCTCATACAAGCCATATGCAAATTGGCTGGAGCACTTTGCCGCTGCTGTTTCCAGTGTTTGTTGCTGTTGTAATTGCTCTTGTGGCTGTCGTTGTTGTTGTTGTTGCTGTTGTTGTTGCTGTTGCTGCAGACAGACTCGGCCTGATAACAACTACAACAAAGAGCCAGTTCAATTATAATAGCGCGCGCCCTGTTGGACAGACAGACAGTGGCGGCCATAAAATTAGGCGCACTTGTCGAGCCGACCAGCAGTGTGTTATCTCAATGCCGGTGCGTGTAAGTGAAAGTGTGTGTGTGTATGTATGCCTGCGTGTGTGTGTGAGTCACTGCTCATTGAGTTGTTGTTGCTGTAGTTGTTGCTGTTCTCACTTCCCGTGCCTGAACGGGTGAACGGTCAGTTGTTATTGTTTATGCAGAAAAATCCAATTGGAGGCTGCGCGCTCGGTTGCCATTTCCCTCAAAAAAAAAGGAAAATAAATAATAATCGCTCGTTCGTTTCACAGTGTGTAAATTATTGTAATTTTAAGCAAATTTGTAAATAAAAGGAAAGCATATTTAACAACAACAAAAAAAGAATAATAATAAAAGAAAATCAACACAAGGAGCTGCGCACTCGCCGGTACTCTGCAAGCACCTGACAACTCCCTTTCAACTCTAACTGACAAGTGCTGCCAAAGCCACTAGAAAACAAAAGGAAAACAATCAACAACAACACCAACAACAACAACAACAACACCAGCAACAAAATGGGCTGCACTACATCAGCTGAAGAGCGCGCTGCCATACAACGTTCCAAACAAATCGAGAAGAATCTGAAAGAGGATGGCATTCAGGCGGCAAAGGACATTAAACTTTTGCTACTCGGTAAGTGCACAACTTGCAACAAATAACAATAACAAGTAACAAATAGCAAATAGAAAATATCAAATAAGAGTAGAGCTGAGTGGAAAAACAAATGCAATTGTCTGGCGCACTCAGAACTTTCCACCAGGAAGTCGCATTGCGTTTCCGTTTAAACGGCGCACAGCAAAAGGGAAAATATAAAGAAAATTGTATTTATAGCATATATAGTTATTATAGTACCTATGGCATGCAATATATATAATGCACTCGCGCTGTGCGCCCCTTATCACTGGCGAGTCTCAAAGAGCACTCGAGTTATTCAAACTTGTTTATGTTGTGCTCTCGCAACGCGTTGATAGAGCAACTGCAATTATTTCGGGTGCGCTCAGTGCACAGTGGTGCGAGGGCAATTAGGCAAAAGGCTGAGTCTGGCCGAGATAAAGTTTTTAATGCGCACGTGACTGAAGCTAGGCAAATTTCACTGCTGAAAATGGTTTTATTTAAGTCTCTAGAAATTGAATCGTAAAAATTATCATAGAAGCAAATGAAACTGATTTACAGCCGCAGATAGAGGCTCGTAAAATATTGGGAAAATATAATTTCACCTTACCCACCTTTCGATTATATTGAAAATGTAAAACTATTAAGTCTAAAATAAATTATTAATGGTAATAGTTGTTAAAACGGATTTAAAAGAGCATAAAATATAGAAAAAACTTCTATAAAAAATCTAAAGTTCAATCAATTTAACAAAAGTAGCAATAACATAATAAAAAAGTTACCAACCTCAGGCAGGTTCCAAAGATTATTGACAACTCTTTTGATGACATTGACTATCGATAAGTTAAACTGCTTTTCGATTCGCTGCGTTGACACCATTAGCCCAGCTGAGGCACCTAATTGTCGTATTAACCGCACGACAGGAGAATTTGGCAAATGTTGTTGCCCCAAAAAGCAAGATATAGTACGTAACTCAAGGCTAATGCATCATCCAGTGGCATGAGAACTCGTATTTATTCTTAGCGTGTGACCAAGGCAACAACTAAAAAAAAATAATAAAGAGCAGAACAGCAAAGAAAAGAAAAGCGACCGAAAAATAACAATTGGGTCAAATGCGACGGTTGCATGTCAACGTTGAGCTGTTGCTCTCTCTCTCTCTCTCTCCCTCTCTCGCTCTTCGCCCTGTACTCGCACTTGTCGTCGCACTCTCATGCTCTTGCCGATTCCTAAGCGAGTGCTGCAGCTGCATTAGCAATGCGAACTATTGACAGTTGACAAATCGACATTTGGCCCCAATGCATTTTTAAGGCGCACTCAGACCACGGTGCAGCTCTGCAACTGCAGCGCAGCAACTGTTGCGGCTGCATTCAAGTGTAAACAACTGTGCAACAGACGCCGTTAGAGATGCAACCGACAGTGCTCAAGTGCCAACTACACCCAGACCACCTACCCCTCCTTCGTTTGCTCCTCCACCTCCTACTGCCCCGCCTGCCTCTCCTGCGTCGCGTCTGCATCCGCCAAACGCCACTTGACATTCAAGCGTGTGCACGTGTGCCGATTGACACGGCTGCGGGCAGGGACGTGGAGGGGGCAGTGGCACGAGACAAGGGTCTGCTCTGCTCGGCCCGGCGGACAACTCACTCGCTGAGCAGTTAAGCTGACATTGACATTGGAATTGCCAGTTAATCCTATTTACCTGGATGCCACACACGCCAACACACCCAAAAACAAATAGACTGCAGCTGGAATTATGTTCTTGCTAGAGCTGGAGCTGTCGTTGTCCGCTCAACTGTGGCACAATGATGCTGCCTGAGCCCCGGCTTAGACCTGCAAATACCTTGTTATAGCGCTTGATATTGATATGGCATTGCGGTATCAGCAAATTCCTGCAACTAGACCACCTCAAAGCAACCGCTGCCTATGCTAGTATATGCATGGAAAGTTTCATAACTTTATCTTAGAGAACTACAGAGATGTCTGCCTTTATATGCAATAATTAAAATATATGATAATCAAACATATATAGATAGAGCACAGCGTTAAATTACGGATTTTGTCAAATGTTATAGAATCTGCTTAGTTATCTATATATTGACTATCAGCAAGTTCCTTCAACTTGGCTAGCGTACAATTATACTTAAATATTTAAGTAACTCTATAGAAAATTTCATAACTATAGCAATAAGACTTATTGAGATATCTATGTGCAACATCCTTCTCAACCACTTTCCTTAAACAGGGCTTAGATCACAGCAATCGTTACGTATAGAAGCAACTGCATGGCAAATTTCGTAACTGCGGCTTTAAAGTACTATAAAAACATGCAACATTGATAGTTAGATAAAGTATTCCTCTGACCAAGTTCTTTGCAGTGGAATATCTCTCTGCAATCGTTACATATGCAAGCAACTGCCTGACAAATTTCGTAACTGTGGCCATAAAGCCCAACGAGATATCTGCCTATGCATGCAAATATATCGCTGTGAAGACGGACATGACATGCTTGGTAACCTGCCGTGTCCCAGTGTCCCCAACACTTTGGTACAGAGCGTAATGACTACAGGTAACAAGCAATTGCAACTGGGCCACATTGCTTCGTGTTGTGGTTCTCTTGTTATTACTCTCCTTGTCTTTGTTATTGTTGTTGTTGTTGTTGTTGCTGTATGCACTTGGAGCCGAGACGAATGGCGGGCCGGAAGCATCAAATGGCGGCAGGAAGTAGACCGACAACAACAACAACAACTACTGCAAACAATGAGCGACAACAGGCGACGGCGTTGTTTGTAACTGTTGCCAGCTTGCATGAGCGCCGTCAGGGTGTGGTTTTTCGGTCTGTGTGGACAAAACATCGATACACCGAAGTGCCAACTGGTCCTTGTTCGCTTCTTCTATACTTCCACTGCCTTTCGTCCCACTGGTCTTGCTGCTTCTCCGCCTGCTCGTGCATCCCTTTGCCCAGCGCTGCTTCGGCGGAAGCTTAAACACTTTAGCATAATTTTGTAGCCAAAACGGAGGCTATTGTGGAAGCATTTGCCGTCTTGTGTTTTATGGCAAGTGCATTAAGTGATTTATAGACAAGGTGGAATGATATTTCTGCTTGAGAAGTGCAACGATGCAGATTATAAAACGAGCAATATTTAAACTATTTCAGAACGTGCGCATGCATGCAAACAGAAACGGGTCGATAAACACTACAGCGAAATGATTTAAATTCTCACGATTAATGGTAAAACAGAAGAGTGTGTAGACAAAAAAAAATCAGCATAGAGAATGTTAGATTAGATAGGTGCTATAGAAAGATATGGCTTTTAGAGATACAGATTGATAGATAGGCTTGCTAGACAGATAAAGATAGGGATACTTAGAGAGAACGATAAATCTATATGTAGACTATAATATTTGCAGCCAGAAACCTGTGTACAGATAAGATAGATTTTATAAATAGATAGAGACTAAAAGACGTATATAGATTAATAGATAGATAGATAAATATGCATGCATATACCATAAGAATTTACAGACTCAAAAACTGTGCAACATTCTCAATGAGATAAATGCTATGTAGAGTTTGATGGACAGAGAAAGAAAGAAATGTATATAGATAGAGATATGGAGATTAATATGTAGATATGTAGATCATCGTAGAGAAGCACAGTGGAGTACTAGTTGGTAAGCCAAGAATACTATTGATTTAGGAACTTCACTACCCCAAAGCCTTATTAATTCAGCTAGAAAATTAATTCCAAGTAAACTTGATTTCTGTATATCCCAAGCACAATTCGATTATGATGCGATGCAGCATTCAGCACTCAATAAAAATATATTCAATAAATCTGTGTGCACTATTCAAAATGAAATTATAAATTTGCCGAGCAGGAAGCGCCATTGTGCGGAAACTCACTTATGCGAATCACACACTGAAATGCTGTATTCAAATTTGCGCAAAATTCCGAGAAATATGACAGGGCCGAAACAGTGCTATCTGCAGAGGGAAAAATGGAAATTGATTTTCCAGCTAAATTATTTGCTCAAACGGAAAACTCGAGTGCGCGCTGCTTGCTGCTCGCTGCTGGCTTTGTGCTCTGATGACCTACTCGACAAGTGAACTCCCTGCCCTGCCCCTGCTCTCCCAGCTGATGCAAATAAACGTGCTTCGCTGAGTAAACTATGAAGAACATGCCAAATACAACACAAATCGAATTTAATTGACTCGAGTCAAATGTCGCTGAAAAGTGCCAAAAGGCCCTGGCCCCGAGACTATCCAGACGACAACTGTTGGTTGTCGAGCGGTATAGAGACATAGATAGAGAGCGAGTGGGAGAGAGAGATCTGTGGCACAGAGAGCGAATCTCGCAGCGC
This sequence comes from Zaprionus bogoriensis, assembly GCA_035046045.1. Lineage (NCBI taxonomy): Eukaryota > Metazoa > Arthropoda > Insecta > Diptera > Drosophilidae > Zaprionus > Zaprionus bogoriensis. The sequence continues at coordinate 1,301,995 of JAWNOI010000066.1, read as the reverse complement.
ACAAGTGCTCCACATTTGCCACTATTACGTCTGCCTTCTGCAACAAACCCTTCCCCCCGTAGCGCTCAGTTTGTTGTCATTTCAAAGAGTTCGCGTGTTGATAAAAACACACAGAAGCAGCAGCAGTCAATTTGTTTGTCATTGTCGTTGGCTGCGCTTGCTGTTGCTCCGCTCTGCTCCCCAGCCCCCTCGCTCCCCCTGCTGAGCACTTGTGTGTGCCCATCTGCTGACTGGCCTAACCCAATTCATTCAATAATTTCATTTGCCCGTCCGTTGTTCTCACTTTTTGCACCCGCAAATGATAATTCAATTGAATTTGTTGTTCTGCATCCCCTACACACACACACACACACACACAGACACACACGCACACCCTTTGCACACACTCGCAGTTAAAGCAGGGCAACGGCTTGGGCTTTAGCACGCCATTCGCCCGTTTTCAGCCATGAAATGCAATTACCTTTTCAGCTCTGACATCGACGCCAATTATCGCCACATTTAACTGCGCTATAGTCGGACAGCATAAAGAGTGAGAGTGGGAGAGGGGGAGGGGCGTGAGGACTATAGTGGTAGAGACCTGCAAACAGTTCTTGGAACTGTCTAGCTATCGGCTTACCATTGCGCCAATTAGCAGTTCCAAGTGCAGCGCACAACTGTGAATTATACATCCAGGGAATTCTAATTAAAACTGAAATCGAAGGCTAAGCAAAAAGCTCTCCATACTAATTGCAGCTGCCTATCACAATATTCATTTACAAGACTTGTGGATAGTAAAGGATTTATATTCGATTACAACAATGCGAGTCGAAGCACAGTCTCGTTGGGCATAGGTATGAGATTACACTACGTTTCTGGGAGGTTTTTGCAGCGTTAAAATAATTAACAAATTATTGGATGTACTGTGAGTTTAGTTTGGTAGTCTGAGCAATATAGTATCGAGAGATATTGTCAACAGAAAATGGTCTGAACTATGTTGACTTTTCTGTATTTTGTAAGCCAAGTATTTTCAACTCAAGGCTTTATAAAGGCACTATTTTAATTATCCAATCTTTTCAGAATCTTGTAAACTTACTCTAGTAGTTTTAGTAGATATTCTGAAAAATAGTTATAAATAAAAAATGGTATATTTAAGCTTGAGTGAAGACTGATGAGTTTTCTTTAAACTACGTAGTATTGGCTATAGTAAAATTTCTGCAATAATTCTTTTGATGCCCTAGTTTTAGGCTTAGAAAAACCTCCTATCGATTTCCCTTTAACATTTGATTTAACTATAGTACTTCATTCAATCTCAACTTGCGTCCGCCTTCAATCAATAACTGTAGACATTTGTCCATATGGCAGATCATCTAATAACAATTAATATAGAGTAATTGACTCGACTCAACTCGACTCGATTGAAATTCCTGCAGCATAATTAAGCTGACAAATGGAGGCCATTTGGCATCGCGTCTTTATGAGTCCAGCCATAAGATTAATTGGTTTATTTAGTGTACTTAGCCCAAGTACGCGCGCTGTGTGCCTGCCCTGCCCTGCCTGCCTGCCTGCCTGGGCTGGTCAGGCCAAGCCATTACCTGCGCATTGATTTGGTTCTGGGCCCGACACGAGTTGGGAATGAAATGCGATATGGCTCTAATTGAGCGGCACTCGATGCGGGAAAAAGCTTTCGCTCAATTAACGATTGTCCGGCTGCCCAGCTGTCCAGCTGTCCGCCTGCCCGGCCAATGACAATGACTGAACACTATTTGCGCTCCTATCTATCAGCTCCATCAATTGGCCTCCCTTTTTCAGTTTTTCCTCTTTTTTTTTATCTAATCCGCCGGCGGCGGCAGTTTGTCAATATTGGTGTTGTTGTTGTTGTTGCTTTCCGGTCAAGCGTTGTCAACGCTCGTCATTTGCGAAAAGCCCTGCTCTCTCTTTCGCACCAACTTCCTTCCCTGTGGCGCCCTCTCGCTCGCTCGTTCGACTTGGATAAATGCGCAGAGCTTAGTTCTCGGCTGTTTAATAGTCGCTTAGGGACTAGTCGGGTGTTGTTTAACTAGAAAGCAGAAAGCTACTCATAACTGCCTGCAAAACACTTGTTTGTCCCAGTGTGCACGGATGTGTGCCTCTGTGTGTGTGTGTGTGTGTGTGTTAAGCGTGGGCCACTCGCTGCATTTGTTGTCCTTGCTCTGGCGGCACTCGCTGCTTTCGACTCGCACTCGCCCAACTGGACCAATTGCAGCGCGCGCTCTCTCGCTGCGAGCTTTTTCGAACTTTCCAGCCTGCTGGCCAGCCACAAGCTCCTTGGCATGCGCGTGCGTTTGAGCTTTCGCGCTCTCCCACGCTCGCTCTAACTGCCCGCCTTCCGCTCTCTCTCTCTTGTTCTCCCATTTTCAGCGTAAAGCTCTGGCGGCCATTCACGAACGTGTGTGTATTGTGGAAAAGCTGCGACTTCAGCTGCCTGAAAGGGAGAGAGAGTCAGAGTGAGAGGAGTAGCAGCTGGAGGAGGAGAGAGAGAGCGCGCGTGCACGTTGGGAGTGAGTTTAGGGCGAGTCCAGCAGCAGCAGCAGCAGCAATAGAAGCAGCAGCAGTTCAGCTCCAGCCAACTCAGTCAGTTGGTTCGTCTTGGAGCGCAGCGAAACGCACGCGAAATTTCACATTGTAAAGAAAAAAAAAAGAAAAGCTTCTGCAAAATGCAAAATTTATTGAAATTGTGCGCTTCGAATTGAAATTGTGAAAATAACGCAAAAAAAAAATAGAAAAATAGAAAATATATCAATAATGCTATTTATATATTTTAGTGTGCAACAACTACAACAACAATTGTATACAAATTATTGCCGCGAACGAGAGCGAGATACTAGTGTGCCTGTAGGCGCGACAAGTGCTCGATAATTGCCCGATAATTGCTCTGAAAATCGAGGCATATTTTTCGCTTGCCTACAGCTTTACGCGTATGAATCATTTTCTGCGTGCTGAACGCGATCTGCTCTGGAAGCGTGCAACAACAATAAACAATGGCCCAGTAGCGGGGAAAATTCTTCTACAGCTTGTGCTTTTCCGTATTTGATTGAACAAAAAAAAATAAAAAAATAAAAAGAAAAATCAAACTGAAAACGAGAGAGAATGAAAGAAAAACAAGAAGCTAAAGAACAACAGCAGCAACAGCAACAGCAACAGCAACAAGAAGAACAGGAAAAGTGCTCATACACGTACTTGCTGCTGCTACTGCTGCTGTTTGCTTTGCGTCAGAATAAGCAACCCTCGGCCCGCGCTACAGCTGCCCTCTGACCCCGTACTCTACCCCACACTCTAGCGTGTGTGTGTGTGCGTGTGAGTGTGTTTATGGCCACTTGTAAGACCAGCGCAATGCTGGCCAAATGGAAAACTCTTGGGCTCGCACCATGGGAATCGCGAAAAGTGGCCCGAGCGTTCGTTCCGAATATCTATCAATATGAATATTTATGAGCAGCGATAATCGCGTATAAACAGACAGCCAGCAGCTATATGTGTCTGTGCGTATATATATACGCTATATACATATTTGTTCGATATGCAATAATCGGCGGTGTAACAGAACTTTCCGTGTGTTTCGCTTGGATATTTTATTGATTTTTTGTTGCTTTTGTCACACGCTGCGTATGCGTGTTGTGCCTGCGTGTGCGTGCGCGCGCGCCTCTGTGTGCCCGTGTGTGCGTGTGTCTGTCAAGGCTCCAGTTGCAAGCACAATATGATGTATACAAGCCCAGCCACTCCTCCTTCCCCTCCCCTCCCCAATCCCACTCTTCCCATCTTCGTTATCAAGCCCAAAATCTTGTATATGCGCTAATTGTATTATTTTCTATTACAACTTTTCGCCTAGGAGTCGGAAAAGCACAGCAACTTTGCGAAGCTTTCAAGCGCAAAGTTTCAGTGCGTTTCGAACTCGCTCTCTCTCTCTCTCTCAATCGCTCTCTCTCTCAGCTGGTTTCGGCCTGGTTTAAGGGGTTGCAAAAAGCACGACTCGCTGGGTTCCGTCTGGGTATTCGTTCGCTCATTTCGTGCAGCATCCGCGTGGCAAGCGATTGTGTCCTGCCACTGTGGACTCGCGTCTGCTGTTTGTCAACAAATGCGCATAGATTCAATTGTTATTCGGTTATGTCATTTGCTGGCAAGTGAAAGCAGGCAACACAGTCTAGCTCGCTCTCTCGTAATCTTCCGCAGTGTAACGCAAACGGCAAACGGGAAATTCAAGTGATTATCAAGATTTTCCAAATCGTAAACAAACTGTAAAAAGCAACTGCAAATAAGAACAACAAAAAAAAAATAAATAGAAAACGATAGTAAACGATTTTGCTATTCGGCAAAAGCATCGCAGCGGCTGAGTGCGAGGAGCGCGCGAGATTTGATTTGTTATTCGATTCGAATCGGTTACCTTCTGCCCCCCAACCGTTGTCGGCCATTCGTTTGGCCGATATCAAACGACCTTCAAAACGTTTTGCGTCGAGGCAATACGCACCATGGGCTGCGCACAGTCTGCCGAGGAGCGAGCCGCAGCCGCCAGGAGTCGCCTGATCGAGCGCAATCTCAAAGAGGATGGCATACAGGCGGCCAAGGAGATCAAGCTCCTGCTGCTAGGTGAGTGAGCCCGTAATAGTAGCTCCCTACACACATCGGATATGGCATATAGCATATAGTAAAAATGTGTATTTAACATCGTATGGTATAAACAGCATATTGCGTAGCATACTTAGCGGCTCGCCGCGTGGCCTTAACGAGCTGTCAAAATGCTGTCCTAATGCCTACTCGGCATTATGAGTAATTCGCCATGTCTGGAGCTGCTGCTCTGCATCGACGCTGTGTGCATGGTTCTTGTTTAGCGTATGTAAATGCCATAAATTTAATAATCGCAATAACACATACATTTTCATACACTCAGAAGTTGCTTGCAAAAAGTTCAAGGTCAAGCAATGGGTGGCTTGCCAGTGTGTGCGTGTGTGTGTGTGTGTGTGAGTATTTATGAGGCCACACCATGCACCGGCAATACTTGATAGTTGATTACGAACTGCAATTGCATTATGCCAAAGGTAATGGGGAAGTACTATAAAAGTTCTACAAGTCGATGAGTTGCTTATAATAAATTTGCAGCTGCCAGTTGGTATATTTTCACAGATAAATTGTACGCCAGAGTACATTATAATATACTATAAAATGCAATAATATTACAAACTGAAGTCAACTGCAATCAGTCGTGCCTTATAGAGCTAAAATTATCAATTATTTTGGGTACACTATTTTCTAGAGCATATTATAGCTTGCTACAATAATATAATACTGCAATATAATATCGAAAGTAAAGCCTCAACAAGTTTTGTCAATAATTTTATAGCCATCGTTTAATTTATAGCTTTTGGGAGCAATTTCTTATAAGGGGTTACTAAAGGTATCATGCTATAAAAATATAGCAAATTTATAAGTAAAGTCAAACCTTTAGCACAGTAAGAAAGAAGTAATATTCATTGTGTTTTTTGACATGCTATGATTTAGTGTATATGAAACCTTGCAATAAAATAACATAGGCCAAAAAATATTATTATATATATTAATATTCTTTAATATGAGGTCTATCATAGGGTATTTAATATGGTAGCCATCGCTTGCTTTCAAGAGCCATGGCATGGCTTATTTCACTATCTAATATGCCATAAAACATCATAAAAATATAATGAAACTTTACTGCCCTTTTCCAGGGCATTTGTTAGTCGTGCGCCTCTCTTCAACAGAAACACACACCTTTCTTTTTTTTTTGGCACATTCACAGTTAAATGAGTAATACTCATATTCATAATTTGAAGACATCGCACTCTGCTACCGACTACCTCTGTCTGTCTGTCTCTCTGCTTGTCTGTCTTTCTGTCTGTCTGTTCGTCTGTTCATTTCCCCCAATTTTCATTTCATTTCGCTTGCATTTTTGCTGATGTTTACATTTTCTGTATTTCATTTAATTTCCTCTTGCAAATATCAGCGTCAGATCTGGCTCTGGCTCTGCTTCTGGGTGCGGGCGAAAGATTTAATTTCTGACAGTTGCGCGCGTGTGTGTGTGTGTATGGTATGTGTGTGTTTGTATAAAATGTTAAATTTTTATACAGCACGTGTGTGTGTTGTGTTTGTTTTTCACACACTGAAATAATGTTTATTTAAAACAAGAGCGCGCGTGTGTGAGTTCCAAAAGTCGAGCGAAAAATTCATAATAATAATAATCAGAAAACTAAACTCTCTCTCTGTCTCCCGCTCTCCCGGTCTCTCTCTCTCTCTCTCTCTCTCTTTCTCTATTTATGCAATTTACGTAGGCATTAAATTTAAGCACTCGCCTTCAATTCAACACAAACATCACATTAATTTCACGTGTCGGCAGTCATAAACAACGCGATCAACGTCAAAGCTTGCGATGCAGAGTTATTGGAACTGTTCCCGTTTCCTTAAACTCCATATCAAAAAGCTCGTCTGGCTGTCAAGAGAATTCTCAGCAATTACAATCAGCGCGCAGCGCATTGAACTCTCTTTCTCACTGGCAAACCTAAACAATTTTCCATTTTATGCATTTTAATTTCCATCGGAAAAGGGAAAGGCCGCACATTGTTAATTTATGTGGCGAGTGCGAGGCGCAACACGTTAAGTGGGCTGTGCACAGTCTCTCTATATATAGCATGAACTTAATGGAATGTTCTTTTGATTGTCATAAATAGAGCGCAAAGCTCCCGCTGGGGGCTGTTCAAGTTTTGTATTTGTTTTGGTCGCCAAATAAATGCGCAAACTTTCCCAAACTACTTAGTCGGGCTCACTAATGATTGCGCTTATGATTTCGATTTGATTTTATGTTGCAATAATGTGCCCATTATCGATATCTTTCTGTCCTTAACTGGAATACTTTGGTGCTTATTTTTAGCGGCTTATAGCGCTGACCTTTGGCCTAGACGCAAGTCCATAATTAAACTGGTCTATCGACGTCGTTGGGCTGATGCATGCCCCAGACCATATGATTCATTTGACGTAAACGTTAACAGCTTATTGTACGAGTATGCAGAGCTTCCTTTAGGTATACTGGTCTGGTACTATGTTTAAATTGGGTACGTTCTGTCTGTGTATTATGGGAAAACGATTTCCAGGTTCGTGGAAACAACGCTGCACGCGGGCGGAGGCGTTGTTCAGCCGGTGAAAAAATGCTGTGATTTATTTTAGGAAAAATCTTGAACAAAGATAATTTTCAAGTGCGCTTTGAAAACGATTTTCCAGCTGAGTAAAATGCACAGATTATCAACAAGTGCATGCAAGAGAAAAAACAAGAACAACAAGCCAGAGAGAAGGAGAGGGAAATTCTGAACAAGAGCAGTGATAGACGGGCGAAAGGAATGCGGGGAGGGGGAGTGGAAATTGCAGAGCGCGTGCACTGAAAGCGTCTAAAATTAGACATTGAATGCAGGCACAAATTGCCATGAGAGGGAAAAGGGGGCGGGGCGTGGCTATTAAGCCTAAAAAAGCAGGTTATGTACGATATTTGGCCAACTTTTGTGATGGGGTTCTACCCAAAGTTGACCAACGACATGACACAACAATTAATCCTTTGTTTCGGTCCGAGCAAGCGAATGTGCACACTGAGACATAGCCAAGGGCCAAGAGCATAAGATGATTGCTTAACGCTGATCATGATAATAATAATGCTGATGATGACGATGCTGCCCCGTTTGCATGTTCGTGCGTGCGAGTGTGTGTGTGTTAAAGGCCATTAAGCTCTACTTGTATAATACAAAGCGCACACATTTAGAGCTCGCCAACTGCGAACTATGCACTTGCAATCTGTGTATAAATATTTACACCCCTCCCCCCCCCCTTCAGGCACCGCCCCGTCTTGCGTCAGTGCACATAATCAGACGCCTTCTGTTTTTTTGCACTTTGCATCTGGTGCGGCCCGCAGGCGCAACCTCTTTGTACAGTCAGCAGTTGCGCTCTATGTTATCTCCATCATTTCTAATTCTCTTGCTGTCTACATTTTCTCTGCAGGCGCCGGTGAATCGGGCAAAAGCACAATAGTCAAACAAATGAAAATCATTCACGAGAGCGGGTTCACTGCGGAGGACTTCAAACAATATCGACCGGTTGTCTACAGCAACACAATACAATCATTAGTTGCAATATTGCGAGCCATGCCAAATCTTAGTATTCAGTATAGCAATAACGAGCGGGAGGTGAGTAAACTTTGCAGAGACTTTCTACAGCTTGATCAGCGACTCTTTACTAACATCATTAACTCCCACAACTCTTTCAGAGCGATGCAAAAATGGTGTTCGATGTGTGCCAGCGCATGCACGACACCGAACCCTTCTCAGAGGAGCTGCTGGCTGCCATGAAGCGGCTCTGGCTGGATGCCGGCGTTCAGGAGTGCTTCTCGCGCAGCAACGAATATCAACTCAATGATTCCGCTAAATAGTGAGTAACAAAATTAATTTTATTCAAATATATCCATCTCCAAGAAGGCAAACTCTCTCTCAAGCATGGAAAGCAGACTCCAGCAAAAATTCCTCTATCTCTTTATCTTCGAAATATATCAGCATAATAATATTCTCTTTATTTAAATATGTATCTGCATCTACAAGAAGCCAAACTCTGTCTCCTGCCTTCCTCTCTTTTCTACTAAGGCTCCCTCTCTTCGAGCTCTATCAGCTTTATATTCCTTAGAGTTTCTTCTTTCCTGGCTCATTCCAAGTTCCAGTTTAGCCTTTTTTTAATCACAAAATATGCTCAATTCATTATTCCGTTTTTCTTACTTAAAAACTACATGTAGAGCAGTTTCTCTGTTATATTCCATATATCTCAGGCTTTCGTCATCCTATGTGTTTTTCACTTTCACCCTTGCCATTTTTATTTTATCCCTTTTTATGTCATTCCATTTTAATTTTGCCAGCTTCATATTGAGTGCGGGGAGTAGCCCTTATCGCAATATCTAAGGCTCCGCCTCCTCAGAACTTTAGCGCAAGTTTTCTATGAATTATTTAACTTTCGCTCATACCAGTTTCCAGTTTAGCCTTTTCACAAGCACATAAAATTCGTATGACCTTGCCAGTTTAACGTTTCACTCTACCATTCCCGACTCCTTACTTTATCTCTCAGTTAACCATCTTGCAATGAGTTACCTTATTCCTCTCCACTCATTCTCGTTTCCAGTTTAGCCTTTTTGGCAAATACATAAAATGTCCCCAATTCGCTTGACCTTGCAATCCATTCTAGTTTTAGCAGCTAAACACATAAATTAATCTTTGGTTCAGCCCCTGGAATCATATATTAGTATTATACGTCCTTGAATACAAGCATAAATCAGTGTTATAATCTCTGTGAATAATCGTTTCCGAAACAGTCGGCTTGTGCGTGTTCCATTTCCATTGCATTCCCCGCGAGTTTCTGATTAATGACACGAGCAACAAAAAGTGTTGCATACTTTTTGGCTTTTATTTGCTACGGCATATCATACAGAGTACGGGACTAACTAACTAAACAGATGACTAACATGATTGCATACGCATAACGTAACAGAACATATATATACAAGGTCGACGGCGTTGTGACAGGGATATTGTCAGAGACACACAATTGTATCTCAGGTCCATTTGCTTAATTAAAAAGCAGCGAGAAGCGGGCAGCAGCAGCTGCGGCAGCTGCTAAAAATATCACGCAGCCGCCCCGTGTGTCACACACAACAACGGGACAGAAGAATCCTCATTCTCATCCTCATCCTGCTTTTGCTTCCTCTTCTGCTTCTTACTACTCATCCCGCAGCGTCAGCTTGAAATTCAGCGGCGATTGCGGAATGTACGTGGAGTTGACGCGGTAAACGAATTCGCCGGAACTGTAGGATACTTTGTATTTGCGAAAGATCTGCAGGGGACAGACAGACAGCACGTCAAGCAATTAAAGAGACATAACAAAGTTCCAACTCTAGACCCTCCCCCCTCTCTAGACTTACCTTGGCCAGCAGTGTGTGCAGCTCGATTTCGGCGAAGCGTCGCCCCACGCACATGCGACGCCCGTAGCCAAAGGGCAGGCTGACGAACGGATGTATTTTCTGGCCAGCGTGTGGGCAGCCGCTGGCAGCTGAAATGCACAATTCAAGGACATTGCAGGCAGCTGTCTCTCTCTCTCTCTGTCTACCGCACTTACCTGCACTCTGCTTGAGCCAACGCTCGGGCAGAAAACGCTTGGGCTCCGGGAAGTACGTGGGGTCGTTGGAGACAACCAGATGTGGGAAGATGACGTGCGTCTAAAACGTATAAAAGGTTAAGCCTGTGACAATGAAATTGTTGCAATGCGTCGCTGTCGACCACGCCCACTTACGCCCTTTGGTACGTGGTAGCCACTAATGACCGCATCCGATTGCAGGCTACGCCCATTCGCAATGACAACTGGTCGCATGCTGCAAAAAGAGCAAGAGTGCAAATTGAATATACGCGATATATAGGTATATATGCTAGATATATATATATATGCGTGCAGTCAGCTTTCGCGTGGGTTGCTGTTGCACGTACCGCAGCGTTTCCTTGACGCACGCACGCATGTACGGCATCTGCTCCAGAACATGCTGATTGATTTGCGCATCGTGCGTGGGAAACGCCTGCTTCAGCTCTTCGAACAGGCGCTGCTGCTTATCCGGATTCCGGGCCAGCTGGTAGATGGTCGACGAGGCGGCCACAGAGGTCTGAGAGAAGGAAAACAAAAGAGAGAGAAAGAAAGAGTGAGAGGGAGCGGATTAAGCAGTCGCTCGTTAATTACATAATGAGTTTGTTACGCAGTGTAATAAGAAGCATAATAGACCATAAAGGCTAAGCTGTGTTTAGATAACCATGATTCATTACTTAGCTGCAGTTATATGTTTTTATCAGGTTTCAGTAAATATATAATCAATATTATATAATCAGACTATCATTTATCATTCATTATCATTCATTTTAAATAAATATATATTAATTAACTATATATTATTTCACGATAATTCTTATAAAAAAAATTAATTGAAGGTTTTTGAAAACTAAAATTCTGTGCTCAATAATCAAAGTAATCGTAGACTTTCTCTCACTCATGCTATATTAATCAAAACATAAGCATAACTGCATCAGAATTAATGCGATGTTCGATAGAGCTATCACTTTTTAAATGGTTTTGTCGTTGCATCAAAAATTATTGAATTAAAATATTTAGAAAAATATACAAATTTTCTTAAAAAGAAAAATTAAACTTAAATTTTTGTCTTTAATCTTTTAAGCGAGTTAAAGTTGGCACAAAAATAGAATTTAAAGTAGTTTCCCAGCCTGATACCAAGAAACAACAAAAATATATATAATTTTGTATAGCAATTTAGGTGCACGGTATTAAATAGTCATCAACACTCAGCACAAACTTTCTGTACTTGTTAAATAATTATTTGTAGAGGGATAAATTTAAATATTTACGTACCGTATCGACGCCCACGAGAAACAGATCCAGTGCCAGGATAGCCGCCAATTTGCGATTTCCAGTTTTGCGCACAATGCGCTCCACAATGGAGATGTCTGCCTCGTCTTTGGGTATCTCGCTGGCCAGGTCCTTGTCCGCTTTATCCATGGTCTGGCCGATGTTCTTCATGCAGATGCTGCAGCGATAAATCAATCAAAAGTGATTTGGGAATTGCCAGCGCGACGCGCCCGAGAGACGCTTTAACCTACGCCGAGAACTGATCCAGGGCGCGCACAAAGCTGCGATAGGCCTTGGTGGGGAAGACGCGCCAGAGCGGCATGCGCAGCTCCAGCTCTGGCACCGCCCAGAAGAACGTATTGATGGCCTCAATAATTTGTTGCGCCTCCGTGCTGCCCTCTGGCTTCAGGCAGCCCAAGCGTGTGTCCAGCGAGACGCGACCCACAGCTGGCAGAGAAAGAGAGAAAGAGAGAGGGGAAGATAAAAACATACAGTTGTCATGCCTTCAGTTTTGGGCCATTTTCTGCTTTGGCTTGACTTGTCTTACATTCGAGCGCCCATTTGTACAGTTCGTGCAGAAAGTTGTCGGGCAGTTCATCCTGCTCGTTGCGCATCTCCTCAATGCTGCCGGGCCGAAAGAGATAAACATAAAGCAGAAGATCATCATGATGTTATACAATGTGATGGGGGCTCTCATTAGGTCGCACTTACCGCCCCATAAACTCGCTGGCAATGTCGTTCAGCGGCGGAATGTACTTCTTGGCTGTCTGCGGCTGCAGCAGAATGTGCTGCACCTCCTGGCGGAACGCCTCCCACTTGGGTCCGTGCCTAATTGAAGAAAAAACAGGGCGGGAGGAGCAGAGATAAGCAGAGGAATGGGCGTGAGTACAGGTGAAGTCGTATGCCAAATGCAACGTAATACTTACACGCCAATTAGGCCCGCCACATCGCCAAAGAAGTCGCGTCTCAGCTCGCCCTTGTAATGTCGCAGCGACGGCATCGAGGGTCTGAGACAGAAGCAGAAGAAGAAGCAGAAACGTTGGCGCAATGCGGCGTATGAGCAATCTGAGCGTACATATGTGTACACGTATGTGTATGTGTCACGGTCTGCGTTGTCGCCCACACAAGAAGTTGATTTAAGCTCAGGTTCCTAACGGAGGCTCGCCTACCATGCCCCTATGCCTACCGCCTCCCCCCCCCCGCACTCACCTCCCTTGAACATCAAACAAAATTTTGAGCAAACATGCTAAAATGACGCGCAGCTCGCTGTATCTTGTAGATACATGTATCTTGTGGATACACGCGCTATTTGCATTATTACTAAGCTCGCATGTCGCTTTATAAATAGCCGCATTTTATTTTGCTTTACGACTCAAACTCGCCGTTTTATGCTCGCTGCGAGTTGCTTGGGTAGGGGGTAGGGGGCAGGGGGTGTACGGGTATATTCATATCATATCTGTGACCCCCAACACCCCTTCGCTCTGTTTGTCTATTTGTTTCAGTGTGTGTTTGTGCGGAAAACGTTGCTCGGGGCAACAATATTCAATTAAATGGCATAAAATAAAAGCCGTGCCGACAGCGTTGTTTGCTCTGCAAATGTGTAAATGTCCCAGCACAGGGATATACACTGCATAGATCTGAGATTTTAGCTGCTCTTTCGTTTATTTATGTGTATTGTGCAAGTCTATTTATTAGATTTATCATAATTGTATTTTATTAATATTTGTTTCATCATTTTTTCATTCATAGTTTATAACTTTACTCGAAATCAGTCGAGTTCAACGCATTCTGCGCAAATAAAACTATTTGATTTCTCTGCTGGCCGTTTAACTGATTTCTTTTAAGCCATTAAACCAGTTTTTAGGTATGCCAAATCAAACGATTCATAAGCAGTTGCCCAGCAGTTGGCAAATTTGCATTTCTCAAAAGGGAAAGATAAAACCATATTGATATTTAAGCAGATTAACGCTGCATGTATATAGATCTTAACAAAGTGGGAGAAGTAAAGAGAAACGTCGAAATTTAGAAAGAATAAGATACATAGAGAAAAGAGAGAAAGAGAGAAAGAGAGAGAGAGAGAGAGAGAGAGAGAGTGAGAAAGAGAGTGGAAAAAGTTACAGAGGCTTGAAATTCTAGCTGAAACTTAAAGGGCAATAGTCTAAATATCTGGCTGCAGCTCAGTAAGCTGAATATTTCAAGCCACCGCTGTAATTTACATGAACTGCAATAGTTTATATATTTATTTAAAATATTTAAAAATAAAGAAGTGCAGAAAGAGACAGAGTAGAAGCATAATGCGAAACAGCAAGTGAGACCTGCGTTCTGGCCGCAGCTAACGTGTGCCTACAATTCGAGCCACCACTGTAGTGTAGTTTGCATACACTTCACCGGTTTTCAACTGCATTTCAGTTATTTATTTAGTGGAAATATATGGGGAAATGCTTTCAATTTGCATACGCTGAGGTCATGCCACACAAATGTGCGCAGAGTTCACACGCTGAAAAAAAAAAAACGGGAGCAGGGGAAACATCAAAGAGTCGGCGCTGCATATGAAATGTCGCTGCTGGAATTCCAAATTCCGAATGCAGATGCATAAAGCTGTCAAAATCGGTTGCGTGACAAGCACAAGAAGAAGCTGGCAAACAAATTGTTTGGTATCGTAACTGGATGTGCGAGTTGAGACGCTGATCAAACGATCAAACTGGCAGACGTGTCTGCGATGTCAGACGATTGGCCGCACAAGGCGGAGATTGTGCAGACGAATTTGAATTTTCCTAAAGCTGCTCGAACATTTTCTCACACGCAAACACACACACACACACACACACGTGAGAGTAATGTGTGGCATAAAATACAATAGCTTATGGGTTTTCCTTTGCTTTGTTGTTGATTGAGTGTTGAATGCACGCTCGAATATCTTCATCAGTCTGTCTGCCAATCGGCGAATCTGTCAACACACACACACGCAGATATATCAATCAATTAGTGCTGTTGTGTTCATCAATCTTCGCGCAGGCTCCTCGCCGCCGCCACGTCCAACATTTGTTCATATTTACGCAAAAGTCATTAGACATTAGCGTACAATTTATTATCAATTCTCATGTTCGCAGTTTTTCAATGATGACTTGCCGATTTGATCGGCAGCTCGACTCGGTTTTTTATGCCAGTTAAAGCTGTCTCGACGTCCATTTAATTATTATTATTGTTTTGTTTTGTCTTGTCTTGATTTTTTCCCTTTATTTTTTGTTTTTGCCAAAATTGGTTCATGGCCAAATGACGGCGCAAAAAATGGGCGAACAAGTGTTAGAAAAAAAAAACACATACATAAAAGAAAGCTTATCGAGTTTTGACTTTCTTTTGATGTTGGTGCGCTGAAGCCAAAGAAAAAAAAGTAAAACGCATAAAAACCAACAGATATAAATTCGCATAGCGCAGAGATACAAAGATTCAAAGATATATCGCATGATTCGAGCGGCGATTGTTTTAGGCCTACCAAATTTTTGGGTGAAAGTTGTCGAAGGCAACTTTTAAAAAATTATACAATCGCTTAGGCTTCAGCTTAAGCGTTCTAATTGCGCGCAGAACGTGCGCGTGCTTGTACGTACTTGCACGGGCTTGCATAACAATTTGCAAATAATTAACTGGAATTGGCCCTGCAGTGGCTAATTAGGCTGCTGGGCTGCATACATTTCACTCGATAATTAAATTAAGAATTTAATGCAATATGCGCATAAATAATGGCCACAGCCTGCCCAAGAGCTGCCTCGCTTTCCAGTCCAGAGAGAGGACCATTATATAATGCGGAAGCAAGGATATGATGGTTGCCTCTCTCTATCTTCCACTCGCTCCCTCTCGCTCTCTCTTTCTCTCTGTCTGTCTGCGTGGGCTGCTGCTGATTAAGTGCAACCATGCGGTAAATTGCACATGTCAATTAATGTGCATTATATTAAAGCTGATTATATAGCCGCAGTGCTACACTAACAGTTGTCGCCGCAGCATAAATGTTTATATAATTAAATGAATTTTATGTCTGAGCCTGCAGCTCGATGCTCGGTCTATTTATAGCGCTCGCTTAAGGGCAGCTCTGTTTTTGGTTCGAAAATATAGCAGCAGTCAAGCATTTTTTCTGGTAAAACAAAATGGCGTACTTCCGGTTAAATTATTCTTTCATGCGTATAAATTTATACCATGTTACAATTCAAAAAATTTAATTAAATTAAAATTATTTGAATTAAATTTTCGTCCTTTTACCTAGCTTCAAATATAGTATTTTTATTTACATAAAAAATATGTCCTATAAAACAGTAGCTATTTTCAGGCATATTTATTAATAAAGTAAATCCAAGCAATATATTGATATGCCTCAAGTAATAAGAAAAACTGCTAAAGCCTTCAAGTTATCACGCAATTTGGCCTACTATTAAAGTATCCTTCACACGCATAGTCAACGCGTATATAGCTATCATTTTTGTAAGAAAAAGCACAAAATTTGATTGTATGGAAAGAGCCTTCTGTTAAATCAATTTACTATGAAAGCCTTTCTCGACTTGTCAAATAAGTTTGAGCTCGACAAATAACAACGTTAATATTGAATGCGCTTTAATGAAATTTCCGAGCACAAAGTCAACGCTGAGAAATGTACGCTGTCCGCCCTCCGCTCGTCTCTTCGTTTGTTTGCTGTCCGCCCATGCTTTGTGCGCTCGACCACGCCCACCCGCTGTCACTCACCTGTGCGGCATGGCCTCCTCCTTTTTGAATATATTGCGTATTTCGTCGCCATCGAACACGAAGAGCAGATCCGGATGTCCAATCAGGCCGCCCACCTTTGCCATTTTGCCATAGTTGACGTGCAGCTCGTGCATCACCTTGTCGAGGTCGCTGATTTTGTAGGTGCCTGCGGACGGAGATGATTGCGGTGCTCAGTATGTTCACTTGGTAGAAGAAGTGAAGAGCAGACTTCGACTTAATGCGATTGTATAACTAACCAATTAGCGGAGCGAAGCGCCAGGAATTGCCAATCAAGGGCAGAGGATACGGACCGGGCACCTCCGAGTAGGGACGCACCGGTGCAGCAGCTGCAGCAGTTGTTGTTGCAGCTGTTGCTGTCGTTGTTGTTGCAGCAGTAGTTGTTGCTGCTGTTGCTGTTGTTGCTGTCGTTGTCGCGCTGCTGGCATATGTAAGCTACAAAATGCTGTTGTAAGCGGAAACTGCGAGCTCGTTCTTACCTGACGGGGAACTCCGTTTCCGGCTGCCGCTTCGTTGGCAACTGCTGCTGCTGCTGTTGCAGCTGCTGCTGACGTCGCTGAAACGCTCCAGACGCAATTGATTTTTCAATTTCCGTTGCCACGCCCACACCGTCACCAGTCACCACTGGGGCGGCAGCTGCTGCACCACCACCGCGGCCAGCGCCAGCGTTGGGCAGCAGCGTCGACGTCGCTGAATACGTGGTGCGCCGTATCAACGCCGCGGTAGTTTTGCCTAAGCCCGACATTTTCCCTCTGCCTGCTTTTCCGCTGATGTATCCTCAAGTGTGTCTGGAGCGTGAGTAGGGAAAATTTTAAGTTTCGGCTTGAAGTGCTGGAAAATTGACGTTTAAAGTGAAGAAAAAATCAGCAACAATTCGAATGCTCTTCGGTTGAATATGAATATATTACAAAAATATCTGCAAAATATTTATTTTATTTTATAATTTCTCTGTAGTCTAAGAAAAAAATTAGTTTAAGTTTGTAGAGATTGGCAAATGATATTTAAATATAGGAGCTGAGATGCTCTTTGGTTTTGTGTTTCAAAGGAAATAAAATAATAAATTAATATATGTAAAGTCTTAATCAATTATTTGCAATAAGCATTCCATTTAATTTTAAAATTTTTTATGTATTTTCAAATTGAACTTAAGAAGTTTGAATTGCAGAATCTGATAGAAAAACTTTGCGTGAACTTCAAACTCTCGGGCATTTCCTGCTTGCAGCTCATCGCATTATCCCATCTCCCAATTAGGCCCAAACTCATGGAAACAATCGTAGTACCCTCTAAGCGGGCAGGGCATGACAATCAGAGGCAAAACAAAAGTTTAACAAGTTTTTGCGGTACTTGAGAAACTGTTTGAGAGTTTCGCGTTTAATTTGCAAAACAAGAAAAATGAACGTGCAACAATTTCGTGGCACAAAGTTTGCACTGTGCTGTTGTGGGCTGCTGTCACTTAACTCAGATGAGTTGGCACAACAATCTAATGCAGTTTATAACCTCGAGTGGTGTAGCAGGCGAGCAGGCACTCGAAAGTTGTGCAATTATAGAGAAGTACAAGCACAGAAAATATGCGAATTGCGCGTGCAAACTGCTGCTCTGCGGCAGGTGCTAAAATCTATACTACAGATAGATCTGCATATATTAGTTAGCATAAGTTAGTTAGCCTGTTCAGAACCCAAATAGGAAGCTGTGCAGGCATTGTTTATTGTGCGCGAAACTTATTGAGCTGTGTGATGTCAATATTTGCATAGAAGGCGAGGCTAGACCGAGTAAATAAGGCAATTATGAGCTGGCGAGGGGAGATCGAGACAAACTACGTGCCGAGCGGCTCCCAAAGGAGAGCCCGAAGCTGCTGCTGTTGCTTCTTCTTCTTCTTGAAAAAAAGAGCCTCTGTTTACAGTAAAACGCAACGGCAGAGACTGAAATGACAGCACTTAGTTCGGCTAGGGCCGAGTGAAAGGCAAACAATGAACAATTTTCAAAATCTATGCGATATGCGATGCTGCCTCCGGGTATACCAAATTTACCGACTTAATATGTGTATTGCTTGGCCTAAAACGAGGCAAATAAGACGGAATACACACACACACTCGCACACGCACACACGCCTTGATAAGCCCCACGTAAGAGCAGTTTGCATTTCAGTTGAATATGAACTGAAAACAGGCAGCGCGCATTGTTCAACTTGTGCGAGGGCCAATAAAACTCAAGTGGCTAACAATAGCAGTCGATATATATACACATATATATCTCTTCTATATATATATATATATATATATATATATATATTCGTTGTGTATATATCTCGCATAGTTGGTACGCCCCACTCGAGCACTTCAAAGCGTGATTTGTGCTTTTGTGTGGCACGCTGCGTATGAGCAATATCGCCGCATCTCGAACGTTGCTCATACGCCGCGTGGCGCGCTCAGCATCGGACTGCGCCTGCTCCAACTTGCAACTTCTGTGTGCGCTTGTAATTTAAATGCCGTTTGCCACACACACACATACATGCGCACATACACCCTCTCACACACGCAGAGAATTTGATGAAATTTTTATAGCACAATCAATGAGCGTACTGGTGTGTGTGTGTACGTGTGATTGTGTGTGTATACAGCATCTCTGTATTATGCTTTAGCTGGCATCCTTGCCCTTGCCTTGACAAACGGCGACCTTCAGCTGCGCGTCCAGCACTTGTGCTCGCACCACAGCGACACTAAACGAGCCACCCAACACACCACCCTCGCACACACACACACACACACACACACACACAAAAGCAGACTCAGCACAGTGCAAACTTATGAGCCTTATCGGGGCATGCCTCATAATGAACTTGAGCGATAATCCTTGCGCCCGCCAAAAACCAAAATGTCAAGCAGCTCCTCAAGCAGCCTTCAAGTGCTTTATGAAGCTGCCCGTCTGCCCCCCACACACACACACTTCACCCTGCTCTGTCGCTGCCCTTAGCATGGCTTTGACTTTGACCGGACCGTCGGAACTTGACTTGACATGCCTTACTTTGCCTGCTGCCGGCCTGCTCTCGTCTTTTCATGAATGGCTTTTCAGCTGGGTATGCCAAATCAATAGCGAAATCATTAATAAAACAATAAACAATTTTATTTTCAACTTTGCCTGAGCGTCTCGAATTTGTCGAAGAGTCAAAAATAACTATGAACTTTGTTAGTTTATGCAAATTAATTTCTTTTATTTTTCCACAACTCTTTGGCATTTTGTTAGCAGCAAATTCCAGTTTATTAGCATAATGCGATTGTACAGATTTTTGCACAGATCTAGTTATACTGCGAACTTGTTGTCAGTTAAAAATTGGCGAGTGGATTAGATCGTATTAAGACAGGAATTATATATAAAATAGTTATATATATATATAATAGTTGAGATAACAGTGCAAAATTCCCAAAATTCTAAAATAACTCTACTTAATTTTGAAAAACATTTTTTTAATTATACAATACATTTTTTTGCAAAAAACTTTTCTCGTTTCGTCTTAGTAGCATAATTAATTTTTTGTTAATGTTTTTGTTCATAACAAAAATTAAAGTTATTAATACCTTGTGGCTCTTCGGATTTCCTCATAGCCATAACTGAGCTAAGCTTGTTATCAGTGCAAAATTGGCAAATTGAGCTGATTCCATTGAGAATTGAAAGTTTTCTGGGCAGTCTTTTCCGCTCGCTGCCGTCTTCTACTCACTGTGCACTTTGGCTGCCATTGTGCTTTATTGTTCTCAAGGTGCCGTTACGCACGACTGGCAGCGAAATCGAAAACAAAGAGCAGAAGCGCACAACAACAACAACAACAACGGAGCTTGTGGCACATTCAAACTGCGAAAATTCTATTCAGAGTTTGCTCTACTCTCTCTGCTCTCTCTCTCTCTCCTCTCTACTGCTTATTAGCGTCATTTTGCGAAATGCTCAACTTGCCTCCTACACCCCTGGCAACAAGAAAGTTTCGCATCTGCCCCTTGTCACTGCCGCTGCCCCTGGCCCCGGCCCTGAGCTGTGCATACATTATGTCACTTTCGAATCGCGTTGTATCTTTTGTTGATTGTTGATTTCTTGTTGCGATTCGATACGGATTTTTGTCTAGTTTGTTTTTGCTGCTGCTGCTGCTGTTGCAAGAGCTCTATAAATTATGCAGTTTTTTATTTAGTTTTGGGTGTGGCTGCATGTGGCTGCCGCGGGCACTTGTCAAATCGTACGCAAAGATGATTTCATGAAATGCGCGTATGCCTAATGGATTTTTGCTATTTAAGTTGTTGCTTTAGTTTCGGCTTAGTCGTTGTTGCTGTTGTGCTGGTATTATTCACGCTTCACTTGCAACTCGCGAACTCGAACCCGGAGTCGACAATAAGTGCATTGCACTTTAACTAGCTTTGCTTTTGGCTCTGGCTATTTAGGCCATTTTCGAGGCCACAGATGTTGCCTTTGAATTTGCTTACCTTTTGTCTGCGTATTGCTTTGAGCTTGAGCTCGCGTTGCCGATTTCTATTGTCCGGTCTGACACACGCACACACACACACACACACAATCGCATTCAGTGCTGTCTGTGCTTATAGTTTGAGATGTGTATTACACGAAGATTCACTCATTTGGGGGGCACTTGAAGTTCCGCTGCCACTTCTCGCACACTTTGAACGAGCGTCACGCAAGCGTGCAAACTTGTTGGCCAATGGAAACCCAAAACCGCGACCGCGACCAAAACCGAAACCGAAACCGAAAGTCGTGCAACAGCTGCTGCTGCTGCCTGCTCGTGCTGCTTGCCGATGATCCAAGCTCGGCGCCGACTGCTGTCTGGTGGAGCGAACGCGACGCACTAAACGCGATCGTAGCGCTTCTTAGTCTACTTATAGGATCAACGCGGCGCTCGGGCCTAGCTTGATCTAAGGTCGGGTCCGGCGAGCGCTCTACGGGTCTACGTGCGCTCGGCTAGAGCCAAATTTCGGCTCACATACTGAGCTGAACTGAGCTGTGTGCGTGCGCTGATCTTCAGCTCTGTTGGGCTTTGTTGTTAAGAGACGCCCGCTAATTGCTCTCTCCGTCCCGTTCTCTCTCGCTCCCTATCTTTCTCTCACGATTCGGCGCTCTCTTTCACTGCGGTTGAAACCGAAAGTGTTTGTTGCTAATCAATCTTACTAAAAAGCAAAAGTTTGGACGTTAATTCGTAACGGTTATTTACGCGCCTTAATTCGTTTCTATCAATTTAATATGCATGTGCCTCCGCTGCTTCTTCCCCCGCCTTCCTCTACTCCTGCTTTCTGTTTGCGGTTTAATGAGAGTTGCAATTTGGCGTGAGTTTACATAACGCAGTGGGTCATAAAGCATATAGTATTAATTACCCAGCTGGATGCATTCAAGTTTAGAATTTCGACACTGACACTTTGGATTTTTGTTGGAGAAAAAACTATAAAGAAAACTCTTTATGTTCTGGGTGTGGCATGAGGTTGTCATTTATCTGTTGTTTGAAGTATACCCTGTACTTGCGCTCTGTCTGGATTGTAAGCTCACATTAAAATGAGTTTTTGTTGCCGTGTATACTCCCACTGGTACTGGAAGTTCTGCATCGTAAATATAATTTAATTAAGATTTATATTATGCGATTTTACAGTCAGATACTAACTACTATGAAGTCGGCGGTGCATATAAAAACACATTAAGCAATGGGTAATAATTGGCCCTGGTGCTGGCTTAAGTGCAAAAGGAATGGAACGAATGATAGCGAAACATTTGATTAAGCTCTGAATACAGATACCAACGTACAGTTCGTCTGGCTTCGAAATCATTTTGCATCTTTGAGATACTTTTGTATCTTTGAGATACTTTTGTATCTTTGAGCTACTTTTGTATCTAACTATCAGCTACACTGAATTACAACTGTGGGAGCTTTCGTTGTATTTGTATCTGAAAGATACTTTTTCTTTATGCCTAGAAAAACTGTTGTCTTGGGCTAAGTAAACCCAATTGAAAAGGCTTAGAAATGACCCGGCCTGCAGCTCTGCTTTGCTGACAGCAAACTGTTCAATGTAAGCTCAAGTCCAAACAGATTTGCTGATTAAATCTCGACGCCTGCCACTTTGCTTGAACAAGCAACCGTTTAGCATTTTCCAAGCCAATCTCGAACAACATATCTATTTTCGAGTCTCTCTCGTGTAACTCACACACGCAGACTATGAAAGTGCTAACACACCTAGCCCCTGGGCATGCATTGCACAATTGTTGCGGCCCAAACATTTGGTCATTACCCATTGCCGGGTTAAGATCTCGGATCACGGATATATCAATGGTGAAATGTTGCGCTCTTTCGCCGGTAACAATTTTGATTAGCGAGTGCTTCATAAATGTAACAAATATTTACAGAGTTATGTAGATTTCGACTGAGCTGCAGCTAAACACAAAATATATATATATATATGTGATATATGTGAGCCTATTAGGAGTATTATGCATGCGTTCGTTACAACTGCGAAACTTTTCCACCTGAATGGGCGCTACGTTGCGGTTTTGCTTGCTTGTGCCTATGGTTATGGCATAGACACAGTCGTAGACAGAGACACAGACGCCGACGCAGACATTTGGAGCACGGAAAGCGTGACTCGGCAATTTTCCCCACGAATTAGTGTGCCACAATGTCGGCGTTGCCAGACAGTCGAACAAATGAAAAGTGCTCTCGATTCTCAGACACCATTCACAATTTTTGAATAACTTTTTGATTTGATCTCCGATTTAATAGAAAATTAAAACATAGATTAATATTATATCTAGCTGTGTGTGTGCCAAACATGAATATTCCAAACTTTAATTTGTATATTTATTATTTTAATTACGTTTTTGGAACTACAATATACCAATAATGGCATAAAAAACTTCACTGCAACTACAAAAAAAAACCCTTGACGTGTGGGAAAAAAGCTAGGTGCGACGTAAAAATAGCTGACTGGCCAACACTGATTGGAACAGACGACAAATTTGAGTTACAAGACATTGAGCAACGCGGCCAATTAAAGCCTTGCTCTGCGCCGGCCAACAAAAGTAATTGCCACAGCAACAACAATGAAGATTCACACAATGCGATAGAAAATTGGACAACTGTAAAGTTTAGTTGCGAGGCGGCGACCGCAGAGCTCTACGCTCAGACCTCAACCTCCAACTCAATGGGTTACATGAACTTTACACCTGAAGCAAGCAACAAATGGAATTTGTCTTTGCCAAAAAAGAAAAAGAAACAGAGAAATAAATAAATAAATACAAGACACACGCAGAAAAAAAAGTTGCGTGCCAGGCGTAAATTATTGCCCAGATCTCTGGACGGTGGCCTATTATAGGCTTCTCTTTCTCTCTTCCTCTTTTTTTTCTGCTACTCCACATGGGTCGCTGTCAGCCTCTCCCTATTGTCTTGGGTTTATGACCTACTTGTTGGAGCTAGAGCTGGACACGCAAAGCTCTGGCTGATTGAGAGGCGCAAATAAGACTAATTATGTTGCAAGCGTGTTGCGAAACTGCCTGCCACAAAAAGATACAAAATGTATCTATGTATCTTTTCTCTATCTATCTCTCTCTCTCTCGCTCTTTGCGTGTGTGGAACGCCTTGGCTTGTGCTACGCTTTAATTGTTTGCACAGCGCTTTGCCGGCGCCGAAAATTTGTCTGCCCACGCCCCCCATGCCTGCCCTGAGAGTAAACACAAGTCCATGCATAGCCTCAACTAATGTTTGCTGCCCGCTCTTTGCAGTTTCCTGGATGATTTGGATCGGTTAGGCGCCAAGGACTACCAGCCGACCGAGCAGGATATCTTGCGCACCCGAGTCAAGACCACCGGCATTGTGGAGGTTCACTTCTCCTTCAAAAATCTCAACTTCAAGTGAGTAAACAGCAGTGAAATGGGAGCAACTTTGCATATGCATATTTGCACAGTTTTCTGTTTATTTGAATTCAACTTAAATGTTATTATTTTTCCATTCCCGCAGATTGTTCGATGTGGGCGGTCAGCGATCTGAGCGTAAGAAATGGATACATTGCTTCGAGGATGTTACGGCGATTATTTTCTGCGTGGCCATGTCTGAGTACGATCAGGTCTTGCATGAGGACGAAACTACGGTAGGCAGAGAGTGCAACTAAATTTATACAGTTGAACTAATTATATGCTTTTCCTTTTCTAGAACCGCATGCAAGAGTCGCTGAAGCTGTTCGATTCCATTTGCAATAACAAATGGTTCACGGACACTTCGATCATATTGTTCCTGAACAAGAAGGATCTGTTCGAGGAGAAGATACGCAAGAGTCCGCTGACAATTTGCTTTCCCGAGTATACAGGTGAGTGGCAAGTAACTGGCCCTGGATTATCAAATGTATAATGATCAATGCTTTCGCAGGTGGCCAGGAGTACGGCGAGGCGGCTGCCTACATACAGGCCCAGTTCGAAGCGAAAAACAAATCAACCTCGAAAGAAATCTACTGCCACATGACGTGCGCCACAGACACCAACAACATTCAGTTTGTATTCGATGCTGTCACCGATGTCATCATAGCAAACAATCTGCGCGGCTGTGGCCTGTACTAAGTCGTGTGCGGGTGGCGGGGCAAACGGGAACCGTTACGGTATTACAAAACAGCGCGGGAGCACAACAACCCACCAGCATTGATCAAAAAGCAAATGATGATAGAACCAACACATAAAGCAGACAGAGAAACAACAAACAGAACAGCAACAACAACAGCAGCAGCAAACTATAAACTACAAATAACAAAACACAGATACAAATACAAACAAACACAAGAAACACTTACACTTACAACACACGAAAGCAAAAGCAAAGCCCAAAGAACTTTAATTTGTATGAGAAGAAGAGCGAGGTATGTGCTTGCGAGAGCGAGAGAGAGAGAGAAAGAGAAAGAGAGAACGCTCGGATCAAAGTTGAGATCAGAGGCAGGCCAAGCAGAAAGCAAGCCCGCACATATTGCAGAGCATTTCCTATATTTGCATAACATTTGCATCTCATGCAACATGCCACATGTCTGACATGTAGCGCACACACGCGCGCGCACAAGCAACATGCAACACACACGCACACGCACACTTCTACACACGCACACACACACACACATTGAAACGCAAGCATTAATGCATAAATATGTAGTTGTTGTTTGGTCTGAATAATTTTATAGAATTTCATAATTTATGTGTAGTTTAGTTTCACGTGTATTTATTAAAAAAAAAAAAAAAACCAAAAGAAAACAAATTAAAAACGAAAACCAGGCAAAGAAGACGAGTAGATCGAACCCAAGAGGGAAACAAAAGAATATAGTGGAAAGTGAAGGAGTTGAGAAAGAACAAAGTATATATATATATGAGAAAATCGCATATATACCGCATATAAGTATATAAATATTATATTATATATATATATTAAATGTTTCCTGTTGCAATCTCTTTGAAATTATTCATGCCATCAACGCTGCATTTCTCATGCTTGTTTAGGTTTAAGTTCAAAGTTTACAAATTCTGCGCAAATTACATTCAACAACAACAACAACAACAAATCGACAAGAGATCACGAAACAACAAAAAAACAAAAACAACAAAATCCCGGGGCAATGAATTAGCAGAATGCGAGTAAATATTATATATGCAACTAAAAGGAAAACAAATTAAAACTAATGCATAACGTAATGATAAAAAGCAAATGAACAAACCAAAAAAAACAAAAAGAAAGAAAGAAAAATATGAGAAAACAAAAAGAAAACATGAAAAACGTAAAGCTCTAACTATTAAGGCCTAATTTAAATGATAAACCGGTTTAAATGAAACGATTAGAAAGAACTCTCTAAACTATTTGTATTTACTACGAAAATTGCAAAGGCAATTGCGAATTCGAATCAGCCAGCCATAATTCGATTGACTACAGATCGATGTAAATTGTAATTTGTTGAATTTGCGTGTGTATAGAAGATACTTACATATATGGTGGTATATGTGGAACGAACAGAGCTAGCTGATTGTGCACACAAACACACACACACACGCACACGTACATGACGCACAAAGAAACGCATACACACAAACACACAAACTAACTTTAATTTTTGTACACTAATTTATTGTAATTACTATAATTTCTCGTTGCATTTATAAAGCCACATACGAATGTAGTTTGAATCCAATCTTAACTCGCAACTTAAATAGCAACTGAAGCAGAAGGGAATGCAAAATCTCAAGAAAGTCGAGCGACACGCAGAGAGGAACAGTTCATTGTAAAACACATTGTATGTAATATTTATAAAGCATATACTATACACTTTATACTATACTATATACGAGTATAATAATAATAATAATAATAATAATTCTAATAATAATACGAGATAATATTAATAATAATATCGATAATATTAATTGTAACATTTATTGTATTTAGTGAATGGCATTTAACACTGTGCGTTGCAGCTGTTAATTTTGTTTAGACTTATTTATACACTTATGTATGTATTTATGTATGATTATGCTTATGCATTTCTTTATTGTATCTATGATTGTGCATTTTGATTTTACACAATGAGTATGGAATTTATAATTGTTATTTTATAGTATTTTGTATATTATACAACAGCTCTCTCCCTACCCTACAGCCCATGCTCCACAATATTCACTTCACTGACCCACATCGAATTCCTATTTGCTCCTCTGCTCTTGAGAAATCCATTTATGTTTTATAGTTTTTAAGCCTTATTTATGTAAACATGCAACACACACAGACACACACACACACACCAACACACACCAACACACAACTTAAACACTCACACGAAACAAAAACAAGAACTTAGTAAGTTTATTAGCAAAATAAATATATCATTTAACATTTAAACAATTTGAACGATTTGCTTCTAGAGAGATTGTTTCAATTCTCGGGCAACTGAAACCAAAATCCAGTGTGTAACTGTAACTATCTATACAGAAGTTGTTGAACAACCAAACGTTTTTCTGTATCTGCGAGATACGAGATACTTTTGTAGTTGAATGCCATGTTATGAGCAGTTTTCGAAGCATACGCAAACCAATTTGACAAAACTAAATTTACCAATAATTCAAACAAAACCCAGGCATACAAACGAACACACACACCAAAACACACACACACACACACTCCTTTACCAAATCCCCAAATCAAATGAAGCAACCACACACAAGCCACAACCAACACTGTAATATTTATCGTATGTATTTTCCATTCAACTTGTAAAATTCTACCAAAATACAAAAATAAAAATCATTTTCAAATAAAAACTATTTATTCAAAAACCAAACAAACGGCCAACCTCTTTATTCCGATACCATTCTCTTACAGCCGCTTGATCGAGCTGATCCAAAAAGTTAGGATGCTGCTCCTCTTGCACACACACACACACACACACCCACACTCACATACACACAGACACACACGCAAGCACACTGAGACTTGGCCTAGTGCATTTCGAAACCGATGTAAACTCTCGTCTATAAGTTGACTAAACTGTATGTAATTATATAACTCTGAATCAAATATATATTTATGGAATATCGCATTCAACCCGACAAATATTTGTAACTACAAACGATGTAATTTATAAACAGTTATTCACTTAACTACTCACACAAGAAATATATATATATAGCTCTATATACATATATATATAGATAAGAAGAACCGAAATTGCCGCATACTGCATAACATATGTACTATATTTTTCTCGTAAACGTTAACGATCGTACTTCTAACTACATAACATAATACCGAAAATACAATACGATATGCATACGAAAGACTTTCCATATTTTTTAAATACTCATACACAAAGCGACTATAATTTATCACTTGGGACTCGGCGGCGATCGCGTCTGCCTCGCTCAACTTTGTGTCGTTGCAGAACTACAACAACAAAATACATATACACATACATACAAACTTATTAATATGAATCATACAAATTACGAATTACAAGATACAAATACAAAATGAAATTACAATTTACATACATACATACATACATGCATACTTCGTAAAGCTAATTAAAACTTTTGCAAATTCTCCATAACTAAAATAACGACTAAGCAATTACGTAACAAGATCAAATCATAGCAACATATTCATATTTTTCTAAAACGGCTCATACAACTTTTTGCTCCGATATGTACTAAACACACACACACACACACACATACATACACACTCTACCACGCATACAAGCCGCACCACTACTACAGTGAAAGAATTAACTATTACTTTAATAGCAGTTACAACTTATAAGATACCGCAGCAAGTGAGTCGAGAATAAAGCAAAAACTCAAAGCGATTAATTGTTTAATAATAACTACAAAAGAGCGTCATGTTCGAGTTCGTATTAAATGGGAAGCACAGAGAGTTTATAGCTAGGCAAACTTTAGATGTTGTATCTAATTTGTAGCCCAATTCGAATTGCTTCGGTTGTTCCCAGTAAAGGAAAACCCGATAATGGATCTGCTATCGTATTTATTACACTTATTACACATCGTCTTGTCTTTTGTCCGGCATTTTTTATAAATTCTGCCCGATTTCTTCTCATTATAGTACTCGTACTATGTTGTATCTGCTTCTCGCCGAGAAGTAGAGCCCAACTCGAACCAAGCCCCCGAGCAGCAGTTTTTAATGTGAAACGAGCAAGTGAACAAAACTTATAAACTTGGATATAATAATGATAAACAAAACAAAACAAAACAAAACAAAACAAAACAAAACAAAAGAAAACCAAACAAATTGAATCGTTAAATTACAAATTTAATTATAAAAACTTATAAATACTTATAATAAATCGATAAAGAAAAAACCCAAAGCGAATGAACAAATAAAATCGAAGAAAACCAAATGTTTGTATGTAAAAGAAACTCAAAATGTTAGATCATCTACAAATTTAAATAAAAATTAAATTTAAAAAACACAAAAGCGAGCTAAGTTATTTTTTATAGTAATATCAAATTTTATTTATTTATTTTTAATTTATTTTATCTTCAATTTATTTATCTAGAGCCTTCACGAACTGCTCCAAACGCTGCTTGATATCATTGTCAAATTTAGCCAGCTCAGCGCTCTGCAGTTGCTGCACGTATCCGTGCTGCCCCAGCTGCAAGTTGCTTGCAAAGATCGTGTGGCCCAAGCTGAAGTCCACATAGGCCTCATAATTGCCCCCCTCACGCTGCAGCAGCTCAGCCGCCGCGGCTGTCTCAGTGCACTGCCAAATCTGCTCGCCATCGTAGGGCACAACTCCCGCCAGGCGCAAGTCCAGCGCCAATGCCTCGATCTGCTGCAGCTCGTGTGGACAGCGCAGCAACTCGGACAGCTTCGCGTGATGGATAACAGTGTCCTGATCCAAGTGCTTGACGCGCACAGTCAAGGCAGCAGCGTCAGTAGACGCAGGCGGCACAAAGGTCACGCTGACGCGCTCATAACACTTCTCGGCTACGCGCCGCACGCAAATCTGCTGCAGCTGCGACAAAGTGGGCGTCACACAGTGCTCGGGCGTGGCATAGTAGCAGCACAGTTGCTGCTGTAGCTGCTCGTAGCGCTGTGCCTGGCTTAGAGCCCGCCAAGGCGAGTCCACTGAAGCCTTGTGCGCCAGCAAGCGCACCGCCAAATGCGCAGGTGTGCAGAGCTGCAAGAGGTCAAAGGGTAATGAGTACTGTTCTCGCTCTCTCTCTCTCTCTCTCACACTCACCTTAAGTAGCTGAAACCGTATGTGCCCCGCAGTTGGTACAGTGCCGCGATTGGCATCGCACTCGCTGAGCATGTGGCGATATCGACAGGTAGACGTCACACACTGCCCATAGAGCAGCAGCACGGGGCACAGCACACATTGGCGTGCCACACGGCGTGCTTCACGTGCCGCCAGCAGCTGCGCATGCGCCACCCTCAGACGCTCGTCAATGGGAAGTCCGTGCTGCTGCATGAACTCAATCAACTGCGGCAGCGACTCGCGTGCCTGCGCGTCCAGCAGCACAAGCGATTGCAGCGCCGGCTGCTGCGATGCACAGTGTGCTTGACTGCCGAAGACAGCAAAACGCTTTCTAAATTGACTCCAAGTCGCCGGCATGTTGCAGTGTATGAGGCTCTGCACGTTGTTCACGTGCAGCTCGGGCGCGTGCGCCTGCAGCAGCAGTATTTTGCCCGAGTGCTGTAAAGGGGCATGACAGAAAATATTATATAGTATTTATATATAAATGGTATTTATATATATATAAAAAAAAAAAAAAATATATATATAGTTTACCTGCCGCTGCCACTGCTCGATGCGCGGCTTATCGCTGCGCCCGCGATGCAGCAGCAGCATGCCCTGTGGCAGCTCCAGCTGCAGCTGCCGCATGTCCGCACTGCGTGCGCAGTAGATGAGCGTGCGCTTGCTTTGCGGCGGATGCCGTTGCAAATACTCCCGCAGCTGCTGCAGCTGCTGTGCCCAGCTGTCGGCCAAGACGAGCTCCAAGTCAAGCCCTCCGCACGCTGCCGCCTCCAGCGGATCCCTGAACAACAGCAGCGGCTGCTTGGCGTGCCGCAGCAGTGGCTTCATTTCCTCTGCCTGCCACAGTCGCGTGGTAACCACCAGCTGCGTCGACTGGCAGCGCTGCAGCAGCGCGCACTTGAGTGCCTGGAAACTGCTGCCGCCATACGCCAGCAGCTGCTGCAGTTCATCAAGCACAAGACAATCCCAGCGAGCAGCAGGCAGCAGCAATGATGTACTCAGCTGCGCCGTGGTGGCAATCAGCAAGTCATTCGAGTGACACAGCGGCAGCTTCGCGCGCAGCTGCAGCAAGCGGTGGCGCGTGGCCACCACTATGATGACTCTGTATGCTGCAGTGCTGGCGCCCAGCAGTTGCCCCAGCGGCTGCACATAGTCATCCAGCTGGTCTTTGCCCGCGGCGACCAGAAACAGCGAATTGCCTGCCAGCAGCTGCGTGGAGAGCGCCACGGTTGAACTGTGCTCCTGCTGCTGCTCCTGCTCCATCTGCAAGCCAGCGCATGCGAACTGTTAACGTCTGTGTGCGTGTTTTATTTATATATATATGTATATAGGATATAAGCAGTGATATAAATCGTTTAGGGCTAGACTAAATTGCGCGTATGCTAGGCTCAGGCTCAGGCTCTACTCTAACAGTTTCTTTTTGGACTTGGGCGTCGAGATGGTGCGCAAGGAGACGCGTCGCGGCGTCTTGTGGCTGGGCGTTGTCGGCTTTGGCGAGGCATGCGTTGCGACTGGCACTGCAGCTGTCGCCGGCGCCGTCTTGACTGGTGTCCTGCCCTCCTCCTGCGTGTCCTCGTAGACCAAGCGCATGTCTTCGGTGCGCTCGCACGTCGCCTCATTGATGACCAACTGCCCTGCAGCTTCGCTCTGCTGCTGCTGCTGCTGCTGCTGCTGCTGCTGCTGCTCCTGCGGCTGCTCGGCTGTCTCCAGCATGCTGATGCCCTCTACCAGTGGCCAAGCGTCCATGGCCTCCTCCACAACGATGGGCGCATTCACGACGGGCAGCTCGTTGAGCACACGTGGCGTACGACGCACTGCTATGGGCGTGGCATGTTTGGCGGGTAGTTGCTTGGGCGTCAGTATGCTGCCGTTGCTGTTGCTCTGGCTGTGACTGCTGCTCGGCGTGCGCGGCTGCCTTCGCACCTGTATGGGCGTGGCAGGCCTGGATTTCT
Source organism: Zaprionus bogoriensis (assembly GCA_035046045.1). Classification (NCBI taxonomy): domain Eukaryota; kingdom Metazoa; phylum Arthropoda; class Insecta; order Diptera; family Drosophilidae; genus Zaprionus; species Zaprionus bogoriensis. The sequence goes on along the minus strand of JAWNOI010000066.1, from coordinate 1,270,086 downwards.
TCTCGGGCGATTCGAACTTCTCCTCCGAGCTGATGATCTCCTTGTCGAGCACAGCTTCCAGTGGTTTCGGCAGCACGACCAGTGGCTGCTTCGCCGGCTTGTGCTGCACTTCCTCCGGCTCGTCGCTGGCCTTGCGCTTCACAGCAATGGGTGTGGGCGTGGCTGGCTCGGGCAGCTTGCGCGGCGAGCGGCGTATTGCAATGGGCGTCGGCTCCGACACGTTGCGCGGTGCCCGTCGGATCGCGATGGGTGTGGGCTTCACTTCGGCTCTGGCCACAGGCTTGGGACTGCTCGACGAGGCAGCGGAGCTGCTGCTGCTGCTCTGCAGCGACGAGTCATTCTCGGGCTCCAAGTCGATTTCCGTGCTCTGCTTGACATCGCTGGCATTGGGCGTCGTCTGCTTGGCTGACATTTCGTTTGGCTTCTGCTGCTCCAGCAGCGGACGCCGTGGGGTCACCTGCTCATCCGTGGAGAGCTTTCGCTGCTTCTGCAGCTGCTGCTGTGGCTGTTTCTTCTGCTTGCGCATGCGCTGTGGCGGATTCTCGACGGTGTTGGCAGCAGCGCACAGCACTGCGTCCATTTCCTCATAGCGCTCGCCCAACTCATTCTCCGCGAAGGTCAGCAGCGAGCAAAAGCCATCGGTGCTGGAGACGATCAGCACGTTGCCGTCGGTGGACCACGTGAGATCCGTCAGTCGCGTGTAGTGGATGTTCGAGACAATGGCGAAGGGCACCGGCTGCTGTGTGTCGTAGAAGAAGACCGAGTTCTTGGTGGCCACCGCGTAGATCATGCGATAGGGCAGCGATATAATGGGCGGGTTCTTCTCGGCATTGTACGCGCGCAGGCGGTACAGCACGGGCGAGCAGCGCACGGCGACGGTGTACTCATTGGGGAAGGGCAGCACGAAGGCAGGCTTGCTCAGGTCATAGCGGCTGTAGCCGTAGCTCGTGTTCGTCGGCTTCAGCACGCCATCGTAGTCCGTCACGCCGGCGGGCGTGAGCAACAGTTTGCCGTCGGGCGTGAAGCAGAGGCGCCGGAAGAAGGTCTGCAGTGTGCCGTCGTGGTAGAGGCGCATGCTGCGGCCGTGCAGCTCGTGTCCCTCCTTGACGGGCAGCGTCGACTTGCTGACCCGATGCAGGCAGCGCTTGCTGTTCACATCGAAGATGCGCAGCACCCTGAAAGCACTCGAGATTAATACTTGATCCTTTAGGGGCTATGTTCATGCTGACTCACCTGTCTGTGCTCATGGTGGCTATGAACTGGTTGCACGGATCCCAGGCCACGCCTTGCACATAACCCTTGTGATCGTCCAGTATCGCCAGGGACTTGCCCTTGTGCACGTCCCACAGCATGGCCGTGTTGTCCACAGATCCCGTGACCAGGAACTGCGAGTTGGGCGCCCAACTGAGATCGTACACGTCCTCGCGATGGCCGCGCAGCACTTTCAGCGTCAGCCACACCTCCCTGTCCTGCTCGCTGTTCCCGTCGGCGTCCACAATGTTTACCACTTCGTTCTCCGCCTTCTGCTTCCAGATGAAGACAACGCTCTCGTCGTCGCCGGAGGCAAGCAGTTCGCCGTTGGGCGACCATCGCACTGTATTCACTGCACGCTGATGCCTCGCCAAATCCGCCGCCAACTCCAGCTCGACGCCCTCGCGCTCTGTCGTCTGGTTAACGTACCAGATGAGAACGTGTGCATCTGTGCCGCCCGAGGCGAGGCGGCACATTGTGGGCGCCGTCACGCCCACACTGTTGGGCTGAATGTCAACGCTTAGCACCGGGTCGCGATTATGCCAAGATATTTCGGGTATTTTGCACTTCATTGCTGTGTGATCAATAAATAACTTACTTAACAAGTATTCGTATTGTTGTCTATGTTTTCTTCTGCCGAGAATGCTGATTTCGCGCCCAAAACTCCGCCAGCGATGTGCAAACTGAAATAAACATCGCTGCAGGGATTATCGACACGCAACTATCGATAGCTCTGCTATGCAATGCAACACTGTAGACGATACATCGTCGTGGGCCAGTGCAGCCAACTTAACGCGGTTTTTCGAAGTCAAAGTCGAACTCGAACTGCTGAAATGGTAAACAAACCGCAGATTTCTAAAATAAGTGAATAATAATTGCATTCGTACATTCATTTGCAGTCTGTCACACTGCACACCGACGTGGGCGATATTAAAATCGAGCTCTTCTGCGAGGCGTGCCCGAAGGCATGCGAGAACTTTCTGGCGCTGTGCGCGAGCGACTACTACAGCGGCTGCTGCTTCATCCGGAACATCAAGGGATTCATCGTGCAGACGGGCGACCCCACGAACACCGGCAAGAACGGCCAGTCCATTTGGGGCACCAAGTTCGACGATGAGTTCAAGGAGACCATAAAGGTAGTACTGCAGCTTAATGTAATTTGATAATGTGAGCAAGTTTAACTGGCGCCAATTCCGCTTGCAGCACACGGATCGGGGCATGGTCTCAATGGCCAACAATGGACCCAACGCCAATGCCAGCCAGTTCTTCATCACGTACGCAGCGCAGCCCAATCTTGACCTGAAGTACACGCTCTTCGGTCGAATGATCGATGGATTCGACGCCCTGGACGAACTGGAAAAGCTGCCCGTCAACCCCAAGAACTATCGTCCGCATGTGGATAAGAAGATCAACGGAGTCACCATCCATGCTAATCCCCTGGCAGCGTGATAAAGAGCAAAAGCTGCCCGTCAATCCGTAGAACCCGAAGTAAAGAGAAAAAGCTGTCCGTCAACCCGAAGAAAAGAGAAAAAGCTGCCCGTCAACCCCAAGAACTATCGTCCGCATGTGGATAAGATCAATGGAGTCACCATCCATGCCAATCCCCTGGCAGCTTGATAAAGAGAAACACACCGAATCGAATGCTCTATACATACATACACTATATTTCTCTAGCACTTAAGTTACTAAGCACTTGCTTCGTTTACACACTAATTAATGAGAGAAACAGCAAATTGTGCAAAGGCTGCTACAACTCGGGCATTCACACAAACTCCATTCTTTCAGTTATATGTCTGTATATATATATATATAAAATTGCATTGCTCACTTCGCATGAGTTTTGTTGTGTTTTGTCGTGTTCTTCAGGGACTTTAGCACTTAAATCGAGAGCTTACAGTAGGTTGACAATAGAGACGACGCCTGACGCTCGACGCTTGCTTGATGATTGTAAAAACGAGTAACTAGAAAAAGGTAAAAACAAATGCTAACAAGAATCTCGCAAGAGTTTCACTACAATAGGACTATATGCATTATGTGGATTTGCCGTTTGTGAGCGACTTGGCGGGCTTCGGATGGTCCTTCATGTGCTGCTCGAACATGGCCCGAATGTCGGCCAGAGCCTTGCAGATGTTCTCCGAAAACCGATGCACATCCTACAAAAATATAAAAATTAGCTAAAGCTTTTTATTTGAATCATATGTGGCGACTACTTACGGTCTGCGGACACGTGGTCTTTGCTGAGATATGGAAGAATATAAGGTTTTCGCCGGCTATGATGTACGAGACACCGTAGCCATCATCGGCGACGGGTCCAAAGCCACCGCCGGCGCTGATGCAGTTCGGATGCTTCTTCAGGTCCATCTTGGGCGTTTGGCCGTGCGGGGTTTGACTAGTGGACAGACGCCAGGGCTCGCTGAGCACCTCGTTGAGGAAGGGCGAATCCACTTCCAGGTACTTGGACACAACGTACAAACAGAACAGATGGCGATCGATGCCTCGCCCGCACATGGCATCCTGGTAGCCCAACTGATGCCGATCGCAGGCATCCTTCAGCAGCTGCACGCGTTCATCGTTCTGCAGGCCAAAGCAGAGAAATGGGAATCAGTAAGCTAACAAGTTTCCTACAGACACAACACTCTTACCGTTGTGCTGGGATCCTCCATGGCCTTCACCCAGGCGGACGATTCAATGGTGCAGGGACGCACCGTCTCAGTGCGACCCTCGCGGAACAGGCGTGTCATGGATGCTTCGTATGTCAGCGAAAAGCGTCCCGCATCGCGATAGTAGGCCAGCTGCAGGGCCATCTGGATGTACGCATCGGGCGAGAGGCGGCACTTCTTCATGAAGCCCTTGCCGTACTCCTGGTGCACCAGTATGCGCAGATCAACCTCATTGACCAGCTTGGTGGCACAGATCGTAGCCTCTTCGATTTGCTGCAGGCACGGCTTCAGGTCCCAGTTGAGACGCGTCGGCGTCGGCGGCTGAAACTCCGGTGTGCCCTTCGTGTTGCCATTCTCATCGTATCTGTCATGGGTTTGAGATAATAACGGGCATTAGCAGAGCACAACGACAGCAGATCGCACACATATTGAAGCAAATATTTAGATTGTTAGTGTGGAATAAATTGGAGTACAGTTTGTTAGTCACGATATGTTCGAGGAGAACTTCGTATGGAGTTAGTTTTGGTTATTATGATTTCGAAGTATCGAACGTAAAAAGAGCATGAGAACGTGCGGAATGTGAGGTTCCTCAGTTGGAATTTGAGTTTTACCCATCAATATCATCACCAAATATATATTCCCATAGATGGCCCATAACCGGTGCGTCCGCCCTATAAAAAAATGTACAGATACAATCGATTAAGCCACAACCATATGATTAATAATGATGCGTGTTCAGAAACAAAATCAATCGAGAAATGTGAAATGTGTATCTTATGCCAATAGCAGCGACCGACACCCTCAAACGTGTAATATATTCGGTAATTTACCCGTCCGACACAAGATCATCAATGATCAGATTCTCCCACATGTGTGAGGCGATGGCAGCGTCAGACCTTTTCGTACAATATATGCATAGGTTTTAATTGAATTCCAGGAGGGGCAGGGAGGGGGGAGTACGACAACTCCCAGGGACGTAGGCTGGCTGCAATTCTCTAAGCTATCAATACTCACCAGGTGTGCTCGGCATTGAAGCCGACGCGTCCGTTGGTGCCAACGCAGACAGTGAAGCACTTGTCGAACCAACGATTGAAGCCATTGCCATGGAGCAGCTTCTTGCCGAAGGAGTCCAGCAGCTCGGGATGCTTCAGATCGAACTCGAACGGTTCGTCGTCCAGTGAGAGTACAAATGCCGCCGACTCGATGGTGCGCAGCGAGACGTGATTGACGCCGCGCGAGAAGTGCGTGTTGCGTGTCTCGGCCCACTTGGAACGGTTCCAGGCGGTCAGTGCGGCCAGGTGCTCCTCGCCCTCCACCGGCGTGGCCTTAGCCTTGAGTATTTCCTCGATTTGACTGTGCAGAGAGAGAGAGAAAGAGAGACCCTAAAAAGTGAACATACTTTGGACTACTTTAGACTACGCACACTTGCAGCTCGCATGGGCGCAGGATGCGTCCCTTGTAGTAGATGAGCATCTTGTAGTAGCAGCCCTTGTGCAGCACAACAATGTAGTTGGAGTCCCTGTAGTGGACAATACGATCCGTTTCGAGTCCGGGTATGCGCGTCGTATTGAAGGTGCGCTCGTACTGCCACGAGCAGAGCGGAATCATGCCCTGCACCATGATGGGCTGCAGCTCCTGATGCTCGATCAGACGTCGGAAGTTCAGCAGCAGCGAGATGACATTCGCAGCACGTGCCGACTGCACGCTGGTGAGATTCATGAAGATGGCATCGGTGCCATAGAAATTGCTGTTCACACAGAGGGGACTGCGACCGCGCAGGTAGACGTACTCCTCCCACCAATCGGATACGTAGTTCGTGGACCACCAGCTCTTGAGTATCAGATACCATTGCAGTTTCTTGCCGATCGTTTGCTCGAACTCCTTGGCCAAACCCTCCATGCGCTTGTAGTTCTCGTCATCCAGCAGCGGTCGCACGGAGCGCAGATAACGCGTCATCGTGTCGTGCACGGAGGGCAGTGGCAGGCGCGGCAACGATCCCTGGAAACTGTACAGTCCCGGCTTGTTCCAGCTGGAGAGCACACGGACCACGGCCACCCAGAGCATGGTCGGTATGGAGACACGACTGCCTGGCGCTCTCGACTCGTACATCCAGCCCTTGTACATCAGCAGCAGCTTCAGCGTGTAGCGCATCGTCAGGCAGATGGACAGCCAGACGACAAGTGCGGCCAGGAAGCAGGCGGTGATCTGCCAGTTCATCGTGTTGCTGGGCAGATGCACCAGGATTCTGTTGGTCAGATTGAAGGGCGCCTGATAGCCGGCAAAGTGCAGGCCCAGCGCAATGGCCGTGATCAGCCACAGGCTCTGTATGTGCGCCGGATAGACGCCATTGCGAATGCCATTCTAGAGGGAGAGAGAGAGCAATAATTAGAGTACAGTTATTTTTTGGGCTGTCTGCTGTGCACTACTCACTCTGGCACGCGCCAGGCGCTTCTTCGAGGAGCGTACGCCCGAGTTCCATACGAGATTGAGCACCTCCTGGTCATAGTTGATGTCGAAGCCCTCGTGCGTTACCGCAAACGAGAAGGCGACGGCAGAATGGGCTTCAGCCATATCTGCTTAATTGTCCCAGTGGAGCTGCGAGAATGAATGCATGTGTTGGGATTAGATTAGATTGGCCTAATCGTGAATAACACTCAGCTTATATCGAACACTCATTATGAAGTAATTAACGCTGCTTGCGGATTTGCTGCAGCTCAGACTAATTAATTCCACTGATAAGCTGCACTTATTGTCTGTATGTATGTGTGTGTGTGTGAGTGTGTGTGTTAGATAGAATCGAGCAGATAATATTGCTCTAATTGTCGATTGAGGCTGGCAGCATTTCATTATATATATAAGTTATTAAAAATACTAAAAAAAAGTATATTAAATTTTTTTTAAAATATAACAACAATAAACTGCTTTCATTTGAAATCTGGCATACATCATATATATTCTGGTATTATATCTGAGTTTAAAGATCGCATTTTCACAGATTTCAGCGTTTATTTTTACTGCTGCACTCGCGGAGTAATGACTTTAATTTGCGGAAAGCTTTTAGCTTCTCTTTTTCTGAAACGCCATGAACGTAGACCCCCAACTCATTCATTCGACACACACACATGGCGCAGTGCAGCTGATCGGCAACTGATCGCCCCGAGGCGTTTCGCAATCATTGCGATGCACTTTGCTATTATTTACCAGTTGCAAGGCTCGCATATTGTCGTCTATTAATTACATAGACGAGGGCAGCTCACAGCCAAGCAAGGCGGCGATGTTATAACGCTATTTCAGACAATTGATGATTGACGTCACAGCGGCAACATTCCCGCAACAAGTCTGCGGCGATGCCGATAACCCCATATACGTAGGGGTATAAGAGGTTGTCGCGCCAAAGGAAACCATTAGCCCAACATCGATTGTAAGTCTGAGTGAGTGTGTGTATCTGTGTGTGTGTGTGTGCGTGTGTGTCTGCGTCTAGCTCTCGTCTCTCTGTTGCATTAACATTCGATTGGAGCAATAACTGCGAGTAGAACTTCCACCCAGTCGAGTGGGGCAGACACTCGATCACGTATATTGATTTTTCAAGTGCCTTGCGTTGGTAATTAGCATTGTTGTTGGTATTTGTGTGCATACTAATTGTTTATAATAAAGCTATAGTATATGCATATGCGTGTGCAAGTGTGTGCATCGATTAGCGGCCATATCTTTCGGAGCTTGCGAGCTGAAGCTGAAATAACTAGCTTTGCTCCATCGCCTGAGCATAAACCTTGGATCTGAACGAGACTCGCGGCGAAGGTCAGTGCAGCTCGAGCAGGGCTTAGAGCCATTAACAATAACGCACAACAAACACACAACACACAACTCAAAACACAAACAGTTTTGTTTTCGTTTGACCCAGTTTTGAGCGCTACGCTGCGTATGCGTAATATTGCCTCTGCTAGACGAACGATCGCTACCGGCTTTTAAATATTTATGCATGCGCATACTTATTTGTTTGTTTGTCTTCGGGGAGACAGCGAAAATAAAAAACAAAAAATGAAAGAAACGAGCAGCATTTAGTATGCTAATGTTGTTGTTGTTGTTTTCTTCTCGTTTTTATTTATTTGCGCCTGGCCCGTGGGTTCAAAGTCCAATCATAAATATATTTTCTGCTACATTCTATTTTCCTGCCGCAACTGAAGCAATTGCTCTTGCCTGCTGCTGTTGGGGGGAAAGTTTAAAGCCGTAACGGAACGACCAGACGCCGTGAAGCTTCTTTTATATAACCACAGAGAAGTCGAAAATCTCAGAGTGTGCGCTGATAAGCGAGACGTGCGCCCGCTGCACGCTCGTTTCGCCTTATCAGCCGGGAATGTGTAAATACAGAGTACAATGTATGTTGGGAAGAACTAAAACATCGAGAATAATGCTGGCAAGCAGCGGGGGAAGCAGCCAGAAGCGAATGCAACGTAAGCCGCGACAAATCGCCAAGAAATGCAGCATTTTTATTTGTTTTTTTTTTTTTTTTTTGTTTTTTGTTTTGTGTTTTTTGTTTTGCATTTCTGCTGACCTTCAATTAGGCGAGGTGAGAAACAGTATCGAAAGGCAGGCACAGAACAAACCTTTGGCGGGGGATTATTGTATTTTATCGTAATTGGATTATTCTCACTTATTGCACAATTTGTATATACGAAACTGATATGAATATTGGACGCACAAATTGGGAACTAAAAAATGCGCTAATGGTTAATTTATATTTTTATTTACGGCTGAACAACTTTGGAGTGTTACGAAAATAGAGAGACGAAAGAAACAACTTGATCGCTTGAGCGACGAGCGTTAACTAACCGAACTGCGTGGCGAGCGCATGGGGTCTCGAAAAGCGACAGCCGTCGCCGGCTACAGATACAGATACAGCCAGAGGCACAGGCACAGATACAGATACAGCTCTACATGAATAGCCAACCACACAGATACAGTTGCACATTATATGCTCGCAAGTGTGTGTAGATAAGTGTGTGTGACTGCTGCGTCACAGGCCATGAAAGAAGGGGGCTTGCAATTTACAAACAGCGAGAGAAAGAGACAGAGACTGAGATGGAGAGAGAGAGAGAGAGGGAGAGAGAATGAGAGAAGAGTCTCTTCGGTAAAAATGATATGAAAATCTTTCCGTTGCACACACATACCTAGAGCCGAAAAAGTTTCAGTCACACTCTGCGCATCCAGCAGCTATAGATACATTTGTATCTTTTCGTAGTGTCATGTGCATTTCGATTGATTCGGTCGCACGGAGTACACGCCCCCTTCACGTTGGTGGGCTTGGGCCAACATGTTTTATATAGTATCTCTGCTGAGGCGAAATATAAAAATAGCCCTTGAATACGGGACATGGAAGAGTGAAATAAATGAAACTGATTTGCCCAGAAGAATTATGATGGGGTCTATTATATGGTATATTATATAGTATAGTGTACTCATATCACTAGCGAATTTTATTATTAGGTTTTTGCACTTTGAACTTTCATCTGGAACTGCGAGCGCAAAACGTGTTTGATACACTTCTCTGGGACATCCATTGACTTTGTTGACAATCAAGACAATCAAGCCAATTTTTCTGCTTAGTTATCAACGTGTTATGAGACTCAAAGCAACTGATAAATAAGTACGTGTTTTGTTTTCCCGAAAGCAACGCGAAGAAAGGCCCTTGGGGTCTTTTTTCACTCATTGAAACCCTATACGATCTGCTCTACTTTAACTGATAGCAGTTTATCAATATAGTTTGGCGGATTTTTTTTTTTGGTTATTTATTTTGACGTACCCCAACTGATTGCGGGTGAACGAGGTCTTATCGGCTGTGATCTTATAACATGAAAAATAGTTATTTAAAAGCTGCGATAAGATATTTGTCGTATTATAATTTCCAATTTATCGCAAGCGTCGTGTAGCCAAAGTTCAATTGACCGATGGGGTCTTTTACTGAAGTCGTAAGTCCCATAAAGTAGAACGCAATTTCGGCCAGTTGATAAGAAAGGGGCACGCGGCACGCTGCGATTAATTCTCAAGTATTGCCAAAGCCAAAACGAAATGGCGATCGATTGATGACGCATTGACGCAGTCTGGCTGGCATTTTGACACAGACAGCAAAAAATTCGGTTATCAGTCAGCTTTTACCAAAAAAAAAAAAAAAAACAACTTATCAGTTGCTCGTAAAACACCTAAAGTCTAGGCACTCTGATAAAAGTCTACAGAAATTGGGGGTAATTCGTGTTAAAGCCCCTCTGAACTGCCTTGACAGATTTTGATGATCGTAAGCTGCTCGGGAAGGTGTTTATAATCGCAGCACTTGCGCTGTATCTTCAGCTTGGACTTTGAACCGCAATCAAACTTGAAATGCGCGAGCAAATCCCCACGAATGCGTGAGACAGAGAGACAGAGAGAGAGAGAGAGAGCGAGAGCGAGGGGGCAACCAGTTAAGCTAATTTCGCATTCAGACCAGCCACGCGTATTCATATCATTCACGCGCAAGCAACTTCAGCTTGGCGCATTAATATTTTGAGCTTTAGATAGTTAGATTGTAAATAAAAATAAATACAAAAAAAACAAAAAAGATTAACTTCATGTATGTTTACTAATGAAATTTACATCATTTAATTATTTCGTCTGTTCGTGCATGATATTTTCTTGAGGTTTCGCCATTTGTTGTTGTCGTTTTCAATTAGTTCACACATACACAGACACGCAGCCACACGGGGCTCACTGAGAGCAGTGGCTATGCTCTGCTCTCATCTGCTCCCACACAACTGCACCTGCCTATGCTGCTCTCGTGTATTTGTATACAGACGTGTGTGTATGTGTGTGTATCTCTTTTGCAGATGTTTACAATGCAAAATCGTGGGGGGACGCTGCTGCTACTGCTACTGCTGCTGCTGCCTGTCTGAGAGCTTTCGCTCACCCACACAGCTGAGAGAGCGTAGCCGTCGCGCATTGGACTTTGAACCCGCACAGCGAGTGTCAGAAAGAGACGCACGAGTTTAAAAACAAAAAGACAACAACAACAACAACGACTAACACAATCACTTCGTAGCATAAGCAAACGGTGTGGTAACAACATACACAAATACTTCTGCATGCATGTGTGTATTCTGTGTGTGTGTGTGTTTGTGTTTGCTCTCTGTGGAAAATGGAAAAGAGGGGCTTGCTTGTGACCCAAATTAGAGAAACAGGTTGAAGTCGCTGCGCTGCCGTGCCGTGCGCTGCTATTAGGCAATGCAGCGTAGAGTAGGTTGCTGGGCCAAAGGTGATGCTCAGCTCAGGTAGAGAGGAGCAGAAACGTTCGCCGAGTCAAAGGTGAATGCTCGGCGCCTGCGTTAGAAAACGCGCCTTTTTCTGTGCTGCGCACATGCATGCAGCCATACATACATACATACATACACACATACACATGCATGCGCTCTGGTACCCCTGCACTTACTTATGTTGTATGTATGTGTGACTGTGTTTCCGTACCGAGCAGAACTCGTTTTAATTGCAAAGGCAAAGCCAATTACAATCGGATAAAGCTTAATCCAAAAGCGCCCAAAATAAAAGCGAAGCGAAAACGAAAACGAAAAGGAAGAAACGCGTACGAGACGAAAATAACACAAAAGCAGCCCGACGACGACGTTGACGCGCGCGCAATGTTGTAAACGTAGCAACGCAACAAAAGAGACTGAGGAGCAGAGACGCTGCGCCGGAGCCAGAGAGCCGTGTAAATGGCGAGAGGAGGCGGAACGACAACAACAACGCGCAACTCGAATGTTCGACCATATGATCGAAATTGCTTGTGCCTGTGCTGCGGCCCGAACAGGGTGACCATATGCGGTTGCATGTGCATGCAGGTAATAACTGTATTTATTATATTTGTTTTTTTTTTTTTTGTCAATTATCAATTGATTTTGAGAGTGAGAAAAAAGTAAGAAATGAAATGAAGAAATGATAATTTGTGTGCTTTTTCCTTATTTCATTATGATAATGGCTTTTGGCAGTGCCGCTCAGCTTGATCCTGGCAGACAACTTGTTCGATCCTCTTCATGTTGCAACTTGCAATGTTTGAACATGTTTGAAGTTGCGTGTGCAGTGGGGTGGCTAGCAGCACAGGGTGACCCTGTGCAAGCGAATCATAGCTGTGCTTATCATATTTAATTTTTGTTTTTTTCTATTACATATTTTTAGCTTATTTTAGAAGTAAAAAATATGCATAAAGTGCAAACAGTTTTTTTTGCTTGGTTTTTAGCTTTTTCCTTCTACAGTCACATGATGGAAGTTGCGTGCCTGTGGCCAGGGTGACCGTGTGCGTGATTTATTAAATTTCTTATTTATTTAAAATTTGTTCAATTTGTTTTGAAGCTGAAAAATAAACCACAACTTGAATAATGGCTGTCTTTATTATATTCATTCATATTTTTCAATTCATTTGGAGTGTGAGAAAATCGTGAATAAACTACAACTTGGATTTGCACTTATACTGATACTATGTGTCTTTTGCTTAAACTATGATTGCTTTCCGGGGCCTTACTCTGCGGGCTCTGCCTTAGACTGATCCTTGCCCTCGGTTGCATTCGAGAGGCCACGTATGCTGACATCGTAGACAACCTCCTCGATCTTCTTCACGTCGTACTTCAGGGCATCGAACCGCTTGCGCAAGCCATCGTTCTTCATGTTGAGCAGGCGGAAGCCCGTGTTCAGGTCGCCAATGAAATGCGAGATGTTCAGAGGGCGCTCGTAGTCGCCCATTGTGACGGAATTGGTGGCGAAGCGAGACAGCTCCGAGGCGAGCAGCAGTATGCCCAGCAAATAGTCCTCGATATCCAGATGGAAGCCCTCCGAGTGCTTGATTTTCACTGTTTACAAAAAGTAAAAAAAAATTTACATACAATATAAATATATATATACGAGGGTCGTTCAATAAGTCCTTATAAATATATATATACGAATAAAGTAAATACGATATAAATATAGTAAAATAAAATATATAAATATATATCTGTCCGAAAAGTATCCGAGCTGCAATTATTTCTGTGCGCTGTGCGTTAGTCTTAAAATTTCCCAAACTGTAGATTTTGGTATACCAAGATTTAAAATCAGTTCGGATACTTTTCGAATAGACCTCGTATATATGTATTTTCGTAGTACTTACGGCCAAGCATTTCAGCTGCCGTTTCGCGCGTCACCAGAAAGCCCGCCTCCAGGTAAATGACCAGCGCAATGAGAAATATCAAGCGCTGCGTGATGTAGGTCCAGTGATCCGAATAGCTGTGGGTGCGCAGAGATTTTGGAAATCAGAGACGCCCCCACATGAAAATTATGACTCTTACCGGTAATACTGTCCGGCTGGCACTAACGTGGCCAGCTTCTGGTACTTTTCAGCGCAGGCTTCGATCTGCTGACGTGCCAAGCTGCAGGCATTGTTAACTGCAAAGGCAGCAATATTAATATTAAATTAACAAATCAACTGCAATACAAGTGCAACTTACTCTTGCTCAGGTCCGAGTGTATGACCTGCAGGTATATCGTCGCCTCCTTGGCGAGATGCTCGATCTCGCGCACCACCAGGCGAATGTTCTGTGTGTGTGTGTGTGTGGGTGTGAGTTGCATTAGAGATAATACTTCTGCAGCGCTGCAACATTTACTCACCTCACGCAGCTCCTGTTCGTTGTCTATATACTTCTGGTAGTTGGAGAAAATTTCCATATTTACGAAATGCGACATTTTGCTTGCTAAATTCAGCTTGTTTACGCCGGCTTCTCTCGCAGACTCACGCACGCACACACACAAAGAGCCGATATACAAGCGATATGTGCGCTATGTTATCGAATAGCAAAGTGTGCAGCCGCTTGCGATACATCGATATGCCGCACGCAAACGTTATCGCCAAACAGTTTACAGCTGTGCTTTTACGTCTCTATGTGTGTGTGTAGCTTTTCGTGCTCTCGACTAATTGAAGCAAATTCTATCAAATTAAATTGAACAAAATGTCCTACGTAAGTTTCTAGAGCAAATAAATTATATAAATACGTTTATAAATCTATTTTTTATTCAGGGCGCTGGCTACAATCCTTACGCTCAGCCCGGCGGCTATGCTGCTCCGCCTGGTGCCTTTCCGCCGCAAAACGCTCAGGTGTCGCCACAGGCTCAGCAATGGTTCTCCATGGTGGACAGGGACCGCTCGGGCAAGATTAACTCAGCGGAGCTGCAGGCGGCCCTGATCAACGGGCGTGGACAGCAGTTCTCGGACAACGCATGCAAACTTATGATAAGTACGTCATGACACGCAACCCAAGCAGAGCCAAGTAGAGCGGGGCGCCTGCTCTGACTCAATGGGGAATACTACGAATTAACATAATTATATGAAGTTCTATGTGCTCAAACATATATACAAATATTTGCCAGCTGCCCCGTTCTACACGTGCATATTTATTTAGACAGACACTGAGTTCATTTTCACATGTTTATTTACCTTAGATTAAATGTGTTTACTTTGAGCTTTAATCATCGCAGTTCTTTATGTATTCCTCAGGCATGTTCGACAACGACGCCAGTGGCAGCATTGATGTCTTCGAGTTCGAGAAGCTCTACAACTACATCAATCAATGGCTGCAGGTCTTCAAGACGTACGATCAGGACGGTTCCGGGCACATCGAGGAGGCTGAACTGGTGCAGGGTGAGCTTGAGATACTTACAGCATGCTGCTTGCCAGATACAGATACATAACTAACAGCTACCACTTGCAGCCTTCACCCAGATGGGCTTCCGCTTCACGCCCGAGTTCATCAGTTTTCTGGTGAAGAAGAGCGATCCGCAGAACCACAAGGAGGTGTCGGTGGACCAGTTCATTGTGCTGTGCGTGCAGGTGCAGCGCTTCACGGAGGCCTTCAGGCAGCGCGACACACAGCAGAACGGCACCATTACCATTGGCTTCGAGGACTTTCTGACCGTCGCCATCGGCTGCTCCTACTAGCAGCAGTTCCAGTTCACCTCAGATCAAAGAATGCCGCACACACACACACACACACACACACATGCAAATGCCTGCTTATTCCGTTTACTTAAGCATTTCGTTCAAAATCTTGGTGTATGTTTATCGCTTTTTGTTTCTCCAATCGTCGCCAATCACAAGATATAACTTGCTATATATATATACATTGTTGTAATCTCGCCTGAAACACATTGAGTATTGTTATTGCAGTTTCCAAGTCACGATAAGTACAAAATCACAATAAAACTAATTGCATACTATATATAGTATACTATATATTTATATTTGTAAATGTAGAATAATGTGTTTTATTTAAAGTGTGTGAACATGGTGAGTATGTGGTATTTTAGGATTAATTGATAGATAATACATGTCTTAGTGCTTGTTTTCAATCTGAATGTTCCGGCCAGTTTCACTGCCAAACAGTTCCAATGTGCAGAATGTCTTCATTGGAAGTATAAATCGTAATACAATCGTATAGTACCATAGTCTGTCAACTCCAAATGGCAATAGTGAACTTAAGGTATACGTATATAATTATAAAATATATATATGATAAAAGTACATTTGGACATAGAAGTATTTGATTTTTGGTCTGGGAATCATAATTGAAAATTGTCTCGTTTTTTTGGTCATATAGGTATACAATTGGTAGAACAAGAACCCTACTAAATATAATTGCTTTCAGTCTTAGAAGTCAATATTATAATCGATGATTTTGATGGTTTATTATCTCTAGCGTACGAATGATCAGTCAAAATTTGAGTAAAATAAATACCTAATATGGCATAAGTTCAGGAGATCGCTTGGACAGTCGAGGGGTGGGGCTAGGATAAGGCTAGTTTAGGCCATACTCAAACTAAATAAATACGAGTACATAGAGATCTTTGGGCATGGATCGATAGAGTTCGGGGCAAGAAATCTCAGTGTAAGCTAATAAGTCTCTTGGGTGGTTAGGTCTTAGGCCTTCTCGTTAGATGGACAAGTAAAATTCTAGGGTTTTCGTATTTTATTATTATAGGTAAGTGGAATTATTAAATTTGATTCGATTATGGCATGGTGGACGCGAGTCGCTGTGCTCGGGATATGCATAGATTCGCACAGTTAATGCTTAGCTTATAAAATCCATACAAAAATAAGTTCTTAGCACGAGTAAAATATCAAATACCATAAATAGCAAAATATCAACGTGGAGTCTTCTGCTCTCTGCTCAGTTCTCGGTTATCAGTGCTTCGTTTTCCGTTCGTCTCGCGGCTTGGCGACTTGGAAAACACATACATATACATTAGCTATAAAATTAATATTGTAAATAATACGTTGCATACGAAAATATTGATGCCTTAATACTAGTTTGTTTCTTTTTTTTTTTTTTTTTTTGCTTTGTGATTTTGATTATACGCTTGATTATACGAGTTTTGATTAGAATTGTTTGCACTGCTTATACGTAGCATTATACGGTTCGATAAATTGATAAATTAAATATTACAATTAAACATAAAAAATATCTTTTTGGGATGACACACAAGATGACAAGATGAAATAATTCGTAGGGTTTCTCGCTTTCTCTCTCTCTCGCTCTGTTGACAAATTAAAAAGACAATCTGAAAATCAAACATAATGGCGATAATAATCGTAGTATTTTTTTTTTTAGTTTTTTGTTTTTAAAATGGAAGTGTTAAGGCTTCTTTCTCATTGTTCCCCGCCCCCCCAGGCTACCCTCTCCCGCAGAGAGTATGCGCCTTGTTTGTGTATTTGGTATAAATCGTATGTGACAGCGGTGAAGGCAGGCTTCACTTGTTGCAGTCTATGATCAGCTTGCCCTGCGAGTCGTCCGATATGGAGCCACTGATGCTCACCGAGCCGCCGTCCATTTTCATGGAGTACTTGGAGCGACGCTTGCTGGGCAGCTGCGGCAGATCCGTGTGATGCTTGCGCACATGCACGCCGAGATTGCCGCGCTGCTTGGACTTGTAGGGGCAGTAGGGACACTGATGCGACGGCTCCTTGCCGCCGCACTCGACATTCTCGTGACGGCGCAGCGTCGACTTCCAGCGATACTTCTTGCCGCAATGACGGCACTCGTACACCGGCTCACCGTCCAGGCCAAGGCCAACGGGGCTGGTGGTGCTGCCGTTGCTGCTGCTGCCGCCGTAGTCGCTCAGCGTGAACTCCAGCTGGCGGAAGGCCTGCGCCTGGGCGTCCTTGATCGAGGCGGTGCCCGAGCTGTTGGCGAACATGCCCATCGAATAGTTGCCGAACTTGCCAGCCATGGCGCCAGCGCCCACAGCGCCGCCCGACTGATCCATCAGCTGTATGTCCTCGAAGGCATGGAAGCGTCCGTCGTCCTCATCCTCCGTGGAGGAGCCCGGCTCATTCTCGCACTCTGAGTTGCGCATGTCGCGCTGCTGCTGCTTACGCAATAGATTCTCCAAGATCTTCGTGGGAGTCACCACATCACCGTCGTTCATATTGTGCTCTGCATCGACGTCCTGGACGCGACGATGTGGCGCCTGCTGGCGCAATATCTCCTGGGCGCGCAGCTGCTGCTGGAAGCTGTGCAGGCCATTGCGCATCAGCGCCTCGGCTATGGCCGCAGCCGGTGGCTTGTGCACCGGAGCTGCAGCAGTTCCCGTTGCAGTTGCAGTGGCAGCTGCAGCGCCAGTGCCAGTGCCAGCTCCAGTCGCTGCGGCTGCAGCGACGGCGGCGGCAGCGGCTGCTGCTGCTGCAGCCGCACCGGCGCCATTGGCCACCAGCACCGAGGTGGGTATGGCCGTAATGCTGGGCCGGCCGAGCTCTCCGGCTCCCGCTACCGCTGTCTTCTGGGCGTATTTGGCGCGCGAATGAAATGTGCCAGCGCCAGCGGCAGCGCTAAGTTGTTGCATTTCATCAGCCATCAAGTTTTTTGAGGCCGTCTCGGAGGCGGCGCCATACACGGCGATGGCGGCAATGCTCGACGGCTCCAGCGTCTCGGCCGATGTGGGCGACACCTGGCCGTACTTACTCAGCTCCACGGCATCCTGCGGCAGCTGCTGTGCCTGCGTCGGCTGCTTGGGCGCCTTGGCCGATTTCGTCTTGTAGAACTCGAACAACATGTCGGACACCTCGGAGACGGACAGACGCTTGCGCCGCGAGCCCGGCAGCTGGAGCTTCTGCTCATCGCGCTTGGCATTCAGTATGCTGCGCTGCAGACCGCGCTGTATCTCGCCGGCAGGGGCGATCGAGGGGGCGGTGTTCTCCTTGCGACTGAGATCTGTAAGAGGAAACATTTCGTATGCGGTTAGTTGAGGCTTTTCTCGATTTGGAGCACTGGAGCACTTTTGACAGTCGTCGAGCTGTAAAAATATATGCAGTATATATATATATATATAGATATATATTTATGTGATTATGTGCTCGCACACACACACACACATGATCACACAAATGAAAAAGAAAATGATGATGTGTGCTGATACCCTGGACTGCTGGGTTCGGTTCGGTTCGGTTTAGTGCCTGGAGGAAAGTGGTTAGAGGTGAGAGTCAAAAAGCATGCACAAGTTATACAGATAGATATAGATATGTAGATGGAAATGCAATACTACTACTACGAAATGGCAACTAAAAACACACTAATACATATGCATATTGTTGTCACGCACACGAATACACACATGTGAATAAAGCTAAGTACACATAATTTAAGAATTTATTATGATTTTGTTTTGTTTTTTTTTTTTTAACACATTTAATGAAAATGAAAATGTTGAAAAGCCGCGAGTGAAATGCAAATTTTGTTGTGGATTTCTGCGATGTGTTGATGTTTGATAGCAGTGCTCGCTGCTCTTGTTGTTGTTGTTGTGATTTTGATGGTGGTAGTGATGGTGGTGGTGCTGATGTAGGTGGTGGTTGATGTACCATAACCGTAAAATAATGCTTAAATTCTTTACCTGCCGCAGCATCTAGAAAACAGAGAGAATAGGTTAGTGCTACTTGTTTTCGAATTTCACAGCCACTTTTCGCAGTTCCGGCACGCTTTTCCAATGCAAATCGAGCTGAAAAAAATTTAAAAAAAAAAAATTTTAATTAATTGAATTTAAATTATTGCGAGTGCAGTTTGCGCTGCGTTGCGGCTATGCGTGGGCGTAGAGCTTTCTTTCACTGGCACACACTTGTTTAAGATCATATTTGTAAACACAATCCTGCACAAAATATCGCTAGCTTTTCCTCGGAAGCTTTGCTCACTTTGCATACGCTCGACGCCCACGCGCAAGCGCACGGAAAAGCGTCCACACCGCAACGCACACGAAACTGCACTAGTCTCGGCAGCTTAACAATTTTCCAAGCACGTTCGAGAAGCGCAGCATAGCGCAGCGCTGCGCAGGCAGAGCAGGCAGGCAGCCAGACGCATCCTACAGTCCCAGAAGGCTCTGCAGCTGCAGCCAATCGCAGGCGGAGAGAAACAACAGCAGCAACAGCAACAACAACAACGTCAAACATTCGGAAAATCTCGTTTCATTTTCGGCCTGCCTGCCTGCTTGTGTGTGCGTGTGCGTTTGTATCTGTGTGTGCTTGTGTGTATCTGTTGCTGCGCGCACAGCAAGTGTACCCAGGGCTTAAGGCCCGCCTGATCCGGGTCCTTGATTTATTTTTACTCTTTGCTCATTTCCCGTTTTTCTACCTAACTCGCATTCCTTCCTCCTGCTGCTCGACTATTTCTGTCATTTTCCAGGCAAACTCACAGCAAACTTTCTCCGAAAACGCGAGAGAGCCGCAGAGAGAGCGTAGAGCATGTCGAGCGTGTGGGACGTTCGAGCAGTTGCGCAGGCGCAGCCAGATCAATCTATAAGCGAGCAAGGGAGAGAGCTAGACAGGGAGAGGGAAAGAGAGCGAGCGAGCGAGCGAGAGTGTGCGCTTGTTTACGAGCAGCTTCCGGTGGTGTTTCGGGTGTTCTCTGTTCAACCAGCTGTTGCCAAATGATGCCATATATAGATTTCAAGGTCAACATGTGAGCGCAAGTTAAGGGAGGCCTTGACAAAACAATTGCAACAAAATTCGATCAATTGAGAACCCAATTAAAATCGATGGATGACAACCATGCATACCCCAGAAAAGGGTAACCAGATTGGCATGAGGGAGGAGTGATCGACTTATACCTCTTAATTCTATGCGCAAGCTAATTAATTTATCTATTCCTAGAGACGGCAAACTGATACTATAATGGGATTATACTGTTCGTATTGTCGAAAATCAAGACTTTCAGTACTCATTACTTTGTCTAAACTCATTCGATTTTGGTTCAACGTTGACTATGCAGCAAAAGAAAATCGACATTTGGAATTCTAATTTTTTTTAAACTTGTTTATGCAACAATAACAATTTCAATGATGTGCAAACTTTTGAAACATTATTTTTTGGGCATTAATCGATTATGTAATTCAAATTTTAAATGGTTTTGAAGTAATATTTTTTTAAATAACGAGCTAAGACTGACTATCTAATAGTTCCTATAGCCAGTTGAAGTTGAAGCCAGACTTTGAGCACTCATAACTTTGTCCAAAATCGTTCGAAAATAACGACAAAACTTTGCCAAAACTCGTTCAATTTTAAATCACCATTTACGGATTCACAAAAAAAAAAAATCGAACTGTAGCATTACAAATTTTTCAACTTTTTCCATGCTAATAATTTCAAAATTTTGCCAAAAATGTATGACCTAATAAATTGGTTAGACTATTTATTTATTTTATTTGTTTATTATTTTTTTAATTTGTTGAGAAAACTGAATTAAATACAGTTTCGAAGTAATATATTTGAAAATGAGGAGCTAGGACTGTCTATCTATCCAATAGTCCCTATAGACCTCAAGCCAGACTTTGAGCACTCATAACTTTGTCAAAAATTATACGATTTTCATTTGGAATGCCATTTTGTTTATGGCTTATATCGGGAATTGATTTAGCATTTAAATTTTAAGAATTTGAATATTTCACGTTTTCGGCACTTTTTCCATGCTACCCCCTTTCAACATTTTTGAAATTTTGCAAAAAAATTAAAATAATCTATTTTAGGCGTAAATCAATTAAAAACGTAAAAATGTAACTACAAATCGATTCTACAACAGTTTCTGAGCTCAATTCTTAAAAATAACGAAAATATGCGAAGTTTGCGATGGAATTTTATGAGCTTAGCATGCTGTCACCAAACTGAGTTTAGGCGTAATTTTCCGATATGATACTATATTCATATCAGAAAAAAATATGCATAAATATAGTATAAGAGTATTATTGAAAAATTAGCTGAGAAACCATCAACTAATAAGCTGGCTTTAACAGATGAAGCATGCCGCGTTCGAGTAATTGGTTAAGGCCCCGAATTATCTACGCCTGCAATAGACAATCGAAGCCGTTGCGAGCGCTTCCTGGAAAATTTCGACGAAATAAAAATAGCTTGAAAACAATCAACAGCGGGACGGACAGGCAAGCGGACAGACGGACAGCCCTTGGAACTTAGATGCGTGTTTGTGTGCACATTTACGTGTGTGTCTGTGTGTGTGTGTCTGTGTGTGTGTGTGCCTGTAGCCCGAGCTCTGGTATCCTGTTTACTGGACTTTGCGAAGGCAAAGCCCAAAAGGAAACGGAGAAAACGCTGAGCATACAATACAATTTGGGCACGACGCTGCGCCTGCGCATCTACACATTGCCAAATGGAAAATGGAAAACTCTTGGAAATTTCGAAATGCGCCGTGGGAAGCACCGAAAGCAGAGGCAAACGCAAAAGCAAAAGCCGCTCGACAGGCAAACGACGACGAAATAGCATAAAAATAGAACCGAATAGAGCCAGAGAAGCGGAGAAGCAGAGCGAACGGCAGCGCGAGTCTGCGAGCGAGACAGAGCGAGGGCGATAAACAGTGAAAACTTATTTTTAGAGGGAAAAACCCAGTACGGTACGTGATTTATCTGTGCAACAAATGTTTTTCACATAGTTTCCAGTCTTGTGTGGGCGACAGCGATCTCTCGCACCAGATAAGGACTCTCAGCAGAGCGAGCGACAGAGACGAAGCGAGAAAGAAGGCGAGCGGACGAGGGGTACAGTCCACTCAGTTGCGCTTTG
Organism: Zaprionus bogoriensis; assembly: GCA_035046045.1. Classification (NCBI taxonomy): domain Eukaryota; kingdom Metazoa; phylum Arthropoda; class Insecta; order Diptera; family Drosophilidae; genus Zaprionus; species Zaprionus bogoriensis. Next base: position 1,248,090 of record JAWNOI010000066.1, on the reverse strand, counting down.
TGGTTGGCCAATTTCTACGGTTATGCGTACCCGGCGTACCCTAGGTTATGCATCGTTTTCAAGGCCGAATACCCAAAAACCACCCTCAACTCGCAACGCCGGACAATGCGGACAACGAGACCTGTTCGGGCCAAAGGATTAGAGAGCCTTTTGTCTGGAAATGCGAAACGAAATGGAATTTTCTTTTGTTCGGACACAAGCGAATTCGCAACTCGTTAGGGTCGAACATGTCGGAATAATTATTACTGGGAAAAAATATTTACCTGTCGATCGTATAACCCGAAATGAAAATGCAAACTGAAAACTGAAAAGAAAAGGAAAGAAAAAAAAAACAAAATAAATAAAATAATAAAATAAAATATTTGAGAATTTTAGACTTACATTTTCAGCTGCAGATCATGAAATTAAATAAAAAGAAAACATAAGAAATTAATGAGTAAAACTGTGGAATTTGTTGTAGATAAGTAAATTTGCAATTCCATAGGGTATATATTTTTTTTCGATATTTTTGGCATGTGCTCTATGATTTCGATTTATTGGCAACACGTATAAAAAACTTAAAATTGGTCCTCATATAATATAGTTAACTATAGTTACTTGCTAACATGCAAAGGGGAGCATGGGGAGTGACGTTCACCCTCTTCGAAGGTAACAATAAAATGCCCGAAAAAACATAGGAGTGTGTGTGTATCTGATCCTTAATTCTAAGCGAGTTTTGGCTGTTGGCTTAACCACTAGTAGCATTATTCGTAACAATTAATCAACATTATACAACTAGATATCTGCTTGAATTCATAATTTTTGGTCTCAATTTGGTCAATATGTGTGTTGGTAGTATTTTTGTAAATTTCCATAATACGAAATGAGCTTGGAATCCGATCAACATTTGCATTCAGCATTCAGCCTTGCCTCCGCTGACAAAGTCTTTCGCTGCGCGGACTTGGTGAGCGCTATTAGCTGCTAATACTAAATGATATATGTAAGATATATATATATTATATAGACAGTGAAAGATACTAGAAAAACTAGAGAATAGCTGCAAGTTGAATGATGTGCATGGTTTGTTCTGCGAAACTTAAATAAATATGCCGACGTTTGGTTTAAATGTATCTGTATCTGTATGACAAGTGTATCTGCATCTGTAGCTTAGATTAAAACCGAGTGCTCCTTGCGCATGTGCTCGTTGAGGAAGGCCTGCGAGCGATAGACGCGTGCGCACAGTGGGCAACGGTTCGATTCGTAGGGCGGCGTACGCTTGGAGCTCTGACGCGGCAGCTTGCGTCCGGCCACCAGGCTGCTGGTATCAATGTGCAAGTTCTGCGGCAGGTGCGGCACCAGATGCTGCAAGCTGCGCGCCGTCGAGATGGATGCCAATTGCTGCAGGGCTATCAGGGCGTCCGCGTTGTTCACCAAGGGCTTCTTGCCATTGTTGTTGCTGCTGCTGCTGCTGCTGTTGTTGTTGTTGTTGGTGTTGCTTGTGGGCAACAGTTGCTGCTCCGTTGCGGGCTCCTCGTTCTCACTGCGCGTCTCCTTGGTCTGCTTGCCCAACTGCTTCGAAGTGCTGGGCGTGGGCGTGGGCGAGGCTGTGCTTCCGCGCAAATTGTACTTTCGCACTGGAAAGAGAACAAAAACGAAGGGAAATCAAAATAAAAATGTAAATGAAAAGTGGAAAAAAACACAAAATAGAATGAACTTAATTATGGCAAATTGTTGTTGTTGCCTGAACCGAAATGCAAACAGTTTGTACATAAATCATTATACACGCACACACACACACACATACACGGGGTAATTACAGTGGGTAATAAAAAGAAATGCACTTCTCAGTTGCGAGTTTCTTTCTTCGTTTTATTTACATATGTATATAAAATTAAGAATTTGCTTTGGCATTAACGAGATTAACTTGGCTAATAATTACATCAGTGTGCTGCTTAACTTGGGAGCGACAACAGCTTTCCCATTCTCAGTCCCATTCCCCCAACCCTTGACCCCAGCCAGCTTGCAGCTGCCTAACTCAAGTCGAGTTCCGCCTCGTTCTTCATGCGATAGAGATCCATGGGGTCGAAGACGCTCAGCTGGCGACTCGTTGTGCGAGTTCTCGATGCCTTCGGCGCCGTCAGCTGACTTTGCTTATAGCTACAGACCGAGTTCAGCTCGGTTCTATGCAGTTTCTTGTGGCGATTCAGATGCGAGCGTCGCTTGAACCACTTGAGGCAATAGTCGCACTGGAAGCGCTTGAAGTCCTGGCACTCCTCGCGCTGATGCAGCATCAGGCGATTCTCCGTGTTGTAATAGCGTCCGCACTGGCACAGCAATTGATTCTTGGGCCCGTGCCGCACATAATCTGGGAAGACACAAAGAGGACAAGAGAACAACAGATGACACTCGTGAATAGTGCGACAAAAATCAAAGACAAAAAAATAGACGAATCTCTCTAGTGCGGTGCCCGCAGCGAGTTGATGGAACTGATGAATACAAGTTCATTTTCGGATTAATATACTCGTTTTTATTCAAATGTGGCGCAAAGTGTGGTTAGAGGTTGTTCTCAGTGTGTGGGTTTTCGGTTTTAGCTACTACAACAATAGAGTGGGTATGTTTGAGTTTCGAGACCTTTTTGTTGGCAGTTACTCCGGTGCAATCGCTTCGATGCAGGCCACGGCAAAGCCTAGAAAAAAGAAATTCATATTAATAATGATTATAAAATTCAACTCTAAAATAATTAAAAATAATCAAGTATAAGGCAATGTGCACAAATAAATTGTAAACATTTATTTATTGTTTTTTTTTTTTTTCATATACAGGATTCAATATATAAGTACCGGGATTATGGTTAGTCCGACATAAATATTACGCAGAGAGTTTAAAATTACTAACGACTGGTTGACTACATTACGTATGTGTGTGTGTGGGTGTGTGTGTTGGTGTGTGAGTGGGTGTACTTACACTTGAAATCCAAACTGCGCTTGAGCAACAATTCAACTAAACTTGACTTTTTTTTTTGGCTTAAGAAATTCGTTTAAAACTTATTGCACTAGTTTCGACTTTGAGATCGCATCTTTGGCTATTTTACAATACTATGCAGATTAAAACGTCTATATATATATATATATATAATATATATGCAGTATGCACTTAAAAGTAGGACAACAACAAATGCTTCTGCACAGGGACAGGGACTCCATGGCCAACAGTTTAAGTTAACTAAAATAATATTCAATTCTGCGCTCTCTCACGCTCTCCCGCTCCCCTCTAGTTGCCCATGAGCAGCGAGTCGCCCGTCTCGGAGTGCTTCTGGTTCATGTGCTTGCGCAGATCCGATTTGTATTTGCATTTGTGCGGACAGTGCGGACACTTGAGCGTCGGCTCCACGCCGCACTCGTAGTTCTTGTGGCGCTTCAGGCTGCCCTTGATCTTGTACGTCTTGCCGCACATGTTGCACGTATATTTGGCATCATCCAGCGCCAGCTCGCTGACCTGCTGCAGCGCCATCGTGGCATGCAGCCCGTTCACATAGAGCTTCTCCGCCTGCTGCGTCGCTGCCTCCTCGCAGGGCAACTTGGCCACATACTCCTCGCTGGCCAGCAGCACATCGTGCTGATCATTCTTGATGACCGCCAGCTCCAGTTCACGCTCCGCCTCATCGGCATCGCCCAGCAGCAGCTCGGCGGGGTCGTGCGTCGTCACGACTGTCGTGGTGACCACCTCGCTGGCATTGCTGGGCGCCATCGAGATGCTGGTGGCGCCATACTGCATGACATCGCGCAGCAGCATCTTGTCCTCCAGCCGCGATGTGTCGATCTTGATGTACTCCTGGCGCGAGGGCAGCTGCTGCTGCTGCTGCAGCGACAATTGCTGGCGTTGCTGCTGCTGCTGCTGTTGTTGCTGCTGCTGCTGCTGTTGCTTCACAATTTGTATGGTGGTGGCCTGCGGCTTGTGCAGACTGCTGGTGTTCGTGTTCGTCGTGGCGTTCTTGGTCAGCGCGGGTATGGTGTACTGTATGTTGCCGACGGGATTGCCCAGATCATCTGGTGGCAGCTCGACAACCACTGTGGCACCAGTCAACAGGTTGGCGGCACTGCCTGAGCTCAGCGATTGCGACGTGCTCAGGGCCGGATTGTGGCTCGTGGTGCTGGCAATGGAGTAGGGCACCGTTTCAAGAATGGTCCAGTATCCATCTGCAAAGAGAGCAAGAGAGTTGCGGGCGCAAAGTTAAACGTTTGGCGAGATCATCAGGGGAATATATAATAATATATATAATTATATAGATATAGTTACTTGCAGCATTAGCATAACATAATATCGCAGCTGATCATCCAATTTTCTGTGCTTGTATAGGCTATTTTATGATGTGTGTGTGTTGGTATGCGTGTTTGGGGGGTGGGGTAATACACATAATCTCAGCTAAAAGAAAATCGAAAAAACATAAAAAGAAATGATAATAACAGAGAAATTAAGGCAAATTCCGTTTTGCCTGAGATACAGTTGGAGAGATACTCTAAGCCGGGCATGGATTGTATTATAGGTATGCTTTATTCTTAATTGCTTGCATTTACAAATATATATATATATCATATCATAGATAGATTTAGGTATAGTATAAAAATGTACACAACTTGTTTACGTTTCGTTTTGCTTTGCTTTAGAAGGTATTCACTACAGTGGAGCAGTTCATAAATGGTTTGTTTATAACACCCAAGAATACATACAGTACTTAAATGTATTTCGCATGTGTATAACTGAGGAATATATATATATATATTATATATGTGTATATATGTACTTGTATGTATTGGCAAATAATGGCGCTTTAAGTCTTTGTTTGCTTTACATGCTCTTGTGATCTTCGATTGTTTTTTTTTTTGTTTTTTTTTTCTTTTTTTTTGGGAACTGATGCTGGCAAGATTAGATAGAGATTTAGTTAGAGAGTTTCAGAACACCAACCCACCACAGACTTGAAGAGTTCTTAAGTGCGTGTGTGTGTGTTTTTTTTTTCTTTTTTTTTGGGCATAAATAATATGGTCTTGGACCCGTTTTCAGCTTAGGCTACGTAGGATAGGCACACGATTAACAAAACTTAAGTTTAACCAAAGTACAAAACAAAAACAAAATATGCATAAAGTAGAAAAAATAAAGTACAATTTAAGATACAGAAAATATAACACGGAATGCGCTCGGAGATAGTTAAGTTCGGTTTGCACGTGACGCTTATAGTGATAACGAAATATTTTTAAAAAATTATTAAACTGAAGCTCTCGAAATTTGACAAAGTTTTTATGCTGGATAATATAATATATATAATGAATTAAAATATAAAACTGACACGCGTTTGAGAGAAAAGATTGCAGAATGCAGTTTTCCTGCTTTCGTCACGTGTAAACGCAGCTCTTAGAAATTTTTCGTAGGTTCTACTAGAAATTCAATGGTTGAAAAGCAAAGTTTTGCTTCGATTTTAAGTAATTTGTGCGTAGTGCGCAGGAATGTGACATGCTTGAGTTTGCCACAAGAACTGGCTATGAATATCGGTTATACATAGAGCTATGATAATTGGTGTGTGTGTGTGTGTGTGTATATATATGTGTAGGTTTATATATAAAAAAAGATATAGGCATAGGCTTGGGCAGCGGTATATATAAGACGGGGGGAGAGGGATTCGCAGAGCTACACACGCACACTCACACATAGACACACACATTTGGAGGTAGTTGCGGCTGGCACTGGACAAGCTCCGGCTGCTCGCACAGGTCAAACTAATGTGTATTCATTTGGTAAACATTTCAAGAATTACGCCTCTCGGAATTGCTGCATGCACGCACACACAGACAGGCACAGACACAGACACAGGCACAGGCACAGGCTCCGGCACAGACAGCGGCACAAACACTTTAGCCATCCTCATCGTAGTCATCGTCATCGTCCTCGCTCTCCTGGAGCATGGGCACAGCCGTTATGGTCAGATCGCGACCGGCAAAATCGAAATTGATCTCGCAGAGAGCGGCCGCCACATCGCTATCCATGCCACCGCCCTCAGCATCCTCGGCATCGTTGTCGGCCTCGCCGTCCTGCTCGATCTCCTGCTCGTTGTCATCGTTGCTCTGATCATCCTCGTTGCGTATGAGATAGAGGCTGTCCTCGTCGTTGCGCAGCCGCTCATAGAGCATGCAATGCTTGCGCTTCGCATGCCGCAGCACATGATCCTTGCGCCGCGAGCGATACTCGCACGAGACGCACTTGTACTTCTTCTGCTTGAGGCAGTATTTGCGCACATGCTCCTGCAGCTTCTGGTGCGATTTGTAGTAGCGATTGCAGTGCTTGCACTGCATGAACGAGTCGCGCGACAGGCTGCTGCCATAGCCCCCGCCGCGCAGCAGGTTGCTGCTGTTCGTGGTGGTGCTGCTGGCGTTGGCATGGACGCTGCTGCTGTTGCTACTGTTGTTGTTGTTGTTGTTATTGCTGTTGCTGTTGTTATTGATATTGTTGTTGCTGTTGTTACTGCTGTTGTTGTTGTTGAGATAACCATAGTAATCTCCGAGTGCCGCGTCATGGCTGCCGCCAGCAGCCGGAGTGCTCGATGTATCCACGCCCAGCAGACTGCCCAGAATGGGATAGATGTCTGCTTTGGGTGTTCGCGTGTTGGCGTTCGTTCGGGTGCGATGAAAAACAAGAACAAAAACATAACAATGAACAAATTAATAAGGCAAAACACAATCGCAAACGCAAAGAGAGCGAGAGATAGAGAGAAAGAGAAAGAGAGGAAGAGAACATAAACTAAAGATCATTACAGAGTGTCAAACTTAAGAACAAATAGTAGTCATAATCGAAAATCAATATAAGTAATAGAATAGTGGAGAGTACTTAGTGTTATGTCGACTACCCGCTAGACTTGTTGTTGTTTCTGTTGTTGTGCTTGTATGGACAGTTGTTTACAGGCAATGACTGCACCCCAGGCAATGATGCGATACGTTGTTGTTGTTGTTGATGATGATGATGATGGCGATGATGATGATCATGATTGGGTGGATGATGATTATATGACAAGCACAGGTGCGATTCCGCTCTATATGCACACACTTAGCCCCTAGCTTCGAGTACAGAAAAAGCGCCGAGAACATTGCATTAAATATATACAGCAAATACAATAACAATACAATAACAAATTCAACAGTGAATGTGGGTGGGTGGCAGACAGTTGGGGTGTGTGTGCGTGTGTTTGTTGTTGTTGTCGTTGTGTTGCAGTGCGCTCAAAAACTACAACAGTACAGCAATCAAATACATAGGTTTATCAATATATTTAATACTATATATCGGTTTCATTTTTCATTTCATTTCATAAGTCTCTTCTCACAATACAATACAACAAATTATGGATTATGCTGCCCATACACTATAGCCATATGCAGTAGGAATGTGTGTGTATGTGTGTGCGCGCGAGCGTGCCCCGATCTTGTGCTCCAGTCTTGTGCGACAGCCGGCATCTAGAAGAAGAGAAAAAGTTATGTTAGTTCTGGTTTTCATAGTACTCTCGGCGTATGCTGCAAAGTTCAGAATTGATCTAATTTTTTTTTTTTTTTGGTGGGAAAGCAAAGGCAAAGGCTTGATTGTTTGTTTTTGGTTTTTTTGTTGTTTTTTTCTTTTAATATATATATATTTAAATTTAGTTGTTTTTCCTGTTTTACTTATAACAATTAAATCGTTTACTCGTTTTACATTTCACATTTTTTTATACCTTCCTTTATTATACATACATAATAATAAAATTGTTTCACAAAAGTTGTTTAAGGCGTTTTTCGGCTCTATACACATACATACATACATACATATACGTGCAGATTTATATATGTATATAAGTATTAATTTATTCATTTGTTGCTAATCGTTCGTTTTGTTTTTTGGGTTGCTTATTGTTGTTTGTTTGCAATTATTTTGTTTAAAGGGTTTTCTTTTTTCTGTATTAAGCACACTTTTCAAAAATATTCCAACGACGGGCATTTCGAATGTCCGCAGAGGTCGTCGCATATTTTCCATTTTTTTTGTTTTGTTTTAATTCTAATTCTGTTAAACTTCTTATTCTCTATGCATTTCAAAAGCCAAATTACATTTGTCGGTACTTGCTTTTTGTAGTTGTTTCTTTTTTTGTTTGTTTTTTTTTTTTGTTGGGAATTTTTGTTTTTGTTGTAAATTTTGTTATAAGCACAAACTAAGCTATATTTCATGTAATATTTTTTAAATATTATTATGATTCTCTTCATTAAAAATTTGCTATTTTTGTTTTTAAAGGCAAATGACTCTTGTGTGTCTGTGTGTGTGTGTGTGTCGGTGTGTTGGTGTGTGTTTGGGTGTAAGGTGCGTGAACAGCAATTAACAGTTATAATATACAATTTTGGTGTAACTTAAGGCTAACTTCTTGTAGTTTAGTGTATGTGAAAACCCATTGTAAATATGCTACTATAAGTTCTGTGTATTAGTTCAAAGAGAAAGTATAAACAAAGAAAAAGTAAACGAAATAGTGTGTGTGTGTGTCTGTGTTTGTGTCTGTGTTTGTGTCTGCGTGTATCTGCTGGTTGTGTGTGTGTGTGTGTGTGTGTTTGGGTGTGTCTTGTAAAGAAAAGCCCATTCAATGCATCCAAAACCTATTGCCCCGCTTGCCTATGCCGTTCATTTACCGTTTCAATTCACATAACATTTGTTTGTTGCCTTAACAATCACAATTGATCACATCGATTTTGCTTCGTTTTATGTACATTTATATAGAATATATATAACGTATATATATATGCATATATATAGATGTATATATATATATAATTGTAATATTTATATATAATTTTACATTCACAGCTCCTTGTTTACAACGTTTGTGTGTGTGTGGTTGTGTGTATGTTTGGGTGTCGGTGTGTGTGTGTAATAATAGTTGTAGTTGTAGTAGTAGTAGTAGTAGTGTAGTATGCACTATTGTAGTATAAACTCTCTCGTTACATATGTATGTGTATTTAGGTGTAGGTTACAAAGATACATTCAATTCGTTTCGAAGCTTATCCAAAGAAAACATACAGATACAGATACAATTTCTCAAAAAATATGTTTATGCTTTCCGTTCATATCAAAAGGCCTAAAGCAACTAATTTGGTGCCCGTCTATAATTCTGGATATCTGGATATCTGGATATATCTGCATAGCTTGCGGAAGTTAAGGGTCCTGCAAAACTGTTCATGAGTTACATAAGTGTGTGTATAGTATTTTATGCATACATACATAAATGTATATGTGTGTATGTGTGTGTGTGTAGCACTACTTACATATATATTTATTACAAAACATACATGTGTTTGGGTGTGTTTGTGTGTGTGTGAGTGTGTGTGTGTGTGTGTTAGTGTGTATTAGTAAGTTGGTTGTTAATCAAAATTATATTGAATTTATCACATGCTCTTCATTATTTCCATTTCATTGTTTTTCGTTTAGATTTTTAACTATTTGACTCGGAGTAGTGTGTCGCATGGGGCGTGTCTTGAAGTCTGTAGCCCACTTTGATGCACGATGCCTGCGACACACTGCTCGGGGTCCATCACATGCGCTGTTGATAAATTAAAATGTTGCTTGATTTTTGTTTCGCTTAGAAAAGTAGTAAAAAAAGGTGATTTAGTTGTATAAATAAGAACCACAACCTTAATAGACAAAGTTAAATAATTGCATTAGATTATAATTGATAATTGTTAATGCGCGAGAGATGCACGGAAAACGGAGACAAGACGCCTCTGGCGTACTCTCGGTTCTTGGTTCTCGGATTTCTCAGATTTCTCAGTTTTCTCGGTTCTCGATTCTCGTCCGTACAATTAAGTATATAACAAAAAGCAAAGCTAACTATAACTCATGTAACTCTGACTAGCGCAAAAGCAATGCCAAGTTTTCAACAAATTTAATTTTAAAATATACAATTAAGATTAGAAATTAGAATCAATTTGAATGCCAATTTAAAAGTTGCCCGATTGTTTGTCTGTGTGTGTCTGTGTTTGCTTGTGTGTGTAACAGAAAACATCGTAAAATAATAATAACAATCTAAATACAAATTTGTTTTTTGTGTAATTTTCTTTTTCCTCACGTAATTCGAATACTGACCGACAAGAATTTTGTTTTCCCTCCATTTCTTCATTTTTCACAATTTACATAAAGTTTCTATATATTTTTCTCGTTTTGTTTTTCTTTAAATATTCGCATGTTTTTGTTTGTTTTTTTTTTTTTGTGTTTTTTTGGTTTTTTTTTTTTAGTTTTCTTTTCTTGTTAATTATTATAATTTTTTCTCTCAATTTGTTTGCTAGAATTTGTGCCAATTTCTCGTTTTTGTCTGTTGTACAAATGAATTTGTTATCACATATTTTGTGGCACAAACTGCTAACGAACATTACATTGCGCCCCTATGTGTGTGTGTGTGTGTGAGGGTGTTGTGGCGTCAGTGTGTGTGTGTGTGTATAGTATAATATTGTTAATATTAGAATTATTTAAAGTACCTAAGCAACGAGTTCTGTTAAGCTCATTATTGTTTTTAACCCTTTCTTTAGTTACGTTTCTAGATTTCTAGATAGAATTAACAATTAATAAATTTTGTTGGTTTTCATATATATCGTTCTCGTTTAACTATTTAGCGTGATTACGTTCTATAACATGATTAGAAAAAAACTGTGTTTCTCTCCGTTCTTGTTATAACAAGTTTGCTGCAACATTATGTGATTCTGCTCTTGGTCGACAAATTTTGAAAATATAAAATAAATTAAATTACGTTTAGTGTACGTGTTTGCGTGTGTGTGTGCTCGTGTTTGTGTTTGTGTGTGTGTGTGTGTGTGTGTATTAACAACAAGAAAAATTAATAATATTATATTAATTACAATGAGGACTATATTCTTTATATCACATACCAATTATTTCTCATTTACTTGACTCTGACTCCAACTCCAACTCCAACTTCGACTTCGACTTCAACTTCGACTCCGATTCCAACTTCGACTCTGACTGTGACTCGATGCGAGTGTTGTCCCTAGCTCATTCTCATTTTCGTTCTCGTTTTCATTTCATTTGCTACATTATCGTTTGCTTTATGTTTAGAATGCCAATTGATGTGCTCGCACTTGTTGTACATGTTGCTTATATATTCATAATCATAATCGATATCATGGTAATTTTAATAACTGTTTCGACTGCCGCCTGCACGCGCCTTCGACCAGAGCCACAAGCCAAATGTTTGAAGAAATTTTGAATTTTGCCTAACATTCGTGTGTTATTTCTTGCTGGTTGTTTTCATTATTTTTTTTTTTTTGGTTCAACTAAAATTGCCGCCTATCACATTGTGTGTTCGTCATTAAATAAATAATGTAAAAAAAATAAAACAAATAAACGAATTTTTTTCTTTTTCATGGAATGAGCACAAGATAAATTAATAAATTTCTTGGTTGTGTTTGTGTTTTTGAAAAGTTTTTCATTTTAGAGATCGTTTTGTTGCACTAACAATAATTGTTTTTGTTTTTGTTTTCGTTTTTTGTTTTGTTTTTTTTTTGTTTTTTTTTTTTGTATGTGGCTTTGGTGACTTTGGCGTGCAGCTAACAAATTTGTGAAGAAAGCGTTAATGCCAAACCATAATTAAAACTTGATTGTGCGCTAAAAGCTAGCAGAGACTTTATAAGTCTCATTGTTTTTTTTTTTGTTTTGTTTTTTTTTCTTTTTTTGGGATTTCAGCTTATTGCACAGGTTTAGGTTTAGCTTATTGCACATGTCCATGTTTTAGTTTCGTTACAGTTGAATTCTTTTTTCATTTTTCCTTTTTTAGTTGTAGTTCTGTATTATCGTTGCCTGAAAGCTTAGACTAACTTAGGCGCTAACTCTCCGTTGACTCTCTAACTCTGACTAAGCGATTGACTCTTGCTATTCCATACATACATATACAGTTATACAGTTATACAGTTACACATGCATACATACGTCGGCGGGTTGTACGATGAACCTCGCTAGTACATACGCATGTGCGGTTAATTAAGCTTATTAAGTGTAACTATTGCCCCGAAAAGAAATTATGCGAAAAAAAACAAAACCAAGGTTTCACTGCCAGCGCGTGAGAGTGCCAAAAAAATTGCCTGCCTACCGCGTTGCCTACCGCCCGCCCTCCACTGCTGCCCCCCGCCCACCAACTGCTGTTTGTTGTTCCGTTCGGTTATAATAAATAAAATACGCTTAAAAAGTTCAACACTAAAATTAATGTGAATGTTTTGCGTTGCGCGGTTTGCTGCATTGCTGCTTTTCCTTTTCTCTCTACATACAAACAAACAAACAAAAAAACAAACAAAAAAAAAACAAATGCATTTGACTTTTCCTTCTTAGTATCTGTTACACCACAATCAAGAAAAATTCATTGAGATCATTGAGTTTTCTAAGGATGTTACACACATTTTAACAACAACAACAACAACAACTACTACTATCAACACTAACTGATAACTGACAACGGACAACGGACATCGGATACTACCAAATTGCAACATGCTACGCACTCTCACGCGCCCCCACATCAATTTTGATTGATTGATTGAGAATAGTATGCAAAAGGGAATCGAAAATCAAAAAAAATATATATGTTGCAGTTTCAAGAAGAACTAACGAAAGAAAGAAGATAATATATATATATATATATATATATATATATATATATATATATGTTTAGCATATGGATTTATATGCGAAACTAAAGATTAGAATTTGTTAATATGTTCACTTGATGTACGCTGATGTTCCGTTATATCGTGTATATGTATACGTGGTTTTTAGTTAATTGTATTGTATATATAGATATAGATATATATATATATAAAAACGACTATATGTTTTCAAGATCATTTGAAAAAAACTCGCTCAAACCGCGCTCCCTTCTGCGTCTGCTTCTGTGTGTGTGTGTGTGTGTGTGTATGTGTGTGTGTTTTGGACTGTACTGGACTGGATCCTGAAAGTGCTGCATAGAAACAAGGCTAACTAACTAGTGGCAACAGCAACAGCAACTGCAACAGCAACGGCAGCAGCAGTAGTGGCAGCCGCAGCAGCAACCAGTTGCTGGCGTCATTGCGATTGTTGTTGATTGTATCATCGATGTTGGTGCGTGCGCATGTGCAGCACGAGATTGTGTTTGTGCTTCGACTTCTTGTGACAGATGGGGCACTCGAACTGCGGCTCCACGCCGCACTCGAAGCGCACATGCCGATTGAGGCTGTGCGGCCTTGCGTATGTGTTGCCACAACGATCACAGGCATAGGCTCCACCACCACCACCACCGCCGCCGCCGCCGCCGCCGCCGCTGCCACCGCCGCCACCGGTGCCACCGACGCCGCCGCCAAGGCTGCCGCTCCAGCTACTGCTGCCGGGTGGATTCGCTGAGACGAGACCTGCCGCTGCTGCTGCAGCAGCAGCCGCTGCAGCTGCCGCCGCTGCAGCCGATGTTGATGCACCACCGCCGGCGCTCGTCGAGGCACTTGTATTGTTGGACGCCACAGCGGCAACTGCTGCCGCCATCGCCGCCTTGGAGTCGACCTGGCTGCTGCCGCTGGGCAGTGCTGCTGCCAACGCTGGTGCCAGGCTCAGGCTGCTGCTACTGCTGTAGCGACGCAGCGGCGCATCGGGGCTGGACTGCTGCATCAACTGTGCCAGCTGTGGACGTGTGTGCGACTGCTGCTGCTGCTGTTGCTGCTGCTGCTGCTGCTGCGGATGCGTATGATGAGCCATGGTAAGTCCACCGGGCGCTTGGGCCGCTGCCAGTAGCACCTTGGCAGCGATGCCCATGCGCAGATCGAAGGGCTTGTCTCTGCTATCGTCATCATTGTCGTCCTCGTCGTCGTTGTTGTTGTTGCTGTCATCGTTGTCGCCATTGTTCCCATGGCGTGCTGCAAGCAACATGCAATGCGTGGGCGTCTCGCGACCGCTCTCGATGCGCAGCTCGTGCTCGTTGTCGTCCATCAGGCCGCCGTGCTCGAACTTTATAACGCCCATGGGCGTGGCAATGGGGCTGGTGTAGGGACTGGTCTTGAGATTGAGCAGCGGATAGTATCGTTGCGGTAGTGGGGGCGTTGTCCGTATTACTCGTGGTGTTCCCTGGCCGCCATGCGCAAATTCTGCGACGAGGAAGACAAGAAGTCAAAGGGAAATTGTGATGTTAGTCAAGTGTAACGAAATCAAAGCTCAAGCTGCAGAGAAAAGTGGCATAGATTTCAGTATTTTTTTTTTTTTTTTTTTTTTTTTTTTGCATTTCCGTAGTTTGATAGACACAAATCATAAGTCCTATAGTCTAATTGGAAACGTAATCGAACAGAATATATAGATATAGTTGGAATATATGAAAGATATAATTGAATTTATTACCGTGAAGTCGTTAAAAATGTTGCATTTCGTTTTTAACATTTTGAGTGAATTTTGGTGCGTTGTGGCGTATGACTTGTGTGTATGGGCGGGCGTGTGTGTGTGTGTGTGTGTGTTTGTGTGTCGGGATCTGAGTTCTTAGTGTGTGTGCGTGAGTAGGCTCTGCTTGGATACAAAGTGGAATGTTGTTTAATTGTTTACGATAAACTGTGTACATGTGTAGAGTGTGTGTGTGTGTGTATGTGTGTGTGTGTGTGGAACGCTGCTTAGAAATTCGAAAAAGAAAATAATAAAATTGAAAACAAATTAATAAACACAATGAAACAACAATTATTTTAGTTACATGTACAAATTGAGCTAAGCAGGGAAAGTTTTTCGAGTCACACGTGATTTTCGATGGATTGTCAGAACGGGTTTTCTTTTTTGGTTTTTGGTTTTTTTTTTTTTTTTGAATTTCTGTGTGTTAGTCACAAGTATATTTATAGATATTTTGTATATGTTACTAATAGTATGTAGTATGTGTTTATGGTGGAATTCGCAACTTTCGAGATTCTGAGATCTCAAAACTCCGCGATAAACGAGCTGCTAGGGGACAGTTTAAAAAAAAAATAATATATAGTAAATTATATATAGTTGTATATAGTTTTCTTTCGATTTTGTTCTTTTAAATACGCATGCAAATCATAAAAGTAAACTACAATAGAGTGAAATTACAATCTAAAAGTAAAAAAAAATATTGATAGAAAATGCAAAATTCGCAAAAACTTGTCGTTTCCACGAACTCAGTTGCTGCTTTCATCATAATTGTATCTTTTGCTTTTAATAATAAATATATATATATGTATAGATAGGTATATAATAGTAATAGTAGTTTAAGGCTATTTATAGTATATGGCATAGGTTGGTATATATTTATATATATTGCATATAGTAGAGATACGTTACGACACTATGAGCGCAAAGTGAAACTTAGGAGTAACCTGCAGCAATACAAACGAAAGAGAACAAACTACAAATCTAATAAAGGTTCAATACAAAGTTAAGAGTTATAGTATGGCATAGTACTAGTAAATCGTATATAGTATGCAGTTTATATAGTATATGTTCATGTACTAGTTCGGTAACAGCATCGGGCACGTTCGTATCGTCGCTATAATACATGTACACACACAGCTAAATGTGTAATCTAGTAGTTGGTACGACTGTGGTTCGGTTTGGTATACGGTTTGGTTTGGTTTGGTTCGGTATTCGGTTTGGTTTATAGGATCTAAGAGCAGTAGAGATAACACTGGTTCTAGTTATGTTGAGTTGTATAGTAGAGGTTAAGAGCATGCAAACAACAATAAGAGAGGGCTACACCATGTTCTATGGATGGTTGGATATTGTTGTGCCCGCCAGAGCCAGAGCATTATCTTTCATCAATCTCATCATCTCAATAGCGACCGACAACATCCACCTGAAATAGAGAGCTGATTAGTAGAGATTCTTGGCAAAATAACATCATCAACAACAACAGCAAGTCGAAGCAATTCTTAGCTTTGCTTTCGTGGAAAGTTTTTTTTTTTTTTTTTTTTTTTTTTTGGAAGTGTGTGGAGAAAAGCTGAGGGAAAGTTGTTGTACGGAAAGTGTTGCGGCGGGGAGCAGGAAGGGGAAGCATAACTTCAGTTCGGGATGATGAGAGATGATGATGATGATAATGATGATGTCTGGGAGGGGGGGCAATGCAAATGGTTTCATTTCTTTACAATTCAAATAAATAAATACAACATTGGTTTTTGGTTATTTTTTGTTTTGACATTTGCTTTTAATTGTATTTCGAATTTTTATTTAATACATATAGCCGGCAATAATTACGATATATTCATTTATATGGTATGCATAATATTTGTGGAGTGTTGTGTGGAGTGTGTGTGTGTTTGTGTGTGGGATCTTAGAGGTACTTTCTTTTGTTTTCCTTTTGAGTAGCCAATTTCGTGTTTCGTTTCGTCTTTGTACATACGGAATGCTTGTGTGTGTGTGTTTTACAATTTACTTTATGGCCGGGTTTGTTCTTGTTCTTCTTGGTTTTCGCTTTAAATCTAACAGTTTTTTTTGTCAATGTACTTGGGTTTTGTTGCTTTGCTTTTGTTTCGCATTTGCTGATATTCTCGAATTAAAAATTAAAACATTATTTTAGAATTAATAATAATAATTTTTGTCTAATTTTGAAAATATTCATTATAGATAAGTAATATTATTTAATATTAATACATATTATATTATAATATATAGATAATCATTTCGTTTTGACTAGAACTTGTTATCATTATCATTATCATATATATATGCGTTTATATATATAAATATATATGCATAGTGTAAAGCGGGTCTAACATAATGCTCCAAAGTGGATGATGACAAGAATGGTTTCAATTTCTTCTCTACGCTTCCTTTCCAACCAAATGATGAATGAACGAATTCGATTTCAACTAAGTAGAACCTGAAATTTGTAATGGGTTCTCTTTCAGTATATCTATGCATGTGTGTGTGTGTGTGTGTGTGTGAGGAGTTGCGTGTAAGTTTGTATTTGGTAGTATATCATTTTAGTTTGTATTTAGGGCGGGGCGTGTGTGTTCATGCCATGCATATGATTTTTGGTTTGTTTTATTTAAAATTAATAATTAATACAAAAATCGTTCATTTTTTTTTGGTTTTTTTTTTTTTTGGTTTTCGCATTTGTTTTTGTTGTTGTATATAGCACACTTAAACAATTTTTGCTGTGACTAGGTTATAATTTCTTGCGTTTTGTGTGAGATTTTTCTCGGAAAAAAATTTACACATTTGTTTCTTCATTTTTTTTTTGTTTTTTTTTTGTTTTTGTTTTTGTTTTTTTTTTTTGTTGGTTTGTATGATTTTCCTTTCGTAGTGTTTTGAGAATTCGCTAAAACAATACCAAACTTGCATTTGTATTGCCAACTAAATCTAGGTTTTTGCTTTGAATTTTTCTTTCCCTTTGGTTTTTGGGTACTTGCAACTGCGACTGTGTGTGGCATGCAACAAAACAGATTCATTAAAGTTAGTTAGTTAGACATAAACTAATGACAAATTCAGTGCTGCGCTCTATGTTACTCTTCCCTAATTTCTACTCTTTCATCTCTCTCTCTCTCTACTTTCGGGGAGCCGGCAACAAACATTGCACGCGCTATTTTAAAACTAATGGGAGAAAACAGAACGTAAATGATAATAAAAACAAGGATTTCAAATCAAAAACAAAAACTTAATTTGTACTAAGACAAGCTGGCTTTTCGCCTGCGCCAGTGCCAGTTCCAGTGCCAGTGCCAGTTCCAGTACCAGTTCCGGTTGCCTCTTGCCACTACCTGCTACTCATTTGTACAACATTTTGGTATGGGGTCTATTCCTTCTGAAAGACTAGTGTGTAGGTGCTGCTGTTGCTGTTGCAGTTGTTGTTGCTGTTAATGTTGCTACTGATGTTGCCGTTGCCGTTGCCGTTGCCGTTGCCATTGCTGCTGTTGTTGCTGCTGCTGTTGCTGTTGCTGTTGCCGGCATTGCCGCTGGCTGTAGCCAAAACACCAACACCACCGACACCGCCAATGCCAGTTGTCACACCACCACCGGTCGCAGCAACCACACCCACCATTCGCTTCTCCTTCTCCTTCTCTTTCTCCTTCTCCTCCTCCTCCTTCTCGCGATCGCGACACTTGGTGTTGAGGTGGCGCTTCAGATTGCTGTGCACATTCGTCGCATAGCCGCACATCTTGCTGCAGAAGTAGCGCGGCGGCAGGCCGCACTCGTTCTTCAGATGACACTTGAGACTGTTCTTCCACTTGTAGGTGCGATTGCAGTTGCGGCACACCCACGGCTTCTCAATGTCCGCATTGTAGATCATGTCCGCCGAGTGCTCCAGCGACTCCTTGCGCATGCGCTTGTTCTGCACCAGTATGCGATAGCGATTGTCGTCGGTGTGCGACCAGTGCAGGTTCATCTGTGCGTCCACATTGAGCGCCAGCTTGCTGGACAGCAGCGTCGAGTTGGCGCTGGTCACAGCACCGGCACCGCCGCTAGTGCTGGCCACCGGTTGCTTGGGCGCCGCAATCGTCGTTATGGTCGCCGGTATGGTGGGCAGCTTGATCTGCAGCGACTGGCTGGTCGGCTGCAGCTGCAGATGCTGCAGGTGCTGCTGCTGCTCCAGCAACAGTTGCTGCTGCTGCTGTGTATTGAGCACCACTTTCGAGCCACCGCCAGCGCCGCCGTTGTTCGATCTCTGCTTCTCGTTCGACTGCTTGGCATGCTTCTGTGAGGCTGCCGCCGTGGTCAACAGATCATCGTCGTCGTCGTCGTTGTCCATCAGATAACTGTCCTCGAACTCCTCGTTCTCGATCTTGACGGCATCGTAGGTCCACGACAGCGGGCTGGCCAGCTTGAGATCGTAGTCGAATGTGTTCTCATCCTCGATGGCCTCGTTGCACACAGCCTCCTCGTCGCCGTTGAGCGACACGTTCTCCGGATTCTCGATCTTCACTATCACCTCGGTCATGGCATCGTCAATGCTGTCCAGCTCGACGCCGGCAGCGGCCAGCGCCGCCGCGGATGCGGCATCCACGTTGCAATTGCTCGAGCTGTTCTTGAGGCTGGCGGGCGTAATACAAGCGATTGTCGTTCGACCGATGCTCCCAATGCGCGTCACCGTCTGCGTCTTCGGGTCCAGCAGGGGCAGGCTGTTGCTGCTGTTGCTCTTCTCACTGGCGATGTTGTTGTTGTTGTTATTGTTGTTGTTGCTGCTGCTGCTGCTCGTGTTGTTGTTGCTGTGGACGTTGGCGTTGGCGTTGCTGCTGCTGCTGCTGCGATTCAACGTTCTCGTCGTCGTCGCCACCGTGGGCGTTGTGGGCGTCGAAACAGACGATGCTGTTGTTGCTTTCATGCCGCTGACATTGTTAGTGTTTGTTTTAGCCACATTCACGTTTATCTTTTTGCTCGGAGTTAGTTTGTCTGTTTAGTTTAGTTAGTCATTTTAGATGGTGTTAGCAATGATTTTATTTTTTCGGTTTTTTTTTTTTTTTTTGCGCATGAAAATAGAAATCGTATTAGGAAATGTTTGGTTAGTCAGTATTTTTTTGATGTGGCAAATTCGCAAAAATGCGAGCAAATCATAAGGAAAAGGAAAAGTAATTAAAATGATATATGTATGTGGGCAGTTGCTGCCGCAGTGTGCACAGGGCCGTTACAAAACAAAACGTAAATTGTAATGTAAAAATTACGACTGTAAAAAGAAAACGAAACATTATTGAAACAACAAAAATAGATATTGCAACATTGCAATAAAACAAGAGACAAGAGAAAAACCATAATAATCTACCTCGGCGAGCCGAGCAGAGCACCCAAGGCAGACTGCCATTATAAAGATCAGATCAGATCACACTTGTAGCCAGTCTGCCGGGGTGTATTGCAGCTAGCATTTTAAATTAAACTCAAATAAACGATAGAGATAAGTAAATGAAAATTCTCACAAATGAACTGGAAAACTGTTGTAAATACCTGTGGGCTCATCGCTCGACTTGTCGATGATCGATTGATCCGCCAGCATAAGCCAATTGCGCACACGTATGCGAGATTCGCCCGCATCGAGTTGTCCGTTGTCATCTGGAAAAACGTATATATAGAAGATGCACATATTAGTTAAGGTCTTTGACAGTCGATAGTTATGCAAATGTGGTGAATGTGTGCCTAAAAAATGGGCCCTACTACCAAAGTTTCGAAGATTTCTCAGTTTTTTGAATTTGTCGATTTGATGTAGAAAACGTTAGATAAATTATAAGAATACTTACAAGCATAATACGCTACAACAGAAAATCAAATGAAATCAAATAATGTTGGATCGTAATAATAATAATAATAGAAGTAATTTTGATAATATATATATATGCATATATGTATATAGAAAGGAACAATCGCAAACGCAGCATAACAAAGACGTTTTGTTTTTGCGTTTTATTACATGAATCTGTATATTTCTCACATTGAATGTAATTTCTTTTTTAATTTACAAAAATTGTTTACAATCGACGCATAGAAAAGAATTAAATATAGGGTATATAGTTATATCATATATGTGTATATAGTGTCTGTACTATATATGTATATATGCAACTGCTATAACTTTAATGAGTATTTGTGTTCTTATTAAGTGTTTGCTTCGTTTTAACATAAAAGTATTTAATTTATTGGTTTTTATATCTGTATTTTGTGTGTGTGTGTGTGTGTTTTTTTTTTGTTTTAAATGTTTTACAACATTTCCATGTGCTTGCCAGTTTGAAACCAAAAATTGTTCAACAATGTTGTAAAGTTTTAACGTTTTTTTTTTTCGAAAATTTTGAATTTTCACTTTGTTGCTGTTCTCTTCTGTTCCTCCTTCTGCTTCTGTTTTCCTTTATTGCTTAGTATTGTGTTTTTGTTTTCTCTTCATTTTATAAAGAAGCGCTAAACTTAGCCCGACACCGCTTGAATATATAACCAATCGTTTTTCTCTCTTAACTGAATATTAGCAAGTATATAATTATAATTCGAGATTTTCTTGTTGTTGTAAGGGTTCTTGTTGTTGTTGTTGTTGTTATCATTGTTACTTTTAGTGCACAGTTTGACTGGCAGTTTTTTGTTTTGTTGTTTTGTTTTTGCTGTGAATGTTTGCAGTTTCGTTTCGTGTGCTTTTCTTATTGTTTATAAAATCATCTATGGAATGTATTTGCCTTGCGCAGTGTTAAAAAATATAAGTTGTAAATTGAAGACTAAAAATAAATTACGCTTTACTAGCAAAAAGAACATAAAATAATAAAAATATCATACATATATATATATATATATATATACGATATAGCTAGATATAGTACCATATCGTACATACAGCAATAGTTAGAATATGTTTATAAATATTACAAATAAATAAGTGCATGTGACGTATTGTGGCGGTGTTTCTGTTTTCTGTTTGCTTCGTTTCTCCTCTTCTCTTTTGTTTTACATTATGTTATCCATAATTTTGCTGTTTCTTCTTCGTTGATATATGTATTAAGCGTAGCTCAGCTACGCACAACTGTTTCTACTGTCTCTACTGTTGCTACTGTTTCTCCTGGTTTCCCCTGCCTAATTGTGAAACACAAAACTAAGTACCTGAGTTGAAATCTGTATCATTTGCTCGAAAAAAAAATTAAAAATTATAATAAAATAATAAAGTTGACACGCTTTAGCTGACTCGCGACTTAAACCTAAGAGGCCTAAAGCTACTTGATATGGCTTTTAAGTGTTACGATTGATTACAATTGTGTTGTGTTGTAAATTGTAAATGTTCTTGTTATTTCATAATGAAGCTCGCTTCTCAACCCCTTTCTCTCCTTCTCTCTCTGTCTCTGTTTCTTTACGTTCATTCAATTTCTTCAAAAAAGGCACTTTTTCACTTGACTAAACCGTATTCAAAAACTAATTAAAAAAATACAACGCTAACAATTTTGAGCATAGTTTTTAAAGCCATTAGACTAAAGTATATTGTTTAATATTGTTTTCGTTTGTTTGTTTGTTTATTTGTTTGTTTGTGTTCTTGAGGTAACTTGTTGTTTGTCATCGCATATCTGTGTAACTGTAACGGTCTGCAACTGTCTGACTGACTGACTTTAGGTATCTACTGCTGCTGCTTGATATAGTTTGGCACTGAAATCGTGTGAATTACATCCTGCTCCATGTTCTCGCGTCTCGCGTCCCTAGTTTATAATATCTTAATATGTTCTGAGTTCGAAAAGCTTTACGAAAAACTAATTATCCACTGAGTTGACTGCTCGCTCGCACCGCGTTCGCTTTTACTATATTTCTATATACTATATATAGTAAATATATAGATATAGTAGTTATAACCCTAGCGTAATATCCATAGCTAATTCTAGGCGCTAAATCTAAACCTAATTCACTTTCATTGTACAATTTGTGTCTTTTATTTGTTGTTGTTTCTTGTTTTTTTTACTTTTGTGGAATGCTGCAACTTTAAACTGTGTTTCTTCGTGTTTCATTTGTTGTTGTTGTTGTAGTTGTAAAATCATTTTACTGATCACTTTGCTGTTTAGTTAACAAAATCTTTTTTTCAAAAAAATATTTTGCTTGTGCACGTTGCTTTTGCGTTTTGTTAAAAAATTAATAACAATAACAAAAAAATCATTATGAAAAAAATGGCTAAATTTGTTTGTGCTTTGCAACAAATTGTTTTTGTGTGTGTGTGTGTGTTTGTTTTTTGTTTTGTTTCGTTTTGTTTTTTTGTTTTTTGTTTTTTTTTGACGAAAATTCTTGCAATTTTCCAGGCTTTCTTAGAATTAATAACTTTTGTTTTTTGTTTCGCTTTCGCTTCCGTTTCGCTTTTTTGTCTTTTGTTTTAATATTAATTTGGCACACTGATTCCGTATTCCGTAAAAGAAACCCCGAGAGCTTGGTGTGTGAGTGTGGGTGTTGTATCTTGTTGTTCTTCTTCTTCTTAATGTTTCTGATTCCTTTCCTTCCGTGTAGAATTTCCTTAATCCTTGCCGCTGCTGTAATCCCTGATATTGAGTTTTTCCATAATAATAACTGTTGCAACTTTAACGCTTCGTACACAATTCCCACTTCCGTTTCCGCCTCCGCCTCCGCCTCCGTTTTCTATCCCGCTGCTCATGAGAAATGCGTGTGCAGCTCGGGCACACTGGCGAGCGCTGCAGCCGCTGCTGCTGCCGCCACCGCCGCCGAAGTGCTGCCGGCATCGGCGTCCACACCGCCGGCAACACCAGCAACACCGCCGGGAATGCCGGCCAGGCTGCTGATGAAACTCTTGTCATCCTCCAGCTTGAACTTCTCCTTGTGCATGCGCTCCATGTGGCGGCCAATGTGCATCTTCTGCTTGGCGCGATACACGCAGAAGGGGCACTGGAACTGCGGCTCCTTGCCGCACTCCCACTTCTGGTGGTTGCGCAGCGACGACTTCAGCTTGTAGACGCGTCCGCAGACGGGGCAGGGGTGTCCAGCACCGCCAGTGCTATCGTTGTTGTTGCCGGCGCCGCTGCCGCCGCCCGGTACCAGAGTCACAGTGAGATTTCCCGTCGAACCGCTGCCGGCATTGCCGCCGCCAGTGTTGCTGCTGCTGCCACCGCAGCTGCTGGTGCCGCCACCAGGGGAGCTACCACTAATGAGATTGTTCATGGCGCTGATCGTGCTCAGTATATTGATATGAGATAATCCAGCCGGTCCGCCGACATCGGCAAACGCTACGGCTCCGCTCAATGTGGCCGGGTAATCGCTGCTGTTGTTGCCATTGCCGCTGGCCCCGACACCACTGCTCGTGCCGAGTGTCTCCTCGCCGTAGCTCATGTCAACGCTGCTGCTCAAGCCCGTCGCAGCCGCCTGTTTCTCGGCCACGGCCTTGAGCATCAGCGCGGTGGCCTCCTCCTTGGACAGATGCTTCAGCTTGCCACCGCCGGGATAGATCTTGTGCTGCTTTTCGCTGCTGTTGCGCGGCGTCGATGTGGCGCCCGGCTCGATCTTCAGGCTGATGCAGTTCGTGGGCGTTTCCTGATCAGCCGCGTCCGTGGACGATGACGACGTCGTCGCGGCTGCGGTGGCGGCACCTGCCCCTGCACCGGCCGACTTGCTGCCAGCTATGACCAGCTGCTTGTCCACCGAGAGATCGGTGGGGAAGAGCAGCGGTTGCATACCCTCGCGCAGCGTTACCAGCGGCATGGCCAGCCGAGCGTTCCACTCGTTCCAGGTGAGACCCGCAATGCGCGTAATACTCAAATCTGATTTCGAGTTCGCGTTTCGTTACGTATTTTTAATTTTGTTTATTTTGTGTTGTTGTTGTTGTTGTTGTTGTTGTTGATGTTGTGGGTGCAGTTGAGTTGTTGTAGTTGTTGTTGATTTTGTACATACAACATATGAAAATAAAACGAGAAAAGAAAAAAACAAAAGAAAAGAAGAACGAAAATCAATAGCATTACTTTTGAGACTGGACACAGTGCAAAACGCAAAGTTGTAAAAAAAAAAATAAAATACAACAGAACGAAAAAAGAGCACAAAAAAGTATATAAACATAATTCGTAACGGAACTTAACATAGACAATAGCAGGAGGGCCAAAAAAAAAGAGTTAACGGAGTCTCTAACGGGTTTTCAGTTAAGCCAACGCCAGAAAGCCACGAGCTATAAATCATAATAGGCTACAGCAATATGTTGATGCATGACATATTAGTGATAAGGATAAATGATATAGGGGTGAGCGCTTAAACTGGCACAACGATCGCATCAAAGCCAAAAATAATCAAAATTAAAAATGATTAGTGAAGCAAAGCCTAGCATAAAAAATATATAGTTTAAAAAGCATTAGACTTAGGCATGATCTCTCAAATACAACGGGGTATATACAACTGGGCGGGATGGGGGCATAACATATAACATATATATATATATATATATATATATATATATAAATAAAGATATATATATATATATATATATATATATATATATGGGGGCTGGTGGTGGTAAACGAAAACGCTCTCATCGAAAGCAAAATTAACGCCAATTAGTGCGGAGTGTGGTAAACGTATTTATTAAAATTTAAATTTAAAAAATTTTCAAAATTATAAAAATCATAATAATAATAATAATAATAAACAAAGGCGAAGCAGCGAACTACGGGCGTGCCGCAGTTTTGAAAACCACTTGCAGAGCAGACTTTAAGTTAAATAAAAAATTTAAGAATTTCGAAAATTAAATTTGAATTTGTGGACAATAACTGATTAAAAAATAGTTAAAATCTTGAGCAACTTTATAAAACTTTCACTACAATCTGCAAGCGTTTCTGGCATTGTGTCAGTTTTCTTTTTTTTGATGTTGTACGCCTTAACTGGAGACACAACACACACTCACACTTGGGCGGGGAGGCGGGATTTGGCAATTTGCTGGTTATTATTATTATTATTGTTTTTTTTTTTTGTTTTTTGGTTTTTTGTTCATTTTAGTGGCATATACAGAAAACAATTACTTAAGAATTAGGTACTTATATAGAGCTTGCTTTCATACAGTTCTCCAGAATTATGTAATTCGCAATTATTGCAGTTCCAGTCAGTTGCACCTAGAAAAAGAGAAATATATTAATCGAAATTGTCGACTGTGACTGTGTGCTGCTGTAATCAAAGAGCAATAGGGTATATAGCTTCTTGAGGCTGGAGAGTTCAGTACTTCGTCTACCTGTAAAAGAGAGAAATATATTAGTAGAGTTCGTAGAGAGTTTGGCATAGTTTTTCGTTTGAGGTAAATAAAACGCGACAGACATTTTGGGATTTATTTTTTTACGTTTATTTTACAACTATTTTCAAAATATATATGATTTCTATGTATTTATTTATATAATATGTATACATAATAAATGTTTAGCAATGAATTAAAAGTTGTACACACAAGTTTATGTAAAATTTTGTTAATTGAATAAACTTTTTGTTTGTTTTTTTTTTGCTTTGTTTTTCAAATTTTGCGAAAATATATATGCTTAAAAAATGTTCGTCATACATATACAATCGATTTTCAATTTTACTAGTTTCTCAACGTTTGCTTCTCCCATTAATCATACTTAGTTTTCAGTTTTCGATAATGTTTCCAATGCTTGCGTCAGTTTTCTGTAAAATATTTTCACTACAAGTTTTGTGTTTGTATTTTTTTAATAACAGTTGACAACTTTATGATTAATTAAGCCTCCAGTCAGACAAATATTTTTTTTTTTTTGTTTTCTTTTGGGTTTTCGTTTTTCTTTCAATTTTCTCTATGCTTCTGTGTGTTATGTAACTAAAATACATCGAATTGTTATTTGTGATATTTATTTATACAATAGAAAAAACATACACTGTGCATTTTAACATTGTTGTTATGCTATTATCTTAAATACTTCAAACTTTCCCAAAATTGTATTTTTTTCGCACTTTTCGCATTTTCTTAGTTTCTCATTACACTTTGTATTTGTCGAAGATTTTTGCTAGGTACTGTACTTTCTGCGAAGACATTTATTTAGATGCGTAATGCGTTTTATTTGAAGTGTATTTTAAAGTTAACTTATCGCAATCTAAACTATTTTCTTTTTTTTATTTTTTTTATTTTTTTTTTTTTGTTTTTCTTTCATTTGTTTAAACATAATTCTTTGTGTTATTTCCATGAAAATACTTGCACATGATTCTGGTTTGTTTTCTTTTTTTTTTGTATTATTTTCATTGATGTTCCGACCCGAAATATGTAATTTTTCAAATTACTCAATCATAATGAAAACTATACGTGAAGACATAAATTAAAGCCCAATAAAAAACGTGTTAAGCAAATTTGTGAAGTGGACGTGTTCTCCATAGGTAAAAAAAACATATGTTTAGCTTTAGGTTTAGTTTGAACTTAAGCAAATAATCAACAACTAAGCAATCTGCATCGATTATCAAAATGATGCTCGAGAAGGATCAAATATATGTGTAAGCAAACAAATGTAAAGTTCAGAAGTAAAGCATGATCATAATAATAGTGATAATAATAATAATAATAATAATAATAGAAATGAAAACTGGATTTTCTCTAACTTAATGAAGAACTTATTTTGTTTTGTTTCGCCTTTGTTACTGTTCTACTGTTCTTTGTGTGTGTGTGTGTGTGTGTGTGTGTGGTACTCACGCCCAAGTCCACCTTAGATCTTGCGTCCCCGTTTGCTCTCCAGTTGCGGCTTCTCGGGATGATGCTTGCGCACATGCACGCCGAGATTGCCACGCTGCTTGGCCTTGTAGGTACAGTAGGGACACGGATGACACGGCTCCTTGCCGCCACACTCGACATTCTCGTGACGGCGCAGCGTCGACTTCCAGCGATACTTCTTGCCGCAATGCCGGCACACGTAACGCGACTCGGGATCATCGCAGGGACCCATCGAGGAGTCGCTCAACGACAGCTCGTAGGTCATGCCGCTAGGATCACCGCCAGCATCGGATTCCTCCTTCATCGGTCGTGTCGTCAGTATGGTATAGCTTTTGTTCGAATCGTGCACACGCAACTCCTCGGGTATTATGGTCTCCACACCATCATCGTCCTCGGCCTGCAGCTGTATGTGATGATGCTGCTGCACATCCTGCACATCCTGCTGCTCCTCCTGCTCTTGCACCACGGTCGCCTGATGTATGTGATGCGTCTGCAGCTGAGCGGTGTGTATGTGATGCGTATGTGTCGCCTGCTCGTGCTGATGATGCACCTGCAGCTCCTGCGGCTCGTGCTCAATGGTCGTGATGTGCGTCTCGCCGCCCGTCGTCTGCATGTGCTCGGTAATCTCGGAGGGGGCGAATCCAATGCCAATTTTCGTGCCATCCGGCAGCTCAATGTCATCGATTTCCGCATACTTGACCAGATCGCTTATGATCGCCGCCGACGCCTTGGGATTGTTCAGATCGATCTCGCTAATCTCATACTTGGTGCCATCGGCCAGCTCGTGATGCTGATGCGGTATGGCCTCGTGTGTCTCCACAATCTGCAGATTGCTTGCTGCCGGCACCGTGATCATCTTGCCACGCGAATACCGGATGCGCGAGGCAATGTTCGGCTTCTGCTCGGCGATCTGCACATTGCGCAGACCCACCAGATTGATCGTCTGTCCGGGATGGGCGGTAATTATGCTTTGTACTTGCTGAGCACCCGAATGCTGTTGCTGATGGTGTTGCTGCTGCTGCTGCTGTTGCTGTTGCTGTTGTTCTTGCTGATGGTGCTGCTGTTGTTGATGTTGCTGGTGCTGCTGGTGCTGCTGCTGTTGCTGCTGTTGGTGTTGATGATGTGGGCCACAAATCAGCTCCTCAATGTTCAGCTGTTGAATATGCTGCAGTTGATGATGATGTTGCTGATGTTGTTGTTGCTGCTGTTGCTGCTGCTGTTGCTGCTGCTGCTGCTGCTGGTGTTGCGTCTCCTGCGGCACGTGCTGTATGATGTGGTGCGGATGTATGATGGTAGCGGTGGCACTGCTGCCGCCATGCGTCGCAATGGTCGTGGAAGTCGGGATGATTTTCTTAATATTGATGAGCTCTGCAAGTGGAGGATTAGGAGTAGGATTAGCATGGAACGACGTCTATATAGCCAAGTAGTGCTAGACTAAGCTACACTCACCACACTCCGACGAGGGCAATTTGATGGGCGTGTTTGTCAAGGTCGTCAGCGTGGGCTTCACGTCCGTACTGTGCGCTGCGGCGCTGAGCAGTTCGGTGATCGTTTGGGTGGGTTGTCCGGCGGGTCCGGTGACAGTCACGGCTGCCGGCTGCTCCTCCTCGCCGCTCAGCTTGGCGGCCGTGATGTTGCCCAGCTTCTTGACGTGCAGAACGAAGCCATCCTTGTTCTGGGTGATGACAATGTCGTTGCTCTCCAGCAGGCAATCGTCCAGCTCGAACTCATCCGGTGCGCTCTCCGTTTGCTCCGACTTGTCCTGCTTGGCTGTTGCGAAGAAAGCGCAGGATGGTGGGGAAGAAAGAGAGAGAGAGAGAGAGAGGGGCAGGGGGGGCGTGGCAGCAGAAAAGTTTGCATTATTAGTTGTGGTTCGAACTTGGATACAAGTTTACCGCTTCACTTATTCGTACGTAGTGCCCTCTCTTCTGTTTTCTTGCTCTTTCTGCTCAGCTCAATAAACGTGTCCTGTTTTCTGTTTTCTGTTTTCTGTTTCATTTTCATTTCAATATTCATTTTGATTCAAACTTGACAAAAACAAGCAAACAAATTTGCGCTGCTTAAATTAATTGAATTAATTTGTATAATTTTTGCATATAGATTTCACTTGCATTTCTCCTCAGCATTGTTGTTCGTAATGTAAAACTAAAACTAGAAACACCAAAGCCAGAAGAAGGTAACAAAAAAAAAATAAAAATAAAAGAGAACAGGGAACATAACAAAAATAAACAAACTTTATGGATTATTTATATTAGATTAACGACCGTGCCCCTAATTTAATAGATCAGCTGTATCGCTGTAGGGTGCTGCTTAAGTGCTAAAGAATGCAATAATGACACAGTTCAATTTTGTTGCAAAAGGCAGTTTTTATTAACAATTTGAATTTTCGTTTTGGAATTGGCAAGTTCGATGCGCTTACTAACTAAACAACTACGGTCATATACAAACTTACCTGTTGCTCACACTCACACACACACGCACACTCTTCACACTTCATACAGATCGGAGAGATCAGTTGGGATCACAGCAACACTAACACAACGCCATGGCAGTCAGACCAGCCTGCGGCCACGCGGCTCGAAGAGACCACGTGCCGTGGCAAGGCCAGTCGATTGATCCGGATGCTGCGTCCTCATGTGCATGTTGAGGCTGTGCTTGTAACGTGCCACATAGTGGCAATGCTGACACTTCTCTGTCGGCAGCCTGCCGCACTCGAAGCGCAGGTGTCGCCACAGATTCTTCTTGTACGTGTAGGCCTTGTCGCAGCGCGGACATGTGTGCGCACTGGCCTGGGTTGGCGCCTCAGCGGCATGTTGCTGCTGCTGCTGCTGCTGCAGCGTGGCTGCAGCAATCTTATTCAACGATGTCACCGATTTCACGGCCAGCGTCCAGTTGTTATCTAAAACGTGACAACAGAGAGAGGAAATAGGTTAAAAGATGCACGCACTCGGAGATTTGCAAAGAGAACTAAAGAGAATAAATAAATACGGTACGGATATTGATGAGAATGAGATGTGATACGACTTTAGCTAGATTGAGGCAAGGGAGAGAGGAGAGAGAGAAAGAAATCAATAAGAGAAATATATGTAAAGAGATTATGTAGATATTTTGCTTGAGATATATGCTATATAGCTATGTAGTTTAACTACCAGGCAACCATGGCGATAGAGCAGAGTAGAGCTATTTGGGTCAGGCAGGCCAATACTGAAAAGCTTACAGAGAGTAACTCAAACGAGTAACTAACTAACTAAATAAAGAGTTTAACTAAAATACAATTAAGGCTAGGACTAAATTAAAAGGCAACGCAACTTAGGAAATTCGTGTGAGGTCTTACCGGCTCGCTTTCATAGCCAAACACTTAAAATAAACACTAAGAGAACTGTTAACTGCCGTTAACAGAGACGCTGTGAGTGACCGGCGATATGTTGAGATTCATGTTAAGCTTAACATAGTTGCAGGTAGTACCGTCTACTATGCACATAACGGTAGCAATTGCATCAGAGACAATTGACCTGACTGCTGACTTAACTTAAAGCATAACTAAAAACCTATAGAATCGAGCCCGAGCACCTTCTCCGACCTGTAAGAATAGAAAGAGTTGTAGATTGATTAGTTCATAGTACACTTTAGATTAGAATGAGCCCCCACAAATACCAATGAAAAGAGTCGACATTTTGTTTTTGTTTCTTTTTTTTGGGGTTTCAACATTTCAATATCAATCTTTATTACGTTTTTTTGTTTTTGTTTTTTTGCTTGTTACCACTTGCATCAAATTCAAACATGTTGTGTGTATATAAACAATGCATATATAATGCCTTTCCTTAGTTCCTCATTGCAAAAATAACAATTTTCTGCTTGTTCGTGTTCTTGTTGTTGTTGTTGTTGTTGTTCTTTGCATTGTCTATAAAAACAGAATCTCAAATGTTCTTTATGCTCTTTACATATTTTGTTGACAACATTATTAGTTTAATGCTACACTTGTTGTTGTTGTTGTTGTTATCATTATTACAATTATTAATAATATTAATTGTTTGTTGTTGTTCTTCTTGTTGTTTAAGGTACTAACAATATCAGCTTCGTCAATGTAAGTTTTTGCTTTCATATAAATTTGTTTCATAACGTTTTTCGCCTTTTCCGTGGTTTTCATTAACAATAAATATATGTATATGTATATGCATGGTACATACATATACACATATATATTATATAATATATATATATTTTTATATAAACACTTTTAATTTCCGTTTTCTGTTTCTGTTTAATATTACGCTACAAAAAATAAACAACATTCGTTTGTTACCATTACATTTTTCTTATGCTTCTTTCGGTTCTGTTAATTATTGTTTTTTATATGTCTGCTCTTTTGGTTTGACTTCCGATATATATAATAACATATATATATATGTATATATATGTATGTATAATATTCTTCATATGGCAATTTTGTTCCAAATACACTTTTACTAAAACTTGTTCTGGGTTTTGTTCATCTTCGTTTTTTTATTACTCTTTATGTATATGTCCTTGTATATATGTATGTATATATATGTATGTGTTCTTGTATATATATTTTTTGGTTGGTTTCTTTGGAGTATATTTTGTAACTTATGCTTTAGGCTAACATTTTTTATTTGCTTTTCGTTTGTTTTTTTCTTTTTTTTCTTTCTCTCAAAGTTTAAACTATTTTATAAATATTAATTAACAATAACAAGTTAAAACTTAGTTGTTAAAGTAATGAACAAAAATCAAAGAGAATTATATATCAGTAGTGTGTGTGTGTGTGTCGGTGTAAGCGTGTTTGTGTGTGTGTGTGTGTGTGTATTAAAAACAAAGCAACAAAATAAAAGTAAAACATTTCATGTTTCTGTTTCTGTAAACTCTGGCTTTAAAATTAGTCTAAGCTTTAACAGCGCAACAAACAAAGAAATTAATAATAATAATTTAGCTACGCGCAACAGAAACCTTAGTTTATTAGTTTAACAAATTATTTAGTTTAAGCTACATTTAAAAATATATATGTTAATATTTGCTTTAATAAATTTTAACTAATTCCATTAGCCAAACAAATTTGACAATTTGCCTTGTGCTACGTTGGTTTTTTTTTCTATTAATTTAAGTTATATATATATATTTTTTTTTTGGTTTTGCTTCTTTTTTTATTAACAATTATTTTGGTACTTTTCAATTGACACAAATTGAACGCACAAAACAAATTGCAAACGTAGGTTCATTGGGCTAATTTCAATGTGGCAAATTAACAAACAAATTGACTCAAATCAATTGTTTAAATAGTCATGAAAATTTGCAATGGCTTTTGTTATTTATTGTTGTATTGTTGTTTGTTTTTTTTTTTTTTTTTGTTTTTGTATTTATTATTTTTTTGCATTTAGTATTTTAGTACTTGCTGCTAAGTATAACTTGTCTAGTTTCGATTCGAGTTTCAACTGCTTTTTATGCTATTGTTGGATTAATTGCCAAGCTGATGCTAAGGTGGTCGAAAGCGCTGAAGGTGGCATTACTTTCTCTCCATTGCGCCAAACTCCAACATCAGTCTACCACTAAGTATTTCATTTTATTGTTTATTGTACTGTCGTATGTTTTGAACTATTGACTACAACAATAACACAAAGTATTATTAACATGCAACAAGCAAATCAAATTTCAATTTCAACGAAAACAATAAAAGGAAAACAATCGGTTATAAACTGTTTGGACCTAACTATAATACACATACGAACCTATACATATATATATTAAAATATATATATATATACGGCTGTGTATAACTTGTATATATGTATATATAAGTGTTTTTAGTTGCACTTTAACTGCCCGCCTTGGTATTTTCGCTTCTCATCTCATCTCCTCATTTATATAGATATCCAATTATGTATATATTTCACATATCTGTATATATATGTATATATTAATATGTATAATTTCAATAATTTATTACATTTAAATTGGTTTAATGGCACTCTTAGCGTTTGTTTCTGTTTCTGTTTTTTTTTTTTTCATCTCATTAACTACACGTTGTTGCTCTTGTTAAATACAATATCATTTTCTTCTCGTTAACTTTTATGAAATATCAACAAAAGGCTCAAAGGTAAATCAAGAATTGGAGGTGTGGTGTTGGTTGTCGGAACTATATCATATATTATATTCCGCATGAGTATATATACACATTTATATGCGTGTGTGTGTGTGTGTGTGCTCGATCTTCTTCGGGGCCAGCATTGGTTATTGGTAATTGGTAATTTCATTTGGTTACGGCTGAGTTGAATTTCTCTATAGTGTCTATATAATCTTATTATTGATTTTTGTTTCTCTACAATGTCGGAGTTCTCTAGTTACATAATGGCACACATGTTCTGTACGACAAGTTCAATGCTGCCACGCCCCTTCTCACTCTCACACACACACACTCAAGTTACAAAAAGTGAGTTCTTGTAATAACATTTGCAACAACAGACA
Organism: Zaprionus bogoriensis; assembly: GCA_035046045.1. NCBI lineage: Eukaryota > Metazoa > Arthropoda > Insecta > Diptera > Drosophilidae > Zaprionus > Zaprionus bogoriensis. Next base: position 1,214,525 of record JAWNOI010000066.1, on the reverse strand, counting down.
ACAAATTTGCTAACATAGCATATTGTATTATAATAAATGAGTGTAATTTGTATGTGTGTGTGTGTGTTAGTGTGTTAGCTTTTGTTCTTTGAACCAACAAATCGTTTGGCCTCTTTGTTTTATTTTTGTTTTTTTTTTTTTTGTCTATTACTAACTAAAAAATCTCTCACTTTTTCTAGCTGCAACTCTGATTGCACTTCAAGTATAACAATTTTTGAATACCCTTGCAGGGAGTATTATGCGATCTGCCATGCTTGCGAATTCTTCAATATGGCACAATTGGTCGGAAAAGTGCAAGGGCGCAGTGGGATTAGTATCAGATAGATATAGCTGCCATGGGAGTAAGGAGGGGGGGTAAGCTGCAAGAGTATTTCGACTTCGGCTTGCCGAAGTATCACGTTCACGTTTCTTCGTTTTTACTTTGTTTTATAACAAACATTCACATTTGACATATGTATGTGTGTGTGTTGGTGTATGCAACATATAACATGTATATATATTTATGTGTATAACGATAATATATATATATATATAACATAACATATATATACATATGGTATAGTTCTATTTAGTTCGGTTCTTTAGTTCTGCTTGCTGTTGTTTGTGTTGCTGTTGCTGTTGTTGTTGGCTTTTAGCTTCTCTTGTCGTTAGTGTTAATATATATATTTATATATATTTAGAGTAATTGTAATTTCATTGTTCTGTTTGTTGTTGTTGTTGTTGTGGTTGTTGTTCTGCTTGCAGTAATATATTAGAAATATATATAGATATATATTTGGCAACAAATAAACACAGTACGTTTTGTTATATGTATTCTGCATCAGAGTTATCTCTCTTTCTATACATATATATCATATATATAGATATATATATATTTTATCTCTATGCTCGTTATTATTATCTGTATTATTTACGCTTCTTCCTCTGTTAATTTCACTAAGTTGCTCGACTAAAATTACGTAGTTTTGGTTAGTTTGACTAAAATGTTGTTGCTCTTAGCTTCCTTGCGTCTCGCTCACGTGTGTGTGTGTACTCTTCTCTTCTCTATCTTTTCTTCTGTTACGGCCTCTTCGCAATTTCTACTAGTAGCTCTCCTCTCCTCTCTCTTTCTTCCATATAATTTTTTTTGTTTTTTTTTTTTTTGTTTTTCCTTTGTAATTTTACTAAAATTCTATAAAACGTTGCACTGACTGCAGCTATACATATGTATATATGTATATGTAGATGTATATATATCTTGTTGTCTAGCTTGTTAAATATTTGTTGTAATAGCTACGCTGTTTTCTTGTTCTTGTTCTTCTTGTTGTTGTTGTTCTTGTTCTTGCCTTCTCGTTTAACTAACACTTGCTCAACAATAATTCTCAACTTGTTCTGGTTCGTCATACAATATTATCATAATATGTATATAGATATATATATATATGTATATAGATGTGTATATATACGTTTCTCGTTTATATATATATATATGTGTATATATATATGGGCTTGTTTTATAAATGATGTGGCATCCAATAAATTCGTTTTGTTGTTGTTATTTGTAATTTGTAATTGTTCTTGGTTTAGCTACTTGTTCTTCTCTATATGTACGATACTATTATATTTCCTCTTGTGTGTGTGTATTGTATTGTATGTGTTGTTTGTTGTTGTTGTTGTTGTTGTTATTGTTGTTGATGTTCATATCTTTGACAATTTTGCAATATACCATCGAGAGTTCATACACTTTGAATTCTTGCTCAACAAAATGTTGCACTTTGCCTATGCGGATAACGCTTATTCTATTTGATTTTAAAGAAAACATTATCTCATAAGTAATATTTGACACAGACACCGGACTCAAGGTGCCGCTTTAGGTGGGAGCTTTGTGAAAATGCTTTGCCGCACATCAGACAGCGAAATTTTTTCTGTCCACCACATTCGTATCTAGACAGAGAGACAAAGATCGGAGATCGTACAAGAATTGCATTAGACATATTGCACAGACACCAGACAGACGTAGGCACATATATATATATTATATAATATATATATATATATATATGTATTTAAATATGTAACAATATATATATAGAGCTATTGGTACACTCACCTGATATGTCGTTGCAATGAGCTGGCATCCTTGTAGCTCTTCAGGCAATTGAATCTGGGGCATTGGTAGCGTCCATCCGGATTTATGAACTTGAATAAATCCGAAAACTTCAGCTCGTACCAATAGTCACGGATCAGTGAGTGCGCCGCCGTACTGGATGGTGGGGGCGTTTGGCTGGAGTTGGAGGCGTAGCTGCTGGGCGCTACAATAACAACAGAAACGGCACAAATCAAAGAAAAGATATAGAAAAAAAAGGAAAAACAAATGGAAATTGTTTTGCATCATACACAAGAGAAATTGAGAGATAGATAGAGAAATAGACAGAGAGAGAGAGAGAGAGAACGAGAGAGAGACAGAGTGTGTATGTGTGTTTGTTTGTGTGTAAACCTAACAACTCGCGAAATACTCTTGGAAAAAAAATTGTAACAAGATCTTGAGCTAAAAAACTTGTATATTAATTAATTTAATTAATTTTGTTTTTTTTTTTTTTTGGTTTTTGCAGTTAAAAGTGTTGAGTTTGTTTGGCAAACAGAAAATTTCAAATGAAAATAAAATAAATCACAAATAATAAGAATAAATATATATATATATATAGGTGTGTATATAGTATATAGTTTAGGTATGATAATATTATAATCAAATGTGATATTTACAGTTAGTGTGTGGATATGCAACGATTTAAAGTGTTCAATTTGCATGTTCTTGTTGTAGTTGTTGGTCTTGCTTGGTTGTTGTTGTTGTAGTAGTTGTTGGTGTTGTATAGTTCGATGAAGCATATGAGGCTGAGGCTGAGGCTGATACTGATGCTGATGCGGATGCAGTGGCAGTGGCAGTGGCAGTGGCAGTTGCAGTTGCAGTGGATGATGATAAGTGGCAGCTGCTTGGGCTTATTTATAGAGGAGGAGCTTGCGATACTTTTAATGAGGCGCTGTGTGTGAGTTGATGATGCGAATTGATTGATCGATTGATTGATTGATTGATTGATTGCGTTTTGGAATTCGATTATGGTTTTGGTTTTAGCATGGCTGCTGCAATGAAACAGGTTTAGTAATAGCATAGAGAATGTCAACCCGCAAGCTGAGTAAACTCATCAGATATCGAACAATATCGAACAATTTGATTTTCTTACAATTTTATTCAGTTACATACAAAAATAGCGGTATATATATATATATAGTTGTATATGTGTGTGTATAGTTTATAAAAATACTTAATTATGCTCTTGGACAAAGTGTATAAAAATATAGTTTTTTCTTTTTTTTGGTTTTTTCGAAATTATATGAAAACATAGTTTTGTATATGTATTTGTGTAGGTATGACTAGCGTTAATTTAGTTGGACATATTTTGGAATAGTGCCTGTGCAGTTCAATTGCTGTCGTGATATGAGTATAGAATGCAAGCCATAAATCAATTGAACTTCTCACTTGTCGCATTATTCCAAAATCGAGTTTAAAATATGCTTACGAATTCTAATCATGTTTGTAGGTGTTAATGTGTGTGTGTATTAGTGTGTGTGCAACTGTATACAATTTCAAACTTGAACTAAGCTTTTTGTCGTCACTGTGTTTCAGGCCAAGTACTCACAACTGGTTCAGTTCTCAACTGGGCAAAATCGCAAATATCACATATGAATCGAGTATATATGCCATATTAGAGTTTTTACCAGTTTCTACCTCACCGGAGCTGTGCTCTCTCAGCTGGCTGCTTGCGGTTAGTATGTATGTCTTTCTTCTTTGTATAAAAAATATAGAATATATATTTGAACTATTTGCTGTATCTGTTTGTTTGTTTCTTTGTTTGTTTGTTGTTCTTGTTGTTGTACTGTTGGTTGCATTCATTTGTATTTGTTGAGATCGCTTTGTAGTTGTTTGGTTGTATGGCTAATCCTACTATAACCCACTATATATCTTTGGCTTACTTCTAACTTTATGAAAGTATCTCTAGGCTAGCAAGGAACTTACATTTTACAGCTCTGCAACTAAGCTAATTATAATTTCAGATTTCAGATTGACTTTTCTTTTGGCATTGCCGTCCCTATCTAGACTACAATATCTTTCTTTCGGTTTGCTTCGTTTTTTCTTCTTCTTAGGAATGTGCAGTTACGAGTGCCTCTTATCCCACCCCCAAATCCCCTCGATTAAAAATTCCCACTACTCTCAGTAGCTTTTGGTAAAATATCTATGACTTCTTTTGTTGCTTTGGAATGCTTTTGACTTAGTTTCGGTTACATTTCTTTGGACTTTTCGCTTAGAGTACTAAAATAGTGTGTAAATAGAATCTAAGAAATACGCTGACAACTTAAGCTTAAGAACATTTTGCAAACTTAGGACTAAAAAATGCGTAAATTTAAATTGTTTTGTTTTTTGTTTCTTTTTAGTTTTTTTTTTGGCTGTTTTCGTGGAGCTGCAGCAACGCACAAATCTGCCGAAAGTAAGGAGGCAGCAGCAGCAGTAGCAGCTGAAGAGCTTGCTGCACATGCATACTTAATTCAAATGAGGAAGCCAAAAGTCGTAGCACTTTTTTTTTTTTTTTGTGAAACTTTCTGGCATCAAATTTGCATGGATTACACAAATTTATGCAAATCACACACACAGCAAAATTGTGCGGTGAAAGTTTAAATATGCAAAAAACGTAAACAAAATAAAGAGAAAAAAAAACAAAAAAAAAACAAAATGAGAAACAACATAAATTTCAGCAAGTGTGCAGGCTTCTCCATAAAAGTGGCTCGAGTAGACACGATTTGTGCGTTGCCTTGTCCAGTACTTCAAAAATATAGTTGGCGACATGTCGGATCGAAGAAGGGAGAGTGCTACGCATAGGCTTGCAATTACAATTTGCGATATATATAAGACGATTCGGCATATGACAATCGGAAATGGTACAGTATTCACTGTCAGATCTGCTGTAGATCTTTTAGACTATAAAACAGACAAGTATTTTGGCAGAATATTTCACGGATGTTCGAAAGTGTTTACAGACTTTTCCTACAGCTGCAAACATATGCTGCATTCCCCCTTCTTCTTCTTCTTCGTCGTATGGCTTTAGGCCTTATCTTTGGCTCCTCCTATGCCGTTTCCCATTTGGTCTGTATGCTGGATGCCTGCATTTGAAATGCCAGCGGCAGAAAGTCCTTTTTCATTTTGGCAAAGTGAGTTTTAATGTGTTTGGTCAGATTGTCGCTGCGCTTGGCCGCATAATTGCAGCTGGGGCACTGAAAAATCGGCCGCTCCGTGGTAAAGCGGCACTCGAACCGCCGATGCCGGCTGAGGCTCTTGCGTGTCTTGTAGGACTTGCCGCACTGATCGCACGCGTGTTGATACCAGGTGAGTACGAAATCTGTAAGAAATACATGTGTTGGGCCAACAACACATTGATGGTAGGGGAGCACACACACAGAGGCAAAGAGAGAGAGAGAGAGAGAGAGAGAGAGAGAGAGAGAGGGAGAACAGCACACAACAACACAAAAGTGAATGAAGCAGTAATGTGCGTGCGTGTGTGTGTTTGAGTGTGTGTGTGGGTGTGTGTGAAGGGATTGTTTTGATGAATTCAGGTGTTATATATAGTATGAATAGATCTGATAAATGACTGAATTTTGACTGAGTTCTTAAACTGATTAATATATTTCAATTTGAGCTTTTAGTTCAACATTTTTTTTGTTGTTTTTTTTTTTTTTTTTGAGCAAGTCAGACTACATGAAAATCAACACAAAACTTAAGACGATAATAAAATAACGAAATATAAAAATATATATATATATATACATACATATATGCATTCCACATAAAGCTTAGGTATACGAATATGTTTGACGGGTAAAAATCAAAATTAGAAATAACAAAAATAACATAGCTTTGCTTATATTGTACAAAAAAAAAAAAAAAAAAAAATGATCAGGCACGCCCACAAATAAGAGATATATTTATATATATAAATATAATTTATATAATTATTATAAGAGAAACCCACATAGAGCACAAAAACTTGGCCAAAGTTCTGAAGTTCTTTATTTTTTTGTTTTTTTTTTTTTTTTGTTGAAAACTCGGAACTTAGGCCTTGTCTTCGAAGAGGCTGTGTAAGAAAAACATCGAGTGTTAAATAATTTATTATTTGTTTTGAAAAAGACACACAAATACAATATGTAGATATATAGTATAGATATATAGTTTAAATATATATTAAAGTAAATCTTTGTTTTGTGAGTAGCGCAAGTAGGACAAGACACAAAAGCACAAGACGATACACACACACACACGCACACACTCAGCGAGAGCGAGAGAGACGCCTGCGAATTTCAAGTTTGTGTAGCATACAATTGGGCGCTCTATGGGCATGCTTGTGTGTGTGTGTGTGTATCTGTGTGTATGCATGTTGTAGTTGTTTTTGTATGTGCTGCTAGAACAAGTAGAACCCATTAACTATATATATAGAGATAGAAAGACATAGATAGAAAGATGGATAGATAGAGATAAAGAGACTCAAGACGCAGACAGATAATATGTATATAGATATAGTAAGTATATATAATATGTATATATGTTTATATAGCAGTGTGAGTGACAGACTTTCGTGTGTTGTACAGGTACGGTACGATATGGTACGGTTTACTGTTTACTGGTACGAGGTACAGTTACTGATAGACTGATAGCTGAGAGCTTAGAGCTGTGGGCGGTACTGGTTAGAGAATTCCCAGAACTGCAGCCAGTACCGAGTAGTAGGTGGTAGTAGGTAGAGTAGAAGAGTTTATCTAAAAGAAATTTAGTAATAAAAATAGGTTAGTGAAATTCTCTGTACAAACAATTCGGCATTTTTCTTCGTCCTCGCATTTACGTGCGAGAGAACGCAACAAGCAAAACTAAAAAAAAGCGAAACAAAACAATAAACTTGGCGGGGGACGGAGGTGGGTGGTGGGGCTGTTGAACTGGATGTAAAAGTGGAAGAGAGGAGTAGAAGTAGAACACACGTAAAGCCGGCTAAAAACAATCAAAATAGTTAAAAATAAATTTTTTCTTGTTTTTTTTTTGTTTTTTCGTTTTCTTTTTTATTCATTTAATAATATAATTTTCGTTTTGTTCTTGGGTTCGTTTTTGTTTTTTTTTTTTGTGGTTTTGATAAATTAAATATATTTTATAATATATTTTAAATAATTCACATACACGTATAAATATTACGCTTAGGTTAAGTATACATTAATTTGGTGGCATATCATTTGGATCAAGTAAAGGTCTTTTCCTCTGTTTTTTTTTTTTTTTTTTTTGTTTTTAGTTGCATTTTTTTTGGATTCGGTGAGTATATGTATGTATTCCTCCACATGAGTATTACGCGTTCTGTCGCCCCCTCTGGGTACGATCTGATAACATGGCATCGATCACTCAAATTTCAACTTAAAATAAAATGGCTTAGTCTAACAAATAGCTCAATAAATGAAATGATTTTTCTTTTTTCGAGTTCATCTTTCTGGGAATGGCTTAAGCAATACAAATTCGTGACGGTTTTGAGTTTACATTTCGTTCTTCTAGGATAAAAAGAGTAGCCCGCAAGACGGTACTACTGCTGTCTGCTCAACATTGTAATACAGTTTTGGTTCTGCTTTCTTTCTTTTTTTTTTTTGGTTTTTTAGTTTTTTTTTTTTGGTTTTTCTCTTTGTTTTAAGACACGTTTCGCTGACTAAGGAGAGCACGCAAAAAAATTGGATAAACATGTATAATAATAAGTTACATACAAAATTATAAATATAGCGCTGGAATGTCTAGGGCTGAGATTCAGTTCAGATACATGGAATAGTCGAGAATTGACGTCGAGAGACTACGCTCTTCGCTTCTTCATTAAACATAGAAAAGCATGACAAATTAAAAGAGTTATTAAATTAAGAGTTAAGAGTTAAGTTAAGTTCTTCGCTGTCGTTTAAATAAATATATAAATATAGCATGCTCTTGGTTGATTTTACTCTGCCTGCTTTGTTGCTGCTTCCTCAAGCTTTTCAAGTCAAATGTACTTTGGTGTAAATAGATTTTTATATATGGGGGGGGAGGGGAGGAGGAGGAGATAGAGCAAAGTCCACCCCGCTCCGCTTAATTGTTGTTGTACGCAAATGGCATGGTGTTCATCAGGCGCTCCTTGAGCAGCGAATTCGATATGATCTGCAGGCCCAGCTTCATGTTCCACTCCTCGTCGAGCAGATGATGCGGCTGCGCCTTGCCCGGCGTCACGGGCTCCGCCTTGATGTTCAGCTCAGCTGCTGCTGCCAACTCGCTGCCCGAATCGCCGCTATTATTGTTGCCCGCTGCAGCAGCTGCAGCCACAGCCGCTGCCGCCGCCGCTGCTGCTGCTGCTTGCTCCTCGACAACGGCAGCTGCTGCTGAAATGGCTGTAATGGCACCGGTTAGCCCATACCTCGGTATGGGCATCATGTGCGGCGGCAAGGGCGACGTGCAACGCGAACCTTCCTCATTGCGCAGCGACAGATTCTCTGGTATGGGACTCTCGCAGCCGTTGTGCGAACCGGCGCTGCCAACGCTGGCGCTATCGCTGTGCTGGACACCACCGGCACCAGCACCACCACCAGCAGCTCCGGCTGCAACACCTCCTAGTGCTCCACCACCAGCAGCATTTCCATGTGCTGCAGCTGCTGCCGCCGCCTGCAAGTCAAGTGCCTTCAAGTCCAGAGCGCCGACGCCGCCGTTGGCGCTGCGCGGACTGCTCGTACGCGAACCGCTGCCCGTCGTCTGCTGGGCAATGGCCGGCGGTATGCCATGCTTGGAGACCAGATGCCGCACCATGTGGTACTTGCGGCGGAAGCGCGAGCTGCAGAACTCGCAGTTGAAGCGCGGCGGTATGCCGATGCACTCGTCGCGCATGTGCCGCTGCAGGTGCCGCTTGCGCAGGTAACTCTTGCCACAGACGGCGCAGGGGAAACGCTCGTTGGAATCCTCGTCGCGGTCATTTTTATAATCGCCGCCGAAACAGCTGTGCCCAAAGTCGAACTTAAGGTCTACGATGGCGACGTTGTTGTTGTTGTTGTTTGTTTAGTTTTAGTATTGTTATTGTTGGTGTTGTTGTGATGTGATGATTTTTTTGATTTGTATGTGTGTGTGTGTTTCATTTGATTTGGTTTGGTTTGTGGGGGTTTTTATGAAATGAAAATGAAAAGAAAAATAAAAAATATTGTGTGAAAAATCATAAACTCAAATCCCTGTTGTTCTTTTTGTTGCTGTTGTTGCTGGCAGCCGCATGTGTTGCTCGAGGTTTGCGCCAACTTAAAACTAAACTTAAGCCTGATATGGTTTTTTTTTTTTTTTTTTTAAATTTGATAAAAGTTGAAGAGAACTAAAACTAAATACAAATACTAGAAAAATTACAACTGCAAACTAATACAACAACATAATCGTGTGGTTAACTACAACAAATTTTTCGACTACACAAATACGGAGAATAAGACAAACAAAAAAAAAATACTAAACAAATTACAATTGGGATTTTTTCGATTATACAAAAATAATTCTCGCTAATTACAAAGCTCAACAAGTTAACTAATTAAATTAAACAATTTACTAGTTAGTTCTTCATATATTAAATAAAAACTAACTAATTATTAAGTTAAATTAAATTCATGTTTCGTTTTAGTGTTGTTTTTTTGTTTTTTAGATTTTATCCACACGTTGTAGGCGCGCTGCAAATTCTCTCAGATACATTATATGTCATATTTATATAGGTATATATTTTTCTGTTTTTATTAACAACAAAAAACCAAGTTTAATTTCAATAAATAGTTGTACACATATATTTAACTTTTTCGCTTGAGCTGCTTTTTTCTATTTTTTTTTTAAGCTTAGCTAAACAACAACTCGCAGCTCTCGGAGTATATACAGGGGAGTATAGAGCGCAAAAAACGGATACAATTCTACGCCTTCTTCAGCTGATGTATGCCATGCTTCTGCCGCAGATGCAGCTTCAGATCGTAGCGCCAGCTGCAACTGAAGCTGCAGAACTCGCAGTGGAACTGCACGCTGGGCTTCTTCGCGGTGGCGCCACCGCCGACTCTCAGCAGATTGTTAGAGCTATTGTTGTTGTTGCTCGTGTTGCTGCTGCTGCTGCTGCTGTTTTTGTTATTGTTATTGAGATTGCGCATGGGCTTGACTATGCTTGCTGCAGCAACTGTTGCTGCTGCTGCTGCTGTTGCCTGTGGCAGCAACATGCTCGAGTTGAGCAGATTTGCCAGCTGAAAGGAGGCTGCCGCCGCGGACATTTGACAGCCGCTGCAGTTGCTCGCGCTGCATGGCAGCTTGTTGCCATTATTGTTGTGGTTGTTGTTGTTGTGCGCGATTGTTGCAAGTTCAGTGTTGCTGCCGCCACATTTGTACATTCTGCGTATGGTTACTTCCGGCTCATAAGCTTCCGCTTCCGTTGTAGCTGCCGTAGCTGCTGCTGCCGCTGCTGTGGGCAGACAATTGTTGTTGTTGTTGCTGTTGTGGTTGCTGCTGCTGTCGACGACAATTGCTGCTGTTGTTGCTGCTGGCGTCTTTGTTGCTGTTGCTGCTGTGGTTGTCGTTGCTGCCGCAGCCGCCACAACAGCCGTGGCAAAATTACAGTACAACGTGCGTAAATCTGTAAGAATTTCGGATTTGATGGTTTTTTTGGGCTCAGAAATTGTCGTCTTTGCGTTGAGAAGGCATTGAACTTTAGAGAGGTGTGCGTGGGTGTGTGTGTGTGAGTGTGAGTTGTATGTTTTGTATGTGTATGTGTCTTCTTAGACTCCTGTCGTAATTTACAGACAACTTAGACGCTAGAGATGATTATTTAATTAATTAATTAGGCGCAACTCTCACACATTAAAATTAGAAGTTAATCATTGATTAAATACTTAAAAGAGCAGCAGAAATTAAATTAAAATTAGAGAGGGATAGCAAGAGAGAGAGAGGGAAGAGCAAGTGGTAAACCGCGCCGCACCGAGCTGCCTGCTCCCAGCTGCTGTTATACCCGGTACCCGTTGGAAAAGGGGGGTAAACTCTTTCTTTTTTTTTTTGGTCCATCTGCTCTTGCTCTTTGAACTTGCTCAATGCACACACACACACAAATATGGGGATAATATATATATATATAGGGAAATTTAAAATTAAGAAACTTAATTTAATTACACAAACTTTTGCACCAACATTTTACAGCAACTTGGAGTGTGTGTGTGTGTGTGTTGTTGTTGTTATTTACCGTTAAAAAAATTGAATTAAATTAAACTTAATTTTCTGTTGTTGTTTTCGAGAATCTTTGTTGTTATATGAATGCATGTGTGTGTATGTGGTTGTGTGTGAAATGCATGCAATCGAGAATTGAAAAACGCATTTTTGTAGCTTCTGTAAAAAATTGCATTTATTATTGTATTTGGTTTTCGTCATTAGTTTTTTAGTCACTTAATTTCTCTTCTTTTTTTTTGTTTTTGTTTTTGTTTTTTTTTTTTTTTTTGTTTAGTTTATATTTTACATTAATTCAATAGAAATTAATTTAGGCGTTTAGTTCAACTTGAATTTTGATTTTCGTTGCTGGAAATAAGTTTATATATTTTGTTTTTGTTTTTAGTTCAAGAAAATTGCGCAAAATACTTTCGAGTTGGAGAGAAAAATGCACAAAATATGAGAAAGAGCGAAAGTAAAAAGAAACGAAAAAATATGCGACAGAGATTGCGATAAACCTCTGGCACCCTCTTTGGTTAATTCGATTAGTACAAGTTTTCATACATTCTGCTCCTGCTGCCCGTCTTTTTTCTCTGAGTTTCTTGCCCCCTGCCCAGTCCCTCCTAGGTAACCAAACCCCCTCAACAATTGAGCGTGGCAGCAGCATCGCTGGCGCTTTTGCTGGCATTGGCCACAGCGACAGCTGCCTGCAATTGCTGTTGCAACTGCTGCTGCAACTGCTGCAACGCCTGCTGGTGCAACTGTTGCTGATAGTAACCAGTAACCTCCTCCTGCTGCTGTAGCTTGTGCTCCTCCAGCTGCAGCTGCTGCTGCTGCTCCTCATTGTTGTCGTCCTCATGGATGTCACCATCAAAGTCATCGTCGTCGTCGTCGACAACAAATGTGGGCTGTACTGAGGCTTGTTGTTGCAACTGTTGCTGTTGCTGTTGCTGCCGCTGCTGTGCATCCTCGCCTAGCTCATCGGCCAGTCCATCGTCCAGCATATCGAGATCAACAATATCTGTTGCTGTTGCTGCTGCCAGTGGCTGCGCTGCTTTGGCAGCAGCGGCGCGCTGCTGCCGCTTGAAGAGCGAACGCATTGCAATTTCCGGATGCTTTTTACGCACATGCTGCCTCAAGTGATCCGCACGCTTGGTGCGATGCCCACACACCGAGCAGACCATCGACTTGCCCTTGCCGCACTCCTGGCGCAGATGACGCCGCAGCGTGCCGTGCCGACGATACGTGCGAAAACATTGCGGACAGGTGAAGCTCTCCTCGAGCGGATTGGCATTGAGCACGCTCTGGCCGAGCATCGACTGGAAGCTATCGAAGTGCGGCGCTTGAAACCGATGATGCGCAACAGTTGCTGACGTTGTTGTTCCTGCTGCTTCTGTTGTTGTTGTTGCTGCTGCAGTCGAGCAGGATAAATGCATTTCGCTGAGATTCTCGCAACTATTGTTGCTATTGTTGCTGCTGTCTCTGTCTTGCTGCTGTTGTTGTTGTTGTTGTTGCAGCAAGCGCTGTTGCAGTTGTTGAAAGCCTGAAATTTGTTTTTGTTTTGTGGTATTTCTTGCTGATCAATCAAAATTGCATAGTTTTTTTCTTCTTGTATTTTTTTTTTCTACTTGGTTTCGAGTTTAGTTTTCTGCTTTGGCATGCTTTTAATTTTGGGATACTTCAGTTTCGGTTTCAGTATTCAGTTTTGGCAAGGCAACAAAACAAGCAATGATTAGTGCGTTATCGTTATCAATCGAAAATGCCATTATCATTATCGTTATCACTATCATAATCATTATCAATTAGCAAAGTAGTTTCGTAAGCATTAATTTTGTAAGAATTTCTTGGTTAATTTTCCTCGCTTTCGTTTTATTAATTAATTAGATTTTAAATTTTTCTGCTTTTTTACGCGCTTTTTTATTTATATTTTTATTTTTTTTTGTTCAAACAAAAACAAATTTCAAACAGGCAAAATTAAATGAGAGCGCGCGCTGCAGCAGCGCACCAAGGTTAATATAAAGAACGCAAGAGAGAGAGAGAGAGAGAGAACGCAAGTATAAGAAGAGAAGAGAGTAGAGTAGAGTAGAGTGGAGTGGAGTAGTAGGCGGGCGTAAGTAAGGAATTGAGTAGACTTGCTGCTCTCTTCCCGATTAAGAGAAAGCGTTCGGTTTGATGCAGATGAGTGTGAGTGTGAGTGTATATGGCTTTGGGTGAGTGTGAGTATGTGAGTGTGTAAATGCAGGACGAACTTCGGGCAGGCACAACAAAAGGAATACCAACAGATTAAGAGCGGGAGAGTTGATCACACACACAGGCACAAACGTGCATTATAGAACACACAGACACACTGATCAAATTCGAGTTTCTTTTTGCATTGGTTGAGTGGGACTTTTTAGATTGTCTTTCGTCCGTTTGTCCGTCTGTCCGTGAGTAAATTAATTACACCACCACTTTTCTTTCCGACTCTGACGCGCTAGTTTAATTATTAAAATACTCGTAAAATATATAAATATATATATGTAATTTGGTTTAGATTGTGGTAGAATGGAGAGAGAGAGAGAGAGAGACACAGTGAGATCCTAGAACAAATATTTGGTAATATGCTTCTTGACCTTGCAATGGCGATTGAGCGAGTCTTTGCGCTTGAAGCCCGCGTCGCAGACGGCGCAGTAGAAATTCTCCAACATTCCGCACTCGAACTCAATGTGCCGCTTGAGCGCCGAGAGACGCGTGTACGCGTTCGGGCACTGTGGACACTGCAGCTTGCCGTCGTCGCGCAGCTCTGCGTTGCGCGCTAACGTCGCTGCCGAGCTTTTGCGCTGCAGCAGCGGCTCCGACGACGACGCCGGCGGCGGCGACAGCAGCGTCAAGGATGACATCTTTTTCTTTGCGGCCGCAGTCGACGACGCCGACGACGTCGCAATATTATTATGCTGCTTCCTTTTGCGTGTACGCAACTTGCCGCGTCGCAGTGTTGCCGCCCTTCTCGAAGTCGACGTCGCCAGTGGCGCTGGCAGCGCCGCCGACGGCGAATCAAGCTGCGACTTGAGCAACATTGCCACATCGGACTCAAAATCAAACGGACCTTGATTCATGCTCAACTCAAGCAGACCTGCAACGAGCAAAGGCAGAGAGAGGAAGAAAGTGAAGAGAGAGAGAAAGAGAGAGAGAGCAAGGTAAAAGCTTGTTTAACTACGTTTGGTTTGGTATTGTGTGTGTGTATGTGTGTGCAGCTTGCCTGCACGACGACAACTCTTGGCATACAATTTCAAAGGCAAAGCTCGCTCCTTCTTCCTCCTACTATTCCTGCTCAACAAAAGACTCGCTGCGTTTCGACTCTCCACACGTCTCTTCTTCTCTCTCTTAGCGAAGAGAGTAGCTTTATTGGGCGCACACACTTTGGGCTTACAAACATGTTTTGCTCTTTAGACTTTACACTAATACAACTACACACTACACACTACACAGCTACGGCGACTTAACCTACACAGCTACAACTCTGCGCTCTGCTCCGCTCTCAAACATCTTGGATTCGGGTTCTCTTTCGTTCGTTTAGTCTCTCTTTAGCATGCCCTTGTGCACGTAGTAGTAGTGATCTTGCAGCTTGAAATTGTAGTGGAAGCCGCGTCCACACATGCCACACACATACTTCTTCGGCTGATTGCACTCTTTGCGCATGTGGCGCGTCAGTGTGCCTAGCACCTTGTACTTGCGGCCGCAGGCTTCGCATACGTAGGGCGCAGCAGTCGACGTCGACGCAGCTGCAGCTGCAACTGCGGATGCCTCCTTGCTGCTGCTGCCGCCGGGAGCATTTCTAGAGAGAAGAACAGCAACAAATTGGACAAGGCTCACAACTTCAGAGAGAGAAAATGGGAGTAGGAGTGGGAGAGAGAGAAAGCACAAATTTACCTGCGCGACGTACTCAGCTTGCTGCTGCCAGCAGCGCTGCCCACGCCCACCTGGCGCTTGCGCCTGGACATGTTGCGTGTGGAAGTGCCTGAGGAAGCCATCGACTGGGAGCGAGACTGGATCGAGCTCATGGCGGCGGCATTGGGCTTTCTTCGAGCAATGCGCTTCGAGCCGCCGCGCACGACTGCAATGGGCCACATTATAAGAGAGAGAGAGCGAGAGTGAGTGCGAGTCGGGAGAGATAGAAGAGAGAAATAGAGAGAGAGAGAGAGACATGGCTCAGGCTTAAGGCAACACAACAAGAACAACATCAAGAACAAATCAAAGAATCGTAATAAGCTCCCTAAATACCCTAACACTAAGCTACTACACAAAAGCTTCGCTAACGGCGAAAAAAGCTCTTAAAACGCGCTGCTGCAGCTTTCGAAGGAACTTGCAAACGAATTAAATTCGACTTTAAGTACATTGAAAAAATTGAGCTTTATTTCAAATTATTTTCTTTTTTTTTTCAGTTTTCAGTTTTTGTGTTCGTTTTCGTGTTTTCTTCTTCGTTTTCTTGTATTTGCTTTAGGATTGTAACAAAAGTATGCAATGTGTACGTGTATATGGGTAGAGGGATTGAAAGAAAGAGAAAGAGAGGGAGTGAGTTACTGCCTTAGGATCTGCTGGCACTGAGCCGGTGTGTGTGATGGTAGTGATCTTGCAGCTTGAAATTATAGTGAAAGCCCCGCCCACACATGTTGCACACGTACTGCTTGGGCTGATTGCACTCTTTGCGCATGTGGCGCGTCAGTGTCGACAGCGATTGATACCTGCGACCGCAGGTCAGACACACGTGCAACGCAGACGACGACATGGACGACGGGGACGAGGAGGAGGACATCATCTGTTTAGCTGAATATTGCGGTTGCTGCGACTGCTGCTGCTGCTGCTGCTGATGTTGCTGCTGCTGCTGCCTCTGATGCTGCTGCTGCTGCTGCTGTTGGCGGCGCTTTTGCTGCATCGCCGTCGATCTGCTGGATCTCCTTCGCGAATGCTTCAAGCTTTCGTGCATAAACATGTCTTTCAATAGAATTTCTTTTTTTTATCAGCAGAGCAGAGTGAGTGTACATGGGTGTGTATGTGTGTGTGTGGTTGGGAGAGAGAGAGAGAGAGAGAGAGAGAAAAAGAGACACACAAATAGAGAGTTGACACTTTTGGCTTAGGCAAAAAAAAAAAAACAAATGCAATTCTTCCTGCTAAAATTCTTCTAGAGGCTAGGCCTATACTCAAATCTCTGCTCAAACCGGAAAAAAGCTCTTAACGCATTTGTGGCTCTTGATGTTTTATTGTGTTTGTTTGATTTATACAAAAATTCGTTTGCAAGTACAAGTTGAAAGCAAAGAAAAGCCCAGTTTAAAGAGTACACACTATTACCAAAACTACAAAGTAAATAGATGGAGAAAGTTGTTGTGTTTGCACTACAATAATAGTAATAGTATACTTATGAGAGAGCTTAATTCCATGCGGAATATTAAGAATTTTTGCATACATTTCGAGTTGAATTTCAGTTTGTTTTTCTTTTTTTTTGTAGTTTTTATTTCATATTCGTACAACTAGTTTATGTACACGCACACACACATACACACACACACACTACATTCGAGCTTGCGACGGCGTGTGCGGGGCACTGTGTGTACAGTTATCGCAAAAAGCTTCGATACATACATTGCAGCCGAAAAAGCATTTGATTTCTGTGCTTTTATAGGCCACCAACACAACTCAAAGTGGGTCAAGGCCAAGTGAGAAGCTTTCGAGAGCCGAAAATGGCAACAAATGTCCAACAATGCGCGAGTCTAGCCAAAATTCCTGCAAGGACAAGCGAAGCTTCTCCTCTCTAGTAGTTTACAGTAGGTGTTACTGTACAAAAAAGTGTTGCGAACGTTGTTAGAATTGATTATAACCCCTGCAGACAATTTTTGAAAGTGCCCATTAAAATCTGAATGCATCGTAAAATACGAAAAACTTGACAACTTTATTTAAGGAATTATTTTTAATGTTCTTTTTTTCCACGCTATCGAAATTTTTAGACAATAATGCTAATGAATCTGGAAATTCCCGTCGCTCTCAGCACAACACACACACACATACACACACAAGCACACAGAAAAACCAGTTTCCCTATTGCAACTTTTAAAAAAAAGCACCATATCATCATCATGATCTTCATTGTCATCCTCATCATCGTCATCATCATCATCAATGCGGCAAATGCACAAGCGAAACAAAAACCTTTATAGTGTGGGACAGACCAGATCTTACGTACGAGATGAAAAGATACACATTATCTTCAGTTGTGCATGTGTCTGAGTGTGAGCAACAAAGGCGCAACACAACGACAACCATACAGGAAAAAAAAACAAAGCTGATTAAGAATCTCGCACATAAAACACACAAAATGAGTAGAAAAATCTTTGGCCGACCTTGAACTTGAGCGAATGTTTCAAGTTATTGTTATTTCTGTTGTTGCCCGATGTTGATTAACAATTAACAACAACTGTACGGGGCAGAGAGAGAGAGAGCAAGAGAGCGAGAGCGCGACTACGACATATGCACGACGACCGACTGAATTGTGGGCCAGCTTGGGGCTTGGGGGAGCTTCATAAATTATGAGCAAACAAGCTCTGAGCGAAAAGGGCTACGTGAAGGGGCAGGGGCAGACTGAGCGACAGAGAGAGACAAAGAGAGAGAGAGAGAGAGAGAGAGAGAGAAACACCTGAAAGGTAAGTGGTTTGACAAGACAAATGACGCACTTAAAATGAGATGCACAAAATATAATAAAAAACCTAACTAGCAACTCTAGACTTATTTTTCTCCTACTGCTCTACGCTGCTCTCATGCGAGAATTTCACTTTAGGAACAGAAAATGATAATGAAACAAGAGCAAAAACACAGCAACACATATTGGAAATTAGCTTGAACGAAATTAAAACATTTGTTTTGTTTGGTTTGGTTTTGTTTTGTTTGTGTTGTTTGTTGTCTGTCTGGGAAGATTTGTGGATCTGTTTGGGGTCTGCTCTTCATATAGTATATATATATATATAGAATATATGTGTGGTAAGAGATCAAAGATCAGTATAAATAGATTCCATTCGAGGCAATATCAATTTCTGTTTCGCGATTTCATGAAACCAAACACACAAAACAGAGAAGAATTCTACGTGGGGGGGAGGGTCTCATGGCCGACGAAGAGAGCGCGTAATGCAAGGTAAATTGAAGTAAATAAATAAATTGTAAACATGTAATCATAAGATATGTACGTATAGAAATATATATACAGTATAAATATTTATATATATATATATGTATATATGCGTATATGTAATGTCTATGTAATTTAATGTGTATACACTTAAGAATAATGCAGCGTAAAGTAGATAAATGAAGTATGATTATAGTCGGTAGATAGTTGGCATTTGGTATTTGGTATTGGTATTTTTGGTATTGGTAGTTCATAGCTTACCCTGGCCGGCGTTATAAAGTAAGCAACAAAAAAAATCGCTCCACAAAAAGAGGCTGCTCATTTTTGCAAAGAAGCTTCGCTCTCAATTTGAGTACATTACCTGAAAACGCTGTAATTCTCTTTTTCTTTTTTCTTTTTTTTTTTTAGATGTTGAGGTAAAAATTTCGATGCGTCGTCTGGAGTTTTGGGAAATGGTGGTTGATGTGGCAGGGAGTTGGGTTTTTTTTTTTGTGGGATGTTTGGGGTTTTTGATTTGGTCAACAAAAAATGAACTTAAAATATCAAAATTTATCTCATTTCATTGCGCACTTCGCCCAACCGATACCGTCGGGCGAAGCATACTTACCTGAGCGATAGAGTGGGAGAGAATGAGGCGAGCGAGCGAGAACGAACGCATGAGGCCAACCGAAGAGTAGTGTAGGAAGCGCCACTGTCAAGTACCAGCGCTAAAGCAACAACTGTACCTCACCACCCGCTGGATGGCTACGTGCTTTGTGCGCGGCATTAACTTGAGACCGGGCGACATCGACTGCCACTGCAACTCCTCCTTGCTGTGTTGTGTTCCTTCTTCGGCGTTGTCGTAGTCGTCGTCCTCGTCGTGGTCTTCTTCTCTTCTTTGGTCTGCTTACACACACACACACTTGTTCACTTAACGCTTTAAAGTTTTCAAAAGTTTACCGTGACGCGACGCGATGCAAGTGCAATAATGGACGCTCTCAGACGCTTTGGTTTGACCAAGAGCAAGAGAAAAAGAGAGAGCGCCGCGTGCCTCTTGCATGTGATACGAGAGAGAGAGAGAGAGGAGTACGAGAAGTTTGACGCGAGCGAATTCTTATGGACTAGCGTAAACTATAATAATAATAATGGATATAATATAGAACACAAATCAAAGTCAATATAAATGAAACAAAAAAGTCCCGTCAACCAAAATAAAGCAAAATTATACATATATATAGGATACATACATACATTATGTGTGCATGTATGTCGTAGAGAATGTATCGATAATTATACATAGTACTAAAATTACAATTTTAAAACTGCATGCGTATTTCGGTTTCATATAATATAATATAGTTTAAAAAGAATTTAAGAAAAAAATCAACTAAATTGTGTACATAATAAACATTAGCTCGCGCTGGAGAAAGGGGGGAAGAGAGACGGAGAGCGAGAGAGAGAGAGACGTGGGGGAGCTCTAAACGAAGACGAATCAACAGATAATGTTGGCAACTATGTGAAATTAATGCGCGAATATGTGGCATGTGGCACGTGTGGCATGTGTGGCATTTGTGGCATATGCAGCAATGTAACAACAAAATGATAACATACAGTGCCCAAAAATGGTTGTGTATATGTATGCGTGTGTGTGTGTGTGTGATGGCGGGCGTGTATGCGAAAGTATGTGTGTGCGTTGTGTGCTCAACATAAACAGAATGTTAACAAACTGTAAACTGGAAAACTTGTAAATGCTTCAAGTTAGTTTTCTTTGTCTAGTTAAAATCGCTCAAGTGATGCACCAACAACAACAATACTGCACTCGAAACAAACACTGCAGAGCTTTTTCGTTGCAAGAGAGCCAGACGGGAGAGAGCGAGACAGTGAGAGAAAGCACCCTTCTGCACGCACACTAAGATGTAGAGAAAGAGCGCAGCGCTGCGTCACGCACACACACACACACAACAGTAATTAAGATGGCAACTTGTTTCTGAGAACACACACACACACATTTAATTTATAACTAACTTAAAATAACACAAGTCGAAGCTGCAGTTGGCGTATGTTTGTATTTGTGTGTGTGTGGCTGTTGTGCGTGTCTGTCTGTGTGTGTGTTTGAGAGAGAGAGAGAGAGAGAGAGAGAACAGAATTGAGAGCGTGTTGTGAGCGCAATTGAAGTGTCTTCGTTTCCTTTTATTTTCGCGAAGCAAATGGATTTGATTTAGAGAGCAAGAGAGAGCGAGAGAGGAGGTGGGGAATTTGATTGGAACAGCTTGCGGCTTATGTTAGGGAATAAAATAGTGTGGTTTGTGTGCGTGTGTGTGTGTGTTAAATCATAAATATTGTAGATATATATATACATAAAATGTTAAAACCAAATGCTGCACAAAAAACACCAATACTAAGAAATAAAAGGTTAAGCCAACAGATTACGGAATATATATATATAGTATGTATATATGGATATGGAAGGAAATCAAATATAACAAATCATACATAGAACACATCTCATAAAGCGCAAATGAATATTGATGGATGGTGGTAGTTGGGGGTGAGTTATTATTAGAGTTATATTATATATAGTAATTAGTTATATATAAAATGAGGGTAGTTTTATAGGGCGTGGGGGTGGGGGCTTGGAAGTAGCAAATGTTGTTTCTTGGTGGCGGGGGGTGGTGGAGAGTTTGTTGGGTTGTGTTTGTTTTTTTTTTTTTTTTTTTTGTGATAGATTATGTGTGTGTGTTAAAATTAAATATAAGTAGTATAATAATATAATAAATACATTAATATATACATAAAAACTCTTGTTATACGAATTATGTGTGATCAAATCATAGAAAAAATCATAGTGTTAAGTTAGTTATTAATCGAGAAAAAAAAGTAATTAAAATAAATTAAAGTGTAGTACTTTCAACTTGCACAAATTATTCTTTGTCGTTAATTATCTGTTTTTGGCTGTGGCACACATCGAGAGCGGAGAGCGGAGAGCAAGGCGAAACAAAAACAAAAACATTAACCCAAAATCAAAACACAGCGCCGAGCCGAGCCGATGCCATAAATTTCATTTGTTGCATTAAGTACAGATTATCATCATCATCAACATCTCTTATATTGTTGTTCTGGTTTTTCTTCTTGATTTTGTTCTTGTTCTTGTTGTTGCTTTTGTTTGCTGTGCTACCGCGCCGCTTCGAGTTTTTAATTCTTTCTTCTTGTTTAGTAGTAGTATTTTTGCATATTATATTATTACTTCTTGTTGCTTGTTTTTTCTTTCTATGCTTTTGCTGCCTAACAAAAATTCTTTCTCAACGTTTAAGAGCTTTTTTCGGAGCACGACTTTTGTTGTGTAGATATATATATATATATATATATATTTATATAAATATATATATATATATATTGTATATTTAAAAGAAATTGTTGATTTTTTTTGTCTTTAGAATCGTATCGTATGTCGAAAATGAATTTGAGAGTTGTGTGATCTTGAAATACTTGTCGTCTCTGTAGACCTTTTCTGCTCGTCTTCTTTTTCTGGCTACAGAAGACTACAGAACTGATTTGCATTTGAAATTTGTAGCTTGTCGTCGTGCTCTGCTAATCGTATCTAACTGTTTTTGCTTTTTCATTTGTATCTTTATATATATTTATATAGAGATGTTCATATCTTTAGGTATAGCTCGAAACTATCTTTCGGTATGTAGAATGTAACAAAAACTCACCTTGTGGATCCCGTTGCTGTGCATCCTGTGCGGCCATTAGTCCAAGTTCGTCCGGAGATCTGTCGTGTTGCCATGCTCCATATGCTACAATAATCGAAATGAATTGAGAATTGCAATTAGTTAGCTTTGAATTTGTATTCGATTTCGAAGGGGTATACGACACTCACCTTGACTAGATCCTTCGCCACCCTGTGAAGTGCCGGCCGCTTGGTCGAGCTCCTCCATTGCCATTTCCTCCTCATCCAAAGTCAAATCTTCAACATTCTCATCGTGCGCATCCTCATCGTATTCGGCCTTGGGCTCAATTACCATTTCAGTGGCGGTTGTTATGCTATTATCTTTGATCTTCTGTTTATGATTCGACTTTTCGAGTGCCGCCAGTTGCTTGACGACACCGGGATGAACTGCAACAGCACCGCTCGCACCACCAGCTCCGCTTGCCACGTCCATTTCATCGGCTTCGCCTTGGGCGCCCTGATTCTGTTGTTGTTCTTGTACGTTCTCGGTGTTAATGGCATCGCTTGTTGTTGTTTGTTGTTGCTGCTGCTGTTGCTGTTGTTGTTGGGCGCCCTGGGCAGCTGTCGATGTTAGTTTAGCGCTTTCAGTCTTTTTGGTAACGTTACTGCTGCTGCTGGTCAATGGCTGGTTCGATACTTGGCTGCTGCTGCTGCTGCCACAGGCGGCGGCATTGCTTGCTGCTGCTGCTGCTGCTGCTGCGACGGCTGCTGCACCTGCGCTGCTACCGCTGGCCAATTGAGTGCTGACCAGTGCGGAGGCGGCGAGGCTGGCGCTTGTTTGTTGGAGGATTGACTGATTGGAGGCGGCGGCTGCTTGCATCACTGACGAATTGGAGTTGTCGTGCACTTCTGCAATGCGAGAGACAAAATCGAGAGGATCAAATGTGATATACCGTCCAGCCTGAGAGCAAAAGAGATGGCTTTCTCTCTCTTTGATCGCATTTCTCTTACCGTTTTCCATGCTGCGGCGACGAATTTTCCGACGACGACGCGATGGACTGGACGAGCCTTCGCGCGATGCAGACACATCCCCGGCCACATCCATGACACCGCTAGCACCGCCAGTTGTGATGCGCGGGCGCTTCGTCTGCTCCAGCGTGTAGGGTCCGCTCAGCTTGACGCGATGATGTGAATCCTGCTTGGGGGCTTGTGCTGCAGCAGCTGCGGCTGCTGTGCCACTGCTGCCACCGCTGCGATTGTCGGACAAGCCCTTGATCTGCAGCGATTCGGCGGCCTTGAGCAGCGCAGCCAGTTGATCTTGCGAGATGTTGACCTCGCCGCGGTACATATAGTCCATCATGGCGCGCAATTCCTGGTACTTGACATCCTTGAGTATGAAAATTGGATGCTTGTCGTACTGTTCTTGCAGCAATGTCTAAAAAAGCGCATAAGCGAAACAAACAAATCATTGCAAATTAGTTTTGGAATTCCAGTTTTCAATTATTCAGTTCAAGTTTCAAGTTCAAGTTTACTTACAGCAAAGTACGGGCTGCATGCTGATAACACCACCTTGTGGGCCTTGAGAAATTTACCCTCGGCGGCGAGCGTACAATCGACTAGTGTCTCATTTTCCAGCAACGTATCAAAGACGCTGATCAACGTGCTCTGATGGTTGTTCCACCGCAAACAAAACTGTTGATCGTCATCCATTTTCGACGCTCGTCTTATTCAACAGTATCAGCTTTGATGTGTGGTGGGTGGGTTGGAGAGGGAAGTTTGTTTATGTTTATGTTTTTGTTGCTGTTCCTGTTGTGTATGTGTAGGGAGGAGAGAAGGAGCTTTTGCCGACCGTCGTCGCTCGACGTGGCGTCCGTTTGGGTTGTGCTCTCTGCCTGGCACGTTTTTCTTTTCTCAGCTTTCGGGAAAGTTCTATGTAGGAATCAGCTTAGGTGTTTGTTTTCTTTGAATGTAAAGCTTAAGTTGGTATGTCTGCTTCCTTCTCGTCTTCTGTTTATTATCTTCCTTTTGCTTGTCAAATGCTTGTAGTTATATATCAGTTAAACTGCAATGACAATAGAAATATATATGGGCCAACGTTAGTCGAGTTGCCACAAGGAATAAAAAGTTAAGATAAAATGCAAACACACACGCACACACAAACAGAACAACACAGAGATACACACACACACATGCGCCAACAATGACAACAACACAAAATAGAGAAACGGCAATTAATTACTCGCTTTTATGTTTTGCCTCTAGCAGCAACCGCTTGAAGGTCAAGTTCATGTTTTATTTCTCAACTACAACAGCAAAACAGCAGCAAAACGCCGCTCAGTGTGTCTTTCGCACACATAAATACACCCAAACGTTCAACTGCGAGATTATTATTATTATTATTGCTATTCTGTACGTTAGGCACATATTCATTCTATATATGCAAATTGCACAGCTCCAGCACAGCTCCAAACACACGTACACACATGCTCATGAAATAAACATTTTCCAACACAAAAGCGCCCTCTATTGACGCCCAAACAAAGCTGCAAAATGCAATTTTTCTTGCTTTCAAATACTTCTTCTATCATTGCTTTTTTTCTCCCTCTGCCTGCCTCTGCTGTTCGTTTCTCAACTTCGTTCGCTCTTTCGAACGACATTCGCCAGCACAGAAAACACACAAGCACGCAGCAAGCACACACACATACACACGACACACGTACGCAGTGTCTTTCCTCTCTCCCGAATGAAACTCTCACTCGGCAAGCGACAACAACGAGAGCGCAAGTACAAATGCTCGGGCTAACGGATTTTGTGGCGGCGATGTTACAGTTGCTAGTGTTGGAGATCGATGGAAACGATAAATGACGACGAGACGTTGCGACGACGTCGACGCATCGCCAACTAACGAGGCAGAGTCACACACAACACAGCAGGCAGGCGCAGGCAGGCAGGCAGACGCAGGCAGAGGCAGGCGACGCAAGCAGCATGAAACATAAAGAGGGGAAGTTTCGCAGTCGCAGTCGCTGTCGCAGTCGCCGCCGCCGTCGCCGTCACCGTCGCTGCTGCCGTCGACGTTCGCGTCGTCACAAATACATGCATACGTGCTCACGTACACACACGGACATGATGAACGAGACGAATATGTATTTGTGCGTTCAATGAGGTTTTTTCTGGTGGGTTTTTCGTTGTGGAAAATTTCACAAGTAGGCAGCAGACGCAAACACACACACAGAGAAACGTTTATGATTTTCTGATAATTTTAAAGTTGAACTCTGAAGTCTGAAGCAATCGCTGCCAGTCACACATAATTGAGTTAGTGTGCGTGCGCGTCTGTGTGTATGTCGTTTGTTTTATGGTGCATTTAAAAATAGAACATTTTTTCATTAGAAGAAACTCTCACACTCTCCCACTCACACACATGCATAGCTCTCTATGAGAGCTACATAAGAATTATCGGAGAAGTGCACGCATAAAAATGATTTCACAATTTTCTATATCAGTTTTTCTTTCACTTCACACGAAACTTACTTAAAATTCTCTCAATGCGCACGGAAAACGATTTTCTTTTTCGTTACGGATTTAGTATTGGTTGTGTGGTGCTGCTTATATTTGTGTGTGTATTGTATTATATGTATGTGTATGTAATATTGTTGGCCAGCAAACCGCACGCGTCGCGATCTGCCGTGCACACACGAAAACCAAACAAAAGCTCCAAGCGCACGAAAGCAACTGAAACGACGCAAATGTGCCAGCGACTGAGAGACCCTTTTTCATATTCGCCGCGACGCTTCGTCGACGCTCCGCTCAGCAGAGCTCGTTCACTGCTCTGCTCTGCTGCTGCTCTCGGCGCGTTCGTTTTGGCATGCTCGCTCACTCACTCGCACACATCAATATGGCCGCCCAGTACGAAGTTGCTGAGAGCGGGCGACTGCTTGTGTGCGAGTGAGCGAGAGTGTGAGAGTGCGAGAGTGCGAGAGTACGAGAGAGTGAGCCTCACATATTTGGGGGCACGTTATGAAATTGCCATGTAGGCAGACAGGCAGGCAGGTAGGCAAAAAGGAGTCTTGCTAAATGCCTTGCAGTGAGCGTGCCAAAGAGCAGAGCGAATGTAACGGGAATATATCACATAAACACAGAGCCAACACATAGTCACAGGTAAACAGAAGGAGGGCAGAGTAAACATAATACGAGCACTTGAATTCGCCGTAAGAGAGCTAATCCATAGCTAGTGAGAGAAAGAGAGAGAAAACGTGGCAGAGGTTTTTGGAGTCTGCTGCTGATGATGATGCTGCTGCTGCCTTTGCTGCTGCGGCTGCTGTCGCTGCTTCTGCTGGTTTGGCCACATTTTCTTTTTTCAAAATGGAAGCGAAAATTACACGGTGCCAGGAAAAAATAAAACAAGCCAAGCAGCAAATGGAGCCAATGCGGCGAATTTGCATGGAAATTTTAAATGAAAAAGGGGAGCGAAATTGCATCTTGCATTAGTGTTGTTGTTGTTGTTGTTATTGTTGTTGCTGCTGCTCTTGGCGTTTTTGTTGTTTTTTCTGCGTCCGTTTCCTGCCGTAATTTAATCATCAGCATAAAAAAGAGGTGGAAAGCAACAGCAGCGGCAGTGACAGCTGCAGCACGCTCGCTTGCTCGCTCGTTCGCTTGTTCGTTTTTATGGCCCCCGCCGTCAGACTGGCAGAGCTACACATAGAGAAGTTCTATAGAAAACCTAACTGTGCCCGTGCACAATTCTCTCAACGCAGCGAGCGCGAGCGAGCGAGATAGCAACATGTGCGCTACGTGACGCACAAGCAACAACAAACGACGGCAACGCCGACGTTCGGCTTTTCGCTCGGGCTCCCTTTTTCACAACTTCGGTTTTATTTTTTTCGCCAGCCAAGTGAAAAGGAAGCAGCCGATCAATATAAAATATAATGGCGAAAAACGCAGGCTGCTCTGCTCTCCTCTGCTACGCTGCGCCTGCTGCAGTTCGTGCTCTCTCAACAAGGAGAGAGAGAGAGAGAGAGGTGGAGCTAAAAAGAGCAGGCGGCGGCGTAGGGCACCGTTAGACGGCAGCACAACTTTGTGTGAGGGATCAGTTTTTTCTATTTACTTACAAACTACTCTCATGTATTGCAAATATATGTGTGTGTTTATATATAAATGTATGCTCGTGTTTTCTGAACTTGTGTGGCCTTTATACATAAGGTGCGAGGCATGCGCAGTGGCGCCATCTGTTTTTAGTTAGAGTTACTTGTACCCCAAGAGGCGGCAAATTGATAGCGACGGCGGCAGCAACAGCAGCAGCAACAACAACAACAACTACTACTACTACGAGGTTGATGATGCATTGGCTAGACAATGTCGTCGTCGGCGTCGTCGTCGCTGACGCTTTGCCGCCCGCTGCTCAAGCTGAGGGTTTTTCCTACGCACACACACCAAGAAAGCAATACAAAGCGCAAAGGGGATTTAGTTTTAGTTGTTATTGTAGTTAAACAACAGCAGCCGACCGACCCATGCACACATACACACACACACACAAGCACACAGACAGGCGGCAGACATTGATGAAGAGAGCCGCAGCCGTAGGTAAAAACGGGAGGGAGGGCCGCCGCCGCCTGCTTCGTTTTTGGGCTCTGCCAACGCCAGCAGCAGCAGCAGCAGCATGAAAAAGGATCTCTCTCGCTCGCCCTCCTGCTCACTCCGCCGCGCCGTCGGCCATCGTGACGCACGCTCTTTGCACATGCAAGGTTTTATTTTTGCGCAGATGGTGGAGGATTATAACGAAAAATGGGATCCTTTTTCCCAGCGCAGGCAGCAGCAGCAGAGCGCAGTGTTCGCCGTTTTTGCTGTTGTTGTTGTTGTAGTTGTTGCTTTTATTACTCTTGCCGCCGCCGCCTCTGCTCATGCTGTTTCTGACTGAGCGAGAGTTGCGGTGTTGTTGTTGTTGCTGCTGCTGCTGCTGTTCGGAAAAGTACAGTTGGACCCCACAGAAAACATATCGTAGATGACGCGCGCTTTATACGCTTGGGGGTTCTCGTCGCTCTCTTTCCCTCTCTCGTGCTCACACTCTCTCTCTCTCTCTCTCTCGCTCCCTCTCTCCGCCAAAAACGGATGTGGCGCTCAGAAGGCACCAAATAGTATAAAGTCGAGCATATATCATGACTAATGTGCACATGTATGCGTGTAAACGTTATATGTATGCGTGTGTGTTTGCGTTTGTGTTGAGGTCTACTATCAAACGGACGTCCAAAGTGAAACAACAGTGTTGTTTTCGGGAACGCTGTTAGCGAAAATCTCAACTTTTGTTTTTTTTTTTTTTGCAATTTGCAGTTGTAGCGTCGCGGTATTGCAGTTACTTCCGTCACACTGTGTCACATGCAATTGCCCAATTGATGTGCCCCACTGTGGTGCCGATTTTTAGGTGATAAGGCAATGGAAAATGTGCGATGAGCTTTGTTGGGACTGAAGAAAAACATTATATATAAAGATATGACTATATAAGCTATATTGTGCTGGGATCTACTATCAAACGACGTCCAAAATTTCTATGTGCGGTACGTTGTTAGCGAAAAACCCAACTTGGGATAATTATTCTTGCAACTTCCTCTGAACTATAAGGATATAAGCCCAATTTTATCTTAAAAAGCAGTTGCATATTGGAATAAATGATATATAGTAATATATATAGTTATAAAGTAATATATATATTAAAAATACTATATTTCATAGTTATATATTATGAAATAGTTTGTGCTGGGATCTACTATCAAACGACGTCCAAAATTTCTATGTGCGGTACGTTGTTAGCGAAAAACCCAACTTGAGATAATTATTCTTGCAACTTCCTCTGAACTATAAGGATATAAGCCCAATTTTATCTTAAAAAGCAGTTGCATTTTGCAAAAAATAATATATAGTAATATGGTATATATAGTTATAAAGTAATATATATATTAAAAATACCATATTTCATTGTAATATATCATGAAATACTTTGTGCTGGGATCTACTATCAAACGACGTCCAAAATTTCTATATGCGGTACGTTGTTAGCGAAAAACCCAACTTGTTATAGTTAATCTAGCATCTGCCACTGATCCACTGGGATATAAGCCCAATTTCAACTTTACAAGCAGTTGCATAACAGAACGATGTATTTATTTATATAGCAATATATTTAAAAGTATTTATAGGAATATATCTGGTTTTATATTGTGCTGGGATCTACTATCAAACGACGTCCAAAATTTGTATATGCGGTACGTTGTTAGCGAAAAACCCAACTTGGTGTAATTATTCTTGCAACTTCCTCTGAACTATTGGGATAAAAGCCCAATTTTATCTTAAAAAGCAGTTGCATTTAATAATATATAGTAATATGGTATATATAGTTAAAAAGTAATATATATATATATTAAAAATACCATATTTCATTGTAATATATCATGAAATACTTTGTGCTGGGATCTACTATCAAACGACGTCCAAAATTTCTATATGCGGTACGTTGTTAGCGAAAAACCCAACTTGTTATAGTTAATCTAGCATCTGCCACTGATCCACTGGGATATAAGCCCAATTTCAACTTTACAAGCAGTTGCATTGCAGAACGATTAATATGTGGATGTAGTACTATATATAGCAATATATTTAGAAGTATTTATAGTAAAATATCTGGTTATACATTGTGCTGGGATCTACTATCAAACGACGTCCAAAAGTTCTATATGCGGCACGTTGTCAGCGAAAAACCCACCTCTTGACAAATTTTCTAGCAATTGCCCTTGATCCGATGCTGAGATATGATGAACCCAACACCCATTTTGACAGACAGTTGCAATCATCATGACAGTTCAACCCTATTTTCGTTTCGTTACTGTGGAGAGATCTACTATCAAACGTAGCGTTATAGAGATTTTCACGCAATGTTAGCGAAAAACTCTCCAAAATTGATTTAGGCACTTGAATAAATCAGAGTCGTCGAGCGGCATCGAACTCATTAAATCAGGGATTCGGATGCCGGCAACTTGAGTGCCACGCATGTTAATCGGGCATTAAAGATATATACCTACATATAGAGCAAAAAAAAAAAAAGGGTCGCAGCGGACGCCGCAGCACGCGCCAGACGGTCCCACAGGATCCCAGCAAGAGATATAAAGAGACAGAGAGAGGGAGAGGAAGAGAGAGAGAGAGAGAGAGAGCGCAACCCCGAAACTGGTTAGGCCGGTTGCTCGAAGGGAGCGCGAGGAGGGGCGGCACACACAGCGCTCAGCTAAAAGGGTCCACGACAAGGCATAGAGGGTAAACTTTTTGGGGGTTGCAGCAGCAGCAGCAGTGGCGGCAACAACCCCTAACTGTGATCCCCCCACCCTCAGACCCAACGCTCGAGCGAGGGGATCAGCAGCAGCAGCAGCAGAGCTAACGACCAACTGTCGTCGTCGTCGTTGTGTGTTCCTTTTTCCACAGGAAGTGCGCGCGACAGAGCAGGCCAAGCCAAGCGCTGAGGGGAGAGCGGGAGAACAAGAGGCAAAGAGCGAGAGCAAAGGACGAACGAAGAAACTCCAACGAAGGAACCAGCGAGAAAATTCTGCTCTTCACTTGGAGCTGTAGCACTGCTGCTCGTTTTCTTTCCGAACGTTGCTCGGCTTCGGCTGCGGGTTCGGGTTGGGTTCTGGCGCTCTGGCTCCGTTCTGTATGCTGTTCGAAAAAGTCAAAAGAAAAACCGGTTTGGCAAAATACAAGAACTGTGCCATTTCGAAAAACGGGCGTTGAGTTGGCAGAAAAACCAGTTTAAAGAAAAATACGCCACAGAAAAATCCACGACGAGACCAGACCGAGAAACCGACTGAAAAACAAATTTAAAATGGAAATAACTCGAAGAAGTGAGCGAAAAAAAAATGAAGAAACAATCAAGAAAACACATTTAAAGAAAGAGGAGTTCTTGCTAAAAAGAATAAATACGAAAATACCTACAGCAACAACAGCAACAATGCAAACAAAACAGCAAAAAAAAAGTTCCCCCCACAAGATTTGCATAAAGTGGAATTTATCTTGTCGCCGCTTGCAAAGCTGAGCAACACACACGCACACACATGCATGCAGGCCGCACACACACACACACATGCAGACATAAAATTTGTATATTTACGACGTAAAAATAAACGCCGCAGCCGCCGTCGCAGTCGTCGCCTGGCAGTGACTTTCAATAATTTAATTTCTGGCAGCGAAAAAGGCAAAGCAGAAGTAGGAGCGAGAGCGAGAGAGACAGAGAGAGAGAGCGGGAGAGAAGCAGGCTGAGGAGCAGCAAACTTGAAGCATTCGAAACGGCAGCAGCAGCAGCTACAACAACAGCAACAAAGTCTAAAAGCCAAAGAAATCGCTTTAACGTAGGCGTCGCAGACGCTCATTTTATGATATGCACGGAACCGACGGAACGAACTTTATTTGTTTATACCCTCGCAAAGGGCTGCACAGTGGGTTGCTCGAGTTAACGCACCGCACCACACTGCAGCTGGCAACATCAATAAGCAATGTCCTGATTCATCATCATCATCTCGCATACGGGTTTTTCGTGAATAATAATTAATTCCATTGCTTGCCATCGTCATCGCGTCATCAACCGTATCCATAGTTTAAGCGAACTCTACACACACACACACGCACACACATATCGAGTGTATGCTAATGAGATTATTTTTACCAGGAATTAATAAGAGTAAGCTGCTAACTAATCCAGGGATTTTTCTAAGTTTTACAATTCCCGCAGTTCGATCTATCAAACGTTTTACAGGCGAATTTCGTAGTCGTTCACAGTTTTCGATTGTGTGTGCTGCTTTTCAGCGATCTTGTCGCGCATACCCGCCCTCCCCCTACACCCTGTTACACCCCGTGCTCTCTCTGGTACCCTCTCTGGCTGAAAATGTCGTTTTTGCCATTAAAAGCCGGCAGAGAAAAACGAAAAACTCGTTTTAATTTTATGTTTTTTTTCTCTCTCTCCCCCTCTCTCTCTCTCTCTCTGTCTCTTTTCGAAAAGCTATTTAAAGTGAATGTTAAGGGCTTGTTGCGTCGTGTGTGCCGCTTTGGCTTTGGCTTTGAACAAGGTCCGAGACGCTCGGAAAGGGCGTCTGGTCTGGTGCCGGGTCGGGCCTGGTCTTGTCTTGTCTGGTCTGTTGAATGAGTCGACTGAAAATGGCAAATGAACAACATGAACGAACCAAACCGGGTGAGGCACACGAATGTTTGATCTATCAGAGTTGTCTGTCCGTCTGACGGTGTATCTGTCGGTTCCCAGTCGCGTAGTTTATCCGCAGGCCAAGTTTCTGCTCGTTCAAGTCTTCCCCGTATCCCCCTGCCTATCACTATATTCAACTTGTCGCCATGTGGCGTTTTTTTTTTTTGGGCATCTTGTAAATTTGAAAATCTGTGTTCGGAGCGGTCAGGTTTTTCGAATGGGTGTGTCTGTCTTGAGCGGTTTTTATGACAGGTGATGCTATGTAATTCTGATGTCTAGGGGCGTTGCGAGTGTACAAATAATATTTGCATATCTGTAAATTAAATTATGAATATGTCAAGTGTTGGAAAAAAACGTATATTTTCCTAATTTTTAACAATTTTAATGGGAAACGCTTTTGTAATCGACTTTTAAATGAAGTCAACAATTTAATTTTCATAAAAAATTTCTATGTTTATTGCAGATTTTTAATCGAAAATCGTCTATGAATTAATCGATGTGGAATATTAGACAAATCGTCTAGACTCGTTGTTATCGACTTTCGTGAAATCGATCTATCTATTAATTTTCGGCTTTCCGATTTTTTATCGATTCTTTCTCAATCGATAAATGAAATTTCACAGAAAAATCGAATGATTTTCGACAAAATCAAAAACTATCAGAGCTAACAGGAGAGTTTGTTAGTTGTACAGTATTTTAATCGAATTGCAATTCGATATTTAATAGAAAATTGACCATTACTCAACACAGTTTATCGTTACAGTAAATATTTATGGACATCTCGTTTTTGAATTCGCCAATTTGATTCAGTTAATTGTCGCACTATTTTTTTGCTCGCATCATTTTCATTAAAAAAGTCACTAGGCCTCGTGAAAGTGAAATTGCGAATAAGAGACTAAATTAAGCCACAAAAAATAATCAACAGAGCAACAGAAAAAAAAACAAGTTCAATGAACTTTTTGGCCATTGACACAGGCGAACCGAGAGCAACAGCAACAACTACAGAGAGACAAGAAACTAGCTGAAGGCAAACGTAAAGAGAAGCCAACGATAACGGTCGACAAAAGTTTGCCCCCGTCGGAGCCGTTCGCGCTTTTTTTTTGCACATTTTAAATTCTGTTTACTACAAAAAAATTGGATGAAGCAGCGGAAAAAACTACTCCACAACACAAGAGTAATAATAACAATAATAATAATAACGATAATGTGTAGGGCACACACATAGAGAATTTATGGCTGAAACGCCAAAACATGCGGTGTGTATCGCTGCCGTGTAGGTCAGTGTAGAAATTCAAGAAGACAAGAAGACAAATAAAACAGAAATGCAAGGTCGTTGCGTTGAAAACGTGGGTGGTTCAATCTGACGATGACGGACAGCGCTTAAAAGCCAGCCAAGAATGTGATGAACACATAGCTCACACTCTCACACACACACACCCACACACACAACAGCATACTCGCAGTAATTTGGCCTAAAAATGAAAACAAATCAAAAGTACTAGGCAAAAAATACTTGAACAGCATTTTTGCGTATTTGTTTAGCCGTGTTTTTTCTTCTTACTTATATGTGTTATTCTTTTCGTTTCTTATTCTTTTTTTTTTTTTTTGTTTCTGTTGCTGTTTCTGTTTTGCACTTGTTGCGCAAAAGCTTTTCGCTGCTTTTTGTGCGTGCTCTGTCTCATTATTATTATTTCTGCCGTTCTTCTTCTTGTTGTTGTTGTTATTATTATTGTACTTTTGTTATTCTGCACATGTGCGTAGAATGTAAACAAATGAAACTTTCAAGCTGCACGACAAAAAGTTCAGTGCGACGCGGCGTGGCGCGTCGCGCGTGCAGCAGCAACAGTATCGTATGCTGCGTGCGTGAGGTTGCTGCGCGCTTTTGCGTCGGTGTGTGAGTATGAAATTTGGCAACATCGCAGCGAACATATTAAACATGGCGTGTGCACATTTACACATACACATACACACACAACACTCACACACTCCCAGAAGTGAAAGATTAAAAAAAGCGACAAAGCGAAGTAGGCGTCTGTGTGAGTGTATGTGTGCGCGGCGAAAACAGGCCGAAAATATGAAAAATGAAAATGTAAACGTGTCTGTAGAGCACGTACATACATATGAATGTATGTACATACATGTGTACGTACAATGTACAACAACGAAGTGGAAGAAGTGTAGCACAAAGTGGAAACAGAAATATGTGGCGGGCGGTCGGCTCGTCGGCCAACGAAAAGCTACAAAGAGAGCGTGAGCGCCAGAGCCAAAGTCGTTGGAGAGCGCACGCCACATGTGTGTGTGCGTGAGTGTGTTTGTGTGTGAAAAGTGCAGAGAGAAAATTGTACGTTTTTTCTGCTGCTGCCGCTGCCGCTGCTGATGTTGTTGTTGCCTGAACAAACATAAAACGAAAAATAAACGAAGTCAGCCGAAGCCAAAGTGAGAGGGAGTAAAAAGAGAGCGTAGTCTGCCGCGCGCCAGCAGAGGCAGCAGCAGCATTGAAAAATATTTAGTGCTGCTGCTGCTTTTGTTGTTGTTGTTATTATTGCTGGTGCTGCTGCTGGCGCTGCCACGGCTGTTGCTGCTGGGTTGCCCACAGGGGGAAAAACCAAGATGGCGGCCACACATAGAGCTCGAAACAGCGACACATTTTTTTTTTTTTTTTTTTTGATTATACACTTTGAACAACGTGCTTTTCAACAGTTTATTTTCGCTGCTTCCCCCCAATGTTTATTACAGACACACACACACACACACGCATACACTGCTGATTATTATGAGAGCCAAATGCAACGCAGCGAAATGCGCGCTTTTGAAGTTTATGCTGCTGCGCACATATTCGCCAATTAGAAAAAAGCTTATGTAACGAGACGAGCGTCGGTTGTCGCTCGCTGTCGCACTCACTCTTTCTTACACACACAAACAGAGCAGAGTGAAACAAGTAGGCTGCATTCGAGTGGAGAGAGAATGAACAATTTTTCACAGCGACACTTGACCTCATTTGCATGTGTTTGTAGTATGTGTGTGTGTGTGTGTGTGTGTGTGTTCACTAAATTAATGAAAATTGCTCGTCATTACTTCAAATTACATACGAACATGTTTCTGCGTGTATGTGTGTGTGTGCCGCTGCACTAAAAAAGCTCTGCAATGCACTGCAGAAAAAAGCTTTCACGAAACGCATGAAAAATCGATAGGAAAGTGAGGCGCACTCACACACATACACACACGCACGCAGTAGTCGCACTCGCACACACACACACACAAACACAGACCTGTACCCACATGCATGGAATGTTGGAATTATCGATTTTATATGCAAAAACGCACAGCGAGCGAAAGAGACGGACAACCAATTGCACATATTAGAAAGTACAGTTCTAAGTCTATTTAAAAATATATGTATGTATATATAGAGATGTACGTATAATGCATTTAAGTTGCTCGTTTTGAAGGTATACACACCGAAATAGAATCACAGGCAGCACATAGTCGTCGTGTCGTTTTGATTAGATTTTTTTCATATTTTTGTTGTTGCTGTTGTTGTTGGTGTTGTTGTTGAAAGAGCTTTGCACATCATCAAAATTATGTTGATATATGTACACACACACACACACACATAGAGACGCACGATTTTATTTGATATATTTTTTTTTTCTTCTTTAGTTGTATATGTGTAAAAAGCGCGCGGGAGAAAAAGCAATAAATGTGAATTTATTTTATTTGATTTTTGTAATAAAAAGCCAAGTTTTTCAGTTGTGTGTATGTATGTGTAGTTTTCCTGCTGCTGCGGAGTAGCAGCCCGCACAACAAAATGCGAAACGCGCGGAGCCACTGAAGAAAAACTGACGACTGACGAGCGCACACGAAAAGTTTTCTGGTCTAGCCAACACGAACGAAGTTCCGAGCGAGAGCGAGCGAGCGAGTGAGCGAGCAAGCGAGTGAGTGAGTGAGTTCGAAAAAGCAACCCAGTGGCGCGAGGGTTGCATGACGAGAGCGCTGCCCAGTGCGTGACTTTGGCACGAGTGGCACATACTTTGGGGGTGCACTGTTGTCGTTTATGTCGGGAGTTGGCGGCAATAAAAATGTACGCTTAGTCGTGATATTTTCTCTCTGTATTTTCTTTGCTCGTGTAAACGCTGCGCGACTGGGTTACTTTTGGCGTACGCATACGCACATACATACGGGATGTGTTTGGTTTGCGTGTGTGTGTGTGTGTGTGCTTTTTGTATGCTTGGCGCGCGCGCAGAGTTGCCAACACACACCAATACAAAATAAAATATACTCTGTAGCGCATGCAAATCCGAAAATTATTTGTTGTGGCCGATGAAAAAGCAGGCTTGGCAGCATTAATTAGCGTGCTTAGCTTAATTGAACTAACTTTGCTAGCGATACGAAAATAGACCAATACTTATGCGTCAGTAAGCTGACAACTCTGTCTATGTAGTGGAGTTCAAAAATATCATTCGCTGTGCTCGCTCACTGTTGTAGTTGTTGTTGTTTTTGCTGCTGCTGGCGCTCATGTAGGGGGCGAGATTTCGTGTGTGAGTTTTGCCAAGGCGAAGCCATAATGTTCACAACAAGAACAACAACAGCAACTGCCGTTGCTAAGCTCTCCCGCTCTCTCTCTCTCTCCTGCTATCACTCTGTTACGCTCGCTCTCTCTATCGCTGGTAGTGTCTCCTTTCCTATGCACACGTACATTCGGCTGTAGATATGCACGTTTATATGTTTGTGTGTAGGAGGAGACAGCATTGCATTTCGTACTTAAAAAGTGCAAATTGTTTTGCGTGCATGTGTGTGTGTTTTTGAGTTTTTTTTAATGATCGTTCATGCAAGCACACACACAAGCATACACATACTTGCGCACACTCTGCCGATTTATTTTAGGTTCCAGCATGACTTCATCGGAAACATTTTCTAGCACCCTTCGCCCCACTCACCACATGTCTATTGAGTTTATTTATGTACTTGCGAGCATGTGTGTGTGTGTGTGTGTGTGTGTAATTATGTACTTCAATTCTTAACGGTGTTACGTTTATGCCGCATGCCTTATGTATTTGCAATTAACGCTTTTATGTGAAATTCTACACACTTGATTAAAAAGCTCGGAGCGATACTAATTGACATAAAATGGAGACACTTGGAGTGCGAAATCCATTTTTGAGGCGA
Source organism: Zaprionus bogoriensis (assembly GCA_035046045.1). NCBI lineage: Eukaryota > Metazoa > Arthropoda > Insecta > Diptera > Drosophilidae > Zaprionus > Zaprionus bogoriensis. The sequence continues at coordinate 1,177,087 of JAWNOI010000066.1, read as the reverse complement.
TCGCCGGGCGACAGGACATGGCACGAGCAGAGTGCAAAGTAAATATCCATTATAAATACACACACACACTGGCAATGCAAAGTCAGTTGAAGTAGGCGCGCGTGTGTGTTTGTGCACCTTACATAGCAACACGTATCGCATAATAAGTACATACATACATACACATGTAACTCACCTGCATTCAATGAAAAGCTCTCTCCTACTCTTTCGCTCTCACCGCCCTCTCGCATGCCGCTAATAGGCAGAAACTTCAAGTCGGTCACGTAGAAGCTTTTTCCTTGTGCCTCTTTTGTTACATTTGACAAGTCGGCGTCGGCGTCGACAGCAGCAGCAGCAGCGGCAGCGTTGGCGGCAGCACTGTCACCTAGGCCTGCTGCAATGGCAGCTGCGACGCACACACACACACACGCACAGAAACTCACACGCAAGCAGCGCGCGATTGCACGAAAGGCAAACACACAAGAGACAAGTGAAATTCAAACACTGACAATTATCTAAATTCGCACACACACACTCACACGCACACACAGTTGCATTCGTATGTCTGTATGTATGTATGTATTATGTTATTTGCTCGTTTCGCTGCTTTTTAATTATAATAAATTATATTTCAACTGCGGCCTGGAGGGCCATAAACCAAATCGAACGACTTCTCTGTTTGTTTGTGTTCCCTTTGCATTATTCTTCGCACTCGCTTTATTGTTGCTGTTGCGCTTTATGTAAGCGTGTAACAAAGTGTTCTACGGCGTTCTGCTGTTGTCGTTACTGTTGTTGTTGTTGTTGTGGTTGTTGTTGGAAAATCGCTTACGTTACGTTAGGCACAATGAAACGAGCGACACACGCCATATTCCTGAGAGTTCCGTTTGTTACTGCAATAACAAAAACTGTGCTGGCGAGTGCGAAGCCAATGCCAAGCAATAAGAATAAGAGCCGAAAACACACGCAAAAGCACAAGCACAAACACAAGCGCAGCCACAGCATATGCACACACGAAGCTTGTTGTTGTTCTTGTTGTTGCTGTTCTTTTCGCTGCATGCGAAAAACGAAGATCGCTCGTGTGAGTGCCAGTGTTGCCCAGTCAGCTTTTTTCCGCCAGAACTAGCGCGCCTAATAGATAGCAGTGCGCAGTGGAAAATATGACTTCTTATAATTTACAAAAAGCATATAACTTAAAATTATATTGATATATATATATAATATATATATAAAATCAGCTATTTGCATATTACAGGACTTTACAGCAAAATTATCAGCTTGCTTTAGAGATTTCTAATGCAATGTAGCTTTTTTTTGTCAAATTGCTGCGCAACACTGTTGAGTTTGCTGGCTACAGCAGCAGCGCCTTTGCCTTGTGTACCTTCTCCATGTGCGTGTGTGTGTTTGTATGCGAGCAGCAGCGACAATTGCCTTTTTTCTTGTTGATCGCATTGTCAGCGGGCGGCGGAGGAAGGAAGGAAGACGATTGCTAAATGGAAAAGTAAAGAAAAATTGGGAATTTTCGTAAGCATGTGTGTGTGTGTGTGTGTGAACACATAAATATGTTTGCATATGCATGCATGTGCTATGTAAAGCTATATTATTTGCACACACACACATACACATGGCATGTGGAATGTATGTACGATATTTCACTTTTAAGAGTTTTTGCTCTACGCAAAGTTTACATTACACATTTCCAATATTAAGAAGTACAGTGTGCTGTCGATAAGGCGGACAGCCAGAGAAATTAAAAATAATAACAAAAAATAAAATAAAATAATAAAATAAAATAATAAAAATACTCTAAAGCGGAGCAAAAAAGGATTTACTTGTCTGCTTGCATTTGCAGGTGGTACTTAATACATATGTACATCTGTATGTGTGTATATTTAGCTATTAATAACACTTGACGAAAATAATGAGCTTGCTGAAGAAATAACGACTGTATTGACATGTGCATTAATGTCCATAAATCAATTTATAAATATTTAACGAAACAATCAAGATGCCGCCATGGCGAGAGAGAGAGAGAGCGAAAGCGAGAGAGAGAAGGTGTCCAGGCATGCAGAGTTCAAAGCAAAGCATTCGATTTATAATTCAAACACATAGCCACAAACACACACACGCACACTGGCAGAGCGCAAAGTGAAGGGCCTATGTAAAGTGCTCATTGGAGCGGGCGATACGTAAAAAAAGTGTTTGCCGCAGATTACGATCGAACCATTTATGTATGTAAGTATGTGTGCACATATGTATGTATATGTTTGTGCGCGTGCGTACTTTTGTAAATAGCAAACAGTGTTAAATTCTGCGCATTGCCTACGCTTACGGACGCCACTGTCGCTCTGCAGCGCTATGTTTATATGTACATATGTGTGTGCATGCATGCCTGTACCTATGTATGTAACTACTTATCATATGAATCTCTTTGTCTCTACGCTTGCGACTTTCTAATGGACCGCGTCTAAATTGCAAACATGCACGCACACACACACACACACACACGCACACCCATGCAGCAGCGTATAAATCTTGCCACTTTTTCTGGCATTTAAATTTTTTTCTTTTTTTTTTTTGCATTAACAATTGCTCAAACTTGATTTGGATGCTTCTAAAAAATAAATGATTACTTGTTTAAAAGCCACAAGAAAAAGCAACAAAATCAGCGATCGACAACAACAACAACAACAGCAACAGCAGCAACAACAAAATGGTAACCATAATTGCGTCGAGCTTCTAAAGTTGTGCACAATATTAGCAGCCGCTGCTGCTGCCGACGCTGACGTTGACGCCGACGCCGCCGCCGCCGCCGCCGCCCGCGCACAGTGAGGCGTTGAGATTTGGCGCGGCTTTAAAAGCTGCGCTGCAAGAAATTAACAACAATAAAAGTTGAAAATTGTTTGCCATGACAAAGAAAATAATCGTTAAGCTCGACGAGGCGAAGACACTCTACAGTCGAAAAACTTGTTTTCGATTCGTTGTTGTTGTTGGGTATTTTATTTCATTTGATTTGTTTTTTGGCAGCACTTTTTCGGCCAAAGTGAAAATCGTCGAGTGCCGCGCCCTGTCGCATAGCAAACTAATAATAACAGATTAGCAGAAAACGAATACACTTGCAAAAATATATTACAAATATTTCCTATACCTATCTAAACTGCAAAAATAGTTAGAGCTGCTAGTAATAAAAGTATATACTTTTTTTTAGAGAAATTCTATTAAGAAACTCAGTTATCGACCGCTTGTTCCTATGAAAACTATAGTATATATTTATATGATTTTATTTATATATCAATATGGATAATAAAATCGTTGTAAGACTTAGCTAAGGCAAGTTAGACACGGACGGACAGACAAACAGTACTGGACGGACAGACAAAAGTCTGGAAAAATCGACATACAGACAGACAAAAAGAAATAGTCTGAGAGATAGAGAGAGACAGAAATATATAGTGAGAGACAGATATATATATAGAGAAAGACAAAGATATATAGAGAGAGACAGAGATATATATAGAGAGACAGATATATATAGAGAGAGACAGAGACAGACTGAGACGGGCAGTGACTGACGGAGACAGACAGAGACAAGCAGAGACAGACAGAGACAGAGACAGACAGAGACAGATACAGACATACAGAAAGACATATAGACAGATAGACAGACAGACAGAGACAGAGACAGATAGACAGACAATTAGACAGAAAGACAGACAGATAGACATACAGACAGACAGACAGACAGACAGACAGACAGACAGATAGACAGCCAGACAGACAAACAGAAAAACAGACAAACAGACTGACAGACAGACAGACAGACAAACAGACAGATAAACAGACAGGCAGACGGATAGGTTGTCTGAGTGATTGATTTAGCCAAACGCACAGATCTGTATCTCCACAGATAGACGGACAGACAGAAAGACGGCTAGATAGACAGATAGGAATACGGACAGGCATATGGTAAGACTGACGGACGAGGATAAAAACCGAAACTGCACATGCTGATAAAAAATCAAATAAGTAAAATTTTAGAGATGCCGCCCACTGTGCGTCGCAAGCATTCGGGCAAAATCGTTATGCTCCCAGCAAAAAGGGTATGAAAAATGCCAAAACTGAAGCGGCTCGATCGACTTTTCAATGATTTTTCTGTACGAACTTCGCCGTGATTCACCTGCTGCTGCTGCTGCTGGGCCCAGTGATGCGTGCGTGGGAGTGGGATGGCTATGCAAACATGTGCATACATACACAAACTCACACATGGAGGCAGAGGAGAATGTATTATGCTTATGTAGGCATGTGCGTGAGTGTGTGTGTGTGTGCTTGCTTTGCCTGTTGCTTTATTCTTGAAACTTCGCTGGGTTTTTTTCGCTGCTGCTGCGCTGCTGCTGCTGTTGCTGCTTCATCTTCTTGGCGCACACAGCTGTTCCATAAAAATTCCTTAACGTTTAATTTTAGCAACAGCAATTGCACGAGAGTGAAAAATGCAAGAAAAAAAGTTTATTTTTATTATTGTGCAAACTCATTTACATGCGCACATGCAAAACCAGCAGCAACAACAAAACCAGCAGCAACAACAACAACGTCGGTCAAAGGAAGCAGGCTAACTTTGAGCAAAGCGCTCTCTTTGCCAAAGAGAGCAAGGAAGAGCGGCGGCAGCACGAGAGCGTGAGTGAGAGCGATGGAGGGGGGACTGGCGTATGCCACGCGATATGCGTGGGAGGCAAGGGGTACGTCAACTCTACTCTCTGCGCTATGCTTAACCTTGAAGTCGTCTTTTTCTCTGTTTGTTCTGTATTCGCGTGCTGCCGCTGCCGCTGCCCGCAGTCGCTGCACATGCATACAGATGTAAATTTTGAAAATGCAAAAAGCCCAACGGCAACATGGCTGCGTTTCTATGTGCGCCGCTGTCGCTGCCGCTGCCGCCGCCGCAGAGCAGATGTGCAGCGTTGTGGGCTCCCCTCTTTTTCGCCGCATTTTCCCTTTATGTGTGCTGTGCGCGTTCCTCCCTCTGCCGCTCCCGCTCTCTTGCTCTGTCTCCCTGCCATTGTTGGACTCCATTAATCTGCTTTGCGGCCGTGTTCGTGCGTACGTGTGTGCGTGCGTGCGTGTGTGTTGGTAGCTTGGGTTATATTCTCCCCGTTGTGGTTGTTGTTGTTGTTTTTTGCATTACATGTTCATTTCCTTTTGTCAATTGAATTTAATGGAGTTGCGCGGCGGCTGCGACGTCGACTGCAACAGCGACTGCGACTGCGGCTGCGGCTGGGTCTGAAAATGGGCGTCTGCGCCAAGGGTGGAATTGATCGATCAACTTGATCAGGCAAGCATGCAAGCGGGGCTGCGGCTGCGGCTGCGGCTGCAGTCGGGGCCTCTGGCTCGGGCTAAGGGTCGGCGTCGGCGTCGGGGTCGGGCCAGCCTCAGAGGGTTGCTCGACTCGTTTCGTTGGCCACAAAGCGAAACGGAGGGAGCATCTGTTGTTATGCCCTGCAGCTGTTGTTTCTACACGTGTGCCTCTGTGTGTGTGTGTGTGTGTGTGTGTGTGTGTGCTGCCCTCTCTGGGGGTAGGAAAAACCCAAGTGCAACCGAAGATCCCATTTGCTCGGTCGGGGCCTGCAGTTGTTGGGCAAATAGCGTGAACTGGCGCAGTATCCAACAGGCTTGGGCTCAGATCGTCGCCCGATATCAATGGAAATTATATGAAAATGTTTTATTCTCAACATTTTATGTCATTTTATATGATATAATATGATATGTCATAGCATAGTATAGTGCTTTTAAAGGTAGATCAGTTTGAAAGTGTCGAAAGATCACAGAAACAAATTTTTACGCTAAAGGGAAATTTTTTTTTTTAGGTCTATGCTGATTTTCGTATTCGAAAATTCACTTCGTAGTTAAAATAATATATTTATGCTTAGATCAGCAGGTAAAAATTAAGTAATCGATGGAAAAGGTCGAGTAATAGAATTAAAGTTCGTCTTTGATACTTCAAAGGTGACTAATTTATTTTTTCCCGTTTACTATTTTGTTACCCCACAACTCAATTTTTCGGTATTTGTTCAACTTTTGCTAGGCTGCTACATACTTTTCGTCGAAAGGCGTAAGAGAAAGCAAGAGAGTATCATATTTTTTAAAACAAAACGCAAAAAACAAGGATTTTTCTTGTTTTTTATCTTATCTTGAAATCCTTTAATGCTCTATACTTTTTCTTTTCGGAACTGTTTCGAATTTTAAGCTGGCACTTAACTCAGTTTGGAACAGCCAGGTGTCTTATAAAAAAATCACGAGAAATATATATGACATGTACAAAAAGCAGTTTTCAGTATTATATGATATATACTATATGTTGTTCAGCTGTCAAAAACTAAGAGATACTTAAAAAATAGTAATAAAATATGACTTTTTCTCTTTCCAGCCTATGCTGATTTGTAGAGCTCCTTTTAAATAATACATTTATAGACAGTTATATACACAGAATAATACATTTACTGACAGCAAATAGGATTATACTTTTTTTACTCTTTCAGATGCAGACTTAAAATGACTTAATTGCAAATCTAGCATTGGCTGTGCTAAGCTTAAACCCAAATTTTCTGATTCTCGGAATCAGTTCAACTTTTAAGCTGGTACTTAACTTTTTTCGATGGGCCAAGGGTCCTTAGCATGGGATCAGTATCAGTGAAGTGAAAGGGCAAAGGTTCTTAGAAAAGGATTATAAATTTATTTGGTTTTCTGCACTTCCGACAGAGTTTTCCACTATCAACTCTCTGAGATCACAGACCTAAACAATAGCATTTCCTTTTCCCAGTTTTCTGTCTATACACGAATTTGATATTTTGCAATCCAACGCTGAACTTGTTCTCCGGTTGCCTACGCTTGCAGCTAACGTTTTAGGGGTTGAAATGCAACATTTGTGTGTGTTTTCGCCAAGTGCAATGTCCGTCCGTCCTGTCCGTCCCGCCCGTACGTCCGTTCCCTGTGATCAACGCCAGCTGCCACATGTTGGCGGCGAGTTTTTTTTGCTGGGGGGCCATTTTGAAAGTGGCAGCAACCCCTTTCGCAAATGCGGATCTCTCCTGGCGACGGCTTTCCACCCCAAAGCGAATGCCAGCTAAAACTTGTTCGGGCCACCCTCGCACCAGGCGCAGGGAAAGCGGCAGGGCAGGGACAGCGACAGGGGCAGCAGATGCAACCCTACGCAGCGGACCACCCGTCGGTAGCGGCGTCTGCTCGTGATCTGAGGCGACTGCGGCTGCTGTGCTCCACGTTAGGGGTGGTTCGCGGCGTACGGCGTGCGTTGTGCGTGTCCTTGGCAGACGCAAAAGCTCCCTGCCCCGGCAGCCCATTTCCGACGCGTTGCCAATAGCAACCCCCCCTAACTACGCGCTTCCTGCGGATAACAGCACGAGGGTTGAAATGCGCTGGCAGAGGGGATCATGCCTCGCTGCCACTGCTGCTGCTGTCGCCGCCAGACGGACGACCGTACAGCCGTACACCCGACCACCCCCTCGCTCGGCTGGCATGTTCGCTCCCTCTGGGCGTACGTCCCTCCCCCCTCGAGTCGCTCTGGCCCTTGGGTGCCCTTGTTTTGTCTGCGCATAATGAAATTTCGCTTCGTATTTCGTGCTGCATTTGCGAGGGTCGCGGGGCAAATCGATAAGCTGGGCGGATCGGAAATGGAAAATGCGCAGTTGGTAACATAGTTGTGATTGTGTAAGTGTGTGCATGCGTGTGTGTGTAGTTCGTGTAATTTACATATCAATCAATATCATTTGGTGTATTGTTGTCATGGACGCTGAGTTCCACGTCCTGTTGGGTCTGAGCTGGGATTTATTTGGGATTTATTTTCTGTGTATTTATGAAATAAAGCTGAAAAGGGATTAATTTTAATTAAATATATATATAGAAATATTATAGAAATATTGTATATAGAGGGAGAAAACTACTGTAAGGAGCTTTAAGTGAGAAATTATAAGAATATTCAATTATTCACTGAAATTTATTGACAGAAATTCAGTAATATTGAAAGTATATATAGAAATATTGTATATAGAGTGAGAACTACTGCAAAGATCTTTCAGTAAAGATTAAAAAAAGCTAGTGAGAAATTACAAGAAAATTTGACTAAAATTTAACATTCTAATATATCAAAGTATTCGAATAATTGAAAAGATCGTGCAGTAATTTCAAAAATTAAAATTTCAATGAATTTTTTGCTCTAATTTTCGACTTTTCTATTGAGTTTTCATTATTTTACTCACAGGGATTGAAGATTTTACTAAAATTAACTCAATTTTGACTTTTCATTTGATTTTTTATTATCGTATCAGCTTTAGATTTTTTTTTATGTATTCTCAAATTGATCTAGGGATAGACAAACTAGATAAATATATAATATAATAATAATAATATAAAATATAATATATAATATTGCATTAAATATTTAATAAAACTTAAGAAATTTATTGTGATGGAAATATTTACTGCAAAAATACAAAAAAAAACTTAAAAAATTTGAAAAATCTTTGCAAGAATTCATATAAAAAAGTATATAACTATATATAGTAATTAAATTCAGAAGCTACAACAGAAAGCAACGAATTTCTTTGTTAATCTCATCCAAAAGTTTTCTATATATAAACTATATAATCGCATTAATAAAACTTTAATAAGAATTTATGCAAATTGGCTAGCAAACCGCCATAGATCTGCAGAAATCGCAGTTAATAGTTTATAGCATATTCCGGTGATATCGGCCCACTGTATGCTCGAGCTTTTGTCACGACTTCATGCGCTCGCCCGTGCCCCTAATCCAGCGTCCAGTGTGCGTCTTCCTTTCACTCGATTAACAAAAACTCTTCGCACAGAATTTTGGTTGAACATTTTCACAAATTGACCTCAAAACGGCCAGATACACACACACACACACACACACATGCGTACATCCATGATGTACGTATGTATGCATGTATGTATTTTGTACATAAATTTGCAAGCCCAAAGCCAAAGAAAACCAGAAAGTTCCATTAACGAAAATATTTTTGGCAGCCTCATTTGGTCGTCTTCGGCGAGAGGGAGAGAGAGAGAGCGAGCAAGAGCGGCAGAGTGGGAGAGCGAGGGGGAGCGAGCGCGAGCGGAAGAGAGCGGGAGTCAAGTGGTAACCGATTGCGAGCATTCTTTGAAAAACCCGAGAGCCATCAATCACGCACACACACACACACACACGCACACACATACATATAGAGAACGAGCGCGTTGGAATGAAAACGAAGCTCAGAATTTGTGAAAAAGAAGCGCAATCATAATGGAAATCAAAGCGTAGAGCAGCACACACACACACACACACACAGACGCACGCACGCAGAGGCCAGCTGAAGTGAAGTGTGTAGCGCGCGCACGCACACACACACACACAGACGAAAGCTCCGAGCGTCGACGAAAATTGTTGAAAAACGAAAAGCATAAAATTCAATTACAAATTGACTTTAAGCCGTTGTTGTTGTTTCTGTTGCTGTTGTTGTTGTTGTTTCGAATTGGAATGTTGCTACGAAATCACGTACGAGACTCAACATTGTTGTTGCTGCTCTGTCCGTTCGTCTGTCCGTTCGCCCGTCAAGCGGGTGCGGCATAAATTTTCACTTTGTGTGGTAAAATGAAAAAAAAAAAATAAATAAATAAATAAAAACTGTTGCCAAAAACCAAAACGAGTTTTTGTTTCAGTTTGAAACTGTCGTCATTCCCTGATTTTGTCAGGGAACGCAGCAGTATTTTCTTTGTCATTGGTAATGCCCATTGAAAATGCAAAAAAATGGTCTATTAGCTTTGTGCAGTAGCTTGATCGGCATTTAAAGCTGACATGTCCGTCTGTCTGTCCGTTTGTATGTTTGAGCGCTCATAGCTCAGTTATGATATGAGCTAGCGTTACCAAATTTGGCATGAAGTTTAGTCAAATGCAACTGCATATCAAGTTTATTTCAAACTGCAAGTCCCACGCCTAACGCCGCTGATAATTTAAATTTTATATTTTGAGCTTAAATAATAAGCAGAGTTTTAAAGCTGCAATATTGTCATTTAACAGGCATGTAGGTAGCTTTAAGCTTGCTATGCGCTGCAAATTACAATACGATCGGCCGATAAATATAGAAGTTATAGCTGTTAGAAGTTGACCAAACAAAAGCAGCAGCAACGCAGCGCAGCTGAGTAAACGGTATCCCGCTGTCGAGTGCACTCGACGTTCTTCACTCAAACGCTGCCAGCGCTGCGCGGGCGGCGACGCTGGCAGCGACGCGAGCAGCGGCTAATAATGTGCACAATTTTTAGAAGCTCAATTATGGTTACCAATTTGTTGCTATTGTTGTTGTTGCTGGCACTCGTAAGCGTTTATTTTTAAACAACAAAAATCAAGTTTTGCCAACGTTTGCGAAAAAAAAAGTTAATTACATATAAAAAAGATTTATAACCACATAGAAAGTTGCATGCGAAAAGCAATGGCAAAGGCAACAACAACAACAACTACACAGAAAGCAAAGCTGTTTGCATGTATTTAAAATTATTTTCATGTTGAGCAGCGCGAGAGAGAGAGAGAGAGAGTAACTAGGAGCGTGGGGGAGGGGGGAGCTGCGACGATCCCATGGTAATGCGGCTAATGGGTGTGTGTGTGTGGGCGCGCCCCGAGGGCGCATCAAATAATGTTTGACATGGCATACGCGGATAGACAATAAAGTGAATTTCACGTTGTCATGTCAGCGCACAGCAGCAGAGCAGCAACAACAACAACAACTACTACTACTAATACTACAACAATGGTGAAACCCTAAACGCTGCGCTCATGTGATGATCCGGCACAATTTCCACCCCGAATTGTGGGGGGTTGCTCAGGCGGGGCGGCATCGATTGAAGCAAATAAAGCTTCAGGGCCAAAGCACAACAACAACAACAACAACGACACTGCACAACTAAAGCAGAAAACTACCCTAAAATCGGATCGAGCGAGCGGGCGACAGCGACGCCGGCAGCGGCTGCGGCTTAGCGTAACGTTGGCGACGTCGCTGCCGCCAGCAGTTATGTACATTGTATACAAACGCATTACGCAGTGAGCGACAGCGCCTAGGCAGTGGGGGGGTGGGGGTGCATACATGAGATCCACATTTAAATCCACGCGACCAGCAAACAAAGAGAGGGAGGCAGCGCGACAGCGTGAGAGAGAGCAGTCAGAGCCTAGGCAGTGGGGTGGGCTGTGGGTGGTGTTGGTCTGGCGTGCATACATGAGATCCACAAACAAAGTGAGGGAGGCAGCGCGACAGCGAGAGAGAGCAGTGGCGCGAGCGAGCTGTGAGCGCGCCATGAAGTATGTGTGATTTTATTTGCTGTTGCTACGCAAGCTGTGTGCATGTGTGTGTGCGTGGGCAGAGTGCAAGCAAAGGACAAAGAGTGAGTGTGAGAGCGAGAGGCGCAAACTTGCAGTACGCAACTTAATTAAGCTAAGGTCGTATTACGGTTAAGAGAACTACAAAGTATGCATGTGTGTGTGTGTGTGAGATTCAACTCCTAATAAATGTCAGGCAAGGCGAGCGCTGCTTGCATGTGTATGCGTGCAGTCTTACGTAGCTTATCGTGATGTGGTTAATGTGCGGAGTGACACATCTGCAACACACACACACACACACACACGCAAGAGCAACTACAAGAGTTGTTGTTTCTGACAGTTGACAGCAGATGATTATTGGCTAAGGCTGAATCAGACTTGCGGGCAGGCCATAAGTAGCTTGCCGCTAAGCTGGCTCAACTTTGAAGGTCAGCTTACTTTAAGCGCACTAATACACATTTTCACACACACACACACACATGACATGCATATTTGCGCTTATTTAGAACCAAAAAGCGCCAAAAATTGAAGCCAGCAACACTTTTGCGGACGCCACTGTTGCTGCTGCTGCTGCTGCTGCGTGCGCTGCCTGCGCTTATGTAAAACTGAGTCACTTGTGACGCTGCAGCCTTACAGGCAGTGTGTGCATGTATGTGTATACTCTATACTGCAGGCAAACATACACATACACCTTGCAATCTGCAGGCCATAAAACTAATCTAGTACGAAAACGGCAAGAAGTAATGCCTTAGTCGGCCGAGATCGGGTATATATAGGCTATATATATTTATATTTATTTTATTTTTAAATAAAAAAATATATATATAAATACATAAGCTTAAGTTTTCTCTCAGCACTGATCAAGAATATATATTTATATATACATACATATATATGTAACAAAATACCTTACATAATTTATGACAACATTATATATTATTATATTAAATTTTATATATTTTTAAATAAAAAAATATATACATACATAAGCTTAATTCGCTGATCAAGAATATATATTTATATATACATATACAATATACCTTACAGCACGTACAGCATGAGCAGTTACATAATTTATGGTAACATTATAGCAACGCTTTATAGCGCACACCACCGCACAATGCACGCTAATTGCTTTCCTGCTTCCTACTCCACACCTCGCTCTCTCGCGCTCCCGCGCTCTCTCGCGGCACATAAGGGTTCAAGTTTCATTACCAACACAGCGAAAGCTTCGGCTCGATAAGACGAAGATCAAACAGCAACAACAACAACAACAAGAGTAGAACGAGCAGGCGTAAGAGCAAACACCAAAGATCGCAGCTCGCATCACATGCTGGCGAAAAGCTCGGTGTGTGGGCGTTGGTGTTAGTGTTAGTGTGAGTGTGAGTGTGAGTGTTAGTGTTGTTGTTGTTGCGCTTAGCACATTCCATACGAAAATGGAAAACGAGTAAAGGGCGAGGGCGTCAAGTTGCGCGACAGCTTTTGCTTTTGCTTTTGTTTTTGTTTTTGTTGTTGCTTTTGCCTTTGCATATTAAGGTTTCGCTAGTTCTAGGGCAGGTTTAACGACTGTGGAAATATTGCACACACACACACACACGCACGGCAGATAAAGCAAGCGTACGTGCATTTCATGGTTGCAATTTTATGCATTTATGACACTAAACAGCACACACTCACACACATACACATGCACACACGCACACAGCAACAGCTCACACTCTCTTTGCTGCGCTACGGTGGGGAGTAAGAGCAAGTGAGAGCGAGTGAGAGCGAGAGAGCGCGCAGGGGAAGCCAAAACAAGAATAATGCAAGGCACACAACACGCGCACTAACACATAAACGCATGCTGCCCACATACGCACACACACACACGCGCACTTGCATGCATTGCAATGTTTAGCTAATGCTGACGTCACAAGAGCGCTTGCTTTACTTTAGATAACTCTCAGTGGCATAAAACTGTTATATAAGCAGGTATGTATGTGTGTACGTTCGTGTGTGTGTGTGTGTGTTATTTACTCAATTGCACTCATTTCAGGCATGCTGGCGCCCGCTGGCGGCCAAGTTTGTCAAAAGGGCCGCTGCCGGCGTCGCTGCCGCTGCTGACCTTAATATGCATTAATTGTAAACTAGGGGAAGCTTTGCACGCACACATGCAAGCGCCTGCACATGTGTGAGCTCGCTGCTACGCGCTCTCTTGCGCTCTCGTTCGCTCTCACTCTCTCGCTTTGTGGAGCATGCGGCGCTCTAATTTTGATCCCAAGCACTCAAACCACACACACACACGCACACGTCGACGTGGTGTGGGGGATCTGCTTTTGTTTTGTTTTGTTTGCGTTTCTCTCTCTAATTGTGGGTGGAGTGGGGTGCGCTGCGGCCGCGCCATGCGTAGCTATAATTACAGCAAACACACACACACACACATAATATATGCTTGCGTGTGTGTGTGTGTGAGCTGGAGCCTGCGCGTATGCGAGTTTCGATCGATTTTTCACCAAAAGAACGCGCGCGCGTGTGTGTGTGTGTGTAAAATGTCAATTAATATTATATTAACTAACTAATAGCTTGGATTAGACAGCGTCAGCGATCGCAGCGAGTGCTACAATTATGCACAGGCGAGCAGAGTTATTTAGCGTATATATATGCAATTATTTTAATGTATTTAGCCTTGCGGCTCATGCATGTCAATTAGCCTAATGCATATGAGAGTGAGCGCACACACACATGCAAGCATACACACACTCATACTCCGCACTGAGTGTCACGTAAGCTGCTCCTCTGCAAATGAGTCGCTTTGTATGCCAGCATCGACGAAAGCTTTGAGCGCGTTTCGCGCTGCCACCCACTTCCGCACCCACACACGCACACATACACACACAGGCAGCGAAACATGTACGTGCGTGCAGCGTTACTTTCGCAGCGAATTGCAACTATGCAAATTTGTATTTTTGGCTACGCATTTTTATTTGCTAATTACAGGCGCATAGACTTGAGAGTCTACCCCCCCTTGACCTTGAGTGCAAATCGTTTACTACACTCAAATGCACTCACAAGTGCCAATGCCGGCAATAATTCACTTGCCGTTTATTTACTTCAAATAATATTTGAAATGCTACATTTTACCGCCAAGCATTATCGATTAACACACGTAACATAGCAATTAGCTTTCTATGGGCTGCATTATGTGTCTGGCAACGCCATGCGCCAGTGTGCACACACCAAGTAAAAGCACTCCAGTGCAGTGCAGTATTTATGCATTTAAACCAATTTAACTGCATAGTAAATAACCAAATAAGGGCTTAATTTCAATATCATTTTTAAAGTAAGTCCAGCTATTGCTTAATTTTATACACATTTCTAAATTCAAATTGCGCGCGCTCATTTCAATTCCAGCTGTTTCGTGTGCGGCACTATAGCAAAAAAAATCAATGGGCGAGCACAATGCGTGCAAGCGAGACAACACTATTTTGAATAGGCACAGCGCTGCCAGCTGGTTGCAGTCAAGCCGCGACTTTAATGCACTTTTAAATTTAACAAGCAAGTGCAACTTATTTTGCAACTAGTAAATAAGTAAAAAAAATCAGCTTGCAAACTGTCTCAAATATAACTTTTTTAAGCGAGCGCTCGGCGGATTTGGCTGGCTATCAGCGGCTTTGTAAACACAGCGCAACGATCTGGCAACGCCGCCGGCATACGAAAATGGCGAACACGAGCAAACCTACGATGAACGACGAGTGGAAAAAATAATTATTATTTTAAATTCCGTTTTGCCAGCGAAATTCCAACGCGAGTCAGGTACGAAAAAAAAAAACAAAAAAAGTGCACAAAACAAAACGCAATGCAAATGTAAAGTATGAAACGTGCAAAGTGCAATTCGCTGGGCATCGATGTGTGCGCAGATAAATAGAATAAATTAAGTATTTGCAAATTACGAAAAAAAAGCAGCTGAAAAACCAATTGAGTCGAATGTGTGGCTACTCCAATCGTGTGCGTGCGAGTGTGTGCGAGTGAGCGTGCGAGCGAGCAAGCGAGAGAGCAGTGCGTTGAGCAACAAAAGGTAGCGGGACGAAGAGCAGCGCAAATATAAACGAAAGGAAATAAAAATAAAACGAGAAATTAACAGTGCAAAAAAGACGAAATACGAAATTTAACTTGGCGGTAAACTCTGCACGCATGCATGTGTGTGTGTGCGTGCATATCACTCGCGCTCCTCTCTCTCTCCCTCTCTTCGTTGGCGGTGTGTGAGTGCGTACCTGTGCGTAAGCGTGTGTGTGTCGGTCGGTTAATGTGTGCCTAAATGTGCATAAAAATAACCAATAAACTGCGCAACAACAAAAACAACAAGAGCAACAACAACAACGAGAGCAACAGCAACAGTAGCAGCTAACGCAGCGCTTACTGTAATCGTAATCGTAATCGTAATCTCTATGCGTGCAATACGTAATACTGGCGCACGTAACGTAAGCAGCAAAGGCGGCAAAAAGCAACAAATTCTACAATTAGATCTATTGCGTGTGTGCCATGTGTGCAAGCAATTATGCAAAAGAGCAACAAATTGCAACTGCAATTGAACGACTGCGGCAACGTCGACGCTGATGTCCACTTGCAACAACACGGGGCGGCGGCCACAACAACAACAACAACAAGAACAAGAACAAAAGCAACAAATTGCCAAGCGCTGAATTAAAATATAAATAGACAAACAAACAAAAAAAAAAGGTAAACCAACAAGCAAAACCACAACAACAACAAAAACTAAAAAAAAAAAAAAAATAAGAAGAGCATGCGAAAAGCGAAGGCTTTTCAATTGCTTTCAATTGGTCCAATGCTGAGCGCGTATTACATTTATTTACATGTGTGTGTTTGTGTGTGTGCGGTGTGGGGAGAGAGACGAAATGCGGTGCGAATTTCCATGCCACCTGCACTTCGGCCTCTCGTACCCGCACTCACACACACACTCACACACATGCTTGCGCTTCTTCTTTGCTCGTTGCTCTCTCTCTCTCTCTGTCTTACGCGCGCGTTTACTTCAAAAGCTTCGCCCCCTCGTTGCCGTGCGACAAGAACAATAATAATCAAAACAAAAATGTTTAAAATCCATTTTCTTTGCTTCTTCACCCACCGCATCAGCGCCGCTTTAGTCTGTCATTTGTGCTTGTGCTTCTTCTTTATCTACTTCACACACACACACGCACACTAATGCAAGGCAGCGCCAGCGTGCAAAACAGCTGTCTCGCTTACTCATGTACACGGCACAGTGGAGCTTAAGTTAAATTCTTGTTGGACAAATTTATGTACTGTATATATATACTAAATATTAATTAATTAATTAATAATATTAAATATTAATTAATATTTATTTATTTCATTTTGCATTATATTATGTTGTAATTCTTGCTTGATTTCTGCTCCACTGTGCATGTGCATATTGTATAAAGATAATGTGAAAGGCGTATAAAGAACGTAGAGACGTCGCGTAGACCAGCAGCATTAAAGAGAAAAGTGCTTAAATATTTATATTAAGACAGCTAGACAAGGCGATATGCTCGACGTGGGTAAATGTGCAGGGTGTTCAGAAAGTTATATTCAAGAGCAACAACAACAACATAAGAGAAAAATCCATTTGGCAAACAAACAAGCAGAGGAAAACGAAGGCTCCAAAAGGCGGCAACTTGACTGCTCACGTGTGCGTGCCTGTGAGTGTGTGTCTCTGTGTATGTGTGTGTGTGTGTGTGTGTGTGCGCAACAGGGGACTGCCAAACAATAGCAATAGTGAGTGGAGGAAGGAAAAAAACGTGGATTGGTCGCGTAAATGTGGAAGAAGCAGATGCAGAAGAAGAAACGGCATCAAAACAACAAACAGGCCGCGCAAAATGCACGACTGATTATAATCTCTCTCTCTCGTTCCTCTCTCCCGCTCTCCACACAAAGGCTTGAGCTTTGCAAGCAGCGTGTTCGGGTGTGGGTGGCAACACTTTCCGCTTACGGCGCCTGCATTTGCCTGCTCCTCTCTCTCTCTTGCTCTTGTGCTGGTTTTTGCTCAACGATTTAGCATTTCTTTTTGCTGTGTGCGCTTTATTGTTTTGATTTCGCGCTTTTTTGGTCAGTGGTTCCTCTTAGTCCGCTTTGTTAACCCAAAGCAGCCGCGGCACGTTTTAACCCATTGCTGACTGCTGTGCATGCGTGCCAGTGAAAAAAAAACAAAGGAGAAAGAGTGAGAGTGAGAGTGTGAAAGGCTTATTGACTTGTAGTGGAATTTGGTTTGAAATTGTTATTTGCCCATGTGAGTTAAATCGATATGCTCTTTTGCTGGTTCTCTGGGATAGCTTACAGAGCGAAATTTAAAGTAGTAAGGATTATAAAAAATGTAGTAAAAAAGTTGTTATAAATAGCTGATAGTATCATTTTTTTCGTGTCATTGGTTAAAATTTTAAAGAAAGGAATTTAGTGATTAAGTTTAGACTTATTATTATAAGCTGAACAGGATTCGATTTTCATATCATACTCAGTAGTTTGAGGCCTTGTTGAGATCTGGGAGTTTAAAACAATTAGGCTAAATTCAGTATTAAAATGTATTTTTTATTATGATAAGCAGTACTGAGTTAACTTTTCATATTATTTCTGTTGTGGTCAATTATGGAATTTATGATCTCAGAGTTAGACTTTATTTTCATCATACTGATTAAGGGCTTTCTTTAATATTTAGTCATTAATTAGTGTCGGAAGAGTTAAAAGATTAAATTCTATAGACACAAACGTATTAAATTGAATTTTATAAATTCTTTTAACAATTTAAATTTCAATAAATACAATATAGTCTTTTTTTTGGCTGTTTATTCTGCGTAAAAAAATTCTTTATTATAAATAAAGGGTATCTTCTGAGTGATCACACTCACCTAGAACTTACGCTTACGTGTTTTATGGTGCTCGCATTAATAACGAACAGCGTACTATCCTTAAAGCTGCGACACCGGTCGTTAAGCCTGCAAGTCAATGTTGATTTTCTGTTGCGTCTGTGTCCGTACCGCTGTCCGTCTGCCTGTCGCTGTCGTTGTATACGCCTTGTGGCTGTTGTTGTTTGTTTGTCTGCGCCTATGTCTCGCTGTGGAACGAGTCGCACGTCGCCTAAATTCTATTAACTGCATTGGCTTCGGTCTGGTTCCATCCTTGGCAGTCTTAGCCACAGCTTCAGCCTCAGTCTCACTCGCAGCCACAGCAGCATCCTTTGCAGCATTCCTATTGCTCTTTTTTGACAATACCCATTACCAATACCAATACGTGGCGGCAGCAGCTAGCAACAACATGATGTTGTATGTGCCATTGAAATCCGTAAAAAGAACAAGCTGGAGGAGGATGAGGAGGAGGAGGTGGAGGAAAAAATAAATGTAAAGAGTGTAAACCCAGCTCGAACTGAAACTGGTTTCGGTTTTCTTTCTTTTGCAGCAGGGCCACATTTTACATTTTCATGCAACGAAACTGAAAACTTTTCTGAATCGAAGGAGACGCGCTTCGCCACCATGGGCCGAGTGCGAAAAGTTTTATTGCAAAATAAACAAAAGTCTGAAATGCGAAAGGGTTTTGTCATGGGTTAAGCGCGAAATTGCATGGAATTAAAGCGTTCCAAAGCACATGGTGCTGGGTAAGCCCCAGGAGAAGCTCTTAAGGAGATTTTAAGATTTTCGAAAAAAAAACAAATGAAAAGAAATAGTTTTAAAAGTTTGTAGTATACATAATATATATTAAGTTAAAAATAAGCTTTATAGTAAAAATATAGTAAAAAGGCAGGTCAGTTTCTGCTTCTATTAATATAAACTTATTCTTAGAGCATTATTGCTTATAAGTTATATTTTTAATCTTCTTAATATTAGTAATAAGAAGAGTATTTAACAGTCGACCTCAGCTTGTAGTATTGAAAAGCAAATACAAACAATTGAGAGAGAGAACAGATAATGCCTGTAATGAAAGTGAGAGAAGGTTAAAAGTATTTCTTACTAGCAAGAATATAGAGTTCATATATATAGTTTATAGTTATATAGCTTATAGAATAGAACTATATATCCTATAGAATAGAAAGAGAATATATATAGAATAGCCTATAGAATAGAAATAGAACTAATTTAGGCTTCTTCCTGAGCAAATTTCGCTTCCCACTGTAGTGTATTCACAAGTCGACTATAGCTTATCGCTTCGAGCCTACCTGTTTTTCGGTTTGGTGGGGGCTGGCGGGACAGGCAAAGTTCAGGCAGCATCTTCTCAGTGTGCGCCCGACTTGGCGACGGCGTTGTAATGCGCCGCACAATGGACTCCTTTTCATCTCTTGCCTTGCCTTTCCCCAGCAGGCGGTCAAGGAGGAGGGAGCTGGGCAGCCAGTGCAGCCAGGTTCGTCGCAAGGCAGGCAGGCAGGCCACTGCATCGACTTGCAGCGGTTCAGTCGCAACTCGCGTTGCATTTGGTGAAGAGGCTGCAAACGCGGTTGCAATCGCTTGCCCACAATTGGCGGGAGGTTGGTCGGGTACGGGTACGGGTTCGGGTTCAGGCTCGGGTCGGTCGATCACTCCATACGCGCAGTAATTAATTAAGGCGAATTTATTTATGCGGACAACGGCAAGAGAGTGTAATTGTAATGCGGTGCGTGCGCAGGCGCAATTGCAATCGTAATTGCAGTTTATCAATGCTTTCGATTCTCTTTTGAACTCATTTTCAACTCAACTCAACTAACGGCACTTCATCATCAATTGCGGCTCTCTTTGCAGCTTCACCAATAGCAGGACGACAACGCCAACGTCAGCGGCCGCGTCGTCGTGCGTGCTGAGTGAGCAGCAGCGAAAGTGAACGACAGACAGAGAGAGAGAGAGAGAGAGAGAGAGTGTGACCGAGAGAGAGCAACAATAACACATAGAGAGAGCGTTTCGAACAGTTGGAGCCAGCGAGGAGCACAGAGAGCACTCTCTCAGCAACAAGATGGCTGCCGTGCGGGGTCATCAGTACTTTAGTCTGCGCTGGAATAACTATCAGAACACGATGACGTCAGTGTTTCAGCAACTGCGCGAGGATCTCTCCTTCGTCGATGTGACCTTGTCCTGTGAGCATGGTTCGCTCAAGGCGCACAAGGTTGGTGCTATCGTTTATTTATCGATGCGATTTATCGAACTAAATTTAAATTGTGCTTGTGCTTCCTGCAGGTTGTGCTGTCCGCCTGCTCCACATATTTTCAGAAGCTGCTGCTCGAGAATCCCTGCAAGCATCCAACTATTATTCTGCCCGCCGACATCATATTCACAGACCTCAAGACAATCATCGATTTTGTTTATCGCGGCGAAATCGATGTCACCGAATCGGATCTACAGGTGAGTTATCGCCAGAGACTAGCAGAAGCAGTTAGGTATATCGATTAAGCTAAGTTTGAGTAATTTAGAGTTAAAATTTAAATTGTATTGCTAAATTACGACATTTAAATAGATTAAGTTTGTATATAAGCTTAAACTGTTATATAGTTTGTGATTAGACAGTTTTGTGAGGAATATTTAAGTTAAACCATGTTCTATATAAGCTAAGTTTATTTAAATTTAAAAAAAATTATATATAATGCTATATAGCTTGTAGCTAAGCTATATACTTGAATTCCAACTATGTATTAGTTGAAATAGTATTCCAGTTCTAGTTGTAGTTCAGTTATATGATTTAAAATGTTAAAACTGTTATATAGTTGAAGATCAGATGTTGTTTTTTGAATATACCAAAGATTTTGATAGGAAACTCCTACGATTTCTTAAACTAAACTACCATCTAGATCGAATTTAGGTTGACATTTTGTATTTAAACTGAGAAAAACTTCATATAATGTTATGCATTTGAAGATCGATTAATTTCCTCAATATAACAGATATATTTCTTAATGAATTTTATGGGAATATTGAGATTTTTAGGGGAACTTCTGCCAGTTTAACTTTTGTATATATATTTTTTAAGCTGTCAAACTGTATAATCAGTTTTCTCATGTACTTTACAAATCTTGCATTGTCCTGGAGATATGCTGGAAATGTTTGCTATACCAAATTATCAGTTTTTCCATTGGCAAAACACATTCGCAACTGTTATCGCTCTCTCTTTCTGGGTCTTTATCAGCTGCCGAAGCCGAAGCGCTCTTGGCGTTACCTCGTACCTTTTATTTATAGCTCTGCGATATTTACATAACCATTGCGCGCCGCTGCCCAAAACCTCTCGATTGATCTGACCATCTTCTAATCTGGCATAGCACAGCAAACATTTTCATGTCTGTGTCTGTGTGAGGGTGTAGATTTGTGTTTGTATGTGTGCTGTTTGAACTGATCGCCAGAAAACACAGTGCTGCATAATTGCGGTCGGGAGGGAGGGGAGGATCGTTATCGGTACACAGATCTATAAGGCTACAATGTTTTTTTTTTTTGTATCCCTTCAACCTCGCTTTCCTCTGCTATTTCTCTCTTACGTTCTCTCTTTCTTTCCACTCTCTCTCTCTCTTTTCACTATCTCCTTTTCTACTCTCTCTCTACTCTCTCTCTCTTTCTCCTCTCTATTACTCGCTCTTTCTTTCCTCTCTCTCGATCTCTCTCCCTTGCTTCTCTCACTCTCTCTCTCTCTCTATCTTGCTTCTCTTTCTCTCTTCTCTCTCTACTTCTCACTCTCTATTTTCTCTTCTGCTCACTCTCTGTTTTCTCTCTCTCTTCTCTCACTGTTTGTCTTCTCTCTCTTTCTCCCTCTCTATCTCTCTCTCTACTCTCATTGTATATCTCTCTCTCGCACAGTCTCTCTCTCTACTCTCGTTGTCTATCTCTCTCTCTACTTTCATTGTCTATCTTTCTCACGCACACTCTCTCTCTCTCTACTCTCATTGTCTATCTCGCACTCTCTCTCTCTCTCTCTCTTTCTACTCTCGGCTCGCTTAGTCTTCCTCAGGCCTCTGAGCTCAGTTGATATTAAACGCACGCACACACACACGCCCATGCAGATAGTGTAGCTCTATGTGTGCGTGTTGTATATGCGCTGTGATTGTTGATAGTCATTATTGTTTTTATGTTGTTGTTTTTTTGCCGACTTCTTCTGATAAAGAATGCGAGCAGCTTTTAATTAATATTGATTTGCATGCAGCTTGCAAATCTGGTAAAAGAAGTAATACTGCAAATAGTACTTAAATTATAGTGCCTCACAGCCCAAGAACTATTTAAATTATCTAAAAAAAACGGAAATTTTAAAATCTCTACAAACTCTACAGTTAATCCACAAGCAATACTTAACGAAGTTCACTCAACGAATTACCCACTTAGCGTATTAACCTTATTTGAGCAGCAACCACGTTGAGCCGAGACACCAACCAGTGCTTACACTGGTGGCTGGCATTAATGTGCTCACTCAACTGGCTTGAGTAGGTACAAAAAAAAAAAGAAAGAAAAAAAGAAGAACGTAATGCAAAAGCAAAACACTCAAGCTGACGCAACTCAAAAGTGCGGCCCACCCTCGCTGGCTTCTTGTAGCGGTGGCCGCGCTGGCTCAACGGCGACGCCGCCGCCAACGACTTCCCATTCATGCTGCAAGTTTTGCTTTTTACTCAATTCTTTTTTTCTTTTTTTTTTCTTTTTTTTTTTTTTGTTGCTTTTGTCACAGACGTGCGCTCCATTTTTATTTTCGCTGCAAAAGTTTGCCGGCCATCTGTGTGAGAGTGTGAGGGTTCCCCCTGCCTGCCGCTGCTCTCTCGCTCCTGCTCGCATGCACAAGTTGGCGGCTGGCTACACTATGCTTGTGTTTGTTTGTATCTCTTTCGCCGTCGTCGTCGTCGTCGCCGTTGTTTCTGCACATGTTCTTGGAGTTTCGCATGGCCACTGCTCTCTCTTCTCTCCTGCGCTTCGCCTTCACTTTATGTATACAATTTTTTTCGCCCATTTTTATTTTCTGTCTCGCTGCTGTGTGTGTGTGTGTTGTTGTTGTATTTGCCCTTGTACTCTTGTGCGTTGCGACTTCGCCGTCGCCGACCACAACTTCAATGGCGTCGCTTTGTGTGTGTGTGTGTGTGGAGCTTTGCGGAACGTCAACGTTGACGTCGCCTCGTCTTGCCAGCGCGCCTGATGCGTCGTCGTCGTCGTTGTTGTAGTTGTAGTTGTGCTTTTGCATGGTGGCCCCCTTTTTTTTTGGCGCGTCTGCATCGCCTTGAAAAATTTGTATGGCTGCCGACTGCGACGGCGACTGCGACTGGACCTCAAACTGGACTTTGGCTGGCTGTGTATTTGTCTGTGTGTGTGTGTGTGTGTAGTGAGGGGGGCGCTATTGCTGGCTCGTTCGCACGCGGCGTTGGCAGTGTTGCCACTTGGTTTAGTTTTTTTTTTTCCTGCTCTCTTTGCTCGCTGCCTTCGCGCTTTGCCTTAAGCTTAGATTCGATTTTTGCTAGCGTTAATTATGCTCCGCGCTGGACTCTGCTGCTAGCTGCTATGCTATGAGTGCTTTTAGCAAATGTGGTCAGCTCTCGCTCTCGCACGCACACATGCACGCTTGTGTGTGTCTGTGTGTGTGTGTGTTGGCATGTACAAATGTAAATGATTAACTACAGCGCACGACGCACACACATTAACGCGCAAAGCCGTTACATATTTGTATGTGTAACATATGTACATGTGTGTGTGTATATGCGCTTGCATGTGTGTGTGTGTGTTTGTGTGTGTCTGCTGCGACAACGGCGGCGACGCCATGTGCTTGGCTTTATTTATTGTATGCTTTTTTTTTTTTGCATGCCAACACTTGAGGGTCTTCCCAACGTGCCGCTACCCTACTCTGCCCCTTGTTGGCCCCATTGCATGACACCCGCCAGCCTCTCAGCCCTCACCCCGCGTGCCATCAACGTCACCTTTATCTTCGGCCAACTATGTGAGCAGCTGAAACTGACACACACACACAGCAGCGACGTCGACGTCGCCAACGTTGGACAGCAGCAGCAGCAACAGCGCAAGCAGCGCGAACAGTGGAGACGGCGACGGCGGCGGCAGAGGCAGAGGCAGCGGCAACCCAGTTAATGGGGGGTGGCGTTGGAGACATAGCGGGCACACCCAACAAGAGCCAGCATGCTGCCGGCCAGCTCTCCCCTTCGACTGCGCCCAACAACAACAGCAACAACAACAACAACAGCAACCACTTGGCTTGCATTTTTTCCGATTTTTTCTTTCATTCTTTCTTGCAAACAATTTTTATTTTCTGTGCACCAGAATTTGCTTTTTTTTTCTTTTGCTTTTTCTGCTTTCTGCTTGCGCTCTCTGAGTATTTTTTTTTGCCTCGCGGCACGTCGCCAAAGTGTCTCAGTGTATGTGTGTGTGTGCGTGCATGTGCTTGTGCTAGTGCTTGTGAGCGAGCGCCGTGGCTGTGAGTGAGAGCAGCGTACACTTTGAACTTTTCGAAGGAAAGGAAGCAGCAGGAGCAGCAGCAGCACAGGACGAGCGCTGCTGCTGCTGCGCTGCTGAGCGAAAAGGAGGCAAAATAAAAGAAAAAATTCGAAATTGAGTGAAGCGCAAAGAAAAAATGTGCTTTACACGAATGTGAGCGTGCTTGCGCGTGTATGTATGTGTATGTGTGTGTGTGTGTGTGAGCGAGCGTCCGCCAACAATGGCCCAGCTGCTCCCAACACTTACGACTGCATGCGTGCGTCTGTATGTGTGCGTGCGTGTGCGTGTGCGTGTGTCTGTGTGCTGAGCTTGGACTCGTAGTACACTTTCATTCTCAGTCTCCGCACTGGTCCAAGTAGCTCTTCCCCTCTCACGCCAGCCAGCAGCTTGGGCCGACGCTGTGTCTGTCCAGTTCCGTCATGCATTTTTTTTTGCGCGCGTGTGTGTGTGTGCGTGTGCCTGTTTCAACTTTTCGTCCTGTTTCTTGTCTTCGGATTCGCCTGCTGGCCAGGCTCCCATTGTTGTTGTTGTTGTTGTTGCCGGAGAGCGCAATTTTTTCTTTAGCGGCGCATTGTTTTTGTTGCACAGTGGTGCAAGGCTTGATGATTTCGATTTGAATTTGTTTAGTGAGCTTTCGCTGCAAAAGTATGCAAATGGAAATGAAAATTAAAAAAGTAATAATAAAAAAACATAAAAAATAAAAAAAAAATAAAAATAAATTGCTTGATTATAAAAAGTTTATTTTCTGTTTTTATATAGAATCCTACTAAATTTCTTGCAATTAATTAAGCTTATATATTGCATATATATATATATTTCCATATCTAGTGCCACATCCACACCCATGTGGCAAAAAAAAAAAGAAAAAGTAGTGGCAGCACAAGCAACCGACTTGTCCGTCCATCAATTGCTGGAATTCTTTTTTCTTTTGTCATTTCAAATGTTCCATTGTTTTTACTGGTCCCGCTTGCAGCGGAACAAGCGAATCTGCCTAACTCACACTGGCAGTAACGCCTCTTTTTGCCCCCCCCCTACTGCCCAGCACCCTGCACAAATCATGGCCAGGCGAATTCATCTCCAGTTAATGGGCGTACATCGTCGCATTTGGTGGCCTGGTCAGTGCTGGTCATTTTCTAAGGGTGTTATATACTTGCTGCTGCCACCTACCGCTAGGTGGTGTTCTAGCGGCCTCTTATGTATGCGCCATTCGTTCGGGTTGCCCGCTCTCTTGCTATCTCGCTTGCACATACACTCACTCGTAAGTTTGCCGCAAGTTTGTTAAGAAACGTGTGTGTGTGTGTGTGTGTGTGTGTGAGGAGGGGGTGTGTGTGGGTGGCGCTGCTCATCAATAATGCAAATTGTTGTTGTCTGCAAAGTTTCGTGCACGTTTTGAGTTAGCGCGGCCCACGGTGCGCGTGTTGTGCCGCAATTTTTTCAAGCTTTCTTGCTCAGCTTGTGCTTGTGCTTGTGCTTTGTTGTTGTTGTTGTAGTTGCCGGCTCTGCCGCTGCTCTCAGTGTTTCTTCTCATTTTTTTCGCTGCTTCGATTTTTTTTTTTTTGTAGTTGTTGTTGTGCTTGCTGCTTATGCTGTTGTTTTTGTTGTTGTATGCTTGAGTACGTCTCTGCCTGTATGTGTGAGTGCCGTCTGCGTCTGTGTGTGTGTGTGTGTGAGTTGCGGCTTGCTTATGTTTTTTCTTTTTCTCTTTTTATGTGCAGAGAGCGGCGGCTACGCTCTGCAATTTTTTCCGATTGCGACCGATTTTTTTTCGCTGCCGCCGTCGCTGTCGCTGTGCATGTGTGCGTGTGCGAGAGCAAGTTTGAGTGTGGGTGCGCTTGTATGTGTGCAGCTGGTGTTGCTTTTGCTGCTGCTAGTGGTGCTGCTGCCGTCGCCGCTGCCGCTGCTGCTGCTCCTTGCGCCTGGCTGTTTGCTAATCGTTGTCGTCGCAGTCAACGTAGACGTAGACGTCGTCGTCGTCGCCGTCTTTTGGCATCATCTTTTATTTGTAATTCGGTTCATCATCATCGTTCATCGTTCTGTCGCATATGTATGTATGTATGTAATTCGCTGTGTGTGTGTGTGTGTGTGCGGCGTTGCGCTCGCTCACACGCTGCTGCTGCTGCTGCTGCCGCCGCTGCCGCTGCCGTTGCTTTTCTTGTGTGTTTTTTTTTTTTTTTGTATTTTTCTTTCTTTGCGGCGCAGCGGCAGCGACGGCGACGACGACGACGACGACGGTCAATGCTGCCAACTTTGCCGTTGCCTGCCATCAGACAACATTTGTACTCGGTGGGTCTTGCTTCGATCGGACACTGCTCGCTCGCTCGACGTCGCCATCGTCGTCGTCGTCGTTGTCGCCGCCGTTGCCGCCGCCGCCACGTTGCTGTAATTATCGCGTACTCTCGTACTAAGCGGCGTTGCACAGGTTCCCCTCCCGCACCCATACGATTCCCTGCACAACGGTGCAGCAGTAGATTTCCAATTGGAAGCCAATTGGACTGCGCGGCGTCCCATTAATTAGACCAAATCCAACGCTGTCGGAGCTCAGCTGCAAAACTACAAAATGCGCAAATCAAATTAAAACTGGCCGAAAAAGTGCTTAAAAATAAAATTCGGTCCCCAGTCGTGTCGCCTTTCGCATTTGTGTGCGTGAGCGTGTGTGTGTGTGTCTCATATGCAATTTGTATGTGGGGCTGCAGCAGGCTCTCTTGCTTTTGTTTTTGCTTTTGCCTCTGCTGCTTATTTTAGCATAAATTCAAGTTCGCGCGCGCGTATGCACGTAAAAACAATATATTTACACACGCACACACACACACACAAAGAAAACACCCGCACACAAGTGTAAAATCAGCGCAGACAGGCCGCTGTCTGGCTTCACTTCCAATAAGAAGCAGCGACGGCGGCAGCGACGGCAGCAGCAGCGGCAGCAGCAGCGGCAGCGGCAGTTGCAGCTCATTCCCAATAAGCAGAAATGCCGCGAAACGTATGAGAAATGAGAAGCTAGCGCAAAGCTTAATACGTCTTGCGTCTTACGTTACGCTGCTTACGTAGTAAAAGTAAAGAGGCATTCCCTCGCATACACACACACACATGTGTCTGGTCTGGCCTGCATACATCAAACACATGTCGCTGCCGCCACATTCCTTTTCGCATGACGTTGACGCCGCGTCGCTGCTGCTGCGCTGCGCTGCGCTTTGCAAGCTTTTGGCACATGTGTGTCTGTCTGCTGTGTGTGTGTGTGTGTGTGTGTGTGTGTGACAAGTGCCGCCTGCTGACTGCTCGCTTTACTTTTTATGATTATTTTTATATATATTTCGTATTTATTTTATGTGCATTCGCCTTTTGCCGCGATATTCGCGTGTGTTTTGACTTTGCGCGTCGCCTTCGTCTCCGCCTTCGACTGCTCCGCGTTACGGTTTATTGAACTAGGAGGCACAGCCTAGGCGCGCGCTCGACTCTCGCGTTTCGCTTTTGCAATCTTATTGTAATATTTTGCATTTTTTGCAGCATTCCACACTGATAAACCAATTAATTCACTATTTCCCTTCTCTTGTGCAGCATAAAAATAAAAATAAAACAAAAAAACGAAAATTGAAAATCTCAAAACTGAAATAATCTTAGAAACTTGTGTGTGCTGATAAACATTCGAAAGAGATTCAATCAAAAGATAAAAAATTAAAAAAAAAAAAAAAACAGAACATTTAAGCTAACCGTACTCTGTCTGTCTTGCTGTTGTCTCTCTCTTACGCACTCACTCACTCTGTCCTTACCAATAAGCATTCAAACTAATCGCAACGATTGCGTCCTTTTCACACTCTCAATCTCAATCTCAATCATCACTCAATCATCATCATTATCTCTGCCCTGCATTGAAAACATATTCATTTGGGTTATATACAAATGAAGCGCAAGAAATAAGCTAATAAGAGTTGTAGGTATTGGGGGCAAACCAAAGTTTTCTCTTCAATCAAAAAAACAAAAATAATAATAAAAAATCCCTATAAACATACGAAATATTTATAAAATCAAATTTCGTATGTAATTGATTCCGTCACGTCGTCTACTACAATTTGTCTACAACAACAACTACGTTAAAGCAAAAGCGTTACTACTTATTACTGCGATAATACACAACAAAAGAACTGCGATTGAATTCCGAAAAGGCCACAAGGATTACGAATTGCATATTGCATAAGGTATGTCAAAAGGTCTCAAGCTAATTTGTATAGTTCGTAAGTTAATAGAGTTTTTTCTTATAGAGAAAGAAAGTATGTGCAGATACAGATACAAAATATGCTGTATTATATTAGAATTTAAAGTTTCAGGGTATTTTTTTTTTAATATGTATATTTATTAATGATTAGTGCACTCTTGCCAGTGCGGAAACTTAATCAATTATTTAGAGATATGGGATTAATAATAATTCATCTAAATTAACATTAAACCCATTTTTTTTTGCCGGAATCATTCAGTTTCTTTTGAATATGGCATGGAATATGGTAGAGAGCCACCTTTATTGTTAGTTGTTAACAATATATACAATATTTACAGTATTGAAGGCATTTCTATAACTTAAAAAAAGCGTTGCCTACTCGCAGGCGCTTTTCAAGTTCAACTTCAACTTTTACTTACACTTTTTTGCGACTTTCTTCTAAATTAGCTTTACGCACCTTTCCATGGGCTTGGCCCGGCCCATCAAATAATGCCATTAATTAGGCACAAGCACACACACACACAGTACTCACACACACACACACACTTATACACACACTCACACTCTCATAGACTTGCAACACACCCTTAATAACCTCAGTCCAGCTGCCTCGCCCTTTCCCTTTAGCACGCGCGCGCGCTCGTTCGCAATTAGCGACCATCAGAAACAAAACTGAGACATAATAATGGCACAAAACGAAAAAAAGCAGAAAAAAAAACCAAAAAAAAACGAGCTTAAAAAACGTGAAAGCCAATGAAACTGAGCGAATTTTTCTTCTACCTGCCGGCCCCCTCTCTCGTGCCTCTTGGCACACCCAAAAGTAACTTGTTTGTGCAAATGTGTGTGCGTGTTTGTGTTTGTATTTCTTTTGCTTCTTAAGGTTTTTCCAATAGCCATCGATAGAGGCGGCGCCGCCGTCGCCGTCGTCGTCGTCTTCGTGTTTTCAACTTTTCGGGTCATAATGTGAAAGTTATGACCACTAAACCACAAGCAAAATCACACAATAAGAGAAAAAAATCTACAAGCACAAATGTGAAGTGTGTGCATGTGTGTGTGTGCGTGTGTATCTTTTACTTAAGTTTAATAACATGCTCAAATGGTCCTTTGCAAATTGTCACAAAAT
The DNA here is from genome assembly GCA_035046045.1 of Zaprionus bogoriensis. Lineage (NCBI taxonomy): Eukaryota > Metazoa > Arthropoda > Insecta > Diptera > Drosophilidae > Zaprionus > Zaprionus bogoriensis. The sequence continues at coordinate 1,147,016 of JAWNOI010000066.1, read as the reverse complement.
GCTTGGGATCGCTGAATGTAAAATTGGCAGAGAATGTAAATAGTTTGCAGTTCTTTTCAGATTAGATACAATAAGATAAACTTAATTCGATGGTATATACAAATTTCTAAGAATGAAATTGCTTTTTTTTAAATGTTTGAAAACTTAAAAAGTTGAAAAATAATTATAGATAGACCTATCTACAACTTGCCACCATAGAACAGTATTTTCAATTAGAAAATATTTCGATCGAGTCGAAAATAAATGAATTTTACAAAGTTTAAAAACTCGAAAAGCTGAAAAATAGTTATAACTCGTTTAGAAATTGCTGTATCAGTCCTAATACCTAACTATGATTAGATCAAGCATAGAAAGTAATTTTCAGCTTATGTAAAAAAACTATAATAATTTCGTCAAGACTTAAAAAAAGCTTTGAAATATAATTTAAAAAGCAATTACAGCTTACTATGACTAGCGGAAAGTTTATGAAAACCCACAAGTGAATTTGATTTTGATAGCTTGTTGTTGAAAACTGTTTGCAAACAGATTTTCCCCAGGGTTTTTTCACCCTCTGCTATTAGCTTACAGCACACGCTGACCAGAGCGCAGCGTTTAAGTTTTCGTTTTCTTTGCAACAGCTTTTGCTCGGGGGGGGGGGGGGGAAACGCTTCAGCTCATTTCCGGTCGAGTGCATCCTTCAAGCATTCGTCGTATGCCAATTGCAAAGTGCATTTCGATGCGCCTTGCTGCCGGTGCTGCTGCAAGTTAATCGATATTTCGCCAAAGTGCAACGCTGTACAGCGAGATGGGAAAACAAAAACTTGAGGAATAAGTTGGCACAGTTGGCGCATTTGGCGCTGCGAAGCGCCAAAGTTGAGCAAGTGGCTTCGCATCGAGTGCCGCGGCAACAGCTGCGAGCGTTGAGGCCTCGATATACATATACATGTAGCTAATATATACATACTTTATATATATAGAAAAAAAAACTCTGTAAGAAATAGAGCAAAGCGTGCTGAGAGCGCCACAAGTGGAGTTTGCTCAGCTTCAAAGATATCCTATGAAAGGGAAATGAGAAGAGGGTAGAATTATGCTTTTGTATAGCAATAGGTGAATTATATAGAAATTGTGTGATGCTTTTTAAAGCGAGCCAGTTAAATCCAGATTGGTTTTATTGAAAATAGTCTTGATATCGCAATATAAATATAACGATATTTTTTTTTATAAAAATTATATATTTATATCGAAATACAATATTTATATTTGATATTTAATGATAATTTTGATCATTTTATGTGAAAATTAAAGAATATCGATTTTATCTATATTTTATATATCATTTTCAAATTTTTACAAATTAGAATATATCATCAGAACGCCATTTTGAGAATGGTTGACAACCCTACCAGGAATCTAAAAACTCTTGAACTTAATATCAAGTTTACTGGGTGAATAATCGCAGTGAAAGAAAAACTAGAATTTCCTCTTAATAAAATCATCTAATATACTAAAATATTTATTTGTGACTTTAAAGATTATGTTGTGATTGAAACAAGTTTAATCTCAAGACACAATTGGCTATGCTTTTCTCAGAAAAAATAATAAAAATATCTCTATGGCCATAGTATCTTCTTGCCATAGTACCTACAGATCTTGTATTATACCATTGTATAGAAAATATTGATCTTATTTGATTTGCTCAAATTTTTCTTCGTGTAACAACAAAAAACTTGTGCCTTAGCATTGTATCTTTCGCTCTGACAGACTTGCGTTCTCTTCAAACCGCAAATTCCCTCGTTTTACGTCAATCTTACAGGGTATGCAAATCGCGAAACCAAATCAAATGATCGCCAACAGCACAACAACAACAACAACAACAACAACAACAACAACAACAACAACAAGAGCAAAGTCGAGCGATATAAAAACAAAAGCCAATGGCTTTTGAAACGCCGCAGAGCGCCGAGCAAATCGGTTTGTCTGCTGCTGCTGCTGCTGCTGCTCCAAGCTGACATGAATTGACATGAACGAGCCTGAGCCAGAGCCTGGACTCGGTGCGGTGCTGGGGGCCGTCGCGCTGCTCTGGTCTGCACCGGGGTCGCATTGGGGTCGGCGTCGGGTCGCAACTCAGGCGTTTCTAGTGAGGCCGCAGCTGTGTGCAGAAGGCAGCAACTACTACTATGCTGCAGCAGCAACAAAAACTAAAAAAAAAAAATAAAAACGCTCGAGTCGAAGAAGAAAATCAGACAGACGGCAGCAGTGGGAACCAGGAGAGGGGTGTGGAGGGGGGGGGGGTCGACGACGACGATTATGCGCCGGTTTCTCTACAGCCTTTGTGTATACAATAGCGGGTTATCAAGTCCCAAACAGCGGACGCCCAGTGCGGGTGCATTGTGCCCAGACCCCACTAGACAGGGACAGAGCGAGAGAGAGATGGAGGGAGAGCCCTTCGCCCCTTCCCACTCTGTATCCACTCTCTTAGCGCTGACGGTAGCGTCCAGTGTAGTGCAGTGGGCGCGCTGTAGGCGGGGCAGTTGAGGCGCTTATCAGAAGGCCTATTGAGCTGTGTGCGTGCGGAATGGAAATGGAATTGTGGGCGATTCGCCTTCTATGTGTGTGTGTGTGTGTGTGCAGTTTGTAGTTGAGCCGAGGGCGGCTTACACTTCAGCACACACACGCACACACACACACACAGACAGCGAGTTACAGCCGCTCTCGCGCAGCAGCTTATACAGATAGCGTAATCAGGGTATTTCCGAGGCTGTGATTTTTATATTTTCAATTTGTTTTTTCTTCGTTTTATTTTTCTTTTACGTTTTCGTTTTCGCTTTTTTTTTTTTGTTCCCCCCACCGTCTTTCGCTTTCCTTTGCATTCATTTGCGCCCGAGCAAACGGCGGCTACTTCTTAATTTCTTTTTAGTGCTTAAATGAGTTGCTCCAGGGGGGTTGGCTTCAATCGTACCCCCCGGTCTGCCCGCAGTACTTGATGTCTCCCCCTGCCTCCCCCGCACTGCAGGCAAATTTATTTAAGAAAATCACAAGAAATGTAAAACAACTGGGCAGCGTTTTCCTTTTATTTGTTTTTTTTTCGCTGCTTCCCTCAGATTTTCCACGCCTCCCCGCACCTTGTTTCCACTTTTTCTTAAGGGTAGGTTTCTTTCGTTGTTTTTTTTTTTGATAATTTTTTCCATCTTACTTTGCTGGTTGTTTTGCCGTAAAGGTTTCTTCTCATCGTTAGTTTTCCTTTGCCTCTAATCGATCGACTTTACGCAGGGCGGGGCGGTCACGCGTCCAACCTTATCCAACGTCCAAGGGCTACATCAATCACAGTTGCTCAAATGCGGCAAGGTGGCAGCCGGCTTCAAAGGCGGCACACAGCAACACACATCCATACACACACACGCCACCCACGCATTCTTCAAGTTTGCTCAACTTGTTTGGGGTATTCAATAAGACTCTCGAACTCTCCGCTTATCGCTAGAGCATCTCTTGTATGAGTTTGTCCGGGTTTTTGCGCTTAAAGATTCTAATCGAGGCAAGTTTTTCAATTCGCCGATTTCTTTGTCGAGCTAAGCCCCTGAAATTAGACTGTAGTTTTTCTTAGAGTTGGGGGAAGCAAATTTAAGCTTTTTTATTAGACTATGAAGCATATATTTTCATGTATTATTTGAATTGGTACAATTTTAAGATATATCTAAAGAGATTTGTTGAATTTTCTAAGTTCTTTTACCATTAAACTGCAGTTAGACTAAGTATGTTAGAGTTAGTTGAAGTATGTTCAAGGCTTAAATAGATTTAAGTCTTATTCTTATATTATACAATATTAAAGCATATATCTTAATGATGAATTTAAATAAGTACAACTTTCAAAGATACCCAAAGCGATTTCTTAGTGCTTTTAAATATTTTAATGGGTTGATGAACAAAGAATCGAATTAGATTTCAAAATTGCGGGAGAAATTAAGAAAAATTCTTGCGTTTTCTTAGTTTGTCTTTCAATTTTTAAAATCTTTCTAGTTTCTTTTTAGCAGTTGATAAATATTCGAAAATATACACTCACATTTCATCTATGAACATATATCTTCATGTTGAATAAAGATGATTTTTGGAAAAACATGAAATTTTTACGTTTTTCTGCATTCTGCGTGTTTTCTGCCAACTCTTTTCGCCAGTTGACACTAGTTTTTGGTTGTTCTGTTGAGAACTGGCCAAGAAAATGTCTAACCGGGCCGTCGGGACAGGACGTAGGGACGGACAGCAGTCGGGCGACCAGACAGGCGGCCATTGGGGGCAGCTGCGCTAAATGAAGCAAGGCGAAAAATGGGGCGCAAAAAAAGCAAACCTTTTTTTCCACACACAAGCAAACATATTTCTATGTATACCTAAGAAACACACACACACACACATACACATTCAGACTATATAGAATATATACAACATTTTGTAGCTGAAAACAACACGAATGTAATCTATATCTTTTGCCAGGCAACAATAACAACATTAAAAAAAAAAAGCAAAGAGAAAAAAACGGAAAATGTCGACGTTTTTGGTGTGGTAAAGTGGGCGCGGTAGTGAGGTGGGCGGCAGGCGAAAGGCGTCACGAAATCACTGGGTGTGCCCCGTTTTTCGGAGTCGCGCGCGACGTCTGCGAGTGGGTTGGGATTAGTTGAGAAATAAAAATCCACCCAAATCGACGAAAAAACTGCTGATGAGTTGAAACGTACCGAAAAAAAATCGGTTATTTAGTAGTTGTGTAAGTGTGTGTGTGTGTGTGCGACACTCTCTGTGTGTGTGTGTGTGAGTGAGCGACGTTGGGCGCATTTTTCTCGCTCTGTTTCAGCTTGAATCTTTCGCTCTTTTCCTCCTTTTTTTGTTTTTTTTTTTTTTTGGGTGCGCTGTAGAGAAATTAAAACGAGGGATTTTTTTCATTTGAGTTTTGGTTGGGTTTACAGCGCATCCACCCCACACACTAGCCTGGCCAAAAGCTGCTGACTTTTATGTAATTATATAGCATTGTGTTGGCCAAGAAGAGAGAGAGAGAGAGAGAAGAAAGCGCAGAAAGGAGTCTGTTACGAAAACTGACAAATTTCAGCGTTTTATGGAGAAGAGATTCGCCTTGACCTCAGTGCGGTGCGGGCTACCAGAAGTTCTTGGAGCAGCCCAGCGAAGTTGCCAATTCATTAACTAGAATCAGCGTATATTAGCGCAAAGAACTTTCCTTCCGCTTGTACCGCGGGTTCAACGAACCCAACCATAATCGTTTCTCTTTTGCTTACGCTTTCAGTTTCACATCCGTTTGCGGCTTATCGAAAACGATTCGCGTGACGATTATATAGCAGCAAAAGAGCAGGTCTATTATTTTTAGGGAAATGCAAAACATTTATTATAATTTTCCCGGTGTTTAGCTGCAAATTTCGATTTTTTTTTTGGCTTTTCCTGATTTTATATTTTTAGCAAATTCAGAATTTCTGACAACAAGAAGTTTAGTTAAAATTATTTCAAATAAAATAAGAAACTCAGAAATCAGCTGTGACAAATTGAAGTTCCGTAGAAACCATTTCCAGTGTTGTAGAATGCGCGTGGAAAAAGAAAATGGCGAGCGCTGTGCGTGTATGCCTCGCGCTTGGTTTCGTGTTTGTTCACAACTTTTCTTTTTTTTGCGGTCTCGTGTCTTAAAAAACCAAAGTCCTTTTCAGTTTTACAGATTGGATTTTTTCCCCTGGCGTTTTCCCGGCTATGTATACAACCCTTTTTTCTTAGTCCTTTTTTATGCTATGTAAACAGCAGGGCAAGCATGCATTTCAGTTGAATTTTTTAATGAATTTTATTTTTAATAAATTCCATTTAATTAATTTTGATTCCATTTAATTTTGCCTGGCTGCACGTGCGCCTGCAAATAGGCAATAGTAAATTATGAAAACGAAAGCGTTAAGGGGGAGAGAGGAACAGAGAGAGAGCGGGAGAATCTCAGACGACCTACAGCAATAAAAGAGCGCATCAAACTGTGTGTGAGTGTGAGTGCGAGTGTGTGTGGGGGGAATCAAAATAAAAACGAGACGAAGATAGCAAGCGAGGCTAAAATAAAGTAAAGTAACGTAAGCGAACGTAACGTAACGCGTAACGTAATGTAAAATAAAGTAAAATCGAGCAAAGCGCAAGACGAAAGACGCGAAAAGTCGCTCATGTGACCGAGCGACCGAGTAATAAAATAGCAAAAACGTTTGCGTCGCCGCCGACTGCGACGGCAACTGCGACGCGTCGCGCAATGTAAATAAAAGTAAAGCGGGCGGAAAAGCAGTAGCAGTAGCAGCAGCAGCAGCAGCAGCGACGGCGACGGCGGCAGAGCAAGCGAATGAGCGAGGCAAAGCGAAATACACATAACATAACATAACATATAATAATAATAAAAACGCCGGCCGCTTTAGCGGCTGATTTTCAGCCAGTCAACACACACACACAAACACATACACACACACACACACTGACGAAATATTTTTGCCATTTTGCTTTGGTTATCCTATCGCCGCTTACTATTTTCGTCAGTCAGCTGCTGCTGCTGCTGCTCCCATATGTTTTCACTTGCTGTCTGCTGTGTGCGTGTGAGAGTGTATGTGTGTGTGTGTGTGTGTTGAGTATTTTGATAATTCAAACTTCCTCAATGTGCAGCAGCAGCAGCTCCTACTGCCTGCGTCTCTGTTGCTCCGCTGCTGCGTCGTGACGGCGACGGCGACAGCGACGCGACGTCTTCTTTTATTTGCTGCTTTTGCTTACCTACGCGACGGCATTTTATGTGCAGCTTTCTTGCTCTTGCCCACTTCTACTTTTCTTCTGCTTATTCTTGTTGTTATTGTTGTTGCTGTTGTTGCTGTTGTTGCCTGCTCTTTTTGTTGGCGCTTCTTGAAGTTTTCATTTCATTCATAGCGAGCGAGCGAGCGGGCGGCGCTACTTTTATTGCTTAAATCCTCAAGTTCAAACGTGACGTTAAGCGTTTGCTTTCTGTTGTTGTTATTATTGTTTCTTCTTCTTTCTATTGTTATTCTTGTTGTGGCTGTTGTTGTGTTTGCGGCCGGCAAAAGGGGGAAAATTACAATAGAATTACTTTGGAGAAGGGGGGAAAATTACATTAGAATTACTTTGGAACAGGTAAAACTTGCCTAAGCTTTGCGATCAGTAATTAAATTGAATTAAATTAAATGTAATTAAATAGTTAATTATTAAGCATAGAGAACTGTAGGTAAAAACTGAAAAACGTGAAAATCATGTTGCTTGTGCTAATTTTGAAACACTTTATATACGAGTATTATTATATAATATTTAAGCTGATAATTGAATTTTTTATTTTATTTTCTAAAAGTTCATACATTTTTTTCTAGCAATTTCAAGATCTCTAATATTTACTTTGAGTCACAAAATATAAATTTAAAAACGCTTAATTGATTTAAGCTTAAAATTTATGTTTTAATTTCTTTTTTAAATGTTCTCATTTTTTTTATGTTAATTTTAAAAATCCCAAAAATTACTTGTTACTAGTTACTTGGAAATCATGTTGCTACTGTTAATTTGAAACGTGTCGTTAAGTTAAGTTTATCATTTTATTTTATTTATTTTGTATGGTTTATATTTTTTTATGGCAATCTCAAAGATTAGCAGCGCATTTCTATTTTAGCTGAAACATTAAAAAAATGACATAACAAATAAAAATGGCATGATTTTTAAAAAAAAATCAGGGTAAAATTTATGTTTGTTATTTTTTAATATAATTTTTTTTTAATATAATCTGTTTTAATATATGGTGAAGTTTTTTAATATATTTTTCCTTAATATAATATTTTGAAATATAATGTTTCTATAATATACATTTTTAAATATAATTTTTCTATAATATACATTTTTTAAATATAATTTTTTTAATATACTTTTTTTTAATATAACATTTCTTTATTCAATTTCTTGTGTAATTTATTGTGTATTCCGTTTTTGGGCTGCTGTCAGACTTTTTTAAGATAAGCTAAGGAATAGCCTAGTCTCGCTAGTAGAATAGTTTTATTTTCTTATTATCGTCAAGCTGCAGTACAATGGTCATTTGCACGCTTTGCCGGGCAAATTCCTAACCGTGTATGGGATTCAATTTGCGAGCGACCACAGCGGAATTAGAGATTCCTGCTAAGCGCGGAGCAGCAGCTGCTGCTACTGATGCTGCTAATGCTGCGGGCTATGTGTGTGCCTGAGTGTGTGTGTGTGTGTGTGCTGCCTGGCAAGGGCTGCTGCTGCTGCTGCAGTTAAATTAAAAATATGTGGTCTACTTTTAGGTGGCAAACAGCAACAACAACAAGTGCGATGAGGTCGGGGTGGGGGAGGTGTGGGTGTTGCCTGCTTGCAGTAGAGGATATTATTGGCAGAGCTAAAGCGCAAACACAAAGCAAATTTTTGAAGAATTTTTAATTAAAATGCAAGCAGCAACATCAGCAGCAGCGCTGCCACAGCGACGTCAACGTCAGCGTCAGCACAAGCTGCCGCACATTGTTAGCTTTGTTTTTGCAAGTGTGTAAACACAAAAAAGGTGGAGAGAATGAGAGACAGCGGAAGGGGGAAAGGGGTACAAGTACGAGGCAAAAAAGCGTGCAAAAGAAACGGCGACAAATGTTGCGGTTTTTCTAAAGCTCAGCGCGAACGCGCGTAAAAGCAGTTAGTAAATTGCAAGTGCGCACACACACATGCACACAGACATACGCATGTCTCTATGTGTATGTGTGCAGACACCTGCATATGCAAAAAGAGATTGGGCAGCCTGCTGGTCACGTAGCAGGAAGGCAGGTGCAGGTACCCAGACCCAGGCCCAATCCCAGGCCCAAAGCCAAAGTCCGTCGTGTGTCGAGCGCTATTTTTTTTTTGGCTAGGTAAAGGCACAGCTGGTGGGAGGAGCGGGCAGGGGTGCGGGGTAGAGCGACATAAGCTACAGCTGCGAAACAAACAAGATGGCGGTGTGAGTGAGTGCTTTGTGCGTGGTCCACGCTACGCCATTTAACCTAAACATCATTCACGGGCGTCCGCTGCTGCTGCTGCTCCTGCTGCTCCTTCTTCTACTCCTACTGCTGCTGCTGCTCATCCTGCTCAGCCTACTTCTTCTGCTGCCTCTGCTGCTGCTTCTTCGACTGCCGCTGCCCGCACTATTTCTTCTGCTGCTTTCATGCAGGCTGGCAACAACGCCCAATTGCTCAAATGGCTGCAACAGCGCCCGGAGAACTGCGATACTCTTGAGCCCACACACATAGATACACACACACACACACACACGCACGCACACATAGTACTCACAGCCTGGTCTGACGTTTCATTTCCGTAACTCAAAAGTTGCCGCCGTTGTTGCTGCTGTCGTTGTTGCTGTTGATGTTGTTGCTGTCGTTGTTGTTGCTGTTGTTTCTGTTGCTGTTGTTGTTGTCCCTGTGTTGGTGTTGCTGTGGAGACACTTTACAGCCGGCAGAATCTTCATTTACTTCCGCGCCCAGGCAATTTTTGCAGCTATTCTTCTCTCGCGCTCTGCTTTGTTTTATTCTGCTTCTCTTTGCGTTCTTCTCATGTTTGTTGCTTGTGTTGCTTGGTTGCGCATACGCCCCGTGCAACGGCAAACGTTTGCCCAAACTGCACGGTGACAATGGCTACGCCTGCTTTATGTACCCCTAAACGAGAGAGGAAACACGGCTTGAATAATGCTACATAACGTGCAGACTACTTTATATGACTGCTAAAAATGTAGTATGTTTATTTTGGCTAGTAACTCTACTACTGCTAAATATAGTACTATTTTGTTTACTGACTGCTGTGACTTGCACTACCTTTTTTTAAACCTCTCAGTCTACCATTGTTTTTTTATTACTTCTTTGCTATGATGTTTACTTCTATTACAACTTTTACAAATTGTAGAAGAAGCTACTCCTATTTTCAACTACTTTTTACTGCTACTTTGGTTGTCCTTCTGCTACAAAGTATTGCTTATTCCTACGTATAATACTTATCTACTATTGTTCTGCTATTAGTAGATCTTCTACTGTTCTCTACTACTACCATTCTGCTACTGCAAATACTTTTGAGGTTCTCTACTATCTTTTTTGGTTACTTCTACTACTATACTGCTGCTACTACTACTACTATTTCACTGCTACGACTAGTTTTCTGCAACTACTACTATTAACTGACTATTGCTACTATTCGTTAACTACTAGTGGTATAATATTAGTAGTACACAAATGGTAGTAATATAATAAAAATAGTAGTAATAATAGATTTTATATTACTACTTTTACTACTACTTCTCCTACTACTATTTCTAATACTACTACTTCTACTACTACTATTCTACTACTACTACTTCTACTACTACCAATTCTACTACTACCAATTCTACTACAACTACCACTACTATTACTACTTATATTACTACTACTTCTACTACTACTACTCCTACTACTACCAATTCTACTACAACTACCACTACTATTACTACTTCTATTACTACTACTTACACTTTTACTTCTACTACTACTTTTACTTCTAGTACTACTTTTACTACTACTTCTACTACTACTACTACTATTTCTACTACTACTATTTCTACTACTACTATTTCTACTACTACTACTACTATTTTTACTACTACTATTTCTACTACTACTACTACTACTACTACTACTACTACTACTACTACAACTACTACTACTACTACTACTACTACAACTACTACTACTACTACTACTACTACTACTTCTACTACTACTACTACTACTTTACTTAATTCTACTGTTTCCAAAGTATCTATAAGCATATTTAAAGCATGCTTAAAAATCCTCAACGAAAACGTTAAGTTTTCGCAACAACACACAAGCGCTTGAACATTTTATTGGCCAACAAAATGCGCATAAAGTTTTACTTTCGGCCATATAAACAAATTCGTGAATATCGTGCGCAAACGCACTCAAAACTTTTGTCCCATCTCGGGCACTTGGCACAGCTGAACTGCCTGCCGGAATGTACACAGCATCATCATGATGAGCAGGAACTTGCTCTGCTCTGCTCTGCATATGTGTATGTGTGTGGGCGTTCGATAGGCAGGCGTGGCAAGGCTGCAGCCAGCTGACAATCAATGTTTGGTTTAGCTGCAAAAATGTTTCTTGTGCACAAAACAAAACAACGAGAGGCAATAGCAAAAAAAAAAATAATGGAATGGAAGAAAAGAGCAGAAGAATGAATCAAGTGTGCAGAGAGAGGGCAGGCAGATGGAGGAGAAGGCGGGGCCCAAGAGGAAAGCAACAACAGCGGCGAAAAAAAATGAAATTAATTTCTTTTGTGTGTTTGGTCGGCTGCGACGACGACGACGACGACGACGTTATTTAGTTGGCAAGCTTGCCACAGAGGAAGGAGCAGGGCAGCAGGCAAAGGTGAGGCAGGCAGCGGCAGCTGCAGCAGCGCGTCGGGCAACTCCAATGTTCATTTCCGGCAGTCAAAGCTGCGTCCTGTGTGTGCGTCATCATCGTCATCATCATCATCATCATCATCATCGTCATCCCCCGAGCGCTACGCTGCAACATGATGTTGTGTTGTTGCTCAGGTGGCAGCCTCGAGTTTGAGTTAGTTGGCATCTTGCAACTCTGCCCCAGCGCACAGCATTCTCCCAATGCTGCTGCCACTGTCTTTTCATACTGCTGCCTGTGCCTGCCGTCTGCCGCCTGCTCTTACCTCCCCCTGCCTACTCCGACTGCTGCTCTCCATATTTTTTTTCGCAGCATTCTTCTTGGCGTTTGTTCATTTACCCGCAACTGTATCCATGGCATGCAGCCAGTGCGGGGGCGTGGCAGCTACATAAGCCGCCCGCAACCGACCGTTGGGCTCTTTAGTTTTTAGGTTCCCGCACACACCACACACACATACACACAGACACTGAGCATTTTTTTTCTATACACACTCTCCTCGAATTGCTGTGTATGCTAATGAAGCCTCTTCTTTGGCTGATGCTTTCAATGGGCGCCGCTGGAGCGAGTCTCGGGGCTCTGCTCCATGCCTAAGCTCATGCCATTTGGCTCACTGTTAATCCCTGCCACTAAAGACCAAGAAGAACAGTCGACAGAACGGCGTATACCCTGCACTCGCACAGCGCACAGCTCACAGCTCACAACTCAGAAATGCAGCACTCGCAACGGAACTGAGCTCCAGCAGGACTCCGGCCTCCTCCAGCTCCTGCTGCTGCTCCTCCATCTTTGCCCGTGCAATCTGCACGCCTTGTTGCGGTATTAGTTTGCTTTACGTGATTTTGTTGCAACGTTCTCCTCTCTCTCTGCTGTTTCAGCTCTGCTTTGCCTTCTGCATTCTCACATTTTCTTTGGGCCAGCAGCAGCAGCAGCAGCAGCGTTGGCGCTCGCTCTGTGGAAAACCCCATAGATTTAATTACAGTTTTCCTCTCGCAGATAATCGAATTTTTTCTCTTGCCAGCCACGTCCGCGTCCTGTGTGTCCTCCTTCGTGTCCTGTGTTGCATGCAACTTCCTTTTAATCTGCATGTCGATTTCCTTTGCACAGATTCTTTCTTTCTCTCTCTCGTGCTCCACCTCCAGCATTGCACAGTTTTTATCATTTCTATTTCCCCATTTTTTTCGCTCTCTGATGTTTTTTTTTGACCAAGTTTGCACATAAATTTCAGTTCAGTTGTAATTAAAAATTGCTTTTGAGGCTGTTGCCGTTGCGTTTCTTACTCAAAATTAGTTTCCTTTGCATTTTTTTCTACTTCTCTAACTCTTCTTCTTCTTGTTCTTAATCCACAAGTTCTGATGAGTACCGTGCTATATCCAGTGCGTTCCTTTGACGCGTGTCCAAGACTCTGCCCAAAAAAAAAAGGATTATTGATTGTAAATGAAGAAAAATAGCTGAGAAAGGGGGGAGTGGTAGAGAAGAAAGCAATTAATTCAGTCTCTCTGAAATCAAAGTCAAGTTTAGAAAGGGTTGCAAATAGGGGTGAATTGAAAAGTATTACAAGATTCCCAACTAAATGAGAAATTGGGGGGAGTTTTATTAAGTTTTGAAAGTTGAAAATGGTAAAGAAAAGATAATGATAAAGGTTTTATGATTTGAAATTGGAATTTCATAAGACTTAGCAACAAATTATCTATGCGTAAGGAATCTAGTAATCAAATTTGAGATAAATAAATAGAAAATCTCAAATATTATATAGAGAAAATGCGATTAATAAAATGCCCAAACTTCAGTTGAAACATATAGAAAATAAACTTAACCAAGCGAAATCCCTTTTACCCACTAAGTCAGACCTAAGTCTAGTATTCCTATAGAATTTAAGTGATTCTAGAAAATCTTTTAAATATAATATAGAAAAATAGAGACCAATCTTTAGTTTCAACATATAGAAAATAAACTTAACTATACTATAACTAAGCGAAATCCCTTTTCCCAACTAAGTCTAGTATTCTTGTAGATTTTAAGTGATTTTCCATTGCAAATATGTACATACGATTGGTAATACCTTTTACTAATGACCTCAATTCGTTCTGCTCTCTTTCTATCTTTCTCTTTGGCAGGTAAGCAAAAGTCGTGACAATGTAAAACGCCCAAAAAAAGAAAAACAAACGTTAAAAAATACGAAAAACTGCAGTAATGCAAGAAAGTAAAACCGTAAGTTTCACTGCGCGCGGCCCACAGATTGTATCAATATATATATAAAGTAGCTCCACAGACAAACATATATACAAATATCTATATATCGCATAGCCTACATGCTGCTTATGCGTGTGTGTCAGTGTGTGTGTGTGCGAATTCATTGGCGAGAAATGCCCACAAAAAATGCAAACTGAATCACAATGCAAAAATGTTGATCGGACTTGAATTTCGTGTCAATAATAAAATTAAAGAAATGTGAGCATATTGCTAGTAGTCGACAGACAGATACCCTGTAAGAAATGTATATACTCTTTGCATTTGATCGAAATTATGACAGCAAGCTTGCAGTCTTTCAAAGAGGTAACGATACCCTGTAATTTTCAAAAATTATTTAAGTTAATAAAAAAAAAGCTTGTATAAAAGTAAAAAGGTCTACATTTAAAACATATTGTCGAACAAACAATAGCTAAACCCCTTGTATACCCTGCAACAATTGAGTGTACAGGGTATTTTACCATTAAAAAAAATCGGCCAAAAAATAAAAACGAAAGCAGTTCAGGCTCACTGAGTGATGCCGCCGATCAGAGTTTTGAGTTGGTCTCTGCACCCGCATTTGCTCCCCGTCCCGCTGGCGGCCCCTGTGGCTCTCGGAACACTCCCCGAAATGAGCACGAATACAGCTGAAACCTCGAGACACTCACACACATATAAATATATATATTTATATGTATATATATAACGATTACCTGGCGCAGGGACGAACTGCGGCTCGCTGAGGCATTCACTTTGTGCGCTCGGTGGGCGTGTCGCTGCCCTGCTTTGCTTACGTGCCCCTTGCGGCCACATGCCACTTGCTGCTCGCTGCTTGCTGCCACCAGGCCCGGCACTTGCCTCTTTATATTGTGAAGAGCTGATATTATATATATTATATTTTGTTTTTGTTGTGGCCTGCACGACTGTCGTTGCGACTGCTTGAGCCTTTGACTGGAGCAAGGGGCAGTGGATCGACGTCGTCGTCGTCGTCGTCGTCTCGGTCAGTTTGGCCAGTTTCCTGGAACTGACTGAGCCAATCGACTCGATTTGTTGTTGTTGAGCTTCTGAACACATGTACTTCTTCGTGTACTCGTTCTGTGTGTCAGCGCATTTGTATTTGTCCGAAAAAAACCAAATTTAAGCAACTGCCAAGTGTTTTCGGGGTGCTAGAGCTGAGCGCAGGATGCCACAGACGTGACACGGAGCCAAGTGGGTGCGAGTACTTTGAGTAGGAGCTTCTCATAGCAAGGAATTCGATGAATAATAATATTTCTAGAGATGTTAGAAACTGAGAAAATATTGAAAATCTGCTTGGAGTATATTTCGTTTAAATTATTTTTAGTTATATTCCATTTACTTGCGATAAAATATTAATAGTTGAATATAAATAGGCGATTATAACTAAAATATGAATTTCTAAATTCAAAACTCTAATTCTCGATTAATAATAATTTTTTTTCCTAATAAATAATAGTTGGAATTTTAATTGGTATATCGTTTTTTACATTATTAAGTTGTTACGCTTTTACTGCTGAGATTTTATTACGATTTACAATATTTATACAGTTAAACTAGAGTTAAATTTAATTAAAGTTCATCCACGGCCTATGCTTACCCCTAACAATTGTTTACAAACAGTTCGTGTCACGCAGTCAGCTCTAATGCAGGAAATACTTCAAGATTATTAACTTTTAATCGATAACTTGCACTGTAGCTCGTCTATACGCACTAAAGTCTCACAGCAATGTCTCTAGATTTATGTAGTTACCTGCCAGAAGACAGCTCGTGTCACGTGCTCATCTCTAGTACACGAATTGACAGTCTTGCAGCAGTAGCAGCAACAGCGACAACAGCCAAAAGTTTACACGATGTGCTAATTGAGTTAGTACTCTCGCATGCATCGATGTAGCTGAGCACTATACGTGTATATATATATATATATATATATTTATGTAGTTATGTATGTGTATGGCACATACTCAAGACTCATGACTCGTGAGTGGCGAAAATTTCGAAAGAGTCGGTAAGTAGCCCGGGCAGGCAAAGGCGACAACAGCGTCGCGGCAACATTTTGTGTCTACTTAGCAACTTTGTGAAAATAACACCCATGTATAAGTAGTGACCCCTGGCACCGCTCGGAAGCCTTCTGCTAACCCTAACCCCCCCCCGCACACTGGGCTTAGGGCTGCTGCAATAGTTGTTGCTGCTGCAGTTGCATGTTTTGCTGTGCTCAATTCCGCATATGGCATCGAAAACCGATAATTACCAAAGCCAGTCAGTCGCACACACACAACACACACACACACATACATACACGCAGTGCGTAATCTGCTGTGTATTAGTTAGAGCTCTCTACCTGCAGCGGAAGCCTCACAAGAGACACAACAAGCAGCAGCAACGAGGCAGAAGCAGCAGCAACACTAAGCGATGACTTGTATTGTTGTTGTTGTTGCTGCTGATGTTGTTGTTGTTGTTGTCGCTGTTCGCATCGGCAACAAATTACTCACGCGCAAAAATTGTTGCCGTGTTTTTTTCCACATATAATTTCACTATACGATATGTATATGACGTATGCTTTCTTGCTGCTTATGGTATATGTCTGCATATGTGTGTGTGCGTGTGCGTTTGTTGGTGTGTCTGTATGTACGTATGCCTATGTGTGTGTGCGTGTGTATCGCATGACTGTATGCTGCTGTGTCTGTGTGCATTTGCCCCCATATGCATAAAACCTTTATTTTACCTGTGCGATTTCATTAGGGTGACACACTGCGATCATTTTATGGAAAATACAAATAGAAAATTGTTGAATATTTTTAGTGCAATGCAAACAGCGCAATGAAATTAAAATAATATAAATATAAATAAAATAATATAAATATTTAGCAATTATATGATGCTCATGCATAAATTAACCATTTCGAATACTCATACCACCGTACTCAGCTCTTTATTGCAACAAGTTCCGGTTGAAGTTTTAAATTGACAGCTTTAAATTTTTATAAATTAATAAATAAATATTTATGTATTAAATTTGATTGATTGATCAATTTTACTATTCACAATTTCAGTTTATTATTTTATAGTTATTTGAAAAATTTAATTTTTATTTATACATTTTATTATTTAATAATTTTAATACGTCAACTGCAATGATTTTCATGCATGGATCAACAATTTCGACTGTGCATACCACTGTGCTCGGCTTCTTTATCGCATCAAGTACGCTTCAGTGCATTGAGCAGCTAAAATCGTCAAATCTTCTCGCACCTTGGCGCAGCGAAGATTTGTTTTCAATTATTGAATCACCCTAATGCCGATATCGAGTATCGGTGTGCCGTGTACAACTGTGTGTGTGTGTTTGCGAGCATGTTGTTGTTGCTGTTTAAGCCGCAAAAACGAAGTCAGCGTGTGCGACGACGCCGGTGTCTCAGTCGCTGCCACCGGCATCGACATCGGCGTCGGCATAGGCGTCGGGAACGACGGCAACGCGGCACCGGCAACGCCGTCGTCGTCGCCGTAGTCTTTGTTGTTGTTGTTGTTGTCGGCGGCGGCGGCGGCGTCGGTCTACCTGTTCGCAAAGTTGGACACATTTTCTTTCTTCCATATCGTCGCTTACCTAAGGGACAAACACACAGATACACACACACACACATACTACCTGTACACATACACACACACACAGAGGCGAACGTACGCTCATTGCGCGAGCGAGAGCGCGCAACTGGCTGGAGAGACTCGTGCTCGCCCCGTCTCGCTTGCACGCGCTGAGCGGCTGCGAAAGTCAAGCCAAGCTGAACGAACGGGCCACGCTAAGCTGCTGTTGCCGCTCCGCCGGCGGCGTTGCCGTTGCCGTCGCCGCTGCTGCCAACGTCGACGTCGACGTCGACGTTAACGGCGACGCCAACGTGAACGTGTCGACGTTGCCGTCGCCGTCGCCGTTGAAAGTCTTCGTCGCCGTTGCCGCCGCTGCTGCCGAACAGAAACGAAACGAAACGAAACGAAAAAAAAAGTTGGGTTTTGGAATTTTTTTGCTCTTGCTCTTCTTTGGTTTTCAGTTCAGTTCGATTTTAATGCACAGTCGCAACGTACGTGGTGTGTTACCTGTCTTGTCTCTTGTCTCGTGTCTTGTGCGCCGTCGCTGTCGTCGCTTTGCGTCTTCTTCTTCCACTTCATCTTCTTCGTCGTCGTCGTCGTCGTGTTCTCCTGCGCGTTTTCGAAAAAAGCAAAAAGAATCGCCGTAAAGTCGGCGCGAAAATACCAAACACACACGCACACACACACACACACACACACACACACACACACACACACACACACACATACATATACAGCGAAAATCTACACGAAAACAAAACAGCAAAAGTGCAAGCAAAAGCAAAATATGAAACAAGTGCAACAACAAAAACAACTACTACAACTACAATAACAACAACAACAACAACCAGCGAATTGAGCAACAAAAGTGCGATCAAAAGAAAGTCAAAGAAAGTAAGTTCGACGCGCTTTTGTTTTTTTTTTTCTTTTTTAATTTTCGGCAATTCTCTCCATTCTTTATTCTATGTTGCAAGAGCTTTTATTGGCTGTCGCTGTGAGTGAAATTGCCCTACTGCAAAAAAGAGAGAGTGAGTGCAGTGCAGAGAGAGTGCAGAGTGAGTGTGTGTGTGAGTGCAGTGCAATGCAGAGAGAGAGGGCGGGAGCGAGAGCGAGAGCGAGTGCAGAGGGCGCACTCGCAGCACTTGTGACCGAGCGACCGACCCAGCCGATCGCCGGATGTGTCCGGCTAATGTGACGGCCATTTTGTATTTTGCCTCTCATTAGCAACGCTCGCGCGCGCTCTCTCTCGCTCGCTCTCTGTTGCGCACAGTCTCTCACTCTGCCGCTGTCTGGCTCAATTATTGATTGATTAATTATTGCTGACGCGTATGCGTCGTCCGCTCGACCATTCGACCCTTTGCAAACCGGTTCATTGACGTCGCTGCTGGCGTCGCTGCCGCTGCCACTGCCGCCGCCGCCTGCGTGTGGGGCGCACACTCTCTCTTTTCGTACTTTAGACCACTGTATAACACACACTTGCTGCTGTGGTATAACACTTCATCGTACACACAATAATCCAATTGCTGCGATCATCGATTGCACACGCACACGCATAGATGCCCCTGCCCTCCCCACCGCCTCCCAATCCCGACTCCTGTTTGTTATGCTCAACTGCTGCTGCTGCAGGCTGCAGCTGCTGTCTGCGCCTTGGCGCCTGCGCTGGCAGCCTCCTAAGCTACATTTCAATCAACAGCCGCAGCGTAACGGGGTTGCATACCCCCTTCTGGCCCCCTTCCACTCTTGCTGCTCTGTCTTCTGGTCATTTGCAATTAACACTTTTGCGTACGTGCCACAGGCGGTTGCAGCTTAATCAGCAAGCAGCTGTGCCAGCATATAAAACATGGCCAAAGCTTTCCAGCTACGGTTAAAGCTGCCGCTGCTGCTGTCGACACCTCTGCTCAGTCGCTGCAGCAGCAGCAGCAGCAGCCGCCACACCACAAAGCTAATCAGCGTGCAACGACTTTCTCGTTATTTCTTTTCTTTCGCCTCTTTTTTTTTTTTTTTTTGCTTTGCTTTTTCTGTAATTATTATTTTATAATCAACTTATTAGCGCTTGTTGGACCCCCCATGCCCCCTGCCGGGTACATCCCATAATGCGTTTCTGTAGCTCGACCAAAATTCAATTAAAAATCTCTAGTGTGTTGCGCTGTTGCTGTTGCTGTGTTGTATTTGTTTTATGTTCACATTCTATTTCTTATTGAGGTCTCCTCTCTCCCTCTCTCTTTCGCTCTCTGGCCCCCAGAATCAACCCATATATATCCGCAAATATGTCCGTCTCATATGCTTTTGCCATTAGTTATTATGAGCTCGAAATTAGTCTTAAATCCAATAGAAATTTCTCGTCAGCTGCGCTTCTAATGGACTTTCTGCTGGAATTTTACAGTGGGACTAAGCCGGCGAACAACCAACTCACAGTGTCTCACAATGTCTTTAAAATAGAAAGTTATTTAGCTGAGGGTACTATTAACTATTAAACTTGCTGTACAATCTAAAATCTATATCATTATTATTGTTATATTTTACTCAAATTAAACTAATCAATCTTTCGACTAAAAAAAATATATATGTAAATTTTGTTTATCTGCAGTACAAATACCTGTACCACAGATTTCTCTATATGTATAGTCTCTTATCTTTAACTCACACGCTAATCCCTAGTTTATCGATTATCTCTCTGCCCAAACACAGGCCATTTCTTTGCTTATCAATCAGTTCAAACAAATCGTTTTGGGTAAACCTCAACAACATACGATATGGGTAGATGAACACATTTCTATATACATTTATTTATATATATAGCTATGTATACCAACACCCAAGTCGTGTATATTATACGGCTATTATAAATACCCCCATTATATTTCAATAATCATTTTTGTGTTTGCCCCCAAAGCAAAATGAGCTCATCTTAAGCTTAAACCCGTCTGTCCGTTCATTTGTCCGTACGGTGCACACAACACACACACACGACTCGAACTCGAATGCGAACCGAACCCAACCAAAAATTCATAAGCTTATGTAATCTCGAACTTTTTACAATTTCAGACAGACGCGATTGTATAAGGCTTTACGAAATACTAGTTTGCAAAATTTGCCGCGTTTGATAGACGATTTGTAATTAACACTAATTAATCACACGAGACACATTTTGCAAAATCAATTTGCAATATCTGCAAAGGTGCGAGGTTTCTTTTTCTGCAAGGCCTTGAACTTGTCTCTGATCTTAAGTTCAGCCCGACGTACCGCCTTGCTCCCCTCTAATGATCATTAGAGCTTACGCACGGAAACCAGAATTTAATTCCTTTCTTCATTTATTACAATGATGTTTATAATTCTTATGGGTAGACCCAGAACTCAAGCAGCCCCCCAAACCCGTACCACCTCTCTGTCTTCCCCGCTTTGCCTCATTATATTCAATGGTTTCGAAGGTGGCGGCAACAAACTCATTAGACCTTGAAAATAATTTAGTTTTTCTGTCTTCGGTTTAGGCCGAAAATTATAGCGACAAGTGCGTGGAATTAATTACCAAAGAAGAGAACCGAAACAGAATATAAACAGAAATATAAAAGTCGAGATAGAGAAGTAGACAAAATAGTGGAAATAGAATGAAGTGCGGCTCCCATGACAATTAAAGACACTGTGCGTTCGGGCCACCTTTTTTTCTGGTAGTTGTTGTGGTTGTTGTGAAACGCGTAACTCCCCTGGGCAACATTGGGCATTGACTTTACAAGCGGCTTATGATGGGGGAATCTTCCTCTTCTTCACAGCAGAGGAAAAAACCATCTTCCGTGTGATGGCGTCTTTCTGTGTGTATGTGTGTGAGTGTGTGTGTCGGCTGATTGCGATCGCTTTCCAAAAAAATGACTTTCAATTTTACTTGACAGTTGGGCTCTTGCAACAGGTTGCGGCAGGTAGAAACAGTTCATCATGGACACTGTGCAACAATAGGGGAAACAAGTGTTGAAAACAATGCGATAATCAGACTATATGAGATTATATAAAAACATAATATTTTAAAAGGAAATCAGAGATTAAGCCAATTAAAATCAGCTGACAGCCCTTAATATTAAAATATATTTTAGTAAAATTATTTTTTTTACTAAATTCAATAGATTTGAAAGATTATATCAAAGTACAAAGTATTACAAAATATAATATCAATATATCTAAGGGATTAGATATAAATTATAAATTAAAACGATAAGACTAGAATCCACATACATATACTAAATTTAAAAGATCCGAAAGATTTTAACGAAGTACAGTAAAATATTAAAAAATAGATTTCAGCAACTAGACAAAAATGTGGTGAGCGCTTGTGATCATTGGAAAATAAGATATAAGAAGGTAGTATACAAAAAATACAGAATTTATTAGAAAAAAAAGAACTGGAGATTTAAAAGATTCCAGAGATTATACATAAATATTATTGGAGAATAAGATATTTTTACTAGAGTTCAGAAAGTGTACATAAATAACAGAATATTTTATATAAAAACCTAAGTTTCATTTTAAAAGATTCCAGAGATTATAGATAAATATTTATTATAATGAAATTAGAAGTAAAGAAAAAAATGCATAGATCTGGCGATTTATATAGAAGCTTTAGCTATTTCTTCTCAACTGTATTTCTGCAGTCTTCTGTCTTTCCTGAATTTCAAGCTGTTTGTGTTGCACAGTGTTGACTTTTTAGGCTGGACATTAGAAGCGTCTCGAACAGGCCCAAAACTGTGCAGGCAGGAGGTAGAACCTGTTTTCCAGACTCAAACACGTTTCGATGCCAGTCCTTATTTCAACTGTCTTAGATAGCAGCGAGTAAGAGAGAGAGAGAGAGAGAGGGGAAACTGCTAGAAAGCAAGGGAGTTAGAAGGAGACAGAGCGAGACAGAGAGAGGGAGAGAGAGAGAGACCTCCTGCTGCTTCAAGGTTATAATACACGCAGCAGACGTGCAATTTACGAGCAGACCTTGACCTTGTCTCGCTCGCTCAGCCCAGCGCTCTCCCTATCTCTCTCTTGCGCTCGATCCTAGTTCTAGCTCCTATTTTTGCTCTATTTCTGCTGCTGCTTGCGTCTGGCTCGCTGCGATTTCTTGCATAATTTATGTCTGGAAAAACTGGGTTACACACAGAGAGAGAGAGACAGAGACTCATATGTGTGTGTGTGTGTGTGTCTAGGCCCTGTTATCACACCGGCTGCTCTTCACATTATGCGCACGTCTTCCCCTTGCCCCTGCTCTAACTTCTTGTTTTATTGCCCCTATTCGCGTTTTTCCCCCTGCTTTGACGCTCTTTCGCTTTTCGGTCTCCTTGACGTTTGGCGCATTTTCAAACGTTTTGCTTTTTGATTAAATTTTATGTTGGCCAGACTTGCCTACATTTAGCAGGGGGGGAGGGGGAGGGGCGAGGCGCCAGGAGATTCCTGTTGCTGCTTGAAACGAGTTTTTCCCTGCACTTGCGCTTGCCTTTTCCACATCTCCTTGTGTGTGTGTCTTGTAGTAGTTGCTGCTGTTGTTGTTGTTGTGTTGTGCACATCAAACAGGTCGCGTTTTCTTTACCAACGTCGTCATCGCTCGAGTTGTTGTTGTTGTTGTTGTTGTTGCTGCTGCTGCTTTTCCCTCCTCTACTTTTACTTATTTGCTTTTTAGCCTGCTTTACTTCACTCCACTTGTTTGTTGGCCTGGCCGCGCACGCCGTTTGCCACTTTCCCGACTTGCCGTCGTCTTCGCTACGTTGTCTTTTCTTTCTCTTTCTCTGTTTCGCTTTCGTCGTTGTTGTCGTTGTCTCTCGCATATGTTTACCTTGCATACGTCCTTGAAGATTTGTCTTATTTTCGTTTTATATTTTGTTTATAGGTTTTTGTGTCTTGTGTTTGTTATTGTTGCGCCTTCGCTTTCGTCTCTGCTGCTGCTTCTTCTGTTGCCCAGTTTTCTGGCTCTCTTTTCTTCCCGTGCTGCTGCTGCTGTTGTTGTTGTTCGTTCAGCTGCTTTAAGTGGGTCGCTCATAGTTGCAATTCCTGTTGGCACAGGTTAAAGCTGAAGTTGTTGCTCTTCCTGCTGCTGATGGGGCCACTTATGGCATATCCTGCATACTTGAAACTACTGAGAAGACAGTCGAAACTAGAAAGTGCTTAGTGCTGAAGACTATTAAAATTCTCTCCCTAACAAGTATCTACATTCTTGCCCAATAGAATAGAATAGAATGATATTCGAATAGAATACCACAAAAAGATTCCGAATTATTTGTAGAAAGAAAGCTTCGCATATTGTCTCTTAACTGCATCTTAAGATGCTTTCTCGGGAAAATGTTCTAAAGAAAAGTCTCGAAAGTATAAGCAGATGCCAGTGAAAAACCTAGAGGAATTGCTAGTAGAAATGATGGCAAAAAACAAAATTTTTCAAGACAACAAGAAGAAAGCGGAAATGGAAAAATATGAATGAAATTGCCAAATTTAAATTGGGAAAAGCTTATTCAATTTTTCATTACAAATCCTAATTTTATTGCATGATCAATAAACCTTAAAACTCAAATTTCTAACTTAAGCTCTCATTTGTCTAAGTATTCGATTTATAGAAAGAATATACAGAACTCATAGCATAGTAAATTGGTTTTTTATCAAGCAACTTTGCAATATCAAATTTATGGTATTATAAACAGTATATCTTTTATAAATAGTATTTTAATCAAGAAATTATAAGTAGTCTTTTTTAATAGTACTTTTACAATATTATTGTATTATTAGTATTATAAATAGTATTTCTTAGACTTGTGACTTAAAAAAAAAAATAAAACACATATAATTTAATGTGTGTCTTGTTACCGGAAATCAGTCTTAAATTTAATACTAATTGTATATACCATTCATATCATAGAGCCTACGATAATCGAGCCTACAACAATGGCTACTACTTTGTTGATAGTGTGTGTGTGTGTGTGTGTGTGTGTGTGTGGCAAACCAAGGGCCTAGACTAATACGCCCCATCTAGGTAGTAGTACGTTCCATGGCAACATTGTCTTGTTCATTCTTCATTTGTGAGCCGCGGCACTCATGAGTTCACTCACTTTATGCGCATGATTACTCAATTGTGGCTCGAAAGAATTAACAACAAATGCTATAAATAACACTTTTGCCGGTTGTTGTTGCTGTTGCTGCTGCTGCTGCTGTTGGCCATAATGTGTAAGCCAACACTTGAGCCGAGTGAGCGCAAAGCAGGAGGGGGGAAGGGAGACGCAGCAAGACAGTAAAAAACCAGTAAGGTTCGTTCTGCTCTTGCTCTCGCTGGGGGTCTCCGAGCCTACTATTAACTTGGCTACTCGGCTTCAGCTCTCTGGCTCTGGGCCTGGCTCTTTTACGGCTGGCCATAACCATGACTTGTTGGCTCTGGCGACTTGACTTGGCTCCGGCTTTGAGGTCAACAAACAGCTGCTGCTGCCGCTGCTGCTGCTGAGCTATGAAATCGAGTAGCAGCCGCTGCTTTGTGGTTTGCTGAAGTCATGCGTTTGCTATGGCTTGCTCTTTCGCACACTCACACACTCGCACACACGCTTACACTCACACACTCGCTTTGCCGGCAATTGGAAACCAGTTTCTTGTCTCACCGGCGGCGGCCAAAAAAAACAACACGAGATTTGTATGGCTGTATGTAGTGTATAAAATCTTTATACAAAAACCCCTGAAAGAGAGAACAAAAAAAAAAAAAAAAAAGAAACGTAAAAAATTGAAGTTTCTCAAGCGCGCGAGGCTTGTGGCCGGCGTTTTCTTGTTTGTAAGTTTAGTTCGCACGTTTTTCTTCCAGTCTTCTGCTTTAGCTGCTTCTACTACTTCTTCCTCTTCTGCTGTTCCTACCGTTCGTTTTGTATTTTGACTGATTTCTGATCAGTTTTCTCACACAGTCGCAAAGGTTTTGCTTCCGCTCGAGATTCGTATATCTCGCAAATCAAATTCAATCTTCAACGGAAGTTGACAATTATAATAATATAATTGACAATTGAGAGTAAAATATATATAGATATATATATATCACAGATCTACTGTACTGTGTATAGCTTGGAAATACCTACACGTTTCTGGAGTGTCGAAAAACCCGGGACAAACCGTTGGAACCATCATGTGAAATTGTAATGTTCTTATTTCTTGTCGTCGCACACAAAGTGAATATCAATTTGTTGCGCTTGAGTACATATAGTCCATATCGTCTGTATAAAGGTATATAGACACGGGCATATAGCAAGTTATTTATATGACAGATATATGGAAAGTTTGTATGGCAGTTGGCTACGACAGATGTTTGTCCGCGTGTCCGCATATTGCAAAAAAACACTCTATATTCTATTTGTATAGTCTGTTAATGGATAGTTATATGGTAAATCAATGACAATTGATCTCAAAATACAGACAACAGATTTTAGTTAATTATTTTATATTTTTTTTATAGATAAAATATATAATTAATAAATAAATAATGATATTAAAGTTTCGATAAATAATTTGATATTTACTAGCATCGTAACTAAATATGTATCGATAATGAACTATAATTATCGCGGATTTTAAACTTTTTTTGCTATATAATAATGATTACGATGCCGAAAGTCTAGAAAAAAACGTTGATAGTGATTTGCAGCCATCAAAAATGGCCAACTACACGCCCTTATCGATATGTGCTTCTACTATATCGATAAAATTCCGAGCTAATCGTTTTGCATGCTATAAACGAATGGTATCTGTCGATTTGCGATTGTATCGATTCAATTTATCGCTAGCATTAGCTCGAAACTCGAAAGACCATTTGAACTTCGTTCTATTAAATCGCTTTAGCACTCGTTGCCCTCTGTTGATTGGTTGTGTGTGTGTGTGTGTGTGTATGTACGTGTTTGTGCCTTCGGTGTGACTGTCAAAGAATACAATTAACATAATTTACTTGCCAATACAGCAACAAGAACACACTCAACACACACACACGTGCAGAGGAAGCCATCACGACTTGCGCGTCGTCAATTTGTAAGTTTTAGCAAATTTGGCAAATTTGCTCTTTGTCGTCAGCTTTTGTGGAGGGAGGAGAGGAAGTGGGAGCTCAAGGAGGGGCCTGCACTGGACAGTCGAACAATCTGTAGGTGTTTAAGCTCCTCTTGACTGACAGTTTGTTGTTGTTGTTGCTGTTACTTTTGTGTCAGTTGGGAAATCGATTTCGCTGCAAATGTGAAAAGAAGCCAGCGCGAAAAGTTTACAGTTCTAGGAAATTCAGGCGCTTCGGTTGGGGTTTACAACATATGCATATAGTATATAAGACTTACATTATATGTATACGGTACTTAGCCAGGGCGATAAGCAGCTTTAAGGCTGCGGCCTTATCAGCGGCCACAGGAAGTTTGCCTTGTAATCAGACTTCAAAAACAAAAAAAAATAAATAAATAAATAAATAAAAAAAACAAAATACTCCAGCGTTTTTCATAAATATTTCATTGGCAGAGCGAGACAACGTGAGATATCGCATATAAAAATCGGCAAGAAAAAGTTCCAATCACTTTTAATTTTTTTTTTTTTTTCCTTTTTTTCTTGGCCCTCTTATGGTATATTGTATACGTATTTTTCATTTCGTGTGTTTACTTTCAAAAAGAAAGAAAGTTTTGTAGGTTGTACGAGTATGTGTGTGTGTGTGTGTGCGTATTATATAGATACGTATTTTGCGTTTTTTTCGGGAGACTGCAAAACTACAATTTGCATTGCAAAACGACGGGGACGAGGACAAGGAATACCCTCGACTTTGGGGTTCAGTTTTCAGTCTCTTGTTTTACATATGTAAATTTATGCATATCTAAGTTTTGCCTTATACATAGACAGACATAAACATGTACAGCCGGGCAGCCAGACATACATATATTGTATGTATGTTGATGTTTATTTGTATGTGACGGCACACGAAACTGTCGTTTCCATATCACTGCCTTGAAATCTGCATAAATGATGATGATTTTGGTGTGTTCTTCTTCTTGTTGTTGTTTTTTTCAGTTCAGTTTGAGATTCTTTTTTTTTTGTTTTTGTTCTTGTTGCTCTCGTCATTTGAGTTTCGGTGCTGTTTGCTCGCGTTGTATATCCAACTTCTTATAAATGTGAAATATTTTGCATACACATGGCTCCAATGGGCTCCAGAGAATGCGATGAGAGCGCAGCCGACGTCGATTGAATGGCGACGACTGCAGCTGCTGCCGCTTCTCTGTGAGGTCCTAAACTGCCCAAGGGAGAGTTTGCCTCGACCCGGCGCCCCTCCTTCTTCTGTCTTAGCTTTTGAATTGAAATTTGGTAATTTATTTTTTCAGTTTTGATTACCCTGTAGCGCAGGCAGTGTGGTGGGCTATGCTGAAGCAGAGATTCATTAATATTAGTATTATTTTTTTTTTTTATTTTATTTATATTTGTGTTGTTTAGTTTATGTAGTTTTTATTTTATTTTATTATTTAGTTTATTTTTTATTTTATTTAAATCATTCTTTACATTTATTTTTATTTAATTTAATTTTTTTTTGTTTTGCATTTATTGATTCTTATTATTTATTTATTATTTGTATTTAGTATTATTTTTTGGTAATTTTATTTATAGTTTCATAGCATTGATATCACATGCGATTCTAATCTAAATGTAAAGCATACTTACCGGCAACTACAGGGTATGTGAGAGTGCATAACAAGCCAAGTTTACATGTGCCTTGTGCGCCGCTTTGAGCTTTAGCATAAGCCTGCATAAGTCTGTACAGTAAAGTCGCCCCATAGTGGGGGGTCTTTGTATATAGTTCGCTTTATGAAATTTACCGCGGGTTTATCCCAGATTTGTTGTTGTTGTTGCTGTTTTTTTTTCGAGTAGTAAGTAGTGGATTCTGTTTAGGCTAACCAAAGGCATGAAACCATAAAAATGGCAAATTAACCAAGCGCTTGTGTGAGTGAGCTTTGTGTATGTGTATGTGTGTGTGTGTGTGTATGCAAAACCTTTTGCCAGTGAAGCCACAAATAAAACAACAACAGCAGTACAGGCACTCACACACACACACACGCACACACACACACACATCAAGCTGAGGCAGCTTGAAAATGGCACGTTTTGAGGTCCGTCCAAGTCCAATCAAGCAGCGACTGAGCGCTGTCGCCGTTGACGTCGCCGTCGCCGTCGCCGCCCCTTTGGCATGTTGTTCAATAACAGCGATGGCCCTGGCCTGGCGCTGCTTCAATCAGCGACAACGACTGCGACGTCAGGCAGGCAGAGGCAGCGGCAGCGGCAGCCTAGCAATTTATCCAGCCATGCATATTAAGCCTCACGATTTGTATTTGCCCCACTGTGTGTCCGTCTCGCAGTCTGCGCTGTCTGTCTGTGTGTGTGTGTGTCTCTGTGTGTCTGCTCGTGTGAGTCAGCCTGCCCTGCCTGCGCTCTTGTCACGACTGCCAATTCGCCCTCTCCTGTCACTCGCTGTTGTCGTCACTGCAGCGCTGCACTCTCCCGCTCTCCCACACGCTCGTGTATGTGTATGTGCGTGTGTGTGTGAGAGTTCAATTTCAGTGCAGTGCAGTTTGAGCTGTTTTTATAAGTTTTCAATGCGAACTCGCCTTGCGGTCGGTCACTCAGCAGTCCTCCCCGCTCTCTCCCACTCTCTCTCTCTCTCTCTGTCTGCCTGTCGCTGTCCTGTCTAAATGATCAAATGACTAAATGACCAAATGGCCGGCACTTCCTGTGGGTGTCGAGAGCGCGCAGCCCTACACTTATGCTAGCTGTCATTGTTGTTGTTGTTGTTGTTGCTGTTCTCGCCGCATTGAGTTTGCATATTTTAAGCTTTGCATAATTGAAGCTTTGATTTGAAATCACTGAAAGCATTTAAGGGCACAAAGCGTGAGTGGGAGCGAGAGCGAGAGGGAGCAGGAGAGTGGGAGAGCAAGCACAGCAGTGAGGTTATGTCGAATGCTTTGCTTGCGTCATGCTGTCATTAAAATGCAATTCCTTGTGCGTATGTGCAGCTCTAACTTATAAATTAAATTAATTAATTAAATTGTAAAATTAAAATTAAATTGTAAAATTAAATAAATAAATTAAATTATAAATTAAAATTGAAATTAAAATTAAATTTATAAATTAAAGAAATAAATAAAATAGTGAAATTCAATTTATAAATTAAATAAATAAATTAAATTATAAAATGAGCGCAGTTACAAGCATTGACAGCTTGAACTGCTGCGAACTTAAAGCTGTTCCCATTTAAGGTCGACCATCTGCTTACACAGACAGATTTCCTGTTCCGAGTCTCTCACACACATCGCACACACACAGCATCAACAAGTGCAGCTCCAGCTCAGTTTCGCTGTTGCTGCTCTCCTGTGTTATCCTACGTCATTTAAACGGTAAAATACTTATTTTTGACTCAAGTGGCCAACGGTACCGTTATCCTATATGTGGGCAGCGCAGCTGCTGCTGCTACTGCTGCTGCTGTCGTTGTCCATTTAACAGCTGCTTAACATACATTTGCACACATACAGCAAAAGGCACGCTCTCACGTGTGCTTGTGTGTGTGTGTGGTGTCTGTATTAAATCGGCACTTGTGCAACTTCTCAGCTGCTGCTGCTGCTTTGGCTCCACATGTTGTCTGCTCTCTTTTGCGCTGTGTGCGCCCCCCGCCCCTTGTTCCTGTCTGCGTCTTCCTGTCTGAGACGCGAGCAGCGTTTTCTATATTTTCTTTTACGCTCGTAGACAAGGCTATAAAAATTGCTTAGTTCTTAAAGCTTTTTACGCCACGCTTTGTGCTGCGTCGACGTCGGCGTCGTTGCTGCGCTGCTGCTGCTGCTGCTGCGTCTGCTTGTCTGGCGCGTAGTTGTTATGGGGCTCGCCTCTCTTCTTACTCTTGCTCTCACCTTCTCCTACATTCTTCTTAATGTCTCCTCCCCCCGCCTCAGCACTTACGTCTTTATCTCAGCTTCTTACTCGCACACGCTTCCCACACGTTATTTGCTTTGTCGACGTCGCTGCCGCTGCCACTGCTGCTGCCTCCGTCGACGTCTTTGTCGTCGCTTTGCCTTGCTTTTCTGCTTGTATTTTATTATTATTATTTTTCGCGTTATTCTGTGTTTTGCTCGCCAGTTTCTTTGGAAAAATTCAACTTTTACTTTTTGTTTTCTTTTATGTATTTGCCTTCTGCCTTTTTGCTTGTATGCGTAAGCGTTCAGCGTATGTGTGTATCTCTCTCTGTGTGTGTGTGTGTGTTTGACTTGAGCATTTTTTATGATTATATTTTGTGTGTGTGTGTGTTGCTTTTTATATATTTTTCACTGCGCCGTTTTTTGTTTTGCTCATCGCGTTTAGCGCTCGTTACGCTTTGTGCCGCATTTTCAATGCCGGCAAGTGTTCTCCTCTACTCGCCTTCCACTGCTCTTTATCTTTGCTTTTGTTTTTCTTTTTTTCTGTCTCGCTGTCTATCAATTGAATTGTTTGTTTTTTTTTCTCATTTTTCATTTTTTTTTTCATTTTACGTCTTTTCCATTTTATTTTAAACAAGCCCATTTCTCTCGCACGTATATCAAAAAGTCGCGTTTACGTTTACGTTTTACGTAGCGCTTTTGTTTGCGTCTGCCTTACGTTAGCGTTGCCCTGCATTCATTCATACATTTGCGCTGCATGTGTGAGCGAGCAGGCAAGCGCGTGTGTGTTTGCATGTGTGTGTGTGTATGTGTGACGGCATTCGCCGGCCGCTTTCAATCTAAAATTGCGTTTTTCCCTTTTTATGCACGTGTGTGTGTGTTTGTGTGTGTGTTTCGTATGTTTTGCCAGCGCTTTCGTTCGCTTGACTTTCTTTATGACTGCGCTGCTGCCTCCGCTGCCTGCGCTGCTTTTGTGTGTTGATGTTTTTATTGCTTCTCATTTTTTATGATTGAAGGTCGTTTGTCGTTGGCGGCGTGGCCCTGTTTCTGCCTCTCGCCTTTACACTCAATTTGTTTACATTGCCAGTTACATATGGTGGTAGCCTGCACGGCTACAGTTTGACAAGCATTGTGCGCGCAATAACGCACGCATGTGTAAGTGCCTGCGTTTGTGTGTGTGTGTGTGTGTGTGCTCGTATTGTTTTTATTAAATGCGAATTCGCCGCGGCTGCGAAAGCTTGCAATTTGCACAGTTGTTGTTGTTGTTGTCGCTGTCGTTCAAGTGCTTTCCATACATTTCTTCGTTAATTTATTACAGCAATACACACACAGACAGAGACACACATGCAAAGCTCATTAATATGCGCTTGTTGTTGCTGCTTTGTAGTTTTGTACACCTTTCAAGTCGCGCCACAACAAGAAATCACATAATGAAGCTATAAAAGCAAACGAATCGTCGAAAAGGTTCAATAAACTTTTTGCTGCTGCTGCTTCTTCGGTTTTATTTTATTTTTTTTTTCTGCGCTTTCTGCTCGAACAGTCGCGCCGGCATTAGTTTAATTCAACGCTGTCTATCTCACTCGCTCACTCACACGCTCGCTCGCTCACTCGCCGCGCTCTCAGCTTCTTCTGCAATCCATCGCTCTCGCTCTTACTCTCGCTCTCTTCTACTCAGTCAGCCGCGCACATTGGCAAATTCGCCGCTTCGCGTGTAAGTCCCAATCAGCTCAGCACTTGGGCAATTCCGCAATTTACTTGCGCGCACCAATTTTTGATACCTTTCATCTATTAGTAATTGGTGCAAATGGTATATTGGGTTTATGCTAATGTATACAACAGGCGGCGGAAATAATCAGTACATATATGTGTATATTTATGATCAGCGTGAATAGTCAAGTCTGTCCTTGTCTGGCTGTCCGTTTGTGCTATCTAGCGTTAGAGATGCCTTATTTGAGCTGCATATTCCAGTAAACCGTACGGGCATCTTGTTTATTCCAAAGCGAATATAACGCATTTTTTTTAGACCTCAGACTAGAAGCTTTTTAATTTATTGATAGCCCTGCAAATATTTTTTGGCAATTATTAAGCAAAGTTAAGAAGTACAAGATTGTTTTGTTTTTAGGTTATCAGAGCTAGCTACAATATTAATTTATAATACAAGATATGCTAAAATCAGACATTAAACAGAAAATTTAGTTTTAATACTCGTTCAACTATTAAGTTGAAATTTACAAGAAATTTGCCTGAGGTTATCATAGCAACAATATTTAGATATTATGCAAGATATACTTAGACATTAAACAGGGAAGCTATTTTAAATACTTGTACGAGTAATGAGTATTATTATTATAAATAAATAAATGCCAAAATATATTTATAGTATTAACATGTACAATTAATGAGTATTTGAATAAATAATCAAATGCAACAATAAAATATATTTTTTGAGATTATCTAGCTATAGTATTATTCTATTCTATAGAAGATACATGTGCGACCTTTTCGTATTTAGATTAAATTAATTAAAAAAAATTTAAAACGGCATGGTATCTGAAAGTCGAACGAGGCTTAACTGGCTTTTTGCCTTGCTGTGCGCTTGCCATTTGGACGTCAGTTGCCTTGCAGAGTTTTTTCAGTTGTTGTTGTGTTGTTGTTGTTGTTGAGTTGCATTTGTATTTGTGCAATAGTTTTGCAGTTACAAATTGCTCGCTCTAAAGGGCACTTTGGCTGTTCTAAGCTTGACTTTAATTTAATTAACGCTGACAATTGCATTTTCCCAGGCCAACCGAAAGTGCGCGTTGCTCTGTGTGTGTATGTGAGTGTGATTGTATGTGTGTTGTATTTGTATCTGTGTGCAGTCAATTGCCACAATTTCGTTGTTGTCATTAGGATGGATTTCTTCTTGTGCTTGCCTTGTGCTTTGCTTTGGCAATTAGTCGATGAAATTGTTGCTGTCTCACTGCCAGTTATTCGCTGTCTCGCTCACGCTATCGCTATCTCGCTCTCACCATCTCGCTCTCACTAGCTTGTGATTGACACTGTCGATCTCTGCGCCTCTCGCATAATGATGCGCCATTCACAGTCGTCGCAGGCAGCAACTGGTTTGGTTCCGCTTTCGAAAAAGCCCCAAAAGCTTACAACGTCGTGTGCACCCCTGGAATTCTTTAAATACACACGCGCACACACACGCACGCGCGCAGTTATTAGCCACACGCACACACAGACAGACAGACAGACAGACAGAGTCTATATATAGTATATAGAGTATGCGAACGAAGCGTGCGGCGTTCGAGCTGCTGCTGCTGCTGACTGTCTTTAATTAATTATACATTTTTAGCTAATTTGCAAATTTTCTCTTTTCTGTCTCGTTACAGGTAAATATATCGACAACAACAACAACAACAAAAACAACAAGACGAATGAAATTTGCACTAAAAACTTGAAAACTACAGAGTAGAGTCTGCTTGGGCTCTGAGTCTGTTCAACGATTTATTCATAATTTGTTTAAAAACCGAAGCTGACGTAAGTTGTGCGGCATCTGCTGAGCTTGAGCTAAGCATATATATATATATGCTTTAATGCCTGCAGATCAAAGAGAATTTAAATTTTGATCGATAAAGAAAAAAATGCTACGAAATCTTACACATTTCCAAAAGCAGCTCATTTGCATGCAATTATTTTACCTCAGTCCAAGGGAAAATCGAAACCCCCGTGAATCCACCCCTAGAACAAATAGGAAAGGAAAAAAGAGTAGGGAAAAAACTGCGACATGTACTTGAATTTCAATATTGATGCCTTGTAATTTGCTAGAAAATCAGCTTCAATGGACATTTCATCAGGCTGCCAGGGGCGGGGCATGTAGGAGGTGAGGTAGAACTGAGCATAAATGACAAATGCACGCAACAGTAGTAGATGAAGATGCTGGTGGGGGCGCGGGGAAGGAGCAGCAGGAGAAACACAAAAAAAATGCTAAATGAAATGAAATGAAATTACGGTATACGAGAAAGACATATACTATGATGTCTAGGGTAGGGTATGGCTGCTAGTGCTAGCTCGCTCGCACTGTCTCCCCCTCCTTCTCCCCCTTCCGCACTCCAGCGCTGTGTGGCCAGGATGCAAATGCTGAAATTGTAAACCCTTGAATGTGGCCATTGTCTTTGATGGGGCACACAAGAGAGAGAGAGAGAGAGAGAGAGCGAGATAGAGAGAGAGAGAGTGGGAGAAAGAGAGCGAGCGAGGGACTTGGGCAGGGTGCAGAGATCTGGGAACTTGCGCTTCCCATATTTACCTACACTTCACTAACGTCCGTTCAGTTGCCGCCTCGCCCCCCCTGCCGGCCCATGCCCGGCCGCTGCCCATTTGCCAACTGGGCTGTAAGTAAGCGCTTTTAACCATCTATTTTGTTGCTGGGTTTTCCCCCGCGAGTGCCCAATTCTGCTCCCTTTTTTTTTTTTTTGTCTTACTTCCGCTCATTTGTTCGCCCGCGATTTTCTTTCTTTATTTTCGCTTTTTGTTATATTTCTTTTTTAATTGTATTTAGTTACATTGGTAATTATTGATTTTCTTACTCGTTGTTGTTTTTTCTTTCGCTCTCAGCGTGGGGTACAGTTTAGCGTTTTGTTAAAGACGACAGCGAACATGGAATATTCCAGTTGTTATCTGTACCGTGCAATACGGAATAGAAGAAAAGGTTTTGTGGGGCTGGATAAATGTAAATTGTAAAAAAAGATCAATTAATTAAAAGAAAAACTATCGATAGTAACGATAAATAAATAAAGATTGAGTTAAATTGAGTAAAGCTTTATGAAAGAGTTTCCAAATAAGGCAATACTTTATTTTAGAGTTGCTTTAAAAACCAGAGGGAAACTATAGCTTAGATAGAATTGATCATAAGCGGCATAACTATCGATATTCAAGAGATTTCTTACAATTAGTATGCATCTACTATAAAAACTGTGAGTAGAGTTTACTTGAGCGCAAAGCACAAGTCGAAGCTGCTCTAAACGTCTATGGAAAACAGTCAAAAGCTTATAGATTATATAGTTTACATAACTATCGATATTACTATCGATACTCTATAGGAATCCTATAGGAAACTGAAGATACTATTGAGTTAGAACTGTTCTCTTATCTAATCTAAATCAAATTGAAATATTTAAACTTATTACTACAGGGTATGTGTTAGTTATGTACTATATAAAGTTTGTTTGTTCTCTGTTTTTTTATTTTTTTTGCTGCTGCTGCATTTATGGTTTAGACAGATTTTGCCTTTGGTCAATTCTTTGCTGGCAGCAATTTTTTTGCAGCTCCATTTTCAATTATGTGTGTGTGTGTGTGTGTGGTTGAGTGCTTGTGTGTGTGTGTGTGCATGTGTGCATGTGTCGGTTGCCTTTGTGCTGTTCTGGCCAGGATTTGCTTGCTGGCGATGCGACTTGTTTCAGCTTGTGCCATTGTGCCATTTAAGCTATATATCACTCATACGCAGCGTTGGCGCTTCATTTTCATGCACTAATTGCGTTAGAATTTCAATGGGAATCCCTATCCCGCAGCATGCTGCTTGTTTCCCTCAGCTCTCTCTATGTCTCTCTCTCTCTGTCTCTCTTTTACGCTTTCTCTCTTTTCTGGCATCTCCATCTCTATCCATTTCAGCTGCGCCCGGCGAGCTTAACCCGCACACTTCCATTTGACTTTGGGTCACATGAAGATTTTTTAATTGGAACTTTTCTCTCCTCTGATAATCGAAGTCTCTGCATTCAGTGGGCGTGGCCTGGCCTGGCCTGGCCTGGCACTGATTTTGTTATACCATTTACCCATTGAAAATGGGTAAAAAATGGTATATTAACTTTGTGCAAATGTATGTAACAGGCAGAAGGAGGCGTGGCAGACCATACAAAGTATATATATTCTTGATCAGCATCAATAGCCGAGTCGATTTGGTCATGTCCGTCTGTCTGTCCGTCTGTCCGTCTGTCCGTCTGTCCGTCTGTCCGTCTGTATGAACACACAGATCTCAGCTATTAAAAGAGCTAGAGGCACCAGACTTGGTGGGAGTGTGCGTGTATTCAATACACACAAGAAGTTTATTTCAAACTTGATGTGCCACGCCCACCGC
This sequence comes from Zaprionus bogoriensis, assembly GCA_035046045.1. Taxonomy (NCBI): domain Eukaryota; kingdom Metazoa; phylum Arthropoda; class Insecta; order Diptera; family Drosophilidae; genus Zaprionus; species Zaprionus bogoriensis. Next base: position 1,110,762 of record JAWNOI010000066.1, on the reverse strand, counting down.
CTCCGCAAATCGATAAATGCGTATTTCGATTTTTTCCAAATAATTCAATAACGAAAAGAGATAAACGCACCAAATTTGGTAGGAGGGTGTCTTGCAACATTATGCAGAAGTTGGATTTTAGAATTTTGGATGCCACGCCCACCGCCTCTAAAAAGCACATTTTTATAGTTTAAAAGAAAACTAGAAAAGCTAGAAGCGCCAAATTTGAAAGTAAGGTGCCTGGTAACATTACGAAGAATGTTTGATTTTCAACTTTTGGATGCCACGCCCACCGCCCCCAAACTATTGGATTTTAAGAAAAGTAGGGAAATAACAAAACATTTTTTTTAACACTCTTGTAGCTTACCATAGTACAGATATACCCTATAAATTTCAATCCGATCGGACAATAAACAAAGAAGTTATAGGAGTTTGAATCTCCCATGTAAAATTGTGGGCGCTTAGAATTCCAACTAGAATGTTGAACTGACGCAGCAGAAGGCCGGCATCAATAAAAGTCTCATTTGCCGATCGCTTCGCGTAACTGTGTGTGGTCTAGATGGTTGCATGCAAGATTCTGGTGCGTGTGGTCGCGGGTTCGAATCCTGCGCTGGGCAATTTTTATACCATTTACCCATTGAAAATGGGTAAAAAATGGTATATTAACTTTGTGCAAATGTATGTAACAGGCAGAAGGAGGCGTGGCAGACCATACAAAGTATATATATTCTTGATCAGCATCAATAGCCGAGTCGATTTGGTCATGTCCGTCTGTCTGTCCGTCTGTCCGTCTGTCCGGCTGTCCGTCTGTCCGTCTGTCCGTCTGTATGAACACACAGATCTCAGCTATTAAAAGAGCTAGAGGCACCAGACTTGGTGGGAGTGTGCGTGTATTCAATACACACAAGAAGTTTATTTCAAACTTGATGTGCCACGCCCACCGCCTCCGCAAATCGATAAATGCGTATTTCGATTTTTTCCAAATAATTCAATACCTAAAAGAGATAAACGCACCAAATTTGGTAGGGGGTTGTCTTGCAACATTATGCAGAAGTTGGATTTTAGACTTTTGGATGCCACGCCCACCGCCTCTAAAAAACACATTTTTATAGTTTAAAAGAACACTAGAAAAGCTAGAAGCACCAAATTTGGAAGTAAGGTGCCTGGTAACATTACGGAGATTGTTTGATTTTCAACTTTTGGATGCCACGCCCACCGCCTCCAAAAATCGATTTTGTAAATCGGTAAATCAAATTATAGGAAAAGTAGAAAAGTTTTTTTTAGGTATTATTGTAGATAATAATAATATTGACCAACCCTATAAATTTAAATCCGATCGGACAATAAACACAGAAGTTATAGGCACGAGAAGTTTCACTCACAGCAGTAGAGGCCCGACGCCGACGCCGACTGCGCACGCACAGTCGTCGTGTAGTCAGTGTGCAGTCGGCATGTGCTATTAGCGTCAATGCATGTGAATTTGTCCTCGAAAATATGCGATGCGTTGTTATTCGCCGAATAAAAGTAATTAATATTAAGAATTAGTTTTTAACAGCGAAAGGTAAATGGTATCTTACTGTCGAGTGCACTCGACTGTAGCTTTCTTCACTTGTTTCATCTATGTATGTGCGATTTTTCCCTTCTTTTTTTTCTGCTGCCTTCCAAAAGGGGTTGCTAACTGCCATTTGTAACAGTTTTTTTTCGGTGTGCGCTTTCCTTCTGCTTGTTAAAGATTTCTTTGCGACCTTTTTTTTGTTTGCGTTGAGTCGGTCGCCCTCGTCTTATTTTTACATAAGCCCAAGTCCAAGTTTTCAAGTTGAGGCCCCACCACCACCACCACCATTCTCAGCCAGCTTCACTCTCTGCTGGCCATTAGAGCATCAGCGTCAGCGCCGACGTTGACGTCGGCAACGTAATTAAAAACAAGAATTTTTCTGTCGGAACAACAGCAAATAAACCAACAAGAAGCAGGGAAAAATGTGCCAAGAAACTGGCCAAGGCGACGTCTCGGGTGAGTCTTCTGTACTCTCCAAACTCTTTTGGGCCGCAAAAATTTATTTAAATTTTGTGCGTGGAACTATTTTCGGTTCTTCTTCTTCATACACTACGCCCTGGCGGCGGAGAATATTCTAATTTGAGTTTAATTCGTGATTTATCAAGATTCTTTAACTAGCCGAGGGAGTTGTGGCTAGCTGAGGGTTTTAGTTGTTAAAAGGTTTGTTGGGGCTCAGTTGAGCTTTGGCAAACTAGAAAGAAAACAAAGTTTCTAAAAGTATGGTCTGTATTTACTTTAATCGGTTATTGATAACTCTGCAAATAAGCCTGGCTTTAAGCTATGATCCAGTAAAATCGAACGATTTAAAAGCACATCATATTACTAGCTATAACTTCTATATATTTGCAGTATAAAATAGTTTTAATTATTTTATTATTATGTAATGCTTTGGTAGTTATAGTTTAGCGTCTACAGAGTATAAAAACTCTTGCTATTCTGAGAACCTGTAGAGAAGCAGGCGTAAGACTTCTTTCACTTCCTTGCTTTCTTTCGCTCTGCCTGCTACCTTCTTCGCTTTTGTTGTTGTTACTTTTAATAAAGTGCCGCGTGCTGAGGGAGACATCATCGGGGAGCTGTCGGGGCGCTGTCCCGGGGGGGAAGAGACTGTCGTGCAGCCTCCCAAAAAGGCCAAGAAAAGTGCGAGTCGCTGCAAAAAAGTTGCGTAAATTTGTTATGTACTTCTTTTCGCGTCTTATTTTTTTTTTTGGTTACATTTCAGTTTTTTTTTATTTTTTATTTTTGTTAACTTAAATAAATAAATAAGGCGTTGGGGCCTGTGGGCGCCTTTGCGTTGATGAGTCGCAGTGGCAGCGGCAGCGGTGGCAGCGACCACAAAACCCCAGCCGGAGCCGGAGCTGGAGCCGGAGCCGGCGAGCACCACAAGCGAAGCGAACCCTTCCGAGCAATCATGCATCCTTTACTCTGACATGGCTCGGCCTCTGCCCGCCAGCCCCCGCTGCTTGGCTTGCCCCGCAGTTCCGTTTCCGGCGCCAGCCATTTGCATCTACGCGGCAGCGGCAGAAGGAAAAAAAGAGAATTTCTTTCATTTATTCGAAGGTTTCCCCTCAGCCTGCAGAACCCACATCTACCTTCTCCAGCTGCCGCGGCCCCCTTCTCTGCATGCTCTTTATATATGTACATATATTTTTGTCGTGTCGAAGAAGAAAAGATTTTTTAAAAACTCACACAGCAACTGCGCCGGCAACTGGACGCAGCTCGGGTCAGTGCGGGAGTGAGAGCAGAAGAGTGCTGAGGAGGGGAGGGGGAGGGGGGTTTCATTCTGTAACGGGTACACAAATTTTCAACCTACTCAATTTTTCGCCTTAATTTCTTTTTGTTTCTTCGACTGCCAAGGGACACCACAGCAGCAGTAGCAGCAGCAGCAGCAGCAGGAGGCGGTAATAAGAATTTTTTCTTTTACTTCTCGCAGCAGCAGCTTCAGCAGCCTTTTCCCTCTCTCTCTCTCCTTCTACTCCCCCCTTGGCTGGCCTTCTGTGCGTGTGCGCCGGAGTGTTTTTTCCGTATTTTTAATTTAAAATGCGAAGCATGAAAAAAAATATCAAATGTGCTTGGGGTTGAGAGAGTCCGGTACGTCTCTCTGAGGCTCGCAACAGAAAGGGAGCAGCAGAAACAAAAAAAAAAAAAAATAAAGCAGCAGGGAAAAGCAGAAAGAAAAGCATCTCAGTCGCACACTGCTTAAAAGAAAAACTTCTGAAGTAAATATTTGTCTGTCCAATTGCTGCGACGGCTGCCAACTGCAACGCGGGCCCCAAGTGGGCGTCGTCGTGCTGTGGGCGTGTGTATTTGCCGGGCCAACTTGTAAGCAGGGCTCAGTCCACTGTCAGCCAGTGTGTTGACCATGCCAAAAAACGCAGACCCAAACGGAGTCCCAAACCGAACCCGAACCCAGACTTAAAACCAAAGCCAAGCGAATGCCGTAATGACTGCCCATGCCCACGCCCGTACCCCAAGCCCGTAGAAAGAAAAAACACAGTTTTTTTTCTAACTGTCTGTGGGTCTGTACTCTGGTATGCTCTGTCTTCTGCCCTGGCTAGCCATGTACAAGAATTGTAGGTGCCAAGTGAAATGGGTGTGGCCGCGTGTTTGAAAGGCTTTTAGGTCGTTGTCAAAGCCTCGTATGCTCTAGCGATTTCGCTGGCTTGAACCGAGCGTTGTCACAAACAACCGATTTCATTTGCATTGTAATTTGACAGCTAAAACGATCAGCAGCCAGTGGAACGTTTAAGAATGGCTATAAAAACCGCAAGCTGCTGTACAGCTAAATTATAAAGAGAGAAATTAGGTAGAGAAAGAGAAATTGTAGTTGGGAGAGCATTGCAAAGTAACAGCAGCCAGTGGAACGTTTAGGAATGTTTGTAGAAACTCTAATGGGTACTTAATTTTAATTATAGGAAATTAATAAGATGGTGAAAGAGAAAGAAAGAGCACAGTGAAGTGACAGCAAAACGTTTAAGTATACGAAACAAAAGCGAAATGAAAAGTATTCTTCAGGAGGAAAACATACAATGAGGATAGAGAAGGAGAGTCTAGAAAAAGCAGCCAGTGTAACGTTTAAGATTGTCTGGCAATGGGAAAAAATATAAACAATAAAGTATTGATATAAAAATATGGATATAAAGGAAGAGACAATGCCGGAAAGTTAGATAGAGTTACAGCAGTCAGTGTAACGTTTAGGATTATAATTGAGATAAAAGTAGTGGAAAGTAAAGATTATTGTTAGAGTGAGAGCTACGGCAGCCAGCATAACGTTTGGGATTACAACAACAACAGGAAAAATAAATTTAACTTGAGTTCAATTTGGAATTTGTGGAGATTAAACGAAATAATTAGAGAGACGAAGGGGAAAAGCTCCTATAAACTCCTGTGACAAAAGCTACTCTTTCTATATGCAACTCTTTCACTAATCAATTTCCTTTCTCTTTGAACTTTTGCAGGGTCTGTTACGCACCGCGGAACAATTGAAAATCAAGGGACTCTGCGAGCCTGCCGAGAATGCGGACGATCTGAATGACGCTGCGTCGGCGACGATAACCGTATCGGAGAACATACAGCAGGCGGTGGTTGGCAACATTGTGAACGCGAGTCTAGTGCCAGGTGCGCCCTCGCCCACGCTCGAGCAGCAGCAGCAACAGCAGCAGCAGCAGCAGGCGCAGCAGCAGCATCATCAGCAACAGCAGCAAGCGCAGCAGCAGCAGGAGCATCAGCAGGTGCAGCAGCAACAGCAGCTGGTTAACAGTGCGCTGCTCGCTCAGCACAGTCTTGCAACAAACAGTGGCATACAGTTGGCCAATGCGGCTGGGCAACAGCTGTTGAGCAACACAGCCACTGGCAGCAACAGCAGCAGCAGCTTGCAACAGTTGCAGCAGCAGCAGCAGCAACAACAATTGCAGCCAACGCCGCGTAAAACGCGACTGCGTAAACGCTCTAAATCACCAGATTTACAATTAGCGAGCGGACAACAACCACAGCCGGCACATCACCAACAGCAGCAGCAGCAGCAGCAACAACAGCAGCAGCAACAGCAACAGCAGCAGCAGCAGCAACAACATCATCATCATCATCAGCCACAAACGATAGTCATTCAGGGACAGAATCAGACATCGATCGTGAGTCTACAGCAGACAGCTGACGGCAATTATATACCCGTCACATCTGGCGACGATTCCGATAGCGATAACAAACCGCAAAAGATCTGCAAAACAGAGCAATCGGTGGCCTCGCCGGCATCCAACTCGTCCACATCGAATAATGCCGCTGCGGGCGTGAGCGGCCAAGCGATTGTGACACAAATTGTAGTAGCGCGCGACGGAAAAGATAATAAAATGACTAGTTTAGGCATGGGCATGGTAAGTGTCGCCGCAGCGAATCCCAGCTGCGTGTCGTCTCTCTCACTATCTCTCTCACTCTCTCTATGTCACTTTGTCTGTCACACACTCTCACTCTTTCACATACAACAAACACAATCTGTATACTCCCACCCCCCCCCATTCCCATTCCCATTCCCATTCCCATTCACTCTCTATATATGTATAATGTCTGTTTGTCATATATAAAGATTGATTTAGACTGTATTCCTTCTTGTCGTTTTTGGCTCTCGTTTTTTTAACATTCTCTTTTTCCCCGTTTTGAATTCTTTCCCCCTTCCCCATTGATTCGCATTATTGCAGAACGGCGGTCTGTTGGGCGTGCCCATGGGCTTTCTGGACTTCACACCGGAACCACCAGCACCATCGGCCACACCAGTCACCGTAACGGAACACGTCGATCTATCGTGCAACCCCAGCACCGATACACGCGATCTATCAAGTGAGTTTCGGTAGTGTAGTAGAGTCGTCTTTCCTTATATATATACATTATTTTACTGATTATAAATTTTAAATGCATTAATATGTAGTATGTGCATGACCAGTAGATGTTAAATATAAACTAAACTAATGTCTTAGCATTTTTCGAATTATAAGAAAACCAAAAAAAAGCTAGAAACACCAAACTTGTTAGGAAGGTGCCTTGTAACATTACGCAGAATGCGGATTTTCAAATTTTGGATGCCACACCCACCGTCCCAATTAATCGAATTATAAGAATAGTACAAAAGGCATAGATTACTACAATACCGATCTGCCATAAGGCAATGAGAGAAGGCTCTGGAAGTTCCAGTACAAAGCATCCCCAGTGGAATTTTTATCAATCATGAGAATTTCCAGCAGAGTCCTAAGAAGGTATCCCAACTGCTCTGGTAGTAGCGGAGGTATTTGAAACACGTCTGCACTGCACTACACTTAAAGGTCAACTGAAGAAAATGCTTGACTGAGGGCTCTATTTAAAGTCTTTCAATTGTGAGCGCATATCCCGAAGTTGTGTGAGCGTAGTAGCCGAACACACCGAGCTGTGCTTCTTCTTTCAATCGCGAGAGATGTTAAACACAATTTCTTTCAATCGTGAGAGCAGTAAAACATTCCGACCTTCGCCTATCAATCAAGAGCGCAAAAGCACGAGCTGCCCTTCGGGCTTCAGTCGTGTTCTTTCTCTTTCAATCGTGAGCGCATCTTTCTAAAATGTGCGAGCGCAGTTTCGAAGTTGTTCTCCTTCTTTCATTCGACACGAATTCTTCGCTCAATCGTGATAGCAGAAACAGATGCTGTTCTTTTTCTTTCAATCATTTTTTTCTTTCAATCGTGACGGTAGTAAAACAGAATGTGTATGCCATTTACCTATTGTGAAATACGCAATGCGATGTGATGTTTTCATGTTAATTTAAGTCTCTTTATAGTTTTAAAAGGTAATTGCAGTGAACAATCACTTAAGCTAACGTAATTATTATAAAAATCAAGTTCAAAATTTTGGAAAATACAGAATTGATCTATCTCTCTGAATACTGCCCAAACAGGACTTCCGTAGCTCATAACTTTCTCAAAAATGATGCGATTTGGAATTGTTTGGAATGTCATTTTATGCATGGATTAGCTCTTAGATGAAATCTAGATGAAAATTTAAAGATTTAGAAAATTAAAATTTTTCCAACATTTTTCAATATTTTGCATACCTACCCCTATCAAAAATTTGAAAATTTTAAAAAAAAATTAAAACTTAATTTGTTGATTATAATCGATTAGCATAATAGCAATTACTATAGAAAACGATGAAACAACATTTTCAGAGCCGATTCCTTGAAAATAACGTAAATAATTAATAAATTTGTAGTAGTAAATGTAGGGTATATGCTAGTCGAGCATGCATAGTTTCCGCTACAAAAAGAGAAATCAATTCTTAATAGTAGTTTAAATTAAAGATAATCTCATGCATTCACATCAAAGCACAACTAACAGTGTCTTCGTTGCTTCGTCGCTTTCAGATCCCACCGAACCGCTCGACATAGACAATCATTTGGCTCAGCAAATCCATCGGCTCGATCAATCTCCCATGCACTCGATAGCGCATCATCACACGACCGGAGACGAGAGCAACTCGAATCTGGTGCAGCATATCAAAAGCGAAGTGATTGAGGCCAAGCACTTGGCGCATGTGCAGGCCCAACAGCAGCAGCAGCAACAGCAGCAGCAACAACAACAGCAGCAACAACAGCAGCAACAACAACAACAACAGCAGCAGCAGCAACATGCACATCATCATCAGCATTTGCACGCACAGCAATTGTTGGCGCAAAGTCAGCAGCAGCAGCAGCAACAACAACAGCAGCAACAACAGCAGCAGCATCAACAGCAGCAGGCAGCGGTGCATGCAGCACATGCAGCACATGCCACGCATGCGGAAATCAGTGGCGCCACTGTCATGGAGATTGATCCGAGCCAGATCAAGCACGAGCCTGGCATGATTATAACGCCAGAGATTGTCAATATGATGTCCACCGGGCATATGGGTAGGTCTATCGAATGTTTAACTATCTATCCATATATATATGCTAACTATTCGAATATATCCCTTTCAGATATGTACAACTCGGACACGAGCGAGGATTCGATGATGATCGCCAATGGTTCGCCGCACGATCAAAATGAACCGCACTATACGAATTTGGATCAGCAGCACGGCGGCCTTGGTGGCAGTGTTTGTGGCCCCGGCGCCGGTGGTGTTGGTGGTGGTGGCGGTGGCGGCATTGGTAGTGGTGGTGGTGGTAATGCTGGCGAGAAAGGTCAGTTTAATGGTCCCAAAGCTTGGACACAAGATGATATGAATTCAGCTTTAGATGCATTAAAGAATCAAAACATGAGCCTGACGAAAGCATCTGCCATTTATGGCATACCCTCGACAACATTATGGCAACGTGCACACCGTTTGGGCATCGAAACGCCCAAGAAGGAGGGCGGCACCAAATCCTGGAACGAGGATGCCCTGCAGAGCGCTCTGGAGGCATTGCGTTCGGGTCAGATATCGGCTAACAAAGCATCGAAAGCCTTTGGTATACCCTCATCGACGCTCTACAAGATAGCGCGTCGGGAGGGCATACGGCTGGCGGCGCCGTTCAATGCCGCACCAACCACGTGGACACCCGAGGACTTGGAGCGTGCATTGGAGGCGATACGCGCCGGCAATACGTCTGTGCAAAAGGCGAGTGCCGAGTTTGGCATACCCACAGGTGAGTTCAGGCCTCTCTCCCGTCGGCCAGTGATCAGCTCAGAGTGCAGAGCTGATTGAATTGCTGGAATTGTCCATTAGCAACCAGTCGCAGTTGGCGACACTCGTTAAGTTTTGCTTGTGGTTCTACTGCAGGTTTCATGCACAACTCTTTGTTGGCCATTCTATTGGTTACTCGTTACTCGTTACGATATTGTATTGTCTCGTAACTGCACTTGGTTTCTCGTTGGTCTCCCCCGATTAAAAATGTATTAAGTTGTCTACTAGTCTATTCGTTACTCGTTACAAAACTGTCTCCTTAATCCATGCTGATTCGTTTGTCATACCAACCAAGTCGGTTTTCACAGAACTCGCTGGTTTTTCTAAGCTTACTACTCGTTACTTTCTAACGGTGGCTTATAACTCGCTCCTTATTGAGTGTTAAGCTTTCTATGGTTAATCGTTGTATGTATTCATTACGAAGAACTTGAATTTAAATGCTTTTTTCGCACTCGCTATTGTTACCCTACTCGTTAGCGTCTATAAGACTCGTTACTTTATGTCGACGGCTGAAAACTTAGCATTCTTTGAACTTGCTACAAAATTATTGACTGCGGCTTGGTGTAAGCCAGTCGAACTTGTATCCTACTCGCTATTTTTCCCTCGTTACTGACTATAAGACTCGCTACTTTTATCAGTGTGGAGTCTACTCGTTCTTTTTTACTGTGTTACATGTAAGCAACTCGTATTTGCTTTCCTTTAACCCACTTTCTACTGTTATGCTGCCACTCGTTACTTCTACCTATTTGGAAATGTTATAACAAAACTTCACTCGTTGAAACATACCTCCCCCTGTGTTACTCCTTTCCCATTGACCATTTGTGCTAACTCGTATACACTTCTTAATGCCAAAGGAACACTCTATGGACGCTGCAAACGGGAGGGCATCGAGCTGTCGCGCTCGAATCCAACACCTTGGTCCGAGGATGCCATGAACGAGGCATTGAACTCAGTGCGGTAAGTGCTCGCTACAGCTGATATTCATCTATGTTCAAACACTAATCAAACGCTCTGTTATCTGTCATACCTTGCAGCGTTGGCCAAATGTCCATCAACCAGGCGGCCATACACTACAACCTGCCCTACAGCTCGCTCTACGGGCGCTTCAAGCGCGGCAAATACGACGTGGCCAACGTCAGCGGCGTCTCGTTGCTCAACGCCTCGGGCAACACCACCGGCAGCATTGAGATTATCGAACATAGTCAGGAGAACTCGGTAGGTTAAGGCTGAAGGCTAAAATACTAACTAGTCAAGCAATGCAATACAATCATACACACACACACGCACAGCTACATATACACATATGCATATAGCTGAAACGTTGGAGAGCTTAAATGATTGTAAATATAAAGAAACTGCTAGTTTGAAGATTTCAATTGTAGCTACAGAGTATGTAGATCAGAGATCTTCAATCTATATTTACTCCCTATTAGCTTCAATCTGTATTCTTTCAGAAAATAAAGAAACTTCAATGATCAGATATAGATTGATAGACATCCTTATAGTTTGATGATAAATTGGATGTCTAGCGATCGCTTATAGTTCGTTTACATTCAATCATTATGTTTTATCAGCTTCGATTTATATCTCTAAAGCTTCAATGATCATTAGTAAGTAAAAATATACTGTTTAGTCCTCATCATTCTTATGGTTTAAAGAAACCCATAAATCTTCTAACTAGAGATCGATAGATTCGTGCAGACTCATGCTCTATTAACTCTTTTCCCAGCTTCAATCCAGTTAATCTTGCATTAAAAGATCATGGTGAAAAGCTTCAATGCTCAGCTTAAAGTATATTGATAGTCTTTACTGCTCAGCATTCTTATAGTAGAACGATTTTTGGAATATCTAGAGTTCGATAGATCCGTGCAGATTGAATCTCTTCCTTTTTCAGCTTACATCTAGATGATCTTCCACTATAAAAGCATGATGAAAAGCTTAATTAAGCAGAAATATCGGAAAAAATCTCAATACAGAAAAATCGATCTACTCTACTGGCTAAATTTGCTTATAGATACGATTTACTGCTCTATCAGCTTCAATCTCTATGCACTTCCATCAAAAGATCAATCAAAGCTTCAGCATTTCATATTTTTTCTATGATCCTAAACAATCAGATAGTTGATTGATCTTAATGATCATTTTATGATTTATAGAATGTCTAGAAATCGATAATGATTTATAGGATATCTAGAGAGCGATATACTCTAGTTTCTGGTTTCAAACTTATATATCATATATCAATCATATCGTAGTCTTCTCTTGCATATCTGTGTTTGTGTCTGTTTGTATCTGTGTGCTCAACTACATGATCGAGATGCATTGTCCACACACACTTTAGTAATAACTCGCACACATCGCCCAACTGCCAGCTTTGACTAACCAATAACAAATCTATTTATGCAAAGTTGCATATGTTGCAGCAACAGTTCCCGTACAGCCCGTCGCCGCATCCGCCGACGCCGCAGCATCACAGCACGCCGCAGCATCACAGTTCGCAGCAAGGGCCGCCGACGCCGCAGCATATGCAGCAGCATGTGGTGCACATGCAGCAGCAGCAGCAGTCGCCGCATCAGGCCCACCATCAGCAGCAGCAGCACATGCAACAGGATGTGGTAACATCGAGCAGCCAAGTGGTGCATAGCCAACAGCAGCAGCAGCAGCAGCAGCAACAGCAGCAGCAACAACAACAGCAACAGCAGCAGCAGCAGCTTCAGCAGATTTATCAGCATCACGGCACGCCCGAGCGTAGTTGAGAATCACTGCACGCTGCGGCAATGTTGGGCGGCGGCAGCGGCAGCGGCAGCGGCGTTGGCAATACAACAGCAGCAACAACAACACTAACAGCAGCAGGAGCAGCAGCAGCGGCAGCAGCAGCGGCAGCGGCAGCAGCAGCTGCAGCAGCATCAGCATCGCCCTTTGCCAGCATTGCAGGACAGGGCAGCGCAGTAGCAGCAGCAGCGACAGCGCTGCCCACTGCAGCCGGCACCAGCAAACGCAAAAAAGCCACCAAGCAAAAGCGTTGAGAGAGCGCTCAGAGAGTGCAGGACGACGCCAGCAGCGCTGCTCGCATCAATGTCAACGTCAAAGCCAACGCCGACGTCGACGCCGACGTCAACGTCAACGCCACCGCCGCCATTAAATTTCGCTTCAACTCAAAACACTGGAAGCGCAAGCTCAGGCAGTTCCACTCGCTGCTGTCGAAGCCAACTTGAAAGCTCACACAGAGAGCGAGAGCAGAAACAGTACTGAGAGCAAGAGAGCAAAACGAGAGAGAGAGAGACAGAGATCAGTTGCAGAGAGCGGGAGCGTTACTTTTGGCAGTTTAATCAACAAAAAGAAATGGAAACCAATCAAAATTTAAAGAAATTTAACGCGTACGGAGCATTAATTACACAATTCGAATGTGTATAAAATGTAAATAATACTAATTATAATAACATTTAATTATGAATTAATTAATGTATATGAAATATGCTTTATACACGACAAACAACACACACACACACACCATACAACACGACGCCACACTTAACACAATTCGGCCACGGTTTTAGAAGCACTTTGTTAATTATGAGAGCCAGAAAATGTTATTTTTTTGTTTGGACACAGCGAGAGCATAACATAAATTTAAGAGAGAGCAACAGCAACAACAGCAAAGAGAGCAGCAGGAAACTTTTTAGCAGAATTTCTGATTATACGATTATGATTTTGTTTTAGTGTGAGACTGAAAGTGCGATAGCGGCAACACACACACCACACACACACACACACACACACACACATACATACATATATATTTATATACAACTCTATATCTATGAACGTATGAGAAATGCTTTATAATTTTGTGTAGAGAACAAGAACGAGAAAATACCTTAAAAACTAGAATTAAACCAAAAGGTCATCAAGGTCTTAGCTGTAAAACTCATTAGCCCGTAAAGACTTAAACAAAACAGTTAATTGAATTTTAAAGCGTATGCCTGAAGCAGAGCGTAAAACCAGCAAACAAAAAACAGAATAAAACAAAGCAAAACAAAACAAACAGAAAACAAAACGAAACCGAAAATGTAGCAAAAGCATAATTAAATAAATGTAGAATTGAAGTAAATGAAGACAAACGAGAAAACATGAAATGAAAATGTATTTTTGATAAAGGCGACAAAGCCCCAAAGCGAAAAAGAAACTGTAAAAATTTCAAATGTTGTTAATATGTTAAAAAAATAAAAATAAATAATAAAAATAAAGCAGAAATGTATGTAAAAAATACACACACACACACAAACACGTTTAGAGAGTAATGTACAATTTAGTAGTGTAGTCTTCGATCGGCATATGAATTTGGAGATACCCCTGAAAAATCTAATAGTTTCGTTTTTTCTTTCACACACACACACACACACACATACTACTTATATCTCAGTAAGTCCCTAGGAAAAGCATCAGACTATGTAAGCAACTCAAATGGAAAATGCAAAAATAAATTCATGTCAACAAAATTCGAGAAAAGAAAACTAAATTCCAATAAAAAAGAAAAACTCTGTATAGCTTCCATTAGAATTTAGAGCGAAGTTACACACACATACACACACATACATATTTTGAAGCTACTTCAAGTTTGGGTTTCAAGCGCGAGACGAAGAGAAACAGGAAACTTTTTTGAAAAACTTTGTACATACATAGAAACTTAGGCTATAGACGTTTACAATTAAAGAGAGAGAGACAGAGAGAGAGAAACAGAGAGAGCGAAGCGAAGAGAGCGGAGAAGAGAGCCAGCTGCGCCTAATTTATTTAATGCATAATTTAACCCATAGTGTGTTTACATACCGTAGAACTGAACTGCAATATGCTTACCTTAACTCAATATAATTTAATTCCTATTACGTTTAGTTGGTATACAAAAAAAAAAACAAAAACAGATTTATATATTCTATATTCTATATTTCGTTTGTACACTAGGCAAAGAGCAGAACACAAACTGTATATCATTGTAAATTAATTAATAACAAATGAACCGCATATGAAGGAAAGTCTTTAAGTGTTGGAAAACAACAAAAACAATAACTATGCATATATCATAATAACATTGTTAAAATTGTCGCAAGAGCAATTAAAAAAAAAGATCACACACACACACGCAACTTGAAAGCAGAGCGTGTAGTCTATATATATATATATATATATATATATATATAAACATAATCGATATCTAACTGAAACTCTAAAACACTTGGATATATATTTCTATATGGCATAAGCTTATTAAACGTGTAAGTGTAATCATTTAACCACACAATATTATAGCACATTTCGGATTATCAAGTACATCTACGGAGAATATCGATTATAAACTTAAATGTTAGCCCAGACGCGGAACAACCATACAGACCTAAAGAATACAGAATATACAGAATACAGTTTACAGTTTACCGCATACAACAAATAATAATGATAATATGTAATGTAATGTTGATGCAGACGTCTTGAGATCGTCATGCAGATCGACACGTAGTACAGATCGATGTATGTATATGGCAATTGGAGCGAAGGAAGGCAGTTTAAACAACAACAAACATTTAATGTAATATTGGTATAACGTAATTTTTAAAGTGAGGTACTATAAATAAAAATTATTAAATAATATAAACCACAATTTGCGTTTTCATTGCATTTGATAAGGAAAGGCGTTTGAATTCAAATTCAACGGTCGCGTCCACTGTGCACTGTTGTCTGTAAAGTATTACAGACTGCAGTAACATTCGAACTGCATTTGGTCCAAGTTATGTTAACAGTTTTGCTCCTACCTTAACAGAGCTACGCAAAAGCTTAACCGCGTAGTATAAATTACATTTGGAAAAATACGTTTTATGCATCAAAAACATGTTGCAGGCATTTATTATTTAAAACTAAATTACCAAACATATCTCTGTTCAGTTGAAAGCAGTCTTCTATGCAGTTTAATTTATATTACCAATAACATACAGCTGCTCTCAAACTGTAATTGGTATTGCTAACAGTTTTGCTCCTCCCCTAACAGAGCTGCGCAAAAGCTTAACAGCGTAACCGCGCAATTCAAATTAACCTTGATTAAAATAAGTTTTATGTTGCGCGAGAATTTAGTGAAACATTTATTAATTAAAAATTAATTATAAGAAGCAAACTAAATGCAGTTAAAGCAATACCTTAACACTTTTTTTTTAGCAAAATCGTGTTCTTTCCCATTTTTCAATTTTTTGCACGATACATAACTGCATAAAATTATTTGGAAACAGCATACGTCACGACTCACTTGGCAGTTCGACGGTCGTGCGTGCTCGTGTCTTTTTCGCACATTATGCTCGATTGGTCGCCGCTCTACGCCGCATTACTCTCACTCTGTCGCACTCTCTTGCTCTCGTGCGCTGTTCTTTCGCGTACTCCAAGCGTAACGTTAACATGGCTTTAGTTAGAATTCTTGGCGTTAACATTTACAGATAATTGCATAGTTCAGTTGGAGTTCTGCTTTCCGCTGTGACGGTTCGGTTTTCGCGACAGCTCCCGCTCGACAGCCTCCTGTGCTGCGCTGCTATTCGCAGAATATTACAACAACAAAAGCAAAAGAAAAAGGGAAAAGAAGAGGAAGAAGAAAAAACGCCAGAGCACGGCATTTTGGGTGTACAAGAAAAAGTGGTGCGCGAAACAGGATTCCCTTGCTGCACGAGGTGTGTGTAAATAATAATGCTGCTGTGTGTGTGTGTTGTGTATGTGTAAATGAAACTGTAAACAAAAGCGCGCAAAATACATTTGAATAGCGGCCTTTATGTGTGCGTGTGTGCTGGCTGTGCAAATGTTATCAGTGCGCAATTAATTAATTGATTAATAAATCGCAAGATTAAATTACAAGCAGGCGACGCGCTCAACTGCTGCAAGTGAAAGTAATTGAGGCTCAATTGAATTTCGCAATTTATTTAATATTCGCACAGCCTTGACTGCGGCCTGCCTGACAGCGGAAGTGTCAATTTATATCAAATCATATTAACAGACACACACACACATACACATACATCAAGCCAGACATAAATATGTGCAGGTATAATAATGCTGTATGTAAACGTATATTAGGTCATACGGCCAGACGACTGAGCAGTGCTCAAGCCTCTCTCCCCCCCACCCCCTCTCTGTTAACACAACGTAAAAGCACAAGAAAGTAACGGGTCCGCGGGCAGCTCACAATTTAACTGCATAAACAGTTTATTTTTGTATTGCCATCAGCAGCTGCAAGTTCAGGTGCGCGAGCAGGCAGCATCATTACATTACACACACACACACACACACACACACACGCGCAAAAAGCTGAAGCGTTAAGCGCTCAACACGTTTTTAAAAATTAACTCAAAGCACAACAACAAATACATATACATATATAATAATAAGCGCCCAACAACAGCAACAAGCAACGTGCTTTGAGCTTATGTAAAGACTAACAGAGAGAGAGAGAGCAGCTGCTGTGAGCGCCTTGGCAGTTTCAGAGAGCGAGAGCGTGCGTGAGAGCTTTTTTTGCACAGCTGATTAAGGCACCTTGTGAGAGAGTGCGTTGTATGTTTGTGTGTGTGTGTGCCTGCTGTTATCCTGCTCCCTTAATGATAGCAGCAACTTGACGACAACAAGTGCCGCCAAGAGGTTTTATTCAACTGTCTGTGTGTGTGTGTGTGTGTGCTGACCCCCAAAACAGGCACTAGCCTACAAGGTCTAGGCAGCGCAAACACATTGACACACTTTTAGGCCAAGTCTTGTCAACTTGTCAAGTTGCCAAAAAAAAAAAAAAAATAAAATAAATAAAACAAAACCCAATTTGAGTTTTGCGCTGCCGCTAAGAAATCATAGTTATTACGCATCAAATATAAATGGCAAAAGCTTGACAGCATCATGTTACGCTGCAGGGCGCTAACAGCGCCGCTGTTAACTGCAGCTGTTGACTGTAAATAAAGCCGTTTACAGCTATAACTCATCATATTTTTTTTTTATTTGTGAGAGGGCTGTGTGACCCTTTTGAAAAGCATTTAATGAAGATGTCGAGTCACGTCTCGGAGTCGTAACACATTTTTTTTCGAGGCACTTCAAGCGTCAATTAAAATTTTAATGGCACGCGAAAAAATGGAAACATGAGCCTGAAAGCAGATAAGTGTGTAGAAAAAGAGATTGAAATTGTTTCGCTTTGTTGTTGCCGCGAAGTATTGATTATGGGCAGGCCTTGTTACTCCAGCATAGTCGGTGGCATCCCTTAACCACAGTGTGACCCTAACAACACGCCCCCCCCCCCCCCCAAATCTCTACATCGTGGCCTGTCGCTGTGGAGCCTGTTAAGCACTCCAACATTTGCTCGCTCTGCGCTGTGCGAGCATTTCAGTTTGGACCGGCAACAGCTTCAGGTGTGTGTAGGCAGAGGAAGTGGCAGTGTGTGTGTGTGTGTGGACTGCACTTGCTGCGTTTTGCCAGCTTAGTTATTTGCTTGCTAAAGCAATTAAACTTTCTGCTCGAGTTTTTACAATTTACTTTGCCAATTTAATTTCTAATCTTTGCTCTCGCTCTCTCTCCCTCTCTCTCTCTCTCTCTCTCTCTATCTCTGTCTCTCGCCTGCATGCTCCAGCTGTATTCAAGTGTAAATAGAGCGCTTAGTAGTTGCCCGGGAAACGCAATTGCACAAGGTCGCGTTCGCCCTCGCCGTCGCATCGCAGTGAAGGAACATTTCTGGCACTAAACCATACACGCACGTAAGTTTGGCCTCATCAGCATGCTAAAATATGCGGACAGGCAGACAGACAGACGGACGGACGGAGAGACTGGTAACATATGCAACGGCAATAATGCTAAAAAACAATTACCTATTGATTTTGTAAGCAATCAGCAAAAGTGGAATTACTCTGCGCATAAGCTGAGATTAAAGTCGACTCCCCTCTATCTCTTCCCCCCTCCCTCTATAACTCTGTCTTGCGCTCGATTTTCAGTTTGTTGTTCTTTCACAGTTGATTTAATGCAAATTTGGTAACGGTGTAACGGTAAATACGCACTTGTCAGTCAACTGATTTAGTCCCGAGCTGCTTATGTATGCTCGAGCACAGTTCATGACGGAAAAAGCCAGGAAAAAAAGGGTCTGATTTTCATTTTTTTTTTTTGTTTTTTTTTTTTTGAGAATTTAATTTGTAAATAATTCAACACTGATTTGTTTTTGCCTGTTCCGTTTTGTGTTCTTGAGCCTTTTTTGCATATAGTATAGTATGCGGCAGCACACTGTGCGAAAAGAAAGTTGCACTGTCCGTTACGTATACTTAATATGCTAATCAAATTTCGCCCAGCGACGCCCCAAGTGTACGGGTGTACGTGTGTGGCAGTGTGTGTCTGTGTGCCTGTCCTAACTGCTGCTAACTTTTCGTACATGTCTATATTCCGGCACACACAGGCACACGCACACAGAGAGACGTGGGTATCCCGTTAAAGTTGCTCACTTGAGGCCCCAGGGCGGGTTTCAGCAATTTTTGGCTTCTCGACCTCAGCGCTCAACGCGCCACAAAGGACCTTACATGCTGGCCTCGACACACACACACATACATATATATATTTATGTATACCCTGTTCTTGCAGCAAATGATGTCGAAGCAGCATTCATCAATTGACCCTTGACTTTCTTCAAAGGTGTCTGCCTCGCAATGAGCTTCTCGTTGGGGTTTATTGCCTCTGCCACGGCCTCTGCTACTACATTGGCTTTGACTTTTTGCCTCTCTGCTGCCATTTACCTTTGCCTTTTGCCTTTGCCTTGTGCTGTGCCTTGTACGGGCCGTGTATTAGGGCTCTCGCTCTCGCTCTCACTCTCGCCCTCGCTAAGTACATCCTGAATGGCATGCAATTGTACAGCCTGTTAGCGCTGCACTCGATGAGGCACGATGAGGTTGTCGAGGTATCCTTGGCTTTTTATATAGCTTTGCCTGTGAACCAAATATTCAGGGCTAACGGAAGCCGTTGGTATGGCGCAAATTTAACTCGGCCAAGTGCAACGATTTTGTACGAGTTTTTAGAGCGTGCTCTTTAAATTGATTACATATGGGTTTGTACTTGCATTCGAAAAGAATTGAATTATTTTTAGAAATGCCAGAAAGCTGTATTATTAAACTAGTACTATAAGCAGGCAGACAGACGCTATAGATAGACTGACAGACTAGTAACAGACAGACATATAAAGCGACAGTCAGACAAGAGACAAACAGGCAAACTAGCTGTATGTAGCAGGATCAACCAGACAGACCAACAGACAGACAAATAGACAGACAAACAGACAGACAAACAGGCAGAAAAACAGACAGACAAGCAGACAGGCAAACAGACAGACAAATAGACAGACAAATAGATAGACAAATAGACAGACAAATAGACAGACAAGTAGACAGACAAACAGACAGACAAACAGACAGACAAGTAGACAGACAAACAGATAGACAAACAGATAGACAAGCAGACAGACAAATAGACAGACAAACAGGCAACCAGGAATACAGACAGGCAGACAAACAGACAGATAGGCAGACAAACAGACAGAAACAGACAGACAAGCAGACAGACAAACAGACAGACAAACAGACAGACAAACAGACAGACAAACAGACAGACAAACAGACAGATAAGCAGACAGATAAGCAGACAGGCAAACAGACAGACAAATTGACAGACAAATAGACAGATAAATAGACAGACAAATAGACAGCCAAGCAGACAGACAAACAGACAGACAAATAGACAGACAAATAGACAGACAAGCAGACAGGCAAATAGACAGACAAACAGACAGACAAGCAGACAGGCAAATAGACAGACAAACAGACAGGCAAACAGATAGACAAGCAGATAAGCAAACAGACAGACAAACAGGCAACCAGGAAGACAGACAGGCAGACAAACAGACAAAAACAGACAGACAAGCAGACAGACAAGCAGACAGACAAGCAGACAGATAAACAGACAGACAAGCAGACAGATAAACAGAAAGTCAAACAGGCAGTCAAACAGGCAGTCAAACAGACAGACAAACAGACAGACAAACAGACAGGCAAGCAGGCAGACAAACATACACTTATCACAGACAAGTGGACAGACAGACAAACCCTTCAAGCGGATAGATAGACAGTGCGAAAAATATTACAGACAGAAAGAGAGCCATAATAGCCAGCTAGCTTGACAAACGGACAAAAATACATTGAAAACATTACGGCAGACAGACAAGCAGGCAGAAGGATTCCCTATATACAAACAGAAGGGCAGACACTACAGTCATGTATATGTACGTGTGTCTGTACACCAAAGAGCACAGTATATCAGTTATCAGCCATTGATATATGACACTGCTCAGTATTGGCGTGCATGCCCCACAGATTAAGCATACGCAGTGTGCACTGGGCTCGCATCGTTTCAATTAAATTTTATTGCTTAATAACTGATGTAATCCACGCCCAAACAATGTGTGCGGCATTTACGCGATTCGACAGATATATGTATATATATATAAATCATATTGCCATCGAATTTATCGCTGCAATCCAGAATGTTCTTTTCAATTGTTCCTGCTGTTCGCACATTTTACTGTGCAGGCGCTCATTTCCTGGCAGTAATTTTGTGCTTCAGCTGAAGCCACAATTTTTATGGCTCATGCATATATGGCAGCACGTTGGCGACGTGCAAAAATGTATATGTGTGTGTAAGGTATATGTAATTGCATCTGTATGTACTTTCACATTGGCCCGGCGAAATTGGAATCCGCATGTGAATCCCGCCGCAATTCGATTGCGACCTTGTTGTGGCGCAAACGATGCGTATACGTAATGTGCATGTAAATTCTTTCGCACTTTCATTATCACTGCCAATGCTGTCGATGTGCCTGAGTGTGTGTGTGTGTGTGTGTGTGTGTGTGTGCGTGAGCACGCACTGTATGTATTAGCTGAGCTAGCAGCTGTATCTGTAGCTGTAAATGTAGCTGTATCTGCGAGATGCTTAGTTCAATCACTATACCTAATGCTGTCATAGCGGGGCGTATTTGTGCGATAGAAATAGACACTCAATGATATCAGATATCAGATGTTCTACAGGTGCTGAAAGTTAATTGAATTTCAGCTGAAGCACAGGAAGTTTTGCTGTTAATCTTAAGAAATGCGCGATAGATTGGCCTATTTTTCTGTAGGGCAAGATATGGCGAGAGTATAAGTTAGAGCAGCTTTGACCCAATATAATATAAATATTATATATGCATACAGTGTATATATATGTTTATATTTTGGGCGCATTGAACTCTAGCTGAAAGACGAAAGACTTGGGGCGAAAATATGTCGACTTCGTATTTGGAATATATCTAAAAATATTTTGAGAGCGTAAAAAAATCCATAAAATATGTGTCTATATATAGGAAATAAATCGTTATATATAAACTTAAATACAGGGTATTCTCACGCCAACGCAGCGATGCGTATTTACGGTCTTTGTTTATACTCAATAAAACAAACAATGCAATTTTGTTGAGCATATCACTGTGCCAGTGTGTGTGTGTGTGTGACTGAGTGTGCCACCGTATTTGTGTGTGTGTGTGTGAGCGTGTGCCTGCTTAGTTGTTATCTGTTCGCACTCTCAGTTCCTATCTGTAATCTTTATTTCGTTTTCATTTTCGTTTCGAGTGCTCCACACACGCTCGCTACCAGTTCTCTTCCACTCTCTACGCCTCTCACAGTTTCTCCCTCTCTCTCATTCTCTTTCTCGTCGCTGCATTTATATTATTCAATTTTTGTCGAAATTTTTGCATTCGAGTCATTCGCCCAGGGATTTGCATTTAATCGCGTCGCTGTAGGTGCGACGCGCGCGACTCAAACGAAAATTCGAAGGGAAAAGGCGAAAGACATAAATACTAGATTCAAATTTGTTGTGTATTATTTTTTGTTGTTGTTGTTCGTGTTGTTATTACTTTTCGCGCGCGCGTCTTTATTTTTAGTTTATCGCAAACAATTACGAAATTTGTTTTTGTTTTTTACAACGGCTTATACACCCCTCGCTTCTGTTCTGACTGTGACTGCGATGCGTCTACGTTGTAGCTTAAGATATGCCACAAATGTGTTGTAAGTTGTTGTTGTGATAGTTGTTGTTGTGGTTGTTGTTGTTGTTGTTGTTCTGGCAACTTGCAACATATTTACTTTTTGCTTCTGTGCAGCGGCTGCAGGATGAGCAACAACAACAAAACAAACAGCCCAAATGACGGCGGAGGAGGAGGCGGAACCATTGCAGGAGGCACAGGAGCAGTCACAGGTGCCCGCCCATCATCGCCCACAACACCCACAGCTCTGGCAGCTGGCGGAGCAACTGCAACAGCAGCTGGAGTGGGCTCCAGCTCGAGTCGGCGTCTGGTGCACTTGACGGGCGGCAATCGCGGCGCAGCCATGGGCAATGTTGTCGGCTGGCTGAAGCAGGTTTCTGTTTACCCCGCTCTACTCCTAACTCGTAACTCCCATCTAGCTGGCAAATTGCCGTATATTCCATAGACTAAAACATATGTGTGTGTGTGTCTCTCTCTCTCTCGATGTTGTTTGTGTTGTTCTTGTTTTGATGCACTGAAGCAGTTACTCGGCTCTAATTACAACACTGAATTACACGCGCACTCACACACACACACACAGACATACACGCACATCCCATACACCGCTGTCGTAACGTAATCCTCCTGCACAAGCTTATCCGGAATGCAAGCGCACCCCCTACCCCTACCCGCTCCCCAACCCAGTCCTTCTGTGTTTATCTCTGGCATTTGTTTAGCCTTATTATTATTATTTTGCGTAGCAGCCTCCGGGCGGAGCAAGCCTGCTGCTGTGGCGTGTATCCTGCTCCAGCTCGGCTGGTGTCACGGCATACTTGTGCTGCTCGACTCAAAGCGGCAAATATTTCCCGAATTATTAAGCAAATACCTTTGAAATTAAAAAGGTCCCGCCAAAGAGTGAGACAGTGACAGTGGAACTGCTCCATGGCGGTACTTTAAGGCGAGCTGTGAGCGAATTTCAAACTTAAGCTTGGCATTTTCTATAGTAAATACTTTCGCTCATCGTTCGACTTGCAGAAATTTCAACTGGTCTATTAGTATATTTAGTTGTGTTTTAGATAAGTCAAAAGGGATGTTATACTTTATTTAAGCGTTTATTAGTATTTTGCCATATTCTATTATTTATTACATTATATATATTTGGTTAGGGTCTTAGAAATTTCAAATGATTTGAAACGGTTGTTAGCTTTTTTTATATTTCTTACTATAACTTATATTATATTTTTTATATCTAGTTGAGTATTAAAAATTTCAAGAGATTTAAAATTATATAAGGCTTATATATATTTGCTGTATTTATTATATTATTTATTTAGTTGTGTTGTAGGAATTTCAAAAGAGATTCGACACTTTTATTAGAGTTTATTACTTTATTGTCATAGTAAATTTAATATGCAATGATTGTGATTTTAATTTTTATTGTATTTTCGAATTACTTCTCAGTTTATTCAGTTTTCTAACTTCATTTTGTTTTTATATATATTTTTTATGATATATGCAGTTTTATTTTTTTAATATATTTTATTAAAATTTTAGAATTTTTTTTTAGAAAAAATTGCGTACTTAATTTGGAGCTCATTTGTTTTTTTTTTTATATGTTGTCCCAATTTTTTGTCATTGATGTGTGCCTTAAAGAGTTATTAATTTCTCAGAACTCATTTTCTGCTTCATTCAACTATTTATATTATATTCATATTTATATTATTGTATTCTTTATATTTATTTGTACTTTGGACTTGTTTCTATCTGTGTAAAATATTCGCATTGCTTTGTTTCATATTTTTGTCATTGCTAAGTCTTAACCTGCATTGCTTATAAAGTAACTTATTAATATTAATATTAATATCCCACATTCCTTTGCCAATATTATGCTGGCCATTTATTTCATGGCACACGCTCTCCCCACTTAAGTCGAACTCTCTACGTTAGCAGACTTATAGTTTATAGCACAACTTGATCTCACCCTCGCCTCGATGTTGTTGTTGTGTGTGTGTACTCGTCGTATTTGTGTGCGCCTAGATACGCGCTTATATTGCACTTGCTCTGATATCTACCTGAATCTCTCTCCCTCTTCCTCTCTCACGCTCTCACTCTGCTTCGCAGGCTTCCATTGAGGTGCGAGACGCTGGCACCCGCACTCTGTCCATGCTGCAGAGCACAAATCCTAATTTCCGCTCCTTGGACTTGTCAATCACACCGACCGTTGCCGTCTCCGCCTCAGCGAGCAGTGTGCCGACCACAACGAGCGCCGAGGGTTCGTTGAGTGGTTCAACCATCTCGGCCGGCTGCATTGGCAGTGCTGCTGGTGGGGCACAGGAGGAGGATACCTGCGATACGAAACTGCTGACACGCACGCGAGCCTACGCGTCCGTTAGCCAACCGCAGAGTCCACGGCATCGCGTGCGCAGCACACCCAACGGCCTGCACGGACGGTCCACGTCCATTTCGTCGCAGCTGGAGAAGACCAAGAAGCTGCTCAAGATGACGGAGGGCGAGGACAAACCCTTGACCATACTGCACTACAACGATGTCTACAACATTGAGTCCATGGCCGAGACGGAGCCAATTGGAGGCGCCGCACGCTTTGCCACAGCCATCAAGAGCTACGCGCATCTCAATCCGCTCGTGCTCTTCAGCGGCGATGCCTTCTCGCCCAGCATGCGTGAGTATTGAAGAGAGTTAGATCTTAGATTCCACAGTACTACTTGTTGCCTCACCCACACAGTCAGCACCTTTACGCAGGGCGAGCAGATGATACCCGTGCTCAATCAGGTGGGCACGCACTGCGCCGTCTTCGGAAATCATGATTTTGGTGAGGATTGGATTTCTATATGGCTTTGCTTTAACCTGCAATAACTTGAATTAAATTAATTCTTCTCCCACTTTAGATCACGGCCTGGACGTGCTCGTCAAGCTGATCAAACAGACGGAATTCCCCTGGCTCATGTCGAATGTGGTGGACAACGAAACTGGACGTCCCTTGGGCGGTGGCAAGATCTCGCATTTTATACTTCACAATCAGATCTCGATCGGTTTGATTGGTCTGGTGGAGCGCGAGTGGCTGGAAACGCTGCCGACCATTGATCCCACCGAAGTAACGTACATCGATTACGTGGAGGCTGGCAATCGTTTGGCCCGTGAGCTGCGCAACGAGGGCTGTGATCTGATCATAGCCCTGACACACATGCGCACGCCCAACGACATCAATCTGGCCGAGAAGTGCAATGGCATCGACATCATACTGGGCGGCCATGATCATGTGCGCGAGGTGACCGAGATCAATGGCAAAATGATTGTCAAATCCGGCACAGACTTCCAGCAGTTCTCCGTCATAACGATCGAGCGCAAGCCCAATAATCGCACGCAGTTCACAACGGATGTGCGCTGTGTGGATGTGACGGCCAAGATACCCGAGGATCCGGTGCTCAAGCAGGAGCTTGCCAAATATGCCAGTAAGAGGCAGCCAACAATTATTGTGGGGTATGTGAAACTGATCTTCTTCTTCTTCTTCCTTCCCCCCGTTCAGAGTTCATCGAGAGCAAGCTGTCGGATGTGATGGGTGTGTTCAGCGTGGAGCTGGACGGACGCTTCTCCCGTGTGCGCACCCAGGAAACCAATCTGGGCAATTGGGTGTGCGATGTCGTCCTCGCTGCAGTCGGCGCCGATGTGGTTATCTTGAATGGCGGCACCTTCCGCTCGGATCGCATACATCCCGTGGGCGCGTTTACAATGGGCGATCTGGTTAATGTCATACCCATGCGGGATCCCTTGATACTGCTGGAGGTCAAGGGTCGTGTGCTGTGGCAGGCGCTGGAGAACGGCGTCTCTGCGTATCCCAAGCTCGAGGGACGCTTCCCGCAGGTGGCCGGCATTAGTTTTGCCTTCGATCCGCAGGCACCGCCCGGCAAACGCATCGATCCGCAACTCATGCAGGTTGGCGATGAGTATCTGAATCTCGAGCAGACCTACAAGCTGTGCGTCAAGAGCTACATATTCATGGGCTGCGATGGCTACACCATGTTCAAGGATGCCAAAGTGCTGGTTAGTTTGCAGACAACTCAAATCTTTTTTTTGCCTATGGATTACATTTTGTAATCTCCCCAGATGGACGATGATGCCTGCCCGGAGCTGGGCATCACGCTGCAGAATCACTTCAAGGCCATCAATTCGCGCAAGTGCGGACAGAACACAAAGCATCGACAGTCGCTGGTGACGCTGTCGCGCAGGCACAGCCTGGTGCAGTGCCTGGACAGCATGGATCTGGATGGTCCCTCGCCCATACGCAAGTTGTCGGTGGGGCATCACAACAAGTCCATTGATCTGACGCACGGCAATTCGCAGAAGGTGCGACAAGTCATTGTATTTAGTATTTAGATTTAGTAGTATTTGTATATAACTAGTATTTTAATTGTGATCTCGTATTCCCCGCAGATGCTGCGTCGCGCTTCGCTGGACGATCTGGAGCAGTCGACCTGCGACTTGGCGCCGCAGGTGGAGCATCGCATCATAATGATACAGAACGAGGAGGTGAGATATAGAACAAATATCTTTGAAGTTGTTCTAACTTCTTTTTATTTCGTCTACCCAGCACCATCGTCAGCTGCTGTACAAGAAGGAGGCGCACATTATGAACTCGACGATCACCGAGGCGGAGGACGAGTAAAGTTCTTTATTGGTTTTATCATTTTGCGTACTTGTGTGCATTTACTCTTCTTTATTTTTCTTTCTCTCTCTCTTGATTTGTAGTTACAAATTTAGACAACTCGATACGAATACGAGTAGTAGGGCAGTAACAGTAACCGATTCGGAAAGACATATATGAGTTAAGGGCCAGTACAAGTTTAGTTACGCATCGATGCAGATGGTCGTGTTTATATATATATATATGTACCACATTTAGATATCATACGATACGTTATTTATTGCTGTTGTTATTATGTAAAAAAAAAAAAAAAAGAAAAGAGAAACCGAATTACTGTGAATTTTGCTAAGTTTTTAAGACACAAACCACGCGAACTTGATATTAATATTGTATGTACCTCCTACACATTAGTTTAGACAAATTGCTATAGCTAAGTTAACGTAACGAGAGTTATTGTTTTAATATACCTATTATTATTTAACGTTTAACGAATACCCAGTTTTATTCACGCCGACAGTTTCAGCCGAGCCTTAGAGCTATTTGCCGACAGACATTCCGAGCAGCATTCCCATTCAGCAGAGGTTGTACAGTGTTCCCTCGGTGTAACGTCTAGTTAGTGTAGCAGCTGGTGATGAGATGGATGTGTGTGTGTGTGCGTGTGTGTAACAAATATGATAGTGAGCCTAATCCCTCACGCCAGAAAGTAAGCAATATTTTAGCCACATTGCAGATTGTTGTAGGTGTTGATGATGATGATGATGATGATGATGATGATGTTGATGATGAAGATGATAAAGATGATGACGAGGATAAGCGTATATATTTTTAGGGGCACTTTTGGCGCGCTGAGACATACAAACAATCATAGTGGACAGAGCACGAGAGACGCTCGTGCAGCAAGCAGGTACAACTGAAAGATTTTAAACGATGCTTTGGCTGGCAGTTCCTCCCGCAACTTACAGATAGAGATATAAATAGATTCCGGCATACACATACGTTTTACATATGTAGATCGGTTGCAGTGCGCAATATTTTAGACGAGCAAACAATGCAATTGAATTGCCAACAAAACTATAAAACTAATATACGACTGTGTGTGTGTGTGTGTGTGTATGCGTGTGTGAGTGTGTGTGTGTGTGAAAACAGACCAAATCAAATCAATTACATAAAGTTAAACAATAGACGGACAGACAGTTGGCAGTCGCAATGAAATATGCATAATCAATGTCCATGCTTTAAATACAAAGTTAACTAAATGTACAATATAGAAAAAAAAAAAAAAATATATATATATATATATATATATATATATGTATGTGTATGTGTGTATACTATGCAACTGCATTCGTACTTTCTAACTTCCCGCGCTTGGCCAGGCTAGCAAGCACTTCGCTTGAAACGACATGAAAACGAGCTCAACTATTTTAGAATTGGTATCTGTCTATCTCTGTCTATCCATCTATCCCTATATTGCCCTTTCGATTTGAGTACTACATATGGAGAAATCGCTTTATGTAAAACATTTATGCATACATATATAAATAAAAGAAAACTCTTGCTTCATTTGGCAAACAAATTTCGTGTCGTTATTCAGCTGCAGGAAGCA
Source organism: Zaprionus bogoriensis (assembly GCA_035046045.1). NCBI lineage: Eukaryota > Metazoa > Arthropoda > Insecta > Diptera > Drosophilidae > Zaprionus > Zaprionus bogoriensis. The sequence goes on along the minus strand of JAWNOI010000066.1, from coordinate 1,082,234 downwards.
CATGGCGTTAGTAGTGGGGGCAGGGCTCAATACGCTGTGTGGGTATTGGATTAAATGCTTGGATGATGACTAAGCACTAGTTAGATTAGTGTTGGATTAGCTTAGTAGAACTGCAGCACGAGCGTCTTGATGGCACTCGCGATGTGGAAGGCGCAGTCGCGCACCTCCAGCGTGTTCTTCTGTATGGCCTGCTTGTCGTCCGCCTCGATGGACTTCTGCAGGTTCTCGCACTCGTGCTGGATGAGTATGTTCTTGCGTGTCAGCTGCTTGAGCGTCTCGCGCGTCGTCTCACTCGCATTGGATGGCTGCAGCGGATCAAGTATTAGCCACAGCTGGCGAGCAATACGACGGCTATACTCACCAAGTTGGCGTAGAGCGCTATCAGATCTGTGACGGCGCTGCGTATGCGCTCGCCGTGCGGTGCAATCGATTGCTTCTCCGCCTCGCTGGCCGGATGCATGGCCTGTATGAGCTCTTTGAGGCAGCGTGTCACCAGATCGGAGCGCAGCTTGACCTCCTCGCCAAAGGGTTTGCCATCGCCAGCCATTTGGTACATGCTCGTCGTGTTGCGCACATCGTTGCTGCCCTTGGCCAAATTGTTGGCCAGTCGGCGTTCATACATGCTGGCGGGTCGCTTGATCGTCGACTGGTTCGACGACGAGTTGGAGGAGCCACTGTCGGCGGCAGCAGCGACAGCCGTGCAGCTGCCCTCGGGCAGCGACATGGGCTCGTGCTCCGAGTCGGGGCTGTTGAGGCTCAAATCAATGCGACTAACATAAAAAAGGCAATAGAAATGAAAAAAGCGAAGCAAATGAAATGAATGCAGCTGCGCTCACAGTGGCTCATCGTAGACGCTGTTGTTGGAGGCGCTGCTGAACTTGGACTTGAGCTGCGAGTTCTCGCTGGAGAGCTGCTGCACCACGTTCTTCAGCTGATTGATCTCGGACTTGTACTCGTTGAGCTGCTTGCGCAGCGTTTCCATTTCGTTGTGCGAGTTCGCGTTGGCGCTGCGCGGCGGCGTGTGTACAATGGCCTGAGTGTGCAGCAACCGAAAAGAAAACAAAAGTAAATCATAAAAATCATCGTAATCATAAAACATAAATCAAATAAATCGCAATAAAAAATTAGTGAAACCAACTAACTAAACTAAATGCGTCTAGTTACATTTAAACTACACTTTGGGCATTAGCGACTAGTTTTATTGGGACTAGAAAAGCTTACGACTAGTTTGGGTACGCTGAGGGTACTGAGGATCTGCGTCTACCCTACCCTACTCGATCGACTGCTAATGAGTATATTGGATCTAGGCACTACATTGACCAGTTGAACACATGTTTGTTTGTTTGTTTGTTTGTTTGTCTGTTGTTGCTCTAGCCGAAGCTGTTGTTCAGCTTGAGTATCTTTTGGCGCATGAGGTTTACCTGCTGCGCTATTTGCGGCACCGGGGCATAGTCATCGTCGCTGGCCACCGGATCGTAGATGGGCTCATCGTCCGACAGATTCGGATCGTGCAGCATGCTCTGCTCGAAGGAGCTGCTGTACATGGTCGAGTTGTTGCCGTACGGCAGCAGCTGCAGCGACTGCGTCGGCAGCGGCGTGTCCATTGGACGCAGATTGGCCATGTTCTGGCGACGCAGTGCATCGATCAGCACATCGGTCAGCAGGCCGGCGAATTCGGCGCGATTGAAGCGTGCCAGCTTCTGACGACCCTGCGAATGAAACGTTTGGAAATGTTTAAACTGTTGCAGCAGTTGCTTGCGTGCTGCAATGTCAATATCAGACCTGATTGCGTGTAGCGCTCAGAAATGGATTCGCCGGCAGAAACGGCACAGTTGCGTGCTCAGCGTTCAGTGTGCTGGTCGACCAAACTGCAAGTTGACAGAAATGAAGTTAACAAACTGCAAGTTGTAACTCTTCGCTTGCCACTCACTCGCTTCGCACTCGCGACGATCGACCTCGTCGTAGAGATCCATGACGAGCTCTTCGAACATCTTGTTGGGCACCAGCTGCAGCTTGCCACGTGCTATTTTCAGCTGCTCGCTGATCTCGGCGCTGTTCGTCTCCGGTATGATCAGATGACGGCCGCTCTATGGAGGCCAGAGAATGAGAATCGGCTGCAAGTCTTGCCAGCTCTTGAGTACTCACTGCATGATCGGGCTTCTTGCCGCCCATGAACACAATCAGTCTGTCTGTCACATCGTACATGGCGTCCAGCAGGCGCTCGGCTATGACACTGTGATTGTTGGCCTTGGCCAGCTCCAGCGGTGTCATGCCATTGCCATCGAGTGCATTCACGTCCGCACCGTAGATGAGCAGCATTTCGATTTGCGAGGCTTGGCCAAACTTGGCGGCCATGTGCAGCGGCGTGGAGCACTTCTCCTCGTGATAGTAGTTCGGATCGGCGCCCTGCACCAGGAAGCGCAGCGATGTCTCCAGATTGCTGGTGCGCACGCTGGCGTGTAGCTGCCGGCTGAGCTCCTGTTCGAGATTGCCGCCACCGCCGCAGCTGGTGTCGTCGTCGTCCAGCTGGCTGGGCTTCAGCACAAAGTTCAGATTGACATGCTTGGCCTTGATGAAGTCCGACTTGGTCGGATGCAGTGCATCCTTGGGCGTTGGCTTGCGCCAGCGTGGCACATGCTTGCCGCCCGACGAGCCCGACGTGCTGCCATCGAGCAGATGATGCTCCCAGACGCTGTTCGCACCGTGTGCACTGAGCGAGTTCACAAAGTTCAGCACCGACGGCTGCCAGTTGCCCTGGCGCAGCGACTTCACGATCGAGATGTGCCGCCCGAGACTGCGATGCACCGAGCAGCAGTCCGCGCAGAGCAGTATGCCACGATTGATCGAGGCCCACGAGGGATCTGCAGTGGGCAGTGGATTCAGTCAGTTATATAGAGTATTAGCAGCATTAGCCAAGATGCTACTCACCCGTTGCACCGCAATCCCCGCAGACCTCCGTCTGCAGGCGGGACTTGCTGCGCGACATCTTGCTGCGTCTGCTGCTGCTGGTGGGCGTGGCGCTGGCGCTGTCTCTGTGGCGGCCCTCTACCTCGGGCGCTATAAATAACTTCTTATGCGCTTCGATTATGCTGCTGGCGAAACACATTCATGCATTTTCCCCTGAGGTCGCGTTGGGAGAGAAGAAAGTGGAGAGAGAAGTGGGAGAAATAAACTAGAGATACGAGAACGCTGCGTGTGTGACTCAGTGCAGCGAAAAACTGTGAGCTGTGGGCTATGTGCGATATGGACTGAGGCTGTTCGCAGGGCCGCGGCCACAATCGAATCAATTATGCAAATTACTTTTAATTAAGCGCTGCCTCCACGACACTAGCTGCACTTTTAACAATTGACGGCTAATTTTTTCCACTGCACTGCCAGACGGCACAAGTGTACACACAACAATGTTTATTTATAAACAGCGCAGGGCTGTCGAGCTGCTGCAATAAAACCAAACTGTGCTTATTTGCCAGTCAATTTGCAGCAGAAGAGCTCTTAAAAATTAAGTTTTGTATTACAAAAACTGTTTGCACTAAATTTTGTAAACTGCTACAAAGTTTAATAATTTTATATAAATTTCTGTTTGCAGTTGCAGCAAATCTAAGTTTTTTCAGCTAGCTGGCTACTCTGCTGTAGCAGTTCATAGTGTTGTCCCGCTTGCACAGCAGCAACAGCTGTTGTTCGAACAGCTGTTAGCGGCCACCACAGTTTGACAAGCAGTGTGCGGCTCAGTTTGTTCGCACGTGTAGAGCAACAATAAATTGCGTTTCGTGTGGCAAGTTGAAAGTAGCATGAAAGTAAACAATTTATACACCTCGGTGGCCTGCAACCGCACCACAGAGTGCGCCGACTGGGGTCCCAGTGGCTTGATTGCCTATGGCGCCTGCAACGCAGTCGCTGTGCTGGATCCGCGGGTGAGGCACAACAAGAACTATAAACAATTTCCAGCATAACGCGAACTCTGGTTAATTTCAGTACAATGGCAACTCGGCGAAGATACTGTTCACGCTGGTGGCGCACACAAAGCGTGTGAATACGGTCAAGTGGCTGGATGAGCACAAATTGTTGTCTGGCGCCGACGACGCCAACGCAGTTTTATGGCAACTGGACGAGGCGGGCGCAAAGAAGCGCATTGTACTCCAAGGACATGGAAGCGGCGTCAACGCCGTGGATGGTGTGCTGCGTCCCAGTGACGGCTTCTGGCTGCTAGCAACTGCAGCCGCCGACAACACCATCAAATTGTGGCAGCTGCAGCAGGCGAACGACGAGCTCAGTTGCTTTCAAACCGTACAGCTGGGCAGCGGTTTCTGTTTCTCGTTGCGCCTCACGCTGCTGCCCAGCAGCGAGCAAGTGCTGCTGGCATCCAGTGGAGACGACGAGACCGTATCGCTGTGGGCCCAACAGTCCGGCGGAGCCGGCGATGCCAGCGCCGGGCAATTCCAAAGGGTGCACAAGCTGAGCGGACATGAGGATTGGGTGCGTGGCCTGGACTTTGTGTACGACGGCGAGGATTTGCTGCTGGCCAGCGGCTCGCAGGATAACTTCATACGCCTGTGGCGCATTGCGCCGCGCACCGAGGAGCAGGTGCTCAAGAATAGCGTGGACATACTGAACTTCTGCGAGGCCGCAAGCGGCGAACTGTGCGTCGAGGAGAAGATCGTGCAGCTGGGCGAGCAGAGCGCCTACGCCATCACACTGGAGTCGGTACTGTATGGTCACGAGGGTTGGGTCTACGGCGTGCACTGGCACAAGAGCGCAGAGCAGCAGGGTATGTAGAGCGAGAGCACTCGAAATAATGATACTAATCCTTGCCTGCTGCAGAGCTGCGCCTGCTGTCCGCTTCGATTGACAAGACGCTGATCATTTGGGCGCCCACGGAGCAGGGCGTTTGGCTGGAACAGGTGCGCGTTGGCGAGGTGGGCGGCAACTCCATGGGCTTCTTTGGCGGCAAGTTCGCCAGCGATGGAGGCTCCATCATGGCGCACAGCTATCAGGGCGGCTTTCACATCTGGAATCAGGACGCGCAGCAGCCGCAGCTCTGGAAATCGAATGTCATTGTGGGCGGACATTATGGTGAGGTGCGTGACTTGGCCTGGGAGCACGAGGGCGCCTACCTGATGACCCTCTCGGCGGATCAAACGACGCGTCTGCATGCACCTTGGCTGCAGGCCGGCCTAGACGACGCGAAGGCCACCTGGCATGAGCTGGCACGCCCGCAGGTGCACGGCTACGATATGCAGACGCTGGCGCTGCTCTCACGCTACAGATTCGCCAGCGGCGCCGAGGAGAAGATTGTACGCACATTCCAAGCGCCGGCGAACTTCATAGAGAACTTTCGGCATCTCAGCCGACTGGAGCAGGATGCGGCAGGAGATGCGCTGCTGGATTGTATTTATTTTTAATCATATGTATTTAGGATTAGCTCACGCAGCAGCTACTTCTCTTGCAGCTCTGCCCAAGGGCGCCTCGGTGCCGTCGCTGGGCTTGTCCAACAAGGCGGTCTACAAGGTGGAAACCCCCGACGACAAGTCCGCCAAGGGCAAGGACGAGTATCCGGACACATACTTTGTGCCCATCACGCTGCAAACGCCGCCGCAGGAGGAGACGCTCATGCAGAACACACTGTGGCCGGAGCTGCAGAAGCTCTACGGGCATGGCTACGAACTGTACGCCTTGGCCGCCACGCCCGATGGCCAGCTGCTGGCCTCCAGCTGTCGTGCCAGCAATGCGGAGCATGCACAGATTATACTCTGGTGAGTATCAGCTCGAACTGCTGGCTAACGCTTTGGCTAAGTCTTCGTGGTCTGCCTGCAGGAACACTTCGAACTGGAAGCAGCTGCAGAAGCTCAGCGGACACCAGTTGACCGTGACGCAGTTGCGCTTCTCCCCCGACGCACGCTACTTGCTGTCCGTTTCCCGCGATCGCCGCTGGACGCTGTACGAGCGCCAGCAGCCGGCGGAGCCGCTCAGCAGCTACGCGCTGGTGGCTAACTCGGACAAGTCGAACGGCGTGCACTCGCGCATCATTTGGTCGTGCGATTGGTCGCACGATGGCAAGTACTTTGCTACCAGCTCACGCGACGGCAAAGCGGTGCTCTGGACGCACGACGAGCAGGCCGCGCAGCCGGCAGGCAGTTCACTCAACGGTTGGCAGCCCGCCGGCACGCTGGAGCTCCGCAATGAGTCCATAACGGCGGTGAGCTTCGCGCAGCGTCAGCTCGGCGAGGACTACGTGCTGGCGCTGGGCATGGAGAGTGGCCTGATCAAGGTCTATAGGTTTAATCACGGACAATGGCAGCTGAGCTGCGACCTGAACAGGGAGTAAGTCGAGCCTGGTGAAGGTACTTTAGCACTTTTAGCTAATAGTTCCTCTTTCTGTCTTGCAGCCAAGCACATCATCTGACCGTGAAGCGACTGCAGTTCCGACCCGGCCAGCAGACGGCACTGCAGCTGGCCAGCTGCGGGGAGGATCACCTGGTGCGCATCTATGACATTGCAGCGACATCAAATTAAACTTGGCTTCTCACCCAGCAAACAGTGTCATCTTGTGTTTAATTACAATCGCTCTATATGCTCCATATGCAAAAGGAACGAGTCGACGAGCTCCCCGCTCTGTCTGCAGTTTATCTAATCACTTGTAATTGGCCATGCTTTGGGGCTGTCGCATGTGTCAGCTTCACTGGTGCTTCACTGATAACACGCCTGCTATCGGCGCTTTAATTAACTCACTGCGTACATTTTGCAGTGGGAAAACCTTTTCGGCGCTTTCGGCACTATTTAAGTCACGCTGGAGTCACGGCCAGATCATAGTCTTTTCGCAGTCTTCTTCGCAACGAGATGAAAGCCACAATTTTCCTAGCTTTGCTTGCGCTTTGCGGCAGCAGCGCCGCCTACTCCCTGGCACGCGATGCTCCGCCGCGTGTCAAGCTGCAGTCGGTGGCAGCCAAGGAGAGCAACAAAGCACCCAACTACGATCACATTGTGGCCGAGGTACGTCCGCTGGGCGTGAAGGCGCAGCAGGCAAGTCTGCAGTCGAATCTGACGCCACTGCAGGCTCTTGAGCTGCAGATCAAGCAGCAGCAGCAGCAGCAGTTCGAGCAGAAGCCTCATCACTTGGAGGTGGAGATCAAGCAGCAGCAGCAGCAGCAGCTGGAGCAGCGTCCACAACATGTTGAGCTGGAGATCAAGCAGCAGCAGCAGGCGGCACAGAAGCCTCATCACGTTGAGGTGGAAATCAAGCAGCAGCAGTCGGAGCAACGCCCACACCATGTCGAGCTGGAGATCAAGCAGCAGCAGTCCGAGCAGAAGCCTCATCACTTGGAGGTGGAGATCAAGCAGCAGCAGTCCGAGCAGAAGCCTCATCACGTTGAGCTGGAGATCAAGCAGCAGCAGCAGTTGGAGCAGCGCCCACAGCACATTGAGCTGGACATTGTTGCGCCACAGCACAAGCAGCAGCATCAGCAGCACTTGGAGCTGGAGATCAAGCAGCAGCAGCAGCAGCAGGAGGAGGTGGAGCTTAAGCCTCACCACGTTGAGCTGGAGATCAAGCAGCAGAAGCCGCACCAACAGCTCTCCACGGCTGAGCTGGTGCAGCTGGAGTTCCAGCAGGCGCAGCAGGCTAAGCCACAGCACGTCGAGCTGCAGCTGACACTGTAAGCTGGGACAAGCAGCCACTCATACATATATATATATATATATATACTATATATAGGCATAGATACTATATAGTATGCATACTTATGGCATCTACTGTCTATAATTACAACAGCGGCATTTTCTTACAACTTTCGAGTGGAATTTGGGGGAAAAACTGTCTGCAGCAGCGCCGCAGTTTGCAATATCCGTTGAAAACTCGGGAAAAACTGTGGGTAAATTGTGAAGAGCTGCGGGCAGGGCAGAGCTGCTTGAGCTGTTCGCTTAGCCACGTGCCATTGCTGACCGCAGCTTGCAATTTCCGTAGCAGCAAGTGACTTTACGATTGCCCCGTCTCAGCGCTGCGAGCAGTTGTTGTTATACCGTGCAATCATAGAGAATGACTAGCGATGGCATATTAGCTTTGTGTAGATGTATATAGCAGGTGTGGCGCAGCTCATACATAGCATATATTATTTGGTATATATAGTCTTGAGCAATAATCGAGTAGGCTTGACCTTATACCTTTTTGTATGCTTGTTTGGCTGCCTGTTTGAAAACACAAAGCTCGGCTATTTTAGAAGCTAGGAAGCCCAAATTTTGTATGCACATTCCTGTATAGCATATGCAGTTCAAGTTTATCTCAAACTATCAGTACTATGTACACCGCCCGCGTAAAACAATATTAACAATTTGATACTTGAATATTAGCTAAAGCTGAGCAGCTATAATAATTTGCTTAAGCATTGTAGTAGCTAAAATTAATATTTATGGACGCTATAAATTTCAAGTGCAATGAGAAATTAATAAATAAGTTGTAGCAGATTGAAAATGTCATGTAAAAGTAGCATAAATGCAGTAGAGCAGTAGGGAGTCGAGTTTTGCCAAAAAAAAGGGTTTTTCTTATTTAGTCCCGGGACTTATTGATGCACGTGTTATTATTAATATTTATATATAGAAAAATGTAAATTTCAAGCAAAAAAAAAGTAGCATAAATGCAGTAGCGCAGCAGCATTATTTGCTGTCTGTCGGTAAAAGCGAAACTGACTGCATGGTATCTAACAGTCGAGTATGTGCTTGACTGTAGCTTTGCTCACCTGTTGTTGTTGTCGTTGTAGCTGCCGTCACCATTGTTCAGCGTCGTTGGCAGCGCGACAAAGCGACGCAGTTAATTGGCTGTGGCTAACGGCATTTGCCATATTTCTTTGGCACTTTAATTACGTTTCGATGCAGCAAAATGGGGGCAGGTAGCCGCTTCCCTTCCCTTCCGCTCCGCTCCCCATGCAGATGGCGAATGCGAGTCGTTGAACTGGCCGGGATAAGCGCATAAAGTTGCATTGTTGGGGCCAAAAGTGAGCTATTGAATCGCATTTAGGCCACTTGTCTGCCCGCACAATAAAACATTTGCATTCTATTTTTCTGCTGCTGCTCCCTCTCTCTCTCTCTGTGTTTCTCGTTTTGCTTTGTTCTTGGCATCGCATGCCATGCCATATTTCTCATGGCGCAACATGCGTTTCCGTTTCCGCTCTGCCCGAAAGTTGCATGCAACTTTTGTTTAACTTGCATTGTGTTTTGCATTATTTCTCCCTTTGCCCCGCTTTTCACTTTTTCTCTCGCTCTTCCTTTTTTTTATGTATATTTTCTTGATTTCGCATTTGTTATTGCTGGCGCTTCGTTTTGTATTGTTGTTCTTGTTTTTTTGTTTTTTCGGGTGAACATTTTTGCATTTCATAAGTTTCAATTGCGCACAAGTTGCTGACAGCAGCAGCAGCAGTTTGGAGCTGGAGCAGCAGCAGCAGTTCGCACCGATCCCAGTCGAGCTGTTGGCCATAACATGTGTAAACAGGCCAAAACCAAAAAAAAAAAAAAAAAAAAAAAACAGAATACACACAGCAACAGCAGCCCCGGCTGCTCTCCTTTGACCTGTCGCTTCGGCAGCCTGTTCCTGCCTCTTGTTCCGCCTCAGCCACGCCTCCTTTCAGTGGCATCCGACAGCATTCATATGTGTGTCAGTAGTCGACGCTGCTTGGCTCGCACGGCGCGGCTGCTCTTTTGCCTCGCTTTGCATACTTTTTGTTTGACTACAGCTGAATGCGCGTCCAATTTACACCCTGTAATTGGCAGGCTACTCCATGGGCATTTGCTACCACGCTTTGTTGGCGCGATTCAAGGGGATTTGTGGTACTTTGTTCGAACAGTAGCGAGAAATTGGCTGTAGCGCAATTTACAGGGTATCATTAGTCGATTATTGTATGTAACAAGTAGAGTTTTAGATTGAGCTTGATTTGCTTAATAGCATTTTATTATATAATGTGCAAAATTACAGGGTATATTTGAACTCAATGTCAGCACAGAGTATTTGCTAGTCGAGCAGTGAATATTCTGCATTGCAATATGCAATCCCATTGAATTCATGTGCAAATGGAGATCAGCAGAATTTACAGGGTATTCTGGAGGCTTTAAATATAAGAGTGAGATTTTTATATTGATTTTGAGCTTCTTTTGCGCTTTGTAAATGTTAAATAATAATAGTAGCATTTACAGGGTATGCATTAGGCGATCAAGCCAGCACAGCACAGCGCAGCCTGCCAACGCCTGCTCTAGTTATTCTTTTTGCAGGATTTTTGTTTGCTGCCAACCGTCAGCGAACTCGCATATGTTGCACGCATATTTCCGTTACGTTTCGCTGCGTGCAACAAAGAGTTGCGCGTTGCACGTTGCACGTGCGTGATTTGTGCATTTCCGTTTTTGGCATAGCAGAACGTGCGAATGGCCGCAAAGCAACACAGAGAGGGAGAGAGAGGGAGTGAGAGCAGGTGGACAGGCAGCAAATGAGATAGAGCGGGCCACAGGGAGTGCACGGGCGATAAGGGAGCCGGAAGTGGCACGCAGGCAGGCTGTGGCAACCGCTGGACACGCCTGCTGGGGCGACACTGTGTTGGCCTACTTTAAGGCCGCAATTGATTAGGCGGCGCTTGTCGGCGAATTAAGTTGCAATCAAAAGTTTGCGCCGCGCCCAAGACCCAAAAGTGCGAAGCGTTCAAAGTTTTTCAATTACCTGACCGCCGGCTATATCCGATTGCCCCTCTCTCTCTCTCTCTCTGTCGTTCCAGCACTATCTCCCTCTCTTTCGACTCAGACAAATTTGAAATTTGCTGCACTTTTGTTTGTTCTTCTCCACAGCCTGAGCGCACCACAAAGCCAAGCAGCAAATTTAACAAGACAAGCGCAAGTAGAAAGTGGCAAGCGGCAAGCGGCAAGTGGCAAGTGGCATGCGGCACGGGCATGCGGCGAGTGCGGCAAGTTTTCAGCGCGGGCTGCCGCTAAAGTTATGAGTTTGTTGTGGATTCTCATGATGAATTTCGCGCGCTCTGAGTTTATTAAGCGTCCGCTTTCGCATCATTTCCGCTCGTTTTGCGCTCTTTCGATTTACCCAAATGCTGCTCGACTTTCTCTCAGATCCCTTAAATCCTTTGACTTTGTGGCTGCCACGTGGATAGTTGGCGTGCCTTAATTGTTTTCCAATTAGCGTGCTGCAAAAACTTTAAAGTTCATTAAGTTGTGCGCTTTTTCTACGCTGCTGTTCCTCTATCGCCTGCTCATGCTTCTCCTCCTGCGGCCAACGTGGCGTATGATGAATTTTTAATTACGCGTGCCCGGCCAGAGAAAAAACTAGAAAGAAATACTAGCTTTGGCGTGATGAAGCCTGCATACCCTGGCAGAGGCTTGCAGATGATTGGGAACCGCATATTATTTTAGTCATAATTAATTTCAAATAATAAATTTCAAAATAATGAAATTTTTTTTAAAATGTTACCGATGTATATATTTAAAGAGTCTCAGCTTTGTTCGAAGATCTGAAATGCCCTCTGCAAGGCTATAACTGGTAGCGAAAGAAAAAAAAAACTGTTGGCAAATTGTGGCTCTTGCATAGAAAAAACACTCAGCTGAAATCTATTTTTTTAGCCAGATATTTTATCTGCTCGTCTGTTGCGGGCGAAGCTGCAAAAAAGGGGAAAATAATGCAACAGAAACTTTTGCCACAATTGCAACAACAATGCACAAATACAGCCACATATACAAGAGCTTCAATTCTGTGCTGGCATTTGGCCAACAGGCGCTGACAGAGCCACGTTAATTACACAAACATAGCGGACAATGAAGGGAGGCAGCGAGTTGGCAAATAGGAAGCACAGGGGGAAGCAGGGGCGCATGGCAGCAGAGAGGATTGATGGACGAGGGGGGAGTAAGGAAGGCTGTTGCTTAAGCAGACAACAGACAACTGTAATTTTTGGCCCTGCACTTGACAATGAATTCGAATGGTTTTTTGGCTCAATGACACTGGCTGAAAGCGAGAGGGGACAACGCTTTACAAGTGCTCTTGAACGTATTTGCGGATAAGTTTGTAAGTTTTTTGAAGGGCTTTGAATTACAATGAAGACATTAAATAAAATACAAACAAAATTAAAAGAATATAAATATAAAATACAAATACAAAAATATTAAATGAAATTCATATAAAATTTTAATAAAATTTAAATGAAATTAAACAAAACAAGCAAATAAAATACAATGAATTTAAATAAAATGTCAATTAAATTTAACTAATATTCAGATATTTTTCAAATATTCAAATAAAATTAAAATAAAATTCACATAAAATGCAATTAATATTGATTTAGATAATTCTAAAAAAATTCACATAAAATTCAAATAAAATTCTAATAAAATTCAAATAAAACTATAAAAAAATATATTTAAAATTAAACTTTAATGCCAGATGACTTTTGCGATTTAAAAAGACTACCTCAAACACAAAGAAGAAGAGCTAAATAATCAAATCTTTTATCATATGCGAATCCCCTCTATAAGTTTCCAGATATGATAGGATCAACGTGATTGTAAGCTTCGACACATGAATAAATTGTAGCAGAGAGCAAACGCATCAAACGTAATCGCTTGAAATTGCATGAAAACCAAATAAATGCTGCAACTGTTCGCGGTTTGATAACAACAACAACAACAAAAGCTCGAGGCTCGCTATAAATAAGCGCAATAAGCTCGATTAAGGCCCGCTTTAATGCACTTTAAAAGCCTTAAAGCTGTGCAAGTCATTCACAGTAAATGGCGGTTCACCTCGCTTGCAATTCTGAATTTGCGAATTTGCATTTAAATAAAAAACCCCAAAAAAAAGAAATGGCGACTATTAAATGCAGGTGTAATTGTTGTTGTTATTGTTGTTGGGCTCGCGTGCAACTCGGCCATCGAAAACAATTTGATTGTTTCAAGCGCGAAATGTTCCAACACTTTTTGTTGTTTATTTACGCCTTACACGTATATTTTGCTTATTTCATTTCCTCGTTTTTTTTTTTCTGTGATACTGCAGTCTGATTGCAGCTGTAAATGTAAATGAAAAAGTTAACACAAAATAAAAGCGAAAAAATCGGATGGCGACAAAAAAATGCGAGTGCAAACGGAAAAAATGGCGTATTGTCAACAGCGGCGGAATTCAACAACAATAACAATAAGTGCAACAGCAACAACAACTACAACTACAACAGCGTCATGAACAACATTATCAACATTATCGTCATCATCATTGTTTGGGCTAAGAGCTGCCGCCACACATTGCAAACTGTATGTGTGTGTGTGTGTTTGTGTGTGTGTGCTCAGATGGCCACAAGCATTCTGCAGCATTTACAATTTCCCTTATTGGTTGCATATTCCTCACTTCTTCATTTCCACTCGCATTTCACTGTTGACAATTTTATTTTCATTTTCCTTCCTCGCATATTCTGCTCTTGCCCTGCTCGCATTGCCATATCAATATGGCAGTGCAGTGCGGCGTCAATCTGACAGCTGTATGGCATGTTAACGCTTGTTGCTCTTTAAGCACATTTACCTACTGCTGCGTGTGTGCGTGTGAATGTGTGTGTGTGTGTCTTTGGGTCGCAAAGTAAGAAAACTGCAATTGGATTTGTTAGAGTTTTTCGCTTGGCATTCGCTTCGAGAGGGTTGGGTGGAATCTCCTGAGCGTCTTATTAAAACTTTTATTGTTATTATTCCTTTTATTTTTATAACGAGGGAGCATTGTGTTTAGTTGCGCTATTGATGTGCTGCGCAGTTTATGCAACTGCACGCAGAGTTTCCCAAGTGTTCTCAACTTGTCCAGCTATAGGGCTAACTTCGACTACACAGATCGGCTTACTATATGCTATGGTATGCTCAATTGATTTTCGCTTAAGTGTTTCAATTCATAATTATCTTATCTTGAGTCTTACACCTGCTTAAAAGCAAAGCTCGCAGAGGACTGGCAATGCGAATGGCCCATTGATGTGGTTAGCCTGTTGCTGCTTCTTGTTGTTGCTTTTGTTGTTGTTGCTGTTGTTGCTTTTGTTGTTATTGCTTGCCCTCAAGCTGGAAAACTACAAAGCAGCTGCGCTAAGCTCTCGCTGTCCGCGGGCTAACGGCGCGTATGCGTAATTCCATCAGTCCGCACACAAATCAACTTAAGACCCAATGGAGTTAATAAAGGTGGAGTGAGGTGGTGGCGTGGCTTGACTGCAGAGGGAATTGGGTGACCGCGCTTTAAGTGTCTTTAAGTTAATATTTTTATTTTTTTTTGCTCTGCAAGTTTGTCGATTCAGCGGGGCAAAATGATAAATATACGAGCTCAACAACTGTGCAGACAACTTTGATAAGGACTCGCGTTTCGCCTGTGTGTGTGTGTGTATATTTGTGTGTTTGTAATACTCGAGGGCTGCAAAAAGTTTGTAGCAACAAGCGCGCCGCAACTTTAGCGGCGACATTTCCTAGGGGCCTTAAAGCAAATTATGCGCCACGCAGCACCTGCGATTCCCCCCCACCGCCTGCCCACGCCTTGACTACGCCTGCGTCTTCGTGGCACATGCTTGAACTATGGCGCGAGTGAGCGATGGTTGTCGAGGACTTTGCCAGAGCTGTCATATTATGCGTGTCATGTAATTTGTATAGAGAGGCAGGCAGACTGAGAGAGAGAAAGGCAGACAGGCAGACAGACAGACAGAGACGCAGGAGTAATTTATGCAATGCCAAACATATCCATCAATCGCACGACCTGCTGCAAATTGTTATTACATGAGTATCAGCGCACGTCTGTCTGCCTGCCTGCCTGCCTGTCTGTCTGTCTGTCTGCCTGTCTCTCTCTCTGATGGCGACGCACGAGTGCACGCAATAAACGCAATTAGCATTTGCATTTGCATTTGCATTACATTAGCATTAGCATCACCAGCAACAGCAGCAGCAGGAGCAGCAGCGGCAGCAGCAGCATAGGCATTTGAGTGCGTATTTAGTGCGTATTTTGGACGGCATGAATTCAATTTGTATTTTCCGCTATCAATTTATTTAGCTAAGTGCGAGAGCTGATTTTTCAATTAGCAAAAACGCAAATGTTTTTAGCCCCGCCCTCTGCACTTGTCGTGTTGCAATGTTGCAAGCAAGCGATGTCAAAGTTCAAATTATGAGTTCATCAAATGTCGAGGTGCACACAAAGCGACACGGCAAACAAAGCGCAAATACACTCAACGACAGACAGCTCGAGTGCATTGTCTGCTGGGGGAGTCTGTTAACGTGTGTGTGTGTGTGTGTGAGGCTACATGCATGTGAGCGCCTGTGAGTGAGGCGGAGTTGTTGCACATGCGAACGCCTGCTGGAAATTCTGATACAATGAGATTGCTTTGGGTTTAACCGGGGATAGCAGCAGAGAGACACCTGCAGTTGCTGGATCGGGCTCAAAGTCACTCACATGCAAATTAATTGTTTATGTTACAAAACTAAAAGCTGTAAATTAAAAGCTTTCTGAGGTGGAAGTCGAGCTGAAATGAGGGAGGCTTGGCTAGAAATGGGATTTATTACAGAATATTGCGCATGTATATTGAGTAATATTTTAATATTTAATATTTTTGTATTATATTTTTTAATTGCATTTTACGCAAATACAAGCAGAGCTGCAAATAATTTGCTTTAAATATCTTTTTGCCATTTCAAGAGCAGCCTGCAAGTATGCAACGATTTTTTTTATGTGCAATGGCATTCTTAATTGCGAGTGGCTCTGCTTAAAATGCCTTATATTAATTGCTGAATAAAGTAAGGGAAGTATAAATATTAAATATGCTATATATTAGCATTGTTTTTGCATTCCATGCATGCGTTTAATTCTACCCAAATACACGCAGCGCAGCTATTAATTAATTTCCACTCATTTTAAAAGCTGCTTAAAAGTATGCAATGCTTTTTTTTTGGAAGAGCGGTTGACACTTTTGGACTTGGCTCAGACTTAAAATAACAACATGCTCCTTTCGCTGCCTGCGTAATGCTACTTTTCACTGGCAACCTTGCTGCTGGGCTCGCCCGCAATTTTTCAGCGGGTTGTTTTGTCTCGTCCTAGAGATGCCGCCACTGAGGCTGCAGGCTGCAGGCTGCAGCCCGCCCTGCACTTGATGACGTGTCTATGTCAGGGTTGGGCTCTGTCACTCATTTGACCATAAACTAGCTCTGCTGGGGGAGACTGTTGGCTGTTGACTGCGAACTGTTGATTGTTGACTGTTGATTGTTGATGTTGATTGTTGTTGCTGCTGTTTGTTTTTAGCCAAGTTGACAAATGATGTTGTTGCTGTTGCTGTTGCTGTTGTTGCCCGGAAAACGCTTTAGTTAAAGTTGCTGCACCTGCCAGGGCTTAGTGCATTGTGTGTGTGTGTGTGTGTGTGCGTCTATTTGTTTGTCTGAGTTAATGACAGCGGAAGTGCACTTAATTTAATTAATGTGTATTTAATTGCAAAGTGCTGCGAGCGAGTGCGAGTGCGAGCACGACTTCCGCAGCAGCAACAATTTGTGATTATCAATTAAAACTTTATAATATTGTTAAAAAAGTAAGCGAAGCTACAGTTGCATACACTCGACTGTTGTATACCATTCACTCAGTAGCAAATTAATTTTTTATAGTTAATTCCTCTGACATACACGGACACACGGACATGACCAAATGCGGCTCGGCCCTTGACGTTAATCAATATATATAATTCTGGCAGATCTTCTGTTGCTTTGCATAGAGCTAATATGCCATTGTTAGAGCTTTTTTCATGATAAAATTAAAACTTTGTGATATCGTTGCGCTTAATACTATTTTTACGGTCTCCCCCGACTCCAGCATAAAGTAACATTTCAGTTTTCAGTAAGAAAACTCCGAAAACTTTTGGCGAAACTGTCAGACGAGCTTAACGTAAAACAATCTATTTTTCTATACGTGTATATACACATGTATATGTATATATATATGAACAGTGTAAACAGAAAGCAAACACGACTATCAAACGAAACTGTGAGTTTCTCGGCATCTCTGATCTCTGACCCGCTGACTGTGTGCCCTCGCCCCCCTCCCACACACAGACTTCAACATGACCTCCGGCTCATCGAACATTGATCCCACGGAGTTCAACGAATTGCGGGAGAATGGAAATGGATCCGACGATCAGGCGCGAGTGGCGGTGCGCAGCTCCCAGATGCAGACGATGCGCGATCTGTCGGCCTCGCGGCGTCGTCGTCGTCGTCGTCACCGTGGGCCAGTGACGCTGGGCAGCAGTACGCCCTATCGTATACGCATCTATCAGACTGTCCATGAACCGCTGCCGGGCCGACAGGCACTGAATCGCATCATATTCGCCATCGCGCGGGCTCTGCGCCTGCGAAGAACTGTGCCAGCCCAGGCGGGACAGCGTCCTGGCGTTATATATCATAGGAATTACGATTCTATCGATCTTGAAGTGGTCATCGAGTAGATTGCAAGCTGACAACTGGCATTGGCAATGAAACTGCGGAAATGGAACTCGGGAACTGGAACTAGTGTTTGGCACACCCTCTGCCCCCCCCACCGACACTGTAGGAACAATGCAGCTGAAGTTGATGTTGAGCACCTTCCGTTCTGTTGTCTGATCTGTTGATAGTCAGCGCTTGGTCAATTTATATATTTGTGTATGTCAAGATTTCTGGAATCAAATATAGTTTTTATTTTCGGGTTGTGTCTCTAACATTATGTTGGTATCTAGAGCGCGAAAATACAGAAGGGAAATGCTGGAATTTGCTGAGAGAACTAATTTTTACTGCAGCAAATATGCCATATATGGTATGTTATAGTATACCATATCTGACATATATATATAGTTATTATATGTCAGATATGGTATAGTAAGCAAGCTGGGAGAAAAGTCAGAGACGAATAAAAAATTATTTTTTTAAGCAAATTAATTTTTTTTGTAGCCAAGGGCTTAATATCTCTGCCTGTTATATATTATGATATCATATCATATATCATAGCTTGATAAACATAGCTATATTAAATTATTTAGTTAAATTATTTAATTAATTGAATATTTTATAAAATTAAATTACTAGCTGTTTTTTCATTTAAACCATTAAATATATATAGAAAATTTACATGGATATATAATAAATGTAGCTCATTATCAACTTTCATCATTAGAGTTCTCAAAATTAGACAAAGCTTGACTAATTGCCATTTGTTGGAATATTAGTGAATATTAAACACACACACATGTATATGTTATATCTACCCCTTTTGGAATCAGAAATTTCATTCGCAATTAATTCCAATTATTTTCAAATTCGCTTTCTGCATGCCTCGCCTCTAATTGGAGCTAGTAAACTGCGACGTCGACTGCGATGACTAATTGGCATTATGCGCTTGCTGTGCTTCAATCAAAAGTTCCTCAATCATTCGACATGTTTGCCCGCCTTAGAAGATTGTGGCAACAACAAGCGCAACAAGATGTTGCAAGTGGGTTCTCGATTGTTCTAATCGAGTTAATTAGCTCACTTTGTTGCCACACACGCGCACACGCGCACACCCGCACACTCACACTCCATATCAATTATTCAATTGGAAATTTGAGTAGTGGCTGAGGGGGGAAGGGGGAGCAGGGTAACCATGACAATAAACATAATTTTCGTGTACTTAATTTTTAATTCGAAAAGCAGCTTGGCGACTCGCGCGACGCTCTCGCCGCTCGGCGACATTTCCATATGCTGCAAATGGACCATTAAAAGTTACGGCGCACGAAGTAATAACCAATTAAAGTGCAAAAATAAACATCAATTATGTGGCAGGCGGGCGGCTGGGCGGCTGGGCGGAATGTCGAGTCGGTGGAGTCGAACTTGTGGGTGAAGTGTATGCAACATTTTGTAGCCGCAAGTTGCTCCAGCTACGGGCAACTTTCTGCGGACGACTAGTCGTATAAGTAATATGCATGTGGCATGTGCTTGAAATTTATGCACATTGTTGCATAAGTAATCAAGCAGGTTCCTTCCCCCGTTTTTGGCAACTTCAGCTGGCCGGGCCGTGCAAGTGGCAATGTGCAACTGCCAGTTGAATGCTTGCAAAATGCTTTACAAATACCAGACAGAGCTGTGAACATGCGTGTGTGTGTGTGTGTGCGAGTGTGGCCTAAGCTCTGGCATGAAAGTTGGCAGCCGGTGCTATTAGTTCTACTTGTGCATGTGTGTGTCTGTGTGTGTAAGTGCACTTCGTCTGTCGCCCTGTGCATAAGTCACACCTGAAGGCAGCTCAACTAACGGCACTTTAAAGCACACGTATCTCATGGATACTCGAGTGTTTAGTTGTTGCTCAAATTAATATGCCTTCACTCCGCACACTGCCAATACCCTTGACTTCTGTAAAGTTGCTGCAGTTAGTGTCCAGTTGATTCCTCGTTCAGCGAGTCAAACAAGCTTGCCAAGAAGTTAAGCACGGCAGAAAGAGCAAAAGCTTGAGGCGGGGCAAAGAAGAGCAAGCAGCAAGGCGGAGAATGAGACAGGTAAGGCAAGAATAGAGCAAGAGCAGTAGAGAGGTGAAAAAAGGAGGAGTGACTGCGCTCAAATTGTCGATGTGTGCCCTCAGCAAGGGCATCAAAAGTGTCGTCACACAGCTCGAGTCTTTTGACATTTCCTTTCAGCTGTAGCATACTTTTCGGCGCCCGCACAAAGCCTGCGCGCTAGTTGCGTATACGTCATGTGGGCCGAGACAAGCGAATGCCAAAGCCAACCTAAAGCAAAGCAAAGTGAAACCTGTGAGGGCTCTGTATTTTTGTTAAGGCCAGCACCGCTTCAAACAAATAAAATACATTTCTTATTATTATTTTCAGCTACATTTTCAACACAATTTGCGACTTAACTTTAAAGCGAAAAACTTGTGCGAAATTGCATTGAATTTGCTTGCTAGTAGTTAAAGCAAAAAGTTATAAAATTGTCAGGCGTTTGTATGCCTTTGGCAGCAGCATGCATTGCATTGCTGAAATTCATACGTCTTTGGATAGCTAATTCCTCTTTCAAGAATTTGGCTCTGAGTGGCTACTGCAATTATTTCTTTCAGTAGATTTTCGTTGACCACAAAATTTGTCTGTCAATGATATCAAATAATTTCAAAATATTTTGAATTTTTACTAACAACGTCCGCAGTGTCATATTAGTTGTATTTAAAATAGTTTCTGTATTGAACTTTAAAAAAATCTCAAACAAGTATTTTTAATAAAAGGAATTTACACTTGATAAAAAAATATGTAAAAGAAATAATAAGAAATGTTCATTAATTTATTTCTTTAAAAATTGCTGCCACAAAAAATTGTGCGAATAAAGGCATGATTTATCAAATATTTTTTCACCACTCAACGCTTGTAGGGTATCTGCTGCGCTCAACTGCAGCTGACTTTATTAGTTATATGCAATTTATCAATTTATCAAAATCAAAGCTGATGCTCGCACGCCTAATTAGTTTCATAAATCTTCATTTTCAGCAATTAATTTGCCTTTTATTGTTGTTTATGCAGCTGGAGGAGAAAGAGGGAGCGAGAGAGAGATGCATGGTCTCCCACTCTTGCATGCTGACAACGCTGACCATACCCTTTTCATTTAAACGTCAATTAAAGCGCTTAAATTGCCAGCTCAGTTGGGGCAACTCCAGCAGAGCTGGCATTAAATCAAAACTCGGAGAACTCGAAAAGCTCGGCAAATTCGCAGGATGCCAAGAAAAAGGTTGAAAAGTTCACATGTCACAGTCGAGTCGAGTTGAGTCGAGTCAAAATGCAAATGTTTGCCATGTGTGCGCGTCTGAAAAATGGAAAATTGTCGAGCAGCGAAGGCCTCAGCAGCTCGAGCAAAGGAAGAGCCAGAGGCAGAAGCAGAGGCAGAGGCAGAGGCAGAGGCAAATAGAGCGCGTGGACGATTTGGACGCTGTGCTGACGTTTTCCGGCGCATTCCGCATGAGCTGGCGACGAGCTCAGGTGTCAGCATAATTGACGACAAACTGTCACTGCTTGCGGTTAATTAGTAGCACACAGAGCGAAGTGATGGAAGGAGAGAGAGAGAAGGGGGGGGGGGGGGTAAGAGCGGTACAGATGCACACAGTGCGGGGAAAACGAAGTGTGAGGGAAATGCATACAGAAGGGTGAGAAAGAGAGAGGTTGAGAGAGAGATGCTGCGAGAGTAAGGCTAAGAGCGAGAGAGAGACCTAGAGAGAGAGACACATAGATAGAGACATAGAGAGAGACATAGAGAGAGACATAGAGAGAGACATAGAGAGAGACATAAGGAGAGGACTACAGAAATGCATAGAGAGAGACATATAGAAGGACATATAGAGAGACATTATGAGAGACATAATGAGAGACATAATGAGAGACATAGAGAGAGGTAGAGAGAGAGAGAGAGAGAGATAGAAAGACAGAGAGAGATATTGAGCGATAGAAAGACAAAGAGAGACAGATAAACGGACGGAGCGAAAGATTGGCAGAGATCGACAGGCAGGGAGACAGACAGAGAGATAGACAGACAGACAGACAGACAGACAGACAGACAGACAGACAGATATAGAGACCGACAGACAGAGAGACAGACAGACAGAGACAGGCAGACAGAGAGACAGACAGACAGATATAGAGACCGACAGACAGAGAGACAGACAGACAGAAACAGGCAGACAGAGAGACAGACAGACAGAGAGACGGACAGATTTAGAGACAGACAGACAGCAAGACAGACAGGCAGACAGAGATTGGCAGAGATCGACAGGCAGGGAGACAGGCAGAGAGATAGACAGACAGACAGACAGACTGATATAGAGACCGACAGACAGAGAGACAGACAGAGAGAAGGACAGATAACCAGACAGACAGGCAGACAGAGAGGCAGCCGGAAAGACAGATAGACAGACAGAAAACCAGACAGACAGACAGAGTGACACAGAGAGAGAGAGAAGTAGAGACAGCTAGAGAGAGGCAGACAGAGAGAGAGAAAACAGAGAGTTAGTAAAACAGAGAGAGAGAGAGAGTGATGCACACTGAGAGAAAGATCGCCACAAGCCGAAGTAGAAAGTGAGTGAGTCAGTGAGAGCAGCTTAGAGATAAGTATAAGGACTGAGAGAGAGAGAGCGCAATCTCGCATCTGTCTTGTAGGCGCTGGAGAGCGGACACTACGCTCTGACTGCAGCACGCAGCACTTGCATCCACTTGCGTCCGCTTGCATCCACTCATCAGCACAATGAAAACCAAAAATTCAATTAATTTGTGAATAAACGCAAAATTGAATTGCATGCAGCTGGGAGTATGCCCAGCTTCAGCACTCCGGCCCTCCCCTCTCTCCCCTTTTCAGCCACGTTTGAGCTGCATAATTGCCAGTGACATGGCGGCACTTGTGCCTGATTTTGCGGCAGATGCAGCTGCAGTCGAGCAGCAGGGGGCAGCAAGGGCAGCAGGGGGCAGCAGGCGGAGCAGCGTGCCGACGCCATCTTGCCATCTTTGACGGCTTCTTAATTAAAAGACTGTCAATCTGTGTGTATGCATTGCCGGTCACAGCCACAGCAACAGCAACAACAACAACAACAACAACAACAACAGGAGGCAGGATATAGGCAGCAGGCAGCAGCAGAAGGCAAGCGGCGAGGGGGGGATACTTGCAACGAGGCTGTCACAACGCTGCTTGCACCAGCATCCGGGTGTGCTATTGTTAGCATCAAGTCAGGCGCGTCGCAAGCAGAGAAATGGTTAAAAAAATACACGGCGCAGCAGTGTTGGCTGCAAAAAGGCAGCGGGATGAGGCAACGCCGGCAGGCGCCCCAGCAAGGGGTGCAGCTGCGTGGCAATGCAATTGCACTTCACTTATAAGCAGGAAGAAGCGGAACAAACCGGCGGAATCGCAGCGTAAGAGATTGTTGTGCTGTGCCACGCAATGCCAGATAATGGTAATGGTACAAGCCTTTATATACCCTGTAATATTTTTTTTATATATATAAAAGCTGTGTTGTATATTGAGAAACTTAAAATTCTTCTTCAAACTAATGTCTGGTAATGCTACAAGCCCTGGTATACCCTATAACATTTCTTAGATATAGTAGAAGCTGCATTTAATATTGAGAGACATAAAGTTCTTCATCAACCTTATTTCAGATACTGCTACAAGCTGTAGTATAACTTTTAAAAACTGTAAGAGATAATAACTGAAATATACCCTGTAAAACATAGAGTTTTTCTATAAGTTGAAGGCTTCAGCTTAAATATACCCTGTACAATTTTTAATAAATGTTTAGCAAAATATTTTTTATATAAAAAGGTTTATATAGAATTTTATGCATTTAATACCCTTGAAATTAATGTAAATATAATTGGTATGCTCCATGACTAGTACTCTCCATTTTTAATACTTTGAAAAAAATTTTAGTACAAAGAAATCACAAAAATTTCAACTAAGTCAAGCATACCCTTTGCCAGTTTATTGATACTTACAGGGTATTCAGTGACTCATCACTTTAGCCTGCTTTGGAAGCCTTTTAAACGGAATTGGTGATTGCTTTCAAGCACTTCAGCTGAGTAGTGCATACCCTTTTTTATGCAACACGTTTGCAGGGTATCGAAATGCAGAAAAAAATTACTTATAAAACATGTGCAGTCTCGCTGCCCTGCTGCGACATGCACACACAAACACACATACACACACACAGGCACATGCAATACAAGTGCTGCTCATTGACAGCGCGTTGACGTGACGTATTTACGCCTCGGCCTGCCTGTGTGTGTATGTGTGTGTGTGTGCGTGAGATTGTTTGATGCTGCACGCTTTTAGGCGCTGCTGCGCGGCATGATACGACAGGCAGCAGGCAGCCAGCAGCAGGCAGCCGGCAGCAGGCGTGACTGCAGCGACAACGTCAACTTCAACTTCAACTTCAACGTGCCACAAATATCAATATAAGCGGGGCTGAGGGGCAAGGGCTGGGGCAAGGAAATCATTGGAGCTGTGAAGTTGCCACACAGGACACCGGCAGCAGGCGCCCAGGCCGAGCGTCTTGAACACGTTTCGCACGTATCTCAAGTGCTGTAGTTTTTCCTACTTGCAGCTCCAGCTTGCAATTCTACCCTCTCTCCCCCCCCCTTTCATTTGATACCCCCCGCATCCTATCGCAATGCTCGGCGTCGTCGTCGTCAGCAACTTTGTTTTTGCATGATTTACCGCACGGATACTCGTATATTTGTCGTTTTCAGCATAATTTGCATATTATTTACAACGGGCAAACTTTCCGAGCATCTTTCACACCTGCTGGCCAAACTCACAAATACACACACACACACACAATCGCACACTCGCACATAAAGCCTTTTTGCCGCCCTCCTGATGATGACTAGCAGCACTTGCGGAGTCCTCGTGCTCGTCCCCGTCCTCGTCCTCGTCCTCGTCTGGCTACGACTCGCCAAGGCAGCAAATATTTTTAAAGTTTTTGACATAGTTTTCAGCGGCAATGTCTGCCGCCACGCCCACTTAAGCACGCCCCAACGCACAGTACACTGCGCACAGAGTTCGAAGTGCAGCGCGACGTCGTGGCGAGCTAATGAGCTGCATTTTAGCTGCAGTTCCAATTGCACCTGTCTCTCGGCTCGTTGTTGTTGTTGCAGCCTGTAACGGAACTCGCGCCTAATGCACTCCACTGCTCCATGCATTTTTCATCGCCTCTTCGCACTTAAAAGTGTGCGCTCAAAATGCAAAGTAGTTTCAAAGAAGCAGTTTGGCAGCAGGTCGCAGCGGCGTCCAAATAAAGTGCACAGTCAGGGGGGCGGGGGGTCGGGGAGTGTAGTAGTCCGCTGGGCGGGCAGAAGTGGCAGCACCAACGCCGCAATGCCTAATGAGCTGCGAAGTAATTAATCCTAATTAATTACGTGCTTCACTAGGCAAAAAGGCAAAATCATATTATAATTTAAAACAAATTTGAAAGTAGAGAAAACTACAGTTTAAAAAAATAATTAATAATTTTGAGTACTTTTATTCCATGAATTAACAACAATGCATCGCAAAGCATATTTCACAATGGGTAAAAGGGTATAAAAGTTCTGTTTTTCTGCTCTCACGATTGAATGAATAAGAACAGCTCAATATGCTATGCTCACGATTGATAGAGAAAGAGCATCTCGAGTTGCCATTTATATAATTCTAAAAATGTTTTACCCTGACGTGAGTTAACATAATTTTCTTGAAGATTAACAAATATTTAGTAGTCAAAATAATAATATTTAAAATTAAATTTTTTTATGAATATATTTATATGAATAACCAAGTGATTCATTTGGCTGTAGTATTTTAGTCTACACACGCGGAAAACTAATTTAATTAGGCAATATTTCGTACAAATTTTTTATTTTAAATTATTGTAGAAATGATTAAATATTTTTACATGAATTTAGAACGCAAAACGAAGGAGAAAACGCCTCCGATTGTGTAAGAAAAGCGCTTGTGATTTCAGCGAAAACTTTCCAAAAAATGCTCACAAATCGCAATGAATATTTGCGCAGCAATGCAGCTTTGAATTTGAATTCCAGTTGACGCGTAACTCATAAGAAATTTGAATAATTTGAATAAACGAGCCGCGATTCGCGCAAATTCATAGCATACTTTCGTGCGCTTCATTTGCACTTTTTTTTCGTGCGCGGACTGTGAATACATTAGTTGAGTTAACCATTTTTCGGCTGGGCTAGTCATTTCCATATCAATAACAGGGGGGGGGTCTGAGGTCGCCTACACCCACGGGAGGGGGAGTGGCGGCTGTGTGGGTCAGCGGTGAGTCGTTAAGGCTGGCAGGCGGAGGAGCAGCAGCGGCAGCAGCAGCAGCAGCAGCTGTGGGAGCAGCAGTAGAGCCAGTGGAGCTCCACTAAAATCGCATTTGGCTCCAGGATTATTTGCTATAATTCATGCTGTCAATGCAAATTGAAATTGTGTCACGCAGGGGCGCGGCGAGGTCTTGCGGTGGAGGGAATTGGAAACCTACTCGGCTACACTGGCTTGCCTTGGCCCACCCCCACGCGAAAATTTCCATTTCTCGTTAGTTTTATTCCATTTTTAGTCTTTTTCTGTCTATTATTCTATTTTTATCGCTGCCTCTTGCTGCTGCTGCTGTTGCTGCTGCTGGTGCTACTGCCTCTTGGTGTCACCGCAATTGTTGCCCAGCGTCCTGCCGGCGAAATCTCAAAACACAAATGGATTTTTAAATTACCCTCGTGGCAGCGCGAAGAAGCACAAGAACAAGCAGAAGAAGAGGAAGAGAGGAAGGAGACGAAGAAGAACTGCCCCGTAAAGATCTTTAACATTTTCGTTTCACGTTCCATTGCGGATTTCTCGCGTTACTCACGTTTCTCTCTCTCTTCTCTCTCTCTCTCTCTCTGTCGCCCTCTCTCTGCGATTCTCATTTTTCGGCAGAGCTGCATTGAATTATCTTGCAGTTGGTTTAATTCGAGTGCGAATTTCTGTGTAAATCCACTGGAAATGTGCGTGTCCCGTGCATGCTCGACTCGAGCTCTTGCCTCTTGTCGAGCGTGAGAACGTTTAAGCGTTTTTGCATAGAAAGCAGAAGTGGACTGGCCCGAGCCGTAGCCAGAGCCGGAGTCAGTTTTGGTCCTTGGGCTGCGCTTTTTGCTGTGCTTTGCTCTGCCTTGTGTTGAGTTATGTGTCTTGTGTCTGTCCTGCCTGCCTGCCCGTCCGTCTGCTGCACGACCATTCAGATGCACTGAGGCTCTTTTTCTTCCCCCCTTTGCTGTCTCTGTGTCTCGACGTTGTCCCTTTGAATTTAGTTCGCTTAGAGGCGCCGCTTGCATAAACCAAACGCAACGACAAGCAATTGGACTGGCACTTGGCAGTATTGATGTTTAACTTGCAATGACACCAGCTGAAAGTGGCTCTCGAGAGCGAGGGCAAGTGTTTGCCATCGCAGGCCTTACATAGCCGCTTTAAAGGCCACTGGCTTACAGCTTACAGCAGCTTTTTGAGCTTTAATCGTTTAATTCATGCACAAAACGTTTAAGTACAGATATTGTGTAGAGCTTTCATAAGCTTTCAAAGCTTTACTTGTGCCTTAGTAATGCAGAGCATATATCTTGTGAAGCTTTGAGGAGATTTTGAAGCTCAACTTGTGCCTTGATAATGCTGCAAGCAAGGTAAGCATTACTAGAAGCTTTTATCAGCTTTTCAGTTGAATGTAAAGCTTTGCAATGAGCCTTAAGGTGCTTAAATGAGCTTTCAAAGCTAAACTTGTGTTGTAAGCATCTGTTTAGCAGTTATTTTAGAGTAATGTGGAACAGCTTAAATAAGGTAAGCTTTACTAGAAGCTTTAAGCAGCTTTCCAATTTAAGGCAAAGCTCTGCAATAACTTGAGGAATGCACGATTTCTCAAAAGACTGTCTATATAGTATATATGAGGCTGGTTCAAATAAGATCGCGACAAATACTCGGACATACTTATATATTTTCATAATTGATACACAATTAAAAGCACTACTTTGCTGCTCACTTTAAAGCTTTCAGCAGCTTTCAATAACAGACAAAGTAGAATATAAAGCAGTTACTATATGACTATAGCCAAGCTCGCTCTAAGCTTTCAGCAGCTTTTCAATCACAGTTCAGTTCAAGATCATTGAGTATTACGAGTCGATATAAGCACATTTACACACCTCGAAAAATAGAAAATTAATTAAATTAAATTAAAGTTGAACTCGGACTTTCTCAGCAGGCAGGCAACACTTTCAACGCCAACTCAAGTGCCATTAGAGCAAGTGTAGAAGGTAGCCTAACAAAGAGTGCGAACTGCGAGGCGGGGGCGGGGCTGGGGGCGTCGTTAAAACAGATTCGCTGCATTTGTTTAATGTCAGCGCTAAGTAATAGGAAAGCGTCGCCGCGCGTTGATAAGCACACAACTTGACAGGGGGCAGAAGGCGAATTTATTACCACAAAAAGGCAAACCCGAGCAGGTTGTCAAGCAGGCAATGGGGCAGCAGTGTGGCATGAAAAGGTGCTGCACACAAGTGGCTGTTAAATTATTCCAAATCAATGAGTTGAAAGCCAAACTGAATGCAATTAATCAAACGTGAGAGCCCACTGTCAATTGCAGGCAGCACGCACACACAGACACACACACACACGCAGACAACAATGGCAAATAGATAAACCGCAAAGACAACAACGCAGGCGTTCGCCCTGTTGCCACGCCCAGCGCTGCTCCAACACTTTCTTGACCCGCACAACAACAAGCGGACAAGGCTACACAGCTCGGCAATCTATAAATTTAAGACGCGCGTGTGTGTGTGTGTGTGTGTGTGTGTGTGTGTGTGTGTGTATGTGTGTGCTTTAGGCCCTAGCTACGTGTTTGCAGTAACACATGCAATTTGTTGGCCTTGTTTGCTGCCAAAATGTTGTACGATTTCTGGTTACCTCACAGCTTCAGGCGCTGTCTGTGTGTGTGTGTTAGGTGTGTGTGCGTGTGTGAGGTGTGCCACGTGCAGCGCAGTCATTGAGCTAGTTTGCATGCCTAACGAGTCCACAGTGCCACAGTGCCACAACGCAAGCCAAAATAGCATTAGTTAATTTGAATAATTTGGGAAACTGAAATTAAATCGAACATGGCTGGAACCTAAAATGGAACCGAAACTGGAACTGTCAGTTCAGGCCTCTGCCCCCCCTTAGGAACTATGTGTCAAAATGTTACGTATCTGATTTTAATAATTAATTAAATGTTATGGTATTTTGCGGCTGATTTCGGCAATGCGCCTGCCATTGTACATAATATCATATAACCAATTGTAAGCCTGGCTAAAATCCTCTTAGAGCACTGTTAACATTTGGAAGGCAACAATGTTGCTGGCAACAAATGCCGCAAACTACCCTTTTAGCGTATTAATAATACCGTTTATTTAAAAAATTGAAATAATTTATTTTTAAAATTATTTAATTAAAATTGTTTTTTTATTTTTTATTTTCTTTACTTTTCAACAGTTTAGCGTGTAGCACAGTTTGAAGCGCAGTTTGAGAGCCACTTGTCTGCCAACTGCTACTTAAGAGCATCTCGTCTTCGTCGCACTCTCACTTACGTTTCCACCACAACATAACACACGCTATACTCACCACGCTCACTGTTTGCTTCTGCATGCTGGTGGTTGTGGTGGCAATTGGCCTCTGCCTGTGCACCTACACGTTACGTTACGCCAGTTTACGTTGTGACTTCGAGCCGTTCGGACGTGCGAGCGCTTCGTTTGCTTGCGCTGCATCGAGACTGCATACGGTACGCGTGCGCGCGCCCCTAGCAAACACAGAGAGGTAAATGCAAACGCAAACGCAAACGCAATAGCAAAGGCAAAGACAAACACAAAGGCAAACGCAGCAGCAACTGCTGTAACTGGCAGACGGCGACCGGTTTTGTTGTTGTTGTTATTGTCGCCAGTTGCTCGTTCTTTTTTGTTGTTGTTCGCGCTGTGAATTTTAGCGCGCGGCTGCGACGCGTCGCGACTTGCGAATAATTGCACGTTTTTGTCTTTGTCTGAGTGTGCGTTTGCCTCGTCGCCGTCGTCGTTGTTGTTGTTGTTGTTGTGAACGCTAAAAATCAAGTGGGGAAAAGTGCGTTGGCTTTTCGGCTTTTCACAGGGAAAAAAGAAATACAAATACGCAAATCGCTAGGAAAAGCCAGTGAAAAGTTGAAAGTGCAAAGCGAAGAAAAAAATATGTGGAAAAATGAAATATTATATTCATTAAGCTAAATACAACAAAAAAAATTGCAGAAAAAGTCTATAAAATCAAATAAGTAAATAAAGTCTGCGCAATGTGTGTGTGTGCGCGTGTCGCCACAATTTAAATGCCATAAATATTGCAGGTAAAAAATCGGTGGAAAATATAATAACAACAAATAAAAAAAATGCTGCATTGTTTTTTTATGGCTCGCGTTGTTGTTGTTGTTTTTGCTGATCTCGAAAGCGGATTATTTGCAGCGGCGCGTTAAAGTCCAAAGCAAAGCAAACAAAAGCCTGTAAGTTTTACCATTAACCTGTCTGCACGTGTGTGTGTCTGTGTATGTGTGTGTGTATGTGCCATGTTGCTGTTGCTGCTGTTGCAGCCAATTGGAATTTCTCGCCTGACACCAGACACACACACACACACACATGCACACTTGACACATGCCGCCTGTGGGAAAAAAGCGTAAAATTGTCAACAATTTGAATGCGAAAATTGCGTTAAGCGCGGCATACGTGAAAAACGTAAAACACGCTGAATACGTAAATTCGCATCTTTTGTTTTGGCTCCCAAATTGAATTTACATCTGGAGCCTGAGAATTGGCAGAGTTCGAGCTGAATTGCAGCCGAAAAGGCTAATTGTACAATTCGACTGCTAGGCCTGTATGCATGATTAGGTAGAGCTTGATTCGATTAACTGGCAGTTAAAACTGTATAACATGCAGTTACTTTAGGGAGAGATAGCAGCGGATATTTCTAAACTATTTTTCAAGCTTCTAGTTGTATAAACTTACTCGATTAATAAGCGTTTAAAACTCTATAACAGTCGTAGAGTTATCAGCAGACATTTCTTAGGTATTTGTTAAGGCTCTAGACATTTATTGATAATAGTATGTAACTATGTCTGAATATATCGTATAAAATAACAGTTAATCCATTCTATTTTTTGTGATATAGTAACTGACCTTAGTGGTTTCAAATTTAACTAGCAGTTAGAGCTCTATAATAGCTACATATGGGAGCATAAGTATACCATATATAGTTATCAATATCAGTGCTAAAAGCAATAAAAACGCATCTGAACTATCAGCTAAAATGCTATACATGACACGACATAAATTCTTTTAACTATCAGTTGTAATAAAACTGCAGATTCTCAGTTTTTACAGAAAACTAATAATATAACTATCAGTTAAAATGCTATACAACACATGATATAAATTCTTTTAACTATCAATCAAAGTAAAACTGCAGTTTTAGAGTTTTTACAGAATACTACTAATTTAACTATCAGTTAAAAGGCTATACATTACGTGATATTAATTCTTTTAACTATAAGTCAGAATCTCACCTTTAACTGAAAAACACTTTGAGTGCCGACATTTTGCTCAGTCGTAATGCTTTAACTATCAGTTAAATCTTAGAAGTACTAGCATCATAGTCGATTATATGAAATGATATGAAAAAAAGGCTCTAAACTTCGTTTTCTTTCCCAAACTCCATGTTAAAACTTAACCGATTACAGCGAGAAACCTCTCAGGCCAAGCATCACTCCCCGATAATGTGGTAAAACTAGCATTTTGCCATTCTAACTGGCCGTCAAACTGTTGCCACTTTACTTTCCCAGCAGTTTGTTAAGCGCGCTTAGCACGCAGCTTTCTCAGTCGATTTTCAGTTCAGTTTTTTGGTCGAGTTTACGCTAAGCAGTGGCGGCTTAACGCTCGGTACTTTGCTCTAGATTTCGGTTGTGTTTCTTTTTCGCCTCTCTATGGCTTCGGCCAGGGGCTCTAATTTAATTTGACAACTAATCCTAAACACACAGCAAAGACAAAGCAGTCTTGGAAGACTTGGCCAATTAGCGAAGAATCGCTCGTATCTCTTTCCTTGTTGTTTCCTCTCGCCGATTCACACTTTGGGTTAGCCAAAGTTCAGCCGAGTCGGTTCAGTCCAGGTTCAAAGCGAAGGCAAGCATAAAACTTGAATACGAAATGAGACGACAAAGAAGGCAACACAATAAAAGTCACATTAAAACGTGTGTAGGGAAACAAGAGAACAACAACAGAGAGCAGAGAGAATGTCTGCGAGTGTGTGTCTGAGTGTGAGAGAGTAAAGCAAACAAATCCAGTGAATTCGTCTGGACAAAAAAAAACAATATCAAATGCACGAGATACAACAAACTAGATACAAGATACAAATGTATCTGAGCGCGCTTTGTCTTGGCGTTGACTGCGTTTTGGCATTTAGCGGAAAACGCTGAGCGCATTTACGCCATTTACACGCTGTCCCCATTAATATTTCAGTGCGGCGAAACTTGCGCGTATCTGTATCTGTCAGATACATTATTCACACAAAACGATTTGGCCGGACAGCCAGCCAGCTGGCGATTCATTTAGGCACAAACTATGTCTAGCTGTAGCTGAAGTTATGGCTGTATCTGTATTGCTGAATATAGCTGTAGCTGTATCTGTATCTGTATCTTTTTTTCGGGGCCATATGCAGTCATAAAACATAATTGCTTCTTGCTGGCAGATACATCTTCTTGCTGCTGGCACTTCCATGGCTCCTTCTTCCACTCTGCTTCTAGTTGGAATGTCGCGCCAATCAGAAGGCAAGTCCAGTTTCTGGCCGGAGCGGAGTTTGTGGCAAGTTGTGGCGGCGGGAGACTGCCGCTGCTGCTGCTGCTGCTGCTGCCGCTGCAAGTAGCAGCAAATTGTTGTAAAACGGGTTTTTGTTTCTTTTGTAGCTTCCCTAATGCTGTTTGCTACTAGTTGCGGTCGCTCTGCGTCTCTCTCTCTCTCTCTCTCTTTCTCTGGCACTCTCCTTCCTCTGTCTCTGCTTCTCCTTCTGTTTCTGCCTCCTGCTTTGCTGCCTCTCTTTTACTCTTTCTTTCTTCGCTCTTACCACAACAAGTTGGCCGGGAGCAACCTTTTGATGGCACCAAAATGAGTTGCCGCCGCTGCAGTTGCAGCTGTCGCCCAACTATCCTGGCCAGAGAACCGGCACCCCTGCCCCGGCTACGCCCCTGTCGTTGGCACTGCTTCTGTGCGTTGTGGCAAATATTTATTGTAAATTGCAGCGGCAACCTGTCGCCCGAGCCGGTTTTCCACATCGCCAACACTTGGGCCAGACGAACTTGAGTTGTTTTCCTTCTGCTTCGCTTTTTTTTTTTTTTTTTTTTGATTTTTGCTTGGGATTTTGCATTGTTGTTTCAAGTCAGTTTAAATGTTTGTTATCAGGGGGAATAAAGCAGAGCGAAAGAACACAAAATTATATGTAATTTAAGCCCGAGTAAAAAAATACAAATATACTATGCAGATTTGTATCGTGCCCGGCGAGGGTTGTGGCGGCACTACTATATGCTAAGTTAATTTAGATAAATCGGTTTATTATACTAAAACTAAAAGGCGGGTCTGGAATAGTTTTGAAAATGGCAAACATTAGGCAAATTTTGCCCATCGATATTTTAGACTACTTTATGGGAAATGCATAAAAAGCCAGTGCTTTCAGACTGTAGATCGGAATAGATAGATCGTTAGATAGTTGTCAGTCGATTAGTGTTCAAATCGAATGCCCACACGCAGAATTTACATTTGTTCTCCAAATTGTTTCTTTATGTTGATGTACAGAAACTGGATATAGCTTAGCTCTGAGATGGAATGCTTGGATTACCTGGTTTTCCGGTTCCAAAAATGTTGCTGCTTAGTTTTATGGCTTGGCTTAGGCCAAGTCTTTGCCACATCATGGCGATAAGGCGACTCACTGTGAGGCCGAACTAACCTAAGTCAAGCTGAAGCATGCCGGCCGGTTTCCTCCACGTTTTTCACAATATGTATGGTATATACTACACATGCAGCTATATAGCTCTATCTTTAATAACTCGTTGTGGCACACAGCGCACGACGGTGACTGCTCATTAATTAACATGAAAATGCGACAAACTTGTGTTGCTGCCCCGTTGTTGTTGTTGTTGTCGCTCTGTTGTTGCCTCTGATTAGTTTCGTTGCGTGCCAAACACGCGCTGATTTATGCCGAGCTCTCGTCTAGGCCTTTGTTAGGCTGAATTTATGAAATCATAGATAGAACGAGCCGACGATACGATTTGCCTAAGCCTAAGGTTCTCCCCCATTGTTCTCCCAATCACGCACGCACGCACTCACTCTCACTCTCCCTCTCTCTCTCTCTTTCTGTTCTTCTACTTGCAGATAAGTTTGGCAATTTACGCGACAGCCCGAGCAAATGGTAAGTTGAGATTTTGATATACGTTCATATAGTAAATACTTGTCTGCAGTTTGTTTTTGATCGGCCCACAACGCGCGACGATTGTTTGACCCAAACAAACACTTGAGTCGAGGCCCACAGCGTATCCATGAGATACTCAGTTACTCAGATACTCGTAGCTGGCGCGTAGGCAGCCGTCGACTGAGTTTGGCTTTCAAAAACCGGTTGTATTTTTTGGACCGCACTCGAAATTGTTATGTTACGTTAGAATGAAAGCCTAATTGATGCATAGTTTGATTTTTCTTCGAACAGAAACAGACAGAGCGAGAGATACGATAGTCAAATAGACAGACAGACAGACGAGCAGTCAAAGAAATAGAGAGACAAACTCCCGACTCGACGGCAGCCCGACGCACAGCTGGATCGGTTATGTCATGCGGCGAGTGTAGCCCATGATTGATGAATGCTCTTCGAATCGGGAAACTTGAGATGTGATTCGCGTGTGAGGCATCCAATTAACCAACTCGTCTGTCTGGACTCAGCGACGTTGCCTAACGGTAAAGGCTGTATTTACATATGTGCAGGCGATTTCCCCAATGGCTTAAATAGGCCCCAAGTAGGCTGTGGGCTGTGGGCAGTTGATTTGTGCATCGAAATTAGGCCTGCTTTGTCGATTTATGAGCTTTTAAGTTCTCGCAACTGTAACAAGTCATGTTGGAAATTAAATTTGTATTAATTGAAATTGCGAGTATATTTGATTATTATTTATCTACTTCTGCTTATTTGTTTTCTATACCTATGAATATTTTACTTTGAGTTGTTGTATAATTATGAGATAAATTGGAAAAGCATCTAGCTTAGCTTAAATTAATATGTCGGGATTGGATAATATACTTTAGGAAAATCGGTTAGATAGAAAATATAAAATAAAAAATATTATATTTTTAATCATTACAAAATTTGACTTCGCAAAATAATAACACGAATTGAAGGTGGAAGTTAATGCTGTCCAAGCTAATGTACACAATATTTAATTTAATATTTAGTTAGCTAAAATAAATTACTCAATATTTATTTCTGTCTTTATGCTTTAAATCGAGCTCACAAAAATCTTCTGCTTACTGCCATATAGTTTTTCCGCTTCAACTTTGACTTTTGCCATTGATTTTTCGATAATTGTGCAGCTTGATTGGTTCGCCAGTTGAAAGCATCGCCGTAATCAACGCCAAATTAGCGGATCGCAAAAAGGCTGCGCTTCTCTCTCTATCTCCCTCGCCTCTCGCGCTCAGAGAGAACGTTACGGCTTATTGGTATGCAGTGCGATACTAAATACAGTATCGCTGCGGTGTCTGTGTGTGTGTGTGTGAGTGTTTCCAAACTCTGTGTGTATGGCATGTGGCATATAGAGTGACCGAGCAAATGTCCACAGATGACTGCGCAAATTGGTTAATTGGCGAGCACTTTTGGCGACCGTTTGCTAATTTAACACCTACATATATATAGACGATATCTATACAGCTGGTATCTATGACTGTAGCTGTGGCTCTAGCTGTATCTATTGCCGGCCATTCTAACTGCTTTTTGGCCAGCTAACGTCAGCTTTAACTGGGTCACAGTTCAGTTCAGTTTTCCGTTTTCAGTTTTCATTTGAGTTTTTTTGCGGAAATTTATTGAGCTGTCAGCGCTGGGAAGGATGTGTGGCAGACCAGACTGGGTTGGCGACTGGGCCCTGGGCGTGTCGAGAACTGTGTCAGCAGCACAACAATGCTAACGGCTTGCTATATGTACATAGATCCAGCTACAGCTCGGGCTACAGCTACAGCTACAGCTAGAGCTACAGCTTCAGCGCCGACTGTTGCTATAGTTTCAGCTGCTCTGCTCATTAATGTTAATTCAATTAGGCTTGGCAGCTTGTGGCACTTTGGCTAATGAGGCAGGCAGAGTAGGCAAACACAGTCCGCTGGGGCGAGAGAGCTGGAGAGCTGGAGGCTGTCCAATGATTCGATCGCTGCTATTCACTCGATTCAACACAATTTGTTTCAATTGCATTAATTAGGCGCAACAAATGTACGACGTGACAAGCAGGGGGAATGCTGTTAATGGCATTTCGCGGTCTTTTACAGCATCAATAAATAAACTCATTAATTTATTATTAATATTTAAAGTTAATAATTGCAATGTGGCGGAGGAGAGTGGCAAGAGAGGGCAGACACAGCTGTCAATCAAATGCAATTTTAAAGTTGTCAATTTAATTGGGGCATAAATTAAATATTTTTTACTATATAGAGCACATGTGTATATGCAGGGTATCTGCCAGTTGCATACGCTTGAATGAGTCGTTGCAACTTGTTTTGTGCGCGACACTTGCAACTGATTGCATAATTAAACGCACAACGCGCGCGCATTCATTTGATTAAGACTGCAACACAAATGCCAAATGCAGTTAAACACACGCACACACACACTCTAAGACAAAGAAAAGAGCAAGCAATTATGCTTAATTAGGGTATACATTTAATAATTAAAGTGCAGATTTATTGGCCTAATGAAGCTGCAGCTGAAGTTGACCGTGCCACCGGCAATTGCTGCCGCTGCAGTCGATGACTCAATTGCGATGACTCGACGCTGAAAGTCAAGGCGCTGCCACGCCCACAATCAGTCAAGAAACGCTGACGACGCTGACGGCACTGAGCTTATCAGCTCTGACGTCTGTCAAGTTGGCGCTGCGCTGTTGCTTATCAAAACGTCAAAGTCGACGTCAGTTGTGCAGCAACCCTTCAAGGCAGTTCTTTCTGCTGCATGGTCCCACAACAGACTTCCGCTCCCGCTCCTGCCTGCCATCAACCCCCCCTCTGGCTGCTGCTCATCTAATTTATCACAATTTGCATGTCAGTCACGCCCTTTTGTATATGAATTGCATGCAATTTATCAGCATTTGCATTATCTATTACGCCTCGTTCGCTCGCTCACAGACTCCGCTCCACTGCTGCTCTGCTCTTCTTATCGGTCTGACCCAATTTGTTGGGTCTCCCGGCGGCAACTACATGAGAACCTACAACTACTACTAGTTCAACTTATATATCTACTATTCCGGCAGCAACTACAGCGGCCTCTACAACTACAACTGCCTACAACTACAACAACAATAATTATCAATGAAAAAGGGGCATAAAAGCATCTGCGAGTCCGTTGCGCGCAGAAGTATGCTATGATTTTTTTCGGTACTCGCTCCGGGGGCGTTCCACATGTTCATATATCCTTGTCACTATCTTCGCTAGCGCTGTGCACGTGCTGCCTGCTGTGTGCACGCGTGACACGAGCTCACCACAGTGTAATACGATAGCAATGGGAAAATATAGAAATAATAAAGAAAATGCAAATAAAAAAAAATATATAATACGATTTTAATTATAATCAATAAATGGAAATATGAAATTATTAAAAAAATAATACAAATAAAATAAAAATATGAAAGTATTAAAAAATAATACAAATTTAATACAAATATTTATATTTAAGAAATTAACTTAAGTTAATTAAATAAAACGATAATAAATTTAATTATTAAATAAATTCATAAGGATATAATCAATTAAAATGAAATAAATAATATTTGAAGTAATCATGCTTTGTGTGTTGTCAGCTTCTTGTCGAAACAAGACGCAACTTGATAACGTTGACTACCAGCTCTGCTCTTGTAATGACAAGCCGCAGACGTGACACCCACACACACACACACACTCCTGCAGGCACATCAACACACCTTTGGCCATGGCTGCTGCTGTCCTATTGTCATTATCATAATGATTCCGATTGCGTTGCCAGACTGTCGGCAATTTTTCG
The DNA here is from genome assembly GCA_035046045.1 of Zaprionus bogoriensis. Taxonomy (NCBI): domain Eukaryota; kingdom Metazoa; phylum Arthropoda; class Insecta; order Diptera; family Drosophilidae; genus Zaprionus; species Zaprionus bogoriensis. The sequence continues at coordinate 1,044,476 of JAWNOI010000066.1, read as the reverse complement.
CCTGTCAGTCAGTCAGAGTTATCAAATGTGGCACACACGGCAAAGGTGTGACTCACACACACACACACGCACACACAAACAAAAATACACAAGCGGAACAACTGCGTTTACATAGATTTCGCATTAATGCGAAGAAACGCCGACGCAAGGGTTTCAGTTACCAGCAACAATAAACACAGCAGCAACAACAAGTACAACAACAACAACAACAACAACAACGCGAAGAGCAACAAGAACAAAGAGCTGAAATATCAGGACTATCGCAGCAGCCATAAAAGTCAGTTGTGTTTATTGCCAAACTATTTGTATGCTGCAGACAACGCCAGCGCCTAGGGTAGCGGAGGAGTAGGGTAGGCAGTGGGGTATAGGGGGTATAGGGATGCTCATGTTGCCGGGGCCATTTATAGTGGTGCGTGGTGCGTTGCTCGAGGCTCCGTTTTGCCATTGTTCTGTGTGTGGAGCGCAGTTTTTGGCTGTCATTGTTTGCTTCTATCTGTGTGTGCGTGTGTGTGTGTGCGTGTGTCGTTTCATATTGCAATTTATTTTTATTAGCTCTCTTTCTCTTCGCTGTTCCTCTCCCCACTCTCTGCATTTTTTGTGCTTCTGCTCCGTACACTCCTTACGCCTGACCTTTAGCCTTTCCTTTTCCCATTTATTTATATTCATAATCTTGAATTTCAAATGATTTGACGCCGAACGTAATACTATATATACTTAGCAATCTGATAAAGCCATAGATTCGTCACCAAATGAAGTCTGGCAACGCCGCCAGCCGTGGAGGGGAGGGAATTAAATTTAAATGATATTTGACGAGCGAACAATGTGGCTGGGAAAAATCAACAGAAATTGCCGAACGAGAGAATCAACACTCCACCACGCGCCACCCCGCACACAACCAGCATCACCACCACCGGCAGCAGGAGCTGCACGAGCAGCTGCCGGCGCACCACCTACTTGATGGAAAAACCTTGCAGCATCCACAGGCAGGCAGAGGCAGTCAGGCAGCGCCGTGTCACAGCCAAAATGGAAGGTCGTGGTGTGCAAACAAGTAGGGCTGCCAGCTGAAAAGCTGGGGAGTCGACGCAACGATACCCTGTAGCAAGAGCTGGATATGTTAATCAAAAAATGGATTTCGCCAAATCAATTACATATTTACATTTTATATTTGAGACTGCAAGTCAAGCATACCCCAATTTTGCGAAGTTACAGGGTATAAGCAGCGACAACGCAGCGCTGGCGTTGGAGAGCATAGCTAAGCATAAATAAGTTGTTAAGCCGTCAGTGAACGTGCTTTTCACGCAGTTGGCAACACTGGCGAAGCGCGAGTGAGTGTCTATATTTCGCGAGTGTGCGCGCGTGTGTATGTGTGTCTCTTCCTCTGTGTGTGTGCGAATTGTGGCTGCTATCAATGCGGAAGTTCAGTCGATGCAGCCACCAGCGCGTTTTCAATTTGAGTAAATTGAATTTTCAGTGCGTTGTAAAACGTCCAGCGTAGCTTCGAGTGTTGCCAACCGCATACACAACACGCACATGCAACACACACACACAGACACACACTCGCAGGCAAACTCTGTTTATAGCCTTGATGCGATTAGCAAAAGTTTAACTCGTTGATGAACTTTTCCATGTATTCCAACCGACTTGAAATTCAACTCTCATTTTATTGTCTGCTTCGTGCGATAAGCGTGGCGTGGAGCAAAAAAACTCAGAGGGGAAGATAAGGCTGGGTCGAGGGGTTGGTGGAGGGGCGACACGTACGGCGAGCGCTTAACTCGTCCCTGCGCCCTGAATTTATTGCCGTTAACAATTATGAGCGGTTTAGTGGGCCATTTTGTGGCCTGGCGTGGGACGAGGAGGCGAATCTAGATGCGATTTGTCAGGCTTAAACTTGATGATGATTTTTGATGGGCAGATTTTAAACGGATCGGATAGGTAGAGAAGGGACTAAGCGTGCTAAATCCTTACGCTACATTTTGCAGCCGTCACAAAGTTGTGATGAGATTTTCGCGCGAGGCAGACAGAGAGAGAAACCGAGAGAGAGAGAGAGAGAGAGAGAGAGTAATTGACCAGAAGATGCTCTGCTGCAAATAAAGTTATGGGAGAAAAGTTGAATATAGTATTGCATTCGATTGAATTACTTTATAATATGGAAACGAGATGTATATAGAATTATATATTCTGGAATACGTAAACGACAGATTACTATCAACTTTTTCAGCTTAGTATAACAATCTTCCCTCTCTGAGAGTCCCTGCAATTACAGGGTACAACCGGCGCACTCTGACATCATTCGCAAAGCAAAGTTTTTGTCAGTTTTATGCTGAAACTTGTAATTTAACAGATTATTTGAAAATTGTAGTGTCTCGTGTCTGGAGGCTTCCTCTGGCCTTTCATTTATTTTTTCGCCGAGTTGGCATCCTTTTAATGACAATCTCCTGCAAATTGTCAGTCGCTTTTTGTCCTGCTGTTTACGTTTTTTAGCTTCTTCTTCTTTATCTTCTTCTTCGTTCCGTTTGACGCATATCTTGTGTCAATTGTATTTCCTTTCGCTCTCCCTCTCTGTGTCGCTCTGTGGCAATTATGCCTTCCGTTTTTAGCAAACAATTTCCTGTGAAAATGCTGAAAAGCTGAAAAGTTCATTGCAGTCAAATGCATGCGACACGCTTGACAGCCGGACAAGCGGACAGTTGGACAGCCGGACGAACAGAAGACAGTTCTGTCCGCGAACGGAGCTGCCCAAAAGGGAGCATCGCGTGGCAGCTGGAAAAATAGCGCTTCGTACGCCATGCCAGGATATGCCCATAGGGAAGCCTTTAAACTGGCAGCGCCACATGGACGAGACATGACCAGACCAGACCAGACACGACCAGACAATTGGACAAGCGGACGATGCAGACGGCATAATGATAGCCCAGTTGAACAGTTGAAAGCAGCACATGCGCGTCTGGGGAATGCATTTCAAAAGGATTTTCATTTCATGCTTTTGTCAGCAAGCACATAATGGTATTAATATCATATAATGTGGTTAGGAAATTATATGCTAATGCCTCGTTTAGCCTCTTGTCGAGAGAGGAAGAGAAATCATTTACAGTATTCATTTCTTATATTAAATTATTATACAACTTGCAGATTCTTTTACTGCAGAATAGCATGAAGTTACAGATAATTATGATATGATATAATTTTGGTATGAGGAACTTTTCTACTTCTTTTATGATTTACTCGAATGAGTATCTTAAGTTGCAGTACTTTTTATTGCATTTTTTATTTGTTCTGGGTATAGAAAAGTTCAGAAAGCTTAACTGAAAGATAAGTTATTAGATTTAGACAGCAAAAAGTAAATAATTCTGCTAAGTGAGAATTTTAAATCAAAATTTATTATATCATATTTCAATATATCATTTAAATGCTGCTTATTATTTTTTCCAGATATTATAAGAATTTTGCTGGAGATAATACTAATAGCTCTCTTTCTAAGTTATTAGATTTAGAAAAGGCAAAAAGTCAATATTTCTGTCAAGTGTGAATTTTAAATCAAAATTAAAATATCATATCATATATCGATATATTATTTAAATGCTGCTTATAAGATTTTCCAGAAATCATTAGAATTTTGCTGGAGTAGATAGATAATCAAGTACTAACAGCTTCTTCCTCTCACTAGGAAGGCTTCCTGGAGCTTCTTCTTGCTCTTCTTCTTCTCTTTCTCCTCTCTATTTATCTCCGGTGGCCTTTCCAATTGGATTTAGCTGCAGTTGCCTGTCAATCCAACTGGTTGCTCTGGTCAGTTTTAATCAATGAGACTCGCAATTGGTTTGTCGGGTAATGAGTTGAAGCACTTGTTCAGATTTTGAGATATTGATTATATGTCTGGCAAATTGAGAGTCTTATGCAGTTTTTCCTTCTGCTCTCGATGATGTTGCTGTTGTGGTTGCTGCTGTTGTTGTTGTTGTTTTTGCTCTTGTTGCTGTTCATTTTTGGGCTATAGACGAGCGTCTGTGCCGGGCGGGTTGTTCTTGTTGCTGGCGGTGGTTGTTTTTCCACACTGCATTCACAGCCCACCGGGGGTGGTTTTCCTCAGTCGATTCAGTGCTGACTCACGTGCTGCTGCCACAACCGGCTGCCAGCCGCCTGCCGCCTGCTGCCTGCTGCCTGCCACTCGCTGCAAGGCTCTGCTGTGGCGCACTGTTCATTATATTAAACAAGTTTTGCGCCATAAACGACGCAGCCAGAGGCGCACAGACAGCCGCCCCGGACGGACATTGGCGACAGAAGCCGGCTTGCGTGCTGCAACACACATACCCTAACACAAACACACACACACACAGACACACACACGTACACTCAGGCATACCCTAACACACTCAAACATCTGCTACGGGGTTGCTGCTCGAGCTGCTCGCTTGTTATCCTGACTGTTTTGGCCATAATAAAGCCGAGCACATGAAACAGAAATGCGACAGGCAGGCAGGCAGGTAGGCAGGCAGGCAGGCAGGGGGCAGGGGAAAGTCGGACAGCCGCATGACTCATGCAAAGGTGTGTTTAATGTGCATTTTGAGGGGGCGTGGCATGGCTTGGACTTGGGCTTTGCCTTTGACTTTGGGGGTCTTTGGCTTTCACATTTAGCAGCTCGACTGCAGCCTTTAAAAGGCTTTTGGCAGGCAGCACAGCTGCATACCCTGTAGAAGGGGGCAGCTGGGCATGATGAACAGAGCTGCAGTGCTATATGTATATGTATGTATTTTATTAACAGAAAAAAATACCAGGGTATTGGCTAGTCTATCAAGTTATATGTTTCAAGCATGGAACGCAGTCAAAGCTAAGCTCAACTACGCTCAACATACATTTGCATCAAGTGACAGTTGTAATAACTCGCCTTGCAGGGTATCCGCTAGTCGTTCTTGTTGTTGCTGGCATTTTTGCTACGGCTGCTTGCTCATTCATGTGTTTGTAATGCAAGCAGGCTGCTTGCTCCCGTGTTGTTTGTAGTAATTTGCCGAGTTTCCTTTTTGACGCACACACACACACACACACACACATAAACACATACACAGGCGAAGGGAAAGGCGCAGGCAGACAGACGCTTGTCTGCTGCAAAACACTTGTAGCCCCATTTGCCTGAGCGTCTGTTGTGGCGCCTGCTGTTGTTGTTGTTGTTGTTGCTTCATTTGGCATGCGTACACTGCGAGAAATGCGCTGCAATTCTATGCACGTGCGTATGTGTGTGCGTCATTTGGCTAGCCAAATATTTGCAGATCATAAGCAAGAGCAGCGCGGGCCTATGCCAGAGCAATGGCCAGGACCAAGTGCAGCCAACACTTGCGTTTCGCTTACGTTCCACACGCGTTCCACACGTTCTACAGCATGTCCAGCTGGCCTTACGCTGATTGCATTTGCTCGCGTTGCGAGGGGGAAAAACTAACGGGAAACCACCCCGAGGGAGGCGTCGCAACGGGGTTGATGCGGCCGTGACAAAAATCAATAGAGTTCTTGCCTTCTTTCGGGGGCAGCTTTCGGCGCAAAACGCCGGCAAACCCACCCACGCCGTTGTTGTGGGTCTTATGCTGCGCTGAACACACAAACAGAAGCACAGACACACACACACACACACACACGCATGCACTCATGCAGGAGCGCAGCGAGGGTGAATCCAGTGTTGGGCGCTGCCTGCCACAAGAGTTGCATTTAAATTCTATTATAACACGGCAAAGGGTGCTTGCGGCAGGGGGCGTGCTTGTAGTCTACTGTGCGTGTGTGTGTATGTTTGTGTGTGAATAGCTGCGGCTTCGCTCTGCCTTTGACGAACTGCATCAAAGCGCACGGCGGCCACAAACAAATGTTTACGTTTTTCTGTTTTTTCATTTGAATTTTATTTTATGTTTTTTTTTTTATTTTTTTATTTTTTTTTTGCTAAGTTATTCAGCAGCTCTGCCTGCTGTCGCTTCTGCCCCTTGCTATAGCGTGTTTGCATGTTTTTTAGAAATACACAAAAATCAAATGATTCATGCAGCGCAATTCCCCTTGCCCTGCCCCTCGGTTGTCTGCCCACGCCGGAAATGAGTGCCAATAAATAAAAATGAACTGTGACATTTCCTTTGTGTATTGCCACTTAGAATACGAAAACAAACGCGAACACTGTCATCCCCAAAGCCCCGGACCAAGAATCCTGCGGCTCCTGCTCCTGCTCCTGCGACCCCTTAAGAAATTGCTTGCGTGCTAATGAAAAAATAATCAGCAGCTCATTTCGTATGGATTTTGATTGTGTGCTAAAATGCGCCGAAACGGGGGGGAGAGAGGAGTGCACACCCAGCGGGGGGTGTCCTGTTTAATGATTCCATCGCACTGGATGAATCATCATCATGGCGCTTGGCGTAGCTCGGCGCGGCTGTCATTCATTTGTCAGCTGTTTTCCCGCCACTTTCACTGATTGAATCCAAGCAAATTTCCCGTCAAACACTTGAGATACTTCTCTGAAAGTTGCCAACTGTGCTGCAAGTTGAAGGGGTATGGGGGTAGGGCTCACAGCGCATGTTAAACGGAAAACAAACACTACAAATTAAATATAACTTGGGCAAAAAGTTTAACAATAATGCATTTCGAAATGTTTTATGCTTTGCTAAGCCGCAAAGTTTAACTGAAACTCGCAAGAAGCAACACACACACACGCACACATACGCACACACACACATGAGTAAACCGTCTTCCCCCCCCAATCCGGTTGGCTGTTTCTGTTTCTGCTTAGACAGGCATGCAGAATTTATGGTATTGAAACACGCAAAAGTTCAGTCGGAGTCAAATCGAGAACTTGGGCGCATTGAAAGTGCTAAACACACATACTCGCTGACTCGCACACACGCATACATTGTGTGTGTGTGCACGCCATTTTGCAAAAAGCTTCGAGCCCAAAGCCCCCAGAGGGTTGCCCTCACACACACACACACACAGGCATTCGCACTCACACACTGCTTCGCCTGGGCTTAGAAGCAAAGCCGACTTCAGCTCCAGCTCCAACTTGTCTGACACTCCCCGCACACACACACACACACACAAACACACACTTCCTCACTCACACACACACACACTCTCACACTCTCATGTGTTGGGGGTGATTAACCTTTGGTCTGCAACCACTTGCTGCCAGTCGATTGCCATCGCCGACTGATCCCAGCATATGGGCGCATACTCGCACGAACTCGGGGCCACGCCTCGCCCCGTCCGGCAGCCTTCCTTCCATGCACTTTGCCTACAAATCTCAACTGATTGGCCATCTTCATGGTGTTGTTGTTGCTGCTGTTGTAGTTGTTAGCTAGATAATGGGCCTGATTGATTTCCATTTAAGTGGATTTGACTAACGGTAATGCGATTATTGCCATTTTGTTTGGCTGCACATACGTATTCCCATATTCCCAGGCTCCCCTGCCCCCTCTGCTCCCTTGTTCCCCTGCACCCAATCGCACATTGTTTATCTGGCAGTACAGCACGCAATCATGTGGTCATAGATACCAGATACCAGATAGATACCCAGCATTAACATATATGCACATTTATCAGATAAGCTGAGACTGTGCTTTGCGGCATTGAATCTATTGGATCTTCTCGGAGGCGAGTACAAAGGGAGCAGCAGAAGGAGCAGATGCTTGCAGGGGAAACGGTTACCAAGGAGAGAGTGAGAGACTGAGAGACTGAGATATTGCATGAAGTGGACGGAGAGCTGAAAACTATAAGAGATTAGAATAATAATTTCAAGTAAATAACAAACGCATTTTACAGCAGCTAAAACAAAACTGAAGCTTTGAAGTATACCCTGCACAAAGCAGCTGTTTAGGGTGTATTAAGCAGCTGCAAAATTCGAAGTACTTGGAATAATGACGTTAAAATGATTTTGCTATAGGTTTTTGAACTGCGAGTTAGAAATCAAAGTCCAGATTTATCAAAGTGTTATATCTCCTTTATTATTTGCTTTCTACTACAAACTTTCACACGAACTTAATATACCCATTTTTCATCGTTCAAATAACTGCAAGAGATAATAAATATTTGGCTTAAACAATTGCACAAAGGCTAAAATGTATATTTGCCATAAATCCGAAAAGCATATTTCACTCCTTCGTTGCATGAACGCAAAACACTCGAACTTGCTGCATAATCTATCGAGTTAAGCCGCATTAAGCTATGATTGAAATCATATGCTGCACTTGGTTAATGCAAATGCAAATGAAATCGAAAGCAAAAGTCAAAATCGAAAAATATTTATGGGCATTTTTTCAGCAATTATGCATTGTAAGCGAGCGAGACTACATTAGCATATCGATTCGCACGATGCGATGGCATTTAATGCCAAATTGTAAAAATATTGCGATAGAAATTGCGTTTGCCTCTTAATTGCAAATTAATTTGCATTTTAATTAATTTCTGCCTGCGCCAGCAAAAAAATTTCAAATATTAAAGCGGAGCAGAAGCGTAGGTGGTGCTTTCATTATGGAATCACTTGTAGATCGAACGCAATTATCAGACAATGAATTACTTAAGAGCCCCCAAGAATGGGGCAGATGTTGCGAGAGCCTTTCGGAATTGAAAAATTTACAATTGAATTCATTTGAATAGGCTGTAAAGGGCGGAGCGGGTGCAGCGGGCTGCCGAACAAATGAATATGTTAAAATAAGGAAGTGAAAGAAGCGTAATGAGGGGGAAGCGAAGGCGATACTGGGGATTGTTTTGAACTGCGCTTGTAGCAATTAATGTAATTTGTTTCTCTCTCGCTTCTTGCGTCGATGCGCGCTCTAATGGCATACAAATTGCGTATACGACGCGTGTGCACAGCTCCTACAGATTAATAGGGGTATGTGCACGGGTCGGCGGGTGGGTGTTCTTTACGCACCATTTAATTTACGGTAAATATGCCAATAAAATTTGAAACATGATGCTGCCTAAACAAATTCCAAATGAATGTTTGCTCTCGGGCGCACATCAAAAAGGACAAAAAAACAGGAAAACAACTAGTAAAAATAGAAAGACTACGACGATACTACGTAAGTAACGTGTGAGGTAATATGCATGAGAAAATATTATAGACATGCTGAAGCGCACTTAAGAGAAAGCAGCTGACTTCTATTAAATCAATTGGTGAAAACTAAAGAACACTTAGAAAGCTTATTTTGACCTAAAAATTGAGTCGTAAATCCAACGAAAAAACTCCCAATTAAATTGCCAAGCAGGGTATATGCCTAATAGATGCGCCCGGAAAAAGGTCCTTTGGCTTTTAAAATTGCTTTGGTCTCCGTCTCCGTCCAGGGCCAGTAACTGTCCGGCGCAAATGGGCGGACTGCACATTACGTTTAATTAAACGAACTTGAGGGCCCATCAGGTGTCCAGATATTTGCACAACAATTGTCAGAGCCGGACACCTCTCTCAGTGTGTGTGTGTGTGTGTGTGTGTGTGTGTGTGTGGGGAAGTGCCCCCATGTGTGCACATTAACCATACAGGAACTCGCCGCATAAAAGTCAATTTTAATGTGATTTTCATGTTAACGAGGCGAAAACAAATAAATTTCCATTTTTAGTTTCACATTATTTCGCCTTTTTCTTTTTTTTTGCTGATATACGCGAGACGAGCAAAACTTTGCACTAAATACAGTTAATAAGTTTCAATTAGTTGGGCGCCCTTACATGTGCGGGTTGAGGCTTGGAGTGTGCGTGTGTGTGTGTGTGTGTGTCAGGGGTGTGGGTGTTAAATCCACACAATTTCTGAGCTTTGGCAACGCAATTTTCGCAAGTTACGTAGTTTTTCGCTGATGGGGATTTTGTGTTCTGCGGTCGGGCCGGGAAAAGGAGAAAGAGAGAGAAGGGGCATGGCCAGAGGGTTGCTTCCCTGCATTGAGTAAAGTATTTACGCCCGACAGGTACGTCCCCCGTTCGGCTTAGGCGTCATAATTAACTGTGACATTTTTGCTGATTTTTTTTTCAGGGTCGGAATTTCAGCTAAACCAATTTGCCAGGTCTTAGATTTTAAGCATTATTAATGGCCTCGTTGTTGGCCGTTGCCAGCTACCAGTCTGCCGGGCCTTTACTTTTTATTACATTTCATTATCTGGCATATTTAAATTTCATTTTCGAGGGAAACAAGGTAGAAAGAAGGTAAAGCCGGACTGGCAGCTGTCACAACAGAACATAAATGTCTCTCAGGTCGTCGGTGAGGCGTGCAAAGCCAATGGGCTAAACATGCATGCAACGCCACGGTCACGAGGGTAGCTCGATGAATTTAATTTTGCTACATTTTTAAATATCATTTCGAAAATATTACTAAAATGTGGAAGCTGTAGTGTTTTTATTAAATTATGTAGAAGTATGAAATATTTGTTGTCTTTCCTATTGATTCTCAAATTTCTTAACCAATTGGAAAACATTTTAAATTTATTTAAGTTTTTTCATTGAAAATATATTATCATTGTTTTATTTGACCGTCAATTTGTCTGTTTAAATTTATAAATTATGGTATAAGTATTTGCCTGCTTCACATAACTTCGAACAGTCCCCCTTTTTTTCTTTGATCTCTGGTCATCTTGAGCACACTTGAAAAATAGCAAAACTTCTTATATTTTATTTGTATTTTGGCCCAAATTAAGTAACGTTTTGCTGCTGTTGTTGTTCGGCTCATTACTTAACAAGCAACCCGCTGACCTATGAATGGGCAGAGATTTGTCAATCATGAGGGCGTATTTGCTATATGCTTAAGATGTTGAGCTCTGGCTGCACACGCATTTCAATTTCTCTGCTGGTGCTTTATTTTTATGGACTCCTATACTAAGCATAGGCAAATTGCCCCGCTAACCCAGTATCAGGTCCCGGGTGCAGAGTCTGGGACTTTTGGGAGTCCTGCGAGCATAATGAGAACGCAACCCTAACTAAAAGCGCCTACAAACTTTGTTATTACATGCTGCTTTTTTTTCGACTCCCTCTTCCTTTATAATACATTCTCTGTCCCTCTTACTCTCTCTATTCCTCTTTGCCTTTTCTATGCTCTATACTTTAACGAGGCAGTCGGAGCTGCGCTTTGCTATTGCTTTTTGCTTTGGTCGGGGAACGTTTTATGGACGCGGCGTCACGTTTATAAATGCAAACATTTAACATTACACTGAAAGGGTGTCCAAGAGCATTGGCAAGGGGTGGAGGGGTCTGAGGGGTATTTAACAGTCGGGCAGCGTTTTTAGTTTCGTTTTCGTTTCGCTGCAAGTGAAAGCAATTTACACGCATTTCGGCGAATGCGAAACGTGCCTTGGCCCTCAAATCTTTATGTGCGCGAATGTCCGCAGTACGTAGGGGGCAGGACGCAGGGATCTACTGGCCAGTGAAATAGGACAAAAGCCATAAACAGGCATTCCAGCGCACACACAAACAGAGATACACAGCCGAACACATACTCGCGCACACACACAGCGGGCGGAAATGAAATCGTTTTGCTTTGGTCAGTGCAAGTCGGTCAAGCTAGCCTTCAGCTAGCCCCAACCCCCCGTACAGCCTTTGCAGCTGCCTCGTTTTAGCTGCCTCATTCAGTTGCACTTTCACGCCTTCACACAGTGCCTCAGGGCGCAGCAGCATCGGCAGCCTGGCTTAGTTTGTAGTCTGTTTAGAAAATGTTGCAGTTGTTGCATTTGCTACAACATTGTTCAAGTGCCTTCGCCCAATTCTCTTTGTTGTTGTTGCTGTTGTTGCGGCGTGGCACTTAGCTCTGATGTTCATTGGGCTTTGCACTTAAATTTGTTGCCTACTTATGCGGGTCATGAGCTGGGACCCAACTGCGCAGTATTTGCCGCTATTACATAAGCCGCAATGACACTTGCTGAAAATGCCACTTAGAGGTAAACTTTGGCGTTGCAGATAAGTTTTATCTGCCAGTTTAATCGGTGAAGTAAAAATGCTGCTTTTAGAGGACTAGCTTGAATTTTAAGTACATTTCGAGCTAGTTTCAAATGTGCTTCAAAAGCTCAGTTTCCAACTTATAGATGTTAGTTCAGTCAATAAAAAATGTAAACTCATTTTCAAATCGCAGTCAAAGCTGCTTAAAGCTCTGAAATGATCTTGCAGTGCGACTGTCATTTATTTAAAAAACACATTGTGGCTACAACTTAAAATCAAAAAGCATTAAGTGGTGCATTCAAGGCAAAGTTGAAGTCGCAGCTTCCACAAGCACTCAAATAATCGCCCATAATTAATTGAACTCATGTTCAGTCAAGCCTTTCTGCAAATATTCTCGACTGTCGCTTTTCGCTGGTGTCATTTCTGTTTTATTAGTCTGTTTGTTGGCAATCAAATGGTGTTAATTTTTTATTGATACAGCCAATTGTTGCACTGAATTCACTTAAGCGGAATAGTGTGCAAATATGAAAGTGCGGGAAAAAATGGAAGGACAACAAAAAGTGTTCAATTTAAATTGTGTCAGCAGACAGGAAACGCGGCAACTGCAAAGTGCGGAAATTGGAAACGCAAAAAATGCAATAACTTTTATAAATCTATATATATATAAAAGTATATTTTGCAATTGCAATATTAAAGCGCTGCATTTAGAGTCGCTGCATCATTTATATGGATATTTAAAAGAGTTGTCAGCTCTTTTCGCGCGATTATTTCACTGGGGAATATCTTTTACTGCAGATTGCAGATGCAACGAATTGAATTACTGGCGCAGCGGACAGTTGGCAAAAAGTTTAGCTTTAACTTTAGCATTGACTTGCTGGGATCGAAGTTTGCGACTAAATCTTATTTGCAATGTTTCCATCTTGCCCAACAAATTGAAATACTTTTTCAATTGTTGCCCCGACGCAAGTTGCAGCTACAGAGTTTGTCCTCTCCTTGCACTGTTTTCCTGTCATTCGATGGATAAAGTTTAGCCATAGCTTAATACGCGTTCGCTGATGTCATATAAGAGATGGCGTTATAATGTAGAGCTGGAATTAGAGTTAGAAAACGGAAACAGAAAAAAATATAGATAAAGACAGCGCTATTTATATCCTGCTTCAATTAATATCAAAATTTAATTTCTGTCACGTCGCAGACAGAGAGAGAGGGAGGGGCGGAAGGAAAACTGTCATTTTCCAAGTCGAGCATTTTTCCAGGCGCCGCACACACATTTCACTCTGGACAGCCGTTAAAATGTTTGTCATTTTCAGAGCGAAGAGTTGCTGAAAAGTGTTTGATGTGCCGTACGTGATGTTCGTCTTAAACTGCGGCGGCTGAGCGCGGTCACGTGGCCACGAGGGCGGGGCTAGGGGGGAAGCAGAGTGCTCCGGATAAACCACGCCAAGTGGCGGCAGTTAATCAAAGTTGATTTTTACACTCTGCCAGCGCGATATGCGCTTTACGATCTTTTAAAGTGTGCGATACTTGGGGAATATTCGACTCTTTTTTTACTAGCCCAACTAGCTGGTCTATAAAAATTGGTAGTATCTTTTTATATATGTCATTAGTTAAATTAAAACCAAAGGAGGGCTGATAAAAAAAAGGACAATGTACTTTATATGTTTACAATGCTGTAAAATATAGTTGTTTTTTTTTTTAAATATCATGTGGATGTGCATACATAGCTGGATAGCTGGATAGATCGATCGATTTATGAATGAAAAAATAGGCAAATATATAGATGGAAAGTTAAATGAAGTATAGTAGATAGATGGATTTATAGACACGATATATCTAGTTGAGCAGATAGTTAAGCAGTTGATTATTTTAGGGTATTTCGCCATCGACTTGCCGTAGTTCCCACAGCACTTTTGCCTACTATAGACTCGCGTGTTGATGTCTTTTTGACCCTCTGGCTGCACTCGCTGCGTAATTTAATGTAAATCAATTTAATTTTAAGTGAATTCATTTTAAATTATAATGTAATATGTAAAGCTCACACTGATATGTAGTCGTGGGCAACGGACAGAAGTGCAAAGGGAGCGGAACGGAATTGTAAATAAATATCGTAAATAACTGGCTACATTCTGTGTAAATATAATACGTTAAATCGAAATTGTAAATTGTGAATATCCATTTATGGCTGCCTGCCCGCCAGCCCGAAACCGTCGCCCAAGTTTGGGGCATGCAATCTATTAATACAAACACACAGGCACGAGCACAGACACAGATACAGACACAGACACACGAACAGAAAAACTCGCCTTGCAGCCAAAGGCTTTCTAGGAGAGCAAAAAAAAAAAAAGGGGAAGGAACGAAATTGTATTTCATGGAAAATTAAATTTTCGGTACACAAATTCAATGGTCAAGGCATAAACATTTTGAGTCTCGCTCGCTCCCTTTCTCACGCGCTCTCTCTCGCCCTCGTTCTCTCTCAACTCTCGCTGTCTCTTTTCAACTCGCTTTATGCATGTGTAATAAATGCCCCGTAGGGTTTTTCTTGGGTTTCTCTGCTCGTTTTGATGGGTTGTGCGGGCGTTCGAGTCTGCTATGTGTGTGCGTGTGTGTGGGAGAGCAAACTGACAGCCCGGCGAGATGCGAGGACAGACATGACCAATAGCTGCACGTGCTCCTGCTGTAGCCTCTGCTGTAGTTGTAGTTACATGCTGCTCCCATTGAAGGAGAATCAATTCAATTTTGTACTTGCTTCGGTTTTTCGGGGGCTGCGTTCAATCAATTCATGCTGCTGCAGGTACATTTCAATGCAGCTGCAGTTATAAATTTTTCCCAACAATTACTTTGCTTGCAGTTGCCACACATACACACATACACACAGACACTCAAACACACACCCCCGCAGACTTTGAAAAGTAGTGAAAATCTGGCTCAAAGCTCTTGCTTGATTTCCCTGCCATTGTGGACGCGTGGTAGTTGCAATTGTTGTTGCTGTTGTTGCTTGTAATTTCTGTCACTGCAGGAGACAGAGGAAGCGACGCCTGCTGCAGCTGTAATATGATTTACGCCTGCACATGTCCGACAGATCCGGCAAGGATGTGCGTCTCTGCGAGTTAAGCCAATAAAAATTCCAATATGTCGGTGTCTGCTTCCCCTGCCTCTCTGTCACTTTGGCAGTTTACAAACTGTCGTCGAGTTGCTGCCACATTGCATCAGCTGCTGCTGCAAGTTGCCGCTGCAAGTTACAGAAAAGTTTCGGGCTCCGTTTCAATCACTTTCGCACAAGGTTGCGCCCAACCTTGACACATGTCGGGCCTACGTAAAATGTCTCTTAAGACTTGAACGCTTCGCTGCCTGGCTGAGTGTAAATGTATGTGCATGTGCGTGTATGTGGCATGCAGAACAGTCTCACTCTCCGTGTGTGTGTGTGTGTGTGTGCGTGTGTTCTTGTGGATTTTCTAGTGCGCAGCCCACAAAATTTTCTTATTACTTTACGCTTCAAGTAATTTTCCCACACTTGCGCTTAATTTAATTTTGCCTCCCACTTCGTTTCGCTTCTTTTCGCTTTTCAGTTGCAACTTTTTGTTGCACACACACACACACACTTTGGCGTGGAGTTAAGCAGAGTAAAAGTTTCTACGCGGTCTGCGAGAGCGGTTCGTCTTGCCATGTTTCCAGTTTGTCTGTCGGCGGGTGCTTAATTAGTGCCTTGATATATGAAGGTCTCGCAGTAAATTGTCGGCCCGATCGGGGAAAACTTTTGCCCGAGCCGAGCTTAAACAATTGTGGCTAGAACTTTGCTTTACATATGTAAGCAGGGGAATGGAGCAAGGCGTAGCAGATTCTAGATTCTAATTTAATCAAGATATTTACTGCATGGAAATCTCTCTAGTAGAATCCACAGCTCGAGCTAAATATTTTATGGTGAGTGAGTTGAGCTCGTCTTGACAGATTGAGTTGTCTGTGAAGAGTGCTGCCAGGCGCCCAGTGAAATTGCATATGCTGAAGGAGTCAGGGCCCCTAATGGATTACCATTAGGTCTGTGTGTGTGCATGACTTGATGAGCTCTATTAAATTTTTGACGAACTCTAATGGACTCGCGCCGGCTTCTTCAAGCGTATTTCGGTTAATTTCTTTATTCTCATATGTTTCTCACTCTCTCTCTCTCTCTCTTTGCAGGCGGCAAACATTAACATACAGTTTAACTCGCGGAAATGTAAGTACGATTACGAGAAGTTAATTAAATAATTTACTCAACTGTGAGTCAAGTTCCAGCGCGTTTCACACGCATGCAAATCGCCAGTAAAGTAGGAGGAATCAAGAGAGGAAGAGAAGTACATACAATTTAAGGTGGAAGCTGAATTTGAATTTCAATTCGCTGTGAACGCACCTTCATTAAAATCCATTTAGTCTCATAATGGGCGAAATGGGGAATTCTCCAAACGAAAGACTCAAACAACGAACTGAGAGAGCGACCGACCGATCGCATTCTCTGAACTTAATTACGGCCAATGATGGAAATTATACGTAATACTATGTCTTGAGTCTGGGGTACATGTGCGTTCTAAAACTTCTCGTTCGGCTTTCTCGTCTTCGTCTTATGGCACTTAGCACGCAAAGGTGCGCCTCAGTTTGTTCCCCTCCCCCCCTTCATTTGGTGCTCCCAACCTGTTGCTGTTAACGAGCATTCATATTCATACGGTTAATGTCTTTTTGTGTGTGCGCCTCTGCCCCGGAGGCATTAAATTGTAGCAGGCACTGTAGTTTAATGTGCTTTAGAACATGTTGGTTTTCCTCTCGTATTTTTCGTAGTTTCTGTAGTTTGTGCGAGCTGCTGCGAATGGCCATCGGTCGGTCTAAGCGGGTCACTGACCACAGACAAATTCCAAGACACAGTTAAACAGCTGCCGGCCGAGCCGGGCCGGGCCGTGCCGCAGCTGCCGGAGTCTGCAGCTCATCCAATTCCAGCAAACAATCTCGCCTCATATGTCTACATTCACTTGATCTTCTTTCGATCGGTAAGCGATTAAAAATCCTGTTATGGCTGAGTTATGGTAGAACGAGCAGAAGAAGACGGATCGGTTTAGAGCGAGAGCCGCTCACAGTCGAATTCTGCTATGATGTTTAAAGAGATTTGGAATGAAGTAAATTAAATGAGCTTTAAGATTAAAGAGCATTGAGCTGAGATACCGAAATTGAGCAGACAGTTGAAGGTAATCTATCAATAGAACAAGTTAAATTATAGATTAAATACAGATATAGCATAAGAGCAAGCTTATAGTGAAAGTTGCAGTAGCTTATAACTAATTAATCGAATGCAGACATCTTCTGGGACTGCAAGAGCTTTACCAAAATCAGTTTTACTATATTTTATATTTTTTATATATATTTTACTATATGAGTAGTAGTTCTAAAGTAGTTGCTAAACTACTAAGTATTTTATTTTGTCGGAAATCATTCTTTGCAACGAGAGTAAGAAAAGGTACCCGAGGGAAATAAGGCTTTTAGATTTCATTACCAGATTTAATATGTTCTTCTATAAATACAAAATTAAATCAAGCTAATAAATATAGTTGTCATTTTTCAATTTAATTAATAAATGCAGCATTAATTAACTGTAGCTTATATTAGCTTTGCCGACTGCACAGAAATAATGAATTATGAGTTATTTGATTTGCATTGTGGTCATTTTCACATTTTTCATTGTTTTCGCTTTGGTTGTTGTTAATTAGCATATCACAGTGCAGAGCATAAACGTGCTTAAACGGCTTTAATGCTGCATAAGCTCGTTTAATAATTTCGGTACTTTAAGCTGATTGTGAGCTAGGCCCCCCCGCGGTCCCTTCCCGGAGTGCACAGTCGCTTCATTGATAAATTAAATGTGATTAATTACGGCCAAAGGCCTGAAATTGAGCCATTTGTCGGGAGAACTGGCCGAACTGAGCTCTTGTAATGAGCTGATTGTTTTTGTGGCAAGCACTCGACTTGTTGTTGTTGCAAGTGGCATTAACTGCAGTTAGATAGTTACATCAGCACAACAGCAATAGCAACAGCAACATAAGTGACAACAACAGCAGGGATAACAATGCTGCAATTCATTTAAGGGCATTTTACGAGCAAATGTTTTAATTTGTTTTGCGGACGAATCAACAACAAAATCCCCCCGTCATTCCCTGCCTGCCAGCCAACCTGCCCGAGCAACCACGACGCTTGAGTCTGGTTTTTGTGGTCGACAAAATGCAAAAAGCATTTGAAATATTTGCAAAAAAAAAAAAACGAGAAACAAACGAGCGCATAGCAAACCGAGTGAGAGAGATGAAATTCCCACACCAAATTCAAAATTGAGAATGGAAAATGTTGGCCAAACTTACAGAAAGGGTGCAAGAGAGAAAGATAAAAGAGAGAGTGGGTAATAATAGATATAAAGAGAGAGAAGGAGATATCCCCAAAGCAAATAAATAAACTTTGTTATGGTATAATTGGAATAGGTTAGATTCATAAATAAACAAACTTTTAATATCTGCACAAACAATGATAAATTGCGAGAAAAGATACGCCTGTCTGTCTGGCAGCAGTACAGGGTATTTACACAGACTTCGACGCGCTTTAAATATACCTGCAAATATTCCGGAATAATGCACAAAAGGAATCTATCTGGAAGCTCTTAATATCTGCATTTACATAGTCAATTGAGGGAAAATATTCACTTGTCTCCCAGGCAAGTTTACAGGGTATTTACACTGAATTTAACATACTTGAAATATGGCTAGAAATATTGCAGAATAAAGCACAAGTGTCGGCCATTGACTCGGCCTATCTATGAAGAGCAACCGCATAACGCACACAGTTGCAAGTCTCACAGCACTCGCCACTCATAAATGTGTGAGAGAGTTTGTGTGTGTGTGTGTGTGTGTGTGTGTGAGAAAGTGTTGTGTGTTCTGTGTTTGAGTTTCGCTTGGTGTAAAAAATGTTGCAACATTTAAATAAAGTTTACATGCCTCACTTGCTGCGGCTTCTACTCGGTCTCTCTCTCGCTCTTTGTGTTTGCCTCTGCCACACACTGTTTGCCACTCAATTTGCGCCCATGATGCAGCTACGTGCAGCCGGCACATGATTGAGTTGAGTTGCAACTGGCAGCAGCAGTTCACAGCACAGTTTATATAGACGTGCATACATATATATATATATACATATAGATATAAATGTCGTATATATATATATTATATATATATAGGTGGTACGATTCTGTCTGCGAAAAGTTTTCGCATTAAAATGTTTGACAACAGATGCGCTCGGAAAATTGTGCAGAATCATTGCAGTAAAACTGAAACTAAAAATCCCAAAAAAAAAAAAAATCGAGAAAAATCCCCAAATGAAAATCAAAGCTGGAATTTTTGTTTACTTGTTGTTTCGTTTGTCGCTGAGAAAAAGTTTGCACAACAAATTAATTAACAGCTGCCAAACGTTCTCGAGCTGCTTTGGGTGCCAAAAAGTGGAATGCGAATTGACTTGCAGGGGGAACTCGGCGAGTTTGAGTTTAATAGAGTTCCACTTTCAGTTGTTGTGCAAGTTTGTGTGTTAGTCTGTTTGTTTGTTTGTTTGCTTGCCGATTGTTGCTTGTGCAGTGTTTGTTGCCCGCTCAGCTGTGCGCTGTGACTGTAATTGAACGCGACGTTATGCAAGTTCCTATCGAAAGTACGTAATGTGTTCCATTCAATTACCTAATAACAAGCGTTCGCTGGGTGTGAACGTCACGCGCGTGTTTGCTGCAAGTAGATTGCAGTGCGACTCGTATCTTGCAGATCATGCAACATTCACGCCAACACGACACCAGCAGCAGCAGCAACAACAGCAAGCAGCAGCAGCAGCAACGCATAAAAGTCGCCATTCAACAAACTCAACAAACTGGACACAAAACTGAATTTTTGATGTCGGTTTCGTTTTGGTCAGCGCGCGCGTTGGTCGATTAAACAAATAGGAAGCAGTGATGGCAGCTTGCACGACTGCAAAATACCTGAACATTGAGCAAATCTATAGATAGGTTTGATTGATGAAGCAAAACCTATTGAAATTGGTTTTGTGATATCTCAAGGCCTTTTGCATAGCTCGTAACAATGCTTGAGCAGTGCAGGCCCGACTAGAAAATACCTGTACTTATGGCAAAAATATTATTCGCTAGAAGAAATTCATGGAATTAATGGAAGCGCTTGTTTATCGTAAGAAATTATGATAAGGAAAAGCCTTGAAACTAATTCAATTTTTTAAAATTACTGCGTTTTTTTTATTAATTTACCAAAAATCTTGTTTTATTTGTCTGGTTAAAATAATAATTATTTAATAGCTGATTACCACAATTTAAAGCTCTTATAAATATTACTATTTTTACTATTTATTTTTTTAATTGTGAAAAATGCTCTGCTTTAAATCACTTACTTGGCCTTTGTCGGGTATGATGAATACTGAATGAGCAAACTGCAATTGCTCTTGTTACCTCCACTCCATTCACTATTCCGTCAGTTCGTCTGTCCACTCGTTGGCCTGCAATTCCCTCGTCTTCGCCGGCTGCTGTCCACGCGGCGAAGGCCTTCAAAGCGCACATTATAAATTGGGCGCAGTTCACAAGGGGCGCATTTTTCTTCACTCTGCTGCAGTTGCTCGGGCTGCTCGGGCTGCTGCTGCAGTTTGCCGTTTCAGCTGCAACAAATCGAAAACCAAAAGCGCAGAAATGTTATAAATAGCATTGAGACCCGAGGCAGAAGTTTGGCCCGGACCCGGGAAAAACTGGGCTCGGTCTACGGCATGAATTGCAAAATTTGTAACTGAAACGCGAAACGGTAAAGTCCAAATAAAAGTTGACTGCCAGAGCCAGTCAAAGAGAAGGAAAACACAAATAGAGCAAGCGAAGTAGTGTGCGAGAGAGAGAGAGAGAGAGAAAGAAAGACAGAGAGAGAGGGAGCGAGAGGGGCAGCAACTGTTCCAATCAATTGAAGCCAAAGTCCAAGTCGAGGCTGTTGAGGAGCAATCAGCGTTTGCCACAAAGGAGCGCGCGAGTGCGAGTCAGTCAACTGGTCAAACTGGTTGACACAGTTGGCCAAAGGCAACCAGAAGCAGTGTAGAAGGTGTGAGAGGTGGTAGGGAGGCAGTGTAGAGGCTGTTGGCTGTGGCTGCTACAGAGAAGGGGAAGCGAATTGCGGAGCGTCTGTGGATGGTCAAGCGAAAAGTAGTTTATAGCTACGCATTCGCTGTGTTTCCAGCAGCTCATCATGCAAATGCAAGCAGAATGGCAGAGAGAGAGAGAGAGAGAGAGGGACCGATTGAGAGCGAGAGAGATAGGGGAGCCAACGTGATGAGGCCAAACGTGAAAGAAAAGTCAGCACCACGACATTCAAATTGTCTGCAAAGAGAAGCGGGAAGCTGAGAAACGAACGAATAACTCAGAGCAACCAGAGATTGCCGGAAGGAGAGACAGAAAAAGAGAGAGATATATATATGTATAGATAAGGATAGGAAGAGGGCGCGTGCGACTGACCTGTGACATTTGAACTGACTCTTGTCACTCTCTGGCATGTTGTCCATTCATTTGAGACGCCTTCAAAGCAGCATTTGCCCACCAAGTAGACAGTCAAACTTCGAGCTGCAGAAGTTTTTTTGTGCCACCTTTTGCATCATTTGTATGCCATGCATTTTAAGTGCCCGGTCATGGACACGATTACTCAGTCCCTCTATACCACCTCCCCCTCTCTCCTTTGATACCCATGCACTTTCTCTCTCTCTCTCTCTCTCTCTCTTAATTATGTGCATTTTCTTCTCTGTGCTAATTGAGAACTTGTAGCACTGCAATTTGCCTTTGATAAGCTGTAATTCTGATACCCTGCAGACTGCACTAGCTAAATATTCAGATAATCCATTATCCATGCTGCATGTACATGTATTCAATATGCCTAGAAGATTTATTTTTCAGTTGGGAATACAAAACGAATTTTATAGAAACTCTCTCATACTATTATTTGCCAAGTTAAATTTGAATATTTTCACATCTGTTATTTCTGATATCATGCATGCTCTCTCAACTGGTTGACAATTTCGTAGCACCCTCTGCTTAAGCGCATAGAAAATAGCATTAAAATTAACTGGAGAAAATCTACACGTCCGAAATCTGTTCTAATTTTTGCCAGCTTGTGAATTTTAATTCTCTTTTGGTTGGGTTTTCTCCTCCATATTTTTTTCTGCTGCTGTGTCCCACTTTTGCATGGTCTGGTGCATTTTTAGTTTTCCTTTTTTACTCATTTCTGGCAGCTTTTCAGCTTCTCTCGAAATTTTGCCAGCTGTGACGCGTCTAATTGGGCAGCAAAGTGCTGGCCACTAATAAATATCATAATAAATGTGGCACGCTTAGAGCGAATTAAGCCGAGAATTATGATTAGCTTGAATTATGCAGCAATTCGAGCAGCACTCGGCGCGGCCAATTCACCTGGTCAGCAGCAGCAGTGGCGGCTCGTTTGGGCCACCATAAAATTGGCTGGTTTTGCAGTTTTTAACTGTTTTCAAGCCGACAAAGGACACTCGAAATGTTGTTGCAACTGCAGTTGGCTGAACGAGGGCAGGCAGAGAGTTTGTCGAAACTAATTAATGCGCATTACGCGCACTAAAAAGTTTCCACAAAATTTAGCGAAGCGAGAAAAATATTTAGTATGAAAATGGAATTACTAAACTTTTCTATAGCATTTTTCATAAAAATTCAATTTCATAAATGCTTTCATGAAATTTTTTAAATATAGCAGCATTTATTAAGTGGTAAATCTAGTGGAAAACTGCATGAAAAATAACTTTATTCAATTTGGCAGAGACTCAACAAAAAATATATATTCAAATTATGAAAGGTTTATTTTTGTTAGAAATTGAGAATTACAAAAGAATGATAGGAAAATTAATTTTCAAGATGTAATAAAATAGTATTTTTTTTTTTTTAATTTACTTGAGTAACTAAGAAGCTAACAGCTAAAAATATGTTTACTCAGCGTGATGACTTCCAAGAGCCATAGATCAGCCCTCGCTATGGCAACTAGTTAAGCCTGTTTGCTCTCTCAGCCTCTCCATCATCTCTCTCTCTCTCTCTCTCTGGCAGCAGCTTATTGATCTGCCCACGTTTGCGGATGTTTATGCACGAGTTGAGTAATTGCAAAATAAATGCAATGCCTGATGCACTCAATGCACAGATTCAGTTATTCACTGGCACACAGAGGCGAGAGGAAAGGCGGAATGGGAAGGGGAAGGGGAAGGGGAAGGGGGGTGGCTAGGTTTCCAGAGAGGCTTTTCAGCTCTTGTCGGCTGTGCTGAATGAGTGAGCCGGCTCAAAAGCATCAGCATGCAGAGCGCATAGCGCATAGCGCACGCTGCACTTCAAATGCCAAAAGGCAGCCAAATACCAGAACTGAGCTGAAACCAGAGTCGTTGTAGCCTTCACCTGGTGCCGTCAAACAAGCTCTGGAGCAGCCCCCGGGAGTCTTCCCTTTAGGCAAAAGCAGGACCAGCAGCAGGAGCAGCAGGTGCAGAAGCAGGGGCTTTGCGCCACTTTTGCTCACAGCGCTTTGACGGCTACACATCAGGCAGGAGCAATGACTACAACTCCGACTACTGTTCCTGTTCCTGTTCCTGCTCCAGCTCCAACGTGCAACCTGCAACCAGCAACCTCTTCGGTGATTATGTCTGAAGTGGATTATGCTCTCTCTCTCTATTGCTCTCTCTTTCTCTCTCTCTGTGTGCAGCTTGTGGCATGTGGAAAAGCAAAAGCACAAAGAGTTCGAGTTGAGCGCGAGGACAAAACGCTGAGTGCATTAATTAAATGCGGAGAAGAGAAACAGGATCATATGATAATGTCAACAAGGTGAAGGAGGGGGGAGGTATGGATGGACTGCATGTAACTACCCCTAATGAAGCCGGAATGCGCTCGACTCGCATAATTATATTTCGAGCTATTGCAACTGACAAATGCCTCAATCTTTGGCTCTGCACAATAATTTCCTGCAGCAGGAAAATGCATTTTTCCTCGGGATGCATAAAATATGCTTTCAGTATTCCATTTACGAGGCTCGATTTGAATGCGATGCATGTGTGTGTGTGTGTGAGTGTGTGTGCGTGTCGAGTAGGACTTTTGTCTCTCTGGCCAAAGCGGCTTAAAGCCGATTTACCCTGTTTGGTCATATAGAGGAAACATAAGCCAGCAGCAGACCGGCAGAGCGAAAGAGAGAGAGAGAGAGAGTGGGAGAGGATGGAAGGCAGGAAGAGCTGCAAATGGAAATTTGCATGAACTTTGCATGAACGTTTAATTTCTGCTTGATGTGCTACGTATTTCGGTTAGCCAAATATTTATATTTGCCTCAAAATTGCAATAGCTTTCAGAGGGAAGAGGCAGAAGAAAGCAGAGCTACAGGGAAGCGGCGGGGCGGCTGAAAGGATTATGTGTGCAGTTGCTTTATGCCAAATCTCCCCAATCGAACATCATCATATTTTGCTTTCAATTTTCAAGCAGTTTGTTAGAGGCACGAGCAGTGGAGAGAGGAAGGTGGGCAGTGTAAGGGGGGGGGGGGGGGGGGCTAAGGGGGCCAGGGGGTGGCATCGATAACTGGCTGACAACTTGGCACAGGCAAATTGCAGCAGCTGGAATATTTTCATATTCATGGCTGGCGTTCTCTTGCTCTATTCCCTCCCCCCTCCCCCCATTCTCTCTTTCGGTCTGCTGCAAAGGCAAAGGCAAAGCCAAAATTCGCATACAAATTGTTTATTTCCACATGAAGCTCAAGGAGCAGCGGCGGGTTGGGGCTGCTCTGCTGCAGCACAGGATGGTTCCAGCTGCAGCATCTGCATAAGCTGCGACGACTCAATTTGGCCAAAACCAACCAGGCAAGTGTGGAGCGAACGCGCCCCTGCCCGCTGCCGCCCTCGCGTCCGTTCCAGCGCCAAATTGAGACAATATTTGCGCACACGTTACACATACGCCATGTTGCACGGGCGAGTGTGCGAGTCGCTCTATGTGTATGATTGTGTGTGTGTGTGTGTGGCGTCTATAAACGAACTTTTTGCATGTTATTGGATTAGGGGCAAGCGGGCCAAAGGCGTGGCAGTGGAGAGGGGGCGGTGCGGCGTGTTTGGAGTGAGCAGCGAAATGAAACCACGTAACATAATGATTGCATTTGCCAACAAACGCAGAACGCGAATAAATTTTGGCCGTTGACATTGCCTGCGAATGTGTGAGGGGTGTGTGTGTGTGTCTGTGGAAGGAGTGTCTGCTTGTGTGTGCTCGTGTGATTGCCTGTTGCGAGTATTTGCGCTGCGATGACTCATTTGCTGTAAGAGCGCGCGTAACGCTTTAATGAGTTTTGCGCCGCAGTGGCCGGAGGCTGCGTTTGATATTGATTTAAGTCGGAAGAGAGTCGCGCTTGCTGCCATATTGAAAGTCATATTGACACTTTAATGAGTCTCATTTACATTAATAGCAAACACACACAGAGAGACACACGCGCACTCACACACACACACAAACACACACAACAGAGTGAGAGCAAGTCGTGTGCGGCGAGAGCTGCTGTTTTATATGCAGAGTGGCGTCTATAGCACTGTGGCTTGGCTTTTGTCTTCAATCCTCGCGCTCTGCTGCTGTTGTTGTTTTTCTTGTTGTTGTTGTTGTTGTTGTTGTTGTTGCTGCTGGCAGCGTCATTATTCGCGCCATTATTCGCCGGCAAAGTTATCTCGCAGCGTGACTTAAAAGTTAAGCGTATTCATTATGTCCTTTGTGGCCGCCTTACCACGTACAAGTCGACACCTACTGGCACGCCCCCCGCCTGCGACTGCCTGCCTGTTGCCCTGGCCGTCAGTCTGCTTTTGTTTTATTTACTTTCGCAATTTGTTGCGACGCGCGAGTGGAAACGTTGCGACAACAATAAAAATCCATTTCGCCGCCTGCCTACGGGCAGCTGCTCGACGAGTTTCGGTTCGGTTTCGGTGTGTTGCATATCCTGTACAACGGTATAGCCGTATAGCCGTATAGCCGTATAACCGTACAGTCGTACAACCGTACATCCTTTATCCTTTGTTTTAACGTCTGGCAGCGTCTTATCTCTTCCTTCTCTCTCTGTCTCCTTTCTGGCTTCCTCTGCACTTAATGCTGATTAAGTTGCTGTCAGCGCGTTGTTTAATGTTGATTGCGCTTGTGCGCCTGGCGTGCTGAGCCGCATATACGAAACTTAAGCAGCGCTGCTTACGCCCGACAGCCACGCCTCCCCGAGAGGCGTATCTTCAACTAGTCCGTAGAGGGGGGAGCGTAACCACTGCGCTGTCATAAGCAGCTCCACATTAGCTTGACAAACTTTCAACAACTGTCAATGCTGATTACCAGCAGCAGCAGTAGCAGTTGCACTTGCCAGCTGACAACTGATCTACCCCACACACACACTCACACACTACACACGCACACTCAAGTGGCAGGCACTCGCATTAATAATGCCTGAAAGAGT
Organism: Zaprionus bogoriensis; assembly: GCA_035046045.1. Classification (NCBI taxonomy): domain Eukaryota; kingdom Metazoa; phylum Arthropoda; class Insecta; order Diptera; family Drosophilidae; genus Zaprionus; species Zaprionus bogoriensis. The sequence goes on along the minus strand of JAWNOI010000066.1, from coordinate 1,018,119 downwards.
CTGTTGCCTTTGCCGGCGCACAAAAGTGTGCACTGAAAGCCCTAACTTATGACTGTCCCACGCACACGCACACATACATCTACACACTGCCACATACATACATTGTAAACTCACTTGTACAGAGAGGAACTTGCATAAAGTTGTCTAATGTGGTTGCTATCTTTACTGTTTTAGCAATTCATATGCCAGCTGTGCGCTTGTTTATGCTTGCAACTTTTTGTGTAATCAACTCTGGCTGCTGTGCGCCTGTATGTGTGTTTGTGTTTGTGTGTGTGTGTGTGCTGGGTATATTGCCGCAGAAAGGCCACTTAAGCGAAGCAGTCGCCGCTGTAATGCATTCACTTGAGGCAAGTTTCTCTGAGTTGAGCTACTTCAACTTGATATCGCTCTCTTCTAGCTACTCTAACTACTCTGTCTATATTTAGAGGGTATCTGTTGCCTCGGCCCGGCTCTGGCATAAAGCACATATTTATATAGTTGATCTGCTAAAAGTTAATTTTCCGGCTTAGTCTCTGTGACATACGAGTGCGAGTTCGAGTTCAAGGAGTTGCCTCCACGGCACACACATAAAACTTGAACCCGAAATGAACTTTTCCTTTGGCTTGGTTTGGGTTTGCCTTTTTGTTGATGTTGCTGTGAATCACAGCAAGAAATTCGTTGTTAATTAGTGGCCACTCAAGTTGTTCTTGTTGCTGCTGTTATTGTACTGTTTTTGTGTTATTTAATATGATGTTACCGGCCAGACATGTCGCCGTCTGTGATTATTGTCGCTTGGCAAAATGCTCTAATTGATTTCTTGTTTCTCATCCTCTCTCTCTCTCTTTTTTCTCTTTTGCCTGCAGCTTCAACATGTGCGCTTTAAACAATGAACTCAGCTCCGATAATTGCAGTAATTCCGCTAAAAGGTAAGCAAAACACGTTATTCTTTCTTTAACTGCCACTCACAGTGCTCACGCTTCTAAGTGGATTACATTGCGCATACGCCCCGTTGTCCGTGTCCATCAGTTGCCAGTTGGCAGTTACCAGTTGCGAGGGCCAGTTGTTCATTGCCAGTTGCCAGCTTCCATTCCCCACTCTGCCACTTGCCACACTGCCACTTTGCCACTTGCCTCCTGCCTGTTGCCACTTGCCTGCTGCCTGCTGCCTGTTGCCTGTTGCTAGGCCAAGCGCAGTTGCCATTCCATTCCATTATTGATAATGGTTGCCATTGTTTCAGCTGTCATTGGAGCTGCTGTTGTTCCACTTTTACTTGACAGACTCTCAGCTCAGTTCTCCTATATATCTCGTTGCAGCAACGGCCACAGCAACAGCAACAACAACAGCAACAACAACAACAACAACGAAAGCAGCAGCAGCAGCAACAGCAACAGCAAGAGCAACAGCTTAAATCGCATTTGTCGCTGCTTCTCTGCGCCATTTGTTGCTCTCTGTATGCCCTATACCCTGTAATGGATGGTTATAGACATTATAATTTTACACGCCGCTAAATCGGAAATTATAGCAAAATTATGCCAGAGCTAAATTGATTTCCTGCGCATTCGAAATGATTTAAGGGGCACTTAAATTGCTTTTTCATAGTTTCAATAAAATGTAGTGGTATTTTATAGTCCTCATAAATCAGGGAACTAATGCGAAACGGATGTGGAGATGGGCTTGTACATAAATTAGAAATTATGCTTTATGACTTTGTTAAGTTCATAAGAAATATATACTTTATACTCAAATAATAATATAAAAGAGACTAACTGCTTCCCTTTAATTTCTAAGTGTCCTTAGAAATATATTTTTCTCATTTGATGGCTCTAGCCTTGCCAGGTATCTTTTAGTCGAGCCACCCCACGGTCTCCATGTTGTTGCGTTTGTTGCAAGTCATTAGCAAAGCCGATAGCAGCCATTGTCAGCATTTGGCGTTGCATGTGCGCAAAATGCTTTCAATTAATTGACAGCTCCTTGGGTTGAGCTCGCAGCGAGGAGCTACTGTACAAATATACCATTTAATCGTGTGTATATACTGTGGAATACATCTCGCTCGGCTTGGCAATTTAGTCAGTCGTTACACAGCCAATTTATTTAAATCGCCAGCCAGTTTCGGGGCACTTTAAGCCGCAATTTCTCATAGAGTTTGCTGCATAAATTCGCCATAAAAGCGTTGAATGGCATTAGATGAGGAGCAGCTCGTGCAGCTCGAGCGCGGTATTAACATAAGTTAAGTTGAGCTGAGTTCCACTATAAATTGATGCTGTGTGCATAAATAAATTCAATGGGATTTGCGCTCGACTGCGCGCAGCTCAAAAGTATCTTGTATCTCCTGCTCGGAGTTGAGTTTTAGTTTGCAACTCATGCTGCACGCAGTTTTCTGCCACAAAAGCTGCGCTTGTCAGTTGCAGATACTTGAAAGGAGAGTCGCTAGGGGGTAGTGGGATAGGGGGGGGGAGGGGGCTGGTAAAGGGATGGGAATCGCTGCTAGTGGCTGCATATTTCCGGCAGCCATTGTTTTCCTGATTAAGCGCTGCCATATGTTGCGAGTGTCTTTGCTGTCACAATGCTTAATTGCAGACAATGCCGCACACAAAGCGAGCCAAGCAGAAGCTGCACGTCAGCTGTCCCTGCTCGCCCCCTACTCCCCCCTACTCCCTTGCCGGCTTTGATCTATCGCCGCAGGCAACGTTTATCATTTGAGATTTAACAAAGCGCACGGCTGCATTTCAATTAACTCGAGGGCTCTTTCCCCGAGCCAAAGGCAAACAGATACAAAGACAGCAACAGATGCAGCTGGAGATACAGTTACAAGCTACAAGATACAGATAGAGAAGTGTATATGTGTATATAGATATAAACAGTGCACTCTGGCCTAGTTTTTCTAGCACTCGCTTCAATTGCATTACACATGCCGCTGGTCTCGATTGTCGAAGGACTTTGCCAGTTGCGTTTTTCATAGCATACTTATCAGCGCTGTGCTTTCAAAGGAATTTCTTTTGCTTGAATTTTCCAGATACTTTCTTTTTATCAAATCAAAAATAAAATTCCAAGTTCTTATGTCATTTGGAAGAACTTTAAAGCCTAATCCCTGGCTTGCAATGGAAGAGCTCAAGTCCTTTTCATTATGTTCGCATTGTGGCACATTAATTGCAACCGCGCATTGATTTTGTGTCACGGAAAGCAAGACGGACAGCCAAAACTTTCGGCATTTGCCCGCTTCTTTCTCTCTGCTTTGCTTGGCCACGTAGCACACAATTAAATGAAAATGTCAGGCAAGTGACACTGGCAAATAAATTGCCAGATACGCGCCAATTGCCACACGCCGCTAATGAAGTGTGTTTTGTCGTACTTTAAAGGCCAATGGAATGAAGGAGCCTTCAAGTATGTCTGTGTGTGTGTGTGTGTGTGGGTCTGAGTGCCGCCTGTAGATGTTGCTTGACTTCTTTCTGATTTGCATTTAAATTTACTATATGCATATACCGTTATAATATATGGCTGCTCGGGGCTGCAACTTGCAGTAGTTGCCCCTGCTACTGCTGCTGCGTCTTGTCTCTGGCCTGGCCTGGCCTGGCCCTGAACGCCTCAGCCCGGTTATAAATTCTGCATCTGCTTTAAGCGTCCTGATGTGCAGCCCGTTAGCTGGGGAATTATAAAGTGCATGCAGAAAAAATAAAATAAAGAAAAAAATTGCTTATTCAAATATTTTTACAATTGTTATTAAAATGGCACGACAACGAGTCGCAGAGTTATTTGCAAATAAAAGCACTGTGCACACTGAAGCGAGCTGCAACGAAAAGCAAATGTCAAATTTTAAGCAAGTACTTCAAGTATACTCTAAACTTATGTGCACAGTTTTAGAATGCAGTGTGCTTAGACAGTGTATTGATAAATGGAGCAAAAACTGCCTCAAATGTGCGTGCTTTTAGCTTGTGCTTGTGCTGCTTTTCTTATGTTCGCTGAGTAAATGAAAACTTGAAGCTGAAGAAGAAACCAACGCTTTCTTCAGATTATGATTACGGCTGCAACTTGCACTAGTATCGCAATTAAAGCTGTTCTGTCGTGTTGCCTTTTGCTGCAACTTATTTGCCTAGAGAAAACCAGCCTTAAACGTGCCAACACAAGCACAAAACTTAAGCTTGTCAAACTTTCAGTCAAATTCAAAGCTTGTTTTTGCTGAAACGCCAATTAGATCCTCTCAAAGCCTCAAAGGTGAAATAAAATAATTGCTGAGCTGCTGCACAAGCCTTCCATATAGCTATATAGTATTTCATAATCAATATAAGTTTGCAGATCTTATATAGTACTTGCCCCGCTCCAACTCTCGCTCGTTGCACGCCGCTTGTAGAATCCATTCCATTTTGCGTTTTTGTCACGCCGCTGGCACATTTTTAATTTGTACACGATGTTGCGAGTCAACTCGACTTTATGTATGTATAGGTACGTGTGTGTGTGTGTGTGTGCTTGCCTGCGACTGGGATTGCTGCTGCTATGCACATTCTATGCAAACAAGCAGCACGACAGGATTGTTGCCGTTTAAACTCGATTGCATTGCTGTGTCTGGCGTGGGTGAACGTGGGTGTACGGCGTTGTGGGTGGAGAGCGGAGGAGATACACAAATAGCTGGAGACGTGGTCGCCTGCCATGCTGCTTGTTGCTGCTCCCAGCGTTTTTCTTGCTGCGTGTCCAGAGCGAAAGTAGAGTAAAGTTTTCCGCCATTCTTGTTGCCGATTGCTGCTGTAGTTGTTGCTGCTGCTGTTGCTGCTGCTGCTGTTGCTGCTGCTGCTGCTGTTGTTATTGCTATAGTTTATGTGCAGCCTTGTTCATCTGCTGCTTCTTTTCAGGCTGTTGCTGCCGCTTGTCCGTGTTCCTTGTACTTGTGCTTTTGCTTGTTTCTGTGGCTGCCGCTTCCGTTGCCTTGGCCCCGTTTCCTGTGGCCCGAATCAATTGTGTTTGTTTATTTAAGGCAGCAGAATACGCACTACGCAATATTCCAGATTTAATGACAATTTAATTGTTATTGGTGGTGGTGGTGGTGGTGCTGTTAAAAGCTTCAATTAATTTGCTGCAAAGTGCTTGGGACAAGTCCCAAAACACACGCGTCAGGCCAGACAGAGCCGGCAGACCCGGCGAATACCTGCGCGTTTAATAGACTGTGGCAGGCGAGCACTCAAGTTGCGGATAACTAAAAAAGGCATGTGTGTGTGTGTGTGTGTGTGTCAGAGTGTGTTGTGGGAGAGAATGTGCTAGTGGGTGTGAGTGCATTTGCGGGTGCCTCTCAAGTGTGCAGTCGGCTGCAAATGCCCCAGAGCGTCACACATGCAGACAGTCGCAGACGTGTCGGCGCACGTTACGTATATGCAATGTTGCCGCACTCCATTTTAATGTGCGCTTAATGCACTAAAAATGCCGTCTGCAGGTGTTTTTATCGTTATTGCGCTAGTTTTTGTTGTTGTTGACTCCGCTGTTGCCGCTCTTATTATTGTTGTTGTAGCTGGAGTCTCTCTAATACTATTTAGCCGGTTGCAAAGTGTTTATCCTTATTGTGTCTAGACCGGATGCGCATTTCCGGCACGCAAGCGCCCGACAGACAAACTTTTATTGCATTTCATGACTATTGCCGTGGGGGCGTGGCATATGGCGGTGCGACGGCGGCGGTTCCACACAGTTTCACACGCAAAGCCGCAACATTTATGGCCGAATTAGCAGAAATTTATGGAAATGAAGTTTTACACGAGTCACGCCCCAAAAAGTATGCTACAAATAAATATTTGACACCCTCTATAGAGCGAGAGAGAGAGACAGAGACAGCACGAGAGAGGGAAATGTATGTAGTTATTTATTATAATTATCGTTTGTTTGTTTGTTCGTTTGTGCTGACCACGCCTTCGCCTGCAGCTCCGAGCTGGCTAATTGATTTGCCGGTCTGGTGTGTGTGTGTGTCTTTGTTTGTACACGCCTGTATGTCTGTGTGTGTGTGTGCTGTGCTGTGCTGTGCTGCAATATCAAATTATATTTAAGGACTGGCAATTTTCGGTTGCTCAAAGCTAATTAAAACAACAACAAAGTCATCAAAGCAAATTGGCCAAGTGACAATAACGGTCCGCTCGTTGTTGATCAATTTTCATTAGCCAGCGCCTGCCGCTGTGCTTGCTGCCTACTGCCGATGCTCGGCAAAAGCAAAGTCAAAGCAAATTTCAAAAATCCCAACTCCTGCTGCTCTCACATTACATGCGGGACAAAGCACCCCGCACCCCGCACCCTGCTCCCCATTCCTGCTCTCAGAGAAAAAAGCAAAGAAAATGAAAGCAAATAAAAATAGAGAAAGTTGCGCGCACTCATTAGCTGGGCTAAGCGACAGAGCCACGCCCCTGCGCGTACGCCCACTTAGCGAGCTGTATTAAATTTATATCAAGCTTAACTTTGACTTTGCCTACGTTCTGCTTTGTTGTCTGTTTCGCCCCCCTTTCGCTTGAAGTGCGCTGAAATGTTATCAGCTGATGGCACCGAAAAAAGCTTGGGTAGGCTGGAAGGTGGAGGCGTGGCCGTGGTGTATAATGTTTCAGGTGGAGCGCCAGCCCAAGATGGAAGCTACTTAAAAAGTTTCCCGCTGTCGCAGGCGGCTGTCTCGTAAAATTCGCATGTTTATGGCGGGAGCTGCAGCAACCCTTTCGCAGTGCACACACTGGCAGTCACCAACACACACCTACCCATCCACACACACACTGCTAGAGTCACCCACACACAGCTGGTGTGTGTTACATGCGGCAAATTTGGCTGGCTTCCTGAATTTGACAGCCCGTTTGGGGTGCTCCATAGGCGTGCGAGTGCGGATAAGGGAAGGGGTGAGTGTGTAGGAGAGGTGTGTGTGTCAACGAGAAATGTGTGTGTGTGTGTGTGCGGCGAAGGTGTGTGAGCTTGCACACACGTTGATAGGTTTTAGTAGGCTGCCAAGTGACGCCATTTGGGCCAAGTCGAAGCCATACATCATCTGTGTGGCATAACTTGGCATGCCAAGTTCCTGCCCCTTACCGCTTCCGCTTTCTCGCCGCACTAATTTGAAATTTTCAACTTGTAATTGTTGTCGAGCCGCTCTCGGCGCATTGTTAATTAGCTCCACTCGAGTTCTGCCCCCTCATTAATTATGCATCCGAAGTGCCAAAGCGCCGCGCACTTCAAATTGCTTCAAATTGTAATTTATAAGGAACACACTGCCGGCGCGCGCTCTATAGCTACTCGTAAAACATTAATTAGTTCCGCAACTGTCGCGGTAAATTCTCTCAAAATGCTGCGAATACCTTGAACCTACAACTACAGCAACAACAACAACTAGAACAATTCGCAGCGACCTCTCTAACCTCAAGAGCAACAACAACAACTTGAGGCAACGCACTTAGAAATTCCGCATAGGCACCTCAACATTTTCGCACTTTGCTGATGGCGAATTTCGTTTCGTAGGGTATTTTTTGGGTCAATTTGGGAAGTATGTAAAAAAAACTATTTAAATTAAAAATATTAAAATTATTATAAAATTTAAATTAAAAATAAAATTCAGTTTCAAATATTATTTTATATTATAGAAGTAATTTTTAAGAGATTGTTTTTATTATCAATTTGAAAATATAAGTTTGAATAAAATTTAACTTATTTTTTGAGCATACTCAGATGCATACTTAATGTTATGCAATGTCTAAAGTTTACTTTAAAAAATCCAACCTATTATATAAAATATATTGTAATAAATGAATTTTAAATTTAAGAAAATATATTCTTAATCCACATAAACTTATAACTCTACTAAGCTCAGAATAGAGCTCAAGAATCTTCTGCAATTATTTATATAATATTTCACACCACAAACACAATCCCCCTTCTCTTTTGGCAGGGTATTTAGTTGCTGCTCGCGCTTTTTATAGTTCTTGGCGCCAGCGTGTGAAAATTTAATAATTTCGTGCTGTTGACTTTGGCTTTGCGCTGCGGCGTCGCCTCGCATCGCATCGCGTCGCGTTTCGTTGGATTTGCTTTATGTTTATTTTGCCTTCTGTTGAATTTTTTGTTTCAGGCTTGGCGTAGCGTGAAAAGAGCGCGCATTTAGCTTGGGCACATGCTTGTTTGGCTCCCAATCGCAGTTGCAGTTGCCGCACACCACGGCACACACAAGCCGCAACAACAACAGCAAGAACAATTATAACAAAGCGGCGCTTGTCTGGGGCGCGTCTCGACTTTGCATTTTTCATAGCGCGCTGCGCGTTCAAGCTGAAATTTTAATTAAACATGTTAACACTGCAATTAAAAGAGAGCTTAACGAAGCGACGCCAGCGTGGAAGGGAGAAGAGCGACCAGAGGGGTAGGGTGCCGGTTCTCGTTTAGTGCGGCGCAAGTGCACCACACTTTGCATATTCAAAAAGGCACAACGCGGCGTATGGGTAATGTGCGAATACGCAAACAGAACTTCCCCTTTTCCTTTCCCTTGCTGCCTCCACCTCTGCTCCCTACTATTCGACCCTCTGCTGTAATTGAACACCTCGTGCAACCAAATTCGCCTGCGAACTGAGTAGTGGCAATAGCGCTGCACGTGTGCCCCTGGCATGCCCTTGCCCGCTCGCCCTTGCCGGCAAATGCGGCTTTTATCTGCCGCTGCTGCTGCTAATTAGCTGAAACGTTAGCTAAACGCACTCAGTTTCGCATTTGCGAGCTGCCCAAATCGAATTTCATTAAATTTTCAATATTCCCTGTCACGGGCTCATTGAATGGGTCATTCGAGCTGGCCAGGGGCATGACCTATTCGCATTCGGATTCGAATTCAGGTGTTGTGGCATTTAGTTGGCTGCTGCCACTCGATGAGCTCGTTATCTGATTAAGCTGCATTTGGCCAATGTCAGAAAGGGCTGAAAAGCGACAGTGGAAAGAAATAGAGAAGCGCAACGAAACGAGACGAAACGAACCAGAATGAACCCAAACGAAGCGAGCTGAAGAGCTGGAGACAGAGAAGAATATTTTTCAAGTTTCATTTTGGCACGAACGGGAAAGTTTTGTGTTTCAACATGGTCATTTTCACATGCACAATAAAATGAAATTAAAAACTGTCCGCCCGTTCGTCCATTCGTCCGTCTGCCTGTCCGACTCTCCGTTGTGCTATCTACTGCTGCGCTATGTTGTGCTCTGTGCTCTGCTGTCGTCATAAATTTGTGAGAGCTCCAGCAGCAAACGGGACATTTTTTAATGCTCTATAAAAGCGGAATGGACGGGGCGTGGATACCCCTTAAAAAGTAAAGTCAACAATACTTAAACGAGAGCAAACATTCCAGCTGAGTTTGGTTTATGTTTCAATATGCTTTAATGTCTCTAGTAAAAAAGAGCAAGCGTTAATTTTTTGTAATAATTATCAGAGTTTGGTTTATGTTTTAACATGCTCTAATGTTCAAATTTTTGAGTGAATATAAAAGTTGTTACCTTTGAATTATAATTATAGGAAAGTTAAAAATGCATTTACTTTAATTCGATTTTTACATCTCACTTTATTTAGCATTTTGGTATTTATTTGTATAAACTGCTCCTTCCATCCTACTTAAAAGTACCTCTGCTGGGTATCTGCTTGTCGAGCAGCCTGCGCACAGGCAGCACTCTTGTTTAATTAAGCCAACAGACAGCATTAAAACTGTCAGCAGCTGTGACAGATTTCTGCTGCTGGGACCTGACAACGGCGCGTATGAGTCATGCGTGTGCGTCCAAAAAGTGTTGCCTACTTTCGGGCGCTGATTTAATTTATGATATACTGGCTCACATACAAAAGCCTGTGTGTGTGAGCGTGTTTAAATCAATTGCTAACTTTACGTTCGCTTTAATTCTATTCCACAGGCAACGCGGCGATGCACCGATGATAATTGAATAGAAGCATTAATTGCACTGTGGTCTGTATGCCATTCGCACACAGCGTGACAAACAGAACATACAAAGAGAAAGAGATAGAGAGAGTGAATCAGAGATAGAGAGAGAGGAGAGATATAGAGAGAAGGAGAGTGGGAGACACTGCCACAAGAAGCATAATCAAGTGAATGGCCATGCAAACAAGGTCCAGTCTGCGGTGGCAGCCGCTGCCTCTGGTGCCTCTGCTCCCACTGCTGTTGCTGCTGCTGCAGCTGGCAACTCACATAGGACACGTCTCCAGCTATCTGATAATTGTGCACGAGCAGACGCCACCGGGCGCTGTCATCTTCAATGCGTCCGTGTACAAGCTCGGCTCGGAGCGCCATTACAAAATCAATGCGCACAAATCGGCGAATTTCGTGCATCATCTAGTCTCGGTCAGCCACAAGGATGGCCAGATCCAGTTGAAGAAGTCGTTGCAGTGCGACGGCATCTACTACCCGAACCTGTTCACCTTCTACGTGGACTCGACGTCGAATCGCCTCAGGTCGATCGACTACTACAGCCTGCCCGTGCGCATCTTCATCTCGGGTCACAATTGCAACGAGGATAGGCGCATCGAGCAGGAGTTGCATCATCTGCACCACTTCGAGGAGGAGGACAACACGGGCTACTCGAAGCGAAGGCGTCGCGATGCCCCGCAGATGCTGATGCTCGATGGCAATCAGCTGGAGCAGGCCTACAGCCAGAACAGCACAGACTTCCGGGCGGGGGATCTGATCTTCGGCAATAGCTTCGACAACGAGATGCGACATCGCATACTCAGTCGCAAGAGGCGTGCCACCACCTCAGATCCTTTGCAGCTGCAGCCGGCGCTGCACAGACGCATCTCCGATGCAAAACAGTGGATATCGGAGACATATGCCTCGTACGCCATCCACACGACGGATAAGTGGAATCAGATCTGCCTGCGCAAGTCGCAGTTCATCAACAACCTGAACGCCTTTCTGCCCAAGTCCGTTTGCCAACACTGCAAGGTGAACTTCCTAGACGTGAACGACGAGCGCTTTGCGATCGAGCATCAGAATCGCGATCTGGTCGCCAGTCGGGACGTCTGCATCCACGAGTCCATGTGGAAGGTCAGCATTACGTTCAACATACGCTGCAATCGCAACGATATTGTCGACTCGGATCATCGCCTGAAGATCGTCTACCATCATCAGGAGTTCAACGACACAGACATTGCCAAGCGTGTGCGTCGTGAGCTGCGCAACCAGTCGCCCTACTTCGAGCAGGCGCTCTACGTGGCCTCCGTGCTGGAGGAGCAGCCGGCGGGTGCAGCCGTTACCACAGTGCGGGCACGTGATCCCGAGGACTCCCCTGTGGTCTACTCAATGGTCTCGCTGCTCGACTCACGCTCGCAGTCGCTGTTCAAGGTGGATTCCCGTACCGGAGTGGTCACCACTTCGGCCAGTCTGGACCGCGAGCTCATGGATGTGCACTACTTTCGTGTGGTGGCCACAGACGATAGTTTCCCGCCTCGCAGCGGCACAACCACCTTGCAGGTGAATGTCCTCGATTGCAACGATCACAGTCCTACCTTCGAGGCTGAGCAGTTCGAGGCAAGCATCAGGGAAGGTGCTACCGTGGGATCCACGGTGATTACACTGCGTGCCACGGATCAGGATATAGGCAAGAATGCGGAAATAGAATACGGTATCGAGGGAGTTACAGGTAGGCGCCATCTATAAACCATCTATAACCTTTCGCCCCGACTAATGTCTATTCTCTTAATTGCAGACGGTGCTGGCACTGCTCAGGATCAGGAGATGCCCATTTTTCGCATCGACTCGCGCTCTGGCGTGATCTCTACTCGCAGCAGCTTGGATCGTGAGACCTCGGATAGTTATCACCTGCTGGTAACTGCGTCCGACATGGCAGCAGCGCAGAGTGAACGCAAGACGGCCACTGCGAGTGTCCTGGTCAAGATCCTCGACGACAACGACAATTATCCACAGTTCAGTGAGCGAACATACACCGTGCAGGTGCCCGAGGATCAGTGGGGTGATGACAACACAGTTGCGCACATACGCGCTACAGATGCTGATCAGGGCAACAATGCGGCCATACGCTACGCCATCATTGGCGGCAACACGCAATCTCAATTCTCCATTGATTCAATGAGCGGCGATGTGAGTCTAGTGAAACCCCTAGACTACGAGAGCGTGAGAAGCTATCGGCTAGTAATACGTGCTCAGGATGGAGGTAGCCCTTCTAGGAGTAACACCACCCAACTGCTGGTCAATGTAATCGATGCCAATGACAATGCGCCACGTTTCTACACCTCGCAGTTCCAGGAGAGCGTGCTCGAGAATGTGCCTGTGGGCTATAACATTATTCGAGTGCAGGCGTACGATTCGGACGAGGGTGCCAATGCGGAGATCAGCTACAGCATCTCGGAGCGAGATGACAACTTTCCCCTTGCGGTGGATTCACGCACAGGTTGGGTGCAGACCATCAAGCCTCTGGACCGCGAGGAACAGAGTCGCTACGCCTTTCAGGTGGTAGCCAAGGACGGCGGCGTGCCACCCAAATCGGCCAGTTCTTCGGTGGTTATCACAGTCCAAGATGTCAACGACAACGATCCGACCTTCAATCCCAAGTACTATGAGGCTAATGTGGGCGAGGATCAGCCGCCAGGTACGCCGGTTACCACTGTAACAGCCACCGATCCAGATGAGGATTCGCGGCTGCATTATGAGATCAGCACTGGGAATACCCGCGGACGCTTTGCCATCACCTCGCAGAATGGACGTGGCTTGATAACTATCGCACAGCCATTGGACTATAAGCAGGAGAAGCGTTTCCTGCTCACGGTGACGGCCACCGATTCCGGCGGACGCTCCGATACGGCCACGGTACACATAAATATCACGGATGCAAATAACTTTGCGCCGATCTTCGAGAATGCTCCCTACAGTGCTTCGGTGTTTGAGGATGCGCCTGTGGGCACCACTGTGGTGGTGGTTTCGGCCACCGACAGCGATGTGGGCATCAATGCGCAGATAACATATTCGCTGAACGAGGAGAGCATCAACGGACTGACCAGTCCGGATCCTTTTACCATCAATCCGCAAACGGGGGCAATTGTGACGAGTGCACCACTCGATAGGGAAACTACACCTGGATATCTGCTTACTGTGACGGCAAAAGATGGCGGCAATCCTTCGCTGAGCGACACTACCGATGTGGAGATCAGTGTGACGGACGTGAATGACAATGCTCCGACCTTCAAGAATCCCCTCTATCAGTCCTCCATACTGGAGGATGCACTGGTAGGCACCTCGGTCATTCAGGTGTCCGCAAGCGATCCTGATATCGGGCTCAATGGGCGCATTAAGTATCTGCTCAGTGATCGCGACGTTGAGGATGGTTCATTTGTCATCGATCCCACCTCGGGCACTATTCGCACGAACAAGGGCTTGGATCGCGAGAGCGTGGCTGTCTACCATCTGACAGCTATAGCTGTGGACAAAGGATCTCCACCACTGTCCAGTACTGTAGAAGTGCAGATTCGCTTGGAGGATGTCAACGATTCTCCACCGACTTTTGCCTCCGATAAGATCACTTTGTATGTGCCGGAGAACTCGCCAGTTGGCTCAGTGGTTGGCGAAATCCATGCACACGATCCCGACGAGGGCGTTAACGCTATTGTGCATTACTCGATCATCGGAGGTGACGATTCGAACTCCTTTTCCCTGGTCACTCGTCCGGGATCGGAGCGTGCTCAGCTGCTGACGATGACGGAGCTCGACTATGAATCCTCTCGCAAACGATTCGAGCTCGTAGTGCGTGCGGCTAGTCCTCCCTTGCGTAACGATGCACACATTGAGATTCTGGTGACAGATGTCAATGACAATGCGCCTGAGCTGCGAGATTTCCAGGTGATATTCAACAATTTCCGTGATCATTTTCCCAGCGGCGAGATCGGACGTATACCGGCTTTCGATGCGGATGTCAGCGACAAGTTGAACTACCGCATACTCTCGGGCAACAATGCGAATCTCTTGCGACTGAACAGCAGCTCGGGTGGATTGATACTCAGTCCGCAGCTGAATACGAATGTGCCCAAGTTTGCCACCATGGAGGTCTCCGTTTCGGACGGCATCAACGAGGCCAAGGCTATAATGCAGCTCTCCGTTCGCCTGATTACCGAGGACATGTTGTTCAATTCGGTGACGGTGCGCCTCAATGAGATGACTGAGGAGGCTTTTCTATCGCCACTGTTAAACTTCTTCCTAGATGGATTGGCTGCAATTATACCCTGTCCTAAGGAGAGCATCTTTATATTCAGCATACAGGACGATACTGATGTGACATCTCGGATACTCAACGTCAGCTTCTCGGCCAAACGACCGGACGTGTCACACGAGGAGTACTACACGCCGCAATATCTGCAGGAGCGAGTTTACCTCAATCGTGCGATCCTAGCGCGATTGGCCACAGTGGAGGTACTGCCCTTCGACGATAATCTTTGCGTGCGTGAGCCCTGCCTAAACTTCGAGGAGTGCCTGACTGTGCTGAAGTTTGGCAACGCCTCGGAGTTTATTCACAGTGACACGGTGCTCTTCAGACCAATCTACCCAGTGAATACGTTTGCCTGCTCTTGTCCCGAGGGCTTTACGGGCAGCAAGGAGCATTATCTGTGCGACACCGAGGTGGATCTCTGTTATTCAGATCCCTGCCAGAACGGTGGCACCTGCGTGCGCCGTGAGGGCGGCTACACCTGCGTCTGCTCAGATTCGCACACAGGGGCCAACTGCGAGACGAACATCAGCAAGCTGCGGCCCTGCATGTCGGATGCATGCGAGGGAGGCTTGTCCTGCATGAACAACTATCTAAGCTCTCAGCCACCGCCGTATACTGCCACGTGTGAGCTACGCTCGCGCTCCTTCTCCCGCAACTCCTTCCTGACCTTCGAGAGTCTCAAGCAGCGACATCGCTTCAATCTCAAGTTGCGTTTTGCTACGGTCCAGGATAACGGACTGTTGCTCTACAATGGGCGATACAATGAGTTGCACGACTTTATCGCACTGGAGTTGCTCGACGGACACATCAGCTTCTCCTTCTCGCTGGGAGATCACAGTGAGCGCGTGTCGTTGGTGCAACCCTCGAAGATCTCCGACGGCAATTGGCACGAGGTCGAGATCATTTACTTCAATCGAACGGTCACCCTGGTGTTGGACAAGTGCGATACGGCAATCGCACTGTCCGGACAGCTGGGTGCCCCCTGGAATTGTGCCAATCAGACGACGTTGCGGCTGGATAAACGCTGCGCGCTGCTCACCGAGACCTGTCATCGTTTCTTGGATCTCACTGGACCCCTGCAGGTGGGCGGCTTACCTCGCATTCCAGCTCACTTCCCGGTAGCCAATCGCGACTTTGTCGGCTGCATTTCGGATCTGCGCATCGATGAGCGCTATGTGGACCTCAACTCGTATGTAGCGGACAATGGCACCATTTCGGGTTGTCCACAGAAGTCTCCGCTCTGCAGCTCGGAGCCCTGCTTCAACGGGGGCACGTGCCGCGAGGGCTGGGGTACCTACACCTGCGAATGTCTGGAAGGCTATGCGGGCAACAACTGCCAGGATAACATACCCGCTCCGTGGCGCTTCTCTGGCGATGGTAGCCTAAGCTTCAATCCGTTGTTGCGTCCCATTCAGCTGCCCTGGCTGACATCCTTCTCGCTGCGCACACGACAGGAGGATGCGTTCATTATGCAGATACAGATTGGACAGAACAGCTCGGCTGTGATCTGTCTGAAGCATGGCATACTTTACTATATCTACGACAATGAGCCTATGTATCTGACTGGAGCTTACCTCTCGGACGGCGCCTGGCATCGCGTGGAGATCAAGTGGCAGCAGGGATCCGAGATACAGTTCTCTGTGGACTTCGGACAGCGCACGGGCTCTGTACCCATGTCACAGAAGGTGCAGGGTCTGTATGTGGGCAAAATTGTTATGGGCAGTGTAGATGGGACTATTGGCACGGTGCAGGACGCCGTGCCTTTCGAAGGTTGCCTGCAGGATGTGCGCATTGGAGCGAGTCAAGCGGTGCTGTCCCGCCCCACAATACGCGAGAATGTCGAAGATGGTTGCGAGTCGCGTGCTCAGTGTCCGGCCAGCTGTCCGGCGCATTCGAGTTGCTCGAGCAGTTGGGATCATGCCACATGCGAGTGCAGTGCCGGCTACGTGGGCGAGGACTGTGCGCCCATTTGCACAGTGCAGCCCTGCGCAGCGGGCATCTGTCGGGCGAATGTGAGTCTGGCGCGTGGCTATAGCTGCGAGTGCAACAGCAGTTACCAGCACGGAGAGTACTGCGAGCGCACCAGGCAGCAGCCCTGCCCCGGGGGCTGGTGGGGTGAACGGGTATGCGGGCCGTGTAAGTGCAACATTGCGCAGGGCTACCATCCGGACTGCAACAAGACAACGGGCCAGTGCTACTGCAAGACCAACCACTACCAGCCGCCCAATGAGACGGCCTGCCTGGCCTGCGACTGCTACTCGATTGGCAGCTTCAACAGCGCCTGCAATCGGCTGACGGGCCAGTGCGAGTGTCGTGAGGGTGTCATCGGACGACGTTGCGACTCCTGCTCGAATCCCTATGCCGAGGTCACGCTCAATGGCTGCGAGGTGGTCTATGATGCGTGCCCGCGTTCCTTTGCCGCCGGCATCTGGTGGCCACGCACTCCGTTGGGCAGCATCACTGTGGAAAACTGTCCGCTGCCGGCCAGGGGCAAGGGTCAACGCAGCTGCGATAGCCAGACGGGCAGCTGGAGCAGTCCGGACATGTACAACTGCACGTCGGAGCCGTTTGTCGAGCTGCGGCGGCAGTTGTCGCAGCTGGAGAAGCTCGAGCTGGAGCTCAACTCGTTCGTGGCCATTAAAATGGCCGAACAACTGCAGCACGCCTGCGAGACTGTGGATCGAAGTGCTGTGAGCAAGCCGCCAGCACCCAAGCATAACAGAAGGTACAAAATGGAGTCGTCGTTCCTGCTCAACGCAGGAGGAGCTGTTTGGTCTCATGAGCTTGACATGGATTATCTTTCGGATGAGTTGAAGTTCTCGCACGATCGGCTCTACGGCGCCGATCTGCTTGTCACGGAGGGCATACTCCAGGAGCTGATCAACTACGAGCTCATGCAGAACGGACTTAATCTGACGCACAGCCAGGACAAGTACTTCATCAAGAACCTGGTTGATGCGGCCAGCGTGATCCTGGATCGCAAATATGACGCCGAATGGAAGCGCGCCACAGAGCTTATTCAACGCGGACCCGACGACCTGGTAGACGCGTTCAACAAGTACATGGTCGTTCTGGCGAGATCCCAGCACGACACCTACACGAATCCCTTCGAGATTGTGCAGCGCAACATGGTGCTGGGCCTAGACATCGTAACAACCGAGTCGCTGTTCGGCTACGAGCCGGAACAGTTGAGCGAGTACCACAGAACGAAGTACCTCAAGCCGAACGCCTTCACTACGGAGAGCGTCGTGCTGCCCGACACGAGTGGCTTCCTGCAGCACTCGGCGAAGCAGAAGCCAGTGATCAGTTTCCCCAAGTACAACAATTACATACTAGACAAGCACAAGTTCGATAAGTACACCAAGGTGCTCGTTCCGCTCGACATGTTGGGCATAACGCCTCCGGAAAGCGATGAGGTTACACAGGGCAGTCGGGGCAACGATTATCGCGCTATTGTGGCATATGCTCAGTACAAGGACGTGGGACAACTGCTGCCCGATCTCTATGACGAGACGATCACACGTCGTTGGGGCGTCGATGTGGAGCTGGCCACGCCCATCTTATCGCTTCAGATACTTGTGCCATCTACGGAGCGCGAGACTCCACGCTTTGAGATTCCCTCGCGCAAGATATCCTCAGCCGCTGGAGGATCGACTTTTTCGGCCACTTCCACGGGCAACACAGAGCAGCAGTTTGTCGAGGTCTTCGATGTGCCCAAGGCGCCGAGCAGCAGCAGTGAGCAGCAGATCGAAGACATACGCATCACAGCGCACGAGATTCCACCGCCAGCAACATCTGTGGAGCAGCGCGAAGAGGTGAACAGCAACGAAGAGGGACACGAAATCGACGAGCACGAAGTGGAGCCACACATACGTCTCAATCTCGACGATATCGAGTTCCATGGCAACTCTGGAGAGGACTCGCCCGAGCAGCTAAACCCCAATTACGAGGGTAACCCGACAGTCGAAAGCAGCGAGCAACCAAAGGGCGAGAACGATGCGATCTATCGTGATCGTCGCCTGGTCAAGCGACAGGTGGAGGTTATCTACCCCTCGGAGCAGCTGCAGAAGCCACAGCAAATGGTCTACCGCTCGCTCGGGTCGCCACACCTTGCGCATCCGATCAAGCTGCAAATGTGGCTCGACATGGACGCCATACGCTTCGGACCTCGTTCGAATCCGCAGTGCGTGCGCTGGAACTCTTTCACGAATCAATGGACTCGCCTCGGCTGCCAGACGGAGATACCCGACTTCGACGGGGACTTCGCACAGATCTCCTCGTCGCAGCAGCCGATCCTGATCAACTGCAGCTGCACACACATCTCCAATTACGCAGTTATTGTGGACATTATTGATCCGGAGGACATACCGGAGCCGTCGCTGCTCGTGCAGATAACTTCGTACTCTGCCTTCATGGTCTCCCTGCCCCTGCTAATGGGTGTGCTGCTCGCACTGGCCTTGCTGCGTGGTCAGCAGACCAACTCGAACACCATACACCAGAACATCGTGCTGTGCGTCTTCTGTGCCGAGCTGCTCTTCTTCGTTGGCATGCAGTCCCGGCGGCATTTGCTTGAGAACGAGTTCCCCTGCAAGCTGATCGCCATCTGCCTGCACTACTTCTGGCTGGCAGCGTTCGCCTGGACTACCGTAGACTGTGTGCATCTCTATCGCATGCTCACCGAGATGCGGGACATCAACCACGGCCCCATGGGCTTCTACTTCGCAATGGGCTACGGCGCTCCGGCTGTGGTCGTAGGACTCTCTGTTGGCGTCAGGGCGCATGAGTACGGCAACAGCTTGTTGTGAGTATAGTAGGATGCCTCTCTCATATAATTTTCTTACTTATACTCTTCCTACTCTTCACTTTTCAGCTGCTGGTTGTCTGTCTACGAGCCCGTCGTCTGGTGGCTAGTGGGGCCCATAGCGGGCATGTCGGTGGTTAATCTGCTCATACTCTTCGTCTCGGTAAAGGCGGCCTTCACGCTCAAGGATCACGTACTTGGCTTTGGCAATCTGCGCACTCTGCTTTGGCTGTCGGTTGTTTCGCTACCCCTCATGGGTGTCATGTGGGTGCTGGCGGTGCTCGCTGCCTCGGAGCACTCGCAGCTGCTGAGTTTGCTGCTGTCGGGCGTCGTGTTGCTGCACGCACTCTTCTGCCTGATCGGCTACTGCATCATCAACAAGCGCGTGCGGGAGAATCTGCAGCGCACCTGCCTGCGATGCATGGGACGCAAGGTGCCATTGCTGGACTCCTCGATGGTCGTGAGCAACAGTTCGCACAATGTGAACGGAGCTGCCAGACCGAATAACTTCCTCGCTGGCAACTATGACACGACGCGACGGAACATTGGCATCAGCGCATCGAGCACCACATCGCGCAGCACGGCAAAGACAAGCTCCAGTCCGTACAGCGATGGGCAACTGCGTCAGACCTCGACCTCCACGTCGAACTACAACTCGGCCAGTGATGCGCCCAGTTTCCTGCGAGGCTTCGAGTCCTCGACGACGGGACGCAGTCGTGGCGAGGAGAAAACACGGCGCCAGCGCAAGGACTCCGACTCGGGCTCGGAGACAGACGGACGCTCGCTGGAGCTCGCCTCCAGTCACTCAAGTGACGACGATGAGAGCCGCACCGCGCGCTCCTCGGGCACACATCGCAGCACGGCGGCGAGTGCGACGCCCGCGTATCTGCCCAACATCACGGAGCACGTGCAGGCCACCACACCGCCGGAGCTGAATGTGGTGCAGAGCCCACAGCTCTTCCCGAGCGTCAACAAGCCTGTCTACGCGCCGCGATGGTCGAGCCAGCTGCCCGACGCGTACCTGCAGTCGCCGCCGAACATCGGACGCTGGTCGCAGGACACGGGCTCGGACAATGAGCATGTGGTGCACGGCCAGAAGATGACGATCTCACCCAACCCGCTGCCCAATCCCGATCTCACCGACACCAGCTACCTGCAGCAGCACCACAACAAGATCAACATGACTCCCTCGATACTGGAGAACATACGCGACGCGCGTGACGGCTACGAGGACAGTCTGTACGGGCGACGCAACGAGTATCCCGATAAATACGGCTCCTACAAGCCGCCCAGTCACTATGGCAGCGAGAAGGACTATCCCGGCGGCGGTGGAGGAGCAGGCGGAGCCGGAGCAGGTGCTGGCGGAGCGAGTGGCTCGCAGACCATCGGTCACCTGCGCAGCTTCCATCCGGATGCGGCGTACCTCAGCGACAATATCTATGACAAGCAGCGCACGCTGGGCAGCGGCTTTCTGGGCGCCAAGTCGGAGTCCCCCTACCTGTCCAAGGATCGCATCACACCGGACATCTACGGCTCACGTGACGGGCACTACAGCCTGAAGCGGCAGCCCACATACGCCACAGACTCGCTACACTCGGTGCACTCGCTGCTCAAGAACGACTACCAGCAACAGCAGCTGGCACAGCAGCAGCAGCAGCACCAGCATCAGCAGGCGGACCGCCTCTCGGAGGGATCGGACAAGAATGGCTACCACTTCCCGTACACCGCCGAGGAGGATCATCTGCAGCAGCAGGCGCGCAAGCTGAGCGCCAGCTCGCAGCTGCACGGCTCGCAGCAGTTGCACATGATGCATCCGCATGCGGCGCTCGTGAACGACATCAATAATCCGGGACTGCTGGCGCGGCATACCCTCAACGGCCTGGGCGTGGCCGGGGTGGGCGGCGGAGTAGGCGGCGGTGGCAGCTCGCGGCACAGTTCGCGCGCCTCCTCGCCGCCCTCGAACATGGTGGCGCCCATGCAGCCGCTCGGTCCGCTGGCGAGCATCACGGACACTGAGTGAGTAGCTCCAGGCAACGGCTACCCACAGCCGACAGTGGTCGCTCGCAGCGAAGCACGCACAACTGGAACGATATAAATACGGTCTACTGCTACTATACTTTAACTTGAGACGAAGGCGCGCTGTTCTCTTTGGCGAGCGACCACTGTGCTTGTTCTTAGGGTTTTCGTTTTTCTTTTCTCTGTGGCTTACGTTTTGGTTTGGTTTCATGGTTTCGTGGTCTTATGGTTTCATGGCTTTGGTTTCGGTTCTGCTCTCTCGGTGTATCCTTGTAACAAGTTCCCTTTGTGGCTTCCGGTAGTCCGCAGTCGCAGCTGGCGACTCGGAGAACTCGTAACTCGTAATTAGCCGGCAGAAACGCTTTTGTACTCGATGTACAATCCAATTTCAGTTACAGTTACAGTTCCTCTCAGTCAATGCAATGGCATTTGCCCTAGGTACTCGTACTCGTACTCGTACCCTCACCCGTACTCATGCCCATACTCATACTCATATCCATACTCGTGTACTCATATTCGGTTTGGTTCGTTTCGTTTCATTTCGTTTAATTTAACGTTGAGATTTCATTGCAATGTTTTCATTTTTTCTTGCTTTTCATTTCGTTCGTCGTTCGACGTTTTTGCTTTGATTCCTTTTTAATCTCTGCTCTTTTGTTTCTAATTCTCTTTGCTTTATGGCATACAAAACCACACAGAGCAACAATAAAAACAACATCGGCCACAACAACATAAACAAATTCTAAAAACAACAACGTATTCCTTATTTCTTTTCCTCCTCCGCCCCCGTGTACTCCCGTGCGTTATCCAAACAACAATGAAAACTACAAACAATGCAAATGAATATGATACGAATTCCAACAATTTGACGCAAACACGCACACACACACACACGTCCACTGCACACACACACGCACACTTGTGATTGAAACTTTCAGCTGGTCCTGGGAACGTTTGAAGCAAATCTAATTTGACTATCTTTCACTTCTATTCTCTCTTCAACTCGCCCGCTTCCTCTGTGTAAACTGCTTTGCGCTTTGTTAACATCAACAAAAAAAAAAAACAACAACTGAAACAACACACACACACACTCTCACTCATACACACTCTCACTCACACACACGCGCGCCCGCACGCAATGCAAAACAATGGCGGCAATTGCGTTTTACTTAACCAAAAACTAATCAAAACAACGTACAACAACTACAACAATACACTGACAAATCGCTACAACAACAACAACAACAACTCAACTCAATTCAACAGCTCCGAGGTAAACCACATCGAAATGCATTTTCTATATTTTCCCTACTCTATCATCGTATCAGATCGCATCACATCGTTTTCCTTTCCTTTTGTTTATTTCTTTCTTTCTCGCTTTGCGTTTTCCTTTTTGTAGTTTGAGTGTAAATAAAATTTGAAAATTCTGCTCAATTATTTATTGAATTTTGACTTCAATTGCACTTTCTTTCCCCGCTCTTTCTCTCTCTTTCTCTTTGCATAAAGTAACTGTAAATATAATCGCATAATTAAAATAATTTAATCGATCCAACCATATAATTTAATTAATTCATTATAATTTCTTCTTTTGATACGTAAATCAACAATATGAAATTTAAACAATTGTTGCAATTAAAGAGAATCAATTGTTTTTCACGCCATTCACATAAATCGAAGCGAAAAGCTTTGTCAATTTCGATTTTTGGTTTTAATCAAATTATTGCAATATTTTAATTAGCGCTTTTCGTTTTTATTTGGACATTTCCGTTTTCGCTGTAAATAAATACAATTAATATACGAAAATAATTATGTTGCGCTTGTGCAATACCTCAATTAAATGTAAATACATTTAATAGTTTCGTTTTTTTTTTGTCTATTTACGCAAATTAAATATTGGTTTTGATTTGATTATATTCCGCTATATTCGCAATTGGAATGTCTTTTGTAATATTTGTTTAAGCAAGCATAAATCATTCAGAAATCAAATTCAAATTCATTACTTGCAACAAAACCAAAAACCACCACATCAACAGCAATAACAAAAACACAACAACAACAACAACAACAACAACAACAACAATTATGTAAACATTTCCACAGTTCGACATTATTTGGCTGCATCGCAGGCAACAGAGGCAACATTATCCTTGGTCGCTAACAATATGGTATCCGGATATGTACATAAGAGAAACACAAATACAATTACATACACACAACTAGCAATTCGATGCCCTGAACTAGAGCGTGCACCAGTCGAAAGACTCAATAAATAAATCCAAACTAAACTATGGCTAGAATTATCAACCAACTAGGCGTATACTTAATATGAGCTCTAAATAACCTCACAAGCCGGCAAACGCCTTGCAGACAGCTGTAGATTAACTCTCTCCTCTCCCTCTCTCTCTCTCTCACACTATTTTCTTCTCACTTAACTCTTATACCCGTTATCAATTATCACCTCTTTCGCTATATCCACTAGATCTAACACCAGCTGCAAGCGTCTGCAACAGATTCGAAAACACTTTGCCACAAGTTAAACCCTCCGCCTCCCGTTCCCAAGCAAACCCTAATAACTTGATTTATGCTAGCAAAGCTGTCGCTCTAGTATTTACTGCCTTCGGCCCGAACATTTAACTGACAGAATTCAGTTATAATGCCCACATATATAGCCTATTATTATGATTTATGGAATTATCGAACAGCTGAGATCAATTAATTTAACATGACTTCAAATTTATTGCTGAACTTTAGTAGATGAGCCTTGACACAGACACACACACACACACACAAACACACTCGTAAATAAATTCTAACACACAATTGCACACGCATACAGACACACACAAACACAGCATTTGTTTTCTATTTTTATTAGAACAACAATCAATTCGTTTTGCATGCCTTAACACTGAATTATTTATAAACATTTAACATATCTATAAGCTATATATATATTTCACACACACTGCGTATTTGATCATAGCTCACGTGCAACTGTAACTGTAAATAGCATGCTGATTACGATTAAAAATTGATAGAGTAAACGCAGAATATTCACGGGCAACAATCGCTAACGCTTTTCTCTCATAATAAACAGGCGGAATATTGATGACGACGAGACCACAGTGTGACGACTGACTGCAAAGAGACAGCAGCAGCAGCAGCAGCAACAATACAAGCTGAAACTGAAGCTGAAGTTGCAGCAGCAGCAGCAGCAGCAGCAGCGGCAAACAAATCACTTTGCCACCATCAGACGCAAGCCGCAGTTCAAAAGGCAGACAAATGTTTAAATCAATCGAGTTCGAGTTGAAATACAAATTAAAATTTAAATAACTTATTATTGCTGGCCACAATACATGGACACACACAGATACATATACTCAGACACCGCATCAACTGTACATACAGCACGAAGGAAAGGAGAAGGAAGGTCATACTAGAGGCGGCATACGATTATATATATATTTACATATATTTTTTAGTATTTAATTAATTTATGCGAATTAAATTGCAACTTGAACTCTAACGGTATATACAGCTACACTTACATATACATATGCAGACACATATACATATACATATACATACATATATATATTTATGGAACAAATAGCTCATAACTCTTGCATTTACCTAGCTCTACTTACTGTATTTGTATTTGTATTTGTATTTGAAATAAGACTCAGACTGATTTTATGCATTTTTTGGCTACATACTCGACATATTCGAATTAAGTGAATCGCGCGAACAAGCTCAACACACACACACACACACACAGAAACAAACACAAACACACGCAAAAGGAAAGCGAACCATATTGAAGTCTAGTTTCTATACGAGTGTAACTTAAAGTTGTGTAAATGTATTTAATAGACAGACACGCTATATAACTATACGATTATATATATATATTTGTGTCTTCTTTCGATTAGCCCAACTGTCTGTCTATCTATCAGTTAGTTAGTAATTAGCTCTAGGAACTAAACGAGTTAGCTTAAAGGGGGAAGCAGACGAATCTCATTGAACTCATGCAAAACGACAGCGAGCATTTTCGTTTCTACAGGGTATCTGCTGGTTAGCCAGTCGCTACCACAACTAGTTTCTTTCACTGCCAAATCGCTTGTTTAAAGGTCTATACAAATAACATAACAGAAATTATCGCGTGCCTCATCGGAAACATACGTAAAGAGCTTATTATGCCAAAATTAGTTGAAGTTCGCAGATTGTGGAAATTCGCGCAATTTCAATTCAAATTCCAATTGATTTGCAAGCGTTGCCATTTTGCCATTTAGTTGAAGGCTGAACAGTTTAATTAATGCATTCATTAGATAAATCGCCGATGCCAGTGCCCGCAGGACTGTCACAACAAATGCGAAATTGTACAATAACAAAAACTGTACAAATGAAGCGCATAAATAAAACTAAACGCGCCCAGATCAAAATCTATTTAGGGGCAAACACGATAAACTATGAATGATATATATAAACATTTATGTGTAAATGCAGCTATGGAACAACACAGAGATACAGACACACAACAGCACACATGCACACACCCACACACACACATCATATCCAGCAGTAAATGTCTATGTTGAATGGAATAATCGTAGCATATTGAATATATCGTATAGCGTTTATCGCACATTATTGACGTAGCTAGAACAGTTTTGTGTGCCTCTCTACCCTACATATGCGCATAGAGGATGGCTGAGGTAGAAAACCAAAACAACAGGGCAGCAAAGCAACACAAACAAGACACAAGCTAACTTAAGCCGCTTACAAACAAATAATTAATAAACATTCCCAAGGATATGTGCTCTAGAGTCGAGTTGACCGCGGGCAAACGTGGAGTCTAGGGGGAGTTGGGAGGGGGGGGATAGAGAGTATGACGTATACAGGTAAATAACTTAGCAACAAACCCAAATAATGGAATACATGTCGAAATTGAATACTCTTTCCTCTTACCACTTTCCTTGCATAATGAATTACAGATATTTATGTGAATTGATATAAATTTAAATGTATTGTAAATGGAAACACAAGTATTTCGATAGACAAATACGTACATATACTATATATACGATATGATATAAATAAAACGTGTAAATTAAATTTCAAAAATACAAGTGATATGTGTGTTTTTACTGGGTTTAATTTTTTCTATGAATGATGCACCTGATGCCTCTCCCCTTGCCTCAGCCTCTTTTTCAGCACCAGAGTCAGCCTATGATGCAGGCTTAGCCCCTCCGTTCTCCTCTGCCTCAGGCTCTCTTTATTTCAGGATCAGCCACTCCATGTCCCTAAGCCCCAGGCTCAGCCCCAGCCTTCTTCTGTGTCTCAGGCTCTGCCACAGCCTCAGTTCAGGCCTAAGGAGAGGGAGCCTGACGGTGGGTCTGAGGCAAAGGTTGACTGATCCTCACCCTCTTGACCTATCTCTGCCTCAGGCTCAGTCTTAGCCTCTCTCTCTGCCTCAGCCTCTACCTCACCATCAGGCTCTCTCACCGCTGCAGCCTTTCTCTCTATCTCAGGCTCGGCCATTCCCTCTGCCTAGAAGTCAGGCTCAGCTCCAGCCTTTCCTATATCTCATCCACAGCCTCAGCCGCAGCTTCAGCCGCAGCCTCAGCTGTGGCATAAGCGCAGGGAGCCTGAGGGTGAGCCTGAGGCAAAGGTGGGCTCATCCTCACCCTCTTTGTCTATATCTGCCTCAGGCTCAGCCTCAGCTGCTCCCTCTGCCTCAGCCTCAGCGTATCCTGTGCCTCTCTTCTGTCTCAGCTCCTACCTCAGCATCAGCCTCTCTCACAGCTGCAGGCTCAGCCTCCCCCTCTGGCTCAGCTCAGCCCGTCCGTTCTTCTTTGACTCAGGCACAGCCTCTTTCTCTATCTCAGGCTCAGCCTCTCCCTCTGGCTCAGCTCAGCCCGTCCGTTCTTCTCTGACTCAGGCACAGTCTCTTTCTCTATCTCACGCTCAGTCACTCCCTCTGTCTAAACCTCAGGCTCAGCCCCAGCCTTTCCTGTGTCTCAGCCTCAGCCTCAGCCTCAGCCTCTGCCACAGCCTCAGCTCAGGCTTAAGCAGAGCCTGAGGGTGAGCCTAAGGCAATGGTTGACTCATCGTCACCCTCTTTGTCTATCTTTGCCCCAGGCTCAGCCAACAGCAAACTGAGTTCTTTTAAATTTCATTAAATATAAGTATAAATGGGCTAAACGGAAATCAAATGTATGTTGAAGATAACTAAATATTTTTCACAGGTTTTCTCTATTTCCTTAAGGACTCATGATCTGGAATTACATTCTCCCATCTACACCCAAATCAAATAAGTACGCTTTAGTTTTTTCATATTTCGAATTTTTACGTTTATTCATGTCAATAATTTCATATTATGCATTATTACCGTTTTCTTTGTAGTATTATTGCAATGTTGGTTGAAGTATTATTTGCGTATTGCTTGCACCAGAGTACAAGAATAAATATTTCTTTGGAGGCTTAGTTGGGATAAACTCAGAATATATATATATACACAAACGCCTACAAGTACATATTCCTGTGTGAGTGTGTCTCTGCACATATACCATGCATTTATCTGATCTGATCAATTTTTATATATTTGGGGAATATGGAAATACATTGGTATTGGTAAATGTATTGGTGTTAATGTGTGGGTGTATGTGGTATATTCATATGTATTAAAAACCGTCGTTGGATAAATAATTAATACATGTATACTGTATTCGCTAATCGGTTTATCATTGGTATAATTTCTATTATTGTTATAATTGTTAGTTTTAGTATTATTATTACTTTAACGAAATAATTTAGTTAGCTTGAGTACACACGGCTATAAATGGGCTCCCCTGCGGGTCCCTTAACAATGTAGCGCAAAGTCAGTTGTCAGTTATCAGTTTCAAATAGTTAATGAGTTTTAACAATGTTCGCGGCTTGCTTCCGGTCTTTCTTCGATTACTTTGACCACATACAATAATCGTATAGAGATACATACATATATTTCAATAGGTATATGGATATATATTATGCGATTATATTACAAACAGTTCGAATGCCAATTGTGAAGGGGATGCGTCGGCTACTCCCTTCTCGGTAAGGCATTTTCCTCTAATACTCGGATCTGATTCTGAACAATATGCGAACGAATACAATTTAAAGATACTTCTGCGGGGGCTTCCGGTTGGTTTCGGCTTGGGTTGGGGGTTCGGGGATTGGTATTTATAATACAGCGATATGCCTTTAATAAATTTCAAGTGAAACTCTGCAAATAGTTCAATATATTTCAGCGTCTTGTTAGCTATACAAAATTTCCCTGTGTTCTATATGGAGACACAAGCGTGTATATCGTATAATAGTTATTCTCAAAGTCAGCTGGCAATTAGTTTGCTGTTACTTCTTATACTTTTTTCTTTTGTCGAGAAGGCAGCGCAAGAATTTCTCAATTTGATATAAGATGCAAGATGAAAACCAAGGCGAAACTAAATCGGGGAAAGTATAGCTTAGTTAGAGTGCGTATCAAAATAGCAGTTAGTTAGTCGAGGTTAAATTAAATGCACCGATTTGTCATTGTTTTCTGTTACACTGTGCAGTCTCGCACGGTGGGTCAATTGTGTGTAAACTGTCAATTGTTTGAATTGAATTGAGGCAAAGTTTGTGCGTTAAGCGAGGGCAAATCCTCGGAAATCATAGAGATATATGCAAATTATTTGAGAATTATAGTCAAACTGAAGCTCGTGTCACTTTTTGTACAGGGAGATCGAATAAAGAGATCGCCAAAGAATTCGCTAAGATGCTGTTCGGTTAGTTCTGCTCTCACATCGTTTATATATATATATATATGTATATTCATATATATATATATATATCTATATATGTATATATTTGTATATATGTATATGTATATTTACTTTATTCATAATACGCAACACATTCAAATGTCATTTCACTACATAAATACATACATACATAATAATTATTATAATAATAATAATGACTTTCTTTCGACTAGAACCTCTATGCGTACAGGTATACAACGCGTATCAATTCAAGCCTTCGCGGATCAGTTGTGTCCAAGTGTAGGTGTGTGTGTATGACTGTGTGTATGTGTGTGTGTGTGTTAACCAACCAGGTAGACAATTATAGTAGATAGTACAATAATTATGTTTAATTTCACCAATTCGCTAGCTTTGTGCGTTTCTTGCCTTTCGTTTTCGCGCTGTTTGCGTGGGGAGCTTTGCCTTTGCCTAACTGTAAACTTGCTGCCAGCGTATTTACAATAAAAACAGATTCTTCAGTTTTCGCTTAGCTAAAATCGTTGAGAGTCAATTTCGAAATACTGATCGGGAGGGGGGCGGGGTGTGAAGGAGAGAAGTGGAGCATGAAGAATAGAGAAATAGCACAAACTGTGCATGTTTCATTAGTGCCCAACTCAATGCAGCGGCATTCAAGCACTTACACATGAGTTATCGTTTATCGTTATCGTTATCGTAGTCGTTATCATTAGCAATTCACACACAACACATTGACAAATTAGCAACTGCTCAAAGCACACCGAAAAAACAAACATCAGCTGCGATATTCATAGGGTTTTGGTTTGGTTTGGTTTGGGTTTCTGCCTCGATTAAATTCAAATTAGTTACAAATACAATATATAGTATATATATATATGTGTGTGTATATATATATAATAGAAGTTCTATATACGGGTATTACTTATGACTTTCGTTTGCTATAACTTTGCATTCGTCCGATTTCCGTTGATCAAATGCTTTCGGCTAACTTCAAATTGTTCAAACTCTTCCTCGTTTCTGTGTGTGTCTGGGTGTGTGAGTGGGCATGGTTGTGTGTGTGTGTGTGTGCTGTATATAGGCTAGTTAGTTGTCTACAACGTTCCTCCATTTTAACAATTACAATTGGCGTTGGGCGTGCCCTGCGGCTGATCCGTCAATCTCTGGCCCTTCTGAGAGCCGCCCACTAACGTCGGATCGGCGTCGAGGCTCTCGGACATCTTGTCGCAGATGATGTCCACCAGACGCTCGAAGACAGCCTGCAGGAAGAGGATCAAACCAGCACACATAAGTCAATGCAAAATTTGGAGCTGTCGGGACTCACCTTAACATTCACATTCTCCTTGGCCGACGTCTCGAAGAACTCGACGCCCAGCTGATCGGCCAACTGGCGGCCGCGCTCGAAGCTGATCACACGCTGGTCCTCCATGTCGCATTTGTTGCCCACCAGAATGACCTGGGCGTTGTCCCACGAGTACGTCTTGATCTGTGTCACCCTGCAAACAGAATAATTGAGTTAATCACACAAAGAGACCGCGCTGAACCCCCGAAATCCCCCGACGACTGCTTACCAATCTTGCACAGAGTTGAAGCTGTCCTCGTTGGTGACATCATACATCAGAATGAAACCCATGGCGCCGCGGTAGTAGGCTGTGGTTATGGTGCGGTAACGCTCCTGCCCAGCTGTATCCTGTGTGTGAGAAGCAAACGACAAGCATTTGGTCAGTCAGAGCGACGGATTGAGAGAGGCAGGAGCAGGGCAGGCAGATGGAAAAGCAGAGGCAGAGAGAGATGCTGCCCGGGCACGTCATGTCCATGAAATGTGTGCATAAAACGCAAACGCAATTAGTGCTGCCCACACACACACACACACAGAGAGACACACACACAGCAACACACGCAAGCAAACATTGCTGTGGTTGTGCGAGGACACTTCAGAGTGCGCTCACCTGTGAAACTTGTTGCCCGACGGCAGAAACCCTGCTGACATTGATGCCAAAATAGACTCGGGCAATCAATAGTGTGTGTGTGTGTGTGTGTGTGAGTGTGTATATGGTGTGTGCTTGTCTGTTAACTAAGACAACTTGTCTCAGTGCCAAATTACATGCAAATGGCTTGCCCAAGCCAGTGCCCATAAAAGTATGCTACAGTTTTTGTCCGGGCGTGCATTAAGTATACGACGCGTTGTGCGCTTGCTGCTTACACAGTAATTACTTACCCAGATCTGCAGCTTCACACGCTTGTCGTGCCGGAAGACCGTCTTGACCTTGAAGTCAATGCCCACGGTGGACACGAAGGCCGATGTGAAGCTGTCGTCCGCGTAGCGGAAGAGGAAGCTGGTCTTGCCCACGCTCGAGTTGCCGATGATGAGCAGCTTGAACATGTAGTCGAAGTTCTGATCGGCCGCATCCTTCTGCCACTTGGGATCTCCACCGCCAGCCATAGTTGTGTTTGCTGCCTGCGAGAGAGAGAGAGAGAGAGACAGAGAGAGAGAGAGAGAGGGAGTTAGTTTGGAAGAGCAAGCACATAGTTTTTTTTTTTTTTGTTTAGGGGCATCAGCTTGGCCTGGCGTTTTCGGGTGCGATTCAGTGCGTCGAGAAGGCGTTGTCATTTATTCACAACAAGAGTTAAACACAGTACTTAGAAATTGCTGAATATCAGTTTCAAAAATAGTAAAACATTCAAAATCGGACTCCATTGAAATTTGAACACTGCGAATCGGTTTTTGGTTCGCGTTTTTGTGTTTCTTCTTATTACGCTTATTTTTCACCTTTGGACTATGTTTGATACCACTTTGGCCTTGGTGGTCAGCTGGTTGGTGCAGTGCCTCTGCCTGCTG
Source organism: Zaprionus bogoriensis (assembly GCA_035046045.1). Lineage (NCBI taxonomy): Eukaryota > Metazoa > Arthropoda > Insecta > Diptera > Drosophilidae > Zaprionus > Zaprionus bogoriensis. The sequence goes on along the minus strand of JAWNOI010000066.1, from coordinate 986,525 downwards.
GTGCGACAGGCCTGGCAGCATCCGCTCTTCGCCACCGGCATCTGCCTGCTGTTCGGCTTCCTCAGCCAGGCGGACGAGCAGCTGCGCTACGAGGTGGGCCAGCAGCTGCGCAAGCGCTGGCAGCGCTTCACGCAGCTCAACTCGATCCTGTACCTGGTGCGCGGCAAGCGCATTTCGGCCACTGCCGCCGCCTTTGACTACGGCCTCTCGCAGGGGCCACACACCTGGCGCCAGTCGGGCAACAACCAGAGCCCCGTCAACATCGACGAGCAGGTGGTGCAGCGCCTGGCCATCCACGAGCTGCTAAACTGGAACCACTACGACGAGCTGCCGGCCAGCATTGTGCTGGAGAACACCGGCCAGATGCTGCTGCTGCGCGCCCAGTTCCGCAGCAATGTGCCGACCATCAGTGGGGCCGATCTGCTGGCCAGCTACACCTTCGTGGAGCTCTGCTTCCACTGGGGCTGGTCGAACAGCGAGGGCTCCGAGCACACGCTGAACAATCGCAAGTATCCGCTGGAGATGCAGGTGCTTCATCGCACCGGGGCGGCAGTGCCACGCCCCTGCACGAGCAGCTACGATCTTCTGATGATCGCCTACATCTTCGAGCTGTCGGCCCACAATCCGTTCTTGGACCCACTGATGCAGAGCCTCAAGCTGGTGCAGCAGCCCGGCAAGCGCGTCGAGATCGCCCCCTTTCCGCTCTCGTATCTGGTCTACCCATTCCGCACGGGCTTCTACAGCTACGGCGGCTCGCTAACCTCGCCGCCCTGTTACCAGGGCACCGAATGGTTTGTCTTCCCCGAGTCGCTGGCCATCAGCGACTTCCAGCTGCGTCACTTCCGCCAGCTGCTCGGCGCTGACGGCTTCACCCCGATATCGCGCAACTCGCGGCCCGTGCAGCCGCTCGGCAATCGCATAATCAATCTGAACCACTTCTGCCCCTACGATGCGGTGCAGATGGAGCACATGCGCATCGAGATACTGCAGCAGCAGCAGCAGCAGCAGGAGCAGGACCAAGAGCTGGAGCAGACCGAGGAGGAGTCGCAGCAGCAGCACCAGCAGCAGCAGCAGCAGCTGCTGCAGACCGAGGCGGAGCAGCTGCAGGCGAAGATCAAGGCGGCGACCATCAGCTCCGACGACGAGGGTCAGCTGATCGAGACGCTGGACACGACCACAACGATCACGACGAACTCATGCACCAGCGTCTGCACCACTGTGCTGCCCCAGCAAATGGCCTCGTGTTGCCCCAACTCCATTATATTCTTTAGCTCGGCGAACAACGGCAATGGCAATGGAAACGGCAAGGGCAATGGCGTCAGCGTCGGGAATGGCAATGGGAATGGAAACGGAAGCGGAAACGGAAGCGGCAACGGTAGCGGTAACGGTAGCGGTAGCGGTAACGGAAATGGCAACGACAATGGCAACGGGAATGGCGAGAGCAATGGCAGCGACAGCAGCCAGCCGGACAAGTGCAACGGACACTTCCAGCTGAACCCGGCCGAGAACATGATGATCCGCCAGTTCACCAACGAGGTGGGCATCTGTGGCATCGGGGATAGCCTCAATGTGGGCGCCCGCATTCCCCTGATTGAATAGCAGCGCGAAGAGAGAAGACAATAACGAACAGTATATAAGGAGAAGGAGGAGAAGAAGAAGGAGAAGAAGAAGACGAAGAAGATTGTGTTTATTACGTTTTTACCAAAGACTCATACAATAAGCCCCCCGCCCCAAACTACAAACCCAACCACTCCCCCAACAAGCCACGAAACAACCAAGCAAACTAACCAGCCACCCAACCACCGAACCACCCAACCACTCACGACTCACTCGACTTGATTTAATACTTGACGACACTGCGTGCCACTGCATTCGACAGATCCGTGTGTGGATTGAACATGTTTGAGTTTCTATATATTTTCTAAAGTCGTGAGCAGCGCCAAAGCGCCGTGTTTCCTTTCCCACTGAGCCAGGGCCAGGGTCTACTTTAGGCCCCTTGCTGACAGCTTCCTGTCAATATTTTTGCAATTTCCTGTGACGAGATATTCATATTCATATACGCTTGCTGACGAGTGGTCCTCGGGTACTCGCGAGTGGGTTTATCCCTTGCTTGACACGACTGTCACGTCAGCCAGAAATTTCAAAGGCAAAATCAGTTCCAGTTCCAGCGCGGCCTTGAAAACTTACAGCCTTCAGCGCGTCAGGGCTGCAGCAGTGTGGGGGGGGGGGAGAAGGGGTGGGGATGGGAGTGGGCACGGAATCTTTGCTATTCCAACTTTGCGAGTCGAGAGCGTGACAACATTGTGTCGATAATTTGTGTGTATAGGCAACTATAACAAGTGACACTGTAGCATGCCTGCTCCTGCTCCCGGCTGGCTTAAGCCCCTTGCCCCAGGAACTTGCGCAGCAGCAGCAGCGAAGCTGCACGACTCAAGGCTCCCCTCGCTGCCTTGCAGTGGCTGCGTAGAGCCTCTTGAGCGACAGGCAGCGACATGCATAGACAGGCATGCTCAAGTAGAGCAGCAGGCGCTGTTATCAGCGCTCACTGCGAGCGCGTTTTTATCTTCAGCCTGGGCCAAGCTGTAATTATCGATTTTCTACGCGAGGGTTGACTGCTGCCAGTGTGTGTGTGTGTGTGCTTGTGTGTGTGTGTTGTTGTTGTTGCTGCTGTTTCATGTTTCAAGTTTCGAGGCAGCTCCCGCCCTCATTAAGCAGCTGCTTGCCAGTCAAACCTGTGGGCAACTTCAATTATTGATAACGAGTGGCGCATCGAATTTCACTAACCCCCCGTTATCAGTTACTGTGTGAATGTATGTGTGTGGCCTGCGTGTATTTGCCCAATTGCCTATGCACAAAAGTTATCAGTTTCTCAATCAAAATTTCTGCCTCCCTGAAGTTTCTCGGGCATTTACACAACAATTCAATATGCTGCCAGCTTTTGCGGGCTTAACAACTTTACGCGCGTGTGTGTGTGTGTATGTGTGTGTTAGTCTTGACCAACTTTGGCTAGAAACAATATAAGAACTTTGCACAATAGCAGCTTGAAGTATAGGAATTTCAATAGCGGCATTTGCAATTGCGATAGTATTTTGGGGAGGTGTTAATCGATAGGCGGTGAGACTATCGGGAGGAAGTAGGTATACTCTATAGTAGCAGCTGGCAAAATGTATGTAGATTTTAGGTAACTTCGCAGTTGAGAAACTTTGGTAGAGTACTATGGAAATGCGTGTGGAGCTATAAGTTTTCTTATGGCAGTTGGTTATCGATAGTTGGCAGCAAGTTGCTTAAATATACTATATATGTATGACTTATCAGCAGCTGAAATTAAGCTCAATGCGCCGCAACGAGCAAATTTGAGAGCTGTTTGCCAGGACGCGCTGCATCCTTTTGGCAGGCGTTAATCGATAGTAACAGCGACTTTCAGTTGCATATATATACATACAGAAAGCAGACTAGAAGATTGTAGAAAATAGTAAAGTTAGCCGAATGGGGAAATTTGTTAGTTTATTTAATTTTGAAAATTTAGACTTTTCTAGCTTGAGCTGCAGCAGCACTTTGCATACTATCGATAGGAAAAGCGCATGGAAAATGCCAAGTTGAAGTATAATAAACCGAGTCTATGGTCATATGAACTCTACAAAGTGAGGAGTGCAAACTTTGGCTGAACTTTGCTATCGCTTGCTGAGGCCTGGGCAAGTTTAGAGCACAGATTGCTGGCATTGTGACGCGGCAGCTGGCAGGCCACACAGGTGTGAAGGTGTGAAGCCACAACAATGAAATAATCATTTACTGCGTGTGCCTGTGTGCCTGTGTGTGTGTGCGTGTGTGCATTTGGCATTGACAACTTTCACTGTCGCTGACGTTGTCCGGCGCAGAAAAACGATTTATCAAAAAGGCCAGAACAAAAAGCAACTAAAGTTGACGTTGCCGTTGAGTTGCCATTGTTGTTGTTGTTGTGTGCCCACAGGCAGCTAACGAGGCAGCAAATGCAGCTGAATACATACACACATACATACACAAAAAACACACGCACACGGAGAGCTGCATGCATGACGTACTACGCGGCGTATACTTATTGTTATGGGCAATGCAAATGCACTTACTGTGACTTAGTCTTGAGAGCTTGTTACGCTTGTTACGGCTCGCCGAGTGTGTGTGCGGGTGCGGGTGTGGGTGTGGGTGAGGGTATGGCTGTGTGTATGCAAGCTCGGATTCCGCCGGATGGCAGCAGATCCTGGGTAATTCCTTAAGTGCTGCGGCTGCTCCTTGTGACCAACTGCGGCTGCCTCTTGTTTTTGTTGACGTATGCGGGCTGCTCTCTTTGAGGGTGTGTGTGTGTGCGTGTGTGTGAGTGTGTTGAGTGTGACTGTGCGTGGGTGTAAGGTTTGCTGTAAGCTCTTTTCTGTTATTTTTCACACATATACACAAATCGATAATGTTCTCGCTCCGAGTTACTTTTTTCGCTCGCTTTTTTTTCTGTTTGATTTTACTCGCTTTTCGCACGAACTTTTCGAGGGTATCTGCGTGGTCGTCTGCCTGCTGCTGCTGCTGCTGCTGCCTGCTGCTGCGAATCGACTGCTCTTGTTTACGGTTATTCAATCAATTATTCAGCTTAACGCGCGTTCGTCTCGCCCGGAGTCGCAGTTTATTCAATTATTCATGCAGTCGCTGCGCTTTTCTCGCTTTTCTCGCTTCCTCGAACTTCTCTGCTTTGCTTCACCTTTGCTTTTGCTGCTGCTGCTGCTGCGAATTTTCTTGCGTTTTTCGCCTTCGCTCCGTTGCCGTCGTCGCCGTCTGCGTCTTAAACAGGACCACAAATGAGGCACCAAATTTTCCAGCAGCTGCGCCTGTGTACGTGTACAAGCGACTACTGTACGCGTGTGTACGTGTGTGTACGTGTTACTTGCGGCGAATTGTGTGTGTGTGGCGCGGCGAAAAGCCAACGTTTCTGTTTCTGTTTCGAATCGGGCAGCAGCTGCTCTGCTTCTTCCCGCTCCAGTGGTGAAAATCGATGCGCGGCGAAGAAGCCAGCAGGAGCTTTCCATTCATGCGACGCAATTGCGCAATGAGCGCGCGCGCGTACTCGCGTTAGCCAACACTGGCCGAGCAGCTCGACTATCGATAGGCAGGCAAAGCGAGCGCGCAGTTCAAAATAGCATTTATCGGTTTCCGTTTGGCATTTCTATTGATTTATTGCAGCGCGTGCAATTAACAAAGCAAAGCTTTATGGCAAATTTCAACAATTATCAAAGTTTGCGCAAATAAACAGTATAATTAACAAGAGCTTAACAATTGCTGGCAATCGACAGAGTTTTACAATTTGCTGTTGCTTGCAAGCAGATCGCGCACCACTTGCACCGCATACTTGGCCGTGCCCGGCGCTGTGGTGACGCCATATCCGCCGTGTCCATAGTTATGCACAATGCGCAGCCGACGGCCCTGGTCGTTAGTGAGTATCTCCGGCTCCACGCGCACCACCGACCGGTGCGGCCGCAGTCCCACGCATTCGCGCACAATCTCCGCCTTCTTGAGGCTGGGCAGCAGCTCGTAGCAGCGCTCCTTGATAGCCATGCTGTCGTACTTGCACCACTCCGTGTTGTAGCTATCGTACTGCCGGCAGCCGCCCAGCGTGACCGTCTCGAAGCCGGGCAGCACGTACGTATCGAAGTCGCCGTAGAACGCCGTCTTGATCCACGGCGCGCGCACCTTGAGCACCTGCCCGCGTATGGGCACCAGCTGCGGGTCGTCGCACAGCTCCTTGGCGCCCATGCCCGTGCAGTTGAGCAGCACATCGAAGCCCGGCGGCACCTCGAAGAAGTTGCTCACGTGCTGGCGCACCACTTGCCCGCCGTTCGCCAGGAATCTGCGGATAAAAATTATAAATATATAAATAGATGCATTACAGAGGCTTGCAGACTCCTGCAGGTTTTCAGGCTAATCATTTTTGAGCTCGACTATAATTTTCGCTAGAATTCCTTCAAATATCCTAATTTTCCTTACAACTTTTCTAAGGTAGCAACTGGGAAAATACTATTTAAGGCAATAATCATTTTAATTAATAATTAATAATTTTAACTATACCGAATTTGTCTTTGGCGAAATTATTTTTTTTTATACAAAAACGCATGCTTGCAACGATTGTTCCTACTACAGCTATATGCTATAGCAGACCGATTTTGATGAAATTTAGAGACAATTTTTATAGCATTATTAATATAATTTATAGCGAGTTTGGTTGCAATATCGTGGAAAATAACATAAATTGGCCGATAGTTTCTATGTTTCCTACCACAGCTATATGTTATAGCAGACCAATTTTGATGAAATTTAGAGATAGTATTAGTAGCATTATTAATATAAGATATAGCGAGTTTGGTTGCAATATCTTGGAAAATAACAAAAATCGGCCGATAGTTTCTATGGCAGCTATACGATAAGTCTGGTTAATGTAGCTTATTCCGACTTAAATGCAGACTACAGCAGCAGGGAAGTATGTGTACCCAGTTTCATCAAGATAGCTGTGGAGCTGCGAGACTGATTCACTTTGCAAGACACAACGGACAAACGGACAGACAGACGGACAAAGCTATGGAGCATAGCAAGCGCTTCTCACTCACTTCTTGGTGGCGTAGGGCAGAAAAAGGCGGCTCTCGGTCAGGCAGGTGGTAAAGAAGGAGCCGTACTTCCAGCCGCCCTGGCACAGCTTCAGTTCCTCCTCCGTGGCGCGCCGGTAGACTGGCAGCAGTTGCTCGATGAAGTGATTCTGCAAGCAGATCAAGCAAAAATCCCCCCCGATAGTCAGGTGTGTGTGTCGGGTGCGATAAGAGTCAGGCCAGATTAGCTGATAAGCTTACGCGCACGATCGAGGGCGTGCTGCGGGAGTAGATGTAGCCCGAGAGCTGGCACACGCCTGCCAGCGCCGACTCCGGCGAGCGACGCAGCTCGTCCCAGTAGTGGAAGGCGTCCCTCATCCACTGCCTGCAAGGGAAAATCGGATTGCAACTGCTTTCATTTCTACTGCGAGCTGCACTTACTGCGTAATTTGCTGGGTGGGGCCCATGAAGCTGGTGCCGGGCCGGAAGATGCCGGCGGCCACGTAGCTAACGGTGTCCTCGTTGAAGCGATCCGCCAGTATCGAGACGCGCGCCGTGGGGAACTGCTGCTGCAGCTCCAGCGCGGTCGTCAGACCGATTATGCCACTGCCAAGCACGCCGAAATGCATGTTTACACTGTGTCGCTCTGGCCACGGGGCAGTTAGAATTCCTACTGATTTGCCCTGCACTGCAGTGGGAGTACTTAAGGCGCTCGTTGGATGCTTATCAGCGGCCAATTGATAATTAAGACCCGCGCTGATATCAGCTCGCCACACTGTGCCTACAATTCTGGCCACCAGTGTGCGGTACAACGCTATTGCACGTACTTTCGAGTCAGCACAACATCAACATCACTTTATGCAGGCAGCAATAACAATTGCTGTTCAATTAATTAATTAAATAACAATTCATTACATTTACATTGCATTTCATTGCCGCTTTGTTATTTCCGTTTTAATTGTTGCAAAACATTTGTGTTTTTGTTTATGTCGAACAGCTGATTTTGCGCAGCGCTGGTCACCCTATGCCACAGCAATTGCCCTAAAATACCAGAGCAATCGCGGCCACGCCTATCGATAAGAAATGTTAATTGGCCTTTATCGTAGCTGCTAAGGTATAAGTCTGCCTCTACAGCACTGCGTTTTATGTTTTATTTATTGTAAAAACAAAATTGAGTTAAAATCCAATACTTTTTTTTATTCGGTTATAATTTGCTGTGAAACCGAGCAACCAAATCGAGCTGCAATTTGAATACCAACAGCTGTGACAGCGGCTAGGCCTATCGGCGGTCTATCGATAGTATATCATATGATCCAGCAATAAAATACCAAACATTGACTGCGTCTCACGTCACAGTTGTAAGATAGAAAAACACTTTGGCCAATACTCGACTTTTATTTGATTATAGTTGACAATGTAATAACATTTACTAATCCACATTCGTAATTCCAAATTGTACACCACAGCAAATTGATTGTACAGCCTCATTGGAGGACAAACGCCCCGCCAGCGTCCAGCGTCCAGTGCCAAGAGCCAGCGCTAGAGCCAGAGCCAGAGACAGAGCCCAAGCCCCAGCCCGAGCCCAAAGCCCGAGCACTGCAGCCAAGTGGAAGTGGAAGGGAAGCGCAAGCAGAAGTGGAAGCCGAACGAGCAAAGTGCAACTGCAACTGCAACTGCAAGTGCCACTGCAATTGCTAGCGTATCCCGGGAACATGTCATCAATGTCGCCCAGCGAGGTGAGTGTGGCTGCCTCTACTCCCCCTGCACCTGCCTCCCTGGCCCAAGCAACGTCAGCAGCAGCTCGTGGGGATTACTAAGCGTGCGTAGAAACAGTTGTGCAAATGTTTGCTGTCAGCTGCTCGCGCTGCTGGCGTCGACGTCGACGTCGCTGCTGCTGCCGGCTGTGCGCGGTTCAACGTCATCTTATCGTGCCCGCGAGCCGTGCAGATGCTGCGCCCAGGCTTTATCAGGCTGCTCGATTTCACCTGAACAGGCCCGCACCCGGAGTTATGTAACAGCTGAGCGAGGCGCCTCTTTGTGCCGTATCTCGCATCTCGCTTTCACCTTCTCACCTTTGCAGCGCCAACCTGCCTCATTGTGCTTGCGGGAAGGTCTTGAGAATTATCGATTCGCTTGCGGCTTATGCAACCGCTTGCGATGCACTGCAGGCGCCGCTCTAACTGTTTATTTTGTTTACCCATTTTGTTTATCCCGGCGTGACATCCGACTGCAGCAACGCTTTGTTTAGGCCGTGTAAACAAGCCTTGACCGGGCCTGGCAACAGCGCCCTCTATCGATCCTGCGCGACGCACTAGCAACTCGCATTGCCCACCTGTAGCGGGTCTCTTCTTATTTGCTGAGCCTGGCAGCAGCGACCTCTAGCGTTCCTGTAGTGTAACAGCAGCAATTTTAATTAATTACCAGAGGGTCTCCTGCCACTTACAGCGCTCAGCTGCCTCCTCCCACCACTTCTAAACTGACAGCAGCGCCATCTAGCGATCCTGCGCTGCAACAGCAGCAGTAGTGAATACCAGCTCTCAGCTGCCTCCGCCCCCAACTTCTAGGCTGTCAGTAGCGCCATCTAGCGATCCTGCGCTGCAACAGCAGCAGTAGTAACTAGCAGCTCTCAGTTCCAGGGATCTCCTGCCACTTGCAGCTCTCAGCTGCCTGCTCTCACCACAACAGCGCCATCTAGCGATCCTGCGCTGCAGCCACAACTCCCACAGTGGTGAGTTTCAGCCTGCCCAACGCCCACCTCCAGCTGCTCTTATGCATATCTGTTAATCGAATCGAAATTCTCTCAGTTATTTTGTTTATTTCGTCGTTTCAATGCGATTTCGTTCAGTTCTCGTTGAAACGCGCATTCGCACGCGCGCGTCGCTTTCAATTCGCCTCGTTCCGACTGAAATTCGCATTAGCATAAAGGTTTACACGATTTGCATGCAGCGTGAACACAGCTAAGCCGAGCCTTAATTATCGATTTGATTATCGGTTTACCATACACAGCGCGCTAATTGCCGGCGCGTCTTTCGGCCAGTCCGCAGACCGTTAATTGCCATCGGTTTGATTTTGATTTTATATTTTCTTTTCGCATATTTTACGACCACACACCGCGTTTTTCACACGCCTTTTCGAAAAATAAAAAATAGTGCGGATATTTGTTTTTGGAAACTCTTGGCACGCGCTCAAATTATAAATTGGTCGAAACAAAAAAGTCTGCTCAGACGAAAAATATTAATAAATGATTTTCTTATGGCTGCGGTTTTTTTGACATGCAGACAAGCAGTATATATGCATATATATCTAATATGAATATACCATATATATATATACCTGCGTACGCGTGTCTGCCTATTTGCATGCATATATCCCGAGAGAACCAGTTTCCATGTTTGATATGCAAGCTCAGTCGCTCGTCGTTTTATAGGCAATTTCGGCTTCGATTTCTACGTCGTTTCGAAATCAGAACTTTGTACAGGTTTCTCAACCTTCAGCGACACCCTGCCCCCTCCTCCCATAACCATTGCTCAGCTTCTTTATTAACCCGCCCACTTGAAAAGCAGGCCTCGGCTGCAGTCTAGTATTCAAATTTTGCCTCATTGTGCGTATATATATATATTGATCGAACCATTGTTTATAAGGCAAGCATGATATGGACGTAAGACTCAACGCTTCCTTATCGATAAACAAACGAGACAATAGCGCAACTGATATGCTGCTGCCCGACGAATCATCGCTCCGAGATCTCCACTGAGATGTCTCTGCCTCGGCGCTTATCTAAAACGTGATTAATCCCACCTGGCATTATGTAGTGTATATAGTGTGCATATAGTATGACTACTACGATTACTGCAGATAAGCCGCTCCGCTTGCATTTGATTTATTCGCCTGCGCAATTAAATTTCCGTTGAGCAGGCATTTTAATAATCTTCTTATCGAGCGTAGGGACTTGGCCACTGGCGTAGCGCGTAGCGCCAGTCCACTGTATTCACTGGGTCCATCTAGAAAATGCAAATTAATCATTATAATAAAAGCGCGTCGTCGCAATTGCTGCCAATTGCTGGGATTCCGACACGGTCCATGGAAAATTGCCATTTATTGTTGTTATTATTATTATTGAATTTAATCTCAACTGAATCGTTGTCGTCCGGCACACTTTTCTGCCACTCGGTCGCCCGATATGGCGGGGCATAGATAATATTCTCGATCTAGATGTCATACCTCTGCGAGGTGCGGCCAACTTAACAAGCTCTTGACATTAATCAATGCCGGCAGATCGCCTGGATTGCCCAATAAAGCGAACTCAGCGTTGATGATACCCTGCACCGCTTGAGAGCTTTATAACGTGACATTTTGTATGCGGTGAAAGGCGCAAATATATTTTTTATCAATATAAAAAAAGAAAAACACAGTTAATTTGTCCGGAAACTTTCATAGCTTTTTTGATTAATAAAATATATTATCTTGCTCTTTATTATAATCAAATATTTTATATTCTTTATATTATCAAATATTTGTATCTTTATATTAATCAAATATTTTATGACTGCGGGTTTTTTTTAAATTTTTTAACTAAATATTAAATTTTTTAGGATATTGCCTTAATTTTTAAACTTTTTTTGTTTTCAATGTTTTTTTCTAATTTTTAAACTTCATATTCCATTTCAAAGCTTTTCTATAATTTTTATTTTTTATATTAATTTTTTTTTTTTTTTCAATTTAAAAGTTTAATTTTTCTTGCTATAAAGAAGCTAGTAAAAATGCCTATAAACTTCTATTTTAAGAAAATATACAAGTCAAATGGATCAAAGTAACGCCAAGTTTCGCAGTATTTCAACTTTTCGCTTTTGTTTACTTCTATTTTGAACAGAATCAGCAAATGTCCCACATACGTATACGTATACTAATACTATAATGAGAAACTTGTATAAACATGAGAGTTACCTCCCGCAGGCCCCTCGCACTCGGGTATCAGCGAGTCAACTTTGTTTTTTTTTTTGTTTTGAACCCATGCGATTCCCATGCGCATCTCACGTGCTGTCGGCGAGGACACGTTCTAAGCTCCATGGCAATTGCTTTGCAATTGCATTGGAAACGTTTGTTTTCATTAGTGCCAATATTACGGATTCATCATGAGGCATCAATGGGCTGCAAGATGAGCCCGAGCTGGCGCCACTCGACGCGTACGTGATATGCGACTCTCCCCTGCGATCTTACTCTCTCTCTCCCCCTGCCTGCCCAGCCCAGTCTGCTCTCTCACGCCCTGAAGCGCCTCTCGGAAACAGGCACATCAGGTTTTTCTGTTCTTTTTTTTTTTGGTTATTTATACCGTGCGACAGTCAGTGCCCCACAGTCACAAAAAAAAAAAAAACACCTAAGCTCTGACGTCACAGTGACGCGGCAGAGGAAACTCATGGCACAGCGTATGTACTGAGGCCTGCGATTGTCTGTGTGTGCTTATCGATTGTGCTGAGAGAGCAGGCTCTACGTATAGCCGAAGGTCGAAATTGTTGATTTAGCACTGGCAAGTTTAAGGTTATGCTGCACAGTTCCGCCTGCCCCCAGACCCCAGACAGCAACCAGCAACCCGGCCTGCCCAGCACCCGGCACAGCTCGTTGCTATTTTTGCGCATTTCTTCTGCAGCGCTTCCTCTTTCCCTCCACTCTCTCTTTCTCTGCCTGCTCTTGTAATGCGCTTAGTGGTGCTGTCTGCTTGCATGTCGCAGAAAGGGAAGGTGCGCCAGGGCTGGCGCTGGTAGAGGCAGGCAGAGGGCAGAGAGGCGTATAATCAGGAAATCGTTTTATATGGCTTTGGCGCATGTGAAAGTTGCATAATTGGGCCGCCAGTTCGAAGGCTGCGCCCAATTGGCAGAGCAAACAAATCGAAAAGAAATCGAAAAGAAAACGAAATGAAAACAACAAACAAACAGCAACAGTAAGAGAAACAATATCCCAAATCTCGATGCCAATGTTGCCCATGACTCAGAACCACTCGCAGCTTTCGTCACACCTTTTTTTTATTATAATTGTTTAGTTTTTTGTTTTGGTACGAACGACCTTCACATCAGTTGGTAGCAGCAGCAGCAGCAGCAGCAGCAGCAGCAGCAGCAGCAGCAGCAGCAGCAGCAGCAGCAGCCTTTTGGCCAGCTCACTGGCCGCTGCCCACGCGTCTGCCGCATCTTTATCGCGCCTCTCGCTGTCAGGCTTATCATATTTTCGTGGGTTTTTCTGTTGTCTTTCCTCGGGCATTTGTTTACTTACTGCGAATTCCTGAGAAAAGCGTCAAGCGCTGGAAATCGCCAGTTGTTTATCGCCAAGTTCTTGTATTTACCTCATTTTATGGTTTTATGCGAAAGACCAGAAAAATAAAATTTTGTGTTTATTTTATGCGCGTGTCTGAATTTTTGCAAAAATAGGAAAAGTTTTGAATTTTGTTTTAGTCTTTTTGTTTTGTTATAATTTTATTATTTCCAAATAATTTATATTTTTTATACATACTTAATTTATAGTTTTATTATTTTTAACTAATTTATATTATTGTCATTTTAAATTGGTCTACAGAGTATCTGGCAGTCGCGCATTACTCACTTGTCGCTGCTAGCGGGGTATATATTTGCCTGGCGCCTGGCAACAAATGCGCCAATATATCGTATACAAATTTGAGAGTGTATATCTTTTTATATACCTCTGCGTGCGATGGCCATAAACGAAAGTGTGAAGACATAAACCAAAGAAGATTGGGGGAACCTAAGCAAGTGATTAAGAGCGTAAGATGAACAGGGTATTTCAGACTCATCATTGCACTCCAGACTTGCTGTCAAACTCTTTATAGCACATGTATATACTCTATACTGAGCACAGCTGACTGTTCAATCAGTTTCGGTGACTGCATAACTGATGCGATCGCTTCCGACAGATCCAATTACTGCTCATGCAATCGATGCTCTGCTCTGCCTGCCATTCGTGCTCGACGATTGACTCTTATTTATTCTCGCACGTTTGCCATTTCCAATGCAAATGTTCGTTTTCATTTGAGTTGCCAAATGCATTTTTCCAATTGACGTCGCCGATCTGGCGATCGGCCGATTCTCCGAGTCATTGCGTTTATATTGCGGCCTCAATTTCCCAAATGTTGCCTGCCGATCACTTTTGCTTAATGCTGACGACGATGATGACGATGACCTGTTTACACTACACACTACACACACACACACGCACACGCACACACACATAGACACGCAGTAAATACTTATTTATGCATGCAAAGTTCTGGTCGCAATCTTATCAGGCGTGTTATCAGGCGGGCACAGCGTGCCGATTGCCACGCTCCGCAGCGCAAGCGAGTGGTCAGCGGGCAGAGAGCAGCGAGCAGAGTGCTGTACCTGCGAGACTTCGAGACGGATGCTGCATACAAAGGTAAACCAGACGGAGCTCTGCTGTATGCGCATACCTACCATAAATGGGGAGTACAGGCCAGTGCAGGTCCATGCAGGTCTGCTGCGCCTTTGGCCAGGTCTACAAACTTGTTTTCTGCGCCTATTTTGATAGTGCAAATGTAAATAAAAAGTGCAAAGAGAGGCGATAGAGAGATAAAGGGGAAAAAAGCTTGAGTATGCACGAATTGCAAGTACCCTTTCTAGGTATAATTCAGATAGTTATAGTTAAATTATGAATACTTCATCACCATCAATCGTAGTGCAAATGTGTGTAAAAAGTATAGAAAGAGGAGGGGTATGTCTGACTTGCGAATACCCTTCCATATATGTATATTATTCATACTTTATCGCCATATATCATAGCGTAAATATATTTAAAAAGTGTCGAGAGAAAGAGAGAAAGAGAGAGAGAGAAGGGAACTAAGTAGAGGTATTTCCGACTTACTTACATCCTTTCCAGTGATAGAAAAATATAAATTATTCATACTTTACTACAATGAATCAATCGTACTAAAAAGGTACCATTTATAAAAAGTGTGGAAAGCGAGAGAGAGAGAGAGAAAATAAGTAGAGGTATGTCTGGTTTGAGAATACCCTTTTTCTATATAGTAATATACGAGCTATTCATACTTCATCAGCAGCTTAGCTAAATTAGATGCCGAGTTGCCAGTTGTAAATGTGAACATAAATAGTAGAAAGAGCAAATAAGTAGGGGTCTGCACGACTTGCGAGCACCCTTAGTTTAAACTTAAGTATAAAGTTAAATTATGCTCAATCATTCTATGTTGTATCTATGTTTTCAATGGAATTGGCTACAATATTATGCCAGCTAAAAAAGTAAATAAAAAGTGTTGACAGAAATAATTAGTGCGGGTCTGCGCGACTTGCAAGTACTCTTTCCGTATATATTCTTATGTGAACTATCCACAGCTTAACTGCATTACATGCATCACATTACATCGACACCTTACCTAGTTGTCTATCAGTTGAGCTATACCCGCAGATAATACCCATTGTGCTCCCGAATTCGCTAAGATCATTGCGCAGAGTACGCGAAAAAACGCTACGTAGACAGAGGCACGTTGTGCTGCGTTGACGTTGATGTACGCGGCGATGACTCGCGCCGTCGCCTCGTCTCGGCCAGCTGCTTGCCAGTTTGTCGCTTCGGGTTCGGGTGCGGGTTCGGCTGCGGGTTGGGGCTCGCTTTGGTGTGGTGTGCGAATTTCTCGCCGCTTTTGCCACAGTCGTTGGCCGAACGTTGGCGCATTTGGCTGTAGTGTTCTCGTACTACTCGCACTACTCGCACTCCTCTTCGTTTCGCATTCGCTTGGTATTCGCTCTGTTCGTTTGGCTAAAATGTCGCTGATTGTGTGGTAAACAGTGTGCGCTGGGCCCCCGGCCAAATCTAGCTGAACTTAGTCGGCTGCGCAACGGCAATTCAGCAGAGAAATTATATGAAATTTAGTTTTGAACACAGCAACAGTGCCAGAGAGCTGTAGACGACAGCAAAAATAATATAAATCGAACGGACAAGTCAAGTGCGGAAATTAATAAGAAAACGTTTATCAAGTGAAAAAGTATACATACACATATTTAAAAGAATCGCCAACAAAATGCTAAAACTCTTCAAAAAGACCAAAGACAAAATCCCCAAGTCGGAGATCATAACCGAACCGAAAGAGCCCAAAACGCCGCCGGTCTCCAAATGCGGCAAGCCCCTGCTGCTGGACAATACGCGCTGGGAGGCAAGTACCGAATCGAGCTGCGTATATATGTATATATATCTATGTTATAGTTCAACTAATCAGTCCTCGCACTTTGCTCTGGCCTTGGGCGTATCAATAGCAAGAGTCTACACAGCGATATCTAGGGGGATTTATGGGCTTGTTATGGGACTTACTTTGGGCGAACGCGGTCCTTAAATATCTTCGCCATGCTTATCAAGCGATCGTATATCCCATATATTTATATATATATATATATGTATATGTACATATGTTACATGTATAGTTCTTTCTCTTTTGTTGCAATGCATTTGCCGTAGCTAACCGCACGTTGCGTCATTATTTCGAAAGTATTTTTGCTTTCCGGGAACGAGTTATGAGTCTGCTGCCCCCAAAAATGCGCACTGCGCTCACCCTGGGGTCGGGAGGGGTAACTTAACTGGGCCACTCGACTTGTAACACTCTCGAGTAGTACAACCTGTTCCCCTGCCTTGGCTCCCTGTCTTGTGATTTCCGATTCGTATTCCCTGTTGAAATGCGCGACATCAGGCGCTTAAGTCGGCCTTATCGCAGATATATTTCTGTATATTTCTATATAGAATGTATGATATGGCTGATAATAGAGCAGCAGCGCACAAAACAACAATCGACATTGCAAGCGCTATTTTATCTAATCTCTGGCCTATCTATATGTACCCATGGTATATGGTATATGGTACATAAGACAGATTGACGTTTGTAAGCCCAGAGGAAATGTGTAAGTGATAAGGTGGGAGTACTGCCATTTGGCTGAAAGAAAAGTACATAAGCACGCGATGTAAACTATATTTTAATTTAATTTGAGGTGTGTTCTGCGATAAGATAGCGAAAAGTCTGAGGACAGTAAAGCCAGCTCACGCGACACTCGAGACTAATGTCCTCTCTGCTTTGTCTTTGTCTCTCTCTCTCTCTCTCTTTGTCCAACAGCGCCGCCTGCATAAAGAGCTGATGTCCCTGATCAAGGAGCCGCCGCCAGGCGTGACCGTCGACACCGAGAGCGTACAACAGAACTTATCAGAGTAAGTGTATGTGCCAGCGCACAGTGCACACGCACACACTGAAGTGGGCCAAGTTCAGGTCGGCGAGACGCGAAACTCGTTTACCTGAACTCAGCGATTTGCGCAGTTTTTCGCAATCGTTTCACTTGGCGCGCGTCAATTATCGCTGCGACTCTGGCAATAAAAACTGTCTTTAATTGCAGATGGAAAATAAATATCAAAGGTTTCGAGGGCACCCTTTATGAGGGCGAAGACTTTCAGCTGCTCTTCAAATTCAACAACAAATACCCCTTCGATTCGCCCGAGGTGAGTGCACTGCACCCATACGCCTAGTCGCTACGACTAACTCCCTCTCGCACTTGCAGGTCACGTTCATTGGCAGCAATATACCGGTGCATCCGCATGTGTACAGCAACGGCCACATCTGCCTGTCCATCCTGACCGAGGACTGGTCGCCGGCGCTGTCGGTGCAGTCGGTCTGCCTGAGCATAGCCTCCATGCTAAGCAGCTGTCGCGAGAAGAAGCGGCCGCCGGATAACACGCTCTATGTGAAGACTTGCAACAAGAATCCCAAGAAGACTAAATGGTGGTATCACGGTGCGTATGCGTGATCTGCAATAATGCCGCATCATCATCTGTGCAAATAGCTTACCCTCCCTCTCTCTCTCTCTCTCTCCCTCTGTTTGTTTAATGCAGATGATTCTATTTAGTTAGCGTTGCGATTTATGACTACTGCCTGCTGCTTGCGTTGCGCGTATAACAACAACAAAAGAACACAACAACACCACACAAACAAACACAAATTCACAAGGACACAGCATCCACAGGAAGCAACAACAATAGCCATACGTCGGCCAACCAATCAATTTTCAATGCAACAACAACAATAACTTGGAGCTACTTAAGGCCCCTAGACACTTTAGGTGTAAATTAGCTGTGACAGTTAAACGCGTTGTTACTGATTAAGCCAAACACACACACACAACACTACATTACACAACACACTACACATACACACACACACACACACCGTGCACTTTGAAGGCAAAATGCAATTAGAAACGTCTCTATGTGAACAGTAAAAAGGTTAAACAGTTATAAATATATACATGTATATATATATATATGTATATTTAGGTATATGTGTATATCCGCATGTACTGCTACTACTAAGCAAACGGCAAACAATCAAGAACAGCAATAGCAACAGCAACAGCAACACCAACACCGACGCGAGCAACAAACAAGCTACAACTGTATAAAAAAACATCTAAACTATACCAATATATTTAAATGTTAACATTTTAAATTAGTGTAAGAGCCGAAATTAACGTCTAAATTAAATGTTATATAGACAACTACTTACCACATAAGCAGCCCCGTCACCCAACCACCCCACCACCCACCACCCACACTCTTCTCCCAGGCATGTATGTGTAATCGACGGAGAAGCAATCAAATTGGAATGCTGCCCCTCCTCTCTGCTGCAGACCCAGCTGTGGCAGCTACATTCCAAATGCTTCAGTCACAACACACAACACGCTGCCAGCTGGCTGGCAGGCTTTCGCAGAGAAGGGGAAGGAGCAGCGGTCCGATCCGATCGCCATCTTCATTAGCTTACTTTTAATTTATGTATGTTCGTCCTGCATTTCCAATTGATAGCGGAAATCGGCGAAGCAGCAGACAGTCGAAACGTATTCATCATTGTACATGTGTATTTGTATTAAGAGTTGTCGTTGTCGTCGTCGTCATCGTCACCGTCGTGTCATTCTCTTCATGCACATTTTGTAATCTTCGGCCATTGTTCATCTAATCATGCTGTATACAATCAAACGACTGCATTCTACATTACATTACCTACGATATTTGGCAAGCACAGGCGGACGAACGGGTAGACAGACAGACGGACGGACCCCTCCCCAAGTGTGGCCAAAAATCTCTCATGTGACGCGTTCGCAAACATATTTACCTCTACTCTCTGTGCAACTAGAATATATATATGAGTACATCGTAACTTAACGTGTAATAATACTGTGTATAAATCCATTCTGTATCTATATATGTATATCTATTATATCTTATTTGTAACGCATTCAGATACGTACGTACGAGTGTTTGCGGATAGGTTCATCTACCCTATGTATGTGCCTATCGGATTACTGTTAAAGCAAGTATTCAATAATAAAACCCCCCAAGTCTGTAATCATGTAAAGAAGTCGAAGGAACTTTTATTGGGGAGAGGATTGGGTTCGTGGGGTGCATATGTTTATCTATGATATGAGAAATCTGACAAGTATATTTAACAATATACAACATGCCTATGTTGTAAACCTGTCGAGGGATTGCCTCTCTCTGACTGCCTGACGTCAGCCTCTCTCTGACTGTCTGCCTCTCTGACTGTCTGCCTTTCTCTAACTGTTTGACTCTCTCTGACTGTCTGCCTCTCTCTGACTCTCGCTGACTGTCTGCCTCTATCTGACTGTCTGCCTCTATCTGACTGTCTGCCTCTATCTGACTGTCTGCCTTTCTCTGACTGTCTGCCTCTCTCTGACTGTCTGCCTCTCTCTGACTGTCTGCCTCTCTCTGACTCTCGCTGACTGTCTGACTCTCGCTGACTGTCTGCCTCTATCTGACTGTCTGCCTCTCGCTGACTGTCTGCCTCTCTCTGACTGTCTGCCTCTCGCTGACTGTCTGCCTCTCGCTGACTGTCTGCCTCTCGCTGACTGTCTGCCTCTCGCTGACTGTCTGCCTCTCGCTGACTGTCTGCCTCTCGCTGACTGTCTGCCTCTCGCTGACTGTCAGCCTCTCTCTGACTGTCTGCCTCTCTCTGACTGTCTGCATCTTTCTGACTGTCAGACGTCTGCCTCTTTCTGACTGTCTGCCTCTCTCTGACTGTCAGACGTCTGCCTCTCTCTGACTGTCAGACGTCTGCCTCTCTCTGACTGTCAGACGTCTGCCTCTCTCTGACTGTCAGACGTCTGCCTCTCTCTGACTGTCTGACTCTCTCTGACTGTCTGCCTCTCTCTGACCGTCTGCCTCTCTCTGACTGTCTGCCTCTCTCTGACTGTCTGCCTCTTTCTGACTGTCAGACGTCTGCTTCTCTACGACTAACTGACGTCTGCCTCTTTCTGACTGTCTGCATCTCTCTGACTGTCTGCATCTCTCTGACTGTCTGCATCTCTCTGACTGTCTGCATCTCGCTGACTGTCTGCCTCTCGCTGACTGTCTGCCTCTCGCTGACTGTCTGCCTCTCGCTGACTGTCTGCCTCTCGCTGACTGTCTGCCTCTCGCTGACTGTCTGCCTCTCGCTGACTGTCTGCATCTCACTGACTGTCTGCATCTCTCTGACTGTCTGCATCTCGCTGACTGTCTGCATCTCGCTGACTGTCTGCCTCTCGCTGACTGTCTGCCTCTCGCTGACTGTCTGCCTCTCGCTGACTGTCTGCCTCTCTCTGACTGTCTGCCTCTCTCTGACTGTCTGCCTCTCTCTGACTGTCTGCCTCTTTCTGACTGTCAGACGTCTGCCTCTCTACGACTAACTGACGTCTGCCTCTTTCTGACTGTCTGCCTCTCTCTGACTGTCTGCCTCTCTCTGACTTTCTGCCTTTCTCTGACTGTCTGCCTCTCGCTGACTGTCTGCCTCTCGCTGACTGTCTGCCTCTCGCTGACTGTCTGCCTCTCGCTGACTGTCTGCCTCTCGCTGACTGTCTGCCTCTCGCTGACTGTCTGCCTCTCGCTGACTGTCTGCCTCTCGCTGACTGTCTACCTCTCTCTGACTGTCTGCCTCTCTCTGACTGTCTGCCTCTCTCTGACTGTCTGCCTCTCTCTGACTGTCTGCCTCTCTCTGACTGTCTGCCTCTCGCTGACTGTCTGCATCTCTCTGACTGTCTGCATCTTTCTGACTGTCTGCCTCTTTCTGACTGTCAGACGTCTGCCTCTTTCTGACTGTCTGCCTCTCTCTGACCGTCAGACGTCTGCCTCTCTCTGACTGTCAGACGTCTGCCTCTCTCTGACTGTCTGCCTCTCTCTGACTGTCTGACTCTCTCTGACTGTCTGCCTCTCGCTGACTGTCTGCCTCTCGCTGACTGTCTGCCTCTCGCTGACTGTCTGCCTCTCGCTGACTGTCTGCCTCTCTCTGACTGTCTGCCTCTCTCTGACTGTCTGCCTCTCGCTGACTGTCTGCATCTCTCTGACTGTCTGCATCTTTCTGACTGTCTGCCTCTTTCTGACTGTCAGACGTCTACCTCTTTCTGACTGTCTGCCTCTCTCTGACCGTCAGACGTCTGCCTCTCTCTGACTGTCAGACGTCTGCCTCTCTCTGACTGTCAGACGTCTGCCTCTCTCTGACTGTCTGCCTCTCTCTGACTGTCTGACTCTCTCTGACTGTCTGCCTCTCTCTGAATGTCTGCCTCTCTCTGACTGTCTGCCTCTCTCTGACTGTCTGCCTCTCTCTGACTGTCTGCCTCTCTCTGACTGTCTGCCTCTCTCTGACTGTCTGCCTCTCTCTGACTGTCTGCCTCTCTCTGACTGTCTGCCTCTCGCTGACTGTCTGCATCTCTCTGACTGTCTGCATCTTTCTGACTGTCTGCCTCTTTCTGACTGTCAGACGTCTGCCTCTTTCTGACTGTCTGCCTCTCTCTGACCGTCAGACGTCTGCCTCTCTCTGACTGTCAGACGTCTGCCTCTCTCTGACTGTCAGACGTCTGCCTCTCTCTGACTGTCTGCCTCTCTCTGACTGTCTGACTCTCTCTGACTGTCTGCCTCTCTCTGAATGTCTGCCTCTCTCTGACTGTCTGCCTCTCGCTGACTGTCTGCATCTCACTGACTGTCTGCATCTCACTGACTGTCTGCCTCTCTCTGACTGTCTGCCTCTCTCTGACTGTCTGCCTCTCGCTGACTGTCTGCCTCTCGCTGACTGTCTGCCTCTCGCTGACTGTCTGCCTCTCGCTGACTGTCTGCCTCTCGCTGACTGTCTGCCTCTCGCTGACTGTCTACCTCTCTCTGACTGTCTGCCTCTCTCTGACTGTCTGCCTCTCTCTGACTGTCTGCCTCTCTCTGACTGTCTGCCTCTTTCTGACTGTCTGCCTCTCTCTGACTGTCTGCCTCTCTCTGACTGTCTGCCTCTCTCTGACTGTCTGCCTCTCGCTGACTGTCTGCATCTCTCTGACTGTCTGCATCTCTCTGACTGTCTGCCTCTCTCTGACTGTCTGCATCTTTCTGACTGTCTGCCTCTTTCTGACTGTCAGACGTCTGCCTCTTTCTGACTGTCTGCCTCTCTCTGACTGTCAGACGTCTGCCTCTCTCTGACTGTCAGACGTCTGCCTCTCTCTGACTGTCAGACGTCTGCCTCTCTCTGACTGTCAGACGTCTGCCTCTCTCTGACTGTCTGCCTCTCTCTGACTGTCTGCCTCTCTCTGACTGTCTGCCTCTCTCTGACTGTCTGCCTCTCGCTGACTGTCTGCATCTCACTGACTGTCTGCATCTCACTGACTGTCTGCATCTCACTGACTGTCTGCCTCTCACTGACTGTCTGCCTCTCTCTGACTGTCTGCCTCTCGCTGACTGTCTGCCTCTCGCTGACTGTCAGCCTCTCGCTGACTGTCTGCCTCTCGCTGACTGTCTGCCTCTCGCTGACTGTCTGCCTCTCGCTGACTGTCTGCCTCTCGCTGACTGTCTGCCTCTCGCTGACTGTCTACCTCTCTCTGACTGTCTGCCTCTCTCTGACTGTCTGCCTCTCGCTGACTGTCTGCCTCTCGCTGACTGTCTGCCTCTCGCTGACTGTCTGCCTCTCGCTGACTGTCTGCCTCTCGCTGACTGTCTGCCTCTCGCTGACTGTCTGCCTCTCGCTGACTGTCTGCCTCTCGCTGACTGTCTGTCTCTCGCTGACTGTCTGCCTCTCGCTGACTGTCTGCCTCTCGCTGACTGTCTGCCTCTCGCTGACTGTCTGCCTCTCGCTGACTGTCTGCCTCTCGCTGACTGTCTGCCTCTCGCGGACTGTCTGCCTCTCGCTGACCGTCTGCCTCTCGCTGACCGTCTGCCTCTCGCTGACCGTCTGCCTCTCGCTTACCGTCTGCCTCTCGCTGACCGTCTGCCTCTCGCTGACCGTCTGCCTCTCACTGACCGTCTGCCTCTCGCTGACTGTCTGCCTCTCGCTGACTGTCTGCCTCTCGCTGACTGTCAGACGTCTGCCTCTCTCTGACTGTCAGACGTCTGCCTCTCTACGACTACCTGACGTCTGCCTCTCTCTGACTGTCTGCCTCTCTCTGACTGTCTGCCTGTCTCTGACTGTCTGCCTTTCTCTGACTGTCTGCCTCTCTCTGACTGTCTGCCTCTCTCTGACTGTTTGCCTCTCTCTGACTGTCTGCCTCTCTCTGACTGTCTGCCTCTCTCTGACTGTCTGCCTTTCTCTGACTGTCTGCCTCTCTCTGACTGTCTGCATCTCTCTGACTGTCTGCCTCTCTCTGACTGTCTGCCTTTCTCTGACTGTCTGCCTCTTTCTGACTGTCTGCCTCTTTCTGACTGTCAGACGTCTGCCTCTCTACGACTAACTGACGTCTGCCTCTCTCTGACTGTCTGCCTCTCTCTGACTGTCTGCATCTCGCTGACTGTCTGCATCTTTCTGACTGTCTGCCTCTCTCTGATTGTCTGCCTTTCTCTGACTGTCTGCCTTTCTCTGACTGTCAGCCTCTCTCTGACTGTCTGCCTCTCTCTGACTGTCTGCATCTCGCTGACTGTCTGCCTCTCTCTGACTGTCAGCCTCTCTACAACTACCTGACGTCTGCCTCTCTACAACTACCTGACGTCTGCCTCTCTCTGACTGTCTGCCTCTCTCTGACTGTCTACCTCTCTCTGACTGTCTGCCTCTCTCTGACTGTCTGCCTCTCTCTGACTGTCTGCCTCTCTCTGACTGTCTGCCTCTCTCTGACTATCTGCCTCTCTCTGACTGTCTGCCTCTCTCTGACTGTCTGCCTCTCTCTGACTGTCTGCCTCTCTCTGACTGTCTGCCTCTCTCTGACTATCTGCCTCTCTTTGACTGTCTGTCTCTCTCTGACTGTCTGCCTCTCTCTGACTGTCTGCCTCTCTCTGACTGTCTGCCTCTCTCTGACTCTCGCTGACTGTCTGCCTCTCTCTGACTCTCGCTGACTGTCTGCCTCTCTCTGACTGTCTGCCTCTCTCTGACTGTCTGCCTCTCTCTGACTGTCTGCCTCTCTCTGACTGTTTGCCTCTCTCTGACTGTTTGCCTCTCTCTGACTGTCTGCCTCTCTCTGACTGTCTGCCTCTCTCTGACTGCCTGACGTCTGCCTCTCTATGACCACCTGACGTCTGCCTCTCTCTGACTGTCTATCCGTTTTCTTTCTTTTATTATTATTTTATTGTTATCGTAAATTGTATAAAATAAATTACAGCATATGGAAATGAATGCAATTCTATATCTATAGGAGACACATTTGTTCAACAAAAGTTAAGCGTGCTGTGCGTTTTCAACTGCGACAAATGCGGGGAGCGGGGGTGCTGGGTTCAGCTGAGGTCCTGCTAAAGTCCTAGGCCAATGCCCGCTGTGGGTGTGTAGTAAAGACACTGCAGAGCTTCCTGCAGGGCACGCTGGCAGCCCAAGGAGGATGTGAAGCCGCCGGCATTCTCGGCCGGCGTCTCTGGGCGTATGTGCGCCATGTAGCCCATGGACTCGATCTCATTAAGGGGCGGCGGCGAGGGTCCCTCTGTGAGTGGTATGAGCGGCTCGTAGACGAACAGCGGTCCCTCCTCCGACTTGGGCACTGGCAGCAGCGTCGGATCGGCAGTCTGGCCGAACTTGATGCCCGTGGAGAACTCGTTGGCTGGCTTGGGCGGTGGCAGCTGCTTCTCCTCCTCGCGCTGCTTCTCTGCCTTCTCCGCGAACTCACTGACGATTTGTGCGGCGTCCTTGCCGCTGTACATGAGCTCCTCGATGAGCGCCTGCTTGTCGCGGGCCTTCTTCTTCTTGTGCTCCGTCTCCAGCTCCTCGAGCTCCTTCTTGCGCGACTCGTCCTGCGCCCGCTCCAGCTCGAGCAGCTCCTCCAGCGCGTACTCATCGCGCCCGACACGCGTCTTGTTGCGCTGGATGATCTCGCGATTGTCACGCTTGTAGGCCTCGATGCGTTTGTTCGTCTCGATTATCTCGATGTTGTTGCACAGATTGTACACGATGTCCTCGATCTCTTCCAGATAGTCGTTGTACTCCTCGAGCGAGGCGAAGTCCTCTTCGCGTTTGTTGTAGTCGCGCAGTATGCGACGCCGTATGTCCACCTCCTTCTCCACCATGGGATCCTCGAAGAGCTGCACGCGGAAGTTATTCCGGCGCAGCGGCACCATGCACTCCGGACACGCGCCGGAGCCCTTGAGGAAGAGCATGTCTACGCAGGATTCGCATAGCGTATGGCCGCATACGTTGACCATAAGCTTGAGCGAAGGATTGCGATACTTGGTGGTCTTGCACCGCGGACAGGCCTGCTCCTCCATCGCGCAGCTGTCTGTCAATCAATTGTAGTTTCAAGATCCGGCGGAATGTCGGGTTAATTAAAATGCCGACACAGAAAACAAAAACTGCGAACTCAAAATGGCACACGCTAACAGCTATCGTAATCGATAAGTGCTAGCAAACCAGCTGATACTGTGCAACACTGATGTAATGGTTACCCTGGCTCAGTATCGATATTTGCTAGCATTGCGACAGCGTGGAGCGCTTTCAAGCAGAAGGGAGAAGAGCTGATATCGAACTCAAAATGGCACAGCGCAAACAGCTATCACAATCGATAGGCGAAAGCAAATCAGTTGACACTGTGCAACACTAAAGCATTGGTCACCCTGACAGAGTATCGATATTTGCAAGCACAGCGCTAACTTTTGCGCGCGCATTCAAACAGTAGGGAAAAGAGTGGGCATTAAATTTTCATTTTTTCAACATTTTATTTTGAAACAGCATACGCGGTAATTTTTCACATTAAGAGTAGAATTTAAATATTGTTTGTATTATACACGCACATCTATATATTTATATATATATATATATATTCAATATATTTGTATGATTATATGCATTAAATATATTAATAATTTACATCGATCAAAACCTTTTCTTAGATGTACGTACACGGGTTTCAGCAGTTGGTATACATATATATATATATAGATATTTATATTCTTGCTATATTTTTGTTGTTGCTGTTGATCTTGTTAAGAAGGTAAAAGCATTTCCAAGCAGCATTTGCAATCAATGAACAATTTACGCTGGTTTCGATTGGATTGGTTAGTTGCAGTTTTCTACTCCGTAATACTCTGGAAAAGGGTGTGTAGCGGTGTGGCTGTCTGTGTGTGTGTGTGTGTGTGTAGTACTCGATTAAAGCAGCACAATTTCAAATATGAGAGATATACACATACATATATACTTTATGTACTTAAAATGCTACAGTGGGGCTAGTAAATTTAGGCTAACTTACGGGCTAACATGTTGCTTGGGCTTACACAGTTTATACAATCTTGTTGAATGGAAAAAAAAAGAATCAAACAAAAAACAATACACAGTTGCATATGCATAAAAGCAGAAACATACACACATACATATATATGTCTATATGTATATGCTTGCTTGAACATTTGATCTATGTAGAATCGCTTGTAAACAGAAATCGACACGTAAAACGTAAAACCTATGGAGAAACTAAACAGGAGTATACGAATCAAAGGCGCGCCCTTCTCTGTATAGGTTCAACAAATTTTCGATTCAATTGCAAATCGAATCACTGTAAATATCACAATTTAGTTAACACATACTATACAATGCATACGATTAAAATTATAAAATTGAAACGGTCTCCTCCTCCTCGTCGTCCTTCTCTTCCTCCTCCTCCTTCTCGTCATTAACAATACACAAGAGTACGCTAAGTAGTCGCAAGTGCTTAATAATAGCTCGTAGTCGGGTCGGGTCGAATCGGGTCGGTTCGGGTCGGATTGGGTCAGGTGATTAGCCCTGCAGTGCGGTCACCTCCTCCTCCAGCTCGGCATCGACCTCATCAATCTTGGAGCCACTGCAGCCGCGACACTTGCAGCAAATGATGCACGGCGCCGCCAGCAGCAGCAGCGGAGATGCCACCAGCAGCAGTATGCCAAAGCCGGCAAATATGCCAATAACTTGGGCGCGATGCCAGACAACAGAGGCGCGCGAGTGACCCAATTTGTTCTTGCACGGCCCCTTGTCGTAGTGCCGCAGCAGGAAGTCATCCTGTGGGTGAGTGGGAATGCGAATGGAAAATGAATAAGATAAGTGAGCCACATTGGCGAATCTGTCGCGAGGGCACTCACATCCAGACTGGCCAGGCAGTACCAGCAGAAGACGTGCTTGCAGCGCTTGCACATCATCTGGGCGCAGCCCTCGTCCTTCTCGATGGGCACCGCGCACATGGGGCAGCATTTGATGAGCTCATTATCGAATGGTATGCCAATATCGTCCTGGCCATCGGCAATCAGGCGGCGTCCGAACTCCTCGCAGCTGATGTTCGGATGGTACTGTGAGAGGGAAAAGGTATAATGTATTATTATTGATGTTCTCCTGCTTCTCTCTCTCTCTCTCTTTCTGTCGCTTCGTACTCACCGCCTTCTTGCAGAGCGCACAGAACTCATCCTTGCAGGAGGGACAGTGCACAGAGACGGAGAGCAGCGGCACAGCAGCATCCTGTTGTGGCGTATAGCTCTGCGATGTCGAAGGTGACTCATCCATTTGGCAAATGGCCCCGCTGCCACCCGCAGCAGCAGCTGTAGAACCCGCAGCACCCGTAGCTCCTGCACCCGCTTCCGCACCCGCACCCACCATGCAAATTGTCTCGCAGCCCGCACGTGGGCACCAGGTGCGCGTCTTGTCCAGCTCGATTTCTGTAATAAATGCGATTCGATTTGAGAGAGATTAGCCGGGGCGCTTGCATATCGCTTAAATGGCAGCACGTACCTCGATTTAGGCGATAACGATGGTGCTTCTTCAGCAGATTCGTTGTGGTCAGACTGGCGATTTCGGGCAGCGTGATGGCGCCCTGGGCGGGGCATTTGGCGTCGGGGCAGGAGATCTCGTAGGCGCCCTCAGTTATCTCGAACTCCACATAGGCGCGCATGCACTGCAAGTATAAGAATAGCACAAAAGCAATGATTTCAATTGTTTGTTCTTGTACCATGCACTTATTCGAAATGGGAAAAAAGGTATATTAGCTCTGTGTAAATGTTGCAACAGGCTAAAGGAGCCTGGCTGCCTGAGAGTAGTTCTTATTGGTATTTTAGTATTATATATCCTAGCATTCAAACTGAGTGAACGGTATCCCATAGTCGAGTGCACAAATTTCTCTTGTTCCTCTTGTTGTTTTTGTTCTCCTTGACAAACTAAACAATTTGGCAAGTGGCGCAGCATAATCCGCTTTGAGGGAGCCAGAGTCCGGCCTGGCCAGCAATTCCATTAGCTCTATGACAACCAATATGCCATAGGAGCCTGCTGCTGCCTGTCGCCCTATCTGCTAGCAGTATTTCCTCATTTGCAGCCCCGCCCGCCCCGGCTCCCTCATCGCTGCCGCATTGTGTGACCCTTGGGCAAAACTTTGTCAAGGCATTTTTGGAAATTCGGCTGCCTGCCTGCTTTTGCATTGGCAGCCACAGAAGTGTGGCGGCTGTCAAAATTATTTCATTTTTAAGCACCCGCACACACACACTCGAACTCAGCCACACACACACACACACGCACACAGTGATAACAGCCGCAAACTTTCAGCAGCGACAAAACGTTCTGCGGAAGCTTTATAAATAAAGATTTAAAAACTTTGCCCGGTTGGCCCGGCCCCGGCCCCGGCTATTCCCCAGCCTGCTCGCCGAGCACTAAAGTAATGAAATTGCAAACGGAAACGGAAGCTGCCAAATGCCAGCACCAACGGCAGCAGCAGCAACCACCTAGATATCCTGCAAAGCGCCGGCTTTCCGCTCAGGCTGGACCCAATTAAAGGCGTGCGCTGTTAAAGTTGGAAATTGAAACTCATTATAACATTTTTCTTATTTATTTAAAAATGTTTAATTCGTGTTTTTACTGCCTCTTTAAAGGGTAACACCAAGTCCAACAAATTTCTAGCTTTCGCTTTTTGCCTCTCTAATGAATTGTGGCGCCCTCTATTGGCGTTTGCGTGCCGCAACTAAAATGTAGCATACTTTTTGGGGGCAGGGAGAAAACTTTTTGACCCACATAAAGGCAGAAATATAATAAATAAAAGTTGAAATAATCCTTAATACATATTAATAAAATAAAGCAGAAATTGCACAAGTTTTCTGAGAGCGAGACAAAACTATCGCTATAGCTCTGTCTTTCTCTTTTTTCTTTGCTTCTCTGCCTGTAAATAAGCAAAGCACAAAATTCTATCTGTTAGCTTGATTTTGATGGAATTCGAACAGCATGTAGGGAGCATAGTAAATATGGGATTTGATGATTATTATTAAGATCAAAGCTGCGAGCCGGAACATAATTTAAAATTTAAATTATAATAATTCACGAGCTCGCAAACTGCTGACCAATATCAATATATCCCCAGCAAGCGCATTAAAAAACCTCGTAGATAAAAGCGCGAAGCCAAAAGAGAAAAATCGGTTTTCAGGTTGGATTTTCCGCGGCCGTTTCCATTATGCAGGCAAAACGGCAGCTTTAACAAAGCCCCTGCAATTTGCCAGCGAAACGAGGCGAGGCGAAGCGCACGCAGTCAGTCGCTTCATATTTTTAATCGCGTCCATCAGCCCAGAATCCCCACGGTGCATATTTTACTTAATCCGCCGGCAGCTTGACGCTTGCAACGGGCTTATATCGCAATACCTGGCCATCAGTCAGAGCCCGCGGCATCAAGGCAGAGTCATGCGGCAAGCGGACGCAGCCACAGTCGTGGCATAAGCTGCACAAAGCTTGCCCAAATGAATATGCAGCCAACAACTGCGGTGGCGGCAGCGGCAGCGGCAACGCCAGCTGTTGCCACAATTTAGTGGCCTGTGGCAACAAGAGCGACGGCAGAGTTGGCAACGCTGCGCAACTTATAGCCAAAAAAAAAAAGAGTACGCTTCACTCTTGGTTTTAGTTGAGCTCGCTGAATTTGCATGTCTGCCTTTCCCCTTCTCCAGCTGAGAAAATGGATCACTTGAGTTGACAGTCAAAAAAAAAAAAAGAAAGGAAATTGAAACTTAATTGTAGTGTAGCTTTGCTCATGTAAAAGTCGGTAGTACGATTACTTATTACTGGCTTTCAGTCCATCTGTCTATTGGTCTATGTTTGTAATAATATAATCATATCTCACAGTCCAATGATTGCGCCTATGGCTTTATTTTTAGCCCAAAATCATTTAACAATGTACAAATATTTTATGAACTCTTGAGGAATTCTGCCAAAAATTCTTTTCCTATTGCAAGCAAAATATAAATACTATAAAAAGAAATTGCAGACAGACATTTATCCACAAATATATGCTGTTTGCTGTCAAAAATTGTCGGAAAATTTGTCAAGTAAAATTATTTGTCTCCAAAAATGGAATTTAAGAAATATTTCCAAGTCTTTTAATTCATTTAAAACGAGCAGAAAATCAAAAGGAAAAAAGGAAACGGAAACAAAGTTATAAAAGGCAAACAATTAAAATGCTTCATTTGCGCATATGAAAATTTAATTGCCTACGCTTTCTCTCTCCCCTGACGCTCAACCTGAAAGCATTTTCAGGTCTCAGGCTAAGCTCATTTGGGGCCAAACAGACGGGGAGAGAGAAAGAGAGCAGGGGGAGGAAACACACACAAAAGTCAAATTGTATTAATTCACAAAGCTTTTGGCCTTCTGGCAACCTTTCGTCATGTCAACAGTTTTCAGTTTACAGTTTGCCAGCGCTCAATTGTGTGGGCCATTAAAAGCCAAATGGCATACCACATACACACATACACTCGCACATACAGACGCATAAAAATATTAGTATTAATAACGGCACTTGGTAAATTTCCGGCTGTGCACATAAAGCACTTTACGCCAGCAGAGAGCGGCAGAGAGGGGCAAAAAAAAAAAATGGGAAATGCTTACAATATCTATGAAATGGAATATCACAGGGGAAGGAGAGTTGAGGGAATTGGATGAACGCAGCGCAGCGCGGAGCAAACGAAAAAAACAAATAAAAATTGACAAAGTTGCCATTTACATGCGGAACATTTTTTATCAGCCACAACAGCAGACGGCACAAGTTGTTTCCTCTGTCTGTGTGTGTGTGTGTCTCTGTGTGCGTGTGACTATGAAACGTTGATATATGGTTTTTATTTGAGAGCCAAGTACCGCCCCCTGCTTTGGCTCCGCCTCTCGCTCCCTCCTTGCCGTTTATCACTGTTGCTGTTGCCTTTGCTGTTTGCGCGTCTGTTTTCATGCCATTTTATGACACACGAGACATTGTTAGCAATAAAACAACATTTGTTAACGCTTGTATTCCATTTGCGCATACGTATAAAGTATGCTCTATACTCTCTCTCTCTCTCTCTCACACACACGTATGAACAACAATTTAATATATCCTCGTGCAGGATATAAATGTGTGCGTCGAAAAGGCCGTAAGCTGCAATGACATTTGACGAAAGCGCCATCAAATTGGCCTACTGCAATAAATCGAAACCAATTCGATACACCTAGATTTTTATAACAGTATGTTATGTGTTTTACAACACTGAATGACTAAATAGAATTAATTAAGTTTACATTAATGCAACGTGAAAAACTTTAAACACTGCGCCAAGTTTAATTAGTGCAATTAAACAATTATTATAACATTTTCTAACACTGCAAAAACGTTGAAAAGCTGAAAAGATCTCACCTAAATTTTAATTTTAATTTCTCAACACTACAATGTTAACTTGAAGCTATTTTCTAGATGCATATTGCTTCCAATTAAATTTACTTTGCTGAAAAACTTGCTAAGCTTTAGAGCAACTTGAAATCAATTTGCTAATTATTTAGTACTTACACATGGCATTTTCTAACACTGCCACAGCTTTGTACGACTACTTTTAAGCTCTTGTATGGCAATTTGCTGCTGTTGTCATTTACCAACACTGTAAGCTGGCCTTAAGGCCGCTACCCCAACTCGAAGAAGCTCACACTCTCTGTGCGTGGCAATTTAAATTACTTACACATCGGCTGGCAGAGGGAAATCAAATAAAAGTTTGGAATTAGCACAAATCATAAACAAATTTATCGTAGCATACTTTTTGGGGCGAAAGCGAAGTTAAATCAAAGTCAAACGTAGTAGAGCCCGGCACTGATATTACAACGAACATTCTTTCGTGTATTAAAAGCATAATGAATGCCCAGCCAATTTCGCACACACGCACACTCACAGACACACACACTCGCACATGAGTAAGCTGGCATTCGATTTTATCCAGCAGCCAATTACACGAACATGCGCTGTAGTTGCGCGCTCTGCTCTGCTCTGTCATGTGTCCTGTGTCCTGTGCGTCCTTCTGTGTCCTGTGTGTCCCCCGGACTGCGCGTCCTGCCTTGCCCTGCCCTGCTTTAATCTAACTCATTAGCAGCGGCACTTTAATTAATTGTCGCCTCACTCGTTCGTCTTGTCATCCGGAATGACCACGCCGGGAATGCCCTGCCCTGCCCTGCCCTGCCAACAAGGCCATTAATGTAAATTTATGACAATCGTTACGTTAACGTCACGTTACGCTAAAGCTTACGTTACGTTAACGCGCAAGCGAACATTAACTTTTTTAATGTGCATTAAAATCACTTGCAGTTCGATTTAATTAGCGCAATTTGCAGTTAGTACGGGCATGTTTGCACCAACTTGATGAGTGATAGAGAGAGAGAGACACATATAGAGTGAGAGATAGGAGAAGTAATAGCTATGTACACCCTTTCGCTGTCGGATATTGTCAAGCAGCTGCGCTCAGCCAACATCATCGCTGCAATTTTTGTAAAAGCTTCGATTGAAAGCGAGCACAGAACATTGTGCTATATATATATATTTATATGTGTGTGTGTAAAAACTTGAAGACAGCTATACATTGTTTTCTTACATGCCACATTGCTGCACATACTTTGCAAATTTAATGATATTATCTGCAATTGTAAATGAACATTTTCCAGGTATTCGGCAAACAAAATGAGGCAAAACTCCAGGGGGAGAATGAATTGTCATAAAAGCATTTGCTGCGCCTCTGGAACGCCCTGCTAGCCCCGCTCCCACCTATGGTTGCTTTTGTCGAAAATGGAATTTGAATTGCAAACATTTCGTCGGGCGCTTTGAACCGGCAACTATTTGCGTTTTTGTCTGCCTAACCGGCTCTTTGTCTCTTTGTATCTATCAGCTACATTTTTAAGCCGCTTACGTTGTATTCCCTTTTTCTATCCTTTTTCTACTTTTTTTTAAGTCTCATGCAAATTATTTGGAGATTATTTTTGGAGCTGATTTATGCGAGAATATCGAATTGAATGCAAACGTAGCTCAGCTGCGTTGCATAGAGTTCGATTTTTCAGTTAATGCAGCTTGAAAACTCACAGAGAAAAGCGCTTAAAAAGTTGTGGGAAAAACTAAAATTTCCTACCAACTATAAACGGCAAAGTTTCTCAATTTACTACATTCTGTACATCTGCTAGTCGAGCAGACCCGCTGCACTACCCTGGCATGCATTTGACCAGGCAGCATCATTAATTTCCGTTTGGCAGGCAGCATCCGGTCTAGACGCGCAATGTCGAGCGAAAAGTCAGCCGATGTCATGCAGATTAACAGCAATTTGCACGCTGCAAATATTGCATAATTGCGCTCTCAATTTATGTAAATCTGATCGATATGCAAAGCTTTACATAACAATCGTCGGGGGGACTCCAGCAACTGGCGATTGCAATTGCAATTATCCCATCAGGAGAAGTTAAACATTATCCTTGATTGATGCCAATTGCCCAGGGTACAACACGTGTCACTACCACTAACTTAACAGAACAAGAGAGAGAGAGAGAGAGGTAGAGAGAATGAGACAGCTGAAGCATGAGTTCAACTGCGAGTCAAGTTGAAGTTTGTCTATTGCTTGTGGCAATTGCAGCTTGCAACTTGCAACTGGCGCCCAAAAGCGAAAAGTCATCAAGTCAACGTCAACGCGCCACGACGCCAGACGCGTGTGCTCTGCGTGTTGCCAAATGTGCACAAATACAAACATAAAACACACAGTGTGGCAGTGTACAGAAACACACAAACACACACACACACGCGTGTTCACAAACAATCTTCTGCGCGTCAAGGGACATGTTTGTTTTTACTTGTACAGAAAATTAAATTAGCAGCAGAACAGCATAGATACCCTGTAACTGGTAATTACAGCTGAAAGATGAAATATACTAGTATTTTATAATATTTTGCAACTAATTTAAAAGTATTTTAAAAAATGTCTTAAAACGAAAAACAATATATCAGTTTAATTAAATTCTGCAAAATTATTATAAATAAATTTTTAGCTAATTTAGTCGACGCTGCGGCAAGCAAGCCCTTCTATTTTATTATTATTATTTATAAAATTTTCTCAGTCAATTCTGAACATATACGCACTGCTTGCTGCCCTTTCTCTCAAAAAAAAAATCACTGGGTATAAATGTCAAAAGTTGCGATTGCAATTTAAGTTTGTTGAGTGCAAAATGAAATTGCAGCTGCGCGCACGCGTTTCCAGCTAAATGAATTAACATTTTAAATGCATTTTAATTGTGTCGCCGGCGCTGATAACAAGTAGCGACAAGCTGACATTACACACACACAACCACACACACACACAGGAGGCACACACTCGCATATGCATGCAGCATGAGTGCGTTTGAAATTCAAGCTGAATTTAATAAAGGAGAATTTTGTAGAGCGAATTGAAGCGACAAAAAAGGCTAAAAGAAAACGAAATAAAATTGAAATAAATGCACACAAATGTGCGTGTGTTTTTGCGAGTGTTTGTGCATTTTTGACATGCCATTGAAATGAAAATACGTGGCAAAGTTGCCAGGAGCAACAATTGCGATGCGGCAAAAGGTGTAAACCTGTGAAAATTGCGTGTAAATGCAATTTGGCAGCTTTTCCTTGACAGCTTTTCACATAGTCCACACAGCGACAGATTGTGTGACGTAAATGCAATTCGTGTAAAATATCAAATAACCCTATTGAATAACGACGCCAAGTGACCCCAGCAGGGTGCAGAGTCTCCTGCTGTCGCTGCTGCTGCTGCTGCCGCTGCTGCTGCACGGGAATGCGCTTTGACGTCAGCGTGACGCGTGAAATTCCATAGCGCAGTTTGCAGCGCATTGTCAAAGCGGCACGTGTTTTTTTCCTCCTGCTTTACGTTATTTATTTTACTTTTGTTACACGCGAAAAACTTTGCAGTACAAGTAGAAGCGGCTAAAGCCAACTAGACAGTGAGATACCTGGCATCAGAGTGTTCAGCTTAGCTTTTGGCTCAAATGCACTTCAACTTCAGTAAACGCATAAAAGCGCAAAAAAATGGCTTTTTTTTTAATTATATTATTTTTTATTTTATATAATTTTTTATTTTATATTATAATAAAAATATAGTTTTTTATGCAAAATAAGAATAAGTAAAAAAAAATAAAAAGTAGTACTGCATAATCTAATTAATACTTCTATAAATTGATAATATATATTTACATGACACATACCCTATAAAACTTCAAATACCCCTCTTTTGCCTCTGGTGCTGGGTATAAAAACGACGCAAACTTTTTCAATTTGAGCCAAGTCGAAAAGTGCTGCCAAAGCCGCCGCAAAAGTGCAGCCAAAGTCAAATGTTTGACGTGCGTAAATGATACACACATAACTGCCTTTATCTCCTCTGGTTGTGTGTGTGTGTGTGAGAGTCTGAGTGTGTGTGTTGTATTGTCTGTTTTCTGCAGCGTGCTCTCTATTTGCACATGTCGTACACCCCCCTTACACCCCTTTTTGTGATAGCGCCTCGTATTTAGCTATTGTCGAAACTTTGAGCTCGCGCCGCGTTTGGTACAAAACTTTTCGCCTGTGTCCGACTATAAATACCAAAATACCAAGTAGTGGTTGGTTATAGCCCGCCTCTGAATCCTCACTCACCTCCCTTCTCCCATCCGCCATGCCCTCTTCAAGTTTCGGGCGAACAGCTAAAAACTTCGCTGCATTTCTGTTGCAATTCGCATTCGTAAAATTTTGTTAAAGCAAAGTTTCTGCTTGTTTGCAACTTGTTTCGGTTTTCCTGCCCCTCATCTCGCTGCCCTTTTCCCCATGCCCATGCCCATTCCCTTACTCCTCTTCGGCTGCCTACTGCCACTGCGCATGTCATCAAATATGAAAAAGAAATATGCATTTGCAGTAAGTCCGCTAAAAGTATGAAAAGAAGTTGCGACTTCAAGGATTCAGCTACTATGCCATTTGAAGTTGCAATTTATGAGTTGCATCGCAGATGAGAAGTGCGACCAGCAAACTAGACACTTGCAGCACTTGCCGCTTGCCGCTTGCCGCTTGCCACTTGCCGCTTGCCACTCCTGCCACACTGTGTGACAGCAGTCTGTGCTTTTTTGGGGCAAAAACTACTTGGAAAATAACAGCAGCTGCTGCTGCAGTTGGACAGTTTAATTACACGCTCAAGGCGAGAGTAGGCTTAAGGCGTGCCGGCAGAGAGCAGTCTACAGAGAGAATGTAATAGAGAGGGAGAAAAAAGTATCAGAGAGTATGGAATGAAGTGAGAACTTATGACATTCATAAGCGCTCATAACTCCCCATACTTTCAGTTCAATTTTACAAACATTTTCAAGATTTTAGAAGAGCAGATTTGAAATCGCTTCAGCCTTTTGCGTCACGTAAACTGCCTAAATATTGGCAGCAGTACGAGTGGTAATACCAACAATTTCCACATCATTTTTTATTCACCTCAAGCACTTGCACTAAAACTCTCCGAAATTGTTCCCACTCGACAAATTAATGTCTGCTCGGATTTTGGGGCCAATTTAAGCTTTGGCAAATCCCAGTGAGAAGTGTTTGCAAGCGAAATGCACTGGCTTGCAGGCATTTGCAGGCATTTCCAGTCACAGCCAGCAGCAGCAGCAGCAACCACATCAGCAGCAGTATTTTTGCAGCTTATCTGCAGCGATTTTAACCCATTATGAGCCTCAGTCTCGACCAAATTGAGCCGGCAATTACAAGTGACCCGACTGCGCTTTGGCATAGACTGCCACTGCGGTCGGCTGAGTGGCTGCCTGCCTGCTGCCTGTCTGGCTGTCTGTGCATGCATGAACATGTCCACTAGCACATCCGTTGCGAAGGCCAAACAACACTTCCGTTGCGGCGAGCCACATGCAAATAGCAGATATGTATGCAGTTAGGCGGGACTCAGATACGGATACAGATGGGGGATGCAAATGCGGATACGGATGCAGATTCGGATGTTGATATAGATACAGCTACAGATGGTGTAGATACGAATATACATACAGATACAGATAAAGATACAGATACAGATACAGATACAGATACAGATACAGATACAGATACAGATACAGATACAGATACAGATACAGATACAGATACAGATACAGATACAGATACAGATACAGTTACAGTTACAGTTACAGTTACAGTTACAGTTACAGTTACAGATACAGATACAGATACAGATACAGATACAGATACAGATACAGATACAGATACAGATACAGATACAGATACAGATACAGATACAGATACAGATACAGATACAGATACAGATACAGATACAGTTACAGTTACAGTTACAGTTACAGTTACAGTTACAGATACAGATACAGATACAGATACAGATACAGATACAGATACAGATACAGATACAGATACAGATACAGATACAGATACAGATACAGATACAGATACAGATACAGATACAGATACAGATACAGATACAGATACAGATACAGATACAGATACAGATACAGATACAGATACAGATACAGATACAGATACAGATACAGATACAGATACAGATACAGATACAGATACAGATACAGATACAGATACAGATACAGATACAGATACAGATACAGATACAGATACAGATACAGATACAGATACAGATACAGATACAGATACAGATACAGATACAGATACAGATACAGATACAGATACAGATACAGATACAGATACAGATACAGATACAGATACAGATACAGATACAGATACAGATACAGATACAGATACAGATACAGATACAGATACAGATACAGATACAGATACAGATACAGATACAGATACAGATACAGATACAGATACAGATACAGATACAGATACAGATACAGATACAGATACAGATACAGATACAGATACAGATACAGATACAGATACAGATACAGATACAGATACAGATACAGATACAGATGCAACCAGCTGAAGACCTTGCGAATTCCCGTTCCCGTTCCTTATTTGTATCTATTTGGAATTCAATTTGCTTAGGCAAGTGACAAATAAAAATAAAAACAATTCATTATTGTCGCCTATTTGCATACTAAATGAGCTCAGGGAGAAGGCGGGGGGCGTGCCAAAGCTCAAATCGGAATTGTCAATTTTCCACACGTTAAATTTGGCCAAAATCACGTAACGCGTTTAATTTGATGTTGCTTTTGGTTTCTGCTTCTGTTGTTGCTTTCTCTTGGCCAAATTCGAAGAGGAACGGAAAGTTGAGGGAGCAGAGGAGTTACCCACTGTGGGCTGGGCCAGCGGAAATGACGCGCAAACAGCAAATGGCCGCCAGCCGGAAATTGCTTTCGCCTGCAGCCCTTTCGAAGTGCTTTTCCATGTCCAGCGAAAAAACGAGGGCGACGAGAAGAAGAAGGGCATGGGGCCGCGTCAACAAGTTCACATTTTTTGGTCACGAGTGCGGGAAGACAGCGTGGAGGGAGAGGGGAGAGAGGAGTATTGTTAGAGAGTGCTCCGGCCCGGTCTGTAGGGTCATTACGTATGTACTCGACGTTCGCGCGCTGAAGGCCATTTGCTGCGACGCTTCTCGCGCCTGGTCGTATGCCCGCCGTAAACATTTGCATTTGATGCGGGCGTAGGGAGAGAGGGGATAGGGGGAAAGGTTTGCCGTTGTATGCCGGTCACGTGCTACACTTACGTTTGTTTTGGCCGCCATTTTCGAGCCGAAAACAAAACGCCAAAAACCAAAATAAAAACTGTATTGCGGACGACAATTACGTCGACTGTCGGCGGGGGCTCGAGCCGCACTTAGTCGAGTTGAGTCGACTGTCTTGCCCCCTAAGCCAGTTCTCATAAATTGTCGCGGGCTTTGGGGGCCTTGGACTGTGCCCGCACAGTGGGGGGGAGGACCTAGGGGGTTGGGGCGACATTTAAATGCTACGCCAAAGTAAACACAAATAAAATGCTTTCGGTTTGCTCATAAATTGCCCGGGCTAATGCCGCGGCGATTGTTTGTTTATGCAGAGTCAACTCCGGAGATTCTCAAATATAAAGAGAGAGCACCACTATATAGCCGTATATATAACTGTATAAAGGGCGTTTTCAGCCTCATTTGCATATAGTACCAAACGGAACGCAGGAAATGGAAATGGAAAAGAAAGCCGGCTTAAAGAAAACTGAAACTGGGCTCAGTCGTTCCAGCATTCAGTTCTGTTTCAATTTAACAACTTATTTTCAACTCTTGCACACTCTTTGCTTTTACAAATGCTTTTCATTTTTAAATCAATTTGTATTTTTTCATTTCTTCTGCTCTTCGTCTCTCTCTCTCTCCGTCTGTTTTCCTTTGAGTGTAAATTGAGATACAAGCGGAGCGCACACTTTGACTTTGTGCTTGGCCATTTGCTTGTACATTTGCTTTTCTCTCCTCTACTCTTGCTCACTTTGTCGTTTGTTCTGCTTTGCTTTTTTCTACTACATTCTCAATTTGTTCTTTCTCTCTTTTAATTGCTCGCGTGTTTATTTCGCTTGGCTCTTTGATGCTTCTCATGTGCAAATTGTATTCAAGGAGCAGAACGTGTGGCTTTCCTTTCCTTTCCTTTCCCCTTCCTTCCGTTTTCCCTTCACCGCCTTTGTTGTTGCTGTGGCCAGCTGCAGCTCAATTTACGAAAATTGCTGCAGAGCGCGTCTAATGAAAAGCGACACAAAAGCGCAGGGGAAAACGAGAGAAGCGACAAACAAATTGCGAAATGAAGAACAAAGCTGAACAAATAGATGAATGCAGGGCAGTTGCCCGCGTGTGTGTGTATGTCCGTGTGTGTTTGTTTGGGTGTGCCACTGAGCTAAAATGTCAAAGGTTTAAAGCCAAGGCATTGTGTACACTCAGCACACACCCACCCACACACACACGCACACACACACACACACATAAAACCAGCGACAGCGTCGCATAAATTTCAATAAGTTGCCTACTTTGCGGCGTCGCTGCAGCTTGCACTGAGCAGCAGTTTACGAGTGTATATGGATGTGACTGTTTCAGTGTATGTGTCTGTGTGTGTTTGTGGCAATGTGTGTGTGCTTAGGTGTCAAATAAATTCAGGTCATTTTAGCACTGGCAGCCTTTTGTGCCCTTTTAGCCAGCCCGGCGGCAACTGTTTCGCTCCCATGTTTATTACGTATACGTAATATTACGTATACGCAGCGATTTTACTGTCGCACTCGCAACACACACTAATGAGCGTTAAGTGCGCGTGTGCATTGAATATGATTTGGCACTCGACGGCAGCAGCAGCAGCAGGAGAAGTCAGAAGTCAACTCTCGTAAACTAAAAAGTTGTCAGGGCAAAGCTTAAAGCTCAAGCCCGCGTCCATTGGAGCATGTTTAATAAGCAGCGTCATTTCTCATGCGCAGTCAACAGAGCAGCAGCAGCAGCAACAGCAACAGCAACAGCAACAGCAGCCCCTCAACAGCTTCTCAACAGTTGTGTCGTCCCTCGCGCTCTGCTGCTCGACAACGAGCAGAGCCGCAGCGCACGTCAAGTGCTTTTTACACGCCCCACAAAATGTTGGTGCAGGCCACAGGCCACAGGGTTTAGCACAAGGTATTATAACTATTTAGTAAATAAATTGACAAGCTAATTTTGGAGCAGAAAGGAGTTTGCGAGCAATGACAGGCTTTCTAGAAAGTAACTTTGCTGCATATTTTATGAAAAATAATTATGAATAAAAAAGTTTGTGAAAATTATTTCAAAATTAAAATTAAAATAATTTAAGTATTCTAGTATTATAATTTAAATTATCGTTACACTTCCTGCAATACATTTCAAGCAGAAACAAAGCATATATGGTGGTACTTAAATAAATAAACGGCATTATATTTATAATGCATGATATTAATAATATTATAAAGAAAGTGAGGAATATACCCAACGTTGTTTTATTTTAAATAAAACATACAAAACTTTAAACCTACAATAACTTATTAATGTTACTTGTCTGTACGCAATTTTCTTGAGTACTCTATGAAATTGTATTCAATGCTAACTCAACCATTTGCGAATAATTAAACTCAATATTGAAACAGTGCAATGCTAGAAACGCAAGATTTACCATACCCAATCAGCCATAACCACAAAACTCATTAGCTTCGCTTTTCCCTTTCCCTTCGCCCATATTCAGCTCTCTTCTGCTCGAGGCGCTATCAACCATTTGCTTTGGCTGTATTCCCCTAATTCACACAGCGTGAATTATGATGATGCTGCAGAAAATGACATGGCATTCCATATCGCAGACAAGCATCTCCAAACATATCGCTCGTATCTCGTACATATATCTTTTTTTTCTGCTGTTCTAGCTGTTTGGTTTTTTGATTTTATTACATATATTTGCGACTAGTTTGCCGTTTGCTTCGCAGACAGGAGCTACAGGGGGATGAACTAAACAAATTTGTCAACTCAGTGAATCATAAACAAGCGCAGTGTTGCTATATGGAGCGCGACAATATTCCAGCAGACTGCCAGACAAACAGACTACTGGCTGGCAAACACACTGCCAGACAAACAACAACAAATTGGCATGAAAATGAAAATTTCGTTTGCATTGGAATTTGCGCGTGTAGATTTTCAATTAAGCGCAGCCAGCACAACGCTGCGTATGTGCAATGCCGTAACTTTGCGGGGGGGGCAGAGGGGCACTGGCATACTGAGCGCACTGAAGTGAAGTGCGCATCATGCCCAACAGTTTAGGGTGACAAATGGCAGCGAAAAACGACACCCTGGGATCAGTCTGAAGGAGGAAGGACGATAGCAGAGGGGCAGCAGAGGGACGGGCTGTAGTGTCGTACATTTGACGGGAACATTTGTAAGCATTAGGCACGTAGCCGGAACTGGAAACTGAAACTGGAGCTGAGTCAGACAACGTGTCGGAAACGGCACGTTCTGCCAGCCACGACATGTTCCAGCAGCAGTAGCAACAGTAGACAGTTTTTCCCGTGCTCTGTGTGTGTGTGTGTGTGTGTGTATGTAATAAATTCCACCTGCACATAAACAACTAGAGAAGCAACAGCAAGAACAACAACAAAAACAGGTACTAGCTACATTTATTTAGTGCGCAGCAGCCGAAAGAAACTTATTTTTATTACACTGCCCTTGGGTAGGGTAGCTCAGCGCTGTCATTAATTATGTAATGCATAGGGTAAGGTAAAAAGTAGATAAGTAAGACATATGTAGATATGTAATATATATATATAGATTCTATACCTTTTTTAAAGTAAGCTTAGCTTGAGTTCGAGCAATACTCTTAAATATTGCAGATATATTATTAAACATTGGCAAAAAGTATGCTATATTTTTTTTTTTAACTTTTATATTAATATTATTATTATAATATAAAAGCGTACTCAAGTCTAGTATAATATTTCAGTCTACGTTTACTATCATTTGATTTGGAAAGAGTATTGCATAGTTGCCTATTGATTTTGCAATAATTCTTTTATATTTTTTTGCAGCTTCATTTTTCCTTTCTTGCATTTTTTCTCACGTGCGTGAATTACGTCTAATTTATTTATGTTCGTGGAGAAAAGACTTACGAAATTAGATTCAGGCGGATGTGCAACATTGCGGATGAAAGAAAATCATTGCCTGCCTTCACTTTTAACGCTGATTCAATTATTTAGAATGCTGCATGCAACTTTGTGTGCGGCAAGTACTTTGGGGAACAATCCCTTTTCGCTCTCTCCAGCGACTGAGCCAAAATGCAATTTGTTGATTCTACATGCTGCATATTTCTATATGGTAAGGCCAGAGCAACGTGCCGCATCCACAGCCAGACACACGGACGTACACACACACACATACACAGAGGGACAGCTGCTGCAAGAGCCTGTAGCAGCAGGAGCCCAGCTAGCTGCAGCCATCTGGCTCTGTGCAGCATTTACCAGAAATTACTTTAACCTGAGCAACAGCAACAACAACAACAAAGACAACATCATCATCAACAGCAACTACAACAACAAAAGCAACTGCAATGCTGGCTGCATTAACCCTTTAATGGATTTTCATATTTAACAAGCACAACATTTTGTATGTAAATTGAAATTTCTCGAAAAGTTAACGCAAATGTTGCAAACCCAAAATGTAAATATAATTAACTAAGTAGAAGTTCGAGTACAAAGCAAGGCTTAGTGTAGGCGGCTTAGCTAAGAGAATACAAGATATTTTAATAGTCAGCAAGTATTTAATTTTTTTGATATATTCAAAATTTTTTTATTTTTGAATATATATTTTATATATATTTTTTATAATAACTTTTCAGGTATTGTATTTATTAAATTTCTGCTGGCAACCAAGGGTTAAATGCAGCAAAAGTTGCCTTGGCTTTTAGTATTTTTCGTCTGCGATTTTTCAATTTTCAGCTTGTGCACCTGTGCACATGTTGCCTACACCCTAATAAAACATACGGCATGTACGGCGCTAGTATCGCTCTCGCTCGCTCCCTCAAAACTGCCTCTCTCTCCCTCACTCTCTCTGAAACACCTGCTGCGGCAAATGGCAAGAGCTTAAAACAAATTGAAAGGAATATTTCAGTTGCGGTACCGCATCAAAAATTGATGCAATAATCAATGAAATTACCAAGTTATCGATGGCGTGTACAGCTGCAGAGTAATCGATTAGGATTGGGATTAGGATCAGAAACAAGGAAACTATCTAAAGCACAAGCAACAGTCTTATATATGCGAACTCCAACAGTAACTATTTTTAATACAATTACTAAATACTCGCAGTATAACGATAGTTTCTCTACGACTATCGATAACCCCAGCAGTAATCGATACAATTATCGATAGTAGCGAAATCAGATATTCCGCTATAATTATTATAGTTTTACCATAGCCTAACGATAGTCTGCCCCAACTATCGATAACCCATTTATAGTGTAGAAAGTAATATCGATATCGCTCACTCACCTCGGTACAAAACTGACAGCCGCAGTGCAGCAGCGTTGTCGCCTCCGCCACGTTCTCCACATC
This sequence comes from Zaprionus bogoriensis, assembly GCA_035046045.1. Classification (NCBI taxonomy): domain Eukaryota; kingdom Metazoa; phylum Arthropoda; class Insecta; order Diptera; family Drosophilidae; genus Zaprionus; species Zaprionus bogoriensis. The sequence goes on along the minus strand of JAWNOI010000066.1, from coordinate 942,250 downwards.
GATGAGACACAACTTGCAGGTGAATTGTTGAAAGTTAATGGGCGTGGCCGGTGTGCCCGCCGAGGGCGTCACATCCGCCGAGGCGAGCATCTCGCGCGGCTTCAGCGCGATGCCGTCACGCACGCAGCAGGCCTGCGCCGCTTGATTCGCACTGACCATGGACTGCAGCGAGCTGACCGTCAGCGGATACGCATTCTTCGTACCGAAGGCGCCCAGTTCGGTGCAGCTGCCAGGAGCGGTGCTGTTCGGCGTGGCCGGCTGCTCCTCAATGGAGATGCTGCTGCTGTTGTTGTTATTGTTATTGTTGTTATTGTTGTTGCTGCTGCTGCTGCTGTTGATGTTGGAGTGCAACGTTGCTGTGGTCACATTGGACGGCGGACTCGGACTGCTGGCGCTCTGCAGGCCAGCAGAACTCTTGCGCGATCCACAGCTGCTGCCATTGCTCAGCCTGATCTGCGCATTGACATTGATATGCGGCTCGGGCGTTGGCTCCACTCCAGCTCCTGCTGTTCCCTCTGCTCCTCCATCGACAAAGCTGACGCTGGGCCGACGCTGCTGCGTGCTGAGCGACAGAGCGGACTCGGGACGCGGCACGAAGCCATTGGCCAGCGAGTAACGCGATCCCGTGGCCGCCAACGACAGCAGGCTGGAGCACCTGGAGCAGGTGGCGCCATTGATGCTGCTCACACTGTTCCTCAGCCGATTGAGCGGACGTATCTGTTCCACGCCGCCGGCGCTAAAGATGCCGCTGCCACCATGCGTGCTCGCCGCATCGCCGCCCATTGCCATGGCCATGGGATGCAGCGTGTGGCCTTGGCGTGTCAGCGCCAGCACCGTCTCACACTTGCGCAATCCCGTATACTGCACTATCGACTGCGACTTCTCCTGGTGCAGGCTGCTGGCGCTGCCCTCGCGCCGCATCATGTGCCAGAGCTTCTGGTGCACCACATTCAGGGAGCTGCTCGAGCCACTGATGCTCAGCCGACTGCCATGCCCGTTGGCTAACTGCTGCTGCTGCTGCTGTTGCTGCTGCTGTGTTGGCTGCTGGCGCCCGGAAGGATCACGCAGCACGACATCCTGCTCGGACGGTGTGCGCGTGATGCGTATTTCCGGTGAAGCTGGTCGCTGATTGATGGACTCGCGCGTCTCCCGCGACTCGCGTGACTCGCGCGTCTCCCGCTCGCTCGGCCGACTGCTGCTGCCGCCGCTGCTGCTGGACTTGAGGCCCACCAGCGACTTGAGGAAGTTCTCGATGCGCCGTCGACGCGGCACCTGCCCACCGGAGAGGCCCAACGAGCTCTCCACATCACCAGAGCCGCCGGCTGTGCCCGTTGCTGTGCCGCCACCGCCATTGCCCAGACTGCTAACGGAGAGGGAATGGCCGTGATGCGAGTTCGGCAGGGAGAGGGAGATGCGCGCCGGCTGCTGCTGCTGCTGCTGCTGCTGGGGATGCTGCTGGTGCTGCGTCTGCGCCTTGCGCTCGCCTCCAGCCTCGCTGGCCGAAATGATGTTGATCTTGTTGCGCGTCTGCGTCTCCAGCAGCGCAACTGTCTCGTTCGTATCCGAGTCGTGGTGCGGCGCGGCATGCGAGGCAGTGCCACTGTGCTGGCTACTGGCGCGTTGCTGGTGCTTCGTGTTGGCCAGATTGTGAATTGGCGAGGAATCCTGCAAGAGAAGAAGTAAGAATGGGTTAATCGCTTGTACAGCTGCAATAGTCTGCCGTTGCCTCTTACACAACACTGGCGGTGTACTTTCTATTCGCTTCACATGAATTCGAAAGCTTTTTACGTAGTAGTTGCCTATTTTCGAGTCTTATTACATTATTTGAATAATTAACTTTTCACCGAAATCGATGTAGGCATTTTAGAATTTTAACTGATTACTATGGCAAACGTTCATAAGATCTATGTTCATTTTTGATTATTATTTAGATTTTTTTTTAAATTATAAATAAGTTTTTTACGAAGATTGTTAACATTATTATCGCTATAATTAATAATACCATTTGTCAAATCTCTTCTGTCCTGTTATCTTTAAGATAAATATTAACGTCAACTGTCAAGTTTATTTTTTTGTTATTAAATTTTTTTCGAATACAATGCAACGTTTTGCATATATTACTTTCCCAATAAGCACACAAAAAGCTCAAGATAATATAAAACTATCCTGAAAATTTTACTTTAATCGGAGCATAAACACTGAAGTTATTCCAAAAAGCAGGCATGTAGGCAGTGCTGTCTACAAGCCTCGAACGGACACTTTGAACACTCATAACTTTCTTGAAAATCGTGCGATTTTCATTTGGAATAGCATTTTGTTTATGTTTTTGATTATAAATTAAGTTGCCATTAAAATTTTGTTGATCATAAAAATTTACTTTTTTTTTAAATTTTGCATACTACCCCCTTATCAAAAATTTGAAAAATTTTCAAAAATTTTAAAACTTTATTTTTTTGCTATAAATCGATTGAGCTGTTCGAAATTTGCATTTAAATCGTTGTTGCAAACTTTTCTGTGTGAAATTCGCTTAAATAATAAAAATATACACTACTTTCGAGTACTCATCATACACCTTGCTGGGCCTATGACATCTCGACTTTCTTCTCTACTCACCCTCGAATCCTGCTCCAGTTCCTCCTCAAGCGCACTGTAGACAGGCGCGTACCAGGAGTACGAGAGCTGTTTGCGCGCCGAGGCAGCGGCGCCGGCGCCGTTCGCCGTTGGTGATGTCAGCCCCACGCCGTGACCGTGACCGTGGCCGTGACCTTGACCGTGACCAGTGTGATTGTAACTATGATTGTGTGTGTGATGCTTGTGCGGCACAAGCTTGCCGCCGCTGGCGGCGTAGTTAGGGCCAGCCGTGCCGGCGGCACATGCGGCGGTGGTCACCAGGTTGTTGTTGTAGTTAAGCTGCAGGCTCCGACGCTGCTGCTGGCCGCGTGTGGGCGGCAAATGCTTCGTCTGCTGCTTGCGCTGACGCTCGCCGGCGCCGTAAAGACTATGATGCTGGCGTCGCTGCTGTTGGCTGTTGCCGAGCTCCTTCCGGGTGAAGATAAGCGATGCGCTATTTTTGCTCAGGCGTATGGAACGCTGTTTGTCCACCACTGTCGCCTCGATGTGCGTCAGCAGTGGCTCCGTCTCGGACAGCGGCAACAGTTGCAATTGCTGCGATGACTCGGCCGGGAAATTGATGATGAAGTGCTCGGCAGCGTCATCAAAGATGGAGGCGCGTGCCGCACTCTGGCACTCGTCACTCGCGGACGAAGGGCTGCTGATGGAGCTGCGATGCGCCTGGGAATGTCTGAGATCGTTTGGCTTCTGTCTGGACTCCTCCTGCAAGTCCAGCAGCTGCTGCTGCTGCTGTTGCTGCTGCTGCTGATATGTTGCTGCCGAGCTGTAGCTGAGCTTGTGCTCCACAAGCAGCTCAAGCGGTGGCAGTTTGGCCTTGTGCGTCGACAGCTGCTGCGCCGGCTGCTGCTGCTGCTGCTGTTGAATCTGATCCGAGTCTAATCCCAGCTGAAGCGAGTGCTGCGTGGGCTGCAGTTGCTGCTGCTGTAATTGCTGCTGTAGTAGGTGTTGCTGTTGCTGTTGCTGTTGTGTTGCTGACGTCGCCTGCTGCTGCTGTTGCTGCTGCTGCTGATAGGCTTCATTCTGCTGCAGCGCAGTTGGCTGCATTGGCAACGGCATCGGTGGCCGCATTTTGATTGACAATGGAACGCTGGAGCGCCTGGCACGGATTGTGATATGGGCACAGCTCAGCCGTGGCTGGCAGAGCGAACAACATCGTGAAAAATTCCTGCAACAACAAGGTAGAAAGAAAATTGCATTAATTTTATTTGCCAATCGAATTTGATACCGTGCTTAATCCCCAAACAACAAAGTGAGAAACAGACAAAGCGGCGCTCAGTTGAGTTTGGCTTTTCAAATTGATTTCGGCTCAAATGCTCTACAGTCTCAATTCGAACACGGCCAAACGACAGCCCTGGAAATTGTTGTGGCCTTCGCTTTGCAGCAGCTTGCAGGTTGCCAGCTGACCCCGCAGGGTCTGTCCGGCTCCGATTGCTTAGTTAGCAAAGCAGCCATAAAAGAAAACAAAAAGGTGGGAACTCAAAATACAGACTGATTGACTACAAGATATCCTGTTGTCATACAATACTTTCAATACATTTAACTGCGCTCTGAGTAAGTAGAAAATACTAAAACATAAGAAAACTGTACGAAAAAATTATTTATTTTTGATGGCAGCATTAAGACAGTAGATTTTAAAAATATCTAGAAAATATATACTATTTTATAAATGTATAAATAATGGATTAATTGAATTAAAATAAATAAATTTTTTTTTTATTTCTATATATTTTTAACTATGAAGATTTTCTATATTTAAAATTTATTTAATTGCTACAAATTTATTTAATTGCTACATATTTTTCGCCCTAATCAGAAACTATCAATCTGCTTTCAGTCTCTGGCACTTTACAGGGCATACCGGCGCACCTTTACGAGCTGCAGTCGTTTTATGTGCACCACTGACGCCTGATTTGCATTTTTGCCTTTGTCTGATTTATTGCAATTCCTGCTGCGCGCTGGAATTTATACAATTTCTGTTTCCATTCGGAATTGGAAATCGAAACGGATTTGAAGTTGCAGCGCGATGCGGTGCGAGGTGCGAGGTGCGATGTGCGAGTATTTGATTAGAGCCGAAAACCAAAATTGATGGCACCGTCACGTGGCCATTGGAAAATTCAATTTGTAGCGCTGCCCGTTCGCATTTTTATGCGTTAAAGTATTTGTTTATGTCTTTGCTGGCGTGTTGCCAAACAATTTAGCAATTTAATTGGTAACTAAGACGAGACGCAATCAATCGTAACGGCCAATTTGTGGCAGTTGTTTGATCCACAAGCATGATTCTGGTCGGACTGTAAGTGAATAATGGCAGCAGCGCCAGGGCGAGCAGTTAATCACGGCATCAAGCAAATTTAATAGCGAATCTATGTAGCTCTACGCTTTGTTTGCTTTCTTCTGCGAGTGCTCTGCGAGTTTCTCTCACTTCTCGCGCTTCCATTCGAATTCAACCTAAGCGAATTTCAATGTAGCATCATAATCAATCAATGTTTGGGCGTCAGTCATGCTGCAGGAGGGTTTCGTCTGCCTGCCTGCCGCCTGCCTGCCTGTGCAGCATGATCATGCGCAAATTTCTAATTCGAGTCAATGCACAACGTTACGTTGCCAGTTGGCCAATTGCGGCGGCTAATCAAATTAGCTTGCAACAATGCGCGGCCAATTTGTAGCCAATTAATCGAAAAATTCACGCCGAAATGCAGCGTGGGGGAATGCACGCAGCACAGCACAGCCGGCAATTGCAGCTGCAGCAGATAAATTCTGCCTTTGCAGCAGCAACAACATAGGGGCGTGGCTCGAGAGAGCACAGACAGCAGGCAGCAGGCAGCTGCCAGTTGGGCGCATGGGCACCACAGGGCACGGAGGCACGTGGAGTCAATTAAGCTATACGCGTACGCGACAGTGTGACCAAATGCGTCTCAAAGGACATGCGTGAAATGCAAATTAGCTGCGGTTTTAAAAGATTTTCCAAATTTTCGAAGAGTTGCAATGGGAATACAGAAAGTTAAATTGCTAATTTAAAGGTAGCTTAACTTAGTTTACAAATCTGCAATGTAGAAGAATTTATCGGAATACCGGAAAAAGCCTATAGACATAAGATATGGAAGATACAGATTTATATACGTTAAATCTACTTTTATTTCGATTTCTTATCAAAATTCATAGCATACTTTTTGGCTTATCTCAAATTTTAGTTTTTTTTTTTTATATTTATTTATTTAGTGCAATAAAAAAGGGAAAATGAAAAAAAAAACTTATTTTATAGAGGTAAAAAATATTATCAAAATAAATCAAATTAAATAAATAAATTTAAAACTCAATGAAATTTCTGATGCACAGCCTTTTTTGTAGTTTATACCAATACAAATAATTATTACGAGCAATTTTGGCTGAAATTTAATAAAACTGCTGAGTGTTGCAAACGAAAACCAAATTGGTTCACCTGGCAACCGACTTAATGAAGAGAAACTACTGCCAGCTGGCCACACTTTTTTTTGTTGTTGTCGGTGTTGTTGTCGCTCCGCACACAAAGAAATTCGTTAATTTTGACTTCATTACAAAGGCAAACGCTGGCGCTACGCTCCACATGCCACATGGCAAGGTATGCGAGTATATTAATTTTTGGTATGCCCAAACTATGTGAGATGCCTCCTCTCTCTTCCTTCTGCAGCCCTCACTCACTTACACTCTCTCTCTCTCTCTCTGCGTGTGTGCGTGAGTGAAGGAAAGACGAGCGCACAAAAGTATGCAACAGAAAAATGCGCGACTCGCATAATTTGCCGAGCAGGGAAAATAAGGCAAAAGCAAGCGCAAAAAAATAAAAGGAAAACGAAGGAGGAGCGCGTGAAGAAGCTGCAAGAGAAGCAGCCGCAACAGCAGCAGCAACAAAATGCCAAAGATAAATTACTTCTCACACGCTTTCCAAGAAGCCAAGCCAGGACCGAGCGAGGCTGATGGTGGGGAGGCACATATTTGCCGTCAGTTTGTTGCTGCCACGCCTAAATGCGCGCCTGCTGCTCAGCTTAACTGCTCCTCGCTCTCCCTCTCTCTTTCTTGCTTGCTCTTTCTCTTCTCCCACTTTTTCTTTTCTTTTATCTCTTTCTCTCACTCTGGCACTGGCCACACACATATTGCCAAATTAATCGCTTTCGGCGCACACTGCGAACACGAAATTTGTCTTTTACTTTTCATTTAACGCCATTTAAGCCAAAGCCTGACCAGTAAGAGTAGACGAGAAAGGAGCGTAAAAAGCAGCAGAAGAAGTGGAAAAGCGACAAACAAAACGAAGATTAATGCCATTCGCTAATTTGCCAACTTCTATATAGAGACAATTGCGCAAATTTGCACAAGACCAAAAAGTCTCTTGACTCTCGACTGTTTGCATTTGTTTTCAATCGCAATTGAGAATCTGCTAAGTGGGGCCTACATTATCTCTTGCTATAAATGTGTATGGCATAATTGAAGTGGAATATGGCATAAGCCGTGGCATGTCGCAAGAATTTGCTGCATTAATTTTGCCCAAAATTGCAGAGAGAGCGGAGAAATACCTTGGCTGAATGAATTTATGTGGAACAGATGTAGATAGAATTTATTTTCCTACAGGACTCAACAGTTCCTTTCTAAATAAATGATTTCAGTGAATCAAGAACGTTCAATGCGTTGAATATTTGTAGTAGAGAATTCTGGCCCATAAATTCAGGTTTATATTCCATTTACAACTTCCACAGTAAATTTACTTTACTTTCTAACAAATAAATTCCAATAATCACTATTGTTGATGCCTTAAATGTTTCGATAGCAATCATAAATAACAATCAAGTCGCATTTGCCAATGTTTCAGTTTCATCTATGATATTGTTGTTGCTCTTCTCCATTAGCGAAAATTGCTCTCGCAACTAATCTGATTACACATTAATTAATTTCCAAATTTTCCTTATGCGAGAGAGCAGCGAGTCGAGAGACGGAGACGAGCTACTAACTAATTGACACACGTCAATTGGCCACGAAATTAATTAGTGGAAATGACAGGGAACACAGGCTATAGAACAGAGCAGGAATATGGAGCATGAGGGTTTAGGCAACAAGGGAATCCCGGACATATTTCGTCCGTTCTGTCTGTTTAATTTTTTTTTTTTTTTTGTTTTTTTGGGGCATCGGACTTGTTTAATTAACAACTTACCATTATTCAAACTGCATGCAAATGTTATCGTATGCCAGGAACTGTTGTTTTTGTTGTTCTTGCGCCAGTTCTGGTTGTTGTCGCTGTTGCAGCTGAAAAATAAATGAAAATACCAAACTTATTAGACAAATTGTTAATTAGTTAAATGACGGCAATTGGAAATAAAAGTTTTTTATTGCAATTTTAATTGTTGCGAAAATGTTTCTTTTTTATTTTGTTTTTCATGTTATGGCGTAAACAAGCTGTATGCTTTTTAAAGCTCAAAATAAATATAATAAAAATAAATAATAATTGTGAGCTCAACACACAAATGTATAGATTTTGCCTCACAAAAAAATCTCTTGAAAACATTTCCTAGATTTCTTATTTTTCCCGCAAATTGCGAACATCAAAAGTCAATTTTTTTCTGCCTTAAAATTACAAGCCCGTTTCTCTAATTGGCAATTCTCTAGAAATATAAAAAACGGGCGATTTTTTGGCATTTTCCACTAGGATTGTTGAGCACTCAATTGGCTGCAGGTTAATCAAATTATCCTTCAGGTGCAGACAAAGGCAACTCGATTCCCTTGAAGGTCCGACCCAATTAGCAGTTCCATTTTTCAGCTGCAGTGCAAGGACAATGGGCGCAACGGATCAATGCAGTGCTCAATAGAAACAACAACAGCAAGAAGCTGAAGAACAATGAGAACGAGAACTCGCCTGCCACGTGCCACTTTGAGGCACACGCAAAGCGGCGGCATGCGGTCAAGAGGGAATGTGTGAGAATGCTCTACTATTTGAAAGCTAATTAACTTTAAGTCGACCTCCGGCTGGCGAGTAGGGTATCTGGCTAGTCGCATAAGCTGCAGCGGCAGCAAAGGAATTTTAATTGCACGACGCGCCCAATTATGAGCCTAATTAGACGCGCTGCGACACTTGGCAGCAGTTGTAGTTGGCCACGAGGCACGCCCACACACTCGAGCGGGGACACAAGGACACACACACACCGGAGGGGGGAGAAGGGACACTTTAAAGCGCCTGTGACCACAAACAGCTGGGCAAATTGAAACCGTAAATGCATTCTACGAATTCAACGGATAATTACACAGTTAATTGCAAAACAATTTCCAGATCATTTGGCCAAGTGTTAAGCCGAATCGCATGCATTCCCAGACTTTGCGCAAGGACACACCCAGCCACATTAAGGGCATGTCCGAGCTGAACGCTTGATTTGACCGATTTCTGCTTATCGAATTGAATAACAAACAGGCACACGCGATTGCAATTCGCTTTGACGTCATCACAAAATGATATGCAAATTTAATCGCCCTATAGTTAGCCATAGGTAGTTATCTCTCTGGGCAACAACTACTATACTTGGCACACACTCCCATTTTAGCAACGCCCTCCCTCGACTCCAACTGTGCATATGCTTCATTCTGCAGGAAGGCCGAGCCAGTTGACATTAACATAAGCTCGCAACGACAAATTGAACTTACATATATTATGTAAGAAAGTCTGCAGTAGTGCCAGAGTGAACGAGAAAATAGCAGAAATAAGGCAGTGAGAGAGGGAGAGACTTGTGTACAGAAACATGCTCTCGCCACTGTTACAGTCATGGTCAACAAAGTAGTCTTAAACATTTAGCTTTCGGTTGACTGTAAAAAGGGCTTTGAAACTTTGATTTTAACTGCGTCAGAGGAACATATAAACAAGTATATATAGTCTGACAGCTTAGACTTCAAATCTGTTGAGTATCGTAAGGCTTTATCGATTCGTTAAATGTAATATTAAATTACAGTATATTTTTTAGCATATTTGCTTTACTTTCCGTAGATTAAATATATCTTGGTTAACTTTCCTGCCTTTGGTTCAGTTTTTATTTATTTTATTTAATTAATAAAAATTTAATATTAAGAATATATTTCATTTATTAGCTAAAACATTAAATCTTTGCTTTATTTTTTGTTGACTTTTCCAAAATCTGTTGACTTTGCAAGTGCATTTAATCTCTGTGCTAAGAGAAATCTACTTAGCCATAATATATTTTTACTTTACGCTATTATTAACACACTCTGCACTCGAGCATGCTATTTGCGCCGCCTGAGTGCAGTACTTTTGTCAGGCACTGTGCTCCAACTGGGTGAACAGGCGTCAGTCACATCGCAGATTATACACAGCCGGCGTAATCCTCGCTCTGACAACTAGAAAGCACACACAGCCACCCACACAACCACCCATACATGCTCGCACACACACACACACACACACTCGTCCGGCACAAGCTGTCACAGTGACCGCTGTAAGTATGCCGACACGAGCACATAAAATGTGACAGCTTGAGCTGAAGCGAGCTATATGAAAATAGAATCGAGCCGACAGAGCCAAGAGAATTACAACTTGTAAAGAGCAGAATTCAGAGCGAAGCGCCTGCCTCGATAATCAGATGGAATTTCAATCAAATACGTGACGCGTTCACAATTGCATTCACGGCGAACATAACGAGGAAAAGTCACCTGCTTGGCGAAAATTTAACAAGAAGAAATTGCATAAAAAGACAGCAAATTCAAGCTGAGACAGACTCATACTCGCGTGGGTGAATGAATGAGTGAACGAATGAATGGGTGAATGAATGTGAATGTGAATATGAGTGTGCGCCACTTGAATGTCTAGACTGAGTGGCTGCAGCAGCAGCAGCAGCAGCAGCAGCATACTTGCAGCAGCTGCAGCAGCCACTCCTTTTTGTGTCATCCCCTGGCATTAAGTATACGCCCCGCTGCACCGTTGCGTGTTTCTGCCCCCGGCTACGGCTCGGCCCTTTTGTGGTCTCTTTAACTGAATTGCAATTCGCCTGGCGCTGCTAATGAACGTCTTTGGCTGCCAGAGACCAAAAATTGCAGTCGGAAAGAACACGCAACGCTTTTCATGCGCTTGTAATCAGCATTTTGTTTTCGCCCGACGGCAATTATGCATTTAGATTTCCATTATGGCGTGGCAATAGCAGCCTGCCCCCACTTCCTAGTCGTGCTCTAGTCTTTTTCGCCTTGTACGTTGCCAACAGCTGCCACAATATCCATGTTGCATGTTGTACGCTGCAACATGACCACAAAGCGCTGTTGCGCCACATGCCCGCGGCATGGTAACAAAAAATTGACTTGCAAACGCCGCAGGCTCCGCAAGGATGCACCATATCTATATATATATATATCTATCTTTAAAGTGTCAATAGCAGCAACGCCTTAAAGACAACTCCACGCAGGGAACGAGTAGTTGCCGCTCACGCTTTTTGCATGTTGCACAAAGTTAAATGAAAAACATTTTCCGCTTTGCTGCTCGTGTGTAATTAAAAGGCACAAGAGACACAGGCAGGCGGCAGGCAGGGAAAAGACAGGAGCAGAGGCAGCAGAGTAGGCGGAAACGGAGATGTGCAAATTACGTCGAATGCAACGGGGGAATATACATATATTTATATAGCACATACTTATATAGAGCATACTTTGCCGGCAAGTACTTAGCGCTGCTTGCAACTTTTCGTTGCACATTGTTCGCTGATCAACATTTTTTTTTTTTAGCCAAACTTTGCAGCAACTTTAAAAACTAATTGAAGTTTGAGTAAACAAGAAGCAGACAATTTGCCCGAGAGCGCAGCGGAAACTGTAAACTATTCGGGCTAAACTGAAACTGAAACTCAGTTGCCACTTAATGGCGGCTAATTGTTTATAATTGGTTAACTTCCTTAACGCAATTGTCTACATTTTCACACATATCTTTATATTTATATATAAATATATATTGATAAGAAGTTGTTTAACCAGATTAGAAACAAGTTTAGCGCTCGAAAGCAGCTTTAAGATAAAGCTAAGTTTTTCACAAAAGAAAAATCTTTTCCGTTAGGAAAGCGTTGAAGTATACGGAGCGTATATACTCAACACTCAACTGCCTGTAATTAATTTTAAAATATAGTTTATTATTTAATATTTGTTTAATCTACGCAAAAGATTTAATAGAAACTTTCCTAACTCAAACTGATTGAGAGATCCTTTTCAACCACTTAAGATTTTTTTACGGTCTTTTAGCTATATATATATTATATTACATGACAACTTATATAGTAGAAACCTGCTAGATTTACATTCCACACAAGTGATTAGCCTACATTCACTCCAACTCCAATTAGTTCACAATTAACTCCCTTTGATTAAAGACTTCTTTACGCTTTCCTCTAATTGCCTGCCTTAGCCCCGGCATTATCTCATTGCCCTCAGTACTCAACCTCTCTCAAACTTTAATTAATTTGCCTTCCAACTATGTCGTAAAATACCGAAAGATGTTGTTTGTCTCTGTGTATGTTTTAATCCTCGCCGCTTCTACAAATTTCCCTTACTTTTCCGCAACTTTTGCTGTCGATTACGTTATGGCGCAACTTTTACAGCTTTTCATCCTTTTCGGCTTGATTGAAGCAGCCTGTGGAAACGCTTGAGAGCACTTGCTAATTAAATGGCAACGTCATGTGGCAAATGGGGGGAGGGGCGTGGCTTGAGTACAAAGTTGCGACGTTTAAGCCGGCTGACAAATGGCGAGCCCGCAAAACCCAAAAACCGAAGACCAAAAAACGTGTGCAAGATTTTTGCGAACAACTTTTGCAGCGGTCTTTTCGCGTGCGGCTTTAAGTTGGCAGCGTGACAATGCGAATATTAAGTGGGAAAACGCTTGGAAAACAATGTGAAAAACTAACAAACATGTCAGCGCAGACATCGCTGTCGTTTCTCTTGTTGTAGTTGTCGCTGTTTCTGCTGCTGCTGTTGTTGTTGTTGCTGCTGCTGCTGCTGCTGCTGCAGTTGTCGCTTGCGCATGATTTCCGTGCTTAAAATTTCCTGTTCGAAACTGACATAAAAGAAGGAAGTGCACGAGACAGAGCAGACAGGCAGACAGACAGACGGACAGACAAACGGATAGAGCAGTCAGATAGACAGACGAACAGACAGACAGAGAGCGAGACGGACGTGTGATACAAGCGCAGATGCATAGAGACAGCATAAAAGGCAGCGCTCGCTCGCTCTGTCCGCCTGTCTGTCTGTCCGTCCCACTGTCTGTCTGGTTATCTCTCTGTGCTGCGAACAGCGCCGCCTCCCGCTTTTCAGAACTTTTTGCTGTCATACGAAATGGCAACTGGCAAAAGAAAACATCAGCAGGCAGGCAACCTCAGCACGGAATGAGCAGGGAGCGGGCAGGAGGCAGCTTAGTCAGTCAAGCGCGCATCGAGGCATTTAATGACATTCTGCATTCACTTCGAAAATATTTGCCTTGATGTCTGCCAGGGAAAATATTATTGAAATGCGAAAAGTGCATTTCAAATGAAGGCCAGCAAAAACAAGCGCAGTTGAGCAAGAAGTTCACAGAACTCTCCACTCCATTCAATTGCTATGGATTTTAAAGCAAATTTCACAAATTTCATTCGAGTACGAGTAGAACGATTAAGTAATAAACTGCAGCAACTTCGCTCTTTTTGTCTGTCATGATAAATTCGCAAAAAGTTTTTATTTTCATTTTGTTGTTTTATCACAATTTATACATAAATAAATCCAATGGCAGCAGTTCGACTGATTTATTGCAAGCCAAATTAATTGAGAAAACTGGCGAAAATAAAAGCACAAGGAGTGAAAAATCAAACAGCAAAAGGGAATGCTTAAAAGTGAGTACTACAAGAATTAATTGCACTTCTGAACTTTTTACGCTGTTCGTGATACCCTGTCGAAATGTGCCAGTGGGTCGCTAAGTTAAGTCAAGTGAATCATAATGCAAAATTAATAGCCTAAAAATTATTAAAGATACGCAAAAATATTCCCTTGGCCTAGAATTAATTAAATTATTTATATTATAAATATGACACAGGGTATCTTCTCGCTCATCAGCAAATTCCATTCTGTTTTTGGTCTCACACACAATTAAAACATGAATGTATTTTTGCCCCTTTGCCATTTGTTACACTGCGGCAAATTCAATTAAACAATGCAATCGCATAAACAAATCTACAGAACACACAAGAGACAGAGAAAGAGAGACAGAGGAGAGAGAGAGAGAGAAAGAGAAAATGTGTGCACGACAGCTAGAGGATGATACTCTGCTGGGACCAGCTTGAAAATAGCGGGACTTTTGTGTGCACTTTTTATAGTTTTAATTGAAAATTGTGCAATTAAAAGCCGAATGCATATGCCAGCACAGCTCAGCGCAGTCAACCAGGGCGTATACGCAATTTGTAATAAAAAACTAAAAGTTAACGGCAAATGAATTTAAGCACTTAATTATGCCATGGGTTCAATTAAATTACATGGCATTTAATTAAGCGCATACGATGTACAAAGCTTTCCAGTGCACATTCGAGATGTGATCGATAAGTAATCGAAATAAAAGTGAAGGAATATAAAAAATATACGCAAACATCGAAAAACTTTCTATGAATATGCAAAGATTTTTTATCTACCCTGTAGTAAATTTTAATATAATTACCTACTAAACATCTGTAAATTTGCTAACGCTTCGCTCAACCCTCGCATGTACAGCGTCTATAGCCATATCCTCACATTTGTATATCTCTTGCAAACAAACAACAAGACTGCAGTTGGCCAACCAGAGTGATAAGCAAACAAAGGCGGTCAGAACCACGTTGCCCGCATGTCAGCTACAAACTGTTGCTCACACACGCACAGTCCACACGCCCAGACATACATACTACATGCCACATTCTCACACACACACACACACACTCACGCACATGCATACCATAATTTGGCACATGCCATTACAAAATATTGACAGCAATGCAAACAAGAGTCATGGGCGAGCAGGGTGCCCGGCAGGGGTTGTGGTGGGGCTGTTGGAACAGAACCACTTCATGTTTCAACTTGCAGGACACATATTTGGCCGACCCGCCCGAATCCCCAGACGTGGCATGACTCTATCTGTGCATCAGCATATGCATCTGGATCTGCCAAAGCCGTTATTACACTCGTCTGTCGTGCTGAGTGCGAGGGCAGCTGCGAGAGTTGGCGTTAATTGAGGCTCAGAGACTCTACCAGCTGCAGCAATGGTTATTAAAAAATATAAATAAATAAGTAAAAATCCATTAGTCTACTTAAAATACTCTCAAAAGACATCAAATAATACTTAGCAGTAAAAAATAAATAACTAAATAAATTTCTGTATACCAAAAAACATTTCGCATAAAAGTTTAGTTTCTGTTTTAGCTTAAATTCACTCTTGAAAATCTTCCAAGCAGAAATTACTTATAGTTCCCACCAACTGCAGAAGCAACCCTGGCAAAGTGAGTTCACACACAGCATGTTTTTTTTTTCATTTGATGGTGCTGCTCGAAAGCATTTAACTCCTCGTTGCGAGGAACTCTTTAGTCTTGGCCAAGACTGACCACAGCGTTTTCTCTCTGCTCTGCTTGTGTATGTGTTTGTGTTGGCTTTGCAAACATATTTTAGCCAAATTGTTACATTTGCAAAGAGCTCGGCAAGGGAGAGCTGTACAGAGGGCGATGACAAACGTTTGCATAAATTAGTTTTGCATTTCAATTTGCCAGAAATAATAAAGAAATAAATGCGTTAAGCAAGACTTTCCACAATTGTTTGGACTGCTTTGGACTGAACAATTTTCAAATCCTTCCCACAATAGACGTATTATTGTAATTAATACGCTCTGCCTGTTGCTCTCGCCGATAAAATATCAATTATGGTGCGCCGTATTATCTGCAGCATTGTAAGCTAAACAATGGCAACTATTTTTCCACAGATATTACTATAGAAAATCCAGAGAGAGTGTGTGAGAGAGACAGAGAGAGAGAGAGAGGGAGACAGGGAGAGAAGGTCACTACATGCAACATGCCTGTCACACAATGCTGATAATTATAAGGCCCGCACATACATACATGCAGTCTGCTATTTATAGCCCATGTAGTGTAGTACAAAAGGTTGACACAGTTTACATACCTGCAACGAGAGGGAGCAAAGACAATGCATTTGCATTAGTTTAATTGATATAGTTAAACTTACATATTCAAGTCAATTATAATCAGCGCTAATTTACTATAATATCAAACGACTGCTGACTTATAGCGCTGCACCCAGTGATTTGATGCAATTAGAGAACTGGTTCAAGATTTCGCGTTTGCATACTAAATCTCAGGTTCACATTAGTTTCACAATTTCGAAGATTTAGCTTCCATACAATTTATGTATACCGCTTCCGCAACCATTTAACATGATTCCGTACCGGTTTGGCCAACACTTTAAGAACTGTTTATATATACATTTTCTATACATCACTATGAGTTTCATTCAAAATTTCAATTTCTTCTCATAAATAATGGATGGAATATCACAGAGAACCGCTATGAAACTGGCTCAGCGAATAGAACAGCACTTTGAACTCTTCTCAAAACAGTTCTACAGCTTTGTATCAACTTGGACTGAAGAGCTTAAGGATCTTAAGGTGTGTCTCCTCTCGAGTCGCCACGTTCTGCCCTGCATGGTTTCACGTAGCGTCTAATTACTGGCACTCTGAGTGCATCTTACTACTGTCATACTGTCTACACACATTTGTGCAGCAGTTTGTAACCTCTGCCCGTTATGTGGGTCTAATAACAATATGATTTATCAGGCAGCGCACGTCGCATTTAATTGAATTACGAGAGTACGCGAGGAAGTCATTTCGAGTCAGACAACAATTTGCAATTTGCTCGTTCCCAACCGGCACCACCCGGTCTTGTGCGGGTGTGCAACGGCAACAACAACAGCAACAACAACAACAACAAGGTGTCAGGTCTTATCATCCAACGGGGTACAACAGCTTGAACAGCTTTGATTGATGCTGATGTAATTGGGAGACAACCAAGACAAGTGGAACACTTGATTAGCGTCTCCCTGGAGTCGAACCGAACCCGAACCCGAACCTATGGCTTGATTATACTTGACAGTTCACTTGGTGAAGGGGTTCAACTAAGCCGCAATTGAAAATTTGTTAAATCCGTGTTTATTCAATCGATACGGTCGCTCAACCTTTCGCAATCTTTCGTAGTAAACTAATAATAGCTCGCAAGATACAATAAATTGCAATAAATAGCGAGGCAAAGTTCGACTCGATTGAGCTCAGTTCAGTAAATATTCAATATGAACACGTTATCGCGTGGATCTATAATTTATTTTGGATTTTAGCCAATGCGAAAAGCCCCGGCTTGAGACTCGCGATTCGGCAAAATGTGGGAGAAAATGCGCAATAAAAATCGCTTGTTGTTGTCGACGTTGCGTGTTAATTGATTATAAGGCGATTTGGCCTTAACTTTCCAGTGTCTATAGCTTTGGAGTGTACCCGACGAGCCGGTACTCTACAATTGCCAATATGAACATACAGAGTCCACTTATGCGCAGCCCAGTCAAAATAATGCGAGAAAAAAAGTATTCCTACTGCCCATATCTAAGCTAAACCATGTCAAAAGTATGCCTGACTAGTAGATACTCTAAAAAAAAAATATAGAAATAGTTGTATGTCTTTTTATGGCATCGTTAAGTCGCATATTTATGGCAGCCCCTTCTCAGCCAAAGTATGCACAACTCCTCGACCTTGTGGTGAACTCACGAAATGCCATTTTAATAAATGATTTCAAGTTTCAATAAAAAAAGAAAAATAATTGACAGCGCCCATTTTCAATATTGAACAATTGCATTCACTCGGCAATTTTGATTTTCAATCGTACGCAAAGGCACGCAAATGTTGCACTTGGAGCAGCATATAAAATTCGATATGTATCTGTACGTATTCAGATGAATATACATAACTATTTTCAGCGGGGGCAACATGAACCGATCCCAAATTGAGTGCAAACAGCGTTCGACACGTTGCGTCATTGGGCCCCTCGAAAAGGCATTCAATAATGCATTTTTTTCATTACATTTTCTAGGCAAAGTTTTTTCCCTCTTGATTTTCCTTGTCGATTATTTTTCGATTTTTGTTTTATTCAGTGAGCACCTAATTGAGTTATTGTACAATTATCAATTTGTAGTTGAGCTTGATGCATGGGCGACCATTGAATTATTAATATGAAATTTATGATGATTGCGTTTCGTAAAGCGATTCGATTTATCTGGTTGAGCCATAATTCAAATGCGCCCTGAAAAAAAGGCGATTTCAACAATTATCATTGATGTACAATCGAATTGCACTCTCAATTAGTGGAAAGCAATATTATCTATTATCAATCAACCGTCAAGGACTTGGGAAACTCATTTTTTATAATTTTCAAAAAAAAAAAATTGATAAATGACCGACAATGCTTTGAAAATGCCTATAAAAAGTAATGCAATATTAATTTTATTTACAAAACACTCCAATGACTCACTCTGATTCTGAAACTGTCTGAATGTGCGTTTATTTTTCGCTAATGATCCAAATAAATAGCGATTACTCAGATTATATACAAATAATATAGTAGAAATGTTTATTTATAGTAGAAAGCTAAAGCTTCTGCTTATCTCCTGGCGAATGCAACTTCGTGACAAAGGCACACAAAGATCGAAGCAAAATTCAAACAATCTTTAACAAGTTCTGTACACAAGGAAAGCTTCTTGAGATAAAAATAAGAATAATTATTTAGCAAGGTGAATCACTCGATTAGTCGTGCACTTAACACCCCAGCGATCCAATTATCAGATTATTTACGATTGTGTCCGTGATTCAGTCGCTACAGAGCTTGATTTTCAAATCAATTCTTTTGTCTTTCGCTCTTATCAGTCACCATCGATAACAATGGAAATTTCGAGCAAATTGTGTGCCAAATTTGTGTGCTGGAAAACCAGTTTGCAGCATGAGACAGCAAAAAAAAAAAATAAAGCCAAAATTCGATCAGACTGAGAATGCCATCATCTCGCTCTCTCTGTCTCTCCCAGGCTATCTGCTGCTGGCCGTCTCTCTGTCTAGACACCCCGACGGAGACTGTAGACTGTAAACTGGCCCCCAGACAGCGTTGAAGCGATTATGCAATGTTGCAACCTTCAGTTACCATTCGAAACGCTCCGTTGCCCAAGTCTGGTGGCATAAATTTGAATTTGAACGAAAACAAAGCGCGAGCACTGTGAAAATGGCACACAATAAATGAAAAATGAAATTGAAAATCAAGCGCACAAAGCGCGCAAGTTCAGTGTCAGGGCTCTCCGGGGGCCGCCAATAATAATTCACAATTTAGCTAGCACCCCAGTATAACCCAGCATAGAACACAGAGAGAGATAGAGAAAGAGAGAGAGAGAGGCTCAGAGCTCCAGTTGTGTACCTGTGCACCAATGTTTGTTTTAGACAGCGCCGAAGGTTGAATGGAAGGGGGTATGCCATGCTACAGAGTACACTCCAGTGTAGCGCCGAAGGTTGATTGGTATACTGGCTAGTCTTATAGACTAGTATGGCTATAGAGTAGAGTACGCATACTCAACCTTAAGCTCTGGCTTCCCACAGTAAAACAATTTTACTACATACGCTCCAACTTTTATTAAGTAGTCACACCCAAGTCTATCAAAGTATCTCCTCAGTTCACCTCGACTGAACTTGCGCTCATTTACAGAGCATCTGCTAGTTCACATACTCGAAAAGAGAGCAAGGCCCTTGCAAGGCCTAATTAAAACTCTCAGCGGAAATGCATTTCAGATAATTAGCTTTGATTTCGCTCAAACGCCTCGTCGGCTGTCACCACCACCCGCAGCAACCCTTGCCGGAAAACACAAACAGAATTTAGAATGAAATGAAAATGTAAAGCGCGCGCTAATGAAATTCACAAAATGTGCTCTTTTTTTTTGCAAAGAAACATGAAAAGTAAAGCAGGAAACTCAAAAAATAAAAAAAAAAAAAAAAAAAACAACAACGAAAGAGAAGAAGAAAAACTCTGATTAAATGTAAACACAGCATAAAACGGGCAATTTAATTGGGTTAATTGTTGTTGCCTCTGCTGTTTTCTTTTTTCTGTTATTGTTATTGTTGCGGGTAATTAGACGATGACAGCTGTGAAATGAAAATGAATGTTTATGCTATCGAAAACGCTTTCCTCGCACACTCTGGCGCGGTGCATTCAACTCGCACCCGGCGTGGATCGGAGATCTTTAACTCGAGCATTGCGTGTCTCGACACGAATCAAGTCAAGTGCAGCCAAGTTCAGGGCAGGAGAAAGGCCCCGAGTGAAACGCAGCGTAGCGCAGGCCGTGAAAGTTGTTGCCCCACACAATGTAGCCGTCAGAGATAAGACAACAGATGGCCCCCGAGGCAATGGCAATTATTTCAAGTGTTTTGTAAATACATTGGATTTATTATCATCTACAGAAAATATAAAAAAAAAACAAATTGCACTCAAGATCGAAGCTACAACATAGAAATTGCTGTAACAACCTTGGTGTGTATACGAAAGAAAAACCTCATCGTTGGACCGCATGGCGTATGCGTGTTATTATCTGTAATTAGGCATTCCGGCCACGCTTTCATGCCATATTTATTGTGATTCAGTTACTCGCCGTCAACTCGTTCTGCCTGGCGTTCGTCAGCGCTTTTTGCGCATTTTTCACATTTCGTATGCAAATTTCGCGCACGACAATTTCAATTTCAATGTGTTTTTTCCCCTTTTCTTTTCTTATTTTAATTTGTATATTTATGTTTATTGCCCCCCCACCCCCTCTCTCTGCAAGGGGCAAGGGGCAACTGAGGCATTTGCGCAGCACCTCAAAAGTGTCAAGAGATTTCAATAGACAAAGGTGGGAGGGGGGGAGGTGAGTAGAGGGCAGGGCACTGCGTTGCAGTGCAATTTGGGGCCAGCTTTACGCGTGGGCAATAACAGCCAGACTAACTGCAGACTTTGTGTGTCATGTACTTTTGCTTTTATACCCTGTGATTAGCGCGAAGAGCGACAGAAGAAGACGCAGCTGGTCGCATTGGAATTTTAACTCAACTCTTGCGCAATTTGAAACTTTGTAGCATTTTCCGAACCGATCGTTAAGGTCTTTCTCAATTATGAAAATAATTATTATTATGGCTATTCTATGTCTACTTACAACATTGTTTCTCAATTCGAATACCTCAGTAGTATGCAGTATTTCATAATATATTTTTTCGTAAACATTCTATGGGAAAATCTTAAATTTGTTTATTTTTAAAAATCATAAACATAAAATCATAAACAAAATGTTGTTGAAAAATATTCCATGTTCCTGTTCCAATTTATGTAATTAATATCGGAGCTATTTTGTATGTTCAACTCTAATACACACCGCTCAATAAGTTACCGGCCCGACATATAGTAAGCAAAAAATCGATATTTGCTTTGTGTAGCTCTGCGACCAGATAAAGTATCTTTAAAATTTGTATTTCCCACTTTCGTTTATTACACCGCTATATAATAAATCTACTCATTATAATCTTTATGCAATAAATTCTTTATATAGTTCCATCATCAGGTTTTATTATATATCTATATATATACATTCTGCAGACGTCTCCACTTTATGGTCAACCCATTTTCGACGTACCAATTGCATGAAGTACTCGAGTTATTTATGGCATTTTGCGCCAACGCAAGTAAATATGGCAAAAAAATACCGTTACAGTTCCGGTTGATCGGCGAAATCGGCACAGAATGCGCTTTGTTGCCGCTGCCGCTGCCGCTGCCGCTGCGTCTTGCGAATTGCGAAAAATAGCGAAAAAGCATTCGCTGTTTGCATTTTAACGAAAAATCTCGCAAACAAGCCGGAAGGTCAAATGCGCAAGCTAACAACCCACCTCATAGCCCCAGCACCCCGCTCCCTCTCTCCGTAGCACCTGCAGACTTATAGCCGCTGCTCCCTCTGCGTCGCCTTTGCGCTGCTCTACACTGTTGCTGTAAAGTTGCCCCTCATTTAGCCAACGGGTTATTAAGTTTATGCATTTTTATGAGCACACGCCGCCGGCGCATGCGGCCAGAGAGGGGCGTGTGGAGGGCATGGCAGGGGCGAGTCACCTGCGCATTCATAAGTCAAAGCCAGGCGGCGACGTTGGGGGTTGCATCAGTTTGAGGTTCGGTCTGGCAGTCTGTCCGTCCGTCCGACGGTCTGGCATTCTGCGGTCCTTTACAGCGACACCGCAGCGCATAAAGTGCATTCACCCAGATCCCCGTTATAGAGGGAGCCCTACGGCTGGGGGCGGGGAGGTAGGGGGCGAGACACTGGCAGTCACTCACGTGCAGACAAACAAAAGCGTAGAATACAAAAACGCTTTTGTTTGCTGCACTTCATTGCACTCGCTCAAGAGAAGCAGAAGGAAAGAGAGAAGGAGAGACAGAGAGAGAGAGAGAGAAAGAGCGTGACAAAAAGAAAGAAAGAGAACCAAATAAAATGAAGGGAGTAGAGCAAAATCGCTGGCAGCGAATGAAGCAATAACAAGCGGAATAAGTACACAAGGCAAACGCATAAAGTCGAAAATACCACCTCGGGCTGATGCTACAGAAATTCGGAGTAAAAAAGAGAACTGGACTGGGAAACTTAACTACAGTTAGTGGGTTAACAATTGTTACGGATTATTATTGTAATAGATTCTCTCGGGCCCTTTGTGGGCGTTCTTCTATCTGTCGAATCTCTATTTATATTTATTCAGTTGACATCGTTGACGGAGACGGAAGCATAAATAACTGAAAACACGGCAATTATCAGTGGCACTCCATAACTCTTAAAGCGTATCATTAGCTTGTATTATTACAGGCAATTAAGTGACAAGTGGAAACTAAAACAAAATATGGGACCTTTGAGTCGCACGAGCAGAGATTCCGAATGCAAATCGAAAATCGTAATTGTTACTTTGTAGCGAAAGCTTATGTAATACCAGAGACATGCTGTAACTAACTAGCGTATCCAATACAAGCTATGTCTATTGATTTCCAGTGAAGCTGAAAGCTAAAGCGAAATCATGAGATAAGCTAAAATCAATTCAGTAGAAATTACAGCAGCGTAAGTGAATCGAATTTTGAAACGATAGTAATTGCGATAGTGTTGTAAAGCATAGTATAGAATAGTTAATTGCGGTAGTATTGTAAGGAATACTATTATATAGTGATTTCCTATAATAATACTTCAGATTCATTAAATTTGTCTTAATATTAAAATAAAAACAATAGCGATAGTAGCCGATAGTTATTGAACTTCATTTGAAACAGACTAAATGTTAGTGTTGTAAAGAATACTATAATATAGTGATTTCCTATAATAATACTTCAGATTCATTACATTTGTCTTAATATTAAAATAAAAACAATAGCGATAGTAGCCGATAGTTATTGAACTTTATTTGAAAGAGACTAAATGCATACAATGCGATTTTTTAGGATAGTAATTGCGATACTGTTGTAAAGCATAGTATAAAATAGTTAATTGCGGTAGTGTTGTAAGGAATAGTATAATATAGTGATTTCCTATAATACTTCAGATTCATTAAATTTGTCTAAATTTTAAAATGAAAACAATAGCGATAGTATCGCCGACAGTTAATCAACTTCATTTGAAACACTCTAAATGCATACAGAGCAATTTTTTAATATTGTAATGACAATACTGTAGATTATGGCTGTACCGATAGTATATCCGATAGTTATCTATATATATATTGCATGCGATAGCTTTACAGCTGCCTTTAGAAAACAGCATTAAAGCTTAAACTAAATATACAATGTTCTACTTGGCTTTCCCACCTTTCTCTTACAAGCGCTTTTCCCAGAGTTCTTACGATAGTACTGCCGATAGTTATGCAGCTGTCTCAAGAAAACAGCATTAAAGGTTCTTAAAGCAATTTCTGGTCGAGTTCCAAAGTTGTCTTTGGCCTGCACAAACACTTGCTTCAAGCAAAGACGCTGGCTGACAATGAAGCCGGAGCCAGAGCCGGAGCCGGAGCAGAAGCCCTAGCCGGAGCCAGAGCCCAGCTTGGCACTAACTCAACGACTGCGCTGGGGCAGGAGCAGGGGCAAGGAGACAGTGGCAAACTTTATGGGCAAACTAGTTAGGCAAACAGCAACACTCGATGTTGCGGGCAGCGCGCTGCAGCCGGCGCTGCGAAGGAGCCTTGAGATAAGCGCGTTAAAAGTTGCCTCCTCGCTTGCGCCCGGATGCGGATGCAGCACGACGAGATGCAGATGGAAGGAAGGCGAGAGCGAGGGGGGGGGGGAGGGAGGCGGGCAGCTGACTGTGGGTGGCGTTGCTGTGGCCTCCAGTTTAATTAGTTGCAGTCCACATGCTGCTGCCTGCCTGTGCGTCACTCAGTGCAACAGAGTTAGGTGTAGGTGTGACTGTGTGTATGTGTGCTTATGTGTGTGTGTGTGTGTGTGCTATCGGCTGCCTAATAAACTTCAGACTGCCTTGCACTTTATGGCGTGCATCATTAAATATTTAAAGAGCTTTGTGTAACAGGATTTGTTTATGCCAAAGTCGCCGCTCTCCGCCTCTTCCTCTCCTTCCCTCCTCTTACTGCCACTCCTCCTGCTGCCTGTCAAGCACAATGTTGTTCGGCTTGAGCACATAATTGCATATTTATAAGTGCAGCCGAAGCCGTCGTCGTCTCCGTCCGCGACAGCAAATTAAGCGGCACAGCGGCGCGCCCCTCCCATTGCCAGCCTCCAGACACGCCTACCAGACTGTATATGTGTGTGTGTGTGTGTGTGTGCATCTGCTGCACTGTCTTGGCTTTTGGGCAATTTGGGCTCCATTGTGTTCGGCAATTAATGGACCATTTTTGTTGCCAGCAGCCCGCTGCAAACTTTTCTCTGCAATTGAATAACGTCGAGTGCCCAGAGAGACTCGAGTGAAGAGCTGGAGAGCTGGAAAGCCGGGTAGCTGGCGAGCTAAAGAGCTGGGGCAACTGCCGAGTGGAGAACTGAGACGTTTCCGCTTTTGTAAGCCGCAACTGCAAATTGATTTGAGGGTTCTCATGTCAAGTTTGCCAAAGAACTTTAGTTGCAATCGATGCTGATGCTGATGCTTTGTCATGGTCACGGAATAAGGCCACAATGCGACGGAAAACTTGCTGGAAAATTTGAATTTGAATTTCTGAGCTTTGTCAAACAGCCCCTACATCCCAAATCGAAGCTGTCTTAATTGAATTTCAAATTGCTAGAGTTAAGAACTTCGCAATGTATAAGAAATACAAAAAAATGTCTATAGAGATTAAAAAATTCTAGTTCGTTACGTACACCTTTAATAAGTTGGAATGACAGTTTTCTTCCATATAGTAAACTAAGAGTTTTCTATCTGACGGGTTACACAACCTGAACAAGTTTACAGCTTACAGCACACGCTGTGCCTTTTCATACCTTGACTTTGACCCAAAAACAAAAACATCGGAAAAAAATCGAAAAAAAAAAAGAATTTACACACACGTCAAGTAAAAATAAAACTATAAAGATAAGCGCAGCGGGACGTATAGAACGCAGAAACTGATTATGCGATTACCTTACATTACTTATGGAATGAATTGAAATATTCGAAAACGTGTTCCAGGTTGTTTCATCAGTGGCATGTCACAGTGTTGCTTTACAGCAAATATGTATGTAGCTTGATGCCTAATCACTAATCGAGGCAATATGGGCGTGTGTCTGTCTGTTTGAATCTGTCTCATCAGCTATGCTAAACATGCTCGTTGCTATTGACTAAATACAGATCAGGTTTATTAACTACGAGCAATAAAACAAGTAGGTATGGGCAGCTTAAACAGCGAGATACCTAGTAATTTAGAGAGGCGAGGTAGCATTGGAAAACTTCCAAATTAAATTCGGTTGAAATGGAAAATTTAATGTTTACTACACATCATACTATATTTTAAAATCGAAAGGGTTCACAGAATATTATATTTGTTTCAAACTCAAATGAGCTCGCGTTGATTACACAACTCGGAACTGGCAACATAGCCAAACGCGATAAACAAACAAACTTTTGATGATCGATTGGAGCTGAATCCATAAGTAGTTTACCAAGCTCTCAAGCCGAGCTACAAATTCCATTGCGATTGCCCAACGAACACAGAAGTTATTTACTATCTGCCATATGTGCGAGTATGTTTGTTTGTCTATATCCATACCCATATCTGTATCTGTATCTGAAGTGAAGTCTGCCTCTGCCGTCTGCTGCCGTCACACCTGCCGTCTTTCCGCGCACTTGCGGCCATTAAACAATTTTCCCAATTAATTTTTAACATTTTAATTGCAAACATTAAAAGTTTTAATATTTGCTTTCCTCCAACCACTGAACAAATGAATATTTTATGCACAACACTTTTCGCTCTCGACTAAATGAAAAGTTTTTGTTTTTCTTTTTGTTTTCGGTTTTCGTTTCTGTTTACCATTTTTGTAATTTTTTTTGTTTTTTGCCCGCATGCAAATTGCATGTAATAATAATAATAATATTTCTGCAGTTCGTGGAGTATCGCATGAGTTGCATTTAGTTTTCATTATTATATATAATAACTATGGGCACGCCCACACTCGCCCGAAATGCAAATAAAAACAAAACTCGACCGCAAGCCCGTAAACCGTAAAGTCCATAAACAAATGTTGATTTTGCACATTTGTATTGTAATTCGAAATCAGCCTGCAAAAGCATTTAATGGCCAGTTTCACCGCATCAAATTATTTCGGACTAACCTGACCAGTTTGGGGCAGAAGGCAGCAGGGAAAATGGAAAATTATCGATGGAAAAAATTCGGCTTTAAATGGAAACGTTTTTAATATGTTTTTTTTTTTTTATCGTTTAGTTAGACAATTGGAAAAAAAGTATGTTTATCATAAATTAAATATTTATTATTATGCAAATTATACTAATTTAAGTCATCCGAAATCTGCATAATCAATTGATATATGCTGCGCTTAACCAATATCTGTGTGTATTTGGTGTAAGTCGAGCGGAAATTGTAAATTTAAGCACTCGGATGAGTCATTCGACGAGTCAACAAACCACTTTAAGCTGACAATTGAACTGTTTAGGTGTGATTACACACCGTAAGCTGTGCCCAGCCGGGTATATACGTTTCATTGAAATCCGTGGCTCAATAATCTGTCAGTGATGTCTTTAACTTTTGAATACCCTGTAACTGGCACTTATATTTTGTTATCGGCAATTAGTTTTTAATTGCACTTCAGCTGCAGGGTAACTCGAAGTCAATCTGCTTGCGTGCTCTACTTCTGCGATTTCAGCGCTAACAGCTGCCTGCGCCTAATTAACTTTTCGTGAGAACTGCAAAGCCGACAAATTAGTCTAAAACAATTTCGTAATACGTATGCGCCCAGGAATGTGTTCCGAAAACCCATAAAAACTATATAGTAGAAGTTAACCCAAATATGGTGGGGCTAAAAACGCGATTTCCTCGTACAGTACGAGTTTTCAGTTGTAAAACGAAACTTAATTATATAGTCGCAGCTTAAGCGCAAGACTATAAGTGCTTGCATTAGACTTATATTGCTTTATGATATCCCGCTTTATTGGCTGGAAGCTACGGTAAGTCTATTACAAGTAGATCAGACTGGCATATGTACAATTGATTGACCGGCGTCAAAGTCAAGCTCGGGTTTATTTTCCCGGTTGCGGCAAGCGTTGGAATAACACGTTCCGGGTAGTTCCTTATACCTTATCTAAATGCCATAAATCTAGCTATTCAGCAGAGTGCAAATTCTGCATCTGTAAGCTATGCAAATTACTGGGTATCATATCGCTCCCTGCGACTGCGATTTTCTTGGGTTAGAGAGGCTCGTCGCGAGGGCTGGCAACTGGTTTCTCTTTAACGACTGCAGACTGCCAGCTCACTTAGTTGTTGCATTAATATTAATGCCACTTCCTACTCGAGATGGAACCTTTGTACCGTCGCCCGATGAAATCGTCTGATGGGAATGGAACGCGAAATCTAATCAAGCAATTGCCAATTTATTTAATTCGTTAGGAAATCTTTCCGAGTCACAAGGCACTTTAATGAAAATGAATTTCAAATCCAATAAGAGAAATCACGCGAACGAGCGGGATGGGGAGGGGGGGGGGAGCAAATGGCACACCTCCCTCGCTGCCGCTCCGCAAAAGCATATGATTGGAATAAAATACAAATTCATAAGGCCGAAAGAAATGCAGCGCGAGAAGCTGTGAGAAAAATAAAATTACTTAAAATGGAATTCCTGATGAGAGCGAGAAAAAATTGCAAAAAGCATTTACGCTGCGCGTTTTTACGTGTGTGTGTGTGTGTGTGTGTGTGTGAGGCTGTGTGGGTGTATCTGAGAGATGCTCTACGTACTTATGAGCACTGTGAAAAATATTTACAGCATCTGTGTAATGGCATGCGATGCAATAAAGTTCATACCTACCCGAACATCAAGAGTAATGGCCAGTCGAGGGGAAAGGCAGAGCGGCGGAGAAAAAAAGCGAGAGAGCGAGAGAGAGAGAGAAAGAGAGAGAGAGGCAGCGAGCGAGAAGCAGGAGCAGCACAGTGGGAGCAGGCTGACAGGCCACGGGTTGCTTGGAAAAGCATTTTCAAGCGTGGCAGCTGGGAGGCAAAACGTGATTCGAGTGAAAGCCAAGTGCCAAGAGCGAATGGCAAACGGGCTGGCCGGGCCGGGCTTGGCCTGGCTGCGGGTTTTCTTTAGCCACAGATACAGATATGCGAAACGCACACAGACAGCAATACACACTCGCACTTTGAGCAGTTTTGGGCCAACTAAAGTTGGTCGAGAGAGCTGTAAAATGCATTTGTTTGAATTTGTGCCTGAGCCGAGAAATGAGAAATGGTTTGGCAGTTGCCAAAAGTGGGTCGACAGTCAACCACAGCAACAACAACAAGAACTGCAGCAGCTGCACGTAAGTGACACCAAAAACGGGCAACAACAACTGCTGGTGAAATGTGCGGTAAATGCAAGAAATATGATGATAAATGAAAGCAACGAGAGAGCGAGAGAGAAAGAGAGACTGCGAGAGAACGCCCCAAAAGCGAAGCCAATTGGAGAGTGGGAAAAACTCTCGAGATACACCACAGCTTTGTGTGCGTGTGTGTATTTGTTTGTGGAAAATAT
This sequence comes from Zaprionus bogoriensis, assembly GCA_035046045.1. NCBI lineage: Eukaryota > Metazoa > Arthropoda > Insecta > Diptera > Drosophilidae > Zaprionus > Zaprionus bogoriensis. The sequence goes on along the minus strand of JAWNOI010000066.1, from coordinate 913,391 downwards.
GGCAAGTCGACTTTTCGCAACAAGGTCACATTTGGCCTCACTTAAGTCGCAGCAATTGCCTTAATGATACACAAACAACACACACACACACACACACACATGCACACATGCACACACAGAGACATAGAGTCGGTTACAGCTATTTATACAGCAGATACAGCTACCCGATAAGATACTGTATCTGGCCGATAAGAACATAAGAAATGACGCCTTTTCAATTCTCATATCTTGTTTATCTGTCTGCCTCAGGGCCTCTGCCTGCCGGAGACAAAGCCAAAAATATACTAATAATAAAAGCAATAAAAGCTTGTTCACGCGCGATAACATTCGACATACTATATATTCCTAATTCTATATAATTTCCATATACATATATATAGATTATAATTAATTGTGGAACTGCACTTGATTCGCAGCAGAGTGGCAGCCATAAGGAAATCGCATTGGCCATAAAACAAACGATTAACTGGCAGCAATGTTATTTCCATTTCCAGGAACATCTTCAGATCGTGCCGAAGCCAAGAAAAAAAAGAGATCTCTAAGCGATTAGATGCATTATCATGGTACTATACATCAGTCCGTTCGTCTGTCCGTACCGGGTCTATAATCGAGATTTACTTAGTTACGCATATGACGACTTTAACAACACTGCCAAGTGGAAAGAATTAGTCATTTAACGTGTTTTGACAGTTGTTTTATTGTGGGGTTTATAAGCTCTTGACTCGACGTATGACGATTATCACTGCCGGGGAAACCGAGCAATTTTTTCCACTAGAATTCTAGTTTCATTACGGGTTAACAACACGATCGGCTTATGCCGACGACCTGTTGAACTCGCGCTAATGTTGCCTATAAAGTGGGAGGTAACTGTGTTCAGTTAACAAATTTCCTTATAGCTATAGGTATGTTATTCAACCATGCATGAATTTTTTTTTTTTGCTTGTCTGTACAAACAGTTTAATCACAGCAACTAAATGTGTTTTATATTGGTATGTATAGAAATAATTTTTTAATGTGTATATACTTTTTCAACTTCTAAAACATACATATATATAATTCTAAACGATCATCTCCAACCCATAAATCTTACTCCCACGTCTATTAATGCGATAATACTAGAGAGATAACTCACTCGACCCCAGGCAGATATCGCAACTGCGTTTCACAGTTCTCAGCTCTGCCAAGTGCACAGCATCGCGAATCGAAACAAAAAGTATCGCATATATCATTGCAATTAAATATTGGTATTAACTGTATATAATTAGAAATTTAAAATCGAAATGCGCCGGCATGACAGCACAATAAATAAAAGCAAACGCTGCAAATACAACAGATAAATAATAATAATAATAAGAGATATACCCGCACTTCTATGGCTGTAGTGCTCTCTAATCTATTCTCGCATTTGCAGCTTAGAGACTGAAGGGAGAAAGGAGCATGAAGAGCGAAAGAGAACGAAAGAGAAGATGAATAAGTCGACAAAAACGAAACAGCTGGAAATAGTTATAGTTATTTCTGGCACTAGACACAGCTCTTGCGGTGGGAGAGGGGTACGGGGTGGCGGGCGTGTAGACGCCTGTTGCGACTTACAAATAGACGGCAACACGATCAGCAAAACCGATTGGCAACGCCACGCGGCTTTTATTTATACACTTTTTTTGCGCTTTGCGTCGCGGCCCAAAACCCGTTTTCAACGCTGACGCTGAGACGGCGACAAGGCAGCTACAACAACAACAAGTAAAAAAAACAGCAACAAGAATTGGCAACAACAAGCCTGACCATTAAGCCGAAAAATAAGCAAAAGCAACACGGCCAGCCGAAAAAGCAAGCAAATAGAGAGGCGGACAGACAGCGCTAACTTTGAGGTTAAAATTTATAATTTTTATTTTTTTTTTTTGCTGTCTTGGTCGTCGATTTTTTTCGATTAATTTCGAGAAAAAACCACAACACACGCGACTCACAACACGTCGGCCAGTCCCGTCTCCCGTGCTCTCCCCCCGTTCCCCATATCCCTTAGCAACTCTTCCCTTCTCTTTCTTCTAACTGACTAAGCGAATGTCTGGGCGCTTTGTCTACCTGTTGACTTGGCTGTTTTTATTTTTTTTTGTGGTTTTCCTCTGTTACTGTTTTCCGCTTGCACCACTTCTCAGTGTGCCTCTTCATCGTCTCTGTTTTGATTCACTTCTCACTTCTAACTCTATTTCCAGACATTGCGAATGTAAACAAACGACGCGACGCCATTTTGGATTATGCACTCGCCCAGTGTGTGCACACTTTTTCGATTGTACACATATTTATTTTGCACATTTCCATAGGTACACACGCTCGCGCACTACACTCGCTCACAGATCTATTCGCCGGCTTTATGGCCGAATCGACCTTAACGGCGGCGATTAAGATAAAGAAAACAACATCCGAAAGACATGTGCAATGCTAATGAGCGTTAATAAGACAAATACACAAAAAACACAAAATAAACAGAAACTGAAACTGAAAACAGAAACAAGCGACACAACCACAAATTGGCGGGCGCACAGTGGGTTAACGTGAAGTACCCGATACGTAGAAATGCAAATGTTGTTTTCAAATTCGGTTTTGACACCCGTCTCAAAATTGAACAACAAAAAGTCGATTGATGCGACAAGGCGAAGACTTAATACACTTGCAGCAATAACGTATAAATATATATATTAAAAAGTACGCTACAAAGATAGCTGTATAACACCATATAAAATACCACAAGCCAAATAAATAGATTCTATCTAAAGCTCTTAACAAAAATGCATGATAATGCAATTATACAATTGAATATGAACAACCTGAAAGTTGTTATTGATAAACCTAAAGGAAAACCGTTAAAATCACTCAGAATCATAGCTCTTATCGATAATTTATTGCGACACAAATAGAACACGGTCTCTTGAACCCGAAAAACACCATGAATAAAGACTCTTGCAGTAATAAAGTTGTAGTAATGTTTGCTCTATGGCACATTTTATCTGTACTTGGTAAAGGTCGTTAACTGATTTATGTCCAACACTTCTCCCGTTTCCCCAATTTCCCCGAGTCAAAGCTTTACCGTAAATCAACAGCACTCGATGTTATTTGTTACCATTGTTCGTACATTGTTAATGCATACTACACGCTTACTACATATTATGGCAGGTCGCGCCGGTGCTGTCGGCCCTTTCATTTGTGTAGTTTATTCATTTGTGTTCAGCATTTTTGCAACAACAATTACGATTAAGGCGCAATTAACTGGATACTTAAAATATATATTTACATAGTTATTTTTCCAAGTGGACTTAAGGGCTTTATCTGATTACGAACGGTGTATGTATGTATGCGTGTAATACACGTGACCTCATGCAGTAGCTGGAACCTGTATCTGATCCTCTCAGATAGATAGGAAAAGCAAGACTAATTGATTTTGTTGACTTGCGGATTGGAAAATGTCAATAATTGCCAAGACAAATCAATCAACAATCAAATTTCAAGTCTTGTAACGAGCACAGAGATAACGCAGGCGGAAACTAGCATTAAAGAATCAATAAATTCTGAATAAACAAAAGAGCGAACGTGCGTGGATACACACATACAACATTGCATATAACAGAAGGCCTAATTGTGTACGATTAATCGGTAGGGCGCGCATCTCTATTACCACAGCAAATTGCGTAACTTATCGAACTTTTTATAGATAACCATAAATCTGACTTTATGTGATAATTTAATGTGTTTTTTAATGGCAATTGGACTGCTGCCTCTTTGGAATCTTCCATTAAAAATGTATGTCATACTTTTATCGATATGTATTCATGTATTCCCTGATCGATTGTGGGCAAAAATTAAAAGAGAAACTGGCTCAATCTAATGTTTACGCTAATCAATTGTGATTGTGTTAACAAACGATTTTAATATTTTATATTTATACGAATATCTCAGCATGAATCATGGGGGAATTTTAAGCACAACTAAAAGCACTTGAAGCTGATTTGCACAGCACTTGTGCTGTGATTATAATCGACTCGCACGAAAAGAGTTTGAAGAACTCTCGTAAAATTAATTAAGAAAAATTCATAGAAATGCCTTGAGGGTCATTTGCCAGCTGTCGAAAATAAAGCGTTGCGTTCTGTTGCGGAACAGGGAAATGTGTATAAATAAATGAGTGTGCGCATACTTATGCACATGTCTGTGCACGTATGAGTGTGTACACCCCAACAAGCGCACCGATTCATTGCGTAAACAAAGACCGAAAACGGGGAAAACAAATTCATCCCATGCGAGTGTAATTGCAAAATTAAATAGTACTAGCGACTGATTAACGTTCAACCATTTACAATTATAAATAAAGAGAGCGACAGCCGGCACCAGCAGCAGCGGGAGAGTGCGGACTCAATCCAACTGGTCGTGGGTTCATGTGCAATTATTGCACTTTGAGTGGCTTTTAAAAAGCAAAGCATCAAGAACATTAAATATGTACGTAATTAAAAACAACAATATTAATACACATACGCGCACATCTACTGACACACACACACACATACGCAAGCAATTCAAATTCAATGTCAACAGCAGCAGCAGCGCCAGCAGCAAATTGAGTGCACCAAATTTAAAGCCATAAAAATCCATTTGTGCATTAATCATAGGCACAATTTAGCTTTTTTGCAGCTGATTCAGCATTCTTATGTTGCTCTTTCCCACTGATTAATACACTATATTTACAGCGAAAACGAAACGATCTGGCAACGCCGGCAGCAAGGTGAGTTTGCTGCTGCTGCTGCTGCTGCTTGTTTTGATTTTGTTTTTGGTTTTTGTTTTTGTTTTTACTACCTTTTACTGCAATTCGCAAATGTTCAACCTGCTTGTAAAGTACTTGGCTATTGTTTTTGTTGTTGCTTGCATGCACTTCAGCCCAGACTCGAGCGTCGCTTTTGTTTGTGCATATGCTTGAAACCGAATTGAACTGAACTGAAACTTGGCATTATTTTATTTGCGTATTTTGTGACTTTTTTCGAATGTGTGGATTTGGCGCGCTGCTGTTAAAATCTTTACGGATACAAAATCAATTAACAGCCTTTATTTAAACACCATGACGACAGTGGCACTCGCGGTCGCATTCGCGTTCGCACTTTGCTTATTATTTATTTATTTATTTGTATTTTGACCAAAAAACGTGCTAAATACACGCACAGCAACAACAATCACGCTGCACAGCTGACGCCTGGCCGCGACTGAGAGCGTATGCCGAAAGAGAGAGAAAGAGAGCGTCAAGTACAAGCGTGCTCTCAACAGAGCGGAGCAGAGACGTGCCAAGCAGTGACTGCAAACCGTGACTGTGAACCTAATCGCTTTATTTATTGGCTTGTTTACGCCGCTGCTAAGTACAATCTTCTGGTCATAAAATTTTTAATTTAAATTCCTATTGCTTGCTTATCTTTTATTTTGCATTGTTATTTACTTTTATTTCTTGTGCTAAACAGCGACTGTGACTACGTGCGAAATAACGCGAGCGCTCATCTCCAGCTGCTGCGCTCTCGCGCTCAGCAAGTGGCACCAGCTGAGAGCGAGAGAGAGCGCGCTTGTGTGCCTTTGTCGGCCATTGAGACGAAATAAAAAACACAACAAATCAAATAAAAGAAATAAATACAAAATCAAACAACAAAAGTTTTGCAAGCGCAACGAGTATAAAACTGGGCAGCAGCAGCAGCAAATGACGACATTTGGCCGTTATTTAGCGGGCCTTAATTCAATAATAATACTAATAACAACACAAAAACCCATTGATTACCTTACATTTCTCCTTGCCGTCAACGTTGTTATTGCAGGCAGCTCCGCTTCGCACTCGAAAATAAAAACAAACACAAACACACAAAATGCAAACGTGAAGAGGAGAAAGAGAGCAGACACGATTTACTTTTCACTCTTTCTCTTTTGAGCTATTTTCTTGCTCGCTGTTGCTGCTGCTGCTGCTCCTGCTGCTGTTGTTGTTGTTGTTGTTTGGGTTGCACCTTCACCGCTCTGGGCAGCGTTTTTCACGATTTTCACGTGTTTTCTTTAATTGCAAGCGCTTTACGAAAATTTTACATGATTTTTTGCTGGGTTAAGCAATAACGCTGAGCACGCACACACAGGTAAAGCACACACTCGCGCAAACACAGTCACACACACACACACACACACAGGCGCAAGCAACACTCAAGTACGTGCTTTTGTTGCTGTTGCTATTGCTGCTGCTGCTGCTGCGCTGCTTCTGCCTGCTGCTGCTTTATGCTGGCTTTGGCTTTGCGTTTTCTTTGTTTCGCCAACGATTCATTCATCCATTTTCACTACACGCCCCGTTACTTTAAGCTCTGCTTTCTTTTAATGCGTATTCGCATTCGGTTGCTGCTGCTGCTGCTGCTGCACTTTTCTTGTGTGTGCGAAAGATTATTTGTGTGTGTTTTTTTTATTTGGTGAACAACACAACGCGTCTTGCTCGCCCGTTCTTCCAATTGGAACTGAGCGCTGCCACTTGGCAGAGCGTGAGCGACGGCGACGGCGCACTGTTAAATTGGCCACGACCAGCGCGCACAGTGCTGGCAGCCCAATTGTTTTCACGCCAAATTTGGCGCTTTTTGCTGACACATGCTCGCAATTTACGCACATAATTATGCAATTTCGTAATTTGCATGTAAATTATTATTACTTACGCAGCATTAGCTCAATTATTGGAATGAGTATCATTTTTACAGTATTCTCACATGTGAAATACTTGCTTTAGCTATATTTTCTGGCGGGAATACGGCTGTCTGCTTGCCAAAAGTTGGCAGCACCGCAGCGGCTGTAAAATCTTCCACTCCCTCTCGCTCTCTCAGACACTAGTTTAAGGGCAGGCATAAAGCGAAGTTCCCCATGTATTTAATCAATTATTGTATTTTTAAAGCGTGCTCCAAATTCCAAGCACAACTCACACTATGCTCCACAGCCTTAGACTGCTGCTGCTGCTATCGATAAGTGCAGCGTTCAGCGCTGCCAACCGTTGTGCAACCGTGCGCTTGGCATTGGCCTTGCTTGTGTAGCATACTTTTAGGCTGGCCTTGGAAATGGTCACGGCGAGGGCGCTGCGACTTAAAGCATTCAAAAAGTCTTGACTGAAATGAATATTTGCTTTCAGCTATTGCTTTTGATGTGCGGCATTTAAGGCGGATTTGATTTAATTAGTTTCTGCAATGAAACCATGAAATCCATTAAAGCACATTAAGTGCGCTCGACTGTAAATTTCAGATATGGACCCGGGCCGCAGTTAATCCCTTCGGCCAAGTTAACTCGCTTTCCCAGCCAGGCCTGGACGCAAGCAGCCGAAATAAGTGCGTACATATTTAAATAAATATCAAGAAGCGCTTGAATTTAATTACGCAAATTAGAAGCACGCGGCGACAGTACGGGGTGGAGGAGAGGGGGATTTTTGGTAGTTCCTTTCCACTGTAGAAATCTCTTCATTGAGCTCGAAATTGTTGCAATAAAATCGAAAACAACGTCGACAAGTGTTGAAATGTTGAATGCTTTCTCGCTGTCAAGTTTCATTTGTTGATTATGGCAGAGCATAAAACAGGACAGAAGAGGACCGAACACGCTGCTGCCACCGACTCCTGCCGGGCGATAAAGTCAAGCGAAATAACAGCGACAACACTTGCCACAACAACAACAACAGCAAGAACAACAACAAGAACAGCAACGGCAGCAGTTGATGCTGGGCGCGCAGCTCCTGTTTCTGATGATGATGACAGCGGCAACGTGCAGCGATAATGATGGCACCCCTGCCCCAACCATAGTACCAGCACAGTGGGTGATATAGCAGCAGGAGCTGTCACAGCTTGACTTGGAAGTGAAACCTGTCAGGGAAGCCTTCAGCCATGCAGCTGAGCTGCCGGCACGCAGTCTTAAAACAAACAAATGCAGCATATACTAAAATTTAAAAATAGAAACTGCAAAGTAGAATTATTATTTAAAATTTAAAATCTTAACAGTTGAACTGAGACATGTAAATGTAACTGATTGGCAATGATAAGAAAGGTAAAACGTGGCTTTAAATTAAGAGTATTAAAAATAATAATAATAATAATAATTAAACTTAAATTTAAATTTAAAAAAATAATCTGAAATTGATAAATTAAAAATGCAACAATAAACTGAAAAATCTAGTTAATAAAAGGAAAATAAAAAAAAATACACTAAACAAAAAACTGTAAGTGTTAAAATAAAATATTTTATAAATAAATTATAATAAACATAGAAAGCTCTGTAAAAAAAGAAAAACGTTAAACTGTTATTTATATATAAAAAAAAAACCTCTAAACTCTAAATAGAACGAATAGCAAAAGTTGTTATGTTATAATTAATAAAAAATTATAAGCTCAAAAAAAAAAAAACATAAAATGGATACTGAAAAAATGTGAACAAAAGATTAAACTTAAAATTCTGATACAGCAGCTTGTGTTTCAACGACATTTCATATTGCTCTAGCTGCAACACTTTCTCCCAATATATCTGCAATGCGTCCCACTGTGCAGCGCTCGTCAGCCTGTTCATTACAGCGAGCAAAAGTGTTGCCGAGTTATAATGAGCGCTGAGCTTGAGCAGAAATTTACGACAAGCGCCGCGCTAAGTGACAGCCAGAGACGCTGCAGGAAGGGGGGGTGGGAAGGCGGCGGAGGGTCAGGCAAATGGACACACTGCAGCTACACGAAGGAGACAGCGAAGCAGGCCGAGACGGAGGCACCGTGCGATTATGTTGAAACTTTTTCTATTTCAGCTCAATGACAAACAGCAAAGTTCGCAAAAGGCAGCAAAATCGAATTTCCAAGCGGACAGGATGAGGGGCTGGAGGGGGAGGGCAAGGGCAGCGTGGAAAGGCAGGAAGCAAAGACTCATAAAATATGCACATTTTAATTTACAGCCAACTCTTTGGCGTTAAACCAGCGACAGCCGCAGCAGGCAGCAGCCACTGCCAACAGTGCGTCCTTTAAGTAATTGCCCAGTCAAGAAGGCGAGCCGGAGGGATGAGTGGCCAGGGGCAGCTCCAGCGCTGAAAGGGCGCTCAACAATAAGAAATGAAAAGCCAAGCGCATAAGCCCACAAAAGTGCAGACAGCAGGCAGAGGGCAGCAGCAGCAGCAGCAGCACCGCACTGGGCAGAGAGGCAGAGCTACTACTACTGATAGATGACAAAGCCGGCAGTCATAGATAAGGGACAGACAGACAGATAGACAGACAGACGAGTCCACAACAACACAACTAATCCCTGGCATTGATGGAATGATGGACAAAATCCTCGGGGCGAGTCCAGTCGAGAGATTCCCATGCTCGCTGCCAGTTTTCCACTCCCCTGCTGCTCTACCACCCCACACACACACACCTGCTGATTACTGAGCGCTCGGCCGCAGGGCAAAGCTGCCTGCACCTGATTGCAGTCCAACACTGTGGCCAGTCGCCCCACAGTTTGCTGCGGCTTTGATCCAGCTGCCGCTTGCCTGCAGACCCATTTCTATTTACAGCCAGGCAAAAGACTGAGGGATTCGTCTGGAAAAGGTTCGACATAGTCTCGCAGCGAAGTTGTTCGACAGAAATTAATTAAATATTCCTAAATAGTGGTAAAAATCCAATTATATGTACACATATTAAAAATCGCAATTAATAAATACTACAGAATTTCCAACTTTATGGATGCCTTTGGAAAATTTTGCTACATTTCGCTATTTTTATTATATACTTAAAATTTAAGTATGGTAGCATTTTTTCAATAGAAAATAATGATGATTTTAGTTAAAAATATAATTATATATATTTATTAAAACACGCAATAAATAAATTTTTTCTACAGCCGCTGTAACTTTCATTATTTTAAAAAAATAAAAAAAAATACCGAAATGTTATAAGCATTTTAATATCCCAATTGATCAAAGTTTTATAGCACTTCTTCTTTTTTTTAAGCTCTGCTAAAAAAATGTTGAGAAAATTAAGATTCAATTGATGCGAAGTCGAAATAAAAAATAATATAATTTCTTCTAGAAACCAGAAAAATTATGTATTAAGGCCTGATACTACAAACCCTTTCAACTACTTTGATATTCAATTCCATAACTCCCCCATCCACGCTCACCGCCCACTTTATAGGCACGCCCTGTTCGCCTGCCTAGTTTGATACACGTTTCGTTCGCGTTCATTAGTTTAGGCCCAAATTGCGGTTTTTTTTGTCAATCGAAAAGTTTTGATTGCCCCTCTCATCCCTCGAATTAATCAATGTGATTTGTGGGAATGCAATTATAACGCATACGCCACATGTTACCCCAGCGTGTGGGCGACTCGCTGCAAAAATGTGCAATTCATTGCAAATTATCGTCGGCAGATTCAAATTTGCAAATTGACAAAGTTTGATCCCCTCCCATCGGAATCGCATTACACTGGCCTCTAGGCAATGATTTACAACGCTTTGTTCGACCAATTTCGCTCGACTGCAGTTGCAAAAATATTCAAATATTGAAAATAACTGGCGAATCGGCTCAGCTAACAGGTCGTTATACACAAATACCTAATGGATTAGTGTAATTTGCGTGAAATCGATTTGAAATGAGCCTCGTAATGCTGTGCATTGGAGGCGAAACTAACTGAAAGGAATTATTATTTATGGTGTAATAAAGCTTTCACTTAGGGGGAGAGCTTTATAGAGAATTTCTATTGTAGGTATATTGATCTCAGTAGTTTTGTAGGGATTCAGTTTCTTGAAACAATAAAATCTCTTTTATTCTGACGATTATGAATATATACTACTGTGAGCAAAAAGTAAGGTGAATTTTCAATTTCAAATTCGCGGGCTTAAGATGGCGAACTGATGAATGAAATTTCGGCTGCGGAAACGTTAAGGAAGTTTGGGGATGGCCTTTGGTGATTCTACCATATCCCAGAAAAATGTTTATAAGTATTACAAAGACTATTTAACCTGTTTCGAGGATTTGAAAAAACGTTGGCACAAGTGTATTTTATCGGGAAGAGATTACTTTGAAGGGAATGAAATTGATTCAGGAGAGTAAATAAAGAATTTTGACTTAACAAAAATATTCACCTTACTTTTTGCCCACAGTAGTATAATCAAGATAAAATAAAATCAAAATATAGGAAAAGGTTCATAGCGAAAAAGCCTAAGAAAATAAACGTAGCAAAATAAAAATTTGCTCCTATATTAATACTGTTCAAGAATATATATAGTTAGTACGTTTCCACCTTCAATCACTGACTACATTTAATAGGGGAAATGCAGACAATGAAATTGTATAACTTTTTATTGGTCTTGCTTCCGTGTCGCCATAAAAAACGCGACCTTCTTGTCTCTCTCTGTTTCCCCGCTAACCTTGACTGCCAGCGATATTTATATCAAGGCAACCTTTCTACACTTTTCAAACTGCCAGTTGCCAATGCCAATTGACAAAGGTCAAAGGGCAGAAGTGCTCGATATTCCTATTTATAATCGTGCTGGTAATTGGAAATGTGAGATGAGTGCACTCAGAGGTATTCACTCTCAGTCGCGATTGTTAGATACAAATTGAATCGCTTGGCAGTTGAATAATGCAATTAACATGGCAGAGGAAGACAGCGAGAGAGAGAGAGAGAGAGAGAGAGAGAGAGAGAGAGAGAGAGAGAGAGAGGGAAAAGAGATAGCAACTGCTTAAGCTGCGCCCCAATTTATTCATTGCGTTTTGTTATGCGGTAATCGCCTCAAGGTTGCCCGCGTGACAGAGAAAGCGAGAAAGAAGGGACTAAGAGGGGGTTAAATCAATATTATAATATTATAATACATAAGTCGGGCAACAACTGTGCGGCCTCGGGGCGAAAACAATAAATCGATGCCTCAGGCTCACGTAGCCGTAGCCGTAGCAGGAGCCGGAGCAGAGCCAGAAATCACGATGAAAGCATGCAAATCCTCAAGATTTTCCGTGCTGTCTCTGCCGCTAACGGGACCTTTGGCAGAAAATGGCGTGAAAAATTCCATTTGCGCGCGTAACAAAGCCAACTGTGCGGGCGGGGCATGAGGGGTGCAGGCCGTTTGCGAGCTGCCAGTGGAAACAAGTTAACTAAAATGCGATTGTTGCTCCCCTTGCACGCCCCCAGCTGCCGCTCACGCCCACGAGTGAAAACAAAGAACAGCTGGGGGAGGAAAAACTCTTGCCAAACTGTGTGTATATGTATGTGTGTGTGTGTGTATGTTTGTGTGTGTGCGCGATAAATTCATATAAATCGCGTTAATTTAACCGCAAGCGCAGTTTAAATAACTCAAATGGCGCGGAAGCTGGAAAATGCCGTGTTCTCTATCACGATGTCAGCGACTAAAGACCCCAAATGACACGAGCTGAAAACTGGAACGATAGAAAAATGCTGGTCGGGAGTATGCGAGTATTTATTGGGAGGAATAAAACAGAAAACAGCTAAGACTCGACTTGGACTTATACTTAAAAGGCAGCATAATCGATTAAGGAGCTTTTAAAATGTTTGAAAGCTTCTTAATATATAGAAGCTTAAGGTTATTTCATTAACAAAATATCAATGCGCTTGCAAAGCTCTAGAAGTGCTTCTTCTTTCTGCTTGCAACCTTTCAAAAATATTTAAAACGTCGTTTCCTAATTAATACATTAATGCGCCTGCAAAGCTCTAAGAGCGTTTCTGTCTACTGTTTGCAAACTTTTCCAAAAATTATAAAGCTTTCAAGGTAACGATATTTACTAAATAGTATATCAGTGCGCTTATAAAGCCTTTTGCTTGCAGGCTTTCTAAACTAAATAAAAAGCTTTTAAGTTAATCAATGTGCTTGCAGAGCTCTAAGAGCGTTTCTCCCCTGTGCTTCCAACCTTTCACAAATTTATAAAGCTTTCAGGTTAAAAAAAACTATTTAAACTTTAAGCCCGAAATGCAAGTGTTGTATATGGTATAATTTAATTTTACTAAGATATTCCGTACTGTGCACATTAATGCGCTTTCAAAGCACTCTAATGTGATTTCTTCTATGAATATTTTTAGTGCATTTGAGCTTTCCGATACTCAAAACTAACTTGCCATTAAAATTCAACACATTTTCCATCACAAGAGTAAACCAAAGCTTACGCTTTGCTTTCAACTGATATCATTATGAACAAAGCCTGATAAAATGTCGAAGTTCCAACGGAGACAAACAACAGGACGACGTCTACCCAGTTCTATTGAGGGGGACTGGCAGTAGGAGCTGCTTGCTGGGGGTGCAGAATGGGGATTTGCTATCTGAAATGACGCCCTGAATTGTTAGCCGCAATTTGTTTTGCTTTATAATGAGTTATTTCGTATGCTTCGCAATGCGCAGACAGTGCCAGATAGAGAGGAGGGCAACAGCAGAGGGCACACAAGATGGAGAACAAGAACAAGAAGAGGAGAGCAGAGCAGAACACAACAGAACAGAACAGAAAAGGCAACTTGAAATATCGTCGTCTCGCTGGGATTTGTTCGGCGTTTAAAGGTCGTTAAAGTCGGAACCCACACACGTCGCCAAGTGGTGCCGGTGCAAAGTGCCTGCGGAGTGGTTCACAGTGTGGCTCGGAGTGTGGCTCGGAGTGTGGTTTGGAGTGTTGCTGGAAGTATTTGAAATGCGGCCGTGTTAATTGTTTATAATTAATTTGCAGGCTGTGCGTGGCGTGTTAATTGCATTTAATTGGGTCACTTTGGCGCACAAAAACAGCAAAGAGAGCGGAAAAAGAAGAACTAAATCCATGCCAATGCGTAAATCAATTAAAAATGCGCACTAAATTTCACTTAATCGCAGACCCAGCGAAATAAACCGATTAATGTGGCTCTATTAAGCGATTCTATTATGTATATGGATCTGTATACTTAATGAATTTAACTGTGATTCAGTTAACAAACGCATTGCCATTACAATTGTCTCTATTATTCTTGCGAATAGCTGCAAGTCAAAGCTATTAAAGCCTACAAAGCATTTTCAGCTATTAACAGCTGTTAATGCTTAACAGTTTAGATTTAACATTTATGAACAGCTGTTAAGCTTAGCATCAAGTGGATGCAATTATAGTTTTCTGATTTTCTTGTACATTTTTGAAGGCTTTTAGACTAGTTTAATTGATCAAATGCTGAAGAAAAGTAGCAAAAATTACAAAAATAAAGAAAAAACTTTTCAATATTTTCAGTAAGTTTTACATAAGAACTTAAGCGTTTTCTAAAAAGTTGAATGGAATTCTGTAGATTTAATTCAAGCTGGTCAGACGAGTCTGAGACTGAGAAGACTTCAAATATACCCTATTGTTATACCCTTTATTTTTACAATTAAGTATATCTAAGTAAACAGGCTCTAGCAGAAACATAGATACTCAACTACCGTCAAGTATTTACCACATGTGAGTAACTGCCGTATATATTGAAATTACTAAGTACCGGGTATTCTAGATTCGAGTAGACAGCTTCAGCTTTTTTTTAACAAATTATTAAGCTAGCGAAATAATACCAATTATGCTATGTGAGTAGCTGGATATATATAGAAAGTACCAAGTACCGGGTGTTCCTGAGTCGAGTGCACAGCTGCAGTTTTTTTTTTTCTAACAAACGGTTAAGCTAGCGAAATAAGACCAATTAGTGCATATTTATATGCTCAAGCGCGACTCGAGCTCGAGATAAGTCGCATGCAAGGACACGTATGCTAATTGAATACTCAGATTAGTGATATATAATGAGCTCGCGCTGCGCTAATGCGATTAGAGAACGAAATCGTGTTCTACAAATTTCCATTGCACTTTATTCCATTTGCTGCATTATTAATTACGCTCGTTTTCCAGCTCGAGAAGTGCGCATTTATTTGCGTTACATGAAAAACTACTGAGAGCTGAGCCAACACACACACAACACAATACACACACAATGATACGCACACACATGCGTCCAAGTGAAATGTCTTCATTAAGCGTTGGGTCTCCCTGTACACAACATACGCAGAGTGAGCGCGAAATGAAGTGAGAGAGATAGAGAGAGAGAGGTAGAAAGAGAGAGGGAAAGGCGTGCTGGGTTGACGCTAGAGTTGGGGTGTTTGGGGGGGGAAGGACAGGGCAGCAGGGCATGGCAAACGAGTTCATTTCGCAGACCGCAGCAAACGAAGGCAAACGCCTCATTGCGTTTCAATGGCAACCGCTGGCCTGTAACGGCGGTCGAGCAGCGTTAAGAGGGTCTGAAGGGGGGCTAGAGTTGGGCTCGGGACTAGGACTGGCACTGCTACAGCAACGGCGACTGTGCCTGCCTGCGCCTGTACCTCAACTCGACTGTCATTTCCGTTTCCGTTTAGACTTTTCATTTGCGGCACAGCAGCTGAAAAAGGCAGCTGCAAAAACCAATCGGGGACAGGCCTGGGCGCCACTTCGTATACCCTGCGAAAGGAGTGAATAGAGTATATAGACGAATTTACAAATTGAATATTTTATTTATATGTGCAATGTAAAATGAAGAATTGCATGGGAAACTAAAAAGTAAAAGCTTTTGGCTAAATTCTACTAACTGTACATGAATATATATATATATATATATATATATACATTTTTTAAAGCTGCATTAAAAACGCTAAGAATGCAATTTTTATTTGGGTAATTAGTTGGAAACCAAAAGATTAAATATAAACGAAATCGTCTAGATTCTTCTAATTGATCAAGAATATATATAAATATTTCTATATGTATCTGTGAGCAGTTCAAAATGTTATCAATGAAGTCGTTGAAGTTTTCACAAACTTCTCTCATATTTTTTGCATGACAGGGTATTTGCCAGTCTGCTGCCCCGAATTGACTGCCCGCTGACTTGTTTTCATTTCGAATTTCCAGCTCAAACCCTTGCGCTGACCTTTCGCCGCAAAACAAAAGCAAGCAAACGCCGGGGCCAGTGGGCGTGGCCGGGCAGAAGTGGCGACAAAAAAGTGTCGGAGTGTCTGAGGGTCCATCAGGCTTAATAGCTCATTTGATGCTGGTCAGCTAAACGGAATGGCAACTGGCAACTGCCAAGTGGCAACTGGCAAGTGGATAGTGATGGGCCTGCCACGCCCCAAAAAAAAAGGGTCCTGCTGTTAAGGAATAAAAAGTTTAGATTATTATGTGCTTGTTAATTTCTTTTTCGTTCGGTTTCTTTGCTTCGCTTCGTTTTCGCTTCATTTTGTTAATTTGCAGCGTGGAAAGCGAAAGGGAAAATTGCTATGGAAAATTTTTACGCAATATTCTGGCTGCCCGGCGCTTAATGGCGTCTCTTGGTAAATACTATAAGCGTATATATATTTTGTATATATAATAATCTGCTTTCTTACGTGCGTCGAGCAACCCTTGAAAAATTCATTGCATACCTGAAAGCAGGCAGCAGAACTTGCCCAAGTCCACAGGACACAACGGCCTTAATTGTTCTCCGTCATAACAACAACAACAACAGAAGTGGGGAAAAACAACAACAATAATGGTCTACTGCCCAGGTTGGTTGGCCAAAAAAAAAGAAGCTAAATGACTTGGCTTCTGTCTGCCTGAAATTGAAAATTTTGCTAAATGCCCAACAAAAATGATTTTTGCATAAATTTTGCAGTGCTTTGCGAGCTGGACCCGTTCAATGGAGCCTCTTAATGAACTTACAAGGATGTACGCACACGCACACACACATACACACACTCTCACACGCATACAGCACACGCACAGACACAAATAGCCTCGACCGCAGACGAGCAAACGAACAGAAACACGGGCTGAAATAAGTTTTACTTCTTTTAAGCAAAAAATAATTTGAAAATTTTTTAAAATTTTAAATAAAATGTACAATTTTGAAACACATAGCATTCAAAACTAGGCCTTAAATTTGTCATACTTGGGAATTAGTTATTGATACTCTAAAAACTTTTTGATTTTTTCAAATTTCAATTTAGTTGCATAGCAAATTTTACCAGCGCCTGAAATACTGCCAACAGATAAACCTCCACACGCCTCAGTCGCAGTCAAGCCACTTCAGAGATCAAGTCGGCTGCAAACTGATTGAGCTACCCTCGCACATGAGCTGCCGCTTCGGCCTGCGTTACTTACGGCCCAGCAGGAATTTAGCACAGGATCAAGCGAAGCGCAACGGTTTTGTGTTAGGCCTAATGATGAAAGCGACAACTGTGACGCAAACGGAACGATTTCAAAACACACTGACTGTCCCTATACAATACACTATATATATATATATATATATGTATATATATATTGTATATAAATATGTGTGCACATTTCGCAGCGAAAAGAAGGTCAAACTGCAGCTTAGAGCTCAATAGATGGATGGGCGGACAGACGGACAGACGTGCGGACAGACGGACGTATGGATGCTCGGTTGGTTGGCTGGAATGAATTGGATTTGTTGAAAACGCATCAATTCGAATTCAATCAAATGAAAATAATCTACGTATTACTGAACTGGAAAATTAAATTTTGCTTGCTCACATTTTTTCGCAACTAGAACCAAGGAGACAATTTCTGCCATTTTGTTGGCTTACGATATGTTCTCGGCTCTCTGTTCTCTGATTTCGATTAGCTTTGCATATGCGCATAGGAAATGGGCCTTACGCTAATCTGCATGTCTTCCTTTTGGGATAAGGCTGGCTTGTCAATTTTAAGCAAATGTAATGGGAAAAAAGCCTTTGGCAGTGGGCAGTCTGAATAGTCCTGGGTGGGTTTATGTTTGATATACCGTAGTGTGCGCATTTTGTTTAAATTTTAAGGAATTGTAGATAGCTTATTGAAGTATATTTTAGCTGAATTTGGTAGGTCTAAGCGCAGTAACTAAAAAGTTATTTAAATATGAAATATGAAAAATATACTATATGTATGGAAAAATATTATATTGTAAAAATCTTAAATTTTATTTGTATACGCAGATATATATAAGATTATAAAAGTCTACAATTCCATATGTATGTATGTACAAATATATATTTTATATATACCCCAAATATTTTTTGTTTTAAATTTTTTTCATTAATTTTAATTTTTTTATTTTCTAGAAGTATAACTTGGCTTCAACTTGAATTTATGTTTATTTAAAGCAGTATTTTCTATATCTATACAGATTTTCAGCCGTTTGAGAGCATATTTTGCATTTCTAAATACCCCATAAAGTCTGCCAGGCCTGCTTTAAAATCGAACTGTCATGCGAGTAATCCACAGTGATGCCTCTAACTTTTCGTCTGGCAAAGCCTGTTAAATCTGGCAGTCAGAGTTCCATCTATTCCGATGATGTTTGCCTGCCTTCGTTTTGTTGCGTTTTTTTTTGCCCGATTTTACGTCAAATTTTCGACAGATTTTCTTTTTTTTATGCACTGTCATGGAAAAATGGAAAATCTTTATCTACTTCAACAGCTTTTAGCCTGATTGACGTTTGCACTGAATAAATTTCGAACACGTGAGTGTGCATAATCAGAAAGTGCGTGCCGCCAAAAAAAAACACACACAGGCACACTCCCTCACACATACGCACACACACACACACGTAACTAGAAAACAAGTGAAGAAAGCTACAGTCGAGTGCACTCGACAGTAAGATACCATTTACCTTTCGCTGTTAAAAACTAATTCTTAATATTAATTACTTTTATTCGGCGAATAACAATGCATCGCATATTTTCGAGGACAAATTCACATGCTTTGACGCTAATGGCACATGCCGACTGCACACTGACTACACGACGACTGTGCGTGCGCAGTCGGCGTGCGCAGTCGGCGTCGGCGTCGGGCCTCTACTGCTGTGAGCGAAACTTCTCGTGCCTATAACTTCTGTGTTTATTGTCCGATCGGATTTAAATTTATAGGGTTGGTCAAAATTATTATTATCTACAATAATACCTAAAAAAAATTTCGGAAACTTTTCTACTTTTCCTATAATTTGATTTACCGATTTACAAAATCGATTTTTGGGGGCGGTAGGCGTGGCATCCAAAAGTTGAAATTCCGCATTCTCTGTAATGTTACCAGGCACCTTACTTCCAAATTTGGTGCTTCTAGCTTTTCTAGTGTTCTTTTAAACTATAAAAATGTGTTTTTTAGAGGCGGTGGGCGTGGCATCCAAAAGTCTAAAATCCAACTTCTGCATAATGTTGCAAGACAACCCCCTACCAAATTTGGTGCGTTTATCTCTTTTTGTTATTGAATTATTTGGAAAAAATCGAAATACGCATTTATCGATTTGCGGAGGCGGTGGGCGTGGCACATCAAGTTTGAAATAAACTTCTTGTGTGTATTGAATACACGCACACTCCCACCAAGTCTGGTGCCTCTAGCTCTTTTAATAGCTGAGATCTGTGTGTTCATACAGACGGACAGACGGACAGACGGACAGACGGACAGACGGACAGACGGACAGACGGACAGACGGACAGACAGACGGACATGACCAAATCGACTCGGCTATTGATGCTGATCAAGAATATATATACTTTGTATGGTCTGCCACGCCTCCTTCTGCCTGTTACATACATTTGCACAAAGTTAATATACCATTTTTTACCCATTTTCAATGGGTAAATGGTATAAAAAGTGTGCAAAAATGTTTTCTAACAATCCCTGACAATTGCACGTAACGAACAGGAAAACAGAAGGGAGCAAGGGTAAGTGGAGTGTGGAAGGGAGTGGGGGGGCAATCGAATCGATGACAAGCGTAAACAAAGGTAAACAAACGCATTGGGAAGCCCCACACAAAGCCAATTAATCTCTGCTTTGATGCACACGCACACACACACACACAGCAGACTTTGTGAGAGAGATAGAGAGAGACAGACTGCGTACACGCCGTACTGTACAGTGAGCACAAGCAGTGGGCGCATCGCTGCCAATGTCAATCATAATCCGCCTGCAAATCCGCCTCGAACTCTGTTCGACCGTGTAAGGTGCTTATGTGCGGCTCGTCGTACGTATGCTACGCCCCTGCATGTTGGGTGTCCAGTGGGCGTGGCACAGATAAGTCCTCTGAATTGATTTGCTTCCAATTCGCTAAGCGTGTTGATTAGGCTTTGACTTTCGCGTGCAAGTTCAATCGATACTTGTGATGACAAGCTATCGACTTGGCATCGATAGATCGCGATGGCTGTTAATCAAAGTTAAATCTGTTAGCTGCGTCTGTTTGTGTAATGGCGATCATTGAGTAACTTTAAACTAGAGAGGGCAATTGAGTCGCTGATTTCCGTTCTATATAATAATTACATATAAGTACTATATACATAATATACGTATATGGCGTTTCACTAGAGCTGTTAAGTCAGCCACTGAAAGTTAAGACTTAACAGAATATGACACGCCAAACTGTTATGGCGGCTACTGCTCTGTTAAGTTGCCTATCGATAGCTTAAAGTAGCGCGCAATAAAGCATATCGAATTAAAATTTGAATTACAAACTTATCGCACAGCCAAGCTTGTATTACGCTTAATTTTTAATGAAAATTTTTTAAAAATTATTGGTTGTAAATATAGAAAAAAGTTAAAAAACTGAATTTTTCCCAATTACGCTATTAATTTTCTTCTACCGCTTGTGCTGCTAAAGCTATCTATAAAAATTAAGCAATCTTCTCTGCTCCTTTGCCGCTTCACTTCGCCGTGAGCTTGTCTATTCCTGTTCAATCAGCTTACGTCTGCTTCGCATTCAGTTAGGCGTCTCCAGTGTCACTTGAGCGCCAATCGTATTAGTTCGCTACGCTCTGTTTCTGTTTCCTTCCTCCCCGCCCTCAACCGTAGCCCTACAGCGTAGCTGACAGACCCCAACCCGAGCTGTACGCAAACATATATCTATATAATGTGTGTGTGCGTGGGTGTGCGTGGGTGTGTGTTAGCAAGTTTGTCAGACATTAAGTGAAATTTAAAACTGCACACCTTTTTTTTTGTTTGTGTGTGTGTGTTGCCTTAGTGAAATGAAATTAATGACAAACAACTTTTCATTGTCTTTTGTTTTGGCCGCTTTGTTTCAGGCTTCGGCTTGTTGCGTACTTCTGCACGCGCCGGAAATGTATCCACATCCGTTTGAAATTTTTCCATTGTTACGCGCGCCGCAGCGTTGGGAAGGGTAGCCGATGGGGTAGAGCCATAGCTGAGGCATAATTACAAGCGTATAAAAGGCGCCTTGAAGCCATACGCAAGAGGCTGACAACTGTCTGAGCAGGCGCTGCTCGTTTTTCACCAGACCATTTCCCAGCATGCCCCCTCCCTCCTACCTCCCCCTGCCACGTGTGAGTACATAAAGCGACAGCTGTTAACCGGCTCCACCCGAGCAATCGGGGGACTCGTAAAACCTATGGCCAGACATGGCCAACTGGCGGGGGCACAAGCACTCGCTGCAGACCCCATTAGACTCAATGGCCCGCCATAATTGACAGCTGCGCCAACAATTCACTTGACCTCACCAATGGCCTGCTGCCACCTTCCACACACACACCCACCCCACAAGCCCGGGCAAACCCTAACTACAGTCCCATACTGCTGCCTGCATTTGCAATTGCTGTGCGTTTGCATACCAAGCATTTAGTTGCAGCCACACCCCGCCCTGCCGCTGTCCCCCTTTGGGAAACAATTGCAACTGCAGGCTGCGCACTTTGGCCGTGAAATTGTTGCCAACAACGAGTTGGCCGCGTTTGAAGTGGCCAACCGAGTCGTGTTGCAGCTGCCCCATGCCCGCAGCTCAGTTATTTCAAAGTTCTCTTGCAGCTGACCATGAAACTTGCCACGACTGCGTACTATAGCTGCAGGGTATATTCAGGTTGTGTGCTTCTTAGAATTTTTTTGTTCAATAAACTTTGAAAATAACTTGAATTGGAGAAATATATAGATATATAAATATATGTTGTGCATACTATATACAAAGCTAAAGCTTAACCATAAGTCTGATATTATTTTTCTATATAATATAAGAGTGACATACATTATAGCTGCAGGGTATACTGCAGTTGTGCATATTACAATTATTTTTTTTGTTTGGCAAACTCTTCAAATAAATTAAACTAAAGCTCTGTAATGCTATATCTTTTTTAAACCGATATTGTATATACAAATAGAAGCACAATGTAAGTCTGATGGAAGTTCTAGTTTATATGGCAGATAATGTAGATATAAAGTGAAGTGATATACATTTTGCAATCACTGCAGATGACACCATATATAAATATATATTTGATCAAATGATATACCCCAACTGCTATCACAGCTATAGGGTAACTTATATGACAACTGATATGTGACAGCTGTGCCAAAAGAATTTTTTGCCTTGCACACATCGAAATTGCTTTATACACATCTGCACTTTATATGTAACGGCATGGCAGCACTGGTCATATTGTATTGACATACGAACATACGAATATATAAAGAGATATATATATATATATATATAGCTATATAAGGCATGAAATGTTAAATAGCATATGACGTTATGGCAATTTCAACTGCAGTTGCCTGACAGTTGACATATGAAAGGATATAAAAAGCAGTCATGGGATATGGTATGGTATGTATATATGATAATATGAGATGATACAATTAGTATAAATGAATCCTGTGAAATGATATATGACAGAATGTATAGCATATGCTATACACATGCAAATTATGGTAGACTTATACCACATAACGCTAGTTGCTTTTTTCTGACACCACGTGACATATGAAATATGTCATAATACATATGATATATGATTGGCGTATGATATATGCTCTTTTATATTGCTTGGCTGATAAAACATAATATCTGGAGCAGCCTGACTATACTGACTGCCCTAGTTTACTTTCATTAACACCCTAAGGAGTCTCTAATTCCTAAAAAAACGGCTACAGGGTATCTCGTAGTGCAGCATTGCTCGTCTAGTGCGCTGGAACATACTGACATACTGACTTGCTAAGCTTACTTTCTATACCATACTCTCTTGTTTCTACAAAAAATCGGCTACAGGGTATCTCGTAGTCTGGCATTGCTCGGCCACATGCTCAACCACTAATGTGTGTGCATTAAAATGCATCGAATGCAAATACAGGAAAATGGCCACAAGTTGTTTTCAGTTGCTCGCAGTTTGTTTTCCATGAATTTCCCATTTTCCACTTCAGCTTTTCTTCAGCCACCACCCACCTCCCTCCTTCCTCTTCTATATATTTAGTGCTCTTGTACTTGCATTCAATTATTCACAGTTCACCGCAAATCAAACGAATTTACAAATTATGCAAGTCGCCTGCGGTCGGCAAAGGCGACAAGCGGGAGAGGGCGAGGAGGCAGCAGAAGCAGGCGGAGAGGGGAGAGACGCAAAGCAGTTCCCTTAGTGTCGGCGTAATTGAAGACGAAGTCGAGCGGCCTTTGTTGTCGCCAGGCGAAATGCGCTCTTGTCTTCTGCTTGCAAATTAATCAGAACGTTGCCAAAGCCAAAGCTAAAGCCAGAGTTGCGCTGTTGCGGTTTGGCTTGGTGGGCGAGCACGGGGCATACGGCATGCGGCATGTGGCACGTTGCACAAAGCTAGTGCCTGTTGGCCAACGAAATTGCTCGATTGCCCGACTACACGATTACCCGATTGCTCGACTGCTCCATTGCAATCTGCCTGGCTCTGTGCGAGAATTTCAATATGTCGAGGTCGATTGAAGTTTTGCCAAATTCACGGGGCCAAAAGCATTTTTGCATTTAATTAATACATAACAAAAATGCCTTGGCTAGCCCCCTACTCCGCCGGTCTAGGCATTTGCGGTTAGTCCATATCGAATTTACTCGCATATCAAGCGGAATTTGCCCCGCGGCAAGACGTGATAAAAGAATGGAAATAAGTCGCAAAAGCAGCTCTGGAATTTAGCAAAAAAAATAAATAAATGCAAAAAAATATTTTTTTAAATCAAAGAAGCAAAAATTCATAACTATTTGCGTCCTTTTATGGTTTAATTATTTATTTCCTTGCTTTTTGCTTTTCATTTGCTGTTGTTTTAGCTTGGCTTTGCTTTTAATTGTTTAATAAAATTATTTGCACTTTAGTTTTGCGCTTCTATCATAAGTTCTGCATTTTCATAAATGTTCACAAATTTTATGAATTTTGGGAATTTTCTTTAAAAATGTTTGCAAATTGTTTGTAATGCTACAAATAATTCTTATCAAAATGTTTATTTTTTTTTTGTTTTTAATTTGAGGCTATAAATCTGTGTGTTTCGAGTCTTACAGAGAAGCTGAACCTGTTTTCTTCGACTGAAATTTATCTATATTGAAACTCGCATTCGCATTCAAGCAAACACTCAGACATAACTTACACAGTCAGCATGACAAACGGGAGTTTGCCTTGTTTGGGGTGTTGAAATGCCCGAAAAATGTTTGCGGTTGCTTTGCGAACTCAACTGGAAACATTTTGGGCCGTGCTGCACGCCTCGAGGCATACCCTAATCGAGGGTATTATAACCATTTGGCCTAAGCCGAGTCTGAGTGAATAACTCCATTAGCTACATCGAGTTACGCCAAAGGATTAGGCGAGTGCTAAGTATAAAATTTGCAAATTTCGAAACTGTAGGGTATTTGGGATTCCTTAAAGCTCACACTTTATACTTTTCGAGCTGGCTTCGCAGTTTTCTTGCGCCAAGCTATGTTTATAAACGAGTATGGAGTATGGGTAGACTTACCTTGCCATGTTGATATCCCGCAGATGCTTGGCTACGGCGCTCGAATGAAAGAAGCAGCAGGCTGTCAGGGAGGGCAGCCTAATTTTTGGCCTTCGTTTCGGATTTCGCTCTGCACGTCCTTGAATCAGGCTCCAAATGTCATTGAGTGTCTGAGGTTGCGGGCCGACAGCGACGTTGGCATGTTTACATTGCTCAGCTCCTGGCCTGGCCAAACTAAATCAACATTTCTTTTTTTTTTGGGGGGGGGGGGAGAGGGGGTAGCGGAGCCTGGGCATCAACAGTCAACCAAGCCGAGAGAGATAATGCTGATGATGCTCTGATGATGATTACAGGCAATGCTATCGCAGCAGAGGCAGCCACTTGGGGGCAGCAGCTACTGCATCGTTTGTCTCTGTCCTCGAATTCCAATTGTGGATGTGGATGCTTCGGCTTCGGCTACAGCTCGGCCTGCCTGCCACCTTGCTGCGTGATTGAGTTTAGATTTATGCCTTAAGTGTTGCCTGGGGATCTGTTGGTTTGGCCCGTTTCCGGCCTATGCGGCGTATGCTCGATAAACGCATATAACCATCAAGTGTGCACGGGTATGCGGCACTGCGATTGCTATTTGTAGCTGTATCTGTAGCTGAAGCTGTAGCTGTAGCTGTAGCTGTAGCTGTAGCTGTAGCTGTAGCTGTAGCTGTAGCTGTATCTGTAGCTGTATCTATATCCCAATCGGT
This sequence comes from Zaprionus bogoriensis, assembly GCA_035046045.1. Taxonomy (NCBI): domain Eukaryota; kingdom Metazoa; phylum Arthropoda; class Insecta; order Diptera; family Drosophilidae; genus Zaprionus; species Zaprionus bogoriensis. The sequence continues at coordinate 888,013 of JAWNOI010000066.1, read as the reverse complement.
AGCCGTATCTCTCGACAGTTGCTTGCCCCTGCCTTTTGCCAGTGTTTTGATTTGAGATTCAAGTCCAAAATGATTCGACAACGTTTTGTGCTGCAAGAGAGAGAAAAGAGACAGGAGAGAGGACCATCAGTTTTCTTGGCCCCACAGTAGTTCAGCTACAGATACACATACATACATCTGCACGCACACAGAGCTGTGTGTATGTGTGTATTTTTCTGCTTTATTTGATTTGCTGTTTTCGCTTCCATTTACATTTACATAAGCATCAACATCATTAATATTGCAAAAGTATATCAATGTGTAAGCACTTTGTACGTGTGTGTGTGTGAGAGTGTAAGAGACAAGCTTACGAGTGTATGTGTGTGTGTGTCTTAGTGCCCTGCAGCCATGCTCGTCATGTGGTGCGAAAAGATTTGTCTTGCATATATTTGATATATATCCTAGCAGTGTGCGGGGCCAACAGAAACATGTGCTGAATTCGCAGCTGACAAAGCAGCAGTTATTTCTGCATAATATTGGAATTTGTACAGACAATGAATAAAGTTTTCTGCTGTCTTAAATATTCAAGTGCTCAATAAAACTTCTCTATATGAGTTTGGAAAAGGAAACTCTACAATTTGAGTCCTGTTTCTGCTTATGTTGTGAGTTCCATGGGAAGAACAAGTCAAACTTTACTGGAAATATATTTTAAATTGATTATTTAAATAGTTTTCTTCCTCCATCAATCGTGAGCGTATGTTACTGACTTTCGCTTACTGAAACATCGTTTCAAGTCCTAAGAAGATATTCGATCTGATCCCAAGGTAGATGAGGAGTTATTTGAAGCACGTCTGCACTGCACTGTACTTTATATCAAGTAAAGAAAAGGCGTGACTGACGGCTCTATTTATAGTCTTTCAATCATGAGCGCACCTTCCAAAGCTGGAACGCGCACTACCCGAGCTGTTTTATTCCTCTCAATCGTCGGTTATGGCAACTCGTGAGGCTCTTTCTCTTTCAATCGTGAGCACATCTACAGAACTGTTCTTCTTCTTTCAATCGCGAGAGCAGTTAAACAGAATTTGTATTCTTCTTTCAATCGCGAGAGCAGTTAAACCGACTTTTTCTTCTTTGTTCAATCGCGAGTGCAGTAAGACGAATTGTTCTTCGTCTATCAATCATAAGAGCAAAAGCACGAGCTGCTCTTTTACCTTCAGTCGCGTTTTTCTTCTTTCAATCGTGAGCGCATCTGCCGAAAATGTGCGAGCGCAGAGTTGAAGCTGTTCTTCTTCTTTCAATCGTGAGAGAAGGTCCACGAATTGTTTGCTCAATCGTGAGAGCAGAAACAGATGCTGTTCTTCTCTCAATCGTGAGAGTAGTAAAACAAAATTTTTCATTTTCTTTCAATCATGACAGTAGTAAAATTGAATTTTTATACCATTCATCCATTGTGAAATATGATTAAAATTAAGAATTATTTTTAAACGGACAAAGATAAATGGTATCTTACTTTCGAGTGTACTCTACTTTAGCTTTCTCTACTTGTTTTTACTTTTATTTTATAATTCTTCGAATTTGCCACTGGGTCCCATGTTTTTTCTGTTTTCTGTTTCGTTTTAAGCGCTTTCCCTATATCATTTCCGCAACAAATTTGATGTGGCTTACATTTATCATAAGCCCCATGTGCTGCCACTTCAAACTTATGCGCTCCACACATACACAGGCACAGGCACTAATACTCTGCCAGCACTCTCACACACACACATTTAGCCATAAATCTCTCATCTGAAAATTGCCATTCAAATGGCAAATGCAATAATAATTCGCAGCTCAAATAACTTTGGGGCTCAGACCGACCAATTGCCAGTGGGAGTTGTGGGAGTAGAAGTGGCAGGGGCAGGTGTGAAGCAGAGGGTAGCTGGCGCTGCGGCTGGTGCCCATCAAGTTCATCCATTTTGATTGTTTGTTGTTTTAGTTGTTTGCATTGGCAAAGCGTTTATCATGCTCAGGTTCATGATTGATTATAATACCAGTATTGATTTCGAGTGGGCCAACTCCCAGCCCGTTCTCAATCTCCCACTTCTACTCCCTCTACTTTCCGCTTAATCGACAGCGCCTGCAACTTGAGAGCTCGTTGTGAAGGGCGTCAAAACAATGCATGTCTCCAGGGGAAAACTGCGAGCTGCGGGAAAAGTGAGGCAACACTTTTTTATAGCTCGAATCGTGCGACCTCCCCCGACGACGACAGGGCGAGGGCGTGCGTTATCAGCTGTTTGCGAGTCGTGTTATGACTGTAGCGGAAATCTACAAGCAACAACACTAACAGCAAACACGAACCACGACAGGGAAACAGGAAGCAATGCGCTAGCGGAAGCGACGCCGCGCAGCGCTAACACACTAACCGATAAAAATAGAAGTCGAAATAGAAATAAAACTAACTAAGAAAGCAGGCAAAAAACAAAAACCAGCCCAAATACTAGACGTATACGTAATACAATGGCTGACAAAGCGCGAGAGAGAGAGAGAGAGAGAAAGAAAAAACAATGGCGTCGGCGACGGCGACGAGGGCGCTTGAAAAGTAAACAAGAAAAAAACAAAAAGCAGGGAACGGTCGCCGACAACCACTGGGCCGCCGACCCGCCCCGCCCACTGTTGCCCATGCTCTTGACTGCCTACGCCCCCTTGCGAAACAAAAAGTCGGAAAAGCCTTTGAGGCGCCGCCAAACAAATCGAACAAAAAACAAGAAAAAGAGCAGCATGACTGCGAAATACCCTAAGTAATTCACCAGCAAATTACTAAAAGTGCATCGAAAACATTTGAAAAGCAAAAACTAAGTTTTCGCATTTTTGAAAAATTTGTAAATTATTTTTCTTGTCTAAAATATATTTATTAAATCAATTCCGTGTTAGGATCCACCACAGCTTCCTTTACTGTGTAAATGCCACAAGCCTAATTCACTCGGCTACATATATATTTATTCGTTGAAATAATAGGGGTATGCCCTGAAAGTATTTAAAATTTGAATCGAGTAAGGAAAAAAAAAAACATACTGACAATTGTATAAATAGTTAAAAATACTCTGCGTGTTAAAAATAAAGTTTTAATTATTTTATTGCGTATATGAAAACAGGGAATAGCCCCACTCTGCAGTAACTTTTCTGTATACTCTATACTCTGTGCAGGACTCCTGTGCGGCTTGTTTGGGGCCACGAGGCGCTCCCAGTTTTATTTTTTTTTTTTTTGGTTTTTTTTTGTGTGTTCCAACTCTGCTGTCGCTGTCCAGAGCAGCTGCCATGGCAAACAGCAAACAGCGAGTCTATAACACGAGTTTATATAGCACGCGCACACACACACACACACACACAGTGACAGTTACAGTGACATTTGTGTGTGGCGACGTATCTGCCATCGGCGAAAATAACAAAGCACTCGCTTATTAGTATGCAAAACTGATAATCAATACCCAATACTCAGAGCGAATACTCAGGCGCGCACTCACAATCATACTTACACTCACTGAGTCGCACTCACACACCCGTACACCCGCACACACTCACACTCACACTCTCACGCTGAATACTTTCTTTCAATGCTCGGTGCGGAAAGTGTGGCCATTATGGCGCATTTATGCTGGTCTTTGCACATTTGCATACGTGTATTGGGACACTTAACTGTGCCGCCCTCTGACCCCGCCCGTGCTCTGCCTGCTCTAACCACACCTCCTGCCCCAAGGACTTGTGTGGCGTCTCGCCTTCTCCATGCTGCGCTGGAAAATTTATGAAAAAATCCAACGAATGTTTGAACTGTGTGCGTGGTCGTGTGTGCATGTGTGTATGTGGTTGCTTGTGTATGTATATGTGTGTGTGTGTTTGTGCGTGTGTTTGCGCTTGTATTAGTTGTTTGTCTACAACACCTCGACGCGTCATGCTGGTGGGTGGCGGGAGGGCAAACATATCCTGCGGGTAGTATGACAGCGCCTTAAACATCCTGTCAGCCTCGGGAAATGTGGCCGAGAAAATGGAAAATGGCAAATGGAAAACGAAAGCGAACGAACTGAAAACTCGCAATTTAATTGAGTTAAGTGCGGCTCGACGAGCAACTTCACCCGTAATTACCGTAATTATATTAAATTTCATTGAATCGACCATCGAATCGGATACGAATTGCTTAAGTGCTGCCGGGCAACCATTTGTTTAAATAAATATTGCAATTATTATAGTAATTATGGGCGCGCTCTGTCTTCCTCTCTCTCGAGCTCTTGTGGCTTGGGGTTTTCGTTTCAGGCAGTTGCAGTTACCGGAAATTTTCCTAATTAATACAGCAATTTATAATTGATTATCAACTTGAGTGTGATGCAGAGAGTACAATCCTTTTGAGTAATTATTTCTAGGTATAGTTACTAATTCGAGAAATAATAAAAACGTATTAACACTTTGAGTAGTGTAAGAGGAAATTTAAAATTTTATTCTAATCAAATATATAAATAAAAAGCTCAATAATCTCACCATAAACAAGCTGAGTTGAAATTCAAGTCCGAATTTTTAAATATTAAATAAATATTGAAATAAATATAAAATATATTTTTTTGTTGTTCTTAAATCTTTAAAAGTAAAGAAAACATTTTTCTTAATTTATATTTTTGAATTTAGCCAGCTGATAAATATTTTTGAAATACTTTTATCTTTACATAAAATAAAAGAAAATAATTATAGATAATTTCACAAATATTTTCAAAAATATAATATAAGAAATGTCGCAAAATGCTGTATATGAAAATATGACTTTTATTTAAACAAGGTCTATAATAAATTTTCAAGATATAAAAAAAGCATGAAATCGCGAAACTACTGGCGCTAGCTAATAACAATATCTATATATCGCTTAAATGGCTGTAGAACCTCCCACCAACTTCCTCAGCAGATAAAATAAAAGCAATAAAACTACAGCTGTTGAAGAGCCCAGTAGCAAATGGTCTAACTGGCATTAAATCACAAGAGAACTGTAAAAATATAGTGCGTGCACACACACACAGACAGACAGCCAGCAAGACATAAGACGAGGGCTTTGCCAGATGACTGATAGACCACATAAGACATGAGGATCATGAATTTATCGATTCGAGGCGTAAGCCTTTCAGCCCAACAATCTGCCAAGCTGAATGCAGCACACACACACACGCACACAGAGACATGCCTAATGCCAGCTTATTGCACCTTAAACACACATCAACACACACACACGAGGCCTGGCAGCAGAAAACGTAGCATACTTATGTGCGCTCTCATTGTACAATAAGACGCTTAATAATAGTAACTCGCTACGTGCAAATGACCGCCGCGTGTAATAGACATAGGCACAACCCAGTTAACAGCAACACACGCTCACACACACACACACACACAGACTGGCGTACACATGTCAAATATGGCCCCAAGTGGCCAGGGCCAAGACATGAAACCGGAGTCGGGCGAGAGTTGGAGAAGGCGCAGGAGTCGCAGTCGAGGCTGCAAATGGGTTGCGAGTTGCCGTACGCTAGTTCGTATATTATTGTTATAGTGGTAGTAGTTGTTATTGTTGCTGTAGTAGTGTGTTTGTGCATTTGTTTGTGTGCGCTGTTTTTGTTTTTGTTGATGTAACTGTTGTTTTTTTATAATTACTTGCAATGGAGGTTACGCCGCGTGTGCGACTGTGTGTGTGTGTTTGTGTGTGTGCTCTGTGGCATTGTTGTTAAGCACACATAACGGTAATTTAATTAACATACATAAACACAGAGCGACAGACACACACACACACACACACACACGCACACAGAGCGGCACACAAGCGCGCACCCAGAGGGCGAATGTGGCACGCTTTGGGGCATTGTTACACTTACAAAGCGATTGACGGGCTTGCCGTGTAATCGATATTTTAATTAAAGTTTCCGCTAGGCGCTCAGCTTCGATTATAAGCGAGCCCAATAAATCTTAATTATGCGCGCTTATTAATATTTGTTTACTTGTATTTTTGTAAATATGCTACAAAAAAACTGTAGCGTGGCTAATGGTTTAATTCAAGCAGTTGAAATTTATTTATATTTCTTTAGTTGTTTGTTTAATTCTTTGTTTATATTTGTATAAGATTTGTTAGGAGTCTGTATTATTTTTTCAATATTTTGTTTAGCTATTTTTGCATTTTTAATGTGTTACAACTTTATTTAGAGTTTATTTAGCCGTTACGTAGCCCAATTTACTTTTGTTATATTTAATATATTTCATTAATAATTTATCATGAATTTTTTTTAATATTTACTTAAACATTTTCAATATTTTTAAATTTATTTCGAGTTTTTTTAGCCTTCACTCAGCTCAATTTATTTTTACTATGTTTTATATATTTTTAATGTATGTTTATATTTATTTTTTAATATTTTATTAGTACATTTTCAACATTTATTTACGTTTGCCTTATAGTTAAGAACTTGTGCATTCTTTGATTTTTTTACTAGTTTATCTAAATTCAAGTCAGCACAATTTTTTATATTTTATTAAAAAAATGTCTTTATATACTGTAATAATTTTTATAATAAATGTATTATTTTTTCAATTAAATTTACATATTTTTTAGCTTTTTCTTAGCACAGTTTACTTTGTTATATTTATATTTTCTTTTTTTAATATACGCCAATATTTTTTATAATTTTCGTATATATATATATATTTTTTTTTTAGTTTTTATTTATATTTTTTGTTTGTTCAATTATTTTATTTACAGTTTATTTAGCTTTTCAGCAAACACGCGATGCCACAATTATTTCCAATTAGACGCAAAAATCGCGCAAAGCCGCCGGAAGTTGCACGTAGCGCGTAGCACGTTGCGGCCCAGGACGACACACGACCGTTATGTGGCGCGTACGGCGAGCGAATAGCACAAATGCGCCCGCAAAAGTTAGTAGCAGCAGTAACAGTAGTGTGGCAGGCAGGAAACAGTGTTGACGTGCGCCAAAGCGACGCAGGCGCAGCATGCGCAGAGCGCGAGCGGGAGCGCGCGCTGCTGGAGGCGCCTGCTGACGAACATCTGTGTTTTTGTTATGCTTCGCAGCAGCAGCTGGAGGCGAGGATGATGAAGAGTGGGGGGAGGGGTCTGAGCAAGGGCGGTAGGCGTGTCAAGACATTGGCCGGAAGTGATGCAGCAGCAGCAACAACAACTGCAACTGCCACTGCAACTGCAACAGAATTACGAGTTTTTCGTGCCAGTGTCTGCTACAGTTATTTCAATTAAATGCAGCCAGGCGTGTGTGTGTGTGTGTGTGTGTGTGTGTCTGTGTCTGTGTGTTTGTGCTGCCTTGACAATTGCCAAATAATTGAGGCGGCAATGAGAACAGAACACGCATGGACATGCACGAACTTGCCGCTTTAAATGAATTCAAATGACACACGGGACGAGCTGCTGAGCGCCGGATATGCACAAGCACATGACTTAACCAACACACTGACACACACACACACTCACAGTGCCACAGCTCAAGCCTAATGTCAAGGTTTTTTGGCTGCTGTTCAAACTGCGCTGGCACGTGGCCGCGCGGCACGTTAACAACTTGCAACCGAGAGCTGCAGGCAATGGGGCCATGTAGCAGGCGGTTGGGGGGCAGCTACCAATCACGATGTGCTCTGCCACTTGCAGCGCCTCAATGGACACCAAAAACAAAATCAAGAAAAAGCGCAAAAAATTTAAAAAGAAAATTGAAAGCACCAAAAAAAGGCTAAAAGAGCTGAAAAAAAAAACTCGAAAAAGCAGGCTGAAAAGCTGCCGCGACGCTCAGCCAATGTCAAGTGCAGCCGCGGGGCGTGGCAGGGGTGGGGAATGGCTTGCGGCCAGGGACGTGCTCTCAACATGCAACGTCGGCATGTGCCAAGTGACCCCAAAAAGCGGCATGGAAATCGGGTGTATCTATGCATCTATATTTTATGTGTCATCGATTGCAGTCTGCTTTGATAGTGTATATCCGCCCTGCACCATCCCCCCCCCCTGGCAGACCCTGACATTAAAATCAATTTGTGCAGGCAATTTGCGCTAATTTAGCCGGACTCGTCCTTTGAGCCTGCTGCAAGTATGACTGCATGTGCCCCAAGGGCCAATCCCCAAGAGACTCAACTGTAATTATCGTGGGTATTTGTCGAGTTAGAGCCCGCCAGGCATTATGCAGTTCTAGCTAAGTCAGCGGGTCTTATAAATATTATAACAATCAAGTAATTTCAAGCAGCTATGAACGCAGTTTGATTTAAATAGCAAGGGTCTTACAACTAAAGAAGAAAGTCTTATAAAGCGTATAAGTTATTAATAGGCCGCCTCTAGCATAAAGTAAAAACTATATGTATAGAAGAAGACAAAGAAGAATTTTCTTTATAATATTAGAGGTTCTGAAGCATATGTCTATATATGTTATATGCTTGAAATTCAATCTTCAATCTGTACTTATAAAGCTAAAGTTCGCAAAGCATTCATTAGTTACTCAATAAATATAAGAAGAAGAATTTCCGATTGTTCAAGAAGTGCTAAGCTATATTAAAATAAATAAACAAATAAAGTTTATAGTATACTTATAGATATATCTTTGCTATGATAGAAAAGATTAAAAGCTCTATTCAATATCTTTCTATAGCTCACCTAAGCCTCGACAGCTCCGGCTGGTGTATCAGATTGTTCAAGAAGTTATAACCGTTTACATAACAGAGCAGCAATAACTCTTACCACATCCTCCCGCTAGACAAGACATTATGCACTGCAATTCCATGTAGTTAGGTATGTGATGTTTCCATTTGATATTTATTCATTGTGTACTATTCCTTAAGGCTTATGACGTAGGCTTAAATTACACAATACTAACATAATCGTGTTGTTGCGTTTAATTTCCACAAAGCAGGCGCTTGAGTAAACCAGAATCTAGCACGAAACTTTTGGGCTTAAAACTTAGGACTAACTTAGCGTAGAGCGAAAACAGTTGCCAGTTCTATGGGAACCTAAGTGTAGACTAAGGAACGAACATAAAGATGCTTGTGTGAGTGTGTGTGTGTATGACTTCGAGAAGGGAAGAGAGAGGGTGCATACTTAGGCATAAATAAGTTATACAAACAGTAAAATTATAGACTTATATTAGAAACGCGAAACGAGTAAACGATTCAATCGATCAATCGATCCAACGAGCCCACCGATTACCACGTCTTGGGCAAACTGAATACCCCGTAACGCTCGTGAGCATCGACTCCGCGCACGGCGAAAAAGTATCGCTGATTCTCCTGGAACTGATTCAGTGTGACGGCCATGGGCAGCAGCATGGCCTTGACATCGCCCACATGACGCCACGAGTCGGTGCTGGGGTTGTTGCTCGTCTCCTGATACGCGTAGATCTGATACGTAACACACTCGGCGAACCGCGAGCCCGTGTCCTCCAGCGTCCACGAGATGACAATGCCCGAGTCGTGCAGGCTGATGCGTATGACGGGCCGCGACGGCGGCAGCTTCCAGTCCGGATGGAATTTCTGCGGCGGCGCCAGTGGCAACGGAGCGGGATGCGAGTGACGCAGACGCGATGCACCAGGCGGCGTATTCTCCGAACGGATCTGCATTGTCACATTCGCTGGCAGCGAGTGGCGTTGTCCTAGACACATAAGAGAAAAAGAAAAAGTTAGTGTCATTGTGGTAGAAACTTAAACCCGGTAAATTAGTGCTATATCATAGCATATAAGCCTCATCTCTGATAGAGGCATAAGGCCTTGCTTAAATATAATAATGTCCTAGCTCACCTGCCGCATTGTTGCTGACAATCTGCCGGGAAATGGCGTTGGTGCGTGGCATATTCATGGGCGACACGCGCACCACGCTGCCTGCAACGGGTCGGGCGCCAGGAGCACCGGCCGCAGCCGGCGCTGTGGACATGTTGCGCTTAACGGAGACACCCGGCGTCTGTCGCAGACGCGCAGCGACATCCATGGCGGCGGCGGCGGCAGCAGCAGCGGCTGCAGCAGCATCGTCCTCGTCGGTCAGATCGATGACGGCCTTCTCCTTGGGTCGAGCAGGTGCCAGATTCGGTTGACCGTAGCCGGCGGCAGCAGCGGAGCCACTCGCCTCCGCACCACTGGCCATGGGCAGCGAGACAGTGGGCAGGGCGGCATGCGCGCGCTGCTTGGCGCTGAGTGTGGAGTTGGCGGGTTGCTTGCCAGGACTGCGACCAATGCGAACACTAGTAGGGGAAAGAGAAAGAGACAGGATTAGAGAGGGAAGCTCGAGAAGAGCAGGCTGTACTCACGGCAAGGGTTGTTGCTGCTGCTGCTGCTGTTGTTGTTGCTGCTGCAACTGTTGTTGTTGGAGCTGCTGCTGCTGCTGCAGTTGCTGTTGTTGTTGCTGCTGCTTCAAGTAGGCGTTCGTAGGCCTGCCTATATTACGCCCCCGCATGCTCGTTGCCCCTGCAGCTGCCGGCGACGTCTGCTTTGTGGCGTAGGTGCGCGCAGTGCCGGAGGGCGAGGTCTGTATGCGCTGCTGCATGCCAGGGCTGACAGGCGTCAGTGACGCCGTGTTGTTGTTGTTGACGGGACGCTGCGGCGTTACCTTCTGCACGCAGCCGCGACGCACATTGGGCGTGCCGGTGGCAGACGGGAAGAACACACGTGGCGGTGGAAGCTGCTGCTGCTGCTGCTGCTGTTGTTGCTGCTGCTGTAGTTGTTGCTGCTGTTGTGCTAGCTGCTGTTGCTGCTGCTGCAGCTGCAACTGTTGCTGCTGCAACTGCTGCTGTATGTTGGTTGGTGTACGCTGTTGCGTGCTGCGTATGGTCGCACGCAGCGGCGAGGCGCTTGGCGTCTTCTGCGGCGTCAGACTTGCAGCCGGAGCTGCTGCAGCCGCCACAGGCGATCCCTGTGAGCCTGCAGCCTGCTGATTCGGACGCACTTCATCGCTCGGCTTCTTGTTCATCGTCATGCCCACCTGCAGGCCGACGGCACGCGTTATCCGCACGGGCGCTGTGAACTGCGAGTTGCGCGTCTCCAGATCCTTGAGCACGCGCTTGTGCACCGTCTCCAGGTCGAGGAACTGCTTGGAAACCTCGGCGATCTTGCGGCGATAGTTCGCCAGCGTCGCCTCGTGCTTGTCCACCTGCCGGCGAATGTCCGCGCACTCGCTCTTCACCAGCATGCTCTCGACGACCTTCTGCAGCACCAGCTCCTCCAGGTCGTGGCGCGTCATCTTGTCGAAGCTCTTGCGGAAACTCTTCACGAACTCCAAGCGCAGTGGCTTCACGTCGCTCTTCAGTTCCGGCTTGGGCTTCAGCTCGATGGGCGGCTCCTTGGGCCTGAGCTCGACGGGAGATTGCGCTCTATCCGACCGCTCCGGTTCGTGGTCATTCTCCTGAGCATCCAGATCGATCTGCAGGTTGCCATCGCTCGAGCAATTCGAGTCGGTGTCCTCCGTGCGGGCCTTTTTACTCGGCGTACCGTCCTTCTCCGCTAAGCTGCTGCTGCTGCTGCTGCTCCTCAGCAGACTGTGACTGCGTTTGGCAACTGTGGCTGAAGCGGCGCCCACCTCCTCCGTGCTTGTCGATGTCGAGGTGGAGGTCGAGCTAGTGATGCAGTTGCTGCTGGCGCTGCTGCTGCTGCCACTTGGCTGTGGCTTATCATCGGTACTCAGTCTTATGCGTTTAACCGCTGGCGCATCCGACAGCTCGTGCTCCTCCTCCTCGTCGTCCTCGTCCAACTCCACGGGTTTGGCAACACCTTCGGGTTCAGTCTCAGCTGCAGCTACAACTTCAGCTACAGCTTCGACTTGGGTTTTGCCTGCCACTTCCGTTTCCGACTCGGCTTCCGTTTCAGCTGCAGCTGCAGCTTCTGTTTCAGCTTCAGCTTCTTCTTCCACTTCCGTCTCGGGCTTGGCAACAGCCTCGAATGCTCCCTCGTCGCAACTGTTCTGCGAGGGCTGCAGCAAACTGCTCGAGTCGCTGTCCTGATCCTCGTTCGAGTTCGCCTTCGTCTTGGGCTTATCCTGCGTCTTCAGTTTCACGAACTGATCGCAGGCATTATCTGAATCGATCAGTAAATCGGCCTCTGTATTGGACTCGCCAGTAGCAGCTTCTCCCTCTGTTGCAGTCTCTTTATCGTTAACTTTCTTAGGCTTTTCTTCTGATGCCTTCGGTGGAGGTGGCACTTCATCCTCATCCTCGGAAACCAGCACCACTTCTTCAACCTTCTTGTCGGCCGCTTTATCTTTACCTTCACTCTCCTTCGCAGTCTTCTCGATTGGCTCAAAGAAAATGACTTCATCGTCGGATTCTGCTTCCTTTTCTCCAGCTTGCGGCTTCAGCGACTCAGCTTCCTTCTCTTCGACCGTCTCAGATGTCTTTCCTTTGATCGTCACCGGTGTTTTCTCGTTGATCTCCTCAGCATCTTCAGTCGCTTGGACAGTTTCGCTGGCTGGCTTGGTAGAATCTTGATTGATTTCTTCTGCTCTCTCCTTTTCTTCTTCCTCCATTTCTGCTCCTCCCTCCTTTTCTTCTTCTTCGTCCTTTTCTTCTCCTTCCTCCTTTTCCTCCTCTTTCTCCTTTGACTCTGTCTCTGCAGCTTCCAATTCCACAGTATCCCTAGTACTGTCTTGCGTTCCCTGCGCAGTTTCGTTTGTTTTTTCCTCCTCTTCTTCTTGCTCTATTTCACTAGGTTTATCAATTAAGTCGACAGTCTCATCCAATTCCATGGGCTCCTCTTTATTTTCCAGCTCCGAAGCTTCACTAGACTCTTGTTTTTCTTTGTCATCTTCGAGTAACTCATCAGTTGTGTCCAGATCGATAACCGACGCCTTGGCCTTGCCCTTATCTGCCTGTTCGACGTCTTTGTCAAAGCTCTCTTCAGAGGTTATGTCCTCCCGACTACTCAGTTTTTTGAGTTTCGACTTGTCGCTTCCCTTGATATTTGTTTCGTCTGTCGTATCGAACTCTTCCGAGCTCGATATGCTCTCCAATGCATCCATAAAGATGTCATCATTATTTACCTTATCAGTTTTCTTGGGATCTGTGGTTTTCGCTTTCTGCGGCTCTTCGGAGTACTCATCCGCTGTTTTTGCTCCATTATCTTTTTCCTTATTATCTACCATGGTTTCCTTAATTAATTTACTTTCATCCGCTTCTTCACCATCCTCGGCGAATGCGTTTTCTGTTTTCTGTTTATCTTGCGTTTCTTCAGCGTCTTCTAAATGCACTTCCTTTTCAGCGTCCTTCGCTTCGTGCACGCTATTATTGTTTTCCTTTTCTACCTGCTGTTCTTCCTCTTCCTTGGCGGCGCCGATTATTTCCGCCACTGCGTCATCGATTGCAGCGTTGTCAGCGTTTGGGATATCTATATCATCGATATCCTCATCGACAGACTCCACAATCGAGCTTATCTTATCCAAGAGTGCATCCAGATCGCTGCCAGCATCTCGCTTTTTGACAATATCTGCCTCTTCGTCCATCTGATCCTTTAGATCCTGTGTAATGCTATCGATAGGCTTTGTCCCTCCTATCGTAGCATCCAGATCGTCTAGATCTAATTCATTTTGTATTTCCAAATCAACCGTTGAAGATGGAATATCTGAAGAGCATCACATATATTCAAGTTCTCTTATTTTATCGATTTTTTAACACTTACCAGGGCTGGTTAGTTTATCCACTTCCTTGTCGAGCTCCTCGGCAAGACTTCGCATTAGCTCCTCGTCGGTTGGCAACTCTTTCAAATCTACGTTTTGCGATATCTCCATCATTTTGCGCGATATTCCCCTTTCCCTTTTATTCGTAAAACATTGAACTGAAATGCCATGGAAATGAAAACAAGAATATTATAACATGAGTTTGTCTGGCAACACAAGCGATTGCGACGAGGTGGCAACCCTGGATAAACACGCGTTACGCCTTGCCAACTGACCTAGACCCCTTGTGTCCGCTCACACCGTGGACGAAAGGTTTTCCAAAAACCGAACAAATACTGTTCTAATTCAATGATTTAGGAACTAATGCAGAGTGAAAAAGCTTTCAGCGAAAGCTTCCGCTGAGCTTTGGCTGTAGTTTTCAACTTTAATGCAAAAGAAACGTAAAAGAAGACGAAAGATAATAAACTCTGACTTAATTCAAGCTAAAACCCCTTATCAAACCTGAATACACACACTATATATGACAGCCATGAACTATATACTAACTCTCGCCGAACTCTCAAGGGTTAATCAATCGAATAAATAGTTCCGAAAAACGTCCAACAATCGGAGACATGCTATAAAGCCGAAACAACAACAGACTTCCCGCCTGCTGTCGATTCTGGTCACGCTGTGTATCTACCTAGCTAACCGGTGTCGTTGGGTCTTTCGTTCCGTCGGCCGTACGCAACAAGAAGCAACAACAATAACAACAGCACGATGACTGCAGCAGAAATACAAGCACAAAGCGAACAGACGAGAGAAACAAGCGTACACAACGCAGCAAAGCGCAATAAAGAGTGTGAAAGAGAAAACACGAGAGTATGGAATGGGGAAAAGTTTGGAGAGATGTCAGTTATATAGTAGGCCGATGCTTAATGCTAATGCTAACGAAAGTGAGGTTAAGGCGCAGCGAGTACCCTACAGTTTTATATAATTGACAATAAACTTACGAGTCTCTCATTAGCACCTCGTGCTGCGCCTCTGGAGCGTATCAACGGTTATTAGAATGTTTGCTGGAGCCGATTTGAGTACACTCAAAGAAATCGAAATCCATATGTATTTAACCAGATTTCTTTCTTGAGCTCAAGGCAACACCGAAACATTGGCCGAAGTGAACGCGAACACGAGCGCAAAAACCAGCTGACAGCGAGGCGACGACACTCGCAAAAGAGTACAACAAGAGCGAGAGAGTAAAAAGCGAGCGAGCGAGAGAGAGAGAGAGAGGGAGAGAGTAACCAAACGCTAGAAGCGGGGGAATGGTAACGAGCGCGGGGGAGGGGGGGGGGGGTTACAAAGAACTATCAAAGTGGCTGATGGGCGTGCCCGGGGCGGTTTGTTTGCAGTCGATAAGAAAAGTGTTTTGGAAACTCTACCAGAGATTTCCTCAAGCATCGAAGAAATGTACCCCTAGCTCACGGCGCGGTGACGTCATCGCTTCGCGCAAATAAAAATAAAATATAATAAAATCGCTTTGCTACCAGTGTGCAACAAGGTATAGGTAGGTGCTTACCAGCTTCCCTCCCCCCGTTTCGATTGTGCAACTCAGGCGAATTATGAAATTATCAAATTATCAAATATAAA
Source organism: Zaprionus bogoriensis (assembly GCA_035046045.1). NCBI lineage: Eukaryota > Metazoa > Arthropoda > Insecta > Diptera > Drosophilidae > Zaprionus > Zaprionus bogoriensis. The sequence continues at coordinate 872,772 of JAWNOI010000066.1, read as the reverse complement.
ATACATACAAATTACGATTTCAACCAGGTGGCAACTCTGCCCGGTGTAGTGTACAGCGGCGGGTTCTGCAACAGTGACAGGGGCCAGGGGGTTCAGTGGCCGGGTGAGGGGGTTGAAACATGCCCAACGCTGCTGCAGCAGGGGATCTTCGACTATGCGCTGCTTTCGCCGCGTCTTCGAGTTCAGTTAAAAAACGCAACGAAACCAAAACCAAAACCAAAAGTTGTCAATTGAGCAACGCTGCGCGCGATGCGAGCAAGAGAAGGCGCTGTATGAGCGCTGCGAGCGCAAGTGAGACGACACTAGTGTCGCTGCGACACGTTGCTTTCGTGTGTGTGTGGGGGGGAGGAGGGGGGTACTCTAAGGGGGAATTTATATTAAACTAATATACGATGCTATAGGCAATAATGGCAACCATATCTGATAGATGCGAGTGTAGCTATGTATATAAAGCGTAGGTAATGCAACTGGCAAACAAAGCAAAGCAGCAGAGTATGGTCGGGAGTGGGGGTGTTGGGTGTACTGGGCGTAAGATCCGCAGTTGAGGACTTTTGCAGCGCTTGCCTAGGACTTTTGGCAGGATACCGGTTTGGGAGCGGCAAGAGAGAGACAGAGAGAGAGCGCGGGAGAGTGAGAACTTGCCTGAAATTAGGCTTTTACCAGTATATACTATATAAACTAAATGACTAAATGTATTTATATATATATACTAAATTTTTTTTATATATATAAACTAATTTTATTTTATATATAAATATAATATATATATATATTTCTTTTTTTTTTCTTATTTTTTTGAAGAAGAAGACTAGGCGCAAGCAAACGACTTGCCACATCGCACGACCTATGTAAGTCGTTGGTCGTCGTCGTGTCGCTGCCATCGGACGACCGAAAGATACAGCAGCACAGTGAAAAAAGCAACAACTAAAGCAGACGCAAAACACAAAATTGAGGCGTCGGCCGCCATGTTTGCTGCGTATTGTTCATAGTTATAATGCGATGTATCGGAAAAAACAGGTCTTTGGCTGCGATTGCAGTGCGGATTGTCAGGGCATATAGTACCAGATTCGTACTATATGGTTGCTAGCTCTCTTTACCTCTCCCTCCCTCTCTCGCTCTCTCTCTCTCTGCCCCTTAGCATTTATCTCATGGTTTTTGTGCGCGCTTTACATATAGAAAACAATGTTTTCCACTTAAAGTACAAACAAAACACTGCAGAGTCGCCTATAGAAATTTCTATATATTATATTTTCTTATATCTATGCTCATTATCTAATTATGTTTGGACCTGTTTGGAAGTTATATGCCTATTATAGCTGTTTCGCTCTCGCACACACACACACGCACACACACCAACGTCTGTTTAAGCAGCAGCGCGCGTGTGTGTGTGTGTGTGTTCGCGCGTGTATGTATAACAAGGTTTGTCTGCGTATAATTTTGCAGCGCATTCACATTCTTTTTAGGTTACGTATCGATTTTGATGTAAAGTTGGGTTAGGTTGAAAAACATCTATATATGGCAAAATTGTACAGATCTGAAAATCGCATTATGTCGCCGATGTCCCATACTATAGCTTTAGCTAACGATCCCCCAAATCGGTGCTCTGCCAATCACGTGTGCCATACTGCAGGCGCAAAGTAGCAGCAAAACGGGGCAACAATTTACTTTTTCGATTGTACATTTTAGTGTTTTAGGGCTGCCAAGTGGTCGTGCGTTAGTTTCTCGGATCAAAATGGACACAAATCGAATTGTTATTTATGGCATATGCTGATGTGCATATGCATATTACTATCGCCGACAATCTATATAATAGGGTTGCCATGCCACCTGCGCGAATTATTATTTAAATATATATACTGTAATAAATGCCAACTGTAAAGCTTAATTTAATTGCAGTTCAAAGAATTTTCGTTATTTATAATAATAATCATATATGATAAATTGCGCACGATGTTATCTTTTTGCGGCAGCATCGCAACCACCTGACAACCCTAAAAACGCAAACAAACTACAAATGGGTATCTTATACATATACCTGAAATGTGAAGCTACTTTCAATCATCAGAATCGTTCCCAATTATGTAAAGCTAAATATATTTGTGAGCTACAAACTATCGTATAGTTGTTATTTTTAAAATGTATCTTTAAGATGTTTATGGCACTTACCAATTGGATGTTGATAACAAGCGCTATATATTTATTTATATATATATAAATATTTATATGTGGTTGGCTTAAATTTTAGCGGGTATTATTCTATCATTCTCAATTTGTGAGCTGTAAAATATTAAATATTTTGAACCGAATTTATTCAATTGTTTACACCGGATCGCGGACTGCCGCCCTGAACAACTGGAATGCCAAACACAGACTAAAAGAGCGAAAACAACAATTGATATGTATGTGCTGCGAACCAGTTCGCTGCATGCTAGTTCCGCTGCAATGAAACCAGCTCATAGCTGCGTGAACCACTGGAAAGTGAAAGCGAAAATAGCAGGAGCGAAAAACAATTTAATATTAGTTAAAAAAAAAAAATAAAATAAATTCAAGCCAAGCCATAGTATGTTTTAAAAATATTAATCTATTATTAAAATGCTCAAAAAATAAATATACATATATAATATATTATATAATATTTCGTAGTTTGCTGTAAAAAAGCCTGTTATTAATGCTAACTATTTTAATATATTACTATAATAAATATTGCGTAAGTCATTGCAATTAATTAAATTATTTAAGGCGGTTAAATTGTAAAATGTTCAATAAATAATTAAAAATTCACCTGCGTAAAGTTCTGCGGTGCAGCAGACACAAGTTCAGTGTTGCGCCAGCCCTGGGCACAGTTCGCGCAACCGGTTCCAGTGCGAGCGAACGGCAGAAACGAAACAAAACAAAAACATCTGTGGCACTTGTAGGTTAGTTTGGTTTTATAATAATAAATGCAGTAAACAAAGTTATCACTTAAAATGAGCAACCTGCTGAATTTCGCGCTGCGGCACGGCGCCAACTTGTTCAAGCGACACACCATACAGAGCCTGCGCTGCAGCGGTCTCGGCCGCGTGAGCAATCCGCCGGCGTGCGCTGCTCCCGCCGCCAGGGCACAATCGACTCGCCCCGCCTTCGATGTGAACACGAATGTGCCCAAGGATGTGGTGCTGTTCAAGTACGAGAATCCCAAGTTCTACAAGATGCTCAACTTCTTTGGGGTCTGCCAGTTTGTGTTCTGGACGTACCTGTCGCACTTCGCGCTGACCACGCTCAAGGATGCGCCCGTCGTGGAGAAGCCCGGCGAGGAGCTGAAGTGGTACCAGCGAATCAATCTGGGCGAGAGCAAGTACAAGAACGGCATCACCATATGCTGCTTCATGATCGGTGAACTGAAATCCCGCCACTTGTCTATATATAAGGCCTAAGCCTTGACTTCTATTTCAGGCTACGGCATCTTGTTCTGCGTGTGGACGTTCACGCTGCGATCCGTGCGCTTCCTCATACTGCGCAAGGGCGGCCAGAGCGTATCGTTCGTGACGTACGGCCCCTTCAATCGCAACCGCATCATGACTGTGCCCCTGAAGAATGTCTCGGCCGAGGAGTCGCGCGAGGTGGCACGCGTGCAGCTGCCCATCAAGGTGAAGAACAAGAGGCTCTTCTACGTGCTGGACATGCGCGGCGAGTTCCGCAATCCGCAGCTCTTCGACTACACGGCGGGACTGAGGAGACGCATTTGAAGTGACGTTTGGAATTTCTTGTATTCTTTATATATGGTGTGATCTTATGACTTGTAAATAAACGAGTAAGCTAATTTAAAAACTACATCTCCGGCCTAATAGACGGGCTCCGGCTTCTGTGTGATCAGCAGGCCGAAACGCTTCTTGATGGTCAGACGCTGACGCGAGTACTTGTCCTCGGGCGAGAATCGCGCTGGATGCGCCGACAAGGTGGGGCGACCGTCCTCGGTGCGCTTCTGCAGAGGGGAAGAAAATCAAGTAAATATGAATAGGCATAATGCAATTGCAGTGCAGGCACTTACCTTCAGCGTGTAGACGCGATCGCCATTCTCGTTAATTGTGTACATCAGATACATTTTGAGTTAGCAAAATTAATTCGTCTAGATTTCTCACAATAAATACAAACACGTGTGGCGTGCAGCGCTGTTAAACGATTAATGTAGCGATGTGACAAGACATATATCGAAATGTAAACATCGATAAAGTAAGGAAAAACTAAATATTTATATCGCTATATTTTTGCGTGACTTAATATCGATATATATGTGTTGCGCTGACTAGCAATAACTGTAACAGAGTGGTAAGTGGCATATTATTACATTTTTTGCAACAGTATTATTATTATTTAACTATTAATTGTTTTTGTCTGTTCTTAATGTTATTTTTTTTATTTAATTAGTTAATTTATTTATTCACGCAACTAATCGCTTTGCTTATCGATAGCTGAGTGCTTTGCAACACTGCATTCGTTGTTTTCCTCGCAGTTGGCGCTAATTTTTGTAGTTAATTTCTTGAAATTGATTTAAAAAATGTCCAACAAAGCGGATAAGCTGCTCAAGCAGGCCATCAAGGAACAGCAGAAGCGCATGCGTCCCGGCGAATGCCAGAAGTATGTGCGCCTGGTGCTGGACGTGGGCCTGCTGCGCATTCCCTTGGGGCAGGAGCTGATCGCACAGTTGAACAGCACAGACCTGAAGTACGATCTGCGCAGTCTGCCTGCCAAGAATTGCATACTCTGGGAGCGCAATGTGGGCCAGCAGACGCTGACAGCCAGCTCCACGGGCCTGGACGATGCCTGGCGCATGGAGCAGCAGGTGCTGCAGCTGCTCAGCCTCACGGACTTCCAGCGCGCTGTGAAGCATCAGGATGTTGCCTGCATTGGCCCGAAGCTGCGCGATGCATTTCCCGCCGCCGATTGCCAGTTCACTGTTGTGCTGCCACGCCTACGACACGGCAGCAGCGAGGCGAACGCCCTAATTGAGCTGCAACTGCTGCAGCAGCTGCACGTCGAGCAATTGGCTGAGCCGCAGTGCCAGGAGCTGCTGGCGCTGCTGCAGCGCTACACCAAGGCCATCGCTGAGACGCCGTACAAGCAGCAGCGCGCGGTCATACTGGACAGCTTCAAGAAGTACCTGGGCAACGACAACAAGCAGTGCGTGCGCGTCGAGCAGAGCAATGGCCTCGGCCGGCTCTGGCAGCAGCATCTCAATCGCCTGCCCCTGGTCACCCTCGAGGTGGCCGAGTCCATTATAGCGCAGTATCCCTGTCCGAAGCGCCTGCTGGATCACTTCGCCAACGATCCACAGGCGGTGCAGTCCCTGGCGGATGTCAAGATCAGGCGCGGCAACGGACCGCAGCCATTGCAGTCGGAGCGTCGCATTGGCAATGTGCTGAGCAGCAAGCTGTATACACTCTATAATGCCAGGGATCCCAATACATTGATTTAGTGGTAGTATACGACTTGAGCTTGAGAGTCGCAGAGCCTGCTGCATAGAGAGATGGGCTGAGAGATGAACTGTATGCTCTACATACTCTATTTTAAATAGAGATTCCACTATGTTCATTTAGTAAGAGTTTTATATAAGTTATTAGGCTGTACATTAGGTAGAGTAGTCGCCTGTGTGCCCTTTATCATGCTAAGATTGATTGATTTAGTGAGACCATAGTGTAGCTATAAGACTTGGTATAAGACCGAGTGCTAAAGAGCATAGTCTATATAATGTTGGGGATACGTATACACTGTTTAAGTGAGAGTATTATGTAGTTGTAAGCTTCGGCATATGCTTGAGTAATAAGCTGTAATGTTTACACATTAAATTAGTGAGAGTATAATTTAATTGTAAGACTGAAGATAGGTTTGAGTCGCCAACTCTATACACTATATAATGCCGGAGACGCCGAAGATATATACGGATATAAGACTTGAGATAAATCACTTTGTAAACCGTTTACAGAGACCACTATAATTATATAATTGATTAAGTAAATAATACTGTAGCTATAAGACTTGAGATAAGAGTGAAATCTAAAGCTTTTACTTTATATATTACGAGAAATTCCTGTAGATTAATTTAGTAATTAATTTTTGCTGTCATAAGCCTTGAGATTAGATCGAATCGGAAATGATACACCCTATATTGTTCATCTGCAATATAATATAGTTGTACGACTTGAGATAAGGTAGCCTAGCTTAAGCTGTACCCTCTACATTGTGAGGGCTGGATTCCTAGATGATTTAGTAGCAATATAATGCAGCTATAAGATCTGATATAATGTTGAGTTACACAACCCCATATAAGGCTAGAGATTCAAATAAAATAATATCTGGAAATTATAGAGCTATAAAAAATGAGATATAATAAAATGAAATCTATAAATTATTGAGCCATAAAATTTTAGATGACATAAAATTACATCTACAAATTTTTGAGCTATATAATTTGAGATAAAAAAAAATTATTTATAAAACTATAAAATTTGAGATAAAATAAAATAAGTTATAGAATTTTTACAGCTATAAAATTTGGAATAGAATAAAATAAGATCTAGAAATTTTAGAGGCATAAAATTTGAGATGCAAATAAAATGATATATACAATTTTGAGAGATTTGTAAATTTTATAGTCTTTTCAAGGCAAATAATTCCAATGCATTAATTTAATTGGAGCAAAATATAGTTACAATAATAGAAATAAAATCGGAAGTAAACGGCATTAATGCAGTTGAAGGATGATGATAAAGATGCACTAAATGAATGTCCCATGATTCCAATGATACAATGAATTAATTTGGGTATTATATAGTTGCAAGTACTGTCAATATGCTGACTAAATCGTAGCAAAATAAAGCTCACAAGTTAAAGATAAAGCTGTGCTTATCTCTCGCAAATCCGACTGCATTTTAGTATTAGAATTAGGCCGTTTATTCAGCGTCTCGTATAATACAATTGATCGTTAAATTAAGTGCTAAAATAATGTACAGTTGTTATCTAGTTCGTACTTGTAGATAGTATATATATCATATATATAATATATTCAAAAATCACAATATTCTCCTGCCCAGACGCGTGTCCATGTAAATTTGCATAGTTTCTTGAAATGACTTTACACCTGAACAGTTTGCTGATAGATATCGACTTCGATTTGGCTCCAGAACAGACAATGATGCTGCAGTCAGTATGAAACTTGTGTATGTGTGTGTGGTCTAGACTTAGTCATTAACTATATACATTGCGATTAGAGCATAATGATATCAGAGCGTAAGAAATAAAGTGGCGAAAGCAATGCACTGCAATGTGATGCGATTCAGTCCGGCGTTCCACCTAGAGCGTCGCCAGGATGCGCGAGAAGCCCAGGCAGGCCGAGAAGATGGTCTGGCCGAGGCCCCAGATCATCGCATAGATGGGCGACATGGGCAGACTGGAAGCGCGATGCACGAACGCGATGACGGCGCTGCTGATGATGCCGCTGGCGGCGGGCGAGAGAAAGCCCATCACAAGTATCAGTATGGAGAAGAAGCGTCCGAACTTGTGCCGGCGCAGCGTCACGAACGCGAAGAGGGCGGCGCACGTGTGTATGAAGATGGAGGAGAAGAGCGCCCACAGAAAGACATGGTACCACATCTCGCGGAAGGTGTTCAGCCGTGCGTTCGAGCGCAGACCCACCACATCGACAATGGCGTCCAGCTCATCCGTGTCGTAGGGTTCCGCGAACATGGCCAGCGCACAGATCAGCGGCAAGCGTTGTAGGGCGTGACGGGGCGTGGTGCTGCTGCTGTTGCTGTTGCTATGAGATTTGGCCAGAGCTCTGGAAGTGGTCACTGATTGCTGCTCCTGCTGTGTTGCTGTTATTATTATTATTATTGCTTATCCGTTGCGCCACGCTCTCCCCTTGGTCATTGGCTTAGCTGTGTTGCTGCTCCTGCTGATGTTGTTGTTGTTGTTCGGCCCGGCCGGGCGTCGCCCCGTTGGATGTGCAGCTGCTACTCGGCGAGAAGGCAAAGCACATTGTTCTCGCTTAGGCTGCGCTCAAGTATTCGCTGCTGAACCTGCAAGAAGCACGTTTTAGTTCGCCTGTTGACCTTTTGGCCTTTTCGGGCCTTACTCACACACACACACACATACGCCCACATAGACCTGCGCTCCTTTTGCAGCACACTTTGCCTGCAGCTGTTCGCAGCTAATTTTCCTGTTTCGCTCAACAAATTCCAAAACTCCCGAAGAACTTTAATTTTTGTTGAATTTTCCTTTTCTTTTTTGTTTTTTTTGGGGGGCAAGCGCAACGCGGAATCGATTGAAAGGCCACTCGCAGCGCTGGCAGTGATTCACCCAGTCCTAGCTAAGCATTTTTTAGTTGATTACTACGTTTGCAGCTGCATTGAGTTGTCATGCACGATTAATTGTTGCTTAGAACTTAGTTATTTGTATTTATTTGATAATTATTGTTGTTTTTTCCACTGCGTTACTCTACATAGCAACCGAGCGTGAAACGTTTGGGAACGTGGAACGTGCGTGATAAGCAATTGGCACAGCTGTTCGTTGCGCACATATCGATAGCGCTGCGTTGGTATATCGATGTTAATGTTAGTTAACAGCAGTCAAAATGTTAAGTCCAAGAACTTAGAATTTTAAATCAATTCATGTAATTTGCAGAAGCAATAAATTAAATTAAGTTAAATTAAATTGATTTTGACAAATTTGCATAATTAATAAGACTATTGAATTGATTTTGATACATTTGCAAATTTATTTATTTTTGCAAGCTATCCCGACGATGATTTACATCAGCTCTGCTGTTAGCTAAGCCTATCGATATATTTACATCAGCGGCTAACATGCTGCTTGGCAGCTGATTGTCATTCTGCAACTGTGTGCGTTGCCTGCTCGCATGTGTGCGTCTCTGCTGCGACCGGAAAAAAACGCTCGATAAACTTAGCCGTTTAATAAGTATTTAACAAGTAATTGCATTAAAAATGAACAAGGCTGAAGACTATGCCTCGGACAGCGATGAGAGCGACGAGGATTTCTGCCTAGAGAACGAAAACGAAGCCGATTCCCTCGACGAGGAGGACGAAGACGACAGCGAAACAGAGGAAGAAGCCGACGCCGACGCCGGCGCGAGGAAAAAGCAAACGAAATCCGTGAAGGGCAAAAGGAAAGAAAAACCAAGAGAAAAATGCATAAAGACAGAAACAGAGAAAAGCACAGCCATAGCGTCACGCAGCACGCGGCAAACGGAGCTCAAGCAGGATGCACGCGGAACTGTGGAGAAGGACGAACTCGAATCCGACGAGGAGGCGGACAAATCACGCTCCGATGCGCTCTGGGCGGACTTTCTGGGCGATGTGGGCGGTGCAGCCGAGAGCAAACCCGCTGCGAAGCCCAAAGAAAAGCCTGCTACGCCCGCAAAGAAAGTCGAGAGTGAGAAACGCAGCACAGCGCCGGCGCCCAAGCCGGCGGCGGCGGAGGTGCTGGACGAGCAGGTGACTGTGCTCAAGTCCAGCTCCAGCGGCAGCTCCAGTTCCAGCGCCAGCTCCAGTTCCAGCTCCAGCTCCAGTGCCAAGGAGAATCAAGAGAAGCCGGCAACTACTCCGCGCGGCTTTGCGGCCGGCAAGCGACCCGCCAATGGAGCAGGAGGTGCTGGCGCTGGTCTGGGCTCGCTGCTCAATCAGCTGGGCAAGAAGAAGAAAATGTCTGTGCTGGAGAAGTCGCAGTTGGACTGGAAGAGCTTCAAGAGCGAAGAGGGCATCGACGAGGAGCTGCGCACGCACAACAAGGGCAAGGATGGGTGAGTCCTCGGCAATATAAATATATATATATATATAAAGCCTGCTATAGCTAAAATCTTTAACTCTGTCACAGCTATCTGGAGCGACAGGATTTTCTGCAGCGCACGGATCTGCGGCAGTTCGAGATCGAGAAGGGCATGCGGCAAACGAGGCGACAGAATTAGAGATACAGCTCCATCTGCCATCAGTCCACACACAGATACACACACACACACACACATTCGTACTATACTATCTAAGGTAGTGCCAATATGGATAGCACTAAGCCCTGTAATTGTATCTATTCGTAATGATGTTCCAAGCGGCCAGAACCATGTGGCCCTATAGGCAGAACTAACGCACTATCGAATCTAATCTAAAGTATTTATATATATATATCTATATATATAAAAGCAACTATTTTAAACTATAGACATCGAAGAGCATTCATATATAATTATATATTGTATTCCGATTCTGAGCGCATGACATTGTCTTTTATACCACGCTGTATCTATGCTATGTATATTTATTTTTGTAGCACTGAACAGGAATATATATCTGTGCAAACCTAAGTCGAGCTCTCGCTGACGCCGACGCGCTTCGCATCGCTGCGCGACAGATGCAGGAAGAGTCCGCCGAGAGCGCAGCCCAAACTGCCCAGGCCGATGGCCAGCCATCTGAACACATTGTTGGCATTCAGCACGCTGCGGCGTATATGGATATATATTCCCATGTAATTATTATTAAGCAGCTAGTGCCAACTTACACATAAATCTTCTTGTGCAAGATCCTAGTAATTGATTCGTCCAGCTGCAGTGATTCCTCTATCCAGAAAAGTGGCATGGTGAGCGCACGCAGCTGGGACATCGCCGGCACATGCTGCACGGGCTGCACCTGCAGACTGAACTGCAGGCGATTGTGCGCGGAGAGCACAGTGCCGGATAACTGCAGCAACGTGGGAAATCATTGGGAAATTGTACATGGCTAAATTTGAACTTTTCACCTGCTCAAAGATCACAACGCTGGCATGTTTGTCAGCTGAGGGCGTTAAGCCTTCAATGTGCTGCAGGAGTTTCGCATCGGCCAGGTGGAAGTGCGGCAGGGAGGCTACAAAGGGCAGTCCATTGCAGCGTATCAGATCCATGGTGCCATCGGCCGGGCAATCGGTGGGGAAATCCGTGCAGAAACAATGTAAATCTGGTTCCAGCTGAAGGAAGTGATGTTTTTTTTTAGTATTTATTATATATGATTTATTATTATTATTATTTCATATTTATTATTTAATATACATTATTTATTATTTACTGTTTATTTTTTGTTATTTACTATTTATAATTTATTATTTTTAATTTAAAATCTATTATTTTTTTTTCATACTTTCTATTTATTTATTATTTTTGATTTAATATCTATTATTTTTTTCATATTTATTATTTACTATTTATTATTTAATATACATTATTTATCTTTTACTATTTATGTTTTATTATTTACTATTTATTTTTTATTATTTATTATTTATTTGTGATTTATTATTAATTATTTATTATGTACTATTTATTATTTTTTATTTAAAATCCATTATTTTTTTTCATACTTATTATTTATTTATTTTTTATTTTTGATTTAATATCTATTATTATTTTTCATAATTATTTTTTAGCATACATTATTTATTTTTTACTATTTATTTTTGTATTATTTACTATTTACTATTTATATTTTATTATTAATTATTGATTATTTACTATTTATTAATTATTATTTATTATTTTGTATTTATTTATTAATTACCATTTATTATTTATTATCTATAATTAATACCTTAGCATTATCTTTTTATATACCTTGGGCGATCCAAAGCTGAGCTCGTAACGCTGTGCGGGCAACTTGTGGTACCTCGTGCTGCCCGTCCACTTGGGCGTCAGCGAGCGGCAGAGCTGCGCGGAGAAGCTCCACAGACCATGCTTGGGACGCATGTAGGGCGCGAAGATGGTGCCATCTGTGCCGCGCAAGCGATTGCAGCTGCTCGTCGCATTGGCGTCCGGCCACACCTCCAGCTGCTGCGCCCCGTTGAAGGCGAGTACGCGGCCTACCGAAGACTTGTGGAGTCTGCTGCGCGAGACCTTGAACTCGCCTGCATTCGTGTGATTGCCCTGCAGAGGTAGAAGATAAGTAACAGATTCAACTAAGAACTAATCCCAGATTTCTCTCGAGGATCTACTTGCCGCGCCCAGCAGCGAGAACTTGTAGTGCGTTGCATTCACTGCCATCGCGCCGGGCACTGCACCCGCTTGGAACTGCTGGCAAATGGCCTGCGCCGCGGGATGCTCCTGCTGGCAGTTGATGTCGAAGCCGTCGAAGAAGAGCTCCATCAAGGTTGCCGTAATAAAAGCGCTCTGCGGCTTGAGCAGCTCCAGCAGTCCCAGTGCAATGCCAGCTTGCTGCTCAGCGGATTGGCCCAGCTGCGTCAGGACCATGAACTATGGCAAGAGAATGCATGGAAGCTGCTTTGAAATGCTGCCTCTGACTCACCTGCAGCAGCGGATGCGGCATGGTTACCAGCTCCTTGCCACTTAGCCCCAAATCGGGTCGAAACTGGAAGGTGTTGCGCATCTTGAAGCTAATCGCATCCTGCTCCTCGATGTCCTGCACATCGTACTTGTCCTTCCACTCGCTTGGGAGAAGAACAAAGAGTTGCAGTTGTAATCTCGCAAAGCTTTCGGGACTTACTCGAACACCAGGGGTCCTAGCTCCTGCAGCTGTGGCCTACCGCCCTGCTCGATCTCCCGCGCATTGGTCACATTGAAGACGTAAATCCTGAAGCTCAGGGGGAAGGGCAACTGCTGCCATAGCTGACGCGTCTCGCTGCCAGGCTTAAGATGCACATTCTATGCGGGTAGAGTGTGCTAATCCCTTTTCGAGAGAACTCTCGATCTACTCACCCGTCTGACCAGCTCCTCGAAGACCAGGGGAAAGCCCAGAAAGCCGACGACTGCGCCCAGCAGTAGCAGCAGAAAGGACACGACTATCACCTTGAGATACATTTCCAGTGCTCGATGGTTCGACGACGTCTGAGCAGCTGCTGCTCGTGCTGTCCTCGTTATAAACACGTTCCGTCATGTCCTGCCCTGGCGTGTCTCACACACAATTCGGCACATTTAAAATGCGACTCTCATCGAATATTGATGAGCTCGAAGGAGCCGCGAGGAAAATTATAATGACCACAGTCTAAATTTGTTATTTGTTAACATTTCACAGATAATTAGCCGCTTGTCCTGGTTTGAATTTCAACGCTAATTAAGTAATTTTAGTAATTTGCGTTATTAATTCGCTTTAAATCGGGTCAACCAAGGCTTATGTCTTGCTATAATTATGCTACAAGGCAATGGTTTGTGTCTGAACTCTCAGCCCTAGCGCGCAACAGGTGTGTGGGTTTGTGTCTTGGCTGCGGCACAATCGTAGCAAATTGAAGAGCTGCACTAATATTCTCTATCTGTTCAACAGACAGCGGCGGGTGTGTGTCTTGGCTGCGACAAATGGCTAGTGACAGTGGTGTCGCATATAGTCATTCCACTCACTGTAATTTTTAAGTTTACTATGTTTGCGGGTGTGTGTCTTGGCTGCGACAAATGGCTAGTGACAGTGGTGTCGAATATAGTTATTGCACCCACTATAGTTATTAAGTTCTCTATGTCTGACACTACAGTGCCGGCTAAAATATGCATACTAGCGTTACAGTGTTTGATAAAACTGTAAGGCAAGCACATTTTTCATAGTGATGGCAAAAATATTTATACTAGAACATGCAAAGCTGCCTGTCGATGCATTTGTCAGCCTACACTGGTGGCTAAAAAAGCTATACCACTCTGCATAAATGATATATTTACCACTTAAATCATATTTACTATAGTAAAACGCGCCTTGTTCTCACATTTAGGCCACTTAAAGACATTTATTAATAAATTTGGCATTTGGAATATGATCAACATAACATAAGTGGGCCAAGGCGAGTTGCCATTGGCCCAGACTTAAATCAAAAACGTCAGCTGTAGGTAAACACTACACTACAGAGTAATGCATGTAGGGGTGTATATAGATATATAGTCACATTTATAAATATGTCCGTATGTATATGTATATAATATAAAACTTACAACTTATGTACACTGTAATTTCACTAAGTAAGTTTCTTGCTCGAAAAGACGCGGCAAAAGTAAATCTAAATTAATTTGTACAACTTGTCAATATGTTGAGGATACGCATGTGTGTGTGTCTAGTAAAATCAGTCAAAGTTGGGGTCGCTAGGTGTAATTAGCTGTGAGATTCCCTTCCTCCTAGTCCAGTTCCACCTCCTTGAAGAGCGTCTGACTCTCGACCTCGCGCGTGGGCGGCTCCTCGCGTATCTCCTCGATCTCGAGCTCCTTGAAGGACGTCTGGCTGATGGCCTCGCGCGTGCACAGCACCGCCAACTGATCCTCTCCGGCCTGCTCGCTGGTGGGCGGCAATGCCACGCCTCCAGACAACACATGCGACGTCGAAGTGCTGTAGAGAAATTAGCAGTCAGTTTGGGCTCATATTGGAATGGCGTTTTAGCTAACTTACTTCAAGGAGTAGGTGGAGCGATAGAGCGGCGGCGGCGTATTCATGCGCACCGTGGCGTAGGCAGCCTGTGGCGCCGCATTCGGATGATAGACGAAGGCATACTCATTCAACGAGGTCAGATACGATGGCGGCGGCGGACGATGCTGGAACTCGGGATAGAGATAGCTGCCCGGCAGCAGGCGATTGCTGCAGTGCGGACTGTTGCAGTTGCGACAGGTCTCCAGGCGCCGAAAGCAGGGGCAATCGTCGACGTCGTCGGGCAAACTTAGCCGCCAGATGGCGCCCGAGATGACCAGCAGCGAGACACCGATGCCGATCATCAGCAACGCTGCGCTCAGATACTGTGTCGAGTGCTCGATCAGGCCCGTCGAGCCGAGCACAATGCCGCCCAGTGTGCAGGCGACGCCGCCCAGCGCAAAGATGCCAATGACGAAGGGCAGCGAGGGTCGCGCAAACCATTTGCGCAGAGTGTAGCCCAGATGGGAGCCATCGATCTCGGGTGTACCCAGCATGGTTGCCTCGACGCTGGGCATGCCCCTGTTCATGATTGTGCTGTTCAGATTGCCCGCAACATCGTTGATGCTGCCACCGGCCAGCGGTACAGCCACGTCCAAGAGGGTTCTACAGAAGAAAAAAAAGAGAGAAAGAGAGTGTAAGTTTCAGTTGGAAGTGGAAAACAGGGAAGAATCCCCAAGATTATTTATATTAAGTCAAAGTCTGGTTCAAGCAGAAAAAACGAATAAATCGAAACATTTTTTATATACAAGTATATAAGATATTTAAAAATATATTATTCATATGGTAATATTGCTGATTAAATTATATAAAATTATATATATAAAATTGGTGTAAAACAAATAAAAATAAAATTATATTTCTCAAGTTAGGATAAAAAATAAAAAATTAAATTATCGTAGATCGATAACACTATCAGATTTTTAGAATTTTAGGCTTATAAGATATATAAAAATTTGAAATCAATATGGAAATATTACTGTGTAAGTTCTATAGGCTGTATAGAATTCTATTTATCAAATTGGTATAAAACAAATAAAATAAAATCATATTTATTAAGTTCAGATAAAACAAATATAAAAATTAAATTATCGTAGATCTATAAAAATATCAGATTGCAGATCGAATGTTTAGATTTGAGGCATTATATCTTTACAAAAAGACCATTATACCATTTTTCGATAAATTCGAAATCATTGTTGATATCCCAACTCAATCTTCAGGCATAGAAATCACACTCTATCTAGACACTGCCATAATTTATTATGAAGTTCTCTGACTTCTCTTTCAATTCAGTCGCAAGATTAAGGAGCATCTTTGACTGTGGCGGCTACCTGCCGCTGCCCCAGGTAGTAGTCCCAAGTAGTCCAGTCTCACATTACATAAGGTAAGGATAAGCACGGGGAGAGTAGATTGTGTTGGGCCACATGTTACGCTGCTCAGCGCGTCCTTTGCACTTACGTGATGCCCTCGGAGTGCCATTGTGCGCGTCTATGATTTAGAACACACACACACACAAAGGGACACCCTAAGATGCACACATACACACATAACACACACAGACTCACACATGGACAGTAGCCCCTGTTGTTGTTGTCCAGTTAATGCCTGCATAAATTTAGAAAATCTTTGGCCTGCACACACATTGCACCTGCCTGTCATCCCTGCGATCCTGCAGAGAGAGAAGGAACAATGTCTCGCTCTCCTCCCTTGCCTTCTCTTCCTCCTCCTTCCCCTCTGTCTGCTGCACCCCGCTGTGCGTGTGCGTGGCCCATTTGATTTTAGAAATACCATAGGCAGCTGTTCCTCATTTGATTTGCTGTTTGCTTTTGCTCTTCCCTGCCTCTCGCTCCTTCGCATCTTCTTTTTACCCTCTTTTTGTCGCGCCATCTTGGCTTACTTTTTGCTCTGCGACTGGCAACAGGTTAGGGGCTGCAACAGCGTTCCCCATCTCTACGCTATAGGCTATAACTTCTCGTTCGGACAGGCCATAAAACAACATTTTTAATTGCGCATATTAAAACCCGATAAAACTATGAACCTGCAGCTTTGAGGTGTGAAAATAAATTTTAGTTACGCCGTAAAATCGACTATGGGCATAAATCAATAAAAAAAAACCCCTCCGAGAGGAAGCATAAGCCATAAAAACTGCAGAAAAGCGTTTGAAAAGCCCTAAAAAAACGCATAGAGTGGAGTTATATATAGACTGACGGCGAGACGCAGATTTCATTTAATTACAACAGCTGCGGGCGGGAGCAGGGGGCGTATTGACTTCTTGTGGCACTCCCGAAGTCCCTAAGCTAATTCTGGACTGACAGCGTCACACTCAATTGTCGGCAATTTGTCATCTAACAAAGAAAAAGAAAGGGAACCCCACAAAAAACAATTTATAAGAGCATAAAATAAAAAACAAGAGAAACAATGCGAAGCGCCGAAGCTTAGATACCCTTGACAGTAGCTGGAGTTCAGCAGAAAAGCTGAAAATTATAGGGCAGGGACTTTAGCTTAGATTGAACTAGATTATTGCGCAGGTACACTTTAGAAAAATATTATATATATATAAAAATATATAATATTTTATTTATATAGTCTATAGTTTTGCCTACCTCATATATTGACTAAGGCGACCGCTCGACCCTCTATAAGAATGCACGCCATAAAATCCCCGAGAAAACTACATAAAAAACTAGCATCAGAATTGTGGCTGTAATTGGGGCGTGAAGAGGCCCATCAATTTCAGATATATCAAAAGCATTGCAGCCCTTTTTTGTTTTTTTTTTTGTTTTTTTTTTAATAAAAAAAAATGTATTTAATTTAGAAATATTGCCACACTTATTTATGGGTTTCTCAAGCTGTCAGAAATATGATTCATGTTGCATGTCGTACATCAGAAACGCTGAGAATTCTGATGTTCTGGCGTAGAGTCGGGTGTGTCGTAAATCCCTCCCGTATGTAATCGAGTCAAACTTCATTAGCAATTGGCAACACGTACGCGTTCTATAGAATTTCATATTACAGTTGCTGCATTCAAAGAGAAGCTTGCAGTGGTTTATCGCTCTTTAGGCCCCCCCTGCAGATACTATTATCAAGCGGCGCATTGGCCACAGTATAAAGGGGTCAAGTGGGGCTTACAAATCGACAAATCGGTAATAACCTGATTCTTAATGATCTACGTTAGCTGCGCATCATTTGTCACGTGTGCAGCAGTAGCAGTCGAGAGATGCAAGATACAAAGATACAAGTATCCATAAGATACTTAGATGTGTATTTGCTTGCCCCGTGGCAGAAGCTGGCTCTGGATGTCTGTTTGGTACTCGTGCTGCTGACACTGCCACCATCTTTAATGACACCCTTTACACACACACACACACACACACGGCAACTGGGCTAATTTATGGGCTTTTGTGTGTGCGTGCAACATTTATTGTTATTCGAAAATGTTCGCTGCACTCGCGAGCTCGTAAATATCTCCCGCCTCGGTTTCAGTTTCGGCTCTTAAGCTCAATCAGCGCGCATTGAAATTGAAATGGAGCAGGCGGACGCAGGGGCGGACAACTGGACGGACACTTTCCACCGCTGCAACGTGCCACACGGCAGTTTTTCATTTCTGTTGCAGCATCGTTAAGCAGCTATAAATGAGGCGTACTATTGCTATCGATAGTTTCGATAACAATAAAGCGAAGCTTAAGTTGTGTGTACCACAATGATTATTACAGATTTCCGTTTGACTTTATGGCAGCATACAAGAGCGAAATTGAGCTAGAGCCGTAAACGAGCTACACCCAAGAGTGAAATGGAGTTAGAGTAGTAAACGAGTAGTTTTATCGATAGTTTCGATTGCCATAAAGTGAACGTTTTGGTTTGGCTTGAATTGAGTGTAAGACGCATGTAGATGAACTGTTCCAATTATTTTCACACTTTTCGTAAAATAAGAAAAATAATAAAATCAGTTGGAGTAAAATATTTATCGATAGCTTTTAAGCTTTTCCTGCGTTCAGTATACCAATTATTTCCACACTTTCCGTTTGATTTTATTGATTTATGTTTAAGAAAAGAGAAATTTAGTTGTAGTGGTAAAGCAACCGTTTTAGCGATAGTTTCGTTTACTATCGCAAAGGCCATTGACTGATAGATATGCAGCGTAATATCATTGTCATTTATTGTGACGAATCGCGACGTTCGTGGCATTGTTTCTGTAGCAAGATACGTGATGAGTGAGCCGCACAATGGGATGATGAGACAAAGGAATATCATTTTGAAGAAAGCCATATGCATATATAATCGTATTATATAGATAAATAATAAGATAATCAATGTATTGTTTATAGGCTTTCATTGTTTCTCGAAGATACTGAGCAAAGCTTGGCAAAAGGAGGTTTTCGAATGTGATTGGTATGCAAAGCGATAGAACTCTAATGACAGTTGCTCAAAAGGGAACTACTGAAGTTATAGATAATGACTCTATTATCGAATTACTTCAAATTTTGACAAATTTACATAAGTTCGCTGGGAAGAAAAGCGAAATACCGCGTAGCGAACTTCCCGTCGAAGGGCCTCGACTTAGATATGGTTGGATGATATAGCGCTGCGCACGCAACAATCTTGTCCGGCGACTTCCGTCGCAATCAACCTGTAGACGGGGCTTTCTTTGCCGCGTCATTAGCCGTAGACGGCGCATTAAGCCACTTGCTGACCCAGTTAAAGAGCTGCACGGAGGGGCGTGGCGCGGGGAGGCGCAACAGTTGCTGTCGTCATTAGGCATAATTACTTCCCTAATAGCATTTGCTTTCGCCTGCTTCGCGTCTCTGGCATTTACATTGCGCATGCGTAGCTCCAGAGGGAGGAGGAGGAGGAGCAGTAGCAGCAGGGGCGATTCAACAGTTGCGCATGTCTGGAGCGGCATAATTGAGAATGCCATTAGACAGACAGACAACTGGACACCAACCAAATTAGGTGGCGAAAACAAAGCCAAGTACGACGCTGACTTTACGGGAAGTGCACGTCCAGCAAGACGATAAAATTCGGTTTTTGAAATTAGCCGACTCGGCCAGCAGATCGGAAAGTCGATAAAACTGTCTAGGACTGAGTTAGCATTATTAAAGCATAAATTTGGGCTCAGAACTTGTGTGCCTGGGCTCCTCACATGTCGGGCTAAGCGGCTTATGGGCCCCGACGTCGCGGCGCTGCACTGAAAAACTTCTGCTGCTCTATTGTTTACAGCTTAACTGGGCCTACAGCGCGCCCAAGGGGCGTGGGCAGGGGTCGCGGCACGGGCTCGGCCTACAAATGTAAAGCTACTGTGTACTCTACACTCTACTTCAGTCTCTCAGACGCGCGAGAGCAAGAAAAATGATGATGAGCCTAAGCCGGCACAGTCGAGGCAGGCGGCGGGAGGGGGTCGGCTCCCTATCATTAGCTCAAGTCCGGCTCGGGGCCTATCTATCTCTGGGCTCTTTCTACGCTTAATGAATGCCCACATTAAGCCGCACTTAAGTTCCCTAAGCGTCTGCAACTAATGGATTCCCCGCTCGCTTCCCCCTCTGCTTATGAAAATATCATTAGATATTTTTCAATAGGCTAAGCTCGAGAGCTTAGAACGGTAAATACTCGCCTGTCCGTTAGGGGTGAGCGCAAGTGTCGCCGGTTTATCGAAAAGCATATACCATGCAACCCTCAGGCGGGAAAACTTCTAAAATATTATGAAGAAAACTTTTTTGAAAATTTTCAGCTTTGCCATGTCTGCGGCAGACTGATAAAACTTGGGGTGGCTGTAGTCGTAGTGCCCGAAGGTGGAATCCCCCCCCCCCCCAAAAAAAAAAAGAAAAACCGTTTTAAAATCATTTTCAATAAACGCCGAAAGGGGCGACGACATATACCGAAAATTAATGAGTATTTTATGGGTCGATGCGCGCTGTAGTGCGTGGCACAGATTAAAGACGTTCTGTCATTTGATATCCGACAAGCAGTACGCAGGACCCTGTAGAGGGGCGAAGGACTCGCTCGAGCAGGCTACTTAAGTGCGACCGCAGAGCTGAAACCCAAAACTGTCGATTGATGCGACTTCCTCTACAGCAGGCAGTACGTCTCACTCTTTCTCTCTCTGTTTCTGTCTCTCTCTCTGGTGTCGAGTGACAGCGATTGAAAGGTGAGTTCAAGGAACCAACGGACAGACCGAATTCCAATTCGTATTGCCTGGCTTGAACGAGCACTACCCGGGCCCAATTGCCCTGTGCACTCGGGCGTTACAAAGTATCGATTTTATGTGCACACACACACACACAACCACACATGCAGTTGATTTGTTTAGGCGTATTTCAAAGTTTTCCTATGAATTGTGTTCGATTTGAACTTGTTTCATATTCGAAATTGATATTCCCTGACAACAAACATTCAATTAACAATCTTAGTGGACCTTTTTCCATAATTTCTCTCTCTCTTTATCTCTCTCTCTCTCTCTCTCTCTCTGTGTTTGTTTGTTATCAATTGTTGTGTCAAATTGTGACAGCAAATATTGGGCCTGCGTACGATCCGATGCTCTGGTCTAGGGTCTTTCGTCTCGGTCTTATCGACTGCGACAGCGCCTAATACGCTGTCTATCAATTCCCGTAGAGCGCAGCGTGTCAATTAGCATAGATCTAATGGGTTTTCCAATTGATTGGATTGGATTGGATTGGATTGGATGGGTTGGCATGGCATGGGATTGCAGTCGTTAGGCTGGGGATTCCGGATTGAGCTTGAGATTGGATTTCATGCGAGGTGTCGCTCAGGCATTCGAAAAGTCTCAGTTTCATTTGGGGCTACTGTGCATTAATCAAGTCGTTTGTTTTCAGTAGATTTTAGTATATTTCGTTGGTACTACTAAAAATAACGCAAGGAAAACCCATGATAATTAATCAAAAGGCATTTTTTCGACATAGTCCCATGTTCGGTTCGAGCGCCTGACAAAATTTATGCGGCACTATTAATTTTTATGCTTCTAGCACGAGATTCCAAGAATTGATGAGTCGCGCGTGGGGGTAGGCTGGCACTAACAGATACCCTGTAGTTGCAAGTGAGCAAGTGCAGTTATTTTTGCAAGGCTTAAGTGTCTTAAAAAATTATAAGAAATGCGGTTGTAGTCTAATATGCCTTACAGCAAGTTGGTTTACAGGGTATGCCGATATACATACATGTATATTACAATAGTAATAGTTATTGTGCTCTGGATTAATAAGCAACATTTTTACTTTAGTTTCAATTTTGCTACACAACGCATATACCCCTTTTTGGTGTACTACTACAGGGTATTTGCCACTACAGCTTTGTGATAATCGCCGAGGCCGTACATGTGACATGTTAAACAGCAGCAGCAGCAAGAGCAACAGTTCCCCTCCCTCGCAGTGCTGTGAGTTGCTCTGGCTCTGCCCCTGCCCCTGCCCACGACAAGTACAAGAGTCTGGGCGTATCTTAGGGCTTTATGGAATTCTTCTGGCGTGCATATCAATGTCAGTTAATCTGCCCAATAAGGCATAAAGCGTGTAGTCGTCGTTGCCCTTGCTCTGCGTCTCAAGTCGCAAGTCTCGAGAGGCGAGCGTCGTGCGTCGAGCAGAAATCGCTGCTCCAATTCCGGATGCAAAGGGAGGGAGGGGGGGGGGGGACTATGCTGGCTGTTGCAGGGGCACGTCTGGGATGTTGCCGGCGCGCATTCATGGTGCGTGACATGATTTTCGCTGAACGATAAAGTCTTCTGTCGGCCAATTATAATTTTAAATGCGTCTGTCAAACTTTCGGTTTCAGGATCGGCTACTGGTCAGACAGTAGCTACCCTTCCCCCACACACCCCCTGCTTCCCTCATACAGCTTGCTACCCGTGCAATTTACCTGCGCAGATGATGATGATGCGGATGCGTAAGCGTATGAGGTTGTGCGTGCGGATGCGTGTGCTGGTGCTGGTGCTGGTGCTGGAGCTGATGCTGGTGCGTCATGCCCAGGGCATGTTGCTGGTAGAACTGATGGTACTGCAGGCAGTTGGCCGCCGTCTCGGGGCTGGCGTTGAGAAACGGCGAGCTCGCCGCTGCATTAGCGAGCGCATTCGCCGCCGGATGATGATGATGATGCGGATCCAGAAATATGGCCGTATATTGCGGCGGATAACTGCCAACAGGTGGCGCGCCTGTGGCCGCTGCTGCTGTGGCGCCAGCGACGACGCCAGGTGCGGCCACTCCAGCGCTGCTGCTGCACTTGGACTTGCTCTTGTGCGTCTTGCGGCGCGTGCGCTTGCTCTGGCGCGACTCTGTGCGGGAGCAGGCGCTCGCATTGGCATTGGCAACGGCTGCACTGGCATTGGGAGCGGGCGAGAACTGCAGCTCGCTGTAGATGCTCGACTCGAGCATGTTGCTCTCCGACGTGGTGCGATTCAGTATGAACTGCTCGAACTCGTTGTCCTCCTCGGCGCCAGGCTGCTGCTGCTGCAGTTGCTGCTGGAGCTGCTGCTGCTGCTGCTGATAGTCGAGCAGCGCCGTGGACTCGGCCGGCGCTTCCTCCTGCACGGCCATGTCGTTGCGATGGAGGCTGCAGCTGCTTTGGCTGCCGCTAATCACGATTTCCGGTATGACAAGCGACGTGGGCGGCTGCAGCTTCCGCTCGCTACGCTCGTTCATGGCACCCAGCATGGTGCCGTTCTCGAACACTATGGTAGGCGTGGCAGGTATCATAGTGGACACCGAAAATCACTGCTTTGCTTTGCTTGCAACACTTTTAGCTGCTGTTGTGCTTGTTAACTTAGTGTTTTCCCCTCGACTGATTGGCAGCACTTAATTCATTTTCTTTGATTTTCGCTACACTTCAAACTTGTTACGAATCGCTATTTTCTATTTTCGCCCGACTTTCTCGTAACTCTGCGCGCCAAATAATTACGTACACGAGTTTCACAGCAGTCAGCAAATTTCCTTGAGCTCTGTGCGTGGACTCCGCGTGCGTTGGGATGAACCTTCTCGGTGCGCGTACCGCCAAAAACTGATTTGTATTGTTGATGCGTTTGTTGTTTACTACTTCTGGTTTTTCAACTTCACTCGCGCGCTCTCTCAGTGGTTCGGGTGCGCTCTCTTGCTCTCTTGGTCGCGTCACGACTGGCGCTCGGGTCAAAACAACCACCAACTTCGTGCGCTGCATCTCATTGACGGCGGCGACGTCACTCTTGCTGCTGCTGCTGCTGCTGCACTCCCAAAAACAACATCATGGCACGAAACACCCTCGCCCTCGCACTCTCACACAGAGATGTCAAACGAGTTTCGTGCTCCATAGCTGTGCTGCCACCTCAGCTTTTTTTCCGTAGTATCAGAGAATAATAAGTAATCTAGCTTATTTCTCTCATTCATTTCAGGCTATGGCTTTTATTTGTTTGTTTTTTCCTTTTCTTGCATTAGTCAGTTATCGGTGTTCAAGCAGCCGCTTTTTATTTAATTAAGTTTTAGTTTTCAGTGCTTTTAAGAGAGTTTGTTTCATTGAGTTTCAGCTGTTTAAAGCTATGTAGCTTCTTATTGTGGCCAGCACTGCCGCACAGCTCATGTGCGCTCTCTCGCTGGCAGTCTCTCTGTTTTCAATTTGGTATGTTGTTTACATCGACTCCTCTCTCCCTCTCTCTCTCTTTCACTTTGAAGTGCTGCAAGGCAGGAGCGCATAGTGTACTTGGGCGCCCTTTTGCCGCATGCACTGGCAACTGCCTCTCTCAGCCACAGCCGCTCCTGTGCTCATAGTGCTCATCTTTTCACACTTTTACTCCAAGAACATGAGAGTGTATCTCTGACATGTAACACTCTCCACAGAGTGATGTAGCGCCCCGACTTGGGCCCGCATATGCTGCTGCCCTTCGCTCTCCTGCTCCCACTCCATTTTTTTTTTGACTAAACGCATAGAAGAAGAAAATAAAAACGAAGCCAAACAAGAACTGCGGCCAGGAAGGGACGAACACCACAAAATCCCAATGAGCAACAGAAATCTATCTGTGAAGATACAAAACACAGATACACACACAGTGTGTCTCAGTGTGTGTGTGTGTGTGTGTGTCAGTGTTTTTGGCGAGGGTGAAATATTGTTATTGTACTGCTGGACAATTTCAATGAAATCTTCCCTCCTTCAGCCTCACGATAATACGAAATAATTTCTATTTTCCTTTCCTTTCCATCCTATCCAATTCTTCAGTTTTGAGGAATTTAATTAAAATGCAACATTTGTGCGAGCGAAAGAGCGGGAAACCAAATTTGAAACTGTTGTTCGGTTGGTCCTTCAATTTGAGCCTTAACTTGTTGTGGATTTTCAGTGCTTTCTGCTGCAATTCGAGTGGCACTTCACCGAGAGTGGAGCAGCAGGCAGAGGGAGGAATGCAAATATTTGCCATTATTTTACTGACTTTGGGGCCCGCAGCGCGCTAAGAGCGAGCAAACAAAGTCGCAGCTGAAATTTGAAATGTTGATTCAAGACGCATCTCCGCTGCGATGATGCCGGCCTTATTAGCTTAATGGCTATTAGCCTAATAACTCTTGTATCGGGGCACTCTGGCAAATTAGCGCCACTCCGACTTAAGGGCCAGAACACGGAGGAGCGAGCATTCACTTCCCTGCGAGAGTCACTCCGCCGAGAGTCACTCGAGGCACTGCACATTTTAGACAATTACCAATCTGCCCAGACACGCATATCTCGGTCATATAATTTCCAGTTGTTTTTCGTTTGTTGTTCTCCCTGCTCTCGGGTTGCTCTGCTGGTTTTTTGGCAACTGCCCGCAGACATAAAATGTGGCTTAATCATACGATACAACACTCTTGCGCAAATTAGCCGCGACTTCAGCAGAGTCAAGAAGTTCGGGTAACTGAGCCTAACCCTTTTTTCTGATACCCTCGATGGATAGGGAGAAAAGGGTATCACTGGAAGGTCGTAACAAGCTTAAGCCCACTTCCATTTGATTTTTTGAGTTCATAAGAGATTATTAGGGAGAATTTATAGAATGCAAAATACCATATCTAGGTATATATTTTTCTATAATCAACCCGTAAGTCTATTTAATTGTGAAAAAGAATATTATGTTTTACCATTTCTAATGAAAAAAAGACACAACAATATTTTCAAAAATCAATATAAATATTTAAAATTGCTTTATGGTTCAATTAGTTTTAGTTATATATAATATACAAATATTTGTTGTATATGTTATAGTATACGGTAGAAAAAACTAATTTTATAACTATAATAGTCCGTCCAGAATTATTTAGTATAAAAGTTAATACATATTTATGTATTAAAAATTGTAATAAATAATGCAGTTTAAATTAAATATCTGTTTTCATATTAAAAGGGTATTTTCCAGTCGAGCGCCTGCAAATAGAGCAATTTAACTTTTTTTCAAGCACTTTTCGGCATGCTGTCCGTCTGTCCGCTCCGTTCTGTACTTTTCTCTGTATCTTTCGCTCATTTTTTTTTGGTACAAGCACGCGCTCAGCTCATAATTACCAATTAGATGCTTTTCAATTTTTCGCTGTGGCCAGCGCTCAACACGTCTTGGCCATGGCCAAGTTGATGGATGGTTAGCCGGTCGGTCGAATGGTCTGTCGCTTTGGAGGGTCACTTGGAGGGTCGCCGCTTGGCCGGAGAGAGGAGAGAGTCGAGTGGGGAGTCCTCGTCTCGCGTTGCATGCGGTAGTTAAGTTGCTGTCTCATCGGTTTTTGCTGCGGTCACGTTGCATGCAACACTTTGGACGCGTCCCTTGTGCCGTGTACCTGTCTCTCCGTCTGTCTCTCTGTCTGTCCGTCGCGCTGCCCCATGAGTCGGCAATTGCGCTTATCAAATGACGAACGAAACCACAAACATTTCACGTTGATGGCGGAAACATGAGCAACCTTCCCGACTTGTTTTACCTAATTCAGTCTCTGTTTCCATTTCGGTTGCTGTTTCTATTCCGACTTCTATTTCGATTTCAACTTCATTTTTTCCACTGCAAACTCGTTGTCAAATGTTCTACAATTTCCGGCTAAAATGTTATGCTTAAATGTTTCCGCTTTTGCCCAAAAATGAAATCGAAACGAAATCGAATTCAATTCGAAATTTGCATTTGGAATCGATTAATGCAGCTTGAAGTGGAAATTGAAATTGAATTTGTTGATGCAAATTTATGCAGAACTCACGAGCGGGAGAAACAATGCCGACTCTCTGAATACCTTGTAAATTGGCACAAAGCAGTAGTGTTAGCCGCCTGATTAGCTCGGACCGGGCAAGACGAGTAGCTGCAGCCATTAGCATAGCATTTAGTCAAATCAAACAAAAGATACGCGATGCGCCGAACTCAAAGATACTTGAGTGCAGCTCGAGATGCAGCCTCAAATAACTCAGGTGCAGTCGCCGTTGAGATTTTCCTACTGTTTGCTTGGGCGATTGGTCAACAAATCGTCGTTCTATAGAACGTTTCTATATAGCAGTAGATATATATATGTATATAGATAGAGAGATCGGGGCAATCGCACTATCCGGCTATCTTTAGCAGCGTGCCAAAGAGTTGGAGTTGGCGCGTCAATTTGTTTATTTTGTTGCCATTTGTTTGTTTACTGCCAGCATATGTGTGTGTGTGTGTGTAGTAAAAGGGCCACTCGAGCTATTTGGGCAAACCTAAAATAACAACAACAAGAACAGAGTTGTGTACATTTTTATGATGCTGCTAAAAACGTTGAAAACTTTTTGTACCTTTTGATCTGGCATAGTTGTCGTATCTGTTGGATCGTCGTCTACATACATACGGCGTACAACAACTATAACAACAGTAACAACAACAACACACTGAGAACTCCGACTGCATTAGCATTAAATTGATTTTTCATTAGCTTGTGCCGGGCGACGGCTTGTACCGCCGAGCGGGCCCATAGCTCACACAGCGCTTGTATCTCCCTCGCAATGTATCCGTATCTTTGGCTGTATCCGTATCTCTATGGGGCAGTCGTAAAAAACTCAAGCTCTGAGTTTGCTTTTTGGAGCTGAACTTGGAGATCGGCCGACGCCAACAACTGTGCACAGCGTGCGCTGAAAACGCCATTAATAATAATATCGAGGGGAATTTGTTTTGGGTCTGGGGGTTTTCTCTGTATTCAAAACTGTTTGCGTCTGTGTGTGTGTGTTTGTATGTTTGTGCTTGTGTGTGGGTTACATATTACATATTAGATTAGGCCCTATTGATTGCAGCCCCGAGCCATAATGAACTTGTTTTCCCCGCGTCGATCGTTTGGACAAGGTCAATATAATGGAAACACGCAGTCGGGGAAAACAGTCTCTCTCCTTCTCTCTCTCTCTCTCTCTATCTCTGGCTCGATGTAATATTGTTAAAACACTTTGCACATGTGGCTGATTGATTAATTGGCTGCTAGAATTGGCTAAAGCTTCAGCAGATTGCAGATCAAACGGTAGCCCATTAGCCAAAGCGCAATTCGGCTGAACAAGTGGGAATTATTTTTGATTTATGCTGGCCAAATACATTATACACCATAAAAACACAATAAACAATTGTTGAAAGGCAAACAATTAGCTGGTAATGTGTATACATTGGATCGCATGGGCCAGAGTTTGTTGGAACTGCAAGACAAAAGCTGAGTGCTACGAAAGAGTAGAACTATGGAGCTATTCTGACTTTCTGCGTAAATCTATGGCTTTAATTTATTGGTAATGTGATATGCTGTTTATTTATATATATAGACATATTTATATGTTTTATTTATTTTTTATATTTATGTTTATAGTTTGCTATGTTAGAGACTTTTTTCAAGCATGGAAATATGATATATTATAGGATTACTTACACAGAAGCTGTCAGCTGTAAGACTGTAATCAGGTTCTTCTTTTGAATATCTAATTTTTCTTGGCATGAAAGTATACTGACTGAAATTACATATACTTATAGTATGTATATCTATCAAAATAATTATTTTCTATTATTTAGAAATTTTAGTAAGTCTTGAGAGCACTGTGCGACTGATTTCCGTAGCTTCCATTGTATTTATTTTAGCTCACATGATTTGTGTGGAATGTCTTGTATAATATTTCAAATCTTGAAATTTTTCTCATATCATGATTACGAGATTTCTGTGGACTAGCAACTATAATATTTCATAGGCCATAACTGCATAAGTAGCGAACAGTTTGTGACTTTTGAGAAGCTTGCAATCGTTTCAGCTTGATATCGTGGAAGTATGGCATTACATTCTAGCCAGGTGTGTGTAAAAAATCTAATTTTGAGATATACTCATTGACACATAGTTTACTGCCACAGCTTCTATCGCATGGGTCTGATAAGTGTTGGTTAGTAACTCTTTAGTTGCCGCTTTTGTCATGTTCGGGCGGCATTCTTGTAGGGCTCACGTACACGTCGACGATATGCTTGTCAACTGCCATATGCTAATCTATGCTCGATGCTTTGCCGTACTCTTTTGAACTCTGCAGCTGACCTCAGCGGCAATTCGCCATGCTACTTTACGCTACAGTGTTTGCTCGCAATAAACAACAGACGGGCGATGTCGCCGCAGTGCGTACAAATTGAATTTACCTTGAACAAATTTTGTATATGCCGGCAGGATGTCGACAGAGGATGCCAGCATGGGCAGGCAGGCGGGTGGGCCAGACAGACGGCCAGACGGCCAGACAGTGCCGACCATAGCTAAAGGGCATGCCAATAATTTCGCAAGACTGGAGCTGGCAAGGATGTTTGCCAGGACATTGACAGCGTTGGGTTACAGCTAAATTGCATCAGCAGGAAGCGGAAGTGTTTTTCGTGTTGACAAAAAGTCAAATGGAAAGGTTGCTCAAAAAAAAAAAATAAATCTCCTGCAATTAGCTCAGCTGTCGCCGGGCCCAACTGCAGTTTGGCATGCAAAAATTTGCGAGCCAGAACGGGGCCAGCTGTTTTTGTTGCTGGCAGCTCGAGTTTCATTGCAGCTGGGTCTTTTCGAGCGAGTTTCAGCTATTTCTCACTGCGTTTTTCAGCTGCAGATTTTCTGCCGCTTTTCCCCGATTTCCTTATTGATTCGCTTCGTCACACACGCGTCGGGCACGCGTTTCCTTCCTGCCTGCGAGCGGAACTGCAATGCGTTCCGTTGCCCTTTCCCGTTTCAGCTGCGTTTCACTCACTGCGCACATTTGTTTAGTCTAATTGAAGTGCGTAGATGTTTAAAATTCGAACAGTTATTTTCGGGTTGTTGGAGTTTTCCCAAGCTGGCGCGGAATTTGAATGACAAATCAGGCACGCCCCGCTTTTCGCTAGGCTCCCGCTCTCTCAAGAGAAATACCCTACTCTATCTGGGACTCGGCATCAGCGACAGGCTCATTAGCTGGACGAAGACGCAGTTTGTCGAACTGGTGTGAAAAGGACTGAGCAGCACAAAAGGATCCTTCGCAGGCTCCGAAATTCAGACAAAGGGCGGGCCCACAACGAGTGTGCGTGTGTGTGTGTGTGTGTGTGTTTGTGTGTATTATCATTATCATAATTTGGTGAACGGGGAAGAACGAGCGGCAGAAGAACGAAAGGAAGACCACAAGAGATCGCATCAGCGCCAGCCTTTTTGAGTGCAAAGATAAAAGCCGATTTTCGAATAAATGAAAAAAACATCTGCTGCCGCTGCTGCTGCTGCCAAACATTTGAAATTTCATTCCAGCAAATGAAACGAAAAAATGTGTGTGTGCGTGTGTGTGTGCGTGTGTGGAAGGTGGAAGTGGAAGAAGCCGGAGGAAGCAACATCAACAAAATGTGTGGCATAAAATGCAGCATACTGAAATTGTACACGCCTGATTTAGCGGCATGGCAACTGTTTACACAGGCAACAAGACTCATCTTGAGAGGCACCAGAGCCGATGGACCCGATGCGAAGACAGCACAGCGGGAAGCGAGCATATGAAAAAGGTGCTGCATGTAGGAGGAACGTCTGGCAATGGAAGTGATAATTGGACGGTCGAACTAGAAGAGATTGAAAGAGATGCTAAGAGAGCTTTAATCAATAATCGTGTAGGGCTTCTAAGAATTTATTATTATTAATAGTAATAATATTGTTACAGTTATTTTTTATTAATAATTAAAATTCTTTAAAAGAGAGAGAGAGAGAGAGAGATAGAAAGAAGAGAGAGAGAGCGGAGATGCCCATAGTGTATAAAAGAAACATAAGACTAAGCTTTGGCATCAAGTATTTAAGATTCTCATCTCAATTTAAAAAATTTTAAAATAAAAATAATTTAAAAATAATTTTGAAAAAAATTTGTAGCTGGTTTCAAAGAACTCCAAGCCATAAATTTCAATTCAAAGTTTGGCTAGAGCAATTTTTTAAAATCAAAGTAGAAAAACCGTTACATAAAACTGCATAGAAAACACTCTAAAGTCTCATTTTAAGCCATATACATGTAGAAATGTTTTTCTTCTTCTTACAGCCACAAGCAACGCTGTCCTTCATATTTGCCATAGTTTCCCGCTGGGTGTTCTCGCAGTGTTGGACCGGGTGTGCAGCCCTCGAAATTTGTTATTGGCGTCTGGCGACGTCGGGCAATTTGATTTGGGCTGTCCTCTACTTAGTTTGAGCTGCAGCGTCTGCCGCCGAGTCCTGTTTAAGGTCCTGTCTGTCAGTCTGTTTCTAATTGTTTTCCCCTTGTCGGCGAGTGGATCTTTTGGGTTCTTCGCTCTCTGTTGGGCCTCATTAAACACTGCAAAGTAGCTGGCAGCGCGTTAAGCATTTGTTTGCTCAAGACTCCAGAACGAGTACGAGATTGCACAAATATTTCATTTTTTCAGTAGAGACTTGCAGCTTTCGCATCCAATTGAATTTATATATCATCGCTATCGAGGGGAATCTGGCGCATCCTGTCAGCGAGTTGACAAACACGGAACACGTTTCCGTGTAAATAAATGTAATGTGAGACTATCCGAAGTTCGTTTGTATTAATTACATAACATTTCTTTGGCCGTGTGAAAGATGGCATTCCGCGGGGTGAGCAGGCCGGGCAGGGTTGCCAGAGTTGACACTCCCCCGGTCCTGGCACTATCTATGACAAATGTCGCTGCCACTCTATTGTTTGGCCCCGATTCAATGCGGCTTTGTTGCTGTCGTTCGTCGTTCCAGTCTGACGTAAACCCGATTGCCCTGCCCAATTTCCAATTGCCGAGCATTTTATGGCATTTGCGAGTGCGTGTGAAATTTGTCAACTCTGCAGCAGACAATACACGCGGCGTTTTATTGTTTTTACAGTTGAATGCCTCAACTTGTCTCTCCGTACTCCTCTGTGCTCTGCCTCGGGATTTCTCTCTGATTTGTAGGCCCAAAAGCCTATGGCATTTGCCAAAAATTGAGCCACTATTTCAACTGGCAGCTGTCATATTTTGCAGCCGCAGTTTAAATATTACTGTTGCAATACCCTGTAAATGTGAGTAACTGAGCAGAGCTGCATACAACATTATATTCACCACAAGCATAACTTTTGCAGAAATCATGCGATTTCTTTTGGTATTTTATTTTGCTTTAATTTTTTTTATCTTTTTTGATTTTGCATCACAATCTTTTTTAATTTTAGATGCAAAAAATAATCATAAGAAATAATTACATATATTTCAAGTACAATGGCATATATAGCTGTCTCAATTCGTCTATAAGCTTAGCATTATATTCCTTTCAGCTATCGCTTCTAATATTCCATGCAAATCCCCCAAAAAATATCAGAACAATTGCCTTAGCGAACACAGTAGTTCTTCAAGCTTGTCATTAAGAGTCATTGCAGACGGCATTCAATTGGGTTTTCAACCTTTTTGAGGGTTCGGCTCTACTCACAGATCATCTCACATTTCAGACTGCCACTTCCATTTTTGCGAGTGCAGAAATTGCAGTTCCCTAACCCTCGGGTATGCGAGTGTATGGGGAAAAGTGACCATATGTTGGCTTATTTTGCCATTTCGGCGCCTTTGTTCCCGTCTCGTCCCGTCCGTGGCTCGAATTTTGATGGATGGACTGTAAATAATTTGCTGTGTGGCCGACTAAACGAATTATCTACCTGAAATGAATGAATTATCGGCGGGGCAGGGAATTGCCGGGCTAATAATGAAATTTTCGAATGCGATCGTGACGCAGGTAAATGAATTTCCAACTACGAAATTTCGCATTAGTCATTTACTTTAATTAAGCGCAGATACTTTCGGTTCCTTTCTTTCTGGGGGGTGCATAACAATTAGTTGGTTTTAATTGACTTAGCTAGGAATGTCCCATATGGTCACCCTGTAACGGCGATTAGTCATAATTTGTGACTGGCGCCCGGCGTCGCGACCGAAAAATGAATAGTTTGAGTCGTATTCGAATAATTTGTGCCTAGTTGCCATTAGTGTTGTTATTTTTTATGGTTTTATGGTCGTGTTCCCTGATAACAACAGTCTCAAATGAAATGGAATGAGTTCTAATTGAATTGCTCGCATAGGGGATGACCGAATTTAACCCTTAAAACGAGCTTTGTTCTAGCCAAACAGAAAGACCTGAACAGAAGCTCGTGTTGTGCAATCAGCGGAAGTTGGTTTTAATAATGTTGGGGAAATTATGAGTCAAGGAATATATTTAAGGGAAAACGGGGAACTCGAGTTTGAGGTTGTATCAAGGACATGAAGATATCGTCTAGGAGGTCTCCTGTAGCTACATGCAGATTCAATATATATACTTAAAATAACTCTTAAAATAACGCTTAAATATTGGTTACTCAAAGTATTTTATATATCTTAACTATCAGTCAAATTTTATAGAAATGAAAATATAAATAATTGAGTTATAAGCAAAAGCGTAAGTATGCCACGACTGTCTGCAGAGTATCACACAAATGCGACTGCCGCTTTTTTTATTGCGTTTTAAATTTATAATTTCAATTTTACGTGACACAATTAAAGCTGGCTGTGTCCGTATATAATTATAGACAGGCAGAGGGAGATCAAACAAATGTCTTCAGTGTTGCGTATACGCCGCATGGCCCGAACGGCGGGACGAGCGAGCGAGCCGACGTTTGGCAGTGCCATTAAATATTTATGTATTTACGTTATTAATGCCATGTTCTCCTTACGGCCGGCCAACCTGTTTACATTCATAAAATGCCATAACGGAGCCGAAATCAATGGCGTATAAAGTATAAAATTACACTGATCTCCAGCTTATTCACAATTTTTTCCTGTGTTTTTATTTTTTTTCGTATCCTTCAGCTACGTTTGAGCAGCCAAGGGTAAAGCATAATGTACAATCATAATAAAAGGAGGAGAATGGAAAGGAGTGGGCAAAGGAGGGAGAACATGTTCATTGATTGCCTTTTAAAGTGAAATATGAAACCACAAGTCATGGCATGCCAAGGGATGCGACAGGATGCGTCGTGTCGGCGCGAACAGCTGTGGAAAGTGTGTGCAAAGGATGCAGATTGTCAGACGGACAGGCAGACAAGCAGGAGGAGCACTCAGTTGGACAGTTGAGAAGTGAGAGAGCTAGAGAGACGCCTCTAATTAAATTGGAATGACGCACAAACTCGCTGCCAGCTCTCCCCCAAGCCGACTCCATTTTGGCTTAAACGAGGCTAATACTTCCGTAACTGGCAAATCCCGTCCAGCCCTAATCCCTCGAACGTGTGCACCACGTGTGCCGGCGATGTGTTAAACTCGCATAATGAACTATGAAAACATGAAAGCAAAACGAGATCTCACTCACTTTCAGGGCGTTTCGGCCCAACGACAACAACGAACGAAAAATCAGCTCAGTTTTGAAATACAATATCCGAGGACTGGGAACAATGCGCTGGCAGTACTTCGTATTCAAATATCAGCTTTGTTGTATAGGAATACGAGTCTTTCTCTTATCGCACACACGTAATCTACGGCAAAAGTAATCCGCAAGCAAAACAAGCGCACACACACACACACAAACACACGCACACACTCGCACACTCGGCCCAAATAAGTAGATGCAAATCTAAGAAAACAATGAGTTATTTTCGGTTGGCGTATCTTTAAGATACATTTGTATAGCCCTTGCCCCTGCGCCTTCCTCCTGTCCCGCAGGGCAGGCAACAGCGTGTTCGCTTATTTATTTGGCTCATTTGAAATTCGGTGAACTGAAAACATTTGATTTCGTACAGAATTGCAGATTTATCTTTTCGGGGCCCTATGACAGGCTGTGCGTGGTTTTTACCCTGGAGATGGGCGATAGTTTCTGATGAACACGAAGTGGAAGATACGATAGTAATGTGTAAGACTTATACATGAGGATTTAATTACTAACAGGAATACTTAAATGGTTGAATATTTTTTAGCAGTAAAAAAAAAACATAAATAAAATTAAAAATAAATTCATATAATTTCTGTAAATAGTGTTTTAATTAAATTTTTATGCCGTTACTATCTTCAAGAAAGCCCTGACATTATTAGGAAGTTATACTGTTGATGAATGAATTAATTATGAATGAATTCATTATTTAATTGAAAAATATAAGAGTTTGTTGTAGTAACTGAAGATAAGTCATAATCATATTCTCATTTCTCTTTTTCCTCCCTCTCAGCGTCAACTCACGCTCGACTCAAGTCTCACGTTTCTCTCGTGTCACGCGTCGTGCTCATCCCTAGCCTCTTCGCGCAGACAATAAGGAGTTTTCTTTTATTTGCGCTATTGTCGCTGGATTTAAGTTTACAATTTTTATTTGGTCGTCATTGAAGAGCCGTCGCGGGAGCCATTCCTTCAATTAGGCGTGTCTGCGCGCACTCCAAGGTGAACTGTGGCTCGCAGTTATCGCCATAGGCGCTTGACGAGATTATGCTCGATATTAGGGCCGCAATTGAAATGCGGCCTTGTTTGCCCAGGGCTTGGGTTATAAATTTGCAGTGTAGCGCTGGATGGGGGGGACTTATTCATATTGATGGGCCAGTTTGCTTGCTTGTTGACATTGTCTGGGTAGATCAACCCCCACAAGGGACCGAGACAGGGACCAGGGACCGGCTGTGAGACCGGGGAGCAAGGCATATCCTTTTAATTCTTGCTCAACGAAACCCAAATGCAATTTGACCAAAAAAGATTTAGAGGACTTTATTATTGAGCAGCCAAATAAATTGCCAGAGCCATGAGAATCCCGTGTCCCGAATAGAATAGATGGAGAATGGAGAATAGAATGGCGTACGAAGAGTGTCGAGAGCTGCGTGCGGACTGTGTTTGGCCGCAACCCGCTGTGCCGGGGGCGGTATACGGATGGTAAACAGTCGAGTTTCGGGGATGTTTTCCTTATGCAGCCCGAAAAAAAAAGAAATAGCCGAAAGTTACACAAAGCATGAGCTGTGAAAAATCGATAAATATTGTGGCAAAAATGTGCGACAGTGCGACGCATAATTCCAGGAATATTCCCAAATGAAGAGCAGAATGCCAAAATAGATTTGTCTGCAGTTGTCCTCCGGCACGCTACGGTCGTCGGCAACTCCCGCATGCAGGCACCATCTACATCTTCCTGCTCCTGTCTCGAAAACAATTCCAAATTCTCGTATTACTCTCGGTTTTTGTTTTTTTCGCTTCATGCACGAACTGCAAAATGCGTTCGAGTGCAGCGAGAAACAATTAAAACCGAATCAATTTTCCAGTGACGGTCATCAAAGGCAGGAAATGCCATACACTCGCACACACACACACACACACACACACACACACAGACACACATGCTGGGGAGTACATTTCAAGTACTTGATGCCGTTAAGTTATCAGCACCCAAGCGGCAACCATAAATGCGGTAGGCACCGCGAATGGAGACGGGCACGGAGTTGCTGGGGAGGGGAAGGGAAGGGCGCAGGCGACAGCGGCGAAGTCGTCCCACGTTTAGGTCGAACATGAAACGTCCATAAGCCAAGCATAAAACACTTGTACGTGTGCCTGTATGCGTGAGCGTTTGAAGCCTGAGATTCGGCCGCGGTCTCGCATACACTAACCGAAGAGTATTTTGATAATGTCGAGGTATATGTAAGGAATACGGTAGCATACGGTAGAGCTACTGTAGAACTATTATAGGGTATAATATTCGTAATATATTGTCTAATATATGAATTCCTACTGTAGACATACTGACATCATCTTAAAAAAATATCGATGTTTTATATCGAACTACGGATGCATTTATCTACTACTGCAACTTAACTTTACAAATTTCTTTAAAATTTCTAGGATTACAATAATTGACATCGAGCTAAAATGCATACCTAACTAATAGACCCTTTCTAGTACTCCGTCTTATAGCAACTCAGAATTGAACGCTCGATTTATAGACTTCACACTCAGAACTTCATATAACACGATTAGAGTATTCACTTGTCGCTATATGCCGTAAAACTATTTCTTTTTTTGTTATCATTTAGCCAGCGAAGCGTTTAAAAATGCACATAATTAATTGAGCGGCCCTCGAGGCAAAAGGAAAATGGGAAATTCAACCTCGCCATGAACAATTGCACACGAATTCGAACAGTTGTTGTGCCTGGCTGAGTGTGTGTGTCTGTATGTGTGCGTGTATGTGCCTCTGATAAGGCACAAGTTCAAGTGCATTCTCGGGGCCTGAGATTCCCGTTTCGAGGACGGCAACATTGGGGGAGAGTTCAAATCGCTTAACAAATTCCTTTTAATAGAAATGCATTTTTAAGTGAATTTAAAGCGCCAGTCAGAGTCAACGCAGCTGGGTACCACCACGGCCCGTGGTTTACCCAACGGTTCTTTAGTTTTCCACTTTTTCAACTCCTCAATCTGCCAACTAATCCGCCCAGCCTCGCATTTGTCACGTTTTATCAGGCCCGCCGAGGAGGGTTGACTCCCGGCGAAGACCCCTTGCAACGGCCTCGACTTCTCTTTGAGTTTTATTGAAGATATTGCATTAGGCGCTTAGAGGCGGGGGCGGAGGGCGACAACCCTGTGAGAAATGTTATTATGCGTATATCATCTCTCTCGCGCTCCCTGTCCCTCTCCATCCCCTTATGCAAATTGTCAGCCCTGTTTTTCATCTAATGGAGCTATTGCAAGTGCGCGGCAATTGCGGCCCGCAAAGAGCTTCTCAATTGTCTTGATTTGATTGAAGAAAGGAATGGGGGATGAGGGTTGATTCTGGCCTAAATGACGCCGTTTGAAAGTTTTTGAAAATATTAAATAATGTACGTTAATTTAGAGGCTGGGAAAGTGTTCGAGTTTTTATACTAACTCTGATCTGTCATATCGATTTAAGCAGAAAAGTTATGATTTAAAAAATTTGAAAATATTTATTATAGTAAAATTTTTAAATATTTTCAAAATTTTAAAATCATTATTACTATAAATTTACAATAATAAATATTTTTAAAATATGAAATCATCACTTTTGTTGGATTTGATGGTTGGAAAAATTAATTTTAGTTTCAAATTAATAAATCAAATTTTATGCTCTTGAAAAATCACTAGATTTTTTACGAACTTTACTCAACAACATTTAATTTAAATTACTTCACAAAATATAAGTGCTCTGAAATACTAAAATTATATTTAATATCCTCTCTCTACTCTATCATCTTTCCTGCAAATCCCTTTTCAATCTCTACAATTTGCCGGACCGCAATCATTGCAGCTGAGCCCTCTGCACATTTTCTTGTCAGCTGCAATTAATATGCAGCAAGACACAGCCCCCAGGCAACTTGTTGCACGAAATGGGAAAACCGCACGAAGGAAAATCCCTGACACATTTCAAAGGTGTTGTCAACCTCAGCAGGAGTTACAACTGCAGGCGACACAGACGAGTATGTGAGCCCGGACAAACCGCAACTGACCAGCTGCAAAGAGAGTTGTCTCATGTTGCCGCTGCCAACCCCGATCGCAATCCAAATCCAAATCCCTATACCGACACTAAACCCAACACCAGGGCCAGGCCCCACCCCAGTCCAGCGGTATCATAATTGTGTGCATTGTGCGCTGGTGGCAAATGAATTTGCAGCTCATGTTGCGGCGTCCTGTGGGGCAAGTTCAAAGCAAAACTCGATTTTTATTAGCGTCAAAGCGTAAGGCCCCAAGGAGCTATTCGATTGACCATATATCAGCGCAGTACACTGAGCGACAGAGCTGCAACCTAAGCTCAACAAGTGAAGAAAGCTACAGTCGAGTGCACTCGACAGTAAGATACCATTTACCTTTCGCTGTTAAAAACTAATTCTTAATATTAATTACTTTTATTCGGCGAATAACAACGCATCGCATATTTTCGAGGACAAATTCACATGCATTAACGCTAATGGCACATGCCGACTGCACACTGACTACACGACGACTGTGCGTGCGCAGTCGGCATGCGCAGTCGGCGGGTAAATGGTATAAAAATAGAGAAAACCATGAACAAAATGACATTCCAAAGGAAAATCGCTGCATTTTTGACAAAGTTATGGGGGTTCAAAGTTTCATGAAAAAATACCAAAAAAATGAAATTTTTAAATAATTGAAAACTGAATAAAATTTAAATGCAATATTAAAAATAGAGTAAAACCATGAACAAAATGACATTCCAAAGGAAAATCGCTCAATTTTTGACAAAGTTATGGGAGTTCAAAGTTTCATGAAAAAATACCAAAAAAATGAAATTTTTAAATAATTGAAAACTGAATAAAATTTAAATGCAATATCAAAAATAGAGTAAAACCATGAACAAAATGACATTCCAAAGTAAAATCGCTGCATTTTTGACAAAGTTATGGGAGTTCAAAGTTTCATGAAAAAATACCAAAAAAAATGAAATTTTTAAATAATTGAAAACTGAATAAAATTTAAATGCAATATCAAAAATAGAGTAAAACCATGAACAAAATGACATTCCAAAGTAAAATCGCTGCATTTTTGACAAAGTTATGGGAGTTCAAAGTTTCATGAAAAAATACCAAAAAAAATGAAATTTTTAAAGAATTGAAAACTGAATAAAATTTAAATGCAATATCAAAAATGGAGTAAAACCATGAACAAAATGACATTCCAAAGGAAAATCGCTGCATTTTTGACAAAGTTATGTGAGTTCAAAGTTTCATGAAAAAATACCAAAAAAAATGAAATTTTTAAATAATTGAAAACTGAATAAAA
The DNA here is from genome assembly GCA_035046045.1 of Zaprionus bogoriensis. NCBI lineage: Eukaryota > Metazoa > Arthropoda > Insecta > Diptera > Drosophilidae > Zaprionus > Zaprionus bogoriensis. The sequence continues at coordinate 833,288 of JAWNOI010000066.1, read as the reverse complement.
TTTAAATGCAATATCAAAAATAGAGTAAAACCATGAACAAAATGACATTCCAAAGTAAAATCGCTGCATTTTTGACAAAGTTATGGGAGTTCAAAGTTTCATGAAAAAATACCAAAAAAAATGAAATTTTTAAATAATTGAAAACTGAATAAAATTTAAATGCAATATTAAAAATAGAGTAAAACCATGAACAAAATGACATTCCAAAGGAAAATCGCTCAATTTTTGACAAAGTTATGGGGGTTCAAAGTTTCATGAAAAAATACCAAAAAAAATGAAATTTTTAAATAATTGAAAACTGAATAAAATTTAAATGCAATATCAAAAATAGAGTAAAACCATGAACAAAATGACATTCCAAAGTAAAATCGCTGCATTTTTGACAAAGTTATGGGGGTTCAAAGTTTCATGAAAAAATACCAAAAAAAATGAAATTTTTAAATAATTGAAAACTGAATAAAATTTAAATGCAATATCAAAAATAGAGTAAAACCATGAACAAAATGACATTCCAAAGGAAAATCGCTGCATTTTTGACAAAGTTATGGGAGTTCAAAGTTTCATGAAAAAATACCAAAAAAATGAAATTTTTAAATAATTGAAAACTGAATAAAATTTAAATGCAATATCAAAAATAGAGTAAAACCATGAACAAAATGACATTCCAAAGTAAAATCGCTGCATTTTTGACAAAGTTATGGGGGTTCAAAGTTTCATGAAAAAATACCAAAAAAAATGAAATTTTTAAATAATTGAAAACTGAATAAAATTTAAATGCAATATCAAAAATAGAGTAAAACCATGAACAAAATGACATTCCAAAGGAAAATCGCTCAATTTTTGACAAAGTTATGGGAGTTCAAAGTTTCATGAAAAAATACCAAAAAAAATGAAATTTTTAAATAATTGAAAACTGAATAAAATTTAAATGCAATATTAAAAATAGAGTAAAACCATGAACAAAATGACATTCCAAAGTAAAATCGCTGCATTTTTGACAAAGTTATGGGGGTTCAAAGTTTCATGAAAAAATACCAAAAAAAATGAAATTTTTAAATAATTTAAAACTGAATAAAATTTAAATGCAATATCAAAAATAGAGTAAAACCATGAACAAAATGACATTCCAAAGTAAAATCGCTGCATTTTTGACAAAGTTATGGGAGTTCAAAGTTTCATGAAAAAATACCAAAAAAAATGAAATTTTTAAATAATTGAAAACTGAATAAAATTTAAATGCAATATCAAAAATAGAGTAAAACCATGAACAAAATGACATTCCAAAGTAAAATCGCTGCATTTTTGACAAAGTTATGGGAGTTCAAAGTTTCATGAAAAAATACCAAAAAAAATGAAATTTTTAAATAATTGAAAACTGAATAAAATTTAAATGCAATATCAAAAATAGAGTAAAACCATGAACAAAATGACATTCCAAAGTAAAATCGCTGCATTTTTGACAAAGTTATGGGGGTTCAAAGTTTCATGAAAAAATACCAAAAAAAATGAAATTTTTAAATAATTGAAAACTGAATAAAATTTAAATGCAATATCAAAAATAGAGTAAAACCATGAACAAAATGACATTCCAAAGTAAAATCGCTGCATTTTTGACAAAGTTATGGGAGTTCAAAGTTTCATGAAAAAATACCAAAAAAAATGAAATTTTTAAATAATTGAAAACTGAATAAAATTTAAATGCAATATCAAAAATAGAGTAAAACCATGAACAAAATGACATTCCAAAGTAAAATCGCTGCATTTTTGACAAAGTTATGGGAGTTCAAAGTTTCATGAAAAAATACCAAAAAAAATGAAATTTTTAAATAATTGAAAACTGAATAAAATTTAAATGCAATATCAAAAATAGAGTAAAACCATGAACAAAATGACATTCCAAAGGAAAATCGCTGCATTTTTGACAAAGTTATGGGGGTTCAAAGTTTCATGAAAAAATACCAAAAAAAATGAAATTTTTAAATAATTGAAAACTGAATAAAATTTAAATGCAATATCAAAAATAGAGTAAAACCATGAACAAAATGACATTCCAAAGTAAAATCGCTGCATTTTTGACAAAGTTATGGGAGTTCAAAGTTTCATGAAAAAATACCAAAAAAAATGAAATTTTTAAATAATTGAAAACTGAATAAAATTTAAATGCAATATCAAAAATAGAGTAAAACCATGAACAAAATGACATTCCAAAGTAAAATCGCTGCATTTTTGACAAAGTTATGGGGGTTCAAAGTTTCATGAAAAAATACCAAAAAAAATGAAATTTTTAAATAATTGAAAACTGAATAAAATTTAAATGCAATATCAAAAATAGAGTAAAACCATGAACAAAATGACATTCCAAAGTAAAATCGCTGCATTTTTGACAAAGTTATGGGAGTTCAAAGTTTCATGAAAAAATACCAAAAAAAATGAAATTTTTAAATAATTGAAAACTGAATAAAATTTAAATGCAATATCAAAAATAGAGTAAAACCATGAACAAAATGACATTCCAAAGTAAAATCGCTGCATTTTTGACAAAGTTATGGGGGTTCAAAGTTTCATGAAAAAATACCAAAAAAAATGAAATTTTTAAATAATTGAAAACTGAATAAAATTTAAATGCAATATCAAAAATAGAGTAAAACCATGAACAAAATGACATTCCAAAGGAAAATCGCTCAATTTTTGACAAAGTTATGGGAGTTCAAAGTTTCATGAAAAAATACCAAAAAAAATGAAATTTTTAAATAATTGAAAACTGAATAAAATTTAAATGCAATATTAAAAATAGAGTAAAACCATGAACAAAATGACATTCCAAAGTAAAATCGCTGCATTTTTGACAAAGTTATGGGGGTTCAAAGTTTCATGAAAAAATACCAAAAAAAATGAAATTTTTAAATAATTGAAAACTGAATAAAATTTAAATGCAATATCAACAAGTGAAGAAAGCTACAGTCGAGTGCACTCGACAGTAAGATACCATTTACCTTTCGCTGTTAAAAACTAATTCTTAATATTAATTACTTTTATTCGGCGAATAACAACGCATCGCATATTTTCGAGGACAAATTCACATGCATTGACGCTAATGGCACATGCCGACTGCACACTGACTACACGACGACTGTGCGTGCGCAGTCGGCGTGCGCAGTCGGCGTCGGCGTCGGCGTCGGGCCTCTACTGCTGTGAGCGAAACTTCTCGTGCCTATAACTTCTGTGTTTATTGTCCGATCGGATTGAAATTTATAGGGTAGATCTGTACTATGGTAAGCTACAAGAGTGTTAAAAAAAATGTTTTGTTATTTCCCTACTTTTCTTAAAATGCAATAGTGTGGGGGCGGTAGGCGTGGCATCCAAAAGTTGAAAATCAAACATTCTCCGTAATGTTACCAGGCACTTTACTTTCAAATTTGGCGCTTCTAGCTTTTCTAGTTTTCTTTTAAACTATAAAAATGTGTTTTTTAGAGGCGGTGGGCGTGGCATCCAAAATTCTAAAATCCAACTTCTGCATAATGTTGCAAGACACCCTCCTACCAAATTTGGTGCGTTTATCTCTTTTCGTTATTGAATTATTTGGAAAAAATCGAAATACGCATTTATCGATTTACGAAGGCGGTGGGCGTGGCACATCAAGTTTGAAATAAACTTCTTGTGTGTATTGAATACACGCACACTCCCACCAAGTCTGGTGCCTCTAGCTCTTTTAATAGCTGAGATCTGTGTGTTCATACAGACGGACAGACGGACAGACGGACAGACGGACAGACGGACAGACGGACAGACGGACAGACGGACAGACAGACGGACATGACCAAATCGACTCGGCTATTGATGCTGATCAAGAATATATATACTTTGTATGGTCTGCCACGCCTCCTTCTGCCTGTTACATACATTTGCACAAAGTTAATATACCATTTTTTACCCATTTTCAATGAGGTTTAAATGGTATAAAAATAGAATAAAACCATGAACAAAATGACATTCCAAAGTAAAATCGCTGCATTTTTGACAAAGTTATGGGAGTTCAAAGTTTCATGAAAAAATACCAAAAAAAAATGAAATTTTTAAATAATTGAAAACTGAATAAAATTTAAATGCAATATCAAAAATAGAGTAAAACCATGAACAAAATGACATTCCAAAGTAAAATCGCTGCATTTTTGACAAAGTTATGGGGGTTCAAAGTTTCATGAAAAAATACCAAAAAAAATGAAATTTTTAAATAATTGAAAACTGAATAAAATTTAAATGCAATATCAAAAATAGAGTAAAACCATTAACAAAATGACATTCCAAAGGAAAATCGCTCAATTTTTGACAAAGTTATAGGAGTTCAAAGTTTCATGAAAAAATACCAAAAAAAATGAAATTTTTAAATAATTGAAAACTGAATAAAATTTAAATGCAATATTAAAAATAGAGTAAAACCATGAACAAAATGACATTCCAACGTAAAATCGCTGCATTTTTGACAAAGTTATGGGGGTTCAAAGTTTCATGAAAAAATACCAAAAAAAATGAAATTTTTAAATAATTGAAAACTGATTAAAATTTAAATGCAATATCACAAATAGAGTAAAACCATTAACAAAATGACATTCCAAAGGAAAATCGCTCAATTTTTGACAAAGTTATAGGAGTTCAAAGTTTCATGAAAAAATACCAAAAAAAATGAAATTTTTAAATAATTGAAAACTGAATAAAATTTAAATGCAATATTAAAAATAGAGTAAAACCATGAACAAAATGACATTCCAACGTAAAATCGCTGCATTTTTGACAAAGTTATGGGGGTTCAAAGTTTCATGAAAAAATACCAAAAAAAATGAAATTTTTAAATAATTGAAAACTCATTAAAATTTAAATGCAATATCAAAAATAGAGTAAAACCATGAACAAAATGACATTCCAAAGGAAAATCGCTGCATTTTTGACAAAGTTATGGGAGTTCAAAGTTTCATGAAAAAATACCAAAAAAAATTAAATTTTTAAATAATTGAAAACTGAATAAAATTTAAATGCAATATCAAAAATAGAGTAAAACCATGAACAAAATGTCATTCCAAAGTAAAATCGCTGCATTTTTGACAAAGTTATGGGAGTTCAAAGTTTCATGAAAAAATACCAAAAAAAAATGAAATTTTTAAATAATTGAAAACTGAATAAAATTTAAATGCAATATCAAAAATAGAGTAAAACCATGAACAAAATGACATTCCAAAGTAAAATCGCTGCATTTTTGACAAAGTTATGGGGGTTCAAAGTTTCATGAAAAAATACCAAAAAAAATGAAATTTTTAAATAATTGAAAACTGAATAAAATTTAAATGCAATATCAAAAATAGAGTAAAACCATGAACAAAATGACATTCCAAAGGAAAATCGCTCAATTTTTGACAAAGTTATGGGAGTTCAAAGTTTCATGAAAAAATACCAAAAAAAATTAAATTTTTAAATAATTGAAAACTGAATAAAATTTAAATGCAATATTAACAAGTGAAGAAAACTACAGTCGAGTGCACTCGACAGTAAGATACCATTTACCTTTCGCTGTTTAAAAGTAATTCTTAATATTAATTACTTTTATTCGGCGAATAACAACGCATCGCATATTTTCGAGGACAAATTCACATGCATTGACGCTAATGGCACATGCCGACTGCACACTGACTACACGACGACTGTGCGTGCGCAGTCGGCGTCGGCGTCGGCGTCGGGCCTCTACTGCTGTGAGCGAAACTTCTCGTGCCTATAACTTCTGTGTTTATTGTCCGATCGGATTTAAATTTATAGGGTTGGTCAATATTATTATTATCTACAATAATACCTAAAAAAAAAAATTTCGGAAACTTTTCTACTTTTCCCATAATTTGATTTACCGATTTACAAAATCGATTTTTGGGGGCGGTAGGCGTGGCATCCAAAAGTTGAAAATAAAACATTCTCCGTAATGTTACCAGGCACCTTACTTTCAAATTTGGTGTTTCTAGCTTTTCTAGTGTTCTTTTAAACTATAAAAATGTGTTTTTTAGAGGCGGTGGGCGTGGCATCCAAAAGTCTAAAATCCAACTTCTGCATAATGTTGCAAGACACCCTCCTACCAAATTTGGTGCGTTTATCTCTTTTCGTTATTGAATTATTTGGAAAAAATCGAAATACGCATTTATCGATTTGCGGAGGCGGTGGGCGTGGCACATCAAGTTTGAAATAAACTTCTTGTGTGTATTGAATACACGCACACTCCCACCAAGTCTGGTTCCTCTAGCTCTTTTAATAGCTGAGATCTGTGTGTTCATACAGACGGACAGACGGACAGACAGACGGACATGACCAAATCGACTCGGCTATTGATGTTGATCAAGAATATATATACTTTGTATGGTCTGCCACGCCTCCTTCTGCCTGTTACATACATTTGCACAAAGTTAATATACCATTTTTTACCCATTTTCAATGGGTAAATGGTATAATAATAAAAAAAATCGTCCAGCGCGGGATTCGAACCCGCGACCCCCTGCATTTGAAACTTGCAAGCCAACCATCACGACCACACACAGTTACACAGTGCGATCGGCAAATGAGATTTTTATTGATGCCGGCCCTCTGCTGCGTCAGTTCAACATTTTAGTTGAAAATTCTAAGCGCCCACAACTTTAACTTCTTTATTTATTGTCCGAACGGATTGTAATATATACTTTGTCTGGTCTGCCACGCCTTCTTCTGCATGTTACATACATTTTCACAAAGTTAATATACCATTTTTTACCCATTTTCAATGGGTAAATGGTATAAAAATTAAAGAAAACTACAGTCGAGTGCACTCGACAGTAAGTTAAGTTAAGTAAGTTAACAACGCATCGCATATTTCCGAAATTAGATACACATTGACGCTAATAGCACATGCCGACTGCACGGCGACTGTGCGTGCGCGGCGCAAGCATTGACGCCGAGCTTCTACTGTATGAAAAAATTTTCGCGCTTAAAACATGCATACATAAACACAAACATTGTATGTATTTACTAGAAACAGACAATGCGCCTCAACTGAGATATTAGAACGAAATTTGTAACCGGCAATTTGATTGCCGTCGGTAGCTTGGTGTGAGAGTTGTCGGCTCCGTGACATTGAGTCCCAGGTTCGAATGCCAAACACAACTGATTTTTTTTATTTTTTTTGCAACATCCAGTAAGATATATTTTAATATTAATTACTTTTATTCGTCGAACTAAAAACAACGCATCGCATATTTTCTAAGTCAAATAATACACATGCATGGACGCAAATGGCACATGCCGACTGAACGCTGACTACGCGACGACTGTGCCTGCGCAGTCGGCGTCGGCGTCGGCGTCGGGCCTCTGCTGATGTAAGGGAAACTTCTCGCGCCTATAACTTCTTTGTTTATTGTCCGATCGGATTGAAATTTATGGGGTAGATCTGTACTATGGTAAGCTACAAGAGTGGTAAAAAAAATGTTTTGTTATTTCCCTACTTTTCTTAAAATGCAATAGTTTGGGGGCGGTGGGCGTGGCATCCAAAAGTTGAAAATCAAACATTCTTCGTAATGTTAACAGGCACCTTACTTTCAAATTTGGCGCTTCTAGCTTTTCTAGTGTTCTTTTAAACTATAAAAATGTGTTTTTTAGAGGCGGTGGGCGTGGCATCCAAAATTCTAAAATCCAACTTCTGCATAATGTTGCAAGACACCCTCCTACCAAATTTGGTGCGTTTATCTCTTTTCGTTATTGAATTATTTGGAAAAAATCGAAATACGCATTTATCGATTTGCGGAGGCGGTGGGCGTGGCACATCAAGTTTGAAATAAACTTCTTGTGTGTATTGAATACACGCACACTCCCACCAAGTCTGGTGCCTCTAGCTCTTTTAATAGCTGAGATCTGTGTGTTCATACAGACGGACAGACGGACAGACGGACAGACGGACAGACGGACAGACGGACAGACGGACAGACAGACGGACATGACCAAATCGACTCGGCTATTGATGCTGATCAAGAATATATATACTTTGTATGGTCTGCCACGCCTCCTTCTGCCTGTTACATACATTTGCACAAAGTTAATATACCATTTTTTACCCATTTTCAATGGGTAAATGGTATAAAAATAGAGTAAAACCATGAACAAAATGACATTCCAAAGGAAAATCGCTCAATTTTTGACAAAGTTATGAGAGTTCAAAGTTTCATGAAAAAATACCAAAAAAAATGAAATTTTTAAATAATTGAAAACTCATTAAAATTTAAATGCAATATCAAAAATAGAGTAAAACCATGAACAAAATGACATTCTAAAGGAAAATCGCTGCATTTTTGACAAAGTTATGGGGGTTCAAAGTTTCATGAAAAAATACCAAAAAAAATTAAATTTTTAAATAATTGAAAACTGAATAAAATTTAAATGCAATATCAAAAATAGAGTAAAACCATGAACAAAATGACATTCCAAAGTAAAATCGCTGCATTTTTGACAAAGTTATGGGAGTTCAAAGTTTCATGAAAAAATACCAAAAAAAATGAAATTTTTAAATAATTGAAAACTGAATAAAATTTAAATGCAATATCAAAAATAGAGTAAAACCATGAACAAAATGACATTCCAAAGTAAAATCGCTGCATTTTTGACAAAGTTATGGGGGTTCAAAGTTTCATGAAAAAATACCAAAAAAAATGAAATTTTTAAATAATTGAAAACTGAATAAAATTTAAATGCAATATTAAAAATAGAGTAAAACCATGAACAAAATGACATTCCAAAGGAAAATCGCTCAATTTTTGACAAAGTTATGGGAGTTCAAAGTTTCATGAAAAAATACCAAAAAAAATGAAATTTTTAAATAATTGAAAACTGAATAAAATTTAAATGCAATATCAAAAATAGAGTAAAACCATGAACAAAATGACATTCCAAAGGAAAATCGCTCAATTTTTGACAAAGTTATGAGAGTTCAAAGTTTCATGAAAAAATACCAAAAAAATGAAATTTTTAAATAATTGAAAACTGAATAAAATTTAAATGCAATATTAAAAATAGAGTAAAACCATGAACAAAATGACATTCCAAAGGAAAATCGCTCAATTTTTGACAAAGTTATGGGAGTTCAAAGTTTCATGAAAAAATACCAAAAAAAATGAAATTTTTAAATAATTGAAAACTCATTAAAATTTAAATGCAATATCAAAAATAGAGTAAAACCATGAACAAAATGACATTCCAAAGTAAAATCGCTGCATTTTTGACAAAGTTATGGGAGTTCAAAGTTTCATGAAAAAATACCAAAAAAAATGAAATTTTTAAATAATTGAAAACTGAATAAAATTTAAATGCAATATCAAAAATAGAGTAAAACCATGAACAAAATGACATTCCAAAGTAAAATCGCTGCATTTTTGACAAAGTTATGGGAGTTCAAAGTTTCATGAAAAAATACCAAAAAAAATTAAATTTTTAAATAATTGAAAACTGAATAAAATTTAAATGCAATATTAAAAATAGAGTAAAACCATGAACAAAATGACATTCCAAAGGAAAATCGCTCAATTTTTGACAAAGTTATGGGAGTTCAAAGTTTCATGAAAAAATACCAAAAAAAATGAAATTTTTAAATAATTGAAAACTCATTAAAATTTAAATGCAATATCAAAAATAGAGTAAAACCATGAACAAAATGACATTCCAAAGTAAAATCGCTGCATTTTTGACAAAGTTATGGGGGTTCAAAGTTTCATGAAAAAATACCAAAAAAAATTAAATTTTTAAATAATTGAAAACTCATTAAAATTTAAATGCAATATCAAAAATAGAGTAAAACCATGAACAAAATGACATTCCAAAGTAAAATCGCTGCATTTTTGACAAAGTTATGGGAGTTCAAAGTTTCATGAAAAAATACCAAAAAAAATGAAATTTTTAAATAATTGAAAACTGAATAAAATTTAAATGCAATATCAAAAATAGAGTAAAACCATGAACAAAATGACATTCCAAAGTAAAATCGCTGCATTTTTGACAAAGTTATGGGAGTTCAAAGTTTCATGAAAAAATACCAAAAAAAATGAAATTTTTAAATAATTGAAAACTGAATAAAATTTAAATGCAATATCAAAAATAGAGTAAAACCATGAACAAAATGACATTCCAAAGTAAAATCGCTGCATTTTTGACAAAGTTATGGAGGTTCAAAGTTTCATGAAAAAATACCAAAAAAAATGAAATTTTTAAATAATTGAAAACTGAATAAAATTTAAATGCAATATCACAAATAGAGTAAAACCATGAACAAAATGACATTCCAAAGTAAAATCGCTGCATTTTTGACAAAGTTATGGAGGTTCAAAGTTTCATGAAAAAATACCAAAAAAAATGAAATTTTTAAATAATTGAAAACTGAATAAAATTTAAATGCAATATCACAAATAGAGTAAAACCATGAACAAAATGACATTCCAAAGTAAAATCGCTGCATTTTTGACAAAGTTATGGGGGTTCAAAGTTTCATGAAAAAATACCAAAAAAAATTAAATTTTTAAATAATTGAAAACTCATTAAAATTTAAATGCAATATCAAAAATAGAATAAAACCATGAACAAAATGACATTCTAAAGGAAAATCGCTGCATTTTTGACAAAGTTATGGGAGTTCAAAGTTTCATGAAAAAATACCAAAAAAAATTAAATTTTTAAATAATTGAAAACTGAATAAAATTTAAATGCAATATCAAAAATATAGTAAAACCATGAACAAAATGTCATTCCAAAGTAAAATCGCTGCATTTTTGACAAAGTTATGGGAGTTCAAAGTTTCATGAAAAAATACCAAAAAAAATGAAATTTTTAAATAATTGAAAACTGAATAAAATTTAAATGCAATATCAAAAATAGAGTAAAACCATGAACAAAATGACATTCCAAAGTAAAATCGCTGCATTTTTGACAAAGTTATGGGGGTTCAAAGTTTCATGAAAAAATACCAAAAAAAATGAAATTTTTAAATAATTGAAAACTGAATAAAATTTAAATGCAATATCAAAAATAGAGTAAAACCATGAACAAAATGACATTCCAAAGGAAAATCGCTCAATTTTTGACAAAGTTATGGGAGTTCAAAGTTTCATGAAAAAATACCAAAAAAAATGAAATTTTTAAATAATTGAAAACTGAATAAAATTTAAATGCAATATTAAAAATAGAGTAAAACCATGAACAAAATGACATTCCAAAGGAAAATCGCTCAATTTTTGACAAAGTTATGGGAGTTCAAAGTTTCATGAAAAAATACCAAAAAAATGAAATTTTTAAATAATTGAAAACTGAATAAAATTTAAATGCAATATCAAAAATAGAGTAAAACCATGAACAAAATGACATTCCAAAGTAAAATCGCTGCATTTTTGACAAAGTTATGGGAGTTCAAAGTTTCATGAAAAAATACCAAAAAAAATGAAATTTTTAAATAATTGAAAACTGAATAAAATTTAAATGCAATATTAAAAATAGAGTAAAACCATGAACAAAATGACATTCCAAAGGAAAATCGCTCAATTTTTGACAAAGTTATGGGAGTTCAAAGTTTCATGAAAAAATACCAAAAAAAATGAAATTTTTAAATAATTGAAAACTGATTAAAATTTAAATGCAATATCAAAAATAGAGTAAAACCATGAACAAAATGACATTCCAAAGTAAAATCGCTGCATTTTTGACAAAGTTATGGGAGTTCAAAGTTTCATGAAAAAATACCAAAAAAAATGAAATTTTTAAATAATTGAAAACTGAATAAAATTTAAATGCAATATCAAAAATAGAGTAAAACCATGAACAAAATGACATTCCAAAGTAAAATCGCTGCATTTTTGACAAAGTTATGAGAGTTCAAAGTTTCATGAAAAAATACCAAAAAAAATGAAATTTTTAAATAATTGAAAACTGAATAAAATTTAAATGCAATATCAAAAATAGAGTAAAACCATGAACAAAATGACATTCCAAAGTAAAATCGCTGCATTTTTGACAAAGTTATGGGGGTTCAAAGTTTCATGAAAAAATACCAAAAAAAATGAAATTTTTAAATAATTGAAAACTGAATAAAATTTAAATGCAATATTAAAAATAGAGTAAAACCATGAACAAAATGACATTCCAAAGGAAAATCGCTCAATTTTTGACAAAGTTATGGGAGTTCAAAGTTTCATGAAAAAATACCAAAAAAAATGAAATTTTTAAATAATTGAAAACTGAATAAAATTTAAATGCAATATTAAAAATAGAGTAAAACCATGAACAAAATGACATTCCAAAGGAAAATCGCTCAATTTTTGACAAAGTTATGGGAGTTCAAAGTTTCATGAAAAAATACCAAAAAAAATGAAATTTTTAAATAATTGAAAACTCATTAAAATTTAAATGCAATATCAAAAATAGAGTAAAACCATGAACAAAATGACATTCCAAAGTAAAATCGCTGCATTTTTGACAAAGTTATGGGAGTTCAAAGTTTCATGAAAAAATACCAAAAAAAATGAAATTTTTAAATAATTGAAAACTGAATAAAATTTAAATGCAATATCAAAAATAGAGTAAAACCATGAACAAAATGACATTCCAAAGTAAAATCGCTGCATTTTTGACAAAGTTATGGGAGTTCAAAGTTTCATGAAAAAATACCAAAAAAAAATGAAATTTTTAAATAATTGAAAACTGAATAAAATTTAAATGCAATATCAAAAATAGAGTAAAACCATGAACAAAATGACATTCCAAAGTAAAATCGCTGCATTTTTGACAAAGTTATGGGGGTTCAAAGTTTCATGAAAAAATACCAAAAAAAATGAAATTTTTAAATAATTGAAAACTGAATAAAATTTAAATTCAATATCACAAATAGAGTAAAACCATGAACAAAATGACATTCCAAAGGAAAATCGCTCAATTTTTGACAAAGTTATGGGAGTTCAAAGTTTCATGAAAAAATACCAAAAAAAATTAAATTTTTAAATAATTGAAAACTGAATAAAATTTAAATGCAATATTAACAAGTGAAGAAAGCTACAGTCGAGTGCACTCGACAGTAAGATACCATTTACCTTTCGCTGTTAAAAACTAATTCTTAATATTAATTACTTTTATTCGGCGAATAACAACGCATCGCATATTTTCGAGGACAAATTCACATGCATTGACGCTAATGGCACATGCCGACTGCACACCGACTACACGACGACTGTGCGTGCGCAGTCGGCGTGCGCAGTCGGCGTCGGCGTCGGCGTCGAGCCTCTACTGCTGTGAGCGAAACTTCTCGTGCCTATAACTTCTGTGTTTATTGTCCGATCGGATTGAAATTTATAGGGTAGATCTGTACTATGGTAAGCTAAAAGAGTGTTAAATGTTTTGTTATTTCCCTACTTTTCTTAAAATACAATAGTGTGGGGGCGGTGGGCGTGGCTTCCAAAAGTTGAAAATCAAACATTCTCCGTAATGTCACCAGGTACCTTACTTTCAAATTTGGCGCTTCTAGCTTATCTAGTTTTCTTTTAAACTATAAAAATATGTTTTTTAGAGGCGGTGGGCGTGGCATCCAAAATTCTAAAATCCAACTTCTGCATAATGTTGCAAGACACCCTCCTACCAAATTTGGTGCGTTTATCTCTTTTCGTTATTGAATTATTTGGAAAAAATCGAAATACGCATTTATCGATTTGCGGAGGCGGTGGGCGTGGCACATCAAGTTTGAAATAAACTTCTTGTGTGTATTGAATACACGCACACTCCCACCAAGTCTGGTGCCTCTAGCTCTTTTAATAGCTGAGATCTGTGTGTTCATACAGACGGACAGACGGACAGACGGACAGACGGACAGACAGACGGACATGACCAAATCGACTCGGCTATTGATGCTGATCAAGAATATATATACTTTGTATGGTCTGCCACGCCTCCTTCTGCCTGTTACATACATTTGCACAAAGTTAATATACCATTTTTTACCCATTTTCAATGGGTAAATGGTATAAAAATAGAGTAAAACCATGAACAAAATGACATTCCAAAGGAAAATCGCTCAATTTTTGACAAAGTTATGAGAGTTCAAAGTTTCATGAAAAAATACCAAAAAAATGAAATTTTTAAATAATTGAAAACTCATTAAAATTTAAATGCAATATCAAAAATAGAATAAAACCATGAACAAAATGACATTCTAAAGGAAAATCGCTGCATTTTTGACAAAGTTATGGGAGTTCAAAGTTTCATGAAAAAATACCAAAAAAAATTAAATTTTTAAATAATTGAAAACTGAATAAAATTTAAATGCAATATCAAAAATAGAGTAAAACCATGAACAAAATGTCATTCCAAAGTAAAATCGCTGCATTTTTGACAAAGTTATGGGAGTTCAAAGTTTCATGAAAAAATACCAAAAAAAATGAAATTTTTAAATAATTGAAAACTGAATAAAATTTAAATGCAATATCAAAAATAGAGTAAAACCATGAACAAAATGACATTCCAAAGTAAAATCGCTGCATTTTTGACAAAGTTATGGGGGTTCAAAGTTTCATGAGAAAATACCAAAAAAAAATGAAATTTTTAAATAATTGAAAACTGAATAAAATTTAAATGCAATATTAAAAATAGAGTAAAACCATGAACAAAATGACATTCCAAAGTAAAATCGCTGCATTTTTGACAAAGTTATGGGGGTTCAAAGTTTCATGAAAAAATACCAAAAAAAATGAAATTTTTAAATAATTGAAAACTGAATAAAATTTAAATGCAATATTAAAAATAGAGTAAAACCATGAACAAAATGACATTCCAAAGGAAAATCGCTCAATTTTTGACAAAGTTATGAGAGTTCAAAGTTTCATGAAAAAATACCAAAAAAAATGAAATTTTTAAATAATTGAAAACTGAATAAAATTTAAATGCAATATTAAAAATAGAGTAAAACCATGAACAAAATGACATTCCAAAGGAAAATCGCTCAATTTTTGACAAAGTTATGGGAGTTCAAAGTTTCATGAAAAAATACCAAAAAAAATGAAATTTTTAAATAATTGAAAACTCATTAAAATTTAAATGCAATATCAAAAATAGAGTAAAACCATGAACAAAATGACATTCCAAAGTAAAATCGCTGCATTTTTGACAAAGTTATGGGAGTTCAAAGTTTCATGAAAAAATACCAAAAAAAATGAAATTTTTAAATAATTGAAAACTGAATAAAATTTAAATGCAATATCAAAAATAGAGTAAAACCATGAACAAAATGACATTCCAAAGTAAAATCGCTGCATTTTTGACAAAGTTATGAGAGTTCAAAGTTTCATGAAAAAATACCAAAAAAAATTAAATTTTTAAATAATTGAAAACTGAATAAAATTTAAATGCAATATCAAAAATAGAGTAAAACCATGAACAAAATGACATTCCAAAGTAAAATCGCTGCATTTTTGACAAAGTTATGGGGGTTCAAAGTTTCATGAAAAAATACCAAAAAAAATGAAATTTTTAAATAATTGAAAACTGAATAAAATTTAAATGCAATATCAAAAATAGAGTAAAACCATGAACAAAATGACATTCCAAAGTAAAATCGCTGCATTTTTGACAAAGTTATGGGGGTTCAAAGTTTCATGAAAAAATACCAAAAAAAATGAAATTTTTAAATAATTGAAAAGTCATTAAAATTTAAATGCAATATCAAAAATAGAGTAAAACCATGAACAAAATGACATTCTAAAGGAAAATCGCTGCTCTTTTGACAAAGTTATGGGGGTTCAAAGTTTCATGAAAAAATACCAAAAAAAATGAAATTTTTAAATAATTGAAAACTAAATAAAATTTAAATGCAATATCAAAAATAGAGTAAAACCATGAACAAAATGACATTCCAAAGTAAAATCGCTGCATTTTTGACAAAGTTATGGGAGTTCAAAGTTTCATGAAAAAATACCAACAAAAATGAAATTTTTAAATAATTGAAAACTGAATAAAATTTAAATGCAATATCAAAAATAGAGTAAAACCATGAACAAAATGACATTCCAAAGTAAAATCGCTGCATTTTTGACAAAGTTATGAGAGTTCAAAGTTTCATGAAAAAATACCAAAAAAAATGAAATTTTTAAATAATTGAAAACTGAATAAAATTTAAATGCAATATCAAAAATAGAGTAAAACCATGAACAAAATGACATTCCAAAGTAAAATCGCTGCATTTTTGACAAAGTTATGGGGGTTCAAAGTTTCATGAAAAAATACCAAAAAAAATGAAATTTTTAAATAATTGAAAACTGAATAAAATTTAAATGCAATATTAAAAATAGAGTAAAACCATGAACAAAATGACATTCCAAAGGAAAATCGCTCAATTTTTGACAAAGTTATGGGAGTTCAAAGTTTCATGAAAAAATACCAAAAAAAATGAAATTTTTAAATAATTGAAAAGTCATTAAAATTTAAATGCAATATCAAAAATAGAGTAAAACCATGAACAAAATTACATTCCAAAGGAAAATCGCTGCATTTTTGACAAAGTTATGGGAGTTCAAAATTTCATAAAAAAATACCAAAAAAAATGAAATTTTTAAATAATTGAAAACTGAATAAAATTTAAATGCAATATCAAAAATAGAGTAAAACCATGAACAAAATGACATTCCAAAGTAAAATCGCTGCATTTTTGACAAAGTTATGGGAGTTCAAAGTTTCATGAAAAAATACCAAAAAATGAAATTTTTAAATAATTGAAAACTGAATAAAATTTAAATCCAATATTAACAAGTGAAGAAAGCTACAGTCGAGTGCACTCGACAGTAAGATACCATTTACCTTTCGCTGTTAAAAACTAATTCTTAATATTAATTACTTTTATTCGGCGAATAACAACGCATCGCATATTTTCGAGGACAAATTCACATGCATTGACGCTAATGTCACATGCCGACTGCACACTGACTACACGACGACTGTGCGTGCGCAGTCGGCGTGCGCAGTCGGCGTGCGCAGTCGGCGTCGGCGTCGGCGTCGGGCCTCTACTGCTGTGAGCGAAACTTCTCGTGCCTATAACTTCTGTGTTTATTGTCCGATCGGATTGAAATTTATAGGGTAGATCTGTTCTATGGTAAGCTACAAGAGTGTTAAATAAAATGTTTTGTTATTTCCCTACTTTTCTTAAAATGCAATAGTGTGGGGGCGGTGGGCGTGGCATCCAAAAGTTGAAAATCAAACATTCTCCGTAATGTTACCAGGCACCTTACTTTCAAATTTGGCGCTTCTAGCTTTTCTAGTTTTCTTTTAAACTATAAGAATGTGTTTTTTAGGGGCGGTGGGCGTGGCATCCAAAATTCTAAAATCCAACTTCTGCATAATGTTGCAAGACACCCTCCTACCAAATTTGGTGCGTTTATCTCTTTTCGTTATTGAATTATTTGGAAAAAATCGAAATACGCATTTATCGATTTGCGGAGGCGGTGGGCGTGGCACATCAAGTTTGAAATAAACTTCTTGTGTGTATTGAATACACGCACACTCCCACCAAGTCTGGTGCCTCTAGCTCTTTTAATAGCTGAGATCTGTGTGTTCATACAGACGGACAGACGGACAGACGGACAGACGGACAGACAGACGGACATGACCAAATCGACTCGGCTATTGATGCTGATCAAGAATATATATACTTTGTATGGTCTGCCACGCCTCCTTCTGCCTGTTACATACATTTGCACAAAGTTAATATACCATTTTTTACCCATTTTCAATGGGTAAATGGTATAAAAACTATCTATAAAGATTTTTTCTTTATTTATTTATATAGATTTATTTTCATATAAAGATTTATCTGTCATTGCGGATCGAATTAGAATCGAATCTCTGGCCGCTCCAGTTAATTGAATATCTTGCTTTATGTCGTCACGTGCATAAACCAATAAAAACAAGTGAAGAAAGCTACAGTCGAGTGCACTCGACAGTAAGATACCATTTACCTTTCGCTGTTAAAAACTAATTCTTAATATTAATTACTTTTATTCGGCGAATAACAACGCATCGCATATTTTCGAGGACAAATTCACATGCATTGACGCTAATGGCACATGCCGACTGCACACCGACTACACGACGACTGTGCGTGCGCAGTCGGCGTGCGCAGTCGGCGTCGGCGTCGGCGTCGAGCCTCTACTGCTGTGAGCGAAACTTCTCGTGCCTATAACTTCTGTGTTTATTGTCCGATCGGATTGAAATTTATAGGGTA
Organism: Zaprionus bogoriensis; assembly: GCA_035046045.1. Taxonomy (NCBI): domain Eukaryota; kingdom Metazoa; phylum Arthropoda; class Insecta; order Diptera; family Drosophilidae; genus Zaprionus; species Zaprionus bogoriensis. The sequence continues at coordinate 815,008 of JAWNOI010000066.1, read as the reverse complement.
GATCTGTACTATGGTAAGCTACAAGAGTGTTAAAAAAATGTTTTGTTATTTCCCTACTTTTCTTAAAATACAATAGTGTGGGGGCGGTGGGCGTGGCTTCCAAAAGTTGAAAATCAAACATTCTCCGTAATGTCACCAGGTACCTTACTTTCAAATTTGGCGCTTCTAGCTTTTCTAGTTTTCTTTTAAACTATAAAAATATGTTTTTTAGAGGCGGTGGGCGTGGCATCCAAAATTCTAAAATCCAACTTCTGCATAATGTTGCAAGACACCCTCCTACCAAATTTGGTGCGTTTATCTCTTTTCGTTATTGAATTATTTGGAAAAAATCGAAATACGCATTTATCGATTTGCGGAGGCGGTGGGCGTGGCACATCAAGTTTGAAATAAACTTCTTGTGTGTATTGAATACACGCACACTCCCACCAAGTCTGGTGCCTCTAGCTCTTTTAATAGCTGAGATCTGTGTGTTCATACAGACGGACAGACGGACAGACGGACAGACGGACAGACAGACGGACATGACCAAATCGACTCGGCTATTGATGCTGATCAAGAATATATATACTTTGTATGGTCTGCCACGCCTCCTTCTGCCTGTTACATACATTTGCACAAAGTTAATATACCATTTTTTACCCATTTTCAATGGGTAAATGGTATAAAAAGGAGCAGCCAAACGGCGCACTGGCAATTCAATAAAATTAATGGAAAACAAGTGAAGAAAGCTACAGTCGAGTGCACTCGACAGTAAGATACCATTTACCTTTCGCTGTTAAAAACTAATTCTTAATATTAATTACTTTTATTCGGCGAATAACAACGCATCGCATATTTTCGAGGACAAATTCACATGCATTGACGCTAATGGCACATGCCGACTGCACACTGACTACACGACGACTGTGCGTGCGCAGTCGGCGTGCGCAGTCGGCGTCGGCGTCGGCGTCGGGCCTCTACTGCTGTGAGCGAAACTTCTCGTGCCTATAACTTCTGTGTTTATTGTCCGATCGGATTGAAATTTATAGGGTAGATCTGTACTATGGTAAGCTACAAGAGTGTTAAAAAAAATGTTTTGTTATTTCCCTACTTTTCTTAAAATGCAATAGTGTGGGGGCGGTAGGCGTGGCATCCAAAAGTTGAAAATCAAACATTCTCCGTAATGTTACCAGGCACTTTACTTTCAAATTTGGCGCTTCTAGCTTTTCTAGTTTTCTTTTAAACTATAAAAATGTGTTTTTTAGAGGCGGTGGGCGTGGCATCCAAAATTCTAAAATCCAACTTCTGCATAATGTTGCAAGACACCCTCCTACCAAATTTGGTGCGTTTATCTCTTTTCGTTATTGAATTATTTGGAAAAAATCGAAATACGCATTTATCGATTTACGAAGGCGGTGGGCGTGGCACATCAAGTTTGAAATAAACTTCTTGTGTGTATTGAATACACGCACACTCCCACCAAGTCTGGTGCCTCTAGCTCTTTTAATAGCTGAGATCTGTGTGTTCATACAGACGGACAGACGGACAGACGGACAGACGGACAGACGGACAGACGGACAGACAGACGGACATGACCAAATCGACTCGGCTATTGATGCTGATCAAGAATATATATACTTTGTATGGTCTGCCACGCCTCCTTCTGCCTGTTACATACATTTGCACAAAGTTAATATACCATTTTTTACCCATTTTCAATGGGTAAATGGTATAAACAGACACAAAAGAAAAGTGTCAGGAATCTAAGTGGCAAAGAGAGAGATAGAAAGAGTGAGAGAGGGGGGAGAAAGAGACCCCATTTTGACCAGTGCAACGAGCGTGGCAGAGCCAGACGCCTAGTCGCAAAGATGCATGTGAAGTGAGAGCGAGAGGAAGTATTGTGTGAGGAGTGAGGAGAAGGGCGGGGCGCTGAGGCAGCCCGTTGACTGTGTGGCAGGCGTGGCGCGTGCTAAGAGCGCAAAGCTTGTAAGCCGCTTAAAGTTGTACAAAGTTTTTCAAGCGCATTCGCCAGTCACCAAAGGCGGCGGCAATGCTGCAAAAAGTTATGAGTGGCTCTGGATCACACACACAGACACACACACACACACAGCCACATGCAGAGACAAAGGCATATGTAAGCTGGAAGCGACTCCATTGCAAGTCCAAGGGAAGCAGAGCAAATAGCTTCGAGTGCTTCGAGTGCTGCGCTGCTGCTACTGCTGCGCGCGCCACTGAAGCGTGTAAAAGGATTAAGTTCGCTTAATATCATTGATGAGCGCCTGCCCGCGCGCCCGCCCCCGCAACTCTTCGTACTGCCCTCGTGCTGTGCGTGTCTGTAATGCCTTCTTTCTATGCGACTTTGTTTCAAAGAGCGGACACTGAGCTGCGATTTGAGCTGAGCTCTTGAGTCAATACGAGCAGCAGCTGCTGCAGTCTCATGTGCGTGGAGGAAAGTATCTGGCAGCTCGCACCTCCGGCTGTGACTCCCACTTAACTGCCCCGACCCCTGAAGGTCATTCGCAGGCTAATTAAAAATGCAACAGCCGCCAGTTTCAAAGGCAAAATAATAATAATTATTTTACGAGAACTTTTTGCCCAAGTTAACTGCCACGAACTTTATGCAAATATCTTCAAGTGCAGAGGGCGAAAGAGAGAGAAAGAATGCGAGCAAAAAAAGCCTGAGAGGAATGAGCAAACAAACGGAACAATACACAAATGTAATGAATATTTACGAATCTGTTGGAACAACGCCAAAGTGCAAAACACGTGCGAAATCTCAAAAATTTTCCCACACACACGCGCAGTCAGAGCGTGGGAGGGAGCGAGTGAGTGGGAGATAGCCTGGAGATTGCCTGGCCGTATTTACGCTCGAAAAATTACAGAAATTTTCTCATTTAATTATGAGAAGACGTGGAGCAACAGCAGCAGTAGCAGTAGCATCAGCAGCAGCAGCAGCTTCAACTTTTGCCACGTGCTAATTAAAAGTAAAAGTTGTGCCAGCTGCGAAAAGGTGTGGAACTGCCCTCGATAAAGGGTTGTAATCACTAGCTGTAGTTGTAGACTTACCCTTACTCCGTGCGCACACACACACACACACTCACTTGGGTGTCGTTAGAGCTGCAATGAAAAACATTGATGTACTTCAATTAATTCTCGCTCTGGCAGGGCAGGCAACTGCCAATTGGCTAAGTGTATTTGGGTTTGTATCTGGCTTGTTGTTATTGCCGAGATTGCTGCGCCGGCAAACATGAAGTCATTGGTGAGTCACAGTCAAAGTCTTGTCAACGTCAAGTCAACATCAATGGAAGTGCCTGGGACCCGGCCTCTTCTTGGCCCTGGCCTCGACTGCGTACTAAGCTGCTCATATTTACAAAATGTCTAATGAAAATATTTTCTTCGAGGCAGCGAATACTGCCCGCCTGCCCGCTCCTGGAGCACTCGCGCCGCTTCCGGCTCCAGTAACAACTTGGCTGAAGAGGGAAAAAATCAAATTAGCTGCATGAATGACGCTGGCAAAAGCGCTTGCCGGATTAACGTAGAGAGCAGCGACTGAGGGGGTGACCGGGGGGGGGATGGGAGGCTGCTCTGTGTGCTGCATGGTAACTGCTACATCAATGGCAGCATCGCAGCGCTTGACGAGCTTTGGCCAGACAAGATGCAATGTGCTCGCTCGCTCTGTGTGATTGATGCAGCCTCATGTTTGTGAGCTAATTGACGGCTTATGTCGATGAGGGGGAGGCGGTGCAGCAGAGCAGCAGGTCCGAGGGAGTACCGGACAATCTCTGGAGTACTTATCGCATTAGTACGCCATCATACTACTTGCAGTTCAGCTAGTTTTTCCCATAATTATTCCGTATAATTCAAAATGCTTTGCCCTAATGGCCTGCAGCTCACTTTGAGTGTTCTCCATACGTGTTCTGCTCTCTCTCTCTCTTGGTCTCTTCAAGCTTTGCAGCTGTTAATGTATTTGTGCGACCCAATGGCATTTGGAAGAATCTCAACTTTTAACTCGAGCTGCTCGAGCTGCTGCATTGAATGCTGCATGAGCCGAACAAAAAAATCAGATAGCGCATTTAAAATAAGTAGGAAGCGCACAAAGCGCACGACTGAGTAGATGAGCACAGAGAACAGCACCAGCGGCAGCAGCAAAAAATAACAACAACAACAACAACAACAACAACAGCAAGAAGTACAGGAACAACATCAATGCGAGAAAAACATTGCAAAGGGTGACATACAAAAAGCAGCAAAAGAAAGCAAAAACGGAAGAAGCGAAACAAACTTGGAAAAAAACTAGAAAAAAAATATTAAATGCAGCTTAACGAATTTTGCATACTCTTGCTGATTTTTGTATAAGATTTATGTACCATATATAATTCTCAGCTTTATATGCAAATTAAACAATGTCTTTTTCACTATTTTTTCTTTCAATTTAAAAGCAAATTATAGTAAAATTGAATTTTAAAAAATAAATTTAAAAGTGAAAAATTTAAGTTTAATAATTTTAATTTAATTGTAAAGCCTTAAAAATGCAGCAGGTATGTGCTATGGCAGCTATAAGTTTTATATCGATGCCATTCTGCTCTCTGCAACAATTATAAAGCTTAAATGTATCTGTACGTAATTTAATAAATATATAAAAAAAAACCTAAAGATAAAAAGACATGCCTAGACAGAGCCTTTTATTAATGCTGATTAATGCTGTAGTATGATAAGTATGCTATAAGTTATCAAAGTTATTCTGCTCTATATTGCAAAAAGCCTGTCAAAATCTATGTACGCTCTGCAAGGGTATAACATACTAAATGGTAGAGGGAAATGTGCGGGAGATGCAGAGGGAAGAAGGCAGCACACAGCAGACAGAGCAGGCAGAGTAACTGGGGCTGCTGCTGGGGCCTTGAAGCACTGGAAAAACTGTATCAAGTAACTGAGCCGCGCCGAGCTGCATAGTGAAAATGCAACTGTGCGGAAAACTGTGCGAACATTTTCATTTTCAATGCAGCTCTTGGCACACAAACAGCGCCAGGCAGCGGCAGTAGCAGAATCGGAATCAGAACACTGACAACAGCAACAACTGCAAATAGACAAGTTAAAGTACAAACCCGCACACACACACACACACACATGTGAGAATCCGGCAAAAACTTGCCAAGAATCGCAGAAAATCGCTTAGGAAAAAAATTGGAGAATCTCCCGGACAAAAGCATATGGGCGTCGCTAAAGGAGGCTCCCGCCTCCCAGTGCAACGCAGGCGGCATGCACCTCCGAACTCGACTCGAGTCAACTCAAGTCGCTGCGACTCTACTGACTGTCGAGTGCGCCGGCTTTTCTTTCAATTTGCAACATTTGCTGTTGCACGTGCAGCGCCGAAAAATAACTTCCGACGTTGAGAACGACGACAACGCTGCCTGATTTTTTCCTTCTGCTTGGGGAAATTGCAGAAAACGAAACTATTTAAAGTCGCTGAAGGTTGCGGTTGTTGTATCTTTGGGATACATTAGCCGCAGTGTAGCTAGAGGACATGTATCATTGAGATACTTTCGCCTAGAGCGACATAGCGCCAGCCGGCATTGATCCTTATAGGAAATGAGTCTATCTAAGCTGGTCGAAAGTTGTTTGTGTATCTTTCAGATACTTTCGCCTAGAGCGACAGGCAGTTCGCCATTATACCTTATAGAAAATGATGCTGCCCAAAAACGCTGAGAGTTGTGCTTGTGTATCCATGAGATGCATGCACCTTGGTGTAGCTAAATATTGAGATACAACTCGACTCGACTCGGCATATATAACTCTATGACGCATTTATAATTTACAAAAAATTCAATTAGCTACGCTGTCCAAAACAGAAGCCCCAGCACGGCTAATAGTTGTGCTGGTCCCGTCTGCTGCCCCGCCTTCCGCCTCTAACCATTAAATAAACTTTCTCAGCTGCCAATCAGGCGGACGGACGAGACTGCGTGGCCAGCGGGCAGTTGTAGAGCTACAGTCTGCCGGACGGCTGGACGGCTAGTCAGGGGAAGCCTTTAATAAACCGACAGAAAACTTGCCAAACATTACAACAATTGGCGTCGCACAGTGGGGCATATTGGGAAATCAGTGCATAAACTGAAGTAAATAAAAATATCTTGACTGCTTAAAAGGTATTGCTGTACTTAGCAAATTCGTTCGCTCTTTTATTATTCAGCCAAAATTATCTTACTTTCACTGCCTTTGTGCCACTGTGCACATAAGCCATTAGCAAAACTTTGTTTAAAAAAAAATCACAAACTGCGCTTCAATGTTAAATGAATTGTTGTCTTAACTACTAGACACTCATGGGGGAGACGAGAGTCACTGCCTCGCTTCACATCCCTTTCCCGCCGCCTGCTTGGCGCACTGTGGGCTGCGCTGGTCGAAAAAGTTAGTGAAATTCATTTTTGGAAAGCTGCAAAATAAGGTAGAGAAATAGCAGAAAAAAAAGCAGAAGAGGAACGGGTCTAGAGATAGAGCGAGGGAGGAAAGCGAAAAAAAATGTATGTGGCGGTTTAAAAAAAAGTTTAAATAACTTTGGCAACTAAATTTAAGTTGCATGGGGCAGAGCAGCAGGCAGGCAGGCTGCCAGGAGTGTGGTGCAAAATCAACGGGGTGCAAGGCGGCGACTCGAGCGCCGTGACAAAGTTGGGGGCCAGTTGCTCTTCTTCTCGTAGTTCTTGTTGTTCTTGTTGCTGTTGTGCTCACTGATAAAAACTGCAGCAGACGCAAAACTAATTTGCGTGGTTATGTAAATTAGAGTTGGAGTCGAGTTGAGTCTGCGATAAACTTGTTGAGGGTGAAGAGCGCTAAAAAACAGCAACAGCAGCAACAACAACAACAAAAAAAAAATGCCCTGCACAATGCGTAAACGCAGGGAGAAGTGTTTGGGGGAGCGAAAGGTACGGGTTACACACCCGAAGTTCACCTGGTTGATCCGGCAGAGGCCAGCAAAATGCAAACACGGGCGTGTGGGAGGCGTGTCGCCTCGAGGCACATTTTCTACCGTAGCTTGTGTTTGTTTTTGTAGCCTTAATCCGAGACCGCAAGCAGATAACAGCATCGTTGCACAGACAAAGACGACAAAGTCTTCCACTGCTTATTCCTTCTCTCTATCTCTCTTCCTCTCTGTCTCTCCCCCCGAACAACTAAATAATGTGCAGAAAATTTAGTGCCAAATGGTGGCAGGACAGGAGCAGGAAGAAGTTAAGCAGCAGACAACTTCAGAGATACACAGATACACATGGCAACGGCAACCAGCTGAGATAATTTTTCGCACACATACACCAACAGATACACTACCTCCCACACACACACACAGACAAACACACAGCTTAGGCATAATTTGGCCGGAAGCTGGCAAAGACACGAGCCCAATTGTGAGACGGGCGCATGGTGCATGCAGGCGGACAGACGGACAGACGGACAAGCAGACAGACGGAAAGACTGCATTGTCGGTTGTCTTGGCAACCACAGCCAGAGCAGCAGCAGCAGCCGCAGTCGCGCCTGAACTCGGCACCTAAAGTCATATTAATAATTTTGTTGGGATTTGATCTGGTTCCCCCGCTGCAGCTCCCCGAACAGACAGGAGTCTTGCAGCACAACCGCAACAACTTGCAGCTGAGCTGCAGCTGCCGCTACAACCGACATTTACTGCAGATATGAATGTGAATATGTGAGTGCCGGTGTGTGAGTGTCTGATTCGTACTCGCACTCGCACTCGTACTGGCATTCACTTGGACTTGTCTCTGGGGCTGCCTGCCAGCCTTTATCCTTTCAGCTTGCTCCGGCATAAAGCTCTGTTTACATTTGCAATGCAAACCAAACCAAACCAAACCGAACCGAACCGAACCGAACCAAACTGAACCAAAATTGGCAGCAAATGCACAAAAATTCCACAGGCTGCACCTGTTGTTGTGCTTCTTCCTCCTCCTCCCGTTGTTGTTGTTATTGAATGCACTTTGATTTTCAAACAGAGATTGTCGTGCCGAGTCGAGTCTGTCTGGAGAGCTGTTGATTCTGACGACCGAATGGAGAACGCAGATTATCGGCAGTGGCTGAAGAAATATTGCTTAGAACTATTGAATTTTAAAGTGAAGCAAACTGCAGGCTGTTTACCCAACTTTTCTACTATTTTGCACTGTTTTTCACAGCTTTTCAAGTTATTTTCCGATTTTTTAAAAATCTCTTGCTGACTTTTCATAAAGTTTTCAGCAATTTCTTGAAGCTTTATTTTTATTTTTCTTGAGCTGTTCTTTTTTTCAGATTGTGAATATATTTTATTTTTATTATTTTTATATCATAATGTGGCTGAGGGATATCTAGTATCTTAGGATTTTTTAATTTCTTAAAGTTACCGAGGGCTTTTCAGCTTTATTTAAGTTTTCGAGTCTCTCTCAGTTTTCCAGTTTTAAGTCAGTTTTTAAGAGGGCTTTCCTTTTTTTCTTTAACTTTTTTAAGCTTAAGCCAATTTTTTCAACGATTTTTGTAAGGTTTATGAGAATTTTCACGTTTTCTCATAGGTATGCTTCATTTTATACGCCTTGCGATAATTTTTCTAAAATTTAACCGTTGCTTTCAACGGTTTCATTTTCAGGCTTGCCAGTAATTCTCGTAGTTTTTCTACATTTGTGCGTACAATTCTTCAAAGTTTTTCTGAGTTTCCCGAGTTTTTCCCAGCTTTCCCCGTGCTTACTTTTAAAAAATTGATAAATTATACTGCTTCGCCATGGGAAAATCAGAAAGCAGTTCAAACAAATCATTTGTCTCGCGACTTGTTTACGAGGCGTGGCGAATATCACACCAGCATTTCCCACACATCGAATGAGTGTGTACATATATATGCTGTGAATGGAAGCGAGTACCCTTTGCAGGGCAGCAGAGACACTAATTAGTTTGTCAAGGCACCGCAGCGATATGTGATATATTTTTAGTGGTGACTTGTTTACACAATCTCGCCGGGGCAACCACCAGAAATCCAAGTCGGGTAATTCTATTTTTAAATGTGAGCGAGGGGTGGACGCGGGGGGATGTGCTGCAGTCCATGTGCGCTGCGATTCGAATTGGATTCGATTCCGTTTTGACTGCCGACTGCGGCCTGCTGCCTGCTGCCTGCTGCCTGTTAATGACATGCAAATCAACTTTGGTGGTCTCCGAGCCTCCGAGCCCAGGCTCCAACTCAATCCTGGCCCAAACGTCCGGTGTTTATGTTATTTTTTTTATTTTTTTTATTGACAGCTGATTGTTTTATTGAAATGTGCATGGCTCTGGCTCGTGCCGGAGGCGCTGCGTGGGGTCAGGGAGGGGTCGCAGGCGGCAGAGCGCAGATGTAAAGTGTAAATATTTACTATTTGCTTTTGGGCCGTGCTGTGAGAAAATCATTAAATCAAACGGCAGTTGCTGGCAATGCGTTTTATCATTTGCATGGCAGACCAGGCCAGGAAGAGCCCCTCCTCCCCTCTCATTTCTCTCCCACACTGTAATCAATGAACCGCAGCTGTGTGTTTTTTCGATCTCGCGCAAAGAATGAAAATGTAATTAGAATTTTTTATTATTAAATAAAATGCCGCCAAAGAGCAACATTTATAGCGAACAATAGAGATAAGCAAACAAGAGCAGGGCGGCACGGGGGAAGAGCAGTTCGAAAATGAAATAAACTAAATTGAAATTTTAGCATAGAGCTGCAGATGAAGCGACGGCCTCTGCTCTCACACTCTCTCTCTCTCTATCTCTCTCTACCCCGACCGTTGGAAAATTGGAAAAGTTCGCTCCGCAACGAAATCAAATAAATCTGCGGACAAACGAAATCTCTGCTAAGTTTTTCACACAAAAATCACAAAAATGTTGCGTTTTTCCCAGCCAAAAAAAAAAAAAAAAAAAAACAAAATACATATACACATTTCGAAAATAAAAAACGGAAAAGGAAAATTGTGGAAATGCTGCACAACAATCAAATGAAAACTAATGGCAAAAATGTAAAGAGGTATTTAAAATGTTTGTAAAATGCGGTCGCAGTGGTTGCGTCGAACGGACACAAAGTAAATGAAATCGGCAATGCTACAAAAAATACAGAGATATGGAAAATACCATCTATACCATATATTATTTATGCAGAAAGTCCAGATATATATATGCTACATACACATCCATCAAAATTGCTAAATAATTCGTCTAATTTAAATGCGAAATAGGCACATCTGATAGATAACATAACTAAATAGAGTCGTAAATATGAGACCTCATTTTTGCTGGGTTTATTTACAACTGAATTAGTTTAAGCGATTTATAGTTATATTTAATTTATAATATTAGTTATATAAATTATTTATGCATATGGTAAAATAAAATAAAAATAACAAATATTTCTGAATTTAATTTTAAAGTGACTTTAAATCCAAAATATAAATACCATATACCGTATATACCAAATCTCTATGCAAACAAAATTGTGGCTAAACTTTTTCCAGCTCTCCCTTTCTCCCGCCTTTTATTTGCAACAATCTCGCAAATTAGCAAGGAAAAAGTCTGTCGACTTAAAGCGCACATTATGTTGTCTGTCGGCTGCGCACTCGAATTGGCCGCAGCGCTTTATTCACGATATTTAACGAGCGCTACGGGGACGCTTATCTATTTGTTAGACGGTCGCGAGTTAATGAGAAAAATGCATACGCATAAAAAGCATAAAACGATGTCTAGTTCCGCGCACATAAAGCTGGCGGGAAGAGCTACAGGGCTGGGATCCCTACAATTTGCCCGTCAGCGCTGAGAGTTGAGGATTTTACGAGCAAACAGACGGACAGACAGGCAGACAGACAGAGAGAGAGAGTGAGGCAGACAGACAGACAGGCAGATAGACACATAAAGCAGACGCGATCTCAGGCGTAATAAAATCGTAAAAAACAAGCCAGACGAAACCGACAGAACTCCTGGAGAATGTCGCTGCTGGAATGCTCTGTTTGTTCTTGTTGCTCTTGTTTTTTTTTTTCTAGGTTGTCTGGCTTGTTGTTGTTGCTGCTGTGCTTCTGCTGCTCAAATTTGCACACAAATTACAAAATTTGTAATTTGAGCTTTAATTGTAGTCCGAGAGCTTGTGCTGCGATATTTATTTGCCAACAAGGCGCCGCCTCGGCTGAATTTATAGCCGGCAAGTGTGAAGCCGTGTGACATACGCAAAGCGGAACAGATTGCCAGGCATGGAGTAGGGGTAAGGTAGGATATGGAGTAGTGGAGACCCCCCTGCCCCCCTCGGGGAGCCAACCGCTGCAGCCACAAAATCCGTTGAATTATTTTTGGGTTTTCTGGCCGTGATTTGGTACAGTGCAGTCTAATTTCCACGCGTGTATGCGTGTGTGCGTGTGTGTGTGTGGACAGTATGCATTTTTTTATGAGCCGGAAGCGCTGTCAAGGGGAAGGTGGAGCGGGTGGAGCGGGTGTTGCGACTGCTGCGCGCAGCTTTGCGGCTTTGGCTACACGCTGCAAATAAATTTCCCCAGCACCCAAAAACGATTTAATTTGCGGCTTTTCACACACACACACACACACACACGCACTGTGGAAAAATTGATAAAACTTATTTTCGAGCGAAAACTGAAAATTGCAATGAAAAACTTTATTAGAAAATAGAAAACGCAGCGTTTAAAGCTGTAGTCAGTGGCAGCTCTCTCTCTCTCTCTCTCTCTGCAGCTCTACTCCTTGAGCAGACCGCGCACGAGCAGCAGCACAGCTCTGGCCAGCGTGTTGATCGTGGCCAGATAATGCTGCAGTGCATCCACATATTCGATTTGAAATTTATTCGGTCTCAATGTGGCTTCCAGTCTTGCCCGCCACACGAGCCCGCTGCGCCGCCAGAGCTGGCCGAGAAAACGCGCCAGCAGCAGCAAATACTGCAGATCGCTGTCCTCGTCGCCATTCTGCAGCAGCAGCATGGCCATTTGTTGCACGAACTCGCTGTGTGCCTGCTGCATCTGCGGCACTGTGGCACAGCTCTGCAGCTCCTCCTCGCACTCCCAGGCGGCGAGCTGCAGATGCTTCGTCTTCAGCTGCCTGCTCAGGCGACTGCGCAGCGCCGACTTCAGTGCGAAGAGATCGCCGAGCTCGTCGCAGTCGCAGGAGAAGTCGGGCAACTGGCGCAGTCGCCGCACTGCCACACGCACCTGCAGCAGCAGCCGAAAGGCGGCATTGTACTGCCCCAGCTGCGACTCCGTGATGATCCAGCCGAGCGCCGGATCACAATTGAAGACGATCCTCAACTGCTGCAGCTCCGCGCCGGGCAACTGCACGCTGAAGGGATAGCCCAGCCGCGGATTGTGGCTGTCGATGATGAGCTGCAGCTGCGCCGCGACCTCCGTGAAGGCGCCCTGCTCCAGCTGATCGAGCAGCTGCTGCCACTGGGCGGCGTACGTCTCGAAGTCGAGCAGCAGGAAAATGCTGCGCAAGTGCTCCAGCACCGCGTCGATCTGCAGCTGCACGCGCAGCAGATGCAGCACATACGAGTTGAGCAGCAGCGTGCGCTGCTCGAGCAGACGCTCCAGCGACAGGCAGATGAGCTCGTCCAGGGGCGCGTACGAGGCGCAGAGCTGGAACTGCTTGAGCAGCTTGTCGATGCCGCAGTTGCTCGGCTGCTTGAAGTCGGCCAGGGTCTCCTTGTAGTACAAGTAGTACAGGCTGCGCAGCTGCTCGTCAGGATTGGCCTTCATCTGCCTGAAGATGTCGGGCACTGGCGGCAGCTTGGCCAGCGTCACCACCTGATACGGCTGCAGCTGCAGCAGCAGCGCGTTGACCAGCGCATGATGCAGTGGCTCCTTGAGCAGCGCCTTGTGCGTGCCCACAAAATCCGCCAGGCGCTTCGAGTCGTGCAGAAAGGCCAGCGGTATGCCACATGCTGCGACATGCTGATTGATAATCAGGTGAATGCTCTGCAAGCTCAGCTCCTCATCGTCTTCGGCGCGCATCACGTACTCGGTGCGACCACTGACCTCCAGCCGCATGGCCGGAAACTCATCGTGCCAGTCATTGAAGACGCCCAGCTGCCACCAGTTGTCCAGGTACTGGCAATAGACGCGCAGCACGTGCAGCAGCAGCGCAGCGGCGCAGGCTCGCGCTCCCAGCGCATCCGCCTGACCCGACTCCGAGGTCAAGGCCAGCAGACTGCCGAGTATGCGCTGGCAGCGTGTGTGTGCCGCAATCTCCAGCTGCCAGGGCTGCTGCACGAAGCTCTCGGCGACGACGGTCCACACGAGCTGCAGGCGCTGGCAGCTGCCGTTGGTGGCATGCAACAGACTCTGCACGCTCTGCAGCGCTCTGCCGCTGCTCAGGCGCTGCTCGAAGTACGTCAGCGACTCGACGACGGGCTTGAGCAGGCGCCGCAGCGCCGTGGTCAGTGCGAGCAGCGTCTCCAGGCGATCGCCGTGGCAGTGCGGCGTCTCGTAGCACTCGATGTAGATGTGCAACTGTTGCATGTACTGTATGCGCTTGAGCAGCTGCTCGATCTGCTTGTTGCACAGGTGCGAGCTGAAGGCAGTGGCACGCAGCTGCAGCAGGTTGTTCACCAGCTCGAAGTTGCGACAGTCCTGCGGCGCGAAGAACATGCAGATCATTTCGCGCAGCATCAGTGCCTCCTCGCCATGTGGCAGCTCCGCCGACTGAGTGGCAACGGGCAGCTGGCGCAGCAAGTGCTCGCCGTAGTTGCGCGCAAAACCGCCGCGTGCCACACGCGTCGCCTGCGAGTCGTGCAACTCGTTCAGCGCTCGACTGAAGCTCTCCATGGCATCCAGCTCGGTGCGCCGACTGCACTCGGCGGTGCGGCTGGAGGGCGCCGAGTCCGGCGGCGATTCCAGCTCCAGATCCAGCGACAACTCCTGCACATCGGCCAAGCAGTCAACCTCCTCCTCGGCGGGCGACTCGCTCTCCAGATACTGCGACATCTGATAGTCCGCGACGCTCTTCGGCTTCTCCGGCGCGGCACGATTGTAGATCGAGGCCAGGGACTCGAGCAGCTTGCACTTGATCCTCAGCATGGCCTCCATGTTGATGCGAGCCGTGCTGAAGGCGCGATAATTCACCGACAGCATGAAGTCGAGCAGCATCCACTTGAGGTGCTCCGAGCAGTACTGATCGTCGATGAGTATGTGCGCCAGCATTTTCACCGTCTCGCCCAGATCCTTGAGGTTCTCGCAGTAGAAGCGATCCACGAAATCGGCCAGATTGTTCAGTATGCTGTCGGGTCGATTCAGTGGCAGGCGGTACTGCTGCAGCCGCATGATGGCGAAGTTCAGGCAATTCTTATAGATGGCATTGCACTCGACGCTGTCCTCCTGCGCCAGTTGCTCCTCGTCGATGTCCAGCAGCAGGCGCACCAGCAGCGGCAAGTTGTAGCTGATGATCTGCTGGCAGTGGTCCGCGCTGCGCATCTTGCTTACAAAATATACTAGAAAAAATACCTAGAGCTATGGAGAGCTTTAGATATCGTTAGACAGTGCTGGTCATATGGACTCAGAGTTGAAAATTGAGACTCGCCTGCCAAGTTGTGGCACTCGGACTGGGACTTGGACTGCTTTAAAGCGCCAACTGCGAGCAGCTTAAGGTGTGTGTGTGTGTGTGTGTGTGGGAATTCCTGTGGCATGCAGCATTGCAGCAGCAGCAGCAGCAGCATCAAGCATGCAAGAGCAGCTTTGGTATGCGGAGCACCCAACACCGACACCGACTCCGACACGGACACCAGGCAGAAGAACTCTGACACCGCTGACCTATTTCTAGCTACGACTGCCAGCATATGTGTGCGAGTGTGTGTGTGTGTGTGTGTGTCTTTGCATGTCCAATAGCTTTGTAGAATGTGCGTACTTTGCTTTATTTTATTGTCTGACAAGATAAATACCAAAATATTGAATATGCACAGGCAGCCAGAGGTACAGCAGCAGCAGCAGCAGGAATAGGAGTAGGAGGAGCAGCGGGGCGTGCGGGGTGTGTGGCAGCGCGGCAGTCCCTTTGCGGACTGCCGCTGCAGCACGCTCCTCGCCTGTCAACTGCGCCACGAACAATAACTCAAATGCAATCGAGCATATTTGCTGCAGAGCGCACAAATAAACCCCGAGCAGTATCGTTGCCGCACACTGGAGCCGAATATCGGCGAAAATCGATTGAAATTTTTGCAATTGCAAATTTCAATTAATTTCCAATATTTTCGCAAAACTTTTCACTTTTTTTTCGCAAACTCAATTTAGTGTCGTCGTATCAAATTTTCCCTGCTCAACTGACAAAAAATACGTTTACAACTTTGGCAATAAGTTTCGCTTCACTGTGCCGCACGCGGGCAGCGGCAAAGGGTAGGACCTAAAAACTATAGACAACAAATTTGCTGAGGACTCTCTGGGCCAGCAGCAGTAGCAACAGCAGCAGCAGAAACTTGCCAGAGATTCAGACAGACTGTTCGGCTCTTCGACTGTCTGACTGTCCAGGGGGGGGGGGGGGAGGGGAGGAGTGGGCGGTCTGTTGCCCAAACAGCAAGTGAAATCTTAACCAGAAAACAAAAGCCGAAATGTAGAAAAACAAGAGAAAATTGTTTGAAGGCAAACTTGTGGGGGAAAACTTTCTGTCGCACTCGGCGAAAAGTAAGCGAAAACTTAATAAAGATCGCTGCTGACGTCGCAGTCGGCAGAGCGAGAAAGAGAGAGTGGCGAGGGAGGGGGAGGTGGTGGGGCACGTTGACAGCGCCTGGTCAATGGCTGCGACGACCGCAGACTGTCGAAATTAAACCAAACTGAATTTGCACTTACACTTTGCCCAGACGTCGACGTCGCAGTCGCAGTCGACGTCGTGCGCCTCCAGAGATTTCTGCTGCTGCTGCTGCTGTTATCTGTGTGCGGCTGTCGAAATTGTCACTTTGGCAATTTGCACAGTGGGTGCAACGCGGCATTGCCACTTGCCGCATGGCGTGCGGCAAGGAGCGCGTAAGTGACAGTTATGCGCCTGGGCGGCAGCAGAGGCAGCAGCGACTGCGGGCAGCAGGCAAACTTTGCCCACCAATGCAGTTCCCCCCCCCCCCCCACACTCGGGTGGGATGGGGTACAGAGATTGTGGCAGAGATGAAGCCAAGTTTGTTTTAATAAATACTTTCATTGTGCATGCAGCAGTGGCAGCAGCAGCAGCGCCGAAGGCAGCGGCATCACCTGCCGCCAGCTGAGAGGCAGTTGCCACGCCTCGCCTCGCCCGCCCTTGCGCCTGTCACTGTTGATGATGAAAAGTTTTCCCGAAGAATTCACTCGCTCATCGACATGCCTTGGCAGCTGCCTGGGCCCCGGCCAGGACAATGCAAACGGGCACGGAAAACAATCAACAGCCGCAGCCGCAAATGCAGAAATTGCTCCACTATTTTTATAGCTTCATACAGCGCATTGAGTTGGCGGTGGAGGGTATATTGGGTTTGTATAAGCCTGTGTTTGATTTGGCCTATAAGCTGGAAACTTTTGCTGGGAATTTTCAGACTTTATTTAATTGGCATACTAATAAATAAAAAATAAAACATTTTTATTCTGATACTATTAGTTCTGAAAATTTGTTATACATATTTTTAAAAAATAAATTTGAACGTTTTAGCTTAGATCAAATAAGTTAGCAATAAAGTCCACAGAAGACGGTAATTTTTTCATTTTTTATAGGATTCCAACTTGTTTCTCAAAGCTTTTAAAAAGATCATGTGATTTTTGGGGTGATGTAATTATATTCACATCTATTAATGGATTGATGTAATTTTTGATAATTCAAAATTCATTATAAAATGTCTTTATTATCATATAGATAGATTGTAAATTAAGCATAAATAAAAAAATCAAAATACTTAAAAAAAAAATAGGTATAAAGTCATTACATTAAATCGACTTAAAATAAGCAGAGAATTAGACTTTTTTAAAATGTCCCATTAATTTTTTAAGTACGAAGAAAATATTCTTCGTTTTATTAAAAATCTGTACATTATAAAATATATGCAGGGTATTATTAAGTCTGGTGCTTGGTTGCCTACAACTTTCTTCATCAGTTTTATTCGCATTCTTTGTCTTAGTTGCATTTTTCTCTGTTGCTGAACTTTGGAGCTGTTGCAATTAAGCCGAAAGTTCTTAAGTTTCTTGCAGCTTGACTGCGAACTAAATATGAAAATGAGGAAACCGAAAATACTGCTCCTTTGTTTGCAACGGAACAAAAGGACGAAGCCAGAGCGAGTTGCTCCATGGCCTGCGGGTGTCTGTTGTGTCTGTCGTGTCTGTCATGTCTGCCAGCGACAGATTCTGCCGAGCATTGCTGTCGAGTGCCTGCGAGTCTCTGACCTCAGTTGGTGGCACATGCCACACCTCGATGCATCTCATCTCATTTGGCCATAAACTACACATTAGCGGAGAAGCATACCGGAAGCGATTGCCGGAATGAAATGTGTTCTGTCTATTTTTGAACAATGCAACGCACACGCACACACACGCACACGCACACTCACATCTGGCAGGCAAACCACAAACAGCTTGCAACGTGCAGCATTTACTGCGCTTGTTGTTGCCCCTCACATTCTCACATCTATCATAATTTCGTTGCCGTGGGCAAAGTTAATTAGTTGTGATTTTTCAAAGAACATTCAAATCGAAGGCAGCAAAGCCGAAAAACACGAGAGTGCATAAACAAACACACACACACTCACACACACTTACACACACACACCTACCCAACACAAACAAATCAACCCAGTTCAGCCGAAGGCTGTGTGAAGTGTGTTCAGTCTGTTGCCGCAGGGGCGTCGCTTGTGCAGGGGGAGAGAGGGAGAGGGTGTGGGCGTTGCGACCGGCACATGTTGAGTGTATAAAATTTTGATGAATGTTTTGTTTACGGGCAGCAGCTTCACAGGCGCAACGCGCTCAAGGGGTTGACTGAGGGGGGAGACAGACTTCTCCACTGCCTGCTGCTTCACCCGTCTGCCTGCCGCTCCTGGACATGTACATGTTCTGCATATGATGGTCGAGTCCATCAGCGTCGTGCCAATGCAATGCAATGCTGCGCACATGTGGCGCCCCCAGCCCAGCCCCAGCCTGATCCCTGCGGCCACAGCCACAAGTTGTTATATGGCAATTGAATGTGTATTAAAATTGAAAGCCTGCAGAGACCCCGGCCCAGACCCTGAACAGGGCACAGAGCCATGTTGCATGCCGCGCTGAACTTTACGCGTCATTGGGGCAGCAACATGTGTGCGTGTGGGCGAGGGCAGAGGCAGGGGGCGAGGCACCATAAATTACGCAGCACAAACAGACTGCAACTAATTAACAAGAAAATCAGCCTGAAATGGAAAATGCAGCGCACAATGCACAATGCAGTCTCACTCTCCCCCTCTCTCCATCTCCCTCTCTCTCTCTCTCTTTCTCTCTCTCTGCACCCGCAGGTAAGCGCACAAAGCGGCTGCATGGGGCTGGCAGACACGTGAACGGCCTCAGGGCTGCATTTACTTAGTTTCCCAATCAAATTCTCATTCTGTCTACGCCGAATAATAATTTAAATATTCTCTGCGCCGGCGGACAGCAGCAACAGGAAATGCCATTTGGCGGCAGGCTAACAAGCCAGGCAAAACAACAACAACAACAACGAGAACAACGAGACAACGAGAGCAACAACAACAACAACTTTACGTGAGCAGCGCAAAACTGCAGAAAAACCCCAAACAGTTGTTGGTAGGAAAAACTTAAGCGCCGCGAGCTACACACGAAAAGCACACGCACACACACACACGTACGTAAACGGAAAAACGCAGAAAAGCAAAAACAAAGCAACAACAGCATAAAGCAGAAGAAGCAGCAGAAGAAATTAGTTTCTCTGTCGAGCGTTGTTCTAACTGTTGTCGTTGTCGTTGTCGTTGTCGCTGCCTTTGTAGTTGTTGCCTGCGCCTTGTTGTTATTGTTGTTGCGGGCGCAAAGCTGCCAAAGGAGGACAAATGCAAAGCACACACACACAGGCACACACACACACAGCAGCATACACAAATAAACAAGGGACCCAAGCGGGGGCTGCATTAGGCCCCGGAAAATGCCTTTACGAGCAAAAGCACAATGTTGTGTGTTTGTGTCTTTGTGTGTGTGCGAGTGTGTGTGTGTATGATTGTTTATGTGCGCTGCTCTTTGTGTTTGTGTGAAAAAGGGCACTGCAAAAAGTCGTATAGTTAGCCGTAAAAGGCGAAATATGCAGGCCACAACAAGATACCAAAACTAGCGAGAAGATTGCGCAGAAAAAAGGCCAGATAAATGCCAGCTGAAGCGGTAATTGAATGGGGGGCGGGTGGTAGCAGGGGAGTGGGTAGCGCCTAATAAGTTGCCCTCGAGAAATGCACACAGTAAATTGTGCGGGCCAAAGATGAAAAATGCAAATGCAGGCTTATGGAAAATGGGTTATCTGCGGGCCATTGAAATCGCTAACGATAAGCGTCGACTAACAATTAAAGCAGAGTCTCCATACAACTGCCAATTGGCTCTGCCTGGCTGCCTTAAACCGCTGCCGGGCCATATGCAAATGCCGCCTGGCATAACTAGGGTTGCCAACCATACTGTTAAAAATTGTTTTATTTTCTTGACTGCATTATACTTTTTACTGGTGAAAAAAAAAAATAAAAAATACTGTTTTCAGCGTAAGAATTCGGAACACTAAGAGAATGTATATATTTTTTCTTAAGAAAGTTCTATAATGACAGTGTTGTAAGATAAATTAAGATTGCTGTTATTTCATATCTATCGATATTGATATTATTGCGATCCAAAGAGAAAGATGTTCTAGAAACAAATACTGTGCAAAAATGGATCAATTTATTAGTAAGCAGCTGACAAGAATTAATAAATTAATAATTAATAAAGAATTAATATTATATTAGGTATATACCATACTTATTTATAATATTACTCCGTGTTCCTCCAGCATTTATTGAACCAGTTTTTTCAGTGATGAGTGCAAAAAAGAAATATTATGAAACAATTTAATAACAAATAAGCTCTAATTCTAATTTTAATTTTTATCTTAGAAACATATATTTTTAAAAAAGATTGTAAATTAAAATTGTTCGAAAAGCTCTAAAAAAATATGTAATTCAATAAACGAATATATGAAAAACTGTTTATTTTCTTAAAATACTGTTTAAATTCCTTATCAGATCAAAATATACTATTTTTCTTGTTAAAATAAAAATTGGCAACCCTACGCATAACCAAAGTTGTTAAGTGCCAGCAGTCATGGAGGCCGACGACTGCTCGCACATATATTACGGGGACACATGCCCGGCGGGCCTCAAATAGACACAGGTAAACGCACAGCATAAAAAAATTCGCCTGCAAAACATGATGAAATTCCTGAGATGCCTCAGGGCCCTGGGCAAACGTATAGCCGCTGCTTAACTTCATTCAAAAGTTTGCACTCACTTGCGCTGCGCTCACTCTGCTGCCGCTGCTGTGTGGCACGTGTTATGATCAGTAGGCAGCGGATAGCATGCCTGCCCCCCTGCTGCGCAGACAGCAGGTGTCGCTTGGACCGCCAACATACCAAAAATTTCAATAGAGCTGCGAAAGTTTCATTGACTTGACAGCTGTGTGTGGGCAGGGGGAGAGAGGGAAGAGGAGGAGTGCTGCTGTCTCGGCCTCACAATAAGTTGGCCCAAGTGTAATTGTTACCGTTTAAATTTCCATTAAACGACGCGCATAGGCAAAATGGCGCTCACGTGGATGCCCAAGGGCGGCAGGAAGCCAGAGAAGCAGGCCCAAGCTGCTGCCCCTGCCACACCCACTGCGAAGGCCATCGCACGAAAATATGTCACAACATTTAAGCTGCATGCCAGACAACAACAACAAGCGGGGCGCAGGCGTGTCGGGGGCGGGAGCGGGGGTCGGCGGGGCTGCAGGGGAGCGGAAACAATGGCGGCGGCTACAACAAAGGCGGGCGAGCTTTGAAAAGGCCACCCGCTATTAACAAACCATAAAGTAATTTCTTGCTTTCCTGCACGGAAATTAGACATTTTGTCAAGGGAACACTCATCTCGGGCCATGGCCAGCTTCGGGGATAACAATAACAAGAACAATAACAAGGCGCCGGCAAAGTGAGTGAGTGGGCGGGGCGGGGCGGGGCGGTGCGCCTGAACACTTGCTGCCAAGTTAAAAGTGAAAATATTATAATGAAGTATGTTGTTAGCTGTTTCGAGATTTTCAAATGTATCCAGCCAGATATGGGCTGGAGGTGGTGCTGCACGGTTTGGGTACGTTCTCGGGCCTGGGAAAACATTTTATAAGTAAACAAGCAGCGGCAACAAAAGTTTGTCTATTTAAAAAGTTTTGCGCTTCATGCGCAAAAGTTATAAAACATGAAAATATTTCTTAATTATTTTTATAAACAACAGGCAGGCTGGCAGGCACAGTCTTCTTTGGGTCTCGGTCTGCCCTTCTGCCCTGCGGCCAGGCTAGCCCTCCACCACCCTCCACTCAGCATACCTACCCTAGTAGTCTGAGGTTTAACTGGCAGTACGTGGGTCGATTTGTGTCTTGCAAGTTCTCGGCGTTTGTCTTGCTGATTTCTCGAGCATATTTTGTGCCTGAGGTCAGGATTTTGTTTGATTAGCATAAATACACGACGAGCAGTCTGAACCGAAAGGAAAAGGGAAATTTTCCAAAAACGAAAGTAAAAAAAAAAAATTAATTAGTTCTCGGAATTTTTTTTTTCAGTGCACCTGCAACGAGAGTGAGTGAAAGAGCTAAACGGAAAAGCGTCTTAAATATTTCATAATTAATTGAGCAATTTTTTTTTTTATTTTTTCTGAGCAGCAAATATTGAAATATTTTTACTGCATCGCATGGGAGTGGAGTGGACCCTCCACATCTAATTGCCGTTATCTGCAGTTTATGGCGCTCTTGCCACCGCAGTTCGGAAATGCTTTTTGATAAACGACAATCGGGTTAGTGGGTGGGTCAGTGGGTGGTTGGCTTGCTGGGTTAGTCGCTCGGTCAGTTGACGTTGCCATAAACTGTGCTAAAAATGGTCGAGCGCGTGGCGATTGAATACGGTTTGATGCAGTGGCAGCAGCAGCAGCGGGAAAAGTGCCGTTATGATTTATGCACCCGGGGAACAAAACAAACTTAAACAACAAATGCTTGCGAATTGAAAATTGTTGGCAAAGTTAAAAATTTAATAGAAATTTTGAGAGGGAAAATGCGACTGATTGGCCTGTCAGGGAAATGGCGAAAAGGGACTGGCAAAGGGAAAGTTCTAAGTTAAGCGAAAGTCGAGAAAACACAATTGGGGAAAAGTCGAGGAAAAACCACTGAGAAATCAAACAAAAAGGGAGTCCAAGCCGCACACCTCAAACTAGGATTACAATCATCTCTCTCTCTCTCTCTCTCTTGTTCTACGTGCTGCTTTCTCTTTCAGTTCTTATCTTTTCCTTCCGCCAAACCTGCAGCTAGCTCAACTCTCAAAAAGCTTGCGTTTCGCTCTCTCTCTCTCTCTCTTCCACAATCTATTTCAATCTCTCTTTATTTTTGTCTCTTTTTTCTCTGGCTATGAGTCTTTTTTTTCTCCTTCTCAATTTATCTCTTGATCTTCGGCTATATTTCTTTTCTTTCTCTCATGCACTCTCGATTTTTCTTTCTTCTTCAATGTCTTTATTTAAATTTAAATTTAAATTTTTTTCCCATCTCTCTTTTATTTTATTTTCTATCTCTGAGTTGTTGTTATCATATTTTCTATATTTTTCCTACTACCTCTATACCTTTCAGTATCTCTCTCTCTCTTTTTCTCTTTTTTTTAACTCTATCTCTCTTTTCCACTCGCCCATCGATATCGCCTAACTTCAATCTAAATTGACAAATCGCTAGTTCCATTTTAAGCTTGCCTGCCTTAAAGCTGCTTTGAACTATTACATTTTCCCTCTGCCCTACAAACCCTCCTACCTCCCTTCCCCCCACACCTATACATAAATATCAACACGCTGGCAACGTAACATTTCAATTTGCTGCAACAAATGCTCATAATTTATAAATTTTAAATCTATTTTTCCCCAAACGACCTGCGCGCTTCGTTTTGTGGCATGCCACAGCCAGCAGGGTGGGCCAGAGGAAATTGGGGTATGCTTTGTTGCTGATTTATTGACGTCGCTGCTGCTGCTGTTGCTTCGGCTGCTGCTGTTGCTGCTGCCGCTGCTGCGTTTGGCATTGTCTGCGTTTTTGGCACTGTTAACCCGATTTTCCACTTTTCATGCGGCAGCATGAGCGCCGTGCGGCATGCATGATGATCATGTTTACGTTGCAAGCAAGTACGTACGTAGCCATACCCTCTGCCCCCTGCCCCCTGCCCCCTGCCCCCTACACCCTGCACCCAGTTAGTTGTCACTAATGGGGCGCACGTTCCAGTCGAGTCACGTCACCTTGCGACTCGAGTCGAGTCAAGCGCGACCTCCGACCTCCCGTTCAGCAGCTGAAGACAATGCGAGACATTGGGAAACGAGATCACGTAATGCGTCGCGAGATTTTTGCAATTTTTCCGTGTGAGAAACTATCTTTTAATTAAATTCCAGTGCAGTTTCAATTTCAATTTCAATCATGCATACGCTTTTCAGCCAAAAACTCTGCCTGCAAACTAATTTGCCGCAAAATGCAAACATTGTGTTGAATCGCGACCCAAATTTGATTATAAAATTGCACTGCAAATATTTTCATGCCATGATGGAGATTGAAAGGGGGGTGAGGGAAGAGATCGCGTATCATTTGCAGCCCTGCATTCCGCCGCGCAATAAACAAATATTTTTTTCGGCTTTGCGGGGCAATAATGAAATTTATCACATGGAAGTGGTGGCAGGAGGCTGGTGTGGTTGATTCACCGGGTTAGATGACAGTTTTCAACTTCATTTAATTTAATTTATTTTGTCAGCAGTGTGACAAAATTTATGTAACAACTTTGGCCTTGTCTCTGCTGCTTTGTGTGCCGTGCGGCGTGTTGTTTTTGCTGTTATTCGAAACTAATTTGCATAAAATGAGCGTAGAGTAGAGTTTTGTTGCCTACCTGTACGCAGCACACCAACACACCTAGACACACACACACACACACACACACAGACATATGTGCTGGTGGCTCTCGGTCAAGTCGCAATAAATTGCCTCCTGATGACTGCTTTAAAAAGGACTCCAAAAGCAGCGCCTGCAATTCGATTTCGTTTTTATGGCGCATAAATTATTCAGAGTTTGTCTATAGTCTATAAAATGTTGAGGGTCGTTAAGTCCGCTTCGGGCTCTGTCTGTTGCCGTTGTTGTTGTTCTTTTCGTTGTTGCTGGTTGTTGCGATACCCGCAGGACGTGCGCGCTGCTGACCTTGTATCCCTTTTTCTAAATAGACAATTTGCCCCTGCTTTACGCACTATTGTTGTGCCATTGTCCCCCCGACTGTCCAACTGTCCGACTGTCCCTCGGGCCCCTCCTCACTGACATAAAAATCAGTTTAAGCTTGCCGCACAGCGCCTGGATTTATGCTACAGTTTTTGCCCATTGTTTCTCTCTTCTTTCGCTCTGCTGTCAACGATTTTACGAGTAAATCGAGAGCCACAATCGTTACGGCAAATCACTTTCAGCTTAGAGACCATATATATACATGCACACATATATATATATAGTGTATATGTATATGTACAACCCGATTACGAATTGAAAACTCTTCATTTCCACTTGGAGGAGCGGAGCGGAAGCTCAACTCATTTCGGGGTTTCGCCTCGTTTTATTGCTGCGGCAAGTTGCTTAAGTTGACTTAAGTTGAGCAGTCCATTGTCTGTGATCACGTTCAGTTCAGATATTAAAACTGCAGCCATAGCTGTCTGCTGTCTGTCAGTTCATTAAAGTCTGCTCAAGAAAGTTATCAATATTAAATCAGAATTTCTAGCCATGTGTTTGCTTTGTCTCGCCTTCTCTCTCTCTCTCTCTCTCTCTCTGTCTCCAGCTGTCTCTCTGTCCGTCTAACTGTCTGCGGTAAAGTGCAGCATCATTGTTTGCGCTGGCCGATTTAACGTTTATCTCATGTCGAAGCACCAAACAAATACGCATGAAATTGCGCTTTTTGCCCCTTTGCTCGATTGTTGTTTACATTGTGGGAGGGAAGGAGGGAGGGTAGGAAGCAAGCTCGTCTCCCACCATTGACCCAATTAGTTTAAAAGCTTGCCGGATCAATAGTCTAACACGAATTATCAGTAACAATAATCCTTCAGGTTTCGCTAGCGAGCAGAAATTAACCGGAAAACTGTTTATTTTTGCCTTCTCACGCTTGATCTGTAAATTGCCCGACGAGTCGCATTAATAAATTACAAATAATGTATGAATAAATAAAATTTAATTTTTCGTAAAACTGACAAACAGTCCCCAGACTCGGGATGGCAACTAAGACCCAACAATAACAACAGAAATGTGAAAAAAACTTTACCTCTGTCAAACAGAAAGTAAAATACCCATGCAGCTGGATATTAACAGCGATTGATAGTTGTGAAGGAAAATATATATATAAATATAGTAGTTCAACTTTTAGCATATTTGGAATATTAAATGTGTAAGCTCAGTTGTTGGTGATATCTTAAATAATTGGGAGAAAAGCATAAGAACTTGCAGATATTAAATTAAATAAATAATTAAATATTAATATCTGAGTTAGTTATAGTTATATAAGCACACATTTTTTTTAATCAGATTTTCTCCCGTCTGGGCAAACTAATATACCCGCTCGAAATCCGTAAGCAACTCCAACAATGACAATGCGAAGTCGCCAAGGCAAAGGCAAATGCGCAAAAAATGTTGTTTGTTTTGTTTGTTCGCCCGTTTGTTGTTGTTGTTGTTGTTGCTGCTGTTGCTGTGGCATATTTGAGTGTATTTGCACAAAATACGTGAAATTACGCGAGAAGTTGGGTTTGTCTGTCTGTCTGGCACGTCAAGGCGACGCCAAAGGCAACGACAGCAGCTCCTGCACTGGCCCAAAGCCTCTGGGAGCGAAACGGAGCTAAGTGAATGGGAATGTGTACGTGTGTGTGTGTGTGTGTGTGTGTGTAAGTCTGTCTGACTGTTTGACTGCTCGGCTTGTTGGCTACCGGCAGCGGCTGCCCGAAACAAATGCCATTTAATTTTGATGGCAAACGGTTGTGCGACCGCTGGGACAGCAGCTACTTGAATATGGGCCAACCGGGCGTATGCGCAACGTGCGGTCTTAGCAGTTGCGCAGCACGGCAACACTGGTTAGAGCCTCCGAAAAATATATCTGACTTTGGCTACAGCTCTGTTTCAATCCGTTCGCATCAATTTTTAATGCACTTAATGAATGTGCTGCAACTGTTGTTGTTGCGCTCGCGCTCTGAACTCATTTCAATTTGGTAGCTTAATGCGCAAATTATTAATGAGCTGCTCGGGCATACAAGTTAATAATCCGTTGCGCTGCACCAGCAACAACAACAGCAACAACAACTGCAGCACATTCACAACGGGGGCAACTTTCGACACTGGCAACACTTTACAGCGGAAATCTCATTTGTCATGCAGCTGGCCATTTATCAGTTGGCATTTAAAAAGCCATTAAAACCGAATCCGACAAACGCGTGGAAAACTACGGCGAAAAAACAAAGAAAAAAAAACCTGGTAAAATGGCATGGAAAAAAATCTCGTGAAAAATATAATTTCAACGCTTTTGCAAGGGAAGCAGCCGCAAAGGAATCGAATGAACCTGAGCCCCGGTCCGGTCCCGGTCCCGGCTCCCAGTCCCGGTCCCAGTCTCAATACCGTCCCGAAGTTCCCGCTGCCAATTCAATTCATAATTTAAAAGCCAGAGCCGATTGCTTGGGCACGGCCGCACCCCTTCGCCTTCGCCTCCACCTCTGCCGCTGTCTGCCTTGGCACGTTCGGCGAGTCACAGCAATAAATTAATATAAAAATTCCTCACGCTCAGCCAATAAGAGAAAGAGAGAACATTGAAGTATTTTATCGTTACGTCCAGACGACAGAGGCCCACGCAGTTGTGGCCGACACCCACGGCTTCCACTTCAACTCCGGCAGCAACTCCGACTCCGAGTCCGAGTCCAATTGGCAACTCCTTGTGGAGCTGTCTAAGATGCCAGCACACGCGACCAGTTTACTTAGGGCCTTCAGTGTGGTATGCGCGCGGCGACTATAGGAATTGAGAATTATAGAAGCGAAGGAAGCGGCAGCTCACACCACTGCTAGATACCCTACAGTCTTAATAAGCTAAAAAATTTTGTTATTTTATTTTTTTTTTAATATTTAATTTATTTAACACTGATAGAAAATATTGCAGCTGTGCTTGTCCCGCTTTTTGAATTTTGGATGCCATTTAAAATATATACTATAAATCTGTAGGGAAATGCATAAAGTACAAGATCAAAGTTTTTCGCCGCGCAAGTAGATAAGTTTCTGCAACTACAAAAAGCTAATTGCAGTCGGCGTTTAAATCGTTGCCTTCATCGATTTACGAGTATTGCACGAAAAGAAGAAGGCAGCAGCAGCAACTTGTCGTCTGAGTCTGCCTCTCAGACTATGTCTCAGTTTTCGTCTCGATTTCCGTCTGCTGCGATCTGCGGCGCAGCCATAAAAAGGGCAAAGTTTTGCATGTGACCTCGTTAGGCGACGGTAGTCTCGCACTCTCTCTCTCTCTCTCTGTCTCTCTCTCTCTCTCTCTATCAGAAAAATCGGGCGAATGGCAAATGGTTGACTGGCAGCGCCCACAGGCGGCAACTTTGTTAATGGTTTTGTCATAAATTTTAATTCGATTGCATCACTGAGCAGCCGACGGGCGCAGGCGACGCTGGCTGCGAGATTGGCATGAAAAATGCATTAGAGCGGCGAGAGAGCGGCGCACAAGTTGCACAAGCATGTGGCACACATAAGCGAACAAGTTTGCTGATAGTGCGGCTGGCCGCAGGCTTAACTGTGTGTACGCCTAGACTGCGCCTCGGACAGCACTCGATGAATTTATGCAGCGTGAAGTATACTTTTCGGGAGTGAATTTAAAATGTATGTATAAAAAAAAAGAAACCTGAGACTGAGCCGCAATTACAGTCGCAACAACATGCGATGAGGCTTAATAAAGCGTAAGCAGGCCGGCGAAATGCGTTCAATTAATGAATTTTAAATGCATTGTCATTGTCACTTCCGAGCGAAGGAGTCGGGCGCACGCTGCGTATGCGTTACGCGCGCTATTTGCAAGTCAACCGGCAAGTGAAGCGAAGTAGGCAGACGGACAGGCGGGCAGACGGGCAGACGGGCAGACAAAAGACATTACTTATCTTTGTGTGTGGTTGCTCAGCTAGCAGCATATCAAGCAGCGCGCACAGTGGTTCAAAGTGAGTTATTTTAGTCAAAAATTAAAGTACCTGTATAAACGTTTCAAGCATTTGTGTTGAGTTCTGCTGAGTGTGGGGACACTGTGCGCAGTTGCCAGCTTAGCAGGCAACCCGGCACAATGACCAGAAATAATAATTTGTAGTACGAAATTAACTATGATTTTCTCTCCCAAGATCTGTTGCGTTTTCATTTAGTTTTGCTGCGTATGGGCGCCACTGTGCGTGCGTGCGCTGCCTGCGAAAAAGGCTTGCAAAATGATGCGACTCGACCGACTCGCATTAACTACAAGGATAATTCCGCGCGCGCCTGCCATGAAAAAATAACAAGAAAATGCCTGGCATCGTTCATTACCTGCTCAGCCCTTTCCCGCACTCATTCATTCTGGCTCTCTCTCGCTCCCTCTCTTGTTCGCAACGGTTGCCAGCCAAGACGAGCGACAAGACATCCGTAATGTTTTATTGTTGTAACTGTCGCCCGGCGCCATAATATATAGTCTGTGGCACATCCTGACGCTCGGGCTTCGCTTGCCGCCGCCTGCTGACACAAATCACATGCAACCTTTTCTTCAGCCGACTGGAAGAGGGGTGGGGGCAGGCTGGCTGGCTGGCTGGCTGGCTGGCAGCCCCCTACAGAGGTCGGCTCACATTTTTGGTGCTCGTACGTGCCCGCATTGGACAGGTGCGGGTGCCTCGGTCCAAGGTTGTTGAAGGTACAAAATTATGTAAGCTTAAAAGCGGAATTAGTCTAGCGCGCTCTCGCTCACTCTCTCGCTATGTCTCTCTCTCACTCTCTCTGGCTTGCTGCCACTTTATCTCTGCTGGAGCTGTGCTTTTGTCTGCGTTTGTCGCCTTCCGTTTTAACAAATGTTTTGTTAGCGCAACGCTCTCAAGTCTTCCGTTTGCAAAAATTATGCGGAAACGGAAGCGACAAAAGGAAAACCACAATTGAGTGGATGTGTGTATGGCATGTAGCGTGCCTCATATGGGTGTGTGTGTGTGTGTGTGTGAGGTGCGTGTGCGTGTGCGTGTCTATATGGACGACACGTGTCCCTCATGCTGGAATGCGCCCGGCGACAGTTCACCTGCTGCCGCTGCTGCTGCTGCAGTCGGCGCTGTCAACGCTGCCGAATTAGGACTATTCAATTTTCATTATTGAATAATGCTCGGCCAAATTGATAAAAGCAATCCAACAACTATTACAACAACAAGAGAGGCAGAGACAAGGGAGAGGCATGTGGCACGTGCCGGCGAGACGACACGAAAACGAATTGCACGTAGTACGCAGCATACGCGGGGGCCCAAACGACAAATAGTGCGTGTCCTCAAGCCGAACAGGATGCGTGTGTGTAGGCGAAATTATAATTAAATTTAGCCCGAAAAATAAACCTGCACTTCCGGCAGCAGCGCCAGCAAACGCGAGGGCAGGCCACACGTGCGCCTGCCTATCGATAAATCATAACAGCTTCACATCATTTTTATCGTTTTGCACAATTTTGCATATGTCGCACACTTCACTTCTCTCTCCCTCTCCCTCGCTCCTTCGCTCGCTTGGGCTTTCAAGTTAAACGTTTCAATAAAGTCGAGCACCTGTCAATAAATCGAAATTGCCTCTCGTATTATTTTTATCGTCTACGTTTCGTTTACATTGCACAAGCTCAAGCTGCCGCCTGTCAGATTGCCAGAGGCCACGCCCATACCCCGCACACACGCACACACACACACCTCACACCTGGCTGCAACTCCAGAGCGGCGCTTAGATATCTTCACATCTCCAGCATCGTCATCGCATTCCACTTGAGCGCGCGCTGCTGTGCGTTCTGCCCTCTCTTTCTGTGGTTTCTTCCCACTCCGCCTCTCTCTCTCTCTCTCTCAATTTATATATTTTTCTCACACTGCTTGCTTTCGTTTTAGCCATGTTTGAAGTTCGTTTGCGCCAAATCGAATTTTCGGCCAGTTTCCTTGCGACTTCGTTGCAATTAAAGCGCGTCTTCGCTTGTAGTTGTGCGCCTGCGCCTGCATTTTAATCCACTTCCGCTCAAGCAACGAACAAATGAGATCCCCATGCGCCATCCTTATGAAAATTTAATAAGCAGCACGCCATTATCTGAACTCCATGCGTATGGATGGTTGGGCGGTGGGCGGTGGGCGTGGACTGGTTTGCGTAGGTGGTGATTCGACTGCTGGAGTTGTTGTTCCTCCCGCAAGTGCTTTTCGCACTGATGATGAGACCGAAAGACGCGCCACAAGCAAAGGCACATGTCGTGTGGCAGCCGCACGCTGCTTCGGTCTCCTTCTTTCGCAGGCTGCTCTCTTCACATGTGTCATGTAAAAAGATTCTTAAACAAGAACCAAGAAAAGAAAGCAAAACACGCGCAAAAAAAAAGAAACAAAAAAAAAAAACTTAAAAATGAAATGCGTTTCTTGGTTTTGAGTGTCAGGTGTCTGGAGTTGGGGGCAGCGCTGAGTACAGTGGGCAACATCAGTGAAATATTAATATGATTGATGCGGAAATATTCTCGAAAAGTTTAAGTTGTGCTCAGTTAAGCCACTGTATTTATTTTTTAGTGACAGTACAGTGGGCCAAAGTAGCGAAATGCGAAGCAAATAGTATGATTACTAACTATCAACGCTGTTTTGCTCATTAAGACAGTTAAAGTTCTCTGCAGTTTAAACAGAGCTCAGCTTTGCCTTGCAGCGCTGAGTACAGTGGGTAAAAGGCAGGCAAAGTGCGTACAATACTATGATTTAAAAGCAATATATAAAAGCATAAATTTGTCTGCAGCCAAGACAGTGCTACACTTTGCCATTACCCCACCAAAAATAAAGTTCAGTATTTTGGCATTCTAGCCCACTGTGCTCAGCCGTCCTTGTGCAAGTCGTTGCTCTCTCGCAGAGCCACGCAACAAACAAGCGAAATATTATTTACGAGCTGTCAAATCCCAGTTAACATGCTTTATGCAGAGGCTGAGGACGAACTCATATAGTGTGCGTATGCGGGTGTGCGAGTGTGTGTGTGCGTGTGTTTGTCGCTGCGGTCGCATAGTTGGCTAAGAGACAGCCAGAGATATGCGACTATGGCTACAGTTACGGCTAAAGATACAGTTACAGCCACAGTCGCTGATACGCATACAGATACAGATACAGATACGGATACAAAGCTGCAGACAGAGATACAATGTTGCAGATACTGTTACACAACAGTGCGACGCGTCGAGCACTCGCATCGACGGGCAACAGGCATAATAATAAAATAAAAAGCATAAATAAAAACGCAGGCGGCCACATGAAACCACCAAAAACAAAAGCAACAACAACAGCAACAACAACATAAAATGAGTAAAAGCGAAAATAATTTAAATTTATGTACTGTGTGTACTTCTGTGTATTTGTATGTGTGCGTCGCATTTCTTTTCTGGCTTGCAGCAGCGCGCGACGTTTTCTCTTCCATTTTCTTTATTTCGCAGCGCAAGACATTAAATTCAATTTGCATGTGTGTGCGTGTGTGTGCGTGTGAGCCCAACTGCCTGCCTGCCTGCCTGCCTGCCACTCAGCGTCAGTTACAGCTTCCAGCAGACGTGGCGCGGGAGCAGCTACAAGGACTTTCCGGGCAATGGCGACCTGTTGTGTTGTTTAAGGAA
Source organism: Zaprionus bogoriensis (assembly GCA_035046045.1). Lineage (NCBI taxonomy): Eukaryota > Metazoa > Arthropoda > Insecta > Diptera > Drosophilidae > Zaprionus > Zaprionus bogoriensis. Next base: position 783,022 of record JAWNOI010000066.1, on the reverse strand, counting down.
TAACTTAAAATGTTAAATTAATGTGTGTGCGCGTGTGTTTGTATGTGTGCTATCAATGTGCATAAGAAAACAAGCGACTTTTGGCAAATGTAATTGAGAGCTAAAAATGAGAAATAAGAAAAACTCGCAGGAATTCAGCACAAAATTAGCTTTCAAAATATTATACAAATATTTAAAGCAATCATAAAAAGTCTGTAAATATTTGCTCAAGCTGTCACTAAGTAGCTGACTCCCTGCGCGCACTTTTATAGGGTATCAGCGCACATTTTCCCACTGTAAGCTCTTTGGAATATTGCAAAATTATAAAAAACGACATAAAAATATGCTATGAAAATTATAAAAAATTTAAAGATATTTATTTAAGCTGTATAGCCGCTTAAATACCCCTGCTCTCCCTTTGTGCAGGGTAGCAGCTCATACTTATTACTGTCAGTTTATGCAGAACTCGCTGTTGTGGGTCGAATATATTTATGCGTTGCTGCTGCTCATATGAGAGAGAGAGAGAGAGAGAGAAGTTGTATAAGCAAGTGTGTGTGTGTGTGTGTGTGCTTGACAATGCGTGCGTCAGCTCGACAAGTTTCCTCAAAAGCGAGACAAGTGGAAATCCGTTAAAGAAATACGTGAAACAGATAAAGGAGCTGCTGCTGCTGCTGCTGGTGGCATACAACAGGCTGCTGTAACTGTGTGCGAGTGGGAGAGAGAGACAGAGATAAAGTGTGAGTGAACAAGGGAGCATCTCTCCTCCTCTCTCTCTCTCTCTCTCTCTCTCGCTCTTTGCGAGCCTCATGTGTAGGTTACTGCGAGTGCACAAAGAAATGTCGTCAGCAGCAAATAAAAATTAATTGAAAAATGTTTATCAAGGACTTTATGATTAAAATGCATGCGGGGGGCGTGTGAGCAAGAGCAGGCAGAATGGAGATAGCGGAGGAGAGAGTGCGGCATTAATAAAAGCATCAAAATGAATATAGATTTCGCGTTACTTATGCACATTCTGGCGATCGGCAAATGAATGCATCATTGACAGATTACCCGAGCGGAGTGTGTGAAAATAGAGGGGGGATGGACTGTGCCACTAAAAGTGCGACATGCCATGTGGCATGTGTGAAGCTCATATCAAAAACGCGCTGCACTTTGCATATGCCACACACACACACACAAGCACACAGCGGGCAACAATAAAACGTTGCAACGTTGGGGCAAATTTGAATTAAAATATTTTGTGGCAAATATGCGCGCGAAACTAAAAATTATGCAACGCATTAAAAATTTAACAAGCGCTTATCCGCTTAGTGCAACGCCTGGCATGCAAAGTGGCAGCAAGAGTGTGTGTGGGGGGGGGGGGGGGAGAGAGCAGGCACTGCTGGGGGTGTAGCGTGTGGCATGCAGCGTTTGCTGCTGCAGTTGAGTTCGTTCGCCTGCTGCCTGCCACTTTTAATATTTTAATTTTGACATTTACTATGCGTAGAACGGAAGAGCGAGAGAGAGGGAGAGTGCTAGAGCGAGATAGAGATTGGCGCACTGCAGAGCATTCCCTTCCCACTGCTGCATAATTCCCGGCGAAATTGGGCAGAAGTAATACGCAAACATTAACACAAAAATCTGAATCCCAAGCTAATTGGCAGCAGTCACAACTTTTGTGCGCCGCGTTGCCAACGGAATTATAAATTCCCGCTGAAATTCCCACCAACGACATACAGATACATCTGCTCTCTCTGTATATATATATATATATAGATATATCTGCATGCTGACATGTTTGTACATGGCTAATGCGCTGCCGAGCAAATGCATGGCAATTTTTGATGAAATCAAGTTAATTTGCAATTTTGAGTGAACATGTGCGGGCAAAATGTCAAGGCTTCAATTAAATATGCTTCATAATAAATGTGCCATAAAAATGTGCAATATTATTTAAAATATTTAATTATTATCATTATTATTTATTTATTTTTTTTATGTATTTATTTCTGTATTTATTATCGGAAATGTTCTGCAAATTCTAGGAATATGTATGACTTTTTGTTTATTTTTGTATGCATGAAATCGAAAAAAATTGCTGAAACAATTCTTTTAATTTGCAGGAATGTTTAAACAATTTATAAATGTGCAATATTATACAAAACATTTAATTATTATCATTATTATTTATTTGTTATTTTATTTATTTATTTTTGTATTTATTTTGTTTCCAGGAAATTCTGTGAATATGTTAGGCCTTTTTGTAGATTTTTAAAAACAGCAATTAATTCTATTAAATTCCTAAAAATTGCTTAAAAAATAATTATATTAATTTGCAAAAATAAAACATTTTAAATACTTATGCTGTTAGTAATACTTGTGCAGCAACTTATTAAATCTGCTCAACTCACGTACGACTGGTTGGCGGTAGGGCGGCTGCGGCCGCGCCCACACCATTAGAAGACTGCTGCTTGTACTTAAGCCATAGCTGGAATTAATATTTAGTTGCTGCTGAGTTGCTACCCTCCTGTTTTCTTCTCTTTCCACTCTCTTTCCCTTCTTCGATGCGTTTAACTTTATTTGCAGTGTGGCAAATGTTTTAGCCCCGCTCTTTCAGCTAGCGGTTGCCCTTTGTGTGTGTGCAGTGAAGTGTGTGTGTGTGTCTGTGTGTGCGTGTGTGCGTGTGTATTTTAAAATGCAACAGATGCGCCAAATTAATGCGACCATTAAATTGTATTAGCGTGTGCAAAATGTAAAGCGCATTTGCCGCTCAGCAAAAGGGCGAAAGCAGCTTGTCGATGCGCCTGTGTGTGTGTCAGCGTGTGTTTGTGCCGTATCTGACTGCAAATGTATCCGCTGCTGCTGCTGCTGCTGCTGCTGCTATCGCCCGCAGTTAGTGTGCGTTGCATTTGCTGCAAATTTGTGTGTGAATAAACATGAGAGTCGTTGCATTAATGCGCACACAAAAGCCAACAGCGCAGTGCAGCTCTCCCCCTCACCTCTCAGCGCCCACATTCGGCTGTGCCCCTGGCTGCCTGCCTGCCACGCCCACACACAGCATCGACATGGATTTAAATATCCAGCAGTTGGCAGACAAACGCATTCGCTCTATGCTTAAATATCAGGCGGCAACAGCAATAACAACAACAACAGCAGCGTCAAGTTTATGTGGCTTGCCACAAACTGCCTCCACACAGATGCACGCACACACACACACACACACAGACAGCAGCCTTTTTGCTATAATTTCAGCTTGTATGTTTCGCCAGTTTGCTATTAGTGCAGCTTCAAAGCCAGCAATGCCGCAACAGGGGCAACAACTACTGCTACTACTACTACTAGTACAACTCTTGCAACTGCAACACGAGCGTGGCACGGAATTTAATATCTTGATTTATCGCTGCTTTTCATCGGCCCGGCAATTGCTATCGAGAGAACTCTACGTACGGCGAGTTAGCGAAAAATAATTAATTATCCGCTGAGTGTTTGCTGACGGCCAGGCGAGGCGTTGGGCGTGGCATACAAAAAATGCAGTTAATTAGTGGGCGGAGGGAGCGGGGCAGCGGCGACCGCCTGCTGCATGTAGATATTTATTCATTAGTCGGCAGCATAATTTGTTGCTTTGCTTTGGGACAGGCAGCAGAGGCAGCAACAGCAGCAGCGAAATTAGCGCCGTTTTCCGGCTGCAATTACAATGCGAGGCAGCAGCAGCAACAAGAGCAACAAGAGGAGCAACAACAACAACAACAACAACAACAATAGCAGCAGCAGGCTGAGTTAATGGAACCGGCGCTACAAAGGCTCGACTAATAGGCTTTTAATTGGGCGCCGTCGCACCGAGCCCATTCCCCTTTTCTCCCTTGGATTTCGTAGCTGCATTTTCGCTTGTTTTGTGCCGATTCTCTCGCATTTGTATTTGTATTCCAATTAAAGCGCATCTGTTACCGCAGGCAACTAATTTTACACATATTCAATGCAGACGAGCAGCAGCACAGAGACAAAAAGAGGGACCAGTTGTAGGCGCTGCAGACAGCCCGCTAGAGCTGGCGAGGTAGAGCAAGACAGAGGCAGAGACAGAGACAGAGCGGAGCTCCTCTGCCTGCAAGCTGCGCTGCTGAGCCCTATTAGTGCTGCAATCCGGCCTGGAACATAATACTCGCATAACCATATCCATAGCCAAAGCGCGCTTCCAGGCACAAACTTCACCTGCAATTCGCTCCGTCTTCCCCGCCCACCACAAATCCGACAGTGCAGCCTTCCCTCGCATCCCCCGCTCGGCACAAACGAAGCAGTTGCATTGTTAACTTGCCAAATATCTATTACTAATTGTTGGCAACGGCCACAGCAACGGACACATGGTTAATTACAACGCGGCAGTGTGGCAATGCGGTGGGGCAGGTGGGAGCCGGAAGGGGGTCCCTGCATGCACAGATCTTAAGCAAACAAACAGGCGTGCATCTGCTGCTGCCGTAGCTGAAGCTGCATCTGCTGTCGATGCAGCTGAAAATTGATTGATTAAGGCCTGCGCAGCAGACGCGCCTCGCAATTGAGGCTATACAAAATTTCGGAAAAATTCTGGAAAATACTAAAATAATTTTCAAATTTTTGATAAGTTTCCTGCTTAATATTTTAAAGCTGGTAATGCACTTGAAGCAATTATTAACTTAAATTTATTGAGCTGCCAAAAAAATGCAATTTGGAAAAATAAAAATTAAGGACAAGTTTCTAAAAAAATGTTGTACCTTTAACTTTAAAATATTTTTAATTTTCAGAACAGCTTTAACTTTTACATTATTTTAATACAACAATATCTTTAATTTTCAGAACAGTTCAGACATTTTTGTAATTTTAATTCAAAAGTATTTATAATTTTCAAAACAGTTCTAGATTTTTAATTCAAAAACATTGTTAATTTTCAGAGCATTTGAGCTTTTAATTCCAATAATATTTATTACTTTTAGAGCAGCTTCAATATTTTTGTACTTTTAATTAAAAAATGTTTATAACTTTCGGAACAGTTCTGGCTTTAAAATTTGTGTATTGTTCATTCAAAAATATTCATAATTTTCAGAACATTCTTATAATTTTTATAAGTAAATTTAATATATATTTATCAGTAAATATTATTCAATTAAAAAAATTGCAGCTGAATCTGTGCTTAAATTAGTTATGAATTCCGAAAAGTTTCTAGCTCCAATTAAATAATTTTGTTCCGGAAAATTTCCAAACCTTGTCTAGCTTCTGTTTTTCAAGCTAAATTCAAGCCAAGCAGTCATAGCTGTAAGTAGCTAAAATTATATTAATGAACAAACGATGCACAAGGATTAAGGGACAGAGGGGGCAGCGTAGCAGAGATAGCAGCAGAGTGGAGGCTGGAGCGAGAGCGGAACGTGGCTGGAGGGGAACGAACAATGCATTGTGCATATATTTGCGTAGGAATATTAATGCCATAATTATTTGCCACATGGACACAATGCTCAAATGTGTGCAATATTTAGCATGTCTGTTTCAACATGTTAGCTAGCTGCCTATGTGTTTGTGTAGCTGTGTGTGCTGTGTGTGCGGGTGTGTGTAAGTATCTGTGTGCGGTTGCCGGTGGGGCTATTGTATTATTGCGTTTGGGCATTTTGAGGCTGTGAAATATTTTGGTTTCACTTAGCAAATCCTGTTGCTGCCAATGTTGTTGTTGTTGCTGTTGTTGCTGCTGTCATTATTGCTACTTGGGGTTTTGTGCAGCTCACATAATACAACTCAATTAATTTGCTATGCCCAATTGTTATTGCCAGCCAGTCCAAGGCGTGCTGTAAGTCTTCTGCCCAGTCAGTCTGCCTGTCAGTTCGCCAGTCTGTCCGTCTCTGTCCGTCTGCGCTGTCGGAGTTACCTTGAGGTTTGCGCAATTTCAATCAACTGCAGCACACTTAAAATATTTAGTGCAATTGACTTGATAGTCCGAGATTGCATTCATAATTCATTGCAGTAAAACAAATACAGAGGCAACAACTGAGGCCAAAACTACAACTAATTCCGTATTAATGTGCGGCATGATTATGTTAAATACTTGAGCAGAAATCAATTAGCAATCATTTGATTTGAAGTCGTGAAATATTTACAGGCATCTTGGCTACAAGTGCCATTATAATTGTTGTGTTGGCTAAACTAAAGAAGGATAAAGTTCCTTATAAAACTATTATTTATTATTATCTAATATTTTTATGCCATTTAGCCATTGAAAATGGTTAAAAAGTGGTATATAACCCTGTGAAAATGTATGTAACAGGCAGAAGAAGGCGTGGCAATACAAAATATATATATTCTCGATCAGCATCAATAGCCGAGTCCATTTAATCATGTCCGTCTGTCTGTCCGTCTGTTTAAACACACAGATCTTAGCTATTAAGAGAGCAAGAGACTCCAGATTCACATAAGAAAATTATTTTAAGCTTAATGTGCCACGCCCACAATATTCGATTTATTTTATTCGATTTATTTTTCGATTTACTTTATTTATTGTTTAAATACTAGAATTATTTTACTATAAGCCTACAGCATTTGCTCCGAATTTCTTCGAGGCAAGCCCAGAGTACAGATATATCTCTCAGCGCTAAAAACTGTTACCTCTCAGCTGCCCAACTACTGCAGCCATATAATAAGCTACAAGCTCATTATGCGTCTGAAGAGTCAGCTGATTCGGCTACAGATATAGCACAATGTGCTACTATAAAACTAAAGCTGCTGCTACGATCTCGGAAATATCATTAAACTGAAGCCTATTACCGGACTAAGGAGCACGCTGATTATGCTGTATCGTCGTAGTGCACCCCTATAAAACTGAAGTATCTGCTTCGCGCGGAACCACATCAATATTGGTCTGAGGCATGTGGCAATGAAATCGACTTAAAACGAATGCGCCATTCGCATATGGAATGAATGTGCAGTTGCTGCTGCTGTTGCTATTGTTGTTGCTATTGTTGTTGTCGGTGGTTAGTGTAGCCATCTGTGTGGCAGCTTGGGCTAAGTGCGGATTAAAGGTGAAATAACGCAGAGCAGTGGCAGTCAGCGCAGCGGATCCCCTGCACGCACCCGCTGTGCCACACTCGCCTAAGCCAAACACCACTCAAGCCGAAACGCAGCTAGAAATAATGCCCTGCATTAGCGTGCAATTTGCTCATTTGCAGGCAGCTAGTTTACGAGTGCTGCCACCCACCAGACCAGCGAACCACCAACATGCGCGCGCGCACACACACACACACACCGACACAGACACACACACAGATACTACTTAGCATTAATCCTATGCGCGTTGTCTGCGCTTTTTGCGGGAGGCTGCATTGCATTTATTTATCAAACAATTTCAATATGCTTATGCTGCATAATCTCTAACTCCCCCCTCTCTCTCACTCTCTCTCCCCCTCTCTCTCTCACTCTCACTCTGCCTCTCTCACTGTTCCTCTTCATTGTTCTATTGCATAATGACTCAAGTGTCGGAGTGCGGAGTGCGTGGGTCTGTTTGTTTAGGATTAGAGACTGACGGCGTCGTGTGTGTGCGTGTGTGTTTGCTCAATGGTTTGAGCAACCCTCGTTTGCCGATACGAAAAGTAGTAAAGATCGAGCTGGCGCTGGTGGTGGCGGCGGCCGTGCAGCCGACCCTTGACCCTGAGCTCTAATTTGAGTTTGACATTTATGTCAATATTTGGTCAGTCATTGTTCGCACTGGCACAGGCTGCAGTTGCGCAAGCCGAGGTAACCCTCCTCCTCCTCCCGCTCTCTCTCTCTCTCTCTCTCTTCCCCCCTGTGCGGCTCTATTATATTGTTACGCTCGGTGTCCTCATTTCGAGCCTGTTTGCCTTGTCTTCTTTTGTGCTCGTTTTGCCTGTGGTTTGCCTGCTCACCACATGCGGGTCAGCAGCGGAAAGGGAAAGGCAACGAGTAGGGGGGAGAGAGAGAGTGGACTGGACATACGGTGACACGCACACTAATAGAAATTTATTGAACACACTAAAATACAATTAAATAAATTATGAGATTTACTCGGGCAGGCGTCTCTTATAATTTTTTTGAATAAGCCCCAAGCGGATGCGACCCGCTTCTTCTCTTTATTGTACTGCCCGCCTCGACAGCCCTCGGCAGATAATCAGTGTTCTTGGCCAGCTGACGGTCCAGGTGAGGCGAAACTGTGCAAAGGATTTCCATAAAAAGCCGCAACAAAGTAGCGTAAAGTAAGACAAAGTAGAGAGATTCCCCGAGTCGCCGGAACGGACGAGGGCACTAAAAGCGCAACATGTTGCCTCAAGTAGCGGGGCACACAAACAGAGCTACACACACACACACACACACACACACACACAGGCAGAGAGACAGGTGCACACGCAAAATGGCCAGCTCAGACGGCATAGAGACTGCCTACTTTGTCTGGTGCGCTCATCTACATGCCACCCCGTAAATTATGGAGCCGTGCACGTCTGGTCATTAAGCCAAATAAAACCGGCGCAAGATTTATACACGCGCCCCTGAGCCACAGGCAGAGACGCAGACGCAGACGCAGGCGTCTGCTAACCGCAAGTGAAGGCGGGCAGCAGCAGCAGGCGTTCTAGCGGAAGCTCCTGTTTCTGGGTAACTTTCAAATGGACTACAACTGCGTGTAGAACAAAGCAGCTGAGTTAACGGCTGGGACAGCAGAGAGGGGTGAAGAAAGGGGGAGCGGAAGAGCAAGCGGCGCAGGTTGTCGGCCAGAGGAAGGGGTGAGGGCTAGTGGAGAGTTAAGGCCATGGTTGGGTCTTGACAAGAGCGCAGTACTACGAGTAGCAAAAGCGGTGTAAGCACAGGAGCGGAGTTATATTAGAAGAGGGTCACAGCAGGAGCGGAGTTAAAGCTGTTGAGGGAGCGCAATCAGGGCAATAGCGGGGTTAGAGCAAAGCGCAGTGAGGGTATTTGAGGGATCTCAACAGCAGCGGAGTCAGAGCAATCGAGGGCTTAGGGAAAAAGCGGAGTCGCCGCCAAAAAACGGTCAGAGCAGGAGCGGAGTTCCAGAAATACAGGGGTCAGGCCCGAAGCGGAATCGCAAAAGTTGAGGGGGTAAAGCTAGTAGCGGGGTAAAGCAGTAGCCAAGGGCAGCGACTATTCCCCCCGGGGGGCGTGGCTTACTCTCACCGCGATTTTCGGGGCTGGCCGCGTTAACTTTTTGATATAAATTTCCCGAGCTGCTGGCCAAGGCACTTAATTTCCTTCCAGTCGCTGCCTCACCCTCAGCTGACTTTTAGCATACACACGTGCTACTAAAAAGCTGCAGCATTTATATGCCGCGCAACAGTTAATCTTAGTTACGATTAGTCAGGCCAAATAAACTTATATTTGGCCAACGGACTGCGGACCTGCGGAGCTACGGGGCTGCGGACTGCCGCTGCGGACTACTCTTAGATTGCATGTCCGCTTAATAAGATCACGTAATTTATTTCGTTTATAGTAATTCCGTGTGGGAAAGGGAGGCTTATTTTACTACCTAGCATAAGTTTTGCGGCCCAGTAATAATAATGGAAAAAGCTGTTTAGACAATAGAAACTGAACGTGCTCCCTGCTCATTGGAATAACTTCAGTTTTCGAACGTGAAGAGTTCTTGCCGCAATCTCAAGCAATTTCAAGCTGCTTTAAATAGTTAGTGCAACTAAGTACAGAGCTCAATCAGTACGGCGAGTTGATGAGAAACCCCTCACATATGTGCCTGTATTGGGTAGGGTGGTAGACAACTGTTAAGCACACATTTGGTTCTGGCAAGTCAACAAAGTGGCGGCGCCGAAACTTTAGCCAACACTTGGCAGTTTTCGGCGGGGGCCCCAGATCTGCTTGGATCTCAAACTCGGAGAATCGTGCAACTTTGAAGTGCATTGTGCAGCTGCGAACATGCGTCACGCACTGTGGCAACCAAATAGAGACCGAGCAGAGACTGAGAGCGAATCGCACGCAGAACGAAGTCCTTTGTTTTAGAAGTAGCAGCAGCAGCAGCACCATCAAAAGAAGGAGAAGAAGTAGTAGTGGCAGCAAAAGCGATTGAAGCGGGCCAAAACGGGTCGAGCGGGTCGGTCGGGCAGTGTCTTAAAAATTCAAGGCAAGTGCAAACTTTTGGCCCAAACACTTTGCGCAGTCATAAAAAAAAAAAACTATATCGCCAGGGCCATGTGGCTGTGTGGCATAAAATAAGCAACAACTGTAAAAACCTAAAGCAAACTAACTGCAAAATGGTTTACCCCGCTGGACTCCCTCGATTCGGGGTCCGCCAGGACCGTCGGCCCAAAGGCCCCAAATGCGCACTAAAAATTACTAAATTTTCGTACGCAACATTTGAGCCAGTCGAGCTCGAAAGTTGGCCCATGCTGTTGGCCAATAAATTGCCTGGCATCGAGACTTGGCTTTAAGATTTCGCCAAGCTGCTGAGAATGGCGAATGGGATGGGCTGGGCTTGTGCTTAAGCGCACAAACAGTCTTACACTCACACACACACACACACACACACACACACACAGTGGGGCAGTGCAGGCTACTATCGATTGCGGATGCTTTTTGCCACTTTGGTACGCGAGCTGCGGCTGCAGCAACATTGTTTGCCTACCTCAGCTGGAAATACCCTGTAAAACTGGTGAAAGCAGTTATTAAGCTTGCAAGATCTTACTAAATGACAACTTTTAAAAGGAAGAGTACCCCCTAAAAAAATTAAAATTAGACTAGAGAGTATTAGATTAGAGTATTTTGAAGTCTAAGCTGTATATCGAACTGAAAAAATAGCCTGTATATTTAATAGAATTCAATTACAACACTGTGGAAAGCTTTGCCAAGTTTTATGAGATTTAATACCCTGTAAAAATTCCAAAATGAGTAGTACTAGGCAAAGCAAGCCTGAAATGCAATACTTCAAATTATCATTGCACTTACAGGGTATGCGCCAGTCGTTACTCGCTGTTTTCATGGGTTTATCTTAGCCATTGCGCCCGGCTCTTGCCGGTTTTTGTTATAGTTCTATTGTTTTATTTGCTTTTAATTTCGCAAAGTAAGTTTTTAAGTGCAGCTCGCAACACGAAGCTTCTGCTTAGCATCGCCTTTGCCATTTGCAATTTCGCAATTTGCAATTTGCCGAGGGGCGCCATAATTATTTTGTTGCAATTAAAAGTCTTGACACTGTCTGCATTTGAATTTTCGGCCCGCGATCCGCTCCCTTCCGTAAGCCCCTGCAAGAGAGGCTCGTAAACTTGCATTGGCATTGCGAGCCAAAAACAGAAAACTTGCAAGGCGCTGCGGCGCCTCGAACTCCACGCGTGCAACTGCAGCTCGCAATGGCAATTTTTGTGCAAACTTTTGGGGCAAAGCTCATAATTATTTCCTGCATATGTGGAGCCTGCCACATTGTGCGTAAATATTTGCAGCAAACTTCCAAGAGAGTGAGGGAGTGGAAATTGGGGTTAACTGCGACCTGTGACCTTCAGCTTGGCGCTTGGCATTTCGCCTTTTGATTGATGGCGGCACAAAGGCAGCGTGGGCAAATCAAAAATCAAACGAGGCGCGCTAAGAATGTTGCAAGTTGCGCCAGCCATAAAATTTCAATTTGTGCCTATTAATAAGGCAAGCACAACGCAGTGCCAACTCGGGCTAAATATAATATTTCATTGTGCCATTGTTTTCTCCCACCAGTAAGGGGGTTCGTTCGCCCTCAGCTCCAGCTCTGGTGGCAACCCTAACGCTGTAGAAATTCAACATAGAACGAAATTAATTTTAAATTATGCATGACCAAAGCGCAGAGTGGAGTGACGGTGCGAGCTGCCAGCCCCACCTCTCCCCCCCGCCCCCTGTACCGCTTTCGCTAACCGCCAGGGATTTCGAAATTTTCACCTGCCAACATTAACCCAGTAGAGGGTGGGACTAGGTGTAGAGAGCGGGGGCGTCTTGAGTATCTGCAGTGTATTAAATTTCGCAAGCGAGCGAAACTTAAAGACAGCGCTAACGGCAGCTGCCCCTCGTGGCATGCTACACGCCCCCTGCGCACCGCGCCCACAAACCACCCGCTGGCAAGTGCAGCAGGCAACGGTTTTACGAGTGGCGAGTTTTTTGCATTTATTGAGTAATAAAATCGTAAATTTTCCGTGCCACGTTACAAGTGAATGCGCTGGCTTTTACCCTCTCTCTCCCTCTCTCTCTCTCTCTCTCTCTACAGTTCTGCCTCTCTTTTACGCTTACTCTTTTCTCGTCCCTCCAGTCGCTTTGTCTGCTCCAACAAGCCGCGAGCATTGCAATTGTTGGCCATTCAACAAGCGTTTGCTCGGGCTGCGGATGACTGCGCCGCTGTGGCCATTGCCACAGGTGCCGCCACCTTCAACTGCTCCCCACCCCTGTCCCCCCACCGTGCCTGGCCTGCTACTTTCTAACGAGCCGTGGCCGCCTGCCTGTGCGCTTCTATTCTATAGCCTGGCAGGCGGGCGATTCCTTTGTGTGCCATTGTCGAAAATTGAATTTCAAATTATTTTCACAGCTCTCTCACTCGACTTGGTTTTTGGGCGGCACTTGACTGACACTGAGCCGCCACTCGACTAGTCTCGCTCTCTCTCTCTCTCTCTCTCTCACTCTCTTATTCGCTCTCTCTTTGTCTGTATAATCGCAGCTTTATTAATTTTTTATCGCCTACTTGTGCGGCTATTTTTTGCATTTTTATTGGAAATTAAAAATGGTAATGCCTCGAGTCGAGTCGAGCGCCAGAGAGCGCGAGCGTGACGGTTTTCACTTTTCAATGGAATTTCAGCAGGAAGCTCGAACTTCCAGCTGAACTGCGACTCCGACGACTCTGACTTTTTACGCTATTTTAATTTGTACTCAAAAATGTGTAAAAGTTAGTTACTTCGACTCTCGCTCGCTCTGTCTCGCTCGCTCTCTGTCTGGCTTAATATAGTCGCTGCGCGCTTTGATCTCGGCCCCAGTCCAGTGGGAATGGCCATTGCTTTTTATGCACTGAGCTGTTAATGATGTGGCAAATTATTATGGCAACTGCCGATTGCCAAATGAAGAGATGTGAGGGGTAGAGCAGAAGCTGGAGCCAACGAGGGCCAGTGCCGGCTGCGTGGAGTATGGAGAGTGCGATTTTTGTTTCTTATCGAAATGCATTCAAGCTGAATGGGCATTGGTTTTTGGTGGCTTCGTTTGCTGGCTGACTTTCCCTGGCCCTTCGCACTCCCCTGCTCGCGCAGTTGATTGGCCTCTTGGCTTATTCTAAAGTTTTTCGCTTCTTGGGCTTCGCATTTTGTTGGCCCGCGGCGGGCACATAAATTTTGCAGCCCACATGTCGCGGCCATAACATTTTGTTTTGGCCAAACAATTTGCCAAATTACCCATGCTAAACTGATTGCTTCTAATGCTTGTGCTTTTCTTTTTTCGGCTTTCATTTTAATGAAATGAAAAGAAGTTCAGATTTTGTCTTAGACGAATTTGGCATGCGCTGCAAGTTTCGAAGTATTTTTTAAAAAATATAGGAATAATAAATATGGGCTTAAATCCCTTGTTAGTCAAGCTATATATTGATGCTAAACATTTTGGTATACATTTCAGGGATTAAAATAAAATAAGGCGAGTTTTGTCTTTAGTCTTCACACTCTCTTTATGGCTTAAACCTAAATTTTACTGCGTCTCCAAGCGAACCTCCTTTCGGCTATACTCATAGCAAATGTTAGTGTATGCGTTTCGTGCATTTTTGATTCGCGTGCCGCGCGCTGGCGGTGACGGGCTTATAATTTCTTGACAAAGGTGCATATAATTTGCACAGCTTTTAGCGGCCAGTCACGTGCCAAGCCGGCGCCTAGCTCTAGCTTCGGCTTCAGCTCCCTGTCAGAGCCATCCAAGTCGGGGCAGAGCAGACCAAGGCGGGGGAAGAGCAGGCTCCCACTGGCAGCAGGCGCAAAACAAAAGTCAAATGTCATGTTTATGTCATGTTACCTTATTCTCTTCGTGTTCTTCTTCTGCTTCTTTATGCGCTGCTCGCTTTATTTCATTTTGCCCTTTGTTTGCCTTTCTCTTCTGCGTTTCGTCTGTTTTTATTTGTTTGGAAATATTTCACTTACACTGACATTTCGCTCTCTCGCCGCTGATAAACTTGAGCAAGCAGCGGCCGAAGAGTCTGTCCCTGTTGCTTCATGCTCCTTCCTCAAAGCAGCACCCCTGTGTTGCGCTGCCACACGTCGTTTTATGACATTTGCTTTTATGACAGGTATTTGTGTGTGTGTGTGCCAGCGTGTGCCCCTTTCCCCGTGCAAGCGTGAAAAGCAGCTGAAATATTAATTTGCTATTTTATTGCGTATACGCCGCGTGTTGTGCTGCATGATTTATGGCATCAGCTGCAAGCGGGCGCAATTTAAATGCCAAAACGCTTGAATTCAATTTAATCAATTTACGCTCGAACTGCAGCGAGTCTGTCACTTTAAATCAGAATTCAAAAACGTGGGAAAAACGGAAAATAATGCAGAAGATTAAGCTAAACGGCGCGCGCGTTGCTCGTTCATGCTTCGTGCCGGCAGATAAGCAGCAGCAGCAAAAGGAATTAATTCAGTTAAAAGTTTCACATTAAAAGCACGGGCAACAACAAGTAGGATGTGTAACAACAATGGGAAAAAAGTAGAGAGATAGAGAGGGAGTGGAAGCGAGAGAGAAAAAAACGAGTAGCAAAAAGTTGAAAACAAAAACTTTTTAAATATGCTCGTCTGCTCGTTTGGCTTTGCCTTTAACTCCTTTGCCATAGCCTCTTCCTGCCCTTCTCTCTCCCTCTCTCAGTCCACCTTCTTTTTCGGCAACTGCAGCAAAACAAATTGCAAATTAAGAACTAATTGGCTTACGGAACCTAAAGCAGCCATTAAAAGGCCCGGGCTAAAGCAAAGGCAAGGTAGAGGCTAGGCCAAAGCAAAGGCAACAAAAACGATGGGGAGACGAGGCGAAGCTAAAAGCCGCTTTCACTTTAAACTTTTGCCACAAGTTGCCGGAGTGCGACCAAAGATCACAAGCGCGAATAAAATTAAATAAAACATTCGCCAAAGAAATCAAAGAGGTGTGAGCGAAGAGGCCTGGCGTGCAGCAAGGTGCGAGGCGTGCAACACCAACAACAACAACAACAGGAAAAGCGCAAACAACAGATTCTTCACTTGGACCTGAGCTGTTCGACTTGCTGCGACTCGGGCCTTTCACGAGCAGTTGTTGTATATAATTAAAAAGGAAACAACAGCTGAATGGCAGAGGATTGTCAGTGGAGTGGAGAGCGACTGAGGACTGAGCTGGAGATTGTTAACTTGTTTGCACTTTCCCGTTTGCGCTCCGCTGCGTCCCTTTTGGCCCAGTATCCCTTTTCAATTATTTAGATAATTATTTGCACATTTACGAGAGCAGTAAAAGGGTCTTAACGTTTGACCTGTTAATTCGCTGCGCGCATCAGTTATCACCTGGCATTACGCATACGCCGCATGCGCCGAGGGCCACTTGACGCTTTTTCGTGCGGCCTGCACTTTTCACTTTACTTAATTTATGCAATTAATTTACACTTAAGCGCGCATTCTCTCTCTCTCTCTCTCTCTGTCTCCGCTCTCTCCAACACTGCCCGCTGCCACATTATGAACTCAAAATAAATAAAATCTCGCGCAGGCCGGGCAAAAATGAAAGAGCGCAGCGTCAAGCAATGTCAAGCGCTGTCAGTGCAAGCGACGCGTCGCCGAAGCAATCAATGCAAACAGCCTCTCGTAATCGCATTGACCAGCGGGAATACTCGAATTGCTGTTGACAGCAGCGGCAACAAGCAGAGCAACAACTCGGACAACAACAACAACACCAAGAACATGCAGCCGAGCAACAACAACAATGAAATAAATAAATACAATTAAACTTCTTATTGACTCTCGTGTTAACTGCGTCAAGATGAGCTTGCGTTGAGGCCTGTGGACGACAGAGAAACATTATCGGACCGATTTCCGATTGCACCTTTGGCAGGTGAGTGCGGCGGTCCGCAATTGTTAGTGTAAATAAGAAGTGAAATTACGCTTAAGTTTAACAGCAATTATTGGTCGATTGAGGGCAAACTGAGAGCAGTTGAGAAGAGAATGAAGAAAGCTACAATCCATGCGTTTACTCAACCAAAAACACTATTCAAAATGCAATCTACATAGTCAATAATTTAAAATCTCTAAGTCTGGCATTCAAATAGTTTGTTAAATAACTTTGTGCTTAGTTTTATATCACAAGGAAACTTGCGGAGTGGTTCAGCATTGTGGTAAGCTACCTGTTAGCCAAAGAAGAAAGACTTGCATAATACTTTATATCCAGTTTAAAATATAGACTTTTGGGCAATGTCCGTTTGCCCAAACTTAAAATAACATTTTAAACCATTTTCCATTAGTAAATGGCACAAAAACTGTGTGTAATTTATTGCAAAAACCTTTAGCCTGAAATGTTAGCCCAACTCTCGCTCTCTCTCTCTCTCTCTGTCTCTAGGGGAAGTTCAATGTACCCAGCACTCACTTTAGCTGCAGCTAAGTAGCTTGGCTACAACCAAAAAAAAAAAAAAAAAACGCATCAAAATTGCAACAGTTCATGTCCAGTTGGTTTTGCTGAATCACTCTACGACTCGGACGCGGATTCAAAGCTTTGCACCAAGCCAGGAGCAGGGCAAAGTAATCACAGCGATGGCTTTTGTGTTATTTCATTTGCAGTGCAAAGTTTTGACTTTTTGGCTGTTGGGCAGTTTTTAAAAATTAACACACAACATGAGCAGCACCCGCACACACCCACACACTCACACACACTTGCATACACTCACACGAGCATGTATAGAAATTTTGCGAGGCAACAACATGTTGGCAATCACAGCAAACGCTGGCAGCACTTCCGGACTCTGCAGCTGCCCCTTTTATTATTATTATTTTCCTACTTCTACTTATATTTTCCGACTCTACTCCCACATCTCTCACACACTCGCTTGCTGCTTGCTTTTTTTGGCTGCTGGCTGGGCAAACATTTGAAAAGTTTTCGCATTTACATCCAGTGGCGCTTGTAGAGCGTTTTATTAAATTATTACACACACTCTCGCAGCGCTGCAACTGTAGCTGACCAGAGGCTGGCAGCGGGGTGTAGAGGGAGGAAGAGGAACTCTGGTCAGTAAGCCGCCTTCCAGTTGCCGCATAAATTTCACAGCGCCTGCAAATGAGCCACAAGAGTCGCGTCGCGCAACTATGAAATTTGCGACCCTTTCGCGGCACGCATAACAATGCGAGAACGGCGCACTGCAGCTCCAGGGGGTAGTGGGAGGTGGCGGGGGAGTGAGGATGCCAGGGACAGCAAAGGGCTGCCTGGACATCAGTCAAGCCGACTTACTTAATTAATTATGTCGTCTTTCAGTTTAAAGGCGTTTAAGCAGGCAACGTTCTTGAAAAATGCCGTTGCCGCATGCCGACAATATAGCGAGTAGAGAAAACCACACTGGAGTGTGCTCGACAGCGAGATACCCAGTACCATAAATCTAAACATTGAGTATATATATGTAGAAAGTAGTAGTACAATTTATTGCACTAATAAGTGTTTCCGTATCCGGTAGAAATTAAAAGAATTTATGACTTTTACTCAAAGACAAAAATTAAAAATAATTGTTAAGGCTCTGCTTAAAAATTATATTATAGTATATTTATTATTATTATTATTATAATATTTATTAAAATTAAATGCGATATATGCAGGACTTAAAAAAAGGTAGTAAGCCTTACCTTATCCGATCAGCAGTGTATATACACTATCTAAAGAATGCATTTACTCTGTATATTACATATATTTTCCACTTGAGCAAACGTATATACAGGGCATTGTATCTATGATACTGGGTATAAAAAGGCGACCGCAGTGCCGGCAGCAGCGACGGCGACAGCGACAGCAACAACAATGCAGCTGACTGACTGACTAACTGCCGTCGAGTGACCCAAATTATTCACGATGAGACCGCGGGCAAGTGCGGGAGTTGGAGGTAATGGAGGCAGTGCTGGAAGCAGGGAGCGGGACTTGGTAGCCGTTGATGAGTTGAGTTCAGTTACAGCGCTGGCAGCGACGTCAGCTGCGTTTCGCATTGTATGAATAATTTTTTGCGCGTTTTTCTGACAGCAGCCGAAAGCGAGCGAGCAGCGCGAAGTCAACGCGTAGCTGCTTGCTGCTGCTGCTTCTGCTGCTGGGCGCTGTTATGACCTGTGCGAAAGTTTGTTAACTTCCACGGCGAGTTCATCAATGGCGTAAGTAACTTACGTTGAACTGGCACTGCGAATCCTTTGCCAAATACAACACAGGCACACAAATGTCGCACAAAGCGGCGTATACTTGATGCGTGTGTTCGTGTGTGTGTGTGCCTGACTTTGTTGTGTGCAACTTCAAACGGCACGCAAAGCATTTTTGATTAGGCGCCGCGCGCTTCGCTTCGTATTTGACTTTGGCGTATACGCAACGTGAACTTTGCCCCCGTGTCGCATTAAAGCGCAGCCATCAATCCTTTTGCCTGCCGCCAGCTAGCACTCTCCTGCTCGCACTCGCTCTGCCTATAGCGCGCTCTCCTTCACTCGCACTGCTGCCATGCGCCTTTGACATGTTAAAAGCATTTTTATGTTGTGTGAGTGACTTTTGCGGCTTGCGTGTGTGTGTGTGTGCGTAAATGTGAATCTGAATCTGAGGCTGAACTGAATGCTTTGCCCTGTTCGGGGCAGGCCGCACGCGTTTTTTTTTTTTTTTTGCAGCTGCAACTGCAGTTGGCAAAGAGTTTTTGCCTTTTTCTAAACGCTTTTCGTCTTTTTGTTGCATTTTTTTCTTTCATTTCTGTTTTTGTAAATTTTCACAGTTATTTAAACCATTTAACAGCTATTTAATTTCATGTTAATTATGAAAACAAGCCCGAGGTGCATTAGCGACGAGAAGAATGCGGAAAAAGCCGCACTTTGTTTAATACAATTATTTATATTTTTTGACTCGCAATTAATTGTAATAAGCATGGAATAATTGAACAACACTCGACGTGAGCCAGTAGGAGACAGGGAGGGGAGGCGTGGCAAACCGTTAGTGGCAACACATGCGCAACCACAGAGTGGTGCGAATATTGGGGCTTTAAAGCAGCCACAGGAAAGTGAGCAGTAGTCAGGGAACACTGTGCAGAGGGGTAAATACCTCACTCAATTGTAATGAATACTCGCACGTTGCTCATTACGTTTAGTTTGAATGATAATTGAATTATGAATCCAATTGGTAAAATGAGATTGTCTGATTTTGCAATATGTATATATATCGCGTTTCCCGCAAATTAATTAAAGACGCGCTTTAAGCTGCAATCAATCAGAAATCAGCAAGAAAAACTTCTAATTGAATGGAAGTGCATTTCTTGCACTCCTTGCGGCAATTGCCCTCAAATTAATTGATGCAAAATTTACCAGGCATATGAGAAGCACTATATACAGAAGCCGAAATCTATCTTCGTCAACTTTTCGTTCGCTCTTGCTTTTTTTCCATCTTCAATCTTCTGCTGCAGCTTCATCAGCATAGCAAACATTGGATTGGACACCGCTCGCAATCCAAGCCAGGGCAATCAACGCATGCACACAGATTCCATTTCATTTCCTTTTTCGCTCTATCCAACTCTCTCCCTCTCTCTCTCTCTCTCTCTCTTTCTCTGTCTGCCTGCTGAACGAAACGTATGCCATTTATTAAGCGACTGCTATCAATTTTCAGTTTTCCGCCTGCAACGGTGCAAAATACTTTTCGAAAACTTTTACTAAACTAAACTAAAAGCACGCGGTTGTGCGCGAGCGAGCGATGGTGGCGGCAGCGGCAGCAGGATGTGAGCGCGTAGGGTCTGCGGTCAGGAGTTCGGGGATCAAACTGGAGGTCAGTTGGCGTCTTGCGACTCGACTTTCGCTTGCATGCACTTTGCACACTTTCCACTTTGCCAGCGAGCAGCGGACTTCGCCGAGTTGCAGCGCTTGTTTGACGGTCAAAAGTCAACTCGAAGTCGAGTTCACTTCAAGTTGAATTTGTTTGCTGGGGCCAAGTGGCGGGGCAGCGGCAGGGCGCTGAGCGAAGGCGGTGGCGGTGGCGGAAGCGGAGGCGGAGGCGGAGGCTTTTGCTGGTGATTCATTGCTTTGACGCTTTGACTTCTATGCGCTTAGTTGTTGCTGTTGCTGTCCTGCCGTGTCCTGTGTGTGTGTGTGTATGTGTGTGTGTGTGTGTGTGTTTGTCCCAGTTGCGTGCTAGTTTCTGCTTTCGTTTTCAGCGCTTTCGGCTTTCTCCTGCTCATTAAACGGACACGTCGCACTCAATTCGGATTTAAAGTTGCAACGTTCCCCCGGCCAAATTATGACTCAATTTCTTGGTATTTTTATGCTCGTTTCATGCTCCAAATGCGCCATTGTCAAAAGGCAGCTAACGACAAAAGCGACAACGACAACGACAACAACAACAGCAACAACAGCAACGAGTTCTGCTTGTCACGCACAACAAAAATCCGCAAAATATGTTTTAATATAAGTTTTCGGGTAACTCCAACTGCCGTCGGGCAGCGGAGCAGCAACAACAGCAACAGGGACAGGGACAACTACAACAGCACAACAACAAGAGTCCGCTGTCTGCGCTGAAGGAGCCCCAAAGTTTTTAGCAACTCTAATAATATTAAGCGTATAGCATAAATATTTAAATTTCATTGTCACTCGCACTACGGCGTCCCGCATTTTTATGCAAATAATGCAGCAATTTATTTGGTTTTGTCACGAATGAAGTCCCGGAGATACGAGCAGGAGTTGCAGGAGGGACAGCGAGAGTCGCAGAGAATGTCTAAGAGAGTGAGAGAGAGAGAAAGTGGGAGCGTTCTGGCAGCCATGGGGGAGCGCAGCGCAATTCAGACCAAACGGAAGTATTAGCAAACGTAATAATATCTATACACTGACATAGCTAAAGTCACGCAAGAATCTGACAGAGATTTGAAATGCTTAGTTTAAACTTACAATTTAAAATATCCAACTTGATTTTCTGCTAATATATTTTATTTGAAATTTAGAATTAAAAAGATTTAACTAGATTTTTAGGGGATATATACATCATTTTTTCGGAACTAAAGTGAGCTCAGTATATGCTCAATTTTTTCCTGCATTTAAATATACAATTACTTTAAGTGGCAATTTTTTTAATATTTTTATAATTTTCTAATTAATAGACATTTTAAAATTTCAGGATAATCTTGCTTTTATTCTGATATAAAATAAATTACTAATATTTTAATTAAAAAGAAGGTGAAACCCTGAGAGATTAAAATTCTCAGAAGTCTCAAAACTTTCGCCCAATTTAAATATTTTGAATTGTATTCTATAAGTTACCAATTGGCATGGAATAGCACTAGTCTAAGTCTCTAGTCTTAGGCGTAGAGCACTAATGCTTCGGTGTTGCCGCACGGCTGCACCCTTCATTTCTTTTTGGTCTTTTGGCAGGCGTTCGGCAAAAACAAAAGGGTCTCTCCCGCTGAGGGGATGCCATTGCCCCCCCGTAGCCATGTTGAGCGACCACAAAGTTGATGGGGCCAACCAAATGAAAACATCAAATGGCTTGTTTGGCTTTAGCTTTCCCTGCTCTGCTGCTGCTACTGCTACTGGTGGGTGCCACTGCTGCCAGGTGGATCGCTGCTGTCGCCGCCGTCTGGCTGATAACTTGGCAACTTGTGTTTGTCTGCGGGTTCTATTCGAGTTTTTACTTGTTTTTCTTGCCTTTGTTGTTGTTTTCGTTGTTGTTTTTGTTGTTGTTGTTGTTATTGCTTTTTTTCGGCGCTGTTCAAATTATGCCGAGGACGACGACCGCCAAATGGCAGCCAAGGCAAACGAAGCACACGGCCAGCGCGACATGGACATGGACTTGGAAATCGAAGGGGAAAGGGAAGGGAACGAGGGACAGGTTACAGGGGACGCAGAGAGATGGACACGGCACATGGACACGGACACGGACACGGACACGAACCCGGCGACACGGACAATTGCGGAACGTGAGCGGCGCGACATGCCAAAATCGAAAGTAGGCAACATCAACATCAATGGTGGGCGTGGCAGGCACACACACAGTCGCACACAGTCGCACAGCGATGGGCGCCAAAATGGTGGCAAAAAGAAATGAACTGAAATAAATTGTACGTTTCCTGAGCAATTTCCATGGCGAGTGCACCCTGCGATCCCTTCCTCTGGCTGGCAGGCAGGCAGGCGGCAGGCGGCAGGCAGGCAGTGTCCTGGCTGATTGTCCTTGTTGTCGCTGTTACAGCTGCTGTTGGCAGGGCATTAAATAAAACGTCAGCTACAACAATGCTAAAAGTGCTAGCAATCAAATAAATTCAAACGTGACCAAAAATATCCACATATTATCCACTTTTGTTGGTCGCCAACGCCAACACAGTCAGCCCGGCCAAAGTGGTTAGGCCCGTGCCCAGGAACAGGCCAGAACAGAGCCAGAGCCGCATTCACAACGACACAGTTGGAGCCGCAATCCCCCTCTCTCTCTCTCTCTCCCTCTCGGTTTCTCTCGCTTCTCCTCGCTGTGTGCAATTACGAGTATTTTGGGCAGATTTGCGTCGCGTCATAAATTTTGTGGACTCTGCGAATAGTACGAGAACGATATGAACACTGAACACTGCAGCTCAGACATCATAATCAAGTCCATGCCCATCATGATCATCATCATCGGCTGCGGGTCTAGACGCAGCAGACTAGGTAGACAATTCATTTGAGAACATAATCGTAGCAGAATTATGGCAATATGTTGAGTGCTGTCAGATGGCGATTTATGACGGTTCAAGAAACTATGCAAATGTCGGCAGAACAGAGGCAGAACGCAGAGAGAGATAGAGCGAGGGGTAACCATATATATAGCTATTTCATAGATAGATATAGGTATATAAAAATAACTCTTTAGAATTGAATAATTATAGATATAAAATTAATAAGATTTAAAATGTATAGGAGATATATTTATATATTTTTTTAAAAGTTATTTCATTATTATAGAAGTTGTTTCATTACTATTTATTTTACATTATTAAATAATAGGCATATATTTATATATACATATACGCAAAAATAACTAATTTGTTGTCTTTAATATAAAAAAAATTAACTTATAAAAATCTATAAATTACGTACTATATAAATAGAAATTTGTAATAATATACGAATTTTAAGTATAAGTTTATGAGTTATGAGTTTATACAAGTTAACAATATAGTTTAATATACAAGGAAATAAGTATATGTGTATGAAGTTCTTATTTGTAGGAATAATTGCTATACGTATAAAATCTACTATAAACAAAAAAGTTACTGTTAAAAAACAACGACAAGTACAAATCAAAGCAATAACTACCCCTAAAATATATTTTAAAAATCTATAAATATAAATCAAAGTAATAACTACACCCAACAAAATCCATCCCCTATCGGTCAATTTAATCGTAAGGGTATTCACACTTCGATTTATGTCGCTTCGCAACAATTTTTAAATATGTTCCGGCAATTGTTCTATATTTCTCTTTTTTGGCACACACACACACATACACAATTGCGTTAAATGAAGTGCATAAAAACGAGCGCTGGCAGAGCATGACACTTTTAATATATGCATAAGCAAATTGCTGTATTAACTGTGTCGCCCTGTAAATGTGCAACCGATTTTTGGCGATTTTAATTTGATAGAATAATATTTACCCGGCTAATGGCTTCATTTTGCCGGTACGAAAGTACAAACTTCAATTGCGCTTTCATTACTTTGTTCGCTTGTGGCTTTAGCCTTGACAGCAACAGCAGACAGACCAACAGTTGGACGGTGGGACGGACAGAAAGAACAACAGCAGTCGCTACAAGTTCAGTTGCGGGCGTGATAAAGGGATTAAGCGCTAAAAGCATGAATTTAATCTCTACGAATGTCATTTCACTTTACATTAGCCCGGAAATCTCGGCGAACAGGGCAGAACCCAATATGAGAAAAAGACCAGACTCGAGCCGGGGCCTTCATTAGTGCTCTGAAATACTGTAAATGAGCAGGTGGGCAGGTGGCCGTAGCCAAAGCCATTGCCATTGCCAGTGCCAAAGCCCGAGCCAAAGCCAAACTAGACAAAGGCGTGGGACAAACGACGGGCGACCCTCACCAGCACTGGCTCTACCCCCGCACTCGCACCATGGGGCAAATTACATTTTGTGGTGCTGATAAAAATCATTTAATGACAAGACGCGCGCCGCACAATTAAGCCATTTAATTTAAATGAGATTAATCATAATTACTAAGCAACAATCACTGGAGGAGGGAGGTGTGTGCTAGTGGAAGCTTTTATGCTTTTATGTTTTGAATTTTTGTAGCAGTTTCAGCTAGGTAAAGCTTGAAGCTGTCAGTGGACAGGGGAGGAGCGGGGAAACGAACAACTGCCAACTGATTGACACATGCTGCGTGTGTGACAAGCATCTACGTCTCTCTCTCTCTCTCTCTCTCTCTCTCTCTTCCGGCTTTGCCTTGCCCCTGCCCATTGCAATGTGCAACTGTCACGCTGACCTCGTGGAAAGTTAACTTAATTTAAGCACAAGCCACAGCAAATTAACCTAATGTTGCTGCCGGGGCAGCCGCGCAGCTGAATTAAAATGAAGCTGAAGTTGAAATTGAAGTTGATGTCAAGTGACGACTGCAAATACCCTAATGGAGGGCATGTGTGTTGTTTGAGACAATTCGCAGTAGAGCGTGTCATTAAGTGAAGAACCTTAAGTGTGGGTATAGATAGAGGAATATATTGATTTACTTCGCCAAAGACCCTTGTAAGTAGCCTGACTACAAAACGTATAATTTGTGAAGTAGAAAAAGAATTAGACTTTGAAATAAAATAAAATTAGTTTAATCCACCTGTATGTCTATCTATTTATAGCTCTATCGATACATCTGTCAGTCTATCCTTCTCGAGACTGCAGCGGGTATATCTTTCGAGCAAAAATAAAAAATACACTTCAAGCAGGAAATTCAAAAATACCATATATTTTAAATCTGAGAAATGTCATTATATTTCTTTATTTAGAAACTTCCGCAAATACCCTATATCAAATACCTACTAGCAAATTTAGCTATATACCGATAGCTTAGTAAAGCTACACAAATAGTAATTAATGTATTTAAAGGTTCATAGTGAGTCTGCTTTGATTACCCTGGCTTAAGAAAAAAAGAAAAATTCAAGCAGAAAATGCAATGCTAGTTTAATAAGTCCAGGTATGACTCCAAGAGTTGCTTATATAAGTGTATTGAGATTCGTCTAGCGCATAATGAACGTTAGCGAGGCTCTTCGCTGCCGCCTCTGCAGCTGCGCTGCCTTGGCTGCAATGCAATTTATGAAAAAACAATTTAAATATCAAAAGGCTTTCGTTTTAATTACGCGCAACACACAAACAAAAGCAACACACCAAAAGGCACGCAAAGAGCAAAAAGGCAGTCAAAAGCTGCGGCTTCACAACCAGGCAGCCAAGTCAGAGTCAGACTTGGAGTCGCACTCGGCGATGCGAGCTGGAAGACTGCAAATGGAAGACGGGAAACCGTTGTGCTGCAGTCAAAAAGAGAGAGAGAGAGAGAGAGAGGGTGTGAGAAAGAGAGAGAGACAGAGCTCGCTTGACTCGGCAGCGTGTAGACACTACTTTAATGCCATAGCAGCCATTTCCATGCCCGCTGCGTTTAAATAATTAATTAAGATTGATGCAGACTCATTTGTCTTGCTGCGCCAAGGACGTGCGGCGGCGGGTAGCGGAAGCTGGGGCGGCTTGGGAGGTTTGCCTGCGAGCCAGCCTGACTGGCAGCCTGCCTGCCAGCGAGCCTGTGCGCCCAAACAGGATGTGAACGCCAGGCAAGCGCGCACTTTGCATTTTGCTTTTCAATTTATTTTGTTGCTGTTGCTGCTCGCGTTGTCTGTTGTTGTTCCATTTGCCGGCGTTTTTGTTGTTGTTTTGTTGTTGTTATTGTGTTTTATATCGAAAGATTTTGCATTAGTTTGCATTAAAATTTCACTTTGTTGTTTGGCGCTTTAAAATCAGCGAGCGCAGGAGTCCCAAAACTCTTTGTGCCGGAGCTGGGGGCGTTGCAGGGATGGATTTTCGCCTACGCAGCAGCAACTGAGCTCGATGACTGCTTAACGCTCTACCTCACTCCGTGCAGCCCTCTCCCTGCAGCCCTTCCCCATGCCATGCACTTAGCGCCAATGAAGCTTGGCTATAATTTTCATACATTTTGCAGCACAGACAAAGTTGCATTTGCTGTAATTACATTGTAATGCCACACACACTCACTCTCACATACACTGCCACACACATACATACACGCTTTCGCGCACACACTCGCAGTCAGCGTGTGATTGGGGCTTTACGCTCACTAGGCACGCATGAGGGCGCTCGCCAATTCGCCGGATTACAATGCAAAATGAGTTTATAAACAATGTGCGGCAGACAGAGAGCGCCAATTGGCAAAGAGATAAAAAATAATTGCAATTGACTGGGCGAAAAAAATTTGTGGCGCGACTTAACTGTGGGCTGCACTAAGCCGAAGCAAGGCTACCCTAAATTGCAGCTTAATAGCTAGAAAATGTATTCAATAGTGCGGCAAGTGATAGATTTGAGTTCGATTTTAATTGTAAATAATAAATCAATAATTTTTACAATTTTAGATTAAATAATCGTTACTCTGAATCAATAATAAATAGAAGTCCTTCTGTTAAGTTATGTGCATAGTAATTTCAATAGACTTAATCAAAACTATACCAAGGTTAAGCTTAACAGCTCGAAAATCCATATAAAAGAGTGAAAATCAATAGAGTGTAATTTGAATTGCCCGCAGTATTATTAGAATAAATAATGTATCCATCATTATGCTATACCCTGCCCCAAGAGCAAACAAAGCCTATTACTAGTGCGGAAACTGTTAGCTTGTATTTTGACTGCTCATAAATTATTTTCTTCTGCTATAGGCTGTGGCAAAGCGTTTAAAATAACTAATGTACCGTTTAGTAAACCGCATAAATATGGCGCCATTGTCAGCTGTTAATTGGGCGCAATGTGCTGTGTTTTTTTTTTGCTCTCGCGTTTTTCGTTTCCCGTTTGCATTGCTAACTTCTTGATTTTGCACACATGCAGCGCACATTTATTTATTTAAATAATCCCATTTGTCCGCCCATTGCATATCAAAATTTAAATAATAATTAGTGGCGCGCGAAAATCGCTTTAAATGAAACAACGGCGCGCAAATTGGCAAATAGCGTAAAAATAATGGTAAATGAAAGCATAAAATTAAAAAACAAAAGCGTGCGTCGTTGTTATTGCTGTTGTTGTTATTGTGGTTGTTGTTGTCTTTTCCGCTGCTCTGCTGCTGCTGCTGCTAATGAAAACGAAATTAATTAATTTAAAACAACAATTGGCCGGCTTGGCCCCTCGTTACGTGAGCGGACAGCAAACGCTTAGGGCGGCCATGGCGTATGCGCAATTTCAATAGCGAGCTCACTGCATGCCAACAATAAATATGCGATATATATATATATATATATATAGATATATGTAAGTGTGCGTGTAGTCATAGTGCTGCCTCGTGTCGTCGCCATCGTCGTCGGTGGCGGCGGCAGGTATTGGTTACGCCCACGCTTTGACTTTGACTGTCGTCATGTCATGTCATGCATATGTAATTATTCCATGGCTAGCAGAAGCGATTCGCAAAGCAAATGTCGGCCAAATGTTTGCGACGTGTAAACAAGCTTTGAGTGCGAGGCTGAGAATCCACCTGCGCAGCAGATATTAAAAACCCGATTCCCCCCTGCCCCCCAGCACCGAACTCGACGAATCCCTCTCTGCAGAAGTTGGGCAAACAGCGATGCGATGGCAAAAATTGTTGCATATTTTTTTCGGGCGGCGTGAAGCAAGGATTGGGGTAGAGGAGCATACGGATGGAGTACAGCGTACAACAAAAACAGCAACAACAGGAGCGCTGCCATGGCTGCTAAAAGACCAAAAAGGCCACATACTTAGCCTGATTTACACGTTGCCATGGCAAGTCAGCACCCAGCGCCAGTGCCAGTGCCAGTTCCAGTTCCAGCGCCAGTCGCCAGCGACTTGGTCTCTTCAGTCGGCCCCCAAGCTCGAGAGTCTCACAAATTTGCATCACAAATGTGTCTTTTTCAGGTTGCTTGACTTTGCATAACCCCTTTCAGCATGCAAACCCTCTCAATGTAATGGGTCGAGCCAGCGTCGGATCCAGCGCCAGCTCCAGCTCCAGAGCTGATGCCTGGAACTGCTGCTACGTCTGTCCCGGCATGGTTTTATTTCATATTTTCTCTGGCAACATTTGCGTACGATTTGCATTACAAAGCGAACGATGCGAGTTGTGCTTTTTATTGGCATACAAAATCTAATGCCACGCCCACTGACACGCGCTCGCTGCGCCCTTCTCTGGCACACGCTTAAGCTGACTAATTAACAGAAAATAAAAAAGACGAAAACTCTGCTCCTCGCCCGCTTTTTAATGGGGCAACAATTTCTTATGCATGCAGAACAGGCTGACAAATTGTCTAAGGCTCTTAAGAGCTCTCTGCGTTGCCTCCTAAGCATCCCCTCCCCCTACCCAACACACTACGCAAATATAAAATCAAGAAACAAATGTTGAAATTCTCATATTTTCAATTTCAATTAATTTACATAGAGCGGTGGAAGAGGTTTATTTCGATATAAATAAATACGGGAATATGAGCAAGAGAAATATAAAATATATTTATGAAAAATCTTTTTGATGCCAATTCCATGGTAGACTGCAGTCCAGTGCTCTATTTGCTTTGTTTACCAGTTTATCAAACGGACTATTTGCAATTTGTAAAATCAATTGTGACGGGGAAGGGAGGGCAGGCCGGAACGAAGCCTGCAAATATCTTGCTGTGAAAATATGCTTAAACAAAAAGGCTTCATTTGAGTGTGATTTATTGAAATGCATATTTGAAAATACTTTTGGCAAATTGCAGCACATAAAGAGTCAAGAGAAGGCTGTGCGACAGCAGCTCAAGGAAATTCTAAGACAATTTTTTAAAATATTCGTTCTCGTCTCTTAGTTGAAATATACATAAATAAGTTATTTACCTGGGTGCTTATGAGATGTTTGCGTGGTCGAATACCTGCAATGACAAAATGAAAATATATTTGTTTATGCTCGCAAAAAAAAGAGACACAGAGAAATCAATTAAAAAGCTTTTTTCACTCGCAATCTCCATTTATTTAATGAGCTATCAAATGATCAAATGGAAACTTGTTGTCGCTTCCATTGACTTTTGCGCTCGAAAGTAGGCTACAAATTAACAAACTTGCAGCGCTTCATTAACTCAAAGCGCGTTGATGTCAACTGACGCCGTCGCTCCCCTCCGCGCTCTGTGCGCTGTTTGCAAACACAACATCAAGTGGGCCTGTATCAGTGCGTGTGTGTGTGTGTGTGTGTGTTTGAGTGTGTGCACTTGAGCTTAATTGTTAGTCAAATTATGCAAAGTATTTTCCCTCTCGCTCTCCTCTGGCCGCCTCCGCTTTGTGCGTGCACACATTATCGGCAGTGAAGCGCATTTGTATTTGCACACAGCCATACACACGCACACATGCGCTTACAGCATACAGTCGAACTGGCGCTTCATTTGTTTAGACGCTGTCCAATGGTCCATGAAAATATTCCAAAATGGCGTCGCGCGCTGCTCGCCAAAAGTTTACCCAAATCACTGGAGACGACGCGCCTGGGGGGAGGGGAGCAGGGGCGCATAGTAAACAGTTTTTGAACTACATCCCTGCCACGCCCCCGCACACGCCGCCTCTGAGTGGATCAATACAAGAGCTTATCGTGTGCATTACACAAATACTTTTGTATTTGTAAGTACATGGGATATTTACGGCATTTAAATGCCGTCTAGCTTATATCCCTCTCCCTGCTGCTGCCCTTACTCTGCGCCGGACTCGTATGACAGTTTTGGGAATGCCAGTACATGTGTATGGGTATGTATGTGTGTGCGTGCGTATGTTTGACATTTAATTCCAATTGCTTTTACCTACAAATTGACATTTTGCGATACACTCACACACACTGACACTCAGACAAAATACCAGCTAATACACATACACGCAACGATTCCACAAAGAATATTCTGCTCCATTTCACTTAATTTTTATTATGGCCCAAGTTTGTTGTGGAGCTAGTTTTAAGTGAGCATGGCGAAAATAAGCAAAGCTGAAGCACTCGACTAGTCAATACCCTAAATTGACTGATGAGAAATCTTCAAATGACCTACTATAAAAATTATATATTTATTATTATTTTTTTGTTAATTTCCTCAGTCAAATTTCAGTAAATCAAATCTTATGCTAGTCTTAATATTGTAAACAATTAGAATCAAAAAAAAAAAACGGTTTAAATTTGTTAATTATATTTTAAAATTTTTGCAAAATATAAAAAAAGTAATTTTTTAAAAACTTACTTTTTTAATGTAATCAATAATAACTCAAAACCATGAACAAAATGACATTCCTCACGAAACTCGCAAGATTTTTGACAAAGATATGCAAGTTTAAAATCAGGACACGATACATCCTAATGCGCTGTCCGAATCTCCATTAAGATCTTTTTCTCTTGCAAAAGTTCCTCGAAAACTTAACATATCCAATTTCAAGCACCTACAAAGGCTGCATAAAAAATGAGCCTAAGCCTAGGCAAAACTAATGTGAATTTGGGCGAAATCGATGGCTGGAATCAATCGTGATTGCCATCATGTCATTTGCCATTTCAAATTGTTTGTCTCTCTGCGAAATGTGAAAAATAAAACAAAATCTATATACATGATATCCTGTTGCTCTTGTTGTTCTTGCTGGTGATTTTTTAGCCGTCTGTCTGCTTTGCAGAGTTTACAATTTATGTATTGCCGTTTTTAATAGCTATAAAGCATTTTCATGTTGCTGAAAGCATGTTCGACCCACACTACAACAATAAAAACAACTACAACAGCAACAACAACAACAATCTTGCTCATATGACTATGTGTGTTTATGTTCTATAGACAGCTTTATGCATTTTGAACATGCAAACTTATAAAGGAGGCTCCGTAAAGGGATAGGGGCCTGCGCCTGGGATTGGCCTAGTAATTAAATGTGTCTCTGGGGTGTCATTAGGACTGAGTTCTGAGCTTGTACTGACTCCGCCGAGCTATTCATTAGCGTTACCGTTAATGTTATTAGCATAATTCCGGGTGCCATAAACACATGAATTAGGCAAGCAAGTAGAGTATTGATTGACTATGCCGACTTTCGAGCTGCCTGTTGGCCTGTCTACTGTGACTCAATTTAACACGCTTTACACAAATGCACAAACATGTCATTTCGAGTCGTGTATCTGTGTAAATGGCCGAACAATAAGGATAAATGTTTACAAGCAATAAAACTAGCAAAACAAATACCAAACACACACTCACCCATACACAGGCGCACTCACAAAGCCACTCACAGCTACTCGTAATGATATATAGACCGCAAATGCTGCACACATTTACAAGCTGCACACGCCGGCAATACACAAAGAGCTTTAATTGTTATTTTAATGATAAAAATGGAGACAAATTACGTTTTGGTAGCAGGCCCCTAGAGCGGGCGCTAGAGAGCGGGAGAGCCATAAAAACTAATAACAAACAATAGCAACAGTTCATTGTTATTGTCTGTCTGTCTGTCTGTCTGTCTGCCTGGCTGCCTGGCTGCCGGCTCTGCTCGATTTCAGGCCTAAATTGCGGGTGCTTCCCCTACAAATCGGCTCATTCGGCAAATTTATCGGTTTGCATTAGGCGCCGCACAACGGAAATCAATAAAGCACCGTACGTGTGTGAGTATGCATGAGTATGTATATGTGGCACGATTAATGGAAGCAGTATTGCGCATCTTAAAGATAACCAAAAAGAACGGCAACTTGAAGCCCGCAAACACTGCGTATACTTCTTTCTGTCGTCTCAATAAGTATACGCAGCGTGTGCCGCTCACAGTCGTACGACTGCTCGTTTCGTTGCGCTGCCCGCTCATCGCGTGTCACAGAGCAATTTGACAAAATCAAAAATACTTAGAATAATTTAACTTTTAATTGGCGTTGAGGCGGAACGTCGACGCTGAACGAGAAGGCAGAGCAGCGCCCTGACAACACGCTAAATATTTCTGTGTGTATGTAACAAGTTGGCAAGCCACGCCCAGCGTGTAAAATGTGTCAACAAACTACAGTTAATGGCTGTGCCCATTAATAATGTAAAATAAAGTGATAAATTAAAAGGCTGCAGATTTTCCGAGAAATTCATGCTGGAATTTAATATTGGTGAAAGTTATACCAGTTTCATAATGGAACCCCTTCCCGGCCGCATCTCGCACTCTCTTTGAAGCCCGTTTCGATTTGTGGCTTTAACTTAAAATTCCAAATCTGCTTAAATATCGTTTTGCCAGTAAACTGTGTGCTACATGCCAAGTCTCTCTGACACTGGCGAATTCATTTCTCTGGCGCGCGCACTTTATCAACAGCGGAGGGAAGTGGTAGCAGCGGCAGCAGAGAATTGAATAAAAATGCACTGAGTGCGCAGAGTGTGTGTGTGTGTGTGTGAGTGTATCTGTGTGCTGTAGCTGTAGTTACCCGTGTATTTCAAGTGCATATTTTGTTTGATAAATTGTTTGCCACGTTCCCGGCAAGTCGAAACAAAAAGCGAAGCTACTGCTGCTGCTGCTGCTGCTGCTCCCAATGCTCACAATTCCCAAGCAAAGCCAAAATCGTGAGAGCTCTCGCTCTCCCCTTCCCTTTGCCCCCGCCTCTGCCGCTTCCCGCTGTCATTCTCAAAATGGGCGCCCGGGGAGTCACAAATATGGCAGCGGCTTTAGCAGACGCCGCCAGACAAAATTTATAAACGCGCAGCTTCTGCTCGCATGCCTCGCATGCGAGTCTGTGTGCATGTATGCTCGTGTGAGTGTGTGTGTGTGTGTGTCAAGTAAAAGTCTGCCTGGAGGCGGTAAACAACCTGACGACGAAATATGAAAGTGTTAAATGGCCACGAGAGCGGGAGAGCTGCCGGGCGGAGGTGACCCTTAGCCTTGCGATTTCTGCTCCTGCTTCTGGCAAGCATGTGCCACACACTTATGCATGAGTGCTCGGCTACGTTTGCGTGTATGTGTGTGTGTGTGTGTGTGTATAAATGCCGGCGCCTTTTGATATGCTGCTGACAGAATTGGGTCATTGCCTGCAAGCGATTAACATGCAAAGAGGTTAAGGAGTAGTTCGGCCTGCCTGCCAACCTGCCTGCTGCCTGCTGCCTGCTTTAATCTATGACTAAGCAATCTTAACAAACTTTAACTGAATTAGTAGCGGGTCAAGCAGCAGCTGCTGCTACCACACATTGTCTGGCCAAAATACACACACACACACTCACACACACGCCCTTAGACCTAAATTAGCTGATAGCGCACGCCCCCCAATTAAATGGGCTAACCAAATATTTTTGAAGTCGCCCGCACAGCTGTAAAAATATTGTGGCAAAAATTGCGGGTGTACAATGGTGCTGTGTACATGTATGTGCTGCCAATTTGTGCTCTTTTTTGGCCGGCAGCAGCAGCAGCAGCAGCTGTAGCTGTAGCCATAGCTGCATATCAAAATATTTGCGAGGCGTGTGACAGACGCCCACTCGACGGATTGGACTAAAATTGCGAGTGTGTTGATGATGTTTTTACCGCAACATGAATATCATGCGCCAAACTTTTTTGCGCCATTCCCGCATTTCGTACTCCGCCGGCAACCACAACGAATTAGGTCAGCACTTGCCATCGACAGTGTTACTTTGGAGTTGAGTTCAGTTGGGGTTTTTAATGAGGCGCATTTCATAATCAGCGCGTGCATTGCCTGCCATTGACGCGCTGGCGACGCGCTGCCAGGCAGCCTGAGAGCCAGGCAGGCAGGCAGGCGACGGCTCGCATTTCCGTGTTTGCCATAAATTCACATGGCAAGCGCACATGCCCTGCCACTTGAAGGCAACTGGAGCCGCAGTCGTTTCATATGAACCGTGTCAGTGTGACAGCCAGGGGAGGGGGCTGAGGGAACGGGAAGAGGAGCTGCGGGAGTAGTATCAGCAGCAGCAACAGGAACGGCGGAAGCAGAGCCAGAGAAACTGGGATAGAAGCAACAGCAGGGCAGCATGGACAACAGGGAGAGGAGCCACAGCAGCAGCAGCAGGGGCAACAGCGGAAACCCAAAGCGAGGTAAAGCGATGCCTGAGCCGAGGCTGAAGTAAGTGGAGTCCACGCGCAGTCACCTACGCTTCATATTAATAATGTGGAAATGGCAACGGCAGCGTGTGTGAGGCGTGCTGGGCGTGGCATGCAACGCAATACTTGCATAAAAAGGCAGCTCCGTCAGGGTGAAAGCAAAGAAATCGCTGTTCTGCCTGGCCGCTCGGTCGCTCGGTCGGTCGCTCCGGTTATCGTACCCCCGTTGACTTCATTTGTTACGATTGCTTTGACAATGTTGCTGCGTCATTTGATGCCCATTTGCAACGTTGCAGCAACAGCAGCAACAGCAACAGCAACAACAAGGACTCACAAGTTATTGCAGTGCATTAAAACGAGAGCGCAGAGAGTGAGAGGAGAGGGAGAGAGGGAGATTGATACTGCTGGAGCGAAGCGAAGCGTTCGCAATTGACAGCTCCTCCGGCTCGGTCGGGTTTATTACAATCGAATGATATTGTCAATTAAGTTTTCAACTTTTTAAATTGCCATTGCCTGCGTTTATATAACTCAATTATCCATGCGCTGTTATCTAGGTATGACCACGGCTGCCGACACGATTATTGACCCACTTTAGCCGATAGTTTGCCATGCCCAGCGCACCGCCCACCAATCGATAACAATCAATTGTGTTAATTGCATGCAATTACCTTTTAACGCAAGCGAAAGAACGCAAGAAATAAAGCAATGATTGTTGTCGTTGTTGCTGCTCTGTAATTTAACTAAATTGAATATTACGCATACGCACCGTTAGCTCCGAACGAGCGGCCTTCAGAAAATCAAATAGCACCATCGATAAGCGCCGCCTAATCAGATGCCCCTACACAACACACTACACACCCCCTGCCACCCAATACAACACCCCAGCCGCTCACTCACACACATGTCAAACACTTTCAATGGGTTTAGCTTGGCAGGCAAAGACTCGGGCGGCTCCACATACCTGAGGCGTATTATCCACTCTATTAACACGATTAGTTACACAAATACAAAGGCACAAAGCGGTACACACTCACACACACACACACTCTGGCACACACAACCGGAACCAGGAAATGGCAAAAGGAAACAAAACATTAGCCCGACGCGCCGCCCGACAGACAGACAGACAGACAGCTTTGCAGTTGTGCCTTCCAGTCAGGCTGTCGCCCGTCGCATTGATGGCAGCCTTGAGGGCAAACTTACTTAGCAAATAAACATTGATTAATTTGTTGACAATACACACAGGCAAACACACGCTTCCACACGCACACACACACACACACACCCGCAAACATAGCGAGCGTCGAATGCGTTTATCAGTTCGCATGCCTTCGCCTCTTTGACTATTGAATAATGGCGACGCGCTGCTTGCCGCATACCAAATCCGAAAGCCACAGGAGCGACGCACAGATCCAATGGGACTCACACACACACACACACATGCAGGGATAAATGGAAATGGAATGCGAGAGTGAAAGAGAGGCAGGCAGCTTCTCTGTCGGGCCTCAATAAACTTCAATGAATGTTAAAAGGTTATGCACGCATCGCTCTACAGCTTTTGACTTAATGGATTTCGCATTGACGCCCATAAATCTTCGGATTGCCGGACACTGGCAGGTACTATAAACCTACTCCACTATAATGCCGAGCAACAGTTTGCCATTGACAATTATGGTTGATTATGAGTGGCGAATAAAGTCGAATGCCTGCGGGTCTAATTGGCACGCTGCAAAGGACTCTTGGAGTTCGCACAGTTCAATTGATTGACGGCGATTGACTGGCGAGCAGCATGTACCAAAGCCAATACCAATGCCAAAAGCAATACCTCAAGTTCATTTGCTAATAGCGTTCGATATAATACACTCGAAACATTTGCCATTCGCCATTCGCCATGGCTTTTGTTCGATCTCGCGGGCACCGCAAAAGGCCCATTCAGCAGCAATTTAAATGCTCATTACGGCCTTAAACAGCAGCGGCAAATTAATTGAATTGCTGTTTTTTAACCACAACACTCACTCACACACAGACAGACACACAGGCGCACATACACTCACTCCAATGGAACTCGCAGACAAACGGAGGCAGTCGGAGCTAAGCCGCAGCCGCAACCGATACGACACTTGAACAAATACACAGCGAGTCCATAATGTGCGGGGTATAGTTGATTAAGGGGGGCTGTGCCAGGGGCGGGGGAGTGCACAAATGAAAGCAAAGAAAGGCGCTTAGTTTAAGTTACGATAACAACAACAACAACAAGTATGAGAGCGAGCACGACTCAAACAACCGCATCGATTGCTTTGCTTATTTCATTAAGCAGAACTTTTGTGCAATGCAAATGAAAGACAACAGTGAGAAGCAAATGATACACTCAGCATAGCGACGATAATATACCCTACAAAATTTCTCATACAGTTTCAATACCTACCATGCAAAACAATAATATAATATTTCAAAAAAATACGTTGCGCGCATGCTTATTTTATATTTATATATTGTATAATAATTAAAGTATAATAATAAAATTTTAACAGAATCTAAGACTTGCTCAGACTTATAAAAAAATACAGAAGCAGTACATACGCTGTTCAATTTTATAAAAGTATCATTAAAATAATTATATTTTTCAACTTCTGCCCAAAATTAATTTACCCACTGCCAGAGTATAATGAACACAAGCAACTACAACAAAGACGAACTGTGAACTGTGCATTTCTGCACAACAACAACTACAACAACAACCGTAACAACTATGCGAATATTCACTCGATACTCGAAGCACACTCACGAATTGATCCGCTTAGTGTTGATTGCTTGCATTTCATTTTAAAACAAAAACTGTCGCTGACGTTTTTTATTGCTTTTTATTGTTGTCTCTTTGTTGTTGCTGTTAGTGGCAACCGCGTTTGTTTGATGTGTCCGCAATGAAATTCTAGAGAACTCGTGGGTTAATAACTCGCTGGGATTATAAAGCAAAAGCTTTTTCATTTGATTTGCTTTTATTTGCATACAAAATCGAGAGAATTGTGCCGCGTCTATTTCTATGCGAGTATTGAGAGTACTAGAAACTCGCTTATCTATTTTATTGGATTAATAAAAATATACATATATATATATATATACCTTTTTCTTTTTTTTTTTTTGTATAGCTATACTGCTCAGACTATTACAGGTACTTGCAAAGTGCAATTATTCTAGCCTTGCAAAAAAAAGATGCATAGAAAATATACGTAATTTTCTCAATCATATTCAGTTATTATTTCTCCCATGACACAAAAACTTGTTTTAAAAAATTAATCGTCAATAAATTTTGACATGCTTAAAACTTTAATTTCAGTTCTCATAATTTTGTGTAGGTTAATTTTAAGCTTTTATTTAAGGATTGATTTTATATAAGATATTTATTTTTGTGTTTTTTTCAGTCAGCATTTTAATTTCTTTTCATTTCAAAAAGTTAATTTTGCATTAAATTTTAAAAGTTTTCGTGCCACGAAGTTTTCTTTAGCTTCCATTTGCCACAGCGTGAGAACAGGGAAAGGAATAAGAGGAAGTGAGCGAGTGAGAAAAGCAACACCCCAGCTGCTATAAATCGAAATGCTCATATCCTAAGCTAACGATAAGAGCCTTGCCGCCGACTCCAGCGACGACGCGACCGCGCGACCTGCTCATGCATGACGGAAGATGCAATCGCGGTCATTTCGATTGCTCAGAGTGGAAATTACTTTGCATTCGGGTGGGGGCAGACACACAACCGACCGACGTTACCACTGGAACCACTTGAAACGCTGGCTGCCTTTGCTCGACTTCGACTTGGTCAGCTAACTGCTCAAAGTCACTGTCGATGGGCAAATATTTGCAGCGTGAGCGTGAGAGTCTGCCTGGCAAATGGCCAGCGGGGAGAGCAGGCGAGCAGGGCCAAGGTTTATTTGCACATTCGCGCGGTGGCCAATTAAAAGCCTTAACGCCGGCCTCAATTCACACGACTAGTCCAAGCCACGGCCAGACCCACGCCCACGCCCACTCACCCGCTGCTTAGTTAGTTCGTTGGCTCTGATACCCTTTGACACTTACAGCTGGGTGGTTAGGGCGCTCCTCGCTGAGATTTATGTTGAAAGTCACGACACTAAACAGCTTCCGCCATTAAACATGAACGCATATTTTTGCCTTGCCTCATAACTCAGGCGCATATAAACAAGCCGCAGTCGCCGCTGTAGCTGCTGTTGTTGCTGTTGTTGTTGTCGGGGTGCTGCTCGCATGGCGACATACAAAACTTAACTTAAATATAAATTATGAGCATCTTAAAAAGCCACAGCGAAAGGATAATTTTCATAAATATTAGAGTTGCGGAAGGGAAGAGAAAGAGAGCGAGAGGGAGAAGGAGTAGGGCCAGCTGTGCGAAGGCGATGCCTGGCAGCTTAGCAAAAACCAAATGCTGTATGCGTGTATCTGTGTGTGTGTAGCTGAGGCTTGTTTGCAGGAACTGAAACAGGAACAGGAACAGCAGCTGAGCGTACAGCAAGCAGGCTCTGACACTGGCAAGGGTCTACCCCATGCTCTGTGTGTGCTTTACTCTCGGTTCCTGCCCCACACACAGAACTCACGCTCCAGCGCTGTACTCCCCGTCCATAAACACACAATTAAAAATAATATTTTCAACGTGGTGGCAATTAATTAGTCGCCCACACACACACACTGGAGCAGCAGCAGACTCTGAGACAAGGCAGCAGGCAGGCAGGCAGGCAGTCGCACACATGTGGCCAGGCGACTTGAAAGCTGAGCAGGGGCAGCGGAACGGCACGATTATTGTGGCCGTGCAACATGCGCGATACAAGCTCGCTGCTATTTTCTTTATTTTCCTTGTCTTGTTTGCCTGCTTTGAATCCGCCCGGTGGTTGGTTATGAATACAGATGCCATTAGGCTGCGGTTTTAAGCTGCTCGCATTGAGATCTTTAATACGCAAAGTCGTGCAAGTGCGATAAAAGTGCCAAGCCGACGCGATAA
The DNA here is from genome assembly GCA_035046045.1 of Zaprionus bogoriensis. Lineage (NCBI taxonomy): Eukaryota > Metazoa > Arthropoda > Insecta > Diptera > Drosophilidae > Zaprionus > Zaprionus bogoriensis. Next base: position 743,741 of record JAWNOI010000066.1, on the reverse strand, counting down.
TGGACTGTCTATATGGCCGGGCAAAGCCCAAAACTTTATGGCACTCATCTCACTCGGAGTTTGTCTGTGCGGCAGATGAATTCGTTTTTTGTTTTAGTTTCTGGCCGGCTTTTGGCCGTTTCAGCGGAATTTGTTTGCCAAAAAGTGGGAAGAGCTGTCAGTGTGCGTCTATTGCGCTGTCTTCATACACTACAGTTTCTCTTCCATCACGCAGACCATAACTCTCCGCCTTCTCGCTACCAATATTTTTGTTTGACTCTAATCCCTCATATTTGCTATTTCTTCTTCTCTTCTCATTTATCTTCTTTTTTACACGTAACTCCCTCTCACTTGCCTTGTCTCAAGTGCGCTCCATACAGTTTGTCTCAATCTATCTCTCTTTCTTTCTCTCTAGATTTATCGCTTCTTCTATCTTTCTCTGTCTATATGACTACGGCTCAACTCTCTCTTGTTCTATCTTATGTCCAGTCTTCTCTCTTGCTCATACCTTAGTTTTCTGTCTCTTATTTTATTGGCCTATTGTTATCCCTCCCTAGCAGAATTCTTCCTTCTCCTTTTATATCTCTTTATATTTCTGCCTCTCTCTCTAAGTAGCGCTAGCCCTTCACGCTCTCATCCTGCATCTATCACTCTCTCTTTCTCTCCACCTGCTATCACTCTCTCTCTCTCTTACTGTTTCCTACTTTCCCTCTCTTTCGGTTTGTTTAAATACAGGCATGTGGCTCTTATCGCGCTTTGCTCTGTCTGAGTGCTTAGCTGTGATATATTGTCCACTGCTTTTGTTCTTGTTGTTGTTCTCGTTGTTGTTGCTATTGTTGTGTATTAAAAGTTCATTGCTTGCGCATAAAGCACACGAAATGCCGCTGGAGCAGCTTTCTAAACAAGCGCAGTTTGAGTTTTGTCGTTTGTCGTTGCAGCTATTAAACTGCCATGTACCCCGCAGCCCGCCCCTATGCCAGCTACTACTGTGTGTGTGTGTGCGTGTGTATTATGCAAATTTCAAATTCGGTTGCTTTGCCGCGTTCTGGTCGTAAAAACTTGTGCGCTGTCCGCACATTCTTCGCGCTCGACTGCCGCGTTTTGCCTCGTTTTTTTCTCCATTTTGTGGGTCAAATCGGAATTTGGAATTCTGTGTCAATGCATTAAGCATTTAAATAATGGCAAATCGCCGGGTAATTGTCAATTAAAATGCATTGCTTATGCGCGCACTCGCTGCCACGTAATCCATATGCCTGGCCCAAAATATTGATTTTAATTTCTGGCTGAAATGCTTTAATATTTTGCTGCATTTAATTACCACACTTTATGCTAGCAGTGATATGATCAGCACAGAGCGAGAGAGAGCGAGAGAGAGGGATGGCAAAAAATACGCAAATGTGTAAGCCATAAATGATAACAAGCAACCACATAAACCGCTTTAACCGGCGACGAAAGGTGAGAGGGAGTGGTGGCGGGAGCGGTGCAGGGGAGGTGGGTGAGTTGCCAGCCGCAGCCCACAGCCACGTGGGCGCACGCACAGGCACAGCCATAACACAACCTCCTCAGTCCAGCAGCTCTACACCTCCCTTCTCACTGGCCGCAAATTGTCCAAAGCCGCTTATAAAGGTAAACGCTGGCCAAAACACTTTTTGGGCCAAAACTAACACACAAAGTGGCGCTGCATGAAAAAAAAAGAAGAAAAACTATATATAAAACCTGCTCCTACCTCTACCTACCCCCTCAGCTTGTGCAGCAAAGTGAAAAAGTAGCACACGAATTTTCATAAATACAAAAGCGAAAAAGAAAAGCTGCAAAGCACAACAACAGTTAGAGAAAATCATTAGCTTCGCCATACAGAAGCGGGCATACTCTGCAGAAGCTTTATGCTAGCTGATCCGAGGGAGTCGATTTGGTGCAGTGCAAACCCCTAGTTAAAGTTGATATACCCTCTGCAAGGGTACAAGCATTAGTAGAACAACAACAGCGTTTTGGTGGGTCACGCCTCGGGGCTGGCTAAAGGATAAAGGCGCGTAGCTGCTGCTTCATTTCAATTATTATGATGATGACAATATTAAAATGCTTCCAGCAAGCTTCGTGCACACACACACACACACACACACCCTTACACTTACACTTATATTCCGACGAGTCTGCTAATTAAAAGACCCAAAATCCCAGGCGCTCTAAAAGTCCAAAGTCAGAGGCAGAGAGGCACAGACAGAGATAGAGAACAGCTCGTAGGCAGAGCCGAGTCGGAGCAGCCTAGCGTCTGTCCGTCTGTCTGTCTGCCTGCCTGCCTGCTGCCGTGTTGTTGATAACCCAAACAGGTCCTCGAGCACACAAATCACATAAATTCCAATTGAGTGCATACTCTACGAGCGGCCATGGAAAATAAATGTAAATTTACTATGCAGTCGAGCGATTGCTACTCTCTCTCCTCGCTCTGCCAGCCGACCGTCCACAGTGCGTATGATTAATTTGCTTAATTTTCTGTGCGCAAGTGTGTGTGTGTGTGTGTGTGTGTATGTGTGTGTGTGTGTGTATGTGTGTGTGTGTGTGTGTGTGTGTGCTGGGACCGTCTTAACAATCAACAGACTTATTGGACGAGATGATTGAGCCATTTAAAAGGCTCATATAGAATATTGAACAGCATGCCGAACAGCAAACTAAACGCAAATTAAATAATGCAGAAATTATGCAAATTAGCCGAAAAAACACTGAATGCCTGGTCGCAAGTAAAGTAAAGTTCGCCAGCGAATTTATTAAATTTCTGCCCCACGGTTCGAATTGCTGCTAGAAACTTTGACAGTTGCGCACGCCAAGTTAAACCGAGCTGAGCTGCAGCCCATCGAGCGAGCTCGTGAGCCTGTGAGCTGCTTCGAGTGCGGCCTTTGTCTTTAAGTGGCATTTAGCTTCAAGTGCCTCACGCTGGCGAAACTTTTGCCGCACAGTCAAATTTGTGGAAATTAATGCGATTTGGCCGTCCTACAGTTGCCAAGAGTTATATATGTGCATGTAAGTGTGCGAGTGTGTGTGTATGTGTGTGTGTGTGTGTGTGGTGCACATGCTTCATCTATTCTCGTACTTTGTCGGCGACATGCTGCAAGTCTATTGACTGTTGGCGGTGTTGCGGTTGCCCCCCATTCAGTTCGTTCTCAAAGTTCACACAGATTTGCAGTTGAACTGCTTCGCATTGCTATGGGCGCCACACAAACACACAGACACACACATACACACAGCGGCATATTTGCTCCTTCGCAAGCCTCACAAAAGCGCAGCTCATCCATTTTGGGTCGCTTATGCAGAACAAACTTATGTCATGCATGCATAAATATACAAGTATTTATAGTTAGATATTTATGCCAAGCAGAAAAATGTGCCAGGAGCAGCCGACACAGGCGGAAGTTGTATGAGATGGGGGAGAGAGAGAGAGAGCAGTAGTAGGCGGGGTCACCCACAAGCGCTCACAACTGCGACCCCAAAGATTTATTGTGGTGATTTATTTGCCCTCTCTATTACTTATTTTGCTCCGGTACATCGTTTTCTCTTTCCCCCTCTCTCTCTCTCTCTCTCTCTTAGTGTTTCTTGCTGCCTCTCTCACGTTCCCTGTGTGGGTGTGCGTCCATCAGTCTGGCATGCTCACAGCTTATTTATTTATTCATTTTCTAATTTATTGATGTTTGTCTGACCCGCACAGACAGCCGGCAGGACAGGCTGAAACTGAAAGCGTTCTGCCAATCGCCAGATGCCGCCGACTGCCTGCTGCCTGCTGCTGCTGCCTGCTGCTGATTAGCGGCGACGAGAGAAGAGCTCATAAAACGCCAGTTATCCTAGGTGCTCCCAAAGTCCTATTCTCCTATTTTCTCTCACTCATTTCAATTCCTCTTTGACTTGACTCGCTGTCAATTTCTCGCCTTGCGTTTGCGTTTTCTAAACCTGCCCGCAGCTTTGACTTTTCCTTATGCCTGTTCCCCCCGCTGCTTGCCGCCTATTCTCCAGCTCTATTGCCTTTTGGCTTCTTCCTCTACTTTTATTTTCTTGTTTGTGGCTCGGCAGCGAAGCGCGAAATTTGAAAAAGCGAAAAAGACGCGCTTTGCGCGCTTCGAAATTGCTGGCGCTCCAGGGGAGGCCCAGAGAGAGATCTCTCTGCGGCTTTCTAGCTAAAAGAAATTGACGCTAAACAAAAGCTAATTACTGAGCTCACACCTCGCCATAGAAACGATGGTGATGTCAAAGCCAGAAGCAAGAGCGGCAGCAGCAGCACTAGGCCCTGCCACACGCTCAGCTTTTGCGATAATTAACAAACACGGCGTATACGCAATTTCTGTCACTGAAGCACCCGAGGCCTAACTTTAAGCTGTCAAAAAATGCTGGAGCAGCTTTAAACAGATTCGCTTTGCTAGATTTCGTAGTAAGTGAAATGTTTGCAGCATTCAGCCACGGCTCACTCAGCCGCAGACAGAGACAGACAGACAGACAGACAGACAGACAGGCGGACAGAGATAGACAGTTGGATATGCCACATTTTGCGCCGCCGCGCTGTGCTCCAGTTTGTCTGCGGGTTTGCTGCTGCTTGTTTTCCCATTGCATTTCCATTTGCATTTTGCTGGCTGCTTCAGCTAGCGGTTTTTATTGCACAATTCCTTTGACCATTGCCGCGCACACAGTTGCATTTTAATGAGCACCCCTTGTGCCCCTCCACCCACAGGTCGGACACCTGACACGTGTGCGCCGACTTCTTTCAATCAGTGTCTGGCCGTCTCTCTCTCTCTCTCTCTCTCTCTCTCTGTCGTCTAAGGGCCGGCGTCTGCGTTTGCGTTTGTTTGTTTATTTGTTGACTTGCTACGCCCGATTTGCCGTCATTATAATGTCCGTCTGCCGCCCGTCCTTTCACTTCTCCACATCATTCCGTCCACCTCATTCTGCTCCTCCGTCCGTCACTTAATTAAAACGTTGAAAAATCAACACAAACAGCAGCGACAGAAATAGAAGCAGCAATTGAAAGCAGCGCAGCGCAGCGAAAGCGGAGCGATAGAACTTCAAGTTGAAGCGCCTCTTTATGGCTTCGACCAACTTTGGGGGCGTGCTAAATAAATGGAAGCGCGACGCAGCAGGGGGCCGGGCAGGGCCGGGCCGGGCCGACGAGCAGAAGTGAAGCGTCTGCCTCTTCGTCGTCGAGTGGCATCGTTTTTAGGGAGCGAAGAGCTTCTGCAACTGCGCGTCTCGAGATTTTATCGCCCAGCCTTTGGCTGATTGTGCCAATTATGGGAGCGAAATGCTCGCGCGAGTCGCCCTCGAGTGGTTTATGCACTTTCAAATCATAATAATAAATCCTGAAAGCGCCGTTAGCACTGGAAAACTACAACAACGCGAACAGCAGCAGCAGCGGCAGTGACAACAAAAACAACAATGGGACTGGCAAATGGAAGTGCCATTTGGTTTTGCATGAACGAAATCATTTAAATTTATTGTGCGCTGCATTTCACGCCCTGCACTTTTAATCAGCCGGCACATTTTTTTGGGGTATTATCGCAAAGTGCAAAGTTTTCTCCGCCTGCACGGGATATTGAATTTCAATTTTCATACTTACTTAACCGACAAAACTTTGCGAACAATGCGGCCAAAGAGGAGAAGAGCGCAGAAGAGAGGCTGTGAGAGATGAGAAAACGCGAGACTTTGAGTTCTCTTCATTTATTAATACCCTTGCAAAGGGGATTTTATTTTTTAAAGTATTTTTTAAGTCGTAGCAAGCCGAATCTGACCGATATATCGAATAGCTGCCACAGAACCTATCGACCGATTTAAATGGCAGTTAGCATGGTCTGAATATTTAAGCCAAAACAAAAAGGAAAAAGAATAATATTATAGAATATATAGAGAGACTCGCATGACATGTGAGCTTCTGCAGGGTAAACAATTATCGGTATGCCGGAAGACTCCCCACACTATAGGTATTCTCTACTCTCTTCAGTTATTCGTCTGACATTAATCAAAGCTGATTAAGGCTTAAATATCTGTCCGCGTTGGTTAATGCTTGATTATCATTTATTAACACGCTGTGCATTGTTTAATTAGTGCAGATTAAATTGCAATTTAATTTATGACGCCCAAGTTCTATGGCAGATTTCTTCTTATAGCACGCACTAGTTTTTTTTTTTTTTTTTGTACGTGCACTGTGACATGATTGATTGATTGATTGATGATGTCGCTTAAATCGGCGTGCGGTACACGGTGGCACACTCGAAATAATAACATTAAGCCTGATCTGCAAACTTGCAAACGTATAAATAATAAAATAAATCAAATAAAAAAATGATTGTATCAACAGCGTAAAATAATTAAATCAACATGAATGATTTAACGCTCCAAATGCACCGCACACGAAACTTTCATAGCACTCAGGTGCCCAGAAAACCATATATACACACACACACACGCACACACACACATACGTAACTCAGAAAAACACCCACACTTACCAGTAGTTTTCTACGCTACAGGGCAACACGCGGTGTTGACAAGTGTTGACAGGCAAAACAAAGTAGAGCAAAAAAGGCGAATGAAATAATACAAAAATGTGGCACAAAGTAAAACATAATTAAATAAAATAACTAAATGTGAAAGGGAGGAGTTCCTGCAGCTATGAAATACCGTACACTTGGGTAGACTGGTAAATAATATATGGAAGCAACTGAGCTCGCTTAAAACACTTCAATTTGCATTGGGTATTTTTTTTCGTAAATATTTAAATGTTAAAAAAGAATATGGAAAATAATAATTAAAACTATACAAGTACAATTTAAACAAGAATGAGCAGAGAATTAAATTATACACTTGTTACATTATATATGGCTTTTAAAGTAGATTTATGCAGAGTTATGCAAATAAAATTCGATGGATATATTTGCCCGACAGACCTCTTTCAACACACTTCGATTTGCACAGAGTATTTTCTGCATAACATTAAAAAATGCAGGTAATAAAACAAACAAAAAATATTAAAAATGCCGTCAACCGATACAGAGTTGCGCTCTAAAAGCAAAACACCAAAAAATTGATAATGCACATATATTTTGAGACACGACTCAACCAGTTTGTCGGAGAAATATGTTTTCACTTTGTTGCGCTGGCTCTACGAAAAATACTCGCATAGATATTTATGTTTTTATTAGAAATTTCCATGCGGGTATTTTTGCAACTCTAACCCCGAAGTTTTGCCAATTGAATTGGACAACAAACAAGCGTGCAGCAACTGTCTGCAAATGTTATTGTTGCTTTTATTAGCTTGTCGGTATTTTTTTTTTTTTTGTTGCATTGTGCGCCTCTGTTTTTCAATAAATAACTGGGAATTGTCAAAAGCAACGAAACGGATATTTGGTAGCCAACAAAAATGCATTTAAATGGTCAACGATGCCCAAAAAGGACCACCAAAAAAACCGCTATGCAGGGATCGGCCCCCCAGCTGGACGCGTTGCGCATACGCCGCGTATGCCCAAGTGCAGGAAATGAATGCAAAGCGAGCTGAAAAAAACAAGCGCTACAAAAGGCAGCAACTTTAATCAATATTGAAGCAGTTTTTGAGGCCAATAAATCATTTCATAATCAATTTTGCTGCTGACATGTTGCGCTGTGTGCATGTGTGTGTGTGTGTGTGTGTTTCTGATGCAAAAGGTAGTGGGAAAATAAAAAGAAGCGAGTGCGCGGCACATGCGGCAAACACAAAAAACTTTAGCCACCTTACGCCATGTGCGCTGTGCGTGTGCATGCGTATGTGTGAGTGCAATAAACAAGCCGCACATACAGACACGCACACACACACACACGCACACACATGCTATCCGTGTGCAGCGAGGTAAAGTGCAAAAAACAAGCAACGCCCAAAATAATCAACAGATGTTGCAAACAACAACAAGCGCTGCGAAAAACTGCCTATCTCACTCGCACAATGTGTGTGTGTGCGTGTGTGTGTGTATGCGTGTGTGTATGCGTGTAAATGAAAAGCGGAAGTTGAAAGTTCAGCAAGACTGACAGCGTCAGGCCAGGCCAGGCCGGGCCGAGGTCGCCAGCGTCAACAATGACAGCCGCAGCCGCAGCAGCAGCATCAGCCCCAAAAAGTATGCTACGTTATTTTCTGCTGCCCTTCTCGTGCTGTCGCTGCACGAACTTCAAGCGGAAATTAAGTGTGACCTCTTCGCGTGGTTGTGAACAGCGCGAGAAAACAACGAAAAAGTTGGCAGTCCAACGCGCATATCAATGCAGGGCTGGAGGGGGACGTACTGTAGGTACATTCGCACACATTTGCCAAGTGCTGCTCCGACACTCCATTTGCAGTTGCAGCAGCACCCCCGCTTCCCGCTCTCCCTTTTCTTCCGCTTGCCTGGCCCATTGGTGATTGTGTTTGCGTGTTGTGATGCGTTCAAAATTGTATTTGCCTAGCATTGTGCATGTGAACGATGTGGGCCCAAACTGCAGTAGCAGCGGCCGGGGAAGGGGATATGGAGGCGTGTACAGTGCACAGCAGAGCACCCGCACCGGACCCGGTCGGATGCGCCAATTGGCCTTTGGGGCACTTTGATTTTTTCATTGGATTTGATGAGTGCGTCGCCGTGCGAAACGTTTTTAGTTATCAAACGTTTCCACATGGCTAAAAGTCATATATATCAAAGAGAGAGAGAGAGAGAGAGAACTCGCTCTCAACTATATGCATATAGAGTGCAATTCGGCAGGATGTAATAAAGGCTCAGTGAATTGACCAGTTGACCCCCAGTTCGACTCTCAGTCCGATGTAATCCAATTTGATACGCATACGAAGGCAGCTGACAACTGTTGAGGGGCGGAGAGTCATTCTGTTGTTGTTGTTGTTGTTGTTGCTGTTTTCGGCTCGTAAAATAACTGTAAAATATGATAGGCATTAGCAACACTTTGCCGACTGTCAGGGCTCAAATGGCATTGTGATGCATGTCTTGGCTTGCCTCGGTCATAAGCAGCTTTGTGAGTCGCTTTCTCTCTCTCTCTACCTTTTTCTTTATATTTCCCCTACTTAAGCTGCGGATTAAAACAACTCGCAAGCAGCAGCAGCTATAAAATTATCAGTTTTCCCAGCTTAAAGGTCAAGCATACTGGCCATGCCCCTCCCGTCGCCGGCCCAGCTTCACTTCTCTGCAGGTAAAACTTGTGCGAATAAAATACGGGAAATGCTATTACACAGCGCAAAGTGCAATGATTAATCAGATTTATTTGTCAGTTTTATTTCGTGCTAAAAGTGTCAAAGAGAATATTTATAAAAGTTTATTAACACTAAGTACTTGCGCGCACACCACGCCAGCGCACCACACCAACAGCAACACACACGAAGCACATTAGAAATGACCATAAAACACAAACAAAACAGTTGCCAAGAAGCAGTACAACAACAACAAGAACAAAGACAAAGACGAACATGGAGAAGGAGAGGGAGAAGTAGAAGGAGCAGCCGAGGAAGCTGTAGAACAAGCACAGGAGCAGGCCACGAGCAAGTTGAATGTCCTGAAGCGCTCCCCGTAGCAAACTTCAAGTGCGCCGACAGCAACGGCAACAACAACAACAACAACAACAGCTGCTGTGAGGGCGTGTGGCTGGCCAAGACGTGGAGGTTGGGGGAGGGGGAGCTGTGGCAAGAAAAAACTGGCACAGCGCAAAGTGCACAAAACGTACTTAGAACGTCTTTAAGTTCGACATAAAAAACATTGGCGCTCGCCAAACTTGGCCAAACATAAATCCCATCAACACACAGACACACGCTGGCTAACCCCCGCTCACACACACACACACACACACTCGGATTGAGGCATAGCAACAGTGGAGCAAATTAAGACTGATTTTGGCCCTAGGCGAGGCAAGCAAGCGCGCGCTGGGCAGCTGGCCAGCATATTTAGGCGGATATTTATGGCCCACGACGAATCCAACACTTGATACATGTGTGCCAATGTGAGAGTCCATGTGTGTGTGTGTGTGTGTGTGTGTGTGTGCGCGCGGGTGCCAACAAACAAGCCCAAACATGAGCAGTTTGAGTACTTCCAACTTGCCAACTGTCTGCTGTTTATTGACGGCGACCAACAACAACAACAACAACAACAATCAGAAGCAAACAAACCGGCCAAAATGACACTGAGCGACCCCAAATGCCAGCCAAGCCTGTGACTGCCAAATAGGATCTACTTACAACGCTACAGCGGATGCTGCTGCCCCATTCCCACGCTGCACCGGACTGGACACGACAAGTGGCAGCAGCTCACATGTTACATAAGTGTGCCACCCACATAGACACACACACAGGCTGACAGTGGAACCAAACAGGAGAAATATATATTTTCGGTTATTACAAGCTGATTTCAAGGGAATTGAGCTTTCAAATGGACCAAAGAAAACTGTGACAAAGCAATTGAAATAGGATTATTGTGATAGCGTGATAAGAGAACATAGAGAGAGAGAGAGAGAGAGAGAGAGCGACAATATTTTGATATGATATTAAGTTGGAGAATTACTTTGGAATTAATTTCTATATCGAAACCAGTTGAAAACTTCTGCTCTGTGTCAACCAGTGTGACCCGACATACACATATGACCCGCCTCCGCCGGCTCCGCCGTCATTCTCGTCCATCGATTCGCCGACCAATGGAATTTTTCGTTTCATTTCGTTTGGTTTTCATTTGGGTTTGTCATTTTGACAAACGAAAACAACATTTGATATGCCAAACACACATGTGGAGCGCGGTTGCCGTCCCGCCCGCTTTGCCTCTCCTCCACGTCCACTCTGCGGCTGCTGCGAGGGCGTTGTCAGGCTCGTGCCCGTGTCAGTGTCCGTGTCGGCAACAACGTGGCGTATGAGTAACTTAATAAATTTGACAACAATGCCGCACAAGAGCAAACAAATGCCTGGCCAGAGTTGTCACCGTTTGCAGCAGCCGTCGTCATTGCGATTATTGTCGCTATCGATGCACTTGTTGTTATACCCTGCCAGTGGGTATATCGATGTTGAGAAGCTGTTCAATTATATAATAATATAATCAGATTGAGTTGGAGCGCAGCGTTGTATTTTATAATTATTTTACTAACTTATTTTTATCGGCTTTCTAGTTATCTTTAGCATATTACAATACTTTTTCTATGCTTTTAAAAATTTATTAATAATATTTTTACTATTCTTATTATTATTATTATTATTATTATTATTATTATTATTATTATTATTATTATTATTATTATTATTATTATTATTATTATTATTATTATTATTATTATTTTTATTATTATTATTTTTATTATTATTATTATTATTATTATTATTATTATTATTATTATTATTATTATTATTATTAATATTAATTATTTATTATTATTAAATCCGAGAACTCTACGCCATAGCACAAGTAAATAAAGCTGCAGTAAGGGCATGCAATATTCAGTATAGCAAAAGCCTTCTAGTTGTTTTTATTGTTGTTGTTGCAGTTGCATTGCTGCTGCTGTGCATTTTCAATTTGTTTTCGTGGCGTTGCAACGGCATGTGGCTTGTAAACAAAATCCGGCGGAAAATGCGCACAAGCGACGCTTACGAGTGAAGTCAAACTGGCCAAAAGAGTCGAAAGGAAATGCCATTTTGTCGCATTCGGCCACGCACTGGGAGCGAGCCACGCCCCAGCGCTGACAGGCGTGTTAAGCGGGCAGGGCTACTGTACTCGATCCCCTCACTCCCCCCACCATGCTCACTCTCTACCCTGCGCCCTTTATCAGCTTTTACAAATTGCCAAATGTTTATTTGCTTGTTTCTCCCTCTGTTCGCTTGTTTGCCTGTTCATTTTGGGCTTGTTGTTTTCTTCTTTTTTTGTGAAAATTTTTAATAAATATGCAACATTGACCACAAAACGCACTTTGGCTTATTGAAATCGAAATAGAAATTGTGCACAATGCGCCTGCTAACAAAAACTGAACATGCCTGAGGGGGGGAAACGCTGCACAGTGCATTAGGGAAGACTAATGTGTGGGGTATGCCATGTAAAAGCGGCTAAAAGGCTTTCCATGCCACTATTAGAATTTCAAAGTATCCCTGACTGAGTGCACATTATTATTATGGAATATTTAATCCCGCTCTCTTTTTCTATTGCTGCTCTCGAGCTTCATATATGGAGTTGATTTCAATTCGAGCACAAAGTTTTCATATATTTATTACGACATGCGGAACTTCCCCACTCCGATAAGACCTGAAGCGTAATCAATCTGTCATATCTGGGATTTTAGCTGATTACACTTTGGTATTATAATATTTTTTTATTTTTTCGGGGTTATGCAAGAAGCAAATTGTTAGTTTTACATGCAGAAAAGCGCTCGGTTTCACTTGATTTTGGTTGTGGAATTTTTCGAGTTCTCTGGCGTTTTGCATGGGAAAATTACTACTGCTGCAGAGAAGAAGAGTGCGGAGAGGGGAAAGCAGCTTAACATAAATTTCCATGGCTGCAGTGAACTGGCTGCTTTGGGTAGAGACGTCCAAGGCTCGCCTACAATTCGAGTGTAGGACTGTATGTCGTTATGTGTGTGTGTGTGTGTGTGTGTGTGCAGGTCTGTGTGTATAACTAAACATTTACATTTCATTAAAACTAAAAACAACATACAAAAGCAGCGAACACGACACCAAAACGAATACGAAAATGAAAACTAACCAAATACACAGATAGAGACAGAGAAAGAGAGTGAGCGAGAAGGAGTGTATGGGGAAGGGGAGCAGACTTGCTTGCAGCTCGTAGTGGCATGTTAGCAGCATACTTTTGGGGCTAGGTAAAAGGCCTGCCCTGCAACAACATCATCACACACCCCCGCCCCGCCCCTCAACCCTCTGCCGCCTGCTGTTGCTCGGGTCTGAGCTCGCGTCCTGTGCAAGGTGAGTGCCACTCGAGCAGCTCTGAGCTACGTTGTGTCTCTGCATAAATGTATGAGTGTGTGTGTGTGTGTGTGTATGTGTGAGTCTGTGTGGGTGTATGCATCATATCGCTTTTTAAAACACACATACTTAACTCGACGTTTTGCACTCAACGAGCTTTTACGTAGCAGCAACAAAGTGTAGAAGTGCAGCAACAACAATGCCACAGCTGCCTCTCATCTCTGTCTCAGGCTGCGTATGTGTGTGAGTGAGTGTTTGCTTGTGTGTGTGTGTATTATGCTTTATTTTCATACGCAAAAAGTTGGCCAGCTTGGAATGTGGTTCATTTGGGGCAGGCTACGCGCGAGTCAAGCGAGTCGAGTCGAGCGCAGAGCCAAGCCGAGCCGAGAGTAGCGAAATAAATAGTATATTTTGCCCGAGTGCCACTCATGGAAATTGCACAAAAAACAACAACGACAACAAGGACTACGTCGTGGGTCGCAGGTCGCAGTTCGCAGGTCGAGTTCTCTGACTCCGCCACATCCTGCGCGTCCTGTGCCTATTGCCGAGTGCCAGTCAAATATGAATTGGCCCCAGCTCTGGGTGGGGGCACAGGGCGTGGGGCACTTACAGCATAATAACAAGAAGTTACTGTGCCCATTTGCATGCAACTGCAACAACTGCGACTGACCCAATTGGTGCTTTTGTTTATGGTGAATGCACACACACACACACACACACACACACACACACTCTTACACAGTGCCTGCCTAATTATGGCGCATGTTTAGCTGCTCTATTCAATTAGATGTAATGCACGTACGTCCCAGCCATAACTAAAAGTCCCAGCAATCAGCGCCGAAAAAATAAAGCAGCAACGGTGGAAGTGAGGTCAAAAGTCAACGCAAAATGTCGAAAATGCTGGGCAACACACATACACACACACACATTTGTTACCTGCCCCACAGTGTTTAATTAAAAACTAAAGCAGCTGCAGCTGCCGCTGCCTTCTGCTGTTTACTTTCTGCAGTTTGCACTTTCAGTTTGCAGAGTAGGCAGAGGCAGTGGCAGCAGCAGGGTTGCCAGGGGGTGTGGCAGAGGGCAGGCAGGCAGCCGTTTACAGTTAGCAGTTTTCAATTTCCAATTGTGCAGCATAAACGCAATTTGTATTTTTCGCATTCTCCTCCTTCAGTTGCCTCAGTTCTTTCGTCTTTTGTGTTTATTGGGACACACTCACATACACACATACAGTCACACAGTGGAGTGCAGTCGTTAAGAATTTTTAGTAGCTGTCAGCAGAAATTTTTACACAGGACAGAAGAAAAATCCCAAGATGGAAGTGCTAAGGAAATCGAATACCCTTCAGAAAAGAGCAGAGCAAATTAAAGAAATACTCACTTGCAAAAATTACTTAAAATATTTATTATTTATTAATTTTAAATTATTATAATTATAATAATATTAAATAAAATGTGTATAACTCTCAAAAATTACGTTTAAAGCTTTTAATCAGAAAATGTTCAATATAAAAATTTTAAGAAATAATTTTCAAAAATAATTCCATACTTGTTTACTCTTAAAAAGTTTCGAATAATTTTAAAAAAATATAATGTCAACGAAAAATCTCTTATGTTTGTTAAAATACGTTTTAAAAAAAAAAACAAAATTATATTAAAAAGTTTAAAAAATATGTCAATAATATATTTTAATTCCTTTATTTTTATATATTTTAAAATGTTCAGATAATGGCAATATTTTCCGAAATTCTCTCAATAAATTATCCAATTACTAAGTGCCTTCTTCAGTGTCTTTAACTTATTGAAGACTCTCGATCTCAGCCAAGTTACAAGCTGATGAGCTGCTGCTAATGACCCCGACCGGGTGCGAGGTAAGTGAAAAGCGCCAAGACGCTGGCACTTAGCAGCCAATAAATTGTAATTCGACGCGTAGGGAACCTGCCCCAGCTCAGCTAGAAGCTACACGCATACGCGCACACACCCACTAGCACACGCACACACTGGCACGCACAAACATTCTTTTCGTATTGCCTGTGAAATGGAAAATTAATTTTCAAACGATTCCGTTTGCTGCAACTGCAGCTGCTGCTGCTGGCGTTGCTGCCACGCCACTGCCGCTGCAAGTTGTCGCCGCCTTTTTGAGATGGCGGCGCCTGTAGAGTGTCAAGCTGCCTTGCCTCTGCCGAATACAACACCCCCCCCCCCCTCCAACACCTCCCCGCTTTGCTAACTTCACTCCGAGACTGCAGCATTTTTATATTATTTTCATTTATTTTGTTTTATTTGCCACGCCCCCCCCCCTGTGCTGTGCGATTTTATCACACGCCCACGTTGCCAGCATACAAGTGGCAAATAAATTCATTAGTGGCACAAATTAGTTGCATGCAACGACAGCCGAGCGAGCAGTCGAGACCAGCATCGAGCTGCAGTCAGCAGAACAGGCTGTAGCATGGAAGGGAGACGGGCCGAAGGGCTGGCCACGCCGACGGTTTGAAGTTGCCGGCCAAGTCAGGCCAAGGCAAAGGACACTAAAGTGCTTTCAATTTCAATTAAATTTGCTACTCGCTCGGCAAGTTGCACAGTTGCTTTGCGCCCTGCACTTTGCAGAGCGCCTGCCCTCCCCTCTCTCTCTCACGCTCCTACTCTCTTGCTCACTCTCTCTGTCCCATTCAGTCTCTTGTGTCCTGCACCCGCTTGCCACAGCCGAGTGCGTGCTGACTCAGGGGCATAGTTAAAGCTCGTTTAAGCGCTCGTTTCTCGTGCTCAGCTCAACCCGTTTAGAACGGCTTCGCCTCCGCACCACCAACCCGCCCGCTGCTCGTGCTGATTATGTAATCAAAGTATTTGCCAGCTAATTTATCGCCGCCAGCCTTCGAGCGGCTAACGCTGCGTATGCGCAACATTGCACAGCTTAAGCTGTGACGTCACAAGCAGAGACAGCACAAGCGTTGCTAAAGCTGCGGAAAAACTAAAGAAAAACTAAGAAAAATGTATGCATGTCGCGCACAAGCCGCATTCCTGGCATTTGCGACCTCAGTTTTGGGGTAGCAACCCCCCCCCCCCCCCCCTTCACACACTCCCTGCCAGAAGTCATCTATCAGGCGGGCGGGCAGCATTCCCTGCAACAGCTGGAGAAGCTGGAGGAGACAAACAAGCGCAAAGGAGGAACAACCAAAGCAGGCAGCAATCAGCAAGCAAATTACAAACATGTGTACGCAGTCATATGTATTCCGGCTGCCAAGTCGCTCCCTGTCTCTGCTTGCCTCTCCCTAAACCCAACTCATTTGTCAATACACACGCGCGCGTGTTATCCCTGTGATCCCCAGGCAAGAGGCCGCAAATGCTTCGCATTTTGTAGCCGCATGCGAAAAATATGCGAATAACGTTGAAATGAGGCGGGAGGCGGGAGGCGGGAGGCGCAGCAAGGTGGCAGGCTCTGGTGCTTTTAAGTGTACTTTAAATATCACTTAACGTGTTTAACGTTGATTTCCCGAAGCCTCGTGACATTTTCTCTCCTCGCTTTGCATATTTATTGGGTCTGCTCGGGCAGGGTAGGCGCCTCCTTTCAGGCCTTACAAATAGGCCATACGCTCGGCGACTTGCAGGCTTGTGTGTGCCATTAGTAAACTGATATTAAATTCAATTCAATTTTCGTAGGAGAAAGACACACACACACACACACACATACACACAAGCTGGCGTATTATGGCTTAGAATTTTTTACATACATATGTAAGTAAGGAAGAAATTAAATTTCACATTTTAATGAGCCATCAAAAAAGCAAAAATATAAACGTAAATGGCATTCACATACGCAGTGGAGGCTTATGCTAAGTAGCACGGCTGCGCAATACCCTGCAGGGATTTAACAAGTGAGATTTACGCAAATACGCAGTATATTTTTTTATTTCAATGATAATAAAAGTAATACAGATAATTAAGTGTATATGAAAGAGGAAAACGACTATAACATGCCCAGTATTAATAATTTTTATCAGACTTAAGCTGCATTGTGCCCATCACTTGATACAGGGTATAAAGATATTGAAAAACAATAAAATAAGAAAAAAAAAATACCTTGCACACTTTATGGTTTTAACAACATACCCCATAGTCTCTGCTGCTCTGCAGGGTATCAAGAGATTGAAAAGCAAAGCTAACAAAGCCCCGAAACGCTTAAAGTTAATTTAAATTTAATTAGGATTTTTTCTGCGCATTGTTTTTGGGCACTCGGGAGAACTTGAACGAGTAAGGGAGAGAGAGAGAGAGAGGAGCGATGGGTTCGCTTCAGTTCCCAGTGGACTAACTGTAAATGAAAATTGACGCAACGCAAGTTTATTAAAATGCGATTTGCATAAGGATGTGGCACAGCAGCAGCAGCAGTAGCAGAGGCAGTGGCAGCCGGCAACTGCCACAAAAGTCAAATGTAAGGCAACACAGAGCCGGAGCCAATGAATTTTAAATATTTTCACAGCTACCACAGACAACGCCTGAATGAGGGACACACACACACACCCGCACACCCGCACACACGCACACACTCGACACGGACAAGGGCACAAATAAAAGCGCAGAAAAAGTCCGATGATGCCGGAGCAGGGACAGAAGGAGGGCAAAAAGCCAACCGAGCGCATTAATTTTCGCTTTTTCGCCTTTCACACGCATTTGATTTGCGTTCAAAACTCAATTAAAAGTGCCCCAAGGTCCGCGGGCCCCTGAACTTTGCCACCGATTGCTCCTCTCTTTTGGTCTCTTTTTATCGCGCTGCTTTGTCTGCTGCGCCAAATTGTTGAATATATATAAAACTGTTTACCTGGTCATTAAGTTGCTAATAGATGAAAGCAAACGAAAAAGTGAAGCGAAATGAAAGGAAATTTTGTGCTAACCTTACGCCAATTTTGATCTATGCAATTGAGAGTGACCGCCCTTTGCCCTGCCCCCCCTGAGCTCTAGCTGTCCTTAATTATGGCAGGCGGCAGAAGGTTAGAGTTCCCCTGGAATTGAGGCTACTAAAGCTCCACTCGACGTTGAAGCATGCTCTCGACCCTTTTGCAAATCGACAATGAGCTTGAAAACAAAGGCAGTAATCTTCCTCCTTTGAGCGCGCTCTCTGGCTCTGTCTCACTCACACTCCCCCTCTATCTCTCTCGCTCTTATTTTAATTGAAATTCAACGGATTCCTGCAGTGAGTCAAAAAATGCATCACAAACAGGTGGAAAAAATGAGAGCGCATAATGACATGCAGATACCCTGAGCAGTAGAATTATGATAAAGTATTACCATTACAATTGCACTCATATTCACCTTGCTTTGTAATTTCCCTACAGTAAATTTGCCTATATCTCTTTAGAGTCGCAACGCGTGCAACATCGCGCAATCAATGCAACTGCAGCAGCAGCAGCAGCAGCAATTGTGGCGATTTTAATTGCTTTGCATAGTTATATGGATAGATGCATATATGTATGTGCGCATTTGTATGTGTGTGTGTGTGCTGCGATTGAGTATTATTCGCACTCTCACTCACCATTCACATCCGCAATCCGGCATCCGCATTCGCAGTGGGCAACGGAGCTGCAACAATTGATGCCATTGGTCGTCAGCTTCCTGCCACAACAATGATGTGGCTTCTTCTCCTTATGCTGCGCTTCCCCCCTTCCCCTCTCTTTCTCTATCTCTCCGTCTCTCTCTCTCTCTCTTTGCCTGCTTCTTCTAGTTATTTTTGCTGGCTGACACGAACGGAAACTGTGCTTCAATAGTGCAATAAAACTGAATTCGCCAGGAAGGCGGCAGGGGCGGCCGGCGGAAGGCAGCTCAAATTGAAGTTGACCGCCTGACATTAGAGCCATGCGAGCAATTGTCTGCCACACACACACAAACACACTCAGTTTCACACACTCGAGAGAGTGATAGAGAGAGCGAGCAGTGAGAGCGTGTGCACTGAGCACTTTTAATAAATAAAATAAAACTTAAATTGAAAATTGTTGTCATCGTAAATTGATAATAATTAATTTTAATTGCATGCAATGTGCACTTGTTATTGTTGTCGTTGTTGTTTTTCCTGTTGGTATAATGGCCTTGCAAATTGCATGTGAAAGGCAGTGTTGTCCAGCCCAGTCCTTGCTCAGACCCAACTCAGTGCAGAGAGCATTCAGTTGTCTGCTAAAAAGAAGACAGACCACATCACGCATACGCCGCATTGGCAGCCCGCGCCGCACATAAAAAATCCATTAAGCAAACAGCATTAAAATTAACTTAAATATTGTGCTGGCAGAGCCAAATGCATTTGCCATATTTGCTTAATCGCATTTTGCCAAAATCCGGAAAAATTCCCCGCCAAAATTGTACTACAATATTTATCCGCAATAGTTTTCTGTCTGTAATTGGGCGAAAGTTCGTGCTGCGACAAATTAATTACATTTTGCATTAATTGTCGATATTGGATTTTGCCTTTGTTTATCTTACAGCACAAATATTTGCGACAATTTTGAAATTGAATTTGTTTGATATTTTGTTTGGCAATCAAGAGCAAAGGCAAATCAGTCCAGCCAGAGATCAAACACAGCGCAAAGATCACATTTTAATTATAAACAAAATATATATAAATTATATTCCAATTATTGGCAAAGCACAGAAGACTTATGTGTGTGCGTGTGTGCGTGATGCACCTGCGAATTTAAAATTTCAATTAAGTGTGTGATAAGATAAGGCAGGCCAGGCCAGACTAGGCCAGGCCAGGTGACTGGCAGAATTGTTATGTTTGCCTGCGCCTATGTTAAATTATGCATTCTGTGTGCGCATCTTGCAGATACTTTTGTATCTCTATCTGTCTTTTGTTTGCACATAAGCAAGCATCAATAATTCCGTTTCAAGTGCTCTGTTATTTCGGTAATTAATGATAAGCCCGACCTGCTTAAAATCGCAATTTGAATTTTCACATTTAGCTTGCATTTTTGCACTCCACCCCATGTCAAAAAGCAAATTCGAGTCTGAAGTCTCGAATTTCGAATTCCGAATTTACAAATATTTGGTAAAATGCCAAAGGCAAACAGCCATACATATACGAATGTATGTGGCCGTGTGCGAGCAACAATTGCAGCTCGCATTTGATGTGCCCTTTTATTTGGGGTCTTAGGGTAAATATTGAATTCCTAAAATCAAATAAAATATGCATAACAAAATGGTAAATAGCAAATGCCAAATGGCAAAATACTAAATAATAAATGTGAAATTTCTTCAAGTCAATAGTGCAAAACAATGTCGAATTTCTATTTTTATTACCATATTATTTTATCTAAAAAATTATCTGTTTTCTAAAAGTGATGTACATATACTAGATCCATTTGATAAATTTCATTTCATATCTGGTATATATTCCAACCTCAAAGAGATTTTTTTTTTTAAGATTATTAACTAAATCTCTTGAATTTTTCTATATTTTTTTTCTCATTCTGAACTGATAAATTTCAGTTTTGGCTTTACAACATGAATTATATTTATTCATCAACCAAATCACGTATATTTCACATCAAAATCTAATAGACTAATGGACACCACTCCCGACAATCGACCCTACTAATTATGAACCAAATCACGTGAGTTTCCCCAATATTTTTCTAATGATAGATATTAACTCCCTTCCCGACTGAAGCACTCCAGGTCGAGTTCTATTTGATTATCAGCTAAATCACGTGCATATCCACATCCAAAACTGATGTATATTAACTTCATGTTCTACTCCACTCTGGACTCTCCGCTCTCGAAACTTTTATGGGTCACTTACCAGGCAAAAGTTTCCTATTTTTTTTTTTTTTTTGGGTTCACGTGCGGCGACTTCACTTTGAATTAGTTGGCGCTTTTTTTCGCACTTCCGGCAAAGTCTTTGCGGCACGAGCTCAATAAATTAGCAGAGGCGTCAGGCCCAAAATCCAGTGACAATGACTTTTAGTTCTCAGTGTGTTACACACACGCGCACACACGCACACACACACACGCACGCAAAGCAGACCGGAAACGTGGCAGCGTATTAAAAACTCATTAAGCGGCCCTAACCGGCAGACTGTGTTCGTGTGTGTGTGTATTATTCTGTGTTGTTATGCGTGTGGTTGTGTGAGTGTGTTCTATGTGGTTTTTATGCAACTTTTGGACTGTTTTTAATTTATGCAAATATCGACCGTCGACAGCGTTAGAAGCTGCCAAAAAGTATGCTACGCTTTTTGCCAGCGAAAGTAAATCGAATGTCAACCGCACACACACACACACACACTCCCAGTTGATCGCAACGGCAGCTCGTACGTGACCTACGTCAAGCCAAAAGAAGGTGCCAAAAATCGCTGTGTTCTGTCTGAAGACTGCGCTCGCACTACGTAGAAGAGAAGAGTCGCTGGCGAACACACACACACAGACACACAGTCTCTCACACACACGTGTCGACCAAATCCGCTTAAGACAAACTGACGACTGATTCTGTGCCACGCAACGCGGTGCCGCAAGTTGGGGCAACTTGGCCCCAAATTGGCGTTGGCGTTGGCGTCGTCGCCAGCGTCGGCGTTAGCGTCGGACACGACGTCGCCGTTGGCACGGGCATCGGCTCCAACGGCCCGACAGCAGCGTCCTCGTCGTCGGCGAGGCAATCGGGCCAACACAACGGCAGCTGCTCCCGGACCTGCCACACTCTCGAAGAGCGTGCGTCGCGCTTAAGAGAACGCGCCATGTGCGTGTTCCATTTGCCATTGCGTTCCGCTGCGAGGCGCAACTGGTTAGCGTGCCGCATGGGAAGGCCAAATGTGTGGCATTGGAAGGCACCGCAGCGAGCGGCTCTCTCTCTCTCTATTTCTCTCTTGCTGCCTCTGCCCCCCTCTCTCAGCCAGCTGCAACAGTCTGTGTCCAGTGCAGGCAGTCGCCGGCAGAGCTGCAACTGCTTTGTTTGCCCAATTAAATGCCACATATGTCATGGACTCCACAGAGCTGATCCCCCAGCTGGCAATCCTCCACTATACTCAATTCCCTGCGCCTCGTTCCCGCCGCTCGCGTATGCAGTTTTTTAATTAATCATTAATAGAAGCCACGCTCGGCTGGCAGCCAAAGCAAGCAAAGCAAACCGAGCAGCCGCAGATAAGGGCTCTGTTCCCGCTGACCTGCCCTGCCCTGCACTGCCCTGGCCTCCCCCAGCCCCTGCTCTTGCCACCCGCAACTGAATGCCAAATTGCAGTGGCGCGCCTCCGAGCGCCTCGTGCCTTTGATATGCCCGCTGGCAATGACTCTATCTCCAGCTCCATCTCCAGCATCAGCGTCAACTCCAGCTACAGCTACAGCTACAGCTGCAGCTCCCTCGCCAGTGACAGTCGTGCGACTCCTCCTACTGCGACTGCGACTGCGGCCGCAATTAGCGAGCGGCAACATTGCAACTGTTGCAACTGTTGCAACTGTTGCGTCGCCGCGTCGCTGCGAAATCCCCAAGCACGTCGCCCGCCAATGCAACTGAGCCTATTTCTCTCTCTGTGTGACACGAAACCGCACAAAACTAAAAAGAAACATGCGAGCAAAGCGGCAGCCGGGCATATGCGAGACTGGAATACTCTACAGAGAGTAAAAAAACGATTAATAACTCATGAAAACACATGCATACCCTGTAAACTTAAAGTACCCGGAAAAAGCGTATAATTTCGTTATTTTCGATAATTTTCATAAAATTTTATCAGAAATTTTATTTTTATGCTAATTTTGACTAGTTTAATCAATTAGAAACAAAAAATCTGTATTTTAATTTTTTCAAAATTTTTGAAAATTTTGATAGGGGGTAGCATGGAAAATATTGAAAAAAAGTAACTTTTCCAAATCAACGAAATTTTGATGCGGAAATAAAAAGAACTAAAAATCATAAACAAAATGTGCTACCAAAGAATAATCGCATGATTTTTAGCAAAGTTATGGATGTTTGAATCTAGGTTAGCGCTACCTATTAGCTAGATAGAGGTATAGACAATCTGATTTCATTATTAACCATAATTTTAAGAAATAAATAGTTTTTCAATTGATTTAGTAAAATAATAATAATAAAATAGAAAAAAATCCAGAATAGTTTATAAATAAATATATTAACTTTGCAAAAATAAAAATAAAGTGAATTTTATAATTTATTAAAATTGCTAAAATTTAAAAAAAATAAAATTTATATAATAATTTCTTCAAATTTAATATTCAATAAATCGTTAAAAAATGTCATCGCCAACGATAAACGCATAGTTTCCAACAAAGTTAAGAGCGTTTATAGTCAAACTGAAAACAGAAAGGGTGCAGGGTATAAAAAAAAATCAACTGTGCTGCAAAATTACTGAATTTCACTGCGAACTTTGCATGCTCTACACTCGAGCTACATCCAAGTGAAATCTCTGCTATTTCTCTCTCTCAATTGTCTACTCTTTTCGGGCTAATCAACTTGCTTATACCCTAACTTATGCGCCTAGCATTGGCTCATCGCTCTGCCCTGCACTGACCCCAAAATTAGACTTGCAACAGCAAAGGGGCAACACCAGCTGTCAGCGCTAAGTCAACAATTGACCCGCCGGTCATGTCTTCAACTGCAACGCGAACTGCAACTCGAACTCCAAGTGAAGTTGCAGCTGCCATTGCCATTTCCATTTCCATTTCCACTTCCACATGCATTTCCATTTCCATGTTCATCTGCAGCTCGAGCAGCAGAGCAGCAGCTGCTGCCGCTGGCTCCAGGCCGCAAATACAATTTGCTGCACTCCGTCGAACATATTCCGGATTGCGCATAATTTTATTGGCCACGCGTTGACTTCGACGACAGCAAACAGAATCAACAGTTTCCCCAGCTCGCTGCCAACTCGCAGCGCAGGGACGCGCCGCAATCTCCCCAATGCATTTTTGTAGGCGCCGAGCGTGGAGCCGTTGTGGAGCCGTTGCGGAGCCTGAGTGCGGCCATATGTCAGTGGCAGTGGCAGCGACAGCGAGTGATCCCTTCGCCAAAGGGCACTTATGTTTTGCATATGCAATCGCGCACATAATCAGCGACGCGACCCCCGGGGGTATACGCTGCGACCCGCTGCTGCGCCTGAGCCTCGCCTGAGCTGCAGCCTGGCCCCTCGCCTGCCTGGCAAAAATGCTAATTAGGCGTAATTCGCATAAAATTCGCAAACATTTTGCAGCTGCAGTTGCAGCAGTAAGTGGCAGGGCAGGGGGCGGTGGGCAGGGCGGGGGCAGCATGAGAATTCAGTCTGCTTGGAATCCGTTTTGCGGCTGTCGCCAGCGCGCACTCATTGCCTTTTGATTTACGAGGCCAAATCGGCCGCCGCCTATCAGCGAGGACAGCGCACAGCGCCAAATCGTCAGCTCATCCGTCATCGACGACCACACCCGTAGTAGTTGAAAGCTGCCACCACCACCTCCCCCCTTTACCACTCCACCAGCCTGCTGCACGCCACACGCTGCCTTTTCCCTCTGCCACTGCTACTCGCCGCCTGATAAATTATTAACTGTATGTGTAAGCTGACGTGATTCTGATACTTGGCGGATTTGTTTTGCTAGCTGTGATTACTTGTGGCACTCAAACACACACTCACACACACACACACACACACAGACACTCTGTCGAACACTCGCACAGTCGACAGCGAGCAGCTGTAAGCTCATCTATGCTGACATGTCTATTTGTCCAGAAGATTTCACAGCTGATGGAGATTGAAGCTGATTTCTCAGTGCTTCCCCGACGCCTGACCTTGGGCAACAACGTAAAAAGTGTAGCTAACGTTACGTACGTAGCTTACGTCGCAAATGTAACAAATGTTAATGTTATTAATTTTATTATTATCAAGGTAAATAAAAATGTTTGAAGTTGATTTCCTAGAGCTTCTATGGCGCCTGACCTTGGGCAACTACGTAACAATTTTAAATACGAAGCGCAGATTTAAAAATCATAGCTTTCTAAAAAGCAAATAATTTACCTTAATTACAGTGTATAAAGAAAATATTATAAATTAAATATAAACTAAATATATAATTCAAATACCTCCAGCAATCATCAAAATTGCAGGGTACGTTGTAATTACGCTCAATTTTTTGTTTATTTAATAAAAAAGCATTTTTTGTCTATACTTTTTTAATTTAATTTTAATTTTAATGTTACTTTAGTTATTGGCATATTTTTTATATAATTATAAACTCATTTAGCTATATATATGCAGGCATTGCGGCATGTAGATTTTTTAAAATTCAAGAGTTTTGATGAGAAAAATTTCCATGCAATTTATTATTTTCTAGAACTATTTATAATGAAATAACTCTGGTACGTCACGAACAGTGCCATCGAGAGTGATCTACAGCTTGCACCAGTGTGTGACCAAATAAACGTACTCAGCAGCGGATATGCTGACAGACTGGAGGCGCATCCAAATTCCCTGGCAAGAAGACGTGTTGACCCACTATCCCAGATATCTCCCCACCCGTAGAATATTGTATATATTATAAATAATTAATAATTTAGCTCCCTATGTAAATGATACAAAAAAGATTGCTGTTATTTTTTTAACTATTTATACTTTTTATAATTTACGACAAGTTGTCTGTTATTTTCTAGAACTATTTACAATTAAAAATCTGCCTTCACATTAATAAAAAAAAATTAAATTTTAAAAATATCTATGTTATTTTTTTACAACTATTTATAATCTACTGTGTCTGTTATTTTTAAGAACTATTTATAATTAAGAATCTCTTTTCAAATTAATTAAAAATTCAATTTAAAAAAAATATATCTTTGTTATTTTTTACAACTATTTATTATTTTTATTATTTATGATAAGTTGTTTGTTATTTTCTAGCACTATTTACAATTAAAAATCTCTTTTCAAATTAAGCATTTAATACAATTGAGCAATTAATTAGTTTTTTGAGCAGAAAAACTGTGTTAAAATTGGAGGATTAGCATACCATGCTACTATTTGCTTCTCTCTCACTCTATCTCTCTCTGTATTTCTCCCTCTCTCTCCCTCAAATTAATCACATGTTGTTATTAAAAGATTAACTGGCTGCAACTGGCGTAGCCAACGTAGCAGACGCAACTTGTTATGTTAATTAAATAGTTGAAACAATCATCAAACTCTGCGCGGCAGGGGCAGGGGCAGACATTACTCAATTGAGTTCTGCATAGTTTGGCGAGCAGCTGCGACTAACGACGCGTAGCAGAGACGCGGCGAAATGGATTGAGTGGGATGAGAGTGCGGCGGGAAGCGTAGCGGGGCAGCAGCCTTCACTTTGCGCAAGTACTTAGCATGCCCAGGAGAGAGTAGAGAAATGGTGTGGTGGGGGGAGGTCAGGGGAGAGCAGTGTACTGGGCAGGCAAAGTAGGCAAGCAAACTATTGTCAACAGCGCGCGCTCGCGTGCTTTGTGCTTGGCCGTCCAGGCCGAAAATGCCACTGGCTCAGTTGCTAGCCCCGGCCGCTATCACTGCTTGCCACTGCCACTGCCACTGCCCCAGCCATTGTCATTTCCTGTGCGGCAGCGCGCGCTGAAAGGATTTCAATGTCACACGGCAACGGCGAGTGGCGCAACTGAAGCAACCGAAGCAACTGAAGCAAGCGAAGCGCGCCAGTTCCAAGCGCCAGGTGCAGGTCCATTACATTAACCCACAGGCGGGCGACGCATCAAGTTTCGGCGCACCACAAAAACGTCACAATGAAAATTCATGAACATTTTTGGATCCGCCTGTCCGGCCATCCGCCTGTCCGGCTGTCCCACTGTCAGCTGTCGCCTTGGTATTGTTTGCCGCCTCGCTCTGGCCCACTTTTGTGGTCAATTAACGGCCGCGTGGCTGCAGCCTCTTCAAGTTTGCTCTCGGCTTTTGTGTAATGAATTTAAATGACCCACTGCGAAGCCGCCTCCTCTTGCCTCTCAAGTGTTTGCGTTTTTTCCAGCTACTTGCCGGCCTCAACAGGCGACGGGATACGGCACAAGGCACCCGAGACACGGGACACCTTAAGCCGAACGGGCAGCCAGCGCGCTCGTCCAGCTCGCTGTGACAACACCTGTCGCCGGGCGAAATTTTCAAACAATTTAGCTAATGACTTTTCCAAGGTCTACCGCCGCCCAGCCGCTAAATACCAAATTAATTATATGCCATGCAGCGAAATTAATCAAGAGTTGCAAGCGGGCAACCGAGCCGCAGTCGACGCCAACTATGCACACTTTCGACCTGAACTCTATTTAACCCAGAAACAAGCCAAAGCAAAGCTGTCTTATGCTCCCCGCCCCCGCCCACGTCCCCGCCACCCATGCCCACTCAGCTTGTGCCCATTTCATTAATCACACTCAACACACTCGGGCGACCAGGGAGCAGGGGAGCAGGGGAACAGGGGACTGGGAGCAGGGATTTTTCGTAGGGGAGACACGTTGAGCTCACTTGTGGCCAGTGTCAAATGGTTTTTGGGCTGCCCCAAAACGCTGCTGATTATTTATTATTGTTGGGGAGTACGCAGGCTAGGGCTAGCAGCTGGCAGTTGCACTCAATTCGCGCGATTGACTTTTATTGTTCGCAGCTTCCACTTAGACGCGAAATTAGTCGGAATTTGTTTTGGCCTTTTTGTTGCAATTTCCGTTGCATACTTTTGCGCGGGCGACTGTAAAAGCTGGTTAGCCCGGACACAAACCACAAGGGCAATTTAAGTTTGGCAGGAGTTATACAAGGGTAATTGAAACGTGGCAGGTGCTATACATAAAAAAAACTGTCATAAGTAAGAGATTGGCTGGCTGTATGCCAGTTAGCCATAAACAAGGCAGCAGGCGACAGTATAACATGCAGCTATAAGCAAAGCTGGCGCTATACAAACTGTCCATAAAGCAGACTTAGCATGACTAACAGAGCTTGGCATACTAACTTTAGTTAGTTAAGGCGCAAACAACACCTACTAGTATAATATTCAGCTGAGGCAATGCTTGTTATACGGGCAGGCATTGTATTTATGGCTGCCTAGTGAGCCATAAACACAATGCATGCCTGTATAACACACTGCCATAACCCAAGCAGCACCTGCAAGTATACCAGTAAGTCTCCACTTACTCTTTTAGTACACGCCGCAAAGTATGCTATACAATAAATACCCCGCGCATGTTGCGCGCGCTGCCCGCTAGAGGTCGCTAGCAAGTCGCAGTAGTTTTGGCTTTTATCGCTGCTCCACACTTCAGTCGCGCGATCGGCCGCAAACGCAACAGGTGAAACGCTAGCGAGACTGATAACAAGAAAACGGTAATTGCTCGTGGTCAAAAAGGGAATTGTAAACATTTATGGCGCAAACTACAGCCCAAAATGTCAATAGAAAAACCAACGCAGTGACATACAAAATTACTAAAAAAAACAAAAAAAACAACTCAGTAATGCAGCAGCGTGTAAACATGCGTGTGTGTGTGTGAGTGTGTGATAAGATAGCCCAGCAACGCGAAACTTATGATAAGCGAGTGAGACAGCGTATAAAATAGCGTAGAACTTGGCCGCGGCGCAAATTAGTCACCGCCTGCAGTAGTAAATAAAAGCGAATCTTTGTTAATTCCCCGCGGTATGTGGTATATACCAAAGTATAACTATATACTGCTGCTCTACTGTACTAATAGTATAAATGACATAGAGCAGCGGAGATATGCTCATATGAGCAGCTTCCGCTCGACGCTCTGGAAAATTATATAAATTGGGTTACGGCTCGAATGTCGCTTGTCCGGCTAAATAAGCCATATACATATACAGCAGCTATACACCAGCCACACACACACACACTCGTGCATTCGTGCACAGTGAAAGAGCATAATAAAAACGATCGAAGCAAATCGAAATATTTGAAATATTAATCGGAAATAATTACGATTATGTGTACACGCTCTGCTCTCCCCTTCCCCTTCTCCTCCTCTCCTCTCCTCCTGCCTAGCATATCGAATTCGCAGTTAGGCTGAAATTTTACATGCCAGTCGCCGGGGCAGCCCCGTGCCAGTTCCCAGCTTTTGGCCAAGTTGCACAATCAGAAGCAGAAGCCGCGGCTGAAGCTGAATCTCGGGCTGGCAGTGCGACCTGCAATTAGTCGACAGGTCGTTGGCCATTAAGAGCAGGCACAGACATGTGTGTGTACAGGTCTCTGCCTCTGCCTGGCCGTACGTGCACAGGCACTGGCAGCGACTGCCCTGGGGTCGTGACGTCATGAAAAACGCTTCGTTACAGTTTTGGTTTCAGTTTGATCTGCGTTTGGTCATTAGCTTGTTGTGCACATGCAACAGTTGTTGTTGTTGTTGCTGTTGTTGTTGTTGCTATTTTAGTCATTGTTGCTGCTATTACGGTTGTTGTTGTTGTTGTTGTTGCGGCATTTACCTGCCGCTATCAGCTGTGCGCACCTTTCACAGTGCGCGCGCGGAAGCATTAATAATGCATTTTTTAATAAATCGCAGCAACAACTGCAACAACAGCAACAACTACTACAACAACAGCAACAATAGAAAGCACATTCAACAAAGACAACAATGGCGCAGCCTATTCAAGTAAAAATAAATAAGCACCCGCCGGCAGTTTGAGTACACTCATAAAATATGCACTGAATAAATTTTGAAAATTGTAAGAAATATATTAAAAAAAATTAAAAATATGAATTTTTTACTCATAAAGTATGTACTGCATAAATTTAAAAAACTATTAAAAATATATAAAAAAAAAAATGAAAACAACTAGAGAAAGCTACAGTCAAGTGCATTGGACAGTAAGATGCAATTTACTTGAGGCAGTTACAAAATAATTCTTACTATAAAAAACTTTTATTCGACGAATTAATAAGAACGTCTCTGCTGCCTTTGTGTAAGGGGAACTTCTCCAATCGAGTTGTAATAGATCAGCAGGGTAGATCAGTAGTATCGTCAGTTACGAGAAAGTTTTTTAGCTATTATATTTTTCTTATAATTTGATTTATCGAGTTTTAAAATCGATTTATGTGGGCGCTGGGCGTGGCATGGAAAAAGTGAAAATTCGCATTCTGCGTAATGCTACAAGGAACCTTCGTACCAAATTTAGTGCTTCTAGCTTATCTGCTTTTCTTACAAATCGTTTTATGGGAGTTGTGGGTTATTAAATCTTTCAATCGCTGGTACGGCAACCGGAAATCCTCTTTCTCTTTCAATGGTGTGCACAGCAGCCCTAGTGGTATTTCTATCAATCATGAGCATAGTACAATGAGCTGTTCGTCTTCTTTCAATCGCGAGAGCAGTAAAAATGTAGTAAAACAGAAGACGATGGCTCTATTTATAGTCTTTCAATCGTGAGCACATCCACCGAACCGTGTGAGCGCATCACCCGAGCTGTTCGTCTTCTTTCAATCGCGAGAGCAGTAAAACATAAGTTTTCTTCTTCTTTCAATCGTGAGATCATCGCCTTTAAATCGTGGGAGAAATGGCACGAGCTGCTTTGCCGGCTTCGTTCGTTTTCTTCCTCTTTCAATCGTGAGCGCATCTGCAGAAAAAGTGTGAGCGCAGTGTTGACGCTGTTCTTCTTCTTTCAATCGCGAGAGCAGTACAATAGAATTTTTATACCACTTATGTATTGTGAATAAACTTATTTAAAATAAAGAATTATTTATTAACGCCCAAAGGTAAATGGTATCTTGCTGTCGAGTATTCTTGACTCTAGCTTTCTCTACTTATTTTAATTTATTTTTGAGAATTTTTCTTAAATTGTAAACAAAGCGCACAGTCAAAATGTGTGTATGCAGCTCGTTGTTATTGTTTTTGTTGTTTTGCATGTCGCAGTTCTGAGCGCAGCTTTTCAGTTGTCAAGCAGAGAGCGTAAGAGGGAGAGAGAGAGAGAGAGAGAGAGAGAGAGAGAGAAAGAGAGCGCAGATCGTATTAGAGGCAGCAAATGGGCTCGGCCAGTGTCAGCGTCAGCTTCAGCTTCCGCTCAGCTCGACTCCCGCTCCCGCTCAGCTCACACACAACATATACACACACACGCACACATGCACACGCGCACACCTCCGCCGCTGTCGCGTGTGGCTGGTGGGTGAGGTTAGTCGTCGCATTCGCTTGCCGGCAACAAGAACAACAGCACGCGGCGCGCGTCGCGCAGGCAACTGATAAAGCGCAAAGGCAGCACTGCGCGTATGTAGAGACGGTAAAGGTCGGGGGTGAGGGAGAGAGAGCGGGGCAGCGGCGCAGCTCGCGTCAAATGGCAATTGCACTACAAACAAACATTTTAATTGCAGTTAAGTTTGTGCAACTCCAAGCAGCAACATGGCCAACAACAACAGCAGCTCTACCGATTTGGATAGCCAAGTGAACGTGGAGGATTTGCCCATCACCTTCAAGGTTAGTAGCAGCAGCAGCAGCAGACACTGGCATCGCCTCGAACCGCAAACAGAGCGCAGCATTTCACACCGAAAACTCACGGCAAAGTGAATATTTAAATTGTTGCGAATGTGCTTCAGTGCGTCTGATTGTGCACCCCCGCACCCCGCTGACCCCTCAAGCCGCCCCCAAGCCGCCCGGCAGCCACGCACTCGTCGCGCTTGGCTGAAGTCGGAGTTGAAGTTGAAGCCAAAGTCACATGAGCATTTTTGTGGACAGCGCCGACATCCGGTTCGCATCGGATGCAAATGAAGCGACAGACAGCCAGACTGCCAGACAGCCAGACTGCCAGACTGTGCTGCGAGAGCTCTGCGGAAGTAACTTGGTCGTAGCGACCACATAGTAATCCCCGTTACCTTTTTGCCGCAGGTCAAATACATCGGCTCGGAGGCCTCGCGCGGCCTGTGGGGCATCAAGTACACACGCCGGCCCGTCGACATCATGGTGGGCGTGGCCAAGAATCTGCCGCCCAACAAAGTGCTGCCCAACTGCGAGCTGACGGTGTCGACGGCAGGCGTCCAGCTGGAGATCATCTCGCCCAAGGCGAGCATCAACAACAGGAGCTACCCCATCGATACGATCTCGTACGGCGTGCAGGATTTAGTCTATACGCGTGTCTTCGCCATGATCGTGGTCAAGGACGAGTCCAGTCCGCATCCCTTCGAGGTGCACGCCTTTGTCTGCGACAGTCGTGCGATGGCACGCAAGTTGACCTTCGCCCTGTCTGCCGCCTTCCAGGACTATTCGCGTGTCGTCAAGGAGGCGACGGGTGAGCAGGCCATCGATGGCAGTGCCACGCCCAGTGATACCATAACGCCCACGCGGCAGAAGTTCGCCATCGATCTGCGCACGCCCGAGGAGATACAGGCTGGCGAGCAGGAGCAGGAAACGGAGGCGTAGTCAAGGCACTGCAAATTGGATATACCTATATCCAATACCTGTGTATGTGTGCAAGTGTGTCAATGTGTCACTGTGTGTGTGTGTGTGCGTGTTCCACTTTTGTATTATCTCTTGGGTTCGGGCGTCGTCGTGTCAATTGTGATTGATCATAGTTACTTACTGTGCAGCCTGCTGGCTGTCGTTATTGTAGTTCTTTCTCCTTATCTCCCTCTCTCTCTTTTTCTATGTGCCTGTCTGTCTCTTTCTCACCTGGTAGTAGCCTCATACAGCTAATTACCCAAAGCTTAAGCATAAACGAACTGTAAACAAAGCAAATACACAAATAATTTCTACGTTAAATACAATTTATATAAATTGATCGTGTTTTTTCTTTGCTTCAATATGGGTCAATAGAGCTTTACGGGATTTGTGCCATATATTTATTATTCACATAGGAATTAGCTGTAGAGCTCGATCTATCGTTCCAGAGTTGTTTGGGCATCAACTGATCACTTAATCTTTAGTTGATCTGCACTCAAAGCATTGATCTAATATATGTAGATAGTATGTTTATTATACTTGATCTGCAGCTGATCAGTTGATGCTATGCTAATCTGTTACTGATCTTCCGTTCTTTTGTTTGTCAACAACTGAACCCTGATTCCCAGTTGATCTTCAGTTAGTTTTTAGCTGCTGTCGACTTATGTGAATCTTCAGTTGATCAACTCATCTATAATAAATATGCAGCCTATATTTTTCTTACTGATCGGACGGCTTTAGTTTGATCTTCAGTTGATCTTTAGCTGATCTTAAGTAGATTTCCAACTAATGTAAGCCATGCTTTAGGGGATCTTCTGTTGTTTAGTTTCAATTCAGCAAATTAATCAATTTTTTGGTTTGTTCAGTCAGATCAACTGATCCTCTGTGGATCTCAATTAAAGCAACTTACTGTTCAAACCATCTTTTGTTCATTTTCAACTGATCAAGCGAACTTTAGTTGATCTCTAGCTGATTAAACGATCTTTAATTCCCCTACCCGATTTCCCCTTTAGGTCGCTTTGCAGTTGGCTCACTCTATCGTTCAGTGGCTGAATGTCACGGGGCAAACTCAAACATTCAAACCTATGCACGATGGAGCTAGTCAACCTCGAAGATCCGTTCACGCATAGAACTCTACATTACCTGGCATGCGTTTTTGTTTTTCAAGATTTTTATTCAAAGTTTTTTTCAATTTTTTCTTTTTCTTTGTTTGTGTGTTGCGTGTATTACTTGTGTTTGTGTGCGTGTGTGTGTGTAGTCAACGCAAGGATACAACAATGCTAAACTTAAATTTCAACTCTCGCAGAAATGGCCGTAAAACTAGAAAATCAAAAAATAGTCGATAAGAGTTGCCTAGGAGGTGAGTAGATGATGAGAGTGGGAGGACGTCTGTGGCTCCGATGGGGCGCTGAGCGTCGGCTTCGGCTTCGGCATCGGCTTAATGTAGCTTGTTCTGGGCGGGTTGTGCTTTCTTTCAGGTGGAGTCACTAGGGCTGCACTAGGTGGGGCATCCTCCTTAGCTGGCATCGGCGCGGAAGAGAAAACGACGCTTGCGCGCGTCCATTCTCGACAGAGATTGAGGCTGCTCTTGCGTCTCTGGAGCAGCGGGCGCTTCCTCCTCTGGCTTTGCCTCAGCTTCTACTTTGCTAGCTGTAACTGGAGCTGTCTGCACCTTGGACATGTTGGGTTCAGCCAATGCAATGCGCTTGTAAATGGGCAGAATGACAGCCTCTTGCTCGGGTTCCGCAGGCTCTGCTGCAGCTGCTGTCTCGGGCTGCTGCTCCGGCTCTGGCTGAGATTCACTGACGCTCTGTATAAGGGTCATGGGTGCAGCAGCGCCAGGTGTCAGCACCAGTTCCATGGGTGCCAGTTGATCCTGCTTGGGGTTCTGATCCAGACGCTCCTTGACGAGCTCAACAATGTCATCGATGCTGATGGATGGCATGTAGGCAGCTGTGCCCAGGCTAGGCTCTTGGGCATTCTCCGTGGGCTTGAGCTCAGGCTCAGCTTCGGGCTGCACTGCCGTCTCCTTAACGGGCACAGGGATCACTTCGGGCTCAGGTGCGGCAACCACCTGCACAGGTATCTGATAGTCCGAGGGCAAATGGTTCAGCTGCATTATATTGATGATGGGAGAGTCGTGCTGCAGCTTTAGCTTGGGCTGTGGCTCCGATTCCGTCTCCGCATCCAGCACCTGCTCCTCCACGGACGCATTCTTATCAACAATCTCGGGCTCCGGCAGCTTGGCCTCCTCAATGGACACATTGTCTGCCTCCGCTGGCTGTTCGACTGTCGGCTTGTTCGACTCGCTCTGCTCTGCCTGTGGCTGCTGCTCAATGGTCTCGGCCATGTCCATAGCCGCGTTGGCCAGTTCCGTCTCAGTCTTCTGCTCGTTCTTGCGTAGCGTATTCAGAAAGTCGGTGATCAGCTGCTCCGCCTCGGCTGCCATTGCTGGATCGACAGGCTTGAAGCCGCCAATGGATTCATGTTCCTGCACTTTGTTGTCCAGCATCTCCTCCACTAGCGCACTGGGATGTGCCATTTCAGGTGTGGCTGGCAGACTGACGGGCGCATCGGCAGGCTTGGCAGCCTCCAGTGCTTCAATATTGTTCAGTGCTTCCTCGTCAGAGCTGCTGGGCTCCAGTATGGCCGGCTCAACGTGGCTTGCCTCTGACTTTTGCTCCTCTGCGGTTAGGGTCTCTGGTTGATCCACGGGTTGCTCAACTGGCAGCTCCACAAACTGCTCCTTGATGGGTTGCTCCACAAGCTGTTCGACAGGCTGCTCCACATGCTGATCCATGGGTTGCTGCACAAGCTGCTCTTCAGACTGCGCTGCTGGCTGTTCCACTGGCTGCTCCTGCGACTGTGCTACGGGTTGCTCTTCAAACTGTGCTGTAGGCTGCTCCGCTGGCTGCTCCACAGACTGCTCTGCAGGTAGCTCCACAGACTGCTCTGCTGGCTGCTCCACAAACTGCTCTGCTGGCTGCTCTACAGACTGCATTGCAGGCTCTTCTGGAAGTGGTTCCGCTGCCTGTTCCACAGGCTGCTCTGCAGTCTGCACTGCCGGCTCTTCCGCGAACTGTTCTGCTGGCTGCTCCACTGGCTGCTCTGCCGGCTGTTGCACAGACTCTTCTTCCTGCTGCTGAGCAAGCTGATCCATCAGTTCCTGTACTGTCTGCTCCGCTGTCTGCTCTTGTGTCTGCTCTGCTGTCTGCTCCGCTGTCTGTTCGGCTGTCTGCTCTGCTGTCTGCTCTGCTGTCTGCTCTGCTGTCTGCTCTGCTGTCTGCTCGTGTGTCTGCTCGTGTGTCTGCTCGGCTATCTGCTCCGCTGTTTGTAACACTGTCTGCTCCGCTGTCTGCTCTGCAGTCTGCTCCGCCGTCTGTTCCACAGGCTCTTCCACCAGCTGCTTGACGGGCTCTTCCACTGGCTGCTCCTCCAGCTGCTTGACAGGCTCCTCCACAGGCTGCTCGACTGGCTGTTCAATCTCTTGCGGTTTTTCCTCCAAGGTCTCAACAATCACAGCCGGAATCTCTTCAAAGGCTTCAATGGGTTTCAACTGCTCAGCTGGCACCTGCTGCTCTGGCACTGCTTCAGGCACCGCCTGCTCCACTGCAACAATTGTCGCTGGCTCTTGGACTGCCGCTGGCTCGTGCTCCGCCTCAGCCTCGGGCTGTGCGATGGCAACAACAGGCTCGGAGGCCTGCACTGTCGGCTCTTCTGCATCCACGAACATCGTTTGCAGCTTTAGCGTCGGCTGCGGCTCACTCAGCTCCACGGGAAGAGCAACAATTGCCTCGGTGACCGCCGGTTCGCTCTCTTGGATTGGCTTCGGCGCACTTGTCGGCTTGTTGAAGAGCGTCGGACGCTTGCGTATCGCATTGAAGAGCTCGCTGCGAACGGGAGCAGCAGTCGCGGGCACAGCTGGCTTCACGGGCTGCAGCTTATCCTTGTTGGGCCTGACGCTGAAGCGTTGCGGCTTCACGGGCTTCGATGCCAGTTGCGAGACGGCGACGGCTTCGGCAACAGGTTCCTCGGCGGCTGCCACGAAGGGAGCAGCGGTGACGGCGATGGGTGCCTTGCGCTGTGGCTTGTTGTAGGTGACGGCAGGCTTGCGGCGATTGGGCTTGGGCTTGGGCTTCTGCACCTTGACGGGCTTGGCGGGCTCCGCGGCGGGTTCGGCAGCGGCAGGGACAGCTGCAACGGGCTCAACAACTGCCGGGGCGGGCACCTTCTCCTCCTCCTCCTCGGGTTGTGGCTCGCTCTCGACGGTTGCGGGCTGCTTCTCCTCCTCGATGGGTGCACCAAAGTTGCCGTTGAGCTCGTAGTATCTGTAGCTATCCGCACACTCGATGGTCATATCCTCGCGACGCATGCAGGTAAAGGATTCCTGCAGCATAGAGTAAACTTAAGTGTCATATTAAAGCCTCGCGAGCTCAACTCACCTGACTGAAGATCGTCTCCTCGGGGCAGATGAAGCTCCAGCGGAAGGTGTTCTCCTTGCCGTCGGCGTAGGTCACGGGCAGGCACACATGGAAGATCTGGCAATCGTTCTCTACGTCTGCGTAGTAACCGTACGACTTGTTGGCACACGAGAAGCTATCGGTGATGTCCGCCCGAATGGATGTCGCATTGCTGGGCAGCGTCAGTGTGCCCACCAGCGGAGCAGGTTCTACTTCCGTTTCCGCTTGATTCTCCACTTCCGTCTCCGATTCCTGCGCAATATCCTCGCGTGCCACCACGGGCATATTCTTTCTCTATAGGGTGAGCAGCGGGACGGGGCAGACAGAGTAGAGAAAAACGTATTATGATTAGCCAGTGGCCATTCAGCTAACGGTCTACGTGCGGCGCATGCGCAAATCCCCTAGTGACAACAGCAACAACAACAACAAACAAAGCACGTGACACCGAACAAAATTTCACTTGTGTTCTAGTTTTTTGGCGTTAAGTGAAAACTGAATTACTCCACCCCCTCAAAATGGCTATAGCTTTAGCTATAGCTATAGCTATTTGTGCAGTTCGCACCTGCCTGGTTGTTTGGGTGCTTGGCTGTCCGACTGGCAGCTGGTCAACCCTTTTGGGCAACGCTGCAATTGAAGTGACTTTCGAATGCTTCGCTCGAATGTTATCACATCATATTTTTAACCATATCGATGGGTTATTTATTATATTCGTCTCTGAATTTTAATTAGCTTTGCGGCGCATTTTTTCGACTTTCAGTCACGCAGGCTTCGCATTTTTGGGGAGGGGCTTACGAAATGCACTTGTTAATCATATTAAATATTATTTGAAAATTAAATATTGAAGGTGGAAAATTGTTTCAAATATATCTTAAGCATTTAAAAATTAAAAAAGATATAGATTTGTATAATTTAAAATATAGAAAATCATAAATAATTATTTTGAGCACTTTAAAATTTGAAAATATTTGCATTGCCAATTTCTTCTAATGCCTTAAGAAATTTTTTCCAATATTGCATAAGCATATTTTTTGCTTAAATCATAAATATTATTATGAATTTAAAATTTTTTCAATTTTAAAACTGAGAAAATTGTTTTTTCCGCCTTTTCTTATGCCGGTTAAATGTGTTAGCTGTTACAATTTTATAAAAATTTGATTTTGGGGAACAATTTAAATAATTTTTAAGAGAACATTATATCTGTGCTTGTCTCTCATAAGCATTTTAAAAATCCCTACTACTCTCTGAAATGTTCTGTTCGTATTTCTCCTCATTCTTTTCGGAATTCCTCTATCCAAAGTCCGGCGTAGTGTTTGCCAGCCATAAACGATTGGAACCTGCAGCTGTCTTTTCTAAAAATACCTCGCGCTGGCGACTCGACGACTCCTCTGCGCGCTGCACTTAGCCGTTAAAAGGCTAAACGTTTGGCATACCAACTAAGCAAACAGCGTTAAGACTTATGCAAATGTGCCGCAGCAGAAGACGAAGACGCAGCAGAACGGAGAAAGAAGAACGGAGGACAGACTGAAGCAGACCATGCGGGAATGACTAACTCAGCGCGTTGTCATTAAAATTTCAGACTATGCCTACACAAGGCGAACATTTCATTAACAGTTTTCCGTTGCCCGTTTCGATTTCCGTTAGCAAACGGAAGTCGTCTGCAATTGCAGCCCGATACGCAGGCAAATCGGCTCGATTCCCTATGATTCCCTATGGAACTACGCACGAAACGCACCTGATGTCCAACGGGTCCCGCGCTGCAGCAGGCGCTGAGCAAGATCAGTGCACAGACGAACTTCCACATGATGCTCTCTCTTTTTCTCTCTCTCTCTGTCACTCTCACAAATTGTTCAGTTATAGATTGCTATATATACTATATATATATATCACTTGTATATCACGAGAACTGCACACTTTCAACTTAGTCTCTAAATGCACATAATAATCCTGGGCTCTGTGTGTGTATGCGTGCGTGCGTGCGTGTGTGTGTGTGTTTAATCCAATTTTGTATCCCAGCGCGTGATCCGTACGATCGATCTCCAGATCAGTCTGATAGAGTAACCAAAGCTTGCACTCGCACACTCCTGTGAGGCACCGTTGGCTTCCAAATACGAACTGCGACCGACGAACCACTGCGACGCCCAATTTATATATTCTTCGCTTTGATTTATTAAGAATGCAGAAAGGCAGAGAAACCCCAACAGACGGCACTCGCACAAACACACTCAAGCACACACGCACACGCACACGCACAGCGACACTTACAGGTGCGTGCGGCGAAGAAATGTAGGCGACAACAACAGCAACAACAACACGACAACGACGACAATTACACTGGCAAATGCTCACATTGTGGACACTGCGATCGCTTCTGCAAACGTGACGTGTCTGCCAGTGGAACGTAAGTTGTGGAACGCAAGCAGTGTGCCAAGAGAGCGGAGAGCGGAGCAATTTGATCTTCTGCTTGATCTTGCAGATGCTCAGCGCTAGGAGATCAGAAGGAGTAGAAGCAGAGTGGAAATTGACTGTGGAATAAAAATGTAGTATAAGAATATATATAAATATATGTATTATGGTAAATACCTAGGGTTGCCAACTATACTGTTAAAAACGGTAATATACTGTTTTTGACTGCATTATACTTC
Organism: Zaprionus bogoriensis; assembly: GCA_035046045.1. Taxonomy (NCBI): domain Eukaryota; kingdom Metazoa; phylum Arthropoda; class Insecta; order Diptera; family Drosophilidae; genus Zaprionus; species Zaprionus bogoriensis. The sequence goes on along the minus strand of JAWNOI010000066.1, from coordinate 704,457 downwards.
TTACAGTTAAACAAAAAAAAATATACGTAAGAATTCTTTTCACTTAAGAAACTTCACAAGAATTCATAAAAATTACTGAAATTTTAGCTTTTCTACTTTCTGTTTTCGAGTTTTTTTAGTGATGAATGCAAAGTGGCGAGAAAAAATATATACTTATGTAATAAAAAATGAGCTCCTTATAAATTTTGATTTTAATTTTAATTGTGGAGAAGCCTGTGATATTTTAAAAAATGGTTGTAAATTAATAAATTGTGCGAAAAACTCTAAAAAAAATATGTATTTGAATTAACGCATACATGAAATACTGTTTATTTACCAAGAATACTGTTTAAAATTCTTATCAAATCGAAATAAACTTTATTTTCTTAAAAAGAAAAAGTTGGCAACCCTATATATAACGCCAGCTAGGCATATTCCTTCAGCCATATGCATGCCCGCGAGCTGCAGCTAGACTCACGTCTCGCTTTGAAGCACCGCCCTGCCTTGCAACTTTGGTACCCTTTTAGTGGCGCTAGGCCCGGGCTCAGTTTCGTATAGGAAATATTGGATGATAACTAACTCGACTAAGCGTCAGTGTTATGCCTTAATGGCCAGCGACGATTTCCGATGCCATTGGCCTTTGGCAGCTTTCGCTTTTCTGTGCTGTGCGCACTGTACGTGATTTCGATAGAACAGCGCACAGGGCTGCAGTGGTGTGGTGTGGTGTGGTGCCAGTTCAATATTAAATAAACTCGTTAAATTAGAAATTCATAATTGACGCGTAATACCCGGTACGTGTAGCCGCAGGCACAACACACTCGCCACGACTCCACTCGGCTCGACCTATGCGAAATGGTAGCACACCATTCTAAATTACTAATGCGCCTTAATAAGCCGCGCTTGTTTTGGCCACTGTGAAAGCCAAAAGCAGCGCCGAAGCAACTCGATGATGATATTTCGTTTGTTACATAATCCTTTGCCACTTCGCTGCTGCTCACTTCGGGCGAGCCAATGAACCCCAACGAATCAGTTTTCGTTACTCGCAAAGCTCCACTTGGTACACATAAAATCGCAATCTCACGTCGTCGTCGTCGTCGTCGGGGACAATCTTTCAAGTGTAATCTGCGACACAGCCAGAGAGAGAGAGAGAGGCAGAGAAGGGAGCACCCAGTGCCGGTAAGAGCAGACTGACTAATGGATAAACAATTTCCGACTAATCACAACATCAAGTTTCCTGGAAGTTTCAGGGGAAGAAATCAACTGATGATTCTTGGTTTTGTTAAGCTTCTAATGGTGAACAATGCGTATAGGGAGACTAAGGAATTTCTGATTTTCAAGCTTCAATCAGACAACAAGCTTCCTGGAAGTAAGTCCTCAGCTTAGTCGAATTATCAGTAGAAATGATCTGACATTATTTAAATTATATGATGTGCAATGGGTTGACAATGCTGAGAAGAGACTACAATATTTAATAATTTATAATATTTAAATACCTAATTTAATAATAGTAGTAAGTCCAAGCCTAAGTCAAGGCAAGAGCAGGAAATAATACTTATCGAGAGTATCAAAAACTTATTATTTTAAATTTTTAAGTGGAGTATCAATCTTCTTAGAAGAGTGCCCAAACCTGACTCAAGTCTAGGGTTCATATTTATGGTCGATGCTAATAATGAGCAATAGATCTCCAGAGTCTATAAACAAATAAAAGCTAATCCAGTATTAATTTCTGATTTATAGTTTTTAATTTTAAGTCCGACTTTCAAGTCAAGAAAATTAATAGAGCTGATATTACTATACTTAATTACAGAATTTCGTATATCTATAATTTCAGACTTGACAGACAATCAAGTTTCCTGTAGGTAAGTCTTAGGCTAGACCAGGAACAGGAATGGACTGATGATTCGTGGCTTTATTTAGATTCTAACGATGGGCGATGGTCATATTGGCGAATTCCACAAGTCTTGTAGTTTGCTTTATGGCGCCATAAGCTTTTTAGTATCCAACCAAAGATGGTATATGGGCAGCTAAATTACACTTAAGTAGTTGTTAGGCCCCCTGTCCCCTACCAGCGAGCAAAAACTGTATGAATATGCCTACATGCATTTCGCGCACTTGGCAACAGAAATGGCCAAAGTGCATTACGGCCGGCAGTTGGTCGTCGGGAGTGTAGAACGTGCCGAGATATAGAGAGAGATATATAGAGAGATATAACCCGTTGACAACAGGGCGACGTGTCGGACAGAAATTGTACATGAAGCGCGCTCAACCTGCGGCTGGCTGAGTTGGCGAAAACCTGACTGGAATTATGATAATCGAATTATGAATAGAGCGCGCGAGATGGCAGCAGGCGCAGGTCTGATATATGCCGGGCATGGTCATTATTTCAAATCCGTAGAAATTGCAGCTTTAATTTCTCGTTGTCAGACTTTGACTTTGACTTTTTCTTTTTTTTTTTTTGTTTTCTGTTTCGAATTTTCTTATTGTATTTTAATGCAATGGGAAACACGTGTAACTTTCTAAAATGCAAATCAAAGTGCAATGGAAAATATCATGAGCACTTTTCAAATTTTAAAATGTCCGATTCGACGGACACGTGGGCGTATAAACGTGGGCGGACAGACCCTTGGAGAACGTCGTGCGTCGTGCGCTGCGCTGCGTATACGTGATGCAGTGGCACTTTCTAGTGCAGTACTTAAATTTAATTAAATGTTGCTTTGATTTTCCTCTGTCCCTATATATCCATTGTGTTGTTGTTGTTGCTCGAGTTGACAGCGCACGTTCCAGCCCGCTGTCGTTTAGTGGAGCAGAAACGTCAAACGCGCTTAGAAATATTTCGCACTATGGCACGAGGCGCGCCTCACGCACTTCTCACGCACGACTTCCTACGGGTAACGCCAGCAACTATATATATATATATATATATATATGTTAGTTTTGATTTTGATGTCTCGTATTATTTTTTTTTTGGCAAACCACGCACGTTGCACCGCAGCCTTACCGTTATTTTGGCAAACATGCTGCCCCCGAAGAATTTCAATTGATTTCGCTTCGAGAACATATCGCAGATTATATCTGCATGATATATGTACGATATGTGAACGATACGACTATTGGCCACACCCACGCGCCAGAGTTGGGCCAGCGCTGTCAAGCCGCGGGCCGCCCACTGGCGACTTTAGAAAGTGCTGAAAACTAAACTATTTCTGTGACAATCATCATCAATTATGTGGCACACGTTTGCAGACACCTCGACCAGGTCAGACAGTCGGACAGCAGCTGGGACACAGTCGAATAGAATGCGAGGCTCCCACGCCGGAGCAGCCGAGCAGTGGAGCTGCGGAGCTGCGGAGCAATCGAATTTTTATGGCCAATTTCATTGATTTTAATTTTGCTAATGATAAGCATTTCTTTGCACGAACCCGCGCAGCACTTTGATTGCTGCCCCCTGATAAGAGGCGTGTTGCAGCATTTCAATTCTCGCTTTTCATTGTCTGCTGCATGTTAATGCGCGCTTTTCTTTCGATTAGTGCGCACTGCAAACAAGGTCAATATCAATAAGTGGCCCGAAACGTGTTACAATGCATGTGAAATGTCACATGGACTTCACTTTCTTTTCCACACCACACCACACCGCATCGCAGCTGGACCTGGACGGGGGGCGACATCAATCAAGCAAGTTGTCTATCAATAATTGCCGACAATTTATTAGCCATAAAGTGCGCACTTGACGTTTGTCAAGCGCGCCCAAACACAACATATAATTGCTTTATTTCAATTATTGGCAAACATTTTGCCTGCTCGCCGAAATGCTCGCTGCTTGCTGCTCGCTGCTCGGCATTCGCCTCACGCCTCGCACATGCGCCAATTGCCAGAGTAGAGATGGGTGTCTGCCTGCCTCCGAGCTTGTCTCTAGCACGTCGCAGCTATTTGGTATTACGGAGCAGTTGCTCGCCCAGGCCCAGGCCCAGGCCCAGACCAAGACCCAGAGCCAGAGAATTGGGCCACGAATTAGAATCGACCGCACGGTTGTCGCTCGCATAGGTGAAATTTCGAAAATTCCACAAAGAATTGACCGCATTCTGGAATTATTCGCTGTGCCGATCGAGAGAGTTATTTATAGCTAACAACAGGAAGTGAATAAAGTGTGGAATGATTCGAATTTCTATGGCAAAAGTGTGTTGATCTTTGATTATCTTCGTTGCATTTCAAATTTCATCAATTTCACTTTTTAACAATTTCAAAAAGTTTATAAATTTTAGTTATCTATGCCTTTAAAACTGTCCTTGGATTTTATACTTTTTCAATTGTACATTTTAGTTTTAATTATTCTCAAATTTCGTAATTTTTATATTATATTATTATAAATATCTAAAATTTCAATTTTCTTATTTTTTTAATACCACTTCCTTTAAATTTCTGAAAATATCGTAGCTCGACTTTAGAACTAAATAACTTTTTGTTACATCTAAAGATTTTCAACTGGAAACATGTTTCTTTTTTCTGATTTTTCTCTTTTTTAGTTTTTATATATATGTAAATGTATATGTATATTATACCAGATTTTTATACCATACCATACCATACAAAAACAACTTCAAATTCGATTACAGTTATCAACGATTTTAATATGGATCATAATTTGTAACATACGGCAATGCGTACAATAAATAAATAAATATTTCAAATAAATAACTTAGGTCTAATTTGTTCGATTGTGTCGCTTACATAGAGGTTAGCATATACGATATTATTAATACGATATGTTTATTATGTGGTAGACAGGACATTGCACTAAATTCAGTTGTGGCTAAAATGTTCTACTTAGGCGGGGTTACAGCTAAAATTGGTTTACTGGCATTTGAGCTAAAATTAATTTCGAACTAGGACGACTCTAGGGATTATTTAATAATCAGGCGTGTCATATACGATATACGATAATAAATACGATACAAAATAATGTGTGTATCTCTGTGTGTGTGTGTGTGTGTGTGTGTGTAGACTCCTCTCACTGCCATTGGTATTGATTGCGATAGGCGAGATAGTGTGCGTCCTGCGGCTGCTGCTGCAGCTGCTGGCCGTAGGGCCGCAGCTGATAGCTATCCGTGGAGGAGTCCGTGTCCTCGATGGAGGGATCCGTTTGCAGCGAGCGCTTCCAGTAGCTGCCCTGCTCGCCCCAATCCTCGCCGTGGTCTTCGTAGTGGTGCTGATGATGAGCATGTTCGACATAGACAACCTAGTTAGAAATGATGCAAACACGGCGTGAAGTGAGAAACACCACAGGAAATACCAAAGAGCCCAGAGTGTGAGAGCCGGATATGGGTATACGGGTAGCATGGACTCTACTGTGTACTGTGTAGCTGTATAGCTGTGTGTGTTACAGTGTGTGGGTCTGTATTTGGTGTACGAGGGGAGGTTGTCAATAGGGGAAATATATCGAGAGAGATATATGGTATCATATGTATGTATGTTTGCCTCGCCTGCGCCGCAAGGCCTTGCTGGGACACACACGCCCATACTTACACATTGTGGGGTACGTTTTTGATTTGGACTGATTTTAATTTTGGTTTATGGGAACTGGTTTAATATATTTTCGTTTTTTTTTTTTTTTTTTTTGGTTTATTCTTGAATTTTATGCTGTGTTAATTTGCGAAGCTGTCCAATTTACCAAATCTGAAACCAAAGAGCTCTGATTACGTTATCATACTGAACTTATGGAGGGACTAGAGTTGAAACAGTAACATGGTAACGGGAAACCGCAGCTGCAGAAATGAACAGTTAGAACTCCTGTGTGTCTGTGTAACGTAATCGAGTATTACACAACTCTATGTACAGTATGTGAGAGAGAGAGAGAGGAGAGTTTTAGAAGAGAGTTGAGGGAGAGGGGGAAACGCAAAGAGAGTGAGAGGGAGAGAGCAGTGGAGCAGTGGAGCAGGGAGTCACAACTGCTGTGTGTGGGTGTAAAAATTAGTAACAATTTCATATACAGTTTTTCGTAAGGCAACTGAAAAGGGTGCAGCAGATTCGTTTAGAGAGCATCGAGAGCGGGAACATTGTACTCATACCCCGCGAACAACCTCGAGTCGTTCGCCGTGTCGTGTGCGTTCCGGAACGGGAACGAGAACGAGAACGAGAACGAGAACGAGAACGAGAAAGCGTAACACTTTGGTGCTTGGAGTGGCCTCCCAATGCGGATCGGGTGCCCCTCAACTTACCTTGGACGGTGTGCCGCCGCGCTTGACATCGATCCAGAAGCGCGCTATATTGATGAGCAGGCCGATCAGAGCGATCGCAAAGAACTTGATCTGCAAGTGGGCGCCCAGAATTTTGAGCAGCAGCTCGATTTTCGCCTTGATCAATGTGCCGGCCAGTGCGAGCTTTGCGAATGCCTTCCTCTTCTTCTTCTTCTTGCCGCGCGTAACTGTGAAGCGAGTGAATCGAATCAGTTTGGGGCTCTTTTCACACAGCCAAAATAAAAACAAGTAAGGAAAGCTACAGTCGAGCGCGCGCGACTGTAAGATACCATTTACCCTATTCGAAGAAATAATACAAAATAAAATAAATTGTATAAAAATATATAAAAAAAATATAAAAAAAAAGCAATTTACATTAAGAAAAAAAAATCGTCCCGCGCCAGATTCGAACCCAAGAACTCTCACGAACTTTGTAACTTACGAATCGGACCTCTAACCACTAGACCACACAAGTTTACGCCATGCGATCGGCAAATTAGGCTTTTATTGACGCGGGCCCTCTACTGCGTCGATTTAACGTTTTGATTAGGAATCGCTAGCGCCCATAACTTTGTATGGGGAATTCGAACTCCTATAACTTCTTTGTTATTAAAAAATAAAAATTGAAGAAAGCTACAGTCGAGTGCACTCGACAGTAAGTTATAATTTACCTTTGGCTGCTAAAAATAATTCTTAATATTAATTACTTTTATTCGAATTAATAACAACGCATCGCATATTTCCGAAATTAAATACACATGCATTGACGCTAATGGCACATGCCGACTGCACGCCGATTGTGCGTGCGCAGTCGGCACAAGCATTGACGCCGAGCCTCTGCTCCGTCTCTGCTGCTGTATGCAAAACTTCTCGCGCCTAGGAACAGACCATGTGCTTCAGTGGTTTGTTGTTAGAGTTGTCAGCTCTTTAACTAAATGTTCCCGGTTCGAATCCAAACGCAGTCTTCTTTTTTTTGTATTGCTTAGAAAAAGTTTTTGGTTTTTTTTATTTTTTTTGCATAATATATTTTTCATATAGCGCAAAATTATTAAAAAAAAAAAAAAATTGCCCAGCGCAGGATTTGAACCCGCGACCTCACGCATCAGAAACTTGCGAGCCAACCATCAAGACCACACACAGTTACGCAGTGCGATCGGCAAAAAAAAAAAAAAATTGCCCGTTGCTGGATTTGAACCCGCGACCACACGCACCAGAATCTTGCATGCAACCATCTAGACCACACACAGTTACGCGGAGCGATCGGCAAATGAGACTTTTATTGATGCCGGCCTTCTGCTGCGTCAGTTCAACATTCTAGTTGGAATTCTAAGCGCCCACAACTTTATATGGGAGATTCAAACTCCTATAACTTCTTTGTTTATTGTCCGATCGGATTGAAATTTATAGGGTAGATCTGTACTATGGTAAGCTACAAGAGTGTTAAAAAAAATGTTTTGTTATTTCCCTACTTTTCTTAAAATTCAATAGTTTGGGGGCGGTGGGCGTGGCATCCAAAAGTTGAAAATCAAACATTCTTCGTAATGTTACCAGGCACCTTACTTTCAAATTTGGCGCTTCTAGCTTTTCTAGTTTTCTTTTAAACTATAAAAATGTGTTTTTTAGAGGCGGTGGGCGTGGCATCCAAAATTCTAAAATCCAACTTCTGCATAATGTTGCAAGACACTCTCCTACCAAATTTGGTGCGTTTATCTCTTTTCGTTATTGAATTATTTAGAAAAAATCGAAATACGCATTTATCGATTTGCGGAGGAGGTGGGCGTGGCACATCAAGTTTGAAATAAACTTCTTGTGTGTATTGAATACACGCACACTCCCACCAAGTCTGGTGCCTCTAGCTCTTTTAATAGCTGAGATCTGTGTGTTCATACAGACGGACAGACGGACAGACGGACAGACGGACAGACGGACAGACAGACGGACATGACCAAATCGACTCGGCTATTGATGCTGATCAAGAATATATATACTTTGTATGGTCTGCCACGCCTCCTTCTGCCTGTTACATACATTTGCACAAAGTTAATATACCATTTTTTACCCATTTTCAATGGGTAAATGGTATAAAAATAAAAAAAAAGCAATTTACATTAAGAAACAAGTGAAGAAAGCTACAGTCGAGTGCACTCGACAGTAAGATACCATTTACCTTTCGCTGTTTAAAAGTAATTCTTTATATTAATTACTTTTATTCGGCGAATAACAACGCATCGCATATTTTCGAGGACAAATTCACATGCATTGACGCTAATGGCACATGCCGACTGCACACTGACTACACGACGACTGTTCGTGCGCAGTCGGCGTGCGCAGTCGGCGTCGGCGTCGGCGTCGGGCCTCTACTGCTGTGAGCGAAACTTCTCGTGCCTATAACTTCTGTGTTTATTGTCCGATCGGATTTAAATTTATAGGGTTGGTCAATATTATTATTATGTACAATAATACTTAAAAAAAAATTCGGAAACTTTTCTACTTTTCCTATAATTTGATTTACCGATTTACAAAATCGATTTTTGGGGGCGGTAGGCGTGGCATCCAAAAGTTGAAATTCCGCATTCTCCGTAATGTTACAAGGCACCTTACTACCAAATTTGGTGGTTCTAGCTTTTCTAGTGTTCTTTTAAACTATAAAAATGTGTTTTTTAGAGGCGGTGGGCGTGGCATCCAAAAGTTTAAAATCCAACTTCTGCATAATGTTGCAAGACACCCTCCTACCAAATTTGGTGCGTTTATCTCTTTTCGTTATTGAATTATTTGGAAAAAATCGAAATACGCATTTATCGATTTGCGGAGGCGGTGGGCGTGGCACATCAAGTTTGAAATAAACTTCTTGTGTGTATTGAATACACGCACACTCCCACCAAGTCTGGTGCCTCTAGCTCTTTTAATAGCTGAGATCTGTGTGTTCATACAGACGGACAGACGAACAGACGGACAGACGGACAGACGGACAGACAGACGGCCATTACCGATTCGACTCGGCTTTTGATCCTGGTCAGGTCTGCCTCGCCTTCTTATGGTTTTTACCGCCTTTTTCTGCAATTTACATTAAGAAACAAGTGAAGAAAGCTACAGTCGAGTGCACTCGACAGTAAGATACCATTTACCTTTCGCTGTTTAAAAGTAATTCTTAATATTAATTACTTTTATTCGGCGAATAACAACGCATCGCATATTTTCGAGGACAAATTCACATGCATTGACGCTAATGGCACATGCCGACTGCACACTGACTACACGACGACTGTGCGTGCGCAGTCGGCGTGCGCAGTCGGCGTCGGCGTCGGCGTCGGGCCTCTACTGCTGTGAGCGAAACTTCTCGTGCCTATAACTTCTGTGTTTATTGTCCGATCGGATTTAAATTTATAGGGTTGGTCAATATTATTATTATGTACAATAATACTTAAAAAAAAATTCGGAAACTTTTCTACTTTTCCTATAATTTGATTTACCGATTTACAAAATCGATTTTTGGGGGCGGTAGGCGTGGCATCCAAAAGTTGAAATTCCGCATTCTCCGTAATGTTACAAGGCACCTTACTTCCAAATTTGGTGCTTCTAGCTTTTCTAGTGTTCTTTTAAACTATAAAAATGTGTTTTTTAGAGGCGGTGGGCGTGGCATCCAAAAGTTTAAAATCCAACTTCTGCATAATGTAGCAAGACACCCTCCTACCAAATTTGGTGCGTTTATCTCTTTTCGTTATTGGATTATTTGGAAAAAATCGAAATACGCATTTATCGATTTGCGGAGGCGGTGGGCGTGGCACATCAAGTTTGTAATAAACTTCTTGTGTGTATTGAATACACGCACACTCCCACCAAGTCTGGTGCCTCTAGCTCTTTTAATAGCTGAGATCTGTGTGTTCATACAGACGGACAGACGAACAGCCGGACAGACGGACAGACGGACAGACAGACGGACATGACCAAATCGACTCGGCTATTGATGCTGATCAAGAATATATATACTTTGTATGGTCTGCCACGCCTCCTTCTGCCTGTTACATACATTTGCACAAAGTTAATATACCATTTTTTACCCATTTTCAATGGGTAAATGGTATAAAAAAAATCGCCCCGCGCCAGATTCGAACCCAAGAACTCTCACGAACTTTGTAACTTACGAATCGGACCTCTAACCACTAGACCACACAAGTTTACGCCATGCGATCGGCAAATTAGGCTTTTATTGACGCGGGCTCTCTACTGCGTCGATTTAACGTTTTGATTAGGAATCGCTAGCGCCCATAACTTTGTATGGGGAATTCGAACTCCTATAACTTCTTTGTTATTAAAAAATAAAAATTGAAGAAAGCTACAGTCGAGTGCACTCGACAGTAAGTTATAATTTACCTTTGGCTGCTAAAAATAATTCTTAATATTAATTACTTTTATTCGAATTAATAACAACGCATCGCATATTTCCGAAATTAAATACACATGCATTGACGCTAATGGCACATGCCGACTGCACGCCGATTGTGCGTGCGCAGTCGGCACAAGCATTGACGCCGAGCCTCTGCTCCGTCTCTGCTGCTGTATGCAAAACTTCTCGCGCCTAGGAACAGACCATGTGCTTCAGTGGTTTGTTGTTAGAGTTGTCAGCTCTTTAACTAAATGTTCCCGGTTCGAATCCAAACGCAGTCTTCTTTTTTTTGTATTGCTTAGAAAAAGTTTTTGGTTTTTTTTATTTTTTTTGCATAATATATTTTTCATATAGCGCAAAATTATTAAAAAAAAAAAAAAATTGCCCAGTGCAGGATTTGAACCCGCGACCTCACGCATCAGAAACTTGCGAGCCAACCATCAAGACCACACACAGTTACGCAGTGCGATCGGCAAAAAAAAAAAAAAAATTGCCCGTTGCTGGATTTGAACCCGCGACCACACGCACCAGAATCTTGCATGCAACCATCTAGACCACACACAGTTACGCGGAGCGATCGGCAAATGAGACTTTTATTGATGCCGGCCTTCTGCTGCGTCAGTTCAACATTCTAGTTGGAATTCTAAGCGCCCACAACTTTATATGGGAGATTCAAACTCCTATAACTTCTTTGTTTATTGTCCGATCGGATTGAAATTTATAGGGTAGATCTGTACTATGGTAAGCTACAAGAGTGTTAAAAAAAATGTTTTGTTATTTCCCTACTTTTCTTAAAATTCAATAGTTTGGGGGCGGTGGGCGTGGCATCCAAAAGTTGAAAATCAAACATTCTTCGTAATGTTACCAGGCACCTTACTTTCAAATTTGGCGCTTCTAGCTTTTCTAGTTTTCTTTTAAACTATAAAAATGTGTTTTTTAGAGGCGGTGGGCGTGGCATCCAAAATTCTAAAATCCAACTTCTGCATAATGTTGCAAGACACTCTCCTACCAAATTTGGTGCGTTTATCTCTTTTCGTTATTGAATTATTTAGAAAAAATCGAAATACGCATTTATCGATTTGCGGAGGAGGTGGGCGTGGCACATCAAGTTTGAAATAAACTTCTTGTGTGTATTGAATACACGCACACTCCCACCAAGTCTGGTGCCTCTAGCTCTTTTAATAGCTGAGATCTGTGTGTTCATACAGACGGACAGACGGACAGACGGACAGACGGACAGACGGACAGACGGACAGACGGACAGACAGACGGACATGACCAAATCGACTCGGCTATTGATGCTGATCAAGAATATATATACTTTGTATGGTCTGCCACGCCTCCTTCTGCCTGTTACATACATTTGCACAAAGTTAATATACCATTTTTTACCCATTTTCAATGGGTAAATGGTATAATAAAAATAATAATAATAACAACAATAATAAAGATTTAACGATAAATTGATCGCTTGGGAGGGTGGTGTTTGTTAGTATGAACTGCGGTGCGCGTAAGTGCGTTAACGATAACGTAACGATAACGATAACACGGCAGGCAAACACAAATATATACAAAACAAAAACAAAACAAAAGCAAACACTTAAAACTGCTTAACACTAGCGTAGTGTAGGCCAGCTTGCACTGCTTAGCCACACGCTCGGACAAACCAGCACCAAAGTCAAGCGTGCACTGCTTGCAGCACAAGCAGTGCCAGCATGCTGTGCATGCGCCACAGCTGATTGCTACGACACATGCGACACAGTGACATGCAGTCGAACTTGTTTGTTGCGCCCGCAGCAGCAGTCGAACCTGTTGCAAGCGCATTTGCAGCATCGGCAAGCCGAAGTGTTTTTTTTTTTTGTAATTTACAGACTATGACTAAAGATAGTTTAGAGAGGCACTAAGTTGTGCTTAGGAAACGGTGCGCTAAAGTCATTGAAAACCACACGCAGCAAACAACACACACCTCCGTTACTTCTACCATAATTCTTATGCTTGCGCTTTCCTCCCAGTCCGCCGCCCAGTCCGCTCTCCACCAGATCGTCGAGCAGCTCCAGGCCGAGATGATCGTCGGACTCCTGCACCATCACCGTCGACTGTTGACCCTTGCGCTTGCGCTTGCCGCGCTTGGACTTCCGCTTGAATGGTTTGCCGCCGGCGCCGCCATGGCCACCGCCTCCATGTCCGCCGCCGCCGCCTCCGCCATGACCATGACCATGACCGCTGCTGCTCTCCACCTCGTGATGCTCTGGTGCTGCCTGCACCACCACCAACGTTGCCGGTTGTTGTTGCTGTTGACCTTTCTTCTTGCGCTTCGTTTTGTTTTTCTTGCGCTTGCCACCGCCACCGCCGCCAGGTTTCTTCACAGCACCCGCTGCATCCTGCTCGCCATCCTCCAGCTCAATGAACTCCACAGCGCCCGACGTGCTGCTGTCCTCGCTGAACACTGTGTTCTTCACGTCGCCAGCGTTAGCCACCGGCAGCGCATTCACCGATGTGACAATGGGCACGTTTTCATTTTCGGCCTCGTCTTCTGCCTCCTCCTCCTCCTCGTCGTCGTCCTCATCGGCTTCGGCATCGCCACTGGTTTCCTGTTCACCACTTGCCGAGGCATCGTTCTCCTCGCCCTCCTCCTCGCCGGTGTCCCCGCTGTCGCCAGCATCCGTCTCGTTTTCGGCCTCCGCATCGTTGCCCGTCTCCGTCTCCGTCTCCGTGTCCGTCTCGTCGTCGTAGTCGGCATTTTCACTGTCAGCCGAGGAGGCCTCTTTGGGCGACTGCAGATACTCGTACTCGCGGCCAAGGAAGCTGAGCGGAGAGTAGGAGCGAAAGAGTTAAAACCTGCAGCGTGTTTGATTTCATCGTTTTGGCTAGTTACCCGTCCATCGTCTCGGCCAGATACTCCTTCATGTATTTCGTGCCAATTTCGATTTTCTTCAGCAGCGTCGATGGCTTCTCGCGTATGGGCAGCTCGGAGGCGCTATAGCCACGCCGCTCGATCGTCGCATTCATCTGGCGATCCGCCTCGACTGCGAATTGCAAAAATTTGAGTGTTTATTTTATTGACTATATTTTATGTTTATTAGTAAAATTCAAAATGCTATTTGGGTGGAAGAGATTTTAATTTAAAATTATAAAGAAGCGTACGCGAAGCTTGTATACCCTTTTGAAAATTATATTATAGTTTATTTGCTTTGCTTATCTAACTATTATTATTATATTAAATATATATATTGCTTATCAAACTATTATTATTATATTAAAGCTATCTGAAGCGTAAAACGTGACTGACCTATAATATTATAATCTTTGAGCTTGAGTGCAATTTTTAATATAATAGTAAATAGTAAAATTCTAAAAAAGTAATTTTTCTTTCGATGGCTCTATATATATATATATATATATATATATATATATATATATATATATAGTTAAAGTAGACAAATTTGTATAAAATTCGTAGTAAATGTTGAGGGTACTATTAAAATGAGATGTGCCGAGTTTTGTTACTATAACTTGAAAAATAACAAAAATAAGCCGATAAGTTCTATGACAGCTATACGATATATCGGTGCGAACCGTCTCATACAGACTTATTTATAGCGTACTGATGAGAGCAGCATGTGTAGCAAATTTCAGCAAGATAGCTACAAAACTGTTTGACTAACTTGCATTCTAACAGATCGAACGGACAAACGGACAAGACTTGATCAATAATTTATATGTATACTGCTACTGTGCGTTGCAAATAGCTGGCCAAACTTATTATAATCATTGTAAGGGTATAAATATCTGCTGATTTCAATTTTCAAAAATTAAAAGTGTTGGGAAGCGGGTCAACAATGTCTGCCTGTCTGTCTGTCCGTTTTTTTTTTTGCAGCACTTGCAGTTTGCCTTGGCATTTAGCAAGTTTCACTGACTTTGATTTTCACTCGCATAAATCACAGACAGACAGAGAGGCCAGCAAGGTAGAGAGAGAGTGAGGGAGATAGAGAGAGAGAGAGAGACATTACTGCCTAATTAAGCTAAGTAGTTGCCTCAATTAGCAGCTCTTTCAACTGCTGCTGTGACTCACCTTTCAGTTTCTGCCACTGCACGTGCAGCTCATCGTCCCAGAGATCCAAGACGCGTGCGGACTTCTGGCGGGCGCAGGACCAGGGCTCGGCGCGTATGGGGCACAGCGCGAGATCCAGATAAGGTGAGATTTCTGCAAATATCAAAAAGAAAATGAAGCAGTGTAAGTGGAAGTGGAAGTTGCAGGCAGTTGCAGCCAAAACAAACGCTTGCCGGGCAAGGCTAACGCATCGCGCTATTTGGACTGATTTGGTTAGCGTGTGCGGTTTTTCCAACTGTAAATATTTGAGTGAAAGTACGCACACAGCTAACTGACCAGCGGACGGGCAAAAACAACAAATGATAACACCTTGTACGGTTGCAGCAAGTGTGTGTGTTTGCAGCTCATACGCAGCTGACGATGCCGGCGCATGCCATGCTTATTGCTCGAGTGAGTGTGTGGTCAGTCGACTGTGCTGTCTGTCTGTCTGTCTGTCTGTCCAACTGCCTGTCTGTTCGCTCATCGAGTGAAAATGTGCTTTATTGCCGGCGACTGCAACAGATTAATTGCCCGAATTTAAATTAATTTTAAATTCAATGCACTCTTTTAATAAGCAGCGCGCCGCAGGCACCTGCAAAATTGAGCAATTATTTTGATTGCAACTGTCGCACGTTTGCGCGCCACACATGAGAACGAGCTGCAAGTGGCATGTGGCAAGTTAGGCAGTTAGTCAGTTGGCTACTTGCAGCTGTGCAGCTCCTTGCCGCAAGCAAATTTTACTTTCAATGAGGCACGCTGCGGCATGTTGTACTTTGACCCGCGTCGGCATTGTCATTGGCTGCAGCCTGGAGAAAGCTAAGGTACTATAGCTTGCTCGAGGATGCAGTCGCAGTCGATGTGACTTTGCTGTGACTTCGACGCTCGCCGTGAGAAATCGTTGGCCATTCGTGGTGACATCTTGCCGCAGATAAAAATCCTTGTCTACGGCCCACGCGACGGCAGGTCGTTTGACATTTTCGCTTCGTTTCGTGCATCTTTTCACTTTCAGGCAGCAGCAGGCAGACACCCAACGCCCTCCCCCCTTGATCTAACTGCCCGCCGCTGCCAGCTCCACTCGCGCGCACACAATGCCCAATGCGCTGGGCTGGCGAGCAGCCTAATTTCTTGAACTTTCACTGCAATTGAAGTTTATGCGTGGCCCATGGTTATCACTGAGCATTGTTTTTTTTTTTTTTGGGGGGGGTAGGGAGAAGAGGCAGGGGCAGCGGCTGCTGGGGCGTCTCCCACAACCGCCCTCGTGGCTGATGGTGGGTGACGCGTGTCGATTTGCATGCCCAGTGAACGTCTCATTTGACTGTGGCTGCTGCTGCTGCGCCTGCTGGCCATTTGTGCCACACATAACGGTGCGGCTATAACATAAATACAGGCAAACTACCAATAGCCAGCGGCCGCACATAAAATATTAGCATAATCGCCGTGAAATTCTAACGAAGTTGTGCGGCCTAAGCGCTGGCAGCTTGAAAGTGAAGTCGCTCGAACTGTGATATATGCTATATCTAGCATATTCGAGCGATAATTTATACGATTTCCAAGCGTATACCGTACGATTCAATAGGAATTGAGACGCAGCTTTTCATGCTTCAACAAGAAAAGAACGCGCATGCAATGGGAGCAGCGTATGAAGACAGAAGAATACCCCTTAGAGAATGTCTCTACAAATATTGTCATTATATCGAAATCGAGAAACTTGTTGCCGGCGAAAAAAAAAAAAAAACATGCCTGGCCATGCCGTTAGTCGAGTGGAATAGCAGCAGGGGCCTAAGGGGGCGGGGGCCGGGGGCCGGTCGCAGCGAAACACGCTCAATAAACTTTCACTGAAGCAGGCGAAGAAGCCGAGGAAGACGAGTTAACGGTTCGATTTACGCAAATCAAAGAGTCTCTTCGAGCAATGTGTAACCGCATTCAATGTCATTCGATCGCGCTGAAAATGGTTTTGACCAAGTTAGCAATGAAATTTTGATTTCATTTCGTGGCAGCAAACAACTTTGAATTTTTTTGCGCGCCATTTGGAAAATGCCGCTGCACAGTTTTCAGTTTTCCAGCTAAAGCAAACAAGACCGGGTGTAGTCACACACGCACACACACCCAAATATGACGGTTATAACCCAATTATAAGCATTTTTCAGGTTGTTTTTGGTGTCGCGCCGTTGTTGTTGTGGTTGGCCGACACGAGCATGACTCGACTACAACTTGGACAAATGTTTACTCCACCCTCTGTTGTTGTTGTTGTTGTGACTTTTTGTTGTTGTTGCTCTAACATGAATATTAAAAAAAAATGTTTAAGTGTGGAGATTATCAGCTGAATTGCAGCTTACGTAAAGCAAGATGACGCGCAGGTTCTATATATACATATATAAGCCGATTCCAATCGGGTCACTAAGTCAGCGTTAGACAATGTAATGCCAACAAAAAAGGGTTACAAAACTAAGGCTATATAATGCCATTCATTCTTTTTTTTTTCTTTTTTTTTTTTTGTATATAACTTTATGCAAATCGGCAGAGAGAAAAGGCGTATGGAGTTTAATCTGCATAAGACTGGTTAATATTATCACTCAGAGCTGTTTGGAAAGAAAAGATATTGTTGCTTTGTTTAACCTTTTGGCCTGCCAATTTCGAAGGGGTGCTGCAGGCCGATCTTTATAATTTCTATAACTCGCAAAGCGTATCCAAGCTTCGTACTGCGTACTGTTTTGCTGCGTGTTCCCTAATGACTCGACATAATGTGTCTAATACTTCTGTCTGTCTATCTGTCTGTGGCAACGAGTTCTAGTTTAGTCGTGAGTACTCGCACTCGGTCTTGTATAGATGACCCATATTACGGGGCCCAATGGGTCTGTTTTTTTTTTTTTTTTTTAGTTTTTGCCTCTTCGTTCTGCTTCGTTCTGGCACCTCGCAACAACAAGTGCAGGCGAGCGGCTAATTGCTCCACTTGCACATCGGAGTCGCTGAGCGGGCAGAGACGCAGAATATATGAAAAATATATATATATATGTTGCCGGTTTTTCGCGCATGTCAGCTGCTCTAGAAAAGCCAAGTAACTTCGCCCAACCGCTGCCTTCGTTCTGGGCGTATTAACCATATTCTTGTTCTGCTGCGTTGCCCATGAAAGTTGACGTTAATTAGGCATCAAGTTGAGTTGCGTTGCGTTGTCGGAATTGGTGTCGTTGTTGCAGCCAGTTGACACCTGTCAATGATTGCCACATCTCAACAGCTGGCAGCTGGAGAGGAAGCGTGAAAAAACATATAGGCTGGAAAGAAGGCTCGTCACAGGCATATATATAGTATATTTGATTGCGAGAGCGTGAGCTTTCCTTGCCGGCAGCAGCCTGAGATGATGAGCAATAAAACAATAAAACGACAAAAAGAGCCTGCTTTTCATAGAAGCCAAGTCTCACTTGCACAGCGTCCCGCTACAAGCCGAAGCCTTTGAGGGGATATAAAAATCGAAAGTAAGCTGCTGCAGTAGCCAAAGACTAGCAGCTATAATGGCGCATAAAATATATATTTTTTTGGTGGTAAAAAATTATACGATCGATGCGAAAAATATGTTATTTAATTACAAATCAGTTTGCTGTCAAAGCTTGCTTGCGAAAAGAATCATAAGTAAAGCAAAATGTAATATAATAGCATAGCCAAGCCTAGCACAGCCTGAGCTTGATAACAGTATATATAGAAAAAAAGGAAATATCACTTGAGCTCTTAAAAAAATTTATAAAAAATATGCAAGCAGTCAATTGTCAATTTTTCCGACTGAGTCTGAGTTCCTTTACGGGCAGCAGCAGCTGCCCGGCAGCCCGGCCGACTATGATATAATGGCCAATAAATTTCAATGCGCTCTCACACTCAGCTTAATGAGCAAAAATTTCACTGCAATAAAAGTTTGTTTGCTGTTGTTTTTTTTTTTTTTTTGTTTTTTTCGAAGGTATTTTGTGTTTTGTTTTGCTTTCGTATTGCTGCTGCGACGCGCATTACGGCAAGACGGAAAAAGAAATTGGACAACGCGATTCAACACGGCGCTGCTGAGTCACCGCCAAGTCGCCACCGAAACTTGGCTCCGATTTGTGTGTGGAAATAGCTTGACTCTACTTACGATTCAGTTGGCGGCCAAACGATGTCGCCTGGCTCGCTGCCTGGCTGGATCTGGCGCTGGCCGCAACCGGTGACCAGTTCGAGGCGGAGGCGGAGGCGGGAGCGGAAGTTGCAGCGGCTGCCAGGCTCCAGGCGTGCGTCAGTGTGAGTGGCAGCAGCGTCAGCGTCAGCAGGCAAGCGCCAGCCGAGGAACGCCACCAGTCCATGCTAAGCTCGTCTCGCGTCCAGTTACAAATGCCCGATACAGATACGGAAACGATGCGAGTTGCCGTTAAACGCTTGCACTGAACGCTTTACAAGAAGTCTTCTATTCACGGCTGATGATTTATGCACACTTATCGACACGCAAAGGAAACAACGGCGCTTTGTTCCATTTTCGTTCGTCGAAGTCAACCGTCAATTAACGCACTTATAAATATTCAACAAGAATCGACAATCAACTGGAATCGACGATCGACTACGCCGGCGCAGCAGGCAAGCGGGAAAACTGTATTTTCTTTTTGTTTCGACGGTAGTGAAGCTGCCAGCGCGATCTGCACACGACCAAGTTCAAGGTAAGATTGAGCCATGACGCGCATACGTAAGAAGTTTTATACCAAAACACGCTGCAGCTGACTCCGAAGAGAGCGCGATGTGAAAGCTGCTCGTGCTCTTCTGTGGAAAGTGAGCACTGCGCACCACAGCGACATGTGGCCAAAGAGCCAAAAGAGCACACGACTTGTACTTGTAGCTGTAACTGTGTATGTACATGTGTGTGTGTGTGTGTATTCGCCTTGGGCGCGCTAGCGGGAGCTATGGCTCAATTAGGGTGTCCAGCGCAGACATATCGAGTGTCACATTAGGCGATATGAACGGAATTCGCAGAGCTTGAAGTGCGACATGGGAAAGAGAAGCACGTTGAGAGCTGTGGAGGCGATGTCGACAGAAAGCCTTACAATTTATTGAAATTCATAAACAAAGAACATAGTTCGTAACGGACTAGAAAGATAAGTTTGCTAGGATCCAGTATAGGCGGCATGAGAATTGAGCAGAAAATGTCTAAGAAAAAAAATAAAAATAAAAAAATACTGGCTATTAAAAATAATATTTAACACACATTAAAAAATTAGAACTTTATCGTCTGCTATTTAAATAAATTGCTTAAGTGTCCAAGTGACTTGCAGGGCAATATGTAATACTGTAGAGAGGCTAAACAAGTGTAGTGTCTTCAAAATTGTAATGAAATTTTACAAATATACATTTTTAAAATTATAAATTAATTATTAATTATACATATAAATCGCTTGCAGTATTTTAAATATTTAAATATACATTTTTAAAATTATAAATTAATTATTAATTATACATATAAATCGCTTGCAGTATTTTAAATATTTCAAATAAGTTTGAAGCTGCTATGAGACTCAGAAACAAACATTTTAAACTACTTAAAATAAATACTCAACTATTTAAATCAGCTGCAGCACAACTTTAAATAAATATTAAATTCTGTAATAAGTTGCCTAGCTATAAATAAATAGTAAGCTATCTAAATAAGTTGCCCAACTAACGCCTAGTCGTGAGAAATGCCTTCCAAATACTGCCAACCCAAGCCCTTTTTTCTCTCTCCCATTCAACCTTTCACTTAGCACCCGTTTAAGCACCTCACGCATTGCGTCAATTGTTGGTTAATCGAATTAACGCCACGCTTGCGCAATACGGTTGCATCATTAGCCTATTCTATGTGCCACATCTGGTGGCACATTTTCACCACAAAATACAATGGAAAAAAATGAAAGTTGTCTAAACTATTTGCCTAAGTAGGGGAAGCGTTTGATTGCGCGCTGTGCTCTGCGTTCTACTATTGACCCTGGCAATTAGCGAGTTAATGCCATTTATGTGTAGGCCTAGCCCATGTCTCGCCAGTTGCCAGTCCAGTTAGCTGGCGCATCTGTCGAATGATGTTTTTGGATTTATGTTTTATGTATTTGCCAATTTCTACAGCTGTCAACTGAGGTGGCAAAAGGAAAGTTGCAGAATGGCAAAACCAAAAAAAAAACTATATGTATATATATATAAATATATATTAATAATAATTGTCTGTGGCGGGGGATTTGTTGAAATTGGGTGTGCGAACCGAAATCCACTTAACGGCGCTCGCATTTTGATTCGATGACGATTACGAAATTGAAAAAGAAAAAAAATCAAATTAGCAGGCCGCTCACGTGAGGCCTGCACGACACTCGATTCGTTGATCAATTTCACTTTCTGGCCAAGATGCGACTACCAATTAAAAAAGGAATAGGGCGATGTGTCAGTCGCGCCATCCTCTTAAGTCCATGCACATGTCCAATTATCATGTTCAATGGAGAGTGCGAGCAGATAGATAGATAGCAGATAGAGATTGCGCTGCCAGCTCCCAAGTTGGCCCAGTCCCAGTGTCAGCTTTGCCATTGCCATCGCCGTCGTCTCCTGTCAACAGCAATTATCCACATTTTGCCGCAGTAGACAAAAGCTGCCGCTGTTTCGGCTTGTCTGTCGATGGCTCGGCGTGATTTGTTATTGCCAAGCATTCAGACAGACAGTGGGACGAGCAGACAGTTGGCCAAGCAAACGGCAAGTGGCTAATAGAAAAAACCTTTTGGCGTATTTCAATAATCGCATCGGCATCGGCATCGCCGATGCGTTAGAAAGCAGTGAAATTTATGTGATCGCCGGCAAGCAAGCAGGTCCAGCATCGATTTGGCTGCAGCAACTTGTAATATATAGCCAGGCAGTGGACCACACTCTTGCCATATTCCAAGCACATACCCTATAAAGTGGCAGAGACTAGTTTGATTTATAGCTGTGTCAACTGACAGCAGCAGCGACAGCTTTGTCTGCAGAACTCTTAGTGTGAACTACGCCTTGAGCAACCCTCTCGCTCGCCCACTTGCAGGGTATAAAGCGACTAATTAATTGGCGCGCCTAGCAGCAGCTCTACATAAGGATCGTCGCTGTGCCGTACTTTTTTCCGTTTAATTAAAAGCCGCCATGGACAGAGACATCTGTCAGAAGAGCTCCGACTGCAGACCACAAACGCGGCGACATTCAACAATGGTCAACTGAATGTCAACTGCCTGCACTCGCTGACAAGGACAACTTCAACTTCAACTGCAACTTAAACTACTTGCAACTCTCAATTATTTGCCTCGAATCTGTCACAGCTACGATCGATCTGTCTCCATCGACATCTTTACACATACTCGCGACTTTAATTACACGCGTAACTGATGTCGATAAATATTTATCGAGCTGCTGTGCGAACGAGTTATTAATTTGTTACACTTGTTTGTTTTTCTTTTGACCACGCTTTAATTTTGCTTTCTACGGGCGACGCCGGCAGCGGCGCATGCCATTTCAGTCAGGTAGGCAGTCGGTAATTTTAATTAAATTTAATTAGTGTGGAGAATTTAGTCACTCGGGATATGTTGTTGCTCTGTCGGTCACCAAAAAGCCTGTGAATCTATTTCGTATGCCGGCAGGTGCACCCACAAACACGATGCGCGCATAAATTATGCAAAATTTGTCATGCGCTAACGTAAAAGGAAAGGAAAGACTTAAGACACGAACTTGTTTGCAGTAGGCATAATAACTGTAGCATACTTTCAGGCCGCGGCGTTAATATCAATGGGAAAGAAGTTGCAGCAAGTGTTGCATACTTTTGCGTGCGCGCAGAAAGTTTGAGAAGCACTGCGGAAGAGTAAATTGACAGACTTTAATTAGATAATTCGAATAAATACACATGCTATAAATGTTCTAAAAATTGTTTAAATTTTCTTTTGCTATTTTTGACAAATTTCTCAGCTCATTTTAATTTCTAAAATATGGTAGTTTAGCTATTAATCAAATTTAATGAATCCATTTGTGCTCAAACTGCAACCGGTTGCTGTTAGTCGCGCTTAAATAACTCTATTCACCTAATGATACACACAATATATCCGCTTGGGCTGGCGCTCAGCTGCCAACTTGATTGATACGCTGCGAACTGATCTTTCACTTTGTGCAAATATCTTGTTTACTGCATTGAAATCGAAAACTACAATAATGCCAAGCTTTAGCTCAACAAATTCTTCATTCATGCGCGCCCGCAGAAGCGACGCTAATGAATCAGTGGCCCGCACAAAAGAAGCCGTCGCTCTGCCCAAAAGCGGTAAAGGTTGCTGTTGTTCTTCTCCCACTCTCTCTATCTCTCTATCTCTCTCGCTTGCCGCTTTTGGCCTTTTCGCTGTAGCTGAAGCTACTGTAGAGTAAACGATTCGTTGCCATGACTTTGACTTCGGTTTCAATGTTGGCGATAATGTCGATGATTAGACAGCAAAACGCGAAGTCCGCTCACGCCCAGTGTTGTTTGGCGGGAAGCCAAAGAAATCGCCGCGGCAGTGGCACATGTCAGGGGCCCAATTAATCACATACCGCGCACGAAGCCGAACCCGAACCCGAACCCGAACCCGGCGCGGACTTTCTTCACACACATCAATCACAATCGCAGTCGCAGTTCACTAATTATTTCAGCTACTTTTGATAGTATTTTATGCAATAATTCGTAATTTATAAACGTCAATTTTTCTAGTATTTTATTCAGTAATTTATAATAATTTATAGTCGTTATTTCTTAAGCCTATTTACAGCATAAATAATTTAATTTATTCGTTAATCTTAGCTCAAAGGTTCAACTAGTGTTTGTTTTTGTGTGTGTGTGTGTGTGGGTGTGTGTTAGGTATGTAAAGCTGCGCCCCCGGAAAGCCGCTGACTAAAGTGTTACTCGGTGGTCGTCAAAGCCAAAGCCAAGGCCCCCGCTCAGCGTATCAAACTCCTCGCCGGATATTTGGTGGGCAGCAGCGACATGGGATCCGTGATGTTGGGCACCTCAGCCGAGCGCACCTGCTGCTGCTGCTGCTGCTCTTGGTACTGTCCGGTGGGCAGATAGCCACCATAGGGATCCGAGCGACTGGCCCAGCCGCCCGCTGTCTCGTAGTTGTAGCCCTGACCGGCGAGTTGTGCCTGTGTCTGTGCGTTGCCGTGTATATGCAGATGGATCTCCTTGCTGGGCGGATGAGGTGCTGGCGGCGGTCCACTCAGTCCAGTGGGTGCCCAAGATGATTCCTTGGCATGTGCATTCCAGCCGGGATAGCTAAAGCTCGGCGCCGTGTTCTCGTACTGGCCGAAGAGGCTCGTCTTCAACGTGAGGAACTTGCCCAGAATTGCGAGCGCATTCATGACGACCAGCACCTTGAGCAGGAACAGCGACTTCATGCCGATGGCCACCAGGAATGCAACCATGGCCGAGAGCACGCCGAACTTGAAGATGATGGGTATCAGGGCCATTTGCAGGCGCCGAATCTTGCCGAAGGTGCGACCCTCTGCAAAAAAGAAGAAGCAACAGATGAATCAAGTTCGTTGCCAGAGTCTTTAGTTGCCTGCTTATTGAATCTTTGGGATTAGCTTTTATTTATACGCGCATGGAGATAATGATAATTTCTTTGGCAAACAGACCTGAACGCGCCGAACGGCACCGCGAAAGCCCATAAAAAATACCCGCAAATATTTTCTCAGAGCTGCGTGCGAGTGTTTTTTTTTCGCGTTTTCAAAAAATAATAATAATAATTTACGCGAGTCTAGAAAAAATGCGGAAAGTGAAATTACAACGAGGTGTTGCGATGAGAAATACAGGCACAGACTCGTAGATCAAGCGAAGTCAGCGATGAGTAGAAAAACAAAAACAACAACAAAACGGCGTATAAAGCCGATTGTTAACACCTCTTAAGCACAGCTGAAGCTCTTGGCTTGTTGCTCTATCTCTCTCTCCCTCTCTCCCGCTCGCTGTCTCTTCTCTAGCGCATCAGGTTTCGTTGAAAACGAAAGTGAAGCGTGCGAGGCGCTGAGAGACTTCAAGTCGATTAGAGCAGACGCTAATCAGCCGCGGCAATCGGATTCAAAATTGATAAAGGGTCGAGGCGATTGCGTAAATGCAATCAACGTCGCACTAATTGATGGAAAAACTGGAGCAGTTGCTGTCGCACAGACTCCGATTCCATCATCGAATTTCAATTCCCACTCGGCGGCTTACTCACCCACGGCAGCTGGTTTTTCATCGTCATCGCCAAAGAGACTTTCACTGAGATCGCTGCGCAGCCAGCCCCAGAGTGTGCGCACCATGCCCCAAACGCTGAGATCTGTGGGATCGACGCCCGCCTGCAATTCGTTCTTGTCGCTCGCGGCGGCTTCCTTATCAGCTGGCTTCTTCTGCTTCTTCTTCTGCTGCTGCTGCTCTGACTGCTTCTGCTTCTGCTGTTGCTGCTGCTGCTGCTGCTCCTCCTCGTCGTCATCATCGTCGTCGTCGTCGTCATCATTATCCTCCTCGGCGGTTTCCTCCTCATCGTCGTCGTCGTCATCTTCATCTGCTGCGGCTGCTGCTGCCGGCTTGGCCACCGCCTCGGCATTGTCTGCTTTGTTATCGCCATCAGTCGGCGACTGCTCGACCTTCTTCGTGATTTTGGCGCCCAGCGCGCAGCTCAGAAAACACAGCGCCAGCAGCAGCGCGAGCAACGTGCGACGCGCACTTGAACTCTTTGTGAGAAACTGAAAGTAAACAGCGCAAATGGGAGAAATTGTTAACAGTGCGTATGAGTGTGCTTGTGTGTGTGCTTGTGTGTGTGTGCTTGTGTGTGTTTAACTGCATTGTTCGCGTATGACATCAAACGACCGCGTCAGACGCATTTCATCATGCACGCACTCGCCGCGCGGAAATTGCGTAAACGAAAGACTTAGGAAACGAACTTGCTTTTAAGTGCACACTGTGCACACCCAAAACACTCACTAAGAATGCACTAAGGCCACCGCATCGTAAAATGTTTTACGAGCCACAGCATTTTCATTTTGACATCGCGCTTTATGTAATAGCCCCATGGGCTAAGCGGGGAGTGGGGCAATGGTTCAACTAGGCAACTAGTCAACTAGTTGGAGCATGCGAAATTTGTGTCAGCGACGACCTGTTGATGTCTTGTTTGCCAACCCCTGCCTGGCCCCGGCTTCCCTTTGTCTGTGTGTGTGTGTTTGTGTGGGCAGCAATTCGTATGTAAATATTTTGCACTATGCTAATGCTTGCCGCCGGAGTCTGCGCAAACCTGCCCGATAAGTCATCGGGCATTTCAACAGACGGATATTGCTAAAGGGCCATCAGCAGCGCTTTTAAAAGTGAAATTTAATTCGGCAAATCGTTTGATGCAGCTTGATAAGAATGCGCATAACAAAAAAAGCCCGTTTAAAGTCGGCGTACCGCGATTTAATTCTTAATTACTCGGGCTACTTCCCATAATTTTCCTCAAAATTGAAAGTCATCCATTAGACGCTGCGCCGCAGACTATTTGTGATCTCTAATTGAGTTGGCCTCAAAATAGCCACAAACTCCCTGGAGCATGGCCGGGTGATATCTTCATTTTACGGCCAGATTTACCATCATAAAAGTTCCAGCGGAGTCGCGTAAATTATGTAGAACCCACTAACGGTTGGCTTCATTCCAGACCAGCACAAAAGCTCTGCTCACCCCGAAAATTAATCAAAGGCCGATTCTGAATTGGCATTGGCATTGGCTGCGCAGCGATTTGTGGCCCGGCTGAGACAGTTTAATTAACAATGGCAAGAATTCGCACTGGCCTGGCCTGGCCTGGCCGGGAGTCCGTTCGATTCGACATAATTTGTGACCGTTTTGCATTATCTAATCGGATTAATTTAAAACATCGCCAAGTGTTAACAATATGGTGTTGTTAATGTCTTTATCTATTGTTCATGCCATTGTTCAGGCTTCTTTCTTCGAGCTCGCGACTCGCGAGTTTTTTTCGCTACGTTTTGAGCTCAATTCATTTCATTTGATTTGTTGTCTGGCACTTTTCGGCAGTTGTAACTGTAAATGGAAATCTGCGGCTTGGCCTTGATTAAATAAATAAATACGAAAAATACAGTAGGCTTTTCTTCGATTTAAAGATCGAACAGCGAACTGCAACTGCAGCAGTGTGAAACAAAGGGCGGAACTGAGAGAGAGAAAGATTTTCACGGTGATGCAAGCCGTCGGCAGGCGTATTAATCTGCGTTTTATTTATATATAAACAGTCGAGTGAATTGGAATTTGCATATTTAGTATGCACCACTGACTGATTGATAGTAAAACGCACACGGCAGATTTTTCCAGCTCAGTTTCACTTTGCGTCCCAGTCGCATTCGAACTGCATCCGAATTAATGAGTTGGGCATAATTTAATTTACATCTGGCATCCATCGATGTAACCAAATTAGCATCGGGTGAAATTTTCAGATCACTAAATTCCCTAAGCCCCCAGTCGTAAAATCATCACATATATTTAACCAGCCGACGAGAAATTTCGCCGGGTCGCGGCGAAGAGATCTGAAAACCTCTACCCATGGGTTCACGCTGTTTGCTGAAATTATTCAATATTTATTTAAATTTTTAGCACGTCGATGAGTCGCCCGAAAATGGAAAGTGCCGAAGAATGTGCGCGCGCACAATTCGCAGGCTTGTGTAATCCATAGACCTGCACCTGTACCTCTCGTACCCATAGTTCGGCGCGCAGTTCTGGCCTAACTATGGGAATTGTCTAGACCGAATAACGAGCAATTTGTGTAAATCACTGTCAAATTTGTCGCATAAACAAATTAAGCTAATGTACGCCTAATTGTACGAATTAAACTCATTACCGATTGTTTACAGTGCAAATATTTCCTAGATAGAGATCAAACTACTCGCTGGTAAATTTTCCAAAACTTTTTCTCGTTTTTAATTTCAGGGAAACTGTGTGGGACGCGGTTGGTATGTATTTTATAGCCGATTTAATTTACAACGTATGTGATATATGTGCCTGAGGGCTATATAGTTTATGATATTACCACGCAACCGCTCCCAAAAAAAAAAAAAAAAAACAATAGGAAATACGACATAGTCCAATTTCTGGGCTCATTGTGCAAGTGGTCGTAAAGCCATAACAATAACCATAAAACTAATAAGTGGTAAATCTTCAGCTACAGGCACGTGCGAGGAAGACGAGGAAGCCGGACAAATCGTCGCACAAGTGTGCATTATCTAATGGCAGTAAAAGTCACAGTTCATGACACAGAAACACACAGAGATAGAGAGAGAGAGAGAGAGAGAGAGATACATAGGCCAAGCCCGGCTAATAATAGAGCGCACACTGCACAAAATCCAAACAAAACTTGGCAAAGAGAAAGAAAGTTGGCCAACTGCTGCTATTTGGTTTTGGCAAGACGCAGTTCAATTGTAAACACGGCCAGAATTGTGCGACAACAAAGCACAGGCACAACAATCAATTGGCCCGCTTATCGTACAGGCGACAAGTGACAACAACAGGCACAACAAGCGACTCCCTTGCAACGAGGTAAAGCGGTCGCGCAGCGCGTGTCGCGCATTGTAATGTAGCAGTGGGAGGAGGGGGTAGAGATTTACACAGTTATATATATATATATCACGTTTTTCACTTACCAACATAATGACTGGGGCTCACTTCGTTGCGGTGCGGGATAATGAACCTTGTTTCGCTATTCGCCTCTCGCTTTTCGCTTCTCGCTTTTCACTCGTGCCAATTAAGCGTTTGTTAGTACGCTTCGTATCCTTGGCTATTTCATTGAACTCTTCTCGCAATATTAACTAACTGCAATGCTCGAACGACTTTCACGCAACCAGAGTTAACACACACGCAAAATTGTTATCGCTGTTGTTGGTATTTTTGTTGTTGTTTTGCTTGTTTTGGTAGCCAAGGAGCCGCGCTGTGCAGATCTCCAAATCCAATTCGAAATCGTCTTATTTGCTTGACGCGACTGCTGCGCTTGAGATGTGCCCGTTGACTGGCAAATGGCCACGGTCTTGGCCAGCTCGTAAAGTCTAGACGCGCTGCTTGGACTGCTCTCCACGACGCCGGACCAGTCTTGCCGCTGTCCAACTGCGAAGAAGCAACGCGCCACTCTCGCGCTCTCAGTTACAATTTCGTTTTCAACACTTTCTTCACAATTTTCCACCGAAAAGTAGTGCCGACTCAACGGACGATCGGCTGCTGCCTCTTCTCTCTCGCTCTCCCTCTCTCTCTCTGCTTTGTTGACTTTATTACGAATGAACGTGCAATGGGCCAGAGAGCAGAAAACATTGCTTTGCGAACGTGACAGACGCAACGTGACGTCACAAGCTGCGACAAGATCGCGACATATTTGACCCACAGTGCAGTGGAATGGAACCCCACCCAAGTCCAAGTGAACTTAACTCATTTCACCAGTTCTCGGTGTTGTTGTTGTTGTTGTTTGTACAGTTGGCGATCTCACGTTTCACGTTTCCGTGTATTTACCCTTTCTCCTGTGCAATGCGATCGGGCAGAGCATCAGCCGTTCGTCTAGCGTTCGACTGGTAATTCAATCATTTTTGCCGGTTAGCTTTCGGCCACGCTCTTCGGCGATTGCTTTGACCCATTTCTTGCCTCGTCTTACACTAACTTCGAGCTGCTCTCGCCGTCGCTGTCCCATTCACCGGGTTTAGTAAGTCAGCTGCTTAGCATGATAAAGCCGCGCGTATTGTATCAGCATCTGATAAGCATATTTATGGACAATTTGATATGATGCAAAGTTGTCGAACTTGCCTCACATCAATCCCAACATCGTCAGGCATAACAACAAACAGTTATTTTTGTAGGAGGGCAGGGGCGCGAAGGGCAGCTAGAACCCAGCCCAACCCAAGCGGGGAGCTGCCTTTCTATTGGAAGAATTCCCAGCCGCTTCGAATGTGGGTCATAAGTCAATGGGCAGCAGCACTGCTCCCAGCTGCACGTGTAGCAAGTGTCAAGTTCAGTACCGCGTGTAAGCCAAACATTACATAATGAGAAGGGCCCCCCTAGCTAGCTGCCTGCTTCCCTGGAAGACTTGTTGTAAGTGACGGTAGTGTGTGAAATCCGTTAGGCAAATGTTTTCGGCCTGGTCTGGTGTAATCGCGGTGCACTTTTAAGCCTAAAGTCAACGACACTTCGCTCTGCCCCGAAATATGTCGAGAGCTGTCTTCCCTCTCTCTCTCTTTCGGGGCTAACGGTCCTCACGCGTTCTTGACGACGAGGTGCTTATCAAAATGACATCATTAGAGATTAAATCATTTGCATTTTTATGTTCCAACGCGCGTTGTGACAGTTCTATTAGGCATTTCTTGCAGGTCTAGCAACATTTCTTTATTATTATTATTATTATTATTGAGCAGCATAACTTATACTCTACTTTTTGCCCCAGTTATTCTGGTAGGCATTCGCATAGTATGTCTGCCAGTTGGGCGTGTTCCACGAGGCGTAGGGATTGTTGTAGTTGTTGTTGTAGTACGTGGGATACAGATACTGCCCGATGACATAGGGCCAAATGCGTATCTTGGTATTATCATAGGGACTCGGTGTGGTGCCGTAGTAATACGGATTGGCCGTGGGATAATACGGATAAGGCGTCGTATAGTAATAGTTGTTGTTGTTCAGACTTGAAAACGTCGGGCTGGGCGTCTGATAGGGATTGTATGGCGTGTAGTACTGTGCGCTGGAGAACTGCAGTTAAAAGTAGGTTTAATACAGGCAACACTTGTTGGTAAGAATCTCAAACTTACTGTGAAGCAGCTAAGCAGCAGCAGGCAACATGAGCTCAGGTACTTCATGGCTTTGTATGGAGTATATAGAAACTATGTGGATATCCAATTGGTTGTAGCTTTGGCGTTCAACTAACTGTAGAACTGCGAAATCGCCTGCGTTTTATAGACTGTCAAGCGGGAAGCTGCAATTTCACGCACTGACAGCTGGCTGTTTTTTTTTCTATTTTTTTTTTTTTAGTTTTTCTCGCAGCAGCAATTTTCTCTCCACCCTTTTTCATTTCGTCATTGAACTTGACTCATCGGGGTTGAAGCCCGAAAGTCGCATGACGGTGACTCCCAACCGCTGCGAAAAACTCGCAAGATAATTTCGACCATTTGCTAATGGGGCCGAAAGTATTTTGTCACTTTGCGTAAATGGACTGAGCTAATATGTATTATAGAAATACCAAACATATATAATATATACGCTATAGACTACGTACGATCCGTGGGCGCAATTTGATCTCGATTTATTTCGCTTATGTTCTGCTTACAAACAAAGAATGTTATTTGTAAATTATATAGTAATCTGACGGCCTCGACTTGCTGTTCTTGTTGTTGTTAGTGATTTGGCCTTCTATTTACATTATATACACGACTCTCATTCAACATAACTCGCAGTTAATTAGACTACATACAAAATTGTACACACACACAAAACGAAACTCAACAAAATCGTCAACAAATCTCTTAAATTAGTTTACACTCTCCCAGCTTCGACTTCAGTTTTATTGTTGCTTGTTCTTGTTGTTGTTCTTTTCTCTCCTTCAATTAAGTTGTTTTTGCTCCTCCAAAGACAATAAATATTTAGTTAGCTGCGTCCTCAGTAGTCCTCGTCGTCTTCGTCTGGCGGATCCGTGGCGTACGTCAGTTCGTTCAGATAGAACCATTTCTGTAGATCGAGAAATTGATGAGTACATTTTTTATATATTTATATATATAATTTGTATTTTTTTATAAATAACTTAAAATATTTATGTTAATATTTTTGCCTATATATTTTATCATACTTTTATGGACTTCGTAAGGCGCTTAATAATAATAATAATATATATTGTAAAATATAATATATAATAATATATTTATATATGAACTTCTTACCGGCGACTCTGTGCAATTGAAATTGTAGTCCCAATCGCATATTCTATACTCCTGATTGAAGCTCGTCTCGTTGGCGCACAGGTGCGGTATTCGATTGCCCTCCTCGTCGCACATGTGAAATATCTGCAAGACCAGCGGCAATTGGTTAAATTTTCCATTGCATACTTTCAGGCGGGCGCAGAAATGAGCGCAAGCGCGCAACGTGAAAGCTTCATTATCGCCCTATCTCTCTCTCTTGCTCTCTCACCTGACAGTTGTACTCCATGTCGGCGTAGAAGCCCACCGAGCGCCGCTTGCAGTCGAAGGAGAATGTGATATTATCTAAATTCGTCCACTCCTTCGTCTTGTGATTCTGGAATACTGGACTGGCGGGCTCCTGCGCCAGCAAAAGTGGAACTGCAAAGTGAAAATGTGAGGTTAAAATGAGTTGCTCGCTCTCAGCTTAATGCCAGGCCCTACGGCCAGTCTTCGTCTTCGGCTCATCGCATATGTGGCTCACGCCTGCCTTCGATTCGACCTCAAATGGTGCGTTTAATCGACGCACTTGGCATTTAATTTATGTCCGAACGCGTCGCTCGTCTTGTTGCTATTGGGGCCACAACTCACCTAGTAAAACGCCGGAAAGCCATAAAATTCTATAACTGTAAACCATTTTTGTTGAGCTGCACATTTTGGCCTCTGTTTTGCTTGCCCCGTGTTAGAGTGTGTGCGTGTGTGAGTGTGTATGCTCTCTTGATGCCAAAGTGTGTGTCCAAAAACTGCACTGCTGCTGCTGTCTCGCTCTCGCTCTCGCTCGCGCTCGCTGTGGAGTTAGCCGCGTGCTACGCGTCCATTTAGCTGCCACTTTTCAATTAGGAAGCGCAGGTCTGTGTTTATGGCAGCAGGCACATGGCTGAAACGAAAACGAGAAAGAAGCAAAACAAACGAACATTGAATTGTGAGCATTGTGTGTGTGTGTGTGTGTGTGTGTGTGTGTGTGTATTGTGACAACTGGCAAAACGTCAGTTAATTGGCCGCCAATTTTGGCCAAGAAATTCATTAACGAATATTGCAAAATCATCGAGCAGGCAGCAGCCTCCATTTGTGTGCAGACGAGTCAATCGCGATTTACATAGACTCCGGCATAGACGGGGCCAAACCCGTCAGTTGCTCGGGCCTTAGTCATGCCACCGGATGCTGCCGGCTAATGCGTCTGTGTTTCCCACTCGTCGCACCACTACGCACCACTGA
The DNA here is from genome assembly GCA_035046045.1 of Zaprionus bogoriensis. Lineage (NCBI taxonomy): Eukaryota > Metazoa > Arthropoda > Insecta > Diptera > Drosophilidae > Zaprionus > Zaprionus bogoriensis. The sequence continues at coordinate 671,651 of JAWNOI010000066.1, read as the reverse complement.
CGTCATCGCGCAACGTGACCCGCAGCAGGACCAGCGCGCTCTCTTGACCCACTTAAGCGTACAGAATCTCATTTGGAATTTTCAAAATTTCTGATTTGCTATTTGCATTCATATTTCATAATAATAAAATCATTCACACACACACTCAGCACACACACATCAATCATCCGGCAGCGAGTGCCAAATTAACAGACAAGCAAAAAGCCAAGCCAAGCAGACAAAGAGTAGGAAGAAAACAAGCGCTGGAATGCCATTAAAAGACAATAAGCCAATGGCAGATCCAATCAGCAATAGAATTTATAACTATCCATGACGAGTCCACGGTGTTCGGAGTACTCGAGCAAGGGAAAGAGACGACCTTGCCGACAATTGCCGGAGGGAACTGCGAGTGGGAACTCCCCGCAATTAATGTGTCAACCGGGTCGAACTGGCCGACTGGCGCGCTTAGCGACCCGATTGAGCGATTAACGGAACGCTGATTGCATTTTATTGTGCGAGCATCTTTCTCTTTCTCTTTGCCCGGCATCCTTGACATTTTTTGCCGCTGATATTTATGGCCGCCGTCTGCGTGGCTCGATTAACATCGCATCGCAGCGCAGCAGACAAATAATCGTAAATTGCTGAGGCCTCCCCCGCAAGCCCAAAACTAATTTCGCAGGAGCTCAGCGCAAAACGAATGATATGCAGTTTCTTTTTAACGTTAAAGGTCATCACTGTCAGGGAAGAGCCGTGGAGTAGGGGGGACAGGGGCTCAAGGGACTCAGGCAGACGAACAAAGCGGCGCCTGTAAGATGACACAGCAGCCACAGCCGCAGCCAGAGCCGCAGCAGCCGGAGAGCGGCCGTTTTGCTGTCTTTCACCTTTTGCTTGACCATGGCGCCTGTTGCTTCCCTGGCAGCTGTCCCCCGACAGCTGGCCCGCTCCTCACTGCTATTGTCAGCGCCAAAGCGCTTAAGCGTGCGTCGAAATTTCCGCAAAAGAAACGCAGAGTCGCAGCAAATGCGAGTGTTATTAAAAGTAGGGTATGCCACAGTGCAGCCTAGTGCTTTCGATGAGCAGTTTGTAACAACAAATTACACTTTGAGGACTAGGAAATATAGTATATTTTCGGTATTTAGAAATGACAACTTTTAGAACATCGATTTATATGCCTATTTTGACTTGCTTCAAGAATTTAAAGCAAAAATCAATATTTTCAATTTTTTTAAATTTTTTAATAAAAAAAATTAGAAATAAATGCTATTATATAATTTTATTAAATTCTAGTGCAGCATCAATAACACTTTAAAACCATAAACAAAATGACTTTTAAAGTTAAAATGTCATGATTTTTAACGAAGTTATGGATTTTGGGCGTGCTATATGAAGTCAAAAATAGCATATGACTTGCAGTGTTTTCTCTCTATTTTCAAAAATTGCGTCCAGAAACTGCTCTGGAATCGATTTTTATACTTAATTTGTGCAGCTTTATCGATTTAGAACAAAAAATAATGTTTTTAAATTTTTTAAAAAATGTTGAAATTTTTGAAAGGGGGTAGCATGGAAAAATATCGAAAAAATTGAAATTTTGAAAAATTGAAAAATCAATAAACTTTGAATGAGCGATTAATATAGATGGAAAATCATGAAGAAAATGACATTCCAAGTGAAAATTGCATAATTATTCGCCAAGTTATGCGTGTTTGAAGTTTCCAAAAACGATCATATTGGTAGAGGTACAGATAGTCTAATCTCATTATTTTCGTCAATTTCAGACAGAAACTGCTCTGGAATCGATTTTTATGCTAAATTTGTGTAGCTTTATCGATTACGAACAAAAAATAATGTTTTTAAATTTTTGAAAATTTTTTTAATTTTTGAAAGGGGGTAGCATGGAAAAATATCGAAAAAATTGAAATTTTGAAATAATTAAAAAATCCAAAAATTTGAATGGGCCATGAATATAAATGCAAAATCTTGAACAAAATGACATTCCAAGTGAAAATCGCATAATTATTCGCCAAGTTATGCATGTTTCAAGTTTCCATGGAAGATCATATGGGTAGGGGTCTGATCTAACTATTTTCCTACATTTTTGTCTGAAATTAAAATTCAATAGATTTTTATAATAGTTTCGAGTAAGACAATGGACTTATATTTTTTATAGGGGTTTTGTAATGCAGAAAATATTGATAAGAAATTATTACAGACTCTAAATAAAAAATATAGACGTGAAATAATTTTCTAAATCTTTACTTTATACTCTTACTTATACTGCTTAGAATATTTAATCTCTTAACAAGCTCTCTTACAAGCGTATGTAACTTTCGTTGGCTTTTTCTCAGCTTTTCCAATATTTTCACGTCTTTAATGTGCAGCGTCGTCACTTTTGACATTTTCTGACAAGCGTGAGAAGCGCACTGCGACTTAGTCGGGTGTCTTTGTGGGTGAAAGAGCAGGCGCAGCAGGGGGCTGCGGGGGCTGACCCAAGCACCGACTGGGCCATCAATTTGCCTGCTCGATGCTCGCTGCAGCTCACAGCATTTGCCAGCGGGTTCTCAACTTGCATAAGCCCGTAAAGTCCCAAGCGAACCCGAGGCAAAGCAAAGCCACAGCCGCATCGAACTGAAGCTCATCGCAGCGCGGCACACCACGAGCCACACGTTTAGGGGCATTTGCTTGCTGCTTTTGTTGTTGCTGTTGCTGTGCGCTGTTTGCATTCCAAGCGCATGCGCGACATTTTTCGGCTGTTGAAAGTGTTTTTTGTTTCGGTTTTATTTCGAGTGTGTTTTACGATACATTCGAACTGAATCTGTTTCTGTTTCGGTTTCGATTCGGAAGTTTTTCGGCGTCGATTTGCGAAACATCGCACTAATTTGTTAATTTTGACGCGTAACCGAGGGCGCAATGTTTGATGGCCTCCGTTGCTGCGTTGCGGCGTTGCGGGCTCCCTCTGGTAATTTATGCAAATCGCAAATTATTTAATTTGCCGTAACACAAGACAAAGCAACAGTAACTACAACAACTACTACAACGGCAACAATAACAATAACAGTAACTGCTGCGATAAATCCCACAACTTTTGCTTAATTTCGAATTTCGTTTTTCGTCAAGTGAAAATCGCCAGACAGACGAAAGGCGAATGACTAAAAACATGCTGGAAAAAACGAGGAAAATAAGAGGAAAAGCTGAGAAAATTTTTCGGCCGCAGCGGAAGCGTCGCTAATTGGCGGAACTGCTCGCCAGCCAACGACGCCAGCAGCAGCAGCAGCAGCAGCAACAACAACAACACCAAGAGCAACAACAACGGCCGAAAGAAGAGAAAAAATGTTGAAAGGCGAGAGGAAAAGATGACGACACTGGAGACGACTTATGGCCGCCGCCCCGTTATCGGATGCGGCACTTACATAAGTGCAAACATGGCTTAATCATCGCTGCCCGCGACTGGGCCTGGGCGCGACGCACCAAATGCCAGGCTCAATTGATTAGGCCGCCGGCAGAGCTGGCGCAGCAGGCGATGCGGTTGACACTTTTGACTTTTGCACACATTTTTCAGCGCTATTAAAACGCCGTCAACATTGGCAGCAGCAGCAACAACAACAATAACGACAGTAGTCGCAGCAGCCACAACAACAACGACTAAAATTTCATTTAATTGATCCACAGCAAGAAAACTCGTTAGTCGACCAGATTGACCAGCAGCTTCCCCCTCCCCCCTCAGCGCGTCCCGCACCGCTCCACCCCGTGCTGTTTGGCCTTGAAAATCGGTACGCAGAAATGCGCTTAATACGAAAAATCAATATCGAAAACACACACTCACACACACACACACAAGCGCACAGAAAGCCAGTAAAAATAAAAAGTGAGAAAAAAGTTGATCGCACGGCAAAAATAAAGCAAAAACCTGCTCGTCGTCCGACTTGGACTAGGCGACAGCCAAGTTTAAAGACAACAACAACCCCAACGATAACAAACCTAACAACAACAACAACAACATACCCCCACAACAACAATTCAACGGAAAGGCTACACCGAAGCGCGCTAATAAAACATAAATTTCAAATGTACCCGTAGAAACATGCCAAATGCTTAAACAAATAAATATTGCTAAAAATCGAAAAAGTAAAAAAAACTATAAAAAACTCTAAAAAAAAAAAAAAAATTGCCAACAACAGGAAAAACCCCCCGGAGATGTTGTAAAGTTGACAGTTTGCTTTGCCTGAGCAAAAACTGTCCCAACTCGAGCAATTAAAGCAAATTAAATGTGCTAATTCCGCAGGCAAGCAAAGAAATCGCTCAAATTGATTAGAAATTAGTTGAAATGTTAATTGGCTAAAATCAAACAGCAAAAATTAAAAAAAAAAAAAGATATATATATAAAAACAAGTTAAGGAAGCTACAGCTAAGCGCGCTCGACTGTTAGATACTCTTCAGTCAAGTAATAAATTTATATTTTAAATGCTCTTGTAATTGTTGAACAGTTTCTTTGTTTGTTGTTCGATTGGAATGTAAATTACGCTGTAAGTCAACATAATAGTTGCCTATTGGTATGCTAAATTTCATTGAGCTAACAATTTTTTTATTTAAGATAGAAATCAAAAATACCAAAGCTTAAAATATTCATGAAATGCGCTTGCTATGCAGAAATCTTTACTACAATTTTAGTCATCTTTTTTACTAGTTGAACAAACCGACAGACAATCAAGTATAAATTGACTTTGTCTGACAGACCTTTACCATATATTTTCACAAACCTCATATACCATTTTTAACCATTTTCAATTGTCTGCTATGGTATACAAATTCCTGTTCAGCTTGCTGTAAATGCCGCCCACCAAGCGAGCCTCAGCAAAGGTGACTTCCGCTGCTTTTGTTTAATTTATTTATTAGTATTTTATATATATTTTTTTTTGTCTTGAACGCGCTTTTGTTGTTAACATTTGGCTTGGCAGCTGAAAAGGCCGCTCGCAGCGTAATAATTAATTAAGATTCCATTAAACGCAGCCGCAGCGATCCATCGATCGATCTATCGTACGATCGCAGCGCGGCGTTGAGTCGCCAACAGACATGCCAACAAAAGGCCAACAAACAGCAAACAAGCAGGCAACAAACAACTGCAAATCGGCTACCAAAAATGCCGCTGACCAGCAGCACCAGCAGCTTCTCCAGCTCTGATCGAGCATTAACATATCACAGTCATGCGTGTGTGCATGTATGTGTGTGTTTGTGTGTTTCCAATCGAATATTCGTTACAAGGTCGCGCGCAGAGAAGTTCAGTTATCTGGGCAGATTGGTATACTGTATACTATATATTTAGATTTGATTACCATTACCTTGCACAATTCGCTATGGTAACAGCCCATCGATCGCTTTGATCGATCGCCTTGGCCAGCGGCTACCGTTCGGCCTGGCCAAGAAGCGCCAGTCAATCACACAGATCCGCTATATAAGATGCATATATATAGATTGTTTGGCTGCTGAGTGTAAGTATTTCCTAGAAGTTGATAAAATGCCTAGAGCAGCGTTTACCCTGATCAAGCAGCGCCTATCGATCAGCCAGATCAGTACAGCTGATTGTAAATATGGTATAAATATATATGGTATGAATATATGTATATCATATGCTACAATATCTAGTACCGAGTACAAGTATATTCCTGCAATTAATCAAGCGCCTTGAGCCGCATTTGGTCTGGCCAAGAAGCGTCCATCGATCGTCCAGATCACAGCAGAACAGATCAGCTGAGACTATATAATAAACATATGCGGAGTGCAAGTATTTCCTCGCAATTTCGCAACCGGTTTCTTTCCTCATCATCGTCGTCGTCATCCCTGCTGCAAATGCCGAGCCGAGTTCAAGGCTCGCCACGTGGCGTATACGTGATGTGCCGACGCTGCTCTGCGCGCACGTTGCAGTCAGCGAGCAAAGCGCTTTTCGCACAATTAACCAGAGGCAGCAGCAATATCAGCAGCAGCAGCAGCAGCAGCAACAGCATTAACTAACTGCTTTGTAATGTGGCAGCAATAAATTTTATGTAAATCGTTTTTGCTTTTAGCCATTTCTTGTTGTAGCTGCTGCTGTGGCCAAAGAAGAAAACGGTGCACGGTTAAACAATGCAAATGAATTACATGGCACATTATAAAAAGCGCAACGCCAGCGGGCCCCAATGATGTGCAAGCAATCGCAACCGCAGTTACACACAGCCAGCACACACACATAGTCAGCTAACACACTCAGCTCACACATACAGACACAGACAGGCACCCAAGCTGAGAGTCAAAGATTTTCCAAGAATGCCAGCAGCAACAGCAGCAGCAGCAGCTTCCACTTCGTGCAGCGGGTGGCGCAGTCAAGTGTCATTACACACACTCAAACACACACACTCCGCACACAAGCACAACAAGTTTTTTGTTGTCGAACTCAACGGATTGCCGCCGTCTGTGCCCAGCAATTGCAACTGTATCTTCATTTCGAGAACAACAACAACAACAGCAAATTGTAAACCTTTTGGCTTTGGTTTTTGCCACATTCTTGCGGGCAATTGCTAAAACTGGTAAGAAAAAAAAAAAAAACAACCGCTAGAAAAATTCCCCCGCACAATCTGAAGAAATAATCAAAGACATGTTCGCGCAGGCATTTTGAACAATTTTGATATACCCTTGCTGAGTGTATATTCATTTTGATCAGAGGAAAGCTGCGAGCTTTTAATGTACATATATTAAAATATTGTTCAAGATCAACAGACAAGTCAATCTATATCTGATTGTTCTTCTGTTTGTCAGTCATTCATAAAGCTTAAATATATTTTTTTATATAAATTAATATTATATTAATATTAAAATTAATATTATATTTGAGCCGAAAGCCCTGGCAGGTAGTGCTTATTAAATATAAGTAGGTTAAAAATTTACTTGTTAACCTTCTTTATTATAAATAAAAAAAAAAATAATAATATAATATATATATAAATCGGTAGGCAGCGTATCCCTATCAATGAATATTTTGGTTACTTTTAAAAAATGTTGTCACTGATATTCACAGCATTTTACTGTCCAAATTTCATAAAAATCAGAATGCTGTAACATACGAGGTCTGTCCGAAAAGTAACCGACCTAATTTTAAATCTTGGTATACCAAAGTCTACAGTTTGGGAAAATTTAAGACGCTGGCGCCGAGCAATAATTGCAGGTCGGATACTTTTCAGACAGACCTTGTAATCCAATCATTAATTCCATGCCTATTATAAAACAAATTCCATAATTTTTTAGGTTATAACTAAGCCCATTAAAGATCTACATTTAAGCTGAATATTCCAATTTTATTCAAATCAATTACTTTATCCAATAGTTTCCATTGGATTAATTCAAAAATTATAAGCTTTTCCTTAAGATTTTTTTAACAAAGTAAATAAAGCGAGTTTAAAAAGCTTCCTTCACATTATTAACTTTATAACTAAAAAACTATATTTATTTATATATTTTTATAAATTTTATAAATATTTATTTAATAAATCAAGTGTATACAATCCGCGACAAGCTGACATTTTATACGTCGTTTGTTGTTGTCTTATCTTCTCCCGCCGTCGCGTTCTCTGTGCGAATGGCAAAGTTTAAACAATTGCAATGGCAAGTGCTTGACCAGCAGCAGCAACTGTTGCTGCTGCTGCTGATGCTAGTGCTGCCGCCAGCAGCAACTGTTGCTGATCAAATTAAGGCCAATGCTTTCGCTTGTTTGTGCACGCTGCGAAATTGGCAGCAGCAGCGGCGGCGGCAGCTGCTTGTGGCCTCGTCCCCTCTGCCATTTGTGATTAGGCATTGGATATGTTAATGGCAGCGCTATCGATACATCATTATGCGTGAGAGCAACAACAATCGTACCAGCAACAACAACAATTGCATAACGAATGCCATCAAATGTGGAGCACGAGCCGCATGTGGCACGCATTGTATAAGCTCGATTCGGCTCGGCTGGAGGAGGATGATTTCGCCTTACCTTTTGGTGGCCAAAGAAAAGTGTGAGTGTCTTGTGAATACACTCACAATGCGCGCTGCTCGCTGCTCGCTGCTGCTCGGCTGCTGTGACGATCTGCTGCTGCTGTTGCCGCTGCTGCTGCTGCTGCTATCCAAGCGTTGTTTTGGGCCAGAGCTGTGTGTGAAGCACCTTAACGCATTTGCATGTGCTCGACGGATATTTAACACAATTTTTGCTCGATTTATGTAATAAGCTCTTGGCTTTTTGCACTGGAAAAACTATTTGCTATTGCTATTGCTATTTCTTATGCGGTTGTTGTTGATGTTGCTCGTGTTGTTGCTGCTGCTGCTGCTGCTGCTGCTGCTGCTCGACAATTGTTGTTGGCGTTATTTCGTTATTTCGCCACAAACAACAACAACAATTTTTTTTATAATTTTTTCGCCTTTTTTCTTATAAATATTGCTCTTTCTTCACACACACAAACACAGCGATATAGCTGGGAGAGCGAACGAGTGCGCGCGCGCGGCCGTCTCGCGTATCCGTCAGATACAAAAAGGCAAAAGGCACAAAGACAAAGCAACAACCGTTCGCTGGCGCGCACGTCGCACGAATAAAAAGCCAAAACCAAAGCCGAAGCGAAAAGCCAAAAACCCAAGCCGACACACAGACGCACACACACACACAGCCGCACAGCCGCACACTCGCACAAAACACAAAACACTTGACGGCGGCACAAATTTAACTTTGACTTTGCAAAGCGAAAAGCAAACGCAAACTCAAAGTTTTCTTTGGCTTTTCTGAGTTTGCAAAGGAAATTATAAAATTGTGTTGCTGTTGCTGTTGCCTTTGCTCTCTCGATTGCTTCACGTACTTTTGGCCAAATGCATTTACGGGCTTCGGGCTTCGGGCTTGGGACTCTTCGTCGTTGTCTTCGTCGTCGTTGTCTTGGGCTTGTTCGTTGGGTGAACGTTGGTAACGTTTGCAAAGTCGGCGCTCAACTGGTTCGCCAGCCGCCGCGCAAATTGGTTTTATACGCGCGAGCGTGCTGCATACGCCGCGACGTCGCCGCCATCGCCGTCGCCGTCGCCGACGCAGCCTCCTCCTCCGCCAGCAGCAGCAGCAGCAGCCGCAGCAGCCTCCTCTGCAACTCAGTCTGCATCTGCTGCCGACTCGCCCGCCCGGCTGCAGCTTCCAGCACAGGCTCTCAGTGGATCGCTCCATCGCTCTGCGAATTGAGGTAGGTTGAGCGGCAAATCGAGCTGCCAGAGCGCAGAGAGCTGCCAACTCGCCGCGTTTGCCAGCAGCGCAGCGCGTTTTGCATTTAATTCATAAAGTTGCTCGAGTTGCTCGTGCGGGTTCCGTTTTGAGATTTAACGCACTTTTGATTGACACTAATCGCCGCAAAGTTTCCACTGTCGTTTCCTGTTATGCCTCAGCATTAATGCGATTCAGTTCTTGACGTATGTATGCCCAGCGATATAAATATATGCGATAACTGGCCATATTTATGGTGTCTTCGGCGTTTTGGTGGTCTCTCGCGCTTGGTGCTAACGAAGCGTCAAGTCAACTATTGGCACTGCCCTTGCCCAGTAAGTTTTTAATATTATTAAAAAATATTGCTGATATGAAAATAAAAATAGTATATAATATTATATAGCTTAAGAATAAAAATGTAGCATTAATAATAAAAAAATAGAAAAATGTAAAAGTAAAATAAATAATAATACTAATAACAATAATAATAGTAGTAATAATAATAATAATAATAATAATAATAATAGTAATAATAATAATAATAATAATAATAATAATAATAATAATAATAATAATAATAATAATAATAATAATAATAATAATAATAATAATATTAATAATAATAATAATATTAAAAGTACTACTACTAATACAAATAACAATAATAATAAAACTAATAATGAAAATAACAATAGCACATAAAACGTATTATAAAGTTTAAGAATAAAACACATAGCATTATTAATAAATAATTATTAATATGTAAAAATAATATAAATAATAATTATAAGAAATATGAAACTAACAATAAAAATAGCAATAATAATAATAATAATATTAGTAATACTACAACTAGTACTAATAACAATAATAATTATATTAATAATAATAGTAATACTACTACCGATACTAATAACAATAATAATAAGTCTAATAATAATCACATTAATCATAATACTAAAAAACAAGCTTAAATCAAAGAACCTTTACCATAAAAACTTCAAATATTAATATAATATTTAATATTAATAGTATCAATAATATTCAATAATTTAACTAGCGCACTTGCTAGTCGGTTGGGTGAGCGCCTCTTGCCACGCCCAGCTGCTGACCAGCTCTGAGCAGCCTCTTGTCGCATTTTGGCGTTCGGTTTAATTAACATAATTAAATATAAATGCGAGCAAAACTCAAGCACAAGACGTCAGCAGAAGCAACAGCAGCAGCGGCAGCAGAGCAAAAGCCGCAAATAAAAAGCGAATATCAACAAATTTGCATAAGAACAACTTTTGGTTTTTAAATAAAATTTCAAAAGACCGAAAAAATCACCGAATCGTAGAAGAAGAATGCTGCTTAGTTTTTTCAGCTTCTTTTTTTTTTTGTTTTTTTCGCGCTTGCTTTTTGACTGCCGTTAAATCGGCGTCAAGTTCATCATCAAACACGTCTGTTTCGAGCAGTCTGAGAGCGGGGACTGCGAGGAGTAGGAGGAGCAGAGACTGAGAGGCAAGGCTGAGGGGTAGACCAAGTGTGAATAGAGCGAAGACTGAAAGGAGAGCGAGCGGGCAACGAGCGGGGCCCGAGGCGGGGTCTGGCCCGTACGCCCGCTCAACTGGTTGGACTCATCTGTGATCTGGTCATTTGAATGCCAAAGGCATCGCTTGACTTGGCTTTGCGTTAGATGCGGTTCAAGTGGTTACTGCCGCTAATGCTGTTGCTGTTGTTGCTGGGGCTGGGGCTGGGGCTGGGGCTGCTGCTGGTACTGTGGCACTAAAAGGCAATTTATGATGAGCGCCGTCAGTGCCAGAAATTAAAAATTTATACCTCAAGCAAGACGAAAAACGAGCGAAGCTGCGAGCGAGAGACGCAGACTCCGCGCCGAGCATCAACTCTGAGTCCGCGCGCAGCAACATTTGCAGCGGTAGTCAACGGCCCGGCAGCGGCAGCGGCAGCGGCGGCAATGCGAAACTTAAATGTCAAACTAATTTAAACAAGACGCTCCATAAAAACTGGATTAATTAAGCTGGCAGACGTCGTGCTGACGTGTTTTGGCCGAAAATGATTTGCAGCCCACGATTTGATATCGCTGGAAACCCGTCCAAGCCGTAGTCGAGGCGACAATGGTGCAGCTAATGAAGGGAACTGTTTGTTGGGCTATTAAACCATATATCTACATATATCTATATATAGATGACTGATTGACCAATTGACTGATTGTTCGATTGGCCGATTGTCTAATTGGCAGCAGTCAATTAACTGTCTGTCGGACACGAATACTTGATTTGCACGCCGTGTAATTGTATACCCTGCAGCGCAAACTGGGAAATGGGTATGCAGCAATGCGCAGGAAATTGTGAAAATTTTTACAAATATCAAAATTAATAAAAAACATTTTTTTTATTAGTTTTAATATTTAATATAATTAATTAATATTTTCTACAGCACAGCTGCTAGTCGTGCTGTGCTTGCTCGCTGCTCATGCGACACTTTGCTTATATAATTAATTCAAATATTTTAATTAACACGGCGCCCAACTAACGGGGCGTATGCGCAATCTTTTGCCTTGTTATTACACTTATTCAATTAAGCCGAAGTGCCTGCTTTTTTTGTGTCTCTCTGTCTGTCTGTCTGCCTCCAGCTGCGTGCCACATACTTACTTGTAGCTCTTTGGCTAAAAGGAAAGGTGTTGACCTTGTCTGACACGCACCGCGACACACACACACACACGTGACTGTGACTGTGACTGTGACTGGGCCTGTGACTGGGCGTTCCACCGGTTCACCTTCCGAAATTTCCAATGCATTTGCGTGCAGAGGCGCAGGCCCTTCACAAGAATTCAACGTTCGAAAGGGAAAGCCCGCGTGACAGCATCATTATTGTTGTTGTTGTTGTTGTTGCTGTTGTTGTTGTGCCACTAATCCACCTAGAGATTCCTGGCCGGCATTCAAGTTCAAGGCCACGCTCTGGTCATTGGTATTTCTCGCGCTGCTGCGCTGCCATTTACCTTTCCAGATACTCGCATATCTGACGGATGTTGCTGCTGCTGCTGTTGTTGTTGTTGTTGTTGCAACACTTGCGCACACAAATTATGAACATAATTACGCGGCCGTTAATCGATTTTTAAGTTGTTGAGCCCGGCTCTCTGGGTTATACAACAACAGATTTTTAACACCTTGCGCACAATGGAAATTGCTCTGGCTCTGGTTGTTGTTGTTGCTGCTTTATAGCAGCCTCTATTGTTGTTGTTTATAGCGCTGGCATTTCGGGGCGCGCACTCGTAACTTGAACCAATTTGAAATGTATTCAAAAAATACGTATACTCACTCGACGCGACTCAGACTCGCCTCAAGCCGATCGGAAAGTCAATAAAATATCAAGTTTTATATGCAACAAGTATTTGAATCCAAGCCGTTGCCAGGCCAGCGACACGCATACATATAAATACAGGTATGTACATATATATATAGCGTCTCGAAGTTTGCATTCGAAAAAAACGCTAAGTGCATGTTAGTATCTAGAGCATGAAATCCAACTGGCCGCCTGACTGAACTGGACCTGGTCTGGACTTGGAACAAGTGGCCAGTTGATTGGCCGAGCGATGTGAGCCTAAAACCAATTGGCTAAGCCAAATCACAATTCAATTGCGGCCCAAGCAGTCTGCAGTGTGTGTCCGCAAATGCTTGACTAGCCGATACCCTGTATGGCAAGCTGTAGCCTTAGCAAACCAAAGCTACTCTAAGCTTGGCCAAACTTATGCCAGCTAATCAAGCTACTGCTATTTTCGGCCTTGTAAGCTCTATATACCTTTTCGCTGCTGCCTGCAGGGTATGCCAAAATTCAGCCAATGCACGTAAATATTTTAAACAAAAACCGAATGCTTCAATGTTGTCTAACAAATGCGGTGAATGTACTTAACGTTAATATGGATCGACAATCGGCAGTTCGGACATGTCTGTGGCTTTGCTTTTCAGATATTTTATATGGTATTTTGTGTGGTATTTTATATATTAGTATATATTATTATATTTATAATATTATTATCATATTTTTAATATTATTTTATACTGTATTTTATATATCATTTAATAATTATTTAATTTACTTATTAAATACATTGAAAACTCTCTAAAACGAGCTGCACCTGTTTACAAATTTAAGTGTTTTTCAAGTCTTTGTTACGGAATTTGCATATATTTTTTATTTATATCTACGAGATACTTTTTGTATTAGCAAGATACTTTGGACTGCACGGTGCTGATAGATGATCAAAGTAATGCCTTTCACGTGTTCTTTTATTCTAGACAAGCTGAGCACGTGCAGGCAGGTGCTCTAGCTTCCGTCCTCTCTCGCCCTTACGCTCTTTCTTTACCTTTCGCCTTAGATCGCCCACCCTCTCGCTCTCACTGTCTCTCCTTCTTCCTCATCCTGCTCCAGCTCCTACTCCTACTCCTACTCCTACTCCTACTCCTACTCCTACTCCTACTCCTACTCCTACTCCTACTCCTACTCCTACTCCTACTCCTACTCCTACTCCTACTCCTACTCCTACTCCTACTCCTACTCCTACTCCTACTCCTACTCCTACTCCTACTCCTACTCCTACTCCTACTCCTACTCCTACTCCTACTCCTACTCCTACTCCTACTCCTACTCCTACTCCTACTCCTACTCCTACTCCTACTCCTACTCCTACTCCTACTCCTACTCCTACTCCTACTCCTACTCCTACTCCTACTCCTACTCCTACTCCTACTCCTACTCCTACTCCTACTCCTACTCCTACTCCTACTCCTACTCCTACTCCTACTCCTACTCCTACTCCTACTCCTACTCCTACTCCTACTCCTACTCCTACTCCTACTCCTACTCCTACTCCTACTCCTACTCCTACTCCTACTCCTACTCCTACTCCTACTCCTACTCCTACTCCTACTCCTACTCCTACTCTCTCCGCCTTTTTTTCTGTCCCTCGCTCGCGCTCTCCCTCTTGCACGCCCTGGCGCTCTGCCTCTCCTGTTCATCTAATTCAGTGCATATCATTATAGTCCAATCAGAATGCTTGTCCTCTCCCACTCCTCTCTCACTTTGTCTTTTGCTAATGTGCGCTGCTGGTGCTCTTTCAGCGTGCCAATTATTTGCTCTCGCGCTCCGCTCTCATTCTGTCACCTGCTAATCATCCCTAACTGCTGACCAATCAGAATGCGTGACGCTCGCTTTGATTTACTTCTAGCACGTGCTGGCATTGGTTTCAACCCCTACTCTCGCACTCTTGCACTGGCTGCTGCTGCTGCTCTCTCTAGCTCTGCCTATTTTTGATTGGTTATAAATTTCTATTGAAGCTTTGCAAATAAAGCAAAAGTTATTCTATTTATTCTCGCTTTCCACACAAAGAAATTGAGAACTCACCATGCCAAATATATTTGTACAACCTTTCAAATGCTGTCAGTTGTTGTTGTTGTTGTTGTTTTTGCTGTGCTTGTTACAAGCACTCAAACAAGGCGAATTCATTTGATTTTGCGCTGCAACTGCAACTGCAGCAGCAGACAAGAGGCCAATTACTCAATTCGCATGCAGCGCAGCGACTGCGACGACGACGGCGACTGCAAACAATTGCAGTTTAAAGTTGAAGTTGAAATGCATTTGTGAAGTGATTGGCGCTGCCACCGCCCGAGCCCAACTGCACGCTCGTTTGCTTTGCCTGCTCCGCGCTCCCCCCCTCTCTTTGCCTGCCGCTGCCCTCTCTGGGCTACTGCTGCTCAAATTACCAGGTAAGACTAATTTTGATTGTACACACACACACACATACACGTACACAGTGCACGGCATGCGGACACAAGCAGTTCACGTGCAGGCAAGCAGTGTTGCGAGTGGGCAGGGGAGCGTACGTCTGTGTATGTGTGTGTGTCTGTGTAAGTAAAGCGGACGCTGTCGTCACCGGCGTCGTCGCCTCGCGTTCGTTTCTTAAGTCACTCGTTTTGGCTGACACTAAACTGTTGCACTAAAGTGTTTGTGTTGTTGTTGCTGCTGCTGGCTGCTGCTGCTGCTGCTGCTGCTGCTGCTGCTGCTGCTGCTGCTTACCGTTGTTTGTTGTTGCTTGCCGCTTGTCGATTTCCAGCCGAGTTTGTTTTGGTTTTCGGGTATTGGGTTTTGGGTTTTGCGTTACAAGTTGGGTCAGGTTGCAGATTCGAAAGTGGGTCAATTTATTACTGCAATGCATTTTTAACTGTTGTTGCCGGTGCAGCGTGTTGTTGTTGCTGCTGTTGCCAGCCATTCCCATAGGGGCACGCGGGGTACAAGAAATTAATTAACTGCTGGCGGTGGGCGTGCTCGACTTTTGTGTGCTTGCCTACCAAAAAAAAAGAAAAAAAAGAAAATTGAATCACAGCGAAGGTCACGCGGGCAGCGGCAAGCAGGAACTGCTGCCAATGTGGGTTAAATGTTAGGCGCAGCTGATGATGCGCCAGCAGCAAATTGCATAAGTCGCTGGAAATTGGTAAATTGTAAATCGGGCAGGCTGCACAGAGCAGGCCATAAATACGCGGCAGCGCGAGTGCCAACCATGTGCAAGCCATTAGGGAAGACATGTCTAGTACGGCTGCCGCTGCCGCTGCCGCTACTCCACGCTGCCAGCGCAATCTGTTTTTGGCTAATGTCTTCGATTTTCGGTTTTATGTGTGAGAAAAGTCACAAGCTCGACAAGACAAACAGAGAGCGCGAGAGAGAGGGAGAGAGAGCGAGACAGACGCATTGGCCATTGAGCGTTTTTTACGGCTGTCGTTCGCCAATAAACCATGCCAACCTGAGAATTGCCAGCACTGTGGGAGTTGCTACAGCGCTGTGCAATTTGTTTGACTCGTACGACTCATTCATCTTGCGATCGGCCATAAAGCTGCTGCTACCGTTGCCCAAACAAAGCCAGTACTTTCAACCGCTTGACAAGCAGTGCATTGCAGCCAGCAATTGTCAGTCTGTTGGCAGTGCTGCCAATCAATTAATTGATTAGCGTTTTGCACTGCTTGCCACTGCTGCGCTAAAGCTCGCTGCTACAGCAGCGATCACCCAGCATTTAAATTAATTTCCGTACAGCCAGCTTAATTAATTAATTATTAGATAACACTTGATCGCACTCTGAACTCATAATTGTATATAAAAGCTAATTTTACACTTCTTCAATTAGCAGTAAAAAAACTGGACTGTACATAGTTAGCCCTACTACCAGGGCAATTAATACTAAATGGCGCTCAGCTTGTGCGTCACTTCCAGCTGTGTGTTGCCTAAGTTTATAGTATATAGTACGTAATATACCATAATCTGTGCTTCTAGGTAGAAAATCGCATCGCTATGTAAACGTGGCAGCAGCTGCTGCCAGGTCGAAAAACTCTATAATAATTATTATTTTAAAGACCCGCGTCGATAAAGCAGTTACCCGACGCTCTCTTCTGTAAGATTGGCGAGTACAAAATCAGAGGCAACTTTAGGGAATTTTATATTAATTTATTCAATTATTTTAAGCAATATAAAGCAGTTTTCTAAAGTCTTTATATTTTTTTAGCTAGGCGAAAAACGTTTCTATACCACGTAAAAAATTTTCACAATATTTAATTCAAAGCGAAGACAGAAACAGAGGCTGAAGGTTTCACTGTTATTAATTTCTGCTCTGCTTATCAAATAAATGAGAGATAACCTGTTTAAAAAATGTGTATTTACTTATATACTTATATTTGATCAGTTCAGCTAGAAAGGTTCAGAAGCAGAAATTTTCACAATATTTAATTTTAGGCAATATTTCACAGCTGTATGCTCTGTTTTATTAAATAAATCAAAGACAAGTGTTTTGAAAAATGTGTATAAATTTTATTAATTAATTTTGAGCAACACAAAGCAGTACTTTAATGTTATTAGCTAAGCGAGGAACGTTTTTTATACACTGTAATATGTTTTCATTATTATTTAATTTAAGGCGAGGAGGCAACTTTATGATAAATTTTGAATTAATTCTATTAAATAATTTAGGCATTTTTTGTCAAATAAGCGAGGAAAGTTTATATACTCCGTAATACATTTTTAAATTAAGTTGGTTAGAAATAAAGGCAACTTTATAGAAAATATGTAATAATTTTATTAATTAATTTTAAGCAATTTTAGTCAGATAAGCGAGCAAAGTTTTCCAAATCAGATGTACCAATACTTTCTATAAACAAAAATTAAAGCAGTTTCGCTACGCTCAATTCTAGTCATATTTGCTGCAAGTAATAATACGCCCGTCGGTAATCCAGCCTCGCTCTGGCTAAACAATCAAAACGGCAAAATCATCAAATATCGAAAACAGCTTTTATTGAAATACGGCCCTATAAACAAATGGAACTTTTTGTTGTGATGCGTGTAAACAGCTACGATAAGCATCCAAGTGGGAGCCACAGGCATTCCGCAATCGTTCCGACTGGGGACTGGGGGCTGCGAATATATAGAAAAGACAAGATTATAGCAAACGCCATGTTTGCTACAAGCACACACAACACACACACACACAAACATAGTTTTTATCAATTCGTGTGTGTGTGTGTGTGTGAGTGCTTATCCACATTTTACTGCAGCTTTTCGCGCAGTGCACAAGTGCCGTTATAGCGGTTATCGACGATTCACGTTGACGTTGATTTGCCTCCTTGGTACACCTAACCTCTCATAGGCTATGTCTGATCGGGCAGCGAGTGCACAGACAAAGCCTAGTAGAGGCTAGATTTAAAAGGGATCGTCGATTCGAGTGGAGCCACGCCCACGCTGCGCCGCTTTCTTCTCATTTCGTTTACGTTCGCGTTTGCGTCTTAATTTATTAAGTTGTTGTTGCTGTTGTTGTTGCTGCTGCTGCTCGTGCTTTGCGTACGCATCGGGTTTTATTTTTATAATGCGAACAATATTGCCACGGGCCAACGAGCTCTTTTCACTCGCAGCAACTTTCACTTTTCTCATTTCGCAATTTATTTTTCGCGTTTTCGTCAAATAAGTAAATTAATTGCAGGCAAATCGTAAAGCGCAACTGGCGTAAATTCCGCACTCAATGCGAACGCGCCGACAGTCGCTGCGCGAATGAATCAAGGCGGAGGCAGAGCAGAAGAGAGCGCCAAAGTCTGCGCAAATAGAACAGCGGCAATAAATTCAGATGAGCGCAAACATATGCACACGAGCATACATATACATAAGTAGTTATGCAGCCTGTTGCTGTGTGCGTGCGTGTGTGTGTGTGTGTGTGCATGTGTGCGTGCATTTAAAGTTCAAGTTCAAAGCAACGACGGCGACATTAGAATTTCTGCGCTCGCTCTTACTCTCCACATACACACACACACACGCGCCGGCGAATCGCACCCACACCATTGTCATGCCAAAGTGCACGTACACGATCGTTGGTTCGTGGCGCCGTCGTGGTCGTCTAGTCGCTTTCTATTTGCAAGTTCGCCTCGCCGGCACGAAGTTGCGCTCTGCCGTCGCTCTGCTCTCTGCCGCTCTCTCTTGGCGGCGCGGCGCTCTCATTTGCGCTCACCTGCGCACGTCATACGTCATAGACGAAACTAACGCTAGTTTCTCTCTATAGTTGAAGGCTGTTTGCTGTTGTTGCTTTTGCTGCGGCTGCTGCTGCTGCTGCTGCTGTTGTTGTTGTTGTCTCTGCTGCGCTGTTGGGGGCAGAAGTAATCCATGTCAGTAGAACACGAACACTTTCGATTTTTTTCAGTGTGTGCTTTGTTGTTGGCGCGCGTCGCGTGCGACTAAATTTTTTTTTTGAAAATATCTACGTATGCGTATGGTTGTGTGTGTGCGCTTGCTGATAAAATTTCTCCATGGTTTTGCTTGCAGTCAGCGTTATCAGTGGTGCTTCATTTAAATATAGTATATAAATAATTTTAGCATATACTTTGAGCGTTCGATTATTTATCACTTTAGCGGGGCGTCGGCTTTGAGCAGGAATTTTTGGTTAGCACTTGGTATTTATTTTTTGCATTTTTTTGCAATTCTTTTTTTTTTTATCGGCAACGTTGATGATGATCTTGACACTCGCACAGTTTCGGTTTTAATAAACTCGAGTACGAAGCGAGTTTAAGCTTTTATAGTCTCCAGCGACGTCGACGTCGACGTCGACGTTCAATGGCGGCGCACGCAGCGTTGCAGAAAAAAGTTGAATTCTGCATACGTGTGTGCGTGTGTGTGCGCGGCTGCCTCTGCATGTGTGTGCGTGATCGCTGCTTTCGCATGCTTCATTTTATTATTTTGTTGACTTTTTATATGCGAATTCTTGGCCAGCGACGAAATATGTACATACAGAAACGAAACGAAACGACGTCGGAATGAGCATTTTGCATCTTTCGATCGTCGTTTATATTGGCAATGGCGCTGGCTCTGCCGGCGTCGCTGCCGTTGCTGCTGCTGCTGCTGCACACACATACAGCCATGCACACGCACACACACGAATATGAGTTACTTGAGCATCATTTTGTTTTGTATTTCGGTTGCCGTTTTTCGCTTCGCCTTTTTTTCGGCCAATTGCTTTGCTTCTTTTGGGGCGATTTCACACACACACACGCATGCGTGCCTGCATGTATGCATACACATGCATACATATCTGTTCTTGCTGCAGCCTGTGCCGCCCACTCTCCCAGCCGCAGGCACTGTCTTTGTCGCTGCTGCTATGTGTGTGCGAGAGAGACAGACAGAGAGAGAGAGCGCTCTCTCACTGATTTGAGCCTCGGCTTGGTATGCAGCGCTCTCCCTGTTGTTCTTGTTGTTGTTGTTGTCGTTTTTGCTGCCAGGCATGGGTGTTGTCTGTCTTATTCTGAGGGCGCAAATTAAGTTCGAGTCATTAAACCGGTCGATGGCAAAAAAAAAAAAAAAAACGCAGCATCTGCAGCCCAAGTGAAAAGCTGGAATAAACAAAGTTGTTGTTGCTGTTATGCTTGTTGTTGTTGTGTGGTTACTTAAGCGTTTTGCAACTGTCCCAAAGTTATTGACCGAGTTTACTGTAACCCGAGCATGCGCATGAAACTCAATGCTCTCCAGGAACTCTGCCCCCCCCCCCTGCCGATGTCCCTGCATATACCCCTGCCCCTGCTCCAGCGACAGGCGCCCTATGACAAGGACTCGAGCGCGATTTTGTAACGATTTATTAAGCAATTGCAACTGCTTGCACTCTCTTTGCCTTGCTATAATTTGACGACTGATAAGCACTAAGAGAGAGCAACTTGAACTCTGTGTTTTCTCTTAATATGCATGCATACACGCACAGGCAAATGCATGTGTGTGTGGCTGTGTGCACTTCCATTACTTTTCGTTTCTTGGCAAGCGAATGCAATGAACTCGACAACGACTTTGCGCCTGTTTGTTTAAAAATAAAAATAAATATAAAAATAAAATACAAATACGAAATTTACAATAAGCAGAAAGCAAAATAAAGCAACAAGAGCAAAGCGATCAACAAACAAAAGGAATTCTTTGTTTATGGCGCGTCCAACCTGAGCGGCAGCAGAGAGAGCGAGAGAGGGAGAGCGAGCGAGAACGAGTCTCCACTCTCCAATGCCTGCGCCTGCTGTTGACTCTACAATTGGGGCGCAAAAAAAAAAAAGAATCCCAAATTGCAGTTCAAAGCGAGCAGAAGAGTTTGTGTAGCGGGTTCATTGGCATACACATACACACACACACACACCCCCTGCCCCCACACCCGCTGCAGTCGAATGTAGAATTTATTTATCAGTTGAAATATTTTGCTAACAAATTGCAGTCAATGACATTGCGCTCTCTGCGTAAATACACGCACACACGCATACAGAGCGCTGCAGCGGATGTACTGCCTGCCTGTGTGTGTGTGTGTGTGTGCGTGGGCTCAAGAGCACAGCGGAGTGGAGCGAAGAGAGCGCACAGGTCACGCAAGCGTGCTAAGGTTTATTCATCTCGCCCGAAATGCGCAGCAGCTTCAAAAACATCGAATTTGAGGCGAAATCAATGAAGGAAGCAGTGCTCGTGCGACAGAGAGGGACAGATGAGGCAAAGAGAGAGCGCGGTGCAAGAACTTCTGCTCCTCACACTTGTGCAAAGCTCAGCTTACGGCTTTGGGCTGGCGCAGAGATAACGCGAAGCAGGAGACAGCAGACAGCAGACAGCGGAGACCGCAGCAACGTTCGACTGCTGGCAAAATTGTTTAATTATAAATTGTAGAAAAGCAAAACAAGCCAGTGAGAGCGAGTGAGAGAGAGCGAGCGGGTGAGCGAGTAAGAGAGCGAGCGAGATAGGCGACTGGCGGGGAGAGTGCGAGATGGAGATAAGTTTTTGTTGAAGGACACACACGGTCTTTAAAAGTGAGTAATGCACTGGAGGTTGTTGACTCGCTGCCAGCGCGTTGTTGTTGTTGTTGTTGCTGCTTCTGCCGCTGCTCCGCCTGTTTTTTTTGCACTGCCCGCTGTCGCAGTTGTTGTTGCTGTATATAAACACATATGTATGTGGAATCTTTTGTTATGCGTTTTTATTTTTCGGCGTTGTCGTTGTTTGATTGCTGCCTCGTCTTCTCTCTCTCGGTGTATGTGTGTGTATGTGTGTGTGTGTGTGTGAGTGAGTGTGCGCGCAAAGTCAAAGTGATTAAACTTTATGCGCAATTTATTTTGCATTCACATTCACCACAATAGCTCCAAGAACAGCAACAACAACAACAACAATAATAATAACAACAATAACAACAAGAATACAGTGAAGCAGAATTATTGTTTAATGCTAATTCGAGGCGTATAAAAATAGCTGTAACAGGTTCGCGGGCCACGACACGTATACGTAATTTTATGAGTCGAAATAGTTAAGGGGGCAATTGCATTTGACATTTCGGGCAACAGCAAGAGAGAGGGAGAAAGGGAGAGAGAGAGAGAGCGAGACGGAGACAGCAATTATGCTGGCTAGAAAGCTACTAACTTAGAGAGAGAGAAACAGAGAGATACAGAGAGAGAGAGAGAGATACAGAGAGCAATTGTGCTGGCTAGAAAGCTACTAACTAAGCTGCTGAATTAGCACCCTTATTACTAATCACAGTCCATTAGCACGCAAGGTGCTTACGCCGCTTACTAATGCCCTCTTTAGCTTGTCTTATCGGAATCAGTTGAATTAGCATGCTGAATCACAGTGGGAATTTTCGAGCGAGGAATAAAAACTCAAAAAATTTCGAAAATTGACAAAAGTTAAAGCTGCACTCTTGAAGAATCAACTTATTGAACTCTAGAGATCCCCTAGTAAACTTAAGCTGAACTAACAAGATATAGATTAAAGACTGTAGTTAGATAAAGGTCGGAAAGAGCTAAAAAAAAGTAGTCAACCTAAAAGTGCAAATCGCTTAAGACTTAACGCAATAATAATAAATTGCATAATTTTCTAGCCTGAAGCTACAGTTTGTTAAGCTGTATAATAATATAACTCAATAGGCCCTAATCGCTAGGCTAATCGTATAAAACTCAACATAATAATAATAAATTTCATAATTTTTTAACATTAAGCTTCGTTTGCTAAGCTGTATAATAATATAATTCAATAGGTCCAATATGTTTGAGCTACTTGCATGGATAAAATTATAATTATACTCTTTAAAAAATAAATAATACGCCCTATACCCTTAATAAATAAATAAAAATAAAACATGCACCGAAAAACTCGCAATTTCTATGGCATTTGCCTGATCTCTGTGAGCTCTGCCCACAGGCGAGCAAATGTTATGCTGGAATTCGCGTGTTTTCCGGTTCAAGTCGCTTGCAATGCCAGGGTTGCCACCACCAGCACAGCAGCAGCAGCAGCACAGCGATGCAACATGTGCCCGTAATGCGGGTGTTAAGCGCGAGTCTACCCGACATTCCCAGACTGACTCATTGGCGGCTGCTGCGACTGCTACTGCTGCAAGGGCCGATTACAAGGGCCTTTTGCGGTTGGCAAAATTGACACCCAGCAGACGCCATATGAGCAAATACCCAGACTATGCGAGGGACCAGGCAGGCAGACAGAGAGACGGACAAGGAGACAGACAAACAGAGAAGCGCGGAGAGTGAGACGGAAACACAGTGAGGCAAGGGGAAGATATATAGGAACTGAGAGAAAGAGACATAGATAAACAGATCTGCAGAGAGATGGAGAGAGACAGATAAACAGGGAGGCAAATACAGAAAGGACAGCTATAACGAAACAGAGAGAACCAAAAAGACAGACAGACCAACAGAAAGCCAGAGAGATAGCTAGGCAAAATGATAGACATAGAAAGAGACAGACAGATAGACAAACAAACCGATAAACTGAAATAGAGAGAAAGAGTAAGAAACATATGGACAAACAGACCAAGGCACATATATAGAGAAAAAGAGAGAAACAGAAAGCTAAAGACAGACAGACAGAGAAACAAACATACAAAGAAACGGTCAGAGAGGCAGCTAGATAAAGAAACACACAGAAAGATAGAGAAACAGACATTCAGACAGGCAGACATTTGGGCAGACAGACAGATAAATTGACAGACGGAAAGATCGACAGAAAGACAGACAGATAGACAGAAAAGCAGAGGACGGATAAGGACAAATATAGGAACAAAGAGGGGCCGAGAAACAAACAGATAGACAAATGGACAGACAAACAAAGACAGGCATACAGACAGACAAACATACAGCAAAAGCCAACTAGGTGGAGAAACAAACAGAAAGAGAGGAACTGATAGACATGCAGACAGGCAGACATATGGCCAGACAGACAGGCAAATAAACAGACGGACAGAAAAAGAAATAGACAGACGGACAACAATACAGACAGACAGAAAGGCAGTTAGGGACATATACAGAGACAGAGAGACAGCGAAAAAGAAACAGATAGGCAAACGGACAGATAAACAAACCACATTTATAGGCTAATAGAAAGAAACAGACAAGAAGACAGGTATACAGAGAGACAAACATACAGAGAAACGGACAGAATACCAGCTAGACGGAGACGGAGACAGGCAGACATACGTCAGACAGGCAGACAAATAGACAGACGGGCAGATCGACAGAAAAGCAGATTGGGACATATACAGCAAGAGATAGATAGCGAAAAAGAAACAGATAGACAAACGGACAGACAGACAAAGGCACATTTATAGGGAAATAGAGAGAAACAGAGAAACAGACAAAACAGACAGGCATACAGAGAGACAAAGAGTCAGCTAAATAGAGAAACAAAGAGAAAGAGAGATGGGCAGACAGAGATGCAGACAGGCAGACATACGGTCAGACAGGCAGACGGACAGAAAGAGAAATGGACAGACGGATAGTCAGGCAGCAAAGCAGAGAGACATATAGAGACAGATACAGAATGAGTAAGAGAGAATGAGAGAGAGGAGTTAGAGAAAAGGAGACAGTTGGACGGACAAGCAGAGAGGCAGACAGGCAGACAGACAGACAAACATATTTATATAGACATATAACAGAAAGAGAAATAGGCAGACAGAGATGCAGACAGGCAGACATACGGTCAGACAGGCAGACGGACAGAAAGAGAAATGGACAGACGGATAGTCAGGCAGCAAAGCAGAAAGACAGATAGAGACAGATACAGAATGAGTAAGAGAGAAAGAGAGAGAGAGAGGAGTTAGAGAAAAGGAGACAGTTGGACGGACAAGCAGAGAGGCAGGCAGACAGACAGACAGACAGACATATTTATATAGACATATAACAGAAATAGAGATAGGCAGACAGAGATGCAGACAGGCAGACATACGGTCAGACAGGCAGACGGACAGAAAGATAAATGGACAGACGGATAGTCAGGGAGCAAAGCAGAAAGACAGATAGAGAAAGATACAGAATGAGTAAGAGAGAAAGAGAGAGAGAGAGGAGTTAGAGAAAAGGAGACAGTTGGACGGACAAGCCGAGAGGCAGGCAGACAGACAGACAGACATATTTATATAGACATATCTGCCGGGTATATACTACTTACTGCTGCATACAGACTTTGCTGCTTGCCAACAGATGCGCACAATATGGTGCATTAATTTCTGCTCCTGCCGGACGACGACGCCAGCCAGGGACACAGTTGCAGCAGTTGTTGTTGTTGTTGCAGCAGTTGTTGTTGTGGTTGTTGCAGTTGTTAATCGTCTTGACAGGCAGCGGCGTCGTGCGTGCGGCTCCAAGGCCAGCGCAATATTTTACACTGTAACGTCGCCTCGTCGTCAGCGTCGGCAACTTCCGTCAGCCAACGCCACCGCCTCCACTAGAGAGTGAGACAGAGAGAGAGATCCCCTATCCCCCCTCTCTCACTCTCCTGCCTCGAGGGGGAACTGGGAATGGCAAGGCATTTTAGCTGGCGCTGCACATTCATTGCGGCGTTTCGATTTTCGCCTTGACGATCGTCTATATACCAGGCATATTTGCTATATATATTTATATACCTCTGTCTCTGTCTCGCTCTGGCATTGTCATTGTGCCCACACAGACGCCCACACAGACACGCGGCGAGGCTCTCCTTCTCGGATATCGAAACTCATTTCATTATATGTAATTATGAACTTGATCGAGCGCCGCGCTGACTCACGTCTGGCTGCAGGACTGTAACCCAAGTATGGCATGGCTCTATACTTTGTATAAACTGGGCAAATAGTTGGCCCGTTTAGTGGCTTAAACGCTATGCGTTACGTTATGTGATCCGTTAGCGAGCGTCAACTTGACTCGTCGAGCATTATAGCCACGTTGACTACGCCGCACAAGTCAGGCTTACTGTTGTTGTTGTGCTTGGGGTGGGGAACAATTTCTAATTTCGTATAGACTTTTCCAAAAAAAAAAAAAAAATCAAAAACTTCGATCGAAAATGGATGATATGAGGTGGGTAAGCGCAACGGCAGCTGTAGTTCACTCTAGACTCATTCGAGACCCGTTGGCAGCCTCTACAATTGGGCCACCATGGGCATCGTGCTGACTGCGCTGCTGCTGCTCGTGCCCGACTGGCGGCACAAGCTGCACTTCCTGCTCAATCGCCTGCGCGTGCGCTCGCTCAACTATACGCCGGTCCGGTATCTGGAACAGGACATGCTGACGCCCGTCTCCAAGCGTCGTCTGACCATGGTCAAGCGCAAGACGCTCGTGCTGGACATGGACGAGACGCTGATACAATCGCAGATCATCTATCACAACAGGCGCAAGGATGACGACGCATCGCGTTCCTCCAAACAGCAGCGTCCGGTCTCCGCGGGCTACGATCACTGCTTCAGCATGAGCTCCTCGAATGCCACGGTCTATGTGTACAAGCGTCCGCACGTCGACTTCTTTCTCGATCGCGTCTCGCAGTGGTACAACATCTATGTGTTCACCACGGCCACAGAGACGTATGCCTCGCGAGTGCTGGACTATCTGGACGCGGGCAGGAATATATTGAATCGACGGCTGTATCGCCAGGACTGCATCGATATCTGTGGCATGCGTGCCAAGTTCGTGTCCATGTGCCACAGGGACTTGGCCAATGTGCTGCTGCTGGACGACAGCCACACGGAGAATAGCTTCAATGTGGGCAACGCGCTGCGCATCAAGCCCTATTGCCGCGGCACCAGGGACACGGAGCTGCTCTGCATGCTGCCCGTGCTCGACGCCCTGCGCTTCACCAGGGATGTGCGCTCCATACTCGGACGCAGTACGCGCTACAAGTGCCTGGCCACGGAGCTGTGCGACGGCAACTTCCCCTCCGCAGAGCAAGACTATGGCATGGATCACGAACTACTATATAATCGTTATGAGTAATAGTCTGTGTGTGTGTGCATGTGTGTGTGTGTGTATGCAAAGTATGGTATGCAATATATGTAAAATTGCAGATATGGTATATGGTATATATGGTACTATGTATGTATGTCACTTGGCGTCGAGTTAGTCATGCAAGGCGCCGCTTGACTCACTTGGTGATTCACTAGCGACTTCCACTTGCGCAAGGTCCCCTCTATTAGACGCGCGGCCCTAGACGCTCGCTCCACTTTGCCAACTATCCCAGGCGATCGATAGGCAAGGGCAGCGCATTCTTTTTTTTATGGTTTATTGAAAGACGAAACCGAAACCGGCTGGCAAAATGTTTTCTCGCTAATCTTCTTCTTGACCAGGCACTGGGTGCGGCAATTAAGTCACCAACACCAACACCATCAGCCAGCCACAACAACAACTACAACAACAACAACAACTAAAAGAGCAACTCGAGGGGGGCGCGCATTTCCAGCGAAGATCATTATTGTCTCGCCGCCGACGCCGCAGCCGCCGCCGCGGATGCTGATGGCAGCCCAAAAACAAAAAGTAGAAAGAAGCTCCGAAGCTTGCATACCCTTGCAGAAATCTGCATTACATGCTGACAATTGCAGCTATATATAATATTTATTAAAATTTATCCAGTTTTTATATTGTTAAGGCGAAGAAGTTTTCAAAACTTTAATTTTACGAGTTCAGCTATAATATTTATAGTAAAATAGCAATGTTTTTGAAAAATGGGATTTTTTAATAATAGTATAAAATAAATTATTTTATTTTAAATAATATTATATAAAAACTGTAGTTTTTCGAGCTCTGACACAATATCTACAGTAAAATAGAAATGTACTTTAAAAATATGCATTATGAATGCAAATCATGGGATTTTTGAATAATAGTATGAAATAAATTAAATAAATATATATAATATATATAATATAAATATGTAATATATATAACTATAAATAATATAATAATCGTTTTCTTGGACAGCTTTGCTAAGTTGTGGTGAGTTTAATTATATTATTATGAGGAATTTCTGCTACAGCTCAGACACATAATGTATATTAAAATATAAATTTAAAAAAAAAAACCTTATCGTCAGTGGAATTCATGGTATTTTTAAGAATACAAATAGCTCATTTTTATTAAAAATGCAGGCGGTTTATAGAAATCTTTGTTACGTAAAGCTATGACGCGTTTAATTATGATATGAGAAATTTTTGAACTATGAGAATTGTATGGTAAAAACCCTCAGAACATTACAATTATTTGAGCTTCTGTAGCTATATGTTAAAGTATATGTAATTTATAACGAATATATTGACGATATATCTTACAATACATATGCAATATAAGCCCGACATTGTGGAAAGGAAAGCAGTATCTCTAGCAGTTTTATCAAGTTAGTAGAAAAAAGATTTTGACTGTTGATGCAGATCAGTTATAGCTGTACGTTTAGCTTAAAGCCCCAGAACCGCTTCCTTCTGTGACTTCTAGTCAAAAGCAACATACCCACAGCAAGCTTAATACCCTTACAAGTGAGGGAAAAGCAAAAAGAATGCAGAACCGAAACCAAACAGAAGAGCACGCGGAGGCACAGCCCCAGAACTGAGAGCAAACAAGTTAATGAACCCGCTGCCTGCGTCTCGCCAACGCCGATCCGACAACGTCGCGGATCCTTGAACTCGCGCGTCCCGTCCCGTCCAGTCCAACTAGTTTGGCCTGCGGACAGCCGTCGGCCGGCCAGCGGATGGTCGTCTGCCGCACCGAGCCGCGCCGCACCGAATCTGTGGCATGAATTCTCTGGAAATGATCGAAATTTCATTTCATTGCGACGGCCGAGCAGAGCGCAGAGCTAAAAAATTGAGTTCAACTGCATTCCGGTCCGGTCTGTGTCTTGGCTGCAGTGCTCTTCTCTCCGTCCACGGCCAGTCTTCCACCTGCCCCGCTGCCCCGCTGCCCACGCTGTCTGGGATGTCTGGAGTTGGCTCGATTGGTCGCTTGTTGCGATCGTTTCGTTTGCCTGTTTGGCCCGGTTCTAGGCCCGCCTTAGATGGCAGCGATCGCGCTGCGCTGCGTTAACTTTCCATTATCCTTGAGGCTCGAGTCAATGCCCTCGTCTGGTCTCGTCTCGCATTACACAATTGCAGGCGGGCGGAGCAGCAGCAGCAGCAGCAGCAGCAGGAACTCGAGTTACACACAACTCCAGTGGCCTACTTCCACTTGAATGGAACAACTGGGAATTACTTGGGCTGGGATGGGATGGGATGGGATGGCATGACATGGGCTGCTATGATTTGCTCTGCTGCCCCGTAGTGGGCAATGCTTAATGCTGTGGTAGGGTAGGGTATGGCAAGGGGTTTGGCTGCAAACAAAGGCAACAGCAGCGGGCAACCCCAACCCCAGACGCAGTGCGATCCTGCGACCAGGCCGAAAGACAAAGAAACTCATTTTGTCGCATGCAAAATTAATACAAAACAAATTCGAAGCCAGAGCTGACGGAACACACACACACAAACAGACACGTGTGTGTGTGTGTGTGTGAGTATTTTATTTTTATAACTGACCTCGAACTTTTGTGCAATGTGATTGAACTGCTACTGCCGCTGCCACTGCCACTGCTACTGCTGCGATATCTGCTCAGCTCGAGCGCGAGCCCCGCTGCCCCCCCCCCCCCCCGCGCCATTTGCATGCAGACTGCATACGCTCCGAGGAGGAGTCGAATGCGCGGAAAGTGCTAGCGATAATGTCGCCGTCGCCGTCGCCGTCGCCGTCGCTGCTGTTGAGCTTGGCATCGGAATCGGAATGGGATCTGGATGCGTTGACAAGCAATATGGAAATTTTAGCGCGTGAGAGCGAGGGAGAGAGCGCGCGCACAGAGCAGTGCTGGCAGCGGCTTGGTCGAAAAAAACTGCTAGATTTGGTAAAAGAAAGTTGCAAAAATAGCTAAGAAAAATGTTGCAAGCGTTTCTGATATTGCAACAAGCTAATAAATAAACGATATTGAATAATATAATCTTATATAAAGAAAAAATAGACGAAAAAACCAACGGACTAACAGACGGACAGTTAGACGGACAGACAAACAAGCCGACACACAGAAAAATAGACGGACACGCACGGCATACAGATGCAGAGACTCACAGACAGACGGACAAGCAAGCGAACAGATAGAAATACGGACAGACACATCAACCGACAGAGGAAAAGCAGACGGAAGACGGAAAAACTAAAGTCGATACATAAAAAAAGAGACGAACAGACAGACAGACGGATACAGAGATGCACGGACACACAGACAGACGGACAGACTCATAGATGGATGGACTCAAAGAAAGACGAACAGAACGACGGAAGGACAGGCAGACAGAAAGACAGAAAGACAACAGACAAACCACATACATATATATAGCAAATAGAGCGAAGCAGAGAAACAGACAAGAAGACAGGCTACAGAGATACAAACATATGTACATGGATACGGACAAAGAGCGAGCTAGACAGAAAAACCAACAGAAAGAGAGACAGACAGAGATGCAGACAGTCAAACATACGGTCAGACGAACAGAAAGAGAAATGAACAGACGGATAGTCAGGCAGCAAAGCAGAGAGACAGATAGATAAAGATACAGAAAGTGTAAGAGGGAGAGAGAGAGAGAGAGACAGACAAACGGACAAACAGACTGACATGTCCAAATCGACTTTTAACTAAGGCTTCTTCTATTTGTTACATACTTTTGCACAGAGCTAATATACCAATTTGCCCATTGCCAATGCCTGAATGGTATAAAAAGGCCAGAACTAGCAACTAAAATGCTGATATGACAGCACTGCAGTGACAGCAATGGGCAAATGCTAATGGCGGGAGCGTGAGTGCAGCGAAGAGAGTGCGAAAGGGCGTGGGGGGCTGAGGCGGTACTACTGCACTAGGAAGGGGACGCTGTGGCCGACGACGGCGACAACGTTAAATGCATAATAAATGCGCTTTCAAGAGGTTTGGAAAATACAAATAAAATGCGTGCTGCGACTGAATTGCACTTTCAATGAGCTAAAACAAAAAAAAAAAAATTAAACGAATTCAAACAGAACCGAGCAGAAGCAGCAGCAGCAGAAGCGAATGTGTCTGCGATAAGAGCACGCAGCAGAGAGAGAGCGGTCGAGGGAGAGGGGGCGCAGGAGAGAGTGCAGCAGCAGCAGTCGCGCAACTGTGGGAAGTCAATTGCGCTACGTGCTGATAGCGCTTTAGCTAAAAGAAGGCAGTATCCGACCACGCCCATCCAGCGCAAAAAAAAGAAACAAACAAATTTCATTGACTTTTGTAACGCATTCAGCGCTGACGTTGATAATAACGCATACATATACAAAATGATAGCAAAGAGAGCGGGGGCTTAAGAGAGCGAGAGAGAGAGAGCGCGCGCGCGAAAGCATACGGTACAGTTCTTTATCAGGCATGCTTTGCAGCCTGCTCTGTGGAGTATCTGCTGCTGTGCTAATATTTGATTTTGTTTTGCTTCAAAAACAAAAAAGGAAAAAAGCAAAAACAAAATCCAAAACACACTTGGGCATAGAAAGCAGAGGCGGGTAGCACAACCTGAGCGCTGCGCGCGTAGCTCCCCCGCGCAAGACGTGACGTGCGCCACTGACCAGCAGCAACAAAGCGAGCACGAAAAATGTTTAGCTGACGTCATTTGTCCTTGAATTCGTGTATTTGCCGCAAAGCAAAATACGAAAAATTCAATGCACTTGGCAAAGCGAAGGCAGCAAAAAACATAATAAAAACGAAGCGGAGAAACAGCAGAAGCAGATAAAGTGTGTGCTGGAGAGCAAGAGAGTTGCGAGAGTGAAAGCAGCAAAGTTGCTGTGTGTGTGTGTGTGTGAAAATTACTTCTAAGAGCTGCACAATATGAATAATAATTTAATAAATAATTCATTTAATTTAATTTTTAGCTGCTGCGAGTTTTTTTCTGCTTTAAAATTTTTAAACTGCGCTGTGTCCGTTAACTTTGCGTAAGCTTACGTCAAAAAGCTCACTGCTACGAGAGGCAGGCGTGCCAGCTATCGATAACCTTGGCGAGCAGTCAAAACGCGACTTATTAATATTATAATTAATAAAATCAATGTAATTAAATTAAGTAATAATTAATTAGTATAAATATTGCTTCGATGCAGCACGACTAAACGCTTAATTGCAAATGTTTACCGCATGCTCTTATCGATGTTAGCGATATATCGATTACGGCGCTGCTGCTACGCTTGCATGCGGTCATATCGATAACGATCAATGAAATTATTAAACATTTGTATTAAGGAATTTAAGAAAAACAGCAACGCTCCACGCTCGGCGGAGAACACGTGCCGCATTCACCTGTACCCGAGGGCACCAGCAGCGTACCGCAAGCAACTCAAACCCCTGCCGACTTCCCCCTCACACACACACGCTTGTATTTTATTGATGAACTCAAAAATAAGTTGTTAATGTGTTGGAGCAGCGGCAGCAACAACAACAACAGCAGTATTGCCAGGTAGGTCTGACAAGCACTTGGCTTAATGATAGCCCCAGCGCTGCGGTTCAGTTCTAAAGATTTCGCTTAGCCCAGTGTGCGAGCTAATTGCGGAGCGAGTGCACTAACTGCAGTATATTATTTAGGTATGTGCGCGTGTGTGTGTGCTGCACACAGTATTTTACTTATTGCTGGCTGTCACAAGACAGTTAACGCCTGTCATCGTCTTATCAGCTTTTATCTGGTTCTGGCCGCGCTACATGCCCTTTGGCCACTGTGCGCCGCTGGAAGTGCAGCATGCTCTGCCGCAGGGCCTTCCTTCTGTCGCGTAATCTCCAGCTTTGTTTGCTCTGCGCTTATGCGGGCGTCTCATATCAGCCAATTAATATGCTAATCTCACACACACACACACACACACATACACACAGTCACTCACAGTATATACTACGTGGGTTTATCTACTCCATACTCTATCTGCAATTAACAATCTCTCTACTTCGCCTACACAGATAAAGATACTCAGTGCAAATTGATAAGCCGCAGAACAGTCGAGGACACAACAATGGGCCAGACGCTCTCGGAGCCGGTGACCGCCAAGGAGTCGTCCTATTGCCAGAACCAAAAGTACATTGTCGGCAGCAGCTGCATGCAGGGATGGCGCATCAACATGGAGGATTCGCACACACACATACTCTCGCTGCCGGACGATCCGAATGCGGCATTCTTTGCCGTCTACGATGGCCATGGCGGCGCCACGGTGGCCCAATATGCGGGCAAGCATTTACACAAGTTCGTGCTAAAGCGGCCCGAGTACAATGACAACGACATTGCCAAGGCGCTCAAGCAGGTGAGTGATTAATATAATACACTATATATATATATAATCTTGGAGTGCTTAGCAATTACTCATACACACACACTCATTGCATTGCAGGCCTTTCTGGACATCGATTACGAAATGCTGCACAATGAGTCATGGGGCGAGCAGATGGCCGGCTCCACGGCCGTCGTCGTTCTGGTCAAGGACAATATGCTGTATTGCGCCAATGCCGGCGACTCGCGCGCCATTGCCTGCATCAATGGGCAGCTGGAGACGCTGTCGGTGGACCACAAGCCCAACAATGAGTCCGAGTCGAAGCGCATCATCGAGGGCGGCGGCTTTGTCGAGTTCAATCGTGTCAATGGCAATCTGGCACTCTCCCGTGCCCTGGGCGACTTTGTGTTCAAGCGTGCGAACAAAAAGCCGGAAGACCAAATAGTCACAGGTGAACAACACAAAGAGCCAGAGGCATATGCCATGCCATTCCATTGTTAACATTACGCTGTCATTGCAGCCTACCCGGACGTGGAGACGCGGCAGGTGATGTCGGATTGGGAATTTATCGTGCTCGCCTGCGATGGCATTTGGGATGTGATGAGCAATGAGGAAGTGCTGCAATTCTGTCGCACACGCATCGGCCAGGGCATGCAGCCGGAGGAGATATGCGAGGAGCTGATGAATCATTGCCTCGCCCCCGATTGCCAAATGGGCGGTCTGGGTGGCGATAATATGACCGTCGTCTTGGTTTGCCTGCTGCACGATAAGCCCTACAGTGAACTGGTTGCACGTTGTTGCGCCAGCTCCGCCACAGCGCAACAGGCAGCGACAAGTAGCCAAGATGTGGCCAAGACTGCGGAAACGGGAGAAACGGCGCCAGCGCCAGCGCCAGCTGCAACAGAACCAAAAACCTGCGATAGCGATACGCCAGTCGCGGCGGAGCTTTAAACCAATTTCTATTTCAAGCGGGCGTCGACGTCCGGCCGGCCGGCCCAATGCACAGCTAGGAGCATGTGAGACCGGCATCAAATTCGCTGCTGGCAGCATACATCGAGGCCTGTTCCAAATTCCGAATCCGTTGCACAGTACCAAATTCAGTGTCAAGTTGTCTAAGTTAAGCACTTTCTGGAGATAAAACTCACCCACACACACACACACACACACACGAACACACAAAGTAGTAAATAAACAGCGCAGCATTCAGTTCAGAGAGACACAGAGAGATTTTGTGGCGGAATCGCAGCTTGGAACAGGCCTCCTCTAGAGCGCCTTACAATGCCAATCAAGGTGAATTTTTATAGATCTGTACTTAGCACCACGCCTGTTTTCGGTTAAGTTTTCTACACATACTCGTACAATCCGCTTAGCAATGTGTGTGTGTGTGTGTGTATGTGTTAACTTCAGCCCCCAGCATTCAAATTGAGTTTAACCCGAACTGAGGGGATTACGGCGTTGCCGGTCTGAAAATATTGTATTATGATATCAACTCGTTTAGTATTGTACCTATAATTCGACCTCTTGCGAGTTTTGGGATTGGTCTTTTTTAATGATATAAAACAATTAGCAAAAAACAAAAAAAAAAAAAGAAGGAATTCAAGTAAAACACGCTGAGCATAATTGTAATAATAATAATAATAATTAATAATAAAGTCAACTGTTTTTGTAGTGCCCGGAAATCGTTGTAAATTCCATTAGCTAAACGATATATATGAGCTGAGCGAGAATAGGTATACCCTGGGCTGAGAGAGACCCCCTGGAAGCAAGTGGTTCGACTGGACTGTTGTTGTGTACAGCATTTGCTGGTTAATGTTTTATTGGTTGACATGTTTTTTTTCATCAATAATCATTTTCATTCATTATTCATTTCATTCGTTTCGTTTTCGATTCTATACGTTTCCTTCTTTTCTTCGGCTAACTACATTTAATCTACATATGCGCATTTTGTTTTCTGGTTTTTCTTTTATTTGATTCTCGTTTATATGATACATACAATAAAATAAAATATGCATTTATGATTTCTTTTTTTTCTTTTGCTTTTTCTTCTCTCTCTTCGTTTCTTGCTCTACTTCACATTTCTTGTTTTTGTTTTTGTTTTTTTTTTATTTTTTATTTATGTTTTGTTTGTTTTGTGTTTCGGCTGTTTCATGTCTGATGATTTTGTATCCCTTTAGCTTTAGTTGTTGTCTTTAGTGTTTAGTGTGTGTTGTCAGTTTAGTTGTTGTTGTTGTTGTTGTTAGTAGTAGTATAAATTGTATTTGCCTTTGCTCTGCACTAAATTTCACTCTTAACTATACAGAAAAATGGTGAGAATGACGCAGTTTTCAGTTTCAGTTTTCAATTGTTTATGGTTGCGATTTGTTATTATTGTTGCTGTTGCTCTGTGTGTGTGGTGTGTGTGTGTGTGTGTGTTAGTACTGTTTATTATAATTAATTTATACTCTTTTCTTTCGCATAGGGATATTGTTTAGTTATAGTTAGTTAGGCTTTAGTTCATAGTTTAATCATATGCAATTTTATAAACCGTTTTTTTTTTTCTCCTTCTCTCAATTACTTTACAATTATCAATTTTGGTACATTTAATCATATTTATCATATATACTCTTTTGATATTATTACATGTTTTCCTTCTCTTCTATATATCAACTTCTTTCACTTTAACAGACATTCTTCTTCGATTTGTTTGTTTGTTTCTTTCTTTTTCTCTTTGTTTATTTACTTTTCTTAGCTTTTTTTGTTTTTTGTGTTTTGTTTTTTTTTTTTTCTTTAGTGGTAACAATGTGCGTAAGCATTTCTATGCAATAAGTCTGAACAGAAAAACCATATAAAAAAAAACCAAACATAAAACTCAAAATAAATAAACCGCGTTGCGTTCGGTTCTCTCGCGTTTTTCTCCATCATCGAAAACAAGTAAAGTTCAACTAATTTAACGCCCTTCACAAGGGGCGTAAAACAATAAAACTCAAGAATATCAATCAATACGTTTGGGCGGGAATGAGGGCGGGGCGTCGGGGCTGAATCGAATGACTACAACACTAAAATGATATTACGATGAAACGTCGATGGCAGTGCCAAAAAAATGAAAGATAAAGCAGCAGGCGCGATGATACTACGATAAGTTTGTAATGGTAAAAGTTCTTGTGGTAAGTTGGTATGTATATCGGGGGCCTGGGAATACTACCCCGCGATTAGCTCTATATATGTATATTTTTATATGCGTATATCAATATACAAGAGTTTTCTCTCTCTCTCTCTCTCTCTTTTCATATGCATATAGAAAATCCTATGGCAGTGCCAAATAAAATAATAATTGAGGCGTTGTCCCTGCCGCCCTTGTGAAAGGCCTTCTCTGCTCTGCTCTCTGTCGCGTTAATCGATAATAAATTAAATAATTTATAATAATAATGTCTTGAAAGCTATTTGAAATGACTCTGCACGACAATTTCAACGGAAACAAAAGGAAACAAACTAGAAATACCATTAGTTTGGGCTTGGCTTTCGAAAGTGTGTGTGTGTGTGTGTGTATGGGTGGGTGTGTTTGTATTTTTTTTAGGATAGTTACATACATCTATATGATGATATATATAGTGTGTAGGGGGTAGTGTAAGTGTGTGTGTGTGTATTAGTAATTATTATAATTATTGTTATTATCAGTAGTTTGTATAGTATAACAAGGTGTGTCACACGTGTCATTCGTCAGTGTCATATGCGCTGCTTAAACATACAAAATAAATAACTTAAGAACTGAGGCTTTACAATAACAATTTGAATTAATTTATTTCTGTTTTGTGTTGCATTTTGTTTTTTGTTTGTTTCTTTTGTTTTTGCCTTAAAATTATTCAACATCAACAATGTTTCTTTCTTTCTTTCCTTCTCTCGCTCTCGCTTTCGCTCTCACTTTCGCTCTCTGCCATCCCTCCGTCCGTCCGTCCATCATTTATATGCTTCATCATATTATATCATAATTCATTTCAATTACGTTTCCTTTCGTTTTGCTAACTCTATTTACCACCTAAATTCCTAGACTCTGCGCGGGAAGGCCTAGTACCTGGGAACACTCTGCTGCTGCTGCTGCTGCTGTGGGCGTGAGAGCGGACAATCAATATTCCCCAACTTGTCGCATGCAATCGGTAGAGTTCTCTGTCTCCCCTAGCGATTGCACAATATCACATCACATCAAAGGGCGCTGGATTTTTGACTGCCTGCCCCTGCCCCCGTCCCCGACCGACACCCGAGACTCGCCGCTCCCGCCCAACTCCCTGCCTGCCTGCTCCTCCTCCTTCGCGCTATTCCTCGTATTCTATTCCCCTCGTAATTCACTTAAAGCAGTCGCAAGTCGGCCGCGCTAACGTAGTTCAACTGTACAGTGGGCCGAAAAGGGTGAGCACAAAACCATTTGAGAACTTGTCGAAAACAAAAACCCTACGCTTGCATGAGTCTGTCGTGAGTGTGTCTGTGTGCGTGTGTGGGTGTGGGCGGAAGGTGGGGTATAAACCTACTACAAACTATGCATTATTTTTAGTGTGTCTGTGTGTGTGTGTGTGTGTACTGCGCCCCACCAAGGCTGAGCGACCAGTTGCAGTAGTTGCTATGGGATCCAGATCTGGATCTAGATCCATATCCAGCTGCAGTTAGCACTGGCACTGGCACTGGCTGCGAACTCACACGTTCAATAGACTACAAAATAGTTAATAATATTAAAAATTTGCCTGCATATAGTATGCAGTATGTGGTATTATATAGTATGGTTTAAGGGCAGCAGTTTTTTTTTTTTTTTTTTGCAAACTAAGGATAAAAAGCGAACGACCTTGACTCAGTGGAGCGACTGTACAGTACAGATTCTATATACACATATAGGTAAATCGTATATTTATATATATATATATATATATATATAGATATATATATATATGTATGTATATATGTATTTAGTATAGGCACTTAGCATATTCGATTGTTTTCATAGAAACAAAAAATATATTTACTTTAAATAAATATACACATATATATATATATATATATATATAGAAGTATATATATATAATGTAGCATGTATATGTGTTGGTTTTTGGAAGTCTTTGCTTAGGGAGAATACAACAACGTTTGTGGACTAAAGATGAGAGACTGAGAGTGTGTGGGAAATGAGAATTGCGTGTGTGTGAGTGTGTGTGTGTATGTGTAAACACTCAGCATTTGGTATATTCAATTGTGGAGAACTCACTCTTATGTATATATCATCATGATTCTATAGCCTGGCTAAATTGTTGTTCGCAAAAAAATACGTCAATTGAGAATTTTCGAAATAAAATACAAAGAATTTCCTTTAGTTCTCAACTTGATTTGATTTTGGTTCTTGGAAGTGAAAGGGCGGAGACGTTTTGGTTAGTTCTCGTTCGTTTTCGTAAAACATAAAAATGTTGCAAGTTCAGTGGTTGCTTGCAAACGTGAATATCTCGCCAATACATATATATATATAGTATGTAATATATATATATGTATATATATATATATATATATATGTATATGCTTGTCTAAACATATCACTTAACGCTAGCATAGCTTTAGCTTTAGCTTTATGTATGTACTGTAGTTATATGTATATCGTACGCGCTTAGACTCTACATAGATTATTATTTGCCTTAGTTACTGCTGTCTGTATCTGTTTCTGTTTCCGCTTCCGTTTCTGTCAGTATGTGTGTGTGTGTGTATGTGTGTGTGTGTCGTCTGCCAATGTGTATGCCTTAAGTTTAATTTACACGCCTATGCACACTCGAACTTCGCTCGAAACAAAGGTTGTGCGTCGAAATAATAATGTTTATGAAGTAGAAGGGATTTTATCATGATTATCAGCATGAGCATCAGTGTGTTTCTTGCGTTTCTTCTAGGGGCCAACCAAAGCAGAGAAATCAGAAATAATATAATCGTGTTCTACATACACACACACACATATATATACATATATATATATATATATATATATCATTTATATATATAAATTTTAAATGCCTATTTGTGTTGTCCTAAACCTCATAGAATTTCATTGTGTGTGTATTTTAGTTTATGGCACCATTTTTGTCTGTGTAGTAGTGTGTGTGTCTGTGAGTGTGTCGTATATACAGAATACATTAGGGAGTTAATATTAGATAGATAGTTAGTTCCTCTTCTTGTTGTGGTTGTTGCCTACGCGTTATCAAGTTTGAGTTATCATAGCAATGCATTTTCTTGTTTTTGTTCTTGTTGTAATCGTTTGTTTGCTTGTTGTTGTTGTTGTTGTTGTCGTTCAAATATGTATGTGAAACCATCAAACTGAGAAAATTGCCTTTTTGTATATGCGGAAGAAATGCAATTTCAAAATGTATGCAAGTATCTCCATATACATATAAATATAAAATTAGCATATACGAAGTC
This sequence comes from Zaprionus bogoriensis, assembly GCA_035046045.1. Lineage (NCBI taxonomy): Eukaryota > Metazoa > Arthropoda > Insecta > Diptera > Drosophilidae > Zaprionus > Zaprionus bogoriensis. The sequence continues at coordinate 631,982 of JAWNOI010000066.1, read as the reverse complement.
TGTGTGTGTGTGTGTGTTGTGAGAGCGAGTGTGTGCCAGTCTGTGCCTGCCAGCGGTGTGGGTGTGTGTGTGTGTGTATGTGGCGTTCCCTTATGACATGAACTAAGTACAAGAATCCCCCCAAAAAAGGCTCTAAACAACTAATACGCTATTGAAAACAAAAGACTTCAATGGTCGCTACAATCAGACGATACTGATCGAGTGTTATTATCATCGTACATTAAATGTTTGCTTGGGTACATAGCATATATATACACACATATATATATATACAGTATATACGACTATTTATACTCATCATGCGTGTATGTGTATGTGTGTGTGTCTGTGTTTCGTTTTGGTTACAATCTTTTGCGAGTCGCGTAAGCAAATGAAAATTAATATAGACTGATAACATGTTTCGCTCGTGACGCATCAGCGATGAGTAATGAATTATCAATAATGAGTAATGCTATTGATTCTTCTGCTGCTGCTGCTTCTCTTTGTTGCTGTTGTTGTAGTTGTTAATGCAGCTAAGCATCTCTGAGTTAGATGCCGGTTATTGCATTTAACTTTGAATAAACAAACATTAGATTTATATCGTAATCGTAAACTTAACTTGGGCATATCATTTTCTTTTTCTCTCTGTATACATTCTATACCGATCCTTAATCCTTGCGCTAATCTACGTTTGTATGTGTGTGTCTCGTATCTGTGTGTGTCGTATCTAAGGTAAAAATGTAGAGTAACTAACTGATTACACTCATGTATATGTATGTATACATATATATCTGTATATATATATCCATCTATATGTTTCGTTATGTGTATAGTTTTAGTTTTAGTTGTGTTCGTGTAGCTGTGTGTGTGTGTGTGTGTTTTGTTGTGTGTTTATGTTATGCACCATTATTCCTTGTCCTACTACTTTTACGTTATGATAACTGGTCCAAGCTGTTCGCCTCTTCCAACTGCTGCAGTGCGACGACAACTGTAACCGAGAGTGGATCGAGAGTTAGGCGATAAGTCGAATTATTGGATTGATTGATGCAGCATACTCACCTCATATATATGCCTCCTTGATTAGCTCGTAAATATCTATAGCGCTTATAGATATATAACACAAAAAAAAAAACGGCTCTTGCTACTGTATTTACACATGGAATTTATATACAGCGGGGGAGTGAGTGCAGGGAGGAGGGTTTGAGGACGACGATGCATCCGAAGCGCGATGCATCTAGCAAAGTTAATTTCACATCTGTCGCGGATTCGGCGACTTGCTTTGCTTTTAAGAGTTATTCGCTCTCGATTTGCGACTGCCACCGGCGCCCAAATTGGCATTCGTATTGTGCTCGGCGGAAGATCCATAATGTTGTTGTTGTTGTTGTTGTTGCTGCTGCTGCTGCTGCTGTTGTTGTTGCTGTTGCTGCTGCTGAGTTGGTTTCTCCTTGCTTTGATGCCGCATAGTGCCGGCCATCTGCGCGGCATTGGCACGCGACTCACGTTGAGCGGCGTCTGCAACAGGTTCAAAATACTTTAGTTTTAGGATAATTCGCTTTCTACTTCATACTTACCCTTATCCTTGCCGGCAGCTGCAGCTCCAGCTGCTTGAGCGGCGGCGCCTTTGCCAGCACCTGACGCCGCTCCCAGTCGCTTGTCCGCTGTCAATGCAATTTTATCAGTTGTCGCGCCGGCTGCATCGCCAAAGACCAGCTCCAGCTTGTGGCTGCTGGTTGGCGACTGTGCGCCATCCTTGCTCTCGGAGGCGGTCTTGTGGTGCTGCGCCACCTGGGCATAGCTCAGTTTGCTGGCCGTGGCGACAACGACTACGTTCTCCGTTGACACCGAATTCGGCGCGGTGGAGCTGGCAGCAATGGAGCCGCCGGCCACGTTTTTGTGTTTGCCAGCATCTTTGCCGGCGTTATTGAGCTCCTTCTTCATGTGTTGCACACCCACCAGAGCTGGCTTTTTGCTGTGCTGGCTCTGGCCCAAGTGCAGCTCGTTTAGGCCAGTGGTCAGATTGGTGGTGTTCACCACGCTGCAGGCGCCAGCGCCCGAGCTTGGTAAATGCCCGGCTGCGGGCAGTACACCAGACGCCGATACACTTATGCCGCCACCACCAGTGCGTCCATAGTCATTGGACGTCTGCTGCGGTTGATGATGCTGCTGCTGCTGCTGCTGCTGGCCATAACCCTCGGCCAGGCGCTGCTGCTGCTGCTTGCCACCGCCGCCGTGCATTGGATGCATTTCATCCTCAGTCTTGTTTGATTTATCCAGCTGCTGGGCAGCAGCGCCAGCCGCCGATGAAGCGTCGCCAGCAGCTGCTGCTATCGTCGTCGTCGTCGTCGCGTTGTTGTTGTTGTTGTTATTGTTGCTCAACTTGTTGCTGGCATTGATATTTGGTGTTACACACTTTATCACATGAATCGGGTTATTACTAGAGCTCTGCTTAGTAAAGTTTTTAGTATTATTGCCCAGTGGGCGTGTCGTCGTCTCCTCAGCTCCAGCCGCCATCACCACCATGCCGCCAGGCGTTGGACTAATCGCCAGATTGCGCGGTTGCTGCTGCTGCTGTTGTTGTTGTTGTTGTTGTGATTGTTGCTGCTGCTGCTGCTGATATTGCTGAGGCAAGTGCTGCTGCTGCTGCTGCTGCTGTTGTCGGTTTTGTGCAGCAGCTGCCGCGGCGGCGGCATCTTTACGCGCCTTTCCCTTGCCGGTGCGCACCACATCGGACAGGCGATTCTCTGCCCAATTTCCAGCGGCTGCAGTGCCAGCTGTTGTCGCGGAGGAGGAGGAGGCGGCGTTGGCGGAGGAACTGTGCGCATTGCCATCGGCATGCGGATGATTGCTTGAACGCGACTCCTCGCCAGCGCCAGCGACACTGCACTCAACTCCAGCAGCGGAACCAGCGGCTCCAGCAGCGGAGCTGTGCCCCTGATGATGAGCCTGGCTTTGATTGGCCGCCTGCTGCTTGTGCGACAAGCCCGGCGCCGTTGCCGAGTTGCTGCTGGTGTTGTGTGTGGAAGCGTTGCTGGTATGATGAGAAGCATGTGCCGGAGCCGAGGTCGCTGGCAGTGGTGGAAATGCGGCAGCCTCCAGATCGAATTGTGGCGGCTGAGCCGGAGCAGGTGGTTGTTGTTGTTGCTGCTGCTGCTGCTGCAACTGTTGCTGATGCGCATTGTGACCCTGATAGCCCATACCGCCACCATGATGCAGGCTGCGTTCGTTGTTGCTGCTGTTGCCACCGCCGGTGCCGCCACCACCAACGCCGCTGCCGCCGCCACCGCTGTTGCTGCCAATGCTGCTGGACATGTTGCTGCTATTGTTGCTGTTGTTGGCGCCACCACTGCCATTGTTGTTGCCGCTGCTGACGCCAAGGCCGCCGCTGTTGCCCACATTACTGCCAATGGAATTGTGATGATGATGATGATGATAGTGATGGCCCGAGCTCTGCTGGGCAGCAGGCATATGATGCTGCTGCTGCTGCTGTTGCTGCTGCTGCGCCGGCAACGAGTTGTGGCTGTGGTTGTGGTGATGATGGTGCGACAAGTTGGCGTGCTGCTGGGCATGATAGTTGGGATTGTAGTTGTTGCCCTTGTAGTTGCCGCGATGCTGCTGCGGCGGCGGTGCTGCATCATGGCTATAGTGACTCTCGCGATGCGGAGCGCCGCCAGCGGACTGCACGTTGCCCGTGGACGATGCGGACGACGAGGACATCAGCTGTTGCGGCGAACCACCATAGATCTGCAAATAACAACAGTACAGACTTTAAGTACAAGCAGGAGGAGGAGACACTGCAGCAGACTCACATTAACACGACCGCCTGGTGAATAGTTGAGCCCGTTGCCGTCCTCGTCACGCCGACGACGACGCGGACGCGTCTGCCAGTGCAGCGGTTGCGGCTCCTTGCCGCTTATGGAAGTGGCCAGCGAGGATGAGGAGCTGGCCGACATGTTACTGCGACTGGGCTGCATGCCGCCGCCATGCGTGCTGCCACCATGTTGTTCCACAACCACATTATCACCGCCAGCGGCCTCTTGCAGCTCAACAGGTTGCGTATGCACCACCATGTGATGATGTTGCTGCTGCTGCTGTGCTTGCTGCTGCTGGCCAGGCTGTGGGGCCAGCGCCACTTGGGAGCCACTGGCATAGGTAGCGTGCGTCGTGCTGGCACCACTTGAGGAAGGCAATTGATAATGGGTTTGTTGTTGCGCCTGCTGCTGCGACTGATGGTGGCCATGGCTGCTGGGCAGAGCCTGCACCTGAGTGCTATAGTGATGATGTGTGCCGTAGCTCTTGTCCAGGTTCTTCTGCATGCCACCTTTCCAGTTAGTCTTGAGTGCGTAACGCGTGGAGCCACCACCAGAACCGCCCGGTGCCATTTGCTGCTGCTGCTGTTGTTGTTGTTGTTGCTGCTGCTGTTGTTGTTGTTGTTGCTGCTGCTGTTGCTGTTGCACTTGTTGCCCGGTTGGCTGTGGTTGCAGCTGCAGCTGTTGCTGTGGCTGCACCTGCTGCTGCTGTTGTTGTTGTTGCTGCTGTTGCAGCGGCGCCTGCTGTATGGGATCCACTATGGTGGTCGGCACCACACTGATGCCTCGCAAGGCGCCGGTGGACATAATGATGTTGCCGCCCTGAATGTGCGACGGCGTCTGTTGCTGTTGGCCATTACGTGGCGGTTTGTTACGCGGCTCGCCGCGTGGTCCCGTCCCTGCGCCGCCAAGATTGTTAGGATTGCCGCGATGATTGCTATTGTAGCGTCCACCGCCGCCGCCGCCCTGCGGCTTTGTGGTCACAATTTGTGCGGTGGGTGGTGGTGCAGTCGTATAATTGGCGGCCACTGCCTGCGGGGCCAGGCCATTGGTGGCATAGATGTTGCCACCGATCTCATAGAAGTTCTGGCCATGCGCTGCAGTGGCCGCGGCCACAGTGGCCGTCTGCCAGGGAGCCATAAGTCCAGTGTAGAACTGTTGCTGCTGAAAGGGCTGCAAGGGCAAAGCGAGCGACAGTTTAGTAAAGTAAGAAAAGGCTTATATACAAATACCAGCAAACACTCACAATCAACACGCCTCCGCTGTAGGGTACTGTGGCAGGTGCTATGGCCGGCCCATTGCCGGCATACATGTAACGCTGCGGCGCCGCATTGTAGTTGACGGCAGCGGCGGCTGCAGCTGCGCCAGCGGCAGCGGCCGGATCATACACTGTGGCAGTTGGCGGTGAGTTGAGACGATAACCGTTCTTAATATTTGGTACTGCAGCTATTCTATTGATAAACGACTTGGGCTTGATGCGTGCCATAATCGGCTTGCCCTGAAACTCCTTGACCTCCTCGCGCAGGTACTTGAAGGCCTTCTGCGCATCCTCATCCGACTCGAATGTGATGTACCACGAATTGTTAGCGGCAAACTCACAGGAAATGGGTCGCGGGCAGTTCTCGCTGCTGAACAGCGCCTGAGAGACAGAGACAGAGAGTGAGAGAAGTTGAGTGTTAATTATAGCATAGATATATAAAATATATTATATTATAGCTCCTCTGCTGCAAATATATTCAAAGCACTCTCGTGGCGATCGTAACTAATTATTATTAGTATAATTGCCTATGCTATTTGCGCATTTTAATTAAGTTTCGCTCAGTTCCAGTTTCAGTTTCAGTCTCAATTTCTGGATGAGTCGTCGTCCGTCAGTCTTACCTTGACGTCATCGAGTGGCGTGTTGCCGGATATTTCGCGCAGTATGATGATGCAACGCTTGTGGTTGGGGCGCACGCGCAGTCCCTCGTCATCGACCTGTACGTTGGGCGATTCGCGCAGCACCTCGGTAATCAAATTGATGTCCTTGGTTAGTTTCTTAACAAGATTAAAATTGGCAACTGTCTTTATGAGCACATATTGATCGCTGTCCATTTGGGACACCAGATAAGTATCGGTTGCCAGATTCTCTCTGCAATAAACGAATACAAAAAGACATTGGTTAAATAGTGAAATGTGGATGAATTTTCTCTCTCTCTCTATCTCTCTCTCTCTCTCACCTGCAAAAGTAGTAGTCAAGCTGCGTGGCCAGCATCTGCTTGAGCTTGTCCAGCGGCATGCCGCACTCGTCGGCCGCCAGCTGCTGCTGCTGCTGTGACAGCAGATCTGTTTGCTGCTGCTGCTGTTGCGGCTGCTGCTGCTGCTGCTCGAGGGCAACTAAATTCGTATTATTAACGCCAGGTACGAGCGCCTCTGTGGTGTAGCAGACAAGGTTGCCATCCTGAGTCTGAGCAATGGCTCCATTCATGATGGCGTATTCGGTATTGTCGATTGCGTTGGCCTGAATGCTGCTATCGCCCGTGGACGGCAGCGACGGCACCTGCGGCTGCTGTGCTGCCGGATGGCCGTACTGCAAATGTTGCTGTTGTCCCGTGTGCTGATGCGGATGCGTATGCTGATGCTGATGCGGATGCGAATGCGAGTGCGAATGTGGGTGCACCTGCGCCTGTAGATGCACCTGACCCGTCGCCGTCTGTATGGCAGTCGGCGTTACTGCCTGCACCGTCTGGATAGTCTGTGTAGTTTGCTGCTGCTGCTGTTGTTGTTGTTGCTGCTGCTGTGCGGCGGCGGCAACTGCCACAGCGTGGGCGTGCGAAGCGTGCGTATGAGAAATCAACTGCGGTTGCTGTTGCTGCTGATGTGGATGCTGCTGTTGTTGCTGCTGCTGCTGCTGCTGTGGATGCTGTTGTTGCTGCTGCTGCTGCTGTTGCTGTGGATGCTGTGCGGGCTGTGCTGATGGGGGTACTGCTGCGGCAGCGACTGTTGTTGTTGCACCGGCTGCGGCGGCTGCTGCTGCGGCTGTGATCAACGGTATATGGGCTGCTGCTGTCGGAGCTGCGATCTGTGTCGTGGTGCCAAACAGATTGGTGGCTAACATTGCCGTTTCAACAGGAACATTCGTGTAGATGGGCTGCTGAATTTTGACTGCATCTCCATTCATATAGACGTAACCTCCTGCATGAGAGACGAGCATATAAATTAGAATTCAAGACCAAACACAAATTACCGCATAATCAAAAGACGTAATCGGGCATTAAAACACACAAATGCACAAATGAGACAGAGCAACGCCTGGCAGATACCCTGTACTCTGCTGTCAGTTTCAATACTTTTGCGAAACTCTCATACAAATTTGTCTAAAGCTGTGGAAAACATTTGCTAAAAAAGTCTTGTAAACTGATTTAGGTGAATATAAACATATGACAGAGGTTCAGGTAATGAAACCTATGAAAGTGGTGTGTGTGTGTGTGTGTGTGTTTCAACAACAACAAGACAAATCAAATATTTCGATATATATATATATATTTTTTTTTTTTATTGTGAAATTCGAACATTTATTCAGTTGACTTTTCACACGTTCGTCTAATCGATAGCACACACACACACAGGGTACACAGGGTATCGCGCAACACATCAGATGTCACTATTGTAATCGGAGGCAGAGACTTCAATCTATCACTGCAAATTTTATAGGAATAATATTGCTGGCTAGACGACGACGACGACGTCGTCGACTTGTTTCCTCCTATGGATTTCTTTTTCATGTATTGCACAAACAAACAAACAAACGAACAGTCGCCGCCAGCTAATTTGATCCTAAACATAACCACAAACGCAAAGGGGGAGAGCAGAGCAGAGAGAGTGAGTGTGAGAGAGAGAGAGAGAGAGTGGGGGCTGCGGCGGCTGCTGCAGTAGCAAAAACTTTGCGTTTTGGCCTCACCTTAAAGTAATGCAGGCAGCATACGAATGCTGCTATATATGCATGTATGTGTATGTATTTGGTATGTACGTGTGTGCGTGTGTTCCTATATAATCGCATGCATGCATATGTATGAGTAAGTGCGGGGGCATTGTTTTCTATTTGTATTTGTAAATAGTTATGTGTATGTATGTATGTGTGCCCCGCATATTTCTGTTTGATTTACAAATTGAGAATTGAAATTTCTACTAACCTAGGTAATATTCCATGGTAACGTATGTTGGGGAATTGTCAAGAATTCCGCACACACTGACACAGACACACACTCACACACACACACAGTTAAAGACACAACTCGGCTCTTCTTTTTTTCTACTCCTCTTTCACAAACGAACGCCCGACAGCCCCCAAAACTTGCACAAACGACACACAGACAGACACACACGCACGCACACACACACACACAGACAGCACACACAAACTTGCACTCGCTCTCACACACACGCACGCACACACACACACACACGCATACACTCGAGCTGCCTTGTTGCGGCGGCGGCTGCTGCTGCTGTTGTTGTTGTTGCTGCTGTTGCTGCTGCTGCTTCTACTGCTGCTGCTGCCACCCAGTTGAGACTTTTTAATTGGAAATTTTGATTTTCACTTGATATTCTTCTTATTTCATGAAACTCGATTACAATGCGACGAGTAGAGCACACACAAATTTGCACCGCTCCCTCCGCTGCGCTGTTGTTGCTGTTGGATTATTTATTTATTTATTTATACTGCTGCTGCTGCTGCTACTGCGCTGCTGCTGCTGCTGGCGCTGCTGCTGGCACTAGTCACTGTCTCTGTCTCTTCTCATTCTCATCTCGGCTCGTGTCTCGTGTCTAATTTTCCGTGTCTGTGGCGCTGGCTTCAATGACTTAATTTTCGTTCTCATTTAGTTTTCTTTTCCGTGGCTATTTTCGCATTTCCTCTGCGCCTGCTGCCCTTTCCGTTGCTTCGTCGATTCGCTTTCCTTTTGTTTCGTTTTGCACACAAATATACGCAGAATAAAATTGAAACTGTAGCAGCAATTGATTTTTGATTTTCTCTTGTTTTTTCCACGTTCAACTTGCAGCGCCGCACCCGCACAAGTTGTTCACACGAATTATTGGTTTCTTGCAACTGTCTTCAACAATATTTATTGCTTGTTTTCGACAACGAACTCGTCACGCGAAAATTTTTTTATAAACCCAAAAATTTGACGTCTCATCGTTATAGAAAAACTTTCGCCCGTTCCTTTTGTCAAACGTTTCGATAAATCGCTTGCAGGGTTGCATGCGGCGCAGTCACACACACACACAGAGAGAGAGAGACACACACACACACGCACAGCACACAAAACGACTGGCGACTGGCGACAAGTGATGGCGGCGCGGAGGCGAAGCCAAAAACATTGCAAGAACACGCGCACGCTTTTCAAAATGCTCGCTGCCAATGGCCCGTAGCTTACTTAATTAATAACTATTTTCGCAGCGAGTGTTTGGTGGCAGGGCGCACGTAATTCGTGGCGCTGCATTGGAACGCTCGGAAACGAAACCCGAGAACCTCTCGCATATATTTCTCAGCTAATTAAACAAAATACACACGCTGCTGCTGCTGCTGGGCGTTTGAATGTCAGAAAGAAAGGGGAATGACAGAGTATAAATAATGCAGGGAGACATTGGGGGGCAGGTGTACTCACCGCTCAGGAATTATGTACTTCGTTTCTTGATTGATCTTCAGCAATTATTATTTTTGGTTGCAGCACTTTTGGTACACCGTCGAGGTGAATTGAAAACCACTTGTTATGTGTGTTCTGGCCAGGGCAATCGCAGCGATTGCTGTTGCGATTGCGATTGCTGAACGAAACACCAAACGTTCCACGCGCGTTACACGTACACACAAACGAACGAACGAACGCACGCTTTACAAACGAAACTAATAAATTACCGAACGTAATTTGTGCATCTAATGATTAAAATAAATTTAATTGTGATTTATGAATTACTATTTTACTGCTGTCGTCAAAAATCACAATGTGTGATTGTGGAGGTTCGGCGATAAGCGACTAATTTCTCCAAACATAAAGCTAGCGATGGTTCTAAATGTCGATATATCAGCATACCGATAATAAATACTCAAATTTATATTGTAATTGTGGGTATACGCAATACGCGCGACAATGAGCAAAACAAGAATAGAGTTGCACGAATCTAAAGACCAAGACCAAAAAACCAAGCGGCAGAATTACGAAATCATTTCAATTTGCATTCAAGTGTGACCGTAGTATATGCATAATCGATATGTTATCGATGTCGATATACTTAAACCGAACTAATTTATATTTTTAATTTATTTGCGTATTTCTATTTATGCTATTAAACGTTCTACCCAAATATATTAATTGAAATTTTCAAATGACTGAAATGTAAAAGTATTGCTGGCTAGTAAAGAGCACAACACATGAGCCGATACAATTTTGAAATACGTCATCAAAATGGCGGCGGCACTTGGCTGCTATTGCGACCTTGTCACTAGTGTTGACACCCACAAACACATACACATGCATTTTGTTGTTGGTGGGAAAACTGCAGGACTGCAGTCAGCGCTGGAATTAGTTATTAACGAAAATAACAAAAATGATTGTACTATGCATGTGTATATAGTACAATTAGCGCCATAAACATACAATATAAATTGGTACACACGGGCGGCATTTAATTAAAATGAACATTTAATTTTATTTAACTTGTATGATTAACATTGTTCTCAGTTAATGGTCTATTGCTTTTGTCTTTATATAAATGTTTTTTTTATCGAGAAGAGTGTAGTTAATTGGAACAAAGAACTTTAGCAAGTTTGGTATCTATATGTATGTTGTGTATATATATATATATGCCTGTATATATATCTGTGTATTTGTGTAAGTAAATGTGGGACTTGTGAGAAAATCCACACGGTTGTTTGTTCCTTGGCATTAGTTTAGAAACCGTGAACTTTCAACTGATCAGGCTTCGCTAGTCCCACCTTAGTCAACCATTGGCAGATGTTTTCACGCTGATCGCCCTGCAGTTGCAGCACCTCACCATACTCTGGATGCTCGATCACAGTCCCATTGCAAGCAAATTCCTAGAGCAGAAAAAAAAACAGAATCAATAATGATGCACACGTGCATGCGAGTATATGTATGTGTGTGTGTGTGTGTGTGTGTGTACCTTTTTACAGGAGCGGACTATTTTCTTCAAGTCATATTCTGCGGATAAGCCCTGAACAGTGGTCAATGTCTTGCGACCGTTCCTCTGTTGGATTCTTATGTGCACGAGTCCGTCTTGAATATCATCATCATTGCCCTTGATTGCATCAGCAAAGGGGTCTGAAATGTATACGAGAGGGAGAGAAATGTAATATATGCATGAAAATCCGTGAAATCACATCCCCTGAGCATGTACAAAATACAAATACTACATACATATGTACATATACACAGACGCGTGTACACTGTACAGCTGCACGTTTGTATGCATGTATGTATGCATGTGCCACAGTGATGACTAGACTAGCCCGAACAAGCAGCCATTTTATGTGCTACATACATGCACATACATACAGACGGCGAGTTGTACATGTGTAAATTACGACGTGCCAGCGGAGGGCGTAGAAATTGAAGGCTACAAATTGTTGTGCTAACTTACCACGAGTGTTTAAATTCTGGATGGACATACGACAATAAAAAGAAACCACAGCCTAAAATAAAAACTTTCTGAAACGTTTTGTTACAATGATGTACTTTAATTTAACTGTAATTTAACTTTTTTGCGAATAGAGCTTCGGAAATGTGTCTGACAAGTAGGGATGGCTCTAAGTATCGATAGACAGCTGCAAACATGCTGGCATTTCGATACAATCGATAGGCGCAGCGGTGCAACCGTGTGCGCTTAATCGCCGCCAACTTCACGTTTCTCTCCGGCTGCCATATTTCTTTCCTGCTTGTCTTTCAACGAGAAAAGGTGGGCATTTTGCGTTTTGTCTCGATTTGGTTAAGTTATAGCTTACAGCGTTTACTGAACGTCACACAAACGTAGCACATAGTTTAACCAACATATTACCATAAAATGTTTGGCCCGGCAATGGCTGCTACGTTGAAATATATCGGAGGTAAAATTGCTGTGCGCTTAACCCCACACGTGCAGGCACGCTGGAGCAGTTGGTGCTCCCCTTTCCATGATGATTGAATTGGCAGAAGAGTTCTTGAAGACTATATTCATCACCCAAGACTGAACACGCTCAGTAGAATGCCTCGTTTCGCATAGCCATGCTGCAATGTACTTAACAAGTTTTCTTTATTTTTCATTTCATGTGCTGTCCCTGCCCCCACCCCTTCCTGTTGCTGCTTGGTCCGCTGTGTACTGGGAATTTCGAATAAAGGTGAGAGCACATGGGCATTTGGTGAATGGCAAGCAGCAGCTTTTGTGATGATCGAATTAGCAGAAGAGTTCTTGAAGACTATATTCATCACCCAAGACTGATACCATTCATAGAGTTAACTGGGTTTACTTTTCCATATAATATAGACTAACCTATGCCTTTTTCTGTTTCATATGGCGCCTGCTGCTGATTTGTATAATCAAATATCTGGCTAAAGGTAAGCATAGCTGAACTGCTCAGCAGCTTAACATGTTCTCTGCATGATGAATGATTTGGCAGAAGAGTTCTTGAAGACTATATTCATCACCCAAGACTGAATACAGCTCGCGGCAAAGGATTCTTAACTCTTTGAGTAGCACATGCTAATGACGTGTTTCTCTTTTCGTTGTAGACGTACGATGGCAACCTCTTCGCACCTCAATTGGTTGATCATTCGCAACAACAACGCTTTCTTGTTGAAGAAGCGTGATGTGAAGAAACCCTTCAGCACAGTAAGTGCAGGGCGCGCCACGCCCTTGCTCGCTCTTCGTTTGTTCAATGATGTTTCCAATTCAAACACTTTCACAATGATATTTGAATACAACATGATAGTAATCCTAATCTGACAATATTGAACAGAGCATTGAGTGAACTTTGTGGAGAGAGAGAGAATGCTAAATTGAATTGTTTTTGCAGGAACCCAACAATCTGACCAGCGTCAGCTCTTACCGCTACAGCGGAATTGTGCACAAGAAGACCGTTGGTGTTGTGCCCGCTGCCGATAAGAATGGCTTCACCGCCGTGCTGAAGAAGGGCAAATATGGCCAGCGTCCCGCCAAGAACACCGTGCGTGTCAACTTCAAGGCTGGTCCCCGTCGTTCCCTGAAGAAACTGAAGAACCTGTTGATTGGCTCCAAGTACCGCAAGGATCTGACACAGGTGCGTTTAAGCTTTCGCGCTTCAATCGGTTTTAGATCTTGTGATGATATCCTTATTTACTACTACACCAAGATCGCAGAACAGTCTTGTTGAATAACTTCTCTGATTTCACTTGCATCTCAACTATACATATATATATTTGCCGAGTCTGTAATTAATCTGTAAATATCTCTATTTACTTGCAGGTAAACAAAGTCTGGGATTACATTTGAATCTGGCACTTATGATGATATCGATTTAAATACCAACCAAGATCGCTGAATGATCATGTCGATAAACCTTTACTGATGCGCCCCATACGTTAACTATATATTTATTTAATTTATTGTTTGCATATATATTGCACAAGGCTAACCTCGAGTCTATGTTTGTTTACAGGCTGCTCTCCGCCGCGCCTCCGCCGTGCTGCGCTCCCAGGAGCCCGCTCAGGCTAAGGCCAAGAAGCCCGAGTAAATTAATTAGAAGGCAACACATGAGGAGTTATTTTCTACTTGAGAATAAAAAAAACCGTTAAAATCCGAAAGAGCCAATTAGCATTGTTTTGTTTATGGGTTTTTAAATATAAGAATAAACAACAAATGTTTAATGTATTAACAATCTAATGTTATGTACACACGCTGCGCTACTGCTTGCCAATTATGTTCTCGATTGTAAATAGCGTCGTGGTCTTTGATTTATTGCCAGCTGCAGTAGGCGGCGCTGTGGTGGGCGTGTCGACGCTGCTGCCTGCTCCCAGCAATTCCTGCAGTCCCTTAAATGCATCATATGTGGACGTCGCCGTCGCTGCCACCGGCGGACTGAAGGCGCTCGGGGAATGTAGATCGTCGTGCGTAGCGCCGTCCGTGACGCTTTGGGCGGTTCGGCTGGAGCAGGGACTATCCGCGGCGGCGACATCTCTGGCTTCGCTCAGGCTGGGCAAGCGCTGGCTGCCATGCGCCTCGTTGTTGAACAGACTGTTGAAGCCAAAGGACACCGACAGATACTGGCGGTGCAGCTCCGTGATGCGATCCGAGTAGTTTGGCCTGGACGCAGCCGCCGCACTGTCGCCGCAGAAGATATCGAAATCGGACAGCGACTCACTGGCCGATCTGCCCTCTCCATCGTTGCTCGCACTGGCTTCCTATACGGAAATCTGATTGTTTATACACACGAGTTGAATGCTTTGATGATTCAATGCTTACCCGCGCGCCCACGGCTTCGCGCTCGTAGCGTCCGCCGCCGCCGCCGCCACCACTGCTGCTGCTGCCACTGCCGCTGGCGCAATGCCTGCGCCTGGTGCGACGCCGTCGGTAGTTGCCCTGCTCGAACATGTCCGAGGCGGAGGCGTCCAGCATCCAGTAGCTGCCCTTGCCGGCGCTGTCGTTGTCGTCGATGGTGTTCTTGTCGCGCGGCACCTTCACGAAGCAATCGTTCAGCGAGAGATTGTGCCGTATGGAGTTCTGCCAGCCCTGCTTGTTCTCGCGGTAGTAGGGGAATCTGTAGAAAGCGAGAGAGTAGGTATTAATATTTATGGTTTATATATATATAATTTATATTTATATTGTATTTATTTTTAATAATGTATATAAATTTAAATTTATATTTATTTTTATTCTTTTGAAATTATAAATTATATTTTAATTTTATATTTCAAATTATAAATGTATATAAATTTAAATGTATACCATATTTATTATTATTATTTTTTAATTATAAATTGTTTTTTAATTTTTATTTTTAGATTTTTTTTTTTATATATGTATATGAATTTAAATTTGTATTAATTCTTATTATTTTTAAATTATAAATTGTTTAATAATTTTGTATATATTATTTTATTTCTATATTTTATTTATATATATGAATATAAATCAATACTTATTCTTATTATTTTTAAATTAAAAATTGTATTATAATTTAAATTTATTATACCTTACAATCTTTTCGACCCCAATTAAACTATGTAAATCTCTCGTTGCTTTGGGTTATCCACCCAAGCTGGAAAAGTGCCAGAAGTAACGCTCAATGCTGTCAAAAATTTCTCCCACATTCGTACTTTGTATTTATGCCGGGGATTTTAATTTGTTTTAATAGGATATCATGAATTCTGTATATATTTGTTAATGACATGTTAAATATATGAGAGCACATTCATTTGCCAGGATTACGACGCGCTGTCGCTTTAGGTAAACAAACACATTAGATCAGGGGTTTTTATGTGCTACATAACTAATTGCACGTCTATTTGCTGGGAGGAAAGCAGACAGGGAGAGAGCGAGTGTGAGGTATATCTACTGGCAATAACTATATCTATCAAATATGCTGTGTATATCTGAACTGTTGTTTTCATCTCCATCGTTTCTATTTGAGATTGAATTTGGTGAACAATTCAAATTTGTACGAAAAAATGCAGAATACGAAATTATATCTAGCAGGAATGCGTAATAATATAATAGAGAACCGATAGATCATAAATATATATGTATATATAAACATTTTTCGCGTTAAATTGAGTTTTTCAATTTAATCGAAGCAATACTTTTTAGCATCTCGGATGCTCTACCTATTTATTATTGTAAAATAAGGAAGTTTCTTTTTATTATTATATATTTTATTATTATTATAATATATAATATAATAATATAATATAACATAATCACCAAATTTTTCTTTTATATGCCTATATAGCTTAGCACATCAGTAGAAAATCTCAAGAAAATTAAAGAGTTTTATGCTGCTATCATCTATTTTCAATTTATGTAACTTTCAGAAAGTTATGCCTATTCAAAATCTATAAAATCTGCAACTTATGGCATTAATATATCCCAAAAAATAAGAGTAAAATCTAAAATTTCTCAAATAAAATTGTGTTTTCGAAATCTTAACGATATACTACTCAAAACCAAGTTCCAAGTCCCACACTACTTACTTATCCATAATAAACTTGTAGATGCCGCTGAGCGTTAGCCTCTGGTTGGGTGCGCTGCTGATGGCCATGGCGATCAGTGCTATATAGGAGAATGGCGGCTTCTCCGGCCGCTGCGTGTTGTGCAGAAAAGATATGGGCAGACTCCAGATATTGTTGTGCAGCGACAGCAAGTTATCCATGCCCTGGTAGTAGAATGCGGCGGGGAATCCACTGCAGGCCAAACCGCCATCCAAACTCATAGCTCCGACGGCACTTGCGGCCAAGGGATTGGCGGTTCTCAGATAATCGGGGCAAGTTAACAGACTGTTGACCAACTGTTCGTTGTCGGGCAGACCCGTGGCACTCGTATAACACGATGTGGGCAGCATATTGACTAGTATTATTAACTATTTATGGTGTTTGTATATTTTATAACAATTTGAGGCACTTGGTAATCAGGTAATTGAAGCGAGTATCAATTCTAATTCACACGCTACACGCTCTATTTAGTTGAGCAAAACTTCACAGCACTTGACGGCAAACGCACGGAGTTATAGATTAATGATCCGTAGCTAAGTTCGAGCAGTGCGCGCGCCTCTCGATTCGTTGCGTTCGCCAAGAGATCCGATCGACAAGTAAAATGGAAAATGGAATTTGTGGGTTGGCTGCGCTGGCTGCTGCTTCCAAGTGGAGGACTTGAGCGTGTGTGCGTGGGGAGAGCGCTGCGTGTGTGCACACACATGTGAGCGTATGTAAATGTGTGGACTGAGAGAGCAGCGTACGCAGTCATTGGTTGCTGGCATGAAGAGTTGCAGATTAAACTGCTTTAGAACAGTTTGATCTATCAAATATACAGCTATATAATTTTACTTAAATTTATAGAACATTTTTTTGAAATATATTTAAATTTTTTCAGCATATAATTATAATTTCTACACACTTTCAAAGCTTTTCTTTTATACTTTTTTACTTTGATATATAAAATATAAAGCTAAAAATTTATAGAACATTTATTAAAATATATTAAAAACAAATTATTATAATATTTGATCGATCAAATATAAAGCTATATATAATTTTACTATAATTTATAGAATATTTTTTTCAATATATTTAAATTTTTTTGATCATCTAAAAATGTTATTATAATTTCTTTACTCTCTCAAAACATTTTTTAAACTTTTTGATCCAACAAATATAAAGCTCTTTAATCTTACTTAATTTTTTAACAAATTAATTAATTAATTGTTTACAAAATATTTATATAATTTTTATAATATATAATCAAAAAATCCTATAATTTCCTTACTCTCTCAAGTTCTGCAGCCACGATCATTGTAGGGTTAATGCTGTCTTCTGATTGGTTCGCTCGCTTCCAGCAGGCGGCGTTGCTCTTGCTCGCACACACACGCACGTGCCTGCCTGTGTGTGCGTCGGTGTACGCTGTGATCTCCGCTCTTTGGCCTCCACACGTTCTTTGCCGTGGGCGGAGCCTGCTCGTGCTGTGTGGGTGTACTCAAAGTATTCGTCAAATATTCGTTTATATATGTTCCATATGATTTTTCAACAAATGAAAATCGAGCAATTTCACAAGTCCGCTATGGACTCGTTCTATTGATCTTTAAACAAAGCAATTGTTGTAAACTTTTGTTTATTTGGCTTGTGGTTAGAATGTGGAACTGTTGCGTTATATGTATAGAGGCTATATTCGATATACGATTATATAGCTATGCCATTCTAAATAGTTGAAAAATAGATAGAATAGATAGAAACTGATTTGTTCTTTTTTAAAAATTAGAATTTTTGTTTGTAATATAAAGATTACAATATCTTTTATCGTCTTTATATAGTATATATGTTAAATAATATAATATATGCTAATTATACAGCTATATATTCTAAATATTTAAAAACCAGCAAATACTGGCTAGTTTTTTTCTGGTATTTGAAAATTTGAATTTTGTTCGAAATTGTAACTGAAAATTGTAAAATTTCTCATCATATCATATTTTCGGAGTATCTCTTAGAATGTGAGCCCGGTGCAAGCTGGTTTATCTCGTCCCATGCGACTATCTGTTGGAACATAATACACAATTTCCTTTTGGGGTTTTACGACTTTTCACAATATGCATTCGGCTGCATTTCACTCGGTAGTACGAGTCAAGTGCGCCATTTTCGTGTGGAGAAACGGGGAAAGTCTTTAGCCATATCGGGCCAAAGAAGGTCGTAAAACGTTGTTGTATACAAACCAAACATACAGACGGACAGGACTAGCTGGAATTTTACGACTCGAGATCGTTTCTCAAGTAGAAAGCAGAGTCTCATTTGAAAGAAATAAAAACAATAAATACAAACCAATTGAAGTCGAGTTAACGGCAATTTTCCAATCCACATATGGGTCTATATAGTGCTGCATACATACATATGTGTGTCTGGTCTATGATCTATGAACTCGCACGTTGATACAAAGGATTCTTCACGCTCTCTCTCGCTCTGTTGATCTCTCTGCCCATTGAAGATTTTACGATCGTTTTACCGCGGTCGAAAATGGGTCATAAAACAATGGGTTATCCTCGTCGTAGACCCGCGGTGCCAACTGAAGTAGTCGTCGTAGTACCATACGTTGCTGTACGATCTGTTGTTCTTGCTGTGCAATCGGGATCAGTTGTCTACGTGCTGTCGGCCGATTTGTCGCTCTGTTTTGGTTTTTTGCTTATTTTTAGAACTATGCTGGGAATAGTATTGGAAACAAATAACACACTAGATTCCCATTTTATTGCACAATGTCTGAAAAACAGCAACTGATCTTGCTCTCTCTCTCTCGCTCCCACTCAGTTTTGACTGATCGCTCACGTTAAGCCATAAAACGCGACGCGGCTTATTTGTTTTAGACCGCAGCCGCCAACAAATCCCGACAACAATTGCAATTATAGTTTAGTGCGTGACATCTTGTCGATCGATATGTGCGGTGCGATCGCCCGCTGATTTATGTACAGCTGTAGTAACTCCCCATCTCCCGGCTCCGGGCTATCAGGGAAAAATCAACAGCTTGTCAAAATTTGATTTGTACGCTCTGCCGCCTGCCCGAAAATCAAAACAACAAATCGTCGATCATCGGTTGTTCCCCCGACTCTTCGAGTTGTCAAAAGGTGGAGAGGCCTCTTCCGACTGCCGTCTATTAAGCGCTATTTATAGTGCTCGTCGATGCCGTTAAATGCAGCACGAGACGCGCGCGACGTTGGGCTATTAGCTGCGTGCTCTTGTTTGACAACAAATACAAGGAGTAGTCCCCGACTCCAGCCCTGACTCCCGACTCCGACTGCTCTGTCGCCTCGTTGTTCTCATCGTCGTTGTCATCATCATCATCATCGTCGACATTGTTGTTCCCTTGTTGTTGTTGTTGTCTAGTGGCGGCGGCGGCGGCGGCGGCGGCGGCGTTACACATCATTGACAGCAAATTATCCACATTACCTGAATTGTCAGAGCGGGCGGACCCCCATTTGGCCATTACGTCGGTGTGAACGTGACCTTTGCCGGCCATTAAATGGCACACTTTGAGTCGTAACGCATTTGTATGTTGCCCGGAATCGGAAATTTATGCGATTCTTGACACTAGTTGCGTAGCAAAGGCATCTAGCAGCCTATCCCCTATCGCACCTCCTCTATATCGGGCCCATAGGCTCTACGATAGGCTTGTTCACAATCGACAACGGAATTCTCAATCGAGGCACATAAAATGGCTGTTGACCTGCGTGGATGAGTTCAAATCTGGCAAATGGGCACAATATATGTCGCTAACAGGTGC
Organism: Zaprionus bogoriensis; assembly: GCA_035046045.1. Classification (NCBI taxonomy): domain Eukaryota; kingdom Metazoa; phylum Arthropoda; class Insecta; order Diptera; family Drosophilidae; genus Zaprionus; species Zaprionus bogoriensis. Next base: position 612,222 of record JAWNOI010000066.1, on the reverse strand, counting down.
TACAAAATGGCCGCTTGACAGTAGAGAGAGAGCGAGAGAGAGAAAGCGTAGATAAGATGCAGGTAAGAAATATGGTATTTTGCAAAATGGCCGACTTGAGGGAACAGGTTCTCAGCTCAGCGCAGAGCTATAGAGTTACTCTACTTCTATTCATAAGGAGAAAACTATTTCTGCCGTAAAGCTAAAACTTTGGCTGAGTGCCAGTAGTGAGCTTGAAATAAATAATACCTTATCATAAACTAGATAAAATTAAAAACTAAAAAGATTTCGAGGTTGCCAAGTACAGCAGCATTAGAAATTACAGTATTGCTTTGATATTCTTGTTAATTTTACTGAAAATATGTTCCATATTATGTTTTCTAACTTAACTTCTCAATTTTTTATGGAAAATATAGAAAACAAATTTTATTTGCTGTATTCATAATAAGCTTCATATTTTAAATTTAATTTATATGACTTTTAAGAAATCTAGAAGAGTTATTTGACAAGTTTAAGACTAGAAAATCTTTTGATAGACATTAAGCTCGATATTTTAAATTAAATTTTTATCAGTTTTAAGATATCTAGAAGAGTTCTATGCCAAGTTAAAGGCTAGAAAACGTTTTGAATTCATTGTGCATACTTATTTTAATTAGCAAAATTGATGTAGGCCAATAATTGAAATTGAAGTTTTTAAAAATTTCAAAAATATTGAGGGGGGCATAGTTAAAAAAAGGTCAAGTTCTTAAAAAAAAAAGATTCTTATGTAAATTTTATCTATTGGCCAAACCATAATGACTTACGTGAGTTTTCCTAGAGTTTTGAATAAAGTTTGGTATAGAATTGCAAAATTTAGATTAGGTGACACAATGTGTATTATTAATGCTCATGTTTTGTTGGTTTCCCAAGAAACTACTTCGGGAAGGCATTAACAGCAAGAAAATCCCAACTTATATATAGACATTCAGCTGGAAATCACCAAATTGTGTATCACTTTGTAAGACAAAGTGCAATTGGGAAACTTTGTATGTTTAGTTCTTGAAGGCGTTCCATACTCTACAAATTAAAATTATCGATATAAAGATTATTATATATGGATTTCAGCGCTGAACAAAATTTATTTAATGCCTCCCATAGCGCATCATTAGCAATCTAATGATCAGCTTGATAGAGAGTACATATCTCGCATCGAATCACCCGAAAAACTGCTGATTCACGCGGCGGGTACTCGACTCTACTCAACTCATTCAGAAGTGGAATGAATTTCAACGAATTCGTCTGCGAGTTTCGATTTCTTTCAATGAATTTCGCGCAACGCAAGCGAGCAAATTAGCGGGTACTCAACGCGCCCGGGGCATATAGCCCAGTGCACAGGTTCAAAAACAATAAACGTTCACAACACAAGCAACAATCAGGAAGGCAACAAGGCAACAAGGCAACAAAGCAACAGGCAACAGTCAAAGCAACCGGGACCGAGACCCAGACAGAGCCAGAGCCGGAGCCCGAGCCAGTTGAGGTATGTGTATTTGTTGTTGTGCTGTTTGTTTATTTGTTTAAATTTAGAATATCGACCACATTAAAATAGCAACAGCTTCAAAAGCTTCTCAAGTGGCGGCAGGGCCATTAAACAGATTCTCAAGATGTATTATGGCCAAGGCGCATTGTTAACGCGGGCGGGAACACTGCTGCCCCACACTACCTTCCCACTACCCGACAATGCCCGGTTGACCCCGCGGGTAATTTGCACTTCAAAGCGTCGAGCACGGCGTGTTTATGCCATCAAGTGGGCCAGCTGGTGGCCCAAAAGATCTATGGCATTTATGAGTAACGGTATCAAGCATGGGCAAGAAGCAGACGAGCTGTAGATACAGTCAGGGCCGGCGTATGCTAATGAGCTCGGGATACCGCTGGAGCGCTTCATTAGAGATGCCTTCGACTTTTGGCTAATTATCAGTCAAAGCCGCAGCGCAAAGCGCACTTGACAGCGCCAGCGTGGGAGGGAGGTGAGCAGTTAGAGTCAATCTGTAGCCAACAACCACCCTCCCCCCCCCACACAATCCTGGCTGTCTACGCACCTGACAACTTGCCATCATCGATCCTTGTCGTGTGGGGACAAAGCAGCTGTCAAATCTCCAGTTGACAGGCACTTTCATTTCGATGCATTATTAAAATACGAGCAGCAACAACAGCAACAACAACACCGTGCAACATCCTGACACATCGAAGCCAGAGCTAAGCACTCGGGCTATACCTATACCCAACTCCGGGCTCCCCTGTCGCCGTCAGGTGTGACCCGGGCGTAAGCACAGCGCAGACATCTTGGCGACTTGCATAGCCAAATCGTGTTTATTTTCATGGGAAAAGTCAGCCAGCAGACAGAGAGGGAGTGAGAGAGGGAGCGAGGGGCAGCGGGGCAGCTCCTGCTGTTGCTGCTGCTGCTGCTGCTGCACTTGGCAATCGGCTGCCTGTTTATGTGTCTAGTGTGTGCCCGTGTGTGTGCCTGTGTTGTGTTTGTGTGTAAATACGCGTACGCAAAACTTCATGCAGTGTTGAATAGCGCTGTGCAGTTTAGGGGAGGGGGGGAAGAGGGTTCGGTGGAGCAGCGGTACGCGTTACGATGCATTGGAACTCCCGGAACACACGCATCGCGTCAGCGGCGCAACAAAGGCACGTGTAAACAACTCAAACTAGTTGCCCCCGTCTGCCTCTCCGGCTGCTGCAGCTCCCCTACCGCAATTGACGATATAACAACATTGTGTGCAGTTCGCCTCGGCTCGGTTTGGTTCGCTTTTGGCACGCCGAACTTTTAATATACTACAAACTTTGTCCTGGCCATGCAGCTCGGCAGCTCGGTCGCCGGCAACTTTGCAGTTTGTTTTGGGATATTAGAGATAAGTGTTCGGGGCTGTACGCGTTTCTCTCTTTGTTTCTCAAGTGCAAAAAGTCGTTGCGAAAAGTCGACAAAAAGTTGCGAAAACGTTGATGCAGCGCTTACTGCTGTTAGAACTGAACGCTTTAGAGTGTGTGTCGGGGAATTTTCGAAAATACGTAAAGTAACTTTTACGAAAAATCGAATTATAGGCTTAGAGAAATGTTGGCAGAACGAGAAAATTGCTTTATACGTGAAAACTAAAAATTTTATAGCGAAAATCAAAGCTGCAAAATTGTTTTAAAATATTGAAAAATATTTTTATAGCTAAAGCTAGTTTTTAAAACATTTAAAATAAATTTAGAAAAACATTTCAAAACGAAATTCACAAAATTATTCTTGAAAACTAGTGTTAATTTACAGTATATCTAAAGCATATTAAATAATTTTATTTATTTCAAATTAAAAATTTGTGAAAAAATATGAAGAAAATATTTTTTGAATATATTTCATTTTAACATTTAAATTTTCAGCTTAATATGTTTCCACTAAACCACTAAAAATCCCTAATAAACCAAAACCACTTTTAAAAATCCAGCGACAAGTCTGAAATTGATATTGAGTTCATATGCAGCGCTAGCCGCTTAGACCTAGCCAAGCGACTTTCTCCCTGTGTAGAGTATAGTACTCTTTTTTAAAAACGTAAAATCTATGAATTCTATTTCACATATCGTATATGAATGCAGGCCGCCAAGGCGTGGCGCGGCAGACAGAGTGGCGTCAAAAGTTGGGTCGACTTTTTGGCCCTGTAAGGGAGTTGACGCGGGCAGAGGCGTGGAGCCGGCTACAGAGAGGGTGGGCAGCTGTGTGTTAGCAAAACAAGCGGCAGCCAAAACCACTTGGCACAGTCGGCACCTCGTTGTACGAACGGTACGTAGCGAAAGGGGATAAATGGTATATGGAATATGGTAAAAATGGTCGACAGTTTGATATGCGGTTTGGCAGCGCCAGCAAAATATCAGTTTGCTGCTGCAGCAGTAGCAGCAGCAGCGGCAGCATCCGGATTTAATTTCGGGCAACGAGGCGCAGGATTCCCAGGGCCGTGGCCGAGTTCTTGTAGTTTCGACTGCGTCAGAGGGAACAAGCTGTAGAAGAAGAAGAAGAAGAACTCGCAGAACTCGTCAAATGTTTACAAGCAAATACGCCACATCATCAGCAAAGTCGTTGTGGGAGAGTTGAATGGAGTAAGGGAGTGGGTCAGACCAAAGACCGGGGAAGGGGCTAGAAGGGCAGCAAGAGCAGGGGCTAAGGAAGGGGCTAGGGAACGGCCTAGGGGAGAGACCTGAGAGGAGAGAGCGGATATAAATAAGAATAGGCAAGAGATCTGCTAGAGAAGAGACTTGGAAACAGACTATTTGTAGAGGATAGCACAAGACAAGGGTTAAGGCTAGTGAGAAGACTAGCTAAAAATACAAGGAAAGAGATCGTGAGAGAAATTATGAGGCAAGAGAAGAGAATGGGAGAAAATAGACCAATGATTAAGCTAATAAAGAGACTAACACAGAAAGCTGTACATTGGAGAAGAGGCACGGACAACGACCAGGGAAGGGACTTAAGAGAAAAAGCTAGAAAAAATACCTGAGAGTGGGAATAGGATAAAAACCTGATAAGATCATAGGGACAAGACTATGGAAGAGGCAGAGAAAGCCGTTACGGAAGAGTCTAAAGAAATGACTAAAAAAAAGTCATAGGAAAGATCATTGAGAAGGAACCTGGTGAACTGAGAAAAAGACCTAGCGAAGATCATTGAGAAAGAACCTGGTGAACAGATCAAAATAGAATAGAAACTGTTAAGAAGAAGAGAAAAAGCAGAAGCTTAGTGAAGTGGGCACCTAGAGGCTTAGGAAAATGCAGGGAGAGGTCTAGGAAGGCGACCAGGTGAAGTCTAGTTAGTAAACCAAGCAAGTGCCGCTGAGACAGCGGGAGAGATCGTCAGGGCGAACTGAAGAGAGCAATGAGCCAGAGAAGAGGCTAGTGCAGGCCAGCGAGAAGACCAGAGCCGAGAAAAAAACAAGGGCTTAAGAGAAAAGTAGATAGAAAGGGGTACGTAGAGTTAGCGGGACAGGTAGAGACCTGAAGAGGCGCTGGAAGAGCGTCAGAGAAGAATAGAGCTTGGCTCTTAGAAGGGCCAGAGCGCAGTGGCAGGGATTAGAGCAGGGAGATTTGATAAAGATTCAGGGAAGAGGGGAAACTCCAGTAGTTCCCGGATCAGATCTATAACGTCTAGAGCCAGAGGGAATTTATAGTTTTCCAGTTGTGGTTGTGCTTGTTGTTGTGACGCAGCTTGTTAAGCAGTGGCAACAGTTCGCCCTGGGATTGAGGATTGGGGCAGACCGACTGGAACGATGAGGGATAAGCGCGCGGCGCGGGGACAATAAGTTGGAATTGAAATTCGCTTTGATCTTTTCGCACTTTTAAATGTTTGGGAAATCTGTGTAAAACGCAGCGAATCGCTTTTCGGAGAACCAATAAAAAATTAATGGCTGTTGTTGTTGTTGTTGTTGTTTTGGTGTTGCTGTTGCTGTTGCTGTTGCTGTTGCTATTGTTGTTCTGCTGCTGCTGGGCCGCTGCTCTCGTTGTTGGGTCTGTGTGTTATTTGTTTTTTAAATTTTCTGTTTGATAAAGCGCGCCACAAACAAAATGGGTGGCAAAAGTAAATGCCCAATAAACGCCACGACGATGTGCAACTAGTTCTGGGCAACTGGCAGAGTTGCTGCTGCCTCTCTCTGCCCCCCCCTCATGCTACGCCACTGCACACTCCCGCTGCCAGGGCTGTCAGGCTGCTCTGCGCACTGGGCTGATTTACATTTGATTCGATTCTGGAGCGGAAATCTTTGGCAATTGCAGATTAATGCCCTGACAGCTGCCTGGCTGCCTGGCTGGCAGCTCCTCCTCGGAGCTGGTCCGACTCCAGGTGTCAGGTATACTTTGCGCTGATTAGATAAGCATTTGGGGGAAATGTGTTAAGCTTTGTTTGGCTTTTGTTTTTGCGCGCGCGCTAACAGCGGCTGAAGTGCCTTTAAAGCTAACTTTGCTGCGGGCTCAACTGCACTCAGATAGAGTGGGAGAGAGGGAGAGGGAGAGTGAGAGAGAGAGATGGAGCTAGTAGTTAGCTGCGTGCGAGCGAGACAGACTGCGCGCAAATGGCGTTTTTATTGAGCCATTAAAATTTTTCGGCCTCAGCTCAAGTGTCTGCGTGTCTACGCTATACATACGGATACGGATACGTATGCGGATAGGGATGCGGATGCGGATTCGGATTGCGATTTGGGGGGCCCTTACATTTTGATTAACGTGCTGATGCCGGGCCTGAGATGCTGTTGCGGCTTGCCACCTAAGGGGATAAACTTGTGAAATATTTTTTCTTTCGGGGGATTTGCTGCGGCTTAGCTATATGTACGCACGGGCACGCCCACCACTGCCACTCCCACTGGCAGTGTCACCCAGCTCAAACGGGCGGCCGCCTGCGGCCAAAAACCTGTAGGTGATTAGGCAAGTATCCATATTTTTGTCCGGCGAGCTAAGGATTTATGTACATATTTGTTTCTGCCCGGCGGAGGAGCAGGAGTGGGAGTAGGAGCGGGCCATAAGACGGTCGCCTCATTAGCTGCATTTGCCAGTCCTGTCGCGGATTTGCGCGCTGTGCTGCTGCTGGAGGCGCGTGCGTGTCGCCTTATCGCGCGAATGTCGTTACGCACCTGGCAGCGGTTGCTCCCCCCTCCCCCCCTCCCCGCTCCCGCATGCCAGGCATAATTCTAAGACAAGCGTGTCGGCTCAACCCGCCAGCGCGCCACCCCTTTGCCAAAATGTGCGAATGCGTATGCGAATGCGAATGTGCGGATGTGAGTGCGAATGCGAATGTGAGTGCGAGTGCGAGTGCGAATACGTGAGTTCTGCAAGTTATGTGCGCGTAAGTGAATGAAATTACCGTAAGGCATTTAAGCAATGCACGACGAGGCCAGGCGCCTCGAATAGATACATAAATGACAATGCCAGACAGCTACGGCTAGGGGGAGACTGACTGGAGAGGGGTGGGGGGGGGAGCAGCGTGTGCTCCAGCCACAAAAACGTTTAAAGACGCTGCTCAGCACTTGGCATAAAAATGCCGTCAGTTGCCTGATGCTGACGGCCCTGATGCTGTTGCTCCAGCGGGATGCTGCTGCTGCTGCTGCTGCTACTGCTTCAGCCCTCAACTCCTTGCTGAGCCGTAAGGCGCGCGCTTATCGTTTTGACAGGAATATCTGCGCTTTCTAAATGCCAGCGCCGTCGTCGTTTATGATGCCGTCGCCGCCGCCGCCGCCGCTGCTGCCACTGCTGCGCTTACGATTGAGTTCTGCCCCCGCACCGGAGTCGACTCAATGCGATGCCGTAAAAACGTGCTGTGCCTGGTTGTTACTTTAATGGCCTGCGCTCCCCACGCCTCCGTCGCCGCATCAACGTCAGGCGAATTATGGTAGAAGCTGGCAGTCGTCGCAGCCTCCGCCTTACCTGCTCCCTTCCTTTCCCCCGGCTGGAGCTTTGTTTTTCAGCACTTTTGCGTGCCGCTGCGTGTGTATTTAATAGTCTGCGGTTTGACATTGACTGCCTGGTTATGCTGTCTCTCTCTCTCTCTCTCTCTCACTCTCTATTTATATATAGCACTATATACTCTATAAAGCCTCATTGTATGCGTATATATCTGGCGTGTACTTTATGCCGCCCGTAAGTTGTGCATTAATGTAATCTGTTGATGGTAAGCCGCGCTACCTGCCAGCAGCTCCTGCTGCCCTCCTGCCCTTCTGCCCCTTCGATTATCGTGTCAAATTTTAATTACTCAAATTACAACTCGGCTTTTAATGCCCGCGACTTACTTTTGTGCCAAGTTGTCAACACTGTCGCCGCGCGCGGTCATTAAACATTGCTCCCCCTTGCGCCACACAGCAGCGTCTCCAATCTGGGCACAGTCAAAAAAGCAGGCCGTGAATTTAAAGCCCGCTCTTAAATAAGATAAACAATTGACCCGGCCAGGACGCAGCCAGAACGAGGCACGTTTCGCTGTAATTGCGAAATAATGAACAAAGCGCTGGCTTTTTCTAGCCAGCTTGTAGCTGGGCCAGAGCCGGGGATTTCCTGCTCTAAGCTGTGCCACTATTAAAGACTCGGTAGTTTTTGCTTGCTCCGATAGGCATTTGGGCGTTGTGGGTCTATTGAGGAGCTTCAGACGATTACAGCATGTTTTAAAGGATTTCAAATCGGAACTTCTCACTTGCCATGAAAAAAGTAAGTTAGAGCTTGTAGTTTCGGCTAGATTTATTGGGCACTTAGGATTAAAGAATTGCTCGAAGAATCATCTTTTGAGAGGGCTGCTTAAAATTGTAACTAACCGAAAAATTCAACTTTTCGATCATGATAAAGTTGCAATATTTCTAGCTCTACTAAACATACAGTATATATGACCTGTTAAAAATAAATTTAAGGGTTTCCTTCTATACCTTATAATCTACAAGAAACTAGATTATTTATTACTTATCTAGTTTCTTGTAGATACATTCGAAATTAAGAAACTAGATTATTTATTACTTATCTAGTTTCTTGTAGATACATTCGAAATTAATGGGTTTTGAATTGGCTTAAGAACTTTTTATGTATCTGAATTGCTTAAAAGTATTTCAATCATTTTGAATTCCAAATATACTATATAAAGTCTTCACCTTGATATGCAGTTCGTTGCTAAAGTCCTGAAGTTTTGAATGCAGTCAAGTCAATTTGTATTAAAATCAATATTACGTTTAATATACTTATTTTAAACAATCTAATTATTATTATATTCCTAAGAATAATTTTTTTTAACAATCTAATAATAATAATTATTATTATATGCATTAGAAATATTTGTTTACAATTTGTTAGAGGGAAGTTCGTTGCTAAAGTGATGTAGTTTTGAAAGCAGAAAATAAAATATGTCTATAAAATCAATATTTTGTTCAATACACTTATTTTAAGCTGTCGAATAATAACAATTATTATTATATGCTTAAGAAATCGTCTAGCTCTACAAAATTTTAAAAATATTGGGACAATTCCATTTGAAGCAATTTAGCTTATAGTTATATTATGTATTATGTTCTATTATTTAATATTTTTTTATATGTATATATTAATAGCACTCGAGGTTTTTTTAGGAATGCTGGAAGATCTTCAATCAATGAAGCACTATTTAAGGCCTATAAGCTAGCATCAATGAAAGCTTGTTTTTTGCGTAAGAGATATTGGAATATTAAAGAGTTATTCAAAGAACGTTCGATCTGAAAGAGCTGCCAGTTTGTACAAATTTTAAAAAATGTAGCTGCTCTCGTGCTGAGCACAGATATAAATCATATTTGCCATCTTCAACCATATTCTGCATACCAAATTGCTGGGCATAGCCCGTGTCAAGCACGAATCGCCAACTATATATCGATTGATTTTGCCTAATAATGTTTGCCGGGCATATCATATGAACACAAACATATATATACATACAAAAGCAATCCATCAATAAACCATAAATTTGGCCAAAGTCTATGATATATGACAGTTGGAAAATCTGTTGTTCCTGCTCGAAAGCAAAGCGAACTTTTTAATTTCCGTTACGATTCGCAAAACAGCGAAAACAAAAAAAAAAAAATAAAACTCGAATCGAAGTCGACAGATATAGATTTTTGTATATATATATATATCTGTGCAGGCTTAAAAATTATCAGGGGAGAGAGAGAGAGGCGAGGGTGGGATTTGCGAGATGCGTTAGGCTTTTAATATGCCTAGATTGACGTCGATTATGCACGCACTATTTATAACGCGCCTTTATAGCGTATCCCTGCCATGACGTCTGTAGCCTAATGAACGCCTTCTTCTTTTTGCAGCAGCAGGAGCAGCAGGAGCAGCATACGCTTTACACCCCTCACTCGCCGGCTTCGAATTTTGCGCTGACATTGATTGATTATAAATCGGCATACATTGCAAATCTAAAGCGCAGACAATAACAAAACGCCTGCTCGAGTTGTTGCTGCTGTTGTTGCTTATCCTTTGTGAATTGTTGGCGCTGCGGTTGCCTTTGTTTGGCCTGTGACAGCTTTTAATCTAGCCCAGCACGAGGCAGCGAAGTGCCCGCCCAGCGGACAGACAGACAGAGAGAGAGAGAGTGAGACTGCGAGATGAATGGACAGACAGTACAGAGCTCGACACACTGGCGCAACCCGCACATATTTGAAAATCACTTTAGTTCATATTCCCTGAGACTCTGGCCAGTTGTCATTCATGGCGTTGTCCACTAATGGCTCTGCGGTTGAGCCGCTGAGCGCTGCTAATGATGCGGTGCGCTGCGAAGGGGCAAGCAAGCCGTAGAACAAGGCAGGGGCTTATAGTGTGTTGGACCACGCTGCGTATACGCAATCAAAAGCTGCTGCCGCTCTAAACTGGCCATTGATGGCACGTTTTTGATTTCAAGCGAGTCTGAGAGGGAGAGAGAGAGAGAGAGAGATATAGAGAGAGTTAGGCAATGGCTTGGGCTTGGGCTTGGGCTCGGGCTCGGGCTCGGGCTTTATGCGCTGCGCTGTCTGGCCTATATAGGTTGCTTGGCGCCATTTTACGTAGCAAAACAAAAGTTATGGCCCAATTTTGTAGCCAGCGGGGCTGGGGGCGGGGCCGCAGCCCGCAGTGGCAGCGCAGGGGCGCTCGGTGCTTGTAACAAGTGGGACATTTGCCAGTTGCTTCGGTTTCGGCTGCCGTCAATGCTGCTGGCAGCAATAAAAACAAGAAAAAATGTTTACTTCGCCAAGGCGCCATCCTTTTTTTTTGTTTTCCTCTCCTTTTTTTTTTGGGCCTGCTCCTCCCCCGCCTTGTAGTTGTTGTTGTTGTTGATGTTCTTTTCGCTTTTGCCTTTTTGCCTTCTGGCTTGGACTTTTGCCTTCTGCGGCGCCCCCGTGCAAGTTTTATGCGTAAATCGGCATAAGTATATGTGTACATAATGCGATACATGCTAGTGCGGGGGGGGGGGGGGTGTAGTCGGAGCAGCACAACTGTTCTATGATAATTTTAAGCAACAGCAACAATGAAAGCGCACAATCAACAACAACAGCAGCTCGAACAAGTCAAGGGAAGCTGCAGGCGAGAGCACTTGACTGGAAGATACCATACAAGCACTAAAAAAAAACTACTAAATATTAAAAACTTGTGTAACATGTGTGTTAATAGTCTGATCGAATTGAAATTAGTTGTGAAGCTTAACAATGTAGCAAACTACTTGCATGCTAAATGAGCACAACGTACTTTTTAAACTTTGCTCAAAAAACTACAATAAAATTTAAAAAGCTGATTTTTAGCTGCAGTCAAACAGGTACTCAAAGTTTAAAATAAACTTGGTCTACGTATGCTCTGCACGCTTCTACATGCCAAATTTGAGGTCTCTAGCTCAAGGAATAGCTGAGATGTGCATGTTTTTAAGCAGACAGTGAGACTGGCATGGCATACTGTTGCTGATCAAGTATTTATATACCTTCACTTGCTGACCACGCGCGCCTTGATGGCATCCGCACGATCTATGTACTACTTGCATGCGAAATTAAAGCAGCATAAGCTTTAAACTTTGCTTAATATACTACAATAAAATTTAAAAAGCTGATTTTTAGCAGCAGTCAAGCTGATACTCCAAATGTAAAATAAACATGCTATACGCATGCTCTGCACGCTTCTACATGCCAAATTTGAGGTCTCTAGCTCAAGGAATAGCTGAGATGTGCATGTTTTTAAGCAGACAGTGAGACTGGCATGGCATACTGCTGCTGATCAAGTATTTATATACCTTTACTTGCTGACCACGCGCGCCTTGATGGCATCCGCACTATCCTTGTACTACTTGCATGCGAAATTAAAACAGCATAAGCTTTAAACTTTGCTTAATATACTACAATAAAATTTAAAGAGCTGATTTTTAGCAGCAGTCAAACTGATACTCAAAATGTAAAATAAACATGCTATACGCATGCTCTGCACGCTTCTACATGCCAAATTTGAGGTCTCTAGCTCAAGGAATAACTGAGATCTGCGGGAGACAGTGAGACTGGCATGGCATACTGCAGCCGATCAAGTATTTATATGCTTTCGCTTGCCGGCCACGCCTGCTGCCGCCTGTCACAAGCATTTACACAGAGCGAATATGCCGTTTTTGGCCATTATCAAGTGAAACAACAACAAGGACAACCAGGACAACAACGAGGACAACGACAAGCATCAGCCAAAGTCAATTACGTGGCGCTTTCACAAATCTTTGCCACAACAATCGTGTACGTAGGCATTTTGTTCTAGGGCGTGTTGGCCCCCTTGCTATTTCAGCCATTGCAAATTAATAGAGAACACACGCACACGCACACACACACACACACACGCACACACACACACACACATACACACACTCTTACTTCCCCCTGCCAGGCATAAAATGTAATGTCATAAGTGCTGAACCTAAAACACTCCGCTTAACATTTACCACTCATATCGTTGCCTACGTAATAGAAAAGTGCTGCCCCACCCCCCATTGCCCCCTGCCCCCTGGCATACTCCCAACCCTCAATCCTCCTACTCTAGTTAGTGGCACTCCCAGCGCCCGCAGCGTCTTGTGCGTTGCTTGTGCGGATTAGTTATGCTCTCGCTACGCCCACACGGGGGTGGCTCTCGCTGCCGCCTAATTCCCTGGTTATGCATGTATTGTAGTTTTCCCGTCTATAGTCTGCGCTGCTATTTAACAGCTGCATTCACCGACGACGCACAAATTGGCAGACAACGCGTCAGCCCGGATTTGCAGTCGTCGCTAACTGTTGCGCCAGTCGGAGTGGGGAGAAGAAAGCGGGAGAGAGAGCTGGAGGGAGTGGCATCTTCTGCATATTGTGCAGCGTCAGGCTAAACCACAAGCTCGTGCCCGAGCCAAGTCCAACTCCGACTCCGACTCCGACTTCGCGTGCTGGGCCTACGCAATTTGGGCAATGGTTTCGCTTGTTTAGAAGATCCCGGATTCCGGGATTCCGGCAATGAATAGCCAGCTTAGTTGCAGCCACTCCATGCTCCAGCTTAAAATTCAACTGAAATTAGGGGTGGCTACAGCTTCGGCTCTGGCTCTGGTTCTGGCTCTGCTTTGGTTTGGTTTTCCGGCCTGACAGGCGCATTAGTGTGTGTGTGTGTGTGTGCGCCCTTCTTACGCGCCATAAAATTTAAAAGCGAGCAAAGCATTTTAGCTCTGGTGCAATTTATTAGGCCGGCTCATCGCGGCGCGGCGTAACAATTGCCTTCATCTGTTGATAAATCCCTGGCATGGCACCAAGTAAATTGAAAATCCCGCTTCCTTCCTCTCTCTTGCTCCGCCTGTGTGGCTGTGGGTGTCTGGCCCAAAGGTGGACCCTGACTTTGGCGCGCTGTGCAGCCAAGTGTGTCGCCGTTCTAATTATCCACGCACATGTCGCTGGCAAACGCTTTGCGCTGAGACACGCAGACTTGCCAGCAGTGCCAGCTTTAAGGCGGCGACTCCGCTGTCTTCCTTGCTCTGGTGACAATGGATGCCGCTACACTGAGGTATCGAGCGTGCGCTTCCGTTGCTGTCTTTTATGCAGCTGCAGTGGCCGCCCGCTGGCAGCGGCATTCAAAACAGGCAGCCAGCCAGACAGGCATCCGAGCAGTAGCTACCAGTAGCAGCTAACCGGCAAGTCAGGCAGAGAAGCAGCCACTGGCAGCGCTCACCACCAGCTGTGCCTGGCGCTGCCTGCGCAAAGTTATGAATTTTAAACATTTTGCGCCAGCAAAAAACGCCCCTGCAGCCATATTCATATACATATATATATATAGGGATATATATATATATATATAAATTCAGGCATACGTATGTCTTGGCCCAACTGTAGATTTATGGCGCAGCGCGAGATCTGGAGGCACTTATTTTCTTCTGGTTTGGTGCAAAAGGTATAAAAAAATACTTGAGAACTTTATTATTAAATTCTACGTTTGTAACTCACACGAAGATAACGTACGCTTAACTATGGAATCGAAGAGTGCTATGTGCTATGTCGCTATGTCTTTCATTTGGCCGTGCTCGAGGTGCGCCAGATGTCCACATCCGTCTGCAGGCACTTCCTGTACCTGTAGTTGACCAGTCCGATGGAGTACATGGGATTGGAGGGCTTGTAGAAGTGCAGGCCACGCCCGATTTTGATAATGTAACCGTTGCTCAGGCTATAAACAGAAAGAGAGAGCGTAGATTGAGATAAGATAGTCTGTGTCTAGGAGCTGTGAATCAGCAGCGGCGCGATTACAATATCTTGCGGTCGTGCAGCGAATCCTCGAACTTCACGTAGAACACTATGCCACGGCGTTCCAGATCGCTGCGTATCTGTGCCAGGTTGTTCTGCTGCTGCTCACTGTTGGCGGTGTCCTTCTTGGTCAGCAGCCGGAAGTACTTGAAGTGCGTGCAGTTCGTCACGGCCAACTCCAGGAAGCGCACCAGATTGTGGTACTGCGAGGGAGTTCAATTTTAGTATCTGCACTCAGTTGTATGCTCTGGCACTCACATGATATTTCTGCTGCATGTATGGCTCCTCGAGCAGTATCTCGACCGTCTGATCCGTCAGGTATTTGCCGAATATGCGATCGTAGTCGAAGTTCGTGTCGTTCTCCTCGATCGAGATGTGGGCGACCACCTCGCCCAGCATCAGTTTGCCATTGACGCGCGCCTTGATGGCATCCGCGCGATCCAAGTACTCCTTGATGCGACGCAGGAACGTCTGGCGCCGCTGCTCGTCGGGCTCGTCGTTGACGAATGTCATCAGCTGCGCAATGCCGTCCTGGTAGAGCGTCTGCGCCTCCAGTATGCGTCCGCTCTGATCGCACTCGACGGCGCGTATCAGCATTTCCTTGGCTTGCATTGCGACTGCACTCATGTCACGCTCAGCATGCCCAATACTATTTTTTTCTTTTTATAGATATATGTCTATATATATATGCTTTGTGTGCAGTGTCAAGCGATTGTGTTCGCTTTTGAGTTTGTTGTGATTGCAAAGTATCACCGATCAGCTGATCGGTGTGGTCGCATGCCGAAAGGCGTAAAATACTGGAATGCCCAGCGCAGCGATCGAAATACTGAAATACCAAGCGCGTGCAAAGTGAGTTTTATGCAGCTTATAATAATAGTATTAATTCAATAATAATAATATATATTATATATAGTTTGCATAAATACGTGTGTTGAGACAGACAATGCTATAATTTTTCAGCTGAGATTTATAGCAAACTAACAAAGTTAATTATATCAAAATACTGAAAAATCAATTGCGAGCAAAGTGGCTTGAAATAGCTAATGAAATAACTAATGAAGCTACTAATAATAATGCAATAATAATAATATTAAATATTATATATAGTTTACATAAATACGTGTGCACGTATATTAAGCTATGCAGTGCTATAACTTTTCAGTTGAGATTTATAGCAAACTAGTAAGTATACTGCATCGATCAGTGTGACCCTACAATGAAAGACGTAAAATACAGAAGACCGTATACTGCTGCTGCTGGCAGTCCTTGCCTACGATCGGTGTGACCAAATAACGCAAAATACCAAAAAGTGTAAGTGAGTAAGCGAAAAGTTTCCTTAAAGCCTTCAGTTAACATGCGTAGCAAAACTAATATTTGCATTCGAGTTTGCGAGCAGCAGCACAATCCACAATCCACCGAGATGTCATAAATATTCACTTTTCGTTTTATGTTTATGCTACTTACAAGCAATTACTTGAAAACGAAAGCGTTTTATCGTCCACCAACAGTCGCAGGCAAATGCCGCTGGCTATCTCTGTCTCGCTGCCAGCGCTGCGCCCCCACTCCTGAGTCGGTGTCCCTGTCCCTGTCCCTGTCCCTCTCGTGGCTGTGTGGACACTGGATACACATAAAGAAATTGAATTTCACTAAGCCAAATATTAATTTATTTGTGTTTTCATTTCTTGCGCATTGGCAGGTGATTGACCACAGCAATGGCGGCCATGCTGGCAGGATGAGTCCGAGTTTACCCTGTGGCTTTGCGCATCCATCCAATCGAAATCGAACTGGCCCTGAAAGCATTTCCTGCTGTGGCGTAGTCTCCGCCTGCCCCCCCAGCTGCTGTCCTCCCCCCCCCCCCGCTCACTGCTTGCTGCGCGTGTTTTTCGGGCAAGTGTCGTCCCGTTCGGTATTTTTATTTATGTCATAAATTTTAAGCCATTTGGGAGCTGCGAACGTGAACGCGACTGCGACGTCAGCTTAGAACGCGTGGGCGCTGCGGAGGGAAGAAAGGAAGGAATTTTAAATGTTTTCATAGCCTGCCAAAATGCAGAGAAGCGAGCGAGAAAAAATTGGAAACGTGCATGATGGTTACAGGTTAGAGCAAACGTCGTATCCATAGTTAACTAGACTTCCTGCCTTGTCAGAACTTGATCGATTTCCACATGGAATTTACGCTTTGATTTATTTGCCGCATAAATTAAGCGCGCCGCCGTTTTTCTCTTCCAATTGGAATTTTAGATTTGTGCGCTGACAAAAGCTGCACGTCGATCGCGGGAGAGAAAGAAAGTGTTGCATACTTTCGGGCGGCGGCAGCAATAAAATTGTTGCTTTGATGAGTGAGCTGTGTGTGTGTGCGCGCGCGTGTGTGTGTGTGTGTTTTGGCCTTTGGAGTTTTTGTTTATTTCTACGTCTGCGTTGAGCTACTCAATTGTCACGCTGGACTAACTTTTGTTCGGAATTAGCTGAATTGTATCTTGTAAAACACAAATTCAAGAGGGCTAAAGCCAAAGCCTGAACGGCTTCAAGCCTAGAGCTCTTCCACATGTCACCCAATAATGCCCTGTGATGTGCGAAGCCACTTGCCCAGGCAGTAGCAGATGGAGAGAGAGAGACAGAGACAGAGAGAGCAGGGGAGGTTTTGGGTTGGCTACGGCTGGGGTTTTGGGTCTGCTGCGTCTCGCTCGGGCCGGGGCAGTGGTTAGCTCATATTACGGGTATCTTGGCGCCAGCTTTTTATCGACGATTATTTTCCCCATATTTGTGTGCGTGTGCGTGCGGTTGTCTGTGTGTGTGTGTTCAATATTTGCTTGCTACTGCTACAATTCTCTGTCTCATTCGGACGAGAAACTGTGCTTCCCTTTTTTTCCGCCACTTTTGCAGCCTTTCTCGTTGATTTTTATTTGTTTCTCTTTCAATTTATTTTGCCATTTCGTTTTCCTTTCTGCTGTCATTGTTGTTGTTGCCATTTTCATCGCTTTTATTACAAACACACACACACACACACACGCACACACGCAGCCAGAGATATACACTGACACATGTGGCAAGCTCTAACATTGTGTGTCCTTCACAGCCGCAGTGCGTGTCGCGTGTGTGTGTGTGTGTGAGTGTGTCTATTTGTGTGTAAGTCTGTTTGTTTGCTGCTAAATGTGCGCTCAGTCCGCCACTCATTTATGTCGTCGATGTGCTAACGTTTCGCCACTCCCTCCCTTCCCCCTGCACGCCTTTTGCCTCAATCACATGCTGCAGAACCCCCCCCTTGCCACTGCTTGTCAGCCGTTGAGCTTGTTCGTTAACGTTCAGTTTTTCCACTTGATGCTATTTATGTTTGCTTCCATTTTTCAAGAAGGATCAAAATTTATATTGGCTAAAAAGTCCCTCGAGACGCTGTGCCCGCGCGCACACACACTTACAGCTGTAACAAATTGTAACACAATCGTAACTGTTTACTCTGAGGGTAGCGCACACATAACCTCATGAACCGAACTGAACCGAGAGCCTTACCTCCTGCTGCTCCAGCGGCGCTGGAAGGTGCTGCTGCGACTGGTCCTTCGCCAGGCAATTGAATTGAGCTGCAATTGTTTTGATTTTTGGCCCCGGGGCCTTGGCTTTATCCGCAAACACACAAGCACACACACACACACACTTGGACAGCGTCTCACATGTAATCATCTTGAGCTCTCCTGCACGTCTCCGGCCGGCACTTGCGTATTTATCGCCGGCAGCTCGTCAAGTGTGCCAAATGCAATAAACAATTGCCGCTGCTTTATGGCGGACAGCAGCAGCGCCAGCTCGGGCAACTCAATCTTTAAAGGTGACTTCCTGCGACCTCGTTCGGCTGGCCCGCCCCCACTGCGCCCACTGCGCCCAGTGCCGCCCTTTGTCTTGGCTTTGTTGCGCGTCAGTTTCCAAATTAAGCACACAAATTGATGATGTTAACAATGACGATGCGAAAATTGACTTGCTGCATGACTGGCAAACAAGTTGCCACTGCTGCTGGCTCCCAAATGGAAATGGAAACGCGACGCGTGGGGGGGCAGCGCAGAAGCAGCAGAAGGCAGCAGCGAACTGCGGGTCTGCGCTGCCAACTATCGCAGGGCCATATTTCATATTTCGCTGCGAAATGGCTTTAATGTTTTCACATTTGCTTTGTTGGCTTTGATGGACGCTCAACCTATAGACCCCTGACACGCCCACAGCGGCGCCCCAGCCAAACGCCCGTCGCTGCTCTGCAGTCGTGTGGCTCGACAAATCAATTGAAAACTGACAGTTGTGACTAAACGGCGCATATTTCCTTGACATCTGTGTGGGAGTCTGTGTCACTCGGAGCGAGTGTGTGTGTGCGAGTGTGTGTGTGTGGGTCTATATGTTACGCTGTTTGTGTGTGCATGTTTCATGCATATTTCTGTATTGGATTTCAGTCCATTACGCGCAGAGTTTCGGGAATTGGATATTGGCTTTTATATGACTGGAGCTGGGGCCAGTGCCAGGGCCTGTTGCCTGTTCGATTTCACAGCGAGCGGGAAGAAGGTGCGGGCTGCGGGCTGCGGGGTAGCCAGCTCTGTTCTATTCGCTGTGTGCATTAACGAAATTCACGCACGCCAGAGGCTAAGAAAATGTCAGGGGCTTGATTTATCCTGTCCAACGGCTGCGTGTTTGGCCACAATCAATCGATTGCGCCGCGCGGCTCTTTGTAACTGTCGTTCAGGGCGTGCCCGGGCATAGTAGGCATAGGCTCTTGGCGCCGGCTTCGACTCTGGCTCCGCTGCGAGCAGCGACTGCTGCAGCAACAATTACGTATACGCCTAGTCAACAGCTGAGCCCGCGCCGGAGAGCGAGTGTGATAATTAAAATCCGTTACGCGCGCCCTGTAATTAGTTGCATAGGCCCAGCGCAATTCCAATCCCAATCCCAATCCCGATCCCAATGCTGATGGCGCCCCCAGGGCAGGCCGTCAAGCGCTTCATTCATATCCGGTTGGCTGGTCGAGCGAGAGCTCCCCTACTCCCTACTCTGCTCACTCGTCGCGCCTGCTATCTATTTTTATGGACATGTGCGTAAGCGATCCGTGCGAAAAATGGGCGCTTCGCGGCAATTACCTTCAATCCGAAACAGCTCGAAAGAGATTCATCAGGCGCGATAAGCGCGCGCGCTTGCGTTTCACCTCCACCACCCTAGGCCTTGGCTGGTCGGCGAGTTTTTAGTTCCGTGTGCCCGCCTACGCACCTTTTTTGCCATCATGCAAATCAGTTTTGGCCTCGCCAAGGACCTGCCCTCCCTCACTATCTGCCTCCTACTCCTGCTACGCTACTGCTGCCGCACACATGCGTAAGGCGCGCTAAATAATGCGATTTGAGCTGACCAGACAAGCGGTGCGGCGGCCCAACCCAATAGCGAGGGTCGCCTGTGTAGTTGTGCAGCTTAAATATGTAGTTTTTTAATGGTTCTACATATTTTTTTATATAAAAAATATCTATATAAAAAATATGTATATAACAACTTAGAGAGTTTTAAGAACTTATAGAAAGTTGCGAGAGTAGTTGAAAAAGTTTGGGAACAATTTTTACAAATTATGAATAACATTTAAAAAATACTACAACATTTTTAAACGCTTTAGGTAAATGTGCTAGTAGCTGTTCTGCTTTTAATACAATTGCATACATTTTAAAAAATTATTTATTATATTATTATTTTAATTATATTTTTATTTTTATTATATTATTATTTTTAGAATATTTTCCAGTTCTTGCAAGGCAGCTGCCAGTAAGAATTAGCGTAAAAAATGTGTATTTAGTAAAACAGTTTGAATTGCTAAATATACTTTACTTTTTTTTGCTTTCAAAATATTTAAAAAATGCGTGAAAATTGTTGTATAGAAGCTACAAGAGTTTAAAGCCACGCAGAGCAGGCTTAAAAGTGGTAATAGGAATTTTTGAAGATTTTCACCGCTTTCAAAGGAATTTCTAATAAGTTTTTTAATTTCTCAATGAAATGCCAGTTGTTAATTGGCAGCTGCGAGGGTAGAATAAAGAATTCATGACAAGTCAAATAACTTTTGAAATATATAAAAGCTTTAAAATTCTTAGGTTTAGTAGTTTTTGCCAGTTAAAATTTTTTTAATAGAATTTATAGCAGTTTCTATTGTAGAGCTTATGCCCAGCTACTTGTTGCGACGCCTCTCGCTGCTAGCGCTAGTCTCGAGCGCTGGCACAGCCGGAACTGGGCAAGTTTATCATTGCGTTGCAAAATGCGAGTCGGAACATCCGCTTCTAAATGCCAGGCAGTAGCTGGCGGGAGGAGAGTAGGGCAAAGTGGAGTAGCTTTGCTTCGCACTGGCCACTTATGCAATGGGGTTACACTTCGAAGTCGTCATACGGTGGGCAGCGACCAAATTGAAATTGAAATTGACCAGAGAGAGAGAGTGTGTGTGTGTGTATGTGAGTTAGGGGGGGAGGTATAATAACATAAAGGAGCAGGGGAGGCTCCATTGCGATGCCCGAAGCGCGATACCCGATGGTCGCCGGCAAATGCCAATGCCTTCCGCAGCTTACGTAACGCTTAGATAATTTTGCCGCCACTTGCGAGATTTATAAAATTTGTTGTTGTTGTTGCTGCGCTTCTACCACTTCGGTTAAAGAGCGTTTGTATTAAGCCAACTGGACGAGGTTTCATTATCTGCCCGGCTCGGAGGGAAACAGAGCGAGAGAGGGAGAAGTGTGCAATGTAAATAAATGGATAGGAAGAAATCAACGTTAAAATAAATGACACTAAAACTGGAGACACTCTTGCCGCTGTGTTTTTGTTTTTGTTTCGCTTCTTCTTCTTATTCTTTTTTTTTCCTTTTTTGGTATTTTTGTTGTTATTTCGTTTGCTTGTTTTTTCGGCTAATGTTGTTGCTGCTGTTGCGTTCTCTTTGCGCTGGCTTGCTCTTCAATTGGCTATTAAGCAAATTGATTCAGTTAAATTTATCTTAATGCAATCTCCGCTCGTCCAAGCGTCCCACCACGCTCGACTCTCCACCCCCGCAGGGTTTGCCGGCTCCGTCGCCCCCAGCCGCGCGGTAGATAGTGCATAATTTGAAGGGCATAGTAAACAAGGCAACAATTCACGCGCAACAAAGGCGCAGATACACGTACTTGTAGATACATCCAAAGTCCGACACATGCCCGGCCGGCGACAGAGGCGGCAGAGAGACAGACAACAGAGACAGCGACAGAGACGAATACAATACAGAAAATGGACCCGGGACCCGTGGCCGGGACCCAGGCGCAGTCACAGTCATAGACACAGCCACAAAACAAAGTCCCAATGCCAATAGCAATCCCAGGACCTCAATTGAGCCTACCATTTCTGGCCGCGGGGATAACAACAGAAGCAGCAGCAGCAGCGGCAACAGCAACAACAACAACAACAACAAGAATGAGCAGGAGCAGGAGAAGGATATGGAGAAGCCGGAGACCGAGCATGAGACTGCGACTACGACGACCATAAAGCGCTCGAAGCGTGAAAAACAAGGGTGAAATGTGGAAAGTTACAGAAAAAAAGCATTAGAAAATATATCTGGCATGGCTTAAAAACGCGCGCTGTTGATTGTTTTGCTGGATAACGGGCAACAGCCAGGGCCAAACCCTGTTGCCAGTTGCCAGTTGCCGTTGCCCGACGAAAATTCCATTGACTTTGTTGTCGCCATTCGGCAGGCCCCCCGCCCGAGGGTTGCTCATCCCGGGGCGAAACTATTTCGTCTACGCGCCGCGTAGTATGCCATGGTATGTGTGCCACTGGGCAATCTATTCGCATGGAGTAGCCATGGCGTCCCCCAAACCCCTAGCCTCATGGTAAATAAGCCATCCGTCCGCAAGGACAACAATCTACTGTGAGACATCGCCTCCATTTCGCCCTCGTGCCATTGATCGGGGCCATAAACAGCATTTTTGCCCAGCGATTGCCTCATAGGCAAATCATATAAATTATGCTCGCATTTCTCGCTCCTCTCCTCTCCTCTCTTAATAAGCATAAAAACTTATGATATGTGAAAATATGCGCAACAAACAGAAACGCAAACACAAACAACAAGAGCAGCAGCAGCAGCAGCAGCAGCAGCAGCGGAATCTGGTTGTAGTAGTCGTAGATTTTCATGACTTACTTTGAGCTGAAACTTCAACAGTTTCAATTGTGATCTGTAATTCAGTTTATTGTGGCGAATAAAAGCAATTCGCATTACTACCATTCGCATAGAGCGTAAAGTTTGCGCCCGAAAGTAGGCAATTAATATGCTTGTGAATTTACTATAAAGCAAGCAATGGCTTCCCCTTGCTCTATTTGCATATATAATCGATCAATACGCAGGGCTGCCGGCAGGCTATATATATATATTTTAATAGTCGATTTAAAGCGCAAATTGCAATGCGGCGCATCCTTATTTTTTCAGTTGAGTTTTATTCCATTTTCCCTCATCATATCAAAATAAAGCTGAAGTCCTAAAATAACTACCGCCTGAAAGTAGGCAACGTAAATTTGCAGAACTTCTAAGGGAGGCTTCGAATGCGAAGCTAAGAAGACAATTACGCGCTCATCAGAAATGCCTAGACATATACATACTTGATCAGTTGAAAAACCTTTTGGCAAATTTTAAGTATCATTTTGTTCTCTCCTACCAGGCGAAACGGAGCACAAGCCGAACCCAGCGAAAGTCCTTAAAACAACTGCCGCCTGAAAGTATGCAACGAAAGTGCACGGCAAGTTCAATTGAAGGCGGAGGCCTGCTTCAACTTGGTAAACACCCATTTGCTCATCATTAATGCATTATAGATACTTGTACTCGATTCGACATGCCTGCGACTAGCCGCACTCTCTCTGTTTTCTTTTTTTTTCCAACAGTCAAGTTAAATTACATCAAATGGCGCTCTTCACTTTTTGACAGATGCGTTCGTAGAACTTTGTCGGGCTCGGACTGGGACTGCGGCTAGAGTTGGAGCCGGGCTGGGGCTGTGGCTGTAGCTGGTGCTCCGGCGCTTCGACGTTCTCCTTCTGTTTTCTTTTAATAATTTTATTGATTTCTCTTTGCCAGTTCAAATTGCTTTCAAGCAATTTCCAATGGCTCGACGCTCCCATTGACAGCTGTACTTATTGAAGTAATCTATTGGCAAAGCCCGCCTGCAAATCGCCCATTATCCCCGGCAGCTTTCCCCAGCTTTCCGTTTCCATTTTCATTTCATTTCCCCCCCCCCCCCCCCATCTTCTGTCTGTCTGTCTTTCACTTTAAGCTCGAAATGAAACGCACTTTGCAAGTATTTTTTTGTTTTTTTTTTTTTTTATATATTTTTTTCAGATTTTTATTTTATTTACTATGTTTGTTAGTTTTCTTTTTCGTTTTTTTTTCTTTCTTTTCATTCACTACGCAAGTTGTTTTTGCTTTCGTTTTCGTTCTCGCTTCAATTTCATTTTCGTTTCTTTTTTCATGTATAAATTTGTCATGTGTTATGAAAATATAATATAATATACTTATGTACGTTTATGTTTTACAGAATGCTTGGCTTGTTGTTCTTGTTGTTGTTGTTGTTGTTCATGTTCTTCTTGTTGTTGTTGTTGTTAGTAACTATGCATTTGCCATTGCCTTGTGTTTGAGTGTGTTGGTGTGTGTGTGTGTGGGTGTGTCTTTTGGGAGATTAATAACTATGTGCATATATGTATTGTATATATTGAATCTATAATGCTGGATTATAAGTACTAATTATACAAATCAATTCGGCTCGAGTACAAAATATATGTATATGTATGTATATGTGTGTTATAGACGCTTTCGCTGTACTTTAAGCCCAATGGAAACCACGCAACGAACTGAAGACATATCGCAATCTCTAAATTCATCATGTTAGTTTCTTCTCAGTTTTCCGTTCTGCTTTTTTTAATTGGCGGCACAATGTTCAACAACTTAACTTTAAATACAGAAAACCGATTTCACTTTGAATCGAAATTGACCGTTTATTTTCGCATTTGTTTTTTTTTTTTTTTTGGTTTTTTGTTGTTTTGCAAATTGACTTTTGAAGGCAGTCGCCAGTGGTAGCCAGTCGGGTGTTATCTCTCTGTGTGCGCCCCCGTTTCGATTTGCCTTTGATTTTCCCGCTGATTTAACTGGCGTGCCCATTCAGGTGATTGACAGCCTGTGTGCCTGGACGTGTGTGTGTGTGTGTGTGTGAGTGAGTATCTCTTTGTGAGTGTGTGTGTGGCTGTGTTTGTGTCACGTCTGTACATGAATGTCATATACATAATGCCATGTCGAGCGTATTTGTATGTCGCATAATAAACGCATTTCGTCGTGTATATCATCAATAATACGAATAATAATAATAATAATAATAGTTTCGTTTATGCTTCTTTTTGTTACAATGCAATGCAATCAAATACATAAGTGTGTCTGTGTCTGTGTGTGTGTCTGTATGTGAGTTCTCCTCTCTCATTCTCTTCGTAGTTCTTCTAGGTACAGAATTCTTAATCTTCATGCTGGCGTACTAAGGTGCTTTATGTTACTCGTACTCTAATTGTAAGCTTATATTTAACGCACTCGCACTCTGTGTTGTTGTTCTTCTTCTTCTTCTTGCTCTTGTTTTTGTTGTTCTTGTTCTTGTTCTTGTTGTTGTTGTTTATAATAATAAGTAATTGCAACGCTACTTTTCTACAATGCTACCATACGTTGTGTGTGCTCTAAATACAAGTTAAAATGATTTATTTACTACTCATTAACTGCTTCAACTATGTATCCATGTGTGTCTGTATGTGTGTGTGTCGGTGTGTGGCCAAAGTAAGTATTGCTTATACGTTTCCGTTGTAAATCTATCGCAACAATCGCACCTATATGCAAAAACATAAGATGAGTTTCCTCTCTAGTTGGTTTTTCGTTTTTTTTTTGTTTCGTTGTATAAAGTACATCAATTGGTCTCGTCAAAAGCAGCACAAAAGTTGCGATAACAATATGCCAAAAAACAACTCTACCGTTAGATTAGGTTATTATGCATGTATATCGATAACTAATAATCGTTTAATCCGTTAATCAATTCGTTATGCGGCTAAATCGAAAACTCGCTACGGCTTCGGCTTGTTGCTGTTGCTGCTGGCAAACTAAAAGCTAAATTTGTATTCTCTTTAGTAGATATATATATATATACGCACTATAAGGTATACTATATGTGTATATATGTATATATATATATATAGGTATTCATTATGCTAGTATATAGTGTATAGTGCCATAAATATTTCGGGTTTTCGCTCACTTATCGCAATAGTTTAACGAATTCCAAATATTTACCAAGTAGATACATGCGCTATAATACTTTTCTGGTTACCTTAAGTGGTACGTAATGCCCTATTGCTTGCTTCGTTGCTGTTTGTTTTTCATTTGTTTATTTTTATTTTTTGTTTTTATTGCTATTGCTGTTGCTCTTCGTTGTTGCTGTTGTTTGTTATATGTAGGTTGTTCTAAGTACCATATACAATAGATGTAAATAAGTTTTCGATTCGTTTCGATTTTCTCATATAATATTCAAAGTGTTAAGTCTTTTATTTTGGTTGTTGTTCTTCCTCTTATTTAATTTTATTTATTTATAATTCAAGTTAAGTTTTCTTTTTTCTTTAGTTCCATTTTTTTTTTTTTTTTGCTTTCTAGTACGAATTACTTTTGTGTTAACGTGCTAAGTCTTTTTATTTGTTTAATCATTGCTGTTGCTCATTGTTTATACATAATTTTCGATTTTCGATTTTCGATTTCGTATTCCGATTGCGTCTCGTGTGCGGTTCGGAAATCATAAATGGAATAGCAATAATACGATTAATATCAATCGTATAATACCCTATGTACAGACCCTTGCAAATGAAATTGTTGAGAATTTAATGTGCTTTTGTGAAGGGGTTCAGTATGCTGGCAGGGGGTTGGGAAGATGGGGGAGACACGCGCTGACGCAGTTGGCGTCTCACTTTTTGCTGTCTGTCTTTGCTCTTTTTTTTTTTTTTGTTGTATATTCTTTATTACATTTCCCTTTGTTTGGGTGTTCCTAACGAGCGCTCGTTAAAATGCATTGACACAAAAAGGACAACATTGTCGGCGGTGCCGTGGATGGTTTAGGTGAGGGTATAGCAACAGATAATGGAAACAATGGATCATGAACCTAATGCTATACGAAAAATACTGAATTCAACAATCGCGAGTATTTAAAGTTGCGTTGGTTCCGATAATTACCACAATGACGAAGATGATGATGATGGTGATATAGTACAACTATGTCGTTAATATGCTAGGCTAAAAATGTATCAACTTTAACAATTTTCGTGTTTTCCTTTTCATTTTCGCTCATTAACAATATATCCATGACCCTTTTATAATGCTGGACGAACCTATAACATGTGTATGTGTGTGTGTGTGTGTGTATATATGTGCGTGGTTGTGTGCGTGGGTGTGTGTGACGAAACCGACCAAACTCAAAAGTGAAAACCATAAAACGGGCACTTTTTGAAAACAAAAATGTAACCGCCGATTTGTTGTTGGAGTAAAGCTTTTCCAAATATAATATATATGTATATATATATATGTTGCATGTATATATCTAGATCTATAGCATAGATGTACCATTACTGCTTATATGCAATTTATTTACTACGTGTTCGATTTCGGTTATTTAAAAATCTCAAAATTTTAAAATATTTCCTTTTGCTGCATGCAATCAAAAGTATCTCAAGTTATATATATATATGTATATATATATTGGGATTTTGGTATTACAACTACGTTTTATTGCTTCTCGATACACGTTATGCTATTTATAGTTTCTGGAGCTCATCTCGTTGAATAATTCTTGAGCAAAATGAATAGTTTATGGGTTCGCTGTCAGCTTAATAATTGTGTGGGATTATCACAATATTCGAATTGCTTTGGGTTCATCTGGTTTTTTCTGCCTATTGACCTGGTTCCATTCGAAGCATCAACTGGTTTTTTTTATACTCGAAAAACTCAACGCTTTCGCAGCACAAAAATTGCGAAAAGAAAGAAAAGCCAAACGAGAGTCCAGTGGATGGAAGGAGAAATCATAATTAGAAAACTTTTCGGGTTTTCTGGTTGGAAAATCAAAAACAAACTCGATTGTGTGTTGTATAGTGTAGGTATTTATATATGTCGAATGTGGTATGCATGTATATGTATTGTATATATATTGTATATTTTATAACTTTATAATTGGTTTTCGTTTCGTTTAAATACAAGTGTGCTGTCTTCACTAAGTTTAAATAGTTTCAACCTTACAGTACTTACGAGCTAATAAATTGATTAACCGTTATGTTATTGCTTTCATTCACATAATTAATTATGCATTTTGCTTTCGTTTTTCACTTAGTTTTTGTTTTCGTTTTGCCTAAACTTGTTTACATTGTTATACAAAATTGAATATTATTGCCGGGCGTTAATTAAACACTTATCGTTTTCTCTATCGAATATCGTAAATTTAAAATGAACTCGCAAACAAACAAAGTCGAAGGAATACGCATATTGCCTTGTGATAATAATCATCATGATAATCATAATAATAATAATAATAATAATAAGTTCGGTAACTATGACTATGCGAAGCTTTGTCTCGCTTCCTCCTCCACTTCTTCGTTTAATTGAATATTTGTTCGTTTTGTTTGCTTTGTTGTTCATTTGAGTATTGCTTTGGTACTTTAGCCGATGTCGACGACGATGTTTGCTATCGATATCATCGATACGTCTCCTCACTATCTTCAGATTTAGGGTTGCCGCTCGGCTCCCCGCTTCGCTTTCACGTTTTGCGTCGCCATTCAACAGTATAAAAATAATTTTGTTGCGATTACACTAGGTTAACTTAGGAGTATAGTATATACTATGTCTATATAAGGTATATATAATTTATACGCACGTGTGTGTATATAATTGTAAATATTACGCAGCTACTACATACGTATTCTAAATGTCTTGTATATATATATATATATATATATATAGATGTATGTATATATATGTATATACTATGTAGATTCGTTTTCGCTCGCTTACCTCGCTTAGACATAGCAACAACTTTCGACTGGGTTCGATCTAAACATTGCTACTTCATACATGGCTTACACTCTCTAGGCTAAGTTCTCTACCAACTACGGCCACAAAAGTTCGTTGCACTTTATTGAGATCGGTCGCTGAAGCTGATTTCAGTGTGAATGATATTCTCCGATTAGATACTAAGTATTTACAAGTGTTTCATGTTTTTTGTTTTTTGTTTTGTTTTTGTGTTTGTGCAGCGTTGTGTATTACTTGTGTGAGTGTATAGTGTGTGTATTGTGGTGTAGATTGCGAATTAATGATGAACATATGAGCTACATAATGTAATAAGTAGGGTTAAGTAATATCGTACTAGCTTGTTACGAATAAGTTTGAAAAGTGCAAAAGTATTTGTTGTTCTTATTGTTGTTCTTGTTCTTGTTCTTGTTCTTGTTGTTTCCTTCATTTTCGTTATCGTTTTCTATTACGCATGGACGAAGTGTACTGTTAAATGCTTGAGACTAGATCACACTCGATAAATGTATATTCTTCTTCTTGCTCTTGTTCTTCTTCGATTTCTCTGGTTGAGGGGCGTTCGATTAATGCGATCGAATACGGATTTGAGTTAAGCATCAAATCATTTTGGTCATGGTCGCTTATTGGACACGTTCTGTGGGCCATAACGGAATGCAATGCTCTAAAACTAAGTAAGTATAAGTGGTATATGGTATAACTGGAACTGGGAGCGTGGTCTCTTCTGGGGAAAAACTCTCTGCCATTTCTAAACTAAAATGTTGCTGTTGGACAGCGACTAGATTCTTGCTTAAATCAAATTTACCTCTCATCTGCTGCTTCTTCGCTCGTTCTGGAATGCTAATTGACTATGTGTGTGTATAGTAGTATATCGTAGAATCGGGACATGCTGGTAATGCAAATGAAATGCCCAAATACAGTATATATATCTCGGTTTCCCCTCCTTTCCAATGTTTCTCTAGCCATCAAATGATATTGAAAAAGTTACCAAATTTCTACCGAAAAAACCATTCTCGAAATGTGTTTGATGTAAATGTTGCTCTCTAAATAGTATTTATCTAGTAGTATTGCTTTTGATTTCGTTGAATTTTGACAGGGGGAGGGACTTACGATTTGCTGTTTTCTGTTTTCTAATTTCGAGTGCTTTTGTTTTCTTGTTTTTAAAAATGTCTTCTATGCCTTCGTGTGTGTGACTTAGTTTAAAAAATGCGATGTGAAAAAGCGCAGCAGAATTCGCTGCTCCGTGGCGCTACTATCGCTCTATATACGATATAGTACTGCTTATAGATAGGCTGCCCTTAAGACCTAATTCGTTGTTTGAGAAACATTGCATTTGCTTTTGTATTCGTTGCATTAATTTTAATCACTTCGTCGATGTGAACGTTTTTGGATTAAAGAGAATGTTGAATGTTCTTCTATCCTTTCTTCATCTTCCTTCCTTCTATTCATTCTTAAGTATTCGATTTCGATTTCGATTGTTTTTTTCGATTTTTTCTTTTGGTTTTTGCTTAGGTAGATAGATAGATAGTTCGATAGTTAGAGAGTTAGAGGAGAGCTAAAGATTAAAAGTTTGATAGCTACAGGTTATAGTTACATCGTCGTTATATATCGTATGTATATCGTAAGATAGATAGATTAGATAGCGTTAGCGCTAGGTTCGCTAGCGTAGAATTGCTCAAGTTCAGGTTTTGGTTTGCCATCGGTTTGCACCTCCTGCAAAAGGCTTTCTCTGTGGTGTGTCGGGTGCGTGTGGGGTGTGTGTAGGGTGTAGGGTGTAGGGTGTAAGGTGTGGACTGTGGGGTGTGGGCCGTGGGCTGTTGTGTAGGTTATGTGCTACTTATATGGAATGCTTAATGTTGGGTCTAGGAATGTTCAACTCGCTTAAGACTAAAAGAAGAACGAGATTAGGTTTACTAAGTGTATTTCGTTACGTTGTTTGGTTTTTTTTTTTTTTTTTGCGTTTTTCTTGGTTTTCTTGGTTCCTCCTTTTGTTTCTTCTGCGTTGCTTACGCTTTTTGCTGCTTCCTAACGTGTCTAATGCGAATTTCTACAGTCTCTGTGTTACTCTACTACACTTGCGTTTGGACGTATTGTGATGTCAAGTATGTAATCGTATTTCGTATTTAGTAATAGTACTTTCTCTTTGTTCGTATGTGTATGTTGCGTATGTATGTATATGTGTATAGTATATATATAAAAACTGCTAGCGGTTCCGATGTCGCTATCGATAACGGGCTAACGATAACTTTAACATTAACGGTAAATTAACTAGAGCTTTGGCATGGCCAGGGGCATCGTTATCGTCATCGTCATCATCATCAACGTTGCACACACACACTTACTCAACATTCTACATGGCATACGCGATGGGCGCTCCTCCGCCGGCTCCTGCCATGCTGCCGCCGCCCTCGACCTTGACGCGCTCGAGGAACTCGTGCGGCGGCGATGAGGCCATGCTGGCGCCGCTCTCGCTATTGCTGTCCGTGTGCCCGTGCAGCGACATGGCCATCATCAGCTCCTCCTCGTCCTTGAGGCAGGCGGACTCCAGATGCTTGTTTAGGTACGACTTGAGCGCGAACGTCTTGTGGCAGCGCTTGCACTCGAAGTTCTTGTCCACCGAGTGCGTCTGCATGTGAGCGCGCAGATTAGAGCGATCCGCGAACGCCTTGCCGCAGTGCGCACAGCCGTAGGGCTTCTCGCCGGTGTGCGAGCGCAGGTGGCCCTGCAGCAGCCAGGGCCGGGAGAAGAGCTTGCCGCAGACGCCGCAGCTGTGCGAGAGCTTGTGCGTCAGCACGTGCATCGCCAGTGCCGGCATGGAGACATACGCCTTGCCGCACGTGTGGCACTTCTTCGCCGACTGCGAGTCGAGGGAGCGATGCGTCTGCTTGTGGCGCGACAGATTGCTCGACGTCGCGTACTGCTTGCCGCACTCGGAGCACGTGTACTTGGTCTTCTGCTGATCCTGGACGACGACGGCAGCGGGGTCGGCGACATGCTTGCGCTTGGAGCGGCCGTCGCTCACGAAAAAGGCCTCGTAGGTGTATGCAACAGTCTTGGCCGGCTGCCCGCCGCTGCCATCGCCATCGGTGGCGTCGCATTCCGCCGTCAGGCTCAGCCCGAGTCCGCCCGCGAGGCCCGCAAGGCCGGCACGCAGCTGCGGATGGGGATGTGGGTGCGGGTGCGGGTGCGGGCTGCTGTTCGTGTTGGTCGTGTTGCTGTTCTCGTTCTGCACGTTGCCGCCGCTGCTGCTGCTGTTGCTGCTGTTGCTGCTGGTGCTGGCGGGGCTGCTGGGCGGCAGGATGTGGCTGCTGCTGGCGCTGGAGGCATTGCTCAAGGGGCGTTGTTCATTTACCGCGCTCGCCGCTGCAGCCAGTTCGGCAATCGATGACGTGCTACGCACATGCGCATGCGCCTCCACCAGCGGTGCGGCGTGGGCGTGGGCGTGAGCATGCACATGACCGTGGGCGTGGGCATGGGCGTGGGTGTGTGGCTGTGGGTGAATCTGGCTGTGCACGAGTTGCGCGTGTTGCTGCTGCTGTTGCTGCTGTTGCAGTGGCAATGGCTGCTGCTGCTGCTGTTGCTGTTGCTGCTGCTGAAGCTGCTGCAGTTGATGTGGCTGCGTGGGCGGGTGGAAGGCCGTCGAGGCGCTCAGATCGAGTATGGCGTGCGCCGCGTGCAGGTCCTCCTCGGCGGGCACACGCCGCCGATAGCCATGCGCCGGCTTGTCGTCCAGCGAGTACGGCCTGTAGATGTCCTTCTTCTTGGGCGGCAGCGAGAGCGTGGCGCCCGTACTGCTAAAGCACTTGCGTTCACTGGACGTTTGTCCCGATTCCATTTTGATGCAATGCACGCCCGGACTGAAGCGGTCGCTGTGCCCGGCCGCACCGCTGGGCGAGCACGACGGCGACGATGTGGTGGACGAGGGCGGCGTCTGGTAGGCAGCCAAATGTTGCTGCTGCTGTTGCTGTTGCTGTTCACCCGCAGCAGCAGTAGCAGCTCCAGTGTTCGCAGCTGCTGCCACCAGCGCTGTGGCTGCTGCACGGATTACTGTGATTTCGCTCTCCATTCTGGGCAGGTACGCGGTATAGTGCAGCGGTGACAGCTCTCGTGTATAGCCTGCAGCATGGGTCAAGGGGGAGGGATGAAATGCGGGATTAGAGTTGGTCCAAACTTGTTGCAAGAAAGTAGAAGGCGCTGCCAGAGAAAAAACAAGTGGAAGCAGACGTGAGCTGCTGTGACAGCAACTTTCAGGCGGCGCCTTAGAGTATGCAACAGAAATGTAACAAAGGAGCTTGAGAAAGCGCGCAGCTGCAGCGCGCAACAAAGTGCACTGCACTATGGAATATTCTATATTTAATTCGACAAATGCTATAAATAATTTAATGAAATCAGCAATTAAGCTGCAAGTGACTCTGACAATTTTAAACGCACTTTAATAAGCTTTCCCAAATGAAGTTGCTTAAGCCTAGCTTTAATTTCAAATGCAGCCTAGAAGTATGCAGCAAAATATTTCTTCTCTGTTTAATCTTTAATATTAACTTAAACAAATTGCGTTATTAAGCCCCAAAAAATCTAATCATACTGCATCAATAATTTTTTAAATATAATTTCAATTTGTTTAGAAAAAAAGGACTGTTATTAGCTTTCGCAATGAAGTTGCTCCGGCCAAGCATTGATTTCATTCGCAGCCCAAAAGTATGCAGCAAAAAATCGAAAACGTAATCTGAGCTGCCTGCAAGGATTTGGGGCTTTCCCGAAAAAATCTCCAGCAATGCCAAACGAAATCCCCAGCATGTTATCGCTACTCACCGTTGTAGACATTGTTGGCCACGCGCGTCGCTGCTTCCGGCGAATGCGGCGGCGGACTTGGCGCCGTGGTGCCCGCCGTGGGTGAGCTTGGCCCCCAGCACTTGGCCGTCGTTGTTGCCGTCGCCGATGTTGTTGTTGTTGCTGTTGTTGACGCGCCTGCCGTTGTTATTACCGTTGTTGCTGTTGTGCTTTCGTTGGTAGCTGTTGCTGCTGCTGTCGCTGTTGTTGCTGCTGCTGCTGTTGTGCGTTGCTTTTCCGACTTGGTCAGCAGCTTGTCGCCAACAACATCGATCTCCTCGTCATCGTCGAGTGTGGAGCGACGCGATTTGAGCGTCGTCGAGAGCTCCTCCTCTCTGCTGCCTGTGGCCTGGGCATTATCTTCGCTCCGATCCAGCCAGGGATACGCCTTCCATTTCTTGGCAATCAGCAGGCGCGGCATGTCGATTGATTGATTGAGCAGTTGAAGTTGCAGTTGAAGTTGTAGTTGTAGTTGTAGTTGCAGTTGTGATCAGCGATCAGCTGTAGTTGTAGTTGTAGTCGTAGTTGTAGGCAAGTCGAGTGTTAAGTGCTGAAGCGAGTGGTTTGTTTCGAGCGAGCAAAGACCTTCTTAGGGGGTTTCGGTGTGTGGTGGCAAAGCGGAAAGGAAATGCTGCAGTTCTTATCTCGCAATATCTGATGACGCATGTGAAAGTTGTAGATTTGGCTCGCCGGAAACACAGAGAGAGTGTGAGTGAGTGTGTGAGAGAGTAGGGAGTTTGGGGGCGGGCGGGGATAGAGAGAGAGAGAGAGTGGGAGACAGAGAGAGTCTATAGAGAGTTTTAGAGTGTTAACTTCTAGAGGTTTTTATTGCTTGGCATACGCATTGTGTTGGCGCCTCTCGACTCGGCTCGAGAGACTTTACTGTTATTCGAGCATTATTCAAAATCAAATTCGAATTTTATTGTTTTATATGATGATAAATTGCTATTTGCGGTTTTCTCGTTGTTCTCGTCGTTGTTGTTGTTGTTGTGGTTTCTCGGTTAGGATACTTCAAATTTCACAGCCACTTTACACATTTCTGCGCTTTATGCGAACTCTCTTCTCTCTTCTCGCCCTCTCTACGAGAACTGCGACCGAACGTTCTTTCAGTCTAGAAGTTATCGTTGTTGTTGTTGTTGTTGTTGCTTTAGTTGTTGTCGTGTCTCACTGGGGCCAACTTTAGTGTGTTTTTTGGTCAACTTTGGTCCGTACTTTGGTATTTTTTTTTGGGGGGGAAAAGGGGGGTCTCTTTTGTGTTTTCGTGGACTCTGGACAGGGACACGTTTTGCTGCGTTTGCGTTGGCTGCGTGTGGTTTATCGATTTTTACATTTGCGTTTACGTTTACGTTTTGCTTTTGTTTTTACACAACGGGGCTTAAAACATAACGGTAACGGCAACGGTTAACGGTCCGCCCAATCGGGACGGACGGGTGTACGTTCGTTCGTTCGTGCGGTAATTGTATTGCTCCATATATCCTCCTCTAGTTTTTGGCTTCTCACGCGCTTCTCCGCTATTTTCTCCAACGCTTTTCAATTAATTATTGTAGAATTGCGTACTTGCTATTGTTGTTGTTGTTGCTATTGTTGTTGTCGTTGTTGTTGTTGTTGTTGTTGTTGTCGGGAAACAATTTCAAAACAAAGTATTTGTTATTGTTCCAGTTGCTGCTTGTTGTTATTATTTTGTATTTTGTTTTTGTTTTTTTGTTTTTTGTTTTTGTTTTTATAAAACAGAAAGTAAAGACGTTAGAGTTGTAGTTAAGTTAAGTTAAGTTGACGCGAGTTGGTTGAAAAGTTGCTTGAGTTGAGTTTGAATTATTGTTGTTGTTGTTGGTAGTGAAAAAATTGATTTAGGAGAAAATATAATATTATATAAGATAGAGAAGAAATGCGAACGAACCGAACGTAAGCAACTCTTGAATGCTTATGAGCAGGCAACTGAACGAAACGTCACTTATAAGGGTGGCCCAACGAAATGGAAATGGGAATGCATAGGCCGAGCCGAGCCGACGCGAGCCGAAGCGAGCCGAACGCACGAGCGGCCGAGCGTTGCGAAACGGAACGGAACGAAATGGCAAGCGGAACGCGAGTGCGGGAACAACCCCCAAAGCGCAAGAGCCTGAGCTGTTGCGTGTGTCCTGTGGGCAGCTGCAGACGACGAGAAAGCGAAATCGTAAGAATTTCCAGTAATTTCAATACTTATAATAATTATAAAAATATTAATAATATATATAATTAGTTTGTGACTAATGCTAGTATTTAAAAGTTTGGAATTCGATTAGAACCTGCGCAAATCTGATGGTGTGTGGCAGCCCCAGGCAGCCGCGATATCAGGAAGTGTGTTCCGTTTGCCAGCGCGTTCCGGCCAACGCTGTCTGCTTCCTCCAATTGTTGCGTCCCTCTCCCCACCGCGACCGCTCGCACTCGTACCTGAATTGGCTCATGGCTCCTTTTTGTTATTGAACAATTTTGGGGTGGATTTTTGCAACAGCGTCGCGGCGCGTCGGAGTCGCCTCCGTCTCCGTCTCCGTCGGCGACGTCGACGTCGAATGTGGCAGTTGTGCCGAGTTAATTGCTCTTGCTGTTGCATTGCATTTGTTGCTGAACTTTGATTTTGAACAAATTGCCAAAAATGATGGGCCAGTGGGGGAGGGGGAGGGTTAGGAGGAGCAGCAGCAGCAGCAGCAGCAGCGTGTGGGTGTGTGGCTCGAGCAGAGAGCAACAGTCGTCGGCTTGTGGCATTGTTGATTGCCAGCAGGGAAGTTGCCAGGGTCTGCCTTGAGTAAGGAATCGCTGGCAATAGATTAAAGCCCTTGGTCCGGGGCGTTGCTGCACGTTGCGGCATATACCTAGGGTCAGGACATGTTCGAAATTTACGATTACAGCGATTCCAAAGTCCAAATGAGAAATTCAATTAAGCAACACCAATTGTACGTATGCTGCTTCTCCCTCTCCCCCTCTCTCTCTCTCTCTCTCACACTTTCTATCACGCTCTGTTGCGCTGCCTTGCTGGTCAGCTCGGCAGGGCTTTGGCCGGACTTAAGTTGGCTTCCCCAAAATATTACACAAATTCGCACTCTAGCAAAGCCCGGGCTAATTAACTCGG
Source organism: Zaprionus bogoriensis (assembly GCA_035046045.1). NCBI lineage: Eukaryota > Metazoa > Arthropoda > Insecta > Diptera > Drosophilidae > Zaprionus > Zaprionus bogoriensis. The sequence continues at coordinate 576,007 of JAWNOI010000066.1, read as the reverse complement.
ACATAATGTGCCAGAAAAAATTACGTTAAACTTTGTGCTCGCTCTCCCTCTCTCTCTCTTTCTCTTTCTCGCTCTCTCTCCAACTCGCTTGTCACGTTGCATTACGCGCAAATCGGCTGTAGACCCAATTATGATTTCTTTGTATTATCTACGAGTTTGGCTCTCGCCTGTCAGCAATATGGTTTCGGCTCAGCTCGAGTGCCCCTTCTAGCACTTCAGTACTCCAGCATGTATGGCCTCTTGGCGATTGTTTTACGTACACAATCCATCTGGAGCTGTCAGAGCTGAAGGACCTCGCGGCATATTCCACGGAATTATTTCGTAACGTACCGCGCCATCTGTGGATTTCTGGACTGCATTCGACTAATTACAAATGGGCCGGGCGCATGGTAATGGTAATGGAAATGGAAGCCCTAAATGTGCCCGCGATCCAAGTGAAACCACACATGCTACACTACCCTATGCCAGTGGCAGTGCTACTCCCTCTGGTAATCTGCTTTTCCAGCTAAAGTACAATATGAACTTAGTTCGACCCTTTTCGAAACGCCCAAAAACTTGCGTTGGAAATTGTTGCGCTTCGCTAGCCGCTGGACAGGACACCATATAGTACACTGCATATACATATATATGATCGCTGATCGCAGCGATCGCGTCGAGTGGCACGCGCAGACGCAGATGCAGTGGCAAGCGGTAAGCGGCAAGCGGCATATGGCTTCGGGGGTTGGACGCACGCGTCACGCGGCAGGAAACCGAATTATGCAGCGCTGCAGCGAGATTCGCTCACCTGGAACAAGGAGCCAGGAGACATAGAGGACACTATGGTCTAGTGGTAGCTCTGGCAGCCGGACAGCTTTTCCGCTGTGCGGCGCGTTATTAGCGCTACTTTAGGGGGTAAAAACGGGGCATTAAAATAAGCAACGCTGGAAAACAAAGGTGCACCATGGCACCACAATGCCGCAGTGCACCCATTTGCCAGCCAGGGATTCAGTTGAGCGCGTTTGCGAGCGTGCAAAAAACGCAGCGACTGCGGCAGCGGGAGACAGACAGGAAATGCTCTACAAGTGCAGCTGGCCAGGACCTGCTCGGTTTGAAATGGAGTTGGGTTTGGGTTTGCGCCCGGGGCTGGGGCTGTTGTCAGAGTGCCAAACGCTTTTGGCGTTGCCTAGCGAAATAGAACGCCCGCAGTGGCGCCCCCACACCATGCTTACCACACACACACACACACACACACACAGACAACACGAAGTACTGCTTCCCCGCCCCCGCGCAGACTACTTTAATATGCGACTGAGTATCGAGCGAAGTGTGACGCTCGCGTGGCACGGGCCAGGAAGTGGCAGCTGTAAAAGAAACAGTGAAATACTAAAATGCTGCAGGCAGAAGCCGAAAACTGTTGATCCTGCCCCGTGCAGCACCCAAGGCAAGGCGAGGCGAGGCAAGCCCTGGTGTGGCGTGGCGAGTCCAAAAACGAACCAGGTGTCTGGCATGCTCTTTCTGTTTTTCCTTTCAAATGATGTATTAAAGTGGAAACGAGCACGAGTTCTTCTTGTTCTTGTTGTTGTTGTACGTGCATTGTCTGTCTCGCTGTCGGCCTGTCTGTCCGTCTGCCCGTCTGCCTGTCTGCGCACGGGCTCTCTGGACTCTGTCGAGTTTTTCCCAAATGCTATTTGTTCCTGTGTTCCAGCTATAATTTCATTGTTACTCCTTTCGCACGGGCTTCGAGGCGGCAACCACCCCATCATCAGCAACAGCAACAGCAGCAGCAGCAACAGCAGCAGCAGCAACAACATCATCATCATCAACGCCATCAGCAACAGCAGCAGCAGAGTCGGAGGCAGAGTCAGAGTCGGAGGCAACACCACCCGGCGAACAACCCCCTCGCGGCGCTTGCCATTTGGCGTCTACATAGAAACAGCAAACAGGTATAACAACAGCAACAACAACAGCAACAACAAAAGTTACAGCAACAACTACAAAGGCCCTTCGTGCGCCTGTTTCATTAGCAATAAAAGCAACAACAACTTTTGCAACAACAACTTGCACAGCAACAATTTTTCCAACAACAACAACAACAACAACAGCAAAGCCAAAGTTAGTTTACGTCATCGCCAAATTGCGCTGGCGTAGGAGCAGCAGCAGCAGGGGGAGGAGGGTACTCCAAAAAACTGACTTATTAGCATGTCCTGCAACAGGATACAAAAGTTCTGTGTGTGTTTCTGTGTGTGTCTAAGCACGAACTCAAACTCTGCACACTTGTGCGGATTCCTGCTCGAACTGCAACTGGACACACTCGGGCTCGGCTCGGGCTTTTGCTTGCACGGTAATTCGAAACTTTTGCCGAGTGCATTTCTAATTACATTTGTCGAATGTGAAAATCTCTCTCACTCGCTCCCTGCGCTCGCCGAGATCGTTGCAGCTGTTGCTGCTGCTGCTTCTGCTGCAAATCGTTAGATGCGTCGAGTTCAAAGACCTTTGCGAACGCCTCGGGTTCAGGTAGCCCGGCGCGTCCAATAGCCTGGCTCGCCCTGCGATCCTGTCGACGGGACATCACGATCTACATACACAACAACAACAACAACAACAACAACAACAAGCAGCAAAACTGGCTGCTATTGATGCTGCTGGGAGCAGGGAGCGGCAAGGAAAGCAGGAAAAACAGCCAAAGGGCGAGACGAACTCGTATGTGAGCTGCGCGCGCGGCTTTTCATTCGGCTTTTCAGCAATTTTCACGACAGCTGTCCACGACTGCATTATGATTATGCCAATGTGTGTGAGTGTTCGTGTGTGTGTGTGTGTGTGTGTGTGTGCCTGGGCGCAGCAGCTGATTCCCTGACCCGGGTAACTGCTTCGGGCCGGGGTATGCGACGGCTGCAGCCAGTTCTAGTATTTCATTGCCAGGTCGGGGGCCTTAGGTTAGTGCCCTCTCGCAGTTGTTGGTTTTACTCATCGAGTGTGTGTGCCTGCATGCGTGTGTGTGTGTGTGCGTGTGTGTTTTCTATTTGTTGAATTCATCAACTAATGGCTGAAAGAGTCAGGCAGCAAAATTTGAATACGACTCCTGCATTCAGTTCCATCCATTGATCACTCGAGCAGTTGATGCCATTAAATTTATAGCGTAGGGTCGCAGCGACGCTGTTGCTCTGCACTTTTGCTCCTTTCTTTGTCCTTTCTCTGTCCGCTCACTGTGCTGCTTGTCTTGCGGCTGCATTTAGGGGGAAATTTTGACATGGAAGCCTCTGAAAGGCGATCTGATTGTGACTTGCATAACGAATTTGAGTGCCAAATTGAATAATTATGCTGATGGTAATGGGAAAATTTGAACTAGACTTGATAATTCAATCGGATATTTGAAGCTGGGAAATTGCTGCGATTTGGTATAGAAAGGTAAAGATACTACCATGAAAAGGTATGGTGTTATATTGATAATCTCGTCGTTATATATAGAGAAAGCAGTAAATAAAAGCAAAATATATTCAAATTTTTAACTGTTTTTATTTTTTATAGAATGCATATATATCTAGTAGATATATCAAGTCTTGGAAAGTAACGAGAATACCTAGAAACATATATTTCACAGTTATACATGATATAAATTTACTCTATGGTAAAGTAGAGACATAGATTATACATCTAAAGTGTTTAAAATACCTAAAAAAAAAAACACATTATAAATAATATACTCGGTCTGTCCGAAAAGTATCCGACCTGATTTTAAATCTTGGTATACCAAAATCTACAGTTTGAGAAATTTTAAGACAAACGCTGGCGGCGAGAAATAATTGCAAGTCAGATACTTTTCGGACCGACCGAGTATATTATTTATAATCATCATGTATCAATATATATTTGTTTAATAAACAATATTGTTTCTTTTGAAAGCAAGTCTTGAAAATATTTAAAACATAGTCTTTGCATTTTTTTCAAAATAATATATTCATCAAATTAATTGCTTTGGCATTTTTAGATATAAAAAATATAAAATCAAATCCATTTAAAATGTTATTTTATATCTTATTTATTTTATTTTATTTAATAAACAATATTTTATTCATTTTTAAAAACGAGACTGGAAAATATTAAAGTTAAAATTAAAAATGTATGCATCAAGTTGATTGCTTTAAAAAATTGAATTTAAGTGTTAAATCTATTTAAAATATTTTAAACTGCTTAAATTTGCAAGTAAAATCAATCAAAGTAATGCGTTTCTTCAGTTTAGCAATAGCTATAGCCATCAATAACTGCGCTGCTCAGTTTTCTGCTGCATATGGTCAAATCTCTTGCTCTTTCAATGCTGATCAATAATATTTGTACTTTTCGCGGTCCATTGGCATTGTTTTCCCTCATTTGCATAAAATTAATATGCCTTTTCTTAGACAAAATGTATATTGTACCAGGCAGAATATTGCATTTAGTATTATTTATGCACTAAAATACCAATGCTGTCAAATTTCGCAAGAAAATCAGCTCTGGCCTCAGCTCAGACTTCGAGCTGTGCAACTTTATGTGTCGCTGCTAATCTCTGGCATTTACTTCTATATAATTAAATTTTAATCAGCAGTCGCTTTAAGCTCGTGTAGACATTAAAGCACTAATACTAATTACTTGTTACACTTTAGAGAGCGACTGCACACACAGACAGACACAGCACAGACACAGACACAGACACAGACACAGACACAGAGAGCATCTCACTCGATGGCAGCATGCAACAAGAGCACTTAGTAATATCCTGACAGCCTGCTGCACAGACACAGACACAGACACAGCCACACAAGCAGATGTATGTGTATGTATAAAATATGTATATATACACACACACACACACACACACACACACATATGTATATGTATATGTAGTATAGTTTCCGATGTCCTTTACTGCGACGGGGCAACCTTCTTTCTCTACTGCTGTTGTTGTTGTTGTTGCTGCCTCTCATCTCTCAACTGGCAGCTTGCAACTGGCTCTCAGCCTCCTGCGGCATGTTGGCAGTTGGCAGCAGTACGAGGCATCTCTTATTCTTCTGCGTCTGCTGCTGCTGCTGCTGCTTCTTCTTCTTCGGGTCTCTTATTGAAATAAATTCTCAATGAACGCGCCCATTCGATGGGCCTTTCATTTTCATGCGTGCCATTTGCAGCAGCTGGCGGGCTGCCCCTGCTCCCTCTCCCTGCCTCCCTCTCTCTCTCTCTGTCTCTCTTGCGTCATCGGTTTTTGCCATGTTGCAGCTTGTTGCTGCCGCAATGTTGTGCCGTTGTAAATCTGAAACGTTTGCAAATCTCGGCTCGTTGCGCGCGCACACACAGACACACACACACACACTGACACACACACTGACACACACACTCAATCACACACAGACATAAAATACACATTCTCGTCTATCATATTTGGGCCGCGCATTAGCCCCGGCAAGGCTAAGCACACGCTGCACGCAAATACGCAGACACACACACACACACACACACACAGACAGGCACACACAGACATGCATAGAGCGCTGCACATGCATGATAGATAAGTACATAGATATGCGCATAGAGACGAGTACTCGAATATATACACACACATACACACACACACATAGAGACTGAGGCATGTTGTGGCATCTGAATATCTGAATAAGCGTGCATGTGCGCGTGTGTGAGTGTGTGGGCGGCGGTGGCTGAGTGTGTGGGGCTGTCGTCCTTGTGCTTCACTCGACAAATATTCAACACGTATTCATTTCCTGCGGACGCCAACTGGCAACATTCTGCTGCTGCTGCACAAGTGCACGCTGCCGGCGTCGACTGCAGCGGCAACTGCAGCATGCAGCATGCAGCATGCAGCATGCGACATGGATACTTGCACTTGATGCCGCACGCTGATGAAGTAGCGACAATGCGGCAATGCGTCGCAAAACTCACTTCAAGTGCCACTTCAGGCGACGGCGGCGTGACGACGACAGCGTAGCCGAAATGTTGATCCTTTGACGATTGTCAGGCAGGCAGAGATGGAGACAGAGGCAGTGCCCCCATCTTGCTGCTGCTGCTCCCTGCGGGCGGTCCAAGGTAGCGCACTCGGCGCGTCAAGTGAAGCTCTCGATGGCGCTGGGCCAGAAGGAAGCTGTGAACGCTTTAACGCCATTCCGCCTGGGCCTAACCCCAGTACCAGCAGCGGCAGCGGCAGTAGATGAAGCTCCCCCAAGCTTGCAGCTCGCTCGGTTTGCATTCAGCTCGCATTCCCCACTGAGAGCTACACGTTTTCATGAAATCATTTTTCACCACTTAGTCACGTCGCTTTGACAGCTCCAGCCCAGCAGCAGCAGGAGAGCTGGGAATTGTGGCAGCATGTGTGTGTGTGTGTGTCTGTGTGAGTGTGTGGGAATGGGAACGACAGAGCATCCTCTCCAGCGTTATCTGCGGTTAGTCGCTTATAATTGGCAGACATGTGAGTTCGAGTGGGAGTGGAAGCTTTCCCAGCACCGGATGTCTGGGGCGGGCCAGGACTCGGGGCAGGACGAAGCTATGCTACACTAAGTATTTGGTAATTATAGCTGCGGCCAAGTGGCCAAGTGCAGTTCCCATAGTGCACCGCAGCGCGTTCCCACACGGGCAAACAGGACGCGCTGCGCTGTGCGTTGCGTGCTCGCCTTATTAGTTCTGTTTGCTGCTCTCTCTGTGTGTGTGTGTGTGTGTGTGTGTGCTGCAATTACAGCATACTCAATTGTTTTTATTATTGTCGTGCGAGGGGAGGAGCAGCAGGAGTAGGTGGTGCAGGTGGTGGCCAGCGCACATCTGGCATCAATCATGTGGAAACGTGGCTTAGAACTACGAACTTGCTAGCAGTTGCCGCAGTTACCAATTGCCTGCTGTTGCAGCTGCAAATCTGCAGACAAGCCCCCGCCTGCTACACTCCGTCTCTGCCTGCCCCACCCCCCCCCTCCTGTGCCACAGAAGTAGCAGCAAGTGCTCGCTTTGGTACGTGTTATCCTGCTATTTGGTTACCTTGTATGGTTGCACTTCCTACTCCGCTGTTGTTATTGTTGCCACTTTTCTTCGTGTTGTTGTTGCTGCTGCTGCTCCGTGTGGCACGAATCAAAGTATTGAATTTCTATATCCGTTTTTGTATTGTGCTCTGTTGGTTTTGCGCCTTGTTCGACTGCGGCAGGCGTGAGCAGGCGAGCGAGCGAGCGAGTCGTTTATATAAGCAGCACAACAGCAGCAGGCAAAACCATGCACTGAGCGCATGCAGGGAGTGAGTTCTCTACAAATATTAAGTACATATATTTAAAATGCTTAAACTTTTATATTGCGCTTGTAACTTTATTTTATGCGCAGACACTGAGCGAAATTAGTGTGTAGGTTACACTCAATATCATTTTATTTCTCCGAAAAAACTTATAAATAAACTGAAAGGAAGACATATGTTGCAAATGCATAAAAATTTTATGATTTATTTATATTATTAATTTTCTTTTCCACAAATTACTTTCCTGCAACCAAGTATGCTAAGCGAAAAGAGTGCGTATGTGTTTAAATTATACAATTTTTATATTTTTTATAAATATTTATATTTATATATTTAATTATTGCATGTTTATGCATTATATCAACGATTTATGGAAGAATTAAGCACATACAAATTTTTTTTTTAATTTTATAAGTTTTCAATAATTACTGAGAAAATTTAAAAAAAAAAACCAAGAAACTATATATATATAAAAATATATATTAACGTAAATATTTTAAATGAAAAAAATTAATAAAAATAGCAAGAAACTATTTACATATATAAAAATATATATTATATATAAATATTTATATATATATACATATGTAAATTATTTTATATTATATATTATATATAAATATATTATATTATATTTAATTATTTGAAAGCTTCAATAAAGTGCCTTTGTGTGCCTCTTGTGTGCATTAAGAAACCAAATGTCATTTTACCCCTCCCGAATTTCTCTCGGTGCAGCCGCAGGAGCACTGCCGCTTAGCAGGAGTAAAAGTACATGCCAAATGAGTGCACAGGAAGTTTTGTTGTTGTTGTTTCACTTTTTTTTCTGATGTTGTGTTGTATTGTGCTGCGTTCCCCGAGCAATTCTCACCTTGAAATGGAATGGAAGCGAGTTTGGGCGTTCGACTCTCTGCTCTGCTCCGCTCCGCGCTGCTCTCTGCAGCGAGTGCGGGGCAATTAGGCGGCTGTGCTGCGAAACGGAAACTGTCGCAAGTGATCGGCGTGTTGATAAGTTCAACAACGCGCAGTACTACAACCAGAAGGACACAAACGAGAACAGGAACTACTAACAGTGGAATGGGAATGGGATGAAGGAAGGGGGAGGCAGGTAGCTGCAACTGTAAGGGGGGAAATCGTTGAACGCGTTCGAAAAGTGCCAGCCAAAAGTTTTCGTTCGTTTCGAATGGAGGCTGACAAAAAATCCATTTGTTTTTATTTTTCGGGAGCAGAGGGGGGCGGTGGCAAGGTGGCAGGCAGTTTGAGTGGGGTAACAGACACCAGGCCCTGCCCCCGCCCCCGCCCACGCACAAGAAAGTGCTATAAAAGTCACGCCCGAGGGCCCGAAATGAGTTTCCAGTTTTGGTTTCGTTCGTTTCAGCGTTTGTTTTTTATATTTTTGTCAGCATCAGGTAACCTTTTGTGCCGCCCATTAGAAACATGCACGCAGGCGGCTTACTTAAGTGTGTGTGTGTGTGTGTGACTGTCTGAGTGGGTGTGCGTGTGTGTGCGTGTGTGTGTGTGTGAGCACATGCAAATGTGAATGTGAATTCAGAAATGTTGAAATGTAGAAACGTGCGGGGATTTGCCTCGGCTCCAGAGCGAGACTCAACACTGTGAGAGAGAGAGCGGTAGAGGAGCAGGGCAAATGAGAGAAAGAGAGAGAGAGGAAGGGGGGTGCAGCTGGAAAACTTCGGCATGCGTGCCGCCATTTGACTTGCAAGATTGACACGCTGCTAAAACGCTGCCAGCCACAAGGACACGCAGCAAACAAAAGCCTGCCCATTTGCCCCGGAGCAGGGAAACGATGAAGAGATGCGGAGATGCGGATAAGCAGAAGCAATAGCAGAGGGGTGGGGGCGGAAAAAACAGTGCAGATGTGTCCAATTTAGTGGAACAACGTAGCCCGCACACACGCCGCACTAAGACTTAAGCTGATCCCCGGCCAAGCCGAGCTGAGCTGAGTTATGGCCCCAGGTACTTATGTCCTGCAATTGTTAAGATTACGAATATTACAAGAGAAAAACCCCCTTGCCGCATCCAGAACTTCCTGCGCTGGGGTGCATGTGGTAAGAAATTAATATAATAATTGCGTTAAGTGGTTGTTTTTCCGCTGGATTTTTGCAGCAGCTGCTGGCCGCGCCGGAAATTGAAAGCGAACTTTAATCGGGAAATGAGAAATGCCGGACGACAGTTGTGCGGTCAATTGGAGGTCAAGCGTTGCTCATAAATCCGGCATATTGATGCGAGCACCTGAGTCGGAGGCAATCTGCAGATTCCGCACACAGCACTATCTATCTTCGGCCGTGTAGCAGTGTCAACAGCAGCAGCAGCAGCAGCAGCAGAAGCCTATGCAAAATGTCAAGTGGCCAAGTTGGCAGCCAGTTCTGGCTGCCGTTCTGGCCCTCTTCTGGCTGTCTGCCTCGCCCGTTTCGAATCTCAGGGGCACAAATATGCGGTTGCCACACCCCTACCGCTCTCTCACTCGCCCTTGTCGCCCGCTCGCTCTCTGCCCGCCAAATCGTTGGAATTTGTCGTGACAATAATCAGCAGCGTCTCTGCGTGGTGTCAAAACTGGGCTGGCCGCACACGCCAGCGCTGGTACCCCTCTGCCGCTCCCCCCTTGCCCCTGCCCCTGGCGAGGGTAGTTTCTGCTTCAGTCAAGCCACAAATATGAACATTGGATCCATTGGCACGCTCCTGCTCCGGCTCCTGCTCCGGCTCCTGCTCCTGTGTCTTCGCTTCTGCTTCTGACCAGCGAAATAAATTAGGCAACAAAAAATTGACATTCTTGCGAGTGTTGGACAGGGGCAGACAGGGCCGGGGTGTCTCACTGATTAGAACAATATGCGTAAATATGTTAGGACATGCTAGATGTTCTATATATTGCCAATATATATATATATATGTCTGTGTGTGTGTGTGTGTGCTGGCCAAAAAAGGATGTGCTCAAAATAAATATGCGTGCGTGTTGCTTCCTCACACCAATACATAGATATTGTTTCGGCACTGCGTGAGCGAGCGTGTGTGCGAGTGTGAGTGTGAGCTTGTGTGTGTGTGTGTTTGTGTGCTTGCTTGTGTGTGTCTTTGCCTTTCGTTGACACTTTCACAATTTATGGCAAATGCTGTCTTTCACCCTGGCACAGGAAAGGCGCCAGCGACAACTCCTCCTGCTGCTGCTGTTGCTACTGCTCCGCCTCCTCCTCCTTCTGTTGCTCCTCCTCCTCCTGCTGCTGCTGCTGCTCCTTCTCCACAACGAGGCCGAAACTGACTTTGATTGTAATTTTTGGGCGCCACCCACCGAAAAAAGCAGCGCAGAGCACAAAAAAAAACCAACTAGAAGCACATGTTGCCTTCGCGCTGAAGGTTGCATACTCTTGCCGAGAATGGCATTAAGTTTGGATACTATATTTATAGCAAGTAGATCTTACATTTATTTTATTTTATTTTATTTTCTGAAATTGTAATAGCATTGTTTTTAGAGGCTTTGGCAGGTTTGTTATAGCATCATGCGAAATTCTTGGAGTATTAATACAAAAACTGCATCGCAGCTAGAAAAGCAAACTGTGCGATTTTGTTCAAAATTATATAGAAAGCAAGGAAAAACTAAGTATATGTTAATGTACTGGATATATATTAGAGACTAAGAAAATTGTCATATTTGCTCTGGCAGCTATAAAATGCATAGTTTTAATTTTAATTATTCTCAGAACTGGAAAACACTCAAAGCTGATTAATAATAATTCACATATACAGTTTTATATCTCTTTATTTTAATAATCTATAATATTTTATCGATTTAATTTATTTTCATTATTTATTATTTTAATTATTTAATTTATTTTATTATTTTTATACCATTTACCCATTGAAAATGGGTAAAAAATGGTATATTAACTTTGTGCAAATGTATGTAACAGGCAGAAGGAGGCGTGGCAGACCATACAAAGTATATATATTCTTGATCAGCATCAATAGCCGAGTCGATTTGGTCATGTCCGTCTGTCTGTCCGTCTGTCCGTCTGTCCGTCTGTCCGTCTGTCCGTCTGTCCGTCTGTCCGTCTGTATGAACACACAGATCTCAGCTATTAAAAGAGCTAGAGGCACCAGACTTGGTGGGAGTGTGCGTGTATTCAATACACACAAGAAGTTTATTTCAAACTTGATGTGCCACGCCCACCGCCTCCGCAAATCGATAAATGCGTATTTCGATTTTTTCTAAATAATTCAATAACGAAAAGAGATAAACGCACCAAATTTGGTAGGAGAGTGTCTTGCAACATTATGCAGAAGTTGGATTTTAGAATTTTGGATGCCACGCCCACCGCCTCTAAAAAACACATTTTTATAGTTTAAAAGAAAACTAGAAAAGCTAGAAGCGCCAAATTTGAAAGTAAGGTGCCTGGTAACATTACGAAGAATGTTTGATTTTCAACTTTTGGATGCCACGCCCACCGCCCCCAAACTATTGAATTTTAAGAAAAGTAGGGAAATAACAAAACATTTTTTTTAACACTCTTGTAGCTTACCATAGTACAGATCTACCCTATAAATTTCAATCCGATCGGACAATAAACAAAGAAGTTATAGGAGTTTGAATCTCCCATATAAAGTTGTGGGCGCTTAGAATTCCAACTAGAATGTTGAACTGACGCAGCAGAAGGCCGGCATCAATAAAAGTCTCATTTGCCGATCGCTCCGCGTAACTGTGTGTGGTCTAGATGGTTGCATGCAAGATTCTGGTGCGTGTGGTCGCGGGTTCGAATCCAGCAACGGGCAATTTTTTTTTTTTTTTTTGCCGATCGCACTGCGTAACTGTGTATGGTCTTGATGGTTGGCTCGCAAGTTTCTGATGCGTGAGGTCGCGGGTTCGAATCCTGCGCTGGGCAATTTTTTTTTTTTTTTAATAATTTTGCGCTATATGAAAAATATATTATGCAAAAAAAATAAAAAAAACCAAAAACTTTTTCTAAGCAATACAAAAAAAAGAAGACTGCGTTTGGATTCGAACCGGGAACATTTAGTTAAAGAGCTGACAACTCTCACAACAAACCACTGAAGCACATGGTCTGTTCCTAGGCGCGAGAAGTTTTGCATACAGCAGCAGAGACGGAGCAGAGGCTCGGCGTCAATGCTTGTGCCGACTGCGCACGCACAATCGGCGTGCAGTCGGCATGTGCCATTAGCGTCAATGCATGTGTATTTAATTTCGGAAATATGCGATGCGTTGTTATTAATTCGAATAAAAGTAATTAATATTAAGAATTATTTTTAGCAGCCAAAGGTAAATTATAACTTACTGTCGAGTGCACTCGACTGTAGCTTTCTTCAATTTTTATTTTTTAATAACAAAGAAGTTATAGGAGTTCGAATTCCCCATACAAAGTTATGGGCGCTAGCGATTCCTAATCAAAACGTTAAATCGACGCAGTAGAGGGCCCGCGTCAATAAAAGCCTAATTTGCCGATCGCATGGCGTAAACTTGTGTGGTCTAGTGGTTAGAGGTCCGATTCGTAAGTTACAAAGTTCGTGAGAGTTCTTGTGTTAGAATCTGGCGCGGGGCGATTTTTTTTTCTTAATGTAAATTGCTTTTTTTTATATTTTTTTTTATATATTTTTATACCATTTATTTTATTTTGTATTATTTCTTCGAATAGGGTAAATGGTATCTTACAGTCGCGCGCGCTCGACTGTAGCTTTCCTTACTTGTTTTTTAATAATTTTGCGCTATATGAAAAATATATTATGCAAAAAAAATAAAAAAAACCAAAAACTTTTTCTAAGCAATACAAAAAAAAGAAGACTGCGTTTGGATTCGAACCGGGAACATTTAGTTAAAGAGCTGACAACTCTCACAACAAACCACTGAAGCACATGGTCTGTTCCTAGGCGCGAGAAGTTTTGCATACAGCAGCAGAGACGGAGCAGAGGCTCGGCGTCAATGCTTGTGCCGACTGCGCACGCACAATCGGCGTGCAGTCGGCATGTGCCATTAGCGTCAATGCATGTGTATTTAATTTCGGAAATATGCGATGCGTTGTTATTAATTCGAATAAAAGTAATTAATATTAAGAATTATTTTTAGCAGCCAAAGGTAAATTATAACTTACTGTCGAGTGCACTCGACTGTAGCTTTCTTCAATTTTTATTTTTTAATAACAAAGAAGTTATAGGAGTTCGAATTCCCCATACAAAGTTATGGGCGCTAGCGATTCCTAATCAAAACGTTAAATCGACGCAGTAGAGGGCCCGCGTCAATAAAAGCCTAATTTGCCGATCGCATGGCGTAAACTTGTGTGGTCTAGTGGTTAGAGGTCCGATTCGTAAGTTACAAAGTTCGTGAGAGTTCTTGTGTTAGAATCTGGCGCGGGGCGATTTTTTTTTCTTAATGTAAATTGCTTTTTTTTATATTTTTTTTTATATATTTTTATACCATTTATTTTATTTTGTATTATTTCTTCGAATAGGGTAAATGGTATCTTACAGTCGCGCGCGCTCGACTGTAGCTTTCCTTACTTGTTATTATTTTATTTATTTAATTTATGCTTTATCAGTTCAGTGCTGTCTCCAACGCTGCTAAAAAAGTTGAACATCTTCTGCAAGGGTATCAAAGTACAAATAACAACAACAACGCGACGAACGAGCACGAGAAAATACTGTTTACCAGTTCCGCAGTTCCGCCGCAGTTGGCGTCGCCGTCGCCAGCGCCGCGTCCCAGTTGTACACAGACTCATTTGAAATAAATATTTTTGTGTTTTTACTTGGAGCGACAATAACGCAAAACATGAACAGCAGCAGCGGCAGCAGCAGCAGAAACAAGACAAATGTCTGCGCGAGCGTGCCAGTAGTACTGTGTGTGTGTGTGTGTGTCTGTCTGTGTGTCAGTATGTGTGTAAGTTTGCCTGTCTGTGTGTGCGTGTGCTGTAGGCAAACCACGCGCGGCGGCGCTGCGGCGTCAAAGTCGAATTACTCATACGCCTCGTTCGCCCGCTCGCCCGCCTCTGACACAATCCGAATCCGCATGCGAATCGCTGCCTACGAAGCGCGCGCGTTGACGTTAAAAGCTACAGAGCAATTAATCATTAGCTTTTACAGGATTTATTGCAAATACTTTTATCGGATATATTAAATGAACTCCACTCCACATGCGACGCCAGCGACTGCTCCTGCTGCCGCTGCTCCTCAGGCAGGCAACAGGAATTATGGCAGCATTAATCCAGTGTAGACTATCTGCCAGGCAGGCAAGTGCTTTAAGATTTGCGTCATCAGCAGCCAAAAAAAAAAAACAAAAAAAAAAGCACGAACAACTGTAATTCGCCGGCGAAAACTTTTGGTGTCATTCGACATATGCACACGCAATGTAGCCGCTGCGCCCCACCATGATGATGTTGATGATGATGATGGTGGCGATATGTGCCAGGTGAAGGTAGCTTAGTGTGTGGGGGTGGAGGCAGCCGGAGCTTAGCAACAGTTTACTGCGCCTGCCCCCCTTTGCATGCCACTGCTGTTGCTGCTTATTTGGCTGTGACAAAATGAGTTACAGGTTTCATTCATTGGCTGCGAGAGACACGCTGCTCTCCCTCTGCCAAGACTAACTGCAGCTTGATAAATTGACGCGCATTAATTACGCAATGCGGGCGAGCGGATTCAAAAGCAAAAATTGTGTGCTTAGCTGGAGCGGGAGGAGCACAGCTCAAGCTCAGCCTGCTTTTTCTTTGTTGTTGCCTCTGGGCTTCCCTCCTGCAAATTGTGTACTAGGCATGAAGGCAAGACTCGCTGAGTTCCTTCCCCACTGTACGCTCTTCAGCGTTTGCCCCGCTCTCCCCTAGCTGCTCCTTGCTCTGCCGCTTCGAGTGCTGCGTTTCATGTGCCATTAACTAGCAAGCCGTTGCGATTGATCTTGCTT
Source organism: Zaprionus bogoriensis (assembly GCA_035046045.1). Classification (NCBI taxonomy): domain Eukaryota; kingdom Metazoa; phylum Arthropoda; class Insecta; order Diptera; family Drosophilidae; genus Zaprionus; species Zaprionus bogoriensis. The sequence continues at coordinate 560,882 of JAWNOI010000066.1, read as the reverse complement.
GCGTTGTGCTTTATTTTATGGTCCATCCGCATCCACCCTGGCCCTGGCCACATGCCTTGCCACATCCACTTCCGCCCCTCCCCACCTCCCCCTCCATCGTTTTCCGTTTCCGGCCAGCGTGCAAATGCACATGCAAATTTATAACAATTTTACGTTCTCACATGCGTTTGGCTGCCTCGTAAATCGTCTGCTCAGGCGAAAGGTGCGAACTGCCATCGAAGTGCTTGCCACACACTTACAGCACACACACACTCGCACAGCATCTTCGACTTGGCGGCAAGTGTGGCAAGTGCCTGTGCATAAAAAATCGTTTATGGCTTTGCAGCGCTCAAATAGAACAAAGCATAAATCCTAATTTACTTACCGTATAACCCCGTGTTGCCACTGGAGGCATGTCTGAGCGGGCGTACGTGTATGTGTGCGTGTGTGTGTGTGTGTGTGTGTGTGCGACACAACATATATCAACAACATCTTAAACACATGACGGCAAATAAATACAAATGTTGAAAATTGTGAAAATGTTGCAGTAAATTGCCAGTGGGCGGGCGGAGGTGAGGTGCGGGGGGGCTGGGAAAATAAAAACAGCTTCTGATAGCGCAAGGCAAACGATAAAAAGCTGCCACAACTTGCAAACTGCATTGTCTACCCGTGTGTTTGTGTGAGTGAGTGTCTCTGTGTGGGCGAAAGGATACCGGAAACTAGCGGGCAAAACGATTTACGATTCGTTTAAAAGTTGTGATTAGATAACTTGGCTAACGGGATTCGCGACGGGGAAGTTGAAGCTGCACACAGCTCTAACTGCGCATTTCCCCGTATTTCCTGCATTGTGAGCACTGCGAACTTTCGATCGGGCATATGCAGATGTCGAAGGGAATGACGAGCCATGTGTTTCGGCATGTTGACAGCGTGTGAAGCTGTGTAGAGTGTGAGAAGAGCTGAAGTGGCATCAGGTAACTATTACTGCTTTATGGCAGTTAAAGTAAGCTGTAAGAGTCTATGGTAATATTGCCATTGATGGAGCATATGTAGAGTTATATCAGTAGAGTTGCTGGCCTACTAAAATTGAATATATATAGAATCAGAACTAGGAATATGTTGGCTGAAGAGTAAAATGAATATATGGCAGCGAATAAATATAACTGTTATATGGCTATTAGGGTAGGCTGAGCTCTTATATAGTGCACTGTAACTGCAGAACTTTTATTGTGCTTGCGGAGAGCAGACTGTAGATAATATTATATGGTTAAAATATTTCCACTGATTATATTAAACTAAAAATTTGTATGCTACTTTAATAAATCTTATTTGTAATGAAACTGAAGAAAACAGGCAAATAAATCGTGCTCTTACGATTTTATATTAGTATAATAAAGATGTGTAAAGTGACACTAGAGTAGGTTCAACGTAGACAGAAATAGTTTTGAAATCTGCTAGTAGTGGTAACCTGCTACCTCTACCTCTTTGGCAATTTTAAAGTATAAGCTTAGACCGAAATTCTCAAATAATAAATAGTTGGGAGATCGACTAGTTCAATATAGTATAGTCTGGTATCCTAGCTTTATAGGATAGTATATAGCATAGACAGACATTTTCAAATAGTTAATAGTTAGGAGATCAGCTAGTCCCAACTACTAGTACTATACTACTAACCTGCTATCTATACATAGTATATATCCCTTGGGAGTTTAGAAGTGTAGTTTAAGCTTAGACCGACATTTTAAAAGACTACAGTAAATACTTAGCAGATTAGCTTGTCCCAACTATTATACTGCAGCTATAGTCTGGTAGCCTGCTACCACTACATAGTATAGCCCTAGTCTGAGAGCTTGAGCTCTTGATGCATCTTCTTGCTGCCCTACTGCACTATTAATATTATTATTATTACTATTATTATTATTATTACTATTATTATTATTATTACTATTATTATTATTATTACTATTATTATTATTATTACTATTATTATTATTATTACTATTATTATTATTATTACTATTATTATTATTATTATTATTATTATTATTGATATTACTGTTATTATTATTATTTTTATAATTAGTATTATCTTTATAACTCAACTATTGCGCTATAGTAACTAGATCTCTAGTGTTATTTCATAGCAACTATACTCGATTTCTCAGCGCACTGTAGAGCCCAATTAAAAGTCCCTCAATCAGCAGTAGCAGTTGTCGCATTTGTTCATCATAATCACATCCTTAATTTGCGCAGATATATACAGAGCAGATCTAGCGCTGCTATATACACAGAAGTCCAGCTGCTGTTAAAAGGTCTCTTAATGAGTTGGAATTACTTTTGTGCGCCAGGCGGACCGCACAACCGCAGGCAGCAGTCCAAGCAGGAGCCGCACCCCGCACCAGGGCACCTTCCCCCGCACCATGCCACGGCGAGGTGAACCACATCAAGTGGTTGCCTACGGAGAGCAGAGCGCAAGGAGAAGCACAAGAAGCAGCAGAAGACACACTGGAAAAAAAGGTAGCTCCGGCGCGCAACATTGTTATAATTTATGGGGCCCAGTTACGAGTTCAAAACAAATAGAATTACAAATACAAATGCTGGCAGGGGCAGTGGCACAGCCAGGAGGATGGGGACAGGGTCGGGGACATTAGCAATGTCGGCACTCGGAATTAACACGGTGGCAAACTCTAAGAATGCCGAGCATATTGTGTGTGTTCGAGTGTGTCTCTCTCTGTGTGTGTGTGTGTGTGTGTGTGGTAAGCTGCTTGACTTTGCAATCCGAATGCCAACAGCTTCCACAAAAAGCAGCATGTTAAGTAAACTTTATGGCCAACTGTTCGGGCAGTGGCAGCGGGGGGAGGCGGGGCGGGGCAGAAGCGCAAGAAAATTGCGGCGCGCAAATAAAACCAGCGCAAAAGTGAGGCATCAAAAAGCAGCAACATGACAGCAGCAACAACTACAGCAGCAACAGCAACAGCAATAACAGCAGCAACACGACAGCAACAACTACAACAGCAACAGCTCGCAGCAGCAGCAACAACAGCAACAGCTCGCAGCAGCAATACGACACAGCAACAACAGCGACAAGACAGCAGCAATAGCAACAACAGCAGCACGACAGCAACAACAGCACGACAGCAACAACAGCACGACAGCAACAACTACGTCAGCAACTATAAAACCTGCAGCGATAGTAAAATGCAAATTGGGTGGCAGTTGAAGTGGGCAGGGCAGCGTGGCAGCGGGAAGCATGAGCAGCAGCAGGAGCTGCGAGCAGCAGACTGAGGAGCAGCAGGCAGTTGCCGGCTGACAGGCGGCAATCCCTCGGTGTTCCCGGACGCTGTCCGGGCGCAAGCAAAGAAAAAAAGCACTCGCATTCGCACTCGTAAAATAAAAGTAAAGTGCAACAGCAATTTGTTTGCACAATTGCTGAATGCGGCCATTGCTGTTGCTGTTGTAGCTGTTGCTCCCGTTACTGTTGTTGCTGTTCGCATTGCTGCTGCTGTTGGCACTCGTCGCATTGTTTGCTTTGTAGCCAGTTGTTGTACATTTTTATGACAGCTCAAATTGGCCCCCGTCGCCGTGGCTGTAGACGCGATTTGCCCGCCGGCAACACTGTCAGCATATGGCAATAAATGCGCGCCGGACGCAGGACACGGGGACACCGGGCACAGGACACAGGGCACTGGACTATAGACTCAGCGCTGGCAATAGCTAAAGATAGACAAAGGGAGGGGGAGAGAGAGAGCGAGAGAGGGGGGAAGGTAGCTGCGATGACTGACGGCGATTGGCGTCTGATTTGTGTTGGCCAGCGTAAAGTTCAGGCTGTAGCCTTGCTCCAAACACTCTACTCTGGGTTTTCTCTCCCTTGCCTGCTGCATGCTGCTACCTGCCCACTGTCTTTGCTCTTGCTGTCCTCCTACTGCCTTCTAGCTCCACTCTAGCTTCCCTCTACTCTTATTCACTCTTTCAACCTTTCTGCCTCTTACTCCCGCTTCTCTTCTCTTCTGTTTTCCTCTGCCTACCTTCTCCCTTCTCTTTCCCTTTCTCTCCCTAAATTCTCTCTACCCTTTTCCTTTTTTCACTCTTCCCCTCTGCCTTGCCTCTCCCTTTTTTTCTCACTCTTCCCCTCTTGCTCTCCCTTCCCTCTCTCCACTCTCAGCCTTCTTTTAATTTTCTATTTTGGCACGCCGAAATTAAAATATAAATCCTGCGCCGCTTTTGACAACTTTTTAAGCTCCATTAGCGTTGACGAAAGCAAGCATAACAAGCGCGAGACGCACTCACACACACACACACACACACACAGGCACACATATTGGGCGCAAGCGAAAAGGGTCAATGTAACCGCGTTGGCAAACCGCAACGCGGCAGGACATCATTGTCGGCCGCAATAACGCTGTTCCTCTTATTGCCACTGCTGCTGCTGCCCCTGCTCCTTCCCTCTGCACAACCTTGAAGTGCTCTAGCAGTGTCCTCTCCCCCTCTCTCTCTCTCTCTGTCTCTCTCTCTCTCTCTCTCTCTAGCCATCCCCCTACGGGCTGCACTTCCGCCGCGCTCGAGCAACATTTAACTGTTTTGGCCCGTTTTTGGTTTCGGTTTGTGCCCGGCTCGACTGTTTGGCATTCATTGCGAATTTAAAGGGCGGCTTAGTGACAGGAATAATAAGGAAGCCCGCGACGGAAGCGTCGATGTCAACAGGGCGCGCGGGCCAAGCCAAGAAGAGTCCCAAATAAACCACAAGGGACAGCGCCGGCCGGGCAATAATAACAGCAGCAGCAGCAGCAACCGGCCAGAACCGGCGACAGACTCCCACCAGGGGGGAGGAGGGGGGTAGATGTAGTCCGACCACGTTGTGTCGTTTTCCCCCAATGCTTTTGATTTGGTTTGCGCTGTGCAAACAGCAGCAGTACAGAGCAGAGCAGACCCAATCCCAGCCCCAGCCCCAGCTCCAGCTCCAGCTCCAGCCCAACCAAACGTAACGAAATAAAGGCCAGAGCTCGAAATGTTAAAAGGACAACGCGCTGCAAGCAGTTGTGTCAGTAGGGGGGAGGAGGGTTTAGACTGTAGACGGTGTTGCCATTGTGCGAGCAGCTTTTTGGGCTGCAGCTGAAAACTATGCGGCAATTGTTCACTTCAAATGCAAAATAATCAAATTAAACGCTTTGTATGTGCGTTAGTGTGTGTATATGTGTGTGTGTGCATGTGTGCTTGTATGCGTGTGAGCATGTTTGTCTTTTGTCAACGTTGGCTCTTCAAATCTGGCCATAATTCAGCTTAAGTTGGCCGCACTCACTAGCGCACTCAGTGCCCGCTCCCCTTCCCTGCACTCCCCCTGCTTTGCCCACTGGCAACATTGTTTGGTTATTTTTAAGGCAGCGGCAAGGCAGCCCATTCGGGCAGCCAAGTGGCAGACATCAAAACACAACCCCCTGCAAGTTCGTTGTTCAGCAACAACCCTCGGGCCAGCTACAGCTAGCTACACTACCCTACCCCCCTCCCCTGCCCGCTTACCGCACTGCCACCCTCTCGCTCGGCCTGCCTGCCTGCCTGCCTGCCTGCTGCTGCTGCTGTTGCATAATTTTCGGCAATCCACAAGTGTGTGTGCTCGCCTGCTGCTGCTGCGCCTGTATGTGTGTGCTGCGCGCTCTCGCTCCCACACTCTCGCTCTCGCTCGCTCTCTCTTTCTCTCTCTGTTTGCTGTCGCTCTCGTTACATTTGTGGCAGCTCTGGCGAGCGCCTGCGACTGCGCGCTGCTTGCCACTAGTGGTTGCGATTTCTACAGCGAGTAGAGCGGCAGGCAGGGGTGTGTGGGGGCGCAGCTGCCGCTCGCTCGGCTACTTGTTGTGTCTTTGTGTTGGTCTCGCACAGCCCAAAAACAAAAGAGACAGCAGCGCAGACAAATGGCAGATAACGCGCGCACGGGCGCAACAATCTGTGGCAAACTTATCGATCTGGCGATAACGCAGCGTTTATAAGCCAAGCTCGCAGCTAATGCGATTTGCAACCCTGCAAGGCAGCTAATGCTACGCACACACCCCCCCCTTACCACCTGCCACAGGCAGTCATTCGCCATGGTATGGCATTAATCGACACCACCAACCCACCAGCAACACCACCAAAACGCGCTGCCTGTTGTTGTTGTTGCTGCTGCTGCTTTTGCTGCTGACCCGAAATCACGCACACTCGCTGTAAATTACACACACACACACACACACACATGGACAACTGTGACGTGACGGCAACGAGGAAAAGCTGCGAACACGAACAGAGCGGAGCAGCGCAGCAGCAGAGCAACAGAGCAGAGCAGAGCAGAGCAGCAGCAGCAGGGAGTGGTACGTCAATAACTGACGCACAGCGGCAGCAACTCGTGCGCTCGCAGCAGTCCATAGTTTTGTCCCGATTTTAAATTAATAATACTCAGCTAAATAATACTGTAAAAAACAAAAAAAAAAAAAAACAAACTAATTTATTTGCGAGTCGGAAAATTCTCTACACAAAAGTGCAAAGCGAGAGCGAGAGAGAGCGAGAGATAAAGAGAGCAAGGCGAGTGCAATAACAAATGCCAGAGAAATTCAAGCGGAAGGTGTGCAATTTTCAACAGGCTATAGCCCACGCACACACACACACACACAGACACACACATGAAATCACAGCGAGTGCTCAGTATTTCCATTTTCTATTTTGCACAAATTTAGAGCATTTTTCGCTGCCTGCAAGCATAAACAAATAAATAAAAATAAAATAAAATAAAAAATAAAATATAAAAATATAAAAGTTATTATTAAATTAAAATTTAAAAAAACAAAATAAATACAACTGAAACTCAGCAGCGCTCGCTTTATGCCTGAGTTGCCGCGAACCTTTGTTGCATGTGACGTATGCAACAAAGTGCCGAGTGTACGTGAGTGTGTGTGTGTGTGTGTCGAAGACTCGCTGCAGCAGCGAGCGCTGCAAAGTATGCAATAAATTCTCGCATTGTTTATGTGCTGTGGGCGGCAGCGGCAGGGGGCGCAGCGAGCGCTAGAGAGAGAGAGAGAGAGAGAGGGAGTGAGAGAGAGGGGTGAGCTGGCGAGCACAGTGAGGTAGGCTATGACAACCAACAGTTGACTATTTGTTGCATGTATTCGCCGCACTCGTCACTCGCCACTCGCTCAGCTCTCACTCGGAGAGAGAGCCTTAGCCCGAGCTCGAGCCCGAGAGCGCGCTCTCTCACTCTCTCGCTGTCCCTTTCTGCGTGTAGCTGTGCGCTTCCTTCCTCGATTCAATTCACAAAACATTCGACAAGTGCAGAGTGAAACAAGTTGTTGTTGCTGAAACACAGCGAACACAACGAGGAAAATTTTCCACACAGTTTTTTTCGGTAACGAATTCCACTGCGAAAAGTGCGTGCAAAGAAATTAAAAAAAAATTAATAATATTTAAGCTGAAATTTGCAAATGCAAAAAAAAGTGTGTGTTGATTTTTCGCGTACCACAAAAAAAAAAAAACAAACAGCAAAGCGAGGCAAGGCGAAAGTCTGCATTTCCTAAACAAAGCCAGCGAGTACGCGAGTATGCGCCATTTTAAAAAGTGGGATAGGGATAGATAGTTTGGTGTGCGTGCGTGCGCGCCTTCCATTGGAAGAGCACCATACCATGGCATGGCATGCCACAAACCCACTGCCCCTGCCCCCGCACCTACACACAGCCCACTGTACGCGCAGTATAATAAATAAACTGATTCTAAATGTTGCAAAAAGACAGAGAGCGCAAAAGAGAGAGAGAGAGAGAGAGAGAAAGAGCGAGAGAGAGAGAGAGCGCAAAACGATAACAATCCGTGCAGTGCGATTTCGTACAATTATACAACTGCAGGAGAGGCGTGGGCGGAGGCGGGGGCCTGCGGGTGCTCCATTTATTATGTGCACAGCATCGCCGCGCTGTGCCGTGTCGTGCGAACCAGTGCGTGCGTGAACTTGTTTACAGTTCTAAGCCAGCGCCGAGTGCCAAGTGGCAAGTGGCAAGTAGCAAGTCTAAATTATGCAATGCCAGAGACCACACTAAATGTGCGCTGCGACTTCACAGACTCCGATGACAATAAGACGCAGAAATTGAAGTGCGCGAACGTTCCGAAAGTTTTGCACGAGAAAGCGCAGAGATTCTATATACTACTATACTACTATCGCAACTCTATCTTAACTATCAAATATATCCAGATTGGGCAGCTTGCACTGTATTTTAATTTTACTCTGTCTTTGCTCTCAAATATTTTGCCACATTTCTATGTTTATTAATTTGAGAATATAAATTTGAGCATATAAATCTTTAGCTATTCTCTTTAGTAAATGAGATTTCAATTTAAATAAAAATTAATTAATTAAAAGAGCAACTTAATAGATTTCGAAACTACTATATTTTTACAATACCCCAAATATTATTAAAATACTAAAATAATTAGGCGCGGAACTTACAGATAAATTTTCAAATATAAATCTTTAGCTATTCTCTCCATAAAATTGTCAGACAGTAAGACGACAGGCGAACTTTACTCATAAAGATTTCAATTTAAATAAAATAAAATTAATTAAAAGACCAACTTAATAGATTTCGAAATTTTTACAATACGCCAAATATAATTAAAATAATAAATTAATAAGGCAAGCAACTAAATAGATTTGCGCACTACTATGCAAAATATTATTAAAATATTATAAAATGAATTAAGCGAGCAACTTAATAGATTGGCGAACTATAATTGCAAATATCATTACCATTTTTCGAATTAAATGATTTGAGACAGCAACCTAATAGCCATATTTCACAAAATTATTTTAAAAAAATATCAGAGACTAAATAGATTTCAATTCATTGGGAATCATTAATTTTACTATATCTTAAATATCGGACATACTATATTATTTCTCTCTCATAATACTATTCAATTTGACGCTATAAATCTTCGCTTGCTTAAGATTTCTTATACCCCTTATACCATTTTACCTATCGCTTGATATTTGAAAGAAAGAGAGCTTTGCCGCAAACCCATCATCTAATAATGGTCTACAACTCTATAAATCTCTTTTCTTATCTACAAAAGAACTTTGATAAATGCACGGGAACGGCGAACGCAACAGTAACAACAGCAGCAACAACAACAGCAACAACAGCAGCAACAACAACAGCAACAACGAAAGCAATACCTTAAATTGTTTCGGAATTCGTAGTGATTTCGTGGCGAGTGCCAGGAGCGAGGCGCGAGGAGCCTTCCAGTGATATATAAATCAACGTCTGCAGATGTTGTAGGGGGGCACAGGCGGTGCCTGAAGCGCTTCTAGGGCCAGTGCGGGAGCCTGAGCCAGAGCCGGAGTTAAGATCAAGGATGCCCGCTAGCGGCAGCCGGCACCACAGGAACGGGCACAACCACGTAGAAGCAGCAGCAGCAGCAGCAGCAACTCTTCTGCGCAAAGAGCAGGCAGAGGAAACTGCAAGCGAAGCAGAAACCGAAAGAGCAACAGAAACGGAGGCGAATTCTGGAGCGGAAGTAGCGCTACTCTCAAGGCAGCTCATGTCAAAGTCGAAGTCAAAGTCGGAGGAGTCCAAGTGAGGCATTTTGCACTGCACTGCAGACGACTCTGGTGGTCGATGTGAAAGAAGGTTGTGCTATATCTAAATAGTAAATAAAGTAAAGTAAAGTAAAGTAAAGTAAAGTAAAGTAAATAATGCAGCATAAGTGAATAAGAAGAAACAAAATCACAAAATCACAAAATAACCAAATAAGCGAGTAAGAGAATAGGAAAAAAACAAACGTAAACATAAGCAACAAAAGCATAAATACAAATACAAATACAAATACAAATACAAAACGCAAACACTAACAAAGGAGAGCGAGCCCAAAGGGTATAAATCCAGACACACACACACACGCACGCATACTATATATAATACGTTATATAATACGCATCCAAGACGTTGTTGGGTGGGTGGCACACACACACACACACACTCACTCATAAGTAGTTTATAAAATTCTATCGAACGGTCCAAACTGGCAAGTGGCAGCGGGCGCAGCAGGCACAAGGAGACACAATGTCTGTGGACTTTATACTGCCCAATCGCAACAAGATACAAACGATTGCCTACGCGAGCAAGAAGTATGCGCCTGCCACCGACCTCCATAGCTGGCGACGTCCCAAGCCAAAGCCAAAGCCGCGGGCCAAGCCCAGAGCCGGGCACCAGCAGCAGCAGCAGCAGCCGCAGCAGACGACACTGCGCAAACTGAGGGCGGCAGCGGCATCCCATCCGCATGCCAATCCCAATACCAATCCGAGTCCCAAGCACAATGAGGACAAGTTCTCGGTGCTGCGCAATGCCAATAACAATAACAGTAATGCCAACAATGGCCATGGCAAGATGACGCTCAAGTCTAGCCCCAGGGCGAGCAAGGAGGCCAAGCGAAGCGGAAGGGCTGCGCTCAAGCGTGAGATAATCGAGCTGGACGACGACGACGACGACGACAACGACAACGAGGATGATGTCGAGGAGGAGGACAACGTCGCCTTTGGTACTGTCGCTGCTGTCGCCGTTACCCGTGCTCGTGCTGCCAGAGCAAGCGCTCATCATGCTGTCCATGCCGATAACGATGTCGATGATAATGATGACGATGTGGTCGACGATGATGTGGGTGCGCCACCTGACGAGCACTTGGAATGGTCTGCGGCACAGTCGCTGGTGCAAATGAACTCCAAGCAGGAGAAGCAGCGACGTCTGGGAGCAGTTATAACAGCAACAGGAGCAGCAGTCGGAGCAGCAGCAGCAACAGGAGCAGCAGCAGCAGCAGGGGGAGCAACAGGAGCAGCAACAGGAGCAGGAGCAGTAGCAGCAACAACCACAACAGTATCCGCAGCCGCAGGTAGGTGCAACAGTTAACCACATTTCCGCTTTCCGTTTTGGGTTTCCCATTGGGCTTCGCTTCCTTCCCGCTTTCTTGCCTGACAGCGGGGCAGAGCGCGGGAGGGGCAGCGGGTGGGGCTGGGGAGCCCAGTGTTGCGTCACAACAATGTGAACAGGTGGCTGCGACAATTTGTGTACTCGTGTACTCGTATTTATTTTTAGTAGCCCTTGCTCGCCCCCCTCCGCCACGGCCAGCTTTTATGGCCGGCCACCCACTAGGGCTATGGCAACGTGGCAGCAACAACATCAACGCTGGCAACGACCAATGGACACCCGCACGCTCGTCCTTCGCTTTTTCCAGCTCCATGCGCGTGTTTGACATTGTCGCCGTTAGCTAATCTTTTTAGCGTATGTTGGCATTTTTCATGTTTGCCTTCTTGTCGTTCTCGTTGTTGTTGCCACGCTTGTTGCTGCTGCTGCTGCCGCTGCTGCTGTTGCTGCTGCTTGTTGCTCTTGACAAAAGGCGGAGAAGCAAATGCAAACATGAAAACCAACACGCGTCATTGTCATGGGGTCGTCGCCGGGCTGAGCTGAGGGGGCCGGGGGGGGCAGACCATTGCTAGCAAGACTCTATAGACTCTATAGAGGGCGGTGGCAAGTGGGAGGTGGTGGTATGGGGGCATCTACTTACTTGCTGTAGTTGCTGGCAAGTCTTATCGATTGAGAAAACGAAATGTAACAGGTCAGCCTGAAAGCAGCTGAAATAATGGCGTCAGCACAATGAAAAATACCAAAAAGGTTGATTTATATAATCACAGGGTGTCGCGGGTTGCGCTGGGAGCAGCCATGGCCAGACTCGCAAGGACCCTAAGCTGTAGTGCTCTCTGGGCGGGCAATGGCAAAAGCTAAAAGTCATGGCTGGACCTTACAAGCTTTGCATATATGTATGGTATATACAGTGCCAAGTGAAGTTGCTGGCAAGTGTTTTTGACCTTATGGAAGTTTTTCCTACTCTAATAGCAAGCTATTTGAATAGAGCGAAATTTATTTATTTCTGAAAGTACATTTACTGTCAATTTTGTTTCATAAGGCTACCAGCTGAGTAGCCTATTAATTTAAAATACTATAAATATAATAATAAAAGACTATACATGTCAATTAATTAAACTTAAAGGTTATTTATTTATTTATTCGTAGTAAGTAAATTAAGTTTCTAAGAAATTCTTGGAAAAAGGTTATTTATTTATTTATTCGTAGTAAGTAAATTAAGTTTCTAAGAAATTCTTGGAAAAATATATTTATAATAATTTAATTTAAATATATTTGTAATATATTAGTTTAATTTTTGTTTAATGTTACATTTACTTTTATCAATTTGCTCAATATTTACTTATTTTTGAAATGAAGACAATTAACGGTATAGCCAAATGATGTAGCACAAAAATACTATTTAAATTTACTACTTAATTTGTAAAACTTATGAAAAATTTAGTACAATTTGTATTTCAATGAGCTTCAGTTTGCTTAGCTTTTTTTTTCATTTCATTTATACTAATATAACTTCACATTTTTTTAAAAAATTAAAAATGTAACATTATATGTAAATGTAAATTTATTATTTATGTCATATAATTACAATAATCTTATTAAATTATTCATCTGATTTTTATTATGCAGTACTAATAATTGAGAATAAATTGTTTACTTAGTAGATTTGTAAATTATCAATTAATTATTTATACCATAAATACTTCTAAAAATAATAAACCATTTTAATGGGGCCAATCGACTTAAATCAAGTGTATTTATAACATTTAAATATGGGGACTTACTGATAAATAAGTTAATAGCTAAAATTCCCCCATCAATTACCAAAAAACCTGAAAAATGCCTCCACATGGCGTTGTGCAACACTGTTGGCCGGCACACAGTTTTGAAAAAGCTGCACGTGCATAACGACCCTGTCTGCGCGTTGAAACTTCAACAAGTCCGCTTGACATTCGGCGTAATGCCAGCCATTTGGCAATTCTTTGCTGTGAATTACTGCAGAAATTGCCGGCGCACCAAACTGACCATGGAGGATGTCGATGCAGGCCAAGAGGAGTACGACGAATTGCCGCTAGACTGTCAGTGTTGGTTTTAGCGCGGGAATGGGGGGGAGGGAGGGAAGGCTACTATGCTCCTTCTTTTTGTTGCAATAATTATTCAAACCTTTTGCAGTATCAATGCGCCGTCCAGTGGCCTTTGGTCGCGCCCCGGCCGAGGATGGCAAGGTGATCTTCTATGCGCCGCCAGCGAGTGCCAGCGGTGCTGCCCGCCAGCCGCAGCCCATTGCCATCAAGCGCGAGCGGGAGCAACAAGTGGCAGCCGCAGCAAGTGGCGCCTCAGCCACGGCAGCTGCAATCTATCGCGGACGCAGCGTGGAGGAGACGGAGGCGGCACACGATCTGCTCTCGCTGTCGCAGAGCCTGCCGCCGCTCATACCGCCCTGCGTGGTGACGATCATGAAGCAGGAGGTCGCCCACAAGCCGCCCGAGCATTTGCCAATCATGCAGGAGATATCGAACGTTTCCTACAAGTCGGCGCCGCAGTCGCCGGCGGCGATGCAGTATCAGGGCAGCTCCTGCTCCTCGTCGTCCTCGTCGTCGAACATACGCTTCATTGGCAGCAGCTCGTACGACATGCTGCACAGCACGCCGGAGACATCGAACACCTGCTCGCCGCTGACGCCGCCCAATTCCGATCACAGCTCCGACGTGGACATCGACATGTCCTCGTCATCCGAATCCGGCCAGTTGCACTGGAACAACAAGCAGCCAGCGGCGTCGCAGCAGCAGCACCAGCAGCAGCACCAGCACCACCAGCAGCAGCAACGCCAACAGCAGCATCAGCAGCAGCAGCAGCAACGCGCCTCCGCGCTGAAGATGTGCCTCAACATGCTCGATGGCCGCACCAAGGCCAGCAAAGCGGCCAGCAAGGACAAGGATGCGCAGCAGCATCCACTGGCAAAGGGCAGCAGCAGCCACAGCCACAACCACAGCAACAGCAGCAGCTGCAGCAGCAGCAGCGCCAGCACCACCAGCGGCAGCGCCAAGGCCGTCATCGCCAGCGACTCCTCGAACAGCGGCACCAGCGGCACTGTCGACGCCAGCAGCGCGGCCGGCGCTGGCAGCGGCGAGAACTACGCGAAACGCAAGCGCGGCTGCTACAAGTGCTCCGAGTGCGGCAAGCAGTACGCGACATCGAGCAATCTGTCGCGCCACAAGCAGACGCATCGCTCGCTGGACTCGCAGTCGGCGAAGAAGTGCAACAACTGCGGCAAGGCGTATGTCTCCATGCCGGCACTGGCAATGCATCTGCTCACGCACACACTCTCGCACAGCTGCGACATTTGCGGCAAGCTCTTCTCCCGGCCCTGGCTGCTGCAGGGCCACCTGCGCTCGCACACCGGCGAGAAGCCCTATGCGTGCGTGCACTGCGGCAAGGCGTTCGCGGATCGCTCCAATCTGCGCGCTCACATGCAGACGCACTCGGGCGACAAGAACTTCAAGTGTCACCGCTGCAACAAGACGTTCGCGCTCAAATCGTATCTGAACAAGCATCTGGAGTCGGCCTGTCTGCGGGATGCGGGCGCCATCTCGGTGGCCAAGAGCATGGACGACGGCGATGCGGAGGGTGAGGGCATCGACGATGTCGACGGCGATCTGGAGGAGGGCGACGAGGAGCTGAAGATGAACGACGACGGCGATGCGGAGGACATGGACAGCGATGAGAACAGTCAGGACATTGTGGTAGCCTAAGCATCTTAACTTATCGAATATCCTCAATCTTAACTTAACCTTAAATGCAACCTTAAATACCAAAATTCCTAGAAGCAATACTCTCGAGCACCCTTAACGAATTAGAGACACAAGTCGCAGCGAGAAAAGAGAGATGAGAAAACAGGAGAAAGCAGAAGCTAGCAGCTTATACGAGTAGTTTTGAGCGTGGAACTGTAGGACGCTGATGCCATGGATCTCAAGTCAATAGCATACGATACGTACTACTTACCTATAACCTATTATCACTACCTTCTATGATTATGATGCTCGTTTATCGTTTATCATTATTATGAATTATACATAGAATATACTCTTTGATCTAACCCTCTTCTGGTTCGGGTACAATAGTGGAATGAGCATAACTAATCGAATTTGGCATTTTTATTGAATGGAAGTCGGCGATAATGGAAATGTTCAGAAGCAACAACAAAACAACAACAACAACAAAGCAAAAGCAAAAGCAAAAATAAAACTAAAGGTTTTGAAATGAAATCCAAAATGTAACTTATAGTAAAAATCTGACACAACGAATATTATGGAACATAAGTAGAAATTCTATATATACACACAGATCAAATAAGCATATATACAACAGCAAAAAAATGATGATGATGATGATAAAACGATGACGATGAACAACAAACAAAATGAAAATGAAGCAAACGCAAATTATATAGTATATATATACATACTTATCTATATGAATATTATGAGTACGGCCTAGCGAGCAGAACCAATTTGCATGTTTTTTGGTAACAAACAAGAGTAAGAAGAAGAAGAACCCCTACTTTAAGGCATCTAGTTTAAATAGGCGACGATACTACTTACAACAACTACGATAAGTAGGCGAGCATTTCGAGTACATTGTAGTCCCAGATCCCAGAATTATCGGCACTTCAAACTGCAACTGCAATTGCCAGTCGTCAGGGTAGTCAAAGCATATAGTATATCGAACATAGGTATAGCGGGTGCTCTCGTATAAGGCAGCGTCTTAGGAAAGAAGAAGAACACAGCTCATTTCGAATCTTAGCAACTAATCAACTAGTGGACTTTTTAGCACTTCCCGTAACTCTCTCTCGCTCTTAGTCTTTTGAATATTTACTTAAACGATTTCGCATTCGAAATGTACGAAATGAAATGGAGAAGAAGAAGAAGAAGTACTATAAAAAAGCATCAAATACGGTTGGAAACGCAATGAAATGCATGGAAATCGTATTGAATCGAATGGAAATCGGAATCGCAATCGATATTGAAATTGATAATACTCACAATTTTAAACAGCAATGCAAACTTTACACTCTTACCCTATTTAAGATGAATAACTTCCATAATATGCTCTAACTCGATAAACAAAAAACTACTTCAATTACTTAGAAATGATTAAAATTAATGAGAATACAATTTAGAAACATATCACAAGGACAATACTTAAACATAAATACATTCAAAAAAAAAACCAAACAAAAACCAAAAAAAAAAAAAAAAAAATCATAAGTAAAATTCAATTATGATATTGAACACACATTCTCATACAAAACAAAATTCAATTTGCAACATAGTTATTTTATTACTAGATCTAACTTATGTACATATAATCCAGATTATAAAATAATTTTATACAAACTCTGAAGAGAAATAACCCCAAAGAGGAATCTCAACTTTGGCACGTGCCGAGGTTCAGCAGTTCGGGCAAATAAACGATTTGCTCGGATCCAGGACGGACATTACCAGACATAATGTCGAGGAGAAGTCGAGGACGAAAGGCAGAAGGATAGGGAGGAAGAGGAGGAGAAGAAGTAGATGAAGCACTTGTAAAACAAAATGATAACTAAAAGCAATTCCAAAGTAAGTGACATAGTTTTAAAAATTGTAACTCTATAAAGTCGACAAAAAATAGTATATATAATATATATACACCAAACATGTATTTATTTTACGCGTAGTTTTTATTCTGAAACCATAGAAGAAGAGGAGGCGAAGGAAACAAAAAAAAAAAAAAACGGAAACAGAAAACAATTTAATTAAATTGTCAATTACGATTATTTCATAATTTAAGAATTGAAAGCTGACGCTGATAGAGGTTATTTTTTAATGCATATATATATATATATATATATAATTATATATATAGAAGTATATTTAAAAGAGGCAGTTTTATATCAAAATTAAGCATAGTGAAGAGACACAAACAAAGGCATTGAAAACAATTCGAACTTAATTATACAACGAGAAAAACAGAAAGAACAAAATATATATTAATTATTAACTTCGGAGGTACATGGACAGGCACACACACACACACACACGCAGACACACACACAATTTGATAGCAATAACAGAACTTATTATATGGTATATACATAGGCGTATTCATGTATATGCAAACACACACACAGCTACAGTTACAAGATACAGATACATTTGCCATAGCAAAACAGAACGCAAACAGAATAATTGAGATTAGAATTTAGACCAGAGTGTGCTATGTGCAATTGTTTATAGGGCCATAGTTCGAAATCGTGTTTATGCATGGCTTTATTGATGATTATATTGATAGCGTTTTAAATAGCATTAAATGCCTATATACACATACAACATACTTATATATACTGAATATATATATACATAAATAAATTAATAAATAAATAAATTCCATTGAACAGTAGTGGTAACAATTATGTGATTTGCAATTTTACATTCAAAATATATACATACATACATATATATACATCAAATATATATAAAGCGTAATGGAAACCAAAAACAATTACGAACAAATACAAATATATTGTATATTGAGGCAAGCGTTTAATTGATTCATTTACAAGTTAGATTTATTTATACACATTTAAGAAATGCAACAAAAAAAGGACAAAATTCCAAGGCGAAATGAATGGAAACGATGAAGAAAATGAAGAAAAAACGAAACAAAAATACAAAAAATGCTAACAAATATTTTTACACAGAGCTTTGTTTTTAGAATTACAAGTTAGTTACGCGCCCCTCGCCCCCAGCCCCTGACCCTGACTCACACGCAATTTGACCACAACAATCCTGAGAAGTGTGCACTTATATTCCCCCACTAAAATACATTCACACACACACTCACACACACATTGGTTACAGTTTTCTTAAGCCGTAAGCGAAAGACACCAATTAACTTTTAATTATTATACAAGATGAGATATTTTATAAAACCATGAGATAAAATTAAAAAAAAAAAAAATCAAACAAAAAAAAAACAAAAACCAAAAAAACGAAGATCGGAAAGTATATAGCGTAAAGATATTAATTTATATATTCATATATTAGAGATGCAAAAAGACTTGAACAGTTATATATACATTTAAATTGCAATATATTGTAAACTTCATTACACCGCAAGGTATATACACGCGCATATAACTACTATATGATTATTTATACATGCCTACCAGCAGCAGCAGCGAACCATATACAGCAGAACTTACCGAAAACCGTATAGTGTACCGTACCATATATACATACATACTAGTACTTACTTGCCGTAGTCAACTGATCAACTGGTCCGATATCTTTTCAATGAAAACGATACGCGACGCTAGTCAACCCAACAGCAATATTGTGGCATAATGCTATATAGTCTAGTCTAGTCTAGTATAGCATATACAAACATATATATATATATAGATATATACTCGTAGATCCGCAGCGATTTTAATGCAATGCATTTCTCCTCTAACTTGTACTTAGCATTTGTTCTTGTTCGACTTTTAGTTAGAAAATGTTTCCTCTTACAATGGGAATGGCAAGCAAATAAATAGTTTCAGCTTTTGTAGAAATTTAACACACACACATACACTCGAACACTTGACACACACACACACACTGACATACAAGCTAATACTAGAAATAATTATATGAAGAATACAGTAATCAATACACAAATGTATCTACTAGATGACTCGAAATTAGCAAAGCAAAGCCCAATTACTCTCCCAGTCTCTCTTCTCTACACAGTTTTAAACGGATCGTACTTTGAGCTATTATATTAACTCGTATCGTACCAGTAAACACATACACATACAACAGCATACAGCATACAGCATGACAGACATGACATACGTGACATACGCATGCTACGATTCTATGGCAAACACATGTAGAATATACTCGTATAACCTATTGTATTCCCCGAGCAAAGGCTTATCCATTCATAAATTTAAACGAAAACGAAACAAGCAAATTACAGCATCCATAACGGAATAATAGTAAATACATACAGTACATTGATACATACATACGCCACATGTCACATACATTTACATATACGAAATGTCAAAAACTCGTAAATCGAAAATTGCAATTGAAATGGAATGCAGAACAGGCACAGAAACAAAACATTGACATCAACATCAATAACGAGACAACAAGTAAAATCCAAAAAGATAATATTAATTAGATATAGTTACTTATTATAGCTACACCTACACATTAGTGCAGCCATGTAACTATTTTTAGAGCCTCGGAAATAAACATAAACATACATAAAATACATAAACATATTAAATAAACGACAGAGAACAACTATTTCGCACTTCTTTTTGGGTGGGTCGAGGAAACTGGGAGATATAATTTAGCTGATGGAAAAGTATGGAAATTCAACGAATTTATATGGCAAGTATGGGTGTAAGACCCTATAAATTTTGTGAACTGAGAGATCTAATTAAGCCGATGGAGAAGGATTGCAATTTATATGGCAAGTCTGGGTGTTAGACCTTAAAAACCTTTTGAATCTAGAGATATAATTTGGCTGATGGATAAGTATTAAAATTTTACGAATTTGAATGGCAAATATGGGTGTAAGACCTTAAAAACCTTTTGAACTGAGAGATATAATTTAGCTGATGAAGAAGTATTAAATTCAACGAATAAGTATGGGTGTAAGACTTTATAAGCCTTTTGAACCCAGAGATATAATTAAGCTGATGGAGAAGTATTGAAATTCAATGAATTTATATGGCAAGTATGGGTTCAAGATCTTAAAGAAATACTTTCCATGACTTGTAAATTATTTTAACATTTTCTTAGAACAATTTTTTAACCACAAATTATTGGAATTATCGAGAACGTACTGCATTAACAGATTGCAGCTGAGCTTAGCCCGAACTGCTCTGGCATGTAACAAGTGCTGACGTTTCGACCAGCTTAAATTTAATTGCCAGTTTGTGGCGCATTTAAAACTTAACTCAATTCACTTTCAGTTCACACAATCGAGCAGACGGACAGGCGGACAGACGTCGAGTCGAGTCGAGCCGAGAGTCAACAACTCGATGTCAGCAATTCTGCATATTTATCTGACATAATCGAAAATTTCTATGACACTGCACTCTCAGAGAGACAGAGAGAGAAAGAAAGAAGAGGCCCTCATAGGTGTGTGTGTGTGTGTGTGTGTGCGGGTGTGTGTGCTTGTGCGCGGGTGTTGAGTGTGTTTAAATGAAATTGCTTGATTCGGCATAAACATATTTGCTCTGTTGAATATTTGCTCAACAATTTGATTCGAAATCTTGCGCCCTTTACACGCTCCTCGTCGTCGTGCAACATCGAGTAAAATGGGAAATTGTACCAAGGACACGCGCGCTCGCTCGCAGCGCAGCGGAACAATCGAAGTAGGCAAACAAGAGCAATAGAACAGCCTCCCCTCCTCCCTCACAAGCAGCCCCGGTAGCTCTCCTCCGCCCAGAGTGAATAGCGTTGTCACAGTCACAGCCAGGCTCGACACTCGCTGCAGTGGCGAAGGGCAGAGAGCGCAGGCCGGGGGCGACCTTTCAATGTACTCGCAACAGCTCTACAGATGTCAGCAATTCCCTCGATTTGAATACACTCAACAAAAACGAAAGTGGGCAAACAATTCAACAGAGGGCAAAGCAAAGAAGTAGAAAAAAATGCAGGAGCAGCAGCAGGAGGTGGGCGAAGAGAGAGACTAGAGCCCAAGCAGAGGAACCCGCGCAAATGGCTTCTCTAACGACCCAATTAATTTGAAACAAAAAAGTTGAAGCAAAAAAAAAAAAAGAATAAGAAGGCAAGATGGAAACGAGAAACAAGTGGAAACAAACGAAGTAGGAAACGAGCGGGAGGCGTGCAGCGTTTGAATGCGAAGATGCGGCAACTGATGGCAACTGCTTTATGGCCACAGAGTGGGTAACGCCGCAGGCCACTAAACGCCGTCTCCAGCCTCGACTGGAGCCAGCGGCACCAGCTACAGCACCAGTTACAGCACAAGCTCCAACTTCGACTCCAACTGCGCTGTGTGCTCCAGCTACTTTGGTTAAGGCAATTGTGCGAGTAGTAAAGTTGCCCCTGCCTGCCTGCCTGCCCGCCTGCCTGCTGGCCCTCTCCACCCGCACACAGCTGGCAAAAGTTCGCCAATGCCGACAGCTTCATTACAGCCATCATCATCATCTACCCATGAGTAATTTGCCCAGCAAAAGTTTATTGTTGCCGGAGCTCAAGCTGTTGATGATGTGAACGCAGAGAGAGAGAGAGAAAGAGAGAAGAGGAGAAACAGAGAGAGAGAGAGGCATTCCGCTGAGAAAAGAGTTGAGCGAGTCGAGCGTAGAGTAGCGTCAGAGGGGAGTCCATAGAGAGCTTGTTCTAAGCGAGTATAAGTTTTGCCGCGCAGATGCTGCGCGATCTCAGTCTTCGATCTTCAGCCGCGAACGCACCGTCGCCATGTCCAAGCTTCACTTGCGCCTCCCGCTAATCGCTCTGATTATGCTAAGTCTGCTGTGCATTGCGGCTAGAGGTGAGTGTGCGCGTTAATTATGTGCTATATATACCGTAGATCGTATAAATCAGTTGAATTAGGCGCGAATCGGGCGAATTATCATGCGAATTACTGCACATCTGTTCGCGTTTCTATTGTCTCGAAAACAGGTTTTAATTTTTTCTATAAAAACCAACTGTGCGCAGCGGCGTCGCTGCCGAGGGGGGCGGCGGCGGCGGAGCAACAAGAGCTGCGACTAGCGCTCGCAGCTCACGCTCGAGCTCGTTAGTCATAATTACGTCGTGATTCAAGGTTTCCGGGTGTATGTCACTGCAGATTACCAGGCTCTGATAGGAACCGAGCCAGCGGGCCAACGACTGCTGCTGCTGCTGCTTGGCAATGATTTAATGCCTTGTAATTAAATTTTTGTCTCCTTCTGCTAGCTGCGCCCTATCAGGAGCTGGCGCCGCGCAAAGGTCATGTGCCCGTCTACATACGCCACGGCGACGAGGCGCTCAGCGAGATTCATCCCGGCCTCGCCGAAGCCTTCAAGGAGCAGAGCTCCCAACCGGCGGCACTGCAGGCAGAGGTAAGCGACCGGGGGGGGGTGCAGGGCAAGAACTCAAAAAGACACTCAAGTGCGAATTTCTGTCGGTGCACATTTTGCAGAGTCTCATTAAGGAAGCGACGCAGCCGACGGAGGGATCCTCTGCGGGCAACGCCACGGAATCGGATATAGCCAGCTTCGAGGCGATCAAAACTAAAGACGAATAATGCAATCAATAAACACAAACACTTGCGAGTGTATTCAGCGCGTGTATTCACTTATGAGTTTGCCTGCGACTTCAACTCGCACTCGCACTTGGACCTGGACTTGGACTTGGACTTAATGCTATGAAATATTTGCTGGAGCGGGCGCAGGTCGGGCGGCGTCGGCGGGGGCAGCTCGTTAACTGCTTTCGTATCCGTCTCCATCTGCAACTCGTTGGCCGCCAAATCGCCTTAGAGCTTTGCGTGTGATTTACTTGTTGTGGCCCATTAGTGAGACAGCAGCATGCGCTCTCCCTGTCACGCTCGCTCTCACTCCCCCCGGCAAACGTTTGTAATTAATATAATGGCGACGGCTGCGCTGGCAGCGCGGGAAATGGCAATGGCAATGGCGTCGGCGATGGCAGAGCCGATTCCAAAATGGCCTACACACAGTGTGGTTCAGTGGGGGCGCAGGGGGCGCGTCCACAAATTGTTGTTTCATTGTCCCATGCTGCGCTGCGCTCTGCTGCTCTGCTCCGCTCCGCTCTGCTCTGCTCTGCTCTGCTCTGCTG
This sequence comes from Zaprionus bogoriensis, assembly GCA_035046045.1. Lineage (NCBI taxonomy): Eukaryota > Metazoa > Arthropoda > Insecta > Diptera > Drosophilidae > Zaprionus > Zaprionus bogoriensis. Next base: position 538,150 of record JAWNOI010000066.1, on the reverse strand, counting down.
TCTAACGAGCAATAAAACTAAATACACACACATAAAGTTAATTATAAAAGGGCCAAAGGAAATTGAAGCTACCATCAGACTATCGAGCTGTCGATGCAAGTGACGGATTAAGCTAAAATAGTCTGTGGAACCAGGCAGGGGTCGGAGGAGCAGTCGGACGCTGCGCGTTTTGGGCAAAGCGAAATCAGGCAAATGGAGAGAGCAAGAACTTTGGCCAAGAGCGCCGACTGCAATCAAGAGGGCATTAAAAAAGGCCAGAAAAAAACACACAAACAGACAGCAGACAAAGCAAATAAGACAGCGTGCAGTGTGGGCGTGATGGCACGCACTGCAGATACCCTGTAAAAGCGCCACGAAGAGTAGGAGCACCGCTACAGCTGGAAATTGTATTGACAGTAGGTTAAGTGAAACAGACTAATGCTGCAACAGTTGCAGGGTAAGGAATACGAATGACAGATACCCTGTAAAAACGCTGCAGAGAGCAGAGTTTGATGTTTCTTGCTGTATGTGCTGCTAGTTAGAACTAGTAATGAGAGTTTTGTAAGAAGAGTATAAACTCTACGTGCTGTAGCACTTACATGAAGGCACAGATACCCTGTAAAAGCGCTGCTAAACGCAACAGGCTCGGCAGATTTTGTATGTCATAAGCAGCAGTAAGAAAAGCAGGCGACTGAAAAGCCTGTCTATAGACACACATGCACTGCATCATTTTTACAGGGTATGCAGAGAAAAAAAAAACTAAAGAGAGTAAGAGAGAGAGAGAGAGAGAGAGAGAAGAGAGGGAAAAACTACGCATAGTAAAAGCGATTTTTATGGCTGCTGCCGTTTAAGAACTGCTCTTGAATTTAAATTTTCTTGGCTTTACGAGCTGCCCGCAGAGTGAGAGAGAAAGAGAGAGAGCGAGAGAGACAGCGAGCGAGGCAGTCGGAGCTCATGTACGCCAGCGTTTGTATCTTTGTGTGCGTTCGAGCGCATTCAACCTCAAAATGAATAATTGCATATGCTTCAATGATTTGCGACTTTGTTCGACTGCGCCACAAGTTCGCTCAGCTTTAAGGCCGCGCCGAGAGCCGAAAGAGAGGTATACCTACTCCATCAGCAGTAGCATCCGCACCTTCTCCTGCTCTTAGCCAAAGGATGCTGACCAGTGGCAAGTGCTCGGCAGCTCGTATAAATTGCCGGCTAATTTGAAAATTGCTCACTTAATTGCATTGCTGATGGTCGCAACGAGCGCTTAAACAATAATTGAGTTAACTGTTATGTGCGGCGATAATCGCCGCATTGCCAATATCCGTTAGCTGCCCATATCGTAATCATCGCCATCATGGTCATCATTATTATTACCTATTATTGGCCATTGCAATCGGCCAATGAGATTGGATGGGCCATCGTTTGCTTAGTTTCTTCTTCTGCTTCTTCACTTTATTCGCTTAATGCCCGTTCGTACAGTACCCCATACTAACACCAAACCGACTATTAGCCGCCCAGCAAGCCGCCCAGCAGGCCACCACCACCGCCAGCGGCAGCGCCGCCGCCCGTGACGCCAGGTATGGCCACAAGGTTGCCCAGCAGGTTGTTGCCATTGAGATTGAGCAGGCAACTGTCCGGAGGAGAAACCAAATTCGAGTCGCAATTCACTTGGTAGCAGTAGCAGCAGCGCATACTTACCGCAGATCCAGGCGTATAACTTGCTGACACGCCCACTCTTGCAGGCACTGTGGTGCAATTATCAGGATGAAATATATATAGGGATTGCTTTACTACACTGCACTTACTCTGATACTCTCTGGAGAGGGTCGCGGACAGGATTGTATGCTGGGACCAACTCCACCATGACCGCCATGGCTGCCATCGCCTCCTCCACCGCCACTGCCATCATAACCACCATCTCCACCTCCACCACCGCCGTGTCTGCCACGTCCACCTCTATGTCCCCTATGTCCGGGCTTGGTATGTACGTTGACTATGACAGGTTTAACAATTCTGTCCTCGCGTCGGGACTGCACCCGAAAATAGGTTGTAAATGTCAAGCAAACTCAGGTAAGCTCTATGTTTGTCTGTCTGCTTCCTGTTGTTTGTCTCTCTGTTTGTCTCTTTGTCTGTCACAGTTTCTGTTGCTGATTTTGTCTTACTCTTTGTCTCTCACCGTCTCAGTCTCTCTAACTTCTATCTATCTTACTCTCTGTCTTTCTCCCACTCAGTCTCTCTATCTATGTCTGTTGGACTCTCTCTCTGTCTGTCGATTTATCTGGGGGCCTATCAATCTGCCGATTTTTCTGTCTGTCGATTTGTCTGTCTGGCAATTTTCTGACTATCTGACTATATTTGTCTCTAGCCCAATCTGTCTCTGTCTGTCGGTTTGGCTGTGCATCTGTTTATCTCACTCTTTCTGTCTATATCTGTTGGCCTGTTTGTTGGTTTATCTGTTAGACTGTCGCTCTGTCTGACGCTCTCTGTCTTTTTGTCACGCTGTCTGACAGTTTTCTGACTGCCTGTCCTCTTTCTCTCCTTCTCTGTTTGACTCTGCCTGTCTGTCTGTTTATCTATGCAACCTACTATCTGTCCGTCTGTCTGTCAGCCCTAACTGACTCTGCCTGTCGGTCTGTCTGTCGTTTTGCCTAATTTCATGTATCTATCTGTTAATCTGTCTGCTTGTGTTTGTCTGTTGCTACTGCCTGTCCATCAGTCCGTCCCTTAGTATATTTCTGACTGCTTTGAATTGTCTTTGTCTGTGTCCGTCAGCCTTTGAGTATGTCAGTCTCTTGCTGTCTGTCTGTCTCTTTGACTTTCTTCCAGTCCAGATCTCCCTCAATCGGCCTATCTATCTATTAATTTGTCTCTCTGTCTATTATAACAATTAAAACTTACGGTATGACAGGAAATCTGAAAAGTTATAAGACCAATTATAATCGTTATTGATAAAATCAAACCGCAACTTACCAGGGCCAAGAAGCCCATCAATAGGGCTGAGAGTAAAAGCTTCTGCATATCGAGAGAGTTTCCGGTAAACTCTGTTGCTGCTGACCTAAAGAGCTCACGTTTTTATACCTACCCCAAACAAAGGCGTACATCCAGCTGCTCTATTATCACGTCATATAGGGCACAGCACAATGAGCCGCTATATGGGTTAAGTTCCCAATAGGAAAAGTCGGATTCAGTTTGTTTTTTTCGTGATAATCGTAAATATTTATTCATCATGCAAACCGTTGTACACTTACATAGATAGGTAGGTTCATTTCCATTACGAGTACTTGTCGAAATTTGGCAACTATAAAGTTGAGTAGGCAAGTATATGTATATATATACGATACGATATATGCACGTTACACGAACTAATTGTACAATAATTCATCTAATACCATACGATATATGCATATATATATATTTTTTCCAATGTTCTCAATTTGCATTCGGCTAATCGGTTAGTAATACAATTATTTAATTGGCATCAAAAAAAGGGGACTAAACGCACATTCATACGATTAATAAGCATTAATTCAGTTGTACAGTTAGGTGATGCTAACGAAGAGCGGCAGTACTATCGGCGTGACTATCGTAAAACTAGAGATTTGCTATATCTGATTTGTGCATAATTGAGCCTACTATCGCTTGCCTCGAGACGACAGTATCACCGATAGTTCTTGACATACTCTAGCTACAAGGGTTGCTATTACATTTGAACTGGAAATCGTAATCGAAATCGAACATGAACTTGTACTTGACTGCTGTGAGTTATCGATCGATCGATTGATCGGGTTTCATTGGTTTCCATGGGGTTCGACTGGGAAGGCTTGACTGGGATCTTCTGGAATGGATTGGGATCAATTTGGTTTGACTGGGATCAATGGGGATCAACTGGGATAGATCGATCGTGAGCTTCGTGGGGTTCTGCGGGCATCTCGTGCTCTCTTTTCTTAAGACAAAGCGCTACGGCCTTCGCCGGCTACTGCTACAGCTACAGCTACACGGTCATCCTCAGGTGCACTGGCTCTTCTTGCAGTTGCACAGCCACTTGATGATCCTCGCGTTGCGCTCCACGATCGATGGCGGCTCCGACGGGCGATACGGCTGTGTGGTCTGCGGCTGCGTCTCGGTGCTGTCCGGCAGTCGCATCGAGTCCACGGTGCTGACATCCGAGAAGAACACCGTGCTGGAGTCATCCGAATCGGTCTCGGGATTGTGCACGCGACGCGGCTGGCTGTAGATCTCATGGAAGGCCTCATCGTTGAGCCCGAGGCGATCGAAAAACTTCTCCAGCTCCGAAATGCTGGCATTGAGCGCCTCACGCTCCTGCGTGATGGCATAGCCATCCGCAGAGAAACCCTTGGGAAAGAACACGTTCTCGTGCTCCATGCTGCTGCGCTTGTAGCCCGCCGAGCCGACGCCGCCGCCGCCGCCTCCATGGCACTCCGTGCTGATGGGCGAGGTGCGCGGCTGCACAGGCAGGCGATTGCGATTCTTGAAGCGTATGCAGCGCTGCCGCTTGAACTGAATCGGTGGCGGACTGATGTCGTCCACCGAGGGCGCCGAGCCGGGGCTCTGCACCAGCGAGCTCTGCGAGTGGTTGATGCTCGTGTAGCCCTGCGAGCTTGTGTGCAGCTGCTGGCTGCTCGAGCTCGAGTAGCGCGGCGTCTGTGTCTTGAGCCGCGGCGACGGCGGCGTCGGCGTGTAGTCATCCTGAAAGGCCTCCGGCACCTCCGGCGTGGGCGTGAAATTGAGCAAATAGTCTGCGGCAGCGCTGTCATAGCCGGACATGGTGAGCGGACCGCTGCCCGTGTCCTGCTTGCAGCGGCAGTCGATGCAGTCCGTGTGCCGCCCGCCATGCATGGGCGGATAGTCGCCGGCGGGCGTGACGTAGCCACAGTACGAGTTGGCGCTGTGCTGCGTGGAGGAGCCGCTGTCGCGGCGCGTGGCCGCCACCAGGCTGCAGCAGTTCTTAATGGTGCCGCTGGTCACGGTGCCGCCGGCAGCAGCAGCAGCTGCAGCTGCACCTGCGCTCGCTGCTGTCTCGCGCTGCCGCTTGTAGCAGGGCTCACTGCGATGCGTGTAGTGGCCCGAGCTGCCGCCGGAGTCGCGATTGATGGACGACTCGCCGGCGGACTTGATGGAGCGATTGCCACGGCTGCAGCAGCTGAGTATCTCGCTGTGCGGCGAGTGCCGACTGATCTGCGTGTGCAGATCCGGCAGCGACTTGTGGCTATTGATGTTGTACTCGGCCGACGCGTACGCGGCGCGCTCCTCCGGATTGGCCACCTCGTGCGAGTGCGAGTAGCTGCGCTGGTAGTTGTACCTGGCAAGTAAAGAGAGAGAGGATCGAACCTTAGCGGGGCAGAGGAATCGACTGCAGCTGCTACTCACCTGTAGCGCTCGTTGTGCGCCTGACTCGACTTGGCCGCGTACTCGGCCGGCGGACTGATCGGTCTGTAGTTCTCGGTGAGCACGAGCGGCTCCTCGGCGCCGCCGTAGGCGGACTCCCTGCCGTAGGCTGCATGCGCGGGCATGTACAGCGGCGGTGGAATTCTCAGCGCGCTGCTCTGCTCCTCGTCGCCATAGTCCGGCGGCAGCAGATCCGCCTGGTCATCGTGGCGCCTCAAGGTGCCCGCGCCACGCTCCTTGCTCGCCTCCGCGCCGAGCAGCATGCGCAGCTTGTGCTGCAGCAGATTGTTGTTCACGGCCGAGACACGCCCAGCTGCCTGCCGGTGATGATGGTGTTGCTGCTGCTGCTGCTGCTGTTGCTGCTGCTGCTGGTGATGGCTGTGCATGTTGCTGCTGTACTGCTGCTGCTGCTGCCGCGTGAGGCTCATGTAGCGCCTGTCCTCCAGCTCATCGTAGCGCTCGCCGTAGTGCGGCTCCTCCGGGCGACCACGCCCACGTTTAACACCTGCTGCTCCCACTCCCACGCCATTGCCGGCGCTCGCAGCGCTGCGATAGCTCGACTGCTGCAGGCGCTCAAACACCGCATCGGACTTGATGTAGAAGGGCTTCGACTCGGCCAACAGCTCGACGGCAGACTTGCGCTTGTTGTAGTTGTAGTGCCTGCCGCTGCTGTGGTAGAACGCGCCGGGCCCCGCATGGCCGCCACCCTGGCTCTGGCTCCAGTAGCTGCGGCAGCCGGCCGCCGTCTCGGGCAGCGCCGAGGCCGACAGCGGGCGCTGCGACGACATGTAGAGGCCATTGTACTGCGCCTCCACGCCGGAACCAGAGCCGGAGCCGGCGCCGGGAGCAGTCGCGCCAAAGATCTGCTGGCTGGTGGCGTACAGCGTCTGGCTGGCGGCGCGCGAATACTTCGGCATGGTGGTGTACATGGCCGGCGTGGAGCCGGCATGATGGCCGCCCGGCGAGCTGCTGCCGTTGCACGAGCGCTGGCGCGGACTGCTGCAGCCGTGCGCCACGGTCGCCATGTCCAGGCGGGCGAAATGACCCAAAATAGCCTTGAGTTCTGCAGGCCTCGCTGCCGACGTCGCAGTCGCTGCGCTGCGCTGAGCTGTTCTCACCTGCTGCTGCTGCTGCTGCTGCTGCTCTCGGCCTCGAGTCGAGTCGCGAATTGAATACACTGGGCGGGAGGCACTGCTAGGCGCTGGGCGGGCTCAGGGCATGCGCAGTGGTAGGCGTGCTGCGTATACTGAAATTACAATACTATAATTTTCAGCTGCGCATTGCTCTGCTGCATGCGACTAATCAATTAATGCGCCATTGCGCCATTGTCCAGCCCGATTGATGCACTGTCTGGCTGCCTGATTGAGTGCCAGATTGAAGGCTTGATTGATGGACCGCAGCACGCGCTGCAGTGTGTAGCTGCTGCTCTGGCTATTTATAGCGACGCGAGTGTTTAGCCTCGTTGTGCATTATTCACTGAAATCGAGCAATATTTTGCACTTCACACACGCACACACACTCACCCAGCAGAGACTGTGAAATAGCGTTACTGTGCGCTTTTGCATGCACTGTGCACTGTGCTGGCATGCGACGGCTGTGGGCAAGGACTACGACTACCTCCTTCGCTGTGGCTCCTCGCTGGAATAACAGATGTTGTTCCGTTTCCAGAGCGTCTCAGCTGAAGCTCCCCATGGAGCTTTGGCTCCAGCTTTGGCTTTGGCTCATGCGCCCAACGTTGCAAAAGCACGCGGCAAACTGAGCTGAAGAAAACAGACGCTAGCATAATTATTAGTTTGAAGTGAACCTTTTATTTTGCCCTGTACAGCACCTAGCGCAAGTATGGCGACACTGGCGGCCATAAAATGCAGTATAGCTCAACTACTGCGCAAGTAATTAATTATTAAATAATTAAGCTGAAGTATGCCGAATAATTAGCAGTCTATTGTAGCATACGTTCAGTGACACTGCTGGTCATAAAAATGAGCACACTTCACAAGCTCTAATAATTAATTATTTCAATTAGGCAAAAGTATGCACCATATTTCACATTTTATAGTAACACTACTGGACGTATAGTTAAGTATACCTCATTTACTGCTAGCATAAATTATTATTTTAAGAATAAGATAGAATTCTATATAATATTTCTCGCTCTTACAGACTACTAAATGTTCGAAATAGTAAATATAATTCTACCATACCGCCTTTTATTTTGCACTAAAAAGTACTTAGCAAACTTCCGGCGACAGAGCTGGCCATAAAGTTTGGTGCACTACAATCAATGCAATTCGCGAAAGAAAAAGAAAAAATATGTTAACCTACTCTCGCGATTGAAAGAAAAAGAATAGCCCAGTATGCTAAGCTCATGATTAATAAAAGTGGGCCTGCTGTGCTTATGATTTAAATAGAAAGAGCATATTTTCCTTTAATTCGATTTATCGACTTAAAAAATCGATTTCTGAGGGCGGTGGGCATGGCATCCAAAAGTTGAAAATCCGCATTCTCTGTAATGTTAACAGTAACCTTATGTTTTAGCCTCACATTTTGCACTCCACAGCTTCAAGCGTAAGTTGAGCAACACTGGTGGCCTACAATTCATTACATCTGACTTACATAAGACTAAATTAAGCAAAACTAAAATTAAGCAAAAGTATCGCACTGCGACATACTGCTGTCCACAAAGTTGAGCACACTTTACTTGCGGCAAACAGTAATAATAAATAATTCGCATAACATAAAAGTATGCCTCATATTTCGCACTCAACAGTATCAAGCACAAGTGTAGCCACACTGCTGACCCAAAAATTCAGCACACTTCACGCAGCAGCAGCAAAGCGAGCTTTTTAGCACATAAAGCTCTGCCGCTGGGCGTATAAAAGCGAAGCTCGCGCCGCCAATGCGCAACAGTTGAGAGGCAGCTGCGAGAGCAAAGGCAAGATGTCGGCAACGAAAGCTCCCTACGTGAAGAACAACAACGGCACGCAGGTCCAGGCCATCGGGCTGGGCACCTACACGGTAAGCCAGAGATCACTGCTCTGCGGCTGAGCGGAGGCTTATCAGCCTGTCAGCTATAGCTATATATGTCGCTCTCTCTCTCGCACACAGTCTCTGGGCGGCGACTGCGAGCGGGCGACGCTGCACGCCATCGACGTGGGCTACCGGCACATAGACACCGCCTACTTCTACGAGAACGAGGGCGAGGTGGGCAAGGCGGTGCAGCAGAAAATCGCCGAGGGCGTCATCAAGCGCGAGGATGTCTTCATCACGACCAAGGTGAGTGTGTGGTGTGCCAAGTGGCAATTAGAGTAGAGCACAGCTGTGCAGCTGGAACTGTGTAATTGAACTGCTGCTCCGCTTGCACCGGCACGCAGCTCTGGTGTCACTTCCACGAGCCTGAGCGCGTGGAGTACGCCTGCCGCAAGACGTTGCAGAACTTTGGGCTGGACTACGTTGATCTCTATCTGATGCACTGGCCCTACTCCTATGTCTATCGCGGCGACGCCGAGATGATGCCCACGGACGCCAAGGGCGAGGTGGAGCTCAAGTGAGTACTCCTATATATATATATATATATATCATTGCTTAGCTATATATATTTGCTCCGCTAGCGACGTGGACTATCTGGACACCTGGCGCGCCATGGAGAAGCTCGTCGAGCTGGGCCTGACCAAGAGCATCGGCGTCTCGAATTTCAACTCGGAGCAATTGACACGCCTCTTGGCCAACTGCAGCATCAAGCCCATACATAATCAGGTGAACCTCTTGCGGTTGCCCTATAATACCTATAGCCTATAGCTCTGCCTCCACAGATCGAGTGTCATCCGGCGCTTAACCAGAAGAAGCTGATCGCGCTGTGCAAGCAGCACGACATCGTTGTGAGCGCCTACTGCCCGCTGGGCCGGCCCGATCCCGCCAAGAAGCTGCCCAGCTTCATCTACGACGACAAGGTGCAGGCCATTGCCGACAAGCACAAGAAGTCCACGGCGCAGGTGGTGCTGCGTTATCTGGTGCGTGCTCCCAGCGATCGAGCGATCGAGCGATTGCCCTGGCATGACTCTCACTATATTCCTTGGCTTTTTTTTATATTTTTTATAGATCGAAATCGGCACTGTGCCGCTGCCGAAGTCGTCGAATCCCAAGCGCATCGAGGAGAACTTCAACATCTTCGACTTTCAGCTGGACGCCGGGGATCACGCCGTGCTCGACGCGTACAACACCAACGAGCGCATCATCAAGATGGAGCACGCGCTCAAGAGCAAGAACTATCCATTCCACTTGGAGTACTGATCCCAGGGGGGAGTACCTTTTATTCTGCAATTACAATGCAGACTACATCAATAAAAAAAAACGTTTGGCTGATTAGCAGCAGGCCTTATCACTTAACCAATACTCACACACGCACACAACGACAGCTGCAATGTGATCTGCTGCTAGGCTAGAGCAAGCCAGCAAAACGTTCAACTAATGAGTGCGAGCGTGACAGCGAGAGAGCAAGCGCGATCGCCAGAGCTTTTGCTAGTTGAACTATATTTAAGCAGAGACAGTTGCGTGGAAAATTCCAAGCAAGCGGCACGCGCAGCAGTTCGCCTATTTGTGTTTGCCACAAATTTCAGTTTAAAATTTATGTTTCTTTTATTTGTAAACAACTTGAAAATTCGTGCAATCAAACAGCTGTTAGGGTGACCAGACTACGCGCGCTGCCAGCGTTGCCAGTAGCACGCATTAATGTCTACCATGCAGACGGTCTGGCAACGCGAGCGCATGCCGCCGCCCACTTCACGCCGCTGTGACGCAAAATCAAAACATTCCGGGGGGGAATTCTAGATGGAAATGTGCCGCTTTTTATTGTTGCCGGGGCCGAAGGTGTCAACTGTGTCGTCGTTGGTGTCATGGTATACGTGTGCTTGCAACCCCCAAGCAGGAGTCGCCACACTAGCGCATTGCAGTTGTTGCCGTTACATGCGGCAAGCACGTGAGTAATGAAAGCAGCAAAAAAAATCGCAACATAACGATTTTGCCTTTGCAGCCGTTGATTTTGCGATTTAACAACAATTTCGCAATTGTGCAATGTGCAGCAACAATAACAACGGAAACAATAAACAGCAGCTAGAAATCTGAACAGCCGTCCACAGCGTAAGCGCTACAACAACTACCATAAAGCAACAGACACACATACGCACACATACAGCCGCAGGCAAAGTGCAAGTTGCAGCGTGCCCCAAAGTGCAGCAGCAGCAGCAATCGATGCCACATTGCCACACGATGGTCTACATGCGCATTGTGCTGACCACGCTGGTAACCATCACGTGCCTGCTGGGCGACAACTTCGTGGAGCTGACGCAGCATCCGCTGCTCAAGGCGCTGGCGGACAATGCAACGCACGCGGCCATCGGTGCGCTGACGGGCATCGCGTTTGCCATGCAGTTCTATGAGCGCAGCACACAGCTCTTTGGCTGGATCACGATCTTCACGTGCTTCGTGGCGTCCTCGTTCATCGACCTCGATCACTTTGTCGAGGCGCGCTCGCTCTACCTGGAGGTGAGTATGCGGCATAAGCATGCAATACTTGTACTTAATTCTCTCTCGGTTTTCGGTTTTCGGTTTTGCCCTGCAGGACGCCACCAACTTGTCGCGTCGTCCGTTCCTGCACTGCTCCAGCATTGTGCTGGCCATGCTGCTGTTCTACATCTGCACGGCTTGCCTGAACTACTTTCGCAGCAGCCTGCTGCTGGGCGCACTGCTCTGTGCCTTCATCACGCACCATACGCGCGACGCAGTGCGTCGTGGCTACTGGCTGTGGCCCTTCTACGAGCACACGGAGCGCATGCCGCAGCTGGGCTACATTGTGATCACCGTGCTGACGCCGTATCTGCTCGGCCATCTGCACAACGTCTGTCGCAGCAGCCTGGTGCTCAGTTTTCTGGCTCAATATGTTAAGCTAAGCGAGAACAATTATCGCGCCGGCAATGGCATGGGCATGGGCTCGTCCGCGGGCTCTGCGGCCAGCTATCGCTATCTGCAGGTGTAGGTTTTTTTTTCTTTTTGTTGGAAGTTTGTGATTGATTAACTAATGGAACTACTAGCAATGCTTACCGAGGCTTCAAGCTCAATAGTTTAGCTCTAAGCGGTACACTGAGGAATTACTTTCATACACGATTTTATTACGATTTCATGTAGTATTACGATTTCGTGTAGATTTAGTGCGATTAATTTATGTTGTTTTACTAATTTACTAATTTTATATGTTTAATTTATGTAGTTTTTACTAGACACACACGGACACAGATGATATCCAGATATTGTGATATTGTACTAGTCGATAGACTTCAAGCATAGCGCACAACTAATCGATTTTTGACTTCCGACTAATATTTAGAGCTAGAGAATAACACTAACTGTAGGCGAGGGCGCAAAGCAATTGTTGAATTTATGTGAAACACGAAATAAACACAAGAAACTGCCTTGTAGAAGCGCAGGCATTGTGTGAGTCTTTTCTTTTTTCTGTTGCATCAGCATTGAGCATTATCGTAATCCCTTTCGATTGGGCCCAGCGAATACCGCCTAAACAACTGGCGCAGTGGTGCAGTGAATTTCAGTTAACTTTCGCCATGCCAGCGTGAAAATCTGCAGCGAATTTCGAACGTTTCGCATGTTTAATTATAAATTTTATCGCTCATATGAATATTATTAGTGTTTGGCGAAAAATCGGCAAAAATTTCGAAAAAATTGAACATTTTTAATTTTAAAAAAATGCATAAAATTAAAATGCCAAGTCAATAAGATGATAAAATCATGAACAATAGAAAATTGCTTTATTTTTGACTGAGTTATGAGTGTTTGAAGTTGGGACTTTACTTTAAATGGAGAAGGAGGTGTTTCGGATGCTTATGATCGAAAATAACGACATTTATCCTTATGTCTTTTTTTTTCGAGAATAAATCGCAGCGGCAGCGGCGCGATAAATGCATCGCTCACACCAGAGCAAATTAATCGTAGCGGCAGCGGAATAAATCGCAGCGGCAGCGGCGCGAATAAATCGCAGCGGCAGCGGCGGGAAAAAATCGCAGCGAATAAATCGCATCCTACCTTTTTTCCTCCAGAAAACACATTTATAGTTTAGTTTTAGTTTTATAGTTTAAAAGAACACTATAAAAGCTAGAAGCACCACAGTCGTCGTGTAGTCAGGGTGCAGTCGGCATGTGCCATTAGCGTCAATGCAAGTGTATTTGTCTTCGAAAATATGCGATGCGTTGTTATTCGCCGAATAAAAGTAATTAATATTAAGAATTACTTTTTAACAGCGAAAGGTAAATGGTATCTTACTGTCGAGTGCACTCGACTGTAGCTTTCTTCACTTGTTATATTAGACAGACTGCTGTACCTCGATAAAAAAGTAAAATGGAGACTGCTGTACCCCGAAATAAAATAACACTCAGCATAGGTTTTAGCGTTTTCTTAAACATTATAATTTGTATCATTGCGTCTATAATTAGATAATGTCTACGGTTTAGCTTATACTGTAAATTTTGAAACGAAACCCGTCCCCACACTGAGTGACGCCCTACGATCCCTTGTGGATCTCGGCGATGAGGCGGGAGACTAACTCACAGCAGGCCTTCTGCCTATTCTTGGCCACGGCCATCACTTCCTCATGGTTGGCCTCCTCGTCCTTCTTGTCGCTGTACTCGATCGAACACTTGTTGGTGATCAGACTGAATGCGAACACCTTCATGTCGCAGTGGCGCGCTGTGATCACCTCGTGCACCGTGGACATGCCCACCGCATCGACGCCCATCATGCGCAGCGCCTTTAGCTCGGCGATTGTCTCGTACGTGGGACCGCCCAGGCAGGAGTAGACGCCGACGTGCATGTTCGACTCGATGCCCATCGTCTTGCCGATCTCCAGAGCTTTGTTGATCAGATCGCGGTTGTACGAGTTCACCAGGGCGGGAAAGCGGGGACCAAAGCGCGGATCGTTGGGGCCCTGCAGCGGCGAGTTGCCCGCAAAGCCCAGCATATTAACATGATCGTGCATCAGCATTATATCGCCCACCGAATACCTCGGATTAATACCTCCCGCCGCATTCGTGGCAAAGAGATACTCCACGCCGCAGAGCTTCATCACGCGCACCGGCATCGAGCACTTGGCCAGTGGGTAACCCTCGTAGAAGTGGAAGCGCCCCTGCATAGCCATGACCGGCATGCCCTCCAGCATGCCGACGACCAGTTTGCCCGCATGACCCTCCACCGTTGACACCGGAAAATTGGGAATCTTCTCGTATTCGAACTTCCTGGCGTCCTGCACGAGATCGGCCAACGAGCCCAGTCCGGAACCGCAAATGATGCCGATCTTGGGGCGCATGCCCGCACCCTTCACAATGAAGTCGGCGATCTCCTGGATGACCTCATATGGATACCTGCACAGGGAAGGCAAATGGCATTAGTTTCGAGTCTTGAAAGTCGGCGATATAACGAATATCGAATGTCTAAGTAGGGGACAGAGTACATGATCGCAGGGAACGAAACGGCACGCTGATCTGCTCGCCAGAGCGAAACAGGATACACTGGAAACAATTCTCCAGACAGAGTTACACAAATTATGTCGTCGATAAAAGAAAAACATGAATAATTAGTTTGATGAATCAAAACAAAGTGTATGTGAGATCGATAAACACAATAGATAGATAGATATATATAGTGTACAGTTAGTATAACGTAACGATATTACGAGAACGATAGTACGGGTACGATATGTACGATTACAAGTACGAAACTGGAGCCCGTTCAAGGGCGCAGACACAGTTACAGTTTGGGGGCGTGGGACGGAACAACGCAACATCGATAAGGAATATTGGCTACAAACGTGTCTTCATTCAGCACGCGAAGAGCCCGAAGCTCCTCGGGTGTTAGGGAGCACTGTATACGGTTGTCATCGCTGCAAATGTCAGAAAGTGAACAGGGTCAACAACAATTTTACAGGTTAGGCAGCATAATAATAACAAGTTCAGGTTCAGGGTCAATTGTCCCTCCCTACTACGGGTGAGGCCAACAAACTGATCGAAAATGCAGTTATCAGCAGCTTGGGAGCACCCAATTAGATAACAGATACCGGGAAGTGTTTGTTTATGTCTATTTAAATTGGGTATACCCTGTAAAGAGAATCTAATAGGTATTCGTATTGGCAGGGTCACACCTTGAATGGAACTCGGAAGGCGCTAAGGCATTCTGTTGTAAATTCCTAGCATATATTTGTGATATATGGTTATGTTTATCTTTATTCAAATGGGTATAGCCTGTTTAGGAAAGTATGCAATGAATAACTGAAGCTTGGGAGGTCGCGCATGCATTCCTAATATACTAATTTATTATATTATATTTATAAATAATGACAGTGTGGAGAGGAGTCTAGAAACTAGGGTTGAGAATGCATAGGCGCCTACTACTACTACTTCTGCCATACGAGGTTACTTTATTTGGGAAGAGGGATTGGGAGGCCATTAAGGTTTTTATTCTTTATATATCTAAATGCTACAAGCTTGTACGTGGTATTCGCTAGTCTGGCAAGCACTTTTGAAGCATACATTTTCCAAGTTCATAATATTATTACTTTGCTCGCTTTGATTGAAATCATACGGAATGCCGCACGTGCTGTAAACTGAAATCTCAGAAGGGGGTTTCGTCAGACATCGTTCCACCCCGAGAGCTGATAATCTTAATTACGAATTACGAATGACGTTTTAGGAATTCGATTAAAACAAAAACAAGAAACAAACACGCACGAGTCGCTAGTAGGAAAACCAAATACTTTAATTAGGCAGCCGAAACCGGCTATGCAAAGGAGGTACGCACCTGGCGGGATCCATGCCCATCCAGACGGGGTCTTCCATATGCCAAGCATATTCTATCTAAGCTATACTAGACTAGAACAATGAGCCAAACTAGTTTGCGAAACGAGCTAAGAGCCAGACCCGCACAGACCAGGCCAGAACAGATGTCAAATTGATTGGGCTTTTATCAGCAATACACTTGGCAATTATGAAGTACACGTACAGCGTCGCAGTCCCCCCGTAGCTGCTGCTATACTGTAGTACATATAAGCGCAAGTATTCGCTATATTCGCGATAAAGGCCTATGTCAAGATCGCGGCACACGCCCATTTCGGGCAGCCAATCGACTGCGACGACGCTGCTGTTAACTTGGCTAACTGGGCCAAAGCATTGCATAAGCGATCGCCCGATCGGTCGATCGGTCGACAAATCGATCGAGCTATCGTTGGATTGTCCGACAGAATGTTGTGTCCGCCTCTGCCTCATCTGACTATTAGGTAGCATCTCGGGGGGCATTAACATTCGTAGTTGTAGAGCTTTATCAGCTTCGTGCGGGTAATCAACGCGTATGCAGATCGAAGACGTCGTCCGATGCCTTCTTTTCGACTTAATGAGCGCTACGCAAATTGATAAGCCGCTGCTCAGCTTCGATTCGTAGCTTTTCGTATGTTTTTTTTTTTTCTTAATTTATGTTTAGCTCGGTAGAGCGGCAAGATCAAGGACAGTTCAAGTAGTTCAGCATCTAGAAATTTCAAAACGAAAAAGCGAGAGAAAACTGCCCCATACTAATAGTATGTACTTAGGAGAAGAACCCCCGTTGCCCTCTCCCCATCCAAAACGCACTGCACTGACGCTTCGACTTACAGCAGAGATTGCGGCGTTGGCACCACTTGCTCCACAGTCTTGCCGTTGTTCTTCTTGTCCAGACAGAGATTGCCCGGCTTGGCGGTGCCACCCTTTCCAGCGCAACAGTCCCGGGAGCACATCCTCGAGTGAAAAACAGAACTCGATATGCGCATAAAAGTAATTTTGAATTTCGTAATTGTGAAACCGGTAAAAACGTTAAAATATGTTTTTTTTTTTTGGTGCGGGCCAAAAGCGATGCAAAGCAAGTACTACCAATTAGGCCAAGGCCTACGCAGTTGAAGCATATCGATTTTGGGTCGGAAAGCAAAGGCAAGTCGATAGGGTGTGCTCTAGGCGTTATAGTGCAATATATACATATATAGTTTGTAGGAGCATATCTGAGCATATCTGTGCTATAGTCGATATGGTGTGGTATATGGTATGCTCTAGAGTATAGATAGATGGTAACTGTATATATACATATATAGTTTATAGGAGCATAGCTGATATTTTATATAGTCGATGGGGTGAGGTATACCATACCATAGCTCTATAGTAGGTACAATATAGGTAGTATCTAGTATATATAGATATATGGCAGCATATCTGATATGTTATATAGTATAGTGCGTGCAGGTGTACGTAGCGCTAGCTGATACTACATAGAGCGCGCCAAGCGAGTGCAGAGCGTGTAGAGTAGTGTAGAGTTTAAGAACTAGGAAATACGTAAATAGATAACCCTGAGCGGTACACGCAACTGTATTAAGTCAATTACGATTGATTGAAGCTTAATAAGTTGATGGCGTGCCCAACTCCAGGTGGCAGCTCCCACAACCTTTCTTCCTACCCCCCCCCCCCCCTACCTATTTCCTTTTGACCTTTCGCCCCTCTCTGCTACTTACGAGTCGTTCTCCCGCGCGGTGTACACTGCAGACTTGTGGCCATTGGTGCTGCTGCTGTTGTTGTTGTTGTTGTTGCTGCTGCTGTGGTTACCATTGCTGGTGGCCACGTCGCCGTTGTTGTTGTAGCCCGTCATAATGAATTGCACGTCTTCCCAGTGATTCTGCTCGGTTTGCAGCTGTTCGCTGTTTGTTTGTTGTTATCGATGTCTGCTGATAAGCCTGCAGGTTATATAACACACACGCACACACAGACGCACACAGGGCTTGTGCAAGAGACAATCTCAACTTTCACAATCGGTCGCTCGCTCGCTCGCGCGCTTTATAATATAAACAAATCAAAACTAATTTAAAGTCGCCGAACTGGAATCACAATTGGAATGTCTATTGTTATCTCGTTGTTGCTGTTGCTGTTGCTATTGCTTTGCCTATTGTGAATGGGATTCTTGTTCCGTTTCGATTCCTGTGCGACTCGCACGCTGTCCCGCTCTGCCACACGCAAGCTACGACTCCTGCGCTAACCGTTTCGCTTCCTTTGCTCTGTGCTTAGCTAGTTGTCTCGCTCTCTCTCTCTCTCGGGTCTGCCGCTCTTCGCTTCGGTCTCTCTAGCACTTGTTGCCTGCTCGAGTTGCGCTTGTTAATTGAGTCGTTTCGCTGGCGGCGCCTTCGTTTTAAACCGCAGCCGAAGACGACGCTCGCGCCGACTGCGACGCTGGCGTTGCGCTGCAGCAGCGCGCGTCGCTGCCGGCGCTTATTGTACAGCATTTAATTTAGGATCTGTGCTCGGCTCTGGGCTCGCTGCTCCTCGTTGCTGTTGTTGTTGTTGCGTGAACCGGAATCACAGTTCATAACTGATTCAATTGAACAATATTTAGAGAATTACCAAATGCGAACAGAAAATACTAGAATTCGCGGAAAATAGCAATGGCAATTCCTTACGGCTAGATAAGGGAAGTAGTAAACCCAATTAGGGCCCATTAAAGTCGCCCCCGGCACGATAAGATAACCCCCGCGAAAGGTAATCAAATACCCTGCACCAACATATCGCAGCTCTTCGATGACATAAGACCGAGAGAATCCCCCGAGCGAGCTCGGCTTGTGACCTAACCCACGGCACGGGCACAGGGGGCACTCGCGCTCGGCATTTGTCACGAGTCTGTGTAAACCGCATGTTTTCGACTTATTATACCATTTACCCATTGAAAATGGGTAAAAAATGGTATATTAACTTTGTGCAAATGTATGTAACAGGCAGAAGGAGGCGTGGCAGACCATACAAAGTATATATATTCTTGATCAGCATCAATAGCCGAGTCGATTTGGTCATGTCCGTCTGTCTGTCCGTCTGTCCGTCTGTCCGTCTGTCCGTCTGTCCGTCTGTCCGTCTGTCCGTCTGTCCGTCTGTATGAACACACAGATCTCAGCTATTAAAAGAGCTAGAGGCACCAGACTTGGTGGGAGTGTGCGTGTATTCAATACACACAAGAAGTTTATTTCAAACTTGATGTGCCACACCCACCGCCTCCGCAAATCGATAAATGCGTATTTCGATTTTTTCCAAATAATTCAATAACGAAAAGAGATAAACGCACCAAATTTGGTAGGAGGGTGTCTTGCAACATTATGCAGAAGTTGGATTTTAGAATTTTGGATGCCACGCCCACCGCCTCTAAAAAACACATTTTTATAGTTTAAAAGAACACTAGAAAAGCTAGAAGCGCCAAATTTGAAAGTAAGGTGCCTGGTAACATTACGAAGAATGTTTGATTTTCAACTTTTGGATGCCACGCCCACCGCCCCCAAACTATTGAATTTTAAGAAAAGTAGGGAAATAACAAAACATTTTTTTTAACACTCTTGTAGCTTACCATAGTACAGATCTACCCTATAAATTTCAATCCGATCGGACAATAAACAAAGAAGTTATAGGAGTTTGAATCTCCCATATAAAGTTGTGGGCGCTTAGAATTCCAACTAGAATGTTGAACTGACGCAGCAGAAGGCCGGCATCAATAAAAGTCTCATTTGCCGATCGCTCCGCGTAAGTGTGTGTGGTCTAGATGGTTGCATGCAAGATTCTGGTGCGTGTGGTCGCGGGTTCGAATCCAGCAACGGGCAATTTTTTTTTTTTTTTGCCGATCGCACTGCGTAACTGTGTGTGGTCTTGATGGTTGGCTCGCAAGTTTCTGATGCGTGAGGTCGCGGGTTCGAATCCTGCGCTGGGCAATTTTTTTTTTTTTTAATAATTTTGCGCTATATGAAAAGTATATTATGCAAAAAAAAAAAAAATAAAAACAAAAACTTTTTCTAAGCAATACAAAAAAAAGAAGACTGCGCTGGGATTCGAACCGGGGACATTTAGTTATAGAGCTGACAACTCTCACAACAAATCACTGAAGCACATGGTCTGTTCCTAGGCGCGAGAAGTTTTGCATACAGCAGCAGAGACGGAGCAGAGGCACGGCTTCAATGCTTGCGCCGACTGCGCACGCACAATCGGCGTGCAGTCGGCATGTGCCATTAGCGTCAATGCATGTGTATTTAATTTCGGAAATATGCGATGCGTTGTTATTAATTCGAATAAAATAATAATATTAAGAATTATTTTTAGCAGCCAAAGGTAAATTATAACTTACTGTCGAGTGCACTCGACTGTAGCTTTCTTCAATTTTTATTTTTTAATAACAAAGAAGTTATAGGAGTTCGAATTCCCCATACAAAGTTATGGGCGCTAGCGATTCCTAACCAAAACGTTAAATCGACGCAGTAGAGGTCCCGCGTCAATAAAAGCCTAATTTGCCGATCGCATGGCGTAAACTTGTGTGGTCTAGTGGTTAGAGGTCCGACTCGTAAGTTACAAAGTTCGTGAGAGTTCTTGGGTTCGAATCTGGCGCGGGGCGATCTTTTTTTCTTAATGTAAATTGCTTTTTTTTTATTTTTATACCATTTATTTTATTTTGTATTATTTCTTCGAATAGGGTAAATGGTATCTTACAGTCGCGCGCGCTCGACTGTAGCTTTCCTTACTTGTTTTTAAACTGTTTTTCAACACACTTATTTGCATGGCTGCCAAAACATGCACACGTTGAATATTTCTTATGCCCATTGCCGATCGACGGGCGTTGTTTGTGCCGGGCTTATCAGAGCAGAGCTCTGAGCTTGAAAACAAGTCGGAAAATTTTGCTTAATATTGAAATCGTTCGACAATGCGCTGATAAGCGCCTCAAACGACCAGGGGAAAGCGTCTGTTGCAATCGCAACTGCAATTTTATCACCTGGCAACAGGCAGAGACCTAGACAACACGCGTCTAGGTACTGTCTGGAGAGCCCTAACCCTACGAATCAGACAAAACAATTGCCAAACTGGGCATGATGATCGGAGCTGTGGGAGCTTCGACTTCCTCGCATCAGCCTGCCTTATCAGTCGCAGTTCGTGGGGGTTCCATGTACGACTACGACTACGTCAATGGGAGAGATCGGTCACTGCTTATGGCCCCCATGTCCGAAGCGATTTGCTAGGCTAGGCGTAAACAACTTTATGGCGCTTTGTGCAAATTTTCTCTTAATGATCGATCGAAAATGAATGCTGGGAGTAATGTGATCATTTATTATTTAAATAATAAACAATTTTAAATTTTTTAACAATTTTAAACTCTCCCTGCTCTTGGTACTGCTATGCTGTACCGAAACATAAAACTTGCCCCTCGGTCAGCAAGCCATAAGCGTGGAAAATTTCCACTAGAAAATAGGAAAAATTTCCACTTACTTGGAATTTTCGAGAGGCTGCTGATCTGCAGGTAACTTGCGGTATCGGCTGGCCTTAGATCTCTGATAAAGAAAACAAAACAACAACAACAACGAGAAGTAACACAAACAAGATCAAGGAAAATTCGGACGGCGTTGCGTCTGCGCCGTGCAACAAACCCATAAACGATGCTCGCTCTGCCTCTGCTGTTGTTGTTGTTTGTTGTGCGCTGCAGCTCGGGAATCTGTTTACACGCGTCATAGCCGACACCAGCGACAGAGACAGAGACAGCGATGGACAGTGATAGACAGAGACAACAGCCATGGCTGATAAGGGCGAAATCAGCTCGCAGTCGACGTCGTTTGCCGGCATCGCAACGGCGACGGCAGCAAATGAAAAACAATCGGTTTTGGATTTTATATTTAGGTTTTATTATTTTTGTTTTGCTTGAGTTTCGAGTATATAGTACTATTAGTTAATTTATATTATTTTGAATGATTCGTAAAATTTCAATGTGTCTGATCTGATTTTCAATTAATTTGACGATTACCTTTTTTTTTCCTCGTTATTTTCTAATCGATCTATTTAACTAGCCAAGGATTAATTGCGTTGCATCGAGTGCAGTTCGAGCTCACTCTCGGATAATTATGATCAATTCGTAATCGAATGGAAAGTCAGTACAGTTTTGAAGAGGATAATCGGGAAGCTGCAATTGATTAGAGTCAGAGTTTACACTGATAAGCCCGAAATGTTAAGTTTTACAATGACATCGAAATTGAGTTCATATTAGTGATAATTCTTAAGCCGATCGATCGCATCGATATCATATGGAAGCTGGATAAAAAAAAGAAATTCAGTAATTCTACAATACTTTGTGATCGACATAAAATAGAAGTATTTACTGGAAAATAGTGTGGGAAAACTATATAGTACAATTGCCATCGGAATATGTAAGTATACAAAATTCTTTGTTTATTGTTCTTCAAAGAAAAATGTCTAAGTATTTAACACACGCACACTGACACACACTCACGAGTAAAAAAGAAGATAGTACTTAATAGTTCAGCCCCCCCTGGCCAAGATTAGCCCCAAGATCCAGTTGCACTTTGTGGGACGTAAGAAAGTTATGCAAAAAATGTATCGGAAAACTACAAGCAAAATGAAGAGTTCGATAAAAGTTAATCATCTAATGGGTAATATAATTTTCGTTGTTTAAGGCATTTGCGGGATCTTAAATGGTTCAACGTATTCGTAATCGTATTTGTGTTTCATGATCGGGCGCAAGGAGAAGTCGTACTTCGACTCGGGCATCTGGTATTACGTGGACTGCTCCCAGTACTCCTTGCTGCTTCTTTATTTTCATTTTTCATGGTTGGGACGGTTTTTCACAATGGAAAAAGGCACGAATGTGTGTGTGTGTGTGTTGTAGGCGTTTTAACATTGCGTTTTCTTATGCTTCTTATGGGGCTGGGGCCTCTACTCTTTGAGAAGATCAAGACGTCAGCCAAAAATACATTTTGATTTAATTTGATTTAAGTTTTACGAATTTTTAAACTGGTTTTTCCTTCCTTTGGTTTCCTTTTTTTTTTTGTATTTTTCTTTGGTTTTTTGCTAATTGTAAAAACAATTACCCAAAAATAAAGTTGAAACTGAAAAACATTTATTCAAAAATAACAATTTACGTGTTAATCATGCGACGTTTTACTACCGCCTTTTATGGCAATATCCATTTACCGATCGGAAGTTGAGTTCTGGGCCGGGAGGCGGCAGCGAAACGCCCGCAATATTCCATTATTCGCTTTGTATCGATTAAGTTTGATAGGTAGTGTGCACTGAGGTCGAATAGCGAAGATGGAAAGGGGATTATGGGAGAGGCGATGTATGGATATATCTTCAAATAAACTACAATACTAAGTAGGGATACAGTGAGATGAGCTGTGGTGATAAATTCACAAGAAATGTAAAAATTTAATTAGGGAAAATTAAGTAGATAATTTTAAATTTCTCCATCACAACGTTATTCGACTTGTGTGCACAGTAATCGTTTCCCATTTTGATATTATATGCTTTATGTTATGTTTTTGATAAGTTTTAACGGTTCTTGTGGCACTGTTTAGAGGCGAGCTTTTCAAAAGCTATTTTAAGGACTTGCGACGAGACGAATGACTAATGCACATGCGGTGAATATGCGCTGCCGATCGCCGGCGACTTCGGGACGCGCGGGGGCGTCCTCATGGGCTGCGATCGGGGTCTTAAAAGTCAAATAGAGTTTGAGAGAGTAGTAAGAGCAATGCAGAGAGAGAGAGAGAGAGATAGAGACAGATTGAAAGATAGAGAGAGAGAGTAATCGTATATATGTTAAGTATTATGTTTATGCTAATTGATTAATCAAAACAAAGGTCTAGTTGCTAAATTTGGTTTTCGTTTTTGTATCAAAGTCCAAGTCGACACTGGGGCTACCAAGTCAAGTGCATTTGGGGACTGAACGGAAACGTAATCGTTGAAAATTATAAAGTTTTATTGCAACATTATGATTGAAATCAAAGATCAAACAAAGACTAAGAGACTAAGCGTAATTAACTAAGATAAACGCAATACAAATCATATGATATCGTATATCTAGAGAACTACATGGATTCGTACTCGGTAATTTATACAAAAGTAACTGTGAACATAATGTTAATCAGGCACTCACACATACATACAGTCGAACATCGCAAACAAGCGCACTATCTGCAAGATATATCCGATATCTGTGTCGTCGATTTCTTAAGTACTTAAATGACTCTGAGCAGATGCAGCAAATGTAGCGAATACTTTAGCAATATCTTGGCAAATACATATAGAGGCTATATATATACGTATATATATATGTACGTACTACATGTAGACACATATGTTATGTTGTAATATGCGCTACTCTGTAAATTGCACAAATCAATAATCATATAGAAAATCATGTGACGCGACGCGACATGTTGATCGTGTTGCTTAAACGATATTACAAATAGTATATAGATTAATATTATCGTTATTTATATAATGTGTTATATTTAGTGTTAAGTGTGTATAGAGTTTTAGTTGAAGCAGCCGCTTCAAGTCTGTTCAGCGAATTCCTTAAGTTTGCTACTCTTTCTACGCTCTTCCTTGCTTTCTTCCCTTCGTTCTTTGCTCAATTCAATTCGTGTTTGTTTCTCTGTTGGGTTTTGGCTTAAAGTTTTCGTTTTGCTTTTCAGTTGCCTTCGCCTTTTATTTCTCCTCCCCTCCTTCTCTTCAACTTCGCTATTTCTCTATAAATTAATCATAAAAATCAGTCAGTCCAACGCGTTCTCTTGTTAGTTTAGCTTCTTGTTTCGTTATGTGTGTTTCCATCTGTTCCACTGGAGGTGTGTGGGTGTGTGTGTGTGTGAGAAAGAGTGTAGATGGTTTTGCATCTCTTCTGTTGGAGTTTTGGTCAGATTCTGCTGTACTACTACTCTCCACTCTACTCTCCCTGCAAGCATCTCGCTCCTAACCAACTTGTAATTGCCGCTGTCGTTGCTCCTCTTTGTTATTTGTTATTATTTATTAGAATAGTTTGTATAATTAAGTCTAGGTTCCATTAGTTTAAATAAGTTAAAATGTAGTACGTATTATATAATAGATGTTGTGGGTTGTACAAATAAATTATGTGTTCTTTTTGTTGCCTTTTCTGCTTCATGCTTCTCGTTTCATTTTCGTTTCCAGGCTCTGCTAAGCTAATCTCTATCGTTATATATAATCATTATATATTTATATGTATATATATATATATATATATATATATTTATATATATGTGGTATATGCCCAGGGACACGGGCGATCCGTAGAGCTACTTAGGAGTGCTATGCATGCATTAAATGGTATATGGTTTTGCTTTTTGGCTACTTGGTTCGCTTAACAACTAGAGAATTCAACTACTTCTTTTTGGCCGCCTTCTTCTCGGCCTTGCGTATGGCCTTCTCGCGCTCGCGTCGCTCCCGCTCCATGTCCTTGCGCTCCTTCTCGATGCTCGCCTTGAGGTCCTTCAAGCGCTTCTTCAGCCGATGCTTGTCGTCGCCGCAAACGCCCAGCGTTTTAAAGTCCTTCGAGTCGAGCGTGAGCAGCGCACCGCCCTCCACATTGTGCTCCTTGAAGACGGGTATATAGCGCTCCAGCTCGATGCCCATCAGCCAGTGGCCCACCTACAACAGCGAGGATTAACTCAATCAATCAAGCACATGGTTGAATTGCTCGCACAACTCACCTGCTCCTTGGTCCATTCGTGGACAGGTCCACCCTTGTAGTTGTAGCAGGCGGCAGCGGCCTTGCGATCCGAGAAACTCGAACTGGAGCCGGACAGATCGAGCGTGCGACTGGGCGAGTAGCCAGGCGAGGAGCAGCCCGAGGACATGCTGGTGGGCGAGGGGGGACCGGTGGCGTGCGCCGACTGCGGCAGCTGTTGCTGCTGATGATGCTGCTGTTGCCAGGGCACTGTGCCGGGCGGGGAGAGCGATTGTGGAACAACTTGTTTAACTTCGTTCATAAATTGAATTCATATTAGTCGAGAGAGCAGAGCAGTGAGGGTGGGAAAGAGAGCGCAAGAGAGAGAGAGAGAGAGAGAGAGAGAGAGAGACAAAAAGAGAAGAGTTGTTAGTATTTATTTTGGATGCTTGATGCGTGAGCAGAAAATGCAGATATATATATATACATATATCTATAATGAGGAATGATTATAACAGTACGTATAACAGTTTGTAATGAACGCTCGGGTAATTCATAGTATGAAATGAGACACGCATTAACGTTCAATATAACAGTTTAACAATTTGAGTATAACACTTTGCTGATTAGTATAACACCGAATGTCGCATGGCATAGTGTACACATGAAACGATAGTAATATGTAGATATATATATATATATATATATATATATGTGATGATGATGTGTCTACGGGGCAAGGGAAGCAGAATCACAGGTTAGTTCTACGTATCGTTGGTGGTCGGGGAAACTCTTTGGATTGCTTTATTTGTAATTCTTTTTCTAGTTTTTTTTTTTGTATTTTGTTTCTTATCGTTTGGTTCACCTTTTGGCTGCGCTTCGTTGACCGCCTGGCGGATCTCGTTGATCAGCGTCTTGCAGTTGATCGCGGCGACGCTTTGACTCTTGTTGATCTCAGTGTAGTCGTCGCTCGAGTGACGTGACGAGCCGTCGCCGAGACGCCTGCAACGGGTATAACAGTTTTGTATAACAGTTGTGTATTGTGTGCTGTATGTGTTCGTGTGTGCGTGTGTCTGTGTGTATGTATGTCTGTGTCTATTGCAGACTGTTGCACCCACCTCTCGCGATCGGACAGCGCCTGATTGAGCTGCTCGGTGAAACTGGAACCGGGCAACTTGCTGCCATTGGGCGCGGCCACACGCCGCCGACTCGGATACATCCAATTCTCGGCCTGCTCATTCTCCGACAACTTGTCGTTGGAGCCCAGTATCGAGTCGTATGAGCTGTTGAGATCACGATTGCTGGCACTGCTGCTGGCGGCGCCGGTGCCAAAGGTTGTCATGCTGCCGCGATGAAAGTCATTCAATCCTCCGGCTCCGTTGTCCGCCGGCGAACCCAGTGAGCTTTTGAACAGACCGGATACCGTCTGCTGTTGTTGCTGCTGTTGGTGCAGTTGCTGCTGCTGCTGATGTTGCTGCTGCTGTTGGTGTTGCTGCTGCTGCTGCTGCTTGCTGGGATCCTTGTGCACCTGTGCGTACAGCTGATTGATCTGCGCCTCACGCGCCGTCGACTGATTCGACGAACTGGACGAGGCCGACGACGTCGAGTTGAGTAGAATTGCCGTCGTGGTGCCCAAATGCCCGTTGGAGGGCGGCAGTATGCCGCTGCCAATGGCCGCGTTCGAGGCAGGCGGATGATGCTGCAGCAGATTATTGACGTTCGCCAGCAGATGCGAGTTGCCGTTGGACAGACTGATGCTATCGACGTGGCCCGCTGACATGGACATGGCCATGGGATTCAAGGGCGATTGCTCCAGTTCCACCTCCTCCTCGTCGCTGTCGTCCAGGGTGCAGTCCGAGCTGCGGCTGTTGCTGCGGCTGCGCTTGCTTAGGTTGCCATTGGGCAGCAGCATTTCGCTGCCGGTGGCACCGTTGCCATTGCTGTTGCTGCCGCCGCTGCCGTTGCCGCTGCCGCTGCCATTGGAGACGCTCGTCGAGGGCAACTGGCGATTGGCTAGACCACCACGGGAGGCTTTGGTTTAGTTTCATTTCAATGCGTTGCGAATTCGTTTGCGATTGCGTTTCAAATTTGATTTGATTGATTGGTGGGCGTAGGCGTAGGCGTTAAGGTGTTCGGGGTGAAAGGGGCGTGTGTGTGGGCGTTGCAATCACAAATCAAACAAACAAACGAACGAACGAACGAACAAACACACAGAGATGAAAGAGAGAGTGAGAGAGAACAAGGCGAGTAGGCAAATCAAAGCGAGCGGCAGCAAAACACACACACACACACACAGAAAGAGAATGAAAAGAAGAAAGAAGAAGATGAATAATTACATTAAGCACAAGGACAAAGCGCGCAAAGTATAAACACGAAAATAAATATGAAACGAAACTGAAAACAAATTTCGATGATGTGCAAGAGAGAAGAGAGAAGCCTGAAGTGCAGCTCAAATCGGCTCAAATCCGCAACTCACCCAGCTCGATCTTCGTCTTGTTCACGGAGTTGTCGAGCAACTCGTGCTGTGGCACCGCCGCATCCAGTTCATCCTTGATGGGCACCTTGCGCTCCACCGTGGCCGTCTTCACGCCATCGCCGTCGGGCGAGAGATCCGAGATCTCCGTGTCGGACAGCTCCGTCTCGAGCTTGTGGAAGAGCGGCTTTGGCGGCGTCTTGCGCATCATTTGCGGCGTCAACTTCAGCGTGGCACTGTCATAGGGCAAGCCGACGGGGAAGCCGGCCTTGCGCTGTGTCTCCTGCAGCTCGTGCTCCAGATTGATAACACGATCCTTGAGCTTCTTCACCAGCGCATTGTACTCGGTGTCCTTCTCCTGCAGCAGCTGCTGGTAGAACTCCTCGCGATGGCACATGTCCAGCTCGCGCTGCTGATACTCGCGCACCAGCCGCTTGGCCTTGTTGTACTTCTTGTCCAGCGCCATGTACTGCGCCTGCGACTGCTGCAGCATGTTCTGCAGATTCGCCGCCTCCTTCTTGATGTTGCCGAGCTCGCGTTCGCTCTGACGCAGTCGCTCGCTGAGCAGCTCGTTCTCATTGCCCGTCGTCTCAAGCTTGACCAGCTGCAGGAGGGGAAGAGAGACGAGATTAGTCATGATAGAGATAGAGATGGGAGGTTTCTCTGTGTGCGCAATATGAGTTATGAGATAGATGGAAAACTAAAGAGGCAAAGCAAATGAAAAGTACTGAAAGCAAAACAAACCTTTCGTTTCAGATTCTGTATGATCTCCTCCTTTACCAGGCAACACATTTCACTCTGCAGGTCAGCCAAAAAAATACAAAATAAATCAAGAAAAATTATAATAAATCAAAAAGACAATAATAAGATATACTAGTATATAATAATAAATAATAAACTAGTTGCGCCTGCCCTTTTCGTGTTCAAACAAATCAAAATTGTAATAAAAATCAATCGAAAAACTTGGCGAAATGTGCTCTACAATTGATTTATGTCTTTGTTTTTCTTTTAAGACTTTTCTTTATAATTAACTTAATTTAAGCTTCAGCATTAACTTCTTTTTAGAACCAATTACCGCTTTATGCTGCGTTTCAATATCCGCGTAGGTATCAACAAATTTTGAAATTCAGCAAAAGGAGAGAAAGAGAACACGATTTTAGCACAGCTCAATAGATTATGCAAGTAGATTAGCTGCCACGCCCTGATCTCACCTCCTGCAAGAGCCGCTTGAGCGACTCCACCTCCTGCGAGTGCGTGGCCTCGACCTCCATGGGATGCTCGACCTGTACGGGACTGGAGGGTCCCTCGCAGACGCTCGAATTGGCCGACACTGGCTGTGTCGAGTCCTCGGAGTAGTCGAGCGTGCGACGCAGAAACTCCTCCTGTTGGCTGCGGGCGGGAAAGGGTTTATGTAATCCAATTGATCAGTTTATTCAATCAGTTGATTCCACTCACCGCTTGATGCGCTCCTCCTTCTCACGATCGGCCTGCAGACTCAGCCGTATGAGCTGTGCGACCTCTGAGTTCTCGGGATCGCGTTCGCGTCCGATTTGGAATTTGACTAGACCGGAAGTATTGCGCAGCACCGATGCTGCATAGGCCTGTGTAACGCCCACCAGGCTCTTGCCGTCCACCTCGATTATCTGATCGTTGACCTGGCAAATAAAGAGAAAGAACAAGAGAGATAGATAGATACATCATTCGGCTAGATCAATCGCATCGACTTTACTCACTTGAATGCGTCCGTCTCTGGCGGCGGCGCCGTTGTCTGTTATCGTCTTCACGAATATACCCAATTTCTCTAGACCCGCATCGGCGCCAACGCCCATGCCAATGATGCTGAGACCCAAACCCTCGGGACCTTTCATCAATTCGACGGGGAAGACGTGCATCTTCTCGACACGCTTCTCGAGCTCGTATTCCGCCGAAGCGGCCACCGGATCGACATCTTCGTTGCGGCGATCGTAATCGGTCACTGAGAACGTGGAATAGACGTGTATGGGGCCAGAGCTGAAGCGTACCTTGGGATTCTTGCGCACCGTGATCGGCGGATAGGAGCAGTCGTCGTCGTCAAAGTCTAGCAGACCTTTGAGAAGTTTGAAAGTGGCGAGCTTAGTGCAACGACTGACAAAGACTGAAGCCAGCCCCTTCGACCTACCTGGCACTTCCATCCAAAAGTTGCCATCCTCGAAGTAGTGCACGCCCGCCTCGACGAGCACCTCCTTGCTGCGTACCGGCGGATACTCCGGTATATAATACTGGCTCTCGTCTAGCTCGGTCACCGCAGTGCTCAGCACCGTCGATGTGGTCGCCGGCTCAACGTCGGCCAATGAGTACGTCGAGTTGTGCTTGCTCGAGATGATGCTGTCATCGATGGTCGTCGTCTGATTGAATGTCGCATCCGATTGCGTGGATTCCACCGAGACAATTGACTCGTGCAGCGATTCGCCTGTCACGTATGTCTGATTCAAGTCGGAATGTTTGCCGGCATCGTATCCGTTGTTCTCGAGCTCGAGCTCGCCACGCTGCGATTGCGAGTGCGATTGCGATGTGCTGTTGATTAACAGATTCTCGAGACTGCGCTTGGGCGCCTCGAGTACATCCCGCAGCCACTCGGGCTCGTCGTCGTCGTGCCGTGTGGTTGTTGCTGTCGCCGTCGACGGTGTTGTTGTTGTTGTGGTTGTCGTTGTTTCGGTCTCGGTGCTGTCCGCCTTCACGAAGGTGGCATTTAGTGCTGAGTTCGAGCACGTTGCATGCCCAATACCCACAATGTCCACGGCCTCAACGTCATCCGAGTCGAAGTCGTCCTCCAATTGAGGTTGCTCAGCTTCCTGCTCCTCTGCTGCTGCTGCTGCTGCTGCCGCGTGTATCTCCTGCAATTGCAATTGCTCTTCTGCCTCTTCGTTCTGCTCCTCCTCCGGCTCCGGCTTGACGATTGCCGGAACAGCTGCAATTTGTATGTCCTGCTGAGCTGCCTTCGACTCCTCGCTGAGATTCTTGATGCTGGTCGGCGATGTTGCTGTGGCAACAACGGCCGCAACTGCCACGCCCACGTTGGGCGATGCGTTGAGTATCTGCTCAACCTCCTTGGCCTGCTCGTCCGACAGCAGCGACTGTTGCCTGCCAATTGATAAGAGATAACAGGCATTAGCATTGCTATACGATACGGTAAGATTCCCCTAGAACTATAAACGAACCTGATTTTGTTCTCCAAAATGCTACGGCACGAGGCACGATTACGTTTACATTGGTAGGACAGTGTACAGAAGCAACAACAACAACAACAACAGTAATAACAGGCAATTACGAGTTAAATAGATGCAGAGTAAAACATAAAAGAGACAAAGACATGGAGAGACAGAGATAGAGACAAACAAATAAATAAATACGCAAATGGAATATTAAAATATCAAAATACATATGCATGTACGACTATATTATATATTCTATATATACGAGTGTACAACAAGAGCATGCAAATCACATGTACAACTTAAATATTAACCGAAATGCGCATTTCAATAAAACATAATGCAGCACAATGAAGTTAACTGCAGTTGAGTGCAATTAAGAGCGCAATTCAAATAATTAAATTATGACTAAAATAAAGGCAGCATTTCTATAGAAAGGGGAATTTGGGTAGGAAAACAGAGTAGCAATAGGTGTTACATTTAAAGTACTACTGTTGTAAGATATTGAAATGGGAAAGACTTATTGTAAGCAGATAAAAGTATTAATAAATAATATAAAATTATTAAAACAAAATATATAAATATACAATAAATTAAATAAGCTAATTAAAAAAAAAAAAAAAAAAAAATACAATTTACAAATAAATAAATTGCCAAAAATAAACAACTCAAAAATGGGAAAATTCGAATCTATAGCAAAGTATGAGTAGTTAACTAAGGGGTATATTTAATTAATCACAATGTTTCATACAAAAATAAATTCCATTTTATAGTACTAAGTATAGAAAATACTAATACTAATTTATATTTATCAACTAAATTATTATATTTATTTAACTAAAAAGAAAAATACAAATAAATTGCAGCAGCTGGGGTATGAGTTGATAAATAAGTACAAGAAAATAACCCGAGAAATTATATTAAAATAATTTAATGCCTACCAAAATAACTACAAAATAAAAGTTCTTAATTTAAGCTATAGAAATGAGTTAAAAATAGTTTGTAACTAAAATGCAAAGCTAATAACAAGCAAACAACTAATAGCAATAGTAGTAACTGCAGTTCAAGTGGAGCGCTGTTGTACTCATCCCAACTACATGTAGATAAGCTGCAAGCTTAAACTATGATAAACATTTCATGTACTGCAATTCAATTCTAACCGTAATTTAACTACAAGTTAAACCGACAGCGGGAAAACGCAATCTTTGGAGCATTTCACATGGGGATTTTATGACTTTGCAACGAGGCACCAACAAGTTGCCAACTTGCAACTTGCAGTTCGCATTAAATGAAATGGCAAATGTAATAAAATAAACGTGCTCATTCTCGTTCGCTCTCTCTATCGCTATCTGCCTATCTCACTCCCACGTGTGCTTTAGTTGTATAAGGAATTAAAATGCATTTCCCATGCGCCGCAAAGTATGCAATGCCAAATTAAACATGCACGCTTACACGAGCACGTCGCATGTGTAGAGCGAAAGCGAGAGCTAGAGAAAGAGAGAGGAAAGGGTGAGAGATAAGCAGAGTGAGAGGTAGAATTTATAGCGCATACGCCATGTTGCACACGCAATGACACCTGAGCAGGCAGACAGGCAGCAGGGGAGCGGCAAGTATAGTGCTGTGTGCGTGCGTGTGTGTGTGTGTGCAACTCGAGCCCGAGTTGTTGGGTGCATTTAACGCTTAAGTGTTCCGTCACTCTCACTTGTGCGTGACGTCACGTGTGAGCGCATTGCCAGCGCCTGTGTCTGTGTGCAAGTCGCGCCTCTACATTCTGCTCTGTCTGTGTTTGTTAATTACTGCCAACAATTGGCAAAAGCTCTCGGCGTCGGCCTCTTGTTGCTAATCAGCTAAGACACACACACACACACACACACACACACACAGACAGAGACAGAAACACACACACAGTCACACACTTAGCTGCTGTTGTTAGCTTCAAGTGCCTGATTATGCCGTTGATAATGAGAGCAAAGCGGCTACAGCCAACACCGTAGAGGGTATCTGCCAGTCACTGTCAACACTCCTGCTTCACCGGCCTGGCCATGCATTTAAATGGGTTTTGCAACAACTTTGCGCTGATAATTGCCAGCCGAGCCTGTGCGCAGACCTCAGTTGCCATTGGCCCCCAATGTTAATTAGCTTTTTGCGAACACAACCGATTTCTGCTGGACAGTGTGGCAGGTGTGTGCTTCTATTGCAGTTATTATTGCACTGTGCCTCGACCCTGCTTCCCCACTGGCAATTGCAAATTTGCAAATAACAATAAAAATGCCAAAAAAAAAAAAAAAAAAAAATAGTTACAAGTTTAGCGATGCGCTGCGAAAAGCCGCTTAGCAGTAAATAAAATGCAATTAAACAGAAAGTTTCTAAAAGCCAGGCCAAAAACAAAAACAGCGCAAAAGTTGCGAAAATTGCGCATTTCGCGTGGGGGCAAAACGCGCTAAGCGGCTTATGCTTAACTCCAGTTGCAGCGGGAAGCGCAGGGAGGGGAAGAGAGAAGAGGAAAGGAAGCCGTGATATCGCATTTGAATTGAGTTAGATTAGGGCATGCAGCGTGCAGGCCAAATTAGCAGCGTGCACGATAGTTTTATAATGAAAATAAAAGAATAATGCGAAGGCTTTTAATTGCTGCTGCTTGAATGTGTGTCAGACAAACACACACACACAGCCATACACACACGCAAGCCGCAGGCAGCAACTACCCCAAGCCACAATTCTCGCCACAACTCACACCTCTATGCCACCCCCTCTCCCTCTCTCCTGGCGCACACGCGTCGCATGCATAACGAAATGAAAATGAAATATTACGCATACGACGCGTGTGACGCTGACGCTGACAAAGTTACGTTCGCAACGGAAAAAATAATTATGAAAAATAAGCACAGGCGACAGCAACAACAACAACAACAACAACAACGACAAGCACGCCTTAACGATATTTAAATACGTGAAACATGACAAAAATCAACAGCAACAACGAAATAGCAGAAAGAGAATTTCACCGAGTTCATGTTGCAGCGCAGTCGAAATGCTCGCTGCTGTCAGCAGCATTATGCAACTTTAAACCTACTCAGAACTTTGGCGCTGTTACCAACTGCCAGCTACAGCTAATATGCCCCGCGCACGCCTCGTACAAATTGTTGGAAAAACAAAGGCGAAAGCAAAGCAAAAGCAACAGCAAATGCGTTAAATATTCTGACGCACACAGTGCGACAACAACAACAACAACAACAGCAACACCAGCAACAACTACACGAACAGGGCCACAACAAAAGCGAATGCGAATGTGAAAGACAAATGCAATTATGCGCGGGGCCGGAGCGTGACAGAGGCAGGCAGGGGGGAAAGGGCGTGGCAGACGTTGTCGCCTGCAACTGTTAACCCGCCTGAGCTTGTTGTTTGTTGTTTTTTTTGTTTTTCTTGCTGTTGTTGTTGTTGCTGTTTGCTGTGCAAACAAAGCGCGCGAAAAAGAAAGCGTGGCAAAAAGCTGCTGCTGCTGCTGCTGCCGCCAGTTGTTGCTCTTGTAGCAGCGTTTTGTTGCCTACTTATTGGGGGCAGGGGTGCAGCCTGCTCATTAGAGCAAAAGCCACAAAGGGGCAAAGCGCGCAAACATATGGACACGCCATAAAGTCAGGCTAACAAACAGTTTGACGCGTGAGTGTGCGGGTGTATGACTGTTAGTTGTGTGTGTGCCAGGGTGTGTGTGTGTGTGTCTGTGTGACAAAAACAAGGTCAACGCTTATTGTTTTGTCATACATTTTTAATTAATTTAAACACAACAGGCAAAGCCACAGAGCGAGGGCGGAGCCAAAAGCCTTGCCCCACAAAGTGAGCAGCGGCAGCCGAAAAACAGCTGAGCGGAAACACACTCACTCGCACACACACACACACACATACACACACTCACTCACTTACAGACTCGTGCTGCGCTCACTCACTCTTGAGTGAGTCTTTTTCCTTTTTTTCTTTTTTGAGTGCAAGCTGCAAGGTTGCCGCGCACAGATGACGTCATAGCAGACGCAGCTCGTCATTGTGTGCGATAAATATATAAACTAAATTTGTGCTTAGTCATTCGTGCAGCAGGGCAAGGGGCACGAGTCCCTTTATTAATGACTGTCAGTTAAATTTAAACGCGTCTGTCTGCTCGCTTGGCTTGGCTTGGCTTTCATAGTCATTTTCTTGGGGCTTGGACTGGTGGCCCAATTCTGGGGCAAACGTTGAGGCCAAAGCAAGTCAAGGCAATTGCTGACGGAAGTGCGGAGTGAATGCAAGTGAATGCAAGTGAATACACATGAATGTGAGCGAGTGTCGAGCCTCCTCCTCCTCCCCCCCCCCCTCCTCTCACATTGCAATTTTGTGGCTAATTTCATGTTGCATTTGCACTTAAATCATTTTGCCAATTTTCGCATTCAGTTTGTTGCTGCTGCTGTTGCTGTTGTGCCTGTTGACAACGACAACGAAATAAATTGAAAATACAATTTTATCATTGCGAACACGTACGAGGGAGCACAGCAACAACAACAACAACAACAGCAACAACAACAACGGCAACAAGCAGCGGGTAATCGTGCAACTGCCTGCGCAGCAAAGTATGCAACAAGAAAATCACAAAGCTTCGCAAATATGTTGGGGCAGTGAAGTGGGCAGGGGGGAGGGGCGTGGCAGAAGGGCAGCAGGTTAAGGCAGTGTGCTGCAGAGTTGACAATGTTGAAAATGACAAGTTGCCAACAATTATAATTGAGCATCTGTTTCGCCATACCCTGCAGCCGATTGTGCCGGCAAATGGGGTTGTATTGACTTGGAGTATGCAGTTTAATAGGCCCAAGCAATCGTTTCTATTGATTGTATACATGGTCATTAGCCTAATAATGTAATGTAATGAGCATTTGGCAAACAAATGCGAAGGAATCTAATTAAGTAGTTGCAGTAATTAAGCGGTATTTACTATTTAGTGCTTAGCATAATTAGAGGCAAGTGTTGGCTGCGAGAGCAAGGGAACGAGACAGAACTACATAGATGTGGGAGAGAGAGAAATTTAGTATATGGGAACAGATACATAGAGAAAGATACATGCGATAGCTAGAGATAGAGATAGAGATACTTTTTTGGGCACAGATAAGAAGATATAATTATATGAGAAAATAGAGAAGCAAACGATTTAGTATATAAGAACAGATACAGAGCGAAAGATACATGCGATAGCTAGAGATAGAGATACTTTTTTGGATGCAGATGCGTTTTATATATATATAAATTAATTTTTTATATTTATTACAAATATATTTTCCCTACTTGTACAGGGTATTTCAGCATGTCACTTAATTTCCCAGCCTGCGTTTGCATGCGTGTGTGTCACTTATTACGCTCGATTGCACACAGAACTGAGCAGAACTGAGAAAAAAGGCAGTGAATAAATAAACGACAATGTCAACAGCAGCTGGAAGCGCTGAGACGGCACACTCGCACACACACACACATACACACTGGCAAGCTGGCAAACTCGCACAGCTCAATCGCATGTGGCAAATGGCAGCGTAATGCAAAATGGCAATCGGCAGTAGAAGAGGAAGAAAAAGAGGCAGCAATAAACACAACGCAAACTGTTGACAGTTGACAAAGCAGAGAGAATGAGATAGAATGCAATCGAGAGGGAGAGAGAGAGAGAGAGACAGAGAGAGAGAGTGAGAGCGAGCACATAATTCAGTTGGATATTTGCCAGTTGCCGCGTGAATTATCGCTGCGAAAATGATGCATGCAGCTGCCAGTGGAAGCAGCGAGATCAGGGGGCATGCTACAATTAAATGCTTGGCCGCACAGCAATGTGGCAAGTGGCTTTAATCAGCAGACATTTCACTATCAGCCGCATATTAATAAAATTATGTTGCAGCTGCACACACACACACGCACAGTTCCATGTAATTTTTGGCATAAGCTGCATTGCCTCTGCCCTGCCTCATAGCCCCCCGCCCCCATCAAGTTGCTGCTCACAAAAGCGCAGCAGAAACGGCAACTGAAATAAAAATTCCATAACTTGCAACTAAAATGCAAAGTTTCAAAGTGCTTTGCCACATCAAGAGCCGGCAGCAGCGGGTGCAGGGGGCAGCAAAGGAGTGGGTACTCCGCCTGGAAACACTTTCACAGGCAGCAGCTGCCGTCAAGTTGAAGGCAATCAACGTAGCAGCAGGCAAGTCCTCTGCCGCACACAAATAGACAGGAAGTGAAATGAAAAGAGAATGGGGAAGAGACACAGTAGAGAGAGAGAGTGGGGGAGAGGCAGCATAACTGCCAACTGCCGTCGGGGCGCTGTTTATCTTTTATCTGCTGCCTCGCAGCGTGCACTTCAATTAGCAAATCTGCAGCTCGCTCGCAAATGCAACCTCAAGTTCCATTTGAGTTCGCTGTTTGCCTCTTCAGTTTACCTCTCTGTCTCTCCCTCTCTCTCTCTCTCATAACTAAAGATTAAAGATCTTCGCGCCAAATGGCAAACAAATAAATTCGGGTATTTGCGCGCAAAACTTGGTAAACAGAGAGCTTAGCATGCCCGATAGCAGCAGTAAAAGCCAAAGCAGCAGCAGCAACAACAACAACGACAAAAGAAAAGAGAAGCACAACAACAAGTTGAAAAGGTGTGCAAAGGCGATAAAGTCGCAGAGTGGCGCGGCACCCACGCGGTCAAAGAAATGGGCTGAATGCGTGCTAAAACTAACAGAACGACGCAAGAAATACACTACAATCATGCGTGCAACAACTGCAGTGCAGCAAACTCAACATAGCGCAGCTTAATTACCATTATAATTACTTAAGTAATTACGCGGTAATTAAATCGCTTTCTATGCGTATTTTACACTTGGGTCTTTGAGTAAACCATAATTGTTTTAGTGTTTAAATTCTTTATACTTTCTTAAGTTTCTTGCATATGCTTTTTATACCCTTTAGATGCATATCCTAACATCAAGAGCAGAACAACTTGCCATGTTTACGTTGTTTAATTACCATTTGAATTACTAAAGTAATTACGCGATAATTAAAGCTCTTTCTATAGCTCTGTTAGCGTTATTCTTTTGAGCGTGCAAATAATTCAATTGAAACTCTTGCCATCCAGCTTCTTACTTCTCTCAATTTCAATGCAGCGCAGTTTCAATTTATATAAAGCCGAAAAAAGTTTCTGCGCCCCAAACTCCATTAAAAACTCGCACAATTCCCGCTCATTGACTGAGTGCGGCGGGACTGAAGACGAAATGCGGAAGAGGAAAGGGCATCTGGAGTGCCATTCAAAAATAAATAGCAACAAATGGCGCGGCGCTCCATTTCCAAGAGTCTTGCCTGCCGCTGAAGCAAAACTTTGCTTAGTGCACTTGCCGCACTTTTTTCTGATTGTGGGCGA
This sequence comes from Zaprionus bogoriensis, assembly GCA_035046045.1. Lineage (NCBI taxonomy): Eukaryota > Metazoa > Arthropoda > Insecta > Diptera > Drosophilidae > Zaprionus > Zaprionus bogoriensis. The sequence goes on along the minus strand of JAWNOI010000066.1, from coordinate 500,187 downwards.
AGTGCTCCCCCCCCCTTTCCCTCCCACATTCCACTCTTGTTATTGTTTATTTTTTGCTGCAATTGAGCGTGCGATAAGCAGAGTGCAGCATAAAATGAGATTACGAACGAGAACAGCGAAAATATCGCGCCCGAATCCCCGAAGCCGAAAAACTTGCTAAATGCAGTCAAAAGCAAAAGTTGAAAACTCGCAAACGAAATGAAAACGAAAAATAAAAGCCAAAGTTCGCGGGAAATATAAAAGAAAGAGAAGAGCACAAGAAAGAGACACACACAGAGAGAGAGAGGGAGATAGAAGCAGCGAAATTATTGAGAGCAAAGCGAGAAAGGGCAGCAAGGGTTAAGCAAAAACTCTTGTTGCCACGCCCCGTTGCGCCCTCGTAAAAGTGTCCACAATTGACCAGCAAATTGCCACAAAGTGCAGCGCGCAAGGGGGGCGGGGGATGGTTGGTAAGATGGAGCAACTGCAGGTCAGCGACGCGTGTCAAGGACAAACGCACCGAACTCGCTCGCCTGGCAGATTGCCCAAAATCTATCGAAGAGATACAGGGAGGGAGAGAGCGGAGCGACCGGGCGTGGTCTGCTTGCTTTGCCTAAAAGATAAATGAGGCTCGCCGAGCTGCAGGCAGGCACAGTTCTCGCCTCTCCTGGCCAAGGACAGGGCATCGCATCGCATCAACACATGCTCCTGCTCTCCGACGACGATGACTTGCCACGCCAGCAATTTATGCAAATTGCGGGCTAGTTGCAAGTTGACCCTCAACCCCAGCCCCCTGCCCGCAGAGCAGGCATTAAGCAGTTGCCTTAAATCATGCTGCTGCAACAGTGCGCGCGAGGGACAACGCGGCGTATGTGTGATTATTTGACTCGACTTCGCCTTTGCATTTTTTTTTTTTTTTTTCGTTGAGCTTTTTTTTGTTGCAGCACAGCTGCAAATGAATTTCAATTTTATGCAAAACGAAGTGCAAGTGGCAAGTGGCAGGCTGCATGGGGCAGGCGGCAACGCTGTGGCAGCGAGTAGCAACGGCGATGGCGACAAGTGAAGTTTTTCAATTAGGCCACAAAAAAAGCGCAATTTTGAAGTTGCAGTAGGAGGCAGAAAGGGGAGGGTGAGGCAGAGGATTTTAAATATATTCGGCAAGAGAGTGAGTGAGAGAGAGAGATAGAGAGAGAGAGAGAGAGAGAGAGAGAGAGAAAGAGAGACAGTGTTAAACCCTTTTCCTTTAAACAGTCACAGCTTTGTCGACTGTAGCATCAAAGCCAGGCTTAATCTGTTTGTGAACACTTAACTGGAGACACAAGCACAAACTCTCTGCCCCCCTCTCTGCCTGACTCTCCCCTAGCAATTTAAATCAAAATCAAATCAGCTTAAAAAGCGCAATTGCTAAAAGCAACTTGACGCAACTCCAATGCATTTCTCGCGTGTCTACACTGAGAGTTGCAGGGGCAGACAGGCGGCAGAAGAGCAGAGAGAGGGAAAGATAGAGGGGCAGAGCTCTGCTGCCTCAGCCTGGCATATTGAATGCCAAATGAGCGATTAGCACTTGTCGCCTGTGGCAGAACTCGGTTGGTTCTTGTGATTGCCGCTTAAATTATGCTTAACAACAATTCAATTTGAATAAACTAATGAAATGCAGAGCACAGCTGCGACAAGGGCAGCAAGGGGGGGCAGCACAAAGGATGGCAGAAAGTATGCATAACGAGCAAATTAGTTGATGCAATTACAAGGTTCTTAGACAGAGAGAAAGAGAGAGAGAGAGAACTTAAACTGCTAAAGCAAAGCAAAAAGAAAGCAAACGAAACTAAAAGAAAATTCAATGCGAGCCAGAAATGAGCAATTTGCAGCGGGACAATTTGCTGCATTATTTACAGTGTATGCGCAGGCTGCTGTCGATTCAACTGCTCATCTGCTGCTGCTGCTGCTGCTGCCAATCTGCAGTTAACAGTGCAAAGGCAACTTGGCACTGGCAGCACTATGACGCTTGTCCACTCTCTGACCACTAACGAGACTTCTGTGTAGGCCCAGTTGCCAGCCACGACGATAGAAGTCTAATTAAAAGCTAACGAGGCCAGCAAACTGCAGTTAATGTGTGGTCAGAGAGTCGGTATTCGTATCGCATGGGGACTTGCTCGAGCAACTGCAGCGGCAGCGGCAGCGGTGACATCATTGCACAACAACAAGCAGTGCGAGCAGTACGAGCAGCAGCTGAACACGAACTGTGCTGGTCACATGGCATGGCGGTTGCCGGAGCACCATTAAGAAGCGTCAATTGCCATGGCCAAAAGCATGACAGCCACTCGATGACCGACAAGCGCCAGGCGAAATCATCATAAAGAGGCAAGCCAAGGCCCAAGCACAAGCACAAGCACAAGCACAAGTGCACAAGCCAGGCCAACGGCCAACGGCCAAGGCAAGCCAAACCAACGTCATTATGCTCCTTTCCAGCAGCATCATGATCAACTTCTTGCTTTATCGTCGCTTGCACCTACCAAATGAAATTTCAACAGTGCGGCGTGTGCTGCTGTTCCCACTCTCTTGCGCTTCCTCTGCGATTTTCTTGCGGCGACGTCTTAAACTGTGTCGTCACACGCGGCGTATACGCAATATTTTAATTAAAACTTCTTCAGCGTCGCGCGCGACTTTGCCGTTTCGTTTCGTTTCGCGTACTTCTGCTTGACTCTTGGCGCCTTATGAATTTCTCTTTCTTTTTTTTTTCTCTGTTTGGCAGTTTTTAATACTTTCCGCTCAGGCACAAAATGTTAATTAAAACGCGACGGAAACACTTGCCAGCACTGGCGGAATCACCAAACACAACGCGACAGGCGAACGAATGGCGGCCATGTGATTGGATCCAATATGAGTTGCAACAACAGTTCCACCAGCAGCAACTGCACAGCCAGCAAACTCACTCAAAAACTGCACGCGCAAAGGCCCGAAGAGTGAGAGAGAGAGAGAGAGAGAGAGAAAGAGAGAGAGGAGAGAGTCAAGAGCTCGGGAGGCAACGAGAGAGAGAGATGGAATGGAGCGCAATAGTGGGACAGGGAGAGAGCAGCAGCGGCAGCAAAACTCAAAACTCAACAGGATGCAGTCCAGTGTATAAATATATTTCACTCATGCGCTCTTGAGTGAGTCTCGAGCAAGTGCGTGAGTGTGTGTGAGTGAGTTCTCACCACTCGCTCTCCTGCTGAGCTATTTAACGCTTCACACGAAACATGCACATAAATACAGAGCACAAACACAAATACAAGGCAAGAAAAAATTGACTGAATGTGGCCGACTAATTGACGCAAGCCGCAAAGTATGCAACACACACGCAAATGCATACACACACACACACACACACACACCCATACGAAAATGTAAGTGCAGAACGCAAGGAAGAATTGAGCTTAAAACGCACGTGGAATGCTCTAAGAAATAAATTGAAGCACTTTTTTAGCATAAATTGAAGTACTTTTGTGCTGTTTTGAAATAGTATTTAAATTAATTCATAAATAAAAATTAAATAAATAAATATTTATAATTTTAGGATTACAATTCTCTTTTTTATATTGCAGCTTGAACTCTTTCCCGCTAAGATTGATTGAGTGTTCTAAAATTATTTTAAAAAGCATCAATGAATATTAAAAAAAATAACTACATATAAAATTCTCTATTAATTTCAGCTTTAGCTTATTTATTCCTTACAATTCCTTCCTCAGCTTGATTTAAGCTATATAAGCGAATTAACTCGAGTTAGAATAAAGCTCAGTTGAGCATGAAAATAGTTATATTTAGTATAGGAATATATAAATGAAATAAATAATTTTTCCACAGCTCAAGCTCCTACAAATTTCATATACTCCTCTATTACTACAGTTTACCCTATCTTTTATATGGAAAATACGTGGAAAACCCAAAATTGGTTATTTGCGTGCAGAAGAGCGGGCAAAAATAACTGTGCCCTGTGCTCCAGCAAGTCTTCAACTATTGCTTCCTCCGTTGAACTACAAAAGCCCCTCGCCCCATCACCTTTGCAAAGTACATTTATAAGGCCTCGCCTCGCAATTGTGCATGATAAATAGCCAAACAAAAGTGCGAGACTCCGAGACGAAGAACTATAAAAGCTTCAAGCGTTGAAAATTGCATTTTAATACTTTCAGAAAGAGTTTTTCCCTCTCCCCACATAAATCAATGGCAAGTCAATAGGTAGCGAGAGAGAAAAGAGTGCTTGGGAGGGCAGGGACGGAGTATGCGTTGAGTTGTTGTAGATGCAGCCAGGCCAAAAGTCGAAATGAATGACTGTGAAAATCTACTTAGGGCCAAGCCGTAACCAGCAGGTGTCCAGATAGATAGACCAGATATGTGTGGGCAACTGCCCGCTACACACCTGCTACGAGTATCTCCCATGTGTGCAAGTGTGTGTGTGTGTGTGTGTGTGTGTGTGACAACCACTGGGCACTGAGAAATCGACTGGGGGATCAGAGAGAGGGATAGGGAGAGAGAGAGAGGTGGTGCAGGGCGCCCGCCAAACAAAGCAAAGTGCATTTTGTGGTGCGTAGCGCCCCGAACGACGTCATTAAACAAATTGATGCATGGCCCACACTACCAGAGGGGAAATGGGGCAATTCGACTTACAGTCAATGGGTTAAAGTTCAGCGCAGTTCAAAGTTTTTGGCAGCTTAAAGCGCAGTGCAGCAGCAGTAGCAGCAGCTTAAAAAGTGACTACAATGTGCGTGTTTCCGGAAGGAACTTGCAACTGCAACGCGACGGCGACGACGACGACGACGACGACGACTGCCAACTGAAGGGGCAGAGAATGAAAGAAGAGCCAAGAGAGAGCAAGTCGATGCAGTGCGACAAACGACAGACGACAGATTAGCTTACAATTACAACAATGTTGATGCTTGACGATGATGAAGTGCAGCAGCAGGCGGGAATGCATGATGAATAGCTGCTACGGCACTTGGAGCTGTCTATTGAGCAAGAGCAGACAGTGGACAGCAGACGGGGCTGCGGAAGAACACCACACAAAAGCCAGCATAAGGCAGAGCAGCAGCAGCAGCAGAAGGTAAATATTTATACAGCTTGAGTGAGTGCGGCAGCAAGCAGGAAGCCAAGGATAAGCATCGGGAAGGAGTAAGGCAAAGACGTCACTTCCTTCTGATAGAAATAAATACTTAGAAATTAAGCTAAGCTAATAGAACTAGACCTAGAACGGCATGATTTAGGTAGCAGAATAATAAATAATAAACAAAAGATAAGAAATGCTCAACAACAACTACACTACATGACTGTACATGAATATATATCTATATATATTAAATAAAAATAAAATATTTTCTAGAAACTATAAAGCAACTTTCAGTTCCAATATAAAACTTGATGGTAAGTAAAAGGCTTTAAGACATGCTTTAGCTTCAACAAGAAACAAGCATACAGGCCTATACAAGAATATATAACTTTATATATATAAATTTCTATTTTATATTATGTTTATATATAATAATTATTATATTACCTATACACAAACTACTCAAACTTGAACAGCACACAGAAACATGCATTAGCATGCCTGTACAGGAATATATAACTACATATATCTATCTATATAATACTCTAGCACTGTGCAACTCACCTTGAACTCAACAATCGCTCGGCCTCGGCTGCTGTCATCGCATCCGGTAGGCTGTCATCCCGAGGCATAGCCGGAGCAGCGGATGCAGCAGCAGCTGCCACTGGAGCCAGTACAGCAGCAGGTGGTGCAACTGTTGCTGGCATCGCCAACGCAGTCACATGCACCTTGATCACCTCGTCGACCACATCATCCACGAGCTCCACATCCAGTTCGCTGCACTTCAAATGCTGTAGAATATCCTCCTCATCCTCGCCAGCGCTGGTGTCTGCATATTCCAAGTCCTGCAGCTCGAGTGCACCCTGTGCCGGTGCACGACGCTCTGGTAAAGTGGGCGGCGCCACCAACGCCTCCTCCTCCTCCTCGTCCGGCTCGAGTACTTCGACATATTCCACGGCCAATTGTTCATCCTCTTCGGGATCGAGTATCAGTTCTATCTGCCCCTCCTCCTCCTCTTCCTCCTCTTCGTGTGCATCTATCGAGGCAATCGGAGCAATGCCCTTGACAAGCGCTTGGCGAGCTGGTGACATTGGCGGCGTCGACTTGGCGCTGCCTGTGCCGCTGCCACCTCCTGCGCCATTCTGTTCATTGCTGCGTCGCCTTATGGGCGAGACCACGCCCACCGGCGGCGAGCTGTAGGCACCGCGATGAAGCGGTGAACCATCCGTACTCGAAGTGGGCGACTGCAGCAGGCCGCGTGGCGTTTGTGCCTGCTCCTGCAGCTCCGGCTTGATGATGGCATACACCGTGCTGGACTCCTGTACGAATCCATTGGCGCCATGGAACTTGCGCTGCATGTCGCTCACCTTGGCCGTGTCGTAGAGTTCCGCCTCGGAGCCGTACACCTCACGCGACTCACTGCCGTCGGGATTGAGGCGATAGCCCACATCCACGTAGTTCAGGCTGTGTGGTTGCTCCTCGCCATCGCCGTACGAAGGCTGCAGCTTGGCCTTCAGCTCGGGTGCTGCCTCATTAAAGCCGCCCTCATCCTGGCTGGCTGTGGAGATGATGCTGGGCGGACGCTGGCCCAGACCGGCGGCAGGCATGTTTACCGTTATGCTGCTGCGCTTGTTGGGCACGCGCTGCGGCGACCCGTTGACGGAGACGGAGCTGGAATGTTGCTGTTGTTGTTGTTGTTGTGATTGCTGTTGCTGGGAACTTGATTCCTCCACAGATTTGCGACCTGCAAGCGAAAGAAGAAAGAAAATAAGTTAAAGATTGAACTCTATAAGTCTTGAACTACTATATTGATTGATTGATTGATGGACTGAAAAACGAAGATTAATTCGCCTTACTGCTCACACGATTGAATACAGAGTTAAAATTCTGTTTAATTGCTCTCGCGATTGAAAGAACAACTCGGTGTGCTATGCTCATGCTTGATTGAAGTGACTCTGGGACTGCTGTGCTCACGATTGCAAGAGAAAGAGCATTTCGAGTTGGTGTACCCATGATTGATACAGCAATATACCATTAACCCAATTCGAAATATAGTTTTACATTTTCATAATGTGAATATGCCATTTTTACCCATTTTCGATGATATAATAGAAAAGCTAAGTATAATTAAAAAAGTATAAGATGTAAGCCGCAGAAATAATAAGCTATATCTTATGGAATTTCTTTCACAACTCTTCTATAAAGGCAAGAGCGTTATAGACTGCGATCAGCGAGCTGCACTGCTTAATCAATTCTCTCGAAGCCCCTCAAAGACTACGGCTCTTCTCTATAGGCAAGTTTATTTGGGGGGGCAGTCACATGACATATGGGGTACAAGTAAAAACTATACACACACAAACTAAAACACTCGCGACGTGGACCTCCGCTTCAGTTGGTCAACAGCTTGACCAGATCGTTCTGCATATTGAGCAGCATATAGATGCGCTCCCGGGGCGTATTCGTGGCATTGACAACGCGCCGGAAGTCGGGATCGTTGCGTCGATGTCGCGCATAGAATTCTCGATAGCGTCGTAACTCCAGCTCGAGATAGTCGTCCGTGTGCTGCTTCTGCTCGCCGCGCAGTTCGTTCTTGATGGTCTCCAGCAGGTAGGTCATATCCTTGCGCGCGTCCTCGTCGATAGGACGACGATGTGGACGATGATGTTGCTGTTGATGTTGTTCTTGTTGATGGCAATGCTGACTGAGCGAGCGCCGAATAGAAACACTGCTCGAGGAGGCAACGCTCTGGCCGCTGCCACCGCCGGCGGTGGCAGCCGGCATAAAGTTGCGTGGCACCAGCTTGGGTCGCAGCTTATGATTGACTTTATGCGTGGTGCGCTGTTGATACCTCCTGCTCCATTGGCTGCTCTCGCCGCCCAGTTTGCGCTGCCCACAACTCGTCGACGATTGTTGCTGCAGCTGCCAGCTGGTCTCATTGCCCTTGGCCATGCAACAGGTGGGCGGGTCATCCTTGCCCATGTCCCGGAACTCCACCCAGGTGAGCTCATCGGGCGGCCGCTCGCGAAAGATGCCGACCAGCTGCTTCTGATTGAGACACAAGCTGAAGTTGCTCATGTAGTTGTTGCGCATGCGCATCTCGTACAGCGACTCGCATTGCCAGGAACTCAGCTTCTCGTACCACTGTGTGGCAAGTTTGTGCTCCTGCGACTTGGGACAGAATGCCTCGCCCGGCGAGGGTGACAGCATGACCATTAGCTTGAAGTCCTCGTTCAACACTTCCTCGTTCAAGTCCCCGTCCTCGTCGCCATCTGATCTATGGCGATTCTGTCGATTCGTCTTGTTGCGATTCCCGACGCTCGTGTTACTTGGTTTGTCTCGCAGCGAGGATTGGGAACGCGACTCTCTCGACTTGGCGCTCTTCTGGCGCTTCTGGCGCGCACGACCCCAAACACCTCCACCACCACCACCGCTGCCGCCGCCCTGTGACCAGCCCTGGCGCGAATTGTAACCGGTTGCCATGATCCACGGTAATTGATAGGGAAGCGATAGCGAGTTTTTTTCCAGTTTGTCTTCTTTTTTTCTTGCTTTTGGCTAATTTTTTTCGCTTGAATTTTGAGTAAATATTTCCGAAATTTCAGTCAATCATTCCACAATGTCAAGTGAGTACAAATGCCAAGTGAGGGAGTGGGGAAGGACGGAGGGTGGACGTGAACACAGCGCAGTCATTATTCATTCTTCTGACTCAGAGGCGAACTGTCCGGGGCGTCTGCTGTGACAATCTCAATGAATTGTTTAATTAATGTCCATTTCTTTTAACACATTTAAATGTTCCGCAAAATGTTTATGGAACAGATTTCAATCTTTATATATATATATATATACTATATATATTCTGCATCTATTTATATAACTCATGATCAGCAGACAGTTGCGAGACTAACGCAAATCCAAATCAGAAATAGAAACATTTCCTTAGCCCAGCCGAAGGTTGGATACCCTAGCAGAAGCTCCTTCCATACTAAGATACTTAAGATATATATATTTTATAGATATATACTATATAAAAATATATATTTCTGAACAATCAACTTGCAAACTTAAAATACCCACTGCAAGTGTATGAAAATCATTTGGAACTGTCCTAAATCGCCAGTTTTATTTATATCATAAAGTTATTTATAGACACGCCATGAATGATATATGGCATATCTCTAGATAATCGTCTTTATATAAGTATTATATTCCCCATATGCTGCCAGTGAAAATAAGCCTGTTCCAGCAAGAACCCAAGCAAGCTCAACAGTATTCCAATGATCCACAAGTAGAAGGCGCCCTGCAGTATCTCCAACGTGAGCACCACTCGCTTGTGCCGTCTCTCCTCAGCATCTGCGGAGCTCTCCACCTGCACATCGGTCTGTTCGCCCAGATCCTCGAAGTACTCATCCGACTGCGAGCTGCGACTGCGCTCGAGCACATCGCGACGCGTCCAATACTCAAACAAACCATGCTCGTAGAAGGAGCTCATCAGCCCCTGGAACTTGTAGAGAAAGGGACAGCCCAGCGGCATGATGTAGGTGCTCGGCATCGAGCGCAGATACTGCTTGACAATGTGATAAGAGGGACGCCCCGCTTCGCCGTTGTAGGTGAGTGCGAGGAACTCTCTGGCGCGATCGTCGCGCATCATGAAGGCAGCTCTGCGATGTCGTCGAATGATGCCGAGTTCGAAAAAGTGATCCGTGTCCTTTAAGGGATGCACGCGACGCCTGGCCGTGAGCAGCTTGAAGTGATGCTCCGACAGCGAAGACTTGACAGCCTGGAACATGGTATTAACCCCATGGATACGCAGTTGCAGCGCCGGCAATCCGTCCAAACTGTCCAGTTGCTGCTCATAGCTCGGCTGGACGAAGCTGCTCTCCAGTTTGCCAAAGTAAATGCTCGTGAGCACATAACTGAACATAATCCAGCCCAAGAGGAACGCGCGCAGTGAACTGATCTGAGAGAAGCGCTCCACGGGCTGTCCCAGATGCGTCTTGAACAACATCTCGAGTATCTCATCCCAGGGACCGCCTATCTCACCCGTGATGGCACGCAGCAGACGCTGGAAGAGCGCAAAGAGCACAAAAGCAATCAGGAAATTGGCCAAGAGCAAATGCCACACAGAGCTGCAGAAGGCCGTCACAAAGATCAGATACTCCGGCTTCATCTCCGCGGCGGGCACAACCAAACAGATGATGCTTCTGCTGTACGGGTACGTGTGCTCCACCAGCGGCCAGATGCAGTCGAGCACGAATCGCAAGTTCAGTCCGATGTGCGTCTTGCCCTGCATCAGATCAGCCACGGCTCCGGTGAAGCTGCCGTTGCGCAGACAACGCCCATAGGTATCCTCATCCGAGGGCGTCACATAGCGCGCAGTGGCATTCATGCGCTTCGCTATGAGTCTCGCCACAGCGCCATCGATGGCTACATAGCCCTTGCTCTCCACGGGATCGAGGGGAATCGCACGCAGCGGTTGCCTGAACATGGAGTAACGCAGCTCAAATCCTCGCAGATTCTTCAACTTATCCACATAGTAGTTGCTTCCATGTACCACTGTCAGCTGCAGTCCGTTCTCCCCAAAGGGGTCAAAGTCGTAGATGATGCCGGGCCGAGTTACCGCCAGCGCAAAGAGCAACTGCTTGCTCCAGCAGCCTGCAAAGAGTTGCTTTAGCTGCTGCTCCTTCGCGCCGGGCCAGACAAAGATATATTTATGGAAATGACGACGTTTCTGTTGTGGATTCAGCATGTCCACAATGCGACGCACCAGAGGCTCACCAGCATCTCCGGCAGGTAGCAGTAAGATATTAATGCTATCCGTTTGCCGCAGAGGCTCCAGCTCATGCGCCTCCAGGCTGCGCATGCAGCTGGGCAGAGTGGAGGCCACACAACGCTGCAGCGACTGCTCCAGTGCGAGATGAGCCAGCGGATCCTCCAGTGGACAACTCACACAGCGATAAATGTAGGTGATCTGAGCAGACTGCGAACGGGCAATGCTGCAGCCCATCTCAGCGAGCTGCAAGTTGGTGTCCACAGTGCTCGAAGTGTTTTTGGCTAAGCCCAGCAGTAGTCCAAGTAGTTGCCACATGTCGACTGAAGCTGGCAACAAGTACTCGCAAACACCATGGCGTATACTTGACGCCAATTGAATGTGCGTGCAGTTTCAATTAAGGGAAGCGTGAATACTTAAGCACCCCTGGGCGCAGTTGGTTTAAGTTGTACAAATAGAGAGAAGGAGGGAAGGGACAGATTGGACGAAGCAAGAGACCTTGCGCTGCTAGAGGACTGTCTTTGGAAAATCTAGCCACACCAACTGTAATATTGCTTTACCTCTCATGAGTTAAAATATTTAGTTTATATTTCTAGGTAGCTTAGTTAATAAAAATATAATAATTACAGTAATAATAATAATAACAAAAATAATAATAAGAATATTAATAATAATAATAAGAATAATAATAATAATAATATTAATAATAAGAATATTAATAATAATAATAACATTAATAATTATATTAAAATTATAGAGTCGTAATCCAACTAACCTCGACAGGCTTTACAGAGTTTACGCAGGCTGAGACACATTTTAATTTGCACTTGGCACTTGTAAATTGATACGCGAAGTGATCAAAAGTCTGTCACTATCGTATAACACATTTTGTCAGCACTACAAGACGTATTATTATTATTTATAATGGAATTAAGTATTATTGCCAACAGTATAAGCCAAAAAAAAACAACGAGATTGAACAGAAGCTGGAGAAGATCAGACAGAACACAGCTTCACGAAGCTGTCAAATCCAAATAATCAAAATCGATTCCATATAGTGACCACATTTTGCTAACGCAATCCATGATGCTGCTGCTTAGCCCCAGTTGGATGCACCCGGGCGTATACTTAATGCCAATTAGGTCGATGAAACGAGCATGAATAGCAAATGCGCAACAGAACAGCAGAGCATACATGCATACATGCCATATGTGTGACCGAGCGCAATTCCAGTGAACCATGGGCAGATGGTCGAAGCTAAATGCACAACGTATGTGGCCACCTTGGCGTATGGGTAATATTGTTTTGCCTCAAGTAAATAAACTTGAATGAAAATTTTAATGCAAAACGAAGGTCGGCAAGAGATCAAGAGTGAGAGCGAGAGAACAAGGCAAAGAGATCGCAAGAGAGTGAAAGACAGCAACAGCACGAGAGAGACAGACAGAGAGAGAGAGAGAGAGAATCGATGATGAAAAATCGAAAACAATCGATTGTTGTTGCTTTTTTAATGAGCTGCAAAAATGTGCGATGAAAAGCGGAAAATTCGGGCATTGCCAAAAATAAACTGCCCCCAAAAACCCAAACAAAAAAGACAACAAGCACAAGGGAAAAATCGTAAATTGCAAAACCATTGAAAACGTTTAACTGGCAAATAAATCAAAGGCCTGTTTACTTAATACACATTTCAAATGACACAAATTACAACGATTTGTCAGTAATTAATGTGCACACACACACACACATACTCACACTACACATACACACTCTCAATGGCAAACAAATGCGACTAATGAATCAAAAGATATTCACAATATTCAATAAACAAAAGCAACAGTCTCGAGTTGAGTCAAAGTAGAGCGGGAAGGGAAAGGTGCTAGGGGCGCCTGCATCGGATCGATAAATGAAAAGTGAACTGTAGCATTAGTTAGTCGCAGTTTACAGTTCAAGTGCTCGGTAGAGCTCTCAAGAGAGCCAGAAAAATGCCAGAGAAAAAGCCCATGGAAATTGTTGAAAATGCAAAAATAATTGTTTGAGTAACCGCAACAAAGCAACAAAGCGACAGCAAATTAAACAACACACACGGGAGAGAAAGAAAAGAGAGAGGAGGAGAGAGAACTGCAGGCCGAGAGCTGAAGAAATGCACGACTATGTCAAGACAAAGGCCAAAAAAAAAAAGCAGAGAAATGAAGTTAACTCTAAAGATACAGCACAGGCAATACCCTGGAAAATATAGTAGAACTGAGTAAAAGGCAAATTCCCTTACAGCACATACTCTTGTTTCTCCCACTCAGACAAGAGCGTGCAAATGTAGTAGAACTTCACTACAACTAACTGACGCTTAAATCGTAGACCTCATTTTCCAACCAAGAAAGAGAAGATAGCAGTTTGCCTCTACTCTCAGCTACCTTCTCTCTCTCCCTCTCTCACAGGCCAACACAAAACGGAAGTTGCTGTCAAAACGACAAACGGGCAGTTCTCGAACAAGAGCTATAAGGGGAGGACAGGCACATGCCGCTTAGTCGGCCAAAACATTTGTTCGGCCAACTTGCCGAGCGAGGCATAAACAATGCAGAGATGCCAGATAATGAATGAATCAAAAACAAAAGCTGCATTCAGTCCCAAATCTTGTGGTCACTCATGGCACAAATGCCATGACATGTCGAGGAGGCAGTGCCTCGCCTCCCACTCGAACACACAGATAATGGCCTTAACAAGGAGTTAAAGGCGCTTTTTAGTTGGACCAAACTCGAGCATTTTAAGCGGCGCAAAACTACTGCTACTGCTGCTGCTGCTTCATTAGAGACGAAGCAAGAGTTGCAATTTGAACTCGCACAGTTTCAATTTCCTATCCAGCCGAGCGGATGCTCTCTGGGATTAACTCGGTGTGGAAAATCGAGAGAAAATTCAGTGGAAAACTCTGTGAAACTTCAAACTAAAATTTGTCATCTTCAATGGGAAAACAAATATTTGCACACATTGTTGTTGCCCAACAGGCAACAGGCAATGCGAAATGTGAGAGATGAACGAAAACAAGTTAAAAGGCTGCAGCTGAGCGCACTCGACTGTAAAATACCCAGCACTATATCGATGTAATACTAAAAAAAAAATGCAAAAATTAATTTTAGATAGGGAAAGCAAGTCTTTTGAACAACGTTTGATAATAAATCAAAAAATACTAATAATATTATGATTTTTTGTTTTGCCTATCAAATCAAAGAAAATGAACTAAAGGGAATTTTGCTTTCTACGAATTGTAAAAAATATAATAATAAACCTTTGTGGTAAATTTCATATCTCTAGCTCCAACAATTACCAAGTTATTTGCAATAATTCGACGTAAGATTCAACAAGTCTACAGACAGTTTATATAATATAATACTTTATAGAGTAACAAATACCCTCTTCTATATGTGACACACATTTTTCAATTGTACAAACACACACAAACACACCCCGCTAGCTTTAGTTGCTGGGTATAAAAATAGTACGAAATATTTGACAACAAAATTGTTAACAACGTAACTGAACACAGAGCGAGACGGGGAAGGCGAGAAGAGAGTGAGAGCGAGCTACTACTACTACACATGACAATTGCAATTTGTTTGCTGCTGATGCTGCTGCTGTTGACCAACTATTTTTACTTCAATTTTCTATTTTCAATTTTGAAAATAAACTCAACAAGCAGCCAGAGGGTAGGGCTGCGCCAAGAGGCGCCTGCAAAAGTCGCAAGACAAATTTAAAATGTGCTGCTAAAAATTGCAAGCAGCCATTGTTGTTGTTGTTGTTGTTGTTGTTGTTGTTGCAATGTTGCAAGATGGCCAACATTTTTGAGATATTTCCTCACGCGCTGCGCTGTCACACTCGCAGTTCGCCGAACCTTTGCGCACATTCCATATCCAGACAAACAAACGACCGAAAATTGTTTTAATGAAATGCATGCTAAAAATAAACGAATAAGCTGATACCCTGCAAAATGCCTGCAGATGTGTGTGAGGTATTTGGCTGACAGTAGAATTCTTCTGGCTTTTTCCAGAGTATTAACTAGCTAGTCACATGTCTGGCTGTCTAAAAATTGAGTTTCAAGCAATTATGCGTATGTATCTCTCTGCACGCACATGTTTCTCTGATTTTTTCTCCCTTTCTCTCACTCTCTGTTTGCCCCTTCTGCCACACTCTTTGTGCTCGTTTGCATGTCATTAACTCTTCCTCCTCCTCATTCGATTGCTCGACACAAATTAGGGTCACTCGGGCATTTCGCAATGAGTTTTTAAATCAATTATACAATGGGAAACTCGAGTTGAATCGACAACACACAGAACAACAAATTCATTCAGATTAATTAAGCGAAGAGAATGCGACACTTCAGATCGTCACAATCGAATCTTGGCCTTATCAAACGGAAATGGACAAACCCACAAAAGAGGGGATGGGTTCAGGTTCAGCTTCAGCTTCAGCTTCAGGCTCGACTTGAATCACGCCTCGCACTCGTGTGAATAGTTTCGCCTGATAATGATGGCAATTAATTAATTAATTATGCGATTGCATCTCGTCTTTGTACTGACAAAGTTCTTTTGTTTCTTTTGAACACAAGCATAAGCACACGCACAAATTGATTGAATTTTCTTTTCCATTTGTCGTTGACAAATTTCCCGTAATTAAGTTTTAAAGCGTTTTATTTTATTCTTCCTTTGTTGTTGTTTTTATTTTTTATTTATTTTCGCTTTTATTTATAATTTAATTGGAATTTGTTTAGATTGCCACACGCGCGCTTCGTTGGCTTTTGGTCAATGGGGCAAACGCAAGCGGAACGCGAACGAGAGCGCGACACCAAACTAAATGATCAAGCGCAAAAAACAAATGCTCGCGATGAATCGAAAGAAGGCAATTTCAATTTTTTGCTCAGCTTCAATTAGCAGAGGGGAGCACAAGAGAGAGAGAGAGAGAGGGAGAAAAAAGGCAGAGCTCGCCAGCGCATTGCGCTCTCCTTGCTCTACCTTCCTGCTCTCTCGCTCTCTCTGCAAATGACATTTTCGCTCAGCTTTAATTAGCAGAGAAGAGCGAAAAGTGCATTTCTTGCTCTTCCTTGCTGCATCTTCCTGCTCTCTCACGCTCTCCTCTCTCTCTCTTTCTCTCTCTCTCTGCAGCCATATGCAATTTGTGCGTAGATCGCGCAAGATCAATGTGCTCTCCCAAAAGCTCTACTCGCGCTTCCTTTTTCTGCCTGCCTCTCGCTGTCTCTCTGTGGCTCTCTCTCTCTCTTTCTCTCTCTCTCGCGTGCTGGCAGTTTGCCCAACACTGCGAGGACCAGCAGACAGCCAGCAGCCAAGCGCCAAGTTCCGTTACACGCGCTTCCCCTCTCGCTCTCTCTCACTCGCTCTGTCTCGCTCTCGTGTTGATTTCCGATTGCGCGCCCCAAGGGCTGCCACTTGTCAAGCTGCCAGATTGCACAATCAACGTGTGTTGGGAAAGGCCAGAAACCCGTCATAGCCATGGGCAGCCGGGGCTAGCGCGGGGAACATGGCAACTATTTGCATGTGCTTGCTAAAAATACGTTAGCGATTTTTTTTTTACTGCTCAACATATTTAAAGCACTGCGAAATATTTAAACATTTGCTAACCCCTTCCCCCTGCTCTTCACATTCTTTTTTTTTTTTTTGGCTATTTCCAGCGCGCCTCTTGCAACACAGCGAGCGCGAGAGAGCAACACGCAGAAAGCCATCAAGCAGGCATCAAGCATTGACATGACAATTTTTCTTAGATTTTTCTTTTGCGCAACGACGAGCGTCATCATCGCCAGATGAAAAGAAAAACTAGCCAGCCAAGCCCCACTGCCCCTTCTCCGATCTACCCACCACACCCCCGGCAGACATGCCACTGCTGCACACAAAATTAGACACAGACGTAGCCGACGCCGCTGCTGCTTGGGTGGTCAACGGGCGTCGCCTAATGGGCAAAACTATGCAGCAACAACTACAACAACAACGCGCGCTGTGACGGAAGCGTCAAGTGGCTGTCAAAAACCCACGCAACGCAGCAGAAGCCAATGAACTCGCCACGAGCAACAGTCGCTCAGTCTGGCTGACTGCTGGCGCCAGCTGGCGGCAATTTTCGTAAGCTAGCTGTGACTGCGGTGCAGACACTCGCTATGGTTGCTGCAACGACTAAAGGCCAAACGCTTTTTGTGTAGAGTTGAAAGCTGCTGGAAAGCTTTGCATTGAAACAGCACATTGAAACTGCCACAATTGAAAGCCCGCGTCAACTCTACACGTTTATTTGTTTATTTATGCTATTGTTTACAGTGCTCTCCCTCCCCCCAACAGTACTACTTTCAATATTGTCAATATTTGCGCTTGAATTCTAATTGTGTTGCATGCTAGATAATACCTGGCGTTTTGGATTAACCTGGCATGCTTTGTCTAGCAACTATATGATTATACTAGATATGGTATCAGCAATTTGTATTTCAGACATTTATATATATCCAAAGTGGAGCGCACAGCGCCGTCAAGCGTTTTGCCAGGCATAATTTATATTCCAATTCACATGCCAAGGGGTTGTTGTTGTTGTTGTTCTGGTTGTTATTTCCTCCCCTCTCATAGACAAAATACTGGTACTAGCGCTCAAGTAGTGCTTTCCATTTTATTTATAAACGCGTGTGTGACAGCAGCCAAGCCCCATTCAGACAAACTGCCTGCTCCAACTCTCCAACCTCACCCCCCCCCCTTCTGCCCGTTTAGTAAGTATTTTCCCATTCATATGTTCTGCCTGTCATGTCCGCTGCATGCAGATATATCTAAGCACTCGGTTTATATGGCGGTCTGTTCTCTTGGCTATAGCATGCCATACATCGCTATGCCTGTATATAATCCCGTGCATATGGACGCCAGCGAGTCGCAGTGACGAGTTGACGTGTGCGCGTATGTCAGCATATTGAAAATGCCATAAGACTTACTGGCACATACCCTGTAAATGGTATCTGTGGAGTTGGCTGCGGTTGAAGTAGTGGCTGCAATTTTTATTATTTTCTTTTTAATTTTTTTTATGATATTATTTCTGCTTTTCTAATACTTTGAGACTACCATATATACCCTGTAAACGATATCAGTGGTGTTGGCTGCGGTTGTAGTAGTTGATGCAATTTTTATTATTTTCTTTTTAATTTTTTTGATTATTTTATTTTATTTTTTATTTTTTTGATTATGTCTGCTTCTCTAAAACTTTGAAACTATATACCCTGTAAACAGTATCAGTGGAGTTTGCTGCGGTTGAAGCAGTTACTTAGCTTTTTTATTGAATATTTTCGATTTGAGAAATTAGGTCTGTTTTTCTAACACCTTCAAATATATACCCTGTAATAGGGTATCAGTGGAGTTTGCTATGGTTGAAGCAGTTACTGCAGTGCCTGTTTTTGTTTTTAATATTTTTAATTAAAGAGTTTATATCTGCTTTTCTAATACTATGGAATTATATACTCTGTAAACGGTACAAGTGAGGGTATGCTCGGCTATGAAGCAAGTGCTAAGATTTTTGTTTTATTGATTTGAATTGAAAAATGCCTACTCTACATGTGCATACCCTGCAGACTATGTAGGTATTCTAAAGTGAGGTATGGTCGGTTTATGAAACTGTTAAAAGCAGATTTCCCTGGAGTTGCAGTAAAGCTATGTTAGAAGGGGTATTTTCAAGTGTAGTATGCCCTGCTTATATATCAGATTCTATAGCTTTCTTTGTATTCATTTCGCTTCTGAGGGGAGAATCCCCCTAAAGCATAGACGCACTTCTTCTGTTCTTTGCTTTCAGTTATTCTAAGTGCTGAACCTGCATACCCTGTGTTACTGTGTAGTTTTCTTTGGTTCTTCATCTGAGAAATTTGCTCTCTCTGTTTCTGAACTCTTTCCAGCTCATTATAGATCACATCGGCAAATTGTTGGCCCCATCGAGACGCCCTATCATCGCCGAGCAGCAGCTCGTCTTCAATAACAATATGTTCGTACTCGACGGGGTTCAGCGCGAGTCAAGATTAAGTCCCGAGTGGGTTGCCCTGCTGATAATCTGCGCCTGGCGTTGCCTTCAACGTGGCGTTGCAGCAGCAACGACACCATCAATAAATCAAGGTAAGGCCACGCCCACAAACGCACACACACACAGACATAGACAATACTATTTATGAATTAAAAAAGTTATAGGCCTGACTGTCGCCCTGCTGCACATATAAAAGCCTGCCACCCCCCTCCTCCCACACCACTGCTGCACTCAAAGTGCAGTCCGAAGTCAGGCGGAAGCGCAGCGTGCAAATTCCAATTTTATAATCAGCAGCAGCAGCAGCAGCAAAA
Source organism: Zaprionus bogoriensis (assembly GCA_035046045.1). NCBI lineage: Eukaryota > Metazoa > Arthropoda > Insecta > Diptera > Drosophilidae > Zaprionus > Zaprionus bogoriensis. The sequence goes on along the minus strand of JAWNOI010000066.1, from coordinate 481,037 downwards.
GCAGGCGCGGAACGAGGCACAGAACGGAGGCACGAAGAGCAACGCATCATTGAATTCTTAATCTGGCATTAATACAATTTTATGTATGGAGCCGGGAGCGGGAGCGGAGTGCGGGGGGAGACCGAGAGAATCCCAACAAAATCCGCAAACGTCGTCGCGGCTCGACATGGAGATTGGAGATGGTCGACAATAGATTGCGAGCAGCGGGAGCGGAGAAGGGCAGCAAGCAGGGAGAGCGCTGCCAGAGCGGACACTTGGGCCTGGAATGTTGTTGTGGTTTGCGCCTGGACCGTGGGGGCTGCAGCAGCATTTGATATGCCCCTGCTGTGTGTTTGACCCATATTGGAATTTGCCTCTGCCTCTGCCGCTGCCGCAAAACAAACTGCAACAAAGTGCAGCGAGCGCGAGCGCAAGGGCACGGGGAGGGAAAGCAGTAACTGCAGTCACGATTTGTGTGGAGCTTAGAAAGAATACAAGTAAAAGAGAACGACGGAACGATGTAATGAATGAGGAGCGAGCATTGGGCATGGCATAAGGGCAGAGCCAGGCACAATGGCGGCCTATAGTCAGCTCGCTCGCTGGGTCTGGCCCAAGTCTAGGCCTGAGGGAGTTCATGGCAGGCAGACAAACTCACACACACACACACACACACACACACACACACACACACCGCACACACACCTACAGCAAGGTGTTTGAACCCAACTACACAAAGTTCACAAGTTTTACATGTCGAGGGAGTCGAACACGACGTATTCAGTTCAACATTTAATTTTGGAATTACATTGTCGAATGCCGGCAAGAAATAAGCGCAGCACCGTAATGTCCGGAGTGGCCGGCTATGGCGCCATCTGGCCTCGGAAATGGTCTATAACAAGCCGTGGGGGAAAAGTTCTTAAAGTTGCAAGTAAAGTACTTGAGCTAAGTAGGAAACCAAATAGATATGGGAAGTCGAGTCGAGGCGCTGTTCTTTGATTACCAGAGCTGATTTCTGCTGTTTAAAATCATATATAATATATATATATATACATTAGGTTATATAGCTGTATCTCTAGAGCTTAGCTACTTGCTGGATTTTCTTTTTAAGCTCTGATATTAAAAAAAATAAAATTATATAGGAACAGAAAGTTACAGTTTGAATAATAAGTTTGACCATATACTATATACTTGATATAAAAACAGATTTATTTTTCTCGCTCTAGAATTAAGTGTTCATTTTTTTTTGTTTTGAATAAATCAGATTTCTGCAGTCTAAATTCCTATATGCATCCCGATATATTTATTCTTGATACAAATCTAGATTAATTTCGAAAATTCCATTAATCTCATATAATTGAAATTTCGCTTGGAGCAAAAATGAAATTAAAAGTCTTCTTTATATATAGATATATTTCATTGATATATACCCCGAAAAATAAACCGCTAATCTCTCTTTAGAATTAGAATTTTTTATTTTTTGAGTTGAGATTTATACTGTCTTAATTCCTGATATAAAGTTAGATCTCTTTCAAAAATACCTATTTAAATTGCTGTACTGAACACACAATGTTTAGTATCCTGACATAAGGTTAAATTGTATCTCAAGCTCGAGTTTCTTGTACTTAAAATATAAATTTTACTTTGATTTATATAAATGTTTGTGGTCGAAATTCCCATATACCTATAGCCCAATATATATACTACCCACCCCCCGATCTATAGTCTACTTTTCCCCTTCAACTCACCTTCAATGTCACTGCGTCGTCGCCTTGGCACACTGTTGTAGTTGTTGTTGTGATAATGCTCCATTTCGGACTTCTCCGTGGACTCGTTCTCCTGCTTCTCATCCTCGGTGTGCACGGGCGACGAGGGACCCGACGAGGCGCTGGCCACGGGTGAACCCGACGTGGCCGACGTGGTGCTGCCACTGAGCATATTGCCATTGCTGCCATATGCCTGCCCGTGGCACGCTGCATCTAGAGATCCGCGCTTCGCGGGCTGCATGTATGCGCTGGGCGTGCTCATCGAGCTGGTGGGCGAGGCGCAGGAGGAGGGCGTAGAGCAGGTGGTCGGCGCCGCATCCTCAATGAGATCAATGGATTTTTTTCGTGGCTTTTCTGGCGGCACAGGTGCTACCAGCTGCTGTTGGTGCTGTTGCTGCAGCTGTTCCTGTTGCAACAGCGCGGAGCGTTGCATGGCCGCCGTCACCGCGGCGGATTTGGCTGGCGGCGGCGGTGGCGCTGCCTCGGCGGATTTGGTGGGCGAACGCACACGCTCCGCATTGAACTTAACCGGACTAACATTCTTTGGCTTGGCCGCTGGAATGGGCGGCAGGGGTGGCGACTTGACAGGGCTGCCGATCTTACCGCTTCGCGGCTTTATCTCCGGCGGAATGGCTGTGGGCGGGGCTATGGGTGTGGACGTTGCGCCAGCGGCAGCAGCAGCTGCAGCCGCTGCCGCCGCCGCCGCAGCAGCTGCGACTGGATGCTGACGCAGCGGTGCACTCGGCGGCTCCGGCGGATTGGACATAGCCTTGGGCGCACGCTCCGCGTCCATGATGAGGCCGGTGCCGGGCACCTGACGTATGATATCGCAGCGATTGAGATCGCTGTGCGGCCGCGTGCTCTTTGTCTTGGTAAAGTGCGACGTCCACTTTTTCTGCTTCTCGATCAGCTCACGCGAATTGAACTTCCTCTCGGGTTTCTCAGGCTTGTCGGCGCCGGCAAAGAGCGCGCTCACCGAACCGGCCGAAGACGGCGGCGCAGCAGCTCCTACTGTCGTCACCGCCGTCGTCGCTGTGGCTACTGCGACGACTACCTCCTCCGACTTGAGACGCGACAAATTGTGCTGTGGATACTTTGGCTCCACAATGAACTTGCTGCAGTTGCTCAGACGTTCGCCGTTCTGCGCTGGCGCCGCGGCGTTGTTGTTGTTCGACTGCACGAGCGAAGCGCCCGAGGGGAAGGGCATGCGTCGCTTGGGCGGCGACTGTGAGCGATCCGAGGAGCGCGACGACGAACGATCCGACCCGTCGCAGAGATTGTCCTCGCGCGAACCGCTGCGCAGCAGGCGCGAGCTCACATTCGAATTGGACTCGACGCCCAACTTCTCGAAGAGCGCGCGGGCGTTGTTGAAGCGCGCCGAATGCGATTCTGTGCGCACTGTGGGCGGATGCGCTGCAGCAGCGGCAGCGGCGGCGGCAGCGTGTGCAGCGGCCACAGCACTGAGCTGCTCCACCGGCTGAATTTCGATGGGTTTGCGCTGGAAGATGTTGGCGATCTGCGAGACTTTACCCACGGCTGCGGGTGCGGGTGCATGCTGCATGGGCTTCTCCATCTTGTGGCTAGAGAGCGAAAGAGAATGTGAAAGAAGAGCCACAAATTAGTTAATGTCACTAGTTCGTATGGTTAATGCTAAAGTTACAGCTAATGACTAATTGCCTGCTCGTATGACAACGCACACACCCCGCCCAGAAAGACAATATCGATTAGATACCGCGATTTTTCCGCAATTTGTTCGATTTGGTTTCTGCTTTACCTGCGCCATTTTTATCATTGATTTGCAACTTTCGTAACACTTTTCACTTTTTTCGGCTCGCAGATGTGATGATATATATATATAACAGTTTTTATTGTTTTGTTTTGGGCTTTATTTGTTTTGATTATGATCGAATGCGGGCCCCAAAAGAGCTGCGTGTGAAAGTCGTTAGCGCGGCAACGTTCAATACGAAAGTAAACCCACATAATCGAAGAGCCCCGACGAAGAAGACCCTAACATAGCTGGAAGTCGGCGCATTTCTTCTCTGCGCTCGCTCTGGAACTTAAGAGAATGTGCAAGAATCACGACGGGGCTTTTAAAAAAAAGAGCATAAGAAATGTCGGTGGTAGGCGCGACATTGAAAGCTATTATTTGCGTTTGTTGCCTTCACACTGATAGGGTAATGGTAATGCTTGTTATCGCTACACACTGGGCGAGCGTATTGATTTATGGACAAAGCGAGGGGAACTCCAGACTGCGCTACAGCGCTTAAGACCTACAGGAACAAGCAAAAACACACTGAATTATTAGAGAGCTATGAGAAATTCCCCACTTATATTGCATTTGTCGTATAACAGTTTAAGTATAACAGTATAACAGTTGCCGTATAACAGTTTCTGTATAACAGTTTTAATGTATAACACTTTTGCCATATGTTGAAAGTTAATAAACAAGTGTCAGTTGTTATTTTCTGCAATTTCCAAGAAGCATACACTCTCTTCGCTGCACACACACACACACACACTGAAACTCAAGCGTTATAGATACGAATGTCGCCGCGTCGGAACAGTAAAGTCGCTTGTGTGTGGGTTTATATTTTGTTTATGACAAAATTATCACAAAGTCAATAGAGTACAACAAATAGCGAGGAGGCAAACAAATGCCATAGATAATGGACAGCGGCACACAGAACTATGCACTTTATAGAGCAATACACAGCGAGAGAACTACAGAGAGAGAGAGAGGAAAAGAGACAGACAATAGCTAGACAAAGGTCGTTAAGCGTACTGCGACAGAGTCGTCTGCGTGTGGGCCCCACCAAAGTATATGACAGTTGACACAGCAAAAGAGCACACAGGCACACGCACACACACACACAGCGTTTAAGTCGAGATTTACAGCCCAAAATGACAATAATACACCTACGGCACGAGATACACACACATACACTCACGCACACATACTAAGTAGAACAACGGGGCACTTATCTAATCTCGACGAAAATTGTTCCATTATGAATGAGATAAACACATTAGGAACGCAGTTAAAAATATTCGCTGATCTCGTGCTCTTACGATGGCTCGTTAGATAAGAGATACACGCAGAGATTAACTCAACTCAACTCGACTCGACGTCGGGGCCACTTGCATTTCGAGCATCACGTATACGCCGCATATGCCTCGCCCCACCACCTCTCGCGCTCTTCCCTTGAGCATTTCTGCAATTTCGTCTCGTTGCGCGTCTGCTAAATATTTAAACGCCATAGCATGAGAGGGGGAGCAGCGGTGAAAGGGGGAGGGACTGCAGATATTGATTTAATGCCTGAACGAACGAGCGAAAGCATCGTCCAATTTCCTCGCCTCATTATAAATGAATGAATGGCACAAAGTGGCCAATGCAATGGCTCACGCCAGGCATCAAGCGAGAGAGACAGAGATGGAGATAACGTGAAAACGACATAAACGAACATGGTCAGGAGGCGGAAGCCGGGTTAAGCAGAGCTCACAGCTTGAGGCAGTGACATGTCAGTTATTTATAACAAAAGTTGAGCACAAAATGGCGGCGCTTGTCCTTGCACACAAATTGATTGGAATACGCCGCTCAAGGACATCCGAAGGGCCGTAACTACTACGAAATATAAGTGCAACGTTAGAGTACCTATACATAGAGCTAGCCATTCATGTCGAAGTACCTCTACATCTGCAGCCCGTAAAGGGATTTTGGCTATCAGCTCAAGTGCGATACTAACAGTTTACATATGAATCAGTAGCTGTTATATTGTGTGGTGTATAACAGTCAAAAATATATGTTTCTGATCAGTCAATATTTTTGATGAAGGATATACCATATACAAAGAGTTTACTTTTACAGCTATAATAATAATATATTGTATTTTATATAATTATTTATTTTAATATAAATAATTTTTAATTTTTGTAACTGCGAGATTCTAGTCTATCTTTAGAATATTCTTTATATTCCTTGTCTATAGAAAATATATATACAAATCAATTTCTGATATCTACAATATACTTTTCAAATTTTAGAAGCTATCCTTCAGATCTGTACAACCACTGATCACTTGAAAAATAAACCCAATGAAATACTTTTGCATCTAGAACACACTTTTATGCATCTACAGAATACTTTTGTATCTACATGATGCTTGTATATCTTGAACAAGGTTACAGCACTTGCATACTGCAAGTCATAAGCCCGCATAACGAGAGTCCAACACACTAACCAATAAACCTTTGATCACCTTCAGCTTGCACCCCATCATAACGCTCGGACACACTTTCAAGTGTCACACTTTGCCCCCCATTGTCCAATAGACACTCCAGACGATCCATTAAATAACCGTAATTTGCGCTAACGCGCGGATAATGTTTACAATTTTGCGCGCAGGCAGGTGACAAAGCATTTGCCGCTCTCTGCATGTGTTTCTGTATCTCTATCTGTATCTGTATCTCTTTGCCCCGCTAAAGTCTAGTTTTTGCATAAATGTTAATTGTTGACGGCAAAATGTTAAATTGCGCTCGTTTAACGACTTGGTGCTCCACGTCAGCAGCTGCTGCTGAGGGAGGGCAGCTGAGCACGGGGACACGCCACAATTGTGACAGTAACTACAGCAACAACAACACTCAAAGCCATGTGTTATAATTGCGTCAAACACTCGCGAGCAGAGAGACAGCGGCAAAACAATGTCAACAATGAAACACGCTGGTTGTCCCACTGTGCGGGTATAGGGGAGCCGCTCTCCTGCGCCAGCAGAGGCGTTAGAACTGCCTGCCACTGCCTTTACCACAAAGATTGGCAGCAATTAGTGAGGCAGCTAAAAGTTTAACTTGCCACTAAACAAGTTATACTCCTCGTTGCTTCTCTGCCCCACCTCCCTACTCTCTCTCTCTGTCTCTCTGTAGCACCCGACGACAGCTATTCCCATGAAAAGCAACTGGCGCCAGGTAGAATTTTTCCTAATTATGATACACTCATACGGCCGAGTGACAAAAGTTGTTGTGAGAAAATGATGACAGCGTGGAATAGAGATTAGATCGCAACAACAAGAACATGTTGGAAAATAAAAGTAATTCCTGGTAACTAAATAAAGCGCTAATCACTTTTAATTCCCCTCATTTATACCTTTAATACACATATTACAATTGCAATCTAAATATCAATTGCCAGCGAAAGGTTGAGGCTGGGAAAAACAATGGAAAACCTTGGATCTCGCTGAGAGGCTGAGAGTTCTCCCATTCGATTTGGGTCGGTAAACCGCGTGCTTGATTCAATCGGATTGCAATTAACCGGCTTCAAGCAATGACAACTATGCATGGCACCTTTCCGCGTAGGCCAGACTTGGCAACAACTACAACGAGAAGCAACAATAGCGTACAACAACAAAAAAGAGTCGAGATGTTTGGCTACACACAACAGAGCGGCAAAGGAATACGAAACAAGTTGGTTGTTCCGTCTGTCCGTCTCTCTCTCCGTTTGCCCGTCTGTCGGTCGCTCCGTCGCTCTGTTGGTTGTTCTTGTTAGACAAATTATGCCAATTAAACGGTGGGAAAACGAGTTGGCAACTCTGCACGCGTGTCGCCGCCTCGAGTGGGTTTCGCATCGAGTGGGGAGACTGGAACTAAAACTGCGACTGCGACTGCGACTACGACTGCGCCTTCGCCTCCGACAACAACTTCGCGTCTGAGACACTGGCCAACTTGCAAATTGAAGTCATTAATCTCAAGTAACAGCTGCTGCTGCTGCTGCTGCTGCTGCTGCTGCCCGCTGGCAGTCTGGCAACCCTGACAATCTAGCAAACTGTGACAGCATCTTTCACGTCAGGCACATCAAAGGATGCGACATTTTAATTGAAATCGCCAAAGCAAAGGCCACTGTAGGCGTTCTACTAATGACAACAGATATCGAGAATCCAGTTGTAGATTGTGTCAAGTGTTAGAGATGAAAGATTGTGCAGGGAGAGAGAGAGGGAGACAGCGACGCCTCATTCTATCTGTAACACTTAAAAATAATTATAATTTATGATGTAAATGCTAAGCCAAAAGTGTCTAGAGAGTTGTGCAAAGCCTACAGAGTGTGCTGCTCATTTGCATACCCTGTAAAACTGGTAAAAAAATGTACATTTTCAAAGTTTTCCACTTTTTTTCATTATTATGCTAATGCTCAACTTCTTTATAGATAAGCAGCAAAATAAAAAAAAATTAAAATTTATGACATTTTCAAAAAAAAAAAAAATTAAAGTGCATTTTTTTTCAATATAGTACATTTTGTTAGAAACCAAAACTACGCTCTAAACCAAAGACAAAGCGACATTATCGGGTCAAATCGCTTGATTTTCAAGGTAGTTTAACAGAATATAGTCATACTTCGTTATCTTTTGAAAATTGACTAGGAAACTTGATTTTTACACAAATGGAAATTACCTTTCACGATTTCTGCTAAACAAATTAAGTTTACAATTATGTTGTACGGCATTTTTTGCGAACTATTTAAAAAAAACACTTTCTAAATTTATGATGATGATTTTACGACTGTAGAAAACCTAGATAAAATACTAAAATAAACGTGTTTGAACAGAGCGGACTCTCAGTCTATATATACCCTTTTCAAGCGGTTTGAAAGCGTGACTGAACATACTAAATTATATAAGTTCTCCTTCCCGCACACCTATAATAAACTGAATAAGTATGTTTTGCCTGCCTAGCAACAACTCCCAGTGCTGTCGTAAAACCCAGGAACTTAGTACACTCTCCAACACAAACGAGGCAACTGGGTAAAGTACGCGCTGTATGCCCAATTCGACAGCTTCTCTCTTTAATTATGCGCACACAAGCCGAAACCGAAGCCGAAGCCACAGGATAATGAGGCCAGCGACAGAGCGAGGGTGGCCAGTAAAATTTGCCGTTTCTCTTGTGCTCTTGCATCATTGCCTCTACTTCTACAATAATTTTATGATTAACACTGCGATTAAAACAAAAACTGAATACACGCACGCACGCACGCACACACGCACACACGCACACACACACACACACACACACATGCATGCGCGCATACTGGGCTAGACCAACATCATCTCCCTATTGCCCAGACAGTAGTAGATGTTCAGGCCTTTGCCGTCGCCGACGAAGCTGATCTTGTTGCCCACACGATTGAAGGCCACATCCCAGAGATTCGAATTGCTGAGACAGACGAAGGCCATGGCGCTCTTGGTGCTGCGCAAATCCCACACCTTGATGGAGCCATCGCAGGCGCCGCTGACCAAACGCCTGCCGTCCGCCGATGCGGACACCGACATGACGTACGCATCGTGCCCCATGAGACTCTCGCGGAAGCGACCGCTGGGCAAATCGATGATCTTGATGGTCTTATCATCACAGGCGGCAAAGGCCTGCGACTCCGAGACACTCGGATCGAAGATCAGCTTACGCATGGGACTCTTGTAGTTCCGGCGACGCAGCAGCTGCCCGGTGACCCCGTCGAGCAGACAAAAATTGCCGGCATAGTCACAGCAACCCAACAGCCGCTGATCCCTGCTGATGGCCAGGCCGAGCACATTCTCACAGCGCAGCGTATCGTAGCTGTGCTGCAGCTTTCCCATGCTCGTCTCGTAGAGAAAGACATGGCCGCTTCCCGAGCCCGCGTAGACGTAGTCGTTACTGCCCGCGGCAAACGCAGTGGACCACACATTGCTGACCAGACTGTGGCCGACGCTGGGCAGGCGCACCCCGTCCTGCACATCGAGCAGCGTTAGATTCCCATCCACCGCGACGGCGGCAATGCAACTGCTGTCCGGGCTCACGGCCACATTGTGCACTCCCATGCCGGGCAACTGGTGGCTATACTCGTGCGGGAAGACATTCATCTCGCTGGGCGAGATGTGCACAATCTTCAGTTGCGGCTCAAAGCCGCCGGTCACAACGAATTCCTTGGGCTTGTGATTTACTGGCGCAATCGCCAGCTCCGCCGCATCCTCCAGGCAGTTGCTCTTGCTGCTGCTGCTGCAGCTGCTGCTGCCACCGCCGCCGCTGCTGCAGCTGCCTCCATTACTGTTGCTGTTGTTGTTGTCTGGCGGTTCGTTGTGCTCCCGCTTGATTTGTCCCCAGGCGCAGCACCAGACACGCTGCTCGACCTCCGTTGAGCTGCTTGTCGTTGTTGTAGTTGTTCCCGTTGCTGTTGTCGTTGTTGTTCCTGTTGTTGCTGTTGTCTCCGTAATTTCCATGTTTTTCCAACGTTTTCCAAGTGTTTTCCTGTATTTACTGTTGTATTTTTCACTGCGTTTGCTGCCTGACAAAACCTGTTTGCTACGATGCCAAGCTACAGTTCAAGCCACCCACGTTGCCACGCACACACTCACTCTCTCACACACAGACACACACACACACACACACACACACACACAGTATGCAAATTGGGCCTAATCGCAGTTGCCAGACCAAGTGGAAAGGGCTGAGGCAACACAGGTTGCCGAGGCCTGACAAAAATCTCCATGTCTAAAGTTGGCCAAGAGGATTGGCCAAAGTCAGCTAAAAATAACGCAGTTTCCAGCCAAGTTATGGGGGGAGGGGGGCTAGAGCGGTAGGTGCGCAGCAAGAACATGTTTGCTAGGCGCGTGCCAGGCCGGCGCCACCATCGAGTCAGTCATGTGTTAACCCGGCCTCCATCCCAGGCGCGTCATTTGTCAGGCTTATGCAAAGCCAATCAGATCAATTTGGCAGGCTGGCGGGCCTAACCAATAATCGACAACTGCAGCACTACAGAGAATGCACAATCTTAATTAAAGTTGCAATCGCATTAGAACTGTAAACACTGCGCTGGCTCATTGGGGAGTGCTGGCATATGGAGCAGTGGTGCTAGAATATTTCTGTAAATTTATGCGAGAAAATTTACATTTATTTTATATACGATCCCTTTGAAATTCTTTCTTTGCAGGAACTTTACATATATATATATATATTTTTGCTTTTTAAATTAAATGTAATAAATTGTAGACAAGCGAAAAAAAATTATAGAATGGAATATTACAAAAAATTATTGATAGCTTCAAGAAAAAAATAACTGTAAATGTTTAAATAATTTTTACTAAAATTATATCTTTATCTGAAAATTTGCAAATTTATAGATGCAGTAAAGTTTGAAAAACGTGAAGGTATGTGCTGTCAAAATACATATCTGCATTTAAATTGATAAACTAAAAACTTCACCCTCGACTGTCATCAAACTATGCCCGGGCCATGGCGCAGGTGTTGCCGGGCATAAACACTCGTTATGTATGCACATTCTCACCTGCTTGTTGTTGTTGTTTTCGATGTTGTTGTTGTGGCTGGCTTTCTACTTTGTTTTTGCTACTCCTCTGCTTTATTTACTCCTCTGCGCTCCTGCTAGTTTTTCGGCTATAAAATTGCGCTTTAGTTTCGGCTAGGGCCAACGCCTAAAAGCAGACTCCATACGTAACTTTGGGCATGGTGTTCCCAGGTGAAACCCAGTTGCAGGGAGATGCGGTTATGTCTGTCGTCAGTTGAGCTCGGTTCGGCCTGGGTGGTGCTCTGCTGCTGCTGCTGCTGCTCGTCTCAGCTGTTGGCTCTGGCACTCAAGCGTGGAGAGCGTCGTCTTTGTTGTTGCTTCAGCTGCTGTCCGCCGGCCTCAGCATTTTGTGCGCCAGATGAAAATGCAAATTTCTGCAAACACACAGAAAAAAAATCGAGTGGAAAATTTAAATTTTGCAGTTGAAACGCGAGAGGGTCGTTGGAGGTGGGTGGTGTAGTTCAATGAACCGCAAAGCGAACAATCCAAAAAGAATTGCCACATTTTATGGACTCAGACCCGAAAAAGGCATACAAAATTAGTCGACTGGAGTGGAGCCGGAGCCCAAGCCAGAGCTAGAGCTCGAGTCCGAGCCCGACTTGGTTCGACTTGGTTCAACTTGGCTCGAAATTGAAGGTGAAATGTGGCAAACGGAAGCAATTAGTTTCATTTGTTCAACTCAGCGGCCGACTTGCTGCATTCATTCCCAGGTGGAGTGCCAAAGGTGTTGCCAACAGCAGAGAAAGTGCTGCAAATTGTTATACAAAACGCGTTGACGCCTCTGCCTGTGTCTCTGTCTCTGCCTCTACAACTGCTCAGTGCCCTATGGACTATCAATAAGCCGCGCCGCAATAACAACTAATGAAAATAACGCAAGAAAAACTTGAAAGTAAGCATGCCGATAATTGTATACACTTGCAGGTAAATACCATTATATATTTATATTTATATATATTTTTAAATATTAGCTAAAGATTAGCATTGAGCCAAGTTGGGCCCAATTAAAATTATTAAATTTTCATACAGATAATAACACTTTAAGATGTAAAAGATTTTTGCTATATGTTGTAATATAATATATTATCATATATCTTCAAAACTTTATAAGACTGCAAATATCTGTGCGTAGCCAACTTCAAGCCAACATAAGTATACCCCTAGCAAGAGTACCCAAAACGTTTTAGTGACCATCAAAAAGTGTAAGAAAAATACGAAACACTCGAAATATTCGAAACAAACAAAGCGCACACACGCATCGAACTTGTCGCGTCATTGTTGTTGCTTGTGGCATCTTTAGAGCGAAACCGGCTACCAGCCTTTTTGGTCAGGCATTCAAATCGCATCGTAAACTGTCTCGATAATTAATAGTCATGTTGTCGCACAGCGATTTCATTCGTCAAATATTCATTAGGTGAAGTTTAACGAATTTCGGAAATATCACTTTGGGGCAGGTCGTAAACCGCCATGGGGACTATGACTATGACTATGAGGCGACCACAGCGTGAGAACGAGAGAGCGAATGGAGGAGAGCGGCAGGGAAACAGACCCAACTCCAAAGTTAAGTAACTTGCCAAGTTTCCTCAAGACAAACGAGAGCAGCTCGCTTCTGCCTCCCACAGTCGAGGAGTTCATCAATGTGAATTGTTTTGAGACTCGTCCCACAGTCACAACTCCCAGTCGACAACAACTGGCTTTATATGGACCTCAAGAACAGAAGAAGAAGAAGAAGATGAAGAAGAAGAGCGCTCCTAGCACATTACATGGTCGCTTCTCCAACTGCCGACATCTGGCGTAACTTGCTGCTGCCGCCACAAATCACCATAAAAGGTCATGAAAAAGTTGCTCACTTTGCGCCTGGCCCAACATGATGATGATGCCATAAAAAGCCAGTCAGCCGGCCTGCTGATGATGAGACCAGAAACGACAAGAACAACAGCGACAACTCGGACAACAACTAGAACAGCGCAAAGATAGCAAGAGACCAGGAGAGAACTTCAAGCCACACACCTTGCGCGACGGAGAGGGTCATAAAACTTAAACATGACACGAAACCTTCAATGTAATTTACAAGATTCAGTTTACACAATCCCGAGACGAGCTACAAAAATACACACACACACACACACACTCGGTTGTATGTAGCTTTTGGGATACAAAAGTAAAGCAAGACGAGGAGGTGGAGGCAACGGCAGACAAGTGGCTTAAGTTGTCAAAACTAACCGACAACAAAACATGAAAAGAAAAGCAAACTTGTCGGAATCCCACAACTCATTGAATCGACCGACCTTGCTTGTAGCTGCTCTCAGCACGATCATCATCAACCTCATCCGCATCATTATCATTATGATGCGCGAAACCATCGCATAACAAAATTCACAAAGTCCACTCACCACTCGATCTCTGCATCCATTCAACCACTCACCGGAGCTTATGACATACCACAATCAAAGCGATAACATTTCACATCCATGTGTGTGTGTGTGCCTGTATCTGTATCAAAATAGTTAATAGCCTATATACGCATATGGGAAACCGTTATAGCCGCAGTCTTGTGCCACCAACCGCTCATTACGATTATGTTTTTGATTGTGGCTCACTATCGAATGTGGACTGCGCGGCCGGCCGCAGGCGGCGATCTCTTTTATAGGAAATTGCCAGGCATTAGGCCAGGCCAAGCTAATAATTATTATATACCCGACACACGACAGACGACGCAAGATCTCTCTGATTGATTGTAATTGCTCGCCGGACAAATTCTAGCATTCTAAAGTCCAAGTTATTAGCACTTTCCATATGCAGGCGCAGCGTTTATACGCTTTTCTCTCGGCGAGCAAATGAGCACAGTTTTCCATCTATAAATTCAGCGATTGACTAATCCAATCCATACACACCATACAGTTGTATTTTCATTGATAATCCAAAAATATTGCTCACTATAAACTTACAATTAGCCGGAATTCATGACTCATTCGCAGCACAAACGAATATTACATTTTGGCATGCTTTCTCCCTCTCTCTCTTTCACCCTCTCTCTCTCTTTCTTTCCCTGGAAGTTCTCTGCTGAATCACGTGCTGCGCCTCAGCGACCTCACGAATAATCCCATTCACAGGCGCAACTGCAGAAATTAGACATTTATTGCATCGTTAAGAATCAGTGGAGAGGGCCGGCAGCAGGAAGAAGGGGGAATGCATCTATGAGCTTGGTTCCGTATATCATAAATTGCCGAGGCGTTGTACCGTGTAAATGCTTTACTAAACGCTGGGCATGGCAGCAATGCAATTTTAATTGCCTGCCAAACAGGTAAAAATAATCAACGAAACGGTAAATCGTTTTTTTTATTGTGTTTTTTTTTTTGGAAAACAAAACCGAAGCCAAAGGGAAAACGAAAAGAAAAACAATAACTGGAATTGGCGAGTTGTGCAGCTAATTGCAGTTGCGAAACAATTAAAATAATTGAAGTGCATTGAAAGCCAATGGAATTAAAAAGTAAATTTAAATGTAAAAGCAAAATTGAATGAGAGAACACGAAAATAAATAAAACAAATTAAAATAAAGAAAAAAATGATACAAAAATAAATAAAATGCAGGGTATTATTAAAAATAACTTATATAAAATCCTGCAAAAATACCAAACAAAATAAATCATAGAAAAAGGGCAAGCGTACAGAAAAATGCACAGGCAAATGTTGAAGCTAACATTAATTGAAATTCCGGAAAAATACCAAACTAAATTGAAATAAAATACTATTAAAATAAGAAAATAAAATAAATGAAATCAAATACAATTAAATTAATATAATGCAAAAATGATAAACATTATTGCTTAGCCTTTTCCTAAAATTTCCCAATAAGTGTAATAATCAAAGCAGCTTGCAAAATATTTATGGCTCGACCCGGCCAAAAGGCTCCCAACAACTTTCACAACAAATTCGCTGCCTGCTCCTATTCCTCATGTTGCAAACTCACAATTTATTGTCAACGCGGAAAATTGCTTTTCCAAGGTCTCCCTCTCACTATTTCTCTCTCTCTCCATCCTACTGATAGATGCAAGAGAGACGCAAATAAAAAGAGATAAATAAACGCCTGCTGCTCTTCGTCCACATTGTCGTCTTTGCGGCATGTTGCATGCCGCTTTTTTAATTGCATGTTCGAAGCTGTCAAATTGAATTTATTTAATGGCCTGCGGCATCTTTCACTTGCCACAGGCGACGGCAACAACAACCACAACAACGCGAAATGCTCCTGATAAATGTTGTTTGGCCACGTGGCGTATGCGCAATGCGAGATAAGATACCAACGAGATTGAATGATTTTTTTTGGCACTTTATTGATGAATCACGCGAGCCACACAAATCACGCACAAACACGCTTATCAATGCGATAATACGATAAGCCCACAGTGCACAGTGGAACAAGCAACACAAGCTGCACAGCACAACAATCCTCCGCTGTGCAGAGATCCGCTTCGTGCGAGCACCAGTTTTGCCAGACAAATCGGGCGTAAATAAAACTGAAAACTGATCCGGTTTCTGGCCATGGCAACAGCTAGCGATGGCAGCGTGCAGCTCGTGAGTACTGTGGAAATTGTTGCAAGACCTATAGAAAGCATTTCCTCTATGCTCACGCGTGGCTCACGCACCATCTCTAGGAGCAAACCAGCTAACTCACGCACAAGACCTGGAATGGAATGTTGCGACTTGCTGTAGCAAAAATATTGGCAATTTTGTCTAATAATTTTGCCATGGCCAAGAGCAAAAGCCTATACCAGTCAAAGCCGCCAGACTCCAATCTCCACTCTACACTCTCCACACTTGAGAGTCGCTGACGGATTGTGGCAATGAACTTGACACTAATAGGGCTTCCCTCGCCTACCCCGAACGCTCTCCCAAACTCCCGCTCTCTCCTATTCCCACCACTCTCTCTCCCTCTCTCTCTATCTCTCTGACGCGCATGACTGCAAGTGTCGAGGGGATTTGTGCTGGCCAGACAAGTCAATCTGGGGGCAAGTGCATAAACCCAGAGCCATCTTTGCCAGGCGGATGAGACAGCGGACAGCCGAGCTGTCCATAACGGACAGATAGAGACATGGACATGGACATGCACACAGATGGCAGTGGCTATAGCCATAGTCGGATTTCATTAGAAATCAGGCGCAGTGGAAACGATGCAAACACGAGTTTCAGCTGAAGTTATGGTAGGCATAATTAGGCTGCGGCGGGAGGGCAGAGGTAGGATGCAAAGAAGCGCTGATGAGAGCCATTAGAGTGCCAAGACTTGAGCCAACTTGAGTTTGAGCGCAAGTTTAAACAAGTGTTCAGCTAAATAAATAAAAACCCAGCGATAAAATGTATACAAAATAAATTAAATTAAAACCATTGAAGACGCGAGTAGAGTGGTGCGAAGAGGGAAATCTTACCGAAAGAGGAATGAAGCCAGCGAGAAGAGAAAATGAATTATTTAAGCGGCATGGCCAAAAGTCGCGCACTCTGCAACATTCGTTGGCCCGGCTAACCAAACAGTCCCCCCTCTTCATCTCACTTCTCTGCTCCTACACCGTGACAAATGACAACAAACAGACGCTGCTGACGCCGACGACCCTGTACACGGCCACGCCTCTTAATTTTTGGGGGCACACGCTGAAAACGAAAGCGAAAAGCTGGCCAAAGCCAGCTTCAGCGCGTCTTCCCTCTCTCTCGCTCCTCTGCGTAATGCCAAGTGAGAGCGTGACAATGGCAAAAATGCCGACAACAACAAAGGCAAAAAGAAGAAACAACATTAAAGCGTATCGGGCAATTTGAGACGCCCCAAACAACAATTAACAATAAAAACAAATAATTATTTTCAGTTATCGCGCGGTGAAAAGCAAGAAAAGAAAATTGAATTCTTCTGAAATCTTCTTGTTAAATGTGACAAATTGCTTTGTGTGCGTTAACAGCAGAGCAAAGCAGAGCTCAAAGCTTTTTAACAATTGTGGTGTAATGCGCGTGATCATATTGAAAATACCTAAGACTATGCAATGCGGAAACGCTGCGTTACACGATCTTAGGCTTAGGGCCAAAGATGCCACCGCTATATATACAACACGTAAAGCTACCTACAACAAACGCATCTCTCGCTTCCGCTGGCAGCTTTTTGCACTTGCCTTGGAAACTAAATCCTGGCAAATCTTGGGCCGCAGGTATCCGTTTGCCAAGTGGCTCTCACTGCTGGCCTTCTCCCACAACTTGTAAGGCTTAGCTGACATTCCGCAAAGTTCTTCTCTCATATTTACATAGCACTTTTCTTGGCCAAATCCGCTTTGGGTGTTAGTCAAGTCAAGTGCGCCATCAAAGTGAAATCGAAGCTAATGGATTGACGACCCTCAGTTCCCCTGCCCACTCGTGATTTCCATTCCAATTCCTATGCACATTTCTGATTCATTTTTCTAGTTCAAACAGCTGCCTCGTGATAGTCACGCTGTCTACTCGAAACTGTTTGATTTGCCATCGAGATTCGAGACTCGACGACTCGGCAATCTTATCAGCTGGCACGATAAGGTAGATGGCGGCGTGAAGATTCCCAGGCACATATTTAAATCAATTTCACAGTAATTGGCCTGCCATTAGCTAAGTAGTAGTCAGTGTCTATTGCCCCTTATCGCTAGCAATATACATATTTCAATTCATTGATTCATTCGCACGCGCCTGAACTTTGCATCTGCAATCGGAAACGGCAAATGAATCTGAAACGTAGCCTGAATCAGCAGCAGCATCAGCAGCAGCAGCATGACCTCAACTTGTCATCATTGTTGACGTGGTTCAGTTCAATTGTTGTCAAAACTGCTGCGACAATTTCAATTTATGCGACGAGGCTGCGTCTGCATGCACAACGCGAGGCACAGCAGAGCCTCGCTATAGAGTACCACAGTTTGAAAATATTACACTCTTTCTACTTCCAATTTATAATTATAAAATTATACTAAGCAGATGCCAGCTTGCAATAGTAACTACTTTATTATTATTATATGTGCTTAAAACTGCCACAATAATAACTCACCAAACTATGATGATATATACTTGCACATATATATGATAATATATATTTTTAAAATTTTTATATATCTAGAAAATACTCATATGCAACTGTGGTTAAATCCCTAGAATATTTCCACTTATCTCAACTTTACTGTGCTCATATTTCTCCATTGTTTTGCCAGTTAATTGCATCGTCATATGTCCGTCCGTCTGAGCACTTCTCCTCCTCGCGGGGCTCGTCAATAAATTTGATTTATTCACTCGTTTCATTCGAGTACCCATTAAAAATTGTCGCCGTCTCTTTTGTTTATTTATAATTGGCTTTCGGGGGGACTGGTTCAACAACTGGTCAGTGTTATTCAGTTATGCGTTGAGATTCACTTGAATTTGAGTTTCACGTACTGCGATTACCTTTAGATTGTGTAGCAGAGACTGCGTCGTCTACTGCTCCTCCTCCTCATGAACATTTCTAATCAAAGTTTACTCTCCATTTTTTATGGCAATCCCATTAGGCTTTCATTATTAGACCTGCTCAGGCATCCCGTACGAGATTCGCTTTGGAAACTTCCATTACCGTTAACAATTCAATTTCATAACTCTTTCAGCGAGGCTTATGGATTTTTACGATTCCTTTTCAATCTTCGGGCCTTTGGTCTGTCGGCAGTCCGCCTTTTTTTCGCACTGCTTTTTCAATGTAAAACAGGAGTGGGTAATGGGTATGGGTATGGGAATGCAAGGTGGCCCAAGGCAAATTATTGATTTATGGCCACACGTCTGCCCGTCATTGTCATTGATAAAGTGGCAGCCACTGCGTTGTGTCTGGCCAGGCACAGGCAAGGCTCTGGGCAGCAGCAGTCAGCGTGCAGCGGGCGTGACAACTACAAAGCCAGACGGCAAAGAAGTGGAAGTGGCAGCAGAGGGGATTAGAGTGCAAAGTTGACTCAACCTTAAGCACACACAGATACACACACACACACACACACAGAATTCACACTTTGCGCTCGACTCTCGCTGCACTCGCTCTACTGTACTTTGCAGAGGCTGCCGGCGCTGCTTCTCCTGCTTCTGCTGCTGCACTAAACTTTAAGTGCGAATGCGGAGGTGAAAAGGAGTCGAGGAACAACCCCTAGAAGTGCATAGAATGCAGCGTGAAGCCAAGAAAGGAACTTCCTAGGATGCAGGGGGAAGAACAAACAACGAACAGCGAAGAAAAAGAAGAGGAAGACGCATTAAAAAGCGCCGGCAAATGCGAGGGAAATCGAATAACCAAACAGGCAACAAAAACAAAGAGTGCAAAGACAAAGAAACAACAGAACGCAACGCAACGCCGCGCAGCTTTTCCTCCTGCTCCTCCCCCCTCCCTGCTGCTGCTGCTGCTGCAATGGAATGCCAACATTTTCTGCCATTATGTAAGCGGCGAATGCTCCTCCAACAAAACATCCCTCTGCCAGCCTCTCATCTCTCAGCTCATTCAACTGTCTCTTTCTATCTCTGCCCTCCCCCCCTCCTCCCTCTCCCATTATATTGTTATCTCTTTTGCTCTGGCAGTTGTCAAAAAAGTTTTTGCTGCTTTTAAAAATAGCAAATTCAATAAAGTAAAAGCTGTCTGCCAACTTCCTAAAGCCCCGCCAGGCAGCCACAAATATTAACACAGCAATCCTACACACTTCCTGCTCCCTGCTCCCTCTCACTCTCGCTCTTTCTGCCTGCCACTCCCCACACTGCCTTGTGGGGACCACACATGAGTGCATTCTCCTGCCAAATGAAGCTAATGAGTGAAAAAGCACCTGCATGGATTGACAGGGGCTGTCTAAATTTAATGCAGCCAATTTAGATAAATTTATGTCTAATTTGTGGTCAGGCCAGCTGGAAAAACGACACGCCCCCGCCCACGAAATGGGGTCAAAGGGAGCGTCGACCAGGGCAGGGCAATGCTGCTCCAAATTAGCCTGCGCAGGACTGTCCAATTAATTAGGCAAAACAAAAAAAAAAGAATAAACAACATCGGATTGAGGACAACCCCAATAACCCTTGCGTGTCATTTTATAGGGTATAATCAGAGAAAGAGAGAGAGAGGTTTGGCAAGCAGTAACAATAGCTTGATTAACCCTTGCGTGTAATACTATAGGGTATAAGCGCAGTGTTTTTTTTTGGAAATGCTGCCAATAAACTCTAGCATGACCCACTCTGCGCGCGCGCTTTCAAGGGTATCTGTGCTTCGTTCATGGTTTCGCCTGACGTTCTCTTATTGTGTATTTGATTTCTTTAGTTAGTTGGCCAAGGTGCTGCTGCGAGAACAATTTTACAGCAGGCTGCTGTCTGCATTATGCAATCGCATTGTTGTCTGCGCTCGCGGCTGTCGTGCTGCGGGCCGCAAGGGGGCGTGGCAGCATTCAAGTCATGCAATACAGCACAGAATCAGCATCTCGTTCTCGGCTCGATTGCAACAGCAACAGCAGCAGCAACAACTTATTATTACTTGGCGCAATTGAATGCAAGTAAATTGCAATTACACACAGCTCGACAAATGACAGCGGCAACAAAGGGTTAAACACTTGCCGCACTCGTTACAGGCAACCCGTTACCGTTTGCCGGCTACCGCTTACCCGTTGCCCGATACTAAGTAGCTGCTGCTGCTGCTGCTGCCACTGTCGCTGCCTCCGCCCACCTCCCCTCCCCTGCAGCTAAACAAATGTATGCAAATGTCTGTCGCCTGCAGGCGTATTGAGCGAGGGGCGGCCGAGCCGTTGAGTTTGTTTGCCTGCACGGGGGAAAGCCAAGTGGCATGCCAGACCAAGGCGCGGCCCAGCCCACCATGCACAAGTGGCCGGCCAGGCAAATGTTGTTCTATGATTTTTACATAAAAAAAAAAAACAAAGAAAAACAATCGAAATGCTTTTGTTATTTTGCTAAAGAAGTTTTCGAAAATCAGAAAGGCGCAACAGATCTGTTCAAGCGAGTTGGAACTCAACAGAGCCTGCTCTCTTGAGGAGCCCAAAATGAATAGCATCTGGAGCTGTTTCCGATCCATGCAAATACTAATTACAATTCAACAGATAATCAGCTTTTATTATACCACACAGACACAGCTTCTGCTTTTTTTCATTCAGTTTTAATTGCAAGCGGAATTAGTTGGGATCAGTGAACCCCATAAAAACATTCGAAATCGTGGGCAATGAATGATTTGCTCGAGACATTAAGACCGCTTGCGCTGTCGACGCTTGTTCATTGATCGCGCATAAGACGGCGACGCAATTTGGCCCAGTGTAAGCCGCATAAGGCATAGCAGAGACAACGACAAACAAGTAAAGAAAGCTAGAGTTGAGAGTACTCAACTATTTCTATGATATTCAAACATTTTTCCCCGTGTACGAAAATTTGTTTTTCGTATAACTTCTTTGTTTTTGGGCCAAGTAAATTGCAACTTGCAGCATGAATTAGTATTAAATTTAGCTTTGCGTATGCTTAATTTCAAGATTGTAACTTTAAAAATTCCAATGATTTTCAAGCAAAAACTTATTTACAAAACTTATATTCCCTTTTTGACCAACTAGAAAAAAATTAAAACTATCGAAATCGACGAAGACCATAAAAATCATACGAGCCCAAACGGCAACTGTCGCTGTTGTTTATGGTTCCATTCAAAGATCAGTCGATGTCGTGTGCTTGCACCACATCAAGTGTGGCTTGAAGGGAGCAGCGAGCAGGGGGAGAAGGCAGCCGAGATATGCGAAGATATTGAAACTTGATTTCGCCAACTGCGCGCGCGTGGGCAACAACAACAACACGCAGACAGACAGCAAGTTCGGCAGCTGCTGCCCCGCCCCCTCAGTAGAGCTCAGCTCAGCTCAGTTCGGTCCAGTCAAGGTATTTTTCAGCATTTTCAACATGAGGCAAATGAAGCAAAATTGCAAAAAGTTTTTCATGCGCCAAATTTGGTTGTGCCCCCGGGCGAACGCTTAAAATTGAAACAATAAATTCGTGGCAAATGCGCAAACGAACGCGAAATTAGCATAAAACAAACATTTGCATGGAAATTATCGTATTAAATGTTAATTTGTCATTTTATGCATAGACAATTTACAATGTGTTTTTTTTTTTTCGTTTTTGTTTTGTTTCTCTTTTTTGTTATAAAAATTTGTTTCTCCACATTTTGGGATGGACATTAATTAAGAATAATTTGGCTTTACCTCGGGGCAAGCGACTAATTAATGGCAGCACGCGTAGGCGAAAGTTGTTCGTTTTATGTTTTACGCATCATTTGTAGGTCTGACGATAATTTTATGAGTTTTCAAGTTGGCGACAAATCCGAAAGGAAGACCAAAACAAAAATAACAACAACAACAGATGCAGCAGCGCACAATTAAATGCAGCTAGAGATGAGAAGCACAGACACTAAAAATAAACAAAAAGAAAATCGACAAATCTTCAAGCAGATTAACATAGTCCACCCCCCATCTGCTCCTCCCCCCATACACTACTCACGCTACTCACATAAGGAAGCAAATCCCACGAAATGATATAAAAGCAGAGCAAGAGCAGGAGAGCAACAACACACACACAGCAGCAGCAGCAGCAGCAGCAGCCTGTCGGCAGCCGCTGCTGTCGCTTGCGCTGTCAACGTCGACTGCAACGGCGACGTCAGCGTCGACGCTGCTGACGCTGTCAAGCGCAACTGTTTCTGTTTCTGCAAGACAAAGAAGACAAGTCGAAGAACAACAACAACAGAGCAGACAGCGAGCGAGTGAGAGAGAGAGAGAGAGGGCGGCAGGGTATGGGCGGGGGTATTGAAATTAAATATGGTTTGTAACCAGAATTCCGCACTAAAAATAAACAAAGAAGACGAGAAGAAGAAGAAGCAGCCGAAGAAGCAGAAGGGAATCCACTATGCAGTGCAGGGGCAACACATACAAACATATGCTCTGCCATTATACAAATTAACAACAATGTGGCCTCCACACACACACAAACACACATGCAGACACAATGCGCATTTTTATTGCGGAAATATACAAAGTGCAATTGGAGTCTTTTGCACATTTGCATAAATCGGCCGCGGCCATTGCAAAACAATTAAAACGGAGAAAAAACAAGACAGAGAGAGAGAGAGAGAGAGAGAGAGAGAGCAATAACAGCAACAATAACACGATAACAAATCATTATCAAAAA
Source organism: Zaprionus bogoriensis (assembly GCA_035046045.1). Classification (NCBI taxonomy): domain Eukaryota; kingdom Metazoa; phylum Arthropoda; class Insecta; order Diptera; family Drosophilidae; genus Zaprionus; species Zaprionus bogoriensis. The sequence continues at coordinate 457,796 of JAWNOI010000066.1, read as the reverse complement.
CAAACGCATAAGAACCTAAGACAACAACCACAACAACAACAGCTTTGCCTCTTGACTCTTGTTTTGATCTCTTTTTTCGCAATGCTCACTTGCGCTCTCGCTCGCACGCGCTCTGCTGATCATCTTGTGCTCTTCCCACAAGGGCCAGAGTTGACCAAATTCTGGCCGAAGGCGCACTGCTGCAAACCTGTTATTGAACAGAGAAGGAACATACATAACATAACATAACTGTTACGGCAACGCTGGAGCCAGGTGTCCCCCAGTTGTGGGCAGCAGCTGTTCGCTTAGATCAGCTTGCAGTCTGCAGTCGGCAGTCTCCACTGCCTGCCCCCTACTACTGGCTACTGCGCAGCGCGTCTAAGTCCCGTTATAAATTAAATTTGCAACTGCATTTAACTTAGCTTATTTTACGCACCTGTCAAAGTTCGTTTGCAACTGCAACAACAACAACAACAATAACAAGTCAATTATTGCTGTAGCTGAAGCTTTTGCACAAGTTTTTGCCGCTGCACTTAAACACACTCACACGCACACGCACGCCCACTGCTTGTATGCGTGTATGTATGCGAAGTTGAACTTCGGCGCAGCAGCTATCTCGCTCTCGCACACTCACGCGTTCTATCCTCACAGCTTTTTACATGTAAAGGAGTGGCGGCAGCGTCCAGTTCAGGCTTTCGCTTTGCTGCTGTTTTGCATGCACACAAACACACACACACACACAGACACGGGCACACACGCACAGTGTAGATGAGATTATTTTGCGGCACTTTTGCTTTTCGTCATGTTCCCCCTTCCGACTTTTTGCGTATTCCTTTTGCGCGCTGCTCTTCAAGCTGCCAATTAACAGTTATGCATACACACACATACACTTTGCACTAATACTTCGATAAAAACTCTATCAAATTGTATTCATTCCTTTTAGTGCATTTTCTGACAGGAGCAACGCCGATTATTTGCAATTATTCTTTCTTTTTTTTTTGCAATTCGTTTCGGTTCTTATTCGCGTCTGCTGTCGGAACGCCTCGTAGGTGCGTCGTCTGGGCGAATATTTTTGACTGCGATGTTGCGCAGCTCGCTGGGAGGACCGCAGCCCGGGCTGGTTTTTCCCCAATTTGCAACTCTTTTGCAGACACACTCGCACACACACACGCACGCACGCAGCAACAACTTCAATTGGTAGCAGTATTATTCGTATTTATTTTTGCGCACTTTTCTAGCGAATTTCAGCTTGCGCGCGGCACTGTTAGTTTCTGCATTAACAAAGTGAAAAAATGTATACCACGGACCACACGCTCCGCTGCTGACATTCGCACGCGCCGCCGATTCGTTCACAACTAACTGTATCTGTAGAGTGCGAGCAGCGCGAGAGCGCAAAAAAGTGGAGACTGCAGTTTAACAGCAACCACCACAGCGAGAGAAAGACAGAGAGAGAGAGCACGAACCCGGCAAACGGCTGCCAAAAATAACATGTCAGATCTCTGACAGCAGCGCTGTTAACGTGCTGTTAATGTAGCTGCAAAACAAGCCAAATTGAGCTCAAAATAATTGACATATTCTAACTGATTTATTGCTGCATATTAAAAACTTATTATTCAAATATTATACTAAAATTATTATTGTAACATATACAATGTATAACACTGTCGCTGCCAGTGGCTCAACAACTTGTGGAGCGGCCCTCTCTGCTGCACAGCTGTTAGACTCGAAATGGCACTGTTAGCCCGTGCAATAGGGTGACCAGCTAAGCAAAACAGCAGCTAGTGATGTGCCAGACCAGTGGCTGCCGTTACAGCAAGTTTTGCTGTTTCAAACACAAATTTGCAGTTTATCTAAAGCGAAAATAAATTAAAGTTAGTTTTAGTTGCGACAGCAAACAGTCTGTAGTTAAAACAACAGAGTTGCGTCTGATACGAGGGGTACGTGAGTCAGCGCTACACGCACCCATCGCTAATACGCGAGTGCGGTCCATCACTATTTGCGGCTAACAAGTGAAGCACACGAATAAAATGCAGACGCCGCTTTTGTTGCTAATTTTGAGCTGCGCCGCGCAGGCAGCGCACAGCAACAACTGCAATCAACTGCTGCGCGAGCTGGCCACGGAGCAGGGGCACTTCATCTACTGCAGCACCAGTCACGCGGTGCCGGTGCCGCCGCGCGACGAGCGCCTCTGCGTCAGCTGCAAAATGCAGAACGACGCGATGGCGGCCAAGTACGAGGAGCTGATGGGGAACTGCTCCAAGGAGTACAACGACGCGGATCGCATGAACATTGTGCTCACCACGCAGGGCATGCTCAAGGGGCTGTGGAATAAGGCCTACTGCGACAGTGAGTCGCTCTCTCTCGCTCTATCTCTCTCTCTATCTCTCTCTCTCTCTTGCAGATTGCTTCATCAACGACGAGGCGAACCTGCAGAACTTTACGAATCTGGAGCTGCGCCTGAAGAGCTGCCTGCAGGAGCACAGGGGCAGCGAGTGCGCCTCGTGCGTGCTGCAGTACGTCGACATGAACACCTTCTACAAGCAACTGGAGCAGACGAGCAACGGGCAGATCTGCTTCGACATGCAGGACATGGTAGTAGCGGGCGCAGCACTTGCTACCCAGCCAGACAGCCGGTCTAACTATAATTTATTTTGTCTCATTCAGATGAATCGCACCCGCGTGCACTGGTCCACGGAGCTGAAGTGCTGCCAGCGCGAGGTAAAGATGACGCTCTTCCTCATCTGCGTCGCCATCGTCGCCGTGCTGCCCATGGTCTGCTTCTATGGCGGCGCCATTGTGCTGACCAAGCGGCGTGAGGCACGCCACGGACTGCTCAACGATCAGGAGCCCGCACTGGACGCCGCACCCTCCACGTCGCAGCTGATAACGGCCGCAGTGCTGGCCACGCCCGCCGAACGTACAGCCCTGGCCGATGCCAAGACGGACAAAATCGCGCAAGTGCTCAAGCCGAGGGACTCTAGCGACTCCTCAGACGATGAGCTGCCGCCGCAGAAGCCCAAGCGCAACTAAGTTTGCAAGCAGCTCCAAGTCTATATAAACTTACTATATATATATATTTTTATACACATACTGCTATATTATGTGATATTCTATCCCCAAACATATTTTGTTTGTTCATCAAATTTGTATTAACCTATAAATCAGTTGCATATATATGCAGATAGATCTATATAGTCTGTCTACCTACTTATACCATTTTTTTCTGACATTGTTTATCAACTTATCCATGAATTTATACCACTTGGAATATAGTATATATATCATTTTAAAATAAAAAAATCAAGTATATTGAAAACAAAGAGAAACCAAGTTAAAGCCTAATCTGAAGTAGGTCTACGAGGTCTGTCCGAAATGTCCGAGCTGCAATTATTTCTCGGCGCCAGCGTTAGTCCTAAAATTCCCCGAACTGTAGATTTTGGTATACCAAGATATATATAGTTATATAATATACACACTTTTTTATCTATCAGTTTCTAGAACTTGGAATGTAGTATATATCTTTTTTGAATATTAACTCAATAGACATAAATAAAAACTAAGTTAGAGCCCGATCTCAAGTAGATTCAAAATATTATATATCGATCGATCCCTTGATTGTTTCAGCTCAGTCAATCATCAATCAAGCCACAGCGGAATGAACTTCTATTTTGGACTAGAAACTATATATATATATATATATATATATATATATTCCTGATGCCAAGCAGTTCTACAATTTTATTGTATCTTCGATCCCTTGATCATCAATCATTAGTCAATCCACATCGGAATGAGCTTCTAGATGCTTTCATTAGAAATCTCAGCTTTTATATTTTGGACTAAAAACTATATATATATATATATCCCTGATGCCAAGCAGTTCTACAATTTTATTGTCACATCGATCCTTTGGTTGCATTCCACAGTGTTTGTTTCAGCTCAATCAATCATCAATCATCAGTCAAGCCTCAGCGGAATGAACTTCTATATGCTTTCATTAGAAATCTCAGCTTTCATATTTTGGACTAGAAACTATATATAAGCCTGATGCCAAGCAGATCTACAATTTTATTGAATCAATCGTAGAATACGAGTATATTCAATCTTGGATAATAATATCTACTATAAGCTTTGCCTTGAGACATTGGCCCTCCATCATAATTCCCATTGATGCCAAGAAACAGCAACAGTTTCGCATATTTTTTTTTTGCAAACTTAATCCAACTCGGACTGAAGTTCTATATGCTTTATGCTTTTTAATTAACAATCTCAAGTTTCATATGTTGGACATACGCAGATTTGGTTCGTTTTGGTAAAATTATTGAGAATCCTTTGAACTGGTAGCAAGAATGCGAAGACGAATACTATTTATGTATATATGTGTATATACCTCCCTCTCTCCCGGCATATACCATATACGAATCCCGCCGGGGGCCTAGACGAGCGTGCCCAAATGCTGTATATCGCAGTCGGCGGCGACGAGGGCGGCTATAGCATGACGCTTGGGCTGCGCGACGGCATAGATCGCGGCGGGATGAGGATCCGTCGATGAGGAGCCGAACATTTGCTTCGTCAGATCCTTATCGAGCTGCTGCTGGCGATGCTTCCGACTGCAGTTCTGCTGCCAAACAATGTCATCTTGCTTCTCGATCGATTCCCGATAATGCTGCATGTCCGTGTTTGTACTCAAGCTCAAGCTCGCACCGGCCTCGATTTCCAGAATCTCTGTTTGAGGCGGCGGTAAGACTTCAAACTCACGTCCCAGACATTCCAAGACGCCTAACTTGGCCTTCAGCTGCTCGTTGGCCGTCAGCAGCTGACGCTCCACGCGCCCGATGTCGGCCACCTGAACGGCCAGCTGCGCGTCCAGGCGGTCGATCTGCTGCAGCACTTCGCCCTTGGTGTGGTAAGCGTAGCGCACCTGCTGCTTGCGCACCTTCGCGTGCAGTCGCAGCAGTTGCTCCTCCTCGCGCTGCAGCAGCTTGTTCAGCGCGTAGACCTTCTCCAGCCAATAGAGCTGCATGTCCTCGGGCAGTTCCGTAGGGTTGCCTGTTTCACCTGGCAGGCGGAAGGGTAAACATCAAGATTTACTATAATATTTTTTTACTATAATATTTGTATGACTTACACCCATTAAAAGTAGCTCAAAATGGTATATTAGTTCTGTGCAAATGTAAAAATGTAACAGGCAGCGGGAAGTAAGTCTGATCATATAAAGTCTATATATTTCTAATAAACGTCTATAGCAGCGTCATTTTCTTCATATCCTTCTGTCCGTTTGTCCGTTTGTTTATGTCAACACACAGATCTCAGCTATTTTAAGAGCTAGACATATGAAATTTGGCATGCAGATTGTTGTATAGCATACGCACAAGCAGTATAGTCCAAACTTTGAGTGCCATAACCAAAGCCACCGAAAATCGTTTTTTTTCGTTTTTGTGCTCGAAAATTTTGGCAAGTTCTTAAGTTAAAACTTTGCCAGGTAATATAAAAAGAGCGAATGAATGGTATTTCATAGTCGAGTGCGCTCAACTGTCGCCTCTTACTTGTTTTTGGCATTAGTTTTTATCTGGTAATATTCAGAGAATTATTTTGAGGAGTAAGCCCCTAGGCCATATTTGATTATACTACTTTAAGCTAACTTATAAGTTAGACAAAAGGATTTTTTTATATGGAGATTTCGCTTCAGTGGCCTACCTTTTTTTGGTATTCTCTGTCTGTGCTCCTCGCTCGCATCGGCCGGCCTATCCATGGTCTTCAGATACGCGTCGAGCAGATAATTCTTGCCCAGCTCACGCTCGCGCACGCGATGCTTCTCGTCCTCGATCTGCAGTATCTGCTGCTCCTTTTCACTGGAAGAGCATATGGCACTATATAGTACTATATACCTCACAGATCTCTCGGCTACTCACTTTAGCAAATAGATTTGCCTGTTGATGGTCTCGTCTTGCGCCAGAATGATGTTCATCAGGCGCTCGTTGGGATTGGCCTGTTGCTGCTGTTGTTGTTGTTGTTGTTGTTGTTGCAGTTCGTGTTGCTGTTGTTGCTCTTTGTGCTGCTCACGTTGTTGTTGCTGCTTGCTGCGCTTGTGGAGCGCGGGATTAGCTTGCGATTGCGATTGCGCTTCCGCGTCAGCCCTATAAAGCGCCATTGTTGCCACTGTCGCCGCGGCAGCGGCCACGCCCCGCGCCTTGCCCCGCCGACGGCGAAAGCGTTCACTGCGGGAACTGCCCATCGGACTGCCCATGCCGCTGTCCTTATCGGTCGACATGGACAGCATCGAGAACATCTGGTTATGGTTCTGGTTCTGGTCGCTCCTGCCATTGCCCCGCGATGAGGCAAGTGCAGGTGTTGCCGCTCGGGCGAGGTTGCGCAGCTGTAGCTCGCACTGAAGAGTGAGGGGGAATAACATAGAATTTAGCATATAGATAATATAGAATATAAAATATAAAATAAAGAATATAGAATATAGAATATAGAATATAGAATATAGAACATAGAACATAGAACATAGAACATAGAACATAGAACATAGAACATAGAACATAGAACATAGAACATAGAACATAGAACATAGAACATAGAACATAGAACATAGAACATAGAACATAGAACATAGAACATAGAACATAGAACATAGAACATAGAACATAGAACATAGAACATAGAACATAGAACATAGAACATAGAACATAGAACATAGAACATAGAACATAGAACATAGAACATAGAATATAGAACATAGAACATAGAACATAGAACATAGAACATAGAACATAGAACATAGAACATAGAACATAGAACATAGAACATAAAACATAGAACATAGAATAAATAACATAGAACATAGAATACTTAAAATAGAACAAAGCATATAGAATATTAGAAATATAATTTAGAATATAGAATTTAGACAATATAGAACATACACCCTATCCGCAGACTTCCCTGAAGTCTTCGTTTACTTACCACCTTCTTGCCCAGACTGTCGCGCAGCGGCACCACATCCAGTAGCCTCGTGCTACCGTCCAGGTACTCCTCGAACTGGCAATGTCGCAACTGCTTGACAATCACATACTCGTGCGAGTTCTTCAGGCCATTCTTCGGGCCAAAGGCAGCCTCTTGCTGCGCTTCTTCTCCTGCTCCCTCTGCTTGCTCTTTGGTTTGCATGCTAATTTGGTTGTCTTGCTTGCGCTTGCTGCGTCCCCCCTCCAGGTCCTGGTACTGCAGCAGCGCACAGATCAGATCCGAGCAGGTTGTCTGCGCATCGATGCCCGAGACCCAATGCTTCTCGCCGTCGATTGTGATGGAGAGTGTATCGGAGAGCGTCTCCAACGAACCGTATGAGTCGCCATCTGCATTGACATCATCATCCGCGTCCGCGTCTGCGTGCAGGATATCGCGACATTTGGTCGAGACCGAAGCTAACGCTGTGTTGGAGGCTTTCTTCAGAGATGCAGCGTCCTCCTCCAACAATGTCGTTGGCACTGAGAGAGAGAGAGAGAGAGAGACGGATAAGAAACAGGCTGAGAAACAGGCTGATTCATCGAAATATCGACAGCTGGCATAATGACGTCATCGGCAAAGTCAAAAATCACTGGAGTATGCACTCGGAAGACAGAACAAGAGAGAGAGAAGGGGGAACCACAATCAATGCCAAGTACAAAAGGGTTAAGTCGTTTGGCTTCTTCTCGAACTCGAACTGGCACAGACAACAGACAGCGAACAAGAATGAAAGACAGACGAGGAAACAACAAACAAACAAACAACACTCGCTCGTAGGGCACACCGTAATGCCCCCCATTCACACATCTGTGTAGATGTATCCTGATCCGAGTGCTTCCGTATTGTTGTTCTGATTAATTGTCCGCGATATCAGTTTCCTTTGCGTTGCAAAAGAGAAAGCGACGCGATTGCTGAACGCCATTTGGCACGTCGCGCTTTTTGGGCTTAACTAGGGAAAGAAAGATCTACAAGAGCGAGAAAAGCTCGAAAGTACTAAAGACTTTGCCATAATCACGTTGCAAGCACCGGAAATGGGGAATTAAGTTAAAATGTGAAGTTTGACGGCTCTGCTGGGAGAAGAATTCCTCTATGGGCTGTAGAATTGAGATTGAGATATGTAGCTTTTGTTAGGGATTGTAAATGTGATATTTCAAGATATCGAAGTTTTTGTAGAAATGTAGGAATTTCGAGATAAATCTGTATATGAGACTAGAGATAGAATAATAATATATATTATTGCAATTATGTATGGTAGAATTTTTGCAGTAATATAGCGTTTAAAAATTGTAGAATTTCAAGAAAAAATAAAATATCTATTGCAATTGTGAGGGTTTGGAATTAAAATACTTTACGATATAAGCTAAACGATCTACAACGATATAAGCTAAACGATCTACAGCGATACAATTTCGAGAAAAAAGAAAATATCTATTGCAATTGTGAGTGTTGGAATTAAAATACTTTACGATATAAACTAAACGATCTACAGCGATAAAATTTGTTTTGTGTAGGATTTCGCAATAGCATATAAGATCTATGGCAATCAAAATGTATGATATTTAAAAAAAAAAAAATTCTTACAGAGCAAATCCAAGTAGTTTAAAATATCTTTTGCTATAAAAATTGTATAATTGAGACATTTCGCAATAGAATATAAGATCTACTGCAGTCAAAATGTGTGATATTTCAAAAAATCACGTTCTTACAGAGGATTTCCAAGTTAAAACGATCTATTGCCATAAAAATTGTATAATTGATATATTTCGAGTTATAAAGAACTTTCTCATAGAATATCATAAGTACAGCTATCAAGCTTGTAGATATTTGAATTTATCAAGCTCTTGTAGCATATAAAAACTTTATTAATCAAAAAATTATATGTTATATTTGAAAATACGCAGTCTTTCTTGATAATTCCCTAGTCAAACCTGTGCTCTTAGAAAATAGGAAGTGTTTGCAGTGTATCTGCCAGATCCATATCAGTGCTATAAGCAAATCCCTCGAAATCCAAGCTATATATAGCATTCATATAAACGTTATGCGCATTAATGTAATACATAAATTACCGATCAAGGCGCACAAGAGTACGAAAACTGGATATCGCCTAAGCCTGCGCAGAATTACAAATTCCCTGCCGACACATTGGCATTTGGGTAGAGCAGAGACCTCGGATTCGGACACAGAGACACGGACAGACGACAACAGATTGGCGACTTCAGGTTTGATCCATAGCGTACTACTACGTACTACTATTATACCACACCCAGAGCGAGGTCTCTTTGGCATTTAAAATAGCGAACTCCAGTTGCGCGTACTTAGCGCATAATACAAATCGAGTTAGGCACGCTAAACACTCCGAGTCCGAGTCCGAGTCGGAGTTGGACTTATGAATGGACTGCAACTTTCGAAAATAGCTCGAGGCGTAGCGAACAGAAGAATCTCAACTGTAGCACATTATTTGAGTTGTGCTTTTTTTTCTTTTATTTTTGTATTTTTTTTTTTTTTTGTTCACTCGCCTCAGACTTCCATTTATAATGGTTAATTATGTGGAATTGTATGGGAAGCGCGCCGGGAATTTGGCTTTGGTTTTGGCTTGGGCTTTGGTTTTGGTCTTGGCCCATAGAAAGTTACACTGCGTCACACGAGTCTACGCACAGTCTCTCTCTCTCTTTCTCTCTATCTCTATCTCTCTCCCTCTGAGGATCTTGGGATCTTCGCATTATCGTAATCGCGTAATATTTGGCACAAGATACACTCGACTCATTAGCATGTTGGCCAAATTTAGATCGGGCACCGTTATAGCACAATACATAATACCTGCAGTATTTACATAATATGCTAAAGAGGCGATCTTAACGGTTTTATTTGTGTCTTGATCACACCTCGAGTTGACACAAATGCCGCACACACACTCACACACACACACACACGCTCTTTGTTGATGCCATTGAGTTGTGACTTTCTATCAGATTTGTACTATTATAGGTTTATTTGCACTGCAATTTGCCGTGAATGCGGCTTATTACGATCACTTAGAGCGACTCTCTCTCCCGCTCTCTCTCAAGCTCTCTCTATCTCTGTCGCACACTGCAGTTTGTTACAGTTTTTATGCAAATGCACGAACGTGCGTGCTCACACATACACACACACACACACACACAGGTATAAATTTGTATACTTTTGAACTTTCCCGTTTGGTTACACCTGCTGGCAGCGCGCCGATAAGCTCAACCAGCACATCTGGCGTCGTCACAACAACTGAGCCAGAGAATCTCAGGCGAATGAAAACTCTCAAGTCGCGCTGCAGTCTTGAGCCGCGCTCGAAGAGAAAACACGAGCAGCCGAACGGCAGGCGGGAACACACGAAGGCTGCCCTCGTGTAGCTGCCAGTCGGACGGCTACTACAAGCCGAAAGCTGCTGCCGTTGTTGGCGCCAGTGCTGGCAAGTCAGCTGGTTTCGAGCTAGCAACAGCTTTCTCATTGCATATATAAATCAATTCTAAATTTTTTTTACTTTTTTCAATGATTTTTTTAAGTTTTTAGGCGCTGCATTTAAAGTACTATCTATGCTAATGCTATTACAATTTGAATTTCCCATCAGCACTACGGGAAGACATGTAATTAAATTAATTAACTGCTGAATGTTCCAATATACGTGAAACGGCGAACACAAAAATCATTAAGGACTCGTCATCAGTCAAGAAAATAATTAATCATTAATTTGACTCAACGCATCGTTAAAACATGCAGGTTAAAAAACTAAATATACCATTTTTTACCCATTTTCAATGGGTAAATGATATAATGATATATAACTGTCTACTCTTATCGTTTTTAACAAAACTAAATTAAAGTTTTAGTGCTATAAGTTGTACAATTTTCTTTACTGCAAAAATTTACCCGTATAAAAAAATGTGTATTTTTTAAAAGATTATTAAGGTGTTGCAACAATATTTTTTATTTTTTCAGCTCAACGAAAAAAGTAGAAAAATTTTATCTTTCCGCATTATAATTGTATTATATCTAATTTATTTGGAAACACTAGCTCTTAGCTTTTGAACTGCAAATACATTTTAACCTTTTTATAACCAAACTATTGACAACACTAGCCGAAAGCTGCCGCTGTTGTTTGCGATGTGACGAAAATAATAGTACAATCTTTAATCTTTAATTTAATTATATCTAATTTATTTGGAAACTCTAGCTTTCAGTTTTTTAACTTTAAATAAAATCTAGCCTTTTTATAACCAAACTATTGGCAACATTGACCGAAAGCTGCAGCTGTTGTATGTTGTAATAGAATTATTCCAGCTTAATAATTAAATTATATTTAATATATTTCGAAACTCTAGCTTTAAGCTTTTTTACTTCAAATAAAATCTAGCCTTTTTATTGACAGCACTGGCCGAAAGCTGCCGCTGTTGTCTGCGATGCGACCACACACAAACAGACACACACACACTCAGAGGCACAGCCGAAAATTTGTTTGCTTCTGCTCTCTGCCTGTTGTAGCTCCCTGTTGCGCTCTCTGCACTCTCTTACGGTATCTGCTTGGCTTAGTTTTGTAACGCGGCTAACGTAATTGCTCCAGACTCAAATCCTCCAGTCCACTCCATCCCCCTGCCCTGGCCGCACTTGAGCTGTCAATTGTTTGGCTGTTGTTGTTTGCCCAACGAATTCTCAGCTGCCAAACAACGTATTATGAAACAGCAGCGGGAGCAGGAGAGAGAGAGAGACAGAGAAAGAGAGAGAGAGGGAGGGAGATAGAGCGAGCGCTTCCAGATTCCAGATAAGCGCCGAACATGGCGGGCAACAGTTAGTCGTCTTTCTCCATTCTTTCCCCCGGCTTTATGGGTCGTCCGTCCGTCCGACTGTCCGTCCGGCAAGTGTGAAATTTTACTGCCTAATTAGCCGTGTCGCAACGACAAAAATTCGAGCATTAATTCGGTTACCCAACTTGCCACTTGCCACTTGGCAATTGCCTCAAATCGCGATCGATCGCTCGATCGATCGTTAACTGCGGACTGCAGTAGCCGCTGCGACAGCGAGTTCCAGTTCCAGTTTCGGTTTCGGTTTTGGTTCGCTTTTTGTTTTTCACTTGCGACGTCCATTTGAAAGATCGTGACGCCGTCTGCTGCACTTGCAACAAGTTATGTTTTTAGCGTTTTTTTTTTTTTTTCTTTTGCTGTTTTGTTTTTATGGCAGACTGTTTGGCCTTTCATTTTCATGCTACACTTGCGAGGGGCGCCACGCTTGTCTTGGCCTGCTTGCAACGCTTTTCATTGAACTTAAACGTTTTGTTTATTTTGGTCTTCGCTTCATTGGCACCCTCTCACCTTCAGCTTAGTGCAGGGCACCTTGTGCAGGGCACCTTGTGCAGGGCATCTGGCATTCGTTGTGTTGGCGCGCTCTGAAGCTTTCAAGCATAACATGCGCCAAACCGGTTTTAATTGCTGTGTGAACTTAGCAAATAGCCGAAATATTATAATTTTTCCACTTTGACCCCTGCTATTTCTACGAAAACTACGTTTTAGACCTAGTAAAACTACGCATAACTCAAGTATAACAAAAGCTGCACCAATTAACTTGGACCTGGAGGGCAGCTCCATGGCTTGATTTAAATATTGAACGTTTTTTTGGCAACGAAAAATGCTTTATCAAGAAATTCATAGACTTAAGTTGCCACATGTAGTTTCTATAGTTGTCTGAACAATCTTTAAATATTCTGTATCTTAAAGTCGCGTCTTCTGCTGTTCGACTTAGTATTTTTCAAATTTTTCGAAATTTTTGCAATTTTTTGTGGTATACTTTTAAGATTGCGCTATACTAAAAGTATGCTACAAGAAGTGCTATCAAGGCAACTGCATTTAATATTAAATTTATTCTAAAGTCTGACTTAAAAAAAAAAAATATGTTTTTGTTTTTTTTTTTTAATATTATATAGGCATTATATAATAGCTTTTTATGGGCAATAGTCGGCAGAACTGTAGCAAAACAATCGAATGCCGATATTCACCACGCGAGAGAGAAGAAGGGAAATAGAGCGGGCGTGAGTGCGACTTATTCACCTCTGCTCACGCTGCGCAAGCTTAGCATGCTCCAAACCTGAATTTGAGCTCAGCTTCATGGCAACACACACACACACACACAAGTATCGAACTAGAGCGGAGCCGATGTCATGCACGACTTTAGCACGACTCTGACTGCAGCATTTTATGTAATATGTTAATAAATATTTAAATGCTATATTTAAATTTGAAATTAATTAAATTTTATTATTGTAAAATTGAGTGGAAAATGTTATGTAATGCAATAGCTATACCAATGCAAAAATGCTCTGCTCCCCTGCACTTGCACTCTTGACACTCCCACGATCGTGCTGTGTGCTTCGTGCTGGCCCAAGCACGACTCAGTCGCATCTCTGCTAACAACAGCGCGGAGACAATGCGACTCGCCCGAGAGGCGTCGCCGCCTTCAGTTGTTAAACAAACGTCAGCGCGCGCGGTACGCTTGACTCGTTCGTGGCGGCCCCTCAAAGCGCTTGCGCAGCTGAGATAATTTAGAAGAAAAAGGTAAAAAAAAAATACCAGCAAAGGAAAAACAACAAAACAATAAACCAGAAAACTGAAAACAGTAACACAAGCGCTACGTTTGGGGCTAGGTCTTCAAACAAACGGACAGGAAAACAAAAAAAGAAATACAAAAAAAAATACAGCAAAAAATAAAAAGCATTATAAACAAGTATTTTGTCGTTGCACCCACGTTTAATAGAGCTTCGAACGGATTTGTCAAGCGTTAAGCACACACAGACACACACACACACATATAAATTATATATCAATGTATGGATATTGTATTCGAATTTGTCTGTATGTACCTTTAGTTTTTGTCATCTTAACCTTGCAATTACACACAAGCGCATGTATGTGTATGTGAGTGTGTGTTTGTGTGTGTGTGTATTTGTTTGTTTGTGTGTGCTCCATAGCTGTGCGAATTCCTCAATACATTTTCGGTTAATACAAGATTTTTCACAGTTAACCCTACCATAAAGCTATGATTGTATCTGTATCTGTATCTGTGTATCTATGAGTGCGTCTCTGTGTGTGTGCGAATCTTTAAGCTGATGTTGTGACTGCATTTAAAAAGTGAAAAGCGCGAATAACGTGATTTTGGCATCATTTAATGGCAATTACGCAAGTTTCACTCATTCGCTGCCAAAACTCATTGAACTGTACCAAAAATGCGACAGCAGAAACTCTGCAGATCTGTTATACTTTATAGCCATAGCAGAGTCTGCATGTTGCCAAACCATAAATATCATCCGAGTTCGAAGACTTTATGGACATGCGTACGTGGGCCGAGCGAACCGAGCGCGCTGCATGTTGTCTGTGTGCGCTCTTGAGAGATTACCACTCGCGGGGGAAGCCATAATCCGCCAGATACAATCATGCTAAGGCCCGTTTTCGTAGTGTTATATGCGCTCAACATGCACTTCAATGGCTGAGCTTCACTTAACGTGCAGTTAAAACCGGATGTCAACTGAACGAATAATTCTTATCTTACTAGTACTTGATATTATACTCTACAGAACTAATTTAACATGCAGTTAGGGCCATGTTATACGAAAATTCTATAGTTTATCCCACTGAGAACTTATTTTCCAATTTAACCTGCTGTTAGAACTGAATATTTACTGAACGATTACGAATACTTGATATAATATTCTAAAAAACTTATTTAACATGCAGTTAAAGCCTTGTTATAGGAAAATTCTTCATTTTATCCTACTGAGACAATATTTTTCAATTTAACCTGCAGTTAAAGCTGAATATTAACTGAACGATTAAGAATAATTGATATTATGCTCTACAGAACTAGTTTAATAGCTTGATCTTATTTATGTTATACGAAAATTCTACAATTTATCCTTCTGAGACAACATTTTCCAATTTAACCTGCAGTTAAAACTGAATATTAACTGAACGATTAGGAATACTTGATGTTATAATCTAAAAAAATAATTTAATATGCAGTTAAGGCCATGTTACATGAAAATTCTACATTATATTCACCTGAGACATTTTTCAATTTAACCTGCTGTTAAAACTGAATATTAACGATTACTTTTTTTAAAAATATATTCGAAATAATACCCAGCGCTGGACTTAAGTTGGTCAACACGACAAGCAGTTAAAACCAGCTGTCAACACTATTAATCTAAAACATTCAACAAAAAAAATGTAACATGCAGTTAAAGCCATATACGAAAATTCGACATTATATCACTATCTAAGTTAAAATTTACCTACTTACCCTGCAGTTAAAAACGCACTTTAGCTGAAGGATTACTTTGTTTTACGAATATTCGATATAAATAATATGCCGCTGGGCTTCAGTTCTCCAACTTCCATTTAACATGCATATGTCAACTTAATCCTTACTTTGTTCTACTAAAACTCAATATTTTATCCAATACTAATCTGGAATTGTATGACAACAAATCTATCTTGCAGTTAAATTTGAACGTCAGAATGCCACGCAAACTGCTAAAATTTCTGATCATCTTCGATAATACGTCGCTGCTCTATTTTCCGGGTCAGTTCCTGTCCGGTCGCGTGCTAATCGAACTGCAGGATGAGACTCCGGCGCTGGGACTGCACTTCCATGTAGTGGGCGAGGGTGTTGTACGCGCCGGCGGGCGACAGGAGCGCACCTACGACAAGGAGAACTACATAGATTTCCGCATGCGTCTGCTGGGCGATGTGGATCAAGGGCCTGCCATACTCTCCCCAGGCATCCATAGTTTTCCCTTCAAGCTGGGACTGCCCGTGGGCCTGCCCTCCACATTCCTGGGCAGTTTCGGTTGGATCCAGTATTTCTGCACGGCCGCGCTGCGGGAGCCCAAGGGCCTGACGCACAAGAATCATCAGGTATTCATTGTGATGAATCCCATCGATTTGAATCTGGAGAAGCCCATATTATCGGTAAGTTGCTAGCTGGGATATCTGTATATATAGTTATTTTTGCCTGCCAATAGCAACCCTTCACCTGCGAGGTGGAGCACAAGCTGGGCGTGGTCGCTTGTGTGGGCGGCGGGCAGATCAAGTGCCGCGTTATACTGGATCGTGGCGGCTATGTGCCCGGCGAGAACATACTGGTCACAGCCTTCATCTCGAACGCAAGCAATGTGACCATCAAGCGCACTAAGGCCTCGCTGACAGAGGTACGATATAGATATATATCTATTTTATTCTACAATAAATATTATTAACCTTGCACTCCCGCAGACCATCGAGTACTTGGCACGCGGCAAGACTGTGCAGACGGAGAAGCGTGCTCTGGCTGTGCTGGTGCGTGGCAAGATACGGCCTGGTGGCAAGGACGAGTGGCACAACGATAGCCTGTATGTGCCGCCCTTGCCGCCCACCAATCTGCAGGGTTGCCACCTGATCAAGATCACGTACGATGTGTTCTTTGTCATCGAACCGAAGTCCATGGAGAAGGAGATCAAACTGCAGCTGCCCATCGTGCTGGCCACATATCCGTTCCGCAATAATGCCAACGACGTGTCGAACACGTGGCCCGAATCGGTGCTGAAGCCCGATACGCATTATCCATCGACATTGCCCATATTCCGTCCGTGGCTGCACGAGAAGCCAGACGCATAACTTGCACTCGATTCGCTACGCCTTGATATTTGAGTTATTGTTAAATTAATATTTGCGCCATAAATTAATTTATAACTTATTTAACTTTTAATAAATTTGTAATGTTTGTGACACAACTGAACGAAGGCTAAATTTATCACCTCGTTTGCAATCTCCTCAACCTCCTCAGCTAAGCCAACTCGAACTCTGTTGCTCTTATCTTTGATATACTTAGGCATACATATGTATCAAAACAAATGCATGTGTGTGTGTTTATTTACATCTCGTTTAGGCTGTACATAGTCAAACACTACTTAGTTATTAGTTTTATAATTTGCTTCATGTGAATCGAACTTAAGTCTGCGCGAAATCATTTTTCCATTCAAATCTTCAGTTTTATACGACGTTCGACAACGACTACAACTACTTAAATTAGCTTCAGTTACATAGATATATATATCTAGATATTTAGCGTTCTATATATATATATATATATATATATTTATTTATATATATTTACATGACCTTTATGTATTGGAGCTGCTTTAACCTAGTGTTCTATAGAAATATATAGCTGTAGTTATTATATTTAGTTTATTTTAACTATATATAAAAATTAAAATTCTTATTTCCATTCTGTTTGTTGTGGTTGTTGTTGTTGCTGTTCTTCTTGTTGTTGTTGTTGTTATTGTGTTTTGTAAAATATTCTTGTTTGCGTTTGCGTTTTAAACCCAGCGCCATCATATCGATTTGCTATTCACATTCTTTCCTTCAATTGCCCTGACCAACAACATTCTCCCGAAAACTCTTGATCTTCTGCACAAAGAACGACTCGAGCGCCTCGGCGCACTTGTAGAACGAGGACTCCTTGGGGTTGTAATAGCGGCAGTTATCAAATATCTTCGTCATATCACCAATAAATTCAGCCAGCTTGGTGTAGGTGTTCGATTCGAGTTTGCTCTCCATCTGCTTGAGATCTGCGCACGAGTAGGAGAATGAATGCAAATTAGAAGATGTTGTGCGACGAACGAAGCAGTCTGAAGTCTGAGCTTACCCATCGGCTCCTTAATCACTTTGTAATAGTCGGGTGCCTCCTTGGGATCAACCGGTTCCATAAATGGCCAGGCACTCTTGTGCAACTGCACGAATGAATATATATGTTTATAATATCAATGAGACTACTATTTTATGGCTTCCGGAGCAGCACCCACCTGTATCTGCTTGATCAAGCTCTTGAGTTCGACAATTTCTGTCTGCGATAGACTCTTCATGTTCGCCGTGTTCGCATCCGAGTTGCGCTGGCACTCGGGGCACACATACTCGTCTATGTACTCGGCCTCGCTCTGAACGATGCCGACGCAACGGCCATGGAACCAGTCCTGGCACTTATCACAGCATATATAAAATTGCGACTCATCGTAGGGCTGGCGGCAGCTGCAGTAGAGCTGTTGCGTCTCACGCGCCTTTTGGCAATCCGTGCAGATGAACTCAGTGAGCTTCTTCGACGCCTCCTCGGTGATGTTGACGCAGTCGCCGTGGAACCAATTGCTGCACAGGTCGCAGCCCACATAGAATCTGCAAAGGGATTGATAGAGTTAAGTTATAGCACATACTTCCACTTTGAACTTCACTTTGCTTACTTGGTATCATCGTAGGGCTTGCGACATATGCAGTAGAGCTTCTCCTTCTTTCGCGTCAGCTTCTTGGGCCTGCCCACGCTGTGCCTGCTGTGCAGCGAGGTCGGCTCTCCGCCCAGACTGCGTCCGATTGAGGACTTGACAAGCCTGCAAAATGAATGCCATACGAATGCTTAGTATAATAACGCATAAATTGTATCATTTTCCAGTCTTACCGCTTGTGCTCATTGTTCTGGTCCACCACGCGCTCCGCAAACACCGAGGTGCGCTCGTTCTCCGTTGACTTCTCCGGCGTTGTGACGCTCATGGCACGCACATGTCGCCTGACCTTGACCTCAACCTCCTCGCGTATCTCATTCTGCAGATTGCGCTCCAGGAGCGAACGTTTGCGCAATATGCTCTTCTTCAGCAGATCCTTGTGCCGCTCCAGCTGCGACTGCTTCGACTCGCTGAGATTGCCCGCCTCCTCGAGTGGCATCAACTTGCGATTGTTCTTAATGCCGCTATTAAAGTGGTTGCCACCGCCGCTGCCACCGCTGCTGCTGCCGGCAAAACCATGCTGTCGCTTCGATGGCGTGCGCAGCTTCCATTCCTCGTCGTCGTTGTTGTTGTTCTGCTGCCGCGCAGAGGCAGTGCGGCGACGACTCGACGTGCTGGCGCCATCGCTCAGCGAGCTCGAGCGGTTCGCCAGGGGCGTCCACTCGCCGAGACTCTGAGAGTTTTGTTGCTCCTGCTTCTTGCGCATGTTCACCAGTTTCTCCTCGAGCTCGGGGCTCAGATTGCCCTGTTTGAGTGCATTCGTAATGGCTGCAAAGAAGAAGCGAGAAGTAAGATGCAGTTTATACCGGCTGCTGGTTTAACCCTAATGGTAATACCCACATTCTTGTATGTAGCCGCTGGTCACAACAAAATTCTCGCTCTGATCGCTGTTCTCGACGACACCTTGTTGCACCGTCAGCGTGCCACCGCATAGATCTGTTGCAGCCAGTGTGGCGTACTCTACGCTCTCCACTGACGCACCTGCTGCTGCTGCTGCTGTTGCAACATTGCTCTGCTGGTAGCTGCTGCTGCTGCTGTTGTTGTTGTTGTTGTTAGCTGCTGTGCCTGTTGCTGCTGCTGCTGCTGTCGCGATTGTGGTGCTATTATTCTTATCAGCTTGGGCAAAGCCGGCATCGTATTGGTGATGGCTGCCGCCGTCCGAGGCATTTGTGCTGTTTGCTGTGGCGCCGCCAACACCGGCCTCCTCCGCAAAAGCTGCAGTCGCGGCGGCGTCGATGTTCTCATTATTGATGTGGTTGATGCTGCTGTGGATGTTGCTGCTGCTGCCGGCGCCGCTGCTGCTGTTGTTGATGTTGCTGCTGCTGCTGCTGCTGGCGCTGCTGCTGTTGTTGGTCTGCAATATATATCGGTTGACGGCTTTAGCACTATCAAAATCGTTTAATTTTTGCGCTTGATCATGATTAGGTGGTTTATCATTAACTACGGCTAGTTCTTGAACTGGTTCTGGTACTGGTACTGGTTCTGGCTCTGGCTCTGGCACTTGGTCTCTATCTGGCTCTGCTTCGGCGTTTGCCTCTGCTTCAAAGTCTTCTCTGCTGTCGGCAACATCGGACTTAAAACTAATTTGCTCATCACTCTGGTGGCATGCAACAGGATCCGATAAAGCGCTGTCATCGGCGGCTGTGGCCAGCGTCATCGCTGGCGATGAGAAAACACATTTATCTTGCTTACGCGGCGGACTGCAGACAACGATAATCTCATCCTCATCGTCGTTATTGTGAGTGTTATTCGCGCTGATATCATTAATGGCCTCGTATAGATGATCATTAATGATATTATTATTATCGTGCATAACGACATTACTATTCAGATGATTGTTATTGAGATTATCATAGTGGGGATGGTTATTGTTGTCAACGGCTTGACTCTCCTCGGGCTTTGCCTCGTCTAGGGGATCATCGTCGGACTCTTGCAAAACATAATTTGTGCTTACAACATAAACAATTGAGATGCCACCAGCCTAAGTGGACCAATAGATCATTATTTACAATATTAATAGCATAATATACATATAAATATATATATACACATATATGTATAAATATATATGTATATAAAGATTTCAATAGATAGTACATTAGTTGTAGAATTGTGATTTGGCGAGCACCTACCTGGCTTTAATCAGAGATCAGTTGTAGTATTTATTCCAGGCAACCTTTTTACGAAATTGTTATTTGGTTTGGTAGGTTGTAGTTGAGTTGAGTTGGAGTTGTTGTTGTTGTTGTAGTAGTAGGAGTAGTAGTTGTTGTTGTTGTTGTTTGGCGAAGAGATTAACACGTGGCATTTTTTTTTTTGTATTTTTTTTTGGAGTTGTAGTTGTTGACACACGGATTTTTAGGCAATGCATTTGTTTTTACGTTTTCGTTTTCGATTTTGTTCGTATTTTTTATAAGCAGTGGCAGCATGGATTCGGTTTTTAAAGGGTATTCGAAATTGAGTTTTTAATACAACAAAGTTAGTTTCTTCAAAACGAAGCTTTCTTTTCAAACATATTCATAATGGAAAATTGCGGCAAAACGTCTTCTTGTGTATGAGTTTGTGATTGATTGATTGATTTCGTGTACATGTGCTTTTGTGTGTGTGTGTGTGTGTGCGTGTAGGGAGTGTAGATGGGTGTGTGTGTGTGTATGTTTGTGTGGAACTCGTATTTGCATTCTCTTGATTTTTTTTTTTTTTTTTTTGGGTTTTGTTTTTTTTGGTCAAGTGTAAAAATTCATTTCGATTTAGATGAGATGATTACAAATATGGTTAAGCCTTTGTGTTATATAAAGTTCAGGGAATTTTCTTTGCAGAAACATATGAAAACTATTGCTCACATGCGCTTCACGCGTTTGGAGGGCAGGACAGCGGGTCACGGTTCGTCGTTTAGTTTGCCATTCGATATCAGAAGATACATATACATATATATCTATATATATATTTTTATACGTGTATATGTGTATGCATGTACCATATATATACATATATATATATATATATTCATATTCAAGTCAGCCAACTAAAACTCTGTGTGTGGGTTAATCTCTTCAGCAAATATTTTCATTATATTTTCTTTTTTCATTGGTTTTTTTTTTTTAGTTTGATTGAGAAAGCAATTTGAATTTTGGCCACATTATGGGAAAGAAACAACAATTTGGTCCGATCTGTTTAGTTTGGTACTCAAATGCAACTGATTTCTGATTAAAGTCGGTTGTTTAACATACATGTTAATCGGTTTAACTGTCTCGTTTAATATATCGTAGTTCTCTTACACTGCATAACAAAGTTTTCATTCTCATATACATATATGCTACATACAATACATATACAAACACATACATATATGCACTTCAGTATGTATACGCCGGTGTATATAAATACATACATATATATATAGTATATATATATTATATATCGTATATATCGTATCATATCATATGTAGGAAGCGAGCGCTTTTTGTCAACACAAAGGCCAATTTGCAAATAATCATCCAACTAACTCAGAAACAAAAATTTACACACGATTTTTGGAATATCTTGTGTGTGTGTGCATAGATAGATAAGTTAAGTTATATATAAATATATATATATTTTTTTTTAAAAGGGAGAGCGGGGTGTGTTTTTGGGAAAATGGAGTTCATTTATATATTATATATACATTGCTTTCGAATTTCAAAAGTGTCAAAGGGAAAAGAGTGTGGAGTTATGTCAGGGTATGTGACTAGCCCCCTTTAGCTGCATTTGTTCTTCGAGAAGTTCATAGAGTATGTTTGAAATATTTACAATTCTTTGCTGAGAAGCAATTGTATATATTTGCATGTTATTGGATTATCATTTTTTGTCAAGTACTTTTTTCTTTCGTCTCATCTATCAATATATAGAAGAAGTGAGAATTAATAGGAGTGTACAGCTACATCTATATAGGACACTGCTCTTGAGTTTATGGTATGAAAAGAAACAGGATTGGTCATCGTTGTTATTTTGTATTATCGGTGAATACATATATATTTTTATTGCAAAAAGCGCTTTACATAGATTACAAGTAACATAGGTAGGATAGTAGAGATACTATTAGATAAGAGCCAAATGAAACTAGGCATGAAATTTCCTAATTATGTAGAACGCATCTTCTCTCTCTATTTCTCTTTGTTTCTCTCTATCTTTCATTCTTTAGCGTCTTTTGTCTAATACTTTTTTGCCCTGTCCGCTAACATTACGTCACAGTCTGTTTTCTTTATGTTTTATTCAATGTGAAATCTAAGCAAATAAATCGAATGTGTTTAGGTTTCATATCTCATTTTGGGTATTTCTTTCGTTTCGTTTCTTAAGATTAACCATATTGATAATTATTATTAAAATTGCATTAAATTATAATTAACATTAATCGTATAGTAAACATAATAAAATTATTACGAGCTCAAACGGAATCAAAAATAAATACGTATAATTAAGAACATATTTCAAATGTCAAGTAATTTCATGTAGAGAATTTCTTTATCTACCTGCAACTAGGGTATGTAGTGAGCTTGTGTCTAGGTGTGTGCATGTGTGTGTGTGTATCTGTGTGTGTGTGTGTGTGTTGGAGAATTAGTCGACAAGTAATTATATTGCAAAATTAAGCCTTTTTGTTGTGCATTCTGGAAAATCGCTCGATTCACACACTCGCACATCACATGCCATCGTCAGAGAGGGGAATGTGCACAGTACGCGAAGCGTTTTGAGATATAGATATGCATATATAAATGTATATATATATATATATATATATATATATACATATATATTTATTTATATGTGTGTATGTAAGTTAAATATATACTTTTCGAGCGAGCGAGTGTGTGTGTCTCTGTGTGCGAGTGTGTGTGTGCGTGTGTGGTGGTGTTCGTTTCATAATCATTTATAGCAGCAGTAGTTGTAGTAGTAGTAGTAGTAGTAATATAAAAGGTTTAACAAATAAATATTATCGAAGTACCAAACAAAACGTTGTGTAATAAATAAATGAAGGAATTGTTCAGAATGGTAATAGCAACAACATGCTTCTGCTTTGTTCTCTCTGCTAAAAATTAACTTAACTAATTACTCTATATAAATAATAATGTGTTTTTAATGTGTAAATTGTAATTAATTTAACGAAATTAAAACGTTGTGTATCTTGGCAATTTAGTCGATCGATTGATTGATTGATTGGTCGATTGGTATAAGCGCAGCCTATGGTTTTATCAAGTGCTCAAAAGAGTTCCGCTCTCGATCTTTCTCTCTGTTTTTCTCTTTTCTCATTTCTCGCTGTGTTTGTCTCTGGGACTCTCTCTCTCTCTCTCATTCTCTCTGTCTGTCTGTTTGTCTCACACCCTTATATGATTTTTGCATTTAAAAGCTACTCACTTGTTGATGTGTCGCCGACTGGTGCACAGGCGTTAGTGGAGGCGGCTGTGAGGACTGCGCAGAGGTTTCCGGCTGCACAGCCAAGTAGATTTTCGTGGGGCCCAGCACGCCGAGCTTGCCATTCGATTCTTGGGCTGCAAGCAATAATAACAATTAAATTTCTCATATGACCTATAATTAATAAAAAAAAAGCTAACAAACCTTTCATTAGCTGCTGCTTCACTTGCGTCTGCACCAGCTGCAGCTGTTGGGCCGTAAAATCGTTGCCCACCAGACCCTGCAGCACAATGCGTGGCCCGTGCTCCGTCTGCAGCACTTGAGCTGTCACGCATTTGATGACGGTGCCGGGCGGTTGATTCTGCAGCAGACTCTCCTCCACGCTCATGGGCTGCTGCTGCTGTTGCTGTTGTGCCGGCGCCTGCTGCACCACCTGCTGTACAATGTGTTGTTGTTGTTGTTGTTGCTGCTGCTGTTGCTGTGGTTGCACCTGCTGCTGCTGCTGCTGCACTTGCTGTTGCTGCACCACGACTTGCTGCTGTGGACTCTGCTGCACAATCGCTTGCTGCTGCTGCTGTTGCTGGGGCATTTTCGTGGGTGAAGTCTGTGGACTTGCCTGGGCTAAGGCCGGCGTTGCATTGTTGGTCACAATGTGTGCATTGCCATCGCCCTGATGCTTGATGTGCGCCACAATCTGCGCCTGATTGTTGCCCAGCGGCTTGACAATCACCTGCTGCCCATTGATGGTGGCCACCTGAAGCTTGCCCTGCGCCAGCTGCTGGGCCAGCGTCGAATTGGGCACTAGCACTTGCTGTGTGGTTGCCTCAGCGGTTTCTGTGCTGCTCTGTGGTTTCTCCTCAATCACCTGCTGCTGCTGCTGCTGTTGCTGTTGCTGTGGCTGCTGCTGTTGCACCACAATCTGCTTGACAAGCTTGGTCTGCGGTGTCGGCGAGGATTGCACATTTTGACTGCTTTGCACCACAAACTGCTGCTGTGGCTGCACAACATGCTGCTGCTGCTGTTGTTGTTGCTGCTGCTGCTGCGTTTGTATTGTCTGCTGCACCATCTGCAGGGCTTGGCTCTGCGGCACATTGCGTTGCGTTACAATCGTCTGACCCGGACTCAAGATTATGCGCTGCCCACCAACAACGATCTGCTGCTGCACATTGCTCGTGTTGACAATCTGTTGTATCACCTTCTGTGTCGGCTGGGTGCCCACCTGCTGGTTAACCACAATCTGCTGCTGCTGCTGTTGTTGCTGCTGCTGTTGCTGCGGCGCCGGCTGCTGCTGTATGTGCTGTATTGCCTGTGTGTGCACAATCTGCTGTTGTTGCACCGTGGCAGTGGCCTGTTGTTGCTGCTGGAGCTGCGGCTGTTGTTGCTGCTGCTGCTGCTGTGCACTTGGCGAGGCCGAAATGATAACCTTCTGACCCTGCGAGCCTTGTGTGACCAGCAACTTGGAGCCGGGCTGCACGAACACTTGCTGCGAGGGCGATGCTGTTGACACCACTTTGGGCACCAGTTTCTGTACCGTTGGCGATGCTGTTGTCGTTGCACCACCTGCCTGCTGCTGTTGTTGCTGCTGCTGCTGTTGCGCCAACAGCAGCTTGTTCTTGACTTGCGCCAACGGCAGTGTTACGCGCTGCGAGGAGGCAAGAGTTTGTACGCCAGGCGATTTGGCCACATTCACATGCTTCACGGCAATTTGTTTAATCACGGGCGATGCATTGCCGCCCGCAGCAGATGTTGTTGTTGCCACAGCCTGCGTGGTAGACGGCCCCGTTGCCAGCGTCTTAATTGGCAATTTACCCTTAACTGCAAGGGGAAATAATACAAAACAATTTCGATTAGCAAATTGATTGAATATGTTGCAGGCTGTTACACTCACCTGGCGTGCTAACATTGGACGTTGTTGTTGTTGTCAGCACATGCAGCTTTCCGTCAGGCATTTGGACCAGCTGCTGGCCGGGATTCAGTCCACGCACGCTCACCTTGCCATCAGGCCCGCGTATGATTTGTACTTTATGCGGCGTGGGCGACGGTGCGGCTGTTGCTGCCCCCGACGACGACGATGAGTTGGCATTCGCCTGGGCATTCGACGACGGCGATGGACTGGCCCCAGCAGATGCTGTTGTCGCCGAGCGGGCAACCTGCGTCACAGCCTGCTGAATGATGCGCGTCGTGCCATCCGGATTCTTGACTATCACACGTCTGCTGCCAATCACTTGACCCTTAACTGTGTGCGATGATATTGTGTTAATTATGGTTATTAAATTCAAGCTGCAAATTGATTTATCCATCTACCTGGTGTGGCTGAGCGCGTCACTTCGCCTGTGTTCAGAATCTTACGCTGCTGATGCGCTGCCCGCTGCAGCTTCAGCTGCTGCTCCATCTTATCCTTGACATCGTCGCCGGGTTTGGGTGCCAGCAGCACACGACCGCCGGCGCCGCCAGGACTGCCATTAGTGGATGCATTCAGGCCACCGGCACCGTTCGTAGACTCAAGTTGGCGTGACGCCACCGAACGTGTGACGGTGGCAAGGCGGGCCTTCTCCTGCTTCTCGCCAATGAACTTAATTTCCCACAGCTCGAGCTTGTCCTCGTCGACCCATTCCTCGCTGATTTGCGGCTCAGTCGGTTGTGGCGATTCGGCGCGCTTCCGTTTGCGAAGACCCGAGCGTATCGATGTGACCTCTGCGATTTAGATATATAGTAAATAGATATAGTACATTTAATAAACCATTAAACTTACCTCTGATAGTCTTTGGCATCTCCAGCGGTATGACAACCTTGCGCCGGAGATAGCTCGTCCGTTCGCCATAGCGTCCGGCATGACGCAGCTTGAGCAATTCCAGGGTGACAATCTCGTTCTCAGTGGTCACCTGATGCTTGCCATCTGTGGACGGTGGCTTGGCGATCATGTCGTCCCAGCGCAGGCAGGACCACAGTATCCTCAGCTGCAGCGCAATACTGGACAACGTAGTGGCATTCGAAGTGCGATAGGACCAGCAGGTGCGGAACAAGGGCCTGGAGCATTGATACTGCCAAATCGAGTTATTCTTGGCAGCATGATGGAATCCATTGGCGGGAGACTTGCCCGCCAGACGGGCAAGCTTCAGCAGCTCGTAGCGTGGCAGAACAAGGAGGCTTCGCTTCTGCTTGTGCGTCAGGAAGTTCGAAATGAGGGGATAGCGTGCATAACTGGCCTTCTTGACAACCGTGGTCTTGTCCTCGGATTTGATCGATTGCTCGTACAGTTTGCCAGCATCACGCAGCAGATAGACCCTTCCCCGTGTCGAGGCTGCCGAGTAGACACGCTCAGCACCATTCTCGAAGTATTCCCGCTCGTATTTGGTAACATCCTCACGCTTCACTGGTCGCGGCGTGATGGGGAATCTACGATTCTGCTTGTTCAGCGGAATATCCTTGTCCAGAGTCTGATCGAGTACGTCCTTAGTGCCGATGTACGCCTTCTTGGGCTTCTGAGTGCGCTTGCGCCGGGAATTGGACAGAATGTCCACATCATCATTTGTGTTGGCGGTGGAGCTGGCTGCACTCGCCGCTGCCGCCATGGAGTCCTCAGTGCTCTCGATTTCCACATTACTGCAGACATCCATGCTCTCGATGTAGTCCATCTTGTCAGAGTCCTGGGTATTTGTATCCGGATTAAGGCTACTCGAATTGGCATTCGATTCTTCTTTGATGCTCACTTTCTCGACTGCAGGCGTCGTCTCCATTTGCAGGCAATCCGTGAGCAGCTGCTTGCTAAAGGCCACCGCATGGGCACGCGCCTGCTCCCAGTCTTGCAGTAGATCTAGCGGCGCCTCGGATTCAGGCAATTTGTGATCGTCGGACTCATCGATTGACAGCTGCACCGACTCCTTCTTGCCCTCAGTCAGTTTCTGCTCGAGTATGGACGGTTTCTTCACGGCGCCCAGGATGGCAGCCACGGTCTCCTTGGAGCCATTGCCCGCCGTGTGAGCCTTGCGCAACAGCAGCAGCAGTTCCTTCTTGGCACGCGCCTTCTGCAGACATAGTGGGGAGTAGCATGTGTTCTGCGTGATTTGGGAGACGGCATTCGAGTTCGTATTGCACTCCTTTGTGTAGCAGCGGAAAGTCTTGGCGAAGCGATTCAGCTGGCTGAACTGCAGGCGCACCGTCTGGATTTGCTTGGCCAAGGAGTTCACGAGATCAAGATTGACATTGGGTGAAACAGTCTTGTTCACGCCTTCGGTCAGTCGCAGCAGACGCTTCTCCAGATACGTTTGCTTGCTGTTGATATTGCTGCCCGAGGAGGTTATTAACTGCGGCTTAACATCTGTCTCCACATCCGATTTGATGGCGATTTGTTGCTCCACTTCGGCCAGTTTGGTACGCCGCTCGAGCAGATCGTCGAGGCGACACTTGCGCGCCACCTTTGGGTAGTAGTGTCGGCCGGGTGCAGTCAGAGCTTTGCTCACATCAATATGCCCCTTCACCCGCTCGCCGACATCCTCAATGACCCGCACGTGTTTGTATTGCTCTGGCAAGTAGTGGCAGATCTGGCCCGCTGTGTCAAAGGATTCACACTGCTGCATAAAGCGCTGCGTACGTGGATCCACCAGAATGCTCTCGTTGGTGGACGGTGGCTCCTCCTCGCCCAGCGTGTAGTGCACATAGACGCGCGAGTGTGTCAGCGGCTGGGCGCGAGTCCGACGCACGCGTACGCCGCAGCGTCGACTACTCGAGAGCCAGAGCCAGCCCCACTGACCGTGGACACGATACTCCTCGCCCTTCTGCTTCCACACCTGATGCTTAAGGCCCAATGAGTATTTGATGTAGTTGAATGCCAAGCGATTGCGCTCCTCCTCATCGTCGCGTTCGCGCTTCTCGCGTTTCTCCTGCTTCTTTCGCTCCTCGCGCTCGGCACTCGTGATGCGTTGCAGGTGTATGTGGCCGAGCTGTTCGTGCCACACGTTGGCAAAGACAACACTCTTTAGCGACGACTGGAAGAGCAGCATAACGGCAGCGAAGTCGGTGGCACGTTTGGCATTCATTACGGCATTGTTCCACATCTTCTTGTTGCTCACCCAGTTGGGATTCATGAACGCTGCCGCTATATTCGATTCGAAGTTAATGAGGGTCTGTCGCAGCGTTGTGATTATGTTGTCACATGTGCCCATCGTGATGCCAACCCACTTGAAGTCCGAGGCAGTGGTCAATGAGAACTTGTGGGAGAGATGACGCCGCTTGTCGCGCTCCTCGTTGCGCTGCGGCTTGTTGAGTGCTATGGGATTGGTGGCATACTGATTGACATAGTTCTTGTAGCCCTGCTCCATGCCCAGCTTAAAGTACAGTGTGCCGCTGTTTAACTGATTCGTCTTTTGCCGTGTCACCATCTTGTTGTCCTCCGGTTTCTTGGCCGCATCAGACGACTCCTCGTCAACGGAAACATCCGCTGAGCTTGTTTCCTTCTCCAGCAGTTCCTGGGTAGCCTCTTGCTCTATATCTATTAAGGTGCGTTTGTTATGCTTGTGCTCGTTGGTTAGCGTCTCGGTCAATTTCATCTGGCGTTCGATCTCCTCCTGGCGGTCCGTCAACTGATTATACAGTCGTGTCTCCAGCTCGGCTGCATCCATGCGCTTCAACAGCAGCTCGAGCTTCGCCTGTGTGCTGTAGTACCAGCAGGTGCCATCGATCTGATCCTCGACGAAGATGCGCCGCGCAATAAACCAGTATTTGCGACCATGTCGATCGACACCCAGGCTGTCGTGCCGTATGAGAACGCCCTGTTTCTCCTGCGGCAATACGCAGTCTACCACACCGGAGACCTTGTGCGAGCGACACAGCCCGCACTGCCAGTCCTCGGTGGGCACATCGTTCATGGGTGGATCGACGCACTCCAAGTGATAGACAGCGGGGCAAGTTTCGCAGCACAGCAAGTCGCCGAGACGATGACAGACCCGGCAGTGATCATCGTAGTGTATGGGTCCCTCCTGGACCATCACATCACGCACCGAATTGGCCGTGAGAAACTGATCGGCGAGAAATTGCAGCACAATCAGACGATGCTCGACACCCGTGTAGGGATACTCGCCGGAGCTGAGTATGTGATAGACATTGCGATCGAACTCCTTGTCGCTCTCCACATAGCTGCGCAGAACCTCGGGCCATGTGATGGCGTCATTGAGATACAAACTGATATTGACCGTATCCTTCTGATCGAGCGGGCCAAAGTGTGTGCCCTGTACGTCTTCCTCGCGCAATATTGCCTTTAGCAGCATTATGTGTATGTCCGTGAGCAGGGCACTCTGCTCCTCGCACACCAGGGCCGCACAGAAGTCCTCAAAGCGAAAGGGTGAGAGTCTCACCAAGTGGCGAAAGCGCCTCAATACTTCGTAAATACTTAGAGCGCGCAGCACGTGCACATTGCCTATGAATAGATCTTCGGACGATTCGGGCAACTCCAGCGGCGGATCGTCTCTGCCCTCCTGTAGCCAAATCGGTTCCGGGCTCGGCGGACGCGGCGGTCGTCCTACGCCATTCTGTGTAAAGCTGCAGACTGAAAACTCGGATTCGCTCTCATTCGCCGCATCGAGACTCTCGTCATCGCTGGGCGTGAGCAGCATATCGTCCTCATTATCCGACTTCTCTTCATCCGAGTCGCCGAAATCGGACCCATAATGATATTCCGATTCGTAACCTGTGAGAATATCCGAAAACTCATTAGAACAACATGTTGAGCATATATATGTCTATACAATAGAAATAATGTACATTTATATCTTTGCAAGCCTATATGATCGATATTTACCTTTTAGACGCCTAGAGTTTAAGCTTGTCATTGTACACACCCCCAATCTTCACCCAATTACGGCTATATGGGATCTCCTCTGCAATTTCTAGTGTATCACAAGTTGTTTGCTTACTTTCTATGCTTTTTTTCTCCACTTCTTGTAGTGCTTCTCTTTGCGATTTATTGGCCTGCCTTTCAACTAATAACAGTTTTTATAATTTACCTGCTTGAACTAGACCAAAAATCGAGGACAATAGCACATTACTTTACTTGTCAATCGGAATAGATTCGTACCCAATGGCTTTTATAAATGCTGTGACATTTGACTCAAAGATATCTCAGTGCTAGGCCGATCGGTGACATATCAGAGCGATATGCTAACTACTTTGCTGCTACGAAAACTCTTGGAGAAAACATGAAGCTCACCTAGAACAAGCTCTGAGTTAGTCTACTGACTAATCGCTAAACTAAATAAAATAATAATAAGGATATTTATTAAAAATCGCATCTGCCTATTACCCTGATGGTTTCAAAAAATAAACAATATTTCCTTCTATACTGAATACTACTCAATCTGATATTTCTACGAAATATGTCAACCCCATCCTCTTTAGCTGGAGGAAGGGGGGTAGCGACGAGTTTGTTTACCTTTTCTGCCCGAATAGCTGTTGGTGCTGGTGTTGGCGTGCACATTGGATTTGCGGCCGCGTCCTCTTTTAGCGGTACTGCCGCGACTGCTGCGATTGTTGGCGGTGCTGCTGCGACTGCACTCATCGCTCTGTGGTGAGATGCAGCGCGATGCTGACGGCGTGCTTGGCTGTGATTTGCCCTCGCTGAGATACTTGGGCTTCTTGAGCAGCTGATAGTTGAAACGTCCCGAGGAGCGCTCGTTGGGCGTCTTTGGTGGGCGTCCACGTTTTCGACTACCGCGACCGCTCATTATATATTAGATATATATATATATTATCTGATGCGAAGCAGGCTTAGCGCGTCTCGTTATTATCCTTTAATGCGATGAAGCCACCCACACTTTCTGCTTAAAACTATATCGTACGTGCGCCGCGCGTGTTTGTATGGCGGTTTGTTTGTTTGTTTGTATGTGTGTGTGTGTGTGAGTGAGTGTCAGCGTGTGAGCGTGTGCGTACTTGTGTACCTCAGATACGATTTAGTTTTCTTCTTGTTGCTCTTGACGAAACATAGCACATTATCTAGAAGACAGAGTAGTAGAGATATTGTTTTAAACAAAAACAGTTTACTGCTGGCTAGTAAAAGCAACTGGAACTGGCACTCGTTCGCTAGCATTCATTTGCGCACACAGGCAGGCAGGCAGGCAGCCAGGCAGGCGAACACACACACAAACACACTCTCTCTCGCTCGTATGTGCGACTGTATGTTAGATGTACATGTGCGGGAAAAAATCGATAAAATTCACAAAAAACGTTTCAAATGCCATTTTGTTTACAAATTGCATATTGAAAAACATAACTAATTGCTTATATGGCGCCAAAACGTATACACACATACACACAGACACACTCACGCACACATAGCAAGCGGTTAAGGATGCAGAGCTGCGAGCCAGGTTTGGCAAATTATACACATTCTCAATTTGTAATATACTGCTGCTGGGGTACTCAACACACGCACAATTGTTCGTGTGCCTTCGCATCTACGTTGGTGTGTGTGGAAAAGTGTGCAAGTGTGTGTGTGTGTACGGGATGGAACTGAAGCCAACGCACATTGTCCGCCATTTATAAAACCGAGAAAATTTGTGCAAAATGCCACAGAATCGTTTAGTTAACACAATCAACATTCAATTTGAATGCAGCATTTACCCAACGCACTTGGCAACACATTTCGAACGCGTTGCAATATTTTATTTGATATTATTTAACTATTTTTAAGCAAACTGTTAGAGCGACTTTTACCTTACATTTTTGTTCTGCACTTATAGCCCGAATCGCGTACAGTCAGCCAATCACAGCGCTTCTTTCATTTCCTAATGCCGCAAGCGACATCTGTTAGTCGTTTTTGGTACTAAACAACACATGGTTGCATGCGCGTCATGCGCAGTGTTGCTTGCGCCGCTGTTATCGATTGTCACGGCTACACTGCAATTGAATTTCAAATTTACCATCGCACCGATGACTTTGCCGGCGCCGGTTATTTTTCTATAGCTCTCTGATAATTGGTATACATTGGGCTAATTCGCGTAGTCATAAATAAAAGTTTGCCCGATAAAGTTGCAGAAACCAATCAATAATAAGCAATAACGTAGCCCTGCACATACTACCATACATACGCTATCTTATCAGCGTAGGCAATGCGTCTCAGGGAGCTTATGTGGTAGACGCTGATTTCGCTAGTATTACTTCACCGTGCGCGCCCGTCGGATGCATTTTTCAAAGAAAGTTCGCGGCTAGACACTGGCAAATGCTCGCGAATGTGGTCAATTAGCATCTGGGGAGCACTACGAGCGCAAATAACCACATAGATTAATTCATGCGAGAGCATATGTTAGCGACGAAACGCTTTAGTTTATTGGCATGTGAGTAAATGCGCGATTACTATAGATAAAGATATGTATGTGCGCTTCCAATACCCATACACCTGTCGCGCGCTCTCTCGCTCGCTCGCTCGCTCTCTCTCTCGCTCGACGTGCTGATTATTTATAAGCCGAATGTACATAATAACTGTGAATGTTATGATAGTTATTAATACGGCCAGAGCGCCAGTTTCGTTCGTTCCGAGTTTTAATTTACAATACTAAACAAACTGCAACCAGCTGCCCCTCCCCTCCCCCCCCTCACCTGTAATCAATTCGTTTGCTTATCATTGCAATTTTCCCTGAACGCGCTTTGTCACAGATTTCCGTCGAAATCGCGGGGCCTTAGCTACAATATGTTCTTTCTTTTCGGCAATTACACGCGTATCACCGTAGTGGCAACACATTCCGGACACACTCATACCCCATTCCCATATGACGTCATGGCGCATTGTTTGTATTTTATAATTGGAGTAGCCACAGTCGAAAGATAATTAATGTACGCTCATGTGGATGGGTTCTTACGTCTGTCTCTGTGTGTGTGTGTGTGTGCTAGATTCCCCCATGATAGACGCCTACAAGATACCGTAGAGCGTAGGCAGGCAACGGGGCTGATTATGTTCAAGAAATGCGCATAGGCGGTAATTCCTATTATTAACTGAGGTATTCCGTGAAATCGTTCGAGCAAACAGCTAGATATATTCGCAATACAGACAATGACTACGTAGATCTCTGCTTAGTTTATATTTTATAAATTTTATAAATATTATTACATTTAATAATTATGAGTTATGGTATTCCGTCAAATCATTTCAACAGACAGCTAGATAAATTCTTTATCAATGTGTTGTATAAGCTGCGATACTATATACTACATTGATTCGATTACGTATATCGCTGCTTGGATTATGTTCAAGACAGCAACAGGTGATAATTCTTATTATTAGTTAATAATACTAAGGGTATGCCGTGAAAAGGTCTAAGCAAATTATTCGCATGACTTGTATAGGAGACAATTATTTACCATATTCTACTTTTTAGGAATACTAAATAAATTTTGATTAAGTTCAAAACAGTAACCGGTGATAATTCCTATTATTAGTTATTAATAGTAATGGTATTCCGTGAAAAGGTCTACGCAAAAATCTATTATTCGCATGTCTTGTATAGGAGACAAGAATATAATAAATAAATAAATATATATAATTTAGAATTTTAAGAACTTCCTCTATACCAATTAAAATCATAATATACATAATACTCCATTAATTTCATTACAGTTTAATTTATTCTACACACACCCACACACACACACATAATGAGTGCTTCCCATTGGAAAAGCAACTATATCTACATCATCTACACATATATCTGCATAGTTACGGCTATAGCCATAGCTGAAGGTGCAATAAACACAACAGTTGCAGTTCCACACAATCAAAATCAAAGGTTTGCATAGTTGCCAGCATTTCGTTTCGATCTGCTCTATTAATGGTACTACTTCCGGTACTTTTGTAGCACAAGCAGTATATCGGATCAATTGAATGAGCTGATCGACAGCACAGTGGCCACACCTCCGGCTACCGGCGATGTGAAAGCTATATCAAGCGAATTGGGCACACCTTCGGCGCCCCCCATAATAGATACATCAACAGAAGCTACAACAACTTCAACAACCACAACAACAACAACAGTAATGCCTCCAATAACAACAACTGAGCCAAACATAAATGCGACAACAATGGGTATAACAACTTCGAATGCTAATCAGACAAGCACGCGCCCTCCAGATACCATCTCCAGGCAGAAGTCGAGCCAACAACCAGCTGATTGCTCGCAACGCGAGAAATCCAGAAGTCAACCCACGGCCTCGTCGAGCTCGCGATTGCGCAAGTGCTGTCCACTTGGCGAGAATCTGGACTTTTATCGCGAGAACCAGAGCGACTCGATGTGCGACAATGCGGTCCTAAATTTCGAACCGACAATCATAAGTGCGGTCTTATTTGATAACTGCATTGAAGATCTCGAAATAGAGCCCCAATTGGCATACGAGATTGGCAATCCGTGCAATAGG
This sequence comes from Zaprionus bogoriensis, assembly GCA_035046045.1. NCBI lineage: Eukaryota > Metazoa > Arthropoda > Insecta > Diptera > Drosophilidae > Zaprionus > Zaprionus bogoriensis. The sequence continues at coordinate 422,716 of JAWNOI010000066.1, read as the reverse complement.
TGAGCATATCCAATAAATGAGAGCAACTTCAATTGATAAAGATAGTTTGAGATTCAGGAGAAAGAAACCCCTTTACTACAATTGAGATGGGAAAAAGAGCAAGGCAGACCATACAAAGTATATATATTTTTTTATCAAGATCAGGATATTATCAAGATCCGCCTTGTCCGTTTGTCCGTCTGTCGTGTTGTAAGGCACAGTAGTCTCTCAGTTTTGCAGCTATTTTGATGAAACTTGGTGAATATATTTATATATCTGCAAGCTTTTAATTGGAAGCGGTTATAAGTGCTATAAAAACTGTCAACCGATTTTTGTTACTTTTAAAGCTATCATAACCAAACTCACCACATCTTATTTTATCATTCTATATCTCAAAAATGCCATGAATTACCACAGGAACAATCAGTATATACTTTAAGAGCTCTGAAACTCTTTGTATTTATATTGCAGTGTTCAATTTTTCAGCTCGTTTCAATACGACGATACGGAGGATGCTTTCTTTGTCATGCAAGACGGATCACTGCTGATCATCGATAAGAACGGCAATGAGTCGTACACGGTGCAGCAGAACTACTGCTTGGATCAGGACAAATCGGGCCACATGCTGGCATTCGTCTGCATCACCCAGGTCGAGGAGGTGTCCAAGGCCAAGGTGATCATTGTCGCGGTGCTGATGCTGGTGAGCATGCCGTGCCTGCTGCTGGTCACCTATCTGCATCTGACGCTGCGCATACTGCGCAACCTGCACGGTTGGTCATTGGCACTGATGTCACTGTGCCTGGCCTGTGGCTACTTCGTGTACTCCGTGGTGCACATCTATGGCATACCCGACGGCGGCTTCATCGGCTACGTCATACAGTTCTTCATACTGAGCTTCTTCTTCTGGTACTTCTGCATCTGCTGTAATGTTCTGCTCAATATCTGGTACAAGCTGCCGTACTATGTGCAGCTGCCCAATCATTGGATAGGCATCAATTTCGCCGTGTATCTGCTGGTCTCCATCAGCGGGCCAGCGATTCTAGTCACTCTGACCGTGCAGAAGGGTCTGCCCGGCATGCCGTCGTACTTCCTGCAGGGCCTCACCGAATCCATACGCGAATCACAGCGCTACTTTATACCCCCCGTTTCCACAATTCTTGGACTTTGTTTCTTGGTAAGTTTGCATAATCCGCTGTCATGGAATTTCCCATAGTTTAACCCTATACTGACTATGTGCGTGCTGTCGTGACTTAATCACAGTTCTAAAATAATGCCTCAGCATTATATGCATTTATCGAGCTAGTCAATTACTCACATTGACAATGGGTGGCTTCTACTATATGTTTTCGTAATCAATATTCAATTAAAGATTAAATCAATGCTAAGAAATCTTCAAACTTCTATTTGGAAGAATTCGGAAAAAAAGCCTTTCATTATTATTTCAAGCAGAGACGGTTTTAAATTATTTGCTTATAATAATTTCGACTTGCTCTATCGAGTTTTAACAACAAATAACAATTTTAAATTTTTGAAAAAATTGCAAATTTAAACAAAAAAAAATGAAACCTCACAAATGCATAAAATTTCGATATAAAATCATGTAAAATGCCAAACTATGATAAAAATGATAATCCGCAGCAAAATCGCATTTTTGTCAAAGTAATGAGTGCTTGAAATCGGCAAAAATCTCCCTCTTAGAGCTCTATGCATTTTAGTTTAATACTGCTTTTATACTCTGCAGGTCATGGTTATATCATTCTTTGGCTTTCAACGCATCAAGAGCGAAAGATATTTGCCCGCACTGAACGATGAAAAAGAGACAGGCGCACCGCCACGTAACTTCGATATCGAGAAATACGAGGATGTGAAGAAAGAGTAAGTGTATAAGATATATATAAGTGCTTATCAGCTGCAGGCATTATCTACATATCTATCTACCTATCTATCGCTTTGTCAACAGCGCCAAATGCGTGGCTTTGCTGGGCATTATCATCATACTCGCTTGGCTGTTCGAAATCGTCACATTCTACTCGCCCGGAAACGAAGGTAATTTACAAAGCGCACAGACAATGCGATATATTATATACCATACATACATCTATCTATCTATCTATCTATAATGCTTACAGTCTACTTGCTGCTCTGTGACATGATCAACGGACTGCAGGGTCTGTGGATAATGCTTATATTCCTGGTCGTACGCAGGCGCCGCACGATCATATTGCGCTGGTGGTACGATCGCGGCTCGCATACCATCGCCGAGGGCACAGAGCTGCAACCGGTCAACAAAGCTGCGAATCCTACATAAGAATTTAGTCGTAACGCACCCACACACACACACACACAACTGACTTATATATATATATATAAATTGTTTATTGCATTTTACATAGAAATGTATTATTATTTGCTCGTCATCGAGTCGAATTCTCGTTCTTAATTCATTTCTCTCTGCTGCTGTGTGGCGGGGAGCGGGGAAGGGAGACAGGGGGCTGAGAGTGAGAGTCGTATCAACTATGTTGTAAGTAAATATAATTGTAAATGTATGTTTATGTGTGTATGTAAAAGGAAAGCAGTAAATAGTTTAGTTCGGCTACGTTTTGTCATGCAAATCTAAATGTTCTCTCTAAATGTGATTACAAGGGACTTCACTTTGCTGCGCTGCCTATGATGAATGAATAAATAATTGTTAGTGTTCTTCTTCTTCTTCTTCTCCTTGTTGTTGTTGTTGTGGCTTTTGTGCTCTTGCATACGTATTTGGGAGTGCGCAGCAATTAGCGCTATAATACTATTTACATGTTGTATGCAACGTAAATGGGATCCAATTGATCGGCGAGAAAACCATCTCGTAAATGCATGCGCTGCTTCTCGCCGCGACTGTTGATGGGCACCACACCTACAAAAAGGGAAAAATATACCATTAAATATATATTTCTACTATGCAGTATTAGCATCGACTGCAAGCTCACCCGGATCGACGACCACAACGACGCCCACAATGAGCTGATGCTCCTCCAGCACCGTGTTCGTGACCAGCGGCACCAAATCGAGCGCCTCCGACTCGTTGCCGTCGAGCTCCACAACGACCACCAGGAGATTGGTCCATGTGAAGACAGCACTAGAAGAGGATAAGGATATGTTAGCTCTCAGCTCAATGGGATTTACGACAGACTCTAAGGCTTACCACTCGGCAATTTTCTTGTGACAGCGAAGCACCGAATTCTCTATATCAATGGGATGATAGTTCATGCCACGCAACGATATGACCTCGTCCAATGCACCCACCACATAGACGGCATCGTGCAGCTCCTGATCGTTGGCATTGACCGCTCCGCCGACGAGACTATGCTCCGAATTGCCACCCAGCGAGGCATTCGAGAAGTTCAGCTGCAGCTGGCTCATGGAATTCAGGGACTCCGTATCACTGTCTCGACTGGCCACACTCGGTGTGGTCTCATCCAATATGGAGGCGGCCTGCGAGCATTCGGTGCGACGCAGGAAGCCCAAGTAGCCGGTGCGTGCATACATCTCCGAGGTGGCACCGGTCACCAGCTTGGCATTGAAGTGATCATTGTAGTCCGTCTCGTCGCCATAGATGGTGAAGTAGCCGTTGGCATTGTGTGGCGCTTGCACCTGTCGGAGCAGAATTGCAATTACTTCCAATTCCGAGAGAGAAACTCTGCACTAACTTACCCAAATCTCACCCAAGTGCGAGTCACCGCAGTGGCCCTTGGTCTCGGGATTGGCAATGATTACCTTGACACCCGGCAGCAGCTTGCCCGACTCGATCAGACACAACGAGTTGGGCGCTCCTCGCTCCACCAGTGCCACGCGATTGTTGCGCAGTGCACGCAGATCCACATAGACCTGTGCACTCTCCGCCGAGCTGGCGCCCTGCACACAAATGGCCGGATTGACGCGACAGCCGAACGATGTGGACACACAGCGTGTGTTGAGACCAAGTCCTTGGAACAATTTGCAGAACTGTTGCGTCAACGTGACACGAGGACGCTCCTCGCCGACGACCACACAGGTGCGCACACAACGCAGATCCACGTTGCGCTGCTTGAGCGACGGCACGGAATTGCTCAGCGCCTTGGTGCACAGCTCGATGACGCCGTACGAGCAGAAGGTGTCGCGCACGCGATGCTGCGAGAGCGTCGAGAGCCACAGACTGGGATTGGCCTCCACCTCGTAGGGGGCAATCAGTATGGAATGATGACCACTGTAGACACCGATCAGTGTCCACATGACGAAGCCCAGGCCACAGTATGGATCCAGGCAGAGGGCGACATGACGCGAGGGATACAACTCACAGGCCAGCTTCAAGCTGGCGCACAGACTAGACAGAGATCTGCAGGGAGAACATTGCCAATTAGTTTAAGCTATGGAGTGAGTACGCAAGTAGCTGCTCTCACCGATGCGTTATATTGACGCCACTCAGGCGTCCACAGGTGGACACACTGAAGTCCAAATAGGCGCTCGAATCCAACGAGACGGTGGCTATGCCGGCCAACTTGCGTTTCGGATTGTCGTCGATGTCGAGGATGGGCGGCCACGTTTTCGGATCGATGGACGAGGCGGCCTCGCGCGACTTCAGTAGCTTTATAATTGGCTGTATGGAGAGCACGATGCCGCTCTTCGAGACATCGACAATCATGCGCACCGTGGGCAGTGTCGTGATCAAGTTCTGCGGATGCGGCGGCCTAATGGTAATGGGAATCGCACCAAGATACAGACAGCCATAGAAGGCGCATAGCAGATCCAGACCAGGCGGAAAGATGAGTGCTGCAAGCAGGCATTGAATAGAGAAGTATTAGCTTAGATGCAGATGCCTGCAGTTCAGTTCTCAGACTCACCAACATGATCGCCCGGCTCGATTTTGCCACGTTCCTGCAGCAGTGCGGCAATCTTCTCGGCGCGCTTGTGCAGCTCCGAGCAGGTCAATGTTTTGGCTATGGCGCCTAAAGCAGCATAATTAATAATGAAATAAAATCCGACCGCAATTGCACTTACCCTTCGAGTTGAGCAGCGTGAAGATAATGTGATCCGGTGACGTGTTGGCGCGCCAGCGTAGCACGCCCGTAATCAGTTGCGGCTAAGGATATATGGAAATGGCAAATGGTATTTAACATATTTTGGTAGCACACTTGGAGAGTTGTTTAGACCTACCTTACGCTCACCGTCTTCGGCCATGCCCACATCGCGTCCATGTGCAACGGCCAAGCGGTTGCCCTGCACTAAATTGCCAACCATGACGGAGGCGGGTCCCACACCCGTGTCTGTAATACCACAGCCAGATGATGAGCTTAGTTTTGCAGTAGTTTGCACACCTTTTTTTTTCGATAATTTTGCAGTTTTTCATATTGGTTTTTTTGTTTTTGAATTTTTGGTTAGTATTTGAAATTGTTTGGTTGTTGTTTTTGTTGTTGTTGTTTTTGTACAAGGATTCGATGCGGTTTAATAACAGTATACATATGGAGTTATTCATGTGTGTGTGTGTGGAGTGGTGAATTAATTGCAAACCATTATTAATTGTTGTTGTAGTTAAAGTTGTTGTTGTTGTTAATTTTTGAAAGCAATGCAATGCAATTAGTTGTGGATGTTGACATAATTTTAGTTGTCGTTGTTGTTATCATGTTGTTGTCATTGTTATAATACAGTGTTATTTTTGTTGTTTTTGTTGTTGAGGTGAGTGTGTTGTTGTTGTTGTTGGTGGTTGTTGTTGAGTTGTAGTTGTAGTGGGAGCATATAGTAGGAAGCAACGCGCAGCATTGTTTGTTGTTGTAGTTGTTGTTGTTGGTGGTGATTAAAAAAAGAGGAAAACAATATTTGTATTTTCATCAGATACGAATATGTTGTACAAAGAAAGCATAGAGAGACACCAAGAGACACAAAGCCAATTATTATTGATTGCAAGTACAGTAAATATATATATATATATATGTGGTATATATAATAGAAGTGGTAAATAGAGCTGGAGATAGAGTTAGAGAGTTATGGGAAAGGGGGGAAACTACACCACTACACCACTACGCCCCCAGCCACCATTGGGCCGACACCATGGACTCACCTTGATGCATCTCGCGCGGCTTGGGCAAGTTGGTGACGCACGTATGCGGACACATGAGCACATTGGCCGGATGCAGTGAGCCCTCGAGAAAGCGACGCCGCGCCTCGCACAGATGTATGCCGCCGAGCGGCGTCTTGGGCAGATGATTGGGCGGCACCAGCGCCAGGCAATAGATGCCCACCTGGTGTATCGAGTCGACGGCCTGCAGCACACGCGACATCCACTGGAAGCTCTCCTCCTCGGAGCAGTCGGGCCGCTGCTCGGCAATCACACAGACGCGCTCGTCCCGCAGCACCTTAATGCTGAAGACGGCAATGCGGCCGCGATAGATGAATCGCATTGGCTCCACTGCCAGCACCGTGGCAATGATGTCATCAGCATTATGCTTGCGTCCCGTCACCGTCATCAGGCCGTCACGAGAGCCACACACAAAGACCAGGCCGCCGGGTCCCAGAAAGCCCAGGAGACCCGAGCGCACGTAGTACTCCTCGCTAATGGGTTTGGGTGTGCCCACAATGGTGCCGCCGCCCTCTTTCGGCTGCTCCGGATCCTCCAGCAGCGGTTGCACTTTGAACGTCGAGTTTGTCATGCCATCAAGTCCAAAGTAACTGGCACCAGTCGAGCCACTTGTCACGCATATCTCGCCCACCTGATCCGTCTTGCACAGCACCGGTGCGCCCTCCGAGCGCACGACGACCATTTGCGCTGCGGGCATCACCTGACCGCAATCCTGCAGCGTCAGCGACGTCAGGGAGTCTTCGCTATCGACACGCACCACGCCATGCGACAGGGCGGCCATGGAGAGCACACCACGTCCTGTGGCCGACTGAATGAAGCCAGTGGAAGACGAGCGACCAGGACGACGCAGCGATACGGTGAACACCTCCGAGCTGCTGGCACAGGGACAAATGGCGTCGGAGCGCAGGCCCTTCGCTTGGAATACGTTCAAGAATTGATCACACGACGACAAGGACCAGGGATTGGCGCCGTCCGCGACGAGCAGCATGCGCAACGACGACAGCGAGATGTCCTTGTGATCCTTGGTGGCCAGCAGGCCCCAGTGCAAATCGCGACTCTTCACCAGGCAGCATGAGGCGCGATGCTTCGTTATCAGCTGCATCCAGGACGAGGGACGCAGCTTCATCAGCGCATACGGAATGAAGACGACGTGCATGCCATTCAGCACGGACGTGAGCACGGCATGCCAGAGCCCCACCTCCCGCTTGAAGTCCAGCACGCAGACAATGGTCTCGCCCTCGGTGTAATGGCAGGCCATGGTCAGGGCGCGACAGTGATTGATCATGGCGGCGCGGGTGACAGTGATGCCTGCAAGGGAGTGGGAAATGCTTAAGTAAATCTGCGAGAGCTTCACTCACTCTTCCTGCTCTGGACTCACCCATAACACTGCCCTCCTTGTCCGTAGTATACTCGATGTACGCTGCCGCCGTCTCCTCAATGCGCAGATTGCCCACATTGAAATCTTTCGGCGGCTTGGGCAAGTGCTCCGTGACGAACCATTGCAGACGTGGCCAGCCCTTCAGCTTGGCTATCTCGCCCGTTGCCGACTTGGGCAGTCCCTTGAGGCACGCCTCCGAGGTGAGGGCGACGGTTATGCCGCACGAACTGAGCAGGAATCCCACCTGCTGTGGCGGCGTGTCAGAGCTAGAGAGCGGCAGCTCAATGGGCAGCGGCACCAGACCACGAAACATGCAGCCATACCAGGCGGTTATAAAACTGAAAAGATGCCCACATAAGTCGAAAACTCGTACAGATGTCCATGGCGAAACTCACCTCAGCGGATCATTGTTGGGATAGACTAGGGCGACACGATCGCCCGGCTTGAGGGTGACCTGTTCGGGTCCCTTGCTGAAGATCTTCGTGGACAGGGCGTAGGCGATCTTTTGTGCGCGCGACAGCAGCTTGCCGTAGGTCAGGGTTGTGGTGATCTTACCATTAGGATCCAGTACCGTTGCCATCGAGCTCTTGAAGGAATTCGTGCCATAGCGCTGCAGCGCACACTCCAGTGTGCGTGGCAGTCCAGCCGGTATCGATAACTGCTCCCCCTGCACCGGCGTCATTGTACTGCCCTCGGGCTTGGGTGCATTCGGATCCTTGGGGTTCGCAGCGATCTCCAGCTCGATGTCGTTGTCCTCGTAGAACTCGGGCAGCGGGCGACGTTTGGGCCTCTTCAGGGTGTTCAGCAGCTGTTGGATTTTCGCCGACACCTTCCACTTGCCATTGGCGTCCGTCTCCGTCAGATCTGTCTGCGAGACGTTCACATAACGTGTGACACGATCGGCAATGCGATGCGCGTTGTTGAACTGCGTAATGTCGGGCGCGTTGTCTGGCCGTTGCGAACGCAGCGAGTGACACATGCGGAGTGAATAATTGGTGTCAATTAATATCGAAATAATGCCAGAGAAACAAGAGAGAGAGAGAGTGTAAGAAGAAGAAGAAGAAAGTGTATAAGCTGCAAGGCAATTAGCCTCGCAGTGTTTACTCACAATGCTTCTGCTTGTAGGCCTTATCGGAGAAGTCATTATCGCGCTTGTACGCTATTGGCGGCGACTCCGTGCTCGAAGTGTCCGATGTGGGCTGCAAGTGAACATGCATAGTATGGAGCTTTAACCGAGGTTTAACCATCGCAAATTACACTTAAATTAACTTATTATATTATCGCACACCATATCGATTGCACACTGTCCAACGAGTGATATCATTGGGGAAGCGCAAGTGCCCCGATTGGTTTAATAGAAGAACAAAGCTTGAGACGCTTTAGGTTTATAAATAGTTTCTTACACTATACTACAAACATATAGTGTGCAGCTTTAACTGAGGTCTAGCGCTAATTACTTTAAAATTTACCTATTATATTGGAGCATTATAGTAGCTTAGTACCTTATCAATTGCACACTGTCCCTATGCCGTTTTTTAAAGCGAATATCATATGGGATTTGGCAAAATAAATATATAAATAGTTTCTTCATTCTATATAGCTTGACCTCACTGCTTTCAGTTTTAACCTAGCCTTAATAATTGCAATTAACTTATAATTTGTACAATGTTATAGAAGAACATATCAATAACATACTTTCCCCTTACTGTCTATCTAAAATTAATAATATCATAGAGTAAACATAATAAAACAGTTGGCAACAAAGACAAGCCTTGACATTGATATGCTATAGATATAGATATAGATAGCTTGGCTCCACTGTGCTTTAACGATTGTAAATTACACTTAAATGAACTTAAACCGTATTCAAGCTCTGGTACACCATATCGATTGCACACTGTGCACTAAGCATGATATCATAGGGGAAGCAAGTGCTTCGATTGACACTAATAAAGCCACAAAGCGTCATATGCTTTTGTGCAGCGCCCTCTCAATTAGTGATCAGTCTCTATAGCTTGGCTCCACTGTGCCTGACACTTGCTCTCCCTCGCGTACTCACCAGTGGCGGCAGATTCTGCGGTGGCCGTCGCTCGGCTGCGCTGCTGCCCGACGATGGATACTTCTGGATTGCTGCTTGAGATTGTTTCACATCGTGTCGTAAATGCTGCTGCTGTTGTTGCTGCTGCTGCTGCTGCTGTTGATGTTGTTGCTGGTGCTGCTGCTGCTGCTGCTGTTGTGATGCCATCGATGATTCACGTATTGGTGGTTTAATAATAGGTTCAGGCGGCAATATGCTATTACTAATATGATCTCGCGGATAATTGTATTCCTTGTCGGGTGAAATCAGTTCTTCGGGTATGGACTCATCGTCTGTGGACGAGTCCAGTTCGTCGTTGCAGCCGGGACTGCGATTGAGCACGGAGCTGCGCTTCGAGGGCATCGGCAGGCTGGGCTTGGGGCGACTCTTCAGTGCGGCCAGTGCCTGTTGCACGGCCTCTGTGCGTACTTCTGTGGTGTGGAAGACAGTGAAAGCTTAGGATGCAGTCTGCGACTATTATGGTTGCACCTACCGGAATGATATCGCTTCTCGTTGTGCGTCACCTTGCGCTGTGTGCGCCGCTGTCGATGCTGGCTACTGTTCGCGGGCGGATGGGGGGCGTGGTTCTGAAAGGCGCTCGGCTCGCGTGTATTCTGATAGCCCGGATCGCCCACGGCACCGCCCTGTGGTCGCATATTCTCATAGCCAGGCGCACCACCGGCACCACCCTGAGGTGTTGCCGTCGCTGCCGAGCTGGGCTGCTGCTGGAAGTCCGACTTTTTGGAATGCCTTTGCTGGGACGAGGGCAGCGAGGGTACTTCGGTCACATAGCTGTAGCCCTCGCTGGACACGATGACGCCATCGTTGTTCGCATTGCTGTTGCTGTTGTTGCTATTGTTGCTATCTTTTATGTTATAGTATGGCGGTGGCGGCAGGTTCTTGGCCTTCTCCACATCGTTCACTGTGTGCGCGTGTGTGTGTGTGTGTGTGAGAATGAGTTATTTCCGTTAGTAAAAAAAGGTGGCGAAATCAAAGCCCATTTGGACTGTCGAACATCTCTATAACGTGACTCCTACCATATGCAAATTTGCCCCGAGTTCGTTATAGCGTTGTTCAGTGTACCCCCCTCCACACACACACACCCAATGTAAATATGTATGGCTTACTTACACTCGTGTTTCTTCAGAAAGGGTTGCAGTAATTTCGCTCGTTTCTTTTCGTATCCTTTCTGCGTGATATCCCCTATAGGAAGGAAATTAAGTGGTAATTAAATATGCAATTCGAAAAGCGATAGGCTATAAATATACTACAATACTATATATAATATAATGCTTCAAAGCGATAATCGTTTGAGAAACTACGACTTAGTAGGGAATTATGTATATACGAGGGTCGTTCAATAAGTCTTTAGAAAAAATAAATAATAATAATAAATACAAAAACACTGTTTTTTGCCGAAATTTTTTTTTATTTTTCAACATAGTCCCCTCTTAGCTCTACACACTTTGTCAATCGTTTTTCCAACATTTTTATCCCGTCCAAAAAATAGGATTTCGGATTTCTTCACTCGGATTTTCTAAGGACTTATTGAACGACCCTCGTATTTAGAATTCTAATTAATCTCTGAGAAAACTGCAAACATTGATAATTTCACAGTAGCATACACACAATTGTGTGAACATAATGCCGATTATTTCTACAATATTTGAATGCCAATTGTTAGTGAAAATAATGTATATTATTGTATATATAGGTGAATAAATGGTGGCTTTGTATGGGCATAGGGACACCGTTATCTCGTCGCTGAGCTGTCGCCGAGCTTTGTGAGCATAGCCTATTTAGGTACTGGCCAAGCCTATAAAATATATGCTGCTACGTGATTTACGTGAAAACAGCGCACTGTTCGTAATCAGCACAGTGCGCACTCGTTACGAGCAACGGCAATAAAACCACTGATATTTAATTCTCAATATTTTATCTTTCTCTTGAGCACAGCTTTTATTAGGCTCAAACTATTTTTTTATTAAAATCAGCTTCGTTTTGCTTAGCGAGTGTGCACTGTACTCTGAGTCCCCTTCCCTTTGAAGCGCAACATGTATAAATTGATTTTGATAAGTGAATAAGTATGTATGTATTGCGTACACACTATTAGCTTAATCTGCCACTACAAAGAATTTAAGGGCCTCCCCCCTCCTGTGACCCCTGCCGCCATCGTCTCATTTTCCCGTTCCCTTTATGTGAGCAGCCGTCACATCGGATCATGTGTGCATACAGACAGAGCCAAATATGAATGTATAAGTAGACTGACTCCATGTGCAGGCTGTAATCATACGCAGAGTACATGCACACACACTTGCATACGTTTGCACAGACAACACACACACACGCAGGCACGCAGACTTATGAAAAGTAGGTATGTTGTGCATACATATATGTAGGCAGGCAGACAGGCAGACACATGTCGCTTAACCGACAAAACCGCACACAGGCGGACGCCTCATATCAATAGCCGTTAAAGGGGTTAGGCGGGGTAGGCGCAGTGACAAAAAAAAAAAAAGAAAACCCTTCTCCTGCACTGCGCCATTGCGCTGTGCCCCTGTCCGCATTGCGTTGCGCGTGCATGTGTGTGTGTGTGTGAAGTTCGAAGTGGGAATGCAGCTGTGACCCGTGGCCGGCTGCTCTAATTGCACAACAATATAGTTGTAATAATAATAATGGGATGGCCGACCGGCAGCCAGGGAATAGGGGGAAAAGCCATTAATTAACGTCTATTGGGAGCGAGGGAGCTGGGGTTAGCAATAAACAAAAACCAGAACAAAAACAATTTCATGCATTTAATACCCCCACTCTGTGTCTCACTCTCTCCCTCTCACTCTCTCTCTGTGTGTCTCTGCCCCGTCTGGATGTGTGAGTGTGGAATACCTTCGGATAGCTCCAGATCCAATTCGGCCAGTTTTTCGCGTACATCAGCGGGCAGCGATGAGACATGCTCCATCCCCAGAAAATTGGCAGCCGTCGCAGACATTTTTGCTGTGCTTCAATTGTTGTTTTTCTTGTGGCTGCTTGGAGTTTTCTATTTAGTACATAAGCATGTACATGTACACACATGCACACATATGTATATGCATGTATTTTACTCTACATGCACAGGACAGGCACAGTGGAACACACACACACACACGCCCGCTAGTTTGCAACTTCGTTGTCAAAAAAATCGATCGATTTTCAATACAAGACATTTAACCAGAGCCTAGAGCTGGGGCTAGACCGCGTTACTCCTGGGCACAGTGGCAATTGTGCATTAATCTGTTCACATTTAGCTTTAACTTTTGCATTATGCTTGCACAAATTCACACATCGCTCAGAGCTCCAAATAGACCCAACAATAACCGCACCGACAAACGCGTATATATAAGTAAACAAAGAAAAAGTGGCAGCCACGATAGAGAGCGCAACTACTCAGGTATGCAAAGTCCAGTGAAACTTGAAACTCTCACTGCGCATGACGTCACAATCTCCATGTGTTATTCCTGTATTTGAAGTGCAACTGAGCTTTAAGTTTGCACACGCATTTTGCGCACAACATTATAAATGCAATGCAAGCGATATTTTGTTAATAAATTTGATTTTTTATTTAAAATCACTGTGCGAAAGCGTGCAAATGTGACGTCACTTTCTCTCAAGTTTACGGCCACATGTTGGACTTGCGCAATGGTTTACCTCTTTTTCGATCATTAATTGAGGAGAGCAGCAGCCATATTAGGGATGGCAACTACTGGATTTTCGCGATATATTCAACCAAGTTGGCAGCGCCGCCAAATTTCACTTTCAGTGTTGCGAAGCAATTGCATATCTTATTTATCGATACATTTTGAATTGAAATTGTGCATTTTTCATTTAAATGCAGTAAATAAAAAAAAATAAAGGGGGAAATAAACGTTAAACTGAAAAAAATAGAACTCAACGCCGCTAACGCTTTCAAAATGGGTGCGCATTGACTACTGTTTTCTTTTATTTTGAGTGTAAATAATGCATTTTTGTTTAGCAGTCGCAGACAAACTAAGGCTACAAGAGGAGCTGGCGGCATTGAAGGCGCAAGGTGGGTAGATAAGCTGCCACGAGTATAATAAATAACAACTGCTCTAATATATAACAACTGCCGCTGCAGGCGACAATCTGGAGAATCAGCTGAAGCTCGTCGGCGTCGAGCTGAGCGACTTCCCGGACAATGTCAATCTGCAGCTGGAGAAGGGCGTGCGCCTGCAGCGCGAGACGCAGCTGCACGAGCTCAGCCTGAACTTCTTGCAAGAATTCTATTACGTGAAGAAGCGCGAGGATATCGAGCACAGGCTGACGCTCTCGCAGCAGTCGCGTGAGCTGGACAAACTGCAGCGAACGCTGGAAGCGACCGACAGGGATCTGTGCAAGCTGAAGAGGTATATTTAAGCCCGACTTGCTGCACTCTCGCCCTCTCACTCACTCCCACACTCCCTCTTCTGGCTAGCTTCAACGAGGCCGTGGAAAAGAGTCTCATGCCGGAGGCTATGCTGGAACGCAGCATTGCGGACATTGAGGCCACCACGTGCAGCCTGCTGGAGACGCAGAAGAACTTCAAGGTGCCCAAGGACTTCAATCTGGAGTCGCTCATCGACAAGGTCGAAGCACTGGAGAGCCGCAAGTGAAGCCGAGAGCTCGTTGTATACAAATAATTCGAATAAACCTTTTATTTAATGCGTAGTGTCTCAAAAACCATTTAATCAGCGAATAAAAAAAAAAAAAAGATTTATATATATATATATAGTATATATAGATGTATCGGAAGGAAAGCATTGTCGAGTTTACTTTGATTCTATTTTATTGGAAGTTTCAACCGTTTACAAAATGGTCAATTGCTGCTAGTTTTTATTTTGTTGTGTACGTTCATGTTCTTTTGTTGTTGTTGTTGTTGTATATTTGTTTAAAGAATTATTAATGTTTAAAAAAACTGTTAACCGAATTTGCGACGATTTGCCTGCTGCTTAAAGCATACACAAATGTTCCAAGTTCCAAGTGGCAACCTCCTCCTCCTACTCCTCCTCATCTCTGCTTGCTCGAAAGTAATCTTCTCCGTTGCTCAAATGTATCCAATGTGGTTATTATATGCATTCCTCTATATATTGATATATATACATATACATACACATATACACATATATATCTATTTGTATATATATATATCTTCTATATATTGGTGTGCCTTCTCCTTGTTGTTGTGTAGAATTAATAATTTCATATGCATTAAATTGTTGCTTTTGTTGTTTTTGTTTCTCTTGTTGCTGTTGCTGTTGTTGCTTCATCTTCTGTTGCTGTTGCTGTTTCTGTTGTTGTTGTAATATATAAAGGGCGGGTATGTGGCAGACAAACATTTCAGCCGACGACGCGCGCTCCATACACCGCCGCCTGCCTACTGCACGCTTCTGCGCCTGCTCCTAGCGGAACTCGGGCGCATCGTCCTGCGTGATGTCGCCGTACTTCCAGATGGCCAGATGCGCCGCCAATGCCGCATCCTGGGCGGCCCTGTACTGCTCCAGCAGCTCCTTGAGCCGGCGCTCGCGTCGCTTCTCGACCAGGGCGAGACCGTCGGCAATCAGCTGCTTGCCAAAGTCCGTCTTCGTGGTCGGATCGTGCAGGGTGGCCAAGTGCGGGCCGCCGCCCACCTTCAGCTCGACGTTGAGCTGCACCTTGTGGTTGAGCACATCGTCGGAGAAGGCACGCAGCGCCTCCTCCTTATCCTCGTTGTCGGCTGGCAGTGCGACTAAGGCAAGCGCGTACTCGGTGGCGTACGGCTTCTCGCTGCTAAAGGCTGGTGGCAGGGCAGCCAGACGGCTGACGGGAAGGGTCTGAAAACAAGCAGAGAAAGATCGCAGTTAGTAAAGCTGCATAGCTGAAGCTTTTGTGAAGTTCTTGTGGTTGTGGTTATGTCGCGCAGCGCGGACAATCGCTGCATGCCATGTGCTCGGATGCCTCCAACAACGTGCGCCTCGTGCCGCTCGTCAGGCACACACACGCAGCCCTTGCCGTCAGCGAGCTCAATGCCGGAGCCAAAACATATGGCGCCAGCTGAGAGCAGGTGTAGGCGCAGGCCTGATGCACCCAGAGCAGCAGTCGACACACTCGAGTGTCGTTGTAGAGTTTGGTGTGCATCACATCATGGCAGCAGCTGGCGTCGCACGGCTGCGCATTGTTTATCTGGCAAACTTATGACTCATGCGTTTCGCTTTGAGACGGAAACGGATCTAAGGAGCTTGCGTGGCAAACCAATTGCTACGACGGGTGGGTTCGTGTCCATTACTCACCTCCTTGTTGCCGTAATCAATGTAGAGGACACTGGCGTTGGCGCCCTGAATGCGCTCCACCTTGGCGCGATACCATTGATTGTCGAAGGTGAACTGGGCAGCGACCAGGTCACCACGCTTGGGCGTGTACGAGCCGGCAATGGGGGGATTGGACTGGAAGTCGGCATGCAGCTTGGTCATCAGCGCCTCCAGTTTGGGCCCGTTCTCAACGGATTGGGCAAAGAAGGTCGGCGTCTCGGTGATCTCGGTGACAATAACGTTCTCGTAGTTGACCTTGCGCTCAACGGGCACCTTCTCGTCCTTCTCCTCCTCGACGACGACCTTCTCCTCAGGCACTTGTTCCACATAGTTGGCCCAGATGTTCTTCTTGGCGGCCTTGGCACGATCCTCGGCGCTCTTCAGCAGGCGATAGTACTCGGATTTTTCGGCACTGAAGTGCACCTCGGCGAGACCCTCCTCGACGAGAGCGACCGATAGATTGACCTGCTGATCAGTCCACAGCCAGCCGATGACAGAGGAGCCGGCCTTGTCGGTGGTATCGATGTGCACGGACACATCACGCTGGAGCACACGCTCGCGGGTGAAGGTCAGCGCCTCATCACCGAAGGGTTCACCCTCCTGGGCAGGCACACCGTTTAAGGCGGGACGCGATGAGCGCGGGCACGAGATGCCGGCAAGCAGGAAGGTCACCAGGCAGCTATCCTTGGGCACATAGATGCGCAGGCGCGAGCCGCTGGCAACGAACTCAACGATGGCCTCAGTGCGCAGGGCACGCTGCCACGAGGGCAGGTACTGCACCTTGATGCGGGAATGCTCCACAGTGAGATCGTTGACGCGCAACGTCGCATTGTCCTTCTTCGCGTGCAGGCCCTTCAGACCCTTGATCGCCTGCTGCTCGGCAGCGATCAGCTGATCGTAGGCGGACGACCTTTGGTCATCGTCCTGGCGATAGCGCACACACGTCGCCAGACCCTTGGCCACCATGGCCTCGGCCACGTTCTGCCCACCAATTAGCACGGTGTAGCAATGCTTCTCGGGGAAGTTGTCACGCAGGGGCGAGATGTAGTCCAGATTGCACTGCACCTTCTTGTTGATGAGCTTCTTGCGCAGAAACTCGCGGGCCTCGAACATATGCGGAATCTCATAGAGCGGACGGTAGTTCTTGCCACGTGGTGGCGCCTTGACGATCTCCTCGCCATCGGTGCCAACAACGGCGCGCTGATCACGTGGCGGACGGATCGAGGCGAAGAAGACCTTCTTCACCTGACCGTTGGCCAGACGCACGTTGATCGCATCCCCGTTGAAGACTTCGACAACGGTGCCGGTGAAGTCCTTCTCCTTGGAATTGAAGGCGGGCGTCTTGGCCTGGTAATCCTGCCACTGGCGCAGGCGCTTCTCCTTGGCAATGCGCTCGGCAGTGCGCAGCTTGTCAGCTCCTGTAGAGCAGAGTTAAGAGAGAGAGTATTAGAAATGTGAAACGAGGTCGAGAAACTGCTGTGAGAACTGTGGTAAATGTGGACGGGGTGAAATGAACGCCGTGACAAGGGAGCAGTCACTGCATTCTTGGAGTCCGTCGCTTTGCTCTCGCAATCGATGTTGATGACAACGCAGCACAACACAAGGATTTAGCCAAAGCGGTGCTGCGTTGCCCAACCCAATTGCTGGTAGGGATTGAGAATCTGGAGGGGATTTCCTCTTACCTGTCTTCATGACGGCCATGGACCAGTCCACACACTTGGCCAAACCCTCGCGCAGCAGCGACTCGGCAATGTTGCCCTTGGGGTACAGAATGGAGCCAATGAAGTTGGAGTTGTTGACCGATTCCAGACGAATCTCGACATCGCGCTGCAGCAGCCTTGTCTCAACATAGTAGCGCGCCTCGTCGGCGAACGGAACCTTCACGCTCAGATCGGGTTTGCCATCGGCGTCGAGCTTAACGCCCGGACAACGGATGCCCGATATCATGAGCGTAATGTAGTGGAAGTCGGGCAACAGGAAGGCACGAACAGTGGAGCCATCACGCACATGCTCGATGATGGCCTTGACGGGCTTGCCACCAAAGACGTCGACAATGTGCGCGGGATTCTCGTGCGACCACTTGATGTTGCGCACCTTGTCGAGGGCGTTGACATTGTGCGACCACTTGCCACGGCCGGCGGCGCGTGCCTGATCCTCCAGCTCGATGAGCGTTTGCTGCTCGGGCGTGGGACGACCCTCGCGGCGTACAGTCACCAGGCCTTCGCGCACAATCGACTCGACGACATTCTCGCCGGTCTCCTTGTCCTTGCCCAGCCAGACGAAGCCGTACTCGCGGTTGGAGTTCGCAGGTTTGTCAAAGCTGAAGGTCACCTCAGCGCCGATCAGCTTCTTGCGCAGGAATTCACGCGCCTCCCAGGCCCAGGGCTCGTCCTTGGTCTCGTCGCCGCCAGCGCCAGGCCGGCGTGCCAGTTTCGGTGCGAGAACATGCGAGAACGTGATTTGTTTCTCCGGGGGCGGGGCACCTTTGGTGGCGCGTATTACGACCGTGTCGCCGGAGAGAACCTGCAGCAATGAGGTTAAAGTGAGAAGATGATCAGAAAAATGTACCAAAAATAAAAAGACACGTGCGCGCGTTTGACAGTTTGACACACAAATGCATAACTGCGCGTGTGTGTGTGTCTATGTGTGCGGATGTAAGTCGTGTGTGTGCCAATAGGCGGCGCCACTGCCGTTATTTCACAGGGTTGCACAGCGAATAAGTATGACCGTGCGACCGAGAACCGTTAGGAATTTTAATTGTCGCGCATAAAATACCAAAAAAAAAAACAAGATATGCTGCTGTTTTTATTCCTATTTATTGTATACACTCGCGCGCTGCTGCTGCCGCTCATTTATATTCAAGGGCGTGTCCAACTTTAAATAAATAGAGCCGAGAAAGCGGTTCAATGACTTGCGCTATCTCTAACCTTTGCACAACGCTGTGGGTAGTACCTGCCCGCAGACTTATCTAGAAAGGTAAACAAAGTTCCAGAGTCTAAAATGGAAGGAAGTCCCTTTCCAATAGCCTGAAAGAAGCGTTCCAGCTGGAAAGTCATTCAAGCGCAGCGCTTTTATTAACTGCATTGCTTATTAAATGCATTATTAGCGCTTCTTAATAGCCATGCCTAAATGTTATTAAATACGTGCAGGCAAAAAGTTACACGGATAACGGGTCGGCTTTTAAGCGTGTGTTTGTGTGTGTGTGTATAGCGTGCTCGCTTGCACACACATCGAAGCAGCAGCAGCAGCAGCAGTA
Organism: Zaprionus bogoriensis; assembly: GCA_035046045.1. Lineage (NCBI taxonomy): Eukaryota > Metazoa > Arthropoda > Insecta > Diptera > Drosophilidae > Zaprionus > Zaprionus bogoriensis. The sequence goes on along the minus strand of JAWNOI010000066.1, from coordinate 403,621 downwards.
CACAACACATGCACATGCATGCTCAGGTGTGTTGGTATTGGTGTGCGGCGTTTTCAAAATCAACAGGTTTTCCACGTAAAATCTGTAACATGGATTGGAGCAATGACGCGGCATTTAGGCCGGGCCCAAACGAAATAATCGGCTATACGTGTGTATGCGTGTTGTTGCCAAGACGTGCGTGGCAACGTCATCAACTGCCTGCAATTGATAACAATAATCAAGAGTTATCACAATTGGCCTGCAGGCGGCAGATTTTGACACGTATAGAGTATAATAATAATATAATACTGGACACTAGGGTCAGACGATCCGATTTGCTGCCGGCTTTATACTTTGACCACAGAATACAATGTAAAATCGAAAATAACAAATTGTGCTTATTTGCAGCCTTTATTATGGGCGAATCTACATGCACAAACACACACAGACACACACGCACGCACGCTTACATTGCAAGCGTGTATGAGTTTTGCGCCTGTGCATGCTGTTTCGAGGTTAGAAACGAATAGTTTTGCATTAACCGTAGCGAACTCGTGCCTATGTGTGCGACGACTGTATGAAAGAGAGCTTCTGTCGCTGCGCGTGTGTGTGTGTGTGTGTGTTTATCAGATAAAAACGCATGTTTCAAAACGCCGGCAAGCGGCGCTGTTGATTGATGACGTTGACAGTGCGGCAAGACGGACAGGAACTAGCGCGCACACCCAGCACACACACTTATGCACTCAAGGGGGGGAGACAGAGAGAGATAACAGAGCGGGGGCCAACTCTTACATTTTAAACAGACGGGCACCTCTGCAGAAGAAAATCTGCCAGCTTGGCACCTTCGATAACTTTCATTTCTTTACGCTATATGCTGGCCCGTCGTCTTCGACAGTGTGTGTGTGTGTGTGTGTGAGTGCTCGCTGTGCTCAGCCATCGTATGAGTGTATAATCGTGTTCGACGTGTCACACGCGCGCATTGTGCCTATACGCACATCTCTTTCGCACCCGCTATGAATGGAGGCACTCTAGCCGCATTTGCCACGCTGATGATAATCACATCGCACACATATTTTATACGTTTCTATATGGATTAATATTTGGTTTTCGTATAAATGAAATTGCAATTGTTTCGCCCAGCTAGATTAGTTCACTTGAGCTGATTGACTACTACTACTTACTTGTTTCACAATGCCGGACAGAGTCTTAGCAGGCGCTGCCGCTGTAGCTGCAGGCGCACCGTCTTTCGCTGCTCCAGCTGTCGTGTTAGCTGCTGTTGCCATTTTTTCGTACGGGTGCGGTTTTTACCGGCGGGCCGTTATACGTGGCTGTTTTAGTAAGCGGGTTGAATTCCTCACGTTGGTTTAAAGTGCGTCTAACACTGTGTTTCTTTTTTAACTTAATTAAGTTAATTGAGTATGAACACACCACACACAATACAATCACCTCAGAATTTTCACTGCTAACTGCGCGGTGTGACCAGCTCGAAGAGCTTTAAAAATACCACTCTTGTCGTTGGAAAAAATACCACTGCGATAATGCAATTGAGGGCAAAACACTATATTTTATCCGGGCAGGCAAACGAGCTTGTGTGCGTATATTGGGGTGAACTTAAAAACCTAAAATTGTACTTTGAGTTGTAAATGATTTGTTACTTTGTGAAATCGGTGCTTTAACTCGATTTCTGCAATGAATCTAGCCAGGAATTATTTCGAATTATGTTTAAAAAATATTTGTATTAAACTAACGATCGCATTTCATAAAAAATCGATAAGTTACTGTCGCAAATCGATAAATTCATATTACAGCTGATCGTGCGTTCGACTTAGCGGGAAATAATAATAAATAACAAGATGAGCAGTTCAAACAAAATGTTTGGCGACAAAGCCTTCGATTTGTTGAAAGATCTCAAACGAGCTTCACAGACGATTCCCCCCTTCGACGATGACGGCGTGCGCCAGGTGCTGGAGGAGATCAAGGCCATCTTCGAGGAGAATGTGGCGCAGGCGTCCACCTACAACAGTTCGGGCGATCGCAGCCTGTGGCCACTGCTTAACTACAGACACGCGGCTCTGCAGCGGAATAAACGCTGTCTGCTCGCCTACTTGTACGAGCGCATGCAGCGCATCAAAGCGCTGCGCTGGGAGTTCGGTCCCATCATACCCGGCGACATCAAACAGACGCTCTGCGAGCCCGAGGTGCAGTTCTTCAACAACTACTCCAAGTCCCTGGCTGCATACATGCGCTCAGTGGGCGACGGACAGGGCATTGATCTCACGGGCAACCTGCGACCACCCAAATCTCTCTACATCGAAGTACGCTGCGTCGAGGACTACGGCAAGTTCGAGTTGGACGACGGCGAGGTTGTGCATCTGAAGAAGAACAGTCAACACTACTTGCCACGTGCGCAGGTCGAGACGCTGGTGCGGCAGGGCATACTGCAGCATATAGCATAAATTGTATACTATAAGAAATAAATTGTAAATTATATGCAAATGCAAACTGAGTGGATTTTCCCGCCCAAAGCGCGCAGTGAGCGTTGTCTATTTATCGATATATCGTTAAAGCTACCAGGGCTGGATTGGCAACGTAAGAAACATCGACGTTCAAAAGACTAGTTTCAAAAAAGCTTTACCATGCTTATCGTGATAATAAACTAAATGTTTTTTTTTTTCATATTTCTATTTTAGGTAATGAATTACTCTCCTAAGACTAAGAAGCGTCTTATTTGCTGCGCTGAGCAGCTCAAGCAGACGATGATGGCCCAGCATCGATGCTTTCGACATATTACATGATATCGATGTTTCTTCACTTCTTTTGTGGTATCGCCCATCTCTATTGTCAGCTGTGCGGCCGGCTGGTCGTTACGTGAATTTCTGCTTGTATTTTAATAAAAACAATTGCATTGTGCCTTCAAAATGAATCAAGCCGATGTCAGCAAGCTAATGTCACAGCTGCGCATCGCAGTGCGGCCCAACAAGCGTCACCTGAAGAACATAGATGGACCCGAGGGTCGCCTGCTCAAGCTGCGCAAGACTGTCACGGCGCTGGTGAAGCACGAGCGCATTGAGTTGTTCTACAACCGCGCGGACGAAGCGCGTGGATACGCGGAGCTGGTGAGGCGCATAATAATAATGAAATACATGCAAATACAATGTACTACTATAATATATCTATATCGCTCGCAGCTCATTTCAAACGCCATACGCTATGGCGACCGGCACAAGGCGACGATGGAGCTGGCGGACTACTGGCTGCTGGAGAAGCAGCTGGTGCACAAGCTGTTCAAGGTGCTGGTGCCGCGCTTCGAGAACTCCAACATCTCGTACACACGCATGTTCAAGGCGCCGCGCGACTACCCCGGCATTTACTATCGCAAATCGGTGCTGGAGCTGCGCGGCAATCCGTATCCGCTGCTGACGCAGGACAACAGCCAGAATCGCAATCTGCTGCACAACGTGCTGCTCGACGAGGCACGCAAGGAGTTCCGACGCGAGAAGCTCGCCGCCTTGGCCAACAAGCTGGCGGCGGAGACAGATCCGGCGGCAGCCACGCAAGCCGCAGCCGCTGCCGAGCAGCAGCAGGCGCAGCAGAAGGCGACGGAGACAGCGACGGCGACGGAAGTTTAATTAATTGTTTATTGTTAATCATTGCGAGTAATACATTTTTCTAAGTTAAAAGAAGAGAAGGCCTATAACTCTTAAGAGCGCGAAAGCTTTAATTCCCCACTGTAAATAAGAAAGCGGAAAACGCTCGGGAATTGCAGGGTATATTTATGTATGTACATGGCTGATAACAAAGGGGCGTGCACCATCGCCAGATTGTGTGTGCGTCTGTGTGCGATAAAACACGTCTAAACGCATTGTTGGCTTTGGCAATTTATCACGGCCCGAGCTAAGCGCCGCTCTCTGGCGAGCAACCTGTCAGAATTGTGCGAGCGTCATTATTCATGTCAACTCGCCCCGCCTGCCGCCTCCCCCTCAGCTGGTGCGGGGTGCTGGGGAGTCGAAATTAAAACGACAGCGAGGAGAAAATGCACGATGGCGCCTCAAATATGCGACATGTTAATTAACGCTGCTTAAGACTAGATAAAACGGCAAACTTTTCGCGTTGCTGGCGCGAACAGTCGCAACTTTGGCGAAATGCAATTAGGCGGAATCAAAGGAATTTCCTAAATAATAGAAGCGCCAAGTCACAAGTGGGCGCCGCTTAAGTGGCTCCAGCTCCAGCTCCAATTTGAGACTGTGGGGGTATGAGGCATGTTTATGTATCATTTACAAGTTCGAAAAGTGGGGAGTTTTTCTCGGAGATAGACTCGATAAATGATGTTGATTATGAACTTTGCAAGCTAAATTGTTTCTTAAATAACTTTTATGTTTATTTAACTATGCAATTATCAATTTCAGAGCAGACTTGGCGTTATTAGAGTGTGCCGCGTGCCAAAAGTGAAAGTGGTAACTGTAAGGGTTTTATAAAAAATTGGCTAAAATCGTAGTACAGAGTAGTCTAAGTAGTGAAATTTGTGGTCGGGCTGATCTTTCTTTCTCTCTATCTTTCGCTTCGATAAAATCTGTAAATTATGTGGATTATGCATTTTTATTTTTTGAATAACTTTTTAATTTATTTATTTATACAAATCAAATTTTCAGTACAGACTGATCTTTATTAGACCTTTGCACATGCCAAAAATTAATTTGGAATTTCAAAAGCTTTGCTTAGTAATTAAAAAACAAATTGCAAATAAATATTGAATAAAATAATTAAATAAAAAATAAATAAATACATAGTGACTCACTTAGTTAAACTGGATTAATTATGTTAGTAAGCAGCGTAAGACTTATACTATTTCTAGAAAAATGTCTGTATTTTTTTTGGTACTTATTATTATCAGACTAGTTGCAACTGCAACCTTTTGCTTAATACAGGAACAAACAGCCTTCCGCAGCTTCCTGTGTGCAGCTGTAACTGCAAAGGAGAATTGAATTCGACAATGCTTTGGCAATTGGTTAATTAATTTTTGTCGCAAATTGGCTGCCAAATTGCGACACCTGTAAGGGACGACGACAACGACTATACCCTGGAAGGCAAGGGGCAGGGCAGGGGCAGCTCAACTGTTGCCGGCAGCAGCAAAAGCGCAAGCGAAATCGAATCCAATTGAGGCGAAACCTTTGTGAGCATTTGCAACTTGTGTTTTTCCACTTGCATAGTTTGTTTTGCCTCTCGGAGTGTGCTGCATTTTTCGCTAATTGGCTGTGCTTTCAATTATTGTGGCCCGAATTCATTAGTTGCGCCCCCTCGTGCGTCGTCTCCCCCTCTGCCAGGCAACCCACTAAGCAAACAAACAAACAAACAGTTCAATATTTAATTATGTCGTGTTTTTGCCCGCCTCCCACTCGTAATTAGCTTTCTATGTCAGAGCAATAACAAAAAAAAACAAAAATAACAAAAAAATGCTGGAATTGTGCAGACTTTGCGCCCCAAGTCTGCAGCTGAAGCAGCGTCGCTTTTTGCGACAGCGAACCTCTTGAACAGCCCTCGGCCTCGAGTGAAAGGCAAATCAAACAAAATCATCCGCAGGAGATTAAACACAAGAAACGCACTTGAAACGCTCTCAGGAAAAATATAGAGAAAAAAAAAACGTCAACTAAGATCGCAGAGTGGGCATGGCTGGGGACCTTAAGCTAAGTGCAAAATTAAAGAACTCTTTGGACCAGGGTAAATAATTTATAATCATTTCGCAGAGTGCGAGCCGGGGCGGAGTGCACTTTACGCTTCGTTGATAAATGATATAGACGCAAGTGTTTGCTCAAGAGATAAAACATGATTGTGTTTAATATAAAGGGATTTATTTAAAGATTCCTTCGTCACTTTTAAGCGTTTATTTATAGCGCGCGGGGATGGCAGGGTGTTCGGGTGGGGCGGCACCTTCCATGCGGAAGTATTTTATTTACTTAGGAGATACAGCCAGATAAGAAAGCTAAGAACAAGGGTTCAGGTTTGATTTGATTGAAGACCGCATAAGAGATACGAGATATGCGCTGAGGAATGATTGCTTTTGGCAGTAGGGATATATTTGAACATTATCCGGTTACTTTTCAGGGGTTGCCTCATGGCTGATATACCTGCATAACATAGAATACCATAGAATATATTAAGCCATAAAGAAAATCATATACCAAAGGAAAATCGCTGCATTGCTGAAAAAGTTATGAGAGTTTGATGTCTTGAAATATTTAATTTTTTGATAAGGGGGTAGCATGAAAAAATTAAAAAAAAAAATTAAATTTTTAATTCAATTATATAAAACTCAATAAAATTTAAATGCAATATCAAAAAATATTAAATAAAAAAGAAATACATAGACTCTTATGGTTAACCCATTCTATGAACTCATCTTTCTCTCTCTCCCTCTGAAAGTCTTAGAGGTTTTTTAAGGATAAGTATTTAAGATTAAAAGTGAGTTAGCTTTCTATGTTAATAAATTATTATTTTATTTTTATAGACTGGAAGGGATTTATAAGGGGGTAGTCCCGCCTGCAGAGCTCATTAAGCAATTTATTTATCTAGCTATCGTATTGCAGCGAGAATAACAAGTTAAAGCAGAATTGGGTCAACCTAGCGGAAGTCAGTTAGGGCTTTATCGAAATTAGAGTAGTATACAGGCTATATAAGCTAAAGTATTTAAAATTTACTAGCTACAGTCGTTTACCTTGAGCTCATAGTATATTAGAGCAACGTTAAAGTATTTAAGATTTACTGGCTATAGAATCCATAGTCCCTTTTAAGCTTTATAGCTTGCTTAGGTCGCTCGTCGCCTTGCCTCATACCCCTCACTCGCTCTCCTTCTCTCTGTCTCTCTTGACCACTCCCGATGCTTAATTAAGCTCTGCTCTGCTCTGTTCTGCTCAAGTGTCCTTTGATAAACCCTCTCGAGTACGACGCGGCGCTACATGTCTGTTTTCTTCTCCGCTTTTATAATTAATGTCATCAACTCAACTTATGTACATGTGCAAGTACTTACAAGTGCGCGCAAACACACAAACACACACACACAAACACCGTATCATATATGTTTGCTACATATATACATATACATATAGCGTACATATATGAAATCATCACGTTTAATGAGGCAATGGCAAGGCGCTTAATGCTGTGCCAAAGTCCCGACCGGGCCTGAGTCCGGGCCTGAGTCCGGGCCTGGCTTTCATCTCTTTGAATAGAACTTTTGTGCCTGTAAATTGGCTTCTTCTTCTTAGGCTGCTCATTATGAGGCCCCGAAAATAATGATATATGTATCTGAAGATGATATCTTTGAGCTGGGTGTATGTGTGTGTGTGTGAGTGTGTGTGCTGGCTTCTTGCTGTTATAATTACGTACAAATTATAAGAGCTTACGGCTTGAGCTTTATGTGGCGCCGGCAATTAATCAAAGTATATATGCCATCAAAGTGTACATATATGTATGGTATGTACATGTGTGTGTATGTGTATGTCTGTAGCATGTCTTCAGGTGGCATTCGTGAGAGAAAAATCCTTGCTGCGATGCCGTCAGATTTTAAATCAATTATATTCCAGCCATGCGCCTGCGGTTAAGTGGTTCCGTTACTTTAAGCTCACGTACACGCGCCGCGGATACGGATACGCCGGAGCTTTTCGAACCGGCACACACACGCACACATGCGCACATACATATTTAAGCACTTGTGTACATGTTGGTGTGCGTATTTGAACTCATCGGGGCGGCCATTAAGCGTACAAGAGCTTTAATTACTCGCTCAAACGTGTCGGCACAACGCACATACACATATAGTTGTATGTATAGTAGTATGTGCTGTAAGTAATGCCTTTACGGACATCCCTCATAAGCGGACAGCCAGTTTAAACGGATACTTTTACTTGTCTTTCAGTTTTTTAAACTTTAACCTTTTAGCCGCATGCGAACAGCAAATTTTCCCCAGAATATAAGCCAATATCTCTCTTAACCGGACAAAAAATCCATATGAGTCTAAAGCGAAGCATTAAAATATGTTACAAGCTTTAAGCAGATATTGAAAAGTTGCTAGAATGTGTTTTTTTCTACTTTGTTTGGGTTTACCCGCACATTTTCATAGAAATACTCCTCAAACGGACAAAAAATCCGGCACAAAGCACTAAAAATCCACTATAAACTATACAAATGCATTGGAAAGTTCTTGTAATTCAATTTTTGTTACTTTTTCATTTTTACAGACAAATCTTTAATAATTTGTGGGCACAAACGGACAAAAAAGCCTTAAACGGACACAAAACTTTTAAAAACCGATGCAAATTATTGAAATACTTTGAAAATTATACACAAATAAATTTTGAGATCGTTTAAACTGAATGTTGATTATTATTTGGCGTTTTGTGTCCGTTTATGAGAGTTTTCACTGCACACGGCACATCTATGCCTGCTCGATCAATCGATGTAATGGAAACAACGTGTTGATATCTGCTACATTCGATTTCTTTGGGCACTTTATTCAGCGGTCTAAAGCTCAGTCTTGTGAAGGGTTACACGACTACAACTATTACTATAACTGGTAACTACAGCTTGCTGACATTGCAGTGACTGAAGTAGTCCGACTTCCAATCTGCAAAGAGTTATCAGATGAATACCAGAATACTTTTATAGCTGGGCTTGCAACTCACCCTTGCCCGTGAGGCAGTTCTCGCGCAGCATGTCGCAGTGGCTGTAGAAGAACTGATGCTCGTTCGTGTGCGTCGCGCAGATCGGCTGGAAGGGATCACAGTCGGCGAGGGCCTTGCAGGCGCCGGAGCTCTCGAGTATCGGCAGCGAGAGCACGCAGATCACGGAGGCCACGAAGATCAGCAGCAGCAGCAGCGATATCTTGTACGCTATACCCAGGGAAATCATGATCTTGTGATCGCACTCGATCAGGCACAGTGTGTGGGCTCTGTTTGCACAGTTGCGGCAGATATATAAAGCACGATATATGGCAGTACAATGCGAATCGTATCGTATACTATATACACTGGCAATACACTGGTATTGTATTGGACTTTTCGGCTGACTAATAGGTGTTACCCATGCATGGCCGCTGCGAGGCTGCGTGGAGACAAGCGCGAGACGAGCGAACAACTGATAACCGTCGCTGGCGCAGCAGCGCGCCAGGCTAAGCCCAACTGCGAGCGGCGACGCGCTTACGCTTCATCTCCGCACGCTCTCGCATGCTCTCGCGTGTCTCTCCCGTGTCTCTACCGCATAAGCTCCCCCACAACGTGGCGCGACACGATTGTCATGACAACGCGCCTTGTTGTTGTCGTTGTTGTTGTTGTTGTAGTTACTGTTGCTGCTGCTCTTGCTGACTAGAGGGAGACAATGATAAACATTCAACTTTAACGCAGTTCGCGTTTTTTCGCGGTGCGCTATTGTTTATGCTGCTGTCGCTGCCGCCGTCGCTACCTCCGCCTCTGCCTCTGCCTCTGTCGCTGCTGCTGCCGCTGTCTGCGCTGCCGGCTTACTCGCTGAATGCCGATGCCGTTGCTCATCTAACTGGAACAGCATTAACAGCCGGATCGGAAGCGTTGCGCAGCGGAAGTATGGCGTGCAGGTGCAGTGCAGAGCTTTCGCATACCCTGTAACTATGCTGGTGTATTCTATAGGGTGTATACGCAAAGCGAAATGCATAGAGAAACACAAGTTGTATGAACATTCTTTAGACAAACAGTTCAGATCTGTCTTTAGCCGTTTATCGAATCAGATTTCTTATTGTAAGGGTATCTATAAGTTCCTTCGATAAGCAACTGCTAGCAGCAACAGCACTTTTATTTAAGTTAGTTTTTTAAATATCTCTTAGTACTGCATTAATGTGCAAACCAAATAAGATTTATAATTTTAGAGGGTATCTGCGAGTCAATTGGATGGGCGACTTTAGGCAAAAACAGTATTTCCTTTCAATTTCGTTATTTCAGCTCAAGCCTGTCTGTGCGTCTGTTTTATGAATTTTCTTAGTTTATAGCGTATCTGTAGGTCAATCTTGACGTTTATGTAAAAAAGTATTAAAAATAAGTAAAATAAAAAGTATTATTTTTCATTTTAAATAATTTAAAATTTATTTTAAATTTAAAAAGATTTCATCGCTCTTTATATATTTGTTTTTCAATATTACAGGGTATTTACTAGTTCAACTATGTGAATTGCAGCGTTTTGACATACTTCCCAATGACTCATGCTATTCTTTAATATTTTTCATTGAGTGATGCCTAATGGAAACATGAATTCTGTTGATATTCTTTAACTCAGCAGCTCAAGTCTGTTTATTAATTGATTTTTTTTACAGAGTATTTATCTCAAGACTAACTTGATTTTTTATTATTGAAAATAAAGTATAAAACTTTATAACTCTTGAAATATTTTTACAATATTACAGGGCATTTACTAGTCCGGCATTGCAAGCTGCCGCAGCAATTGAACATGCTTTGCAATGAGTCATGAACTTTACTAGTTGTTGCGGCTAACCTTTTACACAAAGCTGACCTATGAGCAACTGCTAACTTACTTACTCGCTTACGCCCTCCCTCTCTCCCAGTCGACCCGCCCACTCCCATAGATTGGTCGATAAGCACTCAGGCTTCGATCAAGCTGAAACTGTATATGGTAGTCCAATTTGCGCGCAGCTGGCAGAGCAATTAAACGCCTGCCCTCGATATCTGATACCGAAAAGCGCGCCAGGCGCCCGTACGAAGGAACCTACTAGCAGCTAAACGCCTAAGCACACCCCCAACCACACACACAGAGAGAAAGAGAGAGAGAGAGAGAGATATAAGCATATAGATAGTTAAATGGGGTGTCAACTTAATGTTTAGCCAACTTAAAGGGGGCTCCAGTCCGTGGCGACAAGTAGAAGTACTTTTCACTTGTCGCTGCACAAGCGTGCATATATGTGTGAGCAGTTGTGTAGCGACGCTCTCCATGCTGTACGTGTGTGTGTGTGTGTGTGAAGCACAGCCAAGATGGCTGCATTTCCTGCGCGCAACACAGGACTTCCGTAAGTTCAGCGAACATATGCAAAACAATGGCGACAAGCGGGCAAACACACACACACACATCTATATATATTTAAATATATATATCTGGATATATATTATATATGCTATAAGTATATGCAGCACTCAAGCAGCAGCACAGTCTTCAGCGCCATTAAAGTTCCATTTTGTTTCAACTCTGAGGCGGAAGTGCGCCATGAAAAATGGTTTTCTAATTTCGTAGAATTATTTTTATTTCTTCCTTTGATTCGGCATTACAATTTAAGTCATTTGCAAATATTCAATTATCTTTTTTCACGTTTCTGTTATTTTCTTGCCATGAACTTTTGCTTTTAAGCAATTTGCATTTGTTTTTTCATTTTTCATTTCCTGCTTTTTCTCCCTGTTTCTCTCTCTTATTCTTATGCTCTGCTCTGCTTTTGTGCGGCCTTTGTTTGCCCGGCGCAGAGTCTAAAACAAACTTTGATATGCAAATAAGATTTTCACGGCAGCGTCAAGAGCAAATATGGCTAAAAGGATTGTCGCCCAAGTGTTTAAACTTGCATTTGCCGTAATTAATTGCACTGCGGTGGTGGGATACCACTCAGCTATACCATAAGTATAAAATACTATATATACTATATACTGTAATGTAATACTGTCATTACGGACAGTTGATATCTGTGGAGGGTGCGCTGACGCTTTGTTGCAACTCTACAATCTGCAGCGATAAGCGAGCGAAAAGGGTCGCTAGTTTAGGCCTGACGACGTCGTAACGGTAAACATAATGCCAGACAAAGGCAACGGCGAGGCGCAAAAGGTTAAGCGGAAGTTAGTGCGGGCAGTTTTAGCTCTTTTCAGCTCGCTTCTGCTGCTGGCAACTGGTTGCCAAGCTCATAACCGTAACGGCGAATGGCCATAGAGAGAAATACAAATCTGAATACAAATACAGTTTAAAAGAATATAGAGAGAGTGGGAGAGACGGAGGGAGGGAGGCAAAGATAGAGCGCACTGAGAGAAAGGGAAGAGAAAAGCAAGTTGGCCACAAGGTCTTACGATAAGCTTTGTACAAAGCCAGCGCACCGGAAATTTGTACCAGCTCAGTGCATTGTGTGCGAAGGCCGTATATAAGCATATATATTCCTAAACTGCGTTGACATTGAGGTTGCAATGCTGGCCAAATTGCGTGCTTAAATTGCGGATAGAAAATAAGTTGTGTGTGGCCAGCGAATATAGCGATTTATTATATTAGTTTTAATATTTGTTTTATCAATAATATTATTAATTATTAGACCAAATTTAATTAGAATTTTATTAGGATGAGATGGATTGGGTTTAGTATCTTATTGTTTAGTAATTTATTTTCAAAATATTAAGTCATATAATGCGGGTATATTAACTGCTTTATCAAATCGTATTGGAGATGTTGCATTATTGTTAGCAATTGCTTGAATATTAAATTATGGGAGATGAAATTATATTTTTTATTTGGAATTAATACAAAATGAATTTGAAATAATAATTATTGGTAGTTTAGTAATATTAGCTGCTATATAATAATCGAATATAGTGCCCGTAGGTTTTAATTTTTGGAAACTTCTATAATATATATAAAATATATTTTAATATTAATATTAATATTTATACTCCTTGCATTGCAATAATTTTACTACTTCAAGGCACACTTCAAGCAAAGATCTATAAATATAGAAATATATATTCAACTTATTTAATTCCTTTGAATTTTGCAAGCTTCCCTTTCCGGCCGTTCTAAACGTGCTCAGCACTTGGAACTTGGCATCCCTTTGAGCCGGGTTGAAAGTCAACAATTAGCTCGCTTTTGATGGCACTTGACGTTACTCTTGTTGCTGCTGCTGTTGTTGTTGTTGTTGTTATGGAGCTAGTTACTGCTGCTGTTGTTGTTGTTGTTGTTGTTGTTGTCGTCAAACGTAGCGTGAATTATTTCCAATTAATGGCTCGGCCTGGCTAGGCCAATGCAAGCGTAAAAAGTTTTACGGCCATCCAAAATGGAAACTACGGAAGAGTGCCACGAGTTATGTACACAGATGAATGTGTGTGTGTGCGCGCGCGTGTGTGTGTGTGTGTGCGTGCAGAGGTATGCAAGTAGCACGGCATAAGGGGGCCGACCTACATAAATGCCGGGTTGAATAAGGCGAGCATCGAGTGGATAATCGTCTGGAGCTCATTCGCCGTTTCGCATTTTGTATGAGTTTTCATTTAGATTGAAATGCCCTCAGCAGCAATAAACTGGCAAATCCACCATGGGCAAACGTGCCTGTATTTGTGTGTATCACTGTGTATGAGTGTGTGCGTGTGAGTGGGCTGGTCGATTGGTTATATGCTGCGATATAAGTAATAGAGAGCGATCTATCCATGACCTGCCAATGTGGTTGAACCATTCAGCCAGCAATATGAAAATATTGCTTCGAGCACAGGCAACAGCAACAGCAACAGCAACAACAACAGCAACAACAAACATAAGAGAAACAACATGAGCAACTCGGGCAGCAGCAGGAGCAATCGCATAGGCAGCAAAAACAAAAGCCACGCACAGCGAACAGGATGAACAATGTTGAATGCGAGTACACACGAGGCCCAATCATTCGCCTGCTCCTGGCCCTGTTCCTGCTGCTGCCATCGCCGCTGCTCCTGCTGCTGCCCCTGCCCCTGCCCCCCTGCCCCGTTTGCTGCTCATTTCTCCGTGCCTGCTCATTCCCTCGCACATTCCCTTTGGTCATACCTATTCGCATGCACATTACCATACCATGCCCGCCCCTCGTTCTGCCCCCCCTGCCCATCAGCCTGGTAGCATCCGTTCCCTGGCAGCGGTTTTTATTATTGGAAAATTGCTCAAACGCACAGATATCGAGCTCGGGGCACGGACGAGCGCAGAGTTGAAAGTGTGCGTGGAGTGCGAGAGGAGCGGGGGATTGGGGAATGGAGGCAAACGTGGCGTATGCGTGATATTGGCAACATCGAAGCAGCGCCGAAAAAAGGTCAACAAAGTAAGCAATAAACAGAAATTTCGAATTGCACCCGCAGGACGCGGCACGTCGGGGCCGGGCTGTAGTTGTATCCGTATCTGTTGCCAGCAAATGTATCTGTAATTGTCTGTATCTGCAGCTGCAGCTGTAGTTGTGTGCGTGTGTGTGTGTGTGTGCGTGCGCTTTTCATATTTAGCATAAGTAGTTAAGGGATAAGCACTTGGCGTCAAGCTGTGCTCGATCCCATTGCCATTTCCATTTGCCTTCCAATTGCAATTAATGTAAGCCAATAATAAATTTGTATTAATTGCCAACTTGCAGATGTGACATATCGTGTGTACACACATACATTATACATATATGTGTGTATGTATGTATGTGTATATAGCGCGTATGGTATGTCATACATGCATTAGTCGGATTAAAGCAAATGTCAACCCGCTCGCTCGGGCTTGTGCCTGTCATGTTCTCTGATGGCATCCCTCAAATCCCATTTTCGATAGAGATAGCAGCGCGCTGTGAGTACGTAAACTTTGTGACTGCCGGGTAAACTGGATTTGGACAGTTTTGACAAGACATGTCGGGGCAGCATGCACACACACACACAGAGACAGCGATTCGGCGGGTGGCAGGTGGACTGACTGCATGTGCATACATTAAGCTGAAAGCTTGCAGAAGTTGCGCGCTTTTAAAGCAGGCTCTTACAGCAGTATTCCCCTAAGATGTTGCCAAGTAGAAATATCGATAGTAACCAACACTGTAATCGATAGTTGGCAGTAATTAAAAGTTTACTTAAAAGTCAATCGAATTTTCATTTGCTATAAATAGTTTAAAGAATTTTAAATTATGTCTCATAATTATACATTAGATTCCAAGATAATAATAATAAAAACGATGCATGGACACAATAAAAACTATCGATAGTTTATAGAGCTTGAAATTATGAACACTACAACTTTTTTAATAATTTATCGATGCAAAAATTTGCATTAAGATTTCTCATATCTCAGTCTCAGTCCAGAATTTAAATATTTAAGAAAAAACTATTAATAACCACGAAAAATAATCAATGCAATAAAATTCTGGTTAAAATTTGTAGAAACTGAAATTCCTGCAATATGTATTAAGTATAGTTCTGAATAATATTTATCTTGCTCAATAAAAACTGTAGAGTTTATCAACAGAAAGCAGTTATATTGACTAACATTTAATTAATTTAATTTAAGTCTAAATCTCTACACGGTATTTACTGGCCGGATACTCCCCTTAATTAAACAGAGCCTTTCACTGTGTTTCCATAACTATACACAATATACATATATTTTGCTCAAATTTAAGTCAAAGTCGCTGCACGGTATCTACCGACCGGATACAGCGCATATGCAGAGAGCTCCCAGCCCTGCTCTTTCCCTTGAAGTCAGTTAAATTGACTGAACTTGCAGAGAGCGTCAAATTTGAATTGTTTTCAAATGTGTGAACAGTGTGCAGTAGACAAAAGAATCTTGAGAGAGGAGAATACAGAGAGCGTGTGTAGAATGCGCCGCTGGCGGCCTCTTTCGGACTCTTGGCCCAATTGTGCAGCGAAGTGTATTGGCCGTAGTCGTACAATTAGGCGAAGCGCACACGCCGCACACTCACTCGTAGGCAGCGGCATTAAATTACAAATGAATTCCAGGCACGTGATCTCTTGCTTGACTGCATCTCGGCATCTCTCCCGGCATCTCTGGGCATATCATTGGCCAAGAGCCAGCGTGGAGGGTCGGCGGGGGGCGCACCTTCTGCTCTTGCTACGCTGCAGTTTGCAGCTTGCAGCGTGCAACTCAATTACGAAATCGTCCGAGAGGGTGCAACATTTTATGGCCAACGATTGGGCCAGTTAAAGAGCTGTAAATGCAGTTAGTTTGGTTTTAGGCTGATTGTGTTACGTTTAAGACCCTCTTGCTGCTCTCTCTTCCTCTCTCTACTGCCCACGCCCTTTGGAATTATTATTATCACTCGAGTGCTTCGAGCGAAGAAAAAGCTTTAGTTTTTTGCACTTTCCGCCGGCTTGAATTGAATTCTTCTTTCCATTGCAGTCACGCAAAAAGGGAACCAGCCGGAAAGCCAAGGAGTTCTTGCCCAACTCGTCTGCTCAAGAGTGTGCGCTCTGCTTCTTCTTCCTCTCCGACTACTCCGTCTGCTGCTTGTTTTTGCTGCTGCTGCTGCTCCGGCTGCACTTTGCTTAAGTCCGTACGCTCGCAAGATTTTATGGCCAGCTCGCATTTTGTATATTAAAGCATTTTCCAGGTCTGCGATGATACTTGGCCGACGCCTTCTCGCACTGCCAAACGCTCTTCAGAGCTGGCATTACCAGGCGGACAGCCGGTTGACATTTGGCGAAATGGGTCAAGTGGACATCAAACCCCAAAGCAAAGAACTGTCAGACAGAGAGTGCCAAAAGAGAGAGAGAGAGAGAGATAGAGCGTAAGAGGCAGAGAGAGAGAGAGACAGAGAGGGAAAGGGAGCGAAAGAAGTAAAGCGGCTTAAAGCGGAAATAGACAAGGGTATCGGAGAGCAGGCATAAGCTTCGTGAAGTCAAAGCTAGTTATACCCTACTTTCAATTTTACAGGGTATTCGCTCTAAGGAATGCGCTGGTTCATCAATGAGGTAGCTCAAGGCAGCAGAAAGAGTGCGAAGCTGATAAGACGTTGTCATAGTCAGGCATACCCTGCCATCATTTTACAGGGTATGCGCTTTAAGGAAAGCGGAAATAGATGAGTGTATCAGTATGAAAGCTGAAGCTGCTGTAGATAGAGCGAAGCTGACTCACACTTGTCACAGTCAGACATGCCCTCCCATAATAAACACAGGGTATTTACTGTGAAGCGAAAAAGATGTGGGTATGGAACAGCTAGCCTAAGCTGTCGCAAAAAGAGCAAAGCTGACATAGGCCTGGCATAGTCAGACACACGCAGCTGCAATCCCTACAGGGTATACACAGCCTTTGGCAGGCAATTTGAATAATGCTGCAACATGGTGCATAATAATCGAGTAATGTGCATATTTAGACAGATTACACAACGATTCGTTGCCTACTTTCGGGCTGCTGAAACTAATTAATAATAGAGAAAGTCAGGAAAGCGGAGAGTGGGGCTGAGAGGGGTGGGGTTGGGCAGGGTGAGGCATCTACAATGTTGCAACAGGATATTAGCTGGCGCTGATAGTGCTGCATGGACAGACAAACTGTCAGGTAATGCAATCAGTCGAAGCAGAGGCAAAGAGAGCGAGAGAGGGATAAAGAGAGACGAAGAGAGAGCGGGAGAGGGCGTCGAACCACGCGTACATTTCCCGTTTGAGGTTTGAGCTGGCACTCGCATCCGTCGCCGGGCCTAACCGCCCCCGCCTGCCCCCTCTCGTTTCAGTGTGAGCCAACCGACCGACCCGGGCCTGCACTGACCATGTGACTTAATTACATTTGCATTATTAAATTTTATGACAGCTGTTGGTCTCAATAACACCTCCAACTCCCACGCCTGTCTGTCTGTCCGTCCGTCTGCCGCAGTGCAATTAAAGCGTATAACGCTACCTGGGCCCAAGCTGTGCAGCAGCAGCAGCAGCAGCAGCAGCCAAACAGGCCATAGCTTACAATATTTGTCCAGTGTGCACAGTGGATATGGATATTAATTACTTTCCCCCGGCACGGCCAGAGAGCGTAAAAAAGCACAGCTATATGCACATGTATATACTATGTTGCTCGCTATGCGATGCGGCAGTCAATCATGCTGAAATTTTGTATATGTTTAGTTCCAAATAGTCTCCCTATTTTACATAGGGTTTGCTTTGGAAATGAGTAAGATACGCGATAAAGCTATAATAACACATATCATATGATAATCAACTTTCCCATGCCCAACCCAAGCTTGCTGCTATCATATTACCGCCTTACTTTCCTTACAAAGTCAATATATGCTTTTTGGTTTTATGGCTTTATCTTTACTGTCAGTTAAAAAATCATACTGTAGCTTGTTGTAGGTCTACCTATATATCTTTCTAGCTGCAAGATATGCAAAATTTTAATTTAAACTAGTTAGAGGTTAATGTTATTAAATGATATTAAACTTTTTGCCAACTCACCCTTCAATATGTCTTTAGAAAAAATAAATAATAATAATAAATATAAAAACACTGTTTTTTTGCAGAATTTTTTTTTTTATTTTTCAACATAGTCCCCTTTTAGCTCTACACACTTTGCCAATCGTTTTTCCAACATTTTTATGCCGTCCAAAAAATAGGATTTCGGATTTCTTCACTCGGATTTTCTAAGGACTTATTGAACGACCCTCGTATTAATTACACTATTAGCTTCAGCTATATCTTCCGTAGTAATTCATCAAGCGTGCTAAAGTTTCGTATATGCCTACCTTAATATAATTCCTCCATACCCAGTAAATTTCACAAAGATATTCCTTTAATTACAGCGCAGTTACACAATCGTAAAGTTGATACAGTCAAGCGAATATTGCACGTTTGACAGCCCAACGGCCAGGGCCAAGTGCTGTTTGTGGGCTATCAGTCGCTCTTCGACGCTCGCCCGCTCTCCTGCTCGCCCACCCGTTGCTATCACATTACACATCCTTCCATTCTTTCATCCTTCCTTTACTTTTGTGAACGATTTATCATCTGATTTTTAATTTCTTTTCCGAGCACTTTCCTGTCAATGGCGATGACGCAACCAAAAGCCTGTCATCAGCCATCTCAGGCGCAAGGAAATTCAATCAGGGACAGAGACAGCCGACAAGCGAGGCGAGGCGAGGCGAGGGCCAGGTGTAAGGTGGAAGAAAGGAATTACTGGTGTGCACAACATGCTGAGATTACCGGCAAAAGTAAATAGAATGTTTGCTGCGAAAAAGGTAGAAGGTATGCCATGCCCGCACGGGCCCGGGTTACGCCGCAGTTACTCCTAAAAGTTTCTATTACATTTTTAATATGCACACCTCGCTGGCAGGAGCGGAGAGCGCAGGGCAAAGGGGCCGGCAGAGGGGCGTGTGTAGAGAAGGCCGACCATAATTAGTGCATAAAATTTAATTTAACCGCTCAAACGAGAATGTAGACATGTAAATCTCAGTCGTTTAGGTTTAGTGAGGCAGCTAGTTGTTGGTATGCCCCTACCTGGTGTGCCCGGCCACACTTGTTCCACCTTTCTGCCGTTGTTCCTCGTATTTTAAACTTGGCACACACGAAAAATTAACTGGCAGAAAAACCCAACGGGGAGGAGGCAGTGTAAGAGCACGGCAGGCAGTCGTTGCCTGTGATGAGCTGGCATTATGAGCACGGCCGCAGCAGCAGCAGCATGCACGATAAGGGATAACGCCTGAGCTGCTGCTGGAGCTGGAGCTGGAGTAGCAGTTGTGGCCCGAGTCAGTTCATTACGCCGCCCAAAGGTTGCGCGCGTCGAGTGATTATCCACGTACGCGGCGAAACGCGAAGAGCAGCAGCAAAAAACATCGTTGTCGTTGTCGTTGTCGGCGTCGCCGAGCCAACCACACGGCCAGCCAAAGGATAACGAGCTGGCAGCGCTCTGGGCCGTGTCTCTAAGCCCGCATATGTCGAGCTCTATCGACTGCTTTGCTGTTTGGTTGCTCTGTGAAAATGCTCTAAATTTTCCCCGGGTTGCAGTTGCAGGGAATGCGGCAGCTGCTAACTATGTGAGGTATGTACTGTAACATGTAACAGACTACACTCAACACTGCTCGACTGGCAGATACCACTCTAATACTGCTACTTGTAGTTGTAATATGATGAAATTTTAAGCATATATAGCAGACTCCTTCTAGCGTAGTCTTTCAACTTAAATTAAATGTAAGTATGAGAAGTGAGAAATGTATAGAGTATATTCTGAGGTACTATTCTCATGAGTTTCATTCTGAAATTTGCAGCATAAATAGAATGAATAAATAAAAATATAAATAAATAAGTATTAATAGTATATTCTGAGGTACTTTTTCTTTCAGATTAATTATGAAATTTACAGCATAAATAGAATAAATAAATAAAGAAATAAATAAATAAGTATTTATAGTATACTCTGAGGTACTATTCTTATGAGTTTCATTCTGAAATTTGCAGCATAAATAGAATGAATAAATAAAAATATAAATAAATAAATATTAATAGTATATTCTGAGGTACTTTTTCTTTCAGATTAATTATGAAATTTACAGCATAAATAGAATAAATAAATAAAGAAATAAATAAATAAGTATTTATAGTATACTCTGAGGTACTATTCTTATGAGTTTCATTCTGAAATTTGCAGCATAAAAAGAATACGTATTATTAAAAATAACAAGGAAATTTACAGGAAATATTTAAAAGAAATATGCGCTATCTTTTCCGATTTCTTCAGCCATTAATCAGTAATAATAACTGCTAGCTTAAGTAGGCAGAACCACACTTTGTTAATCAGCTCTACAGGGTATTAGCACTGCGCTTTGCATTCTGACTATTATTTAATCTTTCCTGTTGGTAAACGCAGCAAATAAGCACGCTTATTGATTACGCGACTCTACGAAATTTTCAAAAATATTATTGTTTATTTTGGTTTTGCTCAGCACCCTCCGCCTAGGAGAAAAACTCATTAAATTTCACTCAAAGCTGCAACAATGGCTGCAGCGCCAGCGTCAGCGTCAAGCAGGAAGCGAGTCGGGGATAAAAATAAAATCTGAAGCGTTTATTTTTGGAACATGCGCAGCTCATTGATAAAAGCCCTGGCTGTGCGCGCGAGAGAGAGCAAGCCGATGCCGCTGCCTCTGCTCTCTCGCGAGAGAGGGAAAGAGCGTAAGCTTATGCTGGCCGGAGAGCCGGAGAACATCCTTCAGGATATGCTGCTGCTGCTGGCTTTTTGCAGCGTCAGTTCGCTGGAGACGCGCAACGAGAACAGTTCACCGAAATCCGCCAGAGATTTGTCTTACTCCCAGTCTCAGCTTCAGTCTCAGTCGCAGTCTCATCTGGTCTCTGGTCTCTAGTCTCCGGCTCAGTCGTCGTCGTAGTCGCAGCCCGATTGTGTGTGTATAACGGTTAGTTCAAGATTTCTCTGGCTGTGTCTGTGTGCGAGTGTGTGTGCCTGTGTGTGTGTTTGTATGTGTGTTTTCCCGTCCAGCGCTGCGTAGTTTGACATTTTGCACAGAAGCATACGAAAACGAACTGAGAAAAGAACTCGATTCGAAACCAGAGTAATTAAATTTTTATTCATGTTTGTGTTCTCCTCCTTCTTCTTCACCTCAACTATTTCGGCTAACGAATCCACAGCCAGGATATTGCGTCACTGAGCACTTCTAAGGACGCTTCTCCCAGTTTGTTTGCAGCGGGTAAGTACGCAGTACATACTTTTAATTAAATTTGCATTTTTCCCCCGAGAGAAAGAGAGCGTGTCCCGGGGTTGACAGCGCGCAAAGCGGGCAATTGTGAATTTATGACCCTGCCAAAAAAGAAAATACAAAAAAAAAAAAACAAAATACGAAGATATACGACTCGTTTTTTATGCTGTCCACGAAACTAGAATCAATTACATTTCACGTATTTACTTAATGGAAGGTGGACTTATAATGGAATTTTCAAGGCATGCTCGCATATTTCCAATTGAAACTGCTGTAAAACTATGGCAAAATGTCGCTTGAAATTCTTTAGAAAGTTTCTATTCACGTGAAAACTTTATGAATAGCAGCATTATGAAAAGAAGCAGGAAATGAAAGTTGTTGAGTATGGAGAGCTATAGAAAGTAAAGAGATCTTAGCGCATACTTCCTTGGGGAAGTTGTTCAGTGTGAAAAGCTATAGAAAGTGAGGAGATCTTATAGAAGGGTTGGACAATTTCTTGAGTATGAAAGGCTACAGCAAGTAAGAAGATCTTACAGAATGGTTCCTTGGGAAAGTCGTTGAGCATGGAAAGCAAAAGAAATTCAAGAAGTCTTACAGGAGTATGCATATCTTCTTATACTGAGTGCAGATATTCACACGGAATTTAAAGCCATCTTAAACACTCCACGTTTCCGCACAATGTGCGCCATAACATTCAATAAAATATGCTGTAGCTTCAGCTGTGGCATAAACATAATGAAGGCAAGGCTTATCGCGCCGGATAAGCAGCCGCACTTGGAATTTATTTTATCTGTCCCGCGAGTGTCGTAATTGCAGACTTGCCGCTGTCACACGCTGCGTATGAGTAATGTTCTGCATTAGGGCTCATTAGGGCCCCCGTCAGGCGGCAAAGAAAAAGGGACGCTTGATTAATTTAATTATACAAATTTGCCGGAAAAGTCTCGTCAACAAATTTCCAAAAGTCAATTATCTTTTCCTTTTTCTTCTGCTCTGTTTTGTATTTTGATTCCTTTTCCCTTCTTCCTTCCTGCTTTCCTGCCTTCCTTCCCTCAAGGCAATCGACTCACACAGCATGTGGCGCAATTGCAACGGCCTTTTGCTGGCAACGCTGGTCACATGGTCGGCTCTGGTGTGCATCACGGTCTGTGGCACCACAGAGGGCCAGGAGACGCCACTGGCACTGCCCGTGGCGGAGCTGACACAGCCCACAACCGCTATACAGGGCGAGGTGTGGGAGGAGGATGATCACGAGGTGCTCATACGCAACGAGCGTGGCACAAAGAGCGATGGTACGATGATGGATTAAGATGGACATTGAATAATATAGGGCTATAATGGCTGTTTATCTGTCTGCGTTACAGGCCTCTCCTGCCGCTATGGCAAGAATCCGTGGACTGAATGCGATACAAAGACCAACACACGCTCCCGAACCTTGACATTAAAGAAGGGCGATCCGGCTTGCGATCCCACACGCACCATTCAGAAGAAGTGCAAAAAAGGTGCGTATAGCAAATGAATAAAGCTAAATTTTAGAGCTATATATAAAAATAATTGCATATAGCTTCTCATATAGTTAGATAGACAACTGACTTTCAAAGTAGTAGAGTTTTAAAAGATTCTAACAATTCTATTTAAATCTTTTCCAACTTTCTTTGCAGCGTGCCGCTATGAGAAGGGCACCTGGTCCGAATGCGTTACCGGACAGATGACCCGGGCCGACAAATTGAAAGCGACCAGCGATCCCTCGTGCGAGGCAACACGCGTCATCAAGAAGAACTGCAAGCCCGGCAAGTCCAAGGACAAGAGCGCCAAGGAACAGCGCAAGAATAAGGACAAAGGTGAGTTGAAAATTGTTTACCAATGCTTCTCAACTACTTCTCAATTCCATATACCATATATACATTTATAGTATTAAGCTGCTACTCTGTTCTCACACCATGCCAATAATTTTGTAAAACGTATCTCTCTCCTTCTCCCACGCAGCTGCTCGCAAAGGACGCGTCTAAAGAATTTTCGGTAGCAAAACTTACTGATTTTTTAAGTGTCAAACGTTAGTTTTTATCCCTGATACTCGTTTTACAAAATACCAAAATAAAAGAAGAAAGAAATGGTACAGAAAACAAAAAAAAAAAAATACCAAAAAGCGCTAAGAAAACATAATGATGGAAAAGGTAAAAGAGATAAACCCAAATATAGACATTAATTACCATGTATAACCGTAAAGCATTCTATTTGAATACATTTATTAAGACAAATTGTAGTTTTGTTTTCCAACAATCGATATAAATAACAGCGTAAATTCCAGTCTATAACTATTTAGGAGACACCAAGCAGAAGACGAAGAGGAGATATGTACCAACTATACGAGTACCGAACAATTTAGTTTAACCGCGCGATAATCGGAGCTCTTTCGAATCGCGTTTCGCATCGAAATCTGTGCAGATTGCCGCTCGATTATGGCACGAAATTTCGATAAGGTAGTACGATTTGCCGATCTTCAAAGCGTGAACTGAGAATGGGGAAAGCTTAGCGGAAATTCGCACCATCAATCGAGGCAATTTGCAAGGATTGTCGATAGTGAAGCGGGATTCGATGTAGATCCCATTACCGCAGCTCTCTCCAGATTATACTATATATATATAAATAAATATATATATATATAAATATATACAAACCAGTTCGACTGATTGAAAAACTCTCCAACAATTGCGACTGGAGTACTCTCCACATAGATCATTAGCCGAGTTGTTCTATTCAATTAACGATTATCAAGCGAAAAGCGAAACCTTTCCGTAAATAAACAACAGTTATTTCCACATACGATAACGATAACGATAACGATAACGATAATTAAATAATGTAAAATGTTTGTCAGAGAATATCAGCTTCTGTATTTGATCTCAAGAGAACGCGAGATAAGGTCGTAAACAAACAGACAAAGAATGGATACGGACGCGATTGATATATAAGTAAATTTTAGACATACTCGTACAACAAAACAAGACAAATGCAAAAGATTTAAACAAAACAAAAACCAAAAACAAAAAAAAAATAAAAACACTTAGTGTAAATATTGTAAAAAGTAATACAATAGTATTGCGAGATAATGGACGAGTCGATGTGGCCGATCTCTACTCGGCTCGGATCGGCTGAATGCGATTGGCATTTTAAAAAACCTAAAAACAAATATACAATATTCCCCCTCCCTTCTCCCGCAGACAACATATTTCTCAAGCTCATACACAACTCTTAAGACATTTATATAGAAGTGAAGGGAGGATTATCTAATGAAAACGTAACGTGAAAACCTTTTACAAAGCAGCCCGAATAATAGTAACGATAATGATGATTTATGACATATGATATATGTATGATGATATGATGATAATGATTATAACGTGCTAATCATAGAACTTCAAGATCCCGGTTCGTCGTTTTTAATAAAACATACAATGAGAAATTGAAATACTAGAGCGTTCAACAACAATTCTTGATAGAGTATAACGGCAGTTCGATTCCCCTGAGCCGGCACGCGAGTGCGGTTCGCTGGGTATCTATACATATAAATATATATAAAGGTAAAAACTTACACATACATAGATATTTGATGTCGAAACGTATTTAACTCGAATCTTTATTTCGTTCTCATTCGATCAGGAAGCCTACAACAAAGAAATCAGAAAAGATATGGCAACAGAATTATATACATACGATATAGTCATTTGCAAGCATACATATTTACATATACATAAAGTAAGACAAAGTAAAAGGAAACATACAAGAACAAGAGAAAACCGAAAACAAATAACAAAAAAACCGAGCAGAACAGAAAAACCAACTGAACTTACATAAAAATATTATGAATAAAAACTTGACATGAAAATTTCAATAAAAACACAAAACTAAACGAGTTTTTTCCACAGATAACCTGTTGTTTTGCGGCGGGTCCAACGGTATCTGGGATACCTCTATATCTTTATACCTACACATGTAGCAGCACCGTACGTAGTTTCATTTCCCGGGGCGACATTCTCCATTGGCCGTTTGCCAAAATGGCGTGAAAAAACTCATTTATCATGATGCAAATTAGCTTAAAGTCTGTGCACAGCACAAACTTGGCAGCAGCAAGAGCGGCCGAGGGACAGGAAGGTGAGGGGCAGCCGGTGGCGGGCCACCCAAGGGGTGTCGACTCTGCCAAGTTATCAGAGCAAACAACAATGGAAACAATTCCGTGTAAGGATTCTCTGCAATTTTCAGCTGTGTTTTCTTTTTCGAAAATAGAACGGAACTGCAAAGCAGCAGTCAGGGCGGTAGTTAGGGGGCGGGGCACAGCAAAATAAAAAAAAAAGCCAACGATTAAAACGACAACAAAAAACTCGCTGCGGAACGACACTATTTTCAGTTTCCATGCAAATTGTCGGCAGGCTGCCCCGAACAATGCAACTTCTGGCCAGGTCCTACGGAAGCCGCCATGTTTGTTTACGTCCAACACCCAGCAAGAGAGCGCCTCTCTCTGTGAGTGTGTTAGTGAGTGTGTGTGTGTTCGCTGTACGTAACCCCAACAAGCTCAGCGCTTTAAGTGCCACACAATATTGCGATAGTTTTTGCCATTATTTCTACTCAGTCTGCCGTAAAAGTAGGAAGAAAAGAGTCTTATCTGTCGCATGTCAAAAGACTAAATACCCTGGACATAAATAGCACAGTTAAAGAGAACAAAAGCGAACTGGGATTCAGCCATGTTATTGCGGAAAAGCTATAAGCAAGTTGCCTAAGTTGAAACTTTATGCTTTAAACTTGAATATTTTGGAATATACCCAAACGATTTATACAATTCCCGGATATGTTAGTGCTACAACATAAAGTTGCTTGCACACCAAATTTAATCACGCCAACTTCAGCGCATTGCAGTATACCGCTTTAAAATCAAATAGCTTGAGATGTAGCAACCCGATTCAATCAATTCCGACATATGCTAGGGCTACAGCATAAAGTTGCTTCCCCACCAAATTTCATCAGGCTAACTTCAGCTGGAGCCCAGTTCGATGAGGACAACGGACGAGGATGCGGCTGCTGCTGCGGCAGTCCTTCTGCGACTTTCATTATTCCGCTTTAGCTTTTGCCCTGCCCTTCGCAAGCCTTTTGTTGTTCTTCTCGTTTTGTTTCGCTGGAAATTGACTTAAAATTTGCATTGCCTTCGGGGCGACGCGTTGAATGGGCAGAAGAGCGTAAAAATTGGCGAACATTATTGGCTGCTTGTAGTCCCCAGTGATGGGTATCAGAAAGTTGTTTATTTTCACTCGGGCGTTCCATCATTTATTCAGGGCAGCGTAAACTTTCGCCAGCCTCCGCCTCGTGTAATAATAATTGACAGAATCGCTTGAATGGCCATTGAATGGGCCAGAAGAGTGACGGCAACGGCAACGACGACGGCGACGGCGAAAGAGGAGGGGCACTCGAACTGTAATTTCATATATGTGTATGTATGTATGTACTGTGAGTACATAGTCGGGATAAACAGTGGATTATCACCAGAGGGTAGAGGTTGGCTAGGGGGCAGGGCCTCGTAACTGTAAATAGATTTTCGCTGTAAGCCAAATTAACCTTTTGGCAAATGCAGTCGTTATACGCCAGGCTAAAGCTTCGCCAGGGTTAAGGATGTGGAATCTGGTAACATTATTCATGCAATAAATCACAAAGGATTCGCAGCCAGAGGAAGGCAGACAGAGAGACGGAGACAGAGCGAAAGGAAAAACGAAAATGAAAACACTGGGCGAGTTTATGTGAAATGTGCAATAGAAGCGGAAAATCTAGAAACTGGCGGAAGTTGCAGACGCAGGGATGAGTTCCTGTTAGTTTCCCCCCTGCTGTGCTCTGCTCTGCTGTGCGGAGCAGGCCCCCAGGGCCGCCAGGCTACTTGGGGAAAAGCGAACTTGATATACACACACACACATAGACACACACATACATGCATTATTTGTGTGTGTGTGACTTGCTTGTGGTTAAGGAGGGGCTGCTCGGAGTACAGTGAAGCTTCTGGCTTCACTGCGCCACAGTCATTATTATGATGTCCGGGTGGCACATTGTTGTGGTCGAAATGCTGCAGCTGTGTAAACGCTAACTAAACCGGCTAATGGCAACTGGCTAATGTCTTTGTGTGTGTGTGTGTGTGTGTGTGTATGTGTGTGGCGACTGTTGCACATTACTTGCAACGACAGAGGGAGTGGCACTGCCAACGGGCCATCGACAGTCGTTGAAAGCAATAAAATACTGCTTCGACACAAACAAAGTTGTAAAGTCCTTATTAGGGATATACACATATACCATGCCTGAAGAAGCCTGGATTTATGGGAGTGAGCTGAAGGTGCAGCTGTAGAAGTTAAGCAAGTTGCACACACTAACTTAGGGCAGAAGTCTTGGCTGTAGGTCTTTGATTGAGCACGATTGTAAATCTACTTTAAATACTTATATACCATGGGGTCGTTAGTAAATGTTAGTGCTATAAACTATCAGCAGCTTTTACAGTATGGAATTTATATATAAATATCATGTTTTCAGTCTCAGTTTTGATTTTTAGGCCCTGCAGTTGAAGCCTTATGGCGAGGCTGGAATTTGTTTGAAGCAGGCAAAAGTAGAGGTTTTCTGGAGGAAATTTTTTATATAATATTTGTTAAGTAAAAGTTGGCTTAAAAACTCTTAACTAACTCTTAAAAATCACGAGCGGCTTAGAAAATTTAAATAAATAAATACTCTGATTAATTGATCAGTTTCGCATAGATATATCTATATAGCTTATATTATAATTAAAGTTCTGAACGCCTGAAAGTAGAGCAGTTGAAGCTACTTGAAGAAGCTAAGTTATTTGGCAATCAGTTGAAGGTGTAGCCAGCTACGAGTTAAGAAGTTTTGGCTTAAAACCTAACTAACTCTTAGCACTTATTATCATAGGATTTGGAAATTCGATATATATAAACTCTGACAAGCAATCAATCAGCTAGGCTTATAAATAATATGGGAGTCAATCTGAATAGTTGGATATATCTAGTAAGAGAGAGTGAAAGGTCTCCTTAACTTGTAGCTACTCGAAGAAGCTACGATATCTAGAGGTTTAGCTTGAATTTAGAGAAGAATTTTTATACAATTATTCTGGACTTTTGTTCAGACTAAGTTTAAACCAATCTCTAATTTTTATCTACCATAATTTTAAAGCATAGCCTAAAATATATATGTATGTATGTCTATATCTGATAAGCCATCAATCAGTTACGATGATAAGCAATATCAATTTCAGCCCAGCTCAAGCTCGGACACTGAAAGAGTTGATACGAAAGTGGATCAACTGGATGCGTGTCTATAGGCGATACATAAGCCTGGTAAACATAACGAGACGCATAACTTAAATTGATTTGGGGTCGCAGGCGAAAGACCCCGCTAAGCCTCAGGGATAAACACTTACCTAGCCCAAAAACTGCGGAGGAAAAAAAAAAAACTAAAGCGGCAAAAGCTGGACACAAGCCGAGCAGCAAAATGTTGGTCAGAAAAATCCAATTACTTATAATTTCCAAACATATGTCTGTGTTTAGGTGTGTGTGTGTGTGTGTGAGTGTGTGTGCGTGTGTCTGGTGTGTATTTAGGTGCGTGCACAACGAGCAAGGGCTGCATGCGGAAAACAGCACAGGGAAACTCAAGTGTGTGCGTGTGTGTAAGTGTGTGTGAGTGTGTCGACTAGTAGGTAAAGCATGATGGCAGCAAATTAAAGCGCCGTAAACCCTTGCACGGGGAACTTGACAAACTGTCGGGCCAAATGTGCCAAACCGCCGGCGCACCAAGTGGATCCCTCAGAAAACAGAGGAAAAATAAAATGAAACCGGAAAATTGCTGGATTCACAACGGGAGGGAGTGGTGCGGGGTGGAGAGCTGGGCGGAGCGTAAGCAAATTCAACTTAATCATAATTAAATTAACACGTTACAACTGGCAGCAACTGGGGAAATGGGGGAAAGTGCCAGGGAAAATGCCAGGGAATGCCAGGGTATGCCTTGGGTGTGGTGTGAAAAACTCTGCACTAATTTGGAAATAATAGAAAAGCCAAAGAGGCAGACGCAGGCGAGTGGGAAGAGCGTGATAAGGATGACATTTGATAGGGACGTCGTCGAACATTAGTGGCAACTGCACACACACACACACACAGAGACAGTTTCACACACACACACTCGCAGACTATGCAAAGCGCTTCAGAGAACTGGCAACATGATACTTGACATTTGTTGCTGCCGTCGCCGACTGGAACTGGCCACACACAGGCTGGCGGGTGCAGGGGGAAGCTTTGGTGGCAGGTAGCGCGGGTAGGGGCAAGTGGCAGGCACTTGAATGCAGAATGCGAGCGTAAGAGAGCACGCAATAAATAAGAAAATAAAAGAAACACACACACACATATACGCGATATATACTATATATATATGCGATATATACTATATGCGATATATATATATATATATATATGTAATCATTTCACGCTGCGTGTCGTATCAACTTGCAATTGAATTTGATTGTGAGTCTGCGAAAAGGCGAGTCTGTGTGTGAGTGTGCGTGTGTGTGTGTGAGTGTGTGTGCGTGCCGCTTGGCTGACTCGCCTCAGCCGCGACACTATTGGACACATTTGCTGTGCCAGCAGCGGGAATTGGAGTTAGAGCGCGGTGGGGTAGCGGGGGCTGCCGCGTACCATTGGGATCTGGTTTCGCATATCGGCAGCGTCATCAACTCTAGCGGGCAGTCGATGACGTTGCATTTGCCGTCAGCGAGAGTTATTGCATTGCCATCTGCCAATATCGGAAATCATTTATTATGGCAGCGCGTCGAGCGGAAGAGCTGCATAGCTGAAGCCAGCTGAAGCCCCCCCCCCCCCTCCTTTCCCCCAGGTCTCCTAACACCTACAGCTAACTGTTAATAAACTCAGCTTTGCCGCTTGGCGACAAATCCCCATGCCAGATGGCAAAATGGCAAAGCTCTGCTGGAAAATCTCAGCACATAGCAACGCGTAAGAAAATAACATAATTTTTGAGAAAATTTCGAGCGACAAACATGCCAAGAGAGTGGGAGATAGAGAGAGAGAGAGAGCGAGCGGTAGAGAGAGCGGCGGGGAGGGAGCATGCGTGGAGAGCGTTCGTCCGCAAAAGTGGCAGATGAATGGGGTATGTCAGCTCATGCGCAGCAAACGCAGCATACTCACAGCCACAAGCACATGCCACCTGACCGACTAGCAGTTACCCTGTACTTAGCCAATGCTAGTCTTACTGTTTTAAATATCAAAAACTCGTAGGCGTAAGACAGGCAGATGTATAAAATTTTTAGTGTTTAGTTTTTGCTTGGACGACGGGCAGCTACCCTGTAATAGACTGACTCTATACACAATTTACCAAATTGTAATTTTCGCACTGGCATGAACGTTAACTTATATAGTATATATATTTGCATTTGTATATTAAGCTGTAGGATGACTGACTAGTAATTACCCTGTAGCCAACCCAACTAAATTTAAAATTGTTAATTTTTTTTTTTTAAGCCTGAGTAATGGCACATGTAAATGGTATTTCTATTTATTTAATGACTGACTAGCACTTACCCTGTAGCCCCACTCTGCTCCCAATTTCACATATTCCATTCTCCAATCGGAACCAAAGCAGGCCTGAGCAAAGCTGCCATACAAAAAGCTGTGCATCGTGAGAGTCTGTTGATAATATCTTCGAATTTCTTTCATCTTCATGCAAGTTCCATTAATTTGGCTGCTCTTCGCTATATCTACGCTGCACCAGGCCAGGGGCTTTGGCATTCTTAGGGTAAGCTATACATTCCATAGATTCCAAAGAGAGCTGCTTTCACGATCTGAAACTAATCGTAGCGCCATCATTGCAAACGTCAGGCCTGGCCATCGAGTCTCTACACGGACTTTGCGGCCATACAGGGTGTTGCTGGCGAAGAGCCCGAAGCTGACGTTGGCCACGGTGCCGGCAGCGCTGCTTTGGCCGGCGCATCATCGACTTCGGGGTCATCGGGCGGCGGTGGTGGAAGTGGTGGAAGTAGTTCCAGCAATCGCAATAACTGCGACAACAACGAGAAGAAATGCGATGTCAAGCAGATCTTTGCACCCGGCGATCCCAAGCAGAAGTCCTCGAACATAGCGATCAAGGCGGCGCAGGACGCGAAGGCGGCCAACGAGGCGCAACAGGCCGCCGGCCAGTTAGCCGCCCAGCACATCAAGCAGGAGCTGGCCGAGAAGGCCTTCCAGTCGGCCAAGGCTGCCGAGGCGGCGCTGACCGGCAAGCAGATGGTGGTGCAGCAGCTCGAGCTGGAAATGCAGGAGGCTCATGCGGTCGTCGAGGAGGAGTCCTCGTCGCTGCAGAGCACCGAGCAGAACATGAATGCAGCCGTCGAGGCGGCACGCGCCGCCACGCTGCAGTTTGAGACGCTCAGTGAGCTGCACAAGGTCGCCAAGGATAATCTGGCGATCATACAGGCCGTCGCCATGGGCTCCCAGCAGGAGATGAACGGCAAGGTGCAGCTCCTCGAGGCGGCCAAGAATCGCCTAGCCACGCTGGAGAAGCAGCTGGCGGCCGCGCGCGATGACTACGAGAAGACCAAGACGGCGGCCTATAGAGCGGCCTGCGCCGCGGTCGAGGCCAAGCAGAAGGCCTCCTCTGCCGGCAGCCAGACGTAATCAGATATCCAGCTTATATATATATATATATTATATATCTTTTATTTATACATTTATATGCAAGTCTCAGTTTATATTTCATAAAGTCGGCAATAAAACATACAAAAACGATAAAAATTAAATTCGATAGTAGATAAAACAGATAGTTTCAATTACTATCGATAAGAATAGGAAGCGATAGTCTCAATTACTAGCGAAAGATAGGCTTAGATTTCTTAGATTTTCCTAAATTGGCAGAAAAAATTGCAATAATAATAATAATAATAAGTTGAAATTATAAAATAAGTTACAATCGATAGTCTCAATACTATCGAATAATCATTGACGAGTATATTCTATCTAAAAACACAAGTCTCGCCTTTTTAATTTTTTTTATTAAACCGCAATTTTAAATTAAAAATGTGTATGTGCCATAAAAAAGTGTGCTAATAATAATATTTTAATATTTATTTTAGTATTCCCATTCCCATTAAAAGTCTCAACTAGTATTATCAAATGATCATTGCCTCGGCTGATGGTGTTAAGTCGTATTGATCATGAAAAAACTGCAATGATCATATAACAATATACCAGTTCATTACTCGGAGCCGTGATATTAGTGTTTACTATAAGGTATAGTTTCGGTTAAGGTTCTCCACTCAATGGAATTTATATGGGAAAACTTTCGTTGGAACTTCAATAGGATCAATGGGACTACACAGAAACTGGGCCAGTTCCGACAGGTGGAACGGCAGCTGGGTCTACAGTTGAGTTTCCCTTAGAACGATCGAACGAGACGATATAAAAGCCATTTCCGACGCAATCACTAGGGCATTGCCTATCAAACTGCGAAAGATGAACTATATTTGCGTGAGATTCGTGATCCTGTTGGGCATGATCTTGCAGGGCCAAGCGTTGGTGCATTACGTAAAGTTGGAAAAGGGAGGTAGGCGAAGGTATCTGCGAGAGTATCTCGAGCTAACTAACTATGTGTAATACTCTACCAGAGAACGGGTGCAAGACCACCGATGGCAAGGAGTTGAAGGTGGGCGAGACCGCGGACGATCCGAATGTGTGCGGAGTTTTTGTCTGCATGGACACCAACGGTGATACTTTAATTCATTAGTAAGTGCAACCACCCACTCCCCCTTCTCTCTCTCTCTCTCTCTCTTTCTCTCTGCCCCTCATTGTTTTGAGATCATTGTGTGGCATGGCCTTTCAGCTGTCAGATACCTGCTTCCTTCGAGTACTGCAGCAGCGACGGCGTCTCCACGGTCACACCTTTTCCCGAATGCTGCTGGAAGTGTGTAGACTATGTTGCTTGTGGTTCCACACCAGGCGAGTCAGGAGCGCCAGCAAACCCACCACAACCAGCACCCTCTACGGCCGAACCACAAGGAACATAAATAATTAGTGATGTATATGTATATTTTTGCTTGTTTGTATGTGTGTACGAACAGAGCGAACCACTCAAAATAAAAGCAGAGTTCTTGGACATGTTACAAGCCGCAGCACAAGTCGAGTATACCCGATTGCAGCGGGCGAGATCGAAGCCAAAGTGTTTACTGTCTTTGGAGCGGCGCGGCGTGGCGAGGCGAGGCGAGGCGAGGCAAGGCGAACTCTGTGCACATAAACAAACAAATCCAGCCCTGTGGACTGCACGCATACACACACACACGCACGCACGCACATTGAAAGAAAAAACTGAAAAATAAACAGAGAAGCGAAAGAACCAACTGAGAAACTCTCAGCAGACGCTGAGCATACACACACACACACGCGCGCGCAGACATGCTTACACACACGCACACACACACACACTTATACGCAACGGGTGACAGCGAGCGGTTGAACTCGAGGCGATAATTCAGGGTATGTCCACCTTGCAGCGTCAACGATATTTCTGTTTCGGTCTCAGTTTCTTCTCTCTCTCTCTCTCTCTCTCTCTTGCTTCACTCCACATTTCGCCTGCACGCATACATATACAACTTGGTTTTTGGTATCTGACCAAAACAATGTCCACACCGTCCACGGTATTCGCGCAGTCCATACCAGAGCCGAGCCGACTTGATTCTGACCCACTCAACGCAGCGCAAAAACTCACTCAAAACGAGTTTCTCGCCGTAGAATTGCTGTGGATCTGTTCGAGTGAAAAGCGCCCTGCGGCCCTGCGCTCTGCGCCCGCCGCTCGCCAGCCTGTTACACAATTCGTGCTCTTTGTTTACATTCCAACTTTCTTGCGCGAAGTCGTAAGTCAATGCGCGCCCTCTGCTCCCCTTGCCTAGCTACCACTCAAGTTGCTGCTTACACCAGAAATTCATTCAGCGCTCAGTTTCCATTCTTTATTGAAATATAAAACTTTGCTGGAATTTAATTTGCATTGTGTGCCGTAATAAGGCCACTTTACAGCACTGCTTATGTTATGTGGGCTGTTAATTGCATGACAGTTGTTAATGTAATCGCAGGCAGGGAGATTTTAACAGCAGTGGGAGGGAGATTTTAACAGCCGATTAGAGTGTAAATCAATTCGATCAATTAGCTAAATGTAAACACAGCACAGTGTATGTGTGCGTGTGTGTGTGTGTGTTCACGTGCCTGCGCCTAAGTTTTCAGTTCTTAATATAGAAATTTAGATGGAATTGTAAATAAAGCCTGCTGCGATTATGCTGTACACAGCGCAAGTCTTGAGTCTTGTTTAGATTGCTTTGGGCCTTATCGGAAATGACATGCATTCGCCTGCCATCAATCATGTGCTGCTGCTGCCGCTGCTGCTGCTGCTGCTGCTGCTGCCGCTGCTACGAATGTCAGCGCGGTTATTGATAAGCCAAACTGTCATATATAATATATTTTATTTGTAAATACAATATTTATGTACTCGCAGCTTGCACTCAAATTCAAACTCAATTGTGGCTTTCGCTCAGTGTATCGAGTGTCTGCGTCTGCCTGCCTGCTTGTATGTGTGTGTGTGTGTGTGTGAGTTATTCTGCTGCCTCTCGCATTTCAAGTGTTGCTTGTTGCCGCCGCCGCTGCCGCAGCCGCTGGCGCAGTCGTCGCCGCCGTCGCAGTCGAGGCTACAGCAATCGCGTCGCATCCACTCAGTTCTCGCAGAGCGCTGGACAGTGTCGATCGGTAGCGCGTCGTCTTCAAGTGCAGCAAAAGTCCCAAAATCGAAAAGCCCAATTG
Organism: Zaprionus bogoriensis; assembly: GCA_035046045.1. Lineage (NCBI taxonomy): Eukaryota > Metazoa > Arthropoda > Insecta > Diptera > Drosophilidae > Zaprionus > Zaprionus bogoriensis. Next base: position 368,398 of record JAWNOI010000066.1, on the reverse strand, counting down.
AAATTAACACTGAGATTTGGGAAATTGCTATAAGACGTTAGCAGCACCCCTGCCCACCCCCTTCATTGAGTGAGTCTCTCGCGTGTGTGATTTCGCTACGCTTGTGTTGGTGTTGGTGTGCGCGCGCAGCATATTAAAACAAGCAAAACAACAACAACAACAAATTTCCTGCCGAAAAAAGTCCTTCTACACACACACAGCGTTCTATTGAGTGCAAAGAGCCGCAAGAGAGAGAGAGAGAGAGAGAGCAAATACCCAACCTGATTGCGCTCAGTAGGCAGTCTGCAGAACGAAACCAGGTAACTTACTGAGAGATACGCTGCGAGCAGGTTGGACACGCAGGAATGTTCAGTGTTTTTTTTTTTTTTTGTTTTTTTTTTTCAGCTAATGAACTTTGCGTGGCATTGACTTTAGCGCAGACAGCAGATACACAGGCATATAGTTTTATATATATATATATATATATATATATATATACATTATATTGTATTTTATATTATATTGTGTGCAGCTTATTTATGTTTTATTGCAAGTATTCGCATGATTTACTAAGTGCGCCATATCTTGTTTCGGCCGATATCTGCAGCGGAAAGCGCTATATATACGCTATACGCTATAAATAAATCTTCGACTTATCCGCTGTGGAGTTTCAAGTGTTGCAAAAAGCAAAAAAAAAAAAAAAAAAAAAAACAAAAACACGATCGTGTCAGGAGCTACGCCTACCTAACGAATGCCTGACAGCTTGTCGGCCTGTCAGTTTGTCCGTCTGTCAGTTTCACAGTTTGTTATTTGCAGCTCGCTCCCTCTGCCTGCTGTTTTGGGCTTTACAAGATTTCGGCTTTATGTGAAAGTCGGTCGAGTTGTGTGTGGGAAAGTTGCAAGTATCTCTGTCTGTCTGTCTGTCTGTCCGTCTCTCTGCCTGCTTGCCTGCTTGACAGTCTCTCTGTCTGTCTGTCCGTCGCTCGCTGCCTGCCTGCCTCCCTGCAAGTTGCAAGTATCTCTATCTGTCTGTTTGGCTGCCTCCCTCTACGCCTGTACTTCTCTCTGCCTGCTTGCCTGCCTGACAGTCTCTCTGTCTCTTCGTCTGTCCGTCTGTCTGTCTGTCTGTTGCTGTCAAAGACATCTGCAACTGCAACTGCAACTGCAGCACTCGATGTCTTTATCTGAGTCTGCCGACTTAATTAACATGTAACTTTATTGCAATTGCCTTTTGTTGCATTGTTCGGGTCGCAGATCTCCTGCTTCGGGTCCCAGAGATATGCCATATTTCCCCATTGGGTTCACCTGCAGCCAGTTCTCTCCAACTGGTTTGTGCAGTCCCAACCACTAAACCTTCCCTCCCCCTGCTCCTCGTCTAGTCTTTGACTTAGAATCACATTTTTTGTTGTTTTCCTTTTAGTTTTCCCTCACGTCGCGTCGTCGTGTTAATTTGCCTTCGTTTTTCTGCCACTTACAACTATTTTTCTCTGCTTCTTCTACTACGTTTGTTTTGCCAGTTTCAAAGTTGCGTTTTTTTCCAATATTTTTTGCGTGACTTTGCGGTTTTTTGTTTTTCGAAAAAAAATGTATGTGTTTCTTTCTTTTTCTCTGTTTTTCTCTCTTGGTTTCTTTGTTGCTCTTTCTTGTTTTTGCTGCACTTTCATGCGGCTGAAACTCAAGCTGCGCTTGGCCTTATATAAGGCATGATTTGACGATATTTCAAAGTTATATGAAATGATCAATTAGAGGAGGAGGACAGGGAGGAGGCGTGAAAGAGACGCCAGCGAAGTCTTTGGCTTTGTCTCGTGAGTTTTCTTTTTAAATTCCCCTCGCCTTTGTGCCAAAGAAACCAAAGAGCAACGCGCTGTGTGTGTTTGTGTGTGATTGTGAGGTTATGTCGAGCAAGGACAAGTACTCCATTGTATGGGCTCCCAAATTTCACGAGCTGCAAAACAAAAGAACTGTGTGCAGGGTGTCACCAGGCCCGCAGCTCACTCCTCGCCCATAGCTGGCGGCCATTGGAGCAGCTTTTTTTCTATACCATATTGATGAAAAATAAAATCTCGAGCTGAGGCTAAAAGCTCAAGCCAAAGCAGCACCCTCAGGCAAGGTTGGGGGGGTTAGGGAACGGCTGGCGTGGCGCTGAGGCTGAGGCTGGCTGGCAAGTGTAGCAAGGGTAACAGGTAAACGCGTTGTTTACACTCCAGTGCCCTGGATCTACATACATGGCAGTCGAGCATATGCATATACCTGGCCTACCGCTGCCTCTGACTCTGCCTCCGTCTCTACCTAACCTCAACCTACTGTGCTATATGCGCTGTCAGCTCATGCAGAATCTTTAAACGGTTAGCTAAATTTAATATCCGGCCAAGTTAAGTGAATTTCACGTCGTTTGTTTGTTTGTTGTTGCGTGCTAGTGGGCGTGGCCAGGCATATATCATGTTTTTATGGCAAGGATAAGTATGGCACTCCCTCCCCCTCTCTCTCTCGCTCTGGCAGCGGCACAATAAAAGCGTCACACAGCAAGCCAATTGGTAATACGAGTGGGTCAGGCACTGTGTGTGTGTGTGTGTGTGGCAGCCAGGATATTGCCAAAACACAAGCGTTCTTGCCTATCCTTTGTGCATGCCCAATTGTTCTGTGACCACAAATAGTTTCGCCGAAAAAAGACTGTGGGCCGCCGAGGCAAACAATGGGCACTACAGAGCGAAGAGTGGAAAGAGGGACAGCGAGGGTAGACTAGGCTGGCGAGGTTAGAGCGGGTTACTAGAGCCTAGCTAAAGCCCGCAGCCTGCATTATACTGGGCCATATGCATAGGCCCCCCTCAATCGCTTGGCTTTATTTATTCTTCTTATAGCCTTCATTTCTTTTTTTTCTACTTTTTAAAGTTCAGCGCAAAAGTTTCGCTTTTCAAACGCTGCTGCTGCTGCTGCTGCTGCTGCTGCTTCTTCTTCTTTGTTTTCGCAATAAGCCCAAGTCGTGTTTACTGAACCCGCAACGCAACGCAAATGTACATAGAAATCACTGAGCGTAAATAAGTCGATGGGGTTGTTCAATATGCGCGAAAAGGCGGCATCGAGCGGTGCTAGAGTAGGGAAGGTTCGAGTCGGGACTGTCAGCGAGTTGGGTATGAGAAGAGGCCGCACAGCCAAGTGGGCAAAATCAATCAATCAGCTAGAGCTAAAGGTAAATAAATATTTAAAATCTTGTGAACAGGAAACTAATTTTTGAAGCGTTTGTCAGCAAAATAATAAGCAGAGAGAGAGAATGAGAGGGAGAAAGGCATGGCTCCAGGCAATTACGCGATCAGGAATAACTCCGTTTGGTTTTAAATATTGCTAGTATAATATACGATTTTTTTTATTTTATATATTTTACGTACATTTTAGAGCTGATTTTGATTTATTGAATTTAAATATTATCTTGCTTGTTAGCTCGATTCAGTTTTATTTTAAATATCTACATAACTTCTCAGATTTTATTTTATTATTATTTTTTTTTTTTATTTATTTATTTATTTTTTTTTTTTTTTAGCTGTGTCGCATTTTTCTAGTTTAGTAAATTAAAGTATTATATATTATAATTGTTAAATTTCTTCTTCGTATCGTATATTTCTATATAATATATTTCAAGCAAATATTTTAATACTTCCCTCTGACTTTCTGCAAACACGGAACAAATTGTGAAGCGTTTGTCAGCAAAATAATAACGAAAGTCAGGCGAGTGAGAGAGAGAGATATATTGGGGTAGTGGAGGGCTCTGGCTTCCGGGTAATATGTGGGGTATTTGTGTGCTGTTGCAGACATAACTCACTCTGGGAATTGCTCGCTTCACACTCGAGATCATGCATAACTCACCCGAAATATTCAAATTCGCATTTGCAGTTTCAGTTGCTTCTGCTTCCAACCGAATTCCACTCTGAATCAAAGTTCCTACGTGACGCTGTCCGGCAGCTACGTGTCAGGTGGGGGGAGCTGGAACGACAACCCCCAGAAAGCTTTGTTTATCTCCGCTCTCAATTATTTATTTTATTGTCCCTCTTATTGCTTTATGTTCGCCTTGAACCTCAACGCAGCAGCGTCAATTACTTAAGTGACTCTTTCGAGTTGTCGCTCTTCATTGCGGGAGAATCTGAAACAGAATCTGAAGCACAATCTCAAGCGGAATCAGATACGGAATCAGAATCAGAATCAGTTTCCGACTTCTCACACTCGACGGCTGCTGCAACGATTTGCATAATTTACGCTGCGCGAAATTGTCGCAGTTCCTTGAATCGCAGCTCAACGGATGCTTCTGCAGCTTCTCCGCCTGCTCCTGCTTCTCCGCCTGCTGCTGCAAGTTTTTACAGTGCTCTCGCTCCCCCGTGCGGAACAATTTGATGGCACGACGTAACTAACCCATAAATTAACTCAATTATAGCCAGCTCCAGCTTCAGATTCGGCTTCATATGCTCGCCAGATGTGCGGCGTAACGTGCCGCATTGGAAAATGTCAGAAATGCCACATGATTTCTTGGATTTCCAACGTTTCCCGAGGGCTGCAGACTTTTGACTCGGCATGCACTTGAGTTGCAAGTCTTTCGATTGCATCAGGCATTATGTGACAGTCGAGCGAAGGGGGATTAGTGTCAGCTCTGCAGGCGATTTGGAAGATATTTTCCGTGCTAGGGATTATGCAGTACATGTTGCAGCTGTCGTCTAAAAAGCTTCATTACTTAAATTTCGACTCTGCCGACTTTGGCATATATCTAAGTATATTGCCCTGGGATTTACATAAGCTTTTTAATTTGCTTTAAATGTATTATAGATTACTAGGCTCTTTGCTAGAGTGTATGGTATATATACTTGGATCTGTCGGTGATAATGCAGTATAAGCTGCAGCTGTTTTTTGCAGAGCACGTTAAGCTGTAGCTTAATTTTTTGGGTTTTGGCTTACATATATCTAGTTTTGCTTCTACAGTAAATTTCATTATACATGTATTAAAATTGTTTAAACATTTTTTATAATTTACATAGGATCTTTAAAGGTTGTCATATCATATCTCAATAATTTCAGTGCATACCCGAATACTTCCCAGGATTTCTATAGCGACTCTTAATCTTTTCTGCTTTCATGAGTTCAAATATATCATATTATATATTCATATATATTCCTTAAATGTGATTTATGATTTTTCTAAAATCCGTTTTCTTATCTTATCATTGATTGTACTTTATCTTAGCTTATCTTCTATTTATCTTCCCTTATCTTCACCTTTAATGCTAGCGTATTTACTCTTCGGCCTTTCCGGACGCACCTTTCCGTTTTTATTTGTTTTTATTGTTTTTTTCATTTCTGAAATGGTTTCAATTTTGTTTGAAATTGTCCAAATTAATGCGCACACATGGCCGTCTGTCCGTCCAGCCTTCTGGCTGTCCCTCATTCCCTACGTCAGTCCGTCTTGCTGTCTGTTGAATGTTTGTTGATTCGAAAACGCTTGCAATGCTCGAACAATTGAGAATTTTATAGTTCCCCCAAAATTGCGTTCGTGTTCAGACATGCAGATAAAAGCCCCACAATCTGCCGCTATACGAATTCCTGCGTGTGTGTGTCCGTTATAGTAATTAGCTAATATTATAATATTTGTATTTATTTTTACATAGCTGCAGTTGAATGTCGAAATTGGTCGTGAAACTCTGCTCGCTTTTAATTTGATTTTCGCAGTTTCCCGATTTCCCGTTTTCCCTGTTTCCCAGTTTCCCTGTTGCAGCCTCAAATTACGACTACAATTAACAGCATTGCGTGTGGGCGTGACAGCGTGTGGCATGGGTTGATGGGCAGTTGGGCGTGGCCTATTTACGTATTACGTATTGTTGGCGGCCATATGCGAATCGCTGTTTGTTTCGCATTTTAATTGAAATTGCGTATCTGGCATTAATTTCATTTCATTTCGCATTTCGCGCGACACGCGTCAGGCTTTAAGCCTGTACCGGGTTCATTCGCCCGCAGCGTTAGCCGTAATGACCCGTGGGAGGGCGTGACAAGCGCCTGATGGTATGCAATAGTTTTTTCCCCTACAAAAAGGTGAAGCAGCTTGACTGATGCACTGCAAAATGCTATGTATTTGCCTCGGAATATCATAAAAAATTACGTAGAGCATAATATTATTAATACTCTAGTAGTAAATACAACAATTTAGCTATTTTTTACAGTGTACTATTTTTATAAAAAAAGCAACTATATCTTCTACTACTACGATAATAGTAGTAAATTCCTGTTCCTTTTTTTTTAATCATACTCATTCTAATAATTCTTCCTCTACTACAACATTATCTACTCCAATTTCTTTATATTTTTCTGCCTGTCACAAGTCTGTACTCCCATTCAAACTACTCCATTCGCTCTCGGTCGCCAGTACAGCGTATTTAAATGAAATTTTTACAAACTTAATTAAGCGTTACATGTTTATGCTTTTATTTTATTAAATGTGCAAAATCAGTTGATTTGCGCTAGTTTGAAATTAATTAACTGTGAGATGAAAGTGTTTTCGAGCCCGCAATTCGGTTGGGTTCGCCAGCCAAAGACCACGATTCGAACGAGCCGTGAATGTAGGCCGTATGATTCGAGAGCTTGCCAATATTTGACTAGTCAACATCAACATCAACATCAACATTAGCTCGGCCTCGGCATCAACATAAACATGAACTTCAACAAGATGATGCTTAAAATTCGAGAACTTTAAGCTTGTTTATTAAAAACTCTTCTCATCTCTCGGCAAGGCGAGCCGAGGCAGCCTTTGGGTGTGCTCCGCTCGGCTTGATGTTGTTCGCATACCCAGCAACTGACTGCATGAAGGTATATCGAGACTTTATTTTGACAAAACTATATTGTTTTTGAATTTTTAAATATAAATTTGGCCATAGTGTGTTTTTGGTTTGTTTTAAACAACTTTGTCCATGTTTGCACTCTGATTTTTTTAAATTTTTCTAATCAGAATTAACAAGTTTATACGGTTTGAAGTTCTGCCTATAGTGACTTGGAACTTAACTTCCCATATGCATAACTTTGTCAAAAAACATGCGATTTTTGTCGGGAATGTCATTTTGTATACGATTTGAGTTGTACATTGATTTTCCATCAAAATATGAAGCATTTAGAAAATCTCATTTTTTTCCATATTTTCCATGCTACCCCCTTATCAAATATTTAAATTTTTTGCAAAAAATTTAAAACTCAAGTTTTTGGTCGAAATTGGTTAGGCAATTGGAAATTACTATAAACATCGAGTTTAAAAAACTCGCAGAGTCAAATTGTGAAAATTAACAGAAATAAATTATTTTTTCCCATGCTAATCATGGCCCTAGTTATAGCACATGTTGTGAAGAAAATAAGCTGAAAGAACTAAAGCTTTTAGCACTGTCTGCAGGGTATTTAACAGTCGAGTGCGCTTCGCTGTCGCTTGCTTCTTTACTTGCACTTGCCTCTTTCTTTTTTTCGGCGACTAAGCAAAAGTTTTCCACTTAAAGGTGAAATGGCTGCTGCTAGTTTTGGCTTGTGGCGCCTCCTCGCCTTTCTCCTGCTGTTGTTGCAGGCTTGTTGCAAGCACTGCTCGTACTACATATTGTTGAAATGTTTTGTGGCTCTTGTGCCTTGGCTCTTGTTGGTTAGTTTTTTAGTTGCTTAGTTTGTTTTAAGTAAGTTTCCCAGCACTTTTTCTGCCCTTGTTGTTGTTTTCTGCTAAATTTTGGATTGCTTTGGGCTGCCGCTCATTGTACTTCATTTTGTGGGCACTGGCCTGCCCCCTGTGTTGCAGCAACTTGCAGCATAAAGAGCGCAGGCCTTGGCTCAACTGCTGCTGCGTTTGTTTATTAGTTTTGCGGCCATAATCCTTCGATCCGAAGATAATAAATGTAAATGGAATTCTTTCTGCAGATATATGGTATGTACTATGTATACACTCCATATATATATATGTATATGTGTATGTGTATGGTATGAGTGCAGGGCTGAGCAGAAGCTTCACTCGCAGTAGGACGCCTTTCAGCTGGCGGCTGGCGGGGGCGGCTGAGCGAGGCGTTGTTGTCGTAACCCAGATAACGATAACGTCACAAACAGCAAACAGGAAGCCAGAGAGAGAGAGAGAGAGAGAGAGAGAGAGAGAGAGAGAGAGAGCGGGAGGGTGTAGGTGGGGCCAGTGCGGGGGTGCACCACAGACCGACTTGCACGTGAATTAGCAGAGACAATGGCCCATGGCAATGCAAAAACCAATTAAATGTGAGTGAGGCTGCCATTTGCACGCACACACAGGCAGACAGTCAGAAAGAGAGAGAGAGAGAAAGAACGAGAAAGAGAGAGAAAGTATAGGAGACAGAGACAGACACAGTCAGTCCACTGGCAGTTAGACTTACATAGGTGTTGCATGTGTGTGGGCCCAAGTCAGAAAGGCCTGCGCTGGCGCTGCGTTCTGCTGCTGCTACTGCTTCTACTGCTGGGCCCTGGGCCAAGTTATCTGCCGCATCAGACAAAAGCCATACGAAAAGCAATCAAACAATAAAAGTAGTTGTTGTCCAAACAACACTACTGACCCACCCGACGCTGCCCCTCATGCCAGCCTCTGCCATACTTCGGCCATTCCTGCTACTCGGCCTGCCTGCCTGCCTGCCTGCCAAATGCCACACAATGGCAATGACAAATTTATGCGCCGCACGTTTGCCGAGCATATCCTGGCACATTCATTCCCATTGCAATACATTCGCAGCAATTGGCGTTGCCGTTGCAGTTGCACTTGCCACACACGCACAGATACTCGTACAGACACACATGCATATGAGCTGCACTCGCAATTAAAGTGTGGCAGACAAAGCGTCGCCTGCGGACTAATAGCCAAAAGTCGTGCCTACAAATGAAGTGAATTTGTAATGATATAACGCTGGGAATTTCGGACTGGATTTACTGCTAAGCGCTGCGACGGCTTGAGGGGCAGTTCGATAGCCCAAATTGCTAACTGTGAAGTATGCGAAGTGCAAGTTCCATTTGGCTTTCAATTGCGCTTGTCTGCATAATTATGGGGAATGGATAGAGCTTGGGTTCGGCTTGAAGCAGTTTCAGTACAGTCCACTGGAATCTTTTCTACTGCAAACGGCAGAAAGTGCAGCCCAAGCGGGTCTAAGGAAGATACTACCCACATTCCACTTAAACTAGTCTAATTCATTTAATTAATTTTTTTTGTAATTAATTCAATTTTTCTGAGCATTTTCTTTCTAATTAGGAATAGTACGTGGGTCGTTCAATATGTCTTTAGAAAAAATAAATAATAAAAATAAATATAAAAATACTGTTTTTTGCAGAAATTTTTTTTTATTTTTCAAGATAGTCCCCTTTTAGCTCTACACACTTTGCCAATCGTTTTTCCACCATTTTTATCCCGTTAAAAAAATAGGATTTCGGATTTCTTCACTCGGATTTTCTAAGGACTTGAACGACCCTCGTATCTTGAAGATACTTTTGTAGTAGAATATCTATCTGTAAAAGAATATATTTTACCAATAGCCAACGGATTAATCAACACAGTTCCCATGGGGTTTTCTTTCCGATTCGACATTGGCTGAAGCTTCTGCTCATGTACTCTACCCTGCAATCGAGCTATCTGCATCCATCTAACTTCCCGAAACTGCAGTATATTACAATGTTGTCTTAGTCATTCGATTCGCAGCGCTGTTCCGTTTCCATTCGGTTGAGAACGCAGCTGAAAGCAATTTACCAACTTGATCAAAACTATCTGCAAATCCAGCAATTTTGCGGGCCAACTTCGAGAGATTGCATAACTCGCAGCAGCAAAGTGCCAGCTGCCAACACGTCGCTGTCGTAATGGACCCCCGCACCAAGGAGTCGCGCAGCGCTGCCTTGCAGTACAGTGAAGAGGCGCAGCCGGCAGCAGGCAGCAGGCAGTCGGCAGCTCTTGACAATTAAATGCAAGAAATTGCACTCGAGCGGGAAAGAGACAGCTGCTGTTGCAGCACACTGTACACAGTACAGAGCGCTGTGCAGTGGCGTGCTGTAATGATTTGAAGTACTTGCGGAAAGTGCAGTTGAACGGAGCCAGAAACAATTTGATACAATTAGATTTTACAATTTTCATTTCGAAGACATTACAACACGTCGTTGTTGTGCTGCATGCTGTTGTTGTGGCTATGTAACTTACACTGGTCAACAGCAGCAGCAGCAGCAGCAGTTCGCCTTGTCGGTTGACTTTTAATTTAACAAAGTTGGAAGTAAAGCAAAGCAATTAGTACAAATTGTATGTGTGTGTGTGTGCGGACAGTTGATGCTGCATTTTATGGCAAAACTATGCTGAATTTATAGTGCATTTACATTTAATTGCATTACTTTAGTTTTGCACCAACTCAACAACGATCTTTCTTCTACTGTACTTGAACTGCTCATTTGCGATAGTTTAACAGTTGATTAAGTGTTATCGAACTTGCGATAAAATGTTAAATGCTCAGTCTGACAGCTGATTTAGTTCTGTTATTGATCTTTCGATAACATGTTAACCAATCAATTACAAAGTAGCAGCCCGCAAAAATGTTATGGCATTGTCTGTACTGTAAACTAGATTAAATGTTATTGAACTGCCCACTACAGAGTAACGGCACGTCAAGTTGTGCTTTGAATTCACTTAAATGAAAACAATATTTGTTTATTTGGGCCTTTCAAGTTGACGCCTTGTTTGCCCAACAACAGCAAACGCAACTAATGCAAGTTTAAATATCGCTCGTTTTTGGCTTTAAGTTATTTACACACGCACTTCAAATTCCATTTAGCAGACACACTTTAAAGCTGTTAGTTAACAGCCGCAGTCGCAGCTGTAAGCTGAGCTAGCGAGGGGAGCTGGAAACGCTTCATGTTGCCGTCCACTCATTATCTTCATTGTCATTTTAATTTCAGATATTCGCAGTGATTTCTGGGCAACAGCAGCAGCAGCAGCAGCATCGCTTGAAATGAATCTCTTAATAACATCCGCGCCCGCACGGACGCTGCTCCAGTTCGTGCTGGTCACATTGGCGCTGATGCCGGCGTTGATTTATGGCCATGGTCATCATGGCAGCGGTAAAAAGCATGCCATCGCTTTGGCAGAGCTCGCCAGTGGTGCGCACTTGGTAATGGAAACCCGCGACGGCGACGTGCATGTACGCCCCGCGCGCGAAGCGGCTGCCTCGCAGGATTTGCCCGCAACACTGCCAGCTGCAACGCCCGCAACTGGCACAGTGGGTGGCGGTGCAGGTGGCGGAGCAGGAGGAAATAAGCGCGTGAAAAACAATAATAAGAAAGCAAATAAATCGCAGCAGCAGCAGCAACAGAATCATATGCAGTCGATGTCAGGAGGAGCAGGAGCAGGAACAGCAGCAGGCGGACGCAAGTCTGGCCATAAGAAATTCTCGTCTGTTGTCGCCGGCGAGGAGCCACTGCAGCGTGGCGGCAAGCAGCAGCGCCAGGCGAACAAGCATCAGCAGGAGCATCAGCATCGCGCTGGCAAGCGATCGGGCGGTAAAAAGCCTGCCGAGAAGGGTGAGTGCTCTGAGTAAAAAAAGTGTTGCCTACTTTTTCGGGCTGTCGGACATTTCTATTTATACCAATAACACATTGGAAATGTATATAAATGGTATATTAGTTTTGTGCAAATGCATACATACGAGACAGAAGAAGGCATGGCAAGCCAAGCAAGGTATATATATATTATTGATGAGCGTTAATAAGGCGAATCGATTTCATCGTGTCCGTCAGCCTGTCCGTTTGCTTGTAAAAACACACAGATCTTGGCTAATAGAAATGCTAGAGTTTCCAAATTTGGGGAAAAGATACATGCGTAGCATATGCAAATCAAGTTTATTCGAAACCCGCAGTGCCACGCCCAACGCCTCAGTTAGTAGGTATTTTCCATTTTTTAACGAGTGTTTTCCACTCTGTCATGTTTCAACTGAGTGCTATAGCTCATCTTAAGATACTCAATTGCAGCTGCTGCTGAGAGACGTAGCTGGCAATGAAGATTTATAAGTTATAATTAAGGCCCACTGCGAGTGAATAACAAGAAGACAAGACAAGCGCTAACCCTACTCAAAATTGGCCCAAATATCTAAACAGCTTTGGCATTAAAATTCGTGCTTTTAATATAGAATACACATGTACACACAGCACACACGCGACGGATGTGTGTCTGTGTATGTGTGTGAGATAGTATATGGTGAATGGTCCTTATTATTTCCGGCTACAAATCCTCAAAAGGTAGTTGGCGCTTAAGGCAAGTGACGCATACAAACGACTAACTTAACAGAGGTTTTACATTAGCACACACACACACAGGCACATGCACAAATGCACACACAGGCACACGCAGTCTGTACACAGACGCCCTTGTGTGGTCGCATACTAAATTAGGCATCTTTGTGGGCCGTCGAGCTCAGTGTGGATATTGCGAAATTGGGCATAATGCGAAAGGAAATGGCCGGACAATGCGAGATGTCGGCCATCAGGCAGCAGGCAGTAGGCAGCAGACAGAGATAACCAACAAATAGCTAAAACAATTTTCTTGCATTTTAAAAAAGGTTTAGTCCGACATCCTTCAGCACGGCTTTTCCGCTCGTTCCGTTCCGTTCTGCTCCCATTCCTATTCCCATTCCCGTGCGCTGCTCATTCATACATATTTCCTTTGAATAAGTTACCGGCGGGGGAATATTAATATGCCTGCTTTTTTGCCTTGTCGCAGTAGCAGCCTGTAACTATACGAAGAGCTCGTGGACGGAGTGCGACGCAAAGACCAAAATGCGCACCCGCACGCTCTCGCTGAAGGAGGCCCAGGCCAACTGCCCGACCACGCGCACCGTGCAGAGAAAGTGCAGGAATGGTAACAGTCTGCTGTTAACAGCCCCTTGACTAGCACTGTTAATCTCTGTTATCTCTCCATCTCTCTCTCGAGCAGCTTGTCGCTATGAGAAGGGCGTCTGGACGGAGTGCGTCGCGGGCAAGATGACACGCGAGGACAAGCTGAAGCCCACGGTGGACGGCAGCCCACAGCCGGACTGCAATGCTGTGCGCATGCAGGAGAAAGACTGCAAGCTCGGCGGTGGTCAACGCTCCAACAAGGAGCGCAAGCACAAGAAGAAGGGTAAGTAGGATAGAGAGAGAGAGAGGGAGAGAGAGTGGGTGTGCGATCTAGAGATCACTCAACTCTACTGTTTATTCACACTCTTCTCTTTGCAGGCACACGCCGCACATCGCCGCAGGCCTGAGACGCCGCCAAGCAATCGACGAGCGATGTAAATCAAATAAGAAGTATTTAGTTACAGCACACAAATACAAACACATTTGTAGCGATAATTTTACAAATTGTTGACCAGCCGCCAGGCGGGTCCGAACAAATTATGCATAATAATAATAAAATACATACCCCATACATTAAAAACTTGTATATTTGTGTAGCGATGGCGACGACTTTCACTTTGCAGCTTTCGATAAATTTGATCAGCTGTTATCGAACTTACGCTTAAATGTTAACTCTGTTGCACTATTCAATCTATTACAGAGTAGCTTTACTTTGATCCAGTGTGTAACTATAATATGCTAAAAATTTAATCGGACGCTTGATTAAATGTGAACACAGTCCATTACAGAGTAACAACTTGTTATGCTTCACTTTGATCAAATTTTTAATAAAAAATGAGATGGAATGTTATTATAAATGTTAACTCAGCTGCGCCTTTGCAGAGTAACAGCATGTTAAGTGCTGCTGCATTGATCGAGCATGCAGCTGCATTTGCATAGTGTTATCGAGCTTTCGATAAAATGTTAACCAACAGCTTTACATTTGTTTTGACAAATTTGGTTAACATTTGTTTACAATGAGTTGAACATGTTGAACCTTTATAAAATTCATTCATTTTATTCGCAAACCATTCAAAGTTCTTCAAACTCTCTCTCTTTTACTCGCTTTTTCTTTTGCTGTCTTGACGGGCAACCACAAATTCGCATGTCTAATAATAAATATTTAAATGGGTAGATAAAAATGGAGGGAAATCATAGAAACCAAAAGCAATGCTAGAAAAGAACTCGATAAAACTAGGAAACTCTAAGTCTAATGGCGTGCAGCATTCGAGTATCTGTCGCCGTTGGAGTAACCGCCGCCAAAGGATCCTCCTCCAACCCCTCCGCCACCAAAGCCTGATCTCGGCCCGTTATTGAGTCCATGTCCGCCCAAGTTGTAGCCGCTGCCGGCCATGCTCGAAGAGGCAAACCGATTGCCACCGCCTCCGCCACCGATGCCGCCGCCACTAAAGGCATTGAAGCCGCCGGGTGAGCCGCGATTGGCGCTGAATGCATTGAATCTGCCGGAGGAGCCGCCTCCTCCACCGCCACCTCCACCGTTCATGGAATTGTAACCACCTGAGCCTGAGCCTCCCCCGCCACCCCCACCACCATTATGCCTACCCGAGCCGCGTCCGCCGCGACTGCGTCCACCACCTCCACTGCCGCCGGCATCACGCGCAATGTACTCCAGCTCGGGATTCACGTTCTGATTGGCCTCGCGCAGGATCTCGATGAGGGCGCGCGCGCATTTGGCGTTCTTGCGCGTGAAGAACGCGTACGATGTGCCCGTAGAGTGCTTGCGTCCCGTGCGGCCAATGCGATGGATGTAATCCTCGGAAGATTGCGGGAAATCAAAGTTGATGACATACTTGATGCCATCGACGTCCAGGCCACGGGCAGCCACATCGGTGGCCACCAGTATATTGGCGCGTCCGCTGCGAAAATCATTGAGCACATTGTCGCGATCCATTTGTGACTTGTCGCCATGGATGGAGCCGACGCCGACGCCGAAGGCGTTGATGAAACGCGCCAGCTCGTCGACCTTCTTCTTGGTGGCCACGAAGATGATGATCTTGCCGGGCGCTCCGGCCTGATCGTAGATGTGTGACAGCAGATCCTTCAGCTTGGAGCCCTTCTCGTGCTCGGCACAGACCTCGACATATTGCCGGATGTTGTGGTTGGCCGACAGCTCTAGCGATCCAATATTGATCTAGGAAAACAATTGAGTGTAGCCTCCTCCTTTGGGATAGCCAAGTCCAACTCACCTGTATGTAGTTGCCGAGGAAGTCCTCGGCCAGCTGGCGCACCTCCTTGGGCCAGGTGGCGCTCCACATGAGTATCTGACGATCGGGCCGTATCTGGCCGAGAATCTTGCGTATCTGCGGCTCGAAGCCCATGTCCAGCATGCGATCGGCCTCGTCCAGTACCAGGTAGGTGCAGCGTCGCAGATTCGTTGTGCCGCCCTGCAGGAAGTCCAGCAAGCGGCCCGGCGTCGCGATGACAATCTCCACGCCGCGCTCCAGATCGTTGGCCTGCTTGGAGCGCGGTGCGCCGCCAAAGATGCACGTGTTGCGCACATACGCGCTCGACCCGAAGTCATTGGCCACCGTCTGGATCTGCTGGGCGAGCTCACGCGTGGGCGCCAGCACCAGGGCGATGGGTCCGTCGCCGCGCTTCAGCGGCTGCTGCCCATTGATGTGCACAATGGCGGGCAGGATGAAGGCCAGCGTCTTGCCCGAGCCGGTCTTGGCGATGCCCACCAGATTGCTGCCCGACATGACGATGGGCCACGATTGCGCCTGTATGGGTGTGGGTTCCGCGTAGCGCTGGCGCCGTATCTCGTTCATGCAATAGTCCGGGAAGCAGGCCTCGTCGAAATACTGTATGGGATTGGGTGCGGGGCCGCGTACTGTGATCTGATGCTGGCCGCGATAGCGTTCCACCTCTTGCGGCGGCCGGCTCTGGGTCTTCGGATGCTCCTGGTAGAAGTTCTTCTGGAACGGCTGCAGTCGCATGTCCGCCCAGTTGACGCTGTGCAGGCCTGGGCAGGAGGAAGCAGAGAGAGGTTGCTGGCTAAACAATATCAATTCCAATTGGAAAAGTGGTCCAACATACCGCCAAAGTCATCGTTTACCGCGCCTGCGCCACGATTGAGTCCGCCGATGCGTCGCGGGCGACTGTCGATGCGACCGGAACGCACTACAACAACAACAACAACAACAAGTGTTAGGCTCTGTGTGAAGATGCTGCGTGCAGAGGTACCTACCACCACCGCCGCCGCCGCCATAGCCGCCAAAGCCCGAGCGTCCTGCAGGATGAAGCGAAGCTTTAGGCTTGTGTGCAGCATTTACCGTTTATATACTCACCTCCCCCTCCCCCACTTCCGCCGCCTCCTCCTCCTCCACCACCAGCACCGAATCCACCGTGTCGAGGTGGCGACATGCTGCTTCACCCGCTATACACGCACAGCGACACCGGCAGCAACGGCAGCAACAGCAACAGCAACAACAACAAGACAAAATAAAGAAAACAACAACGTTCAGTGAATTGTTTTGAACTTTTCGCAGCTTTCGCTTTGCCTCTTCAAATTTTCGCCTGGGCTCTGGCTCCGCTTTTTTTTATTACTTTTCAGGCCGGTTGCACTTTTGAGCAAACGTCGAGCTTAATTTTAGTTTGGCAGTTTACGAACTGGAATTGAGATTGCTTTTCGAAAGCGGCTTCGAACAAAACAAATAAAATTCGCAAGTTATGTGTGCTTTGTTGTATTGTGTTGTATTTTTCCTAATCTGCTCTGCTGCTGCGGCTGCTGCTTCTTCCGCTTTGACAGTCACCCGTGTCTAGCAGTCTGGCAGCGCCACTGACAAGCTATTGAGTGGCAACGTGCGGATTGAGCTTGGCGTGTTGTCTGGCAACGCTGCGGTCTGGCGCCATGTTTGAAATTAAGCTTGCGTTGTGAAATCTCACTGCAATCTGGCGCCATATTTGAAGCTTGCTGGAATTTAGACAAAAAGTGTGCATACTTTCGGCAACGCTGCAGTCTGGCGTCATATGTCCAAGCTAACTGCAAGCGTCGGCAGAAATTCAAGCAAGCGACTGGCTGGCAGCGCTGCAAGCTGGCGCCATATTTGAAATTAAGCTTTCGTTAGGAAATCTCACTGCAAGCTGGCGCCATTTTTGCAGCTTGCAATTCATTTGGACTTGAATTTAAACAAAAAGTGAGCAAACTTTTACCAACGCTGCAGTCTGGCATCATATTTTCAAGCTTAGGCAGAAATTAAAACAAGAGACTGGCTGGCAACGCTGTGGGCTGGCGCCATATTTGAAGTGGCAGCGACAGAGCCATGCGCCAACTGACTGGCAACGCTAACAGTTGGCGCCAAATTTGACAGCAGAAAAGCTTGCAGCAAACACAGAGAGAAACGGAGACAAGCATGCGACAATTATATGCTCAAACTGTATGACGATTCAGGGAAATACAGAACGTAGAGCACACAGATAAAATTTCCTTGTCTGATTTAAACAAAAATGTCAAATTTTTCAGTGGCCATTTAGTAAATTGGAAAATCAAAATAATAATTATATTTGAAACTGCATACGAAAACATTGCAATTTGCAAATGACTCCAATCGCATTAGGGCGTATACTGCATGGTGGCTCACGCTTTGGCCGCCAGCTCATAAACACATCCAGGGCGCTCACCTCAGGCCTGTGGCACAACATGATCAGCAGCATCAGCAGCATTGCCAGGAGCAGCAGCAGCAGTAGCAGTAGCAGCAGCAGTAGCAGTGGTGCCACCCCCACTGGCAGGTTCGGCCGGGAGAAGCACGGCTCATCGTCAGGCAGGCGCAACCATTGCATTCGATATGCCGGCTATTTGAAACGCCCGCCGGCTCTGATGTATCTGCTGCAGCGTCGCTACTCGACCTGCGAGAAGACCTCTACGCAAATCCTGTCCAAGCTCTTCCCCCAGACATCGATGGACCTGGACGACGAGGAGAGTCGCGATCGACGCAAGCGCGAGGAAGAGGAGGAGCTCAAGGAAATGGAACGTGCGTGGCAGCGCATGAAGGTCGGCTTCGCCGTCTTCGGCATTGGTGGCGCCCTCTTCTCCATTTGGGCCATCTACTTCTTTGGCAAGCCGGCGCTCGACGACGAGGGCAACGAGATTGTGGACGAGTTCAGTACGTTGCCGCTGACGCAGCAGTATATCGCGCGCACGTTCAAGTCGCTGAACCACTTCCAGCGCTTCATCCAGGAGCCGTCGCGCCAGAAACTCTTGCCGGATCCGTTGCAGGCGCCGTACATACAGCCGCCGTACACGCTGGTGCTCGAGGTCAAGGATCTGCTGATCCATCCGGACTGGACGTATCAGACGGGCTGGCGCTTCAAGAAGCGCCCCGGCGTCGATGTCTTCCTGCGCGAATGCTCCAAATACTTCGAGATTGTCGTCTACACCGCCGAGCAGGGCATGACCGTCTTTCCGCTGCTCGACGCCCTCGATCCGAGCGGCTATATCATGTACCGCCTGGTGCGCGACTCCACGCACTTTGTCGACGGGCATCACGTGAAGAATCTGGACAATCTCAATCGCGACCTCAAGCGCGTCGTCGTCGTTGACTGGGACAAGAACTCGACGAAAATGCATCCGGGCAACACGTTCTCCATACCCCGTTGGTCCGGCAACGATGACGACACGACGCTCTTCGATCTCATCTCGTTCCTCAGCGTGCTGGGCAGCAGCGAGGTGGACGATGTCCGCGAGGTGCTCCAATACTACAATCAGTTCGAGGAGCCCATCGCCCAGTTCCGCGAGAATCAGCGCAAGCTCAGCGAGCAGATGCAGGCCGACGAGATCGAGAAGCTCAACAAGCCCAAGCCGATGGTCAAGAATTGGTCGCGCGGCTTCATGAAGCATTAAGGGGGAATATCTAGCTAGCTGTATATATATATATATACATATACATATACACAATATATATATATATATATATAGTCTTACACTACCAAACCACGTATCCATAGACGGAGAAAGTCACTTTCATACATATACATAGACAGTCATTTTCACATACAGACATACATATAACCATACAGACATAGACATACATACACACATACATACATACTTATACATCCTCCATACATACTCATAAATTCATAGCCATACATACATAGCCATAGATACATCATAGCCATAGGTACATAGCCGCAGATATATAGCCATACATACATAGCCATAGATACATAGCCGCGATACATAACCATAAATAAATAGCCATAGATACATAGCCATACATACATAGCCATAGATACATAGCCATAGATACATAGCCGCGATACATAACCATAAATACATAGCCATAGATACATAGCCAAATTTACATAGCCATAGATTCATAGCCATAGATAAATAGCCGGAGATACATAGCCATAGATACATAGCCGCAAATACATAACCATAGATTCATAGCCATAGATACATAGCCATAGATTCATAGCCATAGATACATAGCCATAGATACATAACCGCGATACATAACCATAAATACATAGACATAGATACATAGCCAAATTTACATAGCCAAATTTACATAGCCATAGATACATAGCCAAATTTACATAGCCAAATTTACATAGCCATAGATACATAGCCGCAGGTACATAGCCATAGATACGTAGCCATAGCCATAGGTATAGGTACCTATGCATTCGCACATACATAAATACCCATATCCATATATACCCATAACTAACCAATCACCCACACATAGACACAGACACGCACACATGTTTCCAAATGTTGCATACGTGTAGATTGCGTTCCTTTTGCGTTGTTGTGATTGAAGATGAGGGGAAAAAATAAGACGATTTGAGCATGTGCGTATTATATATGAAATACTTCCAAAAACTGTAAAATGTGCACTGTATTTATGTGTGTGTGTGTGTGTGTGTGTGTGTGGATGTGTATGTGTCTGCATGTGATACTATTAATTTGCATCGAGCGCGCTCTCTAGCTCCTGCAGCTGCGCATTGATCTTGCGCAGCAATCGGCTGAGCTCGTCGAGCAGCGGTTCGCAGTGGTTCGCCAGCTCCGGTTCCGTTTGCAGTTCCGTTTGCTGCTGCCGCCGCTGCAACATGTTGGCGTGCAGCGCGTCGCGCAGCTGCTGGAAGCTCTCCTGCTCCAGCTTGACGTTCTTGCGCGCCTCGTACTGCATGCGCTTGATGCGCGCGATGCGCTGGCAGCACTTCAGCGCCTGCAGCTGCCGTCGGCAGGTGTGGAGCACGAGCAGCAGGCACAGCACAAGCAGCAGTGCGCAGCGTATCGAGTGTGGCGCGGCAGGCAGTTGCTGCTCAGCGGGGACAACGGCGTCGCTCAGCTTCTCCATCATGAGGGACTGCTGCGGTGTATGACTCTTTTGTAGTTTTCGAGTAGAAAAGTAAATGACACACGACTCAATGTAGCAGCGATTGAAGAGGGAGGGAGAGAGAGCGAGAGTGTGGGAAAGAGAGAAGGAGAATGGAACTGAGACTCGATCGATATTTATCTCGGATTTACATTTATAATTGCACAAATTGAAGCTCTCTGGAGAGCGAGAGAAAGAGAGAGCAAATGAGAGAGATAAATAAAATGGGAAGGACTGAGATAGAAAGAGAGTGAGAAAAACAGATACCAAGGATTATCAGTTCTGAATAAAATATGTAATATATTTCTTTTAATATGAGATGTATTGAAAAGAAAGAGAGAGATAGAGAAAGAGAGAGTTAGAGAGCGAAAAAGAGCGAGCGAGGGAAGGAGAGATAGAGAAGGTAAGAGGAGACAGGGTCAGCAATTCAAACGTAGTAGTAGAGAGAGATAGAAAGACGGAATCTATCTGATTCTTATTTATCTTAATCTTTCAATATATAAATTTATATATAATGAGATATATTAGAGAGAGAGAGAAAGAGTCAGAGAAAAGGAGAGAGAGTTATGGAGAAAAACTAAGAAAATGACAGAGTCAGCAACATAAATCGAGTGAGAGAGTGAGAAAGTGAGATAAAGATAGACTTCAAGGATTATAGGCTCTGATTCTATCTGTATTTTATGTATCTATATCTTTTAATGCGAGATATACCTATATGAGAGATAGAGAGACAGAAAGAGTGAGAAAAAAGGAGAGAGAGTGATGGAGAAAGAGTAAGAAAATGACAGAGTCAGCAACATAAACTGAGTGAGAGAGTTAGAAAGAGAGAGGATTATATCTTTAATATTTATATCTTTTAATGCGAGATATATATGAGAGATAGAAAGAGAGAAAAAAGAGAGAAAAAGTGAGCGAAAAAGAGAGAGACAGATAAACAAAGGATTATCAGCTCTGAGTATAGAAATGTATACTTTTAATCTGAGCAATATTAGGGAGAATGAGGAAAAGAGAGGAAGAGTGAAAGAGAAAGAGCACACTGGCGAATCGTCTATATTTTATTGAACGCTGCTATATTAACTTATATAACTTCTGCCATGGCCTAGATCAATATTTGCCCAGGGGCGTGTTGGCAAAACTCAATCATAGCCTGAGAATATTTCACATTTAGCAGAAACATTTCAAAACAATAAGTCCGATAATCGAAGCGAGCGGCGGGGCATGTAGCGTTGACTAGCCCAGAAGTCCTGGGGCCTTGCACACACACACACACACACACACACACACACACACACAGAGACAGATACAGAGCCACACACTCGAGTACTTATTTATTATTTTTGTGATGAAAGGCAGCAAAGCGCAGCTGAAGTCGACGTCGCTGCCAGCGCCGCTGCCGGAGTCGGGCTGTCATCTATCCATCTATTCAATTAAACTCAAACCGTTCCTGTTCCCGTTTCCCGGCATAAATTTCGTTATTTATCCCTTCGCCGGAGTGACCTCCTCACATGCCGTTAACGTTTTTCGTTCGATTTTTTGTGTGCGGCGACGACGACGACGGCGAACGCAGTGAGAACAAAACAAACTACAACAATGCGAAAAAAATAAGTTCGCTATGGCTGATCGACTTGGGTATACCCTATAAAATTGTCTAATTACGAATTTTGAGTTCACTTGCAAGATAAATACTTGAATTGGGACTTGTTACATTATTTCATTACTTTTTACAGGGTATGTTGTAGTCTATATACCTGCTTTCATGTATATAAAGCTTGGAATTCTACAAAGTCTATACTTTCAGCGCGGTTTTATATGCCAAAATTGTAGTCATTGTTTTTACAGGGTATATTGTAGTCTATATACCTGCATTCATGCATATAAAGCTTAGAGTCCAATAACGTTCATACCGTTAGCGCTGTTTTATATGCTTTGATTATTTTAGTAACTTTCATTAGTTAATTGATTTTACAGGGTATCTCGTAGTCTATTTGCTACCCTTTTTATATACAGCTTTGATATCTTTATACAGTCTTCAAGCATGCAGCGACCATGCATATATTGATAGCCCTAGTCGTAACTACCCCAACTGGCCCACACTTCACCTACAGGGTATTACAATAACAACAACATGCTCGGAGAGTTTTCTGCAAAAATTCATTCTATTATGTTATTAAGCTGCTCTTTGGTTTGATGGAGCTACGCCAGAATGTCCACAGTGGCTGCCAGCGATGTACACATGTGTGTGCTTGTGTGTGTGTGTGTGAGTGTGTCTGTCAGTTATTTCTTTATTGGGCATAGTTGAATGTGCAGCACACAATTGAGTTCTGCGAAATCGAAATTTAAGCTCGGGCTTTAAGCTTGCACTGAAAACGAAAATTGCCTCAGACGATGCAACATGTTGAGGCGCCACCTGCAGCCCCGCCCCTTACCCATACACACACACACACACACATACCAAAAGCAACGCAAAGACATGCCGCGGGTGCCGGAGCTGCATACCTATGTATATAAACAAAATAATCTGCGGCAGATGAAGCGTATACTATACTATACTATGCTATATATACCGCATATGTATGGTAACTGTATCTGTAGGTGAATATGTGTAGGTGCTAATGTGCACAACAAAACGAATTTCCACACACTCAAACACACACACACACACAGCCACTCGCACACGTGGGCAATTGAGCGTCGCCCACGCAAGCTCAGCAACATGTTGCCGGTTGTACGCTGACTGCTCTGCGTGTGTGTGTGTGTGCGTGTGTGCCCGACCACGTGCCAAAACAAATGAAACGCTTTTCAACAATCAACAACAGCGCGTGCTACATGCCATGCGCGGCAGCACAGGGGAAATAATCCGAGTAGCGCAACATATTGCCAGCGATACGACGGATAAGTGAAGCGTCAACATGTTGCTGCGGACACTGTGCGTATGAGTAATGTGCGTGCAGCGAGTAAGTGGAGTTGGAAATGGTGATGGGAAAACAGTTGGGAAAATCAGAAAATATTTTACAATGCATGCAAACTTTTTTTAAATATATATAATATTTTTCAGGTACATATATATAACTATATATGCATGTATGTATATTTATGCAGAGTAGTAAAACACAAGCTCAGGCTGCTTCCGCTTTGAAGCCTCAACAAGTAAGCGCTCGTTTGGGGGATGCGTCTACGCGCTGCGTATGGCTCGCTCCGTTGGCTAATGCAGGCTGCTGCTGCTGCTGCTGCGTTTCCACTCAAAGGCAGCAGTGCAGCCAAGTCGGCTTTATAGCAGCTAGAACAAAATTTTGTGAAAATGAGCGGAATATTCAACTTTTCTACTACTTTTTAATATCTATTTTAATATATAATTATTATATAACTATTTATATATTTTTCTTGCAATATACGATAATTTGTTTATTGTCGCCAGCAGAATTTAAAATTATACTAAACGAATTAAATACCCAAAGAGAAATTAATATATATTCAATATACCGATTTGAACTGGGCTTCTGGCCGTCTTACTTGAAATTTAAATAATATTGGTATGTAATATTTGTTTTTGTTTTTTTATCGTAATATTTATTTTCTTTACTTTTTTATAACTGAAATAAAAATGCTCTTGTAGTTGAAATAATATTGATATATGTTTGTTTTAATTTTTATACATTATTTTATTTACTTTTTCAAACTGAAATAAAAATGCATTTAAAGCTGAAATAATATTGATATATATAAAATATTTTTTAGGTTTTATACAAAGTAAAACTTGTATTTTTTACTTTCTTCAAACTTAAATAAAAATGCATTCATATGAATTTTACAAGCTTTACGGTATTTACATTTTATTATGTACATTTTTTATTAGCAATAGCAGCTTAAAATGTAGCAGCAGCTTTTGTATATATATATTTTTTAGAATTTTTAGCTTGTTTTAGCTTTTTTTTTATTGACAATATCAAATAGCTGCAACACTGCACGCAGAAACCAGGCAAATCCGGCGCATGCGCTCAGCTGACCGAGCGACGAGCCGAGCACGCTATACCGAGCAGGCGCCTCACTTTCACTGCGCCGAGCGAAACGAGACGAAACGAGACGAGGCGAGCAGAAACGAGCGGGAACGAGTGGGAACGAGAGGCAGCGAGCAGCGAAGCTGCGGGAATCTGGCACAGTGCATAGTGGCAGCAGGCTCCTTGGCGAAAGCTTCGCAATGGAGAGCAAACACACACACACAGTGTGTGCGTGTGCGTGTGCTTGTGTGTTTGTCTAACATTTGTTAATTCGGCTGTCTGTGCGCGAGTGTGTGCGTGAGTTGGCCGAAAGCTTTTGGCAACGCCGCAACGCAAATCGTATTCAGTTTTGACGGAACGGACGTCGCGTTTGTGTGTCGTTCTCGCAGCAGAAGAAGGATTCTGCCCAGTTCTGTGCGCTGCTCGTAAGGAATGCCATTGAGAGACACCAAGTGCTTACTACTTGCCCTGCAATAGTGTGCGTGTGCGTGCATACGCGTGTCTCTACGCGCGCGCGTCTATGTGTGTGTGCGTGTGTGTGTGTTTGTGCGTGCAACATAACAATAAAGCGCTGAAAAAGCAACAACAGCAGGCAGAAGAAGAAGGAGCTGCAGCTGCAGCAGCAGCTGAAGCAGTTACAACAAACGAATTGGCGAAAATTAAAAGCCGCTCCCCAATTGGAGGCTGTTTGATGTCTTGCAGGTGTGTGTGTGTGTGTGTGTGTGTGTGAGTGCAGACAACAAATCCAAGCAAACGCTGTGATACATCGAATATCGAGCGGAGGCTGCC
This sequence comes from Zaprionus bogoriensis, assembly GCA_035046045.1. NCBI lineage: Eukaryota > Metazoa > Arthropoda > Insecta > Diptera > Drosophilidae > Zaprionus > Zaprionus bogoriensis. The sequence continues at coordinate 343,392 of JAWNOI010000066.1, read as the reverse complement.
ATGTCCTTTCCAGCTCCAAATGTTGTTCCTCTTGTTGTTGTTCTGGCTAATAAATCATCGTCTCGTTATCCGCTTGCCTTGTTTTGTAGCGCAGTGCAGTGGCTTTCCGTTCAATATGCTCAGTGTTTACCTGGGCCTGGCGACGGCCCTGAAAAGTATGCTATGAAATTTTAAAGCACAATTTTCGCCTGCACTTCAACGAGATTTTCAATTAAATATTAAAGCAGGCGCTTAAAGTGCGCACAGCACAGGCACAAACACACAGACACACTCATACACACATACATATAGCCTGTATAAGCTATACATACATAAGGTTTCTTGAGAAAAACATAAACAGTGCTGTGGCTGAGTGCTTCTTGGGCGCCTTTGCCACTAATCGTTGGACTATGGAGCGCAGCTGCCATAATATTATTCAATGTGAACGGACGGACAGACGTACGTACAGACGTGCAGACGGACAGGCAAACAAGCTTCGCACCACAGCCACACCCTAAACAACATCGTGCGGCGAGCGCAGCGCTCACACACAGTGAGAGACACACACACACAGACACAGTTAAAGATTGAAATGTAGTGTAGGACAGTAAACAGAGCCAGGGATTAGCCATAAAAACAGAATTTGAAATTATAAAATGCAACATAATTGGATTAGCTGAAGTGCGCCCGGCATATCGCAGCAGCTGGACAATAAATATATAATAATACACAGCAGCAGCAGCACCAGGGCTTATAGGCGGATTATAATGGATGTTAATTGCAATTGAAATGCGATAAATAATTGAGTAGCTTCAGCTGGACTCTGCCTGCTGTTATGCGCTATACTCTATATATATATAAACTAAATTATATATGCCAAATCTGTGCGAGTAACTGTAGGCCCAACTTGTTGTTGTCCTTGTCCTTGGGCTGAAGAGTTGAAATTATGCATATGCAAATTGCTGTCACGTCGAGTGTGCCTCATTGTCGCGCCTCACTGTGGCTGTGCCTGTGCTGGTCTTTCGTGGAAATCATTGACGCTGCTCGTCACACGGCAGCCAAGGTCATTATTTGCCAGCCAAGTTAATTGAATGATTTCCATTTTCTATTTTCCATTTGGCGAAACAGAGCAGCAGCAGCAGCAGCAAGAGGAGCATGAGCTGAAATTGGATTGATTGCCGTCAGCGTCAGCGCAGTGAGTGTGAGGTGAATACACTCATTTGTGACTGTCATTCACTGTCAGCGGCACTCAGCGAAAGCAGCTTACAAGACACCCCAAGACAGGTGACTCACGGGTCCCGCACGTTCCTCATCACGCACCTCATCTCGCCTGTCGATTCCTGACTCACGACCCTCACGACCGACGACACAAATCGCAAAAAAAAAATACAAGCTCGGCTAATGCAATTGAAGTGTGTCCTATAAATAAAATTACGAGCAGACAGACAGACAGACAGAGCCTGACTCTCTGGCATGGCTGAAAGCTGCGACCTTCGTCCAGGGAAAACACATTAGCTGGACTCAAAAAGGAAGAAAGCAAAAACTCTGTTTACAAATACAAAATACCCAAAGAAGGACGCTGAAAAACATAATGAAGTCTCATTACGCGAGCTTTGATGGACGACAGGGCGTAGATGGGGGCCTGGACAGAGCGTTGCGACTTTCAGTTTTATCGCAAATATGTTGACATTTGTAATAAGCTGAAATCGAAAGGTTCTGGCGGATGTAACAACTTTATCAACAGGCAAGGTAGACCGACAGCTTCCTTTCACGCCGCCAGAAAGGGTGTGCTAGGCAAAAACCGTGATAAATCCCTCAAAAAAAAAAGGAAGAAAAAAAAATGAACGACACAAAAAGCGCCACGTTGGGCGCCATTGCAGATAAGCTAAACGCAAACATTATCGACCGTCAGCTGACATTATGATAGGAATAGGGATAGTTCAAGAACAGCCTCCACCCCCCACTCTCAAGTCAATTTCATTATGCGTAACACAATGGGTAAACAGTGGTAGCGAGGGGTTTGGAAGAATGGGTCGGGTCAGGTTAGGTGTGGGTAGGAAGACAAACATCGTTCACGAGTGCTGCACAAATTTGTGCTCGACTAAGTGAGTTTTTCGCAATATGATGAACTGTTCTCCGGTCTCTCCGGTCTCTGGTCTCCGGTCTCCGGTCCCCGGTCTGTTGAGCTGCTCACGTTCGTTCCTCTTTTTTTGCCTGTATCTTATGTGTGTTTAAGTGTGCCTGCCACACACGCTACACTGCACATACTAATTTTCTCACCATGAATGCCAAATGGTTATCTTACGTGGCAAGCACACCCCCAACACACACCAGCGCACACACACTCACACTCTGAACTATAGCCTTAAGTCAGCCATCGAAATCCCCGACACGAAACAAGGTGGCGCATTCAAGGTCGTTTCAAGTGTCTCCTTGGGACACTTTCGTATATTTCTTTTAATTTCCTTGGGCTTTTCCACGCCGCTTTTCCTGTGCCAGTTAATGGCCCCAAAACTTCTCACTCTATCTCTCTCTCTCTCTCTCTCTATTTCTCTGCCTCGCTTTTCCTCTCTCTGTCTGTGTGTTTTCCTTTTGTCTAGCACGTACTTCAGCTTGTGTTTTTTGCCGGGCTCGACTTAATTCTTAATTTGTTGACTCCTCCGAGGTATTTTGTGGCTCAAAAGTTGACATCAAACGATAAGGTTATCCCTGGCCTTTCGCCCCGCCTCTAGCCGCTTTGTGGCTTGTTCCATATGAAATATTTCTGGCTTATGCATTATTACCATAACTTTCATGGTTATTCTCTCTCTCCTCTCTCTCCCTCTACCGCTCTCTAGTTACCGTTGCGAAGGGTTGTCGAGTGAATTGCCTTAAGGATGGCGACGGAAGCGTATCTGGATTTGACATACGAGCGCGCCAAATCATCGAAGCGAGCAATGCGACCGAAGCTACTCAAGCTCACGGATGTCGCGACGCCTCATCGCAGTCGCAAGAAAACGAAAGTCAAGGTCGGTAAATGAAATGAGAAACCCAAAGACGCGTCGAACAAACTTTGAGATACTTTTGACAGACTTTGTGATACATTCAGACAGGCTTTTGCATACAATCGACAGACTTTAAGATCTATTCAAAATTATTTTTACAAACTAAGATACATTTGCAAGGCTTTGAGATGCATTTGACAAATTTTTTACCTGAAATAAATTTGACAGACTTTTAGATACATTTGACAGATTTTAAGATTATCTTAATAGTCTTTTGGGTTACGTTCAATAGTCTTTATGCTAAATATACTAAAAGGAGATTCATTTGAAAATCTTAGAGATACATTTGATGGACTGTTAGATAGATTTGCCAGGCTGAGAAAAATTAAAGAGCCTTCGAGATGCATTTTATATATTTAGAAATTTATTAAAATTATTTTGGGCATAATCGATAGACTATTAGATACATTTGATAAGCTGAAGTTATACTTGAGAGGCTGAGATAGTTTTCACAGGCTTTGAGGTAGAACTGACAAACTGGCCTAGACAATACAGACAATGTATCGACAGATTCAGCTAAAATATGTTAGACAGGCTCTCAGATACATTTAAAAACTTTGGGACTCATTGGACACGCTTTAGATACTTTAAACAAGTTACAGATACATTTGACATACTGCGAGATTCACTTGACTTGCAATTAAACATACCTTGATATGTATGTGGCTGAGATACATTTAGCTAATCTCATGCTCTCTCTGTGCTTCCTCCCTGCAGTCCAAGGACCGCTCTACTACCGTGCGCGATCGCATCTACGACGATCCCGCCTACACGGAGGACATCAGTCACCTGGCCAATCCGCTGCGTCGCAGCAGCATTTCGGGCAAGTCCTCGGGCGAGTACAAGCTCAGCTCTGAGCCGTTGACCGGCAGCAGTTCGCTGGGCAAGCGCAGTCAGCTGACCAAGGAGTTCCTCAAGTACGCGGTGAACAAGCCCCTCAAGGCGAGCCAGAACAACAACAACAACACTAGCAGCGCTGCACTGGGCCTGGACTACGACTTCGAGTCGAGCAGCTCGGATAACGAGGCGCCCGTGGAGCCCTCGCACAAGGAGGTAGCCAGCCTCTCGCGACGCGTGCACAGTCTGGAGCGCAGTCTGGCCGAGAAGGGGTCCGAGGGGAGTAAGGCGAAGGCAACAGCCTCATTGCAGAAACGCAGCTCGAAGCAGAAGCGCAACCTTAGCCTGGACAACAGTCGCAAGGCGACGCAGCAGCTGACGCCGGCGAAGAGCAAGTCCGGCTACAAGGAGCGGCACAGTCGTAAGGCGTACCTGGAGACGGAACGGGACCAGGATGACTCGGTGTACTCCATGCGCAGCTCCGTCGCGGCGGAGGCGACGGCCAGCGGCAGTGCGTCCAAGCTGCCCATTGGCAGGCGCTTTCTGCGCGGCGAGATCGGTATCAAAAGCTTTAACTACTATCTGCTCAAGGAGGGCCTGAAGAGCTCCAAGAAGCTGGACAAGCAGCGCAGCGCGGGCGATGCAGTAGCCACAGCAGCATCAGCAACAGCAGCAGGAGCAACTGCAGCCGGCGCTGGCTTGAGCTTGAGCAGCAAAAAGCTGCACACGCGCAGCGAGGAGAACATCTACGAGGAGATCTTCTTCAAGGAGACGCCGACCAAGCGCAACAGCAGCCCAGCAGCAGCTGCGGATGAGGAGGAGCAGCAGCAACAGCAGCAGCAGCAGCTGCCGCCGGATGCAGGCGTCTACGCCGACTGCGAGCTGTGCATGCAGCAGTGCAGCAAGGAGAACTGCAAGCTCTGCCTGGGCGAGCCCGGTCCCGGCGAGCAGGCAGCCCTGGCACAGGCACACCCACACGCACAGCAGCAGCAGCAGCAGCAGCTCCACCACCAGGATGCAGCGGAGCAGCCCACGGCGCACATACTCGAGTTCCAGTCGTACAATCCCAATAATCCGGGCGTCTACAAGATCGAGACGACGCCGGTGGCCATCACGGGCGAGTACAATCCCATCTTGCAGTTCCAGCAGTCCTCGACGGCGACGACCAGCTCCAACTCGGCCACGACCACGCCCAGCGAGCAGCTGCAGCAGCAGTTGCTGCAGCAGGCACACTTGCAGCAGCAGGCGCAGGCGCAGGCGCAGGCGCAGGCCCAAGCGCAGGCACAGGCCCAGGCGCAGGCGCAGCTCTACAGCAGCTTCTACCAGCAGCAGGCGCAGCACAAGGCTTACCAGCACTATGCGGCAGTGGGCGGCAGCCTGCTGCTGGCGCAGGTGACACCACGACGTCCGGCACAGCAGCAGTCGCAGCCACAGCCGCAGCAGCAGCCGCAGGGCTATCTGCTGAGCTATCAGAATGGCGCAGCACCCATGGGCAGCGCCTCGGTGCAGCGCATGAACACCAAATCCTCCTCCTCCAGCGACTCGCTGCCGCACTACAAGTACAACACGATGGCGCGCCTCGAGGCGAATGTGTACGCCTCGCCGGCCACGGGGGATCTCTACTATGCCATTGGCGGCGCACCGCTGCATCCGCTGATGTATGCGGCCAGTCGGCCCATTGGTGGCTCACAGATACTTGTGGATCAGTTCGATGCGCCGCAGATGTACAAGAGCGACTCGCGCGCCTCCATACTGAGCGAGTTCTCGCTGCGCAGCAGCGACAATTCGCAGCGCTACACGCATCGCTATCCGCATCATCGCGGCAGTCTCTTCGCCTCCAGCTCCTCGGCGGGAGCAGGCGGGGTGGCAGCACAGCAGCAGCAGCGTCGCTACTTTGGCAGCACCGAGAGCTGTCGCATTGGCTACGACTGCAGACGCTGCAGTCTGGATGGCGTCATGGGTGCAGGCGGTGGTGGATTAGGCGCTGCGCCTGGCAGCGGAGCTGCGGGATCAGGCACGCCGGCAGACAAGTGCAGCTACTCGGACAATTGCCGCTACGAGTGCCGCAACTGCGACTGCTCCAGCAGCTACTTTAGCTCCGACTTCGATGACATCTACGGCTCCATGGCGCGCGGCGGCAGCAGCGGCATTCCGCGCAAGACTGCGGCTGGCACCTTGCCCTCCAGCGGACCCGCTGAGCCCAGCGACTACGAGCCGGCGCAGGCAGCCAAGGCGACGCCCGCGGCACCGCAGCTCGATCTCAAGCAGAACAAGTACGCCATGGACTTCTTCAAGCACGTGAACGATGTGAAGCGCAGCATCTACCAGTCCGAGATGCAGCGCAACAACAGCCTCGAGTCCACGCGCCGCGTGCATCGCAGCAGCCACAACAGCAACAACAACAACAATGGGAACAACTCGAAGTCAAGCCCGAAGCGCAGCGCCTCGCAGCCGCAGGAGGCGACGCTAGTGGTGACCACGTTGCCGCTGAGCAAGGGACGCAGTGCATCGGCGATGAAGCCAACGCCGGCACCGCGCACAAGTCTGCAGCAGCAGCCACAGGCTCAGCCTCAGCCTCAGTCTCAGCCGCAGCCACAGCCTGCCATTGAGCAGGCCACACCCACACCCACGCCCAGCAAGCGCAAGCCGCAGCCCACGGAGCGACGTGAGTATCCCTCACTGGATCGCCTGGTGTCCTCTACAACGGGTGCCATACCCAAGCGGCAGTCGCGCCAATGCGAGGACGCTGAGCCCAAGAGCATCAAGAGCAAGTCCAAGCACAGAGAGGCGGAGCGAGAGGCAGGCGCTAGAGAGCGACGCGAGCGCAGTGCGCCGGCTGCAGAAGCAGCAGCGGCTGCAGTTGGAGCAGGCGCGGCAGCAGCAGCAGCGGGCGCAGCATCGGGAGCAGTCACAGCAACCGGAGCAGTGGGCACAACTGCTGCAGTAGCCGCTGGAACCGCAGCTGGAGCAACTGGCACGCCCACTGCATCGAGCAAGCGCCACCATCGCTCCGGCAGCAGCAAGACGCATCCCAATGCCAGCAATCCCTTGCCCACGACACGACGCAAGGACGTGCCAGCGCCGCCGCCGCCCTCGCCCGCAACCTACTCGGACCTGCAGGAGCTGAAGGCCAACATGGAGGGGCTGCAAGATGACACCAAGTCGCGCTCGCTGGAGAGCGAGACGTGCGAGACGCCAACGACAACTGCGACGACGTCGACCGCAACCGCAGAGCAAACACAGGCCGTGCGCACGGCTCTCGCTGCGCTGGCCGTAAAGGCCTCCGGCACGAGCACAGTGCGCGCTGAAAGTATGGCCACCACACCACAGTCGCAGCCGGAAATGGCTGCCAGGAGCAGCAAAGTGGCGGGCAAAAGTGCAGCGGAAGCGGAAGACGACGATGTCTTCTACGATGCGCGCAGCGAGGACTCCTCCAATGTGGCGACGGCAGAAGCTGCTGCTGCTGCCAGTGCAAACACAATTAGCGCGCAGTGTAAGGTGAGTGTAGGGCGTGCAGGCAAATTAGCCCCGGGTCAGATGTCAGCCAGAACTAGGCAGGAAGGTGGCCTCGCAGATGCTCGCATGAGTTAGCAGCAGATTGTTTCTATGGCAAATATTAGTATTATTATTATTAGTATGATTATTATAAAAATTTGTAATTCCCATTAATATTATTATTATTATTAATTTTATTATTATTATTATTAATTTTAATATTATTATTATTAATATTACGATATTATTATTATTATTTTTATTAGTATTTTTATTATTATTATTATTATTATTATTATTATTTTTATTATTATTATTATTGTTAATATTATTATTATTATTATTATTATTATTATTATTATTATTATTATTAGTTCTATTTTTATTATTACTTTTTTTTTTTTTTACTTTTCTGTTTAATTTACAATCTATCTATCTGATAATAAGTAAATTATATAAGGGAGGGTATTTACAGTAAGTTTTACATATTATTATTATTACTCAAAGCTGAGCGACTGAGAAATACGGACAGAAAAACGGACAGACAGATCAGCAGCCATAACTCCAATTTTCGATTAATTTACATTTGGCTGGGCAAAATAAATATACCCCAGGCAAGGGTATAACTAGACGCCAGCGATAGTGAGAGAAGGCAAGCTGAGAGCTGCTGCGGAAACGAGCGCCATATTTTCGGGCTCATTCAGGGGCATCAGTCAGGGCCGTAGTGGGACGGACGGACAAATGATGATAAACAAGAGTTTAATTTTATCAATTATTCTCGCAGGATGTGTGTGTCAAGGAGCAGCCAGAGCAGCAGCTGGCGACCCTGACAAAGGATAACAGTGAGCAGCAGGAGCTGAAGCTGGAGCAGCAGCCGCTGCCCAAGGCCAACGCCGAGCACGCAATGGAGGCCGAGCGCGAGGCAACTGCGGCGAGTCAAGTGTGCGCTGCTGTTGCTGCTGCTGCTGCTGGCGAAACGAAATGCCCGGCAACATGTAGCGCAACATGTTGCGCAACAAGCTGCGCGCCAGTTGGCCAAGCCAACGAAGCAACCGTCAAAACAAACGGCGAGGAAACGGCGAGCAAAACAAAACGCAAGCAAACTGGTATAACAGACGCGGTCGAGGCGTCGAACACGCGTGTTGCGGCAACATGTGCGGCGGGGCAAGCGAGCAGCGCGATGCCAGCAGCACAGCAACATGTTGCGCAGCAGCACAGCAGCAGCAACAAGAACAACAACAGCACGAATAACAGCAACAGCAACAGCAACAACAACAGCGATGGCAATGGCAACAGCAACAGCAACGTCGACGTCGGCGTCGGCGTCGGCGAAGACTCAACAATCATTGGAGCAACATTGGAGCTCGAGTTCAGTTGCAAGTCGGAACACACGGACGGCGCAACGCTGGCGAACAGGTACGCGTGAGATATCCGTGAGATACTTTAGTCGCAGCCGCTAAGCTGTAAGATACACACAAACACATACACGCCGATACATAGGTACAGCTTTGATTTGGCCTGGCGTAGGCTTGGCTTGGCTCGGCTTGGCTCGGCTTAATCCGCGGCACAACTCAAAACACTTGTTGTTTATTTTTTGCGCGTATCCGTGAGATACAAATGTATCTGGCAAGTGCTACGAACTCGAGCGCGTGTCGCGCGACAATTAAACGTGTAATGTGCAGTGAGTGTGAGTGTGTGTTAGTGTGTGTGTGAGTGTGCGCGCGTCTGTGTGAGTGTGTTAATGTGTGTGTTTAGAGTGCAGCTAAATTCCAATCGCAACAGATCAATAATTATGCAGGCAATCGAAAGTGAAACTGCAACTGAAACCGACGCCACATCGTGACTGCATTACACTGCGCGAAATTAGCAGGAAATTCTTGTGAACTCAGTTTGCTTTGCAATTTCCCGTTTGCTGTGCACATCACGTGGCCCCCAACAACTCAAGTGCAATCCTCTCTAATCCACCAGCCTCTCTCCCCTCTGCCTCCGACTATGCTTGGCCCACAGCCATGAGGCTGCGCTTGCAAGCAACTCGTGGTACTTCAGACAACAAGAACAACAAAAACAACAAAAACCCCAAGTAATTTGCAAAAAAGCACAATAAAAACAACAACAAGAACAACGAGAACAACTCAAAGCAGGCAAATAGGCCGAAAAGGTCAACTATAAATATAAATAAAAAGCAGGTAACCTTTTTGTTTGGCCCAGCGTAATCGCATTAGCCACATGTGTCAACTTGGTGTTAACCAGACTAAATATGTGGCAATATATATAGCCTATGTGTATATACATAAACTAATATATATATATATATAGCATGGAGCCATTTATCTGAATCGCAATAAATTGCAGCAAATTGCACAATTCTAAACTCGAACTCGAACTCGAACAGATGTGAGCGGGTCACACTTTAATGGGGCGCATAGGCTGTGCGTGTATGAAGTGCGTGTGTGTGTGTACAGTGTGTGTGTGTGGGAAGTGTTGTTGAATTCTGTTTCGTTTGGTGTCAAAACCGCAGACCATAATTAATATGAAAGCCAGAGCTGGTTTATGAGGCGAGCTTTATGCTAAATTAAGTGAGATTCTTTCGGCCATAAACCGAATTAAAATCATGTCGAGGTTAGGAGAGATTTTCGTCATAGAGCGGTGGAACGGGGCGGGGCTAGACCAGGGAAATTGGACGCATCTAGATTACATTTGCATAAAATCCAACAACAGTTTGGCTCGAAAGGGTGACAGCTTGTTGCAGCTGAAGGTGCTTAGAGTTGGGCTATGCCGCACATGCGATTACCCTGCAGAAAATAATATTAAAGATGTGGTATAGAAAAAATTCTAGAAAACATATGCATAAAGCCCATGAAAAAATGCAAGGCGATCAGTTACCCTGCACTTAAAGCTATTTAATAAATCGAAAGTATAGAATGGGAAATTCGGAATGATTTTATATCAAATTTGCATAAAATTTAGGCCCAGTTTGCGTAGCTTGGAGTATGCCAGACGTATGAATACCGCGCAGCTGAGTTATATAAAACAAATTGCAAATAAAGAATAGTCGAAAGAGTCGAATGAAATTCAGATAAACTTTGTAGCTTCTTGTAATTGAAGTTGTGCCCTGAACGGGCATGCCAGACACGCAATTTCCCGGCACTAAATAAAATATACAGTAACAAATCAGAGTTGTTTTAATGGCATGGCATATTATGCATGGAAATCTTTTAAGTTGTCTGCCAAACTTCACGTCACTTCCGGCTGCCAACTGTCAACTTCAAATTTACTAGTTCAGCCAAACTTCTCTCCACATCCACATGCAGTGAGTGCAGGGCAACCCCTGCGTCAGTTATGTGGGTCAACGATTGAATACCCATTAGCCGAACAGAGGCGCAAGCAAAGAAAGCAAAGAAAGCAGGCAAAACCAGACAAAATCGCATAAAAGCACGCACAAGGCGACGGCACGAATCTGTTGGCCAGAGACACGCTAAGCCGCCCGAAAGTATGCTGCGAAAAGCGCAAAATCATTGGGCCGCCAATAATAAGGGAAGAGGCGGAAGGAGGAGAATGACAGGGATATGTAGTACCTACACTATGTGGCGGGTGATATGTGGTCGCCGGAAGAGGCAAAAGTGAAAAGCTTTAACAAGACACTTGCCGAGAGTGTCCCATTTGATTGAGAGGTGGCAGGCAGGAGGCTGGCAGCCCGACCAAGAAGACGAGCTCAAGCACAGCCTCCGGCAGCTCATTAAGTGCCTAATGCATCGCTGCGGCGCTGGTGACACTGCCAAGGTAGTGGAGGGTAGGGGCAGCCGAGGGGAAGAAAGACCTGTATGTGTAGCCCCCGTTTGATGGCTGACGCAGTGATTAATCGGTCGAACAGCGTGACCTGTCAGCGGCACTTGGCATAATCTCGCAGCAGCAGGCACTCCAATTATACCAAGAAATGGATAACTGTGCCGAGTGTTATGTATACAGAGTATAGATACTATTCACATATATGCTATAATGACTTGCAGATATCGGGGAGTCACAAGAAGTGGCATAGTCGCGAGCAAAGAAATGGCAAACGGAGCCTGTAGCTTTCTTTAATTTAAAAAATTATGTATATACATTAGATATATATTTACATATATTCCTGTTCTCTCAGATATCGGAGATGCAACTAAAACTATAGCAAAATCTACTTAAAGCTAGAGATGCTAATTCAAACTCATTTTTTCTTCCTACTCCCCTCTTGCTTTCTCTAAATATATAAATTTATTTTTGTAGATCTATTTATATGCATGTGCTATAAATACTGTCAGATATCGAGCTAAAAATTCACTTATTTCAATATTTATATATATTCCTGTACTATAATAGCTCGCAGATTTCGGGGAATCACTATAAATGACACAGCCGAGAGGAAATCAATGGCAAAAGCTGCTCAATGCGAATAGAACTGCCAGTTGAAACCCTTTTAGAAGGACTCCTCAGTCCCCCTACGCTCTCCTCGCTCGCTTTCTATAAATTGTACAATTACATTTATTTCTGTAGCGACCTTCGTTGGCCACAAAACGCCCGTTTCGTAAGCGGCTTACGGCAAGTGCAGGTTGAAATTGAAAGTGCTGCAGCAGAAGAAGCAGAAGTAGCAGCAGCAGCAGCAACAGCAGCAGCAGATGAAGAGGAAGCAGAAGACGCAGCGAAAACGACAAAAGATTGTGCCCCGAATCTCTAGTTGGAAAGGCTTGAGCAGATAGTTAAAGCAGCAGCACGAGCCTGCTTCCGGCGTACCTGACCCGTCGCCAGTCCCACCTCCCACTGCCCCCCTGGTGCTGCCCTGCTGCTGTCTGTCACGTGCTTTATAATACGCGCATAAGCGCAAAATGTGCTGAGAGGCACGTTTGCTGGCGAAGGAATAAAAATACAAATTAGGATTGCGGAGCTGAGCACAAAACAAAATACACAAAATACAGCGAGAAAATACACACAGCAGATACAAAGATACACACACACACTCAGAGAGAGAGGGAGAGTGAGAGAGACAGAAAACGTGCAGCACGCAATTATAATTAAAGCATGCAAATAACATTAAATAAGCTGTCGCAGTAGCGTATTTCGCCGGAGTATGCCAACACCTCCCCCACCGCTGTCCCTCTCTATCTCTGCCCCCCTCTCTCTCTCTTTCACTCTCACTCTCCGCTGCTCTGGCCGTGTTTGTCTTAATGATCTCTGCGTCGCACTTGTGGCGAGTTCAAGTCAAGTTGAGGCTTTCCGCTCAGACTTATAGACACGCGGCACGCAGCCAGGCAGAAGGTTTTTAATAACCCCAGCAAATCTCAGGGGAATCTCTGGGCGATTGCAGCTGGGAAATTTGTAGCTTCGATTCTCAAAGAATTCCTGTGGTTTGGCATGCTTCTGCCCTTATTTATTGGCTACTGTTTAGAATTAGCATCGTTAAATTTACTACGGTTCCGGCTCGATAGTTCCCAGAGGTATGTTTGGTTTTCTACAGGCATATTTCGTGTTCTATGCAGATTATTATGCTTTTCTCTAGGCATATTTCGTATTGTAGAAGTAAACATAGTTAGGTATACTGTTCGAGCTTGATAGCTCCCAGAGGTAGCATTAGTTTACTGTAGACCTCGAATTTTAACGTTCTTAGAGATACTTTTCGTACTTGATAATTCCCCGAGGTCTTGCCTTTTCTATAGACACAATTTAGAAGGCGTTTGGCTCTTGCTAAAAGTAGAGTTAGCTGTGTTTTTTTTTCTCTACAAAGTTTTGACTGTTTATTTAGAGTTAATAATAAATCCTTGCTAATTTACAGGTATCTTTTTCTATACTCCACACTGCAACTGCGCTAATTTATGCCAAATCTTTCAACCAATTCCACCTCATAGTAACTGTATATTTTTCTTACATAAACTATCCCACACTACCCCTCGTTCCCCTCCATAGTTGTCTAACAATTAGTGCCTCTTGAGCTTCCCCCACTGTTTCCTGGCACATCCACTTTAGCCATTATTATCCATTTCGTATAAAATAATTCTCGCATTCTGATAAATGCTGCCCATCAAACGAGCATAGGAAATCGTTTAGCAGAAGTTTCGCTATCAACGCTTCCTTTATGCGTCTTTACGCTCTCGCCCCGCCACGCCCCGCCCAATTATGGTATCATAAATAAGTAGACCACATATCATTTAACTGCCTGACGATTTATGGGTCTCAGCTGTCGCCTGCTGTCCGCTGTCTGCCCTCGGCTGTCGACTGTCGGATCTGTCATGAGACGCAGGGGGGAATGGTAGCAGGAACAATGTGGCCAAATGATAGATTCGCTGGCAGGCAAACGCACATACGTGTACACATGAGGCTGTATGTAAATACCTGCACGTACATTCATTACATTTATTGCATTGTTACAATCAATTCGGTCTGATTGCCGGGGGGGGGGGGGGGGGGGCGTGGCATGCGGGCCAAAGGTATTTGCCGCAAGAAACATGCGGGACGCTCGGGGGCGCCACGGCTCTGACTCCGGTTCCAGTTCCAGCTCCGACTGCGTTTTTAATATAATTTTGGTAATCAATAATTTGCGGAAAATGTTTTTCCTGCCAGCACAAAACAGGCATACAATGGCAAACACACACACACAAGCAGCAACACTCACACATACACACACGAGTTTCGAGTCGTATGTAAATCAATTTTTGCGCTTTTTGTGCTCCTCTCGTTCTCGTTCTTGTTGTTGTACTCTATTTGCATTTCGGTTTAAGCACTCGAAACTGGCAGCATACAAATACAAACACACACACACACATACACGCACATAGCACGCGTATACATACTCGTTCACCCACATGCTCCCTCGGAAAAATGCAAATATATAAGCACTTAACCAGAACTTTCATAGCTCGAAAATCGGTGAAAACAAAACTGTAACGAGTTTTTTGTTGTTGTAAAGAATTGTTGTTGTTGTTGTTGTTTTGTTTCTCTGTTATGCACGCGCATTTCATTGTTTTTATGTATTTTGCGGTTTCGCATTGTAAAGCGCAAATATCCCAAATATTCGCGCATTCAACTCCAAGCAAATCCCTTAAAAATGTCCATACAGCAAGGCAGTAGAGCAGGAGAGAGAGAGGGGGAGAGAGGGAGAGCTGGTGGCCTGAGCTCAGCACAAAACATGTTTAATTATGTTGTTAACACAGTTATATGTTTTGACTTCTGAAAACTTTGGCCAACTACTCGACAGCAGGCAGCAGGCAACAGGCTTCCCCATCGGCACGTGCTGATGACATAAAAGCAACAAAGTGCAACTAAACTGAATCGAAACTAAACTAAACTAAACTGAAACTAAACTAAATGCCAACTAAACTGTATGCAAACTACGCTGAACGCGTAGTTAGTGAAGCCATTCAATGTATTCAAATTGTTTTCGAGCCTGCCACGTTGTACCATGAGTTTGAAAATATCTCAAGAAGTTGCTGAAAATTATCGAACTAATGCAAATATTGAAATATTGGAAGTTACAGCTTAAGTGCTTAAATTATAATGAAAAATCTATTTCAAATAAAAATTTTAAAACATTTTGAAACATTTTGCTAGAGAAATTTTAGAAAAGTAAATGAAATTAAAAATAAAATTAACATGCTTAAGACTTAAAAAACTCTGATAAAATCATATAAAAAAAATAATTCTAGATTTCAGAATGTCAAAGATTTAAAATTATTAAACAATTGATAAAATATAGCAAAAATAAAATCGAAGAAGAATAGAAGTTTCGCCTTAGAAGTTTCATATAAAAATACTTCGAGAATTTAGGTATCAAAGATTGAAAATTATTTACCAATTGATAAAATAACTATATCAAAAATTAAATCGAAGAAAAATTAAAGTTTCGTAGGGAATAAAATATAAATTTGCTTAAATTTATATAGAATTATTTGAGTTCGAAATTCCCCCTAGCATTTCTTAAGCTCAGCAGCAATTTGTCGGCATCTTCATAAAGTCCCCCTCCAAAAGAGTAGCCCAAGTGTCGTCAAAGCTGCTGCCCATATATCAATATAGCTATTTCCCAAAACGAATTGCGGCGCAGTCAATGGACAAAGCAGAGTTAATGGGCAGGCTTAGGTAATATTGCGGCTGCGGCTAATTGAAAACAAGTTCGAAATTCGGTAATAAATACACGTAATTAGAGTTTGGTCAAAACGCGCACAACGAAATCAGGGCCAACTGCAAGAGTCGACGGGGCATTGTATAGAAATTCGGATGGTTGATTGAAGACAAGAAGACGGCGCCGGCGCGGAGGCAATTGTGCGCAACCTTCGGCGAGCTCAATTGCGGAAAAGTTGCATGCAGCTAGGCTGGCGAAATATGCGAGGGGCGTGCGAGACGTTGCGCTGAAGAGGTGAAACTTGTTTTCTATGGCCGCAGCTTAATTTGGTCTTGGTCATTGGCTTGGTTGGGCGGACAGACGAGCGTCGCGTCGACGTGGTTCAGTGCCGTTTGGCTAGTCGCAGTTGCAGTTGCAACATACGGCCAGAGGGGGAGGTGGAGAGGTGAAGAGGGGAGCAGATCATGCCATAGCTCGAAAGTGCAAGTTGAAATATGCAGGCAAATGCAATCGATTTGCTCATACCCTAGCTGAGCTATGCCGGCCCCTAGCCTCTACCCCCCCCCCCCTCTTCATCTACCCCTCTCACAACAAGTGCAGCAAAAATATTATTGAAAACCAGTTTCACATGGCGGCACTTTGCTGCCATTTGCAACATCGGGGCACATCTCTCTGCCTCTCTCGCTATGGGGGCAGTCGCATTAGCGATTTTCGTCTTGAGATATGTGGGAATAATGCACTTTTAAATGGAAAGTTTAATGCATTTTTGTGTAGCATGTTGCCCAACAGGCAGATGGAACAACCGCTGCCGCAGCCGCAGTCGGAGACGTAGCAAGAGTCAAAGCCGCATCAATAGAGATTGAGCTGCAGCTGTTGTTGCAGCGCTTTGGGGCAGGCTGCAAAAATCTGCAACAAAATCTACTTAAAAGTCATGAAAACTGAAAACCTCGCTCTCTTTCTCTCTGCAGGGTATTCTCTACAATTTATTTACATCTCTATCTATCACTATCTTCCTTTCTCTTGCTCGTTGGTTAAACTTATAGCTTTATCCATTCACCTCTATATCAGCCTCTCTTACTCCTTTATCTATATCTCTTTAATTTTTCCTTTTTCTTTTCCACTCTCCCTTAATTTTCCATTTTTTTTTACCCCTCCTAAAGATTTTTTTCCATCTTTTCTGTAAGGAGATTCATTAAAGTTCAGTCATAATTACCAAAATAATTCCGTTTACATAATAAGAGTGTAAAATGTACCCGTAAACTTCCACAAAACGCTTAAGGGGGAGGGAGGCTGTACGGAAAAAGGCCTCAAAGATTTTCATATAACTCGTACATATATCAACTTTAATTCCGCTAATGAAGCACAATCGCCAGCTGCGATTCGCGAGTTTGTGCGCTTGTGTTCTGCGTCTTAAGTGCCCGAAATCGGAAAAGAATTTGCAAATCCCCGTCGTATAAATAGCATAAGCCCGGGGATTACTTGACGCTGGCAGAATTCGCCACTCACGAGAGCTTTTAATCACACTAAAAGCAAAGCGCCGCGACCAGGAAAAGGGAACACTACACTCCATAGAGGAAGTGCGTATGAGTGTGAGAGTGTGCATGTGTGTGTGTGTGTATGTGAGTGTGTGTACTATATGTGTGTGCAGGAGACAAACAAGTCGCAGTCGCTGTCGCAGTTGCAGTCGGCGTCAGAGCGGCCAAGTCAGCTTTATGCCCGCCAGAACTAGCGCACAGCGAATAATCTAGCTTTTTATTTTTTGCCAATTATAGGTTTATTTAAATTTAAGCTCGTCATTATGTATTTGCCCTTTTTATAACTCTATCACAATGCCAACTGCTCATGGGTAAAGTTGGTAAAAAGTAAAGTAAAATATAAATGCCCAAAAAACATTTTATACCCAATTATCTGATCATTTTCTCTATTTTTCCCATCAAACTGTATTTTAAAATGCAGTTTTTTGCACATGACAAATTGAAATATTTACAAAAAAATGCATACAGAATGGTAACATTTTTTTTTGGCTATTTTTTGGCTATCACATCAGATTGTTGGCAACACTAGTCCACATCGCAACTGCAGTCAGCGTCGCTGTTCGAGTCGGTTGCAACTTGCAGTGTCGGCATGCAGCGAACTGTGTTTCGCGCCGTTGTTTACGGCGGTTTAACTGCAGCTCCTGCTTCTTCTTCTTCTTCTTGTTGTGCTCGCAGTTTCGGGGCCGAAAGATACATCAAATGAGTCGTAACCTGAGAATGGGCTGAATTATTAATGCGCTGCGAGACTCATCAAATGTTGATAAACTTTTTAATTACCTAATTAATTACATGCAGACATCGTAACGACTACAGGCGCGTGTATATCGTGTATACAGCTTAAATATATATATCTGTATATATTGCTGATATACTAGAAAATTGAGCAGACAAACTCGCCTCGTCGCTGTATGCCCAAATAATTAACGCACGACACTCGCGGCCCAATCCCAGTGCACAGCAACACCAACACACACACACACAACGTATATGTGTGTGTGAGTGCTGGCGTCTCAGGCACTTCCTGTTTCGCGGCCAACACTTTCTGCAATCGCTCGCGCAGTTCCGCAATTTTCATAAGGAAAAAGCAAAAGAAAAATCCTTTCACTTAGGAATAATTACATATGCGACATGGCGTATCTGTATTCATGAGTGTATTCACGAGTGCGAAGTCTTCGCGGCCAGCAAATTTCCTTGTAAATAGCCGCAGTTAAGCGATTAACGGACAGACGGACAAGTGATTGACTCGACGCGCGGCCATTGACCAATCGCATTACGGGCATTACGGCATTACGGCATTACGTGTCAATTATTCGCAGAGATCTCGATGTCTGCTTTATTCATTAACTATATAATCGCCGGCTTGCGCGACAAGCAGGGTATGATGTGCGCAAAGAACTCCGGAAATCATTTTCCTCAAACTGAAACTCTTTGGTACGAGGGGAAGTGCAAAATGTCACGCAATTCTTTTCACGCTTGTTATAAATAAATAATGCAACTTGCTTGTTTTGGAAAATATATCTCTGCTAATGTTTGCATACCTTATACACAGTAAAGAGGGGTCACAGGAAATATACATTTTGTGTAGCAGAAAGCTTGGTATAAGCAATCGCACATTTTCGACTGTGTTTCAGCTTAAACACGTAGATCTCTGTTATTATACATGCTAGAGATAGCAAATTTGGTATGAAGCTTCTACAATATTGTATCCATTATAGCTATATTCTAAAACTTGTGTGCCACGCCCACAGACAGCAGTAAGCGAAATTAACGTATGCCAAGCTGAGTTTTTATATACATAAGTTATATGCAGGGTATCTTATAGTTGAGACTGCAGCGCTGCAGCTTCACTTATGCTTGTTAGTTTGGCAAAATATGCAAACGGTTCGCTCATATTTCAAAGTCAAGTGGCAAGCGAGCGGCCATTGCCCAAGCTGGCTGGAGTTGCATGCAACAAATGGGGGATGTCCCTTTAAACATTTCTCAGCCGCACAGACACTTGCCTGACAGCTAACACGCACAACAAGTGACTCGGCAGACACACACACACACACATAGAGGCACACTAATACACACAGTGGGACACAAAAATACTGGGCATAGGCCTGACAAAACATAAATCATGAGCAGAATGAGAACGAGAACGGGAAGAGTTGCATGGGATAGAGAGAAAAGTGTTTAAAGTCGGCAATTGGCAAAGTTTATACGCTCCGTTGAGGGCTATGTGTATGCGGGTGTGTGTGTGTGTGTGTGTGGGCGGACGAGCAAACATTGGCGAAACTCGGGAGTGGTCTAATTGAAAAAATGCTTCAATCAGCCAACAATATTTTAGCTTCGGCCGAAAATAAGAAGCAGCAGCAGCAGCAGCAGCAAAAGCAGGAGCAGCAGCAGGAACTGCAGTTGGAGACGGAAACTGGAGACTGAAAATGATGGATCGATTTGTGTACTCGTGTGTTGCTTGTTGTGTGCTGCCCATCCATAACCATCATCATCATCAAGAGACATGGACATGAAATGAGGCAGCAAAGACACACACACACACACACACACCCACATACTGAGAGAGAGACATGTGTGTACATATGTAATATATATGTCCCGCTGGCTGTCCCACTGTCTGTCTGTGAGTTTTACATGCTGAAACTTTGTGCAACAACCATCAGTCGTGAAACAAATTTTTACAAACATTTTACAGAGTGGAAACCTCACAAATAAACGAGAGAAAACGAAAACAAAAAAATACAAAAGCCTGTTCAAGTGAATTTATTTATTCTGTGTTCTGCTAAAGAGAATTGCTTTCCAAACTCTGAGTTTCTTGGGGGTACAGCGCGCTGTACTCGACTGTACTCATAGCGTACCATATCTAATTAAATATGACAACATAATCGGATTACCGACTGCAGTCCGCAATCAATTAAAATGCATGGATAATTATGCGCTGCATCTGATTAAAGTTCATGCAATTGCGCATCGTCGAGCAGAAACTAAAACCACACAAAAAAAAAAAAAAAAAAACGAGAGCCAACCAAATTAGAGGTACAACTTGAAAACTTGAACAGATATATATACATATATATTTGTTAAAATGTCAATGCCATAGAAGGAAACTGAACGCCAAGAAGAATTTTCACCGCACAGAACAAGTTGCCCGATATGGTAAAAATATTCGAGTTTCAACTCAAGAGCAACTGCCACAAAGCGAGACACAATTAGCGCGCCGTAGGCGTTATATATACGAGTCGGCGAAACTATATATAGTATTTAATATGCTTGTGCGCCGATAATACGTGAATGAAGTTGTGAAGTTGTGTAGTGATTTCTGCCTTGACGACACGCCCACGCCCAGCCCCACGAGACATTATCATTGTCAGCTGCTGACCATCATTTTTATCATCGTCGTCATCATCATAATCATGTGCGTCAGTTTGGGCACCCACGCGACCTTTCAAAGTTTGGTAGGCCTCGAGTGCTCTTTAAAATTCAAATTAATATGCATATATATCCGCTAACCATAGATGGCAGTAGTTGACAGACAGTCGGACAGACTGCCAGAGTGGACTTCAAAGCCCTCGTGCTTCTCGTGCCATACATTTATTAAGCAGACTTCAAAAAAGTTCGACACGCAACGCGGCCGCAAAAGCGCACGAGTGGAACAATAAAATTTCTATTGCTCACATTCGGTTTGGTGTTGCTGCTTCTTTCTACGCTTCTTCCTTTTGTACTCCTTCATCTTCTCGCGCTACCCCGCTTGCTTTGCATTTTTCTCTAAACTAAGTTGAACTCGCGACTTGAAAAGGAATCGAAATGCGAGGCGGCAACAGGCCAACTTCAGCTTGAGCTATCCTGCTGCTATCTCTGCCCTGTCTTCACGTCTCTCTGCCCCTGCCCCACATCCACCTCGCTCGTCCGCCTTCCACTTGGCCGCATCGCGTTGACTGCTCACACACGGTGCACGGGTTCACGCACAGCAGGAGCGAGCGGCTGGCGGGATGGTGCTGTGTGTGGCGGGTTACATCGCAAGTATTGCTTCTCGGGAACCACTGCTGCTTCCAGCCGGCAAAACGTTGTCTGCGCGCTGTTAGCTAACCCACACGCCCCCTGCCTCTGCCTCCGCTCCTCCGCGCGACTGCTCGCTTATTTTTTTGTTTTTCTCCGCGCTAAAAAAGGCAGCGCTGTGATACTACAGTGCCTAATAGCAGTATCGGTAGCACCTTCGAGCAGAATCAACAGATTTTCAAGAATAATATCATTTTTTCAGTTTAAAAATTTGTGCTAAATTTTTTTGTTATTCTAAAATATTCATAAAATGATATTTCTCATTGCAATTAATTATACAAATGTATATATTTTTATAAGAGAGTTTAAAATACATAAATTTACGCAATACTAATGCAACAAACACAAAAAACATCTAGTTAATATAATATTCCGCCCAAAATATAACTAAAATATGCATGTTAATCTTTCTAGTTTAACATTTTAATCAAATACTGATGATTTCTCATTTAAATATACTTTAGAATTTCTGAAAAATTATTTTCAAATTTGAAATAATAATTTTTGGCTTTTAATAGATTCAGCATAGCAACGTTATTCTCATACCAGTCAGCTTACAGCAAAATTTTCCGGCTAAAAACTTTCAAAAATTAGAGAATTTGGCACTTGCAATTTTCGCAGCGAATTCCCGCCCAGCGCGCTGTACGAATAACTTTGCACATGACTGTTGACGCTTTTTTGTTGAGCTGGAAATTGTTGAGGTTCTTTTTAACAAACACATGTGCTCGCCTGTATACATATTGGTGTGTGGTTATGTGTGTGCGTGTGTGTGTGTGTGTGTGTGTCTGATTGTGGGTTGTGACAATGTCAATGACATTTGCGAGTCAAGTTGGTTTTCAGCAGAAATTAATCTTAATATTTTTCGGTGAGCTTTCTTGGATGCACGTATTCAAAATATGAAGAGGGAAGACAGAAGACAAGTGCCGGGAGGAGCACTTGCCACATGCCACACATGGCATAAGCGAGGAGCATCGCCCGCATAGCTAATGGACACCCACGTCCACACACACACACACACACACACACATACAAAAATAGATCTCTCGCACATCTCCCGATGGGGTAACAGGTTTTCGCTGTCGCATTGCAATAGTTTTTGTCGGTTTCTCATACTCCAATTGAAGTTACGAGCCTTCAACTGGTTAACTGCTGATAGCTTTGTTTGCCGCCAGACAGTGTACAAGTGTGTGCGAGTGTGTGCGAGTGTGTGTGTCGGTGCGAGGGTATTGTATTGTAAAAATGTTGGCAGCAGCTGCTTGGCGCGCGAGCATAAAAGGTATTAAATGCTCAACAAATAGGCTTAAAAAGTTACTGGCATTGCGCATACGCCAGATTGTACAGTCCACAGGCACTAGTTGTAGTTCTGTGTATACCCTGTTGCATGTTTGCAAGGCTGGCTTTGTTGGTGTATCAGCAAGCTCAGTTAATTCTATTGGCAAATGCAAATGAGCTAAAATTACTCTTGGTATTCCGAATGTACTGTCATTACGCATACGCCACCTTGTACAGTCTACAGATAAAAGTTGCAGTTCTGTCTATACCCTGTAGAGTGAACTGCTAATGCGGCAGCTTAGTTGCGGTATTGGAAAAATATACATAGCTTGTCGAACCTACTAGCCAAGGCAGTAGTGCTGTGTATACCCCTTAAAATGCGCTGTGATAGGGGTAGAGCTACTGAGATTTAATATTAATATACTGTCAGGAAACTTGAGTTTACTTTTTACAGGATATCTTGAGCAGTATATCTTGATGTAGAATAATACGGTTTCAGCTACCAGAATTGGCTTTTTACAGGGTATCTGGAGTGCACTTCGTTGTCAGCATTAGCTGCGCTTTTTGAATAACCATTTGGGCTACATTGTCTGCCCTGTCAAGCGCAATTTCCGCACACTCCTCGTCAGACACACACACCAGGCACACACACACACACACACACATCCGACACACACATGCACACAGTTCGCTGTGTGTCCGCCCACAGGCGCTAAAGTTGCTGCTCGGAGAGTTTCACACTTGAAGCCAATTCCCTGTCAAGCACTCCGAGCACAACAACATGCCTTCACACTTTGTAGCCAGGACATTAGACAGCGAGAGAGAGAGAGAGAGAGAGGGAAGTGGGCATGGGCGTGGCAAGTGCAGAACTGTGTTCGCCGGGCCATTGAACCGTTGCAGTCGTTGAAGCCGCCGCTGCTAGGCTTAAATAGATAATTACTGCGGCTTTGCGATTTGTTAGCATTTTAACAATTGTTCTTGTTGCTTCTGCCTGCTTGCAGCGAACCACACGTCGCCACAGTTGTCACAGTTGCCACACGCGCGCCGCACGTCGACTACACGTGCCTGGACTCCAGCGAGGCGCAGTCCGACGACAGTCATTTGACGCGCGACTCGGTGACGCGCGAGTCGCAGAACGACGAGCTCTCCTCATCGACGCTCGACAAGCTCGATCTGAGTACGCTACCGCTGCCCGCTTTGCCGCCCAAGCGACGACGCACACGCTCCCGCGCGAGTCCCTCCAAGCATCACCAGCAGCAGCAGCAACAACAACAGCAGCAGCAGCAGTCGCGCCTTGAGGGCGGCGAAAATGCCGCTGCAGCGGACAAGTGCAGCGCAGCTTCAGCGCCAGCCCAACGTAAGCAAAAGCAGAAGGAGCAGCAGCTAGGCGAGCAGTCGCAGTCACAGTCGCAATCACAGTCGCAGTCACAATCACAGTCACAGCAGCAACATCTCTCCGCGTTCCAGCAATACGTTGCCAAGCGACGCGAAAGTCTCGAGGCTTCCACGCGCAACTTCAACGAGAAGCTGGAGGCGCGCAGAATGCTCTACCACATGGGTGGTAATGGCGCAGGAGCAGCTGGACAGGATGTTGGCCCAGGCGCTGGCTCTGGCCCTGGCTCTGGCGGCGTGCCCACGTATCTGTTTGGCGAACAGTTCTACGGGCCGCTGCCGGGCGCCATGCGCAAGTCCAGCTCGCCGGCGGGCAACAAGGAGGAGATCTTCCTCAACAAATCCGGCTGGGTGCAGGTCAGCTCCAAGCATCATCTGGCGCATGGCAACAGTGGCGACCACAAGAACCGGCGGCTCAACTATGCGCATCAGAACGGCGATGTTGCCGCCTCGCATGGCCGCAACGCCATACGCCTGCTGCAAATGGAGCACGCGCGTCGCCCGGAGCTTGGCCGGCATCCGCCCGCCTTTGTCCATCAGCCGGCGAGCATGTGTGAGCGTGAGCCCAAATTTATTGGCTCCAAGGTGGAGGAGCTCATACAGCGCAACGAGGCGCGCTTGAGTGGCATGTCCGCGCGCGATCCAGCACTGCGTCCCGGCTATCGAATCCTGGATCCCCAGCTGGCGAGCATACTGAACGAGCGTCCCGGCTTCCTGCCCGTCAAGAGTCCCAACGATCTCGAGTCCCCGCCGCCCATAACGCCCATACTGTCGCCTCCGCCCGCGTTCCAGGACAACAGCAGTCGCAGCTCGCGGCATCAGGAGTCACGCAGCCGCAAGATCAGCCGACAATCGCATGCGCTGCTGCGCGAGCAGCCACGCATGCTGCAGGCGCCACCACAACAAGCGCAGCTCCAGCAGCAGCAGCATCAGCAGCACCTGCCGCACAATCCCAAGGGCATGGTCTTCTCGCGCAGCTTCGAGTATGATACGCGCCGCCCCGCGCCCGCCAACAGCTACGTGGAGACGTTCTCGCGCAGCTTCGATGGCAATCTCTCCGAGCGTCCAGCCGCAATGCCCACGCTGGCCGTGCAACGCGAGCGCTCGCTCAACTTCAGCACGCTGACGGGCAACTCGCCCAACTACTTGACCAAACGGGAAGGCAGCGGAGCTGCCGGCGTTACCATGGCCAGCAGCAGCGCTGGCGCCGCCGCCGGCAGCAGCAGTAGCCGCTCGCTGCGCAGTCGCGACAACTCACCGAAGTATCTGCAGCCGCAGCAGACGACGGCGTATCTGAACGCGTCCGTCAAGGAGGCGCCGCCGGCCTACAGCGTGGCAGCCAACGCTGGCAGCGGCGGCGGCGGCGTAGCCAATTTGTCAAAATATTCGCCGCGTTCGCGTCACGATCGCACCTTCGAGCGATCGAAGAGTCACAACGTGATCGGTCGCTCGCGGAAGTCGCAGTTCAGCCGCATGGGTAACAGCGGAACGGGAGCAGCCCACGCCCAAGCGCCACCGCCCGTTGCACTGGGAGGCATGTCGCGCTTCCGCAGCCTCGATACGACCATCAATAACAGGCTAAACTCGTGCGACAGTGGCGCCCGTTCAGGTGAGTTCCAGTTTCAGGTGAGCATGCAGCGAGATCCCCAGGCAGCAGCAGTCCGCAACTGTCCGTAGCTGTCCGCAACTGTCCACAGGTGTCCGCATTCATTTTCCACTTGCCAAAACTGCCAAAACCTGAAATGCGTGACTCAATCGCAGCCTCAATCCCAGCCTCAATCCCAGCCTCAATCCCAGTCTCATTTTTTGTCAACAGTTTCCTTTTTTTCCTTTTTCGTTTCAATATTTTTCCAGTTCCATTCTCAATCCCAGTCTCAATCTTTACCTTCATTCTCTCCTTTCGTCGCAGCTCCTGCCTCAATTCTCGTTCCTAACCTCGCCACAGTCTTCACTTCAGTTTTCGCCTCAATCCTCAACTGTCGCCGCTGTCCAGCCTCAATCCCAGTCTCAAGTCTCGCCTTCAATCCTCGATGCCTTCTCTCTTTCGCCGCCTCACTTGCCTCGCCTCAATCTTCACCTCGATTTCCACATCTATTACCGTTGCTATACCCACCTCTAGTCCCCCGTCTCTGTTCCCCTGCTCGAGCCTAGCATTTTGAAGTAATCGCTTCAATCGCTTCGCTTCACTTTAACAACGAATTGCTATGTCAAAATTCATTGAATAAGTGACAGAAATTGAGCATTTCAATGCGCACAGAGTGAAGCTCCTACTTACTAGTCTCCTACTACTGCTACTCCTTCACCCAGACCCCCTCGCCGCGCACGCACTGAGCACAGAGAGTCATGGATCCGCATCCGTGCCATCCTGGCGTTTGTTTTAACGTCCTTGTCATTGTCATAGTTGACTGACTGGGGATGAAAGTAAATTTCGTAATTCAGCCTGACGGACCGTTACACTTGCCCCACTACCACTCTCCCCCCTCCCCGCCCACTCCACACTCGGCGCTGCGCGTGTGTGTGCATGCAGTTGCTGATAAATGACTGAACGAGAATTCAATAGATGCTACTGCAAAATTTAAGCCATAAAGTGATTGCCATGCTTTGATTGCAAGTGCATTTCGTTCGCTTGCAGCAACTTTTATTTAATACCAGAAAAATACCAGTTTTGTTTGCTAGTAAATGTGTAAGGAGCGAAGCTTATGCTTCGCTTGGCTGCACACAAGTTTCCCATACGCTCGAGTGCCCAATAAGCTGCAAAACTCTTAAATAGTCGTAAAGATACTAAAAATACACCAGGCAGGCCAAGCTTATCAGAGCTATTAAAACGGTGTTGCTCATTTAAATATTGAATTAGTTCCTAGCAAATCCCCCAACCTTCTGCTTTAAAATCCTATTTTCTATGTTGTTAAAAATTAAATGCTTCAAAATATACCACAATTTGTTAGCTTAACTTAAGGCCATAAAGTTCTTGAGTAATGAAAAATATACTATGTTAATTTGAAATTTCAGGGCTTGTTTAACCATGTGAGAAATTACTTTTCTATTTTAATACCAGGTAATAACGTAAAAAAGCTGGTAAAACTTAAAGAAATACCAAAATATGTTAGAAAATAATACTTTCAAATTCGTTTTAGTATAGAAAATTGCTTGAGCACACTCAACTCCAGTTTCAGCAACTTTCTGGTAATGCATTTCCAAATAAATACTATAAAAATATTGCAAAAATACCGTTGATGTATTTTTTTATAATTTTGCCTATGTACTTGCGAAATGCTGACATAAAGCTGGTAAACCCTAACGAACTACCGAAATATATCAAAAAATACTAGCAGTATGCATTCTCGAGCCTTAAACGAATTGAAAATAAATACTGAAAAACATACCCAATCTTGTTTGCTAATGCTGTGCACAGATCTCTCCAACGACGAGCTGGACAACGAAGACTGTAGCTCCACGGAGTTCCTGTCCGCGACGAACTATCAGTTTCCCAACGTGTCCGCGAACAGCGTGAGCATCTCGCCCTTCAAGACGCAGCGGCAGCGCTCGCTGACGCCCGATCGCAACGATTCGCACAGCTCGTCGAGCAGCCTGCGCAAGCAACGCTCTCTGACACCGGAGTCGCGCTCCCTGACGCCGGAGGAGCGGCGCAAGAAGGGCTCGCAGGTGTCGCTGATGAGCTCGCGCCAGAACTCGAGCTCGCGCAGCAACACGCTGGAGCGACGGCAGCGGCATGGCGAGGACAAGACGCCGCCGACCATTTCGCGCAGCTCCTCCAGCTCCAGTTACAGCGGCGGCGAGTCGCACGAGCCGCTCAACGGCAGTCCGAACACGGCCGGAGCAGCCGGCGTGGGTAGCTATCGCCGTGCCGTGGGACGCAGTGCAGCCAAGCAGGCGGAGCAGGAGCATCTCATTCGACGCTCCAGGTAAGTGCCGGAGGGGTGTGGGGTTGATAATAATGCTAAACCGACTGCACTCCATGCAGATCCCTGCAGCTCAGCGAACGCTCGCCGAATCGCGGTCACAAGTCTGTGGTCTGCGTGAGCGGCGCCTCACCGCAGCAGGCGTCGCAGCAGCAGCAGCAGGCGACGACACTGCACTATGCCCCCTCGGGCAATGTGTCCGTGTTTCCCAGCTCGCTGCGTGCCAGCAGCAAAATGCTGCCCAGCAGCAATGGCGGCAATGCGACGCGCTTGCGCCAGAGCGACGTGGACAAGGCCTGCTCCTTTGACTTCGACTACAGCAACTACAATCGCAGCAGCGCAGTAGCGGCGGCTGCGGCGGCAGCGGCAGCGAGCGTCGCCACGCGCTCTGCCCACACCAGCGGCAGCGGCGGCGACAGCGGCAGCAATCAGAATCTGCGGCTGGACTTCGACAAGAGTCGCTCCTTCGACGACGACTACCGCGAGGCACTGCTCAACAACAACGGCGGGGGCGGGGTGGTTGGTGGCGCCAGCTCGAGCATACGCTTCCTGCAGCCTGGCAGCGAGCCGAGCATCATCTCGGCCGGTCGCCTGCGTCAGTCCAATTCGCCCGTTGCGGCTGGCACGCACGAGCGCAACACGACGCGCTCGCCGCAGTCGTCGGGCTCCTCGTCGAACAATCTGCATCTGGCGTCGCGGCGCACCGGCAGTCCGCAGAGCGGCCAGCAGCAGCAGGGCTACGGCACGCGGCTGTGCGATCACGAGTTGACCTACGACATGCTGCGCAAGTCGCCGATCATGAACTTCCGGCGCGGCGACTCCGACTACGAGCTGCCCGTGCAGCTGCGCAATCGCGAGACCATCAACTCGGGCGGCAACAGCGAGCTGAACTTCATGAGCAACGAGACGCGCATCTACGAGCATCCGACGACGGTGCTCAAGCCGCCGCGGGGGCCGAACGCGCGCGAGGAGCAGCATCACTATCGACAGGTGGCAGCGCCACCGCCGCCGCGCAGCAGCAGGTACTAGGGCACGCGCGATATCGATTACGACAGCAGGCTTTCCACTTATATCGATAGCTGCATCGATGGCCAAGCATGCATACTATTGCAATTCTAACAGCTCCCCA
Organism: Zaprionus bogoriensis; assembly: GCA_035046045.1. Taxonomy (NCBI): domain Eukaryota; kingdom Metazoa; phylum Arthropoda; class Insecta; order Diptera; family Drosophilidae; genus Zaprionus; species Zaprionus bogoriensis. The sequence continues at coordinate 314,656 of JAWNOI010000066.1, read as the reverse complement.
CTGATATCGATAGTGATAGACTAACATCCAACAGCTGTTTGCAACTTTAACAGCTTCCCACTGATATCGATAGCGCTAGCCTAAAAGCTTCAATAACAGCTCCCCACTGACATCGATAGCACTCTATCGCGACTGTAACAGCTCCCCACTGAAACAAGTAGCGTTAACAGTGTTCTGCGCTAACTGTAACTGTAATTAACATTCCAACTCCAATGCACCAAGGCCTGCAGCCCGCAGCCCGCAGCGTCTAACGAAATTCTAAAGTCAGGCTTAAAAAGACTGCTTAACGCACACACACACACACACAAACTTACACAATTGACCAACTTTCTCGTAGACTCTAACTAACCCAACCTCTCTAACGCTATATTGGATAATGGATAATGCAACAGGATCCAGGGATCCATAAACTAACAACAACAGCAACAACAACAAAAGCAAGCAAAAGCAACAAACTAACAACTCAATCCCGAAACTTAAATTAAAATTCAGTCTTAAGCTCACCGCACAAATTCCCGAGCAACTTTCTCGTCTATAAGAACTAACGGCATTTTGGGTAATACGCCACACGCCACGCCCACGTTGTTCAGCATTTCAAGTTTCTCCCCGTATTCTCTTGCAGTCCCGCCGAGCCGCCGACAGCGGCCAACAAAAAGAGTCGAAAAAGTCTCAACTCGGAATCGGATTATTGGCCCCGTTGCGGGGCCTGCAGCACGGGCAGCAGCAAAGGCAGCAGCAGCTTGCCACATGTGGCAAGCTTGCACGCAATCAGCAGACAAAATTCCTCGCAGCAACAACAACAACAACAACAGGCGCATGTGTCCACAGTGGCCGTAAATGTGAATGTCATTAAGTTGGACATGGGGGAAACTACTGGAGCTCCCGCTGCAGCTGTCACTCCAGCTGCAGCGCCGCCTGCTGCCACTCCTGTGCCCACCCAGTGGACACTGCTCTGCAGCGGCGGCCTGGCCTTGCCCCAGCCGGATCGAGGCCAGCCGACGGCCGTCATACGACCACGGGTCATTCCGCTGGCCGCCAGTTCGCTGGTGCTGCTCGGCGATTGCGATCTGCCGGCGGAAGCCAACGCCAGGTGAGTTTGACAGCCGATAACGGACAGTTCGAGAGCGCATATCCATTATACACTCGTTTATTTCCTTATTTATGTGCCTTCCTCTATGTTCTGCGCCTTTTTCTCGCCTTCTGCTGCTGCTCCTTCCCCTTTGGCAGCAGCAGCAAAAACAATGCACAGGAGAGCGAGCTAACAAATCGACAGCGGGGCCAACAGGCGGCGGCCGCCATATTGACGCAGTCGAGCACAAGCCAAAATGGCGGCCATGCCGGCAACCGGAAGCGGCAGCGACAGCGCAGCCATTCGCTGCCCGCCCGCAAGCGGCTGCTAACGAGCCAAAGTGTCATGGGGTAAGTGTAATATTGCACACGCCACAACCTTACACTGCACTACACTATACTACAGCGAACTTTATCTGCGCGCTTGCTTTAAGGCGCGTACTCAAAATGCCTTTTAAAACTTTTCCCTTCCTGCCATGGCTCCACTGACTGACTTAACGTCACATGCAAAAGCTACAAACGAAACTGCATTAAAACATTTATGCCTGCCTCCGCGACAGACAGACAGACGGACAGAAGGACAGACTGTGCGACAGTCGTTAAACGTTCGCCTCCAGCCTCCAGCGGGCCGGGCTTAAAGTGTCGCAATGTGTCCTCAAAGCGGCGAGGGGTTATTAAAAAATTTATGGAAACAATGCGCGAAGTGAGCAGAGACAGCGCGAGCGAGTACCTAAAAGTCGGCTTCATTTATTTTCTTGCACCAATGCATTTTTTATCTACTCTTGCAGCGGGTATGTGTGTTCTGAGCAGTTGCTTGCAACGCACAGACTATGCTCTCACTATAAATTTCAGAGAATGCAGTGTTGTTTCATCTATGTACATATATACTATATATCTTGGATTATTCTGTGATCATTAAGTAGTTAAAGTTTTTTATTTATATGCTAAAAATGTTCCATTTATTTTGTTTGATGATTTCCAACCCACCGAAATATATAAATTGTTATTATTATGATATCAAGAGTCGAGTCGATAAAGCTATATCCGTCTTATAGTGCTGTACACTCTATATACGAAACGGAACCACATCCCAAATACCATGCTTTATTCTTACTCTTTGTTTTTTTTTTAACATATAGCGATCTATTTCATAGAAAAATATAATTTTTTTTGTATAAAAACTGTAATAATTGCTCATATTTTTAAGAAGAAAAAGTCCTAACAGCCTAATGATCTATAACCGGTCAGATTTGCAATGAAATCAAACTGCTATAGCTTAAATTGCAAGGGTATAAAATCTTCAACATGGCTACTTTACGATTTCTTCAAGTTTTATTTTAAAACTTCCCAGTACGCGCAGCTGTCCAAGGGACTTAAGGGCTATACGTCAATACGAACGTAGGGCCAGTTCCGTAGCGAGTACCCAGTACCCAGTATTGAGTAGCGAGTACCGTTCTACCGCCCGCGCAGTAGTACCCTTGTCAAAAGGCATTGAGGCATTTAAAACGACTGTCACCTAATCGTTAGCCGCCCGTGGAGCATTGTAATAATGCCTGGCGCACTGGAGGAGGGCAGGCCTCAGCTGCTGCTCAGCTGGCGGTCGACATTAGTGTCAGCGTACTCTGACGTATAATCAATATATAATATATACGCGTATTTCCATTGAATTATTTTTGTTTTCATAGCAGCTCGCGCGCACTTGACCCGACGACAACGTCGACAGGTTGCCGTTAAGAGGAATAAAAATCTTCTTTAGGCTCGAAGAAGAAGCCTGTCCGCTGACATAAGACATAAGACATAAGACGTCGCAAAGGTCAGATGATGATGATGACTCGACTCGCTCGGTCACTGACCCAGTGTGCCCAACTGCAGTCCGAGCGGAGAGAGGCCTCGATACCTGAGGCATTTCCCCATGATTTCTATGCGCCAGCCTGTAAGAGACAGTCGTAAATAAATTATGACCCTCTTTGTTCTAGCATCAGCGTAGTAAATGGGCCTGTGAACTTCTGTTGAGGACAGGCCAGGCTTTTATCCGGACAAATCGTTTAGTGGGTCATTAAATTTACGAAAATTGTGAAAAGGCGAGCAGTACGTCCATTTAAGTACTTCAATTTTCCCATCGACTCCGTTTAAGGAATAAATCATGATGTGAAATGAAATTCCGCACGGGAAACGCTTCAATTTTGACAAAGTTGCTGGGGCAAGGGCGGGCAGCCCACTGTTGCACGAACACCCACTGTGCTTGTGCCTGTGCCTGTGCGCCGAACAATAAGCCCATTGTTTCCCGTACTGCCCTTGCACAAGCATACATAAATTGGTAGCATACTTTTATGCTGCGCCCAAAATGCACCCGGCTTCCGATTTTCGTCGAAACTGCGCATGCTCGTGGCTGCAACAAAGCTACGGCCAGCAGCAACAGTCCTCAGACACACAAATACACACACACACACACAGAAAGCAAAAGCAACTTTCAGCTCATTTCATTTTTTATGTACAATACATTATCTGGCAATAAGAATTTGAATTACAAACTGTCGCTTGCGATGGTTTTCTCGATAACATGCAGCGCTGTTGCGCCGATAACAATAACATCGCTGCACAACAGCCGCTTAACAGACCATTTTGAGCATAGCAGTGCCATAGTGAGTCGAGTTACATAGTGTATCGCCCACTTCGATAGGTCGCAATTAACATTTGTTGTTGTTTTGTCAACGAAGAACAAGCGACGCGTCGGTTTGCGCGTGAATTAAAAAAAAGTCAATTTAAAAAAAGAAAATTTTTGTGCCTGCATAGCGAAAATTCGCTGTGAACTAAACAAATTGCAAGAACAAGTCTATTAAAAGAGCCAGTCTTTTGCCTGCCTGCCCACATATCTAATTGTAGCTTGTCGAACGAAGAAATAACTCGGAATCTGTGTCAATTAATCTTCCCATTCAAATCAAGTGCAGTAGAGTCGCTCGCCGGTGCCGTGTGAGTGTGCGTGTGTCTGTGTTCGTGTGCGCCCGTGTTTGCGTGCGTGTTTGTGCATGTTTGAGTTTGTTTCGCGGCATTTTGCCAAAAATGTACAGATGTGCGCTATAAACAAAGCGAGCGCAACGCAATTAAATGAGATCCACAGGGCATTAAGCGAAAATCAATAGCATTTAGCCAACAATACATTATAAATTCGCGAAAGGCGAAAAAATACAACAACAACAACAGCAACAGTGAGAACATATAGAAAATGTCTACAACAACAATAAGTGTGCCGCCAGCCGACGAATTCCACGTCGTGTGCATTTTGGGCGTGAAGGATAAGGATAACACGACGCATGCCGACAACGAGGGCCGCCCACTCGGCAACGCGGACAGTGGGCGTGCCTCGGCAAATGAATTTGATAGTGTAGCCACTAACAACGAGCAGGAGGAGCAGGAGGAGGAGGATGCTACTGCAGCAGTGCAATTAAAGCTTGCAGCGACTTCGGCTGCGACTGCAGCGTCGCCTGTGCGCAGCAAAGCCGCCGTCTCGCAGACCAAATGGTATTTCAATCCCAGCGAGGAGGCGGCGCTGGAGCCAGCGGAGCAGCATGTGACCACAACGACAATAACCACAACGACGACGACGACGTTGTGCGCGAATGCCGACGTTACGCTGACAATGACTGCAGCTGCAGCAACAGAGCAGATGTAAGTTAACATATGTAGCATAAAGCTCTGTCTGTAGCTCTGTCTCTCTCGCTTCGAAGGAAGCTTTCGATTAGATAATCAAGGCTGCAGACCGGTTTTGAAAAATATTCAAATTAAACTCGAACTTGAGCGAGAACCGCAGACAGTCGCAATTTAATGACTGCACTGTTGCTGCGTTCTCGCAGATCTTATCGCGCGCCTGGCACCCCAATGCTCTCTGCACCTGCCACTGGCAAGGGTCATGTTAAGGGTCTGTTGCTGTTGCTTTTGCTGTTACTGTAACTGTTAATGTGTTGTTGCTGTTGTCGCTGCAGCTGTGTCCACTTGCCCGCAAATGTTAGCAATTTCACACACCATTGATAATCAGCCCCCGCTACCCGCTGGCCTTTGAACTGCTGCTGTCTATGTCCTTTGTTCCAACACATTGTGCTTTGGGCCGTACACAACTTTCGACTTTCGATTTGAACTGTCCTTCGCTTTGCTACGCCACCACCCTGTTTGTCCTTTGTTTGTTTATCGATTTAATCGAGCGTGCATAATTACGCATTGACTCCGTGACCTCAACAGGTTCCACATTTGTTGTCCTTGCGCGCCAAACTCTCTCCCTGTCCTTCATGCTGCTGCTTGTTTTGACTTTGGCGTATTTATTATTGTCAATTTTTTAGACGAGACATTGATTTGTTGCCACTCCAAACAAAAGCAAACAAAGCGGAGCAGCAAAAACGCTGCCTCACCTCCCCCTGTCTGCCTCGCAGCTTCCCCTGCTCGGGCACTTGTCAACTCCAGGCCATGTCGTAAATCAGTTGAGAGTTTCGTACGAGTCTGTGAGTTTTATTAAAGTCTTCTCATTTATTTTATTCGCTTCAGATGCGAATTCTGCACTTCGTACTCCCCGGCGCTATGTATGTGTATCTATGTATTTGTAGCTGTAGCCGTATTTTTAGATATGCATGCGACATTTCCCTCTCCGTTTTATTTTCGTCATTTCGTGCGTCGACGACATTTGAAATGTCTCTTATGAATGTTGGAGATTTATGCCGGGCGTCAGCTGCGTTGCGTTCCTTAGGCGCCAAATAACTTGACGGAATTCGTGCTGTTTTGATATCAAAAATATGAAAAGAGAAAGTAACGCGTAAGAGTCGAAAAAAAGAATACCCTCTAAGAAATGGTTCAGCTATAGGTTCAGATTTCATACCATTCTGATAGGATCTAGACTTAACTTATTTAAACAGTTGAAACTTTGAGAAAATGTAAGGAAAATGCTTAAATATCTTATTTTCTTGGTTAAACTTGGTTATATTTCAATATCTTGAAAACTAAAAAGAAAGCGTCGATATATAATAATATAGATGCAATGCTATATATACTTTATGGAAGCTATAACAATACGAACAGCTTGTTAAAGTGAATATACCCTCTGCTAGAGTATAAAAAGTGCATAGCGCGCAAAATAATATATTACACATAAATAATAATATTTACGATATCGGCCGATTGCCCAATTTTCTAATAATGAAATTCACCGTTCTTTTTTTCTTGCTGCGAGCTAAGAATAATAATGAGTTTATAATTTACAATTTCGACATTCCACGAATATACATTAAACGTTTTTGCTGTTATCTGATTTTTCGATTTTAAATCAAAATCATCGTCTCCATTTATGGACAGCGGCTGTCAACCGCAAATCAATGACATGTCCAGCTGGCGACATTGTGAGTGGGGCTGGAGGACTGGAAGACTGGAGGAGGCACCTCGCGGTGGCAGCATCTTGTCAGCTTTTTTGCGCGACTTCTGTGCGGCAAGTCGACGGCTTTTTCGCTAAGTTTGGAAGTCAAGAGACGTAATTAGTTGCAGGCGCTAGTAAAACTTTTACTTTCGGCAAACTTACGCAATGGCGTAGGACTTAAAAGGCAGTCCTACGTATACATAACGCCCGACGAGCTGTGAATACTTTTAACAGTCCGATTGCATAATGGTGGGCAGTTAAAAGAGAAACATGCCGAGGACAGAGAAAGAGTGAGAATTGTAGAGCAGCAACTTATGTACTTATGTGGGAACTTTAAGTTAAAGAAAACCAAACTATCGGTAGAACTATCGCCACTTTAGCAATTTCATAATTTGTGAGTTTTTTAATAGATAGAGAAAAAAGAGAGAAAGAGAGCGCGTGAAATAGAGAGAAACACTGGAAGGAGAGAGTGCAAGACGATATTATACCAGAGCTTGTGAAACTTCAAGCGATACTATCGCAAGAACTATCTCGTCTTTAGCAATTTCATAATTTGTGAGTTTTTAATAGATAGAGAAAAAAGAGAGAGAGAGAGAGTGCATGAAACAGAGAGAAACAATGGAAGGAGAGAGTGCATGACGATATTATACCGAAGCTTGTGAAACTTCAAGCGATACTATCGCTAGAACTATCTCGTCTTTAGCAATTTCACAATTTGTGCTTAAGACGTACCTGCGCCATAATCAGGCCAATCCAGCCGAGATATCTTTTCGATTATGACCCCCTTTACTCGTATTCAAGCGAATATATGTATGGTACGAACAGCGGCGTCAACGCATGCAGCGCACGATGACGACGCCGTTCGACACCTTCTCGTTGGCCCTTGCCGGGGGCTTGACTTATCAGTTTTCGATTTTATACGAAATGTCGTCAGGCTATGTACGTGACTTGGTAGTTTACAGTGCTCGCTGGGTTTGTGTGTGTGAATGAGTTGGTTGCAGAGTGATGGGGGGAGGTATCTGTGAGATACATTCGTTGGCTGCAGCCAGAGGAAAACAGACAACAAATATGATATTGTGCGTCGGTTACGAAACGCATGCCAGTGCGTTATCACAGCGAACACAAGAATTTCTAATTGCTTTTGGCTCGCGTGTGTGCGTGTGTCTGCGATAAGGGCGCGTCTTTAAAAAAGGGTTTTCCTCGGCAACATTGTCACTTTCTTTGCAAATATTTCGATAGAGCGAGAGAGAGAGAGAGAGAGAGGGAGACGGAAGACGAGCGCATAATATTATAGTCGCACATTCGCGCTTGCCATGTGAATGACTCTCGGCGCTGCGACGACTGTGACTCGCTCGATAATTGTCCCGTCGCACACAGTCCCGGCTCGGGGCCCCCTAATCAGTGTTTCCTGTTCGTAGTTCCAGTCTCCGTCCGTCACATTGTGTATTATGCACTTAATGCGTGTGTCATCTACAATTTTCTTGTTACCTCCAATGATATTATGGCGTGTTGTTACCACATGTAATCTGCCGACGTGTAATCGAGTCGAACGAAACCAGCTCCTGTCTGTCTGCTGCCATCTCTCTATTGGCCAAATCATGCAGACAGACTCCCTGTTTAAGTCGTCAATTGCAGTTATTGCACTTATTGCTAAATTAGCTGATGGCTCAACTATGTAAGACCTGGCTGATAATACCCTGTAAGTTGTGATTGTGCGAAGTGATTGAAAGAAAGCTGCAGCTGAGGGAAGAGAGCTCGGAAAATTGTGAAAATGAAAATGGCTTGCAATTTATGCTAGCAGAAGTCAAGAAGTCTAACTTACAATATCCCGCAACTTGAAAGTTATCGAAAAAGTACTTAGAAAAGAACTGTGCAATTTTAGAGATTGACAGTACACCTATAATACCCTGCAAGTTGGAAGACAGTCTGAGCTTGGAAAAAGATCTCTAGATTTTATAAACTTAAAGAAAATGGCTTAATAATTAAGACCGAAAAAGTTATTTAACTTTTTCTCAACTAACTGAAAGCGCAACTTCTAGTCAATCATAGCCTGCTTGCACAACTCATTTGGATTGTCTAATGCCTTTGTTGCTATTTTTCTTGCCGTTCGCTATTGGCCCCATCGATTTCCAATACTTTTCGCACTTTCTTTGCCGTCCAAGATTTATTATAATGACGCGTGCCGAGAAAAGTCTGTTACAAAAACTGTGTCATGTGGGAAAGGTTGAATAGTTTGTGAGACTTTTATCGAGCGACCTGCAGTTGGATTAAGCATTGTGCCAGGCGAAAGTTACGGCGGAGGGGGGGGGGGGGGATATGGTCGGGTTCGGGCCGTCAAACAATCACCACATCTGTTCACCATGCGTTGCACGAGTTTCGTTTTCATTTGGAGCGGAGTAGGGAAAATGCAGTTGCATTTCTCTCAACGAGTTCAAAGTTCACAAGTTCTGGCAGGCCTAAATAAGAAATGGCCAACAACTTTTTGGTGGGGTTGAGGAACGAAAAACTTCAGACAATTGGGAAACATTTCTTATGATTGCCAAGAATGAAAGACAGAAAGAAAGTTTCTTCCGCCTTCATGCTACTATTTTTGGACTAAAACTCTGGAGGAGCTTTAAACTGACAGCTGTCTGGAGCGTGTCGAGCATGTTGCATGTTGCATTTGCCTTTGCCTTTTCTCTTTGACGTCTTGATGCATTCCTAATGAGTGTGAAGAGAGAATGGAGCGAGCGCTCCGAAATTGGGTTAATGGAAGTAGAACTCACAAAGAGAAGTGGCAAAGAGAGCGGAAGGCAGCAGCTCGACACAAGATAAAGTGACGTAAGTCTGTGGAGGGTTAATTAGCTACCTGCCGGCAGGTAGATATGCCATTAATCTCCCAAGGCAAGCCAGCGTGATGACAATATTTACTCATTATAACTTTATGTCAACTGATCATTGGAGCCCACGCAAAACCATCAATTTCAAAGTCACCGAAACTCACACAGACTCAACGAACTCAGCCAAAAGTTGTGTTTTTAGCCGTAATTAGTTTTTCGTTTCGTTTGGCGTTTTTGTTTGCGCAGTGAAATTTTCGTTGAGCCAAATTAAACGGAAATGAAAACAGGGGAAACAACAGCATTATTAATTAGTTGAAGAGTTAGACATTCGACTGTGATATACCCGGCATCATAAAAACCAATGCCAATATTTAAATATATTAAATTATGGCAAAAATTGTTTTTTGAACAACTAATGTATTTTGTATTTAAGCAAGTTTTTAATTAGCAGTATAGTTCAATATTATAAAAAACTACATGTATGCCAAGCATTAGAATTGTATGTTGCATATTTTATGTTATATGCACACAAACCTATAATACCCCAACAGCAAACAAAACTTTGGAAACTCAAAACGTTGAGCGAACAAAAGTCATTGTGTAGACAGAAGTTATAGTTGCTGCGCCTAAACTTGGTTGCTACTTAGTTGCTTCTTTTTGTTAGCAATTAAATAATTATTTTAATTCCTTGCAGAAATACCTCACACACACACACACACACACACACACACAAAGCATGCACACACAAGTACAATGCGAAATTTAATAGCTTCATCAGCTTTTTTCTGTTTTTGCTGCTGCTTCATCGGAATTGTGGCATGCAACTGGTTTGAAGATCAATTATGACACTCGCATTTCTAGTTCCCTCTCTTCTTCTTGCCTTCTCCCGCGCTCTCAACTGTAATGCGAAGCTTTAACTGTCTCGTCTTACCGACTTCTGATTGACTTTGAGCCTCGTTCATCTTGTCTCGTTCTCCGTCATTTGCATTCATCTCTCGAATCTATTAAGTCACGGCATTAACAGCTTTTCGCATTCTTCGTAGATAAAAGACATCTGTTTCTGACAGACTATTAAGTAATTAAGTCTGTCGTCTGCGTCTGCGTCTGTTTCCAAGCATAATGATCGATTTGCTGGCATTATGAGCATTATAAAACAACAACCAGAAACTATCAAAGAAGCGGTGGCATTTTTCTTTTTTTTATACACGGCTGACTAATCAGCTTTTTTACGGCTAATAAACGGCGATCGAACATGCACTTTCGCTTTCAAGCCGCGACTTGTATATTCATCGCACTGCGAGTTTTCCCATGCCAAAGTTGAAGCCGTTGACCAGAGAAAATCGCTGCGGAAAACGCTCAGGCAGTTCCGGTTCGTCTAGGAAAATAGACAAACGTTCCAATTTCCCAAGCATTTTGCATTCCTCTGCATTCTTGTTCTGCCTTTCTTCATTTTCTTCTGGTTCTTCGATTCGTAAGGTAAACAAAATTGATTCATGCATGTGTCACGTGTACACGAACGACATGCCAGATGTATCTGATGAATTTGTATCTGTATCTGCAGCTCGTATCTGGCATCTCTAATCTGGATAGACAGAGAGAGTGAGAGAGAGAGGGAGAGGAGCGAGAGGGGACGAGTGAGACGTCTCGCCCGCCCGTCTCGATAAACAAATCAACTGCAGTGCGGGGGTGGGGGGGGGTACCGTCTGCAGTTGGTTCTCGCGGCAGGGAAATGAAGTAACATGTTGCTCAACCCAAAACTGTTGCTGCCGCTGCAGAAGTTTATTTATCATAGGAATGAATGCAGGCACGCCCCGTTTCCTTGTGCGTTTGCTATCTACAAGTTGCTGTAGTGGAGGATAGCGTTTGTGGGGGAATGAGGGGGGCGGGGGTGGAGTGGAACCCGTACAAGGCGGGCGGACAGTTTCTTACGCATGCGTAATATATTAACCCGAAACTTGTGTCGGCTTTCGGCCGCCTCGGACAGTTCATTACTCTTGTGTTTCGTAAGCCTGCAACTTCATCTATTTTGAAACCTTTTTTGTTTATATAAATTACGTGAGTATCTCTCACTCTCTGCGGGTGTGTGTGTGTGTGTGTGTGTGTGGGGGACAGGTGAACGCTCTAAGAATAAACCAAAATGAAAATAATGAACTATGGCACATAAGCAGAGAGAGAGACGTTCATGGTGTAGGCTCGCTTCTGGTAAATGCCCGAGCAGTTTCCTTATCTCATTACGCCGATTACATAAACAAGCTCGAACATGCCGCGCTTGACCTTAACATTCGCAATCAGCTTGGCTCGGACCCCAGCTCCGAGCAGCGTTTGCTTTTCCCTTCGTAATTAAATGAATATACGATGTACTGTACGGTCAGTCCCCCAGTCCCCCCCCCATGCCTGCCACTCTCTCCTCTCCCAGCCCCCGCTTATCTCCCAGTTAATGTCAATCAAATGCGAAACCGAGACATTGCCCAAAAATAAAACCGACAAAACAAAAAAGAAACAAAAACTTGATTCTGTGTTCAACCTTTTTCCCCAAAACTAGTTTTACTTTAATTAAAACTTTAATTAATTTAATGCTTGGTCTAACTTGAAGTGCGCTCATATGAGCCAGGCTTTTATTACTTTTATTGCATAATTTATGAAGTGCGAAAGACCGAGTGCGTCTCGTACTCCTCCTCCTCCTCCGAGGAAAATCTATTAAAGCGTTAGACGTTAGATTTCTCGTAACCGACTGCGCAATGCATTAAAATGTGTTAATTATTATGTAATGCTCACTTCCATATGCTCGAATTACCTTGATGCAATTCAATATTGATCATGGCACGATGTGTATGTAAACACACACGCCCAGCAGTCGCAGTTGCATGCTTTCCCGTTAGTCATACAAACACGCGCCCCACTTGGGGTACTCCATGGACAAAGGCAGCAAAGATCTGAATACATATATATAAAAAAAATAAAGATATGGGAGACTGGACTTGAGAAATATCTAAGGCGATATTACATTCAGTAAAAACAAACAGATTATCAGTATGGATAGATAGAAATATAGAGAAAGTATACAGCAACTAAATCAAAAATGCCCTAAGGCAACTATCAAGAGAGGTGCCAGAAATCTGTAAAGAGTATATGGAAATATATAAGTAAAAACTTAAACCAAATCATTTAAAATTTCCAGAGTGCAAATGTTAACAAAGCCATAAACAGTATACGTATATAAATGGCGTATGATATACTATAAAGTATATACCTACTTATATATTATTAAAGTATTACTGAAGCGAATTAGTTTAAGACTCAGCGCAGCTGTGAATAAAGGTTGCTATGCACTATAAAACGTATAATATTTATATATGGAATATGGAGTATGTATAAAGCCACAAATTGCAAAGGAACTAATATGAATAGCGAATATAATAATGGAATATGAATATACCCATATATACAAACAGACTTCTTGGTATAACCACCATCGATTCTAAAATATATACATGATGTGAACAGTATCATAAATACTAAACACACACACAAAGACCTAATGCTATATATCACGCAGTTAGGCGCATATCTGAAGCTTTTAAGTTGCCCTTGTGGCTGAATTTGGCATTAGTAATTCCTTAGTGATAAGAAGTCTGTTGGAATTCCAGAAAAAAAAACAAAAAACAAAAAAAAAAACCGATAAAGCCAAGCAAATGAATGTTATGGAATTTGAACCATGCGAGCAAAGTCGATTGTAATTTAGTCACATCCATTAGTGTCAGCTACCAGAATAATGCCACACACACACACACACAGACATGTATAACTATTGTGTGTGCGTGTGTTTGAGTGTGTAATTCGAGTGTCCTGCTGTGTTGTTGCTGCTGCTGTCGCTGCTGCTGCGGCGAGTTCAACAGACTCATCAGTTTTTCATAATTTTCTTGCTGTTGGTTAAGATTTCCCGGAACACACAGTGCGCTGCATTTAATTACAATTGAAGTGAAGTGAAATAAAAGAAATGAGCGACAGGGGAGAGCAGAGCAGCAGAGCGAATGAGGGGCAGAGAGGAAGCAGAAAAGAAAACGCAGAGAAAAGAAAACTATGCCATCAGCCGTGGTCTAGGCAATTTCTTTGTCTTTTGGCTTTCTGTGTGCCTGTGTGTGTGTGTGTGTGCGAGTGTGACTGCTTCAAGTGCGGTGCGTTTGTGCCTCTTCCCCTTCCCCTGTCCCCCTGGCACTTTCCGCTTGTGCCGCCTCCCCTTCCGTTCGTCACTTTGCGTGTTTTTTACCGAGCTGCACTCGCATTCAATTAATTATGAATTCGTGAAGTGCCGCCTACTCGGCATGCCACGCCCCCGCCCGTCTTGCTGCATTGTCTCTACCTCAATTTAAATGATTATGCATTCAAAATACGTTACCGAAACTCTCCTCATCGTCGTGTGGCATGTTCTAAGCTTGCCACAGATACGCTGTGCCTCTCCCTGCCTGCCTGCCTGTGGCGCCTGTGGGCGTACTTGGCCCCTTTGGTGTTGCCGACAAGCGACAAGTTTGCAGCAGCAGCAGCAGCAGCAACGGCAACGGCAACAGCAATTCCGACTGCACCGGCAACAACAACTGCAACTACATTGAGTCTTTCATGTTATTTATAGCTGGAATCGCATCATTCTGGGGCTACACGCTGCAATTGACGTTGCAACTGCGGTGGCATCGGCAGCTGCGGCGAGGCATGTGGGCGCAGGCGGCACAACCAACACACAACACACAGCGCACAGAGATGCAGATACGTCAGCAGTGCCCCAAACTGAGTAGCTGCTGTCACACACACACACACACACACACGCACACTCATTGCTCTGCTCAATTCATTCATTAAATTCGCTTTATTTCAACATGTGGCACAAGCAGCTTGCAACTCCAACTGCAACTGCAATTGCAACTCCTTCAACATTGTGTCCTTCAGGCAGGCTGAGTGTGCAGCACATGCATAGCAAACACACACACACACACGCACACACATGCTTGGCTCTGAATGCATGTATTTGCATTCATAACTCATTTAGCATGATTCTTCTGATAATGCCTTGCCTGCCATCTCGCTCTCCATGCCCCTCTCTCTCCCTCTTCCTCTCTATTCACTCGTCCAGCAATGTTTGCTACCTACTCCCAACTCCCCTCGCCTCGCCTCGATTAATCAATGCCAATTAGGCCTTACATGTGCTGCGCGCAGAACCCGCCATGACTCAGAGCTCTGCCTCACTCACTCTCTCTCTCTCTCCCTCTTGGAATTTCTCCCTTTCTCACTCTCTCTCCTGCTGCGGCATGTCTGTCAAATGTCAATTTGTGCAGCTTAAATGATTTTAAAATCTCCTGCCAGCACGTGTGACACACTCACTCACACACACACACACACATCCATATAACGGGTATTCAGCGAATATTTTACTGCATTTATGCAAATTAGCAGAGCGAGCGAGCAAGACAGAGAATGAGAGAAATCGCATAAAAAGCGAAGAATTCAAACTAAACAAACTTTGCACTGCAAATTGAAATATTTCACTTTTCATTTTGATCAGCTTTTTTTGCTCATTTCGCAAAACGTATAATTATTATGTGCAAAAAATACCTTGCGCTCCAATTGTTTACTTTTGTCCGTTCCGAGTATTCACGTTGTAGTCATGCGGTCTATCAATAACTTGTAGTTGTTTCAGTTTTGCTTTTGCCCATGCATTTCCTCCGCCATTTCGCAGTCAAAGTTCTATTGCGCATTTCACACAGATAATCCCATTTACAACGTCGACACAATGCAAAACGTGCTATATAGCTATATATATATATAGAAATATATACCCGAGCATATCGTATTATCAATGAAAACGAGGGGATACCAGGCGGCAGCTCGTCCGAATTGTGCCACACTTTGTCATACATGGGTGACACATGCCACATTGTAGCTGGGAGATTTCTCTATACAGGCTGAGACATCAACTCAGTACCTGTGATGTTCATTCAGCAAAAAGTTCGTAGTATCTGTTATATCTGCTATAGTTGAGAGAGAAATGCTCTGTAGCTGTAACTGACTCAGCTAAGTAGAGGTATTCCCTTAGATTTTTTCTTTAACTTGGTGAAGAGTCAGAGAAATCGACGTAGTACCTGTAACTTCTATTATAATTGAGCAATAGACTCAACAGTTATTAGTTTACTACTATAACTGATATATGGAGAGACCCAGAGATTTTGATTTCGGCTATAGCTAAGAGCTTCACTCAGTAATTGTAAGAACTCGACTACAGCTGCGCTTTAGACTCAAAAAAAAAAAAAACTGAGCACTTGTGACATCTGCTTTAACTTAGTCTTAGACTCAGTACTACTAAGATTTCTAGTATAACTGGGATATATATTCCTGTTGTGTACTATAATTCAGACATTCATAGATGCATAGAGTCAGTAGTTGCCAGAGTTGTACTGTAACTCAGTGAAATAGACTTAGTTGCTACTAATTGTTAGTGCAGTGGAGAGCACCTGTAATTTCAGCTGTAACTGTGCTATAGACTTGATACCGTTATTCGCTGCTGCTCACTCGCCCATAAACAGGGGCATTCCGTATCGATGCGCAGATCTGCGTGTGAAGCGCTACTTGCAACGCCGATTTGGTCCAATGCATGTGCACGCTAATGGACCGTCTCTCCCTCTCTCTCTCTCTCTCTCTCTCTGTCAGTCTCTGCATATCTCTGGTATATCTGATAATTGGAGTCTAGTCTACGTGCTAATGGAATTCATTCTTTAGCGCAAACTGTCAGATCCTCCACGGTCATTTCTCAGTTTGCTAAACATTAATTTTACACACGCAACACTTTCTGCTAATCGCCAGGTGTGTGTGCGTTATCCTGGGGTTTCCAACTAGCTAGGACAATTTTCCTTGTTTTTTCCCGGGGATTAAGACATTTTAGTTACGCTCTGCACACGCCGTGCGGCTATCTACAAAAAAAAAAAGTGGCAATTGTCCAGCTTACAGGTAGGTAACGCTCTGGACAGTGTCCAGTGAGCGAATGGTAAAGAGTAACTACCTGTGTCGGCAGCCTGACACAATGCGCAGAAACCAGTTCGCATTCCAGAGATTTTGCAGCTCTCTCGTTGGCATTGCAATTTCAAGGGCTCAGCTTTTCGATCGCCCTGCGCCACGTTGCCTTGGCCAAGTTGCTGTGGGCTCCACAGCCTTGAGCTAATTGCCAAGGCCTCGCCGCTCTGGACGTGCCCATTGTTTATGCCACAATTTATGCAGATGTCATCGATGCTCCTCCTCTCCCTCCCTCCCATGGCGTCGTCCATCGTCCCTCGTAAACAAAATCCCGGCAATTTCGCTGAGCGGTTTCCATAAACATATCTGCGACTTAAGTGTTCTGTTGCTCAACTGCCTAAGTCCGCCCGGGCTCACGAGTTCGGGTATGGGTTTCGTTTCGTCGCAGTTTCCCTGTTATTTACTTTTCGTGAAAAGACCGACAGAGCGACAAAAATAGCAGCACTCGGTCTGTTGCTCCTACCCGCTCACTCTTTCCCTGTATCTATCCCTGTGTGTGTCGCTTAAGTGCACATCCTGACTTCCGTTGTGTGTTCTATGGGGATCCGCTTCGCGGTGCGTGTATTCCATTCCATTTGCAGGTGCTTATCAAATTTCACCGTCAAATGCATTTCCTTATTTTCCTCCATGTGGCAAAAAGGAAAACTTGTGCGCTACAGACAGCTGTATACGCCGGGATTGTAAACATTTTCCGATTCTCTGCACAATTCTGCGGCTTCTTCTGAGTTTCCCATAACTTTAAATGTTATTTCAGAGGCAGGTTCAAGTGTGGGAAAAGCGGAATTGAAACAGTAAGAAAAATAAAATTTAAAGAGATATATTTTAAGTCAGCTCAGCTGTGAAACATAATGGAATTGGAACACGAAGTTTGTGTATGACATTTAGAATTGAAACGGAACGGAAATATGGAATTTCTACAAAAAAAAAATAGAATTGGAACAAAAACAGAATTTGAAATTTGAATATGAGTTTGAAGAATTTAAAGGTTAAAGAACGGAATTTATAAAATATGGAAAACAGGAAGAGTACACAGAATTAAAGCAGAATTTGAAGAGCTGCTGCTGAGAATCTGCAGAACCTTGCCCAACGGCTTCCTACGATATGCCTGTAGTCGTAACACTCTCGCCGGACTTTGATAAAGTATTCGCAGCGACACGTGCTTTACAACCTTGCTAAGCAAATGCTTGTGATTTAACTGCGGAATAAAGCACGACAACGAGCGCAGTGGTGCGGCACGGGGGAAGGCAGGAGGATAGTTATGGGTATGGTTACGGTGTCGGTGCGGAATATACTTTATGAGTATTGTGTGCGCCACACGCGCAGTCGTAAGGAAGCGCCCGGAGGAGCACAGCAGAGTGCACACACACACACAGATACACACTCACACGCAAACAAACATAACTCAGCGACTGCGACTGCGGACACCAGCAACAAGGCGCACAAACTGGTTATTCGTGCGGCATGCCACCGGCAGCGGCAGCGGCAGATGTTTCCCTCTGCTTACAATTTGCGTATGTGTGTGTGTGTGTGTGTGCAGTTTCCCTTTTCGGCATTGTTATCCTTGTCGAGGCTGCAATATTGAGCCAAAACTTCGAGTGTGAGTGAGTGCAGCAGCAGCTGCATTCAGAGCTGAACCTGTCTCACGTTTTGAGGGGGGAAAAACTTGGGAGTTCTTGGGAAAAGAGATTGTCAAGTTGTGATCAAGGATATGGATGCGGATTCATAACGTAGCCAGCTGTCGCGAAATAACAAACAACAAGAGCGATTCATTAAACCAGACTTCAAAGCAGATGTCACGTGTTTCCTTTGTCAGTGTGTGTGTGCATTGCCCCAGTCCCTACACAAATGTAAATCGCGCCCTTAATTTGTACTCGACCCGCAACCACCACCATCAGAGCAGCAGAACCTTCAAAATCTTCGACTCAAAACTCAAAACTCACTCAAATCGCAGCCCTCTCGAGCGAGAGTCCTACTGAGCATGCGGGTAGGTCTCGGCTCTGGCCGGAAACCCGGCTGGATCAGTCTGTCGCCGAGCAACATCGTGTACACATCGACGCACAAAGAGAGTGAGAGAGAGCCGAACTCGCGTAGCTCATGGAGTTTACAACGAAATTCCCAAGCTAATTAAACGAAGAAGAAGAAGATGGTGTAGTTTTCTGTGGTGTCTTTAAACGTTCGTTGTGTGTGTGCGCCTGTGACCCAGAAGACCCTTAAAACAGGGCAATAACATTAAGTTTCCCCCCCTGAAATTGAAAATGAAGAAACAACGCAACATTTATAGAACGGATGTAAAAGCGGAAAAGAGCAAATCGATAAGCGCTTCGTGCAGCAACCGGTTGATCGTTGGAAAATGCAATGGCAGACGCTTTAATGTGCGCACTTTGCAACGGTAAGAGCAGACGAAAATGGGGGCGAGGAGAGGAGGAGAGGGAGGCAAACGTTTCGGATGATTGTGCAACATTTCCGAAATGATTTGAATGGAACGTACCACAAAGCAGGAGTTGCCATGGCAGTGGCAGTTGCAGTTGCAGTTGCTCTGCCAGTTGCAGTTGCAGCTGGCAATGTTCGGTTTCATTTTATGCTTCATTTGGCATTTACAAGCAGATGCGCTGACCCTACAGCTTGCCACGCCCTGGCCCAGGCACCGACCCCTGCCCCTACCTCTGCCCCTGTCCTTGTATCTCTAACATCAGTTCAAGAACAGAATCCATTCCGTAATTACGTGGCATTTGAATGGCAGCGTCAGATATTAATCACCTGTGTACCTGGCCCGAAGATACCTCCTCGAACACGAACCATATGCTGTCTGTCCGTCCAAGCAGCATCCTGCAGCGGCACCAACTGGGCGAGCCGCAGAGAGAGAGAGAGGGAGAGAAAGAGAGGGAGCGCGAGCGAGATACTCTCGAGCAAACTGCATTCCTTCACGCATCCGTAGATTTAATCCGTTTTTTGTTATGAGCACACAATTTGCTTGTCCCGAGGCGAGCAGTCCTGTGCCACATCTTGAGCTCGAAAGAAAAACCTTAGGAAAACTATGCTGACTCTGTGTGAGTGAGTGTGTGTGTGTGTGTCCTTTCAATGCACACCGCTGAGTCCGGCTAAATTCCAGGAATCTACAATGTTTGCTTACAATAAGCATTCGAGAAAATGCTCTACTCCTCTGTCCCTGCTGCTGCTGCTGCTGCTCTATTGGCCATCTGCAATTTGATTGAAATCGAGAGCTCGTCTACGATTTGGTCTTGGGCTAAGCCGGCCCAAGCGCTTTGAAGCGCTCTCAAATCCGCTTCCGGGAAACTCAATACTGCAAATTTTCAATCGTCAATCTACCTGTGTGTGTGTGTGTGTAGCTGCCTCTGCCCCTGCCCCAGCCCCTCGCTCAACACTTTCCTCAATGCCGCATTTTCACACGCAAAAACCTCAGCACGAGAGAAAGAAACTCTTTCCTGCACAACAAAGTTGTAACTCTCTTTCTGCATTTGTTTTATTATTTTCCTCCTTTCCGGCATTGTATAAAACTCCTGCAATTTTCGTGTCGCCCTTTTGTTAAGTTTTATGGGCGGGCATAAATGTTTATGACGGGTCGGTCCAGCTTCAGGCCCAGGTCCAGGGCCAGCTTCATGGTCAGTTCAGGCCCGACTGCTTGCCCGGTCATAAATCACGTAATGTCTGGCAATCAACCCCTCTGGCGGGGTAGGGAAGCTCGCTTAAGTCGGCGCTAAAAGTTCAACCAATTGGTTGGCTACCGTGCTAATTGTTCGCAGAAAATTTTCAATTCATTAAGTCGACTTTGCGAATTTTCACGAATTTCACTAACCAGGCAATTTTCCTTTCTCTCCTTTCTTTTATTGCAGTTTGCCGAAAAGCGGAAAGGATGACGTCAGCGTGATTGGCATCAGGTGCAATGGATATGCCGAGTGTCTGGTAAGTGTCCTTAGTCCTAAGCATAGTTAGAACTGAGGTAGACCTTAGGTAGAATAAGTATTCGTCTTCTTTTCATGATAAAAGTCATGAGTTAGAATAGAGGTAGTTGAGTTAAGCCTAGTTTGTATTCTGGCATCAGGTATTCTTTCCTTCTTTTGTCTTAAGTTAGAGTTACCATAAATAATCCCAGACGAGTTAAACTTAGTTCTGCTGCTGACTCAGTCGTCAAGAATTTGCGGTAATTGAGCAGCTGTTACTGGTTACAAGGAGGAGGCTGGTGGAGGGGCTGCTGCTCTTAGGGACTGCAGCTGGCATTTCTCATGCGAGTATCGCATTACGAAGAGCCATACCGAAAACCATTTGCCGAGAGTGAGCGAATGCAACAGCTGCCACACGACACAAGAGGCATGTGCGCGACTGATTAGTTTTTGTCACACGACTTTAAAACGGGGGAACACACTTGAATGTCAAGAGCGGAGAGCTATTTTGGAAACAACAGACATACTTAAAGGGAAATACGATATATAAATTTAGTTTTAGTTTTATTTATTTTCTAGCTAGTCCGCCCCCCGAAGGCCAAGGGCTTTGGGAAAGACACTCTAATCTGGCCTGATCATGATAAAGTGCCTGGGAACTAAGACGTAAGACTTTCGTTCGGATATCTAGCTTGATCATGATGTAGTAGTGCTGTGAACCCCTGACTACGCAAAGAGTTCGTTACACCGAGTGTTATGTCGGTGGTTAAATTGATATTTATATAACGAATGGATTCTATTACAAAAACAAACACATTATCATTGCCAGCTCGAGACCGCAGAAATAGCTACACGCTGTCTCAGTGTCTGCTCACTTTCTTGAGAGCCCGAGGGCCCTCATAATGAATGAATTTCATTGCATTGGATTCAACATTATCCACGGCAACCACACAGCGGACGAGAGAGTCACGCTTGTGTGATGTCGCCCTAGTGAAGCCCCTGAAGGTGTGGGCACTCACTACGTACTGACTGACTGACTGCCACTGTCAGTCTCTCTCCTATCCAATCCTATCGCGCATGCAGTGAATGAACCTGAAATGTGAGCCACAACACAACACGCCCAATCAAATGGATTTTGCGGCTTCTGCGTCACTCTGGCCCAAGAGATTCGCATTCTGATAATGTTAAGTGGTAGGTTTTAGTGACAGCTAACATAGTAGAACGAACATGCAAGTTCATTAACAGTGCGCGATAATGTTAAGTTGTGGGCCTTAACTGACAGCTAACATTGCAGTAGAACATGCATGTTCATTAACAGAGCACTATCATGTAAACCATACAGAACTTAACAGCGATACACAACTGTTGTTAAGAGAACGTTATTATGCTAGAGTTACTTAACAGTACAGACTTCTGTTATGGGCATACGCACAGTTTACATATCACGCAGCAGTCACAAACTGAGGGCGTTCGATCTATTGCGCTCTGTTTGTAATTAAAATAACACTCAAAAAGTGTGGTATGTTTGGTTTTGATTCTGCTGAGATACCCTTTTTTTTAATTCACACACAAGTACATACTTCCCTTTCAAGGCTGATTATTTCCCCAAAAACCTTATCACTTAACATTACAGACTAGTGTTATAAAAACGAATTGCTTGCATATCACGCAACTGTTATTAACAGCGCGCGTTCGTTTTGTTTATAATTAAAAAAAAAAAAACTGTGGAGATACTTGAGAAATCGGCGACGATTAGTCCCAGATCCTGTGGAGATATGCATTGCTTTTTTTCAATCCACGGACAAGTACTGCATGTACTTCCATTTCAAGGCTGCATTTCAAGTTGTTCCCCGATTGTTTAGTTAACACTGCGGACTCCGCCAAGTTCATTGTGCTCATAAACGTCACTCTACACCTCGACGAGGAGATGGGCTGACTGTCTGCATGTGCCTTTGCCTGTGTGTGTGTGTGTGTGTGAGTGCGTAATCGTTCTGGTATTTGATAGATCAGAAATCGATTAGCGCTGGTGAGCGCCAAAGTCAATGGGGTTTGTGCCAGTTCTACGATTAGAAAAGGCTACAGCGATAAGCTCCCAAAAGTAGTCCAGACGCGCATGAAGTAGCGTCTTAAAGAGACCGCCACGCAGTAATTGTTGTAATTAAAAAGTTACAACACACATTAAAAATTATTTACAACTCCACAGTGCCTAATGGAGGTTTGTGGTACCTGCTCGGCGTCGTCGTCGTCGTCGTTGTCGTCGTATGTGTCGATAAGAACACGCCAGAAGCGTCGCAGTCGTCGAAGAAAGTGCAAGTTGTGCGTGAAAATTAATGATTTCTGGGACAATTTTTCTACGTCATTTTTTACAGCTTTAAAAGCATTTCGAAATAGATTTTATGGTGCGGGCATTAATCTTGAGTGCAGCAGAAGCACATATACTCCTAGAGACTTGAAGTGACTTGAATTGATAGACCTGGGGCCAAAGGAAAACTAATCAAGCGCAAAACAATGCGGCGAGGTCAACGCGGAATGTCAAGAGCTTTGATCAGACTGAAAAGACTGCCAGGGAAGGGGGATGAGTGTGAGGGGGAGTGGGAGGGGATTGTCAGTAGGAGACTCGATTGTCAGCGATTGCATTGTCAGTGTCGACTCGTGCGCATCAATGCAATTCCTCTGGTTAATCTAATCAAGACACTTGACTCCAGCCGGGCAAGCAGGCAGCCAGGCGTCGTGCGCCTTGTTCTCATCAAGCACCATAGACTCGAACCCCTAGCGCTGACAATAACCAATCGAGTGACTGCACTCCTCCCTTCCCGCAGCTACTGGCAGTCAATCCCAATGGGCAGTGCTTATCAACACCCACAACAAAAGGGCAAACACAACAATACACGCATAAGCACTTGACGTCGACGTCGGCGTCAGCGTCGGCATCGACATTGCGGCAGCGGCAAGCAGTCGCATTTGCAAATTCTCGCATTCAGTTATTATTTATCGCGTCGACCGTTGACACCTGCCAGCAGCGGTTGGCGGCATTCGCGTCGCCATGAAGAAACTGATAATACCCACCATTATGGATACCTATGGTCTGATTAAGTTCTGGGACTTTGATGCCGGCCTGCCGGATGGTTCCGCCGCCAGCAGAACCAGCACCAAGAGGCGTTCCGATTTTGGCCCTATGCCCGAAGACTCCATGCCCAGCGAGCGAGGCTACAAGTGGCGCGCTCGCTTGCTCCAGGTAACAAGTGTACCCATGCCTTCCACTCTCTTTGCTCCCTTACGCCCCCCCCCCCATGCCTTTAAAGTTGAGTCGATTAACGTACCGTATCGGTCGGTCGAAGTGTCGCCAGGGTTTTTCTATTTATACAGTACAGATTTCAATTTGATTATTTCAAGTAATTATGATAAGTTGGCGTTGGTATTGCGCTAGCCTAGGGGGAATGGAAATTAATTTCGAAAAAAAACCAATCGCAGCTGTTGTGAAATTGAGTATAGTAAATAATTAGGTCGAAAAGTAAATAAGAAACTGCCAATCTCGGAAACTAGCAGGTCGAACGCTATGAAATTTGGTATATAGCTTCCTATATGGCATTTATACTGTATGCAATACAATAAGTGCGCTAGAACAAAATAATCTATCGGATCGGTAAAAATCAGCGGATCTTGGAAACTACTCGATCGAACGCTATGAAATTTGGCATTTAGCTGCCCCAATGTCTTATATACCATATTCTTTTTAGTAAGCTAATTAGAACCCAAAGTGCATATAATTATTCAACAACAAAAAAAAACTGATGATCTTTGAAACTGCTCTTTTGAATACAAATGAATTTGACATATGCCTTAAATGCCATATTTTTTTTTATTAGAAAACACAATGGAACACAACAATCAGGCTTTTTCCTTCAGGCAGACAAATTTTTAAATTCAATTACACCCGTTTACGGGCCTTTAACTTTCAAGCAGGACACCCCACATCTTTCTTTTACCCCGTTCTAATGTTTCAACTCAATTTAATTGTCAAATGAGGAAATGAATACAAAAAAACAAAAAACAAAATAACAGATAAACTCGATAAGAGCTCGGTTCCACACACACACGCATACAACACTACACTACACAGCACAGCACAGTACAACACAAGAACAAGAACAAAAGAACAGAGTTTGGAAGTCGCGAGAGTAGGAAAACAATTTGGACTGTCTGTTAGTCAAAGGCCCCCATTGATTTGCGATCTGGAAGCCTGAAATTCGATTGAAACGCCTGCCGTTCGATATTGATAGATATTTTAATCGACGAGAAGCGTTAAGTATTCGTCGTCGTCGTCATCGTCGCGGTGCCCCTAAAATTCTTGTGTATACAATCTCTACAGCCTTGTTGTTAGTGTAATTCATTGTAATATATCACACTTGACATGATAAGATATCTGTGGTTTCGCGTGAGAAGAAACCGCCTGCGGCCGCTGGAGGCGGTGCCATGCGTACGTAAGCGCCCAGACAAGTAGTCGAAGAATCCGATCTCTCTCTAGCAGCAGCACAATAATTTACACCTCTTCCGCTCTTCTCTCTTTCATTTGCAGTCGCAGCAAATGCGTGCCATCTCCAGTCCGACGCTCAGCGAGACGCTGACAGTGAAGCCATCGGAGGCAGCGAGCGAGGCGGACGCAGTACCAGCAGCAGCAGCAGCCGCAGCAACAGCAGTCGGCGGCGCAGGTAGCAGCAGCATCAGCAGCAGCAGCGCCACCAGCATTGGCGCTGGCAGCGGCGGCACCTTCGGCGTGCTGCAGCAGTTTAAGCGCACGCTGCGCAATCTGAACAATCGCAATCAATTGCAGATTACGCCACTGTCCGCAGGAGCAGCAGCAGCAGCAACTGGTGCCGAAGGCAAGCTCTCGCCCACGGGTGCACCCACGGTGTGCGTAACGGCGCCAGCAGCTGCAGGCAGCAACGGCGAGGTCGCTGCACCGGCGACAGAGAGCAGCGCATCCGCCGCCGGCTGTGACAGCAGCTCGGCCAAGTATCGCTTCGGGCCGCTGATCTGGCGCTCGTCGAAGGAGCGTCGCAAGACGAAGTTCAATCGACGCGACAAATGCAACTCCGGCGATTCCGGCATACAGATCGAACTCGAACAGGACGAGCAGTATGTGCGTGCGCTGAGCGCTGCGCAGCCGGGAGCTGGCTTGGCCGGCGGCGTACGTGTTAGCGCGCCACTGGGCAAGAGCAGCACACCGAACGCAGCGGAGGCAAAGGCACGCACCATACGACGCACACACTCGGCCAAGGCGACCAGCATATTGGAGCAGGCTGGCGTGCTGGCCAAGCCGACGGCGCACAAGCAGCTGGAACTCGGCAGCGCGTGCAGCATCGAGCGCGAGGCACCCGAATCTCTGCCCACGCGCTCGCTGAGTCAACCCAATGGCCTGGAAACGTACGGTATACGTCGCAGCGATATCGAGGATAGCGACAGCGACAGCGTCGCCTCACACGAGGAAGGTGAGTTGGCCATAGTTTGGCAATAGGCCAAAGTGTACACTCGAAGAAATCGTTTGGCAAATTGGTTAATTAACTTAGATTCGCTAAAATTCATTTAAGAGAAGGATTTGCTGCCAATAGGCTATGGCAATACAATCATAGTTTCTTGAAAAAAAAGCTCGTACACTTGAAAAAATTAAACGAGAGTTTGGGCAATTTACTTACCAGACTTACTTATCAGAAAAAGGTTTTAGACCCTTACAATATTATAAAACAACTTGTTTAACCAACTTCGTACACTCAAAGAAATCTTATGGTGATCAAAATCCCAAACTTTATCTTGACTTTAGCTTCTTCTTAAAAGATTTGTTTACAACAACCCCCTGTAATACTACACAACCTTTTTGAATTTTTTAAAATTCATACACTTGAAAAAAAACATAAAGAAGTTGCGTAATTAGCAACAATCTAGGTCTCAATAATTTCTAACTCAATAATTTGTATAGTGAATTTTACATCTTGTTAAAACCTAAACTAAAATTTCTGTAACAAACTGGTTACACTCGAAGAAAACAGACAGCAAGCGAGCTGTAAGCTTCATCATGCTAACATCATTCGGAATTATCCCCTTCCAAACATTCCATGTAGTTTTCTGTATTTGAACTTTCGTGCTAAATTGCTATAGTGTTGAACTTGAATAATGCAGATTTAGTTGTAAGCAAGGGGCTAGGCATATATATATCTTAGTTTCTCGCCGTGTACGTACGCACAATCGCTTCAATTGCCGTCAATTGGCCGCCGAGACGAGCATCCTACTAATCTCTTGTCTTGTCTCTGTCTCACTCTCTCTTTCCATGTACCTCCCCTCAGCCAACGGCTACTATCCGATTTATGCGGAAGTGCTGTACAACTTCACAGCGGCTGGACCGCAAGAGCTGGGCCTGGAGCGCGGCACTCTGATCGAGATATTGCGCAAGGAGGTGGGCCCCTGGTGGTTCGGACGCATCAAGAAGGAGGATGCCAGCCTGGTAGAGGAGATACTCGACCCGGAGCTGGGCTGGTTCCCCAAGGACTTTGTGCGCATCATACACAGTCCCGAGACCGATGCCTTCTACAATCTGCACAAGGAGGAGAAACTGCCCGATGAGCATCAGATGCCCGTGACCGTCGCCGAACTCAATAACACCAGCTGCGAGCAGGAGGCCAACAACAGCACCATGACAGTTGTCGATCAGAGCAACATTACCACCATCGTCATCGAATCGCCGCCATCGCCAGCGGCAACATGCAGCGTAGCAGCAGCGGAGGCAGGAGAAGGCTCTGCAGAGGCAACTGCAGCACGCATCGCTGTGCCGCTGCAGAATTGCGATGGGCTGCGCCGTAGCGCAGTGCGCGAGCTGCTCGAAACGGAGGTCAACTACGTGAAGCTACTGGCCGCCATTTGCGAGGGGTAAGTCGAGATATCGGATGAGGCTTCCTCGGAATATAAACTAAATATATGTGTTTCTGCTTTCCCTAGTTACTTGCCCGCGATGAGCAAACGCATCGATATCTTCTCGCCGAACAGCATAAGGCTCATCTTCTCCAACATTCAAGCGATTTATAAATTCCAGAAGCGTTTCCTCGAGGCGCTGCGCAAGGGCATCGAACAGAACCAAATATCCAAGGTCTTTCTGAAGATGGTAAGAGCGCAGTGACATTGCTTTCCGTGCTATTCAGTTTTTTATCCATATATTATATTCGTCTCTGTCCTGCAGCACAAGGGATTTCTCTGCTACTCCACGTACTGCAATGCTTATCCACGCGCGCTCATCGAACTCGAGTCCTACGATCGCATCAAGGATGCACGCATCATACTGGAAAAGTAAGTTCCAGCTGCAGTACCCACTCAACAGCTAAAGCTAAACCTTTTTTCTGCTCTCTCCCCTCCTACAGTTGCCGCGAATCGGAGAACCTGGCCGAGCTGCCGCTGTCGGCGCATCTGCTGGCGCCAGTGCAGCGCATCTGTCGCTATCCTCTGCACCTTAACGAGATTATTAAGTCTGCTCTGAGCAATACTGGCAACTCGAGCGCCGCCGCCGCCACCGCCGACGATGAGCCGGATGGCGGTCCAACGGATGGCATTGACTACGAACAGTGCGATGTATCCCAGTTGGATGTGCCCGACACGCAGGAGAATGTGCACCAGGCGCTGGACAAGATGCGCGGCATCACGGAGGCCGTGAACGAGGGCAAGCGTCACAGCGAAACGATTGCAAGGCATCAGGCCAGCTTCCAGGCGTTCAAGGGGCCACCGCTGCATCTGCATAGCACACGCTTCTTCCTGCAAGTGGATGCCACCAGGCAGAAGCAGAATCTGTGGAACACCAGCTGCACGCTGTTCCTGTTCGACAACCAGTTGATCTACTGCAAGCGGGACATCATCAAGCGCAGCCACTTCATCTACAAGGGACGCATCTTCCTGGACAACTGTCGCGTGGTCAATGTGCGCGATGGCAAGATGTTTGGTCACACCATCAAGAACTCGCTGCGCATCTACTGTGAGTCGCGCGACAAGTGGTATGACTTCAGCTTCCGGTCGGCCAACCGCAAGCATCGCTTCCTCAACACGCTCGCCCTGGAGCGCCAGTTCGGCGGCAAAGCGCTGTATGTCTCCGAGATGGCCGGCTTCGAGTACAACTACGAGGAGCGGCAGGGCGACTACTCGGATCAGTCGGACTACGATCTGCCGGACTGTGAGCACGGACTGGGCGCCACATCGGCGAGTGGCGATAGCTCCCAGCCAGAATCACCGGCGAAATCCCCCTACCGCTCCTGCGATACGCTGCCCAAGAAGTCGCAGTCACGCGACGGCATTGCCAGCGCCAGCAGCAGCAACAGCAACAACAATACATCTGCATCGTCGCAGATGCTGTCGACGACGTCGACCGGATCGCTGGGCCGTCGCCGCATCGGCAACTGGTTCCGCAAGCCGAAGAGCACCAACTGCACGCCGAGCCAGTCGCCGACGCACAAGCCCGGCTTCGATGCGGACGTCACGCTGACGGCGGCGCGAGTGGCTGCCATCGAGCTGGCGGAGGCAGCGGCCGCCGACGAGGCGGACTGTTCGTACGCTTAGTCACCCTCCCCCCCCCCCCCTACCACATCCTGCAACTATTTATACATCATTTAATTTCGAGGAAGACACATGCACACGTATATACGAGTACGCTACGTAGGGAGTCGCGGGCAAGAATTGCCCTCGCGACGCATATGAAATATTTGTTACCCTTATAAAATATATAAAAAAAATAATATATATATATAACTATTCGAAATGCATTTACTAATAGAGCGAGCACTGAGCTGAGCATTTAGTTAGGTTATTTCTAGTTTCGTTGTTACGCCCCTTCGATTTCGTTTTGAAGCAGAAGCGACAAGTCTGTTATCTGTATCTGTATCTGTATCTGTACATATATACACCTATTTAATTTTGATTCTTGTCATAAGTTAAAAATAAACGTTTTTTGTTTCTAATCGTTTTTAAAGTCTTTCGTTTCGGGCATTATTTGTTTACGTTGCAACCCCTTACCCCCACCAACTCTCCTCGTTATCGGACACTCGCGCCGAGGAAGTGAACACCGTAAAAAACAACTGAACTGGCAGACCAGACTAGAAAGTGGAAGATGATGGAACATAATATGATATGTACGAGCAAGATAATACATAGACAGCATATTACGCGTTATATAGCCATAATTTATCTGATAAACCGTAGTCTCAATGAGTTAAAAGTAAAGGGGAAATCCAAAAAATATATAGATATATATATATATATATGTAGAGCGCATTACGCACGCATTATTCAATTAAATTGTTCCTTGTGAATTTTTGGTCATTAAAATGATGGAAAGAGAAGACGAAAAATTAAAAAAAAAAATACAAAAAAAAAACGCAAAAAGTATTGCATATAATGTTAACAGAAAGAAACACAAACAAATTTCCAAGACAAATGAGCGAATTTAATTTTTTTTAAGAAAAACTCTCGTGTATGCCAAAAAAAAAAGGAAAAAAGAAATTAGTTTACACGCATAAGACCAGCTTAAGTTAATATTGAGAAATTGATGAAAAATAATCTGAAAGCAATTTACTATTTAATAGACTTTGTAAGATTTTGATTGAAATGATTTACGGGCCGATTTTATCATCATTTGTACACATATATCTAGACTAAAGATCTATTATCTATTAGCCACACACATACACACACACACTTTGAATTCCAACTACGATTGCAGTTGCGAGCGAACCGACACCGAACCGGAATTCGAAAGTTAACTGAACACAACTGATTGAAACTGAACTTGAACTTGAACTGGAGCGAACACACGTGGAACTATAAAATAGCGGGCGAAATGTTCGAAAGTTTGGAAACGGAAGCATATGATAATAAAGAAAACAAACGTTAATCTATATATAAATATATATATATACATACATACATACACAATATACGTATATGTATACACATTGTCGAAAATATGTTAAATGTGGTTAATACTTGGTTACGACTGATTGTGAGCAATTTATTCGATGTAGTAGGAATGCCAGAGGACAAGCCAAATAAATACGACACACATAACTATGATGTAAATGTACGAATGAACAAACATACAACAAGCAAATACATATATACAACAATAAGTGTACCATTAAAGCCAAATAAATAAATAAATCAATATATACAAACGTATAAATTAATCCAACTTGTGATTTTTAAATAACCGCCCACTCGACTGTTAACTGTTAACAGTACATAACAATCATAACATAAATGTTATGTTATACGCCATCGACAGTGTTGGTAATGGTCGGAACATAACAACATAACACAGTAATAAACACGAGAATTTAGTTTTACTGTAGAATATTGAACTTTTATCAAAGTTCAACTGAATATTTAGGGTTAGTCTTTTAAGAACATTTAAGAATTTCCTGCTCCGCGCACAAATCAAACGACAGCTTAACATATCGCGCAACTGTTATTAACAGCAGGAAGAAATTCGAGTATTGATTCGCTCGGAACTAGTTCAAGCGAGCAAGTTGTTGAACTCAACGAAATGAGCTTATGCAGGTTATTTGTTGACAACGTCATTTATTTTGTCTGTGCAAATGTTCGACTTTAACAAATTGCTGTGATTTCAACCGCAAACAATGTGCTAAAGACCCGCTGTATTATTGGACTGGACACTGCTGTAAGTGGAGTGGACGCTGCAACCATCGATATGCGTCTATCGATAGCATATCAACAAATGGATGAATGATCGCATTGTCCCACTCTCGCGCACACACATACACACAGATGATCATTGTAAATTTACAAATTTGTTGTGCTTTTTTTTCAACCACAAATATTTACAAACAGTTATGTTCTATGCGCGCAACCCGCTGCCACTGCTGCTGATTGAGTTCGCCTTCTGCTAAGATGCACAGCGCCGCGGGAACGACGGGAACGAGCAAAGTTGTGGCCACATTGCGGGCCGATGGCAGTGTGGCAATGGAGTCTCAATCTCAGTCCCTCAACCAGCAGTTGTCCAACTTGTTGAACTACGAGATTGTGAGTAGATGCAGTGCAGTGCGTATTGGACTGATTGCTTAAGCAACTAATACAATTGCAATTGCAGCGCACCGAGAGCGAGCTGCTGCTCAAGAAGGGCAACGTGCCCGGCCCGACGACGGTCGTCGACTTGGGCAAGCAGCTGCTGCAATGCGCCCGCGACAGCGATGTGCCCGGCGTGAAGACAGCGCTCGCACACGGCGCACCCTTCGCCTCTGACTGGGTAAGGCCGGCAGTAAAACTAAAACTTTTATGATTTTGATTCATTAATCAATGGCATTACTCCACGCAGCTGGGCATGTCGGCGCTGCACTTTGCCGCCATGAACAATCAACTGGAGATCTGTGAGATACTGCTGCAGGGCGGCATCAACATGGACGCCAAGACCAAGGTGGATCGCACACCTCTGCATTTAGCCTGTTACTTTGGCCACGAGCGAATCGTCAGCCTGCTGCTGGCCCTCAAGTGTGCGGTGAACGCACGTGATATGGTCAGACCCAAGCTATAATCCTCAACGATAACACACTAACTGCAGTATTACTTTGTACCATAGCTACGCATGACACCGCTGCACTGGGCCGTGGAGAAGCGGCACAAGAGCATTGTGCGCATGCTGCTCAAGTGCCAGGCAGACGTCACGCTCGTCTCGAAGTTCGGCAAGACGCCCATCGCCCTGGCCGTGCTCACCGAGCAGGCCGACATACTGGCCGAGCTGGAGGCGGCGCGCCAGTCGCAGGCCAATCGCAAGTTCAACGAGGAAACAGAGGTAAGCTCCAGCTCCGGCAACTGCCTGCATAATACCGAGTTCATTCCATTCACTTGTCGTTCCATTATGCTATCAGACGCCTCACATTAAAGTATGTAACAGTGCTGAGAGCGAATCCCTTAGAGCAACTCAATTTAAGCACTCATAACTAATGCACTTGCACTTGCAGAAGGAGACCAGCGAGGCGGTCAACTCCATCATGGATGATCCGAAGGACGATGGCGACATGTCGGTCGAGGACAAGATGGACGTACTGGAGAACTTGCGAGGCCGTAAGGAACTACATATTTATTTATTTAAGCCGATGCTCACAAGCCCTTCTTTCTTATCTAGACCCAAATGTGCTGGGCAACTCGGCCCTTAATATGCTCAAGTCGCACGGCATTGCGGACATGATGCAGGACAATCAGATAGGTAGGTATTATTTATAGACCTCGCTAATTCCATCACTTAACTCGCACATCTTTGCAGACGATGAGGCATCGAAGAAGATGCTGAACACTGCGCTGCGCAACGGCCGCCAGCTGGTGCTCTCGGAGGGCGGACGCATGCTGCTGCACGAAACGAATCGCGGGTCCAGTGTGAAACAAAGTACAAATGGAACTATCAATAATAATTTAAGGAAGAACGCAATCGGCCTGACTACAGCCAGTACAAATCAAACTGCCCCCGGTCTGTCGCCCCAGAAGATACGCATGAATGTCATCAAGCAGAAGGAGCCGCCCTCGCCCAGTCCGGCGGGCGGCGTGACGAAAAACAAGGTATGCGGTATTAGGGAGTTTGAGAAGAAGTGCTTGAAGGTAGAGCGATGAGCGAGGAGTATTGAATGCATATAATTTTAAAAGATTTATATTTATCATAGAAGAGAAGGTAGCAATGCTGAAGGTTTGCAGATATTGTATCTCAATCCTAAGACTTTAGATTAATAAATACTTCTGTATAATATATTTTTATTATATCATTCAAAGCTCTGTATGAATTAGGTTCTAGATTGATGTAGGTCTTCAGACTGTCTCTCTATATATATACAAGTTTGAGGAGTAGTGCTTAAAGATAGAGCGATGAATGGGTTTAATTTAAAAGATTTATATTTATAATAAGCTGCGAAGGCAACAATGCTAAAGGGTTGCAGATATTGTATCTCAATGCTAAGGCTTTAGATAAATGAATACTTACGGATGATATATATTTTTATTATATCATTAAAAGCTCTTGGTATTAGTAGCCTGATCCACTGAGGTCTTCAGACTGTCTCGCTATATATAATATATAAAATAATATAGAACCAGGCCATGCTTAAGTCGCTTCAAACTATATATTTAACTATCTGTATCTTTGTATAAAACATATAATGTAGATACATTTTAGCCGCCTGCATTCAACGATCTCTAACTGCATTTTATTATTATTATTTATATCTATATATACTCAGACATACATAACTCATCAATCTATAGTTATATTCACAACTCTCTGACTTGTATTTCTCTCCGCAGAA
Organism: Zaprionus bogoriensis; assembly: GCA_035046045.1. Lineage (NCBI taxonomy): Eukaryota > Metazoa > Arthropoda > Insecta > Diptera > Drosophilidae > Zaprionus > Zaprionus bogoriensis. The sequence continues at coordinate 281,100 of JAWNOI010000066.1, read as the reverse complement.
CATAAGAATCATCTCGTTGACGGACTTCAAGAAGCTCTGCGATCAACCCAAGTCCATACAGAAAATACCTGCAACGCTTGCCAGGTGAGTTAAGCTCTAGTTTTTACAGTTTGGATTGGTTTAATGAAGTCCTCCCTACGCACAGCTCTGGAGTGTTGCGCCAGCTGGCAGATGGCACCAAGCTCGTCAACATGCGCCAGCTGCAGTCCCGACAGGTACGCTCCGCCGCACACAATGTGCACTTGTAGTAGTAGTTGCCCTGCTAATGCGAGATCTCTGCCTGCTTTCAGCTGAAGCTGCCCTCGATGGCCAGACCGCTGGACCGCAGCAGCCTCGACGAGCAGCAGCATTTGCTGAACGAAGCACTGCATTCGACGCCGGCGACGAGCTTGCCCAATCCCGCGACGACGACGACAAGCGCACTGCGTGGCCAGGTGGGCACCGTGCAGACCATTCAGTTGCGTCCCTCGCCAGCGGCGGGTGCGTCTGTCAACAATGGAACCAGTGGCACCACTGCCAACAAGAGCGCCGGCGGCGCACTGCGAACGGCGGCGACTGCGACGAAGAGTCCCAATGTGATGCCATTGCTGACGTCGTCGGAGATCTGCCGGCAGCTGCACGAGCTGCGGCGGCACAACGAGGAGCTGCGCCGGCGCGTCGAGTCCGTGCAGAAGGAGAAGGAGGACATGCTGCAGCGCATCGAGCGCCTCGAGCAGTTGCTGCTCGTCCGCGAATCCGACGTCGAAATGGACTACGTGGACATTTAGTGCAGGCCTGGGCCTGGGCCTAGGTTTAATTCGTATTTTGTAAATATGATGCTACATTACTACACACTACGATTATGATTACGTTAACGATTACGTTTAGTGAGAGCTTACTTAAAGTAGTCGACTAACTAGCTAACTAGTTGCTAAGTCTAAGTTTCAGTTCGAGCTCGTAAGATGAACATTTACTCCTTAGTTGCTGTACCGACTGCTTCCGCACACCTGTTGGCCTACATTTTGCTAATAGCAAGATAGTAATTAACTAATTGATTAACTAACTAATACTACTACTACTACAACTAGTACTACTAATACGCGTACGAGTGTAAGCTAAAACATATGTTCAAGTTTAAATGTTGCATATATTAAATAGATTTTGTATGAGACCCGCATAGGAGATAACGACAACGATTTTATATATCTATGTATATTTTTTACATTTAATAAAGTCTTGTAATAGAAAACATGAATATATTTTTCCTACAGGAAGTGCAAAAGGTTGGGCGCATTTGCTGCACGTGACGTCACAAACTGTACACTCTGATTAGAGTTGTGCAATTGTTTCAAAACTATCGCATCGATGTTGTCTTCAAATATATCAACACGATATAAGATATCGATATTTGTTATCCCACCTTTGACTGCTACCTGCTTGGAGAGCGAGAGTGCAAGAGTAGAGCTCTGCGCTCTTTATCGCACGCATGCCTCCCTCGTGTGCTTTGTGTGTATTGGTGAGCTCGACAACTGCAATGCATGTCGCTACGTGAAGCCAGGCTTGATGTATATACCTTCTAGGAGAGTGGCTTTGCATGTGTTGGTGATCACGCTGAGAGAACATTAAAATGACTTTGCCTATTTGATTTAGCATAGAGAGAGTGTGAGAGAGGGTGAAAATTGAGCAGCTCTGTGAGATAAGATCAGAGTCTCAGACAAAAGCTGGCCCCTAGATAGTGCTGCTAATATTTATTGTTAGAAAAAACTGTTTTTAACAGGAAAAAAACAGCCATTCAAAACAGGCGCCACTCCTTTAAGTACTTAGTCTTTTGTTGGAACATAAATTTTCTTTCACTAAAAAGAATAAAACAAATATTTTAATATATAAAAATATATTGCATAATACAATATTAAAATAATTACAATATATGATATAAATATTTATGTGCGATATATATCTATACTGTTTGTTGACATCCCTAACTCCAATGTAAATAACCTGGCTGCACAACATGAACCAGCACTGGTTCACTGTTAACTGCGCTAGCTATCGATAGTTCGATTATTCTGACAACACGGCCACACTGAGCGCGACTGCACGTGTTGATTTTACTTTAAAACTGCAGAAATGGTATGTAAATAAAAGCGTTTTTCTTCATATTATACAGTTATATAGTATATTATTTATAATTTAACTTGCAGCGCAAGAAGCAGGGCGAGGAAATACCCGGCTTCCCATCGCTGGAGCAGAGCGCTGCCAGCGGCGGTGGCGGCAACGATGACATACTGAAAAGTAAACCCAAGTCGAAGAAGAGCGGCGGCTTCCAGTCCATGGGCCTGGGCTTCGAGCTGCTGAAGGGCATCACGAAGCGTGGCTACAAGGTGCCGACGCCCATACAGCGCAAGACCATACCCCTAATATTGGAGGGACGCGATGTGGTGGCCATGGCCAAGACAGGATCGGGTAAGACGGCCTGCTTCCTCATCCCCCTGTTCGAGAAGCTGCAGCGCCGCGAGCCTACCAAAGGAGCACGCGCACTGATTCTGTCGCCGACGCGCGAGCTGGCCGTGCAGACGTACAAGTTCATCAAGGAGCTGGGACGCTTCATGGAACTGAAGACCATACTGGTGCTGGGTGGCGACTCCATGGACTCGCAGTTCTCGGCCATACACACATGCCCCGATGTCATTGTGGCGACGCCCGGTCGCTTTCTGCATTTGTGCGTGGAGATGGACCTCAAGCTGAACTCGATAGGTTAGCGCAGGAGTGCATTAGAGAGTTATAGTATTATAGTATTAACTATTCCACCAATTGCAGAGTATGTGGTCTTCGACGAGGCCGATCGCCTGTTCGAGATGGGCTTTGGCGAGCAGCTGAATGAGACGCTGCATCGTCTGCCCGCCTCCCGCCAGATGGTCATGTTCTCGGCCACGTTGCCCAAGCAACTGGTCGAGTTTGCACGCGCCGGTCTCAGTGATCCTGTGCTCATACGTCTAGATGTGGAGTCCAAGCTGCCGGATGCGCTCGCGCTGAAGTTCCTCTACTGCCGTCCCGACGATCGCTACACGGCGCTCGTGGTGCTGCTCAAGTACGTGATACCCGCGGAGTCGCAGACGGTCGTCTTTGCGGGCACACAGCACCACGTGGAGCTCATTTCATTTGTAAGCAGTTCGCCGGAGAATACTCCAACTTAATTTAGTCCTAATCTCCACTTCCTCTGCAGATCCTCACCGGCGCCGGCATATCGAATACCTCGGTCTACTCCAGTCTGGATGCCTCGGCGCGTAAGATCAACACGGCGAAGTTCGCCAGCAAAAAGGTCTCCGTGCTGATTGTGACGGATGTCGCGGCGCGTGGTATCGATATACCCAGCCTGGACTATGTGGTCAATCTGCACTTTCCGGGCATACCCAAGCTCTTTGTGCATCGCGTGGGTCGTTGTGCCCGTGCCGGACGCACTGGCACAGCCTATTCCATATTCTCCACCGACGACACATCGCATCTGCTGGACTTGCATCTCTTTCTGAATCGCCCGTTCAATATCAATGACAACTCGACGATTGGCACCATACCACAGGACCTGCTGGAGGAGGAGCATCTCAGCGTGACGGAGATCAAGAAGAGTCATCATATTGCCGGCGTGCTGCGCACCAGCGAGAACGCGTACAAGAAGTATCTGAGCTCCCGTCCCGTTGCCTCCACCGATGCCAATGCGCGTGCCAAGAAGATCAAGTTCTTTGCACTCAAGTCGCTGGAGGACTTCTTTCATGCCGGACCCGTGCTGCAGCAGGCGGCCAAAATAAGTGGACAGAAACTGGACGCGGAATCCAAGTCGGATGTGGCTGAGGCCGAGCGCAAGCTGGAGGAGGAGAAGCACGACATTTTGGTCAAGATGCGCAACTTCCGACCGGGTGGAGTAAGTCAAGCTAAGTGTAGATCTATATAGGAAACTTGCTAATGTATATAATGCTGCCTTTCAGACCATCTTCGAGCTGAACACCACGCAGAAGTCTGTGCCGTTTGTCGTCATGAAGGAGAAGCGCTCACAGCACGCCGAGGTCATCGAGAAGTTCCGCCTGCAACGGGCCAAGGAGGACGTCGACGAGGCGCAGAAGGAGGAGGAGGCACAGCGACCGCAGACAACTTCAACCGCCGCTGACGACGAGGAGATTAACACTGCCTTCAAGAAGGTTGTGGCGCCCAAGAAGCGACAGAATATGGACGCGTTGTACACGGACAAACCGAAGAAGAAGAAGCAGCGCAAGGAGCAGGTGAAGGACACAGAGAACTATATACCCTACCAGTCGGCGGACAAGCACACCGAGGATGGCCTCGCTATCAATTCGTTCGAGCGCCAGGCACGCAACGCCGAGTTCTCCGTGGTGGATCGCAATCGTACGCAGGAGATGCAGCACAAGCCGGGCCTGAAGAAATGGGATCGCATCAAGAAGAAGATGGTGTCCGTGCAGGATCCGCGTGCCAATAAGATACGCACGGAGTCGGGTGCCTGGATACCCGCCTCCTTCAAGACGGGCCGCTACAGCGAATGGAAGGAGAAGTCCAAGATCGAGGAGCAACTGCAGCGCGAGAACGCCGACAGCGATGATGAGAACTTCAAGCCGCTGTCGCATGCCCAGCGTTATCCTGTGGGCCGCCACGCGCGCTACAACGCCAAGCTCGAGCTGAAGAAGCGCATCAGCGGCAACGACAAGGAGCTGCGCCGACCCGAACAGATTGTCAAGTCTCGCATGCGTCTGGAGTTCATCAAGCGGCGCAACGAGGAGAACACCAACAAAAAGGCGGAGAATCGCAAGCGCAGCATGCGCAAGAATCAGAGGCCCAAGGCGGCGCCCCAGAAGAAGGCGGCGGGCGGCGGCGCCAAGAGACGCAAATAGCGTGCAACGGGATTATAAAGCTGATCCTTAGACTATCTATGCCTAACTGTAGCTCTAGCTCTGTACTCTAATGTGGATAATAGACGGAATGATGTTATATCAATGTATATGCATATATCTTTTAGTCGGAAGAATGTTTATCTTGCAGACGCAACGATGTGTACATATTTCTGCCGGAGATCGGCTGCGGCTTAGTCATCGCATAGGCATGTCTGCGGAGTTGATAAGCATGGAGTGTCGCTGCTAGATGAACTGCTGCTTGACCTTCCACAAGTATTTCCCCAGACTGTTATCCCACTCGAAGTGCAGATTACTATACTATATTATGCTATATATAACGCATCCGGCAGTGCCGCGATCGCAGCGACTGATCCTTTGTCTGTCAGGGCAAACTATTAGCGGGCGCTATAAGAGCCAAGCTGACAGACAAACAGGCGCGATCCCGTCGAGAGGAAAGTAAACATGGAGCGAGGGGCATCGGAGAGGTTCTACTTCGTCTGGGAATGCAACTGAAGAGGTTGCACGTGCGCCGGCGCGGGTATTGTTTAACTATTTACGCAGAGGGCAGGAAGTGCAGCCCGGGCTTCCGCTCGATTTGATTAGGCAACACGTACAGGATTTGACTGTCTTTGTCTTTGTTGTTGGCTTTGCCTAATCTGTTTGACACGAATCAGGCCGAGCTCAAGCCAGGCGACACTCCCGCCCGAAACATGACCTAAATTAAGCAGGACAGCGGGCAAACAATGGGTCAGTCTGTGTGTGTGCGTGACGGGGTGTGTTTGCAGGCAAATACCATTCCAGGCAAGTCAGGGGACAAGCAGCCAGAGCGACCCGTTCGACCACACCTTGAGGCCAAGTGACACGCACTTTCCCGTGTACGTGGACGAGGCACAATGCAGACATCATTGTCAGCCCGCGCCTCGCCGCCCCGTGGAGTGCCGCAAACTGTTATTGTTATACCCTGAAGTTTCGTACAATTATTTATTTCTGGCTTTTGCACGTTCTCTGCGAGTCGAGCATAATAGCATCGTGTATAGCTATTTATTTTTGTTGGTTTGCCAGATATCTCAAGCAAACTGGCCATATGCTAAGCTTAGTCTGCTCTCTTTATGCTGCTCAAATTTTTTAAGGATCGAACCACTATAACATATAGAAACAAGCGATCATGAAGATTATTGCAATAATTTCTCATGATATCGAGTCAACGATTTTATTATTAAGTGTGCATATAAATTAAATTGTATCACTTTTGGATATATGTATCTAGCTTGTTCCTAGGACAACTTTGTAGATATATTCAATTGTAATACGATTTAATTTATATGTCGGTCTAAGTTTTAGTTTTTTCTAGTTTTCTATGAATATATCAGTAGCTTTTCTTGGTATAATGACTAAATTCGCTACAGCTTAATATAATGACGACGTTTTTTTTGTTTTTTTTTTTTATTTATTTATTTCCGTCGGAATCGTTCAGTTCCTTCTGAACATAACCAGACGTTAAACATTTGGGAGTGGAGTATGTTAATGATGATCTCTTGATCATATACGAATATAATTATAGCAACAATGACTCTATCCCTCTAGAAATACTTCTAAAATTTGCATTATTATAACTATTTATATTTTAGCATGATATATGATGTCTATCATATAGTTGAAATGGCATCACTATTCGCCATAGATTCCATAGAAACTATCGCTTGAAATCGAACTTATATATCGTATAACTGTCATAGTCTTAAGTCGGTCGATTTTTGTTAGGTTTTAAGATATCGTGTATATCCCATGGCTGTGTGATCTAAGGGTATGCACAAGTAAGTAATTGCCTAGCGGGATCGGCAGATACTGCGCAGTGATCATTCATCTTCAGAGTGATCAGGACGTTAGCCCGCATAACTGCGACCAGATGGCGTCGGGGCGTCGAAGTCACGACGCGAGCACGACAAGCCTATAATTAGACATTGGGAAATCCACACACAGGCACACGCCACAACACACACACACACACACACACACACACGCACACAGGCAGGCAGGCGCGTATCAATCAACTCAACCCACTGTTGCATTGCCACCCCTTCGACGCCAGGCCTGACTGTACCTCGTTGAGGCAGGGTGTTTCCTTTGAGCCGACTCATGACAGATATTGGACAGACGCCCAGGGTCACGTGGCCCGCAACAAACAACATGCATGCAGCAGTACTAGCAGCAGCAGCAACAGCAGGAGCAACCCTCTGGCACAGTTCCGACACTCCACTCCACTCCACTTCATTCCACTCTTTGCACGCTCGTATTTCACTCTTGTTGATTCTTCGTTCGTTCCACTTCTCCAGAAGGGTCCCTCGCATGCTGCATGTTTACAGCCCCCGCTAATGGAAATTTTATAATAATTGTTGAAAAATCTATCATTTTATTAGGTTAGTACTCCATACTGTGCTTACATATGTCGCTGCAGATCGGCACAGATGTCGCTGCCCATGCCAGATGACTTTATTCAGAGCTTAGCGCTTATATTTACCAGTTTTGAGTGGCATAATGCGATGATCCTTTGTGTGGAAGTCAATTGAGTGCGCATTCACATTCTCTAAAGAAGTTTTGTAATATCCATTTTAAGGTTTGAAGATACAGTTGTAAATATTTTTAGTGTAATTATGCATATAAATTATATTTTAAAATTATGAAGTCTAAATAATATGCGAGTTTATACAATTTTCTGCTTAACTTTTTCGTAAAATCTTATACCTCAAGTTTAAACTTGTATAACTTTATTAAAAACTGATTTTTAATTGGAAAGAAGCTTGGGCTTAGCATTTATCACTATTTATATTATTTTTAATTATTAAAGATACCGTGCCTAGACTTTCAACTACCATACCATTAATATTGCATGACTGTTTACGCATTTAAAGCTAATAGGAACAGTCAACCAGAGATTTTACCAGCTTGTAAGTCATATGAGAAGCTCAAACTCGGTATAAATATTACTAAATACTACAGTTTACTACATGTCAAGTTTCATTAAGAATGTGTAAGCGCCTTAGCTTACAATCCCATTCGAATCAACGTATACTTTATGGAATTTCCCGGATTTTGCAATGTCTGCCAGCAGGTATGCCACACTTCCATTAGGGAAAGTGGACAGGGCTGTAGGTGGAGACGGGGCAAAAGTGGAAATGCGCCCATTAGGGGCGATTAATTCCACAGCCATTCAAAATATTGCTCCAATAACAAGAAAACAAGAGAACAGGCGAAAGATTGTGCATGTGTGCGGGGCTCACCCACTGGGATGGATGATTTCGTAAAGTGTTTTGATATAAATACCTGGCGAAATGTGTGAAATACGGTCGCTGGCTTCCCCGAAGACCTGCTGCACATGGAGAGAAACATAAATCGCAGCACACGGAAATTCCATAAACATATTTCCAGCTCTTAAAGTGGAGCACAGCACAGAAGTTCAGAGCGATAGATAGAACTTTCGCAGCATTTGGGGGCAAACTGTCGCCCCCATGATAAGTTCAATTTGGATGGAGTATAGCATCGCTTCGTTTGGCTGGCTAAAAATACACGCTGAACCAGGGGGGCGGACTCTGGAATTCCTGCTGGGGCACAAGTGCAGTACCGCTGCTTCTTGCACTTAGTCCAAGTCCAAAAACTTGCATTTGTCACCCATGGTCTTCCGCCCCGTGGCTAAACTGCATGAGGGTCCCCTCCGAAAATCGACTGGGGGGCTGCAGCTATAAATAGCGCCCTTCCTACCAGATGCGATCGCTCGATAGAGACGTGTTCGGGGATTTGACAAAGGCGACTATTTATACACATGTGCTGGAAGAAGCGCACGCTCGCCAAGAGCCTCTTTCAATTAGAGAGAGCTTTGTTATTGTTCGTGACAAGTCCACAATTAATTGGCAGCTGACCTCAGACGCAGGGGAATGTGGGCGAGCCGACGGGGGCCGGGGTGTGTCTGGAAGTGCTTGTCAGCCGCACAAGCTCTATAAACATCGGGGTACTTGGGGACTTTCGTAATCACAACGGAGCATCTTGTAATTACCCGCAAATGGCTCGCAAAGATGGCCAAAGATGCCTGTCCGTATCTATGCTATGTAGCTATCTGCCTGTCTGTCTGTCTGGCCATCTGACGAGTGCTTGCTCAATCCGACACCGCAATGATATACTCTGTCTGGCGCCGCGACTCTAATTAATTGGGCAAATATTCCAGATTCCAGAGTGAAGCTGTCCAAGTGACCCACAAGATCGCCTAAGGCCGAAACGGACAAACAATGCGCTGCGATTGTACGCAATTCTCTTGCTCCAATCCCTCCTTATTTCTCTCTCGCTCTCTCCCTCTCTCGCTCTGATATTTAACAGATGTTATCGCGCATTTTTCGAAAATTGCAATTTTATTTATTTTCAAGGCGTACCCGCACTACTTTCAGCTGTCATGCTTGGCATGGCGCTCCTTGGCGCTGGTATCGGGGCACGGGCATCGACTGCCCGCCTCTTCCATATGTTTATAATCAACACTCTATCGCAGCAATATATCATTATTAACATATAGTCCGTCCTCCAAGCGCGCTGCCAAGGTGGAAATTTGTTTAGAATTTCGACTTTCCGACTTTCGTTTTTATTAGTTCATTATCAGATCTTGAAAGACTTCAGCTGTGCCGGAACTAGGCAGAGTTCTCGAAGACTATTCAAAGTGTTGGTTCAACAACTTTCCCTTTCTGATTGCTCGGTATTTTTCCTATAGCTATAGACTGTTCTGGAACCAGGTAAAGTTCTTTTAATTTTCGGTAAGTTCTCAATAACCTTCAACTCTACAGTTGACTTTATCTTTAGTTGCCATCAATATTGCTTTTCTATATTTTATATTTTTATGAGTTTGTAAAACTATATTACTTATAGTTGGTTTTATAGGCTTAGTTACATCTGCTCAGCATTTCTTTTGAATTTAGGTTTTAATTTTCAGTTCAGCTTCCAAAACTTTTAGGAAAATTCTCTAAAAATATTGGTATTGCTTTTACAGCTTTTTCTGCCTGTTTTTTTAGTACTTCGCCTAAAGTCTTGGCTGCTAGCTGAACTAAGCTGCTGTTCCTTTATTTAGATTCGTTTGACGACTTTTGTTTTTATTTTCATAATCTTAGGCAGTATCAAATCCTTAGTATTTTTAGCTTTGCCGGAGCAAGTTTTTGAAAAACTACACATTTACAGTCTTCTTTAGCTTTTCCAGTTTTCATTTAATATTCTGTGGCAATTTAGCTACTCCGCTCGGCATTCCCAGGCAAATTTCAGTTTTTAAAAATATAGAAATATAATATAAATATAGAAATATAGATCTACGCAGAGTTCTATTACTTTTATATTAGAAATTTGAAAATTATATTTTTAGGTGCATATAGGTTAGTCTATCATATTACAAGAAATCTTGAAAGAGCTGCTCCTAGATACTTCCAGTATTGATCGTGATCTTCAGCAAGTTCAGCTGGAACTTGGGAGGATTCTAGATTCCCGAAGAATCTAGACAGAGTTCTTTTACTTTTGTATTCGATTTTTGAAATACTGATATAGATTTAGTCTGTCATATTACAATCAATCTTGAATGAGCTGCGTAACATTCTTAGATACTTTAAGTATTGATCGTGATCTTCTAAAGAGAATTCTAAATTCTCGAAGAATTTCAATTACACAAATAAAATACCATATATTCCAAATCTTCAGCTGTCATCGGTATTGTGCAGTTTAGGTGCAATCTTAACTAATCTGCCCGGCATTCCCCTGTACATTTTGAGATATTTCAAGTATTTCCCTTTAATTACCCAATAAATTGGCTTCGAGCTGCGCTTGCTGTTTGTGTAGATACCCACTAATTAGACGGCAAATTGAATGAGCGTAGCGCGCTGCGACGCTCCTCGACTCGCCTCGACTTTCTCGGGAACCATCCCTACTTTTTCGGTTGCTTTCCAAGGCCCACGGCCATAAAAAAAAGAAACGCACAATAAAAAAATTAATTTCCTTTGTGTGTGCGTGTGTGTGTGTGTGTGCGTGTGTAGTGGTGCGTGTGTGTTTGGTTTGTTGTCATCTCGGGGCCAGGCCGGGATGGGGATTGAGTCCACATCTCGAGTCTGGGCGCATTCCTGCCGCCCCTAAGCCTGCGGCTGCTCCCAATTGCGCAAGTTGTTTGCTCTCCTCGCTGTGTGTGTGTGTTTTTGTCTGTCTGTGTGTGTGCGAGTGTGTGATAATTCCGCAGGCAGTTCATAATTGATTTGATTAAGTTTTTCGGTCAGTCTTGAGAATCATATATCTATCATTTTATTTATGGGCGTCGAGATTCCGCTTGGGCATGCGGGCAAATTGTTCGAATTGTTGCGCGCCTTTGCAATTCTGTGGGGGGACTACACTGGCGTCCATAACTATGTGCACAGTTTGGCATAGTTGCTGACAGTTACGTCTCGAATGGAGTGCACAGCTGTTGCTTTGCAATTTTTATATCTTTTCTAAATACTTTTTCTACAGGCACAACAGTTGCGTCTAGCATTGAGTGCACAGCTCTGCTCTGCTTCTACATGCCCATCGCCAACAACAGGCACAGTTCATTTAATGCTTACAGTTGCGTGCATAATTAGGTGCACAGCTAACTGATGCTACACTCAAGTCCGCCACAGAGTGCACAGCGCGGCGATTGACACAGCAGCATAGTTGTCTACAGTTGCGTCTAAAATTTAGAGTATAGTTAACGTTACTTCTTCTGTACTCAAGTACAGTAGTGCAACAGTTGCGTCCATCGTGAAGTGCATAGCTAACGGAACCTACACTCAGTCAGCTTAACTCGTCTACAGTTGCGTCTGTAATTGAGTGTACAGTTGGTAAGCTTCACGCCTTCTTGCATTATTCTTCTACACTCAAGTCCACCGCAGAGTGCAAAGTCAATTGTTAATTGTTGCAGCAGCATACTGGCATACAGTTGCCTCCACAATTGAGTGCACAGTCGGCGCACTTTACGCTTCTCTGCACACAAATCGATGGGGCGACTGTGGCGAATATTATTAAAAATCCATAACAAAAACTCCACCAAATTCCGGCGCTACATGCGCACTCCCCCGCTCCATCAACCCCCCTTCCCACTCGCATTCATTTTGCATGCTGTGGCTTTGGCTTCGCATTCCACCGGATTCGGGGGACTCGAGCGTGATGATGCCCCTTCCTGCCATCTCGCTCGCTCCCCCACCGCCCGGCCTCGAGTGCGTGCCAAATTCTCTGCATACTCGAGTGGGTCACATGTGGGAAATGTTTATGGAGGCCTGGCCGCCTGGAAGCGACACATGAAACGTAGTCCAAAGGCCCGCTGAACGGATGCACTTCTACTCGGCCGTCTCGCTCTCACTATCCTCCTCTCTCTCTCTCTCTCTCTCGCTCTCTATTTACAGATTGTTGAACTGTCGCAGCGGTCCACTTGACAGCTCTAATCTGCGCCTGCAGTAACAGATGCAGATCTTATCTAGCCTTCTCTCTCTCGCTCTCTCGCTCTCTCTCTCGCGCTCACTCTCACTCTTGAGGCTGTTGTCTAATTTGTAGCAGTCGATCCCTCGCCCGATCCCGCATGGTTGACGGTCGTTCGGTCGGGCAGGCACTTTAACAATTGCACAATTTACTGAAGAATGCGTCTAAGCGTCACTTAAAAACGCATTATTCAATTTATGGCTCTGGCTATGGCTATGGCTATGGCTCTTTGCATGCAAACTCTAAGAAAAGATGGATTGAGTGCATCGTCAATATGCAGATACATACATAGATACATGCATATACTGTATAGGACTTAACTGGAAATAGCTCAGATAAGAAAATGTGCTGAAAAACAGGAGACTTAAAGGTCTTCAATCAGTCAAGCGGGTAGTAAGATCACTCAGTCAGTCAGTCAATCAGCTTGGCTGCCAGATAGTCCGCCAATAAATCTATTGAGCTAGCAGTGTGTCAGTCAATCAATCAATCAGTAAGTTAGACAATCAATCAATTAGTTATTTAGTCAATTAATCGACTAGCAAATCCGTCAGTCAGCCAATTAATCAACCAGTCAATCTGTCAGTCAGTCAGTCAAGCACACAGACAGTCAAATTGACAGTCAGTCAATCAGTCAGCCAGTCAATCGATAAGTTACTTTGTCAATCAGTAAAACAGTGAGTCCAACAGAAGATCAGTCAATCAGCTCGTCTGTCAATCAGTCAGGCAATTAATCGATTAGTTACTTTGTCAATTAATCTACTAGAAAATACGTCGATGAGACAATTAATCAATCAGTAAGTGAGCCAGTCAAAGACATAGTCATTCAATTAGACAGTCACTCAATCGGTTAATCAACTCGCCTTTCGTCAATCAATCGATTAGTCAATACGCTAGTAAATGAGTTAATCAATCAGCCAGTCAAGCCGTTAATAAGTCAGTAAGTTCGTCAATCCATCGATTAGTCCGTGAGTCAATCAGTAAGTCAGACAGTTAATCGGTTGACGAGCTTATTCGTCTACCAGTTAGTGAGTAAGTCGGTCAATCAGTCGAATAGTTGATCTGTCAATCAGTGGCACGATCAATCAGCCAGACAGTCAATCAATAAGTTTGTCGCTAGCCGCTCAGTCGATGAGTCAATCCCGCAGTCAAGTATTCAGCCAAGCAATCAATCAGTCAGTCAGTCCAATCAGTCAATCAGTTCGTCTAGCCAGTCAGCTGGAAAAGGTCTTGCTTCGCTGCGCTGAGCGTATGAGTCATCCGCCCATTCGCTTCGGGGGGATACAAATTTGCTTCTTTGTATCTTTGTGTCTTGTAGTTCTCGTAGTTCCCGCTTTTCCTTCTCCTTGTGCATGTTATTTTTAACTGTAAATGTGCTGCAAATCCCGCTTAGTCAGCTGGATGGGGCAGGGGGAGGGGGAGGGTGTTGTTGTTATGCTTATATCGTATATATAGCAGCAGCAGCACGTGCATGTCGTCGGGGTTGCTTGCACCCCAAGCACAGACTGCGCAAACTATTCGCCATGCTCGGGAAGCGTTTAGAATTGATGACCACAATGTTTATCCAAGGATTCAATCACTTTGACATCCTCGCCGCACTTAACGAGTCCCGGTCCCATTAATGGGAAATTTGATATTTTCGCCTGGTGCTGAGCACGGACAGTTAGGTAGAGTGTTGCCGGTTATGTATATCCTACACCTATCCAGGTATACTTTTTTCCTGCTAAATATGCAAATCTCTACCATAATGAATTTAAAACGCGGTTCAAACGTTTGTAATACCCATTCAAATGCTATATCGTATGCATGTATCGATAGCACGCCATACGATATTTGCCCTGCCCGCGGAGGTAAACAACGCGCACGAGTGCCACCCCTATCGTTGAGTCGGCAAGCCGAAATGAACGTTCGTGCAGCCGAACTCGCACTCAACGAGCGGCGCAACTGAACATGTTCGGTGGTTCATCGCATGGCATCGCTCACTGGAACTTATTCTGAACGAAAGAGCGACGAGCCGACGCCGAGCCAGTAGCAAAAAACTAATCGAACGAGTCGGACGTGCGCGTCGGTATCTTTCCCGCTCCCGTTCACATATAATTTGTTCGTGCGTTGAAAAACAAAGCAGCAGCCGCAACAGCGACAACAAAAGAATACTAGTTTTTTATCACACTGCTTAACAATAATATGCGCTATGTTAAATATAGCATTTGCTGTTGATGATGTACGCCAAGTCAAGATGATTTCAAATGTTTGTGAATAAAACTTCGCGTTCGTGTGTGTGCGCGTCTCATTTGATTTTATACACGAAGAGTATGTATGTGTGCGTGCGTTGATATGTATTTAGGTGTGCCGTCTGCATGCCAGCAGCAGAGCAAAAAAAAACAGCAACAACAAAAAGTGCGCAAATATTTAAGAGCATTGATTAATAAATAAGCACATATTTTAAATATTGAAACAAGTGTGCTGCAGTCGCTGCCAGCGCCGCCTCTGCTTGCTGCCAGTCAAATTGCCATTTTCGAGCGACAGGCAAACGCACACACACATATGCACGCACACCAACAGTCATCTACATCGTATGCTTGTGTGTGTGGATTTTTAGCGCGCTGCCTACACAGGCATACAGCAAGGCACGCACACAACGAAAGCCGTAACGAGATTTTTTTTGCAAAGCCGCAACGTGTGTCGTTGTGTGTGTGTGTGTGCGCAGCGTGTAGTACGCTACGCTGCTTTGTTGCAGTTGTTGTTGTTGCTCGTACTTGTTGTGCAACAACAAAAGCAGCAACAACAACAACAATTGTAGCGCAGTGCACAAAATCTCTACGCATTTGCCACTTTTGCTAAACAGTTACAATAACAACAAAAACAACAACAATTTCACCTGCAGTTTTGTTTTCGTTGCGTGGGTGTAGTTGTGCCTGTATGTGCCTGTATGTGTGTGTGTGTGTAAGAGAGCGAAACATAATAATTGAAATATTTTTGCACCGTTATTTGTGATTTCTAATAGCAACAACAACAACAAGTGAAAGTGTAAAGCAGCAGCAGCAACAACAACAACAACAGCATATGCAACATAAATAGTTGTATTAATAACGAGCAACAACAACAACAACAACAGCACAGCAACAACATTGCACAAGTTTTGGATTACGCCGCTCAAGCAGGAATTAAAACTCGCTGCCTGCAACTGTTGCAAATATAAGGTAAACACAACACACACATACACATACACATACAACTACGGTTCTTCTTTGTGCACCTGACATGTTTTTGCCTGCCTGCCAACAACAACAACAACAGCAGCAGCAGCAGCAGCATGCAAGGGTCTGTTTTTTAAGCGTGGCTCTTGCACGCCTCCTCGCTCTCTCTCTCTCTCTCTCTCTCGCTCTTAGTGCTGGCGTGCGTGGCTGTACCCTTGACAGTCCTGGCTTAGTTCTTCCCTGCTTCTCCTTCTTCTTCTTTTTGGATACCTTATCTGGCGCACTGCATTTCGAGCTATTTGTTGAGATAACAACAGGCTGGACACAGTGGTATTTTTATTGTGTCATTCGGGTTTGTGTTAAGATCCCCCGATAAGATATGCGCTACATGTCGGCCAAATAAATCATAGGTGTTGTCCATAGCTGCCTCGCTCGTAATTAACATTTCGAATTGACACCTTGACTTGGCCCACGCCAAGCGGAAAGTTCAGCTCGTAGCGCTTGTCTGTTGCCCTTTTCTTCTGCTCTGTGCTCGCTTCTTCTGCTTGCTACGCTTTGTGCTTAATTTACCAATAGAAAGGGCAATTATTTGCTCTTGATTGCCGCCAGTCAAACGAAAGCTGGCCGACAGATAAAGGCAGAGCAAGAGAGAGAGACAGAGAGCAAGAGAGAGAAGGCAGGGGTGCAACGCGAGCGGCATGCTTACCTATGTAAATAGCTACAGCGCGTTAACAGCGCGCTGTTAGACACGTGCCTGTTGGACTCACACATATACAGACACACAGTCACAGTCACGCCGGCACACGGAAGTGTGACATTTACGCATTGGGGCTGTGTGCTTGTAGTGGTGGTGGTGGTCGTGGTCTGTCAGGAATGCGTGGACTAGTTGCACGTTTCCTGGTTTAATTGCTGGCCATTGGCCGCGCCTGCTGTACTGTGTTGCATGTTACATGGCGGCCCAGTGGCAGCTGCAATTTTCCACGCACGATAAGCGTGCATTGACACAGACACAGCGCAATCAGTTGTTCTCTGTTCTCTGCTCTAATGCCGGAGAAGCTCCCCCACTCCCCCTTCTCTCTCTCTCTGTGCTGCTCACTCTCGCACTTAAGTGCATTTGCAAAGCTTCGTCTGAGGAAATCTTTGTTTCGTTGTTTTTGCAAGTGTAATGCAAAATTCGCTTCGTCAAGTCGGCCGAAAAGAGAGCGAAGATGTCGTTGAACTTTTTCAAGCACAAGCATAACAGCAACAGTAACAGCAACAGCAACAATAACAGCAACAGCAATGGCAGCAACAACATTAACATTAAGCATAACAAAGTGCGAGTACAAAAACACTAACGAGGTGCAAAACAAACCAGAAGAGAAGAGAAGTCGAAGCAGAAGAGGAACAAGCAATGGGCACAAAACATAAACCACACAAATCGTTAACCGTTGTCTCTGCCAGCTTTGCCCAAGCTCGGCTCGACTTGCCTCGGTTCGGCTTCTTTGTTGTTGTTGCAAAAGTTCCGCTTCTTTGGAGCTCGCAACGTTCTTTCGCGGTCTCCCTCCCTCTCTCTCTGCCTCTCTCTCACTGTTGTTGTTTATTTTGGTGTTGCGTTGTTTTGGTTTTGGCTTGGGCTTTTCAACTGTAATTTCGTTTTCGTTTCGATTCGGCTATATTATTATGCCCCCCAGTACCCCTTTCCCCGGCTCTGTCTGTTCTGCTTATGCTTGTGCTTGAAGCTTTGCTTAATGATGTTATTTTTTTCGTCGGAATTCGCCACATTTGTATGCACAGATCTTTTCGTATTTTTTTTTTTTTTTGGCTCGTTCGTGTTTGTTTTGTTTGCACTACAATTCTCA
Organism: Zaprionus bogoriensis; assembly: GCA_035046045.1. Lineage (NCBI taxonomy): Eukaryota > Metazoa > Arthropoda > Insecta > Diptera > Drosophilidae > Zaprionus > Zaprionus bogoriensis. The sequence continues at coordinate 263,697 of JAWNOI010000066.1, read as the reverse complement.
GGTACACGAGTATTTTTCTTATTTGTTATTTGTTATTCATAATACATTGAAAACGAGTCGGGGCGAGTCGCAGTCCCCCCTCCTTGGCATGCGTATGATTGAGAAGTGACATAAGGCCGAAATGCAAAACTATTTTGAAATGCTTGCAAAACTTTGGATTCGTATACGTATTCGGACACAACAACAACAATATTTTAAATATGCGACGGCGACGGCGACGACAACGCGTCGCATCCAAAGCAGGAAAATTTCGCTGGCAGCTGGAGTCGAGTCTAAAAGTGGCCACAAAAGAGCGAACCAGTTTGGAATTTCAACTAATCATTTCCGACAGTCGAGTGTTTGTAACCTGTCTCTCCCAGTAGCAGCAGCAGCAGTAGCAGTAGCACTCTCTGTCTCTGTCGCCGTCTCTAGCTCGCAGTCTGCCCGGTTTTCGTTCGAGTCGAGTTTGTCCATTGGCCACTCTATTGGCTCCATTTGAGCAAACAAAGCGAAAGAAGCTTGAAACGAACACGAATACCAATTTTGGCATTCACTTTATGCATTGTTTCGTGTGTCTAGCGGAAATTCAAATTGATAAATACTTTATTGACTAACTCAGCTGAACTAGTTATCGCTGATAAAAGGCGCCGCTGCCGGCTGCCCGCTCTCCGCTCCGTGCTTCCCGTCGTGATGCTGCAATGACGAGCTTCAGTCGATGCTTCCAGTTGACTTGTGAAACCGTGTCACAAGCTCTTGGATTTCAATAGCAATTAGCTTAGCTCAGGATACAGTGGCCACAGCCAAAGAATTTTGTTTTAGAAATACTTTGAAACTGAACCAAGAAATGCGTATAAAATTCAATTTAAATAAAATGAAAATTATTTCTATTTTTAAGTCGAAATCTGAGGTGCCTATGCCTATGCATGTAGGCACATTCTAGTGAAAAGCACTGTAAACGCGGCCGAGCGACCTACTGGGCCGCTTCATTTGCACTTCTGCTGCTGCAGCGCGAACGCATCGAATGTCTCAGAGCTGCCTGCATGCCCCTGCCCCCGCCCCCGCATTCTTGCTTGACTACGCATCCGCTGCATTTATTGTTCTTGCTGCTGCTGTTGTTGCTGTTGTTTTTCATGTTGTTTTCCATTGTGCTCAAAAGCCGTCAGTCAGCCAGAGCGAAAGATTGTTTATGAGGCGATAAAATGCGCTGGGAGCTGAGAGAAAGAGAGAGATAGCGGGAGATTGGAGTACGAGAGAGAGAGAGAGAGATACAACGCCAGAGGTTGGGGATCAAATTCCTTTTCGGTTGGTCGAGAACTTTTCTCTTGCGGGCCGCACAACAAGCGACAGCCATTGTCTTGACCAAAAATGAATCTCTTGTTTTTGTTATTGTTAACTCGTTTTATTATCGATGTTAATGCGGTGTGGAATGTACGTTGCCAGAGTTGCCAATTCCCATACCGATTCCAATGAGAGACGAACTCAAAGGCATATCGCGGGCGTGAGATATGCCTGCTGTATTCAAATGGAAACAACAACAACAAAAGCTACAATGACAGTGAGTCCAACCAGTTGACATCCGACAAGCGGAAGTAATATTTCTTTCTTTGTTTTTATCACTCCCTCTCGCTCCCACTCTTTCTCTCTCTGTTTACTTTTTCACCATGCTACTGAGAGGAGACGCACAAAGCGTGCAAAAGTGAAAGTCTTTGCAAGGTGTTTGCATATCGCCTTCTGCCTTCTGCCGGGTGGGCGACCCTCGTCTTCAGTTACGCTTACGCAGCTGGCAGTCAGGCGGAACCAATCCACTCCTCTCTCGCAGCTTACATAACACTGCGAGATCGACGGAGAGCGACAGGGGAGCACCCAGAACAGTAAACAATCCCCCCGGGGTGCTGCTGTAGCCTCTTGGCCCCCAGTGGCACATTACACGCTATTATAGCATGCTAATTAGCGTGTAATGCCAGTTACTGGGTCACACTTCCAACTCGCAGAAGGAGAAAACTCAAGTGGGGCTTCGGTTTGCAAAAGAAAATGAAACCATTTAAGAATTCCAGAATTCGTACAAAAAAAAACTATGCAAGACAATTTGAAGGCTCAAATCAAGTATCGACAAGTATCAGATGCAGGCAAATGCGTGTACTTCCTCTCCCAGTTATCTGTCAGCTGCTCTGCGCTTCAACTGACGCTTGCGGCGTCTACTCAGCTTGAGATTCTGTATCCGCGTATCGTAAATCGGATATTTTACTCCCAAGGTGCGCCAAAATACTTGTGGCAGCAGCACACGCAAACATCGAACTCGAGAAAAACGTGCAGTTCTTGCTAGAATGCGCTGCAGAGAGAGAGAAATAGATAGTGAGAATCGCAGAGAAGAGCTGTTACTTCGATTTACATACGCTTTTTTTAAAGAGATTCTTCTGGCGCGTGGTCAAGGCATCCCACTGAGGTGGCGCCTCCTGCAGCAGGCGCATGACGTTCATGCGCGGATGCTTGCGACGAAAGTAGCGCAGGAAATTCAGATAGGGCAGCATGGCAACCATGTCGGGTGAATCGATCACATCCTCGGCCCTGGGATTGACACGGTATGGCATCTTCTTGCGCTCTGAGATCAGAGATTGGACTTGCTAATTTGCGAATTTCAACTTAATGCCACGAGAAGCGCACCAGGTGCAGCAGCCACTGGAATAACTGAATTCTAAAGCGATTACAAAATATTAGAAATACAATTTTGGTTATTTGTTTTTTTATCATAATTTTCTTTTAAATCTACAAAATACTGTGAGCTCGAGAGTTACTACGCTTGCACACACATACACTTGACAGACAGCAGGGTCGAGCAACGGGTTGCTGTGTGTGGAGGCGAATTCCTCGCAAATTCCTATTCTAATTCTGATTCTCTCGGGCAACCCAAATACATAAGTTCTGTAATAATGCGACGCAGCGCAGTGTATTCATATTCATTTCCAAGTCTTCTTCTTTTGTCGTCAGCATTCCTGAATTCTTTTGCATACCAGCACACACACAATACACATACAGAGACATCAGAGACATCATTATTTTTTGAGCCCGAGATATTTACATATATTGAAATTCGTACATGGGAGACGCCTACAAATTGATACGACGCATCTTGACTTATTTATAAACGATTCACTCGGAGCCGCTGCGATTATTTATGCATATTTGTATTTGTTTGCTATGCTATGCTATATATGGTGTATATAGAAATATATATATACACTTTGCTGAGTCGTGTCTGCGGCTGAGCTGAGGCTGATAAGGCATTCCACACGATTCGTTTTCATTTTTAAACAGATTTCGTCGTGCTCACAGTCAAAGTCCGTTCCGAGACGCAGATCATTCTCAATTGCCGTGCCCAAGTAGCTGTCTGTCTGTGGGTCTGTCAGTCTATGTAATTTATAATACGAGCTTCTCGTATATATCCTGGGTCTGCGGCTGCTTATTATTATCATATACATATACCATATAAATATAATATATTTATATAGAAAAAGTAGCTGATAAATTTTCTTAAGTTTGTTTGCTTCTCAGTCTGTGTAGCATCTTCCGCGTTGAATGGGGCAGCTGCCACATGAAACTGCAATTTCCGTCCGGCTTACACACACACACACACACACACACACCCAGTCACACACAATCGCATCTGCATTTTGTATGGGGCGTACATTAATTCTCTCTTATATATATGGACATTATTTCATTATTATTATTATTGTTATTGTTATAGTTGTTGTGGACTGTGACGCCATCGCAGCGTTCACTCATTGAGTATATAGTTACTTATACACATAAATACATGCACATATGCATGTGTGCATGTATGTGAAGTGTACTCATATTAGCATTTCCATTTGGAAGCCGAGCGTCGACTTAAATACGCTTTTCATTGAATTAAAATGTCATTAATAACACATAAATAGATACTGTTTCTCGGGCGGCGCAGAGAGGTAAATGGAAATTGGCTTCAGATTGTTGTCGATATGCATTTCATGCCAGTGCATTTTGCGCAAAGTCTCAGATATATCAAAAACACATCATAGATCTTAGCTTTTTGTGAAGGTAACAGTACGTTGACAGCAGCCTAACATATTTTTAGTAACAGCCCAAGACGGCTGCAACACTGTTAACACCTAACAGCAGCCATACAGACTTTTCTTAACAGCTCAAGACTATTGTAAACGCGCAATCTCCTCACAATTAAATGACCATAAAATGATGAAACGATGAAAATGATGAATGCTGTTTATGATTCAAGCCGCCAGCTAGAAATCTCATTGATTGCAGTTACGCATGAGCTTTTTCTTCTCGCATAATGAAATATGGAAATCTTTATTGTTGCGTAGTCACGCTTTTCCCACAACCGCTGCTACTAAATTTCGAGCATTTCACTAACCTCTCAGCGCAGACTTTTCTTTGTTTTTTTCATCGGTCTTGCGTTTTTCTGCGCCAATGCGCCGCCGGCTGCACGGTCTTTGCCCCCAGAGCAGACATTTGCAAACTATCCCGAAAATAAAGTTTTATTTTATTTTATTTTATGTTTGTGGGCGGCTGTAGAGCCGAGGGGAACGGGGATGGGCGATCTCCAAGGTTCTGTTTACCTTGGAAACTCGACGCGATTTCAAATTTAAATTACGCATGCAATTAAAATAAATATTTGTGCAAGAGATTGAAAATAAGCAAAGCAACTCCCCCGACTCGTTTACCACACCCCACACACCCCGGCCCCGAATCATAAAAAATATTGTTGTATAACTATACTTAACTTTCGCCCGCAAGTCGCTGAAGGAAAACCAACAGAAAGACGGGGGAAAATATGAAAGAAGACGACGGGTCTTAAATACTAAGTATCTGTATCTGTATTTGAGTGTATCTGTCACTAATTGAGGGTTTCACAACTGCAGTTGCTGTTGCTGTTGCTGTTGTGTTGCTGCTGCTGTTTGTCAACAGTTGCAACAGACGAGCTAATGGATTTGGGCTGTGTCTGCACTTTAAAGGGAAGGCGTGGGAAAGCGTTGATAGAGCCCAGCTCTATGTCAATCATTAGCTCTCGCTCGTCTGGTCAGAGTGCCATTTTGTGGCCCCCATTTCGGTCACAATTCCTATCGATGCACAATGCCATTGACCTTTTAGTTTGTCTCACTCGGCCTCGGCCTCAGCTTCAGCCTCACCCTCCCTCCCTGTTGCCCTCTTCAACTCGTTTCAATTTTTAAAAATTTTCATATTCAACTATGCATGCCCTGCACTCTGGCAACCATATGTGCCACCACACAGCAATTGTCTGACATCTGTCGGAGAGCGTGGGCGAGCAGAGCAGGGGGAGCAGGAGATTGAGAATGGGAATCGGCAGGGAAATGCCAGGGGAGGAGCTATGCACAGGCAGACCAAGTGAAGTCAAACCCAAGTCGAGGCCAAGCCCAAGCACAGCGCAGCCCAGCCCAGCCCAAAGTGCAAGTCGCATATCTCTTGCAGTAGCTGGCAATCGTCCAGAATTGTAAAGGAGTCCGTACTTAGAGCTCAAGCATATTTAATCTTTAATCAACTGTAAAACTGAATGACAACCATTGGCAACAAGATGTTGGCACAGAGCTTAAGAAGAACGTATTTTTAGCCATTAAATGGAACCCCTTTCACATATAGATATAGATTCAAATCTAGTTTCAGTTTCAACTTTGTTTCGCATTTGTAAAAGCTGAAAACTGAAAACTAAAAACGTAAAACCTGCCAGACAATCGTTTGTGGTCAGCGCGATTTAATCAAAGCCAATTAGTTGCCTTAGATCGTTTTGTATCGAGACTTTTACGAGCTGCGAGCTGTGTGTAAATCTTGATCTACGAGTTGGCCAAAATGATCCCATTTCGGCATTTTAAAATGTATCTGCGAGTTGGGCATAACATTGAGTAATTGTAGCTCACCTTGCCAGCCAATCGCAGGCAGTTGAACTGTGCTGCAAGTCGGACTTTTGCTACGAATATATCTGTATATATATATATGGCATGTATTTGTACGTATATTGCCAAGAGATACATTTGTATCTGTAGCTGATGGATGAGCATGAGCGTGGTCGAAAATGCAAATTGCATGGCAATAAGCTTAGTTGCCTTAGCGATAAGATTGTCAGGTGCATTCATCATTGGGTAATTCAGACATGACTCGACACTTGGCAGTTAATTGCGGTATCTGTTAGTCGGAATTGCGATAGAACCGGGAGAGTGAGAGGAGCTGAAGACAGGCAGAAAATGGAGTCGAGTTAACGCCACACAGTAATGTAATGTAATTATGTTGAGTTTTGTATAATTATCTCGGCAACTGTTTGCTAACGGTAGGCAGAGAATAAATAGAGATTATTTTCAGCAAACAACACACAACTATCGATATATATATATATATATATACAGATGCAATATATACTTGAGACTGTTCTGATTGCTTTATTAGCTTACGCGATAGTTTTGCAGCTTCAGCCAGTCAAGCGCGAACTTAGCTATTGAAAAGTTAAAAGTTATTCAACTTGATTTCAACGAGCGCCGGTTACCAGTTCCCTCAGTCACAGTCACAGCCACAGCCTCAGCTTGAGCTACAGCTGGAGCTACGTCTGCCTCTCTAGTTGACCTTCGTATTATACAACAGCGAAGCAACGTGTTACGTAGAATTCTCCGCTAGATTTTGCGCTGTGTATTTGCCGAATGTATCTCCAGCTGCTGCTGCTGCGTATCTTGTGTACCTTTTGCGCCGATATCTTTGCTGTTTGTTTCGCTTGTTCGCCTGTTGTGTTGCGGTTTATCAACCGCAGGCGCCTGACGCCTGTCGGCCTATCTTTTGCTCTCTCTCTCCCTCTCTCTCTATGAAAAAAGATACAAAATTTCGCTGTTAGTTTAGAGCTTTCGGATGGGAACTTTTATTATAATTAAATACTAATAAATCAAGTCTGTTGTGCAGTGCATGAAGAGTGGAAGAAACACAGCTACAAAGCAGCCTGCACTTGCACTCTGCTATAGACAGATACAGATACACAGACAGCTACAGATACAGAAACGATTGCTGGTGCATTTGATACGGCAGCTGAGCGTGTCGCAGCTGCAAACGGCAAATGGCAAAAGAAACTGGAAATGAGCTTGTTGGAGTCTGCAACAAAAGGGGGAATTCTATTAAAGTTTTCGGAAGAAGAAACTGCGCAAATTTGTTGCCGATTTTCACCTGTTTATCCCTCCCGATTTTCTCTCTCACTTTGGTTTTGGCAATGAAAATCTGTCGAAACCAGATTTTCCAGCAACTGTAGTTGTAGTTGCAGTCGCCGCATGAAAATGCCATTTTGCCACTTCGCATAGTTTTCCATTTTCGTTGATTTTCGCCCGTGGCGAAAGCCAATTGAAAGAGAATTGCGGATGCTGTGTGCGGCAGTAGCTTTTCTCTGTCGCTCTGCTCTCTGCCTCGCTTTGCCTACCATCTGCGAACTGGGAAAACTGCAGCGAGAGCAACTTGCTGTGACTTGGTGACTTCACATCCGCAGACAAACACACAGACAACATTTGCGATTGGAATTGTTGTGTAAATTTGCTGATTCGCCATTCATTCATTCGCTCATTCACGCGCTCATTCAGCCACTACTCATTTGCATATTCGAAACTGTAGCAGGCTTGCGTGTGACCTAACCAAAAACGCGCTGCGTGAAAGTGTTGAAAATATTTGTGCCGCTGGGTCGAATATTTCACAGAGTCAGGCCCCCCCTCACTCTCTCCTCTCTTGTTCACTATACTATGATTTACAGTTATTCAATTTCAGCACTAGACTCGGCATTGCAGCCGTTAATTAGCCCCAATATGAGGTTGGCCCACACACAGGCCCATTAAAGTTCGAACTTGTCTCGGCTTCTGCAGCAACTTCTGCAACTCGTTGCAGTCATTAAAAAACTGTACAGTGAAGCCGAGCTATAAAGTATCTGATAGCAGAGAGTAGGGAATGGGGGAGCGGAAAACTCTCTATCTCGAGAGAGCTGTAAACTATTTGCAAGCCTTTGCTGCTGCTGCTGCTGCTGTCTGGCGTTTTATGTGGACTTCAATCTTTTATGGCAAGCTCAGCGTATCTGCAACTGTTTCCTTCCATGAAACTGGAAGCTCTTGCGACGAGAGGATTTGCTGTTTTGCCGCTTTTATTTTTGCATTTTTATGGCACGCTTTATATATCAACTTCACACTCCCCATTTATTTAAGCAGTTTGCCACCATCCGCTGTGCCTCCCACTGCCTGTTTGTGTGTGTGTGTGTGTGTGTGTATGCGAGCCACGCCCTGTTCGGCGCGCGCACTGGGCTGTGGATGTTGTTGCTGCTGTTGCTGCTGCTACTGCGGGCGCTGCGCATCCTCAGCCATCTGCTCCGGCGGCAGCTACGCCTTTTAACGAATGCGAATTTATTAATTTAGAGGCGAGTTTATTTGTGTGCGTGCCTCCGGCCGTATCTGTATCTGTGGCTGCAAATGTATCTGTATCTGCAGCTGTGGTTCTGCCTCTGTGTATGCATCACACATATACATATATATTCGAGTGCGTATAGCTTTCAATTATTTAAATTAATCGCTTGCATATGACGCGTTCTCGCTCTGCAATTGTTTTCTCTACGGTATGTGGCGCTGCCACTGCCAGCTTCGGCATTCGCGGTCTCTCGCTCTCCACACATCCGACTGCCAGTCGCAAATTGTTCAACATTGCTCCAGATCTGTTAACAAGTCTGAGTTGGAATTTGCGCTTGTTATGCTCTTGCAGTGGGTATATTTTTGAGCAGATATCTTAGCGCCTGTAAAGTATACAGTATTCTTTATTGCTTAATAATTTTAAACCTATTCTGAATCCAACTGAATCCCAGCTACATAATGCGTAATTGCCATATAATATATCTGGCGATTTTTCTAAATTTTACAATCAATTCGGTTTATTATATATATTTTTTAAATACTGTAATTGCTGAATGGAAACCATAGGAAAAAGATAAAGCTTCTGTGGGTGTATCATTTTGGTTTTCTAGCTGCTTCTTTGAACAATCGAAGAGTTCTCAGTGCGTTGTATCTACAACCATATGTATCTATGGGCCTCAGCGCTCAGCTCGCCCCATTTTGAAGATGTTGTTTGCATTGAAAAGGCCAAGCAAACATTCCATTGGAAGCTGACATTTTCGTATGCGCTTAACTAAAAGTATTTAAGAACAATCAAAAGCAATTTAGCATTCAGCGGCTATGGCTACGGCTACGGCTGCAGCCCGACCACTGCCTTCTGTTGTTGCGCCTTTTATGGTGGCAAGTGGAAGGCAGCAGCAGCAGCAGCAGTGGCAGCGGCAGCGGCAGCGACAGCCTCTACGATGATGATGACGATGATGACAAACCAAAAGTGCAGCCCACGCTGTGTGGGATTTGAAATGGCAGGCAGCTCCACTCCAAAGCGACTGAAGACTAATGTTACTGACCAATTAGAGTCAGAGTCGTAGAGTAGCAGGCGCAGGGAGAGCAGCGAGTGAGAGAGGGAGAGAGAGGCAGAACGCTCTAGGCTGTCCCAGTTAATGGCATAAATTTCATAAAGTGGGCGCTGCGGGAGAAAAGGAAAAACAACGAGATTCAGAACTGAACAGAAACCCTAGAAGAACTTGTGCCAGATAAATATGAGAGCATGCATATGCATATGACGGCGTCTGACAGCAAAGCGACTATGAGTACGGGTACGAGTGCGAGTGCGAGTGCGAGTATGAGTATGAGTATGTGGGATTATGCTGAGCGAGTCGCGGGGAGATTTGTAAACTATTTTATGAGTGAGTGCATCGTGGACAGATCTGCGCCAGCTGCGCCGCCAAATGCAGCAGCAGAGCCGCAGTCTGTTTTTCTCAAGTCGAAGTTATGTAGAACATGAAATAATAATTCCAACTGTGAGCGTGTGTGAGTGTGTCTGTCTGTGTGTGGATAGCAGCGTGGGGCATGTGCAAATGCTGCAGAGCATAAAATTATTGTGCTGCCTACTTGTAATCATCGTCATAATTTCCATCATTATCGTCATCATCGGCTTTAGCAGCGTCAGCAAGTTGAAGAATTTTCTAATTTATTGCAGCGTGGAGTTCTGCAGCACTTTTCTTGTTGCTGTTGTTGTTGTTGTTGCTGGCATGGCAAAAGAAAATTTGAGAAAATTAGTGCAGCATCTGCAGCAGCAACAGCACTCGCATAGCCAAAGTTCTGCTCGGCCCGCAAGCGCTGCCACTTCACTTGTTCTGCTATTTGTATACCCTGTAGGCGTAGGCAAGGCATGAATGAGCAGCAGAGCATTGAGTTTGGTTAAAGACTCCATTATTTTCAAGTTCAACTGCGTCTTATGAGAAAATCAACATTTCTCAACTTTCAACAGGCATAACTTTGTCAAAACTCGTTCGATTTTTGCCAGGAATGTCATTTTGTTAATGGTTTGGTATCTATAATGATATCCTATCAAAATTTTATCAATTTAAAATTTTCACATTTTTTCAAAATTTTCCATGCTACCCCCTATCGAAAAATTGAAATTTTCGGAAAAAATTTAAAATTTCTGTTTTTGCTGGAAATCAATTACTTTAATTAAAATAAGCATCAAAATCTATTTTATGAAAGTTTTTGGGTGGAAATGTTGAAAATAACTGAAATATAGCCTATTTTAGTGTAAAAATTTGCAAGCTTTTTGCAGGGTATTTGCCAGTCGATTACGCTGCACTGCAGCTTTCTTTGCTTGTTTGTTCTCCGCGCAATGCTGAGAATGCGGTCGTTCTGGCCTTGCCCCATTCGGTGCACTCGGCCAGCGTCAATCGGGCCGGGCCGGGCCGGACGGTACGGACAGCGGGGACACTCGTCGAACTGGCGGGCAGTCATAACGCTCAGTGATTAGTGATTATGCAGCAGTCGCAGCTGCAGCTGCGGTTGCAATTGAGAATTTACAGTTCATTAGTTGCATACAAATTAATATTCGCACTCGAGAGTTCTAGCTCAGAGCTGCGAGAGTTCGTTGCCTTCTGGGTGCAGCAGCAGTGGCAGTAGGAGGAGCAGCAGCAACAGCAGCAGTAGTGGGAGGGGCAGCGTGTAGGAGGTGCATGCTGCCGGCAGTCACTGTGCCCGTGTTTGCCGAGCTGTGATAACAATGCGACCTGCTGATTGCGAACTTGCCAAGTGAACAAACGACTTGCCATAAATACCCTGTAGTAAAACAGTAGACTTGCTGGGCTACATCGAAGCTTAGTGGTGGGACTAAGCTTGTCTGGGGTATCTGCGCAGCGGGAATACATTGTAGCTTTTTGTATCTGTTTCTTTTTGCCCGCGACTCTCTGCACACAGAGCTTAAGCTTGACAAACAGCGCAGATAACGAGCTGCTCCCCCCCCAAAAAAAATGAAATAAAATACAATCTCCCGAAAAAATGTACCACAATTCTCAGTGCACAATGTTGCACAGCTGCAACTGCAACTGAAACGGCGACTGTGCCACCGAAAGTTGCGCAAATCGCAAAATCGCAGCTGTAGCCAAGTGCTTTGCGCTGGGAAAAAATAGCGAGCGAGAAGGTGTGGCACACCTGGGCACACGAACGATTTAATTGAAGCTGAAGCTGAAGCTGGAGCTGGAGCTGAGCTCAAGCCAAAGTCGAGAGAGATAAGCGCATGATCGAGTGCAAGCTTTTGCTTTTGCTCTTGCCTATTATGCGCTTTCCAATTTATTAATCGTTTGATTTGCGAGTTGCTTTCTCCTATCACCGGACAGACAGGCAGACAGACAGACAGATGAGCGGACTGAAACATAACATTTCAATTTGAGCAGACCGGACATTTGTTCATTTCGGCCTGCAGCTGCGCCAAGCCGAGCAGCTCATCCATATCCCCCTCTCCCCCAACTGCATCGCTCCAACCAATTGTCGTCAGCGTATCTTTTGTATGGTTGGCCATAGCGAGGGCATTTCCTGTTGCAGCCTGAATACAGTTTGCCATTTATTATGGCAGCTCCTCCGGCTCCTCTGGCTCCTGCTTGGCTGGCTGCCCAACTGCTTGCCTGCTGGCCTCAGCTGTGTGGCATGTGAATGGGGCACGTCCAGACATAAAATTACAGGCATCGCTGCGCTCTGCTGATTTTGTTGCCCAAAAATGGCACTTGGCTGCTACCAGTAATACCAGCAGGGGCGCAGGCATAAGTCGAGGCACTGCTATCTCTGTGATAGCAGGACAGGAACAAGCTGCTCGGCCTTTATGCAAACCTGATTACAAAGAGTTGCGGTGGCTTTTGTCCCCCGAGGGAGGGCGAGAGTCGGGAGAGACTGTCAAGTTTTCGAGGGACACTTTTAAAGTCAATAAGTGTAGGAGTAAGGAGTAAGGAGTACTTCTAGGCAAATATGCCGCTGGCTGAGGAAAGTTGTCTACGAACTTCCTCCAGAAATTGCCTCTCTCCACCCACAGGCAGCTGGCATATATGGAGAGGCGCTCACATATGCGTGGCGCGTTCATTTGCATAAGCAGGGAGAGAGGAGAGTTGGGGAAAAAGTAGAACTTTTGATGAAATATTTATTTAATAAACGTGGATTCTTCTCTCCCTTTTGTTGAGCAACTGCATACAAAACACACACAATGGGGCGAAAATTCTTCCTCTCTTTTAGGGAGCATTTTTTTTTCGGTACATTTTCTGGCTTTTTGCTGCCAGTAAGTCTCCCGACAGTTGCTCGAACAAGTTGAGGTACTAAAATAGAATTTTACAGTGCTTTCGCCTATTTCTTGGACAAGGTAACGGAACAGAGCGCAGTTAACTAAAAGTCCAATCAACAGTTTTGTTTGAGTTGCAACAACAACAACAGAAGCAGAAGCAAAAGGAAAGCTGCCAAATCATTGAGGTAACTAAACTGAGACTGAGACTGGAAATGAGAACGAATGAGACTCGCCTTGATAAAAAGCAAAACCGAAACCGTATAAAAAGCAAAATGTGAAGTCATGACGGGAATAACTAAACAGAAGGAAGCAGCAGAAAGACAAGCAGACAGGCAGACAGACAGGCGGACGGACAAGCGGACGGACACAGACACAGTCCATCAACGTAGCAGTAGTAGAACGGGAAGCCTCCATCGTGACGCGCTGAACGTAGCGTCACAGTAGCTGCAATAAGTAGACGCTCGCCGACAATCGCCACAGGAAGTCCGTGCGGCATAATCATGTTGTAATGATACTCATTTTGGCTTCACTCCCGGATTGGGAGTCACTTTCGGGCGTCATTTGGGGAGATTTTGCATCCAGCTAGTTGTGGGGCAAGCAGAATTATATATGTATATTTTTCTGTGTGTGTGTGTGTGTGTCTGTGTGTGACGCGAACTTCCGCAGCAAAAGAAATTGCAATTTTAAGCAAATGAATTCTTATTGTTCAGTTCAGATTTCCCAACATATAGTATGCTATACAATCTCTGATAGGAATCCGGTTCTGTTTCGTGTGGGTTGCTCGGTTGGAGTGGTGCAGTGGTGCATGCAGCCAGCCGCTGCACTCGCTGTAAGGTCAATTGTGCGGGGCGACTCTCCCCGCCAGACTTGGCCCGAAACGAAAGAAAAAACGTGTTTTTCCACTGTCTGATGTTGTTGCTTTTTCGGGGGGCATTTGATTGATTGCTGGCTTTGGCCGACAGGCGACATGTTTAGATTTCCATTTGGAAATGTCCCACACAGAGCGTTTTTTATATGACTCAACTTGACTCCCTCATTCGAGCTGGACATTCGTCAGGGTTCGCTGACTTTAAAACTGAGTTGTATCAGAATTTAAGCTGGTTTCAACATCTAAAGCCCGAGAAATAGAGAGCAGAGAGAGAGAGAGAGAGAGAGAACCTGATTTGAAATTTATTTTAATTTGTTTATTCGTTTTCGTTTTTGCATTGATTCGGCGCTTTCGTTATTGAACTCTAGTGACATTTATTTGGTTCAAGTTCAACGAGAATCGTTCAAAAAAGAAAAATAAATAAATAAAAGGAAAATTAGTGCAGTATTCAGAGCGAAGTCTCTTGGCAGCGGACGGACACTTGTTGCTCAACTGTCAACGTGACGGGCGAACCGCTCACAACTTGAAAATGGCCTTGAAATAGGTTGGGTTAGTCAAGAGAGCTATACTATACTATAGTACCTATACCTGTATGTGTATACACTCGACCAAGACGACTTAATGAACATGTTGTAATTACAAGACAATACGAGGGAACCAGACAGACAGTCCGACCGACAGACAAGCAGGCAGGCAGGCAGACAGACAGACAGACAGACAGACAGACAGACAGACAGTCAGTCGGACTGCAGAAGACTGAGAAGATTATGCTGGGCAAGCGAGCGCGCAGCTGCGAAAGTTGTAACACTGCGTGTAGTACGACAAGAACACGCTGAAGGTCTTTATCTGCGATTAGTTGCGGCTTTAAATTTGGTGGAGGCAAAGAATTATCTGCGATTAGTTGAGGCTTTAAATGTGGTCGAGGTAAAGTGGTTGCCTCAACTATAATTAAGGAATCAGTGAAGTAGTCGCACACAAAATCAATATCTAAATACAAATCTCAAGCAAGGAGCACACATCAAAGCACTGCACTGTATCGACTGTAGCCCTCTAAGTGTGCGTTAAGCCGAATTAGGGTGACCATAGCACAGTAAATTCACATGTTGCGTATTAAGGGCACAACTTGACCGTGAAAGGACACACACTGTAATAGGAGAACAGAGAGAGAGCGAGAAGGAGGGAGCAGAGAGAACAGATTGAACGGAAAGTCAAGTCGAGCAATTGTCAGACCCGATCGAATTACACTCGAGAGTCATAAACCCATACGTGCAGGGCGTACTCGACCTTCCCACGCCCAGCTTCTCGAGTGCGAGGAGCACTCCTCCTCGCCTTAGTCAGAGGAAAAAAACAAGACCATTAACAGATTGCGATAAGACGCCTCGAGTCGACTCGAGTGCTGCAATGCGATTAGAATTTCAACTAAAATACATACATAGTATATACTATATGTACTATAATGAACGATATAGGGAATCGCTCGCTGCAGGGCTTGCCCAGTGAAATGTGATTCAGGACGGAAACGAAGCGAGAGATCCATGAGAGGCAATAAAATTAAAGCTGATTGCGAACTGATTTACGGCCGTGTCGTGTCGCAATCAAAAGAATGCGAAATGTATTCGGAATTTGAGTTATGTGTGAGAGAAAAGCGGAAGCAGTAGCAACCGCAGGTGATGGCGATAGGTCGGCCGGCGATTGTTATCGTTCATCGGCACAAAAATGAGCCGGAATGCTGAATGTTGGCGTGCCAAAGTCAAGGAGTGCCAAACGGTTCTAAACTTTCGCACGTGGTGGCGATTAACATGCTCGAGCTGACGGACAGACGGACAGGCGGACAGACAGACAGACAGACAGGCAGTCGAATGGACAGGCTGACGCACCGGGGTCAGTGCTTTCGGGGCGCATCATTTGCCTTTAAATGTTTAACGGCAACCCAAACTATTTCGAGGCCAGCACACCGCCTGCCTTCCCTCGCCCAGGCACTGCCCTGCCCTCGCCATACCTTCGGAGCATTCCATGTGCTTGTGTTTTGGGTGGAAATGAAAAATTTTGCACTTAAATTAATTGAAGGCAGCCCGCTTTGACCCCGCACAATGTTGTTACTCCTCTTCTTCGTGTTTTGCTGTTGAGTCGACAATGTTAATTCCATTTTGATGTGCTATTTTTAACGAGAGGAGCCTTTTACTTTTTCTTTTTTTTTATGATAATAGCCGTCGCCATAGCCATTGCCTGGGGGAGCGCACGCTTTGTGCGGCCTGGCAACCCAAAATACAAGTAAAAAGACTATAGTAGTGAGGTTGACTTTAAGATGCTTGGCACCAGTATGTCCAACACCTAATATAAAGCTAGTAAATGTAAAAACTTGTATGCATGCTTATAAAGTACTGCAGCGAACTTGCAACTGTATTATTACATAACTACTGTATTATTCGTCTTAGCGAGCTTAAACTTCTTGCATAGATCAAAATTATGGCAAGCATTGCGTATAGTAAACAAGAATAATGTCACCTTTCCAGTTTGTATAATAATCGACGAACAAGATATTGTATTCGATTGACTTATCATCCATATTTGGGAACAAACTTCTACCAAATACGAGAGCTCTTTTTTAGCCTGATGATTGTGATTATATATATTTCCCAGTTGCACAAACCTATAAAACTTCTTTACCCTCAAGGTGCAGGGTATAAAAAGCAAAGAGCAAAAGACAACAACAACAGCAAGTTGTGCGGCAATGTTTTCATTTCTTTTGATTAGGTCATTGAGTTGGCAAGTGAGTGAGGTGCATATACTATAGACATACGGGCATATCTGTGTATATTTCGGTGTGTGTGTGTGTGTGTGTGTGTGTGTGTGTGTGTGTGTGTGTGTAGACCCAAGTCCAGTTGGACGCACTGGCGCATTATTTAATTAGCCATGTGCCATGTGTGTGTGTAGTCCGTTTAATTGCTAATCTGATTAGTTGTGTGCCGACACCAACTTGTTACTGGCGTGTTGCACGTCTTCTGCAGCTTGGTCGATGATCCAATCCACTTCATAATGCCCAAAAAGATAATCCATTTTGAGTGGGGAGATTTGCGGGCTGATGAACTCACAACGAAAGAGCTCGAAACTATGCGAGCTTTGAGATAAATCTTATGGCGAATTTGAAAGGGTATCTTAAGTTGTAAAAAAAAAGAAATAGAAAGGAAATTCTTTGAGTGCACGTAACACTGTAGATATCTTGACCTTGGCTATAGATACAGATAATATTGTGATTGATTTCTACAGTCTACGGCTTTGAGGCATGTCAGCAATTGTCATAGATAAGGTTTCTCTATGAATCATTGTGAGTGGCGCACTAATGGGAGACTAATTTCATTACTTTTCGAGCGAATTAAATGCTCATGATGCAAAAAAAAAAAAAGCGAGTAGGACGGAGAAAGAATGGGTAGAGTGGCTGGGGGAGGGTCAGCAACAATGTCACTTGTTGGATCAACGACAACAATACGCCCACTTTTCGCAGCAGCAGCATGCAGCGCTGCTGCCCCGAGGGGCAATGCGCTATTGTGCTGCTATTTGGCACATGCAGATTGTGCTCAGATTGAGGCTGTGCGATTGCAATGAATGTCAGGGCAGAAGCAAAGGGAGGGGAGGAGGAGGTGGGTGGGAGAGCAGCCAGAGGGTTGCATGCAACATAATTGGGGTCAGCCCAGCCAGCCAGCAGCAGCAGCAGCAGCAGCTCATAAATACTGAGTGTCTGTTTCTTTTCTCTGCGCTCTGCGCGCTGAAAACGGGCACAAGGTGCAAACTAGCTGAGCGTTTAGAGAAAGAGAGAGAGAACTTTTTTGGGGGAAGGGCACTACACCTGCTAATCGCGGCCTGGCGACTTTCTCACGTTTCATTGAATTGTTTATATTGTTTTCCCGTGACACAAATCGATAGTTAAAAGTGGAAACTGACCGAGCAAACCCAATTGAAACGAAACGAGAGAGAGACCATCTGAGAGAGAGAGAGTGAGAAGGAGAGCCCAGCGAACCGGGTCAAGGACAGTGCATTGGCCCTGCGCCTGTTTGATCATCGAGCGTGCGAGCCGAGCGTGTTGACAGTTCGATTTGCCCCGGAATTCTGCACAAAACGATGACGAATTCACGTGGTGAATCCACTCGCTCGTTAACGATGTTGAATGTCAACATTAGCAGGCGGCAAATATAAATACTATATATACATACGCTATAGTATAATGAGCCAGAGCAAATTTCGCAGAACTGTGTGTTATTTCTGGGCCAGTGATTAGACCAAAGGCAAATCACAAAGTTTTCTATTGATAAACTCTGATTTGTAGTGCAACGAGCGACCTTGCGAGTTCGCAGCGAGTTCAAGTTCTGTATAAACGCTAGAAAGACTATGGCCCATAGACAGACTGACTTGCGACGCGGACTGTGGAGAAATATATATATATATATATATATATATATATATATATATATATATATATAAATCTTAATTTGTGTTTTGCACTGTGTGTGTGTGTCGGGCAGTCTGAATACGTCTTAATATCTTTTCAGGGCCACTTGAGCGTCTAAATTTCATGCGAACAAGATTTATTTATATAAATTTGCCGTCATTGATTTGCATGATTTGGTCATGTGCCAGAGATTTGCGCTTCTTTCGCTGCTCTGCTATGCTGCTCCTATACTTTCTGTTTTATTCTTTTTGTTGTTGAGCTAACAAATACATAAATAAGTAGTAGAAGTAGCAGTGGGAAGGGGGGAGCGAAGTTACGCAGTTTCTGGGGTCTCCTCAAGGACGCTTCAGCTATCAGCCAGTTTTTACGAGCTCAGGCGCCAAGTAAGCTGGGAAGTATGCGGGGTAAGCGCACTCATTATGGAAATGTGAGCCAAACAAACATGACTCAAGCGGGGCAACGAGATTATAGAGCGAGGTGGAGGCGGGCGACGCCGTCGCAGAAATAGGCTAAATTTCAAGTTTCTTTAGCGCACAATTGATAACGAATAACGAACTAATTGACACCAATTTTCCCCTCTGCTCTGCTCTCTTCTTATATTCACAGTGAACCTGAACATGCTAAGCGAACGCCTACGCCTCGTCGCCGTGTGAATGACTCAAATTCAGAGCAGGCATTCAAAATGAGTCAAGAGCAGCAGCTGAAACTGGCGCAGTTTCTGCAACAGCAGCGCATGCAACAGAACTAAGAGGAACTAAGCAAAAAAAAAAAAGAAAAGAAAAGAAAAACGTAAGGATAGAAGGGAATCCAAGACTTGCCAACTGAAGACTCTCTGCAAAGACTCGACTCGACACGCTTCACACCAATCTCCACAACAACAATCTCCCCACTCAACTCTCTCCACTCGCAATCAACATGAACTCCGTCATCTCAGCATTTAAGACCAAAAAGAGCAGCAACTCGAGCGCTGCAACAGCAACAGTAGCAGTAGCAACAGCAGCTCCACCAGGAGCAGCGCCAACAATAACAACAACAACAACAGCAGCAGCAACAGTGGCAGCAGGAACAACACTTGCAGCGACGGCGCCCAACGAGCTGAAGCTCAATGGTGCACTGAGTCGCAAGAAGCCCGTGGTGGCCCAGCAGGATAATGGCTATCAGTATCTGCGGCAGATCCGCGAGATCGAGTCGGCCAACAAGCTGCTCTCGCCTCTCGATGTCAACGACGGCGACCTGCTGAACTTCCGTCCGGCAACAACAGCCACTGTGATGGATGCGATCGGCAGCGACTTGGGCTCCACGGATGTCGTCGATCACTGTGCCCCGGCCATGGTGCGTCTGGCCACGGAGACGCATCACGCGGACTATAACATGAACGGGAAGCCGAGCAGCAAGCTGCAGCTGCTCGAGAACGGCAACGTGGACGTCGTCTGCCCGCTGCCCTGTGGCCGACTGAGTCCCGCCGATGGACGCATCGATGACGACGACAACTCGGAGCACTCGACGGCGGCCTGCACGAGCACGAGCAGCTCGAGTGAGCACAGCAATAGCACCGTGGTGCACAGTCCCACGGTGGTCACAGTAGTCGCCGCACCGCCACAGCCCGCCCAGAATCCGTGCTCGGAGCTGAGCGTCGTGTGCCTGGAGAATGGCGGCGGCAGCCCAACGCCGCCGCTAGCCTCGCCCGTCATGCAGTCGACGACGGGACATGAGGACTATGTGCCAGCGTTTATGAAGGCGCCGCCGCTGACGCTGCTGCCGCTCACTGCGGCGTCGACGCCGGCGATCAGCTCGGCGGCCAGCACGCCCAAGCATGCGCGTTACTCCAAGCCGCGTCTGAGCCTCAGTCGGGGATTCAATCACTCCATGCCCTCGGTGCACGGTCGGCCCAATCTGAGTGTGGCGCCTGCGCTGGGAGCGGGTCAGGGGTCGGCGGATGGCGCCCAGGCCAACGGCGGCCAGCCACCGAAACGTATCTCGACGCATCAAAGGAACTTGAGCTTGGACTTCAGGTGAGTTGAGTGACGCTTTTATTGTTGCCACTACTGTTGGTGCTGCCTAATTGCCAGTTAAATGTAACCGGCAGTTAAAGCTCTGCTAACAGTAAATGCAAATGTTTCTAGGTTATGTTTACGGCTTGAGCTCGAATGCCGTGGGAAAGCGCTTTCAAGCTGCAAGTGAAGGCGGCAATTAGAGTGCGCTCTTTTGAATTGGGTATTATTACCTGGCAGAGCGTATACTCAACTATGGGCAACGGCGATGCTTTTTAGTATATACAGTACAGTATTAAGTATATATATTAATTGTCTGTTCTGTTCGTTCCCACTGTTGCAACTCAAACTGAAGCCTGGCAGCTAGAAATTATCTTAAGGATCAGACCTCTATCGCATAGCTGTCATAGCTCATTTAGACATATTTTTGTTAGCTTTAAAATTATTCCAACCAAACTCGCCATATCCTTGCTTTAAGCTACTCTATATTTTCTCTATCGGATATTATAATATATAGCTATATTAGGAACTATCACTCAACATGTGCATTTTTGCTTAAGTTATTAACTTAGCTCAATTAACCACAATTTCTTTAAATTGTCGGAATTTTAATGAAATCAGATTGCGATCAACCTATTTTAAAATATTTCTAATCTAAAAAAAAAAATATATAAATTTAAAAATTCCCCACGCATTAATTTGCATATTAATAGTTGCGGTAGGCACAATGGCATAAATGCTATACAAGCTACTGAGAGCGTATACAACCCTTGGTACTCCACAGCTCGAGTTTCAATCTATGTACAGTAACGCTATCGACCAATTCGGGGAACGCTTTCGCATGACCACATGCAACAGGGGCAAAAGGTGTCGAACCGCGCTGCCAAGTTCTGGCTAATGGGGGTTTCTACTGTCCTTGATTTGGTGCGGTCGAGTGGTGCGGTACAGTTCCTCGTTGTGTCCTCGAACTTGCTAAGCAGTTGCCAACTAATTCGACGGGGGGAGTAGCGGCACGGGGCGCGGGGCTTTGAAACCTCCGTCTGACCTTTGTTGGCGGCGGTTAACTTTTGAGCGGTCGCTTGAAGCAGCTGCTCGATTCTGGCCCAGCCGAAAAGTGAGTCAGGCTGCCTGAAGTTGTCGGAAGGCAATTAATAGGCGGCGCCAGGGCGCAGAGAAGGGTAGGCAAGAGGGGGGGTAGTAGCAACAACGCTTCACCCGAACCCTTAAAAGAGGCTTTTAGCGCTATTGAATAATTGACAGCGTCAATCAGTGGCAACTCCCCGGCACTCGCTACGCCTTGAAGTTGGGTGCGGCGTTTGTGCGACTTAATGGCAATCATAAATACAAAGCAGCAATAGCAACAGCAACAGCAACAGCGTGGGGAAGAGTAGCAGAAGCGCAACAACAACAACAGCAACAGCAACAAGAGCTCTCATTAGTCTCCTTGCCACGTTGGGCTATTGGGCTGATACTTCACCTCCTTATGGCTAGCTATAATAGACTCTCTCTCTTTTCTGGACACTGGCCGAAACCGGAAAGCTGACGCCGCCGCTTGGCCGTGCACGCAAGCCGCCCTGCCACGCCCCGGACCGAACGGACGCCCGCTGCGTCTAGCTAAATTGCAGCCTGGCGTCAGAGTCTGTCTCTCTGTCTGTCTGTCTGCCTGCCATCGTGCAGCGCCTATGCGAAACGAACTTCCTCCCCCTTCGCCCCTCGCTTCAATTTGTTGTCGCTTTTCCCTGCAGAAATTACCACAATGGCGTCAAAACTTTCAGCCTGTCGCGCCACACGTCACATCGTTCGGCCGGCACGCCATGCCCCATTGACTGCATGCAAGTGCCACACACAAGCACACACAATTCTACCTCTGGCGCCTGCCCCCGTCGATTGGCTTGCGACACGCAGGCGCGACAGGGCTGGCAACTTGCAGCAACGTTGCAGTTGCAGTTGCAGAAATGCAAAAAATCGTTTTCAATAAACAATTTCTGCATTTCTCGCAGTTGCATGTGGCATGTGGCATGTGGCCTGTGGCAATGGCACTCAATTGCTATGCTCTCGCTTTACATATGTAAGCCATTAAGTCGGAGTACGTTAAGAGTATATGGGGGGAGGGGCCTAGGGTATAGAGTGCCTATAAGTCGGCTCAGTGCTGCGTGCAAATTGATAGACGGAAATCTCTATTGATTTTCAGCAGCAGCAACAAAGGAAACTCCTGCTCCAACTCCATTGGCATTGGTTCTTGCAACTGTCTGTCGTTTTCTTTAATTTCCGTTTTTACGCCTTATTGAATATGTGCAAAAATTCTATATATAAACTTTATGCAAATGTTTGAATCTGGCGAAAAGCGACGATTTTTCCAAGTAACAGTATCTAAATTATATTTAAATCAAACTTAGAATACCAAAAATTGGTATACGCGTAGCTAACTGCAATATTAAAGCACACTGCGAATTGCCAAACTATCGAGAAATAAACGCAGAAGTTATTCAAGAAACAAGTTTAGGTGAGTGCATGGTATCTAACAGTCTAGCTCTCTCTCTCTCCTCACTGCGTTCTGTTCTGTTTTCCCCATATTTTGCTTGCATTTCTGCGAATTCTCCCCCGAAAAGTGTTTGTGTAATTATTTATCGAGTTCCCACTTTTATTTGCATACATATTTCTCTAGAATTTCGCCTTTGAACAAACTCAATTCTTTTTATTCCTTAAATATGCGCAGTTGCATTGCAATTGCGCAATTTATTTTTAGGCGACATTCCATTGCGTTCCTTAATGTCTTTGGGGGGCCATAAACTAAGGCAGCATATCGCTTGCATATCGTATATAGTATATGATATATATATACGTATACTGCGTATGTGCTGATTTGCAATTTGTTGCGAGTGCAACGAGGCAGCTGGGTGGGGGAGAGGGACTGTTTATGGCCTGCTTGCAGCATATGTTTGGGGAATTCCTTTGAAAAATGCCTCCCATATTGCCACGGAGCGGAAGCACTCGCTGCGCTGCTGCTGATGGATACAGTTTCCAGTTGCTGCCACAGTTGGCCTGCTGTCCCGTTGCATGTCCAGCTCAAGCTGACAACTGGACACAATTCCGATTCGCTTGAAAATGCATTAGCTGCGGGGAGCTGTAGGAGGAACGTGTCCATTACAATCGATTGTCGGCAAGCTGCAGATTCCATGCTCAATATCATCATATATATATATATATATATATATATAAATAGCTGTGATATATGCCATGATATATGATATATGTCTGTGCGATGTGCCAGCTAAATAGAAGTGCATTTCAGCTATCAAAACTGCAAAGTGTCAGGCAGGCAGCTCAGTGTGTTGCGAGTGACTGTGTGTGTGTGTGCGCGTGTGTGTGTATCTGTATCCTGCCTCTGCTGCTGCTGTTGCTGCCACACCCTGCGCAACGTCAACTGTGTGCGCGCATGGGGAAGGGGAGCGTGGCGGTATTGGTTGTATGCGGCTTGTGGCTGCCGCATGTCGTCACACCTTGACATAGGTAGACGCCAGGCAAACCTCAAGGTGTGCGAGTCAGCAGCAGTTCTGCAAAAAAAAAAATGTCAAACTGAATTTTAAGGCAAAAAGAAACTCGGGAATGGAATGAAAAATGCTGAGAGAAAAGGTTCATAGTACTCCAGCAATAATTTCATATGCTACGCCGAGGTGTTAGGTGTGCTTTGCACTCTCCTTTACACGATAGCTCCCCCTCCCCCTCCCTGCTGCCGCTTCGCTTTATCATTCGCAAAAGCAATTCACGACGCTTTGGCGCACTCGCAAGGTTCAATGGCATTTAACACAACGGGCAAATGCAAATGTGTGTGGCTAGAGCTAGAGATACAGATACAGCGAGGTAGAGAGACAGAGAGGCAGTGGAAGTGGGAGGGAGTGCAGAAAGAGAGAGAGAGGTAGTGAGGGAGCCAAAGAGAAAGAGAGTGACTAGAAAATTTAATTTCGCTCTTGGCATTTTCATTGTCATTGCCATTGTTGTTGCTGTAGTTGTTGTGGCGTCAACAGAGAATTTTATGCTCGCGCTGCGGTTGCGCTGCCTGCTCCTGCTCCCTTCGCTCCGCTGCCAACACAACTGCCCGTTCAACTTTCAACTGTAACTTCCCTACGCTTTGAAAAAGTTTCCAACGTGCACTCCCTTCGCGGCAGAGCGGCAGGGAGCTGCGCGATTAGTTTTCCTCTGCAAAGCCCATTCACATCAATATTGCGCGCGAGTGATGAATGGACAGATTAGCAGTTGGTTCATTCACAGCCAGTCCCCAGTCCCGGCTGTATACGGAAGTTGGCCAACAAACTTTGTGAAATATTCATGTAATGATACTCGGGCTCGGGCGCGGACTCGAGCTGGCCCCAAAGATGCAGCGTCATGTGTCGCTGAACTCGCGCCGCGCTGGTCACAAATGTCTGTGAAGCAACCTCAGCTGGAGGTGCAACAAGCTTAGAGAAAGCGCCAGCACCAGATGCCGGATAGCACAGCTGCGGCAGATACATTGTACATTGTACACAGCACACAGATACCTCTGCAGTTGCTGCAGCTACAATAGTCAAATGCATTAAAGCTGTTTAATAACCTATCAAAGAGTTTGTGCAGCGAAATGCTCTCAGCTTTAATGAGCTCAAGTTGGAAAATTGAGTGCTACGCATGGGTCTGATCACGATGCCTAGGAGAGTTGGATGCAGGGGGAGAGTAAAGCAGAAGTGATGCAGAGTCAAGTAGAAAATTACTATTACTCGAGAGTTTTGAGAGTCTGTGCTGGAACTCCAAAATATCTATAGATTCTTCAGCTCAACCAAACTCACCTGCTGCGGGCAATCAAACACAATCGACGGCTCGGGCCAGCGACCTTCAAAGTGCCCCCATAAAGGGAGGAATTGCCCAATTTGACGGATTTGGTTTTGGATTTTGGGCTGCAATTACGTAAAGCGCGCGACGTGACGAGCATTGGCTGCAGTCTCACTTCCATTGCCAGTTCAAATGCAAATGTGTGTGTACAACACATATATATATATATAGTTTAACGACTGACAACGCTCGTTGGCATGTCTGGAATGCGCTTGCCAATCTCAATAGCAGCAACTGCAGCAACATCGGCGACAGCTACAGATACAAATTATTAGCCGACAAAGCGCACACACCGCATGCCAAATGAGATGCGAAGCTAATGACATGAGCGACAGGGAGCGAGAGGCGGGCCATTAGAGTGGGCGTTGCTGTGGAATGGAATGCTGGCCTCCTACTGATATGCGGGGGGGTGGTACTTTAACCAGATTTGTTCACCTTTGCGAGACTGAAACTGAATTGAACTGGAATGGAATGAAATCCAATCAATACGCGGGCGAGCGCTTCCTTCCCTTGAGTGCAGCTGCGAAGCGATTTAAAGCGAAAGGCAGAAGACAGCAAAGCAGACAGACAGCGCCACGCCCTCCGCCCTACGCAGCGAGCAAGCGCTGTCAAGGGGCCCGGCTTAATGCGACTTCCTCCCGGCTCATTTACACTTGCACTTTCCCCCAATAAACTCATTTTGCAGCGTTCCTTTCCCTGCTGACGTCGCAGTTGTTTGTGCCAGTGTTGTTGTTGTTGTTGTCGGTGTTTTCCTCTGTTGCCACATTGTTCACGGCCAATCAACTCGTGCACAAAAGAGCACGTAAAGGCTGCACAGCGCGGAAGGAGGAGGCGGTCGAGGAGCACGAGCAACAGCCGTGCAAGGAAACAAAGCGAATGGCTGCTGGCAACACATGGATATAACTATATCCCATGATATATGTAGCATACATGCATATATATATATGTGTGTGTGTGTGTGTGTGTGTGGGCTATGTACGGGGTATGTACTCGTAAGTTGCCCCTTGACTGGCAGCCTGCCAGCAGACAACAGACAACAAGGCCGAGGAGATCTTAGTCACAATTGCAAGGGATGAGAGTTCGCCTGCCTGCCTTCTTTGTTTGTGCCAAATAACTAGCTGCAATTCTACATACTACAGATACTACTACTACTACTATATACTATGTGCGCTGCGATTTTTGCGCTGCTAAGTGCACTTTTTTCTTCTCAAAACTCGGCAGAAGTTGAGATGGCAGAACGGAAAGAGCATTTAGCAGCACTTAAGCTGTGGCTGAGCGGGCGGGGGGAAGAAGGAAAAACTCGAAGCGTGTAGCGTGCAACGTGGAGCTTTGCGCGTTTTACTACGCTCTGCAAACACGAGCAGTCGCCTGTTATCGCAGTACAACGTGACGTATGCGTAATTTGCGCTTGTCTGTGACGCAATTCGACGTCATAAAAGCGTTTTCTTTTCGCGTATACTTATTATTATCTGCCTGCTATCTATTTTAAACCGACCCTCATCACTCTGTCTCTCAATATCTATCTCTCTCGCTCTCTGTTCGCCTGCCACCTGTGGCGTCAGCGTCCTGTGTTTGCACGGTGAAAGGCATTCGCCCCGTTGGCCCAACTCCGCTCAAGGTCGTCCGCTGAGTTGGCATAACCAGTGAAATTCCCGCTGTGCGGGTGCATGTGTGTGCTGATAAGTGGCTCGTGAATCGATTACCGAACCTTATCATGCAAAATTGTCATAAATTGTCAGTGATAACAAGGATCGGTTTTATTATATTTTTTTTTTTTTTTATAAATACCTAAATGCCCGAGCAGGTTGTTCAAAGTTTGTTTTCATTTGTGTTTCCATTGTCTACGTCTTCGCTCGATGACACATTGTAAATTGCGTTTTTATTATTTATTTGCTTCAAACTAATTCTCAGACGGGCCGAGCAAGAGGAGCACATAGTGTGTGTGGGTGAGAGCGGAAGCGGGGAATGTCGAGCTTCCGAAAAGCTTCTGCTTGAGCGCGCTCACATAAGAGTGCCATTTTGAGTGCTAACATTGCCGACGTTAACAGCGCGCTGTTAACTTAACAGACGACAGTCGACAGTCCACTAGCGTGTCAGAGCAGAGCAGAGCGAGCGAGCGAACGCCTGCCTGCCTGCCTGTTGTGTTGTGTTGTGTTGCTCTCGCTCTTCGCTTTGTCTGTGCGTTCGCGTTTCGTTTCGTTTTCTTTGATTTTTTCTTTCGACTTCTCACGGAGCATTGTTTCGATAGTTCCTTCAGCTGTTTACCTTCCAAATGTTGCTAATTTAATTTAGGAGGCATTGTCCGAGGCCTGTCGAGCAACGGATGCAATAAATCGACGACGTAGTGGAAAAAGTAATTGAGTTAAAACGCTCGACTAAGCGTCGTGTGTGTGTGTGTGTGTGCAAGTGAGAGACTTTTCAATATGTTTGCTCGCAGCTTTGTTCGTGCGTGCGTGTGTGTGTGTGTGTGTTTGTTTAAGATTATCACGCGTAATACACCTGCTGACAGACAGCACAGAGAGACAAAGAGTACAGGC
This sequence comes from Zaprionus bogoriensis, assembly GCA_035046045.1. Classification (NCBI taxonomy): domain Eukaryota; kingdom Metazoa; phylum Arthropoda; class Insecta; order Diptera; family Drosophilidae; genus Zaprionus; species Zaprionus bogoriensis. The sequence goes on along the minus strand of JAWNOI010000066.1, from coordinate 236,328 downwards.
AGATGCTGATGAAATTCCATTGATTTTGTTGTGTGTTCTAGTTGCTTTTACTAATTGCACCTCCCACCCCCTCTCTGTCTATTGCAGATCTATGGGCATACTGCTGCCGCCAGTGTCGCAGGTCACCAACACACGCATCAATCACACGCAACACCATCGCAATCGCAGTCTTGACAGTGCCCTGCAGCGCATACCAGAGGTGAGTAACGTTTTCAGTTCAGTGTAAATCACCACCCACCCACCACACTCCTCTTCCTCTTCCTCTCTCTCTCTCTCTCTCGCTCTCTGTGTGGCAAATCCAACACGTTTCAATACTCTGGCAACCTTGCGAGTATTGGGCGCACCTGAACTTGGAAAGTTTTCAGTTTTTACATACGTCTGTGCAACAGTATGTGTGTCTGTGTGCCTGTGTCTGTGCGTGCACTTAATATAATCTGTTAGGTTATATTTTTATCGCTGTTCGCATTGTTATTCAGTTTTTGCACTCTTGCTGTTTGTGTACATTTCTGTTTATCGGGAGCGACGACAACAACAAACCATAACAACAATAACAATAACAACAGCACAGTGCACAGCAGTTGTCTCGCTTGCACCCACACACAGCGCATGCCAGGCATGCCGTAACAGCGCGCTTGCAGTGCAGCGCTGAGAGCTTTTCGCAAACTATCCAGAGAGAGAGAGAGAGAGCGAGAGGGAGAGCGTGAGCGTGTGTGTAAGAGTGTGGGAGAGGAGAGCGGGAGGAGAGAGCAGCATGCCTTCATTATCTGCTGTTGTTGTTTTGCACTTGACTAAAACTCCAATTAGGTTTAAAGTATTTGTCGAGCTTTTGTTTAGATTGTATTTTTGTTTTTGTTGCTTTGCTTATTTTTAGGTTGAAATCTCGTCGCCCAATGCGGAGAGCGAGACGACATTCTGCTCACCCTCGTCGATACTCAGCACGAATATGTGCTCGAAGATTGCCACAACTGCGGCGAGTGTAACGGCCGCGCTCTCCCCCTCGCCGCCGCCCGTGCCAGCGCTTGCAGCAGTGGCGGGCAGCGAGGCGACAGCTGCCACAGTCGCCAGCTCAGCAGTGAAGCCAGCACTAGAGCTGGCCGGATCAGCAGCTGGAGGAGCAGCTGCAGTCAATGTGCATCTGGTAGCGCCCAGTGGAAGTGGTGAGTGCGCCCAGCCGTTTCAGCAGAGAATTCAGATGACTCATTCAACACGCTTCTTCCCCTTCTCCTTCACAGTTGTCGACTCCTGCCCCACGTTACGCATGCGACCCAAGTCCAGCGAGTCCGTTTCCACACGTGCCCAGGACATTGTTGGCGTCATCGGCAGCAGCGGAGGCGGCGGCGGCGGCTGCAACAGCAGCAGCAATAGCTGCAGCAGCGCAGGCAGCAGCAAGAAGCGTGAGGATTTGACCAGTCTGGGCTCGGATGACTCGGGTAAGTGGCAGAGCAGAAAGAGAAGAGTTGGAACCAAGTGAGCAAGTGACAGCAAGTGGCACCAGTCAGCAGGCACTACTGTCGTCACACACTGCTCCTTTGTTCTAACTGTTCTCCACACAGCTCTGTGTATGAAATGTGAGCCGGATTCGACATTCGACATTGAACACCTTTCCCCCAACCTTCGTCTCGTCACACCAGGCATCATCTGTGGCTCGGAGTCGGACCAGATTTCGTTGAATCGCATCTGCCACTCACATGAGTCGCTCGATTCGGGTGAAATGGACGCAGATGCCGATGCTGATGCGGATGCCGACGAGGAGTGCATCGACATGATGGAGACGACGTCCATGGACGAGGACTACAACCTAATACAAGCGGATCTATGCTTCTATCCGCCGCCAGCGGCGACGGCGCCAGCGCACGCGGCGAGCGGCGACTTTGATTGCCGCACGCTGCGTCCGTCACGCAAGCAGAAGCAACAGAAACGGGAGCAGGCCAAGCGGGAGCAACAGCAGCAGCAACAACATCAGCAGCACCAGCAGCAGCAACAGTTGCAGTTGCAGCAGCAACTGCTGCAGGATGCGCAGGAGCAGCGCGACGATCGCTTGCGTTATCGCGTGATGAACATGTCGCAGGCTGCCATCAATCTGGAGCTGGGTACAGCGCCCAATGAGATCGAGCCCGTGCTGGACGAGGATGAGCACGAAGTGGAGTCCATGCAGGCCGCCCAGCAGGAGCAGAATGAGAGCGAGAAAGTGGCCAGCATAGCCGCAGCTGCAGCCACAACCACACCCACAACGACGCCAGCAGCAACGCCTACGCCCATAGCCACGCCCACGGAGAGCACAAAGAACGATCAGGTGTTGTTCAAGAATTTCTTTGGCGCCACGAAGAATGCGATTTTCCGCACCGCGCAGAGCATTATCGAGAACCACGAGAAGAAGAATGCGGCCAAGCAGAAGACTGGAGAATCGCAGGACGTTGCGACAGCTGCAGCCCTGGCAAGTGCCACGCCCAGCAGTGCAGCGACCACGCCACAGGATCAGGTCAAGTCCCCCACAGACATTTCCAAGAAGAAGGAATTCTTCAGTCTGCTCACCTCCAATTCGAGCAAGAAAGCTGCAGCCGCTGCTGCAGCAGCAGCTGCCACGCCCACCGCAGAGACGACAACAGCAGCAGGCGGCGGAGTGGCAGCCGGAACGGATAGCAGTAAAAAGGAGACGCCTGTGGCAACAGCAGCAGCAGGAGTAGGAGCAGATGCCTCAGCGGATGTGAAGATCAAAGAGCGTACGCTTAATCTGCGTCTGCCTGGCGCCGAGAGTGATGCCGGGCAGGACGTGACGCTGGCCAAGAGCTCCTCAATCAGTTCGCTGCACAAGCTCAAGGTGCCGGTGCCCGGCGTGGTCAAGTACTTCATCAGCGAGCGTGCGCCGACGGCCAACAGCTCGCAGCTGCAGCAGAGCTCAGAGCGTGGTCCCAGCGGCCTGTTGCGCTTCTTCGAGTCGCCCGTCTTCAACATTCACTTCGCCGTGCACTATCTGTTCTACTCGAAGGAGCCGGGTGTGCTGAGCTTCATTGGCAACAAGATCTTCAGCTTTCCCGACCAGGAAGTGGATCTGTACATACCGCAGCTGATCGTCATGTACATCCAGATGGACGAGCTGGCCGAGGTGCTGGATCCGTATCTGACCATACGCTGTCGCAAGTCCGTGGACTTCTCGCTGAAGTGCCTCTGGCTGCTGGAGGCCTACAACTATCAGGTGGACTCGCTGGGTAACAGCAGCAGCAGTCGCAAGTCCAAGCTGGCCCTCATGAAGGAGATCTTCTCGCGCAAGGAGCACAAGCAGCAGGCCAAGACCGATGTCCCAGCCGCTGTGGCCCTCATCAAGAAGACGCATCATCGCTCGCAGTCGGACGCGACGGTGCTGCTCACCGACTCGCGCAGCCCGCACACGCTGAGCATCAGCCATCGGATGTACCAGCAGCCGCCGTATACGACACAAACCCTGCCCACCACCCCCGCCAAGCTGTGTCTGGGCGATCTAACCTCGGGTCGCGCCTTCGACAACGGCTGCACCTGCTTCGAGACGGTGCGCGGTCAGGTCAACGGCTTGCTCGGCCAGCGCACACTGTGCAACTGTGGCGCTCCTAAGACGGCGCCCCAGAAGGAGTTCATGAAGGCGCTGATGAATGTGGGCAAGAACCTCACCTCGTTGCCATCGAAGGCGGAGAAGACGTCGGCTCTGCGCATGTTCCTCAATCTGATCAACAAGAATCTGCCCGCGCGTGTCTGGCTGCCGCTCTACTCGGACATTCCGCATCATGTGGTGCGCATCACGGAGGAGAAGACTGCCGTGCTCAACTCTAAGGACAAGACGCCGTACATCATCTACGTGGAGGTGGTCGAGGTGCCCGACATTTACACTTCGCCGCTGATACCCAAGATGATGCCATCGCTGCGGCACACGAAGAGTGAGGAGCATCTCGAGGGCGTCTGCCTGAACACGCATCCGCATCTGAGCTGCAGTCGCACCTCGAGCTGCAGCAGTAGTCACCACGGCTCCAGCTGTCGCCGCAAGAAGCCATCGGAGTCGCAGTCGCACGCTGAAGCCGGCTGCGGCGAACCTGCCTCGCACAACTGCAACGGTTGCAGCAACGCCAACGCCAACACCAACACCAATGGCAATGGCAACTGCCACCTGCTCTCACTTGGCGGCCTGCAGCTGCAGGAGGATGATGTGTGGTCGCAGGAGGATGACGAGATCACGGCGCAGTATCTGACCATGCGCAAGAACAGCGAACGGGATGCCATTTCACAGATGTCATTGGACTCATGCGACTCCAGGGATCAGGGTGAGTTGAAGCTCTGCGGCATACGCAAAGGGAAATCTTGCTAATCCAATGGCTTCCCTCTAGGTCCTCCGGTTGTGTTCAACATTGGGGATGTGCGCACGCGGCACTGCAACAATCTGAACTGCGAGAACACCAAGTCCTTCAGCAACGATCCCGAGGATCCTTCGGCTGCAGCGCTCAAGGTTTGTTTCTACACGCAAACAACTCCAACTGGGGACTGTGACTCAAGCTATAAATCATTTTTCTCCGTTTAGGAACCTTGGGATGAGAAGGAGAAGCTTATACGCGAGTCCTCGCCCTACGGCCATCTGTCCAACTGGCGTCTGCTGTCGGCCATAGTCAAATGTGGAGACGATCTGCGCCAGGAACTGATGGCCACGCAGCTGCTACAGGTAGGTGGATCAATCGAGTTGCAGTTGCCTGCAATCGCTAACTTTTTCTCTGCATTCCCGGCAGATGTTCAAGATCATTTGGCTGGAGGAGAACGTGGATCTCTGGGTGCGACCCTACAAGATCATTTGCCTGTCGAATGACAGCGGCCTGATCGAGCCCATACTGAACACCGTCTCGCTGCATCAGATCAAGAAGAACTCCAACAAATCGCTGCGGGATTACTTCATCGACGAGTACGGCACGCCCACAGGCGAAAGCTTCCGTCGGGCGCAGAAGAACTTTGTGCAGAGCTGTGCGGCATATTGTCTGATCTCCTATTTGCTGCAGGTTAAGGACAGGTGCGTCAAGCTAGCAAATCTTCGTAGACTTTCCACAACTTATCGATGGTACTTTCTTTCGATACTTAGGCATAATGGCAACATACTCTTTCATTCGGATGGCCACATTATCCACATAGACTTCGGCTTCATTCTCAGCATATCTCCAAAGAATTTGGGTAAGCCACCCGTTCATATATACAGTGGGGAGCAAAATTGAGTACATGTTTGCATATTTCACATTTCGGAGCGAATGATAAAGAAAACAGTAAAGCAAATGGAAAAAAAGTTTATTCTCTTTATTCAATATATAATTGACTATACATTAACGAGAAAAGATCAACGAAGAGGTGCACAAAGAAGAAAAGAAAACTTGAAAACAAAAACAACTCGTATGTACTCATTTATGCACCTTTGACATTTTAAACTTCTTATCTGCAAAAGAATCAAAAATTTACCGTTAATTGTCATCTTATTGCTTTTGCTTTGTTTCTTAGACTTATTGTAATGTGCTTATTATGATTTAAAGTGTCAACGTGGTTACATTGAAAGTGAAGAGCAATTTTTATTATTATTTCAAAATTATGCGTAAATTGAGTCAGGACGTGGAAAATTCGATAATAGGTCTTACCGAGAAAGGATGTTCGTCCCGGATAATATCCAGTAAACTCGGAATAAGTCAGTCGGTGGTCATACGTGTCCAAAAAAGACGCAAAGTTTCGGTTGAATCCCCTCTCAGAGGCCGTCCTCGACTTTTAAACGATGCGGATGCTCGTCATATTATGGCTAATATGAGAAAGGACAAGTTCTTAACGCCTAAGGGGGCTTCTTTAGAGATAAATAAAGATGTAAGTCGATGGACAGCTCGAAGAGCACTTCAAAGAATTGGATATGTTGCAGCAGTAAAAAAAAATAAACCTGCGTTGTCGGCCAAAAATGTGAAGGCACGTTTATGTTTTGCCAGACAGCACCGAAATTGGACTATAGATGACTGGAAGCGAGTAATTTGGTCAGATGAAACAAAGTTTAATAGATTCCAATCAGATGGAAAACAATATTGCTGGCGCCGGCCCGGTGAAACAATCCAACGACACCACGTTAAGCAGACTGTAAAGCATGGTGGAGGCAATATAATGGTTTGGAGCTGTTTCAACTGGTGGAACATTGGACCAATGCACAAAATAGAAGGGATTATGAACAAAGAGCAATATCTAAGTATTTTGAGGAACCATCTTCCCGAATTTATTGATCGCAGTGCTTACAACGAAGCTGAAATCGTGTTTCAGCAGGATGGAGACCCGCAGCACACTGCAAAAGTCGTCCAGAAATGGCTAATGGACCAAAATTTTCAGTTGATGCAGTGGCCGGCTCAAAGCCCTGACCTAAACCCAATCGAAAATTTGTGGTCAATAGTCAAAAGACGATTGGGACAATATAATTCAGCTCCATCAAACCTCGCAAATTTATGGGAAAGGGTGCATGAGGAGTGGCGCCGTATACCCAAAGAAATTTTGGAAAACCTTGTGGAGAGTATGCCAGACCGTATTGAAAGCGTCATAAAAAATAAAGGTTTATGGACGAAATATTAATTTTTTACTAAAAATTCCATTTAACGATCTTGTCTGCAGATAAGAAGTTTAAAATGTCAAAGGTGCATAAATGAGTACATACGAGTTGTTTTTGTTTTCAAGTTTTCTTTTCTTCTTTGTGCACCTCTTCGTTGATCTTTTCTCGTTAATGTATAGTCAATTATATATTGAATAAAGAGAATAAACTTTTTTTCCATTTGCTTTACTGTTTTCTTTATCATTCGCTCCGAAATGTGAAATATGCAAACATGTACTCAATTTTGCTCCCCACTGTATATATCTATGTATAGTATTTCATTTGTATATTGTTCTGCTGCAGGTTTCGAGCAATCACCTTTCAAGCTCACACATGAATTTGTCGATGTTATGGGCGGCACGAGCTCCGAACATTGGCGGGAATTCAATCGCCTGCTGCTCGTCGGCATGATGTCTGCACGCAAGCATATGGATCGCATTATCAACTTTGTGGAAATCATGCGCAGCAGTAAGTCGCGATATATTTTTGGCTTAATGCGCAATCAATTACAATTTGCTCTTATCGTCTAGATGCTCATTTGCCGTGCTTCAAGAACGGCTGCTCCGGCACCGTACAGAATCTCCGTAAACGCTTTCACATGAATTTAACTGAGCAGGAAATGGAACGCAAGGTGGAGCAGCTGGTGCAGGACTCGCTGAAGAGTCTGTCGACCAAACTGTACGATGGTTATCAATACTACACGAATGGCATATTGTGAGAACGGTTTTTTATGAAGATCTAAACGGGTACGAAAAGAAAACGGATAACGGATTGATTAATCGATGGTTCGGCGGTTCGGTGGATCGATCGATGGAGGATGAATCATCAGCGTCACGAGCGTGCAACAAATGCCGATCGGATAAAACCAAAACTATGGACTGACTTTTTGTTAAAAAGAAAATTTATTATATATATATAAATATATATATATACATATATATATATATTTATAATACATGCATACATATATATACCTACAATATATATATATATTTATATATATATATCACAGAAATGGAAAAGAGAGAAAACTATATTGTAAAATGTAGCGAATGAAACGAAACGAAATGCGAGTGAGAGTCGAAAGTGAAAAAGTGAATAGATAGAAAGAGAGGGGATAGGGGAGTGTACCAAACAACAGCAACAACAACTGCAACTGTAACTGTTATTGTAGCCAAAATCGTTGATTGTGCGTGTTGGCATTGTTATTATTATATTATGCTAGGCTAAAGTGTATGTTGTCTAACTTTTAAGTAAAAGTGTAAATGTATTTGACTGTATTTCATATGTCTGTCCGTCACAGTCTGCGACACAGCGAGACTCGCGATTGCATTTAGCAATAACTCGTAATTCAGCGATATTCAGCGACTTGTATATATATTAAGATCAGCGTAAAACAGAACGATGCTTGTAACTTGTAACTATACTTCGTATTTCACGCTAACTCGGCACCTTTTTAAGAAGAAAATTATCAACTGCACACACACACTCAAGCGCATTAAGCTTTCCATTCATGAATTCATGCAACTTATTTGTAAATATATGCAACTTATATATCGGGTTTTATCACAATCTTAAATGCTATCCAACAATGTGGGCGCGTACATGCACTATTTATAAACTATTGAAAATATACTACTACTACTACAACTGCTATCATTACTGTATTGATCAAATGTGCCGCAATTGAAAATAAAATGTTCTTGCATTCGCCCTTCAAACTTCGCCTATATGTGTATATAAATAAATATATTTACCGTCTACAATATGTCTCTACTCTATATCTACCATATGTCTATATCTAAACGAAGCATCTTTTCTAACTTTATAGTCTTAACTAAGCTACCGTAATAATGGGATAAATCAAATTATACGCAAATGTACTAAAATTAATAGTTAGGCACTGAAAGTGTAAATTTCAAGCTTGTTTATGTGAAAAACAATATATATTATATTAATTACAATAATGAAAATAATGATAACGATTACGTTAACGTTTACGATAATGATAATGGTAATGATAATGCTATCGTGCAAGTATGTGCGGCCTAAACATAATATTAAAAACAAAACGCAAAATTTAGCTACAAGTATTTGGAAAATGTAGGTTGCATTTTTCTACAATTTATTTCATAAAACTCGATTCAAAACAACAACAAATACATTTAATGCAAGAGATTTCAAATTCCGATATTACATAAAAACATAATAATAATAAAGATGAAAATACCCAACAAGATATATTTCTAATGGAGTCTTTTATTGTACAATGGTATCCCGTTGAAAATGGGAATAAATGGAAAGGTATGTTTGCATACATGTTCCTTATGTATTATATTATATACATATATGCAATATTACGAAGACATTTTATAACTCTAGTTCTGTTTCCCTGGATCCTGCAATGTTGTTTTGTTGCTATGGGAAAATACGCTTGATTAATAAAAAGTCACGTATTTAGTATAGTATTCTGGTAAGACTACAGCATAACGCATCGTAATGGATCCGGCTAAACTTATTGGAAAAGTGTATGTAAAAAAATAATAATAATAATAAGAAAGTTTGGGCTGTCAGGAAGTTTGGGGTTCATATAATAAAATCCCATATATGATATAAACACAAAATTTGAAATATGTATGTGTTAACAGCAAGGAGATGGTGCGCATGGAGCGCAAAACCCGCAGTAATTATCCCATAGTGTGGACTAAAATAGCAGATAACGACACGAATAAGTTCTACCATCAAGATGAGATTGACAAGCTGCTGCAGGATAAACTGAAGCTACAAGGTCTGCTAGAAGTCCTTCACTCTTCTCTTGCGTCACTATAAATCCATTCTTTTTTAGACGTCTGTCCATATCGACACGATGGCAAAGGTGACTCGCACTTCATTTCACCGGAAATGCACAAGAATCTACTGGAGATTTGTCGTTGCGGTCGACCCAGACGTGGAATCCATATGGGGAAATGCCTGCAACGCGCTCTAACTCCAAGCTTGTGTGAAAGCCCCGAAGAGACAGCAACCAAACCAAATGCGTTACGCATGCCACCGACCTCCAATTGTAAGCTGCAATCGAGAACTTACCTTGGGACCCTATTCAAATATCTTCTTACTCTAGCCAACATAGGATTCAGGGCCGCCTCGTACCGCAAACTCGAGCAGTCCATGCAATACGTTTCGCCTACGTACTCGATGCCGGGTCCACGCATCACTGCCACGCCCTACAATTCTATTATAATTGGCTAATCAGTATTTTTGCACATTAAAGAAGTCAAATTTTCCCCAGACTTGTTGTTTTAAACGCAGAGACCGTTGAATCTACTGGGTATATCCCCGGCTTAAGTTATCGCTCGTATCGATTATAGCAAAGTTGAGCGCGCGATCGATCGAACTGGATTTACCAGAAATTCACTGTAGAAAACCAGTCCCGTGAAGTCATAAGCTCTCGGACATTCGGCTTGTTATTGTCTTATCGCCAATGGATGAACACAACTAGTTAGGTCTTAAACTAACAGGGTTTAGTTCGAGCTCAGCCTCAAGACGTCTCAGTCGAAAGTGCATCTAGTCATGTCCAGCAAACTGCAAATTTTGTTACTCACGGCCTGTGCCCTTATCGCCGGCAGTTCTCTGGTATCTGGCCAGAATTTTCTCATCTTTGCAACGACCACTGCGACGCCGCCGAGGACAACTGTGCGCACTGTGGGCGATTGGGTGCTGGTCAACAACAGGCCCGTCGTGGGAACCATGGCACCTTTTGTGCCGGCGGCGCCGCCCACGCAAGAGTTCCTGCAATGCTTTGGCAGCTGCCCCACAACGCCCGAGTACAGGCCCATCTGTGGCAGCAACATGCAATTGTATTTCAACGAGCAGAAGTTCAACTGTGCGCGAAACTGCGGTGCAGGTGAGTTGCGAGTGCGTCGTTGTCGCATTCCTGGAAGCATGACTCAGCCCCAGTCGCGCCGTTTTCCGTTTCAGACATACAAATCGTGCGACGAGGCAGTTGTGAAGGTCTGTTTCCCATGCTACGCGGCTGAAACAAGAGAAGCGTATCCGATTGTTTACCATATACATTCATATACATATCTACTATATATTTATTATCAGCTGGAGAAATACAAAACTGTAAGGCGCAATGACGTCTGTTTTCTTGCTTCTTGCCAGGCTTAAGCTTTGTGCAGAGTATTGTGTTCCCAAGAAATCGAGCACACAAACAGATTCCTGATAAGCAAAAACACTCTCTATATATGTGCATATACATATACTCACACACGTGCTATAGAAAAATTGGTAGTCTCATTGCCTGATAAGCGCACTTGCTACTGGACCACATCGCGCCTGTTTTTTAGTTCCATTTCGAATTTCAAAGTGCTCACACCTCCTCGCAAACTTTGCACTAACTTCGTATCTCGACGATGCTCCGGTCTTATCAGCTGGCACTAGGCGTAGGTTAGCTTGACTCAATAATTGTTTACTTTGTGCTTCCGTATAACATCTTTCGTCGCAGTCCTGCTCTTCTGCTACCTCAACCTCGAGGTTGGATCCTTTGCCCGTAACTTTCCCCCACAGCGTCGTCCGAATGTAACGTACGGTGTGCCTGCCCAGAGCTACCAGCCCTGGTCGGGACAGCAGTTCAACAATACCAGATACCCCGCTGCTGGATACAGGAATCTAACCGTATATCAACCGTCAGCCCCGCGGCCCCCTATTGGCTTCCATCAGTCACCGCAGTACGGCTACAGTTCCGGCTATGGAGGTGGCTACTACAACAAATCCCAGGCATATCGCCCGAACAACAGTACCCGCATATTCAGCAGACTATTTAAGATCTTCTGAAAACTGAAAGCTTGCTCCAAATAAAAACAGTTCAAGTTCATTTTTTCAAATTATCAGTTTTTATTCAGCTGATGATAATCCAACAATAAAGCAGAAAATCAAACAGCGCGATTTCATTTTTTCAAATCATCAGTTTTTATTGAGAAGACAATCCGATCTGTGCGGCTGCGGATTATCTGGATCATCGTGTTAAATTGCTTTCCGGTATTCCAGGAACCATTTTCGTTTGAAATGTATATATAGTTATATATATAGGCAGATATATAGTAAATGCAGAGATGATGATTGGCTCCAGTTATGGGGTTGTTTGTTAAGTCAAGGGTGCGGTGGATAGCTCATGTTAATCAAATATACTGGGGCACGACGACAACGGCTCTACAGAGATGCCAGCAATACGTCAACATCAACTCATGGCTATTAGTACAATTCTAGGTGGTATATCAGCTTTGAACGTATGAATTTCGAATAGGTTTTTGCTTGCATATTGCCGTGATTCGATGCTCATATAATGGCGAATACCGACGACGATGATCATAGAAAGAAACCAAAACCCGTAGAGGATAAACTCCCACGCCGCCGTCAGGAATTCCCACGCAGCAGTCCGCAGCTCCCACGCCGCCGTCCGCAGCTCCCACGCCGCCGTCCAGAGAGTTCCCACGCCGCAGTCCAAGAATATCCCGCGCCGCCGTCAAGTGTTCTCCCACGCCGTCGTCAAGATAATCCCACGCCGCAGTCACTCAAGTGCTCCCACGCCGCAGTCGATGCTTGCGCATCCCTCGATGATGTCCATATTAGGATCCAGGAGATTCCCACGCCGCCGTCGATACACATCCCACGCCGCCAAATCCAGTTGCCTATTCAGTAGAAGTGTAGTCCCCTAGCGCCCTCGCCTAACCGAAGCCCTAATTAATCCCACGATGAAAACAACATGAAGATGATCCCGCGCCGCCGTCCCAATTTGGTGTCCCACGCTGCCGTCAATTTGAGGAATCCCTCGCGGCCGTCAAAACTTGGTAATCCCACGCTGCCGTCGATGCGTAAGTTGATACATATAAAGTTGACCGAATTGGGTTACGAGGCAAAATCGAAAATCATTGCAATCCTCTTCAAGAAAACTCCCTCTAATCGCCAAACAGGAAAAGTCGTCCCAAGCAACGGCCTCATATCAGCGCCCATACGAGATGTAGTTGTAGTAGATGATAATTGGTAGATATAAACCGAGAATACGAAAGATCCTATCGAGCTGTCACCGGGGCTCAACAACTGCAACTGTATTGCGAAGCTTGAGGCCTTGGTGAAATCGGGGGCTGAGGTTGACAGCCCGCAGTTATCCTCAGTGGCAGCGAATAGCGAAACTATCCCAGAAGGCATAAGTCGCATATCTCTAGACCCAGTCCTATGTCCCAATGTCCTATGCGTCCTATGCCACAGCGTACGAAGAGCGGAAAGAGTGGTGCGTGCATGCGTGTCGATGAGGGTGATGCTTGTCTTTGTTGTTGTTTTGTTTTCTTGAATTATGTTAGTAGTGGAGTAGTTGTAGTTGTTGTTGAAGTAGGAAGAGAGTTCTGCCTCGGTACGGTTGATCTCTGCCTCTTCTGGTCTCCCTGCGACCCAACAAGTGGTGGATGGTGATGCGGTTTTTTTTTTTCAAAGATGTGCACGATGCAAAAAGCGATCAAGAAGACTCTTCCGGTTCAGATGATCCCTGACTGCAGACTCCACTTTGAATAGCAAATGAAGATCGCGTCGGAGAACATCGAGAAGATTCAGATTCGGATAGTTTCAGCTACAGCTAGCTTTAGCTTTGGCCACCAGCCAATTGGAAACGGATGAACGTCTGTACGGCTGCGACTGTGTTGACCCAACTGCAGATGCCGTAGACAAGAGATGATACTCGAACTCGACCTCGAGACGACGAGAGTCGACATGGGGTGTGGTGATAGCCGGCCTCGCACAGGCAGCTCGCAAGATCATCGGATCGACACAGTGTAGTGTGTGTGGAGCAGTGTGAGTAGCCGCCTCAATCGAATCGATTCGCTGCTCGCTCTCCCTCTGCACACCAGCCCCAGGCTCTCGTCAGGGGGTTGAGTAGAACATCGTCACAATAGGGGAGTGATGGTGGATGGGTGTCCGCCAGCGGTCCGTCACGACGGTCTCTTCAGCGTGCGGAGAAGGAAGATCGCTCTCGGGCCAGACGGTAACGTATGTATGTACATGTCACAATTTACAATAACTACCATAAATTATACAATGTCGGGTATATGTGATACGTGTTTGTGGTTTACAATAGTTCGCTTAAGCGGAGGCTCGGGATAATACAGTTCAAAGAAAATACATAGAATCGGGGGGGTGGTATACTACAAAACATATGGTGGCACGACAGCCACAATGCAGACTCCTCGAGCCAGATACATAGAATCTCAATTGAGTAAAGACATAGACATAGAATACTTGCTGAAAATACATAGTTAAAGCTTAGAGAAACAATAGGAGAAACAACTAAAATAAAATTGAAGAGGAACGTGGCGTGTGTTGAAATGTAGCGCGTGTCTCGTGGATTCCCTTTTGAGACAAACTTGGACGAGTGTGTCGTGCTGGATAAGGATGTTGAGGGGGGCGGGGGCGCACAAACAGACATCGAACGTCTGTGACTTCTGGCCTGTGCTGTGTGATTTTCTGTGTCTTTTGGACCTGAAAAAGCATACGTACACCAACAACAACAACATGAAAAAACGACCAACGACGTTGAAGTCGACGTCGAGAGCAACTTGCGGATCCATCACTGGATCGGATCGGATCGCATCGGATTGGATCGCTCGCATCAGTTTAGCTAGAAACGTCGTTCTGCTTGCTTTGGGCTTGGATTCCCTGCCTGCCGCCTGCCTGTTGTCTGCGCTGCTGCTGCTGTATATCGTATTGGGTTCCCTTTACGATTCTCGACATGGATCTCTTGTGCTGCTGCTACGGCCAGGAGCTATGTGACCCGGATTGTCGCTCAACTGGCTCTGGCTGTGCTTCTGCCTTTCTCTCTCTCTCTCTCTGTGCTCGTGTGTTTGTGTGTGTGCGCTGCTGCAGTACCACCTCGCAATTGATTCCCTATTGCGGAATGCTGAACGGTGCACCAGGAGTTAAGCGCTCAACTGGCAATGCGAAGCGTAGCGTAGCACAGCACTGCGCCAGGCTAGCCTCTTCGTCATCGAACACTAATCGCATTTGATTCCCTTTGCGATGGATTGACTGTTAACCGGGTTAATACTCTCTCTCTGTCTCTCTCTGGATCCCTGTTTCTGTGATCTGAGATCTGTGCTAGGCTAAGAAGAGGATGGAGTGGATATATATATATATATGGAAATATAGAGATTACAACCCCTTCGCGGGGAATACCACCAGCGCTGACTCCGCTAACCTCTTGACTGCCGTCTGTCTCTGTCCCTCTCTCTTTTTCTCCCCTCTCAGTAGTCTCTGACTGGACTGTGGATCGATGCTGCTCCTGCTGCTGATGCGGCACGGGGTCGCCTTCTTCATGATGCTTGAACACTAATCGCATTTGGTTCCCTTTTGCGATAAACGACGAGGCACGAGCTGTTTAGGTCATAGCCAGCGTGCTGACGCCATATACTACGTACTATTTGGGAAGACACGAAACACTCACAAGAAGCACACGCACACATGCTCGCTCGCGCGCACACACACATGCGCAGTACATACATACACACGCAGTTGACAACGCAGAGGAACTGACGGCGAGTGCGGTGCTGGAGGCGGCGGCTTGGTGGCTCAGTGGCTTGATAGCTCAGTGGCTGTGACTGTGGCTGTGGCGACGGCGACGATGATGACGACGTAGACGACGACGCTTGGATGCCCGTAGCGTACTTGCAGGCAGCTGCCCGGTAACAACGACAACACATCAGCTCGCTGCGACAGCGAGTGCTGGTGATTGTGTGGTGTGGCGGGTCTCGGTCCAAACGCATTTGTTTCCCTTTAGCGCGGACCGAGCGCATATTTCTATGCGGTGCAATGCATTACGTGCTGGCTTGGCTTGGCTTGGCTGGGCTGGGCTGGGCTGGAGGCCAGGCTTGAATCGAGTCGAGTTGAGCTGAGCTGAGCTAAGCCTGGCCCAGCGTAGTAGTAGCGCTAGCGCTGCCATGGCGTGGCGTTGGCTCTCGGCCCTTGACCATACTGATACGAGTTTCGAGCTGGAGCTGCAGCTCAGTCAGCTGCGCAGCCAACGTTTTCATTTCTCTGGAATTGGAAAAACGTTAGGGTGTATTCACACGAGCGACGTACTCGGATTAAGCAGGTGCAGGTGTAGGTGCTGCTGCCGTTGATGTTGTTATTGTTGTTGTTGTTTTGGTGCTGGCGCATGGCTAAAACACTTGGATGGACTTGATGTATCGTTATTGATTCCCTTAAACGATTTCGTTGAGCGACAAAAGCTATAGCTGCATAGAGTGCGGATAAAAATGTATTCTCTCCAGGATCGATCAATCAATCAATCGATCGATCGCTCGACCGACCGATGGTTGGACGGATGCATGGCATGGACAGACGCACACAGGCACATTCAACTGTGTCGCCGCCAACAAACTGCAAAAAGGTGCAAGTACAAAGTTATGGGGCTAACAAGTGTCTCACGCTGCAGTTCGAGAATCCGGAAGAAGGAGCTGGGCGTGCAGTCAACGAGATGCACGAGCGAATCGTCTCCTCTCTCGGCCTCTGCCTCTCTTCTCTCTCTGACACATTCAAAAGCTGGAAAACAGGTTTAATTCAATGCGAATTCATTGCCTGACCTTGCGAAGAGCGATTTCGAATTCGAACTCGAACTTGACGACGAGATCGGGTTCGTTCGCCTGTTTACGATTGTGTTGTTGCTGTTGTCGCTGTGATGATGTTTATATTGCTTTCAAGTTGGCATTTGATTCCCATTGCCTCAAGAAATTTTGCTACATGAATATACGGGGGTTATAACGGGTTATGTATGTATTGTTGTAGTAGTCGTAGCCGTAGCAGTCGCTGTGAACATCCGTAAAACAGGCACAAATTTCAGCGGCACTGCAATAGATACATGATATCCTTAGAAAATAGGATCAGGGGGGAGAAAGGGGGAAATTTCAATAACAAATCCTTTGCTTCTCTGTTTCTGCTCTCTACTTCCGAGAGTAGGGGTAAGGCTGTGTGGCCCTCGCTCTTGATCTTGATCTCTTCTCTGAGACGCTTTCTCTGACCTCTTGTTCCCTACTTGCAGATTTCTCTCATTCGAGTTACGCGCAGGCACATTCAACTGCGTTCAAACTTTTCTGGGGTTTGCTTTAGCTACAAGATACAAAAAGAAACGATTTTTTGTTCCGAAATATGCGAATAATTTACATGGAATTCGTCTGAGGCGGATAGATGAGACCCTCCCTCCCTGCGTAGCTTGGCCCGCTGGCCATTTGCTTCGTCGACATCGCCCCTAAAGCGCGAGCATTTTTGCTTATCGCTGGGATTAACACAATCTCCCAATATGCGCAGGCACCGTTCAACTGCGTCATATTGCTATAAAATACGAAGAAAAAACAATTTTGTGTGGCAAAGCGCATAATTTACGTTGCTTTTAGCTTGAATTTGGATTTGGTTTCGCTTTCGGTTTGAGATTCAGTTTTAGTCCACAACATAATGCCCATTGTCATGTCATATGAGGAATACATTCCACCTGGATTAGGCTGGAAATCGTCTGTGTGTATCTCATGGACGGACATGATTCGTTTGTTCGTATCTACAAGAATATAGAATGTCCAAAATTTAGGGAAGAGATTTGTATAATTTACGTTATCCGCTTCCCGCTTCCCTAGCGTTTCTGGGAGTATCTCGGGCGATAATTCTAGCAACGTGCTAAAAGAGAATATGAAACAAAAACGACATTTTGTTCGAGTTAAGTATGAGGAAGAAAGGATTTACGCTTTGTCTCGCATCCCTTGTGTGATTCTTGATTGATCTGATTGATTCTCTATAATAAATGCAAAGAAATGGGAAAAAATCTTGATGTCTTCGCTTCGGGGTTCTCCTTCTAGTGCATTCTTTCTGCCACTTTCGGCCCCTTGTTTCTCTTTCTCTCTCTCTCATTAACACTTTCTTGCGGATGCACGCAGGTACCGTTCAACTGCATCGCATCGCTAAAAAAAATAAACGAAAAATTGTCGTTGTCCTAGGCTACAGTTAGGGTTTACGTGTGTGTATATGTTCAGTTCGGATATCGATTCTTTCTCCCATTCTGCCTCTCTTTCCCTGGTTGATCGTCGAGGGGCGAATAGTCTAGTATAGAGTCTCGATTCTGCCTCCATTCCATTGATTCAACCAGACGCTCACAGGCACTGTTCAACTGTGATGCATCGCTACAAAAAGAGTTAAGCCCACACATTTAGGCTGTAACATATCGATAGGGATATATAAGGAATATTGCAAACTTCTTCCTTTTGCTCGCTGCTGGGCGAGCGAGCACGCAGATACGATTTTCCAATTCGCTACGATTCTGCCCCCAGAGGCCTCAGAAAATGCATTCATCTATCAATGTTGCAGACGCATGCAGGAACCGTTCAACTGCATCGCATCGCTAAAAAACATATTGGGGTTTTATACAGAAAGAAAAAGGAGCACAGCAACTGTCGAGGGGGTCGGTCCATTCGCAATAACGTTCTGCTCTCTTTCAGCATCAACATGGCTGCAAATCGATTGTTAATAAAAGAGAAAATCCCATACGGCTTACGTGCCACCCGAGTGAAGTGTGCGAAGAGTCAAGTGAAGAGCAAAGACACGGCCGCACGACGCCCAAGACGAAGTTGAGGACGACGATGAGAACGATGATGACGTCGAGAAGCCCACGAAGGATGCATTTAGATGGGGGTTGGACGAGTGCCGCTGCAGTTCGAGAGAAGATTCCGTTGCGTCACAGGCACATTCAACTGCGACGTTGTTGTTGGTGATGCTGCAGCTGCTGTTGCTATACGATGATGTTGTTGGTGGTGTTGCTGTAGCTGCTGCTGCTGCTGCTGATTTTAATCCCCTCTCTTTCATGCTGTAAATCTGTTTTAAAAAGCAATTGATGTTGCGTTCGCAGCTGATATACGAATACCGTGTGTATGCAGAGATCTGATTCAGAATATCTGTGTGGATGGGTGGGTGGCGGCGTCAGCAACTGCTAGGCGCTCGCTATATGTAGAGTAGTAGTAGTAGGTGGTGATTGTGGTGGTGGTGGTTGGTTGGTTGGTTGGTTGCCTGATTTTAGTTCTTGGTGGAGTTCTCATGGCGGTGTGTTGCTGGCGATGCTGGTGTGGATTACTCAGCACCGACCAGAAGGCAAAAAGCGCATACACACACACGCGCGCGCGCGCACGCACACACACGTTTGCTGTTGAGCTGCTGAAGCTGCCGCTGCTGCTGCTGCTGCGCGCAATTCCGCCTTGTCCCCCATTTGATTGTCAGCTGCATCTGGCATTTTTTTTTTAGGGCTAAGGAGACTCGGTGGTGTTTGCTGCTGCTGCTGCTGCCGCTGCTAAGCTGCTGCTTCGGCGAACTGTGTCGGATCGGCGGCTGGCGCACAACTCGCTGGCCATTGTGGCTGGCTCTGTAGAAGACGGACAGACGTGAAGACTCACTCAGTACTCGGTAATGTTTGAAAACAAAATGCTTGAAGGCAGGCGCGATTATTGGCATAATCAATCGGTGATGACTCGATTCGACTCATTGCGCGTTTCGTTGCAACTGCGATTCTGTTTCAGTTTCAGTATCAGTTTCTGTCACTGTTTCGAATGCGATGCTGAGAGGTGATGGTGATCAGATGCTCAGCTTCTGTTTCAGTTTCAGATGTTGCTGTTGTTGTTGTTGTTGCTGTTTGTTCAAGTGTTCCGTTCCTCCTCATCGTTGCCATTAACGTATCGAGGAGCAGGAAAACTGTAAAACAAAATCAGTTATAGACGAGTATGTATATATATACGACAAGGCAAGTGAGAGAAAGATTTGGGGGGAGGAGGGGGAAATGATTTTGAGTTGGCACAAATACAAGTACGAGAGTAAAAAATAAAGGCAACTTTGATTTCGAAATACATACAATTTTAGTTTTATTTAGTTTAACATACAATTATCAGTTCAGTTGGTTTTTCTTTTTTTTCTTGTTTTTATTTCCTCCCCTTACATACACTAAACTATTAGTACGATTCTACGATTCAATATGAATCACGAAATTTGCTTGTTGTTTTTCCCTTTAACTATCTAGAAAATACCTCAAGCGGACATACGAAATGCGACGAAAATAGAAATAGCGGACGAATTTTTCTGTTCTCTTTCTCTTTCTACGAGTTTATCCAAGGTTTGCTCATGCACACGACGAGAAAAACAAAGGCACGCACACACATCTGCATGCATGCTATGTACACGCGCTTACGTGTGCATAAGTGTGTGCGTGTGTAAACGTTTGGCTGTTGCGCACAGCAACAACTGTGTCGTCAGATACACACACACACATACACGAATGAACACAAGCGCATGCAAATGTACATACACAACAAGATGGCGTCGTTGTTCGCATATACGACGTACGTGCCTGCCTTTGTGTTGAGCAGCACAGGCATTGTGAAATCGTTTTTTCTTTGTATGAAATAAGTGACTACTACTTGGAGAACAAACAGACTAACTATGGAGTTACAACTAATTAATAAGAGATAAATTTACAAACCGAGTGTGAATCCCGGACCAAAGGCTTCTTCATTATGGTGTGAGCGTCGACAGACAGCAGTCGCCCATGACTCAGACCCAGCTAGACCGCTCTCTCGCTCTCGCTCGTTCACGAAGGCCATTTGCTCGTCTTCTTCATCTCTCTCACACTCTTCACAGCCTCATTTCTCATTACAATCTATGTATAACTGGTTTGCACACGTTTTGCGACTGCAAATGAGAAATTTGTTTCGTAATAAAACTAATTTAACAAATGAACAAATCATCAAATAAAATATGAAACAAATGAGGTAGAGCTTTGTCGACATTTAAAGCTTGAACACGTTCACGTCGTTTTCTGTCTCAATCTTAAATATTTCGATTTGCCAGCATGGAGTAGTATAGAGTTGTCCCTCTCTAACTAACTGTGCACAGCAATGGCACACTGGTGCTGGTGCTGATGGTGGTGGTTGCTGTTGTAGTTGTAGTTGCTACTGCTGCCATTGTTGTTTGTACTATTGTTGTTGCTGGCACTGTTGTTGTATCTATTAGTATTGGCATTGTTGTTGCTGTTGTTGTTGTTGTTGTTACTGCTGCTGCTGCTCAAGCTGTTCAGAAAACTGTCGAGGCCGCTGAGCTCGCTCCTCCACAAATTATTTTCGATATTGCGTCGTTCGCTTTCGGCCTCCTCTGCCTCCGCACTGGCTTCATTGACATCGCTGGCACAGTGCGTCTTGCCATGTGGCACGAACTTAGTTTGTATGTCGAGCCAACGGCTGAATCTTTCCTGCTGCTTTCTGCGCAGTTCGCCCTCGGCGTGGAACAGAGCCGTCGACAAGATGGCGTTCACACGAAGGCCTCCGGAGCCCCGCATTTTACGACGCATTTGCACACGCTTCATGCGAAAATTTCGCACCCAATACGTTAGCGTTTTGGGCTGCTCAATCACGTCGTACTCGTCGTAGTACGGAGAGTATGCGACCATTTTTGTAGCACGTTGCTGACTAAATTTAACTTTCTTTTTTCTTTTTAGTATACACACACACACCTCTGCTGCTGCTCGAACGCTGACTGCTGTTGGCGTGCTGTTTTTTCACTGTGTACGGTGGGTATTATGTAACTTTCCAGGCACAAAACTTCTGACGACTACTAGACACTTCTTTACAGCACGACTTTTCAAGAGGAAATGATGGAACGACCGAGAATGACACTCAATTTATAGCTGTGCAGGCAGAGACGAAGCGTTTGCTGGGCTGCTCCCGAATGCACTACCTGCATGCAAGACAGCTGCAGGACTTAAGGGTGGGAAAAACCAGTTTTAGGGTCATGAGAATTTCTGCATTAAGTCCCCTGCTGGAGGGTTCGAATGTTTTTACCTGCTCGCGACAAGATTCAGCATGAGAAAATTGCACCCTAAAAAGTAATTTAACAAAGATGGTTGCGTGGCGCTGCCAACTCGCTTTAAGTGAGGAACGCAACAGTGGAATTGAAATGAAACAGCGTCATATGGCGGCTTGTCGATAACAGCAACTGCGTCTCCAAATTATCGATCATTACTTGAAACGATAAGTATGACCGCCACATTTGAATACTTAGAGAACAATAAACAATGCTGGCGAATGGATTTACAGCCGTAAAATAAATAGCAGTGCCAGCTGAAAATTAATTGGGTCATCCAACTACGAGATGAAGATAGTTTTCCCAGAACAATTTGATGCATTTATTGTTTAACTATAAATTACACTTGATTTGAGCGTAAATAGTCGCAGATGTGCCTCATTATAGCTGCAATGTTGCAGATCACTCAAATACAATGTTCATTATAGCGCACATAAAAATAATAATTATATATATATATATATTGAAACGTATGCAGATGTGTACGATATTCTGGGGCAACATCTTGGATCCGCCTGCTCGGAGCGGCCAGTACACTTTAGCACCTCGTCGGGCGCGGAACGCCGCAAATAACGGTAAAGTGCTCTAGGAAATCTCAGCTATAACGG
This sequence comes from Zaprionus bogoriensis, assembly GCA_035046045.1. NCBI lineage: Eukaryota > Metazoa > Arthropoda > Insecta > Diptera > Drosophilidae > Zaprionus > Zaprionus bogoriensis. The sequence goes on along the minus strand of JAWNOI010000066.1, from coordinate 214,203 downwards.
GAAAGCGGCGCACACGGGGCAGCGCAGTGGAAGGTGTGAGAATTCGCGAGGCGCGGCGGTTTGGAAAACAATTCAATATTTTGGAGATTTCAAATAAACAAACTCTCGCAGCTCGCCACAGTCCTCAGCGCACAATCAAAACAGAAGCACAGCAGCAGGCGGCAGGTGGGAGCGGCAGGCGGAAGCGGGGCCAGCGCCAGCTGAAGTCGAACATCTGCAGGCGGACGGACGGGCAGATCAAAAGATTGATAGCAGGTCATACAATTAAAGTGGCAGCAGCTGGAGCAGACGCTGAAAAATCGTGAATCGTGCATGCGAATTTTCACTTTCCATCAATGAGTCGCTCGCGGCGCAACGAGGTTCCTTGTGGTCAATCGTGCGGGTTATTTCTACGTAATTATAAACAAATCGGCGAGGGGAACGGCAGCAGCAAGAGCAATAATAACAACAACAACAACGAGGCGAAGTGGAAACTGGCAGCATGGAGAATGTGCGCTTTTCTATTATTGTAAGTGCTGCGGCGAGGCTGAGATCTGAGTGCAGGAAGGGAACTGGCATAGAGGGGGAGAGCGTCTTCTCCCCTGCATCCATTTCTCTCTGCTCCTTTTGCCATACCTCCATACCATACCTTTGCTCAGCGCCCCTCTCTCACTCTCTCTGTTCTGCTACCACTACCTCTTTCCTCCTCCAGCACATCCTCCTCTTCCTTCACCACCTTCACACACGCTCGCTAATTGCTTTGTTTGTTTTGGCAGGGAACCAGCTGAAGCGACAGTGGGAGAGCGACGCGTTGATCTGAGAGCGGCGGAGGGAAGTAGTGTTCACTTCCCTCTTTGCTTCTTTACTTGGCCCTCCACCCTCTCTCCATCTTCCATTGTCCTCATTTTCTCTTGCGGAATTCCTTCTCTTCTACCTACCCCTTTTTCTCCCTCTTTTTGTCCACCCTCTCTCTATCTCTCTCTCACCTCCTCCTTCCCTTCAGAAGTCTCACTCTTCTTCTGCTCCCCCTCCATTCTCTCTCTTCTACTCTTTATCTGAGAGAAACGGAGGGAAGTAGAGTTCTCTTCCTTTCTTGCTTCTTTACTTTGCTGTCTTTCTTTATCTCTTCCTCCACCCTCTCTATCTTACATTGTAATACTTTTCTCTCGCGGCATGCCTTTCTTTTCTATCTACCCCTCTTCTCCTTCCTTCATCCTTCTTCCCCTCTGCTCCTTTCTCCTTTCTCTCTCTTCTTCTCTCCCTCCCTCTCTATCTCTCCGTCCGCTTCTGTCTTCTCTCTTGTCTGTCTTAACCAACTACTCTCTCCCCTCCATCTCTCACTTGCTCTCACTATCCTTGCCTTTACTCCGTCGTCTTCAAACCCTCGTCTTCGTCATCCTCTCTCTTTATCACCCTTCCTCTTTCACTTCCACTCCCCTTTCCTTCTCCCAGCATCTCACCCACTCGCTAATTGTTGTCTTTGCTTTGAGCAGGAGAACGATCTGAAGTGGCAGTCGGAGAGCGAAGCGGCGGACATGGATCTGCTGTTCGACAAGCGCAGCATCTCGAGCGAGGCCAACAGCGACGCGGTGTTCAGCAATGAGGCACACGAGATCTTCGCGCGTCAGCAGCAGAACCAAGTGCTCTGGCAGCCGCAGGAGATCGAGGAGACGCTGTGCGCCGTGCCCAACGGACTGCACATACTGGAGATGGTCAAGTCGGGCTGCTTTCTGGGTGAGTGTAGTCTTGTGGCCTGAGCCTGGTAGGTGAAGTACTCTCTTCTTTCGCAGAGCTGATGATCGAGCCGAGTGAATGCAACCTGGCGCTCATCTGCTGCGCCATCTACGGCTCCGTGGAGAATGTCATCTACCTGTTGACACACTACAACGCGGATCCCAATGCCTCCGATAGTCGCGGCCGGACGCCGCTGCACTTCGCCTGCAGTCGACCGCATGCGCCCATTGCGAAGGTGCTGCTCGATCGCGGCGCCGATCCGAATCGCTGGGATCACAACAAGGAGGTGACGCCGCTGCACTGCGCCGCCAGGTGGGCATGCCAATAAGACCGGCCAATCAAACAGCTGCTCCAACCAATTCTCTTGCTTGCAGCGCCAAGAGCGTCGAGTGCATCCTGCTGCTGTTGCGCCGCAAGGCGAACATCAACATCGGCATCGAGCGCAGGTCCGCGCTGCACTACGCCATCGATGGCGACGCCGTCGACTGTGTGGAGATACTGCTGAAGTATGGCGCCGATCCCAATACGCCGCAGGTCTACACGGAGACGCCGCTGCATACGGCATCGGCCTCGGGATTCACCAAGTGCGTCGAGCTGCTGTTGAATCACAACGCCGACGTGCGCTCGCAGTTCGGCGAGGGCAAAGTGACGGCGCTGCATCTGGGTAGGTCAAGTGGGGCAGTGATTGGGGCAGGTGATTTACCAGTGACTCATATTAATATTCATTCACCCCCACAGCGGCGGAAAACGATTACGCGGAGTGTGTGCGCCTGCTGCTCGAGCATCGCGCCGACGTCAATTGCCGCAATGCGAGCCAGCAGACGCCACTGCATCTGGCCTGCCTCTCGCAGTCCATTGGCACCGTCGAGATCCTGCTGAAGTACGGCGCCAATGTGAATGCCGTCTATCGCGACGGACGCACCGCGTTGCACGCTGCGATAGTGAAGCAGTCGCGCTGCCTGGACTGCTGCAATGCGCTGCTCAAGGCTGGCGCCGATGTCAACAAGGCGGACGACTATGGCTACACGCCGCTGCATATCGCCGCGCTCAACGAGTTCAGCAGCTGTGTCTACACCTTCATAGGTATGGGTATAGTTGCCCGATGTCAATACCGTGGCAAAGGGTATAGTAAGTCTGGTCAGATGGAAAACATCAGCGACTCTATTAATTATAGTTTATAGGTATATAGAGCAGCATCAAAGGAAAAGTCGTTCTAAACTTGTCCGTCAGTCTGACCGTTTGGTATAGTTGCCCGATGTCTGGCAAAGGGTATAGTAAGTCAGTCTGTCCGTTTGTCTATGGCAACGAACGCAAGTCTCTCTGTCTTAAAGCTATCATGGTGATAGTTGCCCGATGTCTATACCCTGACAAAGGGTATAGTAACACTAGGCAGATGTTTGTAACGCACATCTGCGGCGTCCGTGTGTCTATTGCAACGCAAAATAGTCAATCTGTCTTAAAGCTATTTTGGTGAAACTTGGTACACCTGCTTCTTTCTTCTGTACGCTGTAAATAATTCGTAAAAAACATCAATATATCGTTTGGCACTCGTAGAAACTATCGGCCGATGTTGGTTACTTTTCAAAATATAGTAACCAAACTCGCTACATCTTATTTAAATATTGTTTTTAACATTAACATGAAATTTCATCAAAATCGTTCGACTATAACATACAGCAGCCATAGGAACAATCGGTCTAAGTCTGAGTTTTTGTGTGAAAACACAGCTAATTCGGCATGTAACTATAGGCAAACTAGGCATAGCTAAGGCAACCCACTTTTTTAATAGCTTAATTCAATTTTCATAAAATTAGCTGGCTATATACTAAGCTTCCGTAGGAACGATCGCACAAAAATGAAGTTTCTTAAAGACTTTCAATATTACATTAAATATTGTAACTGAGCTGAGTGAAAATTTAGTGTGGTATTTCTTCCACATATAGGAATTATATGTAGAATCAATAGAAAGCAAATATCTACCAGACTCTGCAACCTTCGGTACGTCGAAGTTAATGTTTCTTTCAAGTTAATTGCCTATGAGTCTCTCCCGTAGAGCACGGCGCGGACATCACTGCACGCACGGACGGACACACCTCGGCGCTGACGTTTATTGTGCGCCGCTGCCCGGAGGTTATACCGAAGCTCATGCAGAAGCTGGACAACTCGATCAAGGCGAACGACCACGAAATCGGCGACGTCGACTGTCAGATCAGATTGGATTTCCGGCTGCTCGTGCCGAGCTCGTCGATGGAGAAGGGCGAGACGGAGCTGATGCTGACGCTCATAGAGGTGGGACAGAAGCGCATACTCATGCATCCGCTGTGCGAGACGTTCCTCTTCCTCAAGTGGCGGCGCATACGTAAGTTCTTTCTGCTCAGTCTGGCGTATCACACGTGCTTCGTGCTGCTCTTCACGCTCTACGTGATCGGCGTGTATGCGCGCTGCTGCAAGCAGAACGAGCCCTGCCAGGCACCCGGCTACGTCTCGTCCGTGGGCTATTTTGTGATCGTGCTCAATCTGCTGCTGCTGGGCAAGGAGCTCTTTCAGATGGCGCACGGACTGCATGGCTATGCCAAGTACTGGGAGAACTGGCTGCAGTGGACCATTGTCTTCGGCGTGATGTTGTGTGTGGTAGGATTGCGGCAGAGTCCAAAGTTTCGTGGCAATATAATCCTGCATGCGTTCCGTTCACAGACACCGGACATACTGTGGACGCGGGATCTGCTGTCGGTGCCACTGTGGCAGCATCATGTGGCTGCCGTGGTCATACTGCTCGTCTGGCTGGAGCTGATGATGCTGGTCGGGCGTTTCCCCATCTTTGGCGTCTATGTGCAAATGTTTACCAAGGGTAATGGGTATGACGAGCTTGCGCAGACGTACTTCAGCTAATCCTGCCTCCTCCTACAGTTGCCGTCAACTTCGCCAAGTTTCTGCTTGCCTACATCTGCCTGCTGATCGCCTTCGGCCTGAGCTTCGCGGTGCTCTTCAACGATTATCCCGCCTTCGAGAACATCACGTGGTCCATACTCAAGTCCTTCACCATGATGTCGGGCGAACTGGAGTTCGAGGACATCTTCTACGGCGACTACAAGGTGAAGTTCCCCGTCACCTCGCACATCATTTTCCTGTCGTTCGTGCTGCTCGTGACGGTGATACTCACGAACCTCATGCTCGGCCTGGCCGTCAGCGACATTCAGGGACTGCAGGTGTCCGCCACACTGGATCGCCTGGTGCGCCAGGCCGAGCTGGTGTCGCGCCTGGAGAGCTTCTTCTTCTCGCGACTGCTGCGCAATGCGCCGCTGGTGCACTACTGCAAGCGCAAGGCGCTGCTGCGCACCTCACGCGACCAGCTGCAGTTCACGGTGCGGCCGAACGATCCACGCGATCGCTCCCAGCTGCCCGAGGACATCAAGCTGAACATCTACAAGCTGGTGGCCGAGCGTCGCGATCGCAACATGAGCATGCGCAGGCGCCAGTTCGAGAAGAACTATCACCTGTTCAGCCGCAGCCTGCAGCGCCCGCAGGAGCCCTGCGAGCAGAAGCTCTCGCCGGAGAAACGCGAGCAGCAGCAGCAGCAGCAGGCGGCAGCGGAGGCAAGCTACGCCACGCAGGCACAGCAATTCCAGATGCACGAACTGCTGCGTCCGCGCTCGGCCACCAATGTGCCGCAGCAGCTGCGCCAGGAGCACGAGACGCTGGTCAAGCTGAAGAACCAGGCCAATCAGGACTGGCGCGTCGAGCTGCAGGCCCTGCGCGATCAGCTGGCACAGCTGAGCGGCAAGTTCGATCGCTTCGCGAAGAGCGCCATGCGCAAATTGAACTACAGCGCCGACGAGCTGTGCCGCATGAAGCAGCAGCAGCAGCAGCTGCAGCAGATGACGCCATCCGGCAAGGCGGAGACACTGCGTCAGCATCATCATCATCGCTAATTAACTCAAATTATTATCGTTTATTAAATGTGTGCATGTAAATTGCGTAAGCTCCTAAGCTCCTGGCCCGTTGGTCAGCCACTTGTCGTTGCTCTGGTTCCAGATCAGCGTGCCCTCCTCCGGCGGCGGATCATGCGCCGAGATCTGTGTCCAGGTCTGCGTCTTCGGATTGTACGCAAAGTTCTTGGAGTTGTGCGGCGGCGGCGGTGGCGTCGCATCGATCAGTGGCGGCCGCGTGATCGGCATAAAGTTGGGCTTCTCGCCCGGCTGCACGCTTATGTACTCCACCTGCGACTTGGGATTGCTGTAGTCGACGGGCGTGGCCAGCACCAGGCCGAGCAGCGTCAGCGCCACTAGGCACATGAATAAGATGGGTATGGGCCTATAGTTTCCGTTGATCAATTGTGGGAATACTGAACTTACGACATGTGTGGAATAGCCCTAGGTTCAGCATGTTGTTTTCCTCGTAATCTCGCGCACTAATCGCACAGACGTTCCACTTGCGACTGTTCGCTAGATTAAAGCTAAAGCTAAGCCAAGTGAGAACTGAAATCGCTGTTAATTATTTTTTTTTTTTTTTGTTTTTTTCCCCATTCATTACAATTTTTATTCAGATTCGAGCGGTTGAGGTCAGGCAGTGCACATTGAACTGGCGATTACGAAAGCGCGACAGGCAGTGTCCTACCGCTTCCCGCTCTACGTGGTGCTGCAGATGCCCAAGTGCAGGCGACGCACATCTGCAGAGAGAGAGAGATAGAGAGAGAGATCTATGAATATCTCCTAGCATTGACAGTAGTCTTGGGGCATACTCACTCTGGCCACAGCTCAGGGCGCAGTTGAACTTGCCCTCGTTGTAGTAGTTGACGTTGTCGCTGCCACAGATGGGATTGTACTCGCTGGTGGTGGGGCACGACTGCACGCAGGCAATGTAGCGCGGCGATGCCGTCGTCGGCGCAGCAGTTGTACTTGATACTCGATTCTCGATGGGCTGACCGCGTATAAATGTGCTGGGCAGGTTCAGGTCATCCCAGTTCTGAAACTGCGGATAGGCAGTCGCTGCGGCGATCAGCAAGATCAGAGCTGCAATAAGAGTGGTGCGATTAGTATATAGATTTAACTCAAGCAATCATATTAAGCCAAAAATTTCGATTTCTCTCAATCAGTTTGTTTTTATAATTTTATTTGTTTATAGCTTAGTCGAAGCGCCTAAACTGAGCAATCGCAGAACGCGCTAAAGATCGTCTCTGGCTTTCGATTTGCATATGGATTAACCCGATCGTACGTTACTTTGCATATTGCTTAAAGTTTAAACAATGAACCCAAGAAAAAAATGGACTTAACTTAGCCATAGCTTGGTTAAAGCTCATAATCATATTTAACTCAGATTTTTTGTTTGGAGCTTAGTAAAAACTCATAATCTAACAGCTCGGAGAACTGTAAAATAATTGAGTAACTACTTTCTAATAATAGACTTAAGTCAAGCCAATTATTATATATATATATTTTTTTTTGTTGTTATTTTTGTGTATATTTTTTTTTTATTATTATGTATACTTTTTCAAATTGTTTTTTTATATATATTTTTTATTATTTATATTTATATATATTTTTTTCGAGCATATTTTTGTATGTTCTTAGCTTAATGAAAACTGATAATCAGAGAACTCAGAGCACTCACCAAAAATCGTCTGTGTTCTTTCCATTTTTTTGGTTTGAAGCCGGGCGAGGTCTACGAGCTGCTGCTATCGACTGTCAAGCTGAAACGCGTCTGAGACCCTCGAGCGTCCCAGCGCGCGCTTATAAGCGAAGGTCAGCACACGCGATCTTTTCGGATTTTTTGGTTTCGGTATTGATCGCTGATCGCTGGTGCTGCGTCATAGGTAGCTCGACTGGGGGAATGTCCCCCGATTAGCGTGTAGGTACGAACTGGTTCCCGATTCATTCATTGATTCTTAGGATCGTCGTTAAGTGCAGTCCGTTAATGGTGCTTAAGAGCTGTTCGAAAATGCAGAGAACTGAAACTGAAACGAGTTCGGGTTTTCTTTCTTCTCATTGTGTCGTGTCGGAGAGTATCCTTCAGCGTACAACTTAAAGACTATATACATTCATTTATTTATTGCTAATTTCAGGCGAACATCATTAAGGCTTAAAGTTTATCTTACAGCTAGCATAGTAGGTTGAAAGAGTGTGGTTGCGTTAGCTTTAAGGCTGCAGAAAGACAACATGATCAAATTTTATTCGCCTCTTTTTTTTATCTGTTCTTTTTGTCAAAGGACATTTTTTGTTTCTTTCAATTTTCATCAATAATTTGTTGCACTTAACTTGGGGGTTTACACAGCGTTTGTATGCTTTCTGGGTGCGTATGATCTATCTGTGTGCCTGACACAATTTTGTTAAGAACTAAAAATATAAATTCAAATTCAAGTAATACAGAGAAAACAAAATAGGCATATATATATGATGGTGTATATATGTATATACAACGATAGGATAACCAATTCGTGGTAGAGCGCAGATCGTACCCCCGGCACGATAATATAGCTTGAGAGATCAGAGAGACTCGATGATTTTCTGCTGAAATTGATAGAACTTTAATTATTTTTCAATGGATTTTCTCTGATGCATTTTCGATACGTACACTATTTAAACTTTATACTATATACACACATATATATATATATATTGTCAGATATATATATAATCTATGTATATAAATATATATACATGTGCCAGTGTGTACTGTACTGTATACTGTATAAACACACAAGTATATTGTCATACAATTATCAATAAACGAGTACAATTTGTTGCTGGGTTTTTTTTTGCGGCAAAGAGAGGGTATTTGAGGGGAGGGGGGGGTGGTAGGAGTTGGTTGTTTGGTAGAGCCTCACAGAGTAAATTTGTTTGCTTTCGGCCTAAAATTCAAAAAAGGCATTTCAATCATGATGTATCTATGCGCTAAATATAAATCCTTTGTATTACTTAATTTAGGTAAAACATACGAAATTTGGGTGAAACGTCCGCTTCAGCATGAAATGTGAAAATATCGTAATATCTACTTTTGGGTCTCTTTCTATTTCTCTTTTCTGCTATTGCTTTTCGTTTGTCTTTCTGGTTTTTCATATCTTTTTTTTTTCGTTTTGTTGTTTTCTTAGCACTTTCTTTTTTTGGGTTTTTTTTTTCGCGAAAACTTATGAGCTGTTCTTGCGCAGGGCAAAGACGCGTTGCTGCTGCTGCTGCTGTTGTTGTTGTTGCTGCTGCTGCTGCTGGTGCTGTCGACGCAGACGCTGCTCCTGGTGGAGTTGCTGCTGTGCATTCTTAATGTTGTTTCTGGCAGCTTTGCTGATGTTGTTGCCGTTGTTTCCAGATTGCTGCAGCTGCTGATGTTGCTGTTGCTGCTGCTGCTGCTGCTGCTTCTTGTTGTCCTTCCGCGCATAGACGCCGGGATGATCCATGCTTGGACCCTTCTGGCGTTGATCTGCCGTCAGCAGGAAGCCGGTGAGTTTGCCATCCCAGATGATCAGCCGTATGGGCACGACGGAGAGCAACTGCAGCTTGTACGGCGGCTGCTTCATGTTGCGCTCGGCGACGAGTATGAAATTCGGTGCATTGTGCGTATCGATGAGGACGCGCTGCATCTTGTAGTTAATGCTGATCACATGGCCCGACTCCAGCGTGACGACGTTCATCATATGCTGATAGATCTCGGAGACAACGGCCCGCATATAGATGGCCTTGCGATTGCTCACGTAGCGCTTGAAGAACAAGTTGCTGGAATCGTCGCCCGCCTGCTTGGCATTGTACTTGCGCTCGTTGGCGATCTTGGTCAGCTGATGCAGCTCCTCGCAGCTGCGTCCGGGCGCCGGGCAGTAGTTCAGTGCGGCTGCCAGCAGACTGCAAAGCGGAAACCATTACAAGTGAAACAGCAGAGCGAATTGAAGCCTTACCGATGCACCATTACATCCGGATAGCGTCGTATGGGACTAGTGAAATGCGTATAAATGGGTATGGACAGTGCGTAGTGCCACAGATCACTCGGCTCCGTCTTGCCCTCGCTGCAGAAGTAGCTGCAAGGCAAAGCAAACAGTAGAAGCAATTAATAATGCAATCAATTGTTTAGGCAATTCGAGCAGGCTTACACGGCACGCGCCATGGGCTTCATGAGCAGCTGACTGAGGCAGGCGCTCATGGCGACGGGATCCTCGGATTCCTGGCACAGCCGATGCATGCTCTCCTGCAGCGCCTTCGACGAGCTGTAGTCCAATTCCAGGCCCTGCGCCGAGAGCTTCTCGCGCAACGCCTTCAGCGACTTTGTCAGCGGCGGCGGATGATTACGCAGCACAGCGATGTTGGGAAACGCATCGTGTATGAAGCGAGCGACCGCCTGATTGGCCATCAGCATGAACTCCTCGATCATGTGGTTAGCCTCGCGTTGCTTCTCCACCTCGAAGCCCGTGGGCTCGCCGCTCAGCGGATCCAGCGTGAAGCGCACCTTGGCATTGTTTATGGACAGGGCGCCGTTGTCGAAGCGACCCTTGCGCATGTTCCGCGCAATCCCGTTCAGCCATGTGACCCGCTTGACAATGTCCTGCACCGTGAACCCGTTCAGTATGTTGGGGAAATCATCCTCTGTGAAGGGCTCGCCGGGATTATCGATTATCTTCTGGGCATGCTCGTAGGCAAACTGCGAGCAGGAATTGATGACGGAGCGCGTGAACGTCGGCTGCGTGAGCTGCGTGCCATTGGAGTCGAGGCGCCAGAAGACCGAGAACGAGAACTTATCCTCGCCCGGCAGCAGCGAGCAGCGGAAGCATAGCGTTGTCGGCAGCATGTGTATGACCTCGTTGGCCAGATATATGGACGTCGAGCGCTCCTTGACGATGTTATCCAGCTCACTGTTCTCCTGCAAATAATGCGCCACATCGGATATGTGCACGCCCACCTCGTAGACATCGTCGGCCAGCTGCTCGATCGACAGCGCATCGTCCAGATCGCGTGCCGTCAGCGGATCAATGGTGAACACGCAGCTCTTGCGCATATCCCGACGATTCAGCAGATCCTCGGGGCTCACAGCTGGCGCTGGCTGCGCGTACATCTCGTTGAAGCGCTCCTCGAACGGCACCGCATCGCGCAAGCTGTTGTGGAAGAGTATAGCCTTGAGTTCGTCGTCCAGGTTGCCCACACGGCCGACGGCCTGCACCAGCTCTGCGATGCAGTGGCCATTGCAGTCCGTCTCCAGGATGTGCGCCAGGTAGAGCAGGCCACAGACCTCGTCGGCCTGTTTGTTGCCTATGTGCACGGCGCAGCTGGCCTGCGGTATATACACCATGGGCATGCGCAGATCGAAGGGCCTGAGCTTGTAGAAGAGCTCCTCGCCGCAGAGCTTGGTGGGATTCGTGAACGAAATATTGCCCACGATCTGGCGCAGTTCGGTCTGCTTAACGATCGATATGACAAAGGCCTTGGGACAATTGTCTGACGAGATGACGGCGACATTATCGTCATCCGAGTCCTGTGACTCCGTCTCCTCCGACAGTTCCTCGTCCTCGGCTGTGTGGAGTGGGATAAATCTTAGCAAATCTTCTTCAGCGCAGCGCAGCTGCATGCTACGCATACTCACCCAAGGACAGGGAACCCTTGCCGCCAATGATGTTATCGCTGGCGCCATCACTCGCCTTGCTCACGGTAGCTGCAACATTGAGCACAAAGGCGCGCACGGTGTCCCCCTCGAAGGCGTAGCGTCGCGCCACCGGCAGCAGCACAATGCCATCGCGATCGAGTGCCTCGCGATCGTTGGACATGGTGATGAATGCCTGGCGATTATTCTTGCGGTTCACGCGAATCTCCTCCTCGACAATGCGCCCATAGCCGGCCGCGACGAGGCGGCGTGCATGCGCCTCCAGATCCCCGAACTCGCCCTTGAACAGCAGCTCCACGGGCAGCAGCTGCTCGGCGCCGACATGCTGCTGCACAATCCTGTTGATGTACGCGCGCATGGCCTCCAGTTCGGTCTTCAGCGAGCGTGGCGTGTTCTTGTCCTGGCGCTTCTTGCGGTTGCGGTTACGCTTGCGCGGCGACTGCGCCGTGCCATTGCCATCGGTCTGCTGCACAGGCACGCCTGCTGCTGCTGCTGCCGCTGCTGCACTGCTGCTGCTCGTGCTGGACAGCTCGGATTCGCGCCTGGAGCGGGGCTGCTGCGCTTGGCCCTGCCTGGCAGACTGCGCCTGCTGCTGCTGCTGTTGTTGCTGCTGCTGTTGTTGTTGTTGCTGCTGTTGCTGTTGCTGATTGCCGCTGAGCAGTCGTCGCATGTTAGGTGCAACGTAACGCGTGGGCGCCACATAGACGGGACGCACCAGATTGGCGGCATCTGTGGGGCCCAGCCAGTCCAGCTGGGAGAGCACCTCGTTCTGATTGATCAGCTGCAGCGCATATGCATTCACCTCGGGATTGATGTGCGTCAGCGTGTGCACCAGCTCCATGAGCGCGTGTATGTCACGCTTGAGTTCTGGCCGGGATTTGCGACGCTTGTTGCCGGCATCCTGAACAGGCGCCGTTGCCTGCGAGCTGTTGCCACTGCCAGCGTCGGGGGCAACAGTTGTCGCGGCCTGCGGGCCCAGCTGCAGGCGTATATGCATGGGCCTGTTCGATGGCATGGGGAAACCATAAGCCGGCAGTGCCATCTGCATGGGCAGCGCGGGAGCGCCATCGGCAGCGGCGTTCATGTTGTTCTGCTGCTGCTGCTGCTGCTGCAGCAACTGCTGCTGCTGCTGTTGCATATGACGCTGTTGCTGCTGCTGTTGTTGCTGCTGCTGCTGCTGTTGCTGTTGCTGATGATTGACGACGGGCACAGCTGGCAGCGCGCGCTGCTGCGACTGCGAGACGAAGCTGCGCATGAATTGATTGGCCTTCTGTTCGATGAGGGGAAAGTCCGTGGAGCCCGTTTGCTGGCGCGACGAGGCCGCTGCTGCCATCTCCTCCTGCGTCTTCTGCAGGCGTGTGGCAAGCATTTGCGAGCGGTGGCGCAGGAACTCAAAGGGATTGGAATTGGGATGCGAGTTGTGATTGTTGTTGCTGCTGCTGATGTTGTTGTTGTTGCCGTTGCTGTTGTTGTTGTTGGAATTGAGATAATTGTTGGCACTGCGATTGTAATCCGTGTCATTGCTCTGCTGCTGCTGCTGTTGTTGTTGTTGTTGCTGGTGTTGTTGATGTTGTTGTTGTTGTTGTTTTTGATGTTGTTGCATTTTCGATGTTCGAATCGTTGCCTGCAGCGGACCCGATACAGCACTTTCTAAGCTCCCTACGCTCGACGTTTCTGACATGTTTAAAGCTTTGTTACAAATAAAAAAAGAAAAACAGAAATAAGTTCAGTTCAGTTCGGTTTACAGTTCTGGCAGCGTACTCCACATACACATACACTGACAGCAAATACTCTCTCGATTGAGTCGACTCGCCGCGACACTCGCAAATAACGTATTCCGTATTTCGCTCTCTCTCTGCGCATCACGTCAGAGTTTTTCACGCTGTGTGGAAATATTCATAGGTTTTCCATCGAAAATTTCAATAACATTTGCCTTGACAGTAAATTCGAAAAGTAAATAGTTTTCCCGTACGTGTGTTCGTCTGTGTGTGGGTGTCTCTCTCTCTGTGTGTGTGTGTGTGTGGTGATTGTAGTGAAATATTGCTCTGATTGGAAATCAACAGCGTAAGCTTTTGCCTTGCTGTTTGCAAACAGCTGCTCTTGCTCTTGCTGGAATAAACGTTGTAATTAGTTAATACCTTGTTAATAAATTTACTCAGTGTGCATTAAACATAAATCTCATGTTAATTTCACAATTTTTAACAATTTGCCGATCGTACAGTGATCGAACAATCAAAATATAAACTAATCGAATAGCTGCAGTCGCACAGCGCTGCCTATCGATAGGCAGCCGGCATGCAGCTCTGCCAGTGCAGTGTTGCAAAACCTTCGCGCCATTTTTCCCACATATCTTTCGCAGTAATTGCATATTTTCAGCGCAAGCTACGGACTTTCTCGAGTTTCACGCAATGTTTGCCAATTTGTGAGTGGCAGCAACAAAGCATTAAAGTGTTGGCGTGGCGTGGATAAATTCGTTGGCGGCAATGCTTGAGCGTGTGTGAGCGAGCGAGCGAGCGAGCGCGTGCTTGTTTTGTGTACATATACATGCATATGTATGTGTGTGCGTGTGCAAGTTGCAAGAAAACGCTAACAAGGTACACAGCATTTATTGTTTATTTGTATGTATGTAGCTTGTTGCTTTGCCACTTCTTTGTTGCGATCTTATGAGTTTGGCTTTGTATTTCTACCTGCTTGTAAACAGACCGCACACACACGCACACTCAACGCCCATTGACAGACGCGCACACACACACACACGAACGAACGAACAAACAAACACACAACACACACACACATACACATACACGCGAGCAGAAACTATGTACGAGTATGTAAAGCAGAAGCGCTAGAAAAATGACCGATGTAAATTGTTTTACAAGTGAGCATACAACAACAACAGCAACAACAACAATTGAAGCAGCAGCAGCAGCAACAACAACCACACCCACAAAAAATGCAGTACCCTCAGCCTCGCCCACATCGCCGTTCGTACTGAGAGCTCCGCCCAGCGCCAAGTCCAAGCTCATTCTGCAGAACATGGAGGAAGTGCTCAACTCGGTGAAGCAGAAGCATCGCGAGAAGCACAAGCGAAAGCGCGAGGAGAAACGACGTGCAGCGCTGCTGGCCACAGCTACTGCTGAGCAAGCACAAGCACAAGCAACAATAACAGCAACAACAACAACAAGCAACAGCAACAGCAACAAAAACAATGCACGCCACGTGCTGCGCGAGAAGACCGCGCGGGAGAATGGCAACGGCAACGGCAAGCGCAGGTCCAATGCGAGTCCATTGAAGTGCAGCACGCCGCTGGCCACAGAGCAGCAGCAGCAGCACCAGCAGCAGCAGCAGCAGCACTTGACCAAGACTGAAGCAACAACAACAACAACAGCAGCAGCAGCAACACCAACAACAAAGAGCGCCAAGGCAGCCACAAATGTCTTCGAGCTGATGATGAGTGCGCGCAATCGCTCGCTGGGCAGCAATGCCAATGGCAGTCTGCATTCGCCGGAGCAGGAGGCTGCTGCTGCTGCTGTGGCGGCAGCAGCAGGCGGCGCCACGCCACGCACGAAACGCAAGCAACTGCTGCAGGAGTGGAACGAACGCAAGGGCGCCACGAAGCGGCGGCAGGCGGACGATGCACGTGGCGAGTACATCGAGCAGCAGCTGGAGCAGCGTGCCAAGCGGTAAGCCTAATCCTTAACTACACTTTGTGGCTCTCTCTCTCGAACTAATCCTCCAACTAATCTTGGCAGACTCAAGAAAATGCTGACACAGCCGGCAGAGACAACTGAGAAGCAAAAGGAGGAGCAGCAGCAGCAGCAGGAGTTGAATGCGACGGCGCCGGTGAAGCGTCCACGTGGTCGACCACGCACGCGCCTGCTCAGCGCAGATCTGGAGACGCGCGAGCCCGATAAAGTCGACACTGTCACGGCGGACACAACGGAGTTCCTGTCCAAGCTGTCGTCGCCCACCAAGAAACGGGACAGCCTGTTGGGCTACTTTCCCAAGGTGGAGTCGCCCAAGAATTTGCCAGAAGCGGAGAAGACGGAAGCGCCACCGCTGGACACGCCTAAGCGTCGTCCGCGTGGCTCTAAAAGCACAGCAATAGAAGAAACTCAAACGCCCGCAGCGACGGCGGCGGCGACGCCAACGGGACGTCCACGACGCTCCTGTGCGGCGAAAGCGCGTTACGATTACGATCTGGAGCCAAGTCCAACCAAAGTGAAGGCCACGACGACGGAAACGAAGTCCGCAGATGAGTCCATTGAGATCATTGATCTGGACAACAGCAATCCGGCGTCGACGCCCAAGAAACTGGCACCGCTCTTTATGCGACAACTGCCCAAGCCCAGTCCAGATCCGTCCATGCTGCGTGCACGTCGCGAATTCCTGCAGTCGGGCGTGCCGGAGAAGCTGAAGCAGGAGCAGCAGCGACAACGCTGCCACGAGCAGTACTACGAGGAGAGCTACGAGCTCTTTCCACGCATTGCGCACGTGGGCAGCAGCCCAGCACCCCAGAGAACTCAAGTCGCCACAATTCCACAACTGAGGTGTCCAGTCGCTGACGAAGAGGAGCAGCAGCTGCCTAAGTGCACCGTGGGCAGCATTACCTGCTGCTCCGCTGCAGACTTTGCCAGGAAGCAGAAGACACGTAACCTCAGCTGGACACCACTGCCGCAGCTGGACAACAAGCGCGCCATGGTGAAGAACTGGAAGAGCGCCTTCGATAGGTTCCCCACCTTCAAGTGCTACAACCAGATGCGCGAGAAGTACCGCCACTTCAGCGCCATCGATGCGGCACAGGACACACAGCCGATGGGTGAATCGTTTGTGGTCACGCGGCGCACACGACGCTCCATGGAGGCCCAGCAGCTGCTGCAGGAGGAGGATGCCAAGCCGCCGGCGACGGCGCCCAATGGCGAGCTGCTCTTCACGGAGAAGTACAAACCACTGCTGTTCGAGCAGGTGCTGGTGAATCTGACGCCTGTGCAGGAGCTGCGCGACTTTCTGGCCAACTGGAACGGCGCTGGCAATCGCAACTCGCAGCCCATGGATGATTCGATGGACTTTGGCAACGATTCGAGTTCGATGGGCGCCAACTGCAATACGATGGTGCTGCTGGGACCCTGCTCCAGTGGCAAAACCAATGCCGTCTTCGCCCTGGCCAACGACATGAACTTCAATGTGCTGGAGGTGAATGCGGGCATGAAACGCACTGGCAAGAAGCTCATCCAGGAGCTGCAGGAGGCCACGCAATCGCATCAGATACGCAAGGATGCCAAGACGGCCAGCGCGGCGGCACCCACACAGCAATTGCTGCAGAAGCTCCAACTCAACGGCCTGAAGGCGAAGGCGAAGCAACAGGGCGATGCTGCGGCCGCAGAGGATGCTGTGCGCAAGTCCCTCATACTCATCGAGGACGCGGACATTGTGTTCGACAACATGGATGCCGGCTTCACGGATGCCATCTACTCGCTGGCCGCCAGCTCCAAGCGACCCGTCATCATCGTCGCCACCGATCCGAACTGTGCGCACCTGCAGCGTCTGATGCAGCAGAACACCATACATTTTCAGGCGCCGAATGCGCTGAACATCTCGCGCTTTCTGGCCGTGCTCGCCCTCATGGAGAACTGCCCCATCGAGCTGGACGAGCTGATATCGCTGTATCTGTACAACAAGCAGAATCTGCGCAAGACTCTCATGGAGCTGCAGTTCTTCATACAAAGCGGCGGCGATGGCCTCAGCCAGCGACTGCAGCTGCAGCTGCAGGCGCAGTCGCCCAGATCTCCGAGCAGATCGCCCAGCAAATCCGCTCGCCTCTCCACGCTGGACGGCGTGCACATACACCAGCATCTCTTCGAGTTCTACACGTTCCCGCAGAACGTGCAGCACTGTATTCCCTTCCCCGTCAACTTTCGCCTGCTGCGGCTCAACCTCAACGAGCTGCTGCGCAAGTCACCGTTGCTCCAGCAGCAGCAGCAGCAGCAGCAGCAGCTGGAGAGTGCGCCGGCGGCACGCAGCGCCGGCAAGCGCAAGTCTCGTTCACCAAAGAAGGCGTGGCTCAGCACGGCCACGCACAAGAAGAGCGCGAGCGAGAGCGGCAGCGCAACGCTGGCAACGCTGGCCGCCTTCTACGAGCAAATCTCAACGGCATCGCTGCTGGATGCGAGTCTCAAGCAGGAGCACTGCGATCGCCTGCAGCCGCATCTCGCCGAGGAGCTGGCGCACACGTTGGTCGAGCGCGCCGTCACAACTTGCCTGGCAGCCAAGGATTATGCCTACAATCTCTTCGACAAGCCGGAGGAACGGTGAGCTCAGCATACCTCAAAATTGACTTGGACTAATTGAATTTGTTATTACAGGCTCAATCTGGCGGATCAGCTGGGCAGCTACTGCCTGCGCAGCTCGAGCGCGCGCAGCCTTGACTACGAGCCGGCGATGCGTGCGATTTGCCGCAGCGAGAAGCAGCGCGCTGCACTCGAGCGCCGTTCGAGTCGATTCTATCATTATTTACGCAATCACACGGCGAACAGCGTGACGAGCTTCGCCAGCGAACTGTACGATGGGGCATGCAACGTGTTGCAGGAGCAGCCGCTGCCGCAGACGCCGGTGCAGCACAGCGAGCAGAGTCCCAAATTAGTCGAATAACAAAATAGTGCAAATGGAAGAAGCGAGCAGCGAGAGGAAGTGTAGAAGGAACTGCCACCCTTGAGGGACACATTTATTCACATTGCGATACGCAAAGTTGATCTTATTCTATTCGTATTAGTTAATGCATCTGCTGCTTGTTAGTTAACTACTATAATAATTAATTACTAAACGACCTGAGCCCTACATCATGTATGTTGTTAATAAAAACACAACAACAATGCTTTCAGTTGTCACGAAGCGAAGTCTCCTGCGAGTCTGTTTCTGCCCCTCATCAGCAGCAGCAGAAGAAGCCGGACTTCTTCTCCGACTGCTGTGCCTGCTTGTTCGCCGACGAGCAGCAGTCCGGCTTGCCCGTCGCCTTGGGCTGTGCATCGATGGCCAGCTCGCCGATCTTGAACTTCTTCAGCGTGTTGACCGCATCCGAGGAGTGGCCGGCGCCTTTGAAGGCCTTCGTCGCATCCTTGCCGGCAACCTCGAGTATGAGATCGGCGCCGGCGGGATGTTGCGTCACGAAGTCCGTCACATCGTAGACGTTGCCCTCGTAGATTATCCAGACAGGTGCGCCATTTTTACCGTTACGCTCGGCAACTTCGGACTGCTTGTAGATCTGCGACATGGCGTACGCGACTGAGGCCTGAGACCTGCGACGGATGCGGGAACACTAACGTAGATTGCGTTGCGATAAGATTCCTGGACGGTTTACAATGTCGATTACGATTGTTTTAATTGCTTTCTTGTGTTGCGTGTGACTCGACGGAAACGAGAAGAGCGAGACGAGGAAAAAAAACCCAGCAGAAGGTATAAATAGAGCCCGTATATGGCCTTTTCCAAAAAGGTTCCTCAATGAATCGACGATCAAACCCAACTAAGGCGTGTGTCGACTTCGCCGAGTGCTTAAATCAGTCTACACCCCTCCATGTTGTACGTTCTCGGAACGTTTAGAGGACGTATACTTTCTCATGCGTAATCGCGTTAGTTTGCAGAACACGGCCAGGTTTACTTCGGCTTTTTGACCAGATCGATAAGGGGGTACGTGAGAATTTCATGTCGAAAGCGACGAGCTTTCGCACGCGAAATACTCGATAATAAAAGGCGATTCACGGGTTTTAACATATCGAATCCGTTTGTATATTCCCCCAGCCAGAGTCGTGCTCAATCATCCAGTCGAAAATTGCGCTATCATTCAATGGAATTTCGGCTAGACCACTTGACTGTTTGCCCCACTGTGCAGCTGTGTAATCGCTTTAAGAGTTTAGATACGAGACGATGATTTTTTTTGCTTTGATTTCAATGTTATATATTCATGAGACAACAACAATAATGAGTAATAATTTTAATATAGTTATGTATTTCTTTTTTTAAATACTATGCATGTATTTTCTTTGTTTTTTTTTTTCTTGTTTTTGTTTTCTGTTTATTTGACCTTTTTATTAAAATTTCGCTAGTTTCGATAGTTCAACTTGTTCGGCTACGGCTTATGTTTTTTTTTGTTTGTTCGTTTGTTTGTTTGTTCTTACATCACATGGCTTGACAAAGATTGAAAGATTTGAACTGATTTCTAATTGAAGTAGAACTCAACTGTGAATCGAATTTTTCGTTATTGTGCTTCTTTTTTGGTTGCTTGTCGATTTGAAATGTACCCGAACCAAGGTTCTATTTCTATTTATATTTGATTTGTGTGTATTTACATTATAAATATCAGTCGATCGTCAATCATATATACTACTAAAATGGCGCGTAGGACTTGCTTAGTTTGTTAGCGTAATTATCTAGTTACTCGCCTTCTGTGTGTGTGTGTGTGTGAGTGTTATGCTTTAATGGATCGTAAGTACTTGAAACCATTGAATTAATGCAAACGAGTAATACGAAGTCCCGTTCCTGATCGTTGCAAGTCGACATAAAAACTATGCTTGATGTAATACGTGTATATGGCTGTGTAAGTACTCTATATATATGTCTGTATATAGATATATCTATATATATATATATATTGCAATTGTATATAGAAAGATAATGCCACTAGTTGAGTGCTTTGATTGGAATTGTTGGTATTGCGTCTAGATTGATTATTCGGTTAGTCATATAAATATATATAAATATATATATATATATGTAGTGTAGGTATATACGCAATCTGCTTGCGGTTATGCATTTATAGTAAGTGTGCTATACATACCCACATATTGTTCGTCTAGGACCAAAGGCAAATATACATACATACATACATACATTGGGGCATTATTTATCGTACGTACTCGGAGCTCCGAGCTCCACTCTCTCTCTCTCTCTCAGTACAAAGTATTTCGGTATATATAGAATTCGATTAATGGCCAAATATGCTTTGCTAGAAATCTATATAATAATAATAATAATGGTATAATAAATGAAATCAAATTTTGCGGTTTTGTTTTTGTTCATTTTTTTCATTATTTTTTTTTTTTTTTTGCTTTGAAACGGTCTTTTATATTTCTGCAATCGATTGCAATTTTGAGATTTGTGCTTAGAATTTACATTGCTGTGTACAATCGTATACACGTACACGAATGTGTGTGTGTGTGTGTGTGTCAGATATATAGGGTATATTATGTCTATAGATCGTTACTGTTATCTTATGTATATATATACATAGCATAGCGTTAATTTTATTATCCATTGATTTGCGCTATTTGGCTAAACTAAATGATAAACTCGTACACCATGCCCACGGACCACGGGGCTACCTCCCCACCTCTCCTATGGGGGGGAGGGGAAAGGCAGAGACATTTTCCACTTAGAACACATAATACGGCAAGGGGAATCCATCGATCGATCCAACTCAAATCAAATCAAATTCGAATGCACAATTTTCGCTAACATTTCTCGATGCTCGTTTTTCTCTTCGATTCTCCAATAAAATTCAGTTATTTACAGTTTCGATTTGCCTGCGAGTTAATTTCCACTTTAATTGAACTAAAAGAATTCTCAGTGTGTTCCAGCGAATTGAAGATATATATATATATATATATATATATATTTGTATAATTATATATATCTGCAATTTCGGTGTCGTGGTGGGGCTAGCGTATGGTAGATAGATTTGTGTTAAAAACTATAGTTATAGTATATTCAAACTATATAAAATACATAATAATATAGACGCTACTCTCTGTCTCTATTCATTTCATATTTGCATAGTTTTTAGAATTAATATTTAATATATTTAATATTAATATATTTAGCGTGAGACTTTATGGAAATGATCTCCTTCGTGGGCTAGTACAAAACTAAATTGTGTCTCTCTCTCTGTGCGTGAGTGTGAGTGTGAGTGTGTGTGTGGTGTGTGTGGTGTGTGTAGTGTGTTTGAGTGAGTTGTAGTAGCGGCAACGCAGCGTCCCCCCCTTCCCCTGCTCCTCTTCGATCTTTACATATTAAATTCTGACTAATAAACAGTCTTTTCGTGCCAGCGCGAAGTTCCCGGACAGTACGCTCCTCCTCCTGTTCCTCCTAATCCTCATTCTCCTCCTGGCTGCTGCCTGCTGCTACTGCCTGCAGCTGGAATCCTATTGCGTCTCATCGAGCTCTGTGCTGTGCAGCTGCGACGTCGTCGCGCCCGCTGCTGTCGTCGAGCCAAAGCTGCAGGCGGTGCTCTTAAGTGTGGCTGCATTGGAGATGGGCAGCGCGTTGGCCAGCGGCGCCGCTGCCAGCGATGAGGCCGATGAGGATGTGGACACACAGGCGGGCATGCCCGCCGACGAGGCCAGCGACGATGCCGACGAGGACATGGACGCAGACGAGGCTAGTGATGAGCCGCCCGTGGCCGGCGTTGACGCGCCCGCAGTTGCAGTCGCAGCTGGAGCACCCGTGGCCAGCGATGTGGGCGACTTGGGTGAACTGATGCGTGAGAAGAACTTTGTTATGGCATTGGGCTTGGATTTGGATTGCGTTTGCGCGTCTCTGCTGCTGCTGCTGCCGCTGCCGCTGCTGTTGCTGGCGACGGCTGCTGCTGCTGCTGCTGTCGTCGCGGGCGTAATGGCCAGCGCATAGCTGGAGGAGCAGGCCACGCCGGAGGCCAGGGAGCTGCAAGTGCTGCTCGCAGCCTGCAGGCGATAGCTGGAGTTGGCGGGTATCTGTTCGGGCACATCGCGCACGGTCTTGTTGGGCGGCGGCTTGGTGTACGAGCGCGTGATCTCCGATTGCTGCGGGATCGGAGGGAGGAAAGGAAGTCATGAGTTGCTGAGCTGCTCGAGCGCTGCAAGCTGTTGCCCACTCACCTGATAGCTGATGCGTATCTGCAGATGGCGATCCTGTCCGTACTCGCTGTCCGGCAGCGGCACATGGTGCGGACAGCGCGGCGTCAGCTGCTGCTGCAGCTGGTACTGGTAATGTTGATGGTGATCGTTGCTGTGGCTGTTCAGCGAGCTGCACGAGGACATCGATGTGCACGAGGAGTTGCTCAGGTCGCCCTTGCCGCCGGCGCTCCCGCTGCCCGTGTTGCCGTACTTCAGTGTGTTGGCCTCGATGTTGTTAATACTATGCGTGTTGTTGTTGTTGCTGTGCGGGGGCGTGGCTGTCATGCGTGGTTGCTGCTGCTGCTGCTGCTGTTGATACAGATAGTGTTGCTGCTGCTGCTGCTGTTGCTGTTGCTGGTGGGAATGTTGTTGCTTGTTGTTGTGTTGCTGCTGCTGTTGTTGCTGCTGCTGTTGCTGATTGTTGCTGCTGCTGCTGCTACGGATCACAGTTTCGCCACGTACGGCCAGAAGCTCGCGTGCTTGGAGCGGGTCGACGCGCATTCTACATCTAAATTGATCCCTGTGAGAGGAGAGACAGAGAAAGGGAGAGGGAGAGGATTAGTTTCTGCTCTTTGGCCTGCTCTGGCACAGCGACTCACCTGTCATCGGGCGGTGTGCTCAGTGATGTGCGGGTGGGAACGCCAAGCCGCTCCATTCCCGCGCAGCCGGCCGTCTGTACCGATAGCATCTGCAAGAGAAAGAGAGAGAAGAGAGGATTAGCTGGAGAAATCTAATATAAATATATCTAATAATAATAAACATTAGCTTTGGGGTAAAAACTACTAATATTATTTATTTGTTCCCATATATATATATGTATTCTTTTTTTTAAGATCTCTCTTAAATTTAAAATTAAGTTTCACAAGCACTTGCGCTCGATCGGCCCTATAGCAGCTATAGTATATAGTAACACAATTTATTTGAAATTGGAAAATGCTAGTGAAAAAGTTGCTAGCCCTAGTTAAGGCCAGTTACATGCCAAATTAATTATTTTTGGCGAATAATCCAAACTTAAACCGATAGTTCCTATGAGCTATATATAGTAGTTATAGTAGTCCGATTTTGCTAAAATTTGTGGAGCATGTTAGGGACAGTATTCAAGAGAAGATGTACCAAGTTCGGTGAGGCTAACTTAAGAAATAACAAAAATCGGCCGATAGTTACTACGGCAGTTATGCGATATATCGCTGCGAGCCGGCTAGTTCCTACTTATTTACTGCGTGTAGATGTAAGCAGCAGCTGTGCCAAGTTTCAGCACGCTAGCTTTAAAACTAAGCGACTTATGTGCATTGCAACAGAACAGACGGACAAACGGACAAGTCAAGAGCGCATTGGCTGATTAGACATAGTAGTAGTATTGGTATATACTTATGCTCTGCCTTCCCCTAACTTTTACATACATTTGAGCCACTTTCAGTGGGTAAATGGCATATAAATATAATCAATATTATTATTAATTATTATTATTGTTATTCATTATTTTTATTATTAATTATTATTAATATTTTAAATATTAATGTTATATTGTAAAATGTTATACTAGTATTTATCCTGGCATTCGGCCACCTGCTGCACGCTTTGAAAGTGCGGCAGCATGTGCCACGCCTTGTGCACCAGCGTATTGGAGTAATGCTGCTCGGCGTCCTGCAAGCTGAAGCTCTCGTAGAACCTGATGTCGATGCGCATGCGCCGCAGATCCAAGTGCTGGCCCTGCTGCAGCGACCTGAAGCTCAGGTGGCCCGTGTAGCACTTGTCGCGCCGCATGACAAAGGGTCGCTCCACGAACAGCACCGTCTGCAGCCAGAGCGACTTGAGGGGCGTGCGCAGCCAGGGATTGCAGCTGAGCTTGAGCGGCACATGGGCGCGACTGAAGGCCACATCGAAGTAGAGCACAAAGCACTCGCAGTAGCCCTCGTGCTGCACCTGCAGCCGTATGCTGCGATCGATCTGCAGATCGCGCTGCTGCGCCACCCGCAGATCGAGGCTGAGGATCTTGTGCGCCAGCGTGAGCAGCCGCTCGCCCTGGACCCGCACGTAGCAGGGCTCGGCGAGCGTGTAGCGTCGCAGCGCCTTCATGTTGAAGCCATGGACGCCCAGCCACCAGTTGCAGTGTGCGTTCTTCAGCTGCAGCTCGGCTGCGCCCAGCAGATAGAGCGACGCCAGATCGGGCAATATGAAGCCCTGCGGCTTGAGCCAGCGATCGCGTGCCTGCAGCAGCTCCACCAGCTGCGACTCGTACAGCAGGCAGTAGCCCATCCAGTTGCAGATGATGCCATCCACCAGTGGTTCCTGCTGCTGCTGCTGTTCCTTGGGCAGCTGCACATCCTGCACATGGCCGTGCAGCACCGTCACTATGTGCTCGTAGTGATTCTCCTTGACCACCAGCCGCGCATAGTCCGTCACGCGGGAGTGGTCCAGCGCGTAGACGCGTGCGGCGCCCGCACGTGCCGCCAGCAGGGCCAGCGTGCCGACGCCGCAGTGCAGCACAAGTATGCGGCGTCCGGCAAAGAGATGGCGATTCTGCTCGATGAGCGTCCTGAAGAACTCCATGTGCTGCTGGTTCTTCTGGCCCGCACGCATGTTCTCCACATGCGCTGCGCAGTCCGTGCGGAACTCCGCCGACGTCATGCGATCCACGTGCTGCAGCTCGGGCGGCACATTGCGCTTGGGCGTCGCGCACTTTCGAGCTGCCTGTGCTCTGCTGGCTTTCTTCTTAGTCTTCTCTGCAGGCAGCTTCGGCTTCTGCTTCACGCTGCTCTTTGCACTCTTCGCCGAGATTTCACACTTGGCCAGCAGCTCGCAGAGCGGCAATTGCGTTTGCCTTGCCACTTGCTTCATTTCCATCGACATTTTGTTTATACTTTATTTTATTTTAATTTATTTTGAATGTTACTGCAGCCAAACAGCCGCAGAAACGAAAAGTGCGCCCTAAAGCCGCCAGCTTCCAGCCCTGGTAGGCTGCATGCAGTCTGCACACTATTTTCAACGTGGTGGCAACGCCGTTTGCCCAATTTGAACTAGTAAATTCCTGATAACGTTCACAGTTGAACTAGTTCAGCGTGCTGTTTCGCTCTTAAACTAGTTCCTTCAATTTAAATTGCAATTACGTGCACAGCTGAACTAGTTCAATGTTGCCTCTGAACTAGTTCTGCTATTATGACGTGTTTCAATTTGATTTGCGATTGTGTTCACAGTTGAACTTGTTCATTAAGCTTACAATTTGCAGAACAATATTGTTTTGCTTCTGAACTAGTTCTTCAATCATGCCGAGTTTCAATTTTTTCGCAGTTGAACTTGTTCATTCCTAAGCTACAATTGGCATTGTAAATTTGTTGCTCTACTGAATTAGTCTTGCTCATTTGTTCACAGTCGAACTAGTTCTTTGAGCATGTAAGTGTCAATCGAAAGCATGATTGAATCGTGAGTTTGTTGCCTTGATTGACAGCTAGTTCTTCGGGCAAGTACATTTTGCTTGCTTCAATTTGTACTGTAGATGTAAGTGAGTTGTACAGTTGAACTAGTTCCTTAACCATACAAATGCTCAGGCGTTAATTTAAATTGTATAGTTTTTTGCATAGTTTGGAAATGAATTTCTTATGACTGCAAGTTCTTGAGCTTCAATTTCAATTATTTGACGTTGTTTCGATCTGGAACTAGTTCTCTGAGCAAGTTAATATGTGAGATTTAATTTAAATCAAAATTTTATTGTCCGTTATCGACGTTTAATTTGAATTCTAATTTTTTTTGGCATGTTAAATTAAAGTTCTGGTTATTTATGAACCATTTTTATATTTTAAAGCTTAAATTTAAATGCCAAATTTGCTTTGCCGCTTTAACTAGTTTCTCGAATTCCAATTTGCATTGTAACTCTGGCAAAATTCGCAGAAATACTTATCGAAATCAATTTCAACGCCCCGCCAGATGTGGCCCAGTTACAGCTACATACGTTCGATATTGCTTTCATAAATTATTTCGACTGCACGGCGAATGGACGGATGGATGGATGTACGTGTCGTATCGCTCGATGGCGATGACACGATTCTGCATGTCCCACATTGAAATTCGCTAGCGGGAGGCCTACCTCCCCCCACACGGCAGCGCACACCTGGCGATTGATGTGTTCAAGTGAGCGTGACAAATGACAAATCTAGCAAATAATTCGTTTTCCTCAGACTTGGTCTAGTTCCACGTACCCCCCTCCCACCCCGCGCCCACAGCATTTAAATTAAACGGAATATTTGCAGATTGTCTTGAGTGCGTCTGTTGCCTGTGTTGGTGCCTCTGTGTGCGTGCCTTACATTATGCTAATCATAATTGACATTCGCCCCGAACCGCCGCATTTTGGCATTCGCTACGCACGCACTCAAATCAAAAGTTAAATTTGCAAGGCAAAATGGCGGCGGCTGCTTAAAATTTATTTTACATAAAATATCAAATAATACGCGATTGTCTGTGTGTGCGTCGAGTTAATTATTTTATTCGCCTGTGCGTGCAGCACACATAACGGTAATAACAAAATCTCCTGGCTGTCTGCGCCTGCCTGCCAACGGAGCCGACGCACACATTTAATAATCAAATTGAATTATTCATTGGCTAACGGCGGCAAATAAAATTCGATTAAAACACAACGCGGCCGACGCGGCGCTGCTGCTGCTGCTGCCACTGTCGCTGCTGCTGCTGCGAAACGCCTTGGGTTATTAGCGGCAATTGTGTTTCTCATTGCGTTGGCTGCCTGCTGCCTGCCTGCTGCTTGCCGCCGGCAGCGACGCCCACGCAGCGCTTCCGTCTCTGTTCCAAATGCCAAGCCACGCGTGCGTGTGTGTGTGTGTGCGTGTACTTAAGAGAGCGAAAGAGTGAAAGAGTTAGAGTGCGCGCGCGTGTGTGTGCGGCTAATGGGCGCCTAAGAGAGTGAGGCAAGACGCCGCAGCAGTAAAAACAACGTAAAATCACATTAAAGCATATTCTATATGCATGCGTGTGTGTGTGTGTTATTTCCCATGTCAACAATATGACATCTACACACACACACACGTGCGCAGTCATGTGTAGGCTTGTAATGAATAATGAACTCTGTTTGAGTTGTCAGCGCAGCCAGCAACAATTTGTCAAAAGTCTTCAACTTCGTCTACAGCGCCGTCTCTGCTAGCTTCTTCTCCCTCTTCCTCTCTCTCTCTCGCTCTTCCTCTGCCATTGCGGCTTTGCTTTGACGCAGCCCAAGATGCGCTGCGTTGCGTGGCATGTGAGTGCGGGCGGCGCGTTTCGTTTCGACTTTGTTCCACTGTGCTCCACTGTGGTACTCCGTATGGTTGGCGGCTTAGAATTCCACCACAGCAGGTACCAGCTTGTTGTATGAGGCGACTAAGGTGCAACGGATCGCCCAGTTCCGAGCTTATTGGAGCTAAATGGGGTGGGATAACCGATTCCTGCATTTCGTTACCACGGGTTGAGAGCACCTTCCATGTACTCTCATTGAGGTTGTGGGAGCGTCGTGGTGGTTGTGGAAGAGAAGCTCCTAGTTGCTTCGCACCTCACCAAGGGGAGAGTGCACTTCCGATAGTATGCATTCAAATTGGTACTGCTGAGATGGAAGCCACTGCTAACATCTCGGCAGGGCGTTAGTTGGACCATATGCTGGCATAAAAGGGTACCGGGGTACCGCCAAGTAAAATAAATATGGAGGAATCCAAATGACTCTGTGCTCCACTGTGGCTCAACAACAAAATGGCAACAATTTGGCGGGCGCAGGTGCAGCTGACAGGCTTCACATACTGCAGAGCGTTTAAGCCAAATTCAATTTACTGTCATTATAATAAAGACATAATAAAAATGCCTGCTGAATTTCGACCAGCTATCAAAATTGAACGCACACACACACGCACACACAGGCAGACAGACAGCGAGGCAGACTGGCAGTGAGGCAGCCCCATTCATGCGTTCGTTTGCCATTGAGCACGTTTATGCGATGAAATGCCTGAATTGCGAGGGCTGCCGCAAAAGTTAGAGCAATGATTTTGGCAGTTCTATTTGCGGGCGTCTCTCCCTACGTATTTATGGTATATCCTGTTATATCATGAATTCGACAGCACTCGCAATGTACAAACACAAACACAAACACACAAAGCGCGACTCATCGAGTCAGACGTGCTGTGCATCCGCCAGATACTTTGCACAATGGCCAGACGACGAGGCACGTCCCACGTCGTCTCGGCATTGCATAACAGCGAAAAACGAGTGCTGGCTTGAGGGGTGAGGGGTGGGGTGTAGGTGTAGGTAGGTAGGTGACGCCAGCAGGCAGGCGGCTGCATAAATTCCCTTTACATTTGCTGTGTTATATAAGCGCAAAGAGGATGCCTGCCTTCGCTGTTCCTACGAGCTGCGAGCTGTTGCTTCAAGGACTTTGCCGCCCACCAGTTTCACCCACTCACTAGACGACTGCCCGCCCGCCCGTTTGTCTGTCCGTCTGTCTATCTATCTGCCTGTCTGTTTTGTGGGTTTGGCCCAAAACCCTAGCAGAAAGAGAGCAAAATAGAGAGAGAGAGAGAGGGAGGGGAAGAGCTGGAAGGCGAGCAAGGAAGTCAGAGCGAGAGCGCAGTAAAACTTTTTGACACGTGTCGCTTGTTGTCTCCTTCCCCCTCTTCTTCTTCTCCATCTCCTGCTCTGTCCCTGTCTCTCGTCTATCGTCTACTGTTTCCTTTTCCTTTTGCCTTGCCATTTCCATTTGCCAATTGGCGTTTCCCTTTTGCATGCGAATTGCGTGTTGCACACACATATTCATGTTGCCACCCTCGCAACGCCCACATTTCTAGGAATACTTACGGGTACAGAATGTTCCGGCTCGGTTGACAAAAGTGTTGCTGCTGCTTCTGCTTCTGCCGCCGCCGCTGCTGATGTTGCTGCCGGCGATGTTGCTGCTGCTGCTGTTATTGTTGTTGTTGTTGCTGGCGCTGCCGCTGGTTCCGCTGCTTGTGCTGCTGCTGCTGCTGCCGCCGCTGTCAGTGGAAGTGCCAGAGCAAAGGCAGTTTCGTTGCCCGTCGTTGCACCCGCTCGACACCCGCCCCCACTGCCACTGCCACTCCCACTACCGCTGCCAGTTGCTAGCTGCGCTGTGCCGCTGCTGCGCCGTCGCTGCGACAAGCGTTGTTGTTTGTGGCGTATGCTGCGCGTTGTTGTTGCTGCGACGGCTGCCGCTGCCGCTGCTGCTGTTGTCGGGTGATGGCGTCGCAGGGTAATCACAGTGAGCAGCACACTGCCACAGACCAGACACACGGCTACCCCAATGGCGATCAACAGTACGTGGCCTAAAACAGAGAGTTCAAGTTGCAGATTAAGATTTTTCAGGATAAATGTTAACTAAAACTATCGATATATCGATAAACAAAGACTAAACTAAAAACTTAGTCAAAATTACAATAAGAATTGCCAACACGAAGCATCAATCCCGAAAAATGAGCAGAATGACAGAAGATCTCTATAAGTATCGCAAGATTGAACTATCGATCAATAACAAGATCGAGTGAACAGAGTGACGAAGTGGAGACACAGAAAAGAGTTTGAAGAAATTGTTTATTTGAAGATATCAATACTATTATCAACTTCAAAATATTGCAAATGAAGATTTCAAGCAGATCGATTTTTAAATCAAACTATCGATCAAGAGCAATACAGTGAATAAGCCTTGCTAGCTATAAATATGGAAGTATTGTCAAATACTAAAGGAATAGAAAAGAGTTAACAGCTCAAAGTATTATAAAAAAAATCTGCCTTAACAAGAGTTTAAGAATAAATTCTGTAAAGATCGACGAATCCAGAGATGAAGATTTTTAATAAGCATTGCCAGCTTAAAGTTTGGAATTCCTAAACAACCAAATTTTACGTTAAATAGCTATAAAAATTTGCATAGGAGAATGTTCGCTCGAATTAGCGATCAAAGTTTGAAAAATAGATGAAGTTGTCAATAGGAATTATCAGCTGGAACTTTTGAACTATAGTTAAATAGCACAACGTGACCACAAACAGCCTCCATTCACAGCTATCAAGCTTTCGAAAGACATCAATGTGAATCCATGCCGAAGGTTTCTCAATTCCCATTCACCGATCGCGAAACGGTTGCAAAAATGGCACACGGCATCAACAATAACAACAATAACAAAAGGAACAAGAACACACGCCCACCGTCGGATATAAACAAACAGACCGTTACGAGATGCAAACGAAAGAGCTGAAAATATACACAACGGACAGACAGACAGACGGACAGATCGTTTGTAGTAGCGTGGCAAAGGCTAAAAATACACTGCACGAAATATGCGCAAAAATGCCACAAAAATGAGACAATGAAACTGTTGCAGACGCAATGCCTTCGTTCCGTTAAATCAACTACAGCCTACAACTACGCTACAACTACAGCCTGTCTATAGGTTCGGTCTGTCTATGGGTCTGTCTGTCTGTCTGCCCCTACGATACGATACACATGTCTGTCTGTATATGTGTACGAATGCGTATGCGTCTAGAGTCTAGACTAGATAGCAGACGACTTAAGCGATACCAAGCACACATGCGCAATCGTCTGGCAGTCGCACTAGCAAATACCTCGTGCTGTACGCTCGCTAGTGTGTGTGTGTATGTGTGTGCGTGTGTGTGGGCGGACGGGCAGCAGAGACTGCCGATAAACAAACCCAGCCCGGCCAACGGGCAACGGGCAACAGCCTCACACAGGCAGACATGTTATACTTATGCTGGCTATTTAGCCATGATATATTTACACACACTCACACACACACACACACTCGCACTCGCACACAACAACGCTATCTCTATAGGCATAACAAGCATGTGCGATTGCTTGCGCAACAAGATCTTACAACAAAAGTCAAGTATGCGCTTCACGCGAGTTTTGCACAGCCACGAAATACTTCGCTGCTCGCTGATGGTCACCCTAATATTTGTTATCGTTGCATATTTTGTGGCTTCATACGAGACTGAGGGGGAGGAACGTCTAATCAAGCCGGACATTGTTTAATACTGTTATTTTGGTATTACTCATGCCAGGCACAGCATTAAATACTGGTACTTTTTTAGTATTTTAAGCACATTTAGCTGTCACGCCTACATCGACTGATAAGTAGTAAATTGATAAATTGCTCTTATCTATTAGTCACTGCTGACACTAGTATTTTTCTTGGTATTTTTTGCCTAATTATGCGTTAATGTTTAATTCAGTTGGCCTCCTAATCGGTCTGTGATAAGCACGAGTCACGATAAATTAGTCACGCTTATCGTTGAATTGTTTGCGAAATGCTGCTTGCTACTTTGCGGTACTTTTTCAAGGCCTTCTTCTGAAAATTCATTAAATTTTAATGTGATAGGAGTTGGAATTTATGCAGTTAAACATTTTTCGATTGTTTGAGAAAGGCAAGTTGGTCTTTTTGATATTGTTCTTGGATTTTTAAAGTTAAAAATTTGTTTGGAAAATGTATTTTTGTTGGTTTTTATTTAATACCGATTATTTATGGTTTTTTTTTATAATTGTTTAAAAAAAGTACGGTTGATATTACTTGGTTTTTCAACAGTTTAAAAGAAATAATTCGTAATTTGAGGTAACTTTTGAGGATTTCTTTGAAATATACATTTTAATTTAGTTTAAAAAATAATTTCACAATTTAGTATTTTTACAGTTATTCAACATTTAGTTGATTTGTAATATTCTCTCTAGAAAATCAATTAAAATGCAATGCAACATTGAAGTGCCTTTACAGTTATTTAACGTGCTGTTCTAGCACTCGTATCTCTTGTAAGATCAGCATACTTGCCTCGATAGCCAAGTAAATATTATAAGGTCTGCTGCCTCGTCGCGTCTGTCGTCCGCCTGCCTGCTGCTTGAGGTCTTCGCTGAGCGTTTACAATGAAAATGACAGACAGGCAGACAGAGGCCAAACAAAATGAGTTTATGACGCGCATGACGCAGACACTGTCTGGCCCCATCAAAAGGGGTGTGGGTTCGCCTGGGCTGAGCAGGGTTGTGGGAGTGTCGGGGGGAGGACAGTGAAGGCAGATCTGACTGCCAGTCAGTCAGGTGAGCCCGATCGCTGGCTAAACAGACGTCAATGTTTGCGATATGAACGGTTTACAGATTGCAAAAGCCAAAATGCCAGACGAAATTTCGCAAAAAAAAGAGAAGAACAAGAAAAGCAAAAACAATGACAACAAAAAAAAAAAAAAAATGAAGTTAATCAACTAAAATTAAAATGTACAGCGAATATGTCAGCATTGCGAGAGTGTGTGAGTGCGCGTGTGTGCTGCGCTGCTCTGCTCTGCTGTCTGGTCGGGCTTCAACTTTACAACAATCATAACAGCAACAAGAACAACAACAACAACAGTGACAACAACTGCAACAACAAGTGGCACTTTAGACTTGTGCGCATTCCCAGCCGCAGTCGCCGTCTGCTCCCCCCGCACCACCCCTCAGTCTGCTCTGCAGCTACATCAGCAGACAGGTGACTCAACCGGCTCAGCGCGCAGTTGCCGTCGCTCGTCCGCTCGTCCGTTCGGTCGCTGCCCGCTGTCCCGTTCTCGTTGTTGTTGTTGCATTTGTTGCTTTTTTTTCGCTAAATTACTTTTTTAATTGTCGGGCTTTTGTTGTAATTTTTATTGCAGGTGACTGATTGAGCGCGTCTGCGCCGCAGTCAACGTCTGTAGTCGCACACGTGCAGCGCGCGATACACTACAATATCGACGGGTTGCGCGCTATAGTGAAGTGATTGGTGTCAGTCAGAGAAAATGGTAGAGCGCTGCATTTCAATTCTTGTACAAGTCGAGATAAAAATTTTTGATAGCAGCCTAAACTTTCAACAGCTTTTACATTCCTTATTAAAGCTTTCAGCGGCTTAATATGCTTTCAGCTAGTTTAAAAGCTTTCTTTAAGCTACAAAAATGTTAGTTAGACAAGCTTTAACTTTGCTGCAGAAGTTTTACAAGCTTTATAACATAGTTAGGGTACTTTTCCAGTTTTTCCAAGCGCTTTTAGCTGGTTTCACAAGCTTTTTTGCCTGATTTTATCATATTTATTAAGCTTTTAGATGCTTTAAAAGCTACATTCTAAAATGTATATTTTTTTTATATTCCCAATACAAAACTTTCAAGTTGTTTACAAGTTTAAAGTTACGTTTGGCATTTTAAAAGCTTTTATACGACTTAATTGCTTTATTTTCCTATTTGCAGCAAATTTTTCGCAGTGTCCCGCAGAAAACCCCCCGCAGTCTCATTCTTTTTGTTAGGTGACATTCTAAGCTAATGTCAACGCGATTCTTATAATTAATATTTACTCAATATCTGGACAGCTGTTCGGCTTTAGCTGCCCCACTGGGCGGCTGACAGCTTGTGGTCTGCCTTCGATTTATGCGACTTAAATGGATTTTTTCGCGACTATTTTTAGTTTTGCGCGCCGATCGACAACGCCGACGAGTGGGCACAGGCCGCACAGCCGGCGGACCGTGGGCAGCATGTGGAGGGGGCAGGGAACTTGTTTTCACCAATGCACAAAATATTTATTTGCCAACCTCCCCACACATGCCTGCCACGACCCAAGTGGTTGGTATCTTAACGATGCAGGTTCCTTGACCGCAGCAAGCGTAGCTGATTGAAGGCAGTAAAGAAAGCCGCAGGCAAGGCACAAGACTCTAAAATACCCGGCATACCAGGGGGTATAGTAGCAGCTGAGCTGTTTTGGCTGAATAAAGAGATAAGCCTCAGCTTTTGATACTACTAGATGCACACAAAGCGAGCATACTCTCACGGGCTCGCCTGCCGGGTATACAAAACGCAGCACAATAAGCGCGCACGCTGGGCAAAATGTGAATCGGGCAATTTGGAGGCTGACAATTCAATTGATTAAGTGAAAGGAGGCGCCCGAGGTGTTTTATCCGCTGTAAATACAGCCCATGCTATATGCATATATATGTATATATATCTGACAGATATTGTAGCACACAACAGATGCTTGAAGTTATTAATTCAATGATTATGATGCCAGCGCTAATGACAGTCAAGTGCATTTGTTGTTCAACTTAGTTTGCCCTGCGATCCTCACGAGCCACGATCCCCACTATTGCTCCCACACACACACACACACACATATATATATATATATATATACTCTGGATATTTATGATATTTCTGGGCAGTGCAGTGGGATTTGGCGGAGCATTGACACGTTAATTGATGTCAAGGTTAGAGAGCGTCGGTAACCAAGGCAAATGTCGCGCCTCGAGCTCAACTGAAACTGAGCTCAAGCGTAATCAACTCAAATCGCCGCATTAGTATGATAATACAAATACCATACTATATATATATATATATGGTACTATACGCTGCGCATGACATTGAACTTGAACAGATTCGCTGGCGAGTGCGAGGGAGAACGAGATTTCTCTGTTGCGACTTGAATTGATCGATGTCTGCCGCGCAGCGAACGAATGCCAATGGGAATGTGAGTGTGAATGTGAATGTGCATCTGAATCTCAATTTGAATGTGAATACTTTGTAACTATTCATTAAAATTGCAATTGCGGGCGGGGCGGGTGTCGGTTAGCGGCTGGCGGCTGGCGGTTGGCGGTTGGCGGTTTCACGGCGCGTCTAGGGCCCCGCCAGTTGTGTAAACATTGAGAAACTCAGAGAAAAATACTTGCGAAATACGCGAAAAGTACGGCAAAAAGTCGACGACTGACGTCAGTCGAGTGCCAGACGGGATGTCGAAATGTGAATGTGGATACGTGAGTGCTGTGCGCGAATGAATGGCGCAAACATTCGAAAAAAGATCTTCATAATGATGATGATGCACTTTGCTGCACCCAGCGGGATTTTGAGGGCGTGAAAAAGCCACCGCAAAAGTTGCACTCAGTCGCACAGCCTGACAAATTGCTTTGAACGTAATTGGGCAACAGGGTATGCTTGGCAATTTCATTTACGTAGCATGACAATTTTAACTTTCAGCTGCGCTTTACAGGGTATTCAATTGCGCAGCATGCACTTCATTGACAACATTAACATTAAAGACAAGCAGAAATTTGCCATTTGCAAATGCAGGCAAAAGCAAAGTTGTCGCGCTGCTGTCGTCGTTTCCGTTTCCGCTACAGTGCGAGCGAGATAGCCAGCCGAGAAGCGAGCGAGTGAGCGAGACAGCATCAACCCTTTTGATGCAATCGCAGACAGCGTGCAGAGCAAATGCAAAAAAGGTGAAAAAAAGGCACACAGAGCAGCAGCAGACGATGACAGAGAGAAAGCGACACAGGCGTAGACGTAGGCGCAGGGAGAGGGAAGTGAAGCGGAGGGAGGACAGCGGGCAGGCAACCTCGCCCAGTCTCGAGCGACGTGTCTGCTGCGATGAGAGCTCGTGTTTTTTCCCGCCTGCCGTTGCGACCTTTGGCGCTTGCACTTGTGTGCAGTCTCCAGCCGCAACAACAGCAGCAAAAAAACTAAAAAAAAAAAAAAACCCACAGAAATAAAAGTAAAGCGCGTTGCTTTTGCTGTTGTTGTTGCCGTGCTAATCGCATGCAACGTCATCGAGCACGCCAAATTGATTAATGGAAAAGTCGTGTGTATGTGTGTGTTTGTTAGCGCACACACGGCGTATGCGCAATGCGCACTCTGCCCGTGAGGACACATTGCGTATACGCGGCGTGTGCATGGCATGCTTTTTGCTGCTGTTGCTGCTTCTCTTTCCACTGCTCTTTCTGTCTCTTTGCTTTTTTTTTTGCATTTGTTACACAAGTGCCTCGCCCGGCGCGCTTTGTTGTTGTCATAATTAAGTTCACAGGGTCTGCGCGTCTAGACACGACTAGAGCGCTGGACAAGCGTACCCCAACTCCTAACCCTACAAGCACTCCCCCCCTCCCCCTTGGCCCGGCAGTTGCTGATGGAAACCCATCAACGTTAAGTCGCAGCTTTGCATTCGCATCCGCGTTCCGCCTCTCGCTTTGACTGTTTCTCTGCTCCCTACACTCTGCTCTTCCTCCTTCTCTATCTGCTGCGCTCTCTCTATCTTCCTCTCCTCGTTCGTCCACTGCAACATTGTGTCATACTTTGTTGATTTTTGCTGCTGCTGTTTGCTTGGCGCTTCTGTTCTGCTGCCTGTGCGCTGCTTTGTTTGCCTCCAGCTTGCCGCGTAGCCCCAGCCGTAGCTGCATGCAAATATTGACAGAGGCTTCGAAATATTACGAAAAATTGCCTCAGCCATTGTATATAGACTGTGTGTATATAGTATACAAACATACATACATATATCTGTAGAACTTTCTGCGCTAGTTGCTGTCATTGCTGTCACTGCTGCTGCTGCTGCTGCTAAGCGCTGCTTGCTACGGCCAATGACTCATTGACCTGGTTGCCACTCCCCTAAAGCATAGTCTGCCAGCACTCCTCTCTCTCTCTCTCTCTCTTGCCCTTTTCCTCCCCCTCTTGCTCTCTGTCGCTTCGAGTGGCCTGTCGCCTGCGCATATGTGGGTCAGAAACTAGTTTAACGGAGCATGGCATATTCCATCTGGCGCGTCAAACAATGCTCGCTTTTCGCTGGCGACCCAAACAAAATCCTTCTGAATACCCTCATCAAGCGGACTGCCTAGCCGCTCCTCTTTCCCATCCTGCGACTTTTAGCAAACCGTGTCAGCTGCTCGTTGGCCTGATTTAAGCGCGTGCTTACCGCCTGACTACCCGGCGTATACGTAATACACATTACTCATACGCCGCGTTTGCAGTGGAAACAATGCGAATTGCGTTTCAGTTGCAGTTACAGTTACAGTTGCTGTCGCTGTCGCTGTCACTGTCGCTGCATTCGGCTGCAGTTATCAATGCATGTTGGCATTTGCGTCGTATCTTAGCCGAAAAGCAGACAGACAGACAGACAGAACACAAAACATGATAAGCCCAACTCGAGTATTATTATAAATAATATAATGCTGATATATCTATCTGCAATCAATTCGCACTTTCTTTGCACCCTGCAAGCGCAGAGAAAGAGAGAGAGAGAAAAGATAGAGAGTGAGAAAGAGTTAGGCTGACAGATGTCTCACTCGCTCGCACACACGTGTGTTGCCAATCGCAGCGCGTGTAGCTAATTTGCCGGCAGTTTTCTCCCTCTCTTTCTCTCTCTCTCTCTCTCTCTCACTCCAAATGGCCAGAATCAAAAGCGACAAGCGAAACCGAAAACGTTGGCATTTTTGGGCCAAACAAAATGATTAGTGAAAAGCTATTAATGGCTTAATTAATACATATTAATTGATTATGTTCGACGCCAAGTCGAGCTGCTGCTGCTGCTGCTGCTGCTGCTGCTGCTACTGCAGTTACGCTTCTATATAGTACAAGCTCCACGATTTACGAGTGTCCATTAATGTCAGCTCGAATTGCTGTAATAGCTGTTTGGGTCTTATTGCGAATCAAGGCGAAACTATTGTCTGGCTTGGCTCCACGATTAATCGATAATTGCAGGCAGCAATGCCTAAGTCAAATATT
Source organism: Zaprionus bogoriensis (assembly GCA_035046045.1). Taxonomy (NCBI): domain Eukaryota; kingdom Metazoa; phylum Arthropoda; class Insecta; order Diptera; family Drosophilidae; genus Zaprionus; species Zaprionus bogoriensis. Next base: position 176,506 of record JAWNOI010000066.1, on the reverse strand, counting down.
TGAAAACAAAGCAAAACTCTTTTCTGGTTTTTATAGTTAATAATCGATAAGTTAAGCGATTGAGTAGAAAAACAGTGCAACAATTTGTTACTGGTTTGTTTATTAAATAATCGATAAGTTAATCGTTCGAGCGATAGCTGCAGAGAGGCTTTTAGGTGTCTATAGAGCCAAAGCGAATAAATCAAGCCACATTTATGTAGTGTTCTTACTTCAAAATGTTGTAATCGATATTTTTAGTGATTAATCGATACTTTAAACACAATGATTAAATATACGTAGTAAGTAGCAGTAGAGCTGCACTAGTTAACCAAGCCAAATTACTGTTAATAGACGTTAACAAACCTAATGCGAATTACGCGCTGCTTCCGCTTGTTACAGTAATCGATAACACGATAACTTTACATTTGTTGTAGTTTGCTAGCATCGCTGGCTTTACACTGCACTCGCGTTCATTAATTGCCTATCGATAGTTTTTGCACTTGTCTGATCTCACAACACTTGCCTACACACTACACTACACTACACTACGCGTCACACTTACGGATGCTGCACTGTGCTCGCTCCGTCGGCGAGTGAAGTGTGCGCTGCAGAAAGATCGCCGTGCGGCGACTGAAATTGATGTGTCCGAGCGTCAGAGTGCACGGCCGTGCCATATAAATACGGGTTTCTGTTTCTGCTGCCGTCCGCTTGTCTCGCGTTCTCAGTCTGTCTGCCTATCTCTACCGTACGCCCGCCCGCCCGTCCGTCCGTCCGTCCGTCCAACTGTCTCTCTATCCATCTGTCCGTCGGCGTCCAAGGTACACGACAGACAGTTTAGACATTTCATTTGATTTGCCAGACATTCATCGGGGGAAGACAATAAATTTTGATTGCAATTTGCAACACTGTTTCTTGTTTCTTGTTCTCTGTCAGACCCTCCCTCTCTACCTCCCTCTGTGTGTGTGTGTGTGTGCGTGCAGTTAAATATAAAATAAATGCCGAATAAAGCGCAGACAAAGTAAACGAAGACAAAAGCCAAAAAGTTAGCCAGACGCCGACTATGCAATTTTCTCGCTGTTGTTGTTGCTGTTGTTGATGTTGCCTGCATCCCATTGTTGTTCTACTCGCTGCAGCAACAACAACAACAACAGGAGCTGCTGCTTTGCTATTGTTGTTGCTAGTTTGCTTAGCTATTTTTTTCGCATTGCTTTTTGCATGACGCGACAATTTGTCTATCTATTTTTAACTAGCGCTCATCGCTGTGTCCTCCCCCCTCTCAGCATCCTCCTCCCATTCCATTCCGTTTCGTCCCCGTCATACACACACGCATACTAAAGCCTGAGCATAGAAATCTTACAACAACAATTTGTTTTCGAGGCCTATGCCGAGTGCCGCTCTCTCTCTCTCGCTCTTCCGCTCTCAGTTGATCTGCCGCTTCGGCCGCCCGCTCTCACCCGCTGCTGGCAGACATTCAGTGGTCAGGAATTTTATTTTGATAGCTTCACGTGTGTGTGCGTGTGTCAGAGTGTATGTCTGTGTTCGTGTAGTTTCGCTCGCAGACAATTTGAATTTTAAATTTTTTCTATTTGTTTCATTTTTTTCCGCTCTTGTTGTTGTTGTTCATGTTGCTGTTGGGTCTGCGTTTTGGCCAATGACCGTCAAAAAAAAAAAAAAAAACAGTCGTATATAAACGAAATGAATGCGAACTCATATTCAACACAAACGCGAATATACCCAATCTCCAGCACTCTCCATTCCAGTCCTCCTCCCCGTACCACTCGCCGCTCGCTTCCCATTGCGATTTCGTGCTGTTGTCAAGAAGCTTCGTTCGGTTCGGCATTTAATCAGCAAACGACAATCGACGGCGATTTCGAGACACACACACATACACACACACACACGTAGAGACACACAGTTCCCCCAGACACACACGCGTTATGTAGGTGGAACGGCAACCGGGAGACTACAGTGGGCGCACGCTACAGCAGTCTGAAGCGTACTTAAGCTACTCTCAGCTGCAAGCCGAAATTATATGTGGTATATATATCGGCATATCTTAGTTAGTTCTCAAGCTATCGCTACCAAACTCAGCACAGCTTGATTTTAATTTGCTCGCTACGTGCTGTTCAAATTTCAGTATAATCAGACTGCTGTAACATGTAGCATAAATCAGTTAAAGCTTGAGTTTCACATTAGAGTTGTTCCATTATTTCTACAATTTTTCAGCTATACTACTCGGACTAGACTGCTATAACTTTTAGCTTAAATCATTTGAAGCTTGAGTTTCACATAGTTTTAATCGCATTAAAGTTTTTTTTATTATTTTTAAAAGTTGTCAGCTACATATAGCAAAAATCAGTTGAAGCTTTAGTCTCAGTCGCATTTAAGTTGTCTCACTATTTCTACATTTTTTCAGCTATACGTATCAGACTAGACAGCTATAACATATAGTAAAAATCAGTTGAAGCTTGAGTTTTTCATAAAATTCAATCAAATTAAAGTTGTACAATGATTTAGTCTATCTCTCAGCTATACTACTCACTGCTGTGCAAATTGTACCGATAAATTGACGTAATTTTGTTAGTTTGCATGACTAAACTAGAGACATGCTACAGCTAACAAATTTAATCAAATTCAAACTACTAAAATATGCAGTAAAAATAAATATTACAATTTGCGATCATCAGTTTGACAGACAGTTTTGCCCTTTCAATTGAACTGGCCGCAGTCAGTGCTCACCGTATGCGATATCTATCGCTTGGCTTACGACGCCAGACACCCAACCGTGTGTTACGACTGACTTTTGGCCTCGTTTCGGCAATGAGTCGGCGGCAATGGCGGCGGCGGCAGTGGCGTCGGCACGTTTGTTGGGATTTCCGTGGCATGATGTCTGGGTCTGGGGGCCTTAATGATATCTCATGTCATTAGCCAGCTCAGCGGGCTGTGATGTAATCGAAACTGCTGTCTGCGACTAACGATCGATCGACTCAGCTCTCGTTCACTCTGTGCCGCTATTGTTCTAGCCATTTCTCTTCAACTCTCTCGCTCTCTCTCTCTCTCTCTCGCTCACTCGCTTTTTTAGAGCGTTACCCAAAGATATTACGCAAGCCAGCAATTCTATTGACCTACATTTCGTTTTTTCGGCAATCAAGGATGTCTGCACACACACACACACACACAGACAGACAGACAGACTGGCGAGAATGAGGCACACAGCGCAAAGGCCAAAAGCCAAAGCAGGCAAAGCCATAAAAGCAGGAAGTTGCGCATTTTGTGTGCCAAGCCCCAGTGGCAAAGGACCAAGGCACACACACGCATAGCTGTGTGCAGACATGCATACATTATACAAACTCACACACACACACACACACCGTAGGTATTATATATGTTTGGTGCGCAACACGCGAAATGCGAATAAATCATTGATGGGGCTGCCCCGACAGTGAGCGGAAGGGAGAGAGACAGAGAGAGAGAGAGAGAGAGAGAGAGAGACAGCAGCAGACTCATCCATAATAAGCGAGCAGCGCTGTGCGTGCCTGCGTGTATGTGTATGTGTGTATGTGTGTGTGTGCTGTGAATGTAGGCCACAGGCGCGAGGAGTCTGCCGTCAGTCCAGACAAATTTCCAAGAAGCGCTGAGCTGCTGCTGCTACACTGAGCGAAATACTAAGCTGAAAGTAAAGTTTTGCTTAAGCCTGATTTTTGCTATTGATTTTTCTGCTTTTTGGCTGGAATTTGTGATTTATGCACTGTCAGTCTGACCCCCTGCCCCACCTGCTCCTCTCCCGCTCTATCTGTCTTGCTGTGCCTGCTCCATGGTCCATTATCAAGCGATAACTCGTTTCCGCTGGCAGTCGCAGTGACTGCTTATCAGTGCACAGCTGCTCCAACTGCTCTGCTCGGCTTATCCCAAGTCGTCGGCGTCTGGAGCAGAGGGCAGGCCACACACGATGCCAGAGCATGACGTAGCCAGATGCACAGAGAAGGTAGAGCGGCCGAGAGAGATACAGAGAGAGAGAGAGAGAGAGAGAGAGAGAGAGGGAGATGGCAGCTAAGCTACAAACGCAGACTTTCAGCTGTTTGGAAAGAGGCAAGAGCAAGAGCGAGAGACAGCTGGAGAGAGATAGAGATAGAGAGAGTGACAGAGTCGAAACTTACTTCTTTATCAAATTGTCTCGCGCCCGCGGCAAGTTCCCAAATTGCGCTGCTGTCGCCTGCAGCAGACTTGCTAATCATTCTGCCGCCCACACACACACACACACACACACACACACACACATTATTATTTTGATTTACATGCGCTGGCGCCCGGCCTTACTTTTTATTACATAATCAACAGCAGACTTTATTTATTGCTGTTGTTGTAGTATTTGTTGCGTTGTTGTTGTTGTTGTTTTTATTGGCGTCTAGCATTCAGTTTACAGTTTCTATAATTTTATCAATGAACATGCGCTGTCTCTGCCTCACTCTCTATCTCTCTCTCTCTCTCTCTCTCTCTTGATGTTTGTTTTGCTGTGTATTTCTCTGGCCTTTTTCAGCAGCCTCGCCGGTCTGACTAATGCCCCGCGATCGCACTGCCATGGGGCTTCACTGTACTGCGGCGTCACAAGACGCCGTCGCCGCTGTCGAATCACGAATCACACAGAGGCCGCATGGCAGACGGACGAGCGAGCGAGTGAGCGAGCGCATGCGATTAGAGCAGCGTGTGTAGCCCAGCGGGAACCCGGGCATTCCAAGCTGACGATCTGCGCGATCTCGAGCGTGAAAGTGTTGTGAAATTCCCAACAATGTACGAGCATAAGTTTGCTGCTTTGTTGTCACTAGTTTTGTGTGATTTTCGCACAGCTTTTCGCCAGAGACATGGCAATATGGCACGAAAAAGTCTGATATATCACAATTAAATATGGTAGAGTATGCATGCGATAGAGTCATGCCTACTGCAGAGAGTCTTCTCTTTCGGATAATTTTTGACTAGAGCTGGGCAGTCGTGCCATATATCCTCTGCTGCTCTGATAATATCTACAATCAATGCTATAGCTTTTCTGCTGCTTCGAAACTATTTAATCTATATCTATATGCTATATATCTTATTAAATTGTAGACTCTGCGCTGATTCTTCCTATACAGATAGTCATAGCTGTACAGCAAAAACTTGAGCTTAACAAAGTCATAGCTGCTGCATTGTGTCACGTCGTCTCTAGATAAAATTTATGCAGAGACTGAAAGTCTCGCCATATATCTTATCATATATCATGCTGTGGGAACAGCTGCACCGATAGTTCCTACACAGATAGTTATAGCTTTCCAGTGCAAAACAAAAGCGAAAACGGAACTAGAAACGAACTTTGGCATTTAACAAATTAACGTCATTTTGCGAAATTTCAGCTACTGTTCGACAGAGACAGAGAGAGAGTGGGAGAGAGAGAGAGCGGGTATCTGGCTGATAATGCGTATACGCAGCGTATGCGACAGCTGGTTTTTTTTTTTTGTTTTTTTTTGTAGACAAGATCAACAGCACAGAACGACAAACAAAACTCAAAACAATGGCCAATGCCAGAAAGCCAAAGGCAACAAAGCGAAATTGTATCAAATAAAAATCAGACTTTGACCCAGACATCAGGCCGAGATTATCGCCGCAGGGAGCGCGACAGAGCGAGCGAGAGAGTGGGTGTACGTGTGTGTATACGAGTGTGTGTGTGTGTGTGTGTGCGAGTGTGATATTCATTGTGACTTGTCTTGCGGTTTGGCATTTCTATTGCGTTTTACTGTTTGCTTGGGCCGTGACAACCCTATGACGATGATAATGATAACGATAATGAGCGCGATAATAATGATCACAGATGCGAAACTTTCAAGGCAGTCGCTCGCTCTCTCTCTCTCTCTCTCTCTCTCTCTCTCTCTCTCTCTCTCTCTCTCTCTCTCTCTCTCTCTCTCTCTCTCTCTCTCTCTCTCTCTCTCTCTCTCTCTCTCTCTCTCTCTCGCTCTCCCTCTCTCTAACCCGATATCCGCTCGGCGCACAAGTGTGGCTGTGTGCGTGTGTGTGTGTGTATATATAATGTATACGTATGTCTGTCTCATTGTGAACTCAATTCCATTACGCTCCATTGATAAGCCCGGTCAGAATCAGCCCGAAGCGGCCAGACGCTTGATAAGCCCCAAGTGAAAGAGAACGAACCATGGGACCTTGGCGTTCATTCGTTCTTGTTGTTGCTGTTGTTGTTCGTGTTGTTGTTGTTGCGCTTGTCTCCCTTGGCTAGTCGCGGCGTCAGCTGTTTAATTAGCTTTCGATTAATTTATTGTTGCAATTCGCATTGTTTTATTTCAGTGGTTTTGCGAATTTTCTTTTTTTTTTTTAGTGCTTGCGCCTGTTCTAAAGTGTATTTTCATTTCCCAATACTCATGGCATGTTTCGCAGCTCACTTCAAAGTGCGCAAAATACCAGCGAGTACTTGACCTAGGAAAACTATCAAATTTCGATAGTATTTCGACGTGCGGGTAAGCCAAATTTAGAAATATTTATGCTATAATTTTTTAGCTAAATCAATTTGAAACTGTCATGGTTCACAATATTTTAGAAAAAGTATAAGTAATAATAAATAACTTGTGTTTTATACTATTTTAAGGTTTATTATCGTTTTTTATAACTTTTTATTAAGATTTTCAAATATTTATTTATTTTGTAGTACTTTAAATATTTTTTAATATTTCCCAATATTTTTAATATTTTCTTAAGCTGGCTATAATCTTTAAGCTAGGCTTTGAGACATTAGCAAGTTGCCAAAGTGCTGAAAACTGAAAGCACCTGCAATTACTTGACCTAGGAAAACCATGCGATGGTAAATATAATTTTGCTATAATTTCTACTAGCTGTAGAGCAGTTTTGCTATAAAGTATATAAATAAATTTATTATTCAACTATTATTTAACTGTTATAAGTTCCAAGTCACCAATGATGACTTTTCTTAGCAAAATTACCGAAATTGGTAAAGAGTTTCGAAGCAGTTCAGAGCTTTCAAGTTTTCGTCAAAGCTGGCCAAATACTTTTGGAAACTGAAAGTTGTCCGAAGTCCAAACTTTTCTACACAAATATCCCATACATTATGCTAATTTGAACTATTTTAAGTTCAATTTTATTGCCAAAGCGATCTCGACTATAGAAATTCACAGACTTCTGGCACATTTTGCATTGTTGATTCGTTATGTTTGCATATTTATTAGATGGGCCTATGGGCCTATATGCATATGTATGCGTGAAGCATAGAAGAATAGAACTGGGCTTTCAGGGCAGCTTGGCAGCTTGGCAGCTGGCAGGTTGCCGGGCAGGCTGTTGCCACTGATTGCGACACCTGGCGACACCTCCGGCCATCTGGAGGGCCCCTGCACGTGTCTGCAAAGCTCTGCGTGTGTGTGAGTGTGTGTGTGTGTGTGTGAGCACATGTGAAAGGCAGTCAAGACGTAGTAGACATGCTCATAGCCCTAGGCAAAACGCGAGACCGAGCCACACTCAGAGTCGGAGTCAGAGCCGGGACGAAGCGCAGACAGAGACAGCAAGAAAGAAGCAGAAGCAGAGGCAGAATTCTACAGCTGGCTTACGCATGGGTTCATTGAACGGAAGTGATTTGCCTACTGCTCCAGAGAGAGAGAGAGAGAGAGAGAGAGAGAGGGACAGCTAGAATGAGTGTGTGTGTGAGAGCTACGACAGGCTAGCGAGGGGAGACAACAGCGAGTGTGAGCTGTGACTTGGGGTTTCGTACGGGTCGGAGTCTCCCTCTGCCTCTCTCACACACACTCACACACACACACACACGCTGCGCTGCCTATCTATCTATTCGCAGTTCTCTTTTGATTTATGCTCCAACATCGCGGAAATTCAAAATGTTTTTGTTGTCGAATAGAACCAGAAACAAGAACAAAGCTGGCAACTCTCTAGGGTTGCCTACGAGCAAGACCAGAGAGAGAGAAAGAGAGAGAGCGAGAGAGAGAGGCATGTAAAATGCCAAAACTAGTTTTGAGACGTCTGCACTTTCGCTCAGTGTAGCAACAACAACAAGTGGCAGTGGCAGCGCCAGCACTCAGCATACCTGGCAGCCGACTATATATAGTATATACTAAATATATATATATAGTATTTGCTTGCGTTCTATATTTCTAAATTTCATTGTTGTCATAATTCGTGTGTGAACACGCAACGCCCCCACAGCGCGACACGCCCAAATTAGCCAAAAACTAGCCTCAAGGCATAATGAATTCGATTCTTGTTGATGCTGGCGCTGGTTTTTTTTTTGTATTTTTGTTGTTGTTGTTGTTGTTTTTTTTTCTTTGGATTCCGTTCTGAATATTCCGTTTGTTATTTATTGCTACATTTTTTATGACAGCCACAAAAAAAATATCTGAAGGGTTTTAAGTGCCAAACACATATCTCTAGCTGCGTGCAGAGCAGTATCTAGTATTTTGCATATTTTCGGTATTTGGTATTTCGCAGCTCAGTGTGTCAGTGTATCAGTATATCAGTATTTAGCTATGGTTTGTCGCAAATCTGGCGCTGATTTTCAAATTTATTGCATTTATGTGGCCAGTGGACATTTGCCTCGTTTTTTTAGCCATGTGTGTGTGTGTGTGTGTTGACAGGAAGTCGCCGGAATGCGTTTAGAGAGCGAGCACACACACACACGTACGTTTGACTAATATAATTAGTTATCTGTATTTGTGTGCGTCTTCCTTTTGCCCATTAAATGCCAATTTTCTACACTGCTGGCAATTCTAATGCGTACGGCCGCAAGTGCGTCACACTGTGCTGCGCGACAACAATAACAATAACAATAAGGAGGAGGAGGAGGGGGAAAAAAACAGAATCGCTCACCTTTTTTGTTGTTTTCTGTGTGTGTGTGAGTTATTGTTGCTGCTTTGCTTTGTTTATAACTTTATGATTTCTATACGCGTATTTGTTAGAATTTGTTTAGGAATTGCGTTACTTATTTACTTGCTACGATTTGCATTCAAATTTCACACAGTTACACACACGCACACAAACAAATTGGATTACACTTAATTGGTATTTTATTTTATTTTTTTTTTGATATTATGCGAATTTATCTAACCACACTCTTTGCACACGCACACACACACACGCACATGCATGCATATGTTGTATGCTGCTATGCATGTAGTATGTACATTAACAGGGCTGTTATTGTTGCTGTTGTAAGTGCTGCCCGCTGCCGCTGCCGCTGCTTCTGCTGCTGTTGCTGCTGCTGCTGCTTCTCTTCCGCTGCTGACGTTGTCGAGGTTCTGCTTGCAATTCGCAATGCTGCCGTTGTTGTTGCTGTTGTTGTCGGTTTGTTTTTTATAGTTGTTGTTGCTGTTGCTGTTTTGGCTTTTTGTGTTGTGTTTCTTTTTTTTTTGTTATTGTAGGAATGATTTGAGTACAGGAACGCTGGCTACAGTTCAATATGCATGCACGTCGTCGATTGATTATTGTGCATGTTATTTATTTATTTAGGCTGTTAAGCTTCTTCTTCGCTGCTGCTTCTTCTTCTTCGTCTTCTTGGTGTTGCGTTTCTCTTATGCTCTGCTGCGTATTAGTTTAAACAATAGCAAACAATAATAGCATGGCTACAGATGTAATTTGTAGATTATTATGCTGTTGTTGTTTTGTTGTTGTATTGTAATGCGACGAATTGCGCGCGGACAACGGCGACAACGATACGAACTGAGACGCACGCAAAATTACACTGCGGCGACTTGAGCGCTTCATGTGAAAGGTATGGCAATGCTCGAGCACTCGACGCTGCCGACGACGGCGACTGCACTTGTGTGTGTGTGTCGTTTTCGTGTCGGCGCGCTCTCTCTCTCTCTCTCTGTGGCTTTTGCTCTCGCGAGCGCTCTCGCGCTTTTGCTCAGCCGCTGCTGCTGTCATACGCCAGTGTGTGTGTGTGCGCTGTAAATCAGACAATTGTTTTGTGCTTTTCGCCACAACAACAGCAACAACTGCGACGGTGAGAGCAGCAGCAGCAGCAGCAGCGGCAGCGGCCTCAGTCGCAGCGTCAGTGACAGCGACAGCAACAACAACCACGATAATTATTAAAATACAACGAAGTAGTCGCCAGGCGGCTGTAGCAGACGAGAGGCAGTCAAAACAACAGCGCAGCCGCCAGCCTAAGCATAGCCGTTCCATTGCCAAAGCATTCCACAAGCACAAGCGCTCTCATCTCAGAGAGAGCAGCAGCAGCAGCAGCAGCAGCAGCAGCAGCAGCAGCTTGCTGAATGGAGCAGTTCACTTACAACAATAACAAGCGCAATAACAACAAAATGCAGCCGGTTTTACAACAATTTATGCTTGCTAAATGCAGTGTGTTTTTTTATTAAGCGTATATAGAGTAAAGCATAAGGTGCTATGCAGTTGCTCTATGCTTTTTATTTGTATTTGTCGTGTGTGCGCTTTATTTTGTCATTCATTCATGCCCGAGCGCAACTCAAACCAAATTGCAGCATTAACTTAATCGTTGCGTCTCTGTTGTTTTCCATTCGTTTGCTCTGTTTGTTTTTTGTTTTTTTTTTTTTTGCGATCTCTCTTTTTGAGCGTCTCTCAAACGTTTAATGTGCCACAGAGCGAGACAGCGCGCTGTTTACGTCTCTCAGCTTGACAACGGAACGAAGTGAAAAGGAACATGTACTCTCTCGCACACACTCTCCTGCGCTCTCTCGCGCGCTGTCTCTCTCTCGGCTACTGTTTTTAAGCTCTTGGAAAGAGAGCCCGCGCAATTGTATGCTAAGTTAACAGTGGCCGGCTTAACAGCGCAGCTGAAGTTAACAGCAGCAAGTGGCTATGCAGTTAGCATTTGCTGCGTTCCATTCCAATTCCGCCCCCACACACACACGCAAACACACACACACATACAAGCAAACCAGCGTATTTGCATACTTAATTCTTTTGCTGGCATACGAATTTATATATGAGTTGCACACGTACATGAGTGTGTGTGTGTGTAATACAATTAATGCAGGCAGGTGTCATCGTTGTTGTAGTTGTATTTGTAGTTGCAAAATGAGTTTCACTGTCATGCGTCGCTGTCGCAGTCGCAGTCGACGTCAGCGTCGCCGTCGCCGTCGCGCTGCTGTCTTGAGCCGCCGTGCAAAGTCCAAGAAATTAAAGTGTCAGACAACCGCAGCCGCAGTCGCCGTCGCCGTCGCAGTCGGCAGACGGGTGAAGGGCGTCGCAGCAGCAGCACGTGGATGCGGCGGGGGTGAGGTGGGGAGTGAAGCCGGGCGAACCGCACGTTAATTAAGTTTATTTATGCAGCTTTTTTCCGCGCGATCGTTTTGTTTTTTATGTGCTTTTATTTTTACTCTAATGATATGAATCACATGTGACATTCTCGTTGTATTCTATTTGCATGTGTGTGCGTGTGTGTGTGTGTGTGTGTGAGTGTGTGTGCGAGCGAGCTCACAATGCAAACTCGTCCGTGTTCGATCAGTGGGTCGCGCTGTCTGACGATCGGGGTCTGTCTGGTCGGTCCACGTTTCTGTTGTTGTTGTTTTTTCGTTTATTTTTTTTAATTTTATTTTTTTTTGGGTGGGGGATTTTTTTTTTGTTTTTTTTTTTTGTCTGTCTGCGCCCCTCTTTGTCTGCTGATATTGTTTAAAAATAGCAACCGGCTGCGAAAATGTATTAGCGAGTCTAAAAACAAATGTGGTAACTGTTCGCCTTGCATACCCTGTAAGTCGCAGGCCGATCAGTGGGGCATGACATAGAGTATATAAAAAAAAATATAATAGCAATTTTGCAGCTGCTGTTACTTTTAAATATTCTAGGGTATATTTTAGTGCATCAGCTTGACAGACTGACAGGCTTGGGCACTAAAACGTCTTGCAAATTGGAATTTTATTTTTAAATAACAATATTACTGCTATGTTGTAGCTTTTCTTAGGGTATATGCTAGTCGTTGCGTTACTTTTCACATTTTCGAGGGTATATTTTAGTGCATCAGCTTGGCATTTGCAGAACAGACTTCCAGTGTTGCCAATTATAATTCGCTTGCAAAATACCAATATTATTTATTGCTACGTTTTAGCTTTTCTTAGGGTATATGCTAGTCGTTGCGTTCCTCTACACGCTTTCGAGGGTATATTTGAGTGCATCAGTATTTGCAGAACAGAATTCCAGTGTTGCAAATTATATTTTATTTGCAAAATAACAATATTACTGCTAAGTTCTAGCTTTTTCTAGGGTATATGCTAGTCGTTGCGTTTACAATTTGCTTGGCTAAATCGCTCAATTAGTCGTTAGTCTTTGTATTTAAAATTGAGCTACTTAAACTACTGCTAGATTATTGTTTATGTGACTTGCTCCAGGGTATTTTATAGTTCATCAGCCCGTGCTTTGCTTTTTACTTGAAGTTGCGTTGTAAAACTGCGTGAATTTCCCTGTGCAGCTCTTCTAGGGCAACCTTTAGTCGTTCAGCTTGCAGTTTATTGAAGCAACTATCTTCTGTCTAATCTCTATTTTCTCCTGTTTTATCACTCTTGTGTCATTCCGCCGATTTCTAAGAAATCCTCAGACCGCAATTTGTCACAGTTTCAGCACTTTTTGTTGTTGCTGTTGCGCCTGTATGCGATTGTTATTGTTGCTGCAGTGGTAACAACAATTGAGACAACTTATCATGAAGTGCTAATTAACATTGTCTGGCCGAGTCGAGTCGAGTCTGGTCCCGCCATATGCAGTACCCGCCTGTCTGCCTGTCTGGCCGTCTGTCTGGCGACCTACCTGCGGTTACTAAGCCCAAACCAGCCTGGCCCCAGTCCCCGCTTACCCCGTGAGCCCGCTATCAGCCCCGCCCCCAACGGCAGCACCCCCTAACACACTCACACACACACGTGCACACACTCACGTACGCCGACGAGACGCTGTCGTCAGCCGTCGGTCCGTTTGGCAGTCGAAAAAAAAAACCCGCAACTCACCCAAAACTGGCACTTGGCAGCGCCGACGTCTGCGTCTGTGTTTGCTTTGGCGCACACTGTGCACACAGAGCCAAAAAAAAACACAAAAACCAAAAAACATATATGCCAAAAAAAAAAATACTCGACAACAAGTACATGCACTGCGCGAAAAGGCTGCAAATAAATGTGATTACATTGTCATAAGCTTTGGATTAATCCTTGAAATAATGAGCTGGGGAGAAGCTTTGACTTACTCTGCAGCATGCAGATTAAAGCCTGAATAAAATATAAATCGAAAGCAAAGCTTTGGATTAATCGTAGAACATCACGAAAAAGCTTTTATGTTCTAAGAAAAGGTACTAAAATGCTATACATAAAAGCATTGTGAGTTTTTTGAGAAAGCCTATGGCAAAGCTGCGTATTTATTCCACAAAAAAGATTGAAAAAATATTTAAGACTACAAAGCAATTAAACTAAAATAGAAAATAAAAAAGCTTCTTTTACAGAAACTTTCACTTACAAATAAATACGCAAAGTTATAGCATTAGGCAAAAATTTATAAATGAGTCTTTTGAGAAAAGCAAATGGCAAAGTTGTGTATTATTTCCACAAACAAGTTAGAACAAAGATTTAAGCCTATGATTCGATTAAATAATTCAACTAAATAACAAACAAAATCTAACGCAAACAATAGCTTAAACAGAAGCTTTAAATTACAACGAATACGTACGAAAAGGTATAGCATTAAATCACAAATTCTTGAGAAAAGCTTTAGGCAAAGCTTAGTATCATTTTCACCAAAATCAGCTTAAAGAACAATTTTAGATTAAACAATTTGGTATAGAGTTTTAGATAGAGCTTGTTAAGTTGCATAAGAACACAGTTTGCTGGGCTGAAAAGCTTACTCAGAGCTGCTTTCTAACACCTTCGTGAGTTGAAAAAGCTTTGGGTACAGCCGGAAAAATGTATCTCGTTGAGATTAAGCTGGATAAATTTTGTATAAGTCCTGAGAAATTAGGCTTTGTCAAGTCAAAAAAAGAAGCAAGCACATCTATATACATCTATACCAAGCCTGCACTTGCAAGCTTTAATGTGCTTTTCAAGCTGAGCTCCCATTTTTCTTAGTGTATGCTAAGGCTCAGTGTGCCGAGCTCAGAGCTTGCTTGTGCTTTGCAAGCTCACGTATGGTTTTCAGAGTTGCACGCCATTTTCTCGCAGTGTATGTGTATTTTGAAATGCGGCCACATGCGGCGAGACATTTGTTTATGTTGATAATTTAATAAGAGCATCGCTGGAGGCGGCGGCAGTGGCAGCAGCGAGCGGGCGCGCCAGGTGTGATGCGAGCTGATATGCGGGACGCTGGCGCTGACGCTGACTGTGCAACTGTGTGTGACGTGTGTGTGACGTGTGTGTGTGTTTGACTGTGTTTGGTGCACGTGACGTATGCGCAATGCCACTTGCAGCAGCGGCAGAACACATAACACGCCAAGGTCGCTGCCCGCCTGCCTGCTCCTGCCCCTGTCCCTGCCCCTGCGTGCGTCCGTCTGCGCTTTATAAATAAATGCGCTGTGGTAAATAAATAATTAAATAGATATTGCATACATTGTCGGCTCGATCGGGCGCAATTAAAGGCGCACATGTCGTATACGTAATGTGCAGAAAGCAAAGCAACGCCAAGCACAACGAAGCGAAGCGATCCTCGAGCCCCGAGCGAGAAGTCAACACTTTGTTGACACTTTGTTGTTAGTCATTATTTATTGTTGTTGCCGTTGTTGTTGCCATTGTTGTTGCTGTTGCTGTTGTTGCACTGTGATAAGCAGACTGTGTCGAGACAACAAAAGACGCAGACGATTGCCACTTACGTACAAGCATATATATATCATATAGCTATAGCTATAGCTGCTTGTATATGCCTCATTGTTGCCGCCTGCTGCATATTTTTAGCCCGCCTGTCAGCGCTTCTTGGGGCAGCTGCGGCGGCTGCAGTCGTTGCAACGGGCGCGGCAAATGCCACAGTTGCAGTCGCAATCGCAATCGCAATCGGATGTTGTCGCCGCCAGACAATGCGTCTAGTCAGTCAGTCAGTCAGTCAATCGCTGGGGCGCTCGCCTCTCACCTCTCTCCGCTTGCCCTACACCCGCCGCCTCTCTGTGCCGCTCATGATGAATGACTTCTGCTGGCTGCATTGATTAGGGCTCCATTTGCAGACAGCGCAGACAATAGAGAGAGAAACAGAGAGAGAGAGGGAGGGAGAGCGAGACACTCTCTCGCGCGCTGGAATGAGGAAGAGCGCGCCCAAAGACTTGTGCAATCAATCATCGAACGGCGAGCAGCTTTTGTCTGCGTGAGCGCACGCGGCGGCAGCAGGAGCAGCAGCTGCAACAGGTTACGCCCGTGGCACGTAAGCCAATTTGGGCGAAGTGGGCGTGGGTAGCAACTATATAAGGTGCTGAGTCGAATGCTATATGGGCATAGAATGGCACAATTTTATGTGAAACAGTTTTCTGTAGGCAATTTTGTTTTAAAGATTAGAATATTTATTATTTATTTATTATTATTATAATATTTTTTAAAAACACATTTATAAATTATTACGCATTAAAAAAACCAAATTAAATTTTTCACGATTAAAAGAAAAAGAACATATTTTTCTGCTCTTTCGATTGAGCGAGCATTTCGTGTAACTGCTCTCGCGATTGAAAGAAGAAGAACAGCTTCAACTCTGCGCTCGGCAGATTTTTCGGCAGATGCGCTCACGATTGAAAGGGGAGGAACACGATTGAAGCCGAAAGCGCAGCTCGTGCTTTTGCTCTCATGATTGATAGACGAAGATTTGTCTTACTATTCTCACGATTGAAAGAAGAAGAACAGCTTCAACTCTGCACTCGCACATTTTCGTCAGATGCGCTCACGATTGAAAGAGGAGGAACACGATTGAAGCCGAGAGCGCAGCTCGTGCTTTTGCTATCATGATTGATAGACGAAGATCGATTCGTCTTACTATTCTCACGATTGAAAGAAGAAGAACAGCTTCGGCACTGCGCTTGCACAGTTTCGGCAGATGCGCTTACGATTAAAAGAGGAGGAACACGATTGAAGCCGAGAGCGCAGTTCGTGCTTTTGCTCTCATGATTGATAGACGAAGATCGATTTGTCTTACTGCTCTCGCGATTGAAAGAAGAAGAACAGCTTCGACACTGCGCTTGCACAGTTTCGGAAGATGCTCTCACGATTGAAAGAGGAAGAACACAACTGAAGCCCGAAGAACAGCTCGTGGTTCTCCTCTCACGATTGAAAAACGAAGTTCGGTTTTACTCTCGCGATTGAAAGAAGAAGAACAGCTCGGTGCGCTCACACAGCTTCGGAAGATGCGCTCACGATTGCAAGACTTTATGTAGAGCCGTCAGTCAAGCATTTTCTTCAGTTGACTTGACAGTGTGGTGCAGTGCAGATGTGTTTAAAATTCCTCCTCTTCTACCTCGAGATTAGATTGGATACTTTTGTAGGACTATGCTGGAAACGACGTGAACCGTGCCTCATCTTCGTTGATCTCGCTGTATGGTATACATGAACTCTCCTACCGAGTTTGGTGTCTACAGTACTTCTAATAGCTGAAATCTGTATGTTCACAGAAGAACTGAAGGACAAACGGACAGACAGACGGAATATAAATACATTGTATGGTATGGTCATACATTTTCACAAAGCTAATATACCATTTTTTAGCCATTTTTAATGTGTAAATGTATAAAAATCGATATCGAATAATTCAAAAATGCTTTATTAAAATGCCCATCAAATGTCATTCCAATCTTTAAATTAATTTTTAATTTTTGAAATATATCCTTGAAAATAATTACAAAATTACAAACTTGTTAATTGTGTTCTTCTCCTTTTCCTTACATTTTTTGCTGAAACTTGTTTCTTTTGCCCCGCTGCAAAAGCGCAGGCATTGCACGCTGCGGAAACCCACTTGAAACCCAATTACTTTCCGATGGGAACCTGCCCCCGTGGCACTTCTCTGTTCGCATATTCAACCCTTGGTTTGCGATGACTTTCGGCTTTGATCTTTTTGTTTGGCCAGGGAAAACATAGAATCGAGCGGCGACTGCGCTAATGAATTTCCAATGCGAGCGTTCAATGGAGCTCATTAGAGCGCGCTCAGCGAGGTTTCCTTTCCTTTTCTTTTTTTTTTTCCAAGGGTCCAACAATGGGGCAGCTGTATGGATGAATCATCCATCATAACTCATTGAACTGTTGCCGCCGCCGGCAGCAGTCGCAACAATTGCAGTGGCAGCAGCATAAGCCGGCGAAGCAAGCTGTAATCGAGTACACTCGACTATTAGATACCGTTCAGCCAATTCAGAAAGGTATACAAAACTGTAGTCGAGCACGCTCAAGTATTAAATATTATTTTTAATTTTCAGATAGCTTTAGTCGAACACACTCGACTGCTGTATACCGTTCTTCCAATTCGAATGAAAGCTGCAAGCGAGCGCAATCAACTATCAAATACCGTTCACGCTAAAGGCCAAATCGATACAGATCAAGAATATATATACCTACTGTGTGGTCTTTCTGCCTGTTACATACATCTACATGAAACTAATATACCATTTTCATGGCTGCATGCGGTATAAAAATGTCAATCAGCGGTCGCTAACCGAGTCTTCTCTTGAGTGGGACAGGGAGCAGGGCCTTCTCCTCTTTTGGCCAAGTGCGATGACGCCTTGAGCACATTAGAAGCGACGCCAAGTGCCGACAGTAGGCAGCAGCGTCGTCGGGCAGAGGCTCGTAAAGGCGGCCATAACGCCCGACGTCGTCGGCGGGTGTCGAAAGGCAAGCCATAAATGTCGCAGCATATGTTTATGTTGCATGTGGCCGACACCGTTCGACTGCAGACCCCCTTCCCCCACCTCCTACTTGCCGCACGCCCGCCCTCCGCCTGGCTGGCTGGACAGGTCTATTACCCGGCGCAAGTGCCGCCCGCCGACGCTTTGTGTGTGGTCTGCGCGCAACTGTGTGGCAACATGTGTTGGAAAATGGAAAATGGTTAATGGGTAATGCCAAGTGGGCAGATCGACAATTGCTCAAGCAGTAGGGGAATGGGGCTGTGCGACTCTGGCTGCCTGCAGTCAGCAATTTGGCGATTGTAAATCAGTTGACGACATTTGTTAGTTTTCCTAGAGCTGTCAAGTGAGTGATACCCTGCTGGCTGGCAGGAAATAGGTTGCTTAGCGCATAAAATTCAGCTTCGTGAGCTTTCAAAGAAATCGTTGAAGCTAAAAAATGCATCAGTTATGCAATAACTTACATAAATTCAGCAATTTTTAAGCATTTACATTCCGAAAAATAAATAAAAATACTGAAAATTAAGCTCATACAATAAATTCGATTAATGTGCTTGTAAAGCTTTAAAATTAAAATGAGTTAACCATTTTGAGCATCATATACATCACAATTGCTACAGCATTTAGGCATTTAGGCCCTAAAAAGCCAAGTAAAATTACCTTATATAATAACTTCGAGTCATGGAGCTTTAATGTACTTATTAAGCTTTTAATTTAAAATTAACGTTGAGCATACTATTCATAACAGTCTATAGAATTTGGATTCATACAACGCGCTTTAAGCATTTTAGCTCTAAAAGCATATTAAATTAAGCGCTATAGAGCTTTTAAGCTGCACTTAGTGTAGTTTCACTGGTTGAATTTTAAATTCTATTGAGAAAATTGCTTGAATTCTTAATTTCAATTAATTTAGCAAGTTTTAGTATATCACTGAAGCACATTAAAAGAAGCGAACTACATTTTTTGACCTTTTCTAGTCACAATCCACTAAAAAGTTTCCCTAATTCATAAAATGTATACAAATAATTTATACAATTTATACCAATACAAATCGAAAGCACATTAAATACAGCTTTTTTTCCAAAACTTTCGAGGTGTGCTTTCTAGACAAGTTCTATTTGAAAAGCAATTGTAGTACTTTCACTTTCTACTCTGCTGTAAAAACTTAAGCGAAAGCTCGCACAGCTGAAAGCTCAGTAATGTGATTAGCTAGTTGCGAAATGGTGACAAATGATGCTGTGGGGTATAAGGCAAGTCAAGCCAAAGGGTTACCGAGCCAAGCCGGACAAGATGAAAGACCGAGAGAGCGAGAAGGCAAGGAGGGAAGGTAGACAATAAGGTGCTGAAAGTCAAAGACTTGGGCTAAACCATAATAGACGTCGTGCTCATTATACAAATTGCAGAGCGAACGACAGAGACAGAGACAGAGAGAGAGAGAGAGAGGGAGAAAGATAGCGCATAAATCTACGCTGGGAACCCCTTGTTGAATTTTGTTTCCTTTCGTTTTTCTTGTTTCTTGCAGTCGAGAAGATGCAGCGGGCCAAAAGGTTGCTGCGGTGAATGGCAGCGTGTTGACGGAATGACAGAAACGGACAGCGAGAGGGGAGAGGAGAGAAGAGAGCACAGCGCAGAGGCAGAAGACAAGAAGAAACTTATGAATTCAGATTCAAATGAGGCTGAAGCAAAAGAATCTATTAAGATATTATCAGGCGAGACGACGGCTTGGGTGAGTAGAGAGAGAGGGAGGGGAAGGGAAGGGGAAGCACAGGCGAAATCAGTGCACAGCGTATGCGTATGCAATTGTTGCCAGCCAAACACACACACACCCAGCCACAATTGCGGCCATTAGTGTGCCAAGGGGGGAGGTCAGGCAGGCAGGCAGGCAGGCAGCAGGCAAGGGGTGCTCGGGTGGCGAATCAACCCTTTTGCTGTAGACATTTTTCGTATGACAACGACAAATATTTGCCGGATAATATGAATAACAAAGCAGGCGCAGACAGAGACGCGAGTGAGCAGTGGCAGGGGGGGGGGGGGGAGGTACAGGGGAACTGTGCGCTGACTCGGCAGTCAGGCAACGAGCCAACCTACTTAAGCAGCGCGCTGGGCTACGGCACAGACCAGGCCCAGACGAGAGCAGCAGGCAGAGGCGGAGGCTGTGGCTGGGGCTGGGGCCGGGGCAGACGACTACAACTTAAACTAAAAGGCCGCTAGGGCCGCGTTGTTGCTGCTGCAGGTTGTCGCCGGTGTCTGAGACGCAGACAACTTCAAAATGGAGCTGGTGACTGCGAGGGGGGGGGGGGAGAGCGTGCAGCAGACGTAGACGAATTGCTGACTGACACAAAAGTGCTTTTGTTGCGGGCTTTAATGAAGCAGCAAGGGCAAAGCCAGGCAGTAAGTGTAGTAGAGCGAGAGAGAGAGTGAGAAAGAAAGAGAGAGCGAGCGAGCAGCACTCGCGCTGCACATCAGTCAGCGACGCGACGCGGCAAATATTTCACAGCATGCAGAGCTGACGCGAGCGCGACACAAAGCTGCCTGCTATGACAAACGGGCCAATCAGCTTGTCGCGCGCAATCAACAAGCACACACACACACACACAGAGAGAGAGAGAGCGGGAGAGAGCGCGACACATATACAAACTTGCACTCACACACACGCACTCACACACAAAATGCATGCTGAGCTCGTCTGCACTCTGCGCTCTCGCGCTGCTCCCCCGTTGCTCTTTAGTGCAAGCAACCCTCAGCCCCTGCCCCCGCTGCAGCCTACGCCTGCATTTTATCCAGTTTTTGCCCGGCTGCCGCTGCCGCTGCGCCGCTGCTGCGACTGCACTTCAGACGCCGCTTTGTTGCAGCCAACGCCAACAATCGACGCACACAGACAGACGCGTGCAAGGGGTGCGACGTCGGCTGGGAGGGGGGCAGAGACTGCAGACAAAACAATATGTTTGTTTGGATTATATCGTACGTTGCGCTGCGCCAGAGACGCGACACGGACGAGACGCGACGCGAGGCGACGCGACGCTTCTTTGTGTGCGCAAACAATTGGAGCAGGCGGAAGTTGCATGGCGGCAGCGACGGCGACGGCGACGGCGTCGACGTCGACGGTTGTCCCGGACAACAACCAGCAGCGGCGTGGCGGGCAGTCGTCTCTCAATCGCAACCCTGCCCCAGCCGCTACTCCTGCCCTCGACGACAACGAGTCACGACTGCGTCCACACCCCAAGGGAAGCAGCACCTTGAAAGCTGCGCCCGAGTCTCTCGCTGCCTTGATTAACTGTCAGTGGCTGAAAAGTGATTTAATCAAGGCATCGCTCGCTGCTTGCAACATGTGGCACATATGGCCAGCTCCCTCGACCACATCAATCAACGTGAGACTCCTGCCTGCAAGAGATGCGCCCCACCGCCATACACTTGCAACTGGAGTGGCCGGCAAGTGGCATGAGCAGCCGCAGCACCTTGCCTCAACATGTTGCGCGCGCTTTTTGGCGTCGCCTAAAGGAAGAGCAGCCTTAGCACCAGCAACTATTGGCCTAAAGTCTGGTGACGTGCCAGTTAAGACACTCCAGGGCTGTGGATCTGCGAGTTTATCTGCTCAAATTAGCTGCAGTGCGAGTTTCTAGTATTATAATTATTTTCCAAAAATTTTATTTAAATCGGATGAGAGTTAAGGAAGTTACATAACTTCGTTGTCAATACAAATAAATTGCAACCAACTTCTGCAGTATATTCCAGGTCTGTCCGAGAAGTATCCGACCTGATTTTAAATCTTGGTATACCAAAATCTATAGTTTAGGAAATTTTAAGACTAACGCTGGTTCCGAGAAATAATTGTAGGTCGGACAGAGCTCGTATCTGTTGAGAAACTAAGCTCAAATTAAGTACACCGCGAGTCTATATAACTTAACACATATTTCACAAGTTTTATGAAATTAGACCAAGCAATAATGAGGTGGGACAGCTTTGAAAATTATGCTTTAATAATTTCTCAAGTGTGCTGGGTTTTAGTCTGACTTTCAACTATTCCAAAGTTTTTTCTAAGTTTTTCTAAGAAATGAAAGAGGTAACATGGTCCTAAAGTTAATCTTATCGCATTACAAACATTATCATTACCTCGGCTGAGTTTCTCTTGTCAGCATATTCAAAAAAATCGACTATATATGTTTAGTTTCAACCATTTTAAAGATATTTCTAAAGTTACAGGCAATTTCGCTTAGAAAAAAAATAAATAAACAGTTTTAACGCTGATTTTATAGTTATAATATATATATTTTTTTTTAAGTATTCCCAAAGTTACACTTAATTCCGCTGAGAAAAAATGAAACAGCATAGTTTGAACGATGATTTCATTGTTTTATTATATATAATTTAGGATTCCGTCGAATATTTTCAAGTAAAAATGCTGAAATTTGCCACAAAGCGAGTTTCAGCTATTCTGTAAATATGCCCAAAGTTCCATTAAACTCCACGGGCACATACATTAGTTACACCGCTTTAATATGATGATACAAACGTATTACCATATATAAGTTTAAATTCTATCGAGTAAAAGTGCTGAAATTTGCCACAAAGTGAGTTTCAGATGTTCCAAGCATATGCCTAAAGTTCCATTAAATTCCTCCGAGAAATAAGCGAATTACACAGCTTTAATGCGATGATCTGAACGTATCAATCAAGCGAAAACAAACTCTATTATGCCCGTTATTTCCTGCCGGAAGTTCGACAAGCTGATTTGGCATTAGGCACAGACATGGCTTTAATTTGTCTGCCAAGCGAGCCGGCGGCTACTCCCAAGAAAAGTGCCCTCAGCTGTTTCGTCTCCTTTGTCAACGGAGCATGTAGCTAGCATAAGCCTATTTACTTATTATCCTATTAAATAACCTGCCCAAAAAAGTGAAGGACAGCAGAGGGAAAGAGAGAGAGCGATGAGGCTCGAGTAGAGCGCTCTTGTACCTGGCCTAAAGGATACACAAGTGTCTCATTATAAGAAAAATAAAGACAAGTCCTTAAAGTCAGCCGGCAGTGTCCCTACTCGCACACGCACACACACACACACACAAACACTAACACGCACGCATGCAGGACAGACAGAGAGAGAACGAGCCGAAACTTGAGCGACTTCAAGGACAACTACACGGCCAGAGAGTGCCAAAAAATCAACAAAAATGCGCTATTAAGGCAATTTGATGAGATCCTCCGTCTTCGCCCCATCTCCCTCTCTCCACTGCGAACTGCTGCTGCTGCTCTGCCGCTCTGCTCCGTTCCTCATTACAGCGTCGCCGGCTCAGACAACGACAGGCAAAGTGGCTCAATGTCAGACACAGACACACACAAATACAGACGCAAGCACTGGCACAGCCACAGACACTGACGCGTCAAAGTGATTCAAATGCTTACACACACACACGCACATTAGTACACACGCGCTCTCTCTCGGCATCGCGCTATCTCTGTTGCGCACAGGCATCGCTGCAGCTTAAATGCAGGCAGAAAAAGTTCTCTGCCTAAAAGGGATAGCCACTGCTCTCCTTCGTTCTGTTGCTGGCTCTCATTCTGCTTGCTCACTCCCTGACTGCGCTTTGCTGGCTGAGCGTGTGTGTGTGCCGGCGTCTCTCTCTGTGTATGTGTGTGTGGGCTTTTGAGTGTGCAGCAGACGCATTGAAACAAAATACCGAAATTCTATGCGTGACCTTGAAAAGTATTCCTTGCTTGCCGCTGCTGCTGCTGTTGTTGTTGTTGCAGTTGTTGTTGCTGTTGTTATTGCCGGTCTGCGTCGGTGGTTGTTTGTGTAGCTGGCCCTGGCTCTGGCTCTGGCTCGGCTGCTGCTGCTGTCTGGTGTTTGTCGTCGTCGTCGCAGTTGATTTTGTTGTTGCTGTCTGCATTTTCCTTGTTGTCTGCGTACAATTTGAGTTGTTGTTTTTGCTGCTGCTGCTGTGTTTTAACGTTTTTTTTCGTATGTTTGAAGTTGGCTTTTTTTATTGAACGCGCCACAAAATTGTAAAGGCAAATGCGACTTTGACGTCGACTGCGCGCTGTCCGCCTCTCACGACTCTCGACTGCCTGTGTGTGTGTGTGTTTGTGTGTCGGTGTGGATCTGCGTCTGTATGCTGGCTGCATTTTGACGTCAGACGCCCAGGGACCTATGGCGAGGCTGAAGCGGCCGGCCGGCCAGACAGACAGGCGGACAGACGGTCAGACAGCCAGACATGCAAAACAAAACAGATGAAAATGAAGAAAACGAAAAAGGGATGTGAACAACGTTGCGTTTTGTGGCTGGCTCTCTTTCTCTCTCTCCCTCACACACTGCATTGAAGCTGCATTAAAGTAAGGCTTATTTTTGGTATTTAAGCAAGTATTTTATTGCAAGCTGCAGCTGACAAGACATTCACAGTGCAGTCTGCAAATTATCGATAGCGCGCATGACTGATCGATATATGCACGTTAGTTGGCAGTGCTGTGAATGGTAAGCTGCGCGCTGCTTCCCTCTGCCATGCATGTTGAGCTGCAATTGGAACTGACATTCACACATAACGTGCACACGCTGCTGGTTATCGATAGCCTGCGCGCTGCAACGATAGAGTTGTCAGTGTGCTTAATTGAATTAATTAATAATATTCAGTTGGCATATTAATCGCCAGCGATTTGGCGATGCTATCGCAGTGCGACTGCCTGTAATTGCGTTCATTTTTCAATTGAAATCTCTGATATGCAATCATTATGTTGCATAAATGCCAAAAGCTAGTGATTAGTGCTGGCGCAGCTCCCCCTGCCGACGCCACTGCACTTATTCTAATTGGCGGCCATTAAGCGAGGCAGCAGAGAGCGAGATAGAGAGAGAGAGGGAAGAGCGGGGAAATTATGAAATACTTGCAACACATGTGGCAGCTGGAACCGGTTGCCGAGTCCTTGTAACGACTACTCATCTAAATATGGATGCCAGACGGCCGCGCATGCCCAGTAGCTGCAGTGGCTGCGGCAAGAGTGTGTGAGGGGGGGAAGGGGTTGCCGTGGCTACTGCGCGCGCGGCTTGTTTATAATTAGCATTTCGCGATCGCCAGTCGCTTGATAAGCCTTTGTGTGCGAGACAAAATGCAAGATTTATAGCGACAGGATATTGAGAGATTCTGCTGGCCAAGGGCCGCCACTGGCAGCCCCCCCCCCCTACCTCTCTCTCCCGCTCTCTGGCTCTCCCTGCGCTTCGAGGCAGACAGTTGCAACATCCTGTCCATAACTTTAGCTGCTGTCGCTGGAAATTGCATCGGCATTGGCCGCGGGGCACCCTGCTTGGGGCGTCACTGCTGCTCCACATGTTGCACGTCCGTGTCTGGACGTCTGCTGTCGCCGCTGCCCCTGCCCCCTGCCCCTGGCCCATAGCTCTAGCTGCGATTTACAAATGCACATAAATTTTAATGTAATCACATTCACAGTCCGACGTCCAGCTCCAGCTCCGAGACGCCCCAGTCCCAGCCCCCGTCCCAGTCGCAGCCACAGCCTCAGTTGCAGCTTCAGTCGCTGCCCCCGACGGCTGCGACTGTGACTGCATCGCATTCAGGGATTTTGCAACATTTCATTCAATTTAATTCGAGTTGAATGCCGTCGCCGTCGTCGTCGTCGTCGTCGTCGTTCGATTGTTGCTCGCCGTTTTGATTTGGCTGCCTGTCTGCAGGCATGTTGCAACCTCGTCGTGGCATGCTCTGACGGGCTGCGGGTTGCGGCTTGCCGGCTGCAGGTACTCAGACAGCGACTCAGACGACGACGTGGAGGAGATACAGAGCCAGAGATCTGGGGCCTGCTGTCAGTCTGCGCTGTCTGGCAGCTCTGCCTCTTCAGACGCTCTACTCTAGCTGACAGTTGGGGTATATTGGTTTTGTTGAGCGCTGAGTTGGCAAGGCTGGCATAATTTTTAATTTATTTGAGACGAAAGCAACTGAAAATTTAAGAATTTCTTTAGCAAATCCCAATATGCGATTATCATTCATAATATTTAATATAATAATGGAATATTATAATATGATCTGAGCTGTAGCTTTCGTACGAGAGCTCAAAAGGCATAATTCAAGATACGTGGGTCCTTTAGAAAAAATAAATAATAATAACAAATTAAGTTGAGCATTAAGTTATTTCATAGAAAGGGAAGTACAGATAATGATAATGGAAAATAAAAAAAAAACTAAATAACCTCAAAGTTGTGTGGAAACTCAAGCTTTAAGGCCTTTAGCTCATTTTATTAAGAAAGAACAAAAAATTAAGTTTTTTCATAAAAAGGGAAGCACAGCTAATGACTATGAAAAATCGAAAAAAATTGAAATGCTTCATAGTATTAAAATTAAAACTGAAAGGTTGTCGAATAT
This sequence comes from Zaprionus bogoriensis, assembly GCA_035046045.1. Taxonomy (NCBI): domain Eukaryota; kingdom Metazoa; phylum Arthropoda; class Insecta; order Diptera; family Drosophilidae; genus Zaprionus; species Zaprionus bogoriensis. Next base: position 150,394 of record JAWNOI010000066.1, on the reverse strand, counting down.
AAGTTTTACATGGTTATATAAATTTTTTAGAAACGGAAGCAGACACAAAAACTCCCAAAGCAGCGTATAAAATCACATTGAATGGAAAAACTGTAAAATTTAAGAACTAAAAACTTTAAATTTTATAAATTGCATTCGGTTGAGCTCTAGAAACTTAATCAAAAATTTTAATGAGTTATAATTTTTCTATAGTTCAGTTGGTTATATCTTCAAACCTGAAGATAGTGTATAAAACTCTTCGTTCTCCCCATTTTCCCCCTACGTTTGTGCACTGCACAATGACAGCCAAAAAACCCGAAAAGTGTTTCCCCTACTGCTGCTGCTGCTCTACACTTCTTCGTCCTGCAACCAAGTGCAATCAGCTCTGCCCCCTACGCTCCCCTCTCTCCGCTATACTCTCCCTCCATTCCCGCTGTGCACATAATTAAGTATCTTTGCGGGCTTTAAGAGCGGCTTACATGCATTTTTTGCCAGTGCGCTGTGTCCGCGGACAGCCACTTGGCCAAAAAGTTGGCTGGCCCGAACTTGACGTGTGGAAAGGCCGCGGCGAAACTTTTGTGCCAACTCATGGCCAGAAGTTGCCAGACAAGTCTCTCTATCGGTGTGTGTGTGTGTGTGTGTGAGCGACACTTTTGACCGTGCACAGCGCTTCTAGCGTGTTTGCGAGGCGCCAAAAAGTAAGCAGCTTTATGTGACAGACGCCCAGCTGCCCCGCCCCATTGCCTGCTGTCCCGCGACTCCCACACACACACACAGTTACTCACTCGCACTTGATGGCTCTTTTGAGTGCCTTTATTTATGCACTTTGCCGTCGCCACTCTCCAGTCTCCAGTCCCACTTCTCTCCCCTCTCCACTCTCCACTCTCCGCTCTCCACTCAACACTCGCCTGGCTGAGCATTATCCTGACCACGTTTGGGCGCAAAAGGCGCACAAATTTCATTGGCAAACTTTTGGCCAGCGCCACAGCAACAACTATTAGAGGAAGGAGTAGTAGGAGTCTCAGACTGCCAGTTACCCTGTAAATGAGTTGAAAGCGACAGGCGGGAGGTGGGAGTAGCTGCTTAGTTGAGTATTTAGAGCTAGGCAGACCATGAGTTACTCTGCAAATTGATTTAAAGTGCATATGCATGAGATTTCATAGATACAGTGTCAGTGTTTCTTTAATATTTTGGGTTTGGTGAAGAAAAAAATAAAGCTTATATTTCTTAACTTAAGTAAAATTAAATAAGCAACTGTATACAAATTTTCAACTCTTTTGCTGCTAAAGTGACAGAGATCAGAGCAAAAAACACAATACAAGTAGAAAAATCTTAATAAACATTTTTATTCTACTAAGCACAACAAAATCAAGCAAAATTTCAAAAATCTCTACCGTTTTTTGTCTAACTCATCTAAAAACTTATTGATTTTTCTTAGATATCTACATTCTGAGACTGAGAAAAAGCCACGCCGCCTATTGCAAACTCCAGATAAATGTTAATAGCAGCTATATACCAAATTTTAGGTATTTTTGTGTGCTAGTTATAAATTTGTGGCTGTTTTTTTTTTAAATCAACTAAATTAAAACAATGCTGGAGTTTTTATCAGCATTCGTAAACTATTTATATAAATAGTATGTAGCTCATATAGCCACAACTAATGCCTATTACAGGGTATTAGACAGACTCAGACATTTCACTCGTTACGGCCGCCAACTCTTGCAACTTGCGTTATTCCCATTTGGCCATTTTGACTTTGAAAATTTGATTTGGAAAATGCGTGAGCGCCGTGTCTGTCTGTCTGTCCGTCTCTCCGTCTGCCTGTCTGTCCAAATGTCTGTTTGCCGTCTGGGATCTCTTTTTTGATTTTCTTATTTTGTTCTTTTTTTTTCGTACTGCGGCAACAAATTAATCAAGATATTAACAACCCTCGCAGCGGGCAATGAAATGGGGCAATGGCAGTTGGCTAAAAGGGTTTTCTGGCCAAGGTCAGCGAAATTGAGTTATGAATTATTGAATAAGTTTGACGCGTGGAATTTGCAATTTGACAGTCGATGTGCAGGAGAGAGAGAGAGAGAGAGAGGAAGAGAGAGAGGGAGAGAGAGAGCAGGGTGGGGCGGGCAACCTGTTGAGGCACTCGCGGGGTGGCGGGGGTGGCTACAGTACATTATGCAGGGATGCTGTAACCCCTTCGCAGACAGCGCACTGATTGGTTGCCAGTTAACGCCTTTCACACACACACACACAGACACACGCGCAATCAAAGCAACGTTGATTATGCAATAATACAAAAAAAAAGCAACTGCAGACGGCGGCAGCAGCAGCAGCAGCAGCAGCAGCAGCAGCAGCAGCAGCAGCAGCAGCAGCAGCAGCAGCAGCAGCAGCAGCAGCAGCAGCAGCAGCAGCAGCAGCAGCAGCAGCAGCAGCAGCAGCAGCAGAAGCAGCAGCGCAGCCAGACAAAACTTCAAAACACGCCTCGCTCTCCCCTGCCCCTTCCCATTCCCCTAGCAGTGCAGGCGAAACTGTTTGTGATTGTGTCTCGTTCACCCACTCAAGGCTCGGCAGACACGTGAGCGGAGAGTGGAGGAGAGCGACTGCGGAGTCGCATGTGCATCAGACAATGGAGTGTGAGAAGTCTCAATCTCTCCGCTCCACTCTCCACTCTCCGCTGCCTCTCGCATACAACGTGCTCCTTTGTGCAGGCAACAGAAAATAAAGTTTATGACTCTGACTGCCGTCGGCGACGTCGCCGCCGCCGCTGCTGTCTACACCGGCGACAGCGTCTATTATTGTCGATTTTGCATTGTTGCTGTTACTCAAGACTGCGAGCAGACTGTGGCGAAAAAGATGTGGGGCGCGATCCGGCTGCAGCAGTTTGACATTCGCCCCGAATCGCAGTCAAACAACACACTAACATACAGACGATCCAGCAGCAGGCCGACATTCACAGCGCAGCGCAGCCATTCGCCTCGTTCGGTCTTTAGGGCTGCTCACTTGCTGCAGCAGTTTGACATTCGCCCCGAATCGCAGTCAAACAACATACTAACATACAGACGATCCAGCAGCAGGCCGACATTCACAGCGCAGCGCAGCCATTCGCCTTGATCGGTTTTCAGGGCTGCTCACTTGCTGCAGCAGTTTGACGTTCACAGCGCGACGCAGCCATTCGCCCCGATCGGTCTTTGGAGCAGTGACTTGCTGCAGCAGTTTGACATTCGCCTCGAATTGCAGTCAAACAATCCACTAACATGCAGACGATCTAGCAGCAAACCGCCATTCGCCCCGATCGGTGTTACTCAAGACTGAGAGCAGACTGTGACGCAAAAGAAGTGGGGCGATCCTGCTGCAACAGTTTGACATTCGCCCCGAATCACTAACATAATTACAGCGATCCAGCAGCAGGCCGACATTCACAGCGCAGCACAGCCATTCGCCCCGATCGGTCTTTAGGGCTGCTCACTTGAATTAGTACTAGCTACGCTTGCTGTCCTTGAGACTAATCTAGACTGCCATACACACTTACATAAAACTAACACATAAATACAAACACACACACACAGACACGAAACGAGACGACAAACAAAGCCAAAAGGCGTTGCGAAACTTTAGCGCGTCATTCATCCTCATCCAGTCCAAATATTGCACCCTCGAGCAAATGCACAGACAGGCGGAGAGAGAGCGAGTGTGTGTTTGTGTGTGTGTAGGAGAGAGCGCAGTGGAGTGAGTGTCAGCGACTGCCAGAGTGGGAGTGAGAATGGTAGAATGGGAGAGAGAGCCGCATTTATAGCACGAAAATGAAGTGAAGCGTAAGCTGAAATGCACTCCCACTCGCACACAGCGCCGAACCGCACACCCCCCGCATCCCCTCACCCGCACACAGCGAACCGAACCGAACCCCCGAACACTATGGCCGTCCGAGCGCCTGTCTTCGTCTGCCCGCCGAGCGCCCGACGCACTCCGTCTGGCTCAACGTCTGGCACTTGGCATTTGTTTCGCCATGTGTGCGTGTGTGTGTGTGTGAGTGCGTCGCTGCGCTGCTTAACCTTGAAAAACGAACAAGTCCAGTCGCAGTCGCCTGCCGCTGCCGCCGCTGTCGCCGTCGCTGCACGTCTGACAGTTGACTGGCGGCAGCGACGGCAGCGCAGACGTCGGCAGCGACTGCAAAGCCGGCAATGATTTTCGTCCTCGTCGTAAAATGAAATTTACGAAATATTCGCAGTCTTTTTTGTTGCTTTTCGTTGTCGTCGTGTTTGTTGTTGTAGGCTGAAATGTTTGAAGAAGCAGCAGCAGCAGCAGCGGCAGTTGTAGTAGAAATACAGTAATTGGGCGCTACGGGCGCAGCGAGGGGTATACGAAGTGTTGGCCAAGTAAGTGCAGGCTTCACTGTAGCAAATAGAGCGACAGCGACGCCTGAATTGAATAACTTTCAAGGGGGTGGGGGGGTGCTCACACTGCTGTCAGTGGTCTGACTTTTGCATAAGTGCTAGCAGACCCCGCCCCTCGCCCAGCCTACGCTACTCTCCCCCGCCTGCTGCAACGCAATAAAAGCCTAGGGCCGCCCCGAAGAGAGTTGTCTGCCAGACAGTCGCAGAAAGGGTTGCCCACATTATTATAACGGCAAATAGAGAGGCTGGGGCTGGGGCTGAGGCCGAGGCCGGGGCAGAGGAAAAGGATCTGCTGCTGCCTCTGCTACTGCTGAGTCCACGTTAAAGTGAATTACAAACACTTTCTGCCTGGCGTCCTTGTCATAATGCTGCGCAAATGTCACAGGTAGGCGCAGTAAGCGGGGGGCGTGGTGTAGACGCTTCTTAAGAAATTGTTGTGCGGAAATGTGAAAGGTTGACTGAAGCGACAACAACAGCAACAGGGCAAAAGGACACATACAGTGCAACAACAACAAGTAGCGGAAGCTACAGTCTACAGCTTACACGACTGTTAGTTACCCTGCAGCCTAGCCAAACGCGCTTACAGCGACAACAGTCTCACACGCACAGGCCGTTCTCACGCATACAGTCAAGCGTCGTTGTTAATTTTCTACGGGTAATTCTATATAGCCATAGCTTCAGTGTCTATCGAGCAACTGACTTTAAATTTGCAGTGATTATCAACATTATACCTAGCTACGAGTGTGCTAAAGATAAATGCTATAGCTAACAAGCTTCCCAACATTTTTAATTGTAAAATTATCGTTTTTTAGTATTTAAATGAAAGGAAATTTTGTTTCTCTGCTGTAAACATTTGTATAAACTAATATACCATTTCTGGTTATTTTAAATGAAAGCTAGAAGAACAAGAACGGCAACAACAACTTGTTGTAAAAGCTGCCCACAGCGCGCGCAATTTATTTATGAGTTTGTCTTCTAGAGAGACAGTCATAGAAACAGACAGAGGAGCAGACAAAAAGCAGGAAGAGGCACAGTCATAGGAACATATAAAAGGAGAGGTGGAGGAATAGGCAAGCTGGACAGTCTGGCGAACAGTCATACGGACAGTGGAATGGATAGTCAAGCGGACAGTCGGACCGGACAGTAAAGCGAGTAGTCAGATGAACAGTCAAATGGACATTCAGACGGACAGTCAGACGGACAGCCAAACGGACAGTCAAATGGACAGTCAAGCGGACAGTCAGAAAGACAGTCGGGCGATCAGCCAAACGGACAGTCAAGCGGACAGTCAAGCGGACAGTTAGACGGACAGTCAAACGGACAGTCAAATGGACAGTCAAGCGAACAGTCAGACGGACAGTCAGGCGAATATCCAAACGGACAGTCAGACAGACAGACAAACGGACAAACGGACAGTCAAGCGGACAGTGAGAGGAAAATATAAAGCGACTGCCAGTAGGGAGTAGGCAGAGGACAGACCTTCGCTCTTAACGTGCTTTTAGTTGCACTTCTACTCTGTCCAGCTGTCTGTTCCTCCCCTCCTCCTCCTCCTCGGCCTGTCTGGCTGTCGGCATCGCTTGGCGAATGCATCAATAATGCCGCAGCAGCAGCAGCGAGGCAGCAGCACATCAACTTCAGCTTCAGCTCCAGCTTGCTGCAGCACCTCTTGCTGCGCCTGCCCCTGCTGCTGCTGCTTCCCGTTGCAATTGTCTGGCTGTGTCCATCTGTGCCGCTTCATTTGGCCGCCGCTCAAATTAATGAAAACTAATGCGACACTGAGAAATTGATGATTGTTGCCGCCGCCGACGTCTGTGCAACTGCCTCCGACTCCAAGGGCTTCTCCTCCAGCCCAACCATTAAAAATGACTGCGTCTGCGTCGCCCTGCACTTTGGGGTCGTTGCGGGCTGCAATCAACGACGCCGTCGACGTCGTCCCAGACTGATTGATGCCGCCAATAAAATTAGCCGGGGCCTGACTCCCTTTCGATTTCAGGCTCAACTCAACGACTCTCCACTCTCGTCTCATCTCGTCTCTTGTCTCGCCTTGTCATGTCTCGACGCGTCTCGTCTCGCTGTGACTTGCCTCGTCATTTGAATGCCAAAAAGTTTGCCAGGCATACGTAGAGTGAGGTTAGGTCTGCTTCGAGTTGTTGTGCAAAACTCCATTTGCCTAATTGGTTTGCTAATAATGGAATGGCGGCGCTGAGATTGATCGAGTTACAGTGAGTTTAACGGGGGGAAGTATGAGCTTTTAGAGCTATAAAAATAAATAAAATAGCAGTAATCACCAGTTGATAATTATATATATTATATAATATTTATTTTTATATATTATAATATTTTATATATATAATAATTAATTATTTTTTTCGGAAAAATTAGAAAACCGCTATTGCGAAAATGTTTGATATTATAATTTGCCTATAGTTTATATAAGCCTAAGATACAACCAGACACTATAGCCATTTTTAAGAAAAATTGATAGAACTGCTAAATTTTGCATATAATAATTTCCCTTTAGCTTGAAGAAGTCTAAAATAATAATAATTTCATAGTAGAATATAGTAGCTTGAGTTCATGTTAATTTCCACCCGATAAATAACTACATAATACTGATAAGCTCTGGCACATACGTATGTATATGCTACAGCACTTAATCAAGTTTCCCTCTTTCACTGCAAAATTTCCGATATTATCATTCGCCTAATTGCGACAGTCAACATTAGCTGCCATGCTGAAGTCTAGAATTCCATGATGATAAGCCTACGTGCTGAGTAATCCATCAACAAGCTCACGTCACGTTGTATCTGGCAAATTTTCCTATCGAAAAATTTCCAACGAAATTCGAGTTCAAAGTGAACTTTATGATCTCGGAGCGTGCTGCTTTTTGGCTAACCGTAAACACTGCAGCATTCCCTTGAGCAAGCAAGCTAATACTCAACTCTGTTTCTCTCTCTCTCTCGCTCTGTCGGACGGATTGTCTGGGACTCGTCTTTCGTCATTCGCGTGAATTACCAAAGTTCAGCGTAAAAAGTAACTGGCAACTTTGAAATTGTCTGGCTGTCAGTCTCGGTGTCCGCTGTCCGTCTGTCCGTCTGCCAGCTTGTCTGCTTGTCCGTCATTTGTACCACTGGTCTGTCTGCCTGTTCGTCTGTCTGCTCGTCTGTCCAGCTGCTTTGCTGTGCATCTGTCCGTTTGTCCGTCCGTCTGTTTGTCCAGTTGTCTGCTTGTCTATTTGTCCATCTACCCGTCTGTCTACTCGTCTTTCCTGCATGTCTTGCTGCCTGTCTATCTGCACATCTGTCTGTCAGTCAGTCTGTCTGTCCGTCTGCTTGTCCGTCTGCTTGTCTACCCGCCTGTCTGCTCGGCTAGGTGCTTATCTAGTCCACAATTATTTGCCGTAGCCAAACGCGAGCCTATTCACTGGAATTTCTGTTCGACATCGCAGTGCGCTTTTTATTTGACTTATGACGAGAGTTTTGTCCGCTCTCCCCCCCTCTCTCTCTCTTCCCGTCTCTTTCTCTTCACTCGTCTCTCACTCGCCTTAGTCGTTGCCAACGGGTTGTCGTCGTCGTCGTCGTCGTCGCAGTCGTCCGAGTTGTTGTTGTCGCTTAACTTTTTCATTGCCAGACGGAGCGCAAACATTTGCGAGTATTAATTAACGCTTTGTTGAAGTTTGCACTTCGATGTCGCCGACATGGCCGCGCGGCGACCAGGCAGGCCGACGATGTCTCCGCTGGCGCTGCAAATATTACGTAGCCGCAGCGTGCGCCTTTAAAATATTCCGAATTGAATTGTGCACGCCAGGGGGGAGGAGCAGAGCGATGCTGCAGAGAACGGGATAGACATTCGCGTCACTCAATTATTCAGGCATAATAAGCAAATTGTTTTAATATGCATAAATATCTTGTACGCCATTTGGCAAACAAGTCAAAAACTGCCAGACAAGCGGGCAGGCGAGACAGGCAAGAGGAGAGGGCAGAGCGGGCAGAGCTCTGACGCTGCAGACACTGCCACCCTTTGCGGCTGGCATCAAGGTGTGTTTACATATATATAACCTTCAAGATCCGCAGACTAAATGCGCCCAAAGGCGCAACCGAAAAAGCCAATGCCTGGGGGCGACCCACCAAATACCCTACACTATCCGGCCGAAAGCCTAATGATGGTCTGGCTAAATGCTCGGTGCGTGCAACTCGCACGTCGCGACATTATGTTCGGGCCCAGACTGCACGAGTGTGAGTGCTACAACTACAACAACAACGACAACAACAATGCTTACAACAATGCTAAAAGCTCGGGCCACAAAACGGCAGACAACTAACTACGCGTCGGGGCGCGGGAGCGTCGAGCAGGTCGCAGGATATGCGTTTCAGGGCCGCGTGGCTAGGCTGGCTTAGAAGCCAGCCATACCTTAACTGAAATATGTGTGTAGGCAATGTAAATGCCAGACAGAGACATGCACAGCTGGCGGATATCCCTCAATCAGCTGAATAAAAAAGTTCCTTTGAAAATATGGCGTAGTGAAACTTGTATAACTTCGGTGGTTGTTGGAACTTCTTTATGAAACTTGCAGCATTTATAGCTTATATATTTAGCTAAGCGTATGCAAAACTTCAGCTTTGTATATTATGATTTATTATATTATATTTTAATTTGTATATTTAGTTAGTGGAATTTTTTATTGAAATATTTTTATTTACAATTTTACTGAACAATTTTAGCAGGTTATTTATAATTATACGAGTAGTAAACCAGCAAAATAGTTAAGTTGTAGCCAAGTGCTACTTACCTAAGATATACAATATATTATACTCTATCGTTTTGAAGTTGTAAAGCTCCCTGAGGGAGCCACACATAGTGCTGCCTAATGTAAGTCTAAGCTCCACTCAGTGTGCCACCGCTAATGGAGCATAGATAAGCACACCAAGTTGAAAAGCACCCACCCCTACTCCACCAAAATGTACAGGGTATTAACAAAGCAGCGACCAGTAGCAGCGAGTGGTTATGGCGGGGCAGGAGTATCACAACGAGGCGCAGACACGCCGAGCGGAAGAGGCTCCTGGGGCAACTTAGTTGCGCTGAATGCAGACTACCGTCGACAGAGGGCTGGAGGCATGAATGTAAGCAGAGCTGGAGCTTGCCGAGCTTGTGTGCCGTTATATACGCATTCTGGCACGAACGCACACACAAAACAAGCGGCGTAATGCCGGCTCAAGGACACGCGCTATATACATACAACAAAAACAAAAAAAATAAAAGAGAGAAAAAAAAGTAAAAGAAAATTGAAAAAAAGAGAAATTTGCTGCCTACGCATATTTATGCCTAAATACATAAGCATTCATTGCGTTGTCGAGTGTCTGTGTGTAGGCGGCCCTACGTTGCGTATACGCAACGCCGGCAATGTAAAGCATACGCCGCGTGAGCAGCGGAAGTAGACAGCAGAAAGGAAGTAGACAGAAATATTGCGCACCTCTCGCTTCATGCTATGCAAATATGCTGAGAATGTATGCGAGGTGTGCGTGTGTGTGTGGGTGTGCGTCTCAGCTGTGTGTGTGTGTGTGTGTGTAGGATTTCTATTTATTTAATACACAAAATATGACAGTAAATGTATGTGACGACAGCTTAGACATTTATGCGCAGTTAAGCTGATTGAAGATTGTGCGATTTGATTTTGAGGCATCGCACGGCACAGCACGGCAAGGCAGGGCTAATGCAAACATTAGCAGGGTTGCCACCGAGCCATCGTGGCAGTTTGAAAAGCAATTAGGATATCGCTTCAATATGGAAATTGCGCGTTGTGTTTGTTTTACGTTTGTGCTGTTGATTTGACCCAGTTTGATTACAATTTTTGCCGTTTTTCCGTTTTCACTGGAATTCCTGAATAGGTGTATATATGGTGTTTATATGTATATACATATGTAAAGCATTTCTGTTTGATATCTGCGCTTGCCAGTGAGTAGCACAGTAATTAGTTAAATAAGTAAAGTCTATTTAAAGACGTTTCACAGACAGTTTGATTACAATTTTCTTTTTTCCCGGAAAGCATGTATATGTATATATGTACATGTATATCTAGCACAGCTTGAGCCTGGCCTACATAGCAAATTTCAACTGGAAATCTTTACTTGCCAGTGAGTAGCACAGCAATTAGCAAAGCAAAGTGAAGTCTATTTAAAGACAATTCACATAGGATTGTTTAATTACAATTTCTCGCAGACTTCCCCCTTTCGGAATATATATGTGTATGTAGCACAACCTGAGCTTGGCCTATTTTAGGAAATTCAGCTTGACAACTTCATTTACAATGAGCGAAATGAGCTAAAGTCTATTGAAAAACATATCATATATAGCAGATCGTTTAATTGAAATTCTACGCAAATTTCTTTATTTCGGAATTCCGTAATTAATTTGTATATATAGCAGAAGTTGAGCTTAAGCTACTTGGCGAATTTCAACTTGATATATGCACTGACAGTCGGGATCTACAGCAATTAGCAAAGTAAGTGAAGTGAAGTCTATTTAAAGGCAGTATACAGATATGTGACACATACGCCAGATATATGTGTATATATATATATATAATATATGTTGGGCAAATAAACGCGCACAGACAGCCAGATAAACAATCGGGCAATCAGACTGGCAGACAGGCAGACAGACAGGCGGGCGGGACGGGGCGGTACGGGGGCGTCTGGCTGGGTCGGTAGGGCGCGTCGGAGTCAGGGACTTCATGTCGCATGTCATGAACAATTGCAATTTGTATTTCATTTCATTTTATTGGTTTATTATTCATTATCAATGGCAGCGCTGTGCTGTTCTTGTTGTTGTTCGACTGGCGAGGCTCAGCGGTTTCAGTGGTTCCACCAGTCGCGCGCGCTCGCTCTCTCTCGCTCTCTCTCTCTCTGTCTCACTCTATTGAAAGTGAGTTAAAGCAACTGTCGCGACATGCTTAAGCCTGTCGGCCATCGGGCGAGCTCATGTTCGCGTCGAGTCGCTGCCCCAAATGGCGACGCCGCAATTAGCTGTGGCTAATCAGCCTTGTGTGCAGTAATACCCCACAGCTCTCCGCTGCCCCCTCGCTAGCTGCCGTCGGTTACTCAATCGATTCGCTGGCCGATGAACTGCGCCGGCCCCAATGGCTTCTGATTGCAGTTTCAGTCTGTGTCGGTGTCGGTGTCTGTGTATGTGTGTCGGGCGTCTGGCCTGCTGCGCACGTGTCCCATTCATCATTTTTGCAGCGTGTCGCGTCGGCGAGGCTCGCTCTGCTGTGGATGAAGGGTAGAGTGGGGGCTGGGGTTACTCTCATGGCATTGTTCAAAGTCGACGCACTGCACTTTGCATAACTTTTGCAGGCGCGTCACAATGCGCACTGAATTTCGGCTTGTGCTGCCGCTCTCCCCTCTCTCTCTCTCTCGCTCTCGCTCTTGCTCTCCCTCTCTCTGTTATCAGCGATCGTTGGCCCCACGCACGCGCCGCCTTCGACTGCGTTCAATGAACGCACTTCACGCTTGCACACGCCGTCGGGGTATCATAATTTTGTCACAAAGCGTGTAACGCACTGCAGCGGCTGTGAATCGCAGTAATATATATGCATATATCTAATTATCTCCAGATACTATATAGCTGCGATTTAAGTCGAACTGTGTTGAGTCTGACTGAAAATTAGACTGAGTAAACTTGCAGTTCATATAGATATTATTATTATTAACTGCTTAGATCGGTGGATTATAGTACATAGCTCAGAATTTAGTTTGAAGAGAACTCAATGTAATAAACAAATCGAATTAATTAGTTGGCAGCATTATAATGTTATATGATACTATAAATAAAATATATAATGCTAATTACTAAAATAAAAATAATTTGTAGTATAAAACACAAGTTTGTAGAGATTACTGTACAGCTAAGTTCTGAAACTCTAAGTACTAGGAGTATATGCTATAACGCATCTTATAGGCGCGGATCAACAGGGTAAAACAGGCATATATATCGAAAACCAAAGTACTACGTGTTTACAGAGGTATTACAATATAAAATAGATAAACATATATCTATGTCGCATAACTTTCAACTTATATACTATATTGCCACCTAACTGATCTCAGCAAAACTATATATTTTTAGAAAATCAGAATACGATCAGCGTATTAGTTTATAAAACTGATCACATGATCAGCGTATTAGTTAATAAAGCTGCTCATATGGCTTATTTGCTGGCCTTTATATATATTGAATATTATATATATATATTATATATAATACATCAAACTGAATTTTATACTTTTGTTGATCAGATAGAATGATCATGATCGCGATCAGCCTATTATATCAAAAGAGTGTTCCTTTTTGCTTTGAAACTATATCATTTTGCAACACATATTCCATATAAGCCAGCAGGCAACTCTCTATAGCAGATCGGTTGCCATATCCAATATCCGATGCTATAGCTTAAACCGTTGCTTCATTAGCACCGACAACTGCCCGCGTATCTGTTCAGTCTTTTGTGCAAATTTCGTGTATTATTGTGGTTTTCTCGAGCATCTCGCAGATACAGATAAATGCTGAAAATACAACAATAATTTCGGGCTCGTTTCTCCTGCTCGGGGGGTACTCATAAAGGCAGGCAATGACCGCGACGCGCTGCTGCAGCGATCAATGCACCTTCGTCGAAAGGTGCAACGCCTCGCGAGACGCGACGCAGTGTATGTGTGTGCGGCTGTGTGTGCGAGTCTGGGCATGCAATGACGCACGAAACGCGATCATCGACGAGACGCAGGGGCCAGAGATCGCACTGCGCTTGGCGATCGCTGTCGGGCAGTCCAAACTTGACCAAGTTGAGGCCAGGGTTATTTTTAGCGCAGCTGCAGCAGCAGCAACAGCAGCAGCCGCGCTGGAAATTGGCCGAGACAAAGTTGTAGCTGGGCCGGCAAGTTCGTTAACAGAGTTCTTTTGGAACGCAACGCGATCAGATTTATGCGTGAGGGTCGCGAGCTTAACCCGAGGTCAGCAGTCCCAGAGAGAGAGAGAGAGAGAGAGAGAGAGAGAGAGAGAGAGAGAGAGAGAGAGACGCGACGGGACGAGCTGTGGTGCAGGCAGGTGGCTGGCGGACCCATGTTACATGCCAATTTAATAGCACTTTTTTACACACACCCACACACAGGCGGGCAGCTGGCTGGCAGACAGGCAGGCCGTCAGACAGGCAGTAACACGCACAGACACGCACAGCCACGCACCTCAAGAGAGCGACTCGGAACCAGTTCGCGGCTGCGGAAGCGTGGCGTATCAGCCGTATTTTGTCTTCATCCCGCCAATTGTTGTTGTTGTTCCTGCTGTTGTCTTAGTTATTGTTGTTCTTGCTGTTGCTGTTATTTCAGCGTCTCGCAGACAAATTTATGAGCGTTAAGTGAAGGCCAATAAAATGCTTTTTGTCTGGACTCGTTTTGGGCTCGTCTACGTTCGTTTGTTCGCTCATTCGGTACGTCAGCTTTATATTTGTATAATTCCACGCTTTACAGGGCACATTAATTTCACAAGTCCGAGTCTTCTTCTTTCCCGTCTGACTCTCTGTCTCTGGCATTGTTTAAGCTTTAAACGGGGCTTAGTTAACTTTATTTCTATTCACAAGCAGCCAGCAAAACGTTAACGAAAGTGAATGGAGAGTTTTAATTTTGCCACTTATGTAGGTAATGAATTAACGATTTATTTACATAGATTAATTATTTAAAATGTAAATAAAATATATATACAAGGAGATTTAGTAGTTAGGGCTCAAGATAGATCTTCATTAATTTTATTTCTATTTACACGCAGCCAGTGAAACGTTTCACTGATTTACTATATTTATATGCGATTCTTATCGCTATTAAAGCGATTCATCCGTGCAATATAAGCTACCTGCGATCAGAAATTAAATTCCAATTATTTATTGGTTAAATGATTCTTCCGATTTTTAGACAGTAGTCATTTTCAGCATGTCGTGGCGATTGATTTTGTGGTGCTGCGTTTCGGGCTTGCTGGCGGTATGTACAGCTATCTGAAGTGGTTCGCAGTGTTCTGAAAGAACATCTCTTTCAGTTGCACTGCCAGTCTCATGTGACATTTACAAATCTGAAGTGCAGCTTTCGGAATGTTACTTTCGGGGAGTACACGGAGTGCAGCATCAAGGCGGTGAATCGTACACACAAATATATTAGTCTGTATGGCAGACTGTATTATCGACCCATAGATAACGTGATTGTAAGTGTGACAAATCTGACCATTTAGAGCCTATAGCATTTAGCATTCATCTTACAGATGAAGTTGCAGCTAATGCGCAACGATCATGGCTATAAGCCGTTCTTTGTCGACATCACCTTCGATGCCTGCAAATATATGCGGGACCAGCGAAACTGGCTTGTCAACATGTTTTACAATTCAATCAAGGATCGCACGAATATCAATCACACGTGTCCCTACGATGTACGCGAATTGTAACTGGGAACTGCATTAAGATATTAACTTATATTTAGTATGTTTATTTATATATACATTTGTTTATCTAGCACGACATCATTGTCGACAAATGGTGGACTGGAGGCCACGACGCGGAGTTGCGTAAATTCTTGCCCATACCAAATGGGGATTATGCTGTTTACATTTTTTTTTTTACAAACAATATTAATTTTAACAATATTAAGATATATGTTAGAGTCAGTGATTAAAGATGTGCTATTAAATGGATTTCGCATTAATAATTTATATATTCGGTAAATATTTTGTATTCTACTTTTATTTTGAATATTCAAAATATTAGCTTTAGTTATAATCGATTCAGTAGGTCAAAATAAGTATTGTCAAAAATAACCATATCCTGTCTATATCTCTGACACTGTGACATCAACCGTGACTTTGAACCCCCATAAAACCAATGCGATTTTCAGTGTATGCAAATAATAATAGCGAGGAAAACGTTGATTGTACAAATGATTCATTTATTAGAGATATGTATGAACCATTAAAACGATCAATTTCCGTCAAAATGTTGCAAATGAAGCCTTGGTAAATGCGTTGATCGATTTTGTTTGAACCACAGTTTGGTATTACTTTCGCTATGCTAATGTTGCTGTTGTTCTGTACTGCCTTAGGATTCCTCACAGTGAGTACGAGATTGATATAGGTAATCCAAGTACTTACTTTATTAAGAGTACAGTCCGAGGCTCATGTCACGTTCACGAATCTAAAGTGCAATTTCGCCAATGAGAGCTACGGAAGGTATACACAATGCGAAATCAAGGCCGTTAATCGCACACATAAGTACCTCAGTGTCTATCAGAAGCTAGATTATCTGCCTTTCGATAAAATTACGGTGAGTGACAAGCCTCGATGGTGATCAGAATCCTTGATGGCAGTAAATTTTAGGTGAACTTCAAATTTATGCACTACGATAATGGTCATTATAAGCCCTTTTTCATCGACACCACCTTCGATGGCTGCAAGTTCTTGAGAAATCAACGTGATCCTATTATCAGAGCGTTCTTCAAGATCATCAAGGATCGTTCCAACGTGAATCACACGTGTCCCTTTAATGTAAGTTGAATGAAGTGAATGAAAAACCGTAAAAATATCTTCGCATTTACTTAGCACGATATTGTGGTCAACAAACTGTGGACTGGAAATCTAGAAAGTGACTTTTTAAAATACGTTCCCATACCGAGTGGGGACTACGCCTTGTTTTTAACATTTTACAGCAACAAGATGAAGCACAGCTTTGTCAACACCTATATTCGAATATCCAGCTAGATAATAAATCTGTGAAAATACGTATATACCATTATGGTGTTGGTCGTTCGCTTTTCGTTTTAATCTTCGAATAATTGCGATATTATTGCGTTTAATTACCCTAAAAGAGAACTGTCGAATGGTTTATTTGTTTGATCCAAAATTATTCTTCAGTTAGTATCATATTACATTTCATAATATGTTCCCGAAGTTTCTGTTTTCTTGCTGTTTGAGTTTTCTTATGGTAAGCGAGCGCCCGGTAAGCGCAGTAAGAGAAGTTCTCAGTTTCAATTCTTCCAGCTGCAATGTACAGCCTATTTGACATTCACGAATCTGAAGTGCAGCTTCGTGGACAAGTCATTTGGGGAGTATCGGGATTGCTCGATTAAGGCCGTGAATCGTACTCATAAGTACATCAGAATCTATGCGAAAATCTTACAGAAACCTTTGGATGATGTTACGGTGAGTGGTAAACACCATTTTGAGTTTTCAATCATATTTTCCGATTAATCAGATGAATATTCAACTAATGCGCAATAACCATGGCTTTAAGCCATACCTCATCAATATTACTTTCGATGCCTGCAAGTTCTTGAATAACCAACGGAATCCCATTGTCAAATTGATCTACAAGCAAATCAAGGATAGATCGAATATAAATCACACCTGTCCTTATAATGTAAGTGCGATTACAGCTCAAAAACTTTTCAGTTTCTATATTGTACTTTATTTTGTGAAACAGCACGATATTATTATCGACAAGTTTTGGACTGGCGACATTGAGGTTGACTTTCTTAAATATATTCCCATACCAAACGGTGAATACGCCGTTTACACCACCTTTTACGCCAAGCACCAGGAAATGTGCAGTGTAAAGACCTTTATAAGGATTGTAAAAAAACAATAGCTATAAATACAATTTTAGAACTGTAAAAAAAAGAAAATTGATGAAATCGACAAACGATTATATTTAATATGCGACAATTACGATATTATTTTGTTTAAAAAGCGTTAAAGCGATTTTCGATATTTAGATTCGGCTTTGTGAGTATTTTATGAATCGATTCACCGCTCTAGAGGCAACATGTTGAAAGTCTTGTGGTTCTGGTGTGCTGTTGGATTTTTAATGGTAAGTGGGAATTTCTTATAGACAGTACCATCTTGACTCCTCTAATTGCCGCATGTGCAGTGTATGGCGCATGTGCAGTTCACGAACTTGAAGTGCACCCTTAACGAGAAAAACTTCGGTGTGGTCAAAGAGTGTCGAATCGTTGCCGTGAATCGTAGCCACAAGTACATAAATTTCCACTTCAAACCATTTGCTGCGATTACAGGAAATATGACGGTAAATGTCACTTACACATTTTCAGAGCAACGTTTTTATTGATCTCTTTTCGACAGTTACATCTCAAGGTCATGCGAAATGATCATGGCTTCAAGCCCTATTTTATTGACATGAAGTTCGATTTGTGCCGCTACCTGAAGAACCAACGTAATGTCCTGCTAAACATATTTTACAGAATTTTTAAGGATTACTCCAACTTGAATCATACTTGCCCATATGATGTAAGCGTCTTACAACTTGTCTTGTGTAGATCTAAGATATTATAAAGATTGATTTTCCCCTTTTGGCTTTAGCACGATATTATTATCGACAAGCTGTGGACGAGAGACTATGATACCGATTTTGTGAATGTAGTGCCGATACCAAGCGGCGATTATGCAGTCATGCTGGCATTCCTCTCGTATAGAGTAGAGGTTGGTAGTCTTAAGATTTACATGAAGGTATCTAAAGGTAAATAAATCGAAAGAGGGAGCTTACATTTAAAATTGCTCTTACAATTTCCATTTGCATGCAAAAATAACAATTTTTATATGTTCAAACAGCAGAAAAGCAAGATTTGAGTTATGATAATCGGTTATTTATGGTATATTGGTTGAGTATTTGTCGGTTAGGCATCAGTTGAGCTACAAATCTGTTGTAACGACTATTTTGGCATGGCTTTCTATCATACACATTTTAAAAACAAGTGAAGAAAGCTACAGTCGAGTGCACGCGACAGTAAGATACCATTTACCTATGGCTGTTAAAAAATAATTCTTAATATTAATTACTTATATTCGGCAAACTAATAACAACGCATCGCATATTTTCGAAGTCAAATACACATACATTGACGCTAATGGCACATGCCGACTGTATGCTGACTACACGACGACAATAATTCCAATTTGGTGCTTCTAGCTGTTCTAGTGTTCTTTTAAACTATAAAAATGTGTTTTTTAGAGGCGGTGGGCGTGGCATCCAAAAGTCTAAAATCCAACTTCTGCATAATATTGCAAGACACTCTCCTACCAAATTTGGTGCGTTTATCTCTTTTCGTTATTGAATTATTTGCAAAAAATTGAAAAACGCATTTATCGATTTGCGGAGCCGGTGGGCGTGGCAGATCAAGTTTGAAATATTGAATACACGCACACTCCCACTAAGTCTGGTGCCTGTAGCTCTTTCAATAGCTGAGATCTGTGTGTTCATACAGACGGACAGACAGACGGACATGACCAAAGGGACTCGGCTATTGATGCTGATCAAGAATATATATACTTTGTATGGTCTGCCACGCCTCCTTCTGCCTGTTACATACATTTGCACAAAGTTAATATACCACAGTTTACCCATTTTCAATGGGTAAATGGTATAACAAGCGTTTGGGCCGAGTTTCCAGAAATCAATGGACGTTTTTATAATCGATTACCGGTATAAGCGCTACCACGGGTTGGTATAAGTATTAAAAATATATTACAATTGGAAAACAAGCGCAATGGTTAAATTGGAATTTAATTGTACTTAACCAGCATGACATTGCCATGTGGTATTAATAATGCTTTGTCGATTTGAATAGCTGGAGGTTCGCTTTGCTTGGCCTAGGTTCAGGCAATTGGACTGTATCGAGCGACATGTTGAGGGCGATAGTCTTCTGGTATTGCCTAGGCATTCTAGCGGTGAGCAGAGAGATTACAACCTCAAGTGTGGTTCAAAGTGCCTTTTCCCTCTCTTTTTGCAGTGCGTGGCGCATGTGACGTTTACGAATCTGAAGTGCAACTATTACAATCAATCGTACGGGGAATTCAAACAATGTCACATCAAGGCCGTCAATCGCACGCACAAGTACATCACACTGTATGAGAAAATCTACTATAGGCCCCTTAATAATATAATGGTATTTAAATATATGTATATATATAGGATATAAGTTTCTACGATCAAGTCTCGCTGCAATGCATCGATCATTTCAGCTGAACATAAATCTAATGCGATACGATCACGGCTATAAGCCCTTTTTCATCAACATAACCGTCGATGTCTGCAAATTTCTGAAGAACCAACGCAATCCCATCGTTAATATGTTCTATAGACACTTAAAGCATAATTCCAACATGAATCACACGTGCCCATATGACGTGAGTGCTGACATTTAAATCTAAATACATTTGAAATACGATACTGATATATGAAAATTGCTCGAATTTCACACAGCACGACTTAATTATAGATAAACTGTGGACCGGCAACTTAGACATGGATTTCGACAAGTATCTTCCTAATATGATAGGCGATTATGTGGCGCATTTCAAGTTCTTTGTGGATAACAAAGAGTTTGCCATCGTCAGTATCTACGCTAAGATAACCAAGTGAAGCCTTGAATAAAGATACACACACACACACACACAACTAACCTTGGACTGTATGTATGCGTAGGATAGCAATTCATCGAGTCCATCGCTGGGAAGGGAGCCCAATGTCGGCTCATTAATAATAAATTAATCATATACATTTTTTGCGCGTCTTCGTTTTCCCTAATGACGCGGAATACGAAATGCCGCTCTTGCTGCGAGCCCAAAAGCGTTTAATGAAATCCCGAGAGCGTGCTGCCAGTCTGCCTGCCAGTGCTGCCAAGTCATCCAGTCAAACGGCAACTGAAACGGAAGCTAATCGCCTGGGCAAATAGTTTACCCTGGACGATGCCACCTCAGGCTGTCAGTTCCACTGCCTGCCTGCCTGTCTGCCTGTCTGTCTGCCTGTCTGCTGAATTGCTTAACGAGTAGCAACAGCAGCAGCAGCAGCAGCGGGGGTCGAGCCAGGAGCAGGATGTGGGCTTTGTGGCTTTGTCGGATTATAAATAATAATATGCCAGGTGCGGCGAGCTGACGCTGTTGCTGTTGCCCCACAGCTTGCGCCCGAGGCGTGAGCTAAGCTATGCCATGTGATGTTTAGAGCCGAAAACTTTTGCCGGCGCTATTAATATTAAAATATATGCTAAACGATGTAATCATAAGTTTTGACTGGCATAGCAGGACTGCCAAAGTGGTAAGGTCTTCTAAGCTAGTCTAAACTATCGGTAAAGTAGTTCCCTGACCTAAATAGAATCATATTTGGAAAGCACACTTTCAGAAATCAGACAGGGTATTATTTTAGAAACTTCAATCTTCAAATTACCATATCTTTAGTGCTATGTAGTTCGTTTTTTTTTAAGTAGCTAAACTCTGCTTTGAAGGCTTAAAGACTTTTCCCTTTAAATTTTTATCATAAATACCAACATCAATAAAAAATAAGATCAAATATATATAGAGACAAATTCTACATAGAAACATAAGTTATCTCAAGTGCAGTCTACCAAGAAGTCTTTTCCGTTTTAGCCTAATTCAAATACAACTTCCAGTTTCTGTAGGCTTTGTACTTCCCTTTCTTTCTGGTGCATCCCCCATAAGTATGGAGATGCTTTACCATTAAGAGCCAAAGTCAGCAGGGTCTCGGTTTACTCAGTAGTCAAGGCCTTTTCCCCTTTCTCATATTAATTCAAGTTAAGGTTCAAGTTTCTATATATATATAGTAATGTCTTTCTTCCTTTCCGTCGCATGCGCTGCAATTAATTAAGACAATCAATTGGTCATTTGAGGAACCATCGCATGGGTTAAGTGAAGCGCAAGGCGATTGCAGCGATGCCCGGGGATGGCCATAAGGACATTTGCGCTGACATTCGTTGTAAGCATATTGCGGCGACTGTAGCATGCGGCAAGTGGCATGCAGCATGTTCGGGCCCTTATTGCCAACGGCTCGTTAGACTTGGCCGGCACACACACACATACTATACTTTTGCAGCGAGTGCAGTCGGCAACTACAAAGAAGACGACATCGGACAGCGACGGCGTATCTGGTACACTGATAGCAGTCCGGGGCGGCAAACCTCACAGAGCTTGCCGCGACCGTGCTGCATAGTGGGTTGAAATCGACACTGACACACGCACCGACGTGTCGCACGGCTTTGAAGTCGCCTCCATACGTTGCCTTTGCGTTTTTTCCCCTGTCTCTTTCGCTCCTCTCTCTCTCTCTCTCTCTCGCTCGCTCGCTTTTTTTTGAAGTTTGAGCTGCGCTTTTCGGTGCCGCCGCGTTTCGAATTGCAATCGCAGAGGCAAATGAGCAGCGGAGCGTTCCCTATGTGTCCCTTCAAGCCACCCCTTGCCCCTTGCTGTTTCCCCTCTCACCAGCCAGGTATGTGTGTGTGTGTGTGTGTATGTGTGTTAATTGCATTAAAATGTTTGTAATTGCAATGCAACTCGAATGTTATCGCCGCGCGCAAATCTGCGCACATTCAAAAATGCCATAGATGCCGGCAAATGCAGCCGAAGCAGGCGATTCGCCGTGTCGTAACTATAATTGCCATAATAACATAATATCGGAGCAGTTGCCGGACGACGACGACGACTACGACGACTGCAGACAATCTCCGCCGGGTGAAGGTGTCGTTTATTGTCGCCGCCGCAAGAAGCCAGCGAGAAGGGGAACTACACTGGCAGAAGTGATTAGGCAAACCTGAAGGGAACCGGCAGGGGAATTCCCTAAAGTTCAAGATACGTCATAAAATATATTGACTATAAATTCTTAACATATGAAGAGAGTCTTTAAAGATTTCATTTGAAGAACTACATTTTTAGAGAATAAATATTCCAATTTCTTATAATATTCTATTACATATTTGGAATATCATTTATATATGATATTGTAATTATTTTTTTATTATTAATAAATTTTATTTATTTATTAATAGAGAAATAATTAATAAACTATGAAATGTAAATGAAACACACGAAAGTGAGAAATTAAATATTAATAAATCCATCAAGAAGAGTTGACAGAGCAAAGATATAACTATATAAAATAATTCTATAAGCTAAATTATATTAAATAAATTATTATAATAAAATAATCATATAATATGAGCCATGAAGCGCAGAAAAGCAACTAAAAACGTATCATTCTTAATAATTTGATGCTAATATGTGATAATATTATATAAAATATTATTTAAATTAATTTATTTATTAATCAGCCAAAAATGTTACACTGTGATAAATGCTATTTCGCTGAAATATAAGATATTGCGTATATAAAAGCCTCAAAGTAAGTTACCACAACAAATTGAAAACCGCTTTGAAGCTCGACGATTTCTCGCAGTGCATGAAATCTATTCCGCTGGCCGATCTGCCAAATATGGTCAGGGCGACGCAGACGTCGTGCGATAAATGCGATGCGTCAGCGACAGGCAGCTTGAGGTGCCATTTTTCTCATGACCAACGAAGCAAGACAACTGCAGGCAGCGCTGTGGCTGTGGCAATGGGCGGGGAGAGGGCGGTGGAGAGGCTTCACAGCCGACGCTGATTGAAGCCGGTGACAGAGAAGGAGAGCGGGACGAAGTGCGCTTGGCTGGTTGACTTTTCCGCATGTTTGGACTGTCTGGTTGAGTGTCTGCAGCGCGGTCGCTTGGAGTCTGGGCGCTCGCTAGTTATCAAGCAAACCTCCCCCTCCCCTCTCTACGGTCTCTCTGTCTCTGCCATTCTCTTGCGACTGTCTCTATTTGGTGCAGTTGTCTGTCTTGCTGTCTGCTGCTCCGCCCCGTGCCGCCGCGTCCCGCTCGCCCGTCTGCCTTGTTTGTCAAAGAGAAACAGTTAAATGCCAGTTTACCAGTTAAATCGGAATCAAAGCGAAAACAATGACACAGTGGCAGAGCACCCCGGTAGCCCCCGTCCACCTCCCGTTCCCGTTCCCCAGCACAGCAACCGGCTATGTAGGGGAGCAAGACCTGAACCCGACCTGCTCGCCAAGTGAAGTAACAGCAGCAGCAGCAGCAGCAGCAGCAGCAGCAACAACAACAGCAAGAGTAACAATAAAAAAATCGTCTAGACACAGACTAGACTCCATAAAAATAATTATTATCGGTTGCAATTTCTGTGCCTGCGCCTCGTCAGTCGAGCAACCACCAGCCCCCTGCCGCACCACAACCGCTCACCCTGACAGACCAGTGTTCGGTTTGGACTCGCTTCGGTTTCTCGTCGCGTCTCTCGTTTCGGGTTTACCCCACATCTGGGGGGAATCGTTGAGCGTCATCGCATCGTTTGGTTTCATCTGCTTCGCATTACGATTGCACTTTTTTCTCTCTGTCGTCTCCACTCTCTCTCTCTCTCTCTCTCTCTCTCTCTCTCTAGTCAGTCTTTCTCTCCCTTTCTCCTGCTTAAGAGGCAAATTTGACTCTTGCATTTGGTTTGTTTACTCGAAGTAAATTGAGTCTGAACTGGGCAGGGTTACAGTGAGGCTCAATTATGAAGCAGGCCTAGGGTACTGCGAGAAGTACCCTATAGAGTGCACTTTGCTGTAAGATTTTATGCTTTATTTAGTTGCCCTAATTGTAAGAACTCCACAATTACTACCCTTTTTCAGGTCGGGTTCAGTGGAGCTGCAGGTAAGCTTTGCTTATGCAGAAGTTCAAGACTTTTCAGAAAAATGACCTATAGAGTAAATCTTGCTGCATTATTTTGTAGTATATTTTATTATTTTATACTATTTATTTTATCCATATTCATGATACAAAAATATAATATAATTAATATAATATATAATTTTTTATAAGCTTTTTAATTTGAATTCCCTTTTTATTAGATTGACTAATTATCATTATCATGTTCATAGCCGAATCTATAGTGTACAATCGGTTGTGGGGCTAATATAATTTTAAAGAGATTATTGAAGAGGATAATAATATTAATAATATACCTATAGAGTAAACTTTGGTTAATAAAATTTTACGTTACCCATTCTTTTCACTATTTTTATTTTACTTAAGTAGGAATAAAATGAAGCTGCGTTAAAGAGAAGGAGGCTACCAAAAGGGGTTATTTACTTGCACTAGCTTAATTCTACAATATCATTATATTCCTATACTATATATTCCAATATTATCATATAACTATTAAAATATTTAACTGAAATTACAATAGTCACAGCAAAACTTTGGCTTGAAAAATAAAAGAATAAGCCTAAACGTACGATAATATATATATCTAGTTTTGTCTAAATTATTGTATTGTATAAAATGTGCATAAACAATGTGTATCCTTATCCCAATTCGAAGAGAATTCACTTTATTTTGCATAATTTTGAAGTAAAGTCTTATTTTATTTTGGACTATACTTAATTATTAATTAATTTTTTGACTATTTTATTTTATTTATTTAAATTTTTTTCCCGCAATTTGTCACTCTTAGTCACTCTCAACTGTTTATTTTTTTCCACAATATCATCAATATGCGCAGAGCTAATTCGATTTGCCATCGTGTGACACTCGCTGCCGGGGGGAGCCCCGCTCTCTCCCGTTGAGTATTCTTTGAATACAATTCGAAAACGTAATTACATTGATTGCGATACAAAGGGGCAGCTGCAGGGGCTAGCACAGAGGCAGCCAGAGAGAGAGAGAGAGGGAGGGGAGGCAGGTACAACCAAATGGACAAGGGACAACTGTTAGGTGTTCGGTGCTCGGTGCTCGGCGCTCATCAGCTCCGGCGAGTGGCAAGTGGACAGGCGGATGGATATGTTTGATATGCTGTCGACACGCATCGCTGAGCATGCAACGCCGAGGCAAGTTTGACAGGCGGCCGTGGCGGCGCGACAACAACGACAATGTGGAGCAAGGAAATATGCGGCGCACACAGTTCGCAGCAGGGGCAGGGGCAGGGGCAGGCACCGGCTACAAGGTAATTGCCACAATTTGCTCGTTGCGTGAATGGACAGCAGACGCAGCAGAGGGCAGCACTTCCGTCAATATGAACGTGGCAGGGAGCGGGAGTGGCAGCAGGGGCAGGGTCGGTGGCACCAGGCAACTGACTGCCGGCAACAGGAAAAGGGGCAATATGTGCGCTGTTTTTTTTTTTTTCCTCCTTTTTTTTGCGAGCTGCTTTTAGGGCCGCCTTCTGTCATATTTGAGGTGCGCATAAAGGCACTCAACGCCGCCATAAATCAACTGCCAACTGCAGCTGCAGCGGCTAGAGGTGCCGGGGAGAGTGGCAAGAGGGGAACTGAGGCACTGCAGCTCAGCGCAGCGACAAAAAAACGAAAACTGCTGCAAGTTTCACCTGAGCGCAGCAGTTACCCCTGCACAGCCCCTGCGCCCCTGCTCCTTTCACACTGCTTCTAGACGACAGACGTTGTCTGTCTTGGCAGCGGCAGAGCCGAAAGCAACAGGAAACAACACGACAAACACGACAGGCAGAGAGACAGACAGACAGACAGTCAGACAGACAGGGAGACAACTGTGACAGCTCGTTGCAGGGAAGCTAAGCGACTGCAACGCCAGCAGCAGCGGCAACAGCAATGTGCAGCATATACCTGTGTCCAGCGTGTTCAAATGAGCCAACAATTCTCAGCTGTCAATAATGTCTGTCGTCGTCGTTAACCCTTTCCTCTTGCCACTCGCTGTCGCCCCGTGCACCTTGGGCTGCTCTGCCAGCTCCCAGACTGCACTTTGTGTCTGCTGCTGACTTCTCTCTGCTTCCACAAACTTCTGCTTCAAAGCGTAACAGCGGTTACTTTTCAAATTGCTTTCTACAGTGCTGCTGTTGAGGCTTTAAAGCTTCTTCTGCTATTTCAGCTGCTTTTCTTTAAAGATTCTGCTTTATTATAGTTTCTTTTACTATATGTTTTACTCTCTCATTGATTATATTTTATTCCAAGAGACTTTATGGCTATTTTGCCATTTTCCTGCTTCCTTCTTTCATTTTCTTCATTCATGATACCTTCTTTCAGATTTTCTAGATTCTTCACTTCATTCTTAATCTCTTGCAGTTCGTTTTCTACAGCTTATTCTTTCATTGTTTTTGCTAGTTTTTTCTTTTTTGAGCCTAGCATCTTGCAAATCTTCTTGTCCATATTTTTCAGTAACTATAACTATAACTATATTTTTTTATTTATATAACACCACAAATTTGTATCTTTCTTTATTCTTCTGAGCCTTTACTTTTTTCCGATTAATTTTTTTGCCCATTTATTTCATTTCATTTTTTATTTTCAGCTGTTTTCAGTTTTTTTCTAAATCTACAAGTCCTTCTCTGAAATCAGCATTTTCTTTCGCGTAGATTTTTTTATAACATACATACTCTTAATTAAATGTAACTATTTTTATTTTTTCTGACCCTTTACTTTCTTCTGATTATTTTATTTGCCCATTTATTTCATTCTTTTCTATATTTTCGGGTCATCTTAGATTTTCCCTAAATCTACAAGTGTTTCTTTGCAATCAGCATTTTCTTTCACGCAGATCTTCTTGTACATACATATTGTTCAGTAAGATTTAACTATTTTTATCTCTTCTGTCCCTTTACTTTTTCCGATTAATTTATTTTATGCTATCATTCTTTTATTGTGTTCTTCTCTTTTCAGATTTCCCCTACATCTGCAAGCCTTTCTCTGCAATCAGCATTTTCTTCCTTCTCTTTTGCATTTCTTAGATTTTCCAAAACTTTTCATGGCCTAAAATTTGATTGGCTTTTCAGTTGTAGCTTCTGTTTTTCACTAACTTCCAGATCTTTCTCCACAATTGGCCTCTGCCTACTTTAACATAACTATATTACAAACTTCTTTGGCTGCTGCCTAATCTTCCATGCATTCAATTGTCTGCTGCTGTTATCCAGTTGCCTGTCCTTATTCAAAATTAATTCTGACAATGGTGAAATGCAGTCAGTTCTCGAAAGTTAAGTCCTTAAAGTCCCCCAAATCCTAATCCTTTGGAAATTGAGTTGCCAAATGGCAATTTCTGCTGTTGTCCAAACCAGCACAGAGATTTGCCTTGTACACACAGCGGCACACAGCGCCGAGCGGCAGCGGGTCGAAAGGGGCCTTAAAAAGTCGCCAGCACTTTGTCGTTAGTGCCTCCAGGGGCGGCATGGGCGGCAAGGGCGGGGCAGGCATTTTGGCGTCCCGCTTAATTATTCAAAACCATGTCATGTCTCTGTATAATTTTATGCATTGGCCAATGCGAGCGCCAGGCAAGCGCTGCTAACGATGATGATGATGGCGATGATGATGATGATGATGACGACGCCTACACAACCAGACGGGGACAGGCAGACGGACAGCCAGTCGAACAGACAGACAGACAGGCAGACGGACAGGCAGACAGGCAGACGGACGGACGGACAGCCAGAGAGCAGACAGAGCAGACCGAGCAGAGACATATCTGAAAAAGCTACAACTGCACACGCAGTCAGAGTGGGCAATCGCCAGTCGCGCCGGGGCAGGAGCCACATGTGGCAATCACGAAACGTAGTGCCGTTACCCACACTCACACACACTTGCACACACTCGCACACACACACACACAGTGGCAGAGTGAGAGCGTGGCATACCAGACAGTCTGACGCTGTTGGAGCCCACGTAGAGCGGCAGCCACTCGGTGAGTCGTCGCTCAGACTGAGACTTGTTGTTGCAGCAGTTGCTGCTGTTGTTGTTGTTGTCGTTGTTGTTGCTGTTGTTGTTGTCGGCCAGGTCTTGGTCTGTCTGGACGACAGCAACAACGTTGCAGACGTCGACAACGACACAGTCTGTGGCAGACCGAGACTATCGAAAACTCGAAATTTATTCGTTGGAAAAAGTTGATTTCAGTTCGCCTTTTTTGCGTTTTTCTCTTCGCATTTTGCTTTTGTTTTTATTTCCATTTGCTGTAGTTGTTGCTGCTGCTGCCATTGTTGTTGCTGCTGCTGTTGTTCTCTGCGCTGTATTTATGCAGTCGCAAAATGAGTTGCAAAAATGCCCACGAAAATTATGTTAACCCAGGCGGCAGCTGTGCTCGCGCGAAGCCCACATTCAGCATTCTACAACATCTTCATAGAGTCCCAGAGTACCCCCAAAAAAAACTCCAACTCTCTGCTCCCTTAGTCTCATTCTCTGCATATGTTATAGCAGTACTTGAAGTACTATTCAATCGATTTGATTGGGCAGAGTTTGGTTTTTACCATATGCAGCTGAGAGTATTAGTTGTAGTATATATAGATAGTATATTTATATATATATTTATTACTGCACATTTTTCATAGTGTCAGTTACTCTAAACTGCCTACTCCCTCTGCCAGAACAACTCCAACACATGTTATAGAAGTACTTGAAGTTCATTAGTTTCGAGGTTGCAGTACAGCAGAGCTGTAGTCCCTTTGTTGTAGTATTATTAATATATATACTACAACTAAGGGACTACAGCTCTGCTCAATTGCAGTGTAGATACATTCCTCATAGAGCCAGACACTCTATGCTCTCGCTTCCCTCTTCCACTACAACTCTAAAAGCATTCTGCATATGTTGTGGAAGTACTTGAAGTATGCTTGTATTCATTTGATTTTAAGGGGTATGTAAACAGAGTTTTATGAATTTCTATTCCTATTTAGTATACTATAAGGCATTATAAAATATCCATCTAGTTTTTTCATACAGCCACAAAGCATAATATCCCTGATTCTACTGCATGACAACTTTAACTTGTTTCTGGTAGCACTACGAGGTATGTTTAGTTAATTTTAAGGTGGCTTTCAACTTCAATTATATCAATTTAGTTTAATGATAATATAATACAATCGGAAATATAGTATATATATATAAAAATGTATATATACAAACATACAAGATATTTTTAATTCTACTTCTTCATGATATTTTGAACATCCTTATAAAGTTAAACAAACTATGCTCTCTTTTATCTCTTCCATTCAATAAAACGCAATCGCAGTTCATTAGATTTAATGAAGAAACTAAAATGATATAGTTAAAAGTATTACTGCAATAGTTAAAGTATAAATTTAAGTAGAGTATATAGTAAAAGTTCGCAATAAATGGCGAGAATTCTAAACGAAATCTTCAAAGTCCAGGTATAGTAATATTTGTCTAACATATGTATATTTGAAGCATCTGCTTTGAGCTCTTAAATATTATATGAAGTATTACTATTCGTAGATGTGAAACCAAAAACTGAGAACTTAGTCTCAATAGCTATATATAGACCTTCATACTGATTTATTTTATATATGTATTTTAAAGATGACAAATACTTCAGAATAATATGATTTAAAGGGAGAAAGCAGCTGAATTTCAATGTTATAATTCCAGGTGTACCAATTTAAAGTTGAAAATTGGGTGTCTAGCTGGCACACTTCAAAAAATCGACAATAATATTAGCATGGTGTCCACAAATTGCCAGAAAGGTGGGTAAAATCTGTATAAAGCTGTGGACAATATTTTGAATAAAAGTTTTTTACCTTTCGTTTTAATACAAAAAAAAAAACGCTCATTTAATGCGGGTATACCTGGTTGTATTGTATTATTACTATTATATATTATTATATATATATATTACTCTTAACTCTTAACAACTGTATAGCTAGAGTATTACCTACTCACCGTATTTCTGCCAAAAGTTTCCGCTGGGCCTGAGCACAAGTTCGGGCGCTGTGGCTGAAATGAGATTCGCATCGAGAGCCGAATGCTGCTCCTCGTATATCTCAGTGTAGAGTATGAACTCGATGTGTGTTGCTGTTGTTGTTGTTGTTGTTGTGGTTGTTATGCTTGTTGCGGATGTTGTTGGTTGTTCTGGTTGCTTGTGCGGGGTCGAAGGTGAAATCTTGCCTGCAGTATCACGATTAAAAACTCGATGCGCAGCAGGCAGAGTGTTGACTGTAGTTGCTGCTGCTGCTGCGTCTGCTGCCGCTGCTGCTGCTGCAGTTGTTGTTGCCGCTGGCGTTGCAATTTTAGTTGCTTGCAACAATGTAGCACGTTGATTAATTTGATATGGCAGAAACATGGACGCGACGGCGGCGGCTGCAGCGGCGGGCGTTGCCAGTGCAGCGTCAGTCGACTGAGACGCGACGCGGCGACGCAGGCGGGAGACGGACAGAGGACGAGCCCGAGCGCGAGCAGTTGAAGGAGGAGGAGGAGGCGGCGCAGCAGCAGGAGGAGCAGGAGCAGCAGCAGCAGGCAGAGCACGTTGCCAGGGCGACCAAGAAGCGACGCGGCGACGGCGACGCTCGCGGCGTATTTGTCTGCCGGCAGTTGAGGATGATGATGATGCTCTTGTTGCTGCTGTTGTTGTTGTTGCTGCTGCTGTTGTTGTTGTTGTTGCTGCCGCACTCGATGCTGGTAATTTATTAGGCAAATTTGCGGCTGGCAGCAGCGGCGAGTG
Organism: Zaprionus bogoriensis; assembly: GCA_035046045.1. NCBI lineage: Eukaryota > Metazoa > Arthropoda > Insecta > Diptera > Drosophilidae > Zaprionus > Zaprionus bogoriensis. Next base: position 119,727 of record JAWNOI010000066.1, on the reverse strand, counting down.
ATGTTTGCGCGACACTTTGCCGCGTTTTATAATTAAATCTAACTTATTATTTGCACTATTTACACTGCGAGAAACACTGAGCGAGTCGTACGCACTATTTACACTCACGTTTCCACTTGCGGCGTTTCCAACTGACTTTCGATACATTCGCGACTCGCTGATAATGCTCCTGTTGCATGTCCGACAGTTGTTGTTGTTGTTGTTGTTGCTGTTGCTGTTGCTGTGATGCTGCTGCCACTGCGGCACCCAAAAGTAGGCAATCTGCTGCCTCCGATTGTTGCTGCTGCTGCTGTCGTCTCTGTGCATGGGCACCGCGAGGGCTTGTGCCGACCACAAAACGATCGTTGCCAGTAGAAGCGTTAGATTGAGCGCCAGCAATGTGAGTGTACAGCGGGCCCCCGCGGCGCCACTGGCTGAATGCGTGGGGGCCACAGCGTCAACTGTCCGCGATGGGACAGTTCACTGTACCAGCGACACGCTTGGACGCCTCAATTATAATGCAGTCCATGCGACAGGTTGCGCGGCCAGCTGCGCTGCAAGCAGAGTTGAAAAAAATATGAAAAAAAAATATAATAATAATAATATAATTTATACTTGCTAACTACAATAATGTAGTAATAATAATACAATTTATAGTTGCTAACAATTTCCCTTTTTTCTGCGTTTCCTGTTCCCTTTTCTCTTGTACTGCTTAATAGTAATTATGACATTGCATTTGCACGAGCGGTACTTTTATTCTGGTACTTTCAACAACGCTATAAAAAAGTACATTTTTCGTGGTACTTTTCGCTAATTTTATTATTTTCTTAGTTGGTACTTTTCCTTGATTGTTTTCCCTTTGTTAGCTACGTGTTAGCTATGCGATTAGATGGCACTTTTCGCAAAATTTAAAAATTTAATTAAATTAAATAATACTGGTCGATTAAAATTAAATTAATTCCCATATGCCATACAAACTATATTGCTATTATTATTATATTTATTCTTTTCTAAGCTGGGTTTTTTCCTGGTAGTTTTCATTAAATGTTTTCCCCATGTTATCTACCTTTAAACTATGCAAATCGCAGGTACTTTTCGCAAAATTTATTCCCTTCAGAGTTAAATTCACATTAAAATTAAATTAAATTAAATAAATTAAGGGTAGTTTAAATTCAACTGATTCCCGCATGCCGTACGATTTATTTAGTCTTAGTTACTTTTTGCTAAAAATGTTCACTAAATTTGTTCCCTGTTATGCTGGTCTTTTGCGGCTGGTACTTTTTGCCAAATTTTTGTTCCCTGCTTCGCTGTGGTACTTTTGTGCATTCTCGCTAGTTGGCTCTCTCTTTTTCGCTCAGTGCATTTTGGCTGTGTGGTCGCCCACTTTGGCGTTTGTTTTCTTGCCGCCGTCTTCTTTGCCTTGTTTCTTTGTGTCGTCTGTCCTTGTTATAATGTTGCCGTCGCAACATAATTTCTAGCTGCTCGCACGCTTTACCCCCCCGCCGCCCATGCAAGCAGGCGTGGCAGCAGCCGTAAATAACGAAAGTGTGCGTGTGTGTGCGTGTGTAGTGAGAGACAAAACAACAACAGTGCAGAGTGCAGGGCAGTGCAGTGCAGGGCTAGGGCGCACGCGGCGTATGTGCAATGCGCTGCACACACAGACACACACACACAGAAATTGATGTTGCACTTCTTTGGACTTCATTTTTATTATCATCATCTTCTTTGTCGCAGACGAGACCAATTTTCTAAATATAATGCGGAGGCAAGAGCAGGTTTTGTTGTTGTTGTTATTGTTGCTGTTATATGACGAAAGATTACAAGCGAATGGGCTAAAATTAAAGTAGCTAAATTAATGGCATAGTTGTTGCCTGCGCCTTCTGCCTGCCCGTCTGCCTGCCCTGCCTGCCAGACAAAGGTGGAATGACTTTTGCATATGCTTGCGCGATGCACGCTTCAGATAGGCCCCGATAGAGACAACAACTGACTAAGCTCCGTCTATACAGGGTTGCCCTGCCACAGACCCTGCCCCTCTAGACTTTTTGTTAGGCGCACTAATTGTCTTTGTACCGCAAACAGTTGACATTCTCACTGGCAAAGGGGGGGAGTGGGCATCACTTCGACTAGCTGCCTGCTTCACTTAATATGTGGCATGATCGCAGTGCCACAATGTTGCACCCCAAACGTGTCAGAGACAGATTGATGCGCAGACAGCGCAGAGACAATGCAGAGTAGAGCAGATCAGGGGCAGCAGCGACAGGGAGTCAGGGAGCAGCCTGCTCGCCTGCTCGCCTGCAATTTTAATAAAACGTTACGTCGATCGGCACTAAAGTGCATCTTGCAGACAGCAGACGCGACTACAGGCCACAGCCACGGGCACAGCCTCCACTTCAACTCTCAAGTTGCTTTTGTTTTCGTCTTCTCATTGAAATTCCTGCCTCAACTGGCTGCCCCCCTCGCAACCCTTCTCTGCGATCATCTGGCAAATGTTATTGTCTTCTGCTCGCTCTCCGCTCTCCTCTGCTCTGCCACAATTAGCCGGCGCAGCCGAGCTGCGGCTACTGTTTCGCTCCTGCATCTGTTTGTCTTGTGTCTTCACCCCTTACTCCTCCCGCTGCTCTGCTGCAATTTATTTGATTGCCTGCTCCTGGTCGGGCTTTTTAACGCGTCACGGGCTGGGATCAGCCTTAAGTTGCAATTTATGTCGATCGTAAAAACTCGCTCAGGCCCATTATTAATAAAAATACCGAAAATATACCGCAGCAGAAGCAGCAGCAGCAGCAGCAGAGCAAACAAACAACGACGCCGAGGCGCATCATAAAGTGCTGACAAGTGAGGCTCACTTGCCCCCTCGTGCCCCTGTCTGTCTCTTCTTTCCTTGCTCTGTTTGTTTGTCTTCCAGTCTGTCTCTCAGTATGCCTGCCTGCCTGACTCGCTGATCTGATGACTCACACAGCCTGTGTGCCTAGCTGCGATCCATTTCCCTATGGACTTCATAAGTCTGTCTAATCCAAACTGACCGGAAATACCATATTTCTTGTCGAAACATTATAAAAAAGCTCCCCGAAACAACAACAACAACAACAAGCGCGTTTGGCCATAGGCGTTTTGCAGCTAATTCAGACACATTCCAGTTTATTTTTAAACGTTTCGCTAAATTCTTCAATCTATTTTTGGCAGTAAAACGAGAAAAAACACACAGGAATTCAGCACGGGCCGAAGGAAGCCAGCGGGAAGGGAGCAAAGGTCTGTGGCGATAACCATTGTTATCGATAACAAGCGAAGTCTGTTATAGTACAAGCGAAAGGGTATCTGGGTATGTCTCAGTGTTTTTTTGTACAGTTCTTCAGTTTGCATATGAAGCTTACAGAGTTTGTTCTTATATAAAAAGAGATATATGTATATAGAATCTTCGATTAGAAGTAGAGTATTCTAACACCAATTTCAACTTTATTTAATTTATGGAAAAGCAATAAATAGCGTAGCATAAATCCAGTAAAAAGTTAGCAGACTCGCCCAACCATACAAATTAAAATATTACAAAAAAATCAAAATAGCTGTATATAATAACGTTTGATCTATCTATCTATTATCAAACCTTTTTCAAATTTGTAATTTTTTCAAATTTTCTTTAATTTTCATTAGAATATTCACTTTTTCAGATTGTTTTATGCATTTGCTCCACTCGCACATTTTCCAAATTGTTGCAATTTTGTTTTTCATTTAAATTTTAAATTACATTTTTTTAAATTTTTTTTGGTATATCCATCAAATATTTTTTTTTAAATTCATTGTATAAATTCCCAGAGAACACGTGGAACTATCAAACTTAATCTCAACTTTTTGAAATTTCTTCAATTTGTTACTCTCAAATTTTATATCAACTTATTTTAAAAACCTGCATTTCCATTTTCAATGTATAATTTTTTCAGATACTCTGGGAATATGCACTTTTTAGCTTATGATATTGTATAAATTGCCAGAGAACACAAAGCACTATCAAACTTAAACTCAACTATTTACATTTTCTTGGAGTTGAAAAAAATACAATTCTTTTAGATTTTGTAATTTTTTAGCTGATGCTAAATACTGCATAACTTTTCCAGTGAATACACTTCAAGAATCTTCACTTTCCTGGAAGTTCTATGAGTTTTACTAGCCACAAACTTAATCTTCATTGATTTCAATCTGTAAAACGTAAAAAAGGGAATTCTCTTAACTTCCAATAATTTATTCAGCTTATGTCATTATTCCCAGGGTTTTTCCAGGGTATTCACGCTTCGGCTAGCCGAGGCGGCGAGCACTTGCTGTGCCGGCACGCATACCAAAGTCGAACGCCAATTTGACATTGAGCAAACGCAAATTCAGCAAATTCCTGCGCCAAATCGAAGGAGAAAGAGAGAGAGAGAGAGTGCGGATGGGAGAGCGTAGAGCGTAGAGCGCGCAAATGGAGCGCGTGGAGAACGCACGCAGATCGACCCGGCCAGGAGCGACCCGAACACGCACGTTGCGACCCGACGCGCGACCCAAACACGAAGCGTTGAGAGACAGAGCGAGTGAGAGAGAGACAGTGAGAGAGTGTGAGAGAGAGAGAGCGAACACTCAGTAATCAAGTTGTTGCCGCGGAATTTCACACATGACAGCGAAGAATGCAGCGATTGGAGCCGGAACCGGAACCGGAACTGGAACTAAATGCGCGTATAATCGAATTGCGAGCAAGCCGCTGCGTCAGTGTGTGTGTGTGTGTGTGCGTCTCAAAACCGAAAATTGCAGGCTTCTGCTGCTGTGCAGTGCTGCTGCTGCTGCTGCTGCTGGCGCTGCGATCTTTCCGCTAACCTGCGCCGTACTGAACTCGCTGTCGCCGCGGCTAATGCGAAAAGTGCCCGTTTGTCTCCAATATTTCACACGACGACAGCGCCACGCACACACACACACACACATGCACACACACACTTACACACATAGGCAAGCGATCAGGAAGAGTGGAGCAGGCAGAGAGGCAGACGACGACGACGACGGGCGTGTGTCGTGCCTTTATTTTTACCGCTCTTCTTCTTCTTCGTGTTTTGCCTGTTCTGCTGCGTCTGCGTCTTCTTCTTTTTGCCAGCGAAATTATTTTCGTACTTAAAAATAAATTGAAAAGCATTTTCCTCATCTGTTTTCTGTTTTCCTCTGCTTTTCGCTCGCGCCAGAAACAACAACAGGCCCGCGAAAATCGAGCGTGAAGCGTGCTGCTGCGCTCCGCACCCCCCTCCCCCCTGGACGCTGGCCTCGCCCCCAACTCCCTAAGTGGCTCTCGCATAGGCATTGGATTATGCATTTGCCGTAGAGTGTAGAGGGCAGCGCGGGAGGAATACGAGTTAGCCCTCTGTTTATTATGGCTATCAAAGTCGCCAGCAGCAGCAGCAGAATCGGTCCAAAAATACGCCTAGGGGAAAGGCGCATAATTTCCGAGATTTGTCGAGATCAGCAAAATGTCTGGTGGGGGTGGACAGGGGGTAGGATAAACAGCGTGCAGGGAGGAGGTTGAGTATTTAATGGTAGATTTGGCAAAGGGAATTGTTTTTGAGTTAGGAGAATGTTGTTGGCAAGCGAGCGATGCAGGGAGAGTAGGGAGAAGAGACATAGAGAGGAGAGATATTGGGATGAGAGAAGAGACAGAGAGTGATGAGAGGAGAGATAGAGGGATGAGAGGAATGGCAGCGAGCGGTACAAAAAATTATAGATAGAGAATGGTAGGAGAGAGGCACAGAAAGAGAGAGAGAGAGGACATTGAATAAAAATGGGTTAGGAGAGAGTGAGGGAGAAAGGAAGTGGGAGTAAGAGAGAGATAATATGAGAGTGAGTGACAGTAACAGAGAGATAAAAAAAAAAAAGAGAGAGAGAGAGAGAGAGTAAGTGAGGGAGAGAGAGAGAACGAGGAAGAGGGGGAGTGGGAGTATGGAGAGATAGAAAGAAAGAGAGAGAGGGAGTGATAGTAACAGAGAGATAGAATGAATGAGAGAAATAGAGAGACACATAGGACAAGAAAGCAATTGCGAGAGAGAGAGATACAGAGGGTGTGAGAGTGATAGTTACAGAGAGATAGAGAGAAAGAGAGAAAGAGCGAGAGAGAGATATAGTGAAAGGCCCTCGAGAGGAGGAAAAATATACACTTAAAGAGACACTGTAAGGCTAGAAGGCAGGACAGTAAGAGAATAGGGCATAAGACATGCGAAATAAGGTAAGGGACAGAGAGACAGAGAAATTCCGAAAAAATACCTAAAAATGACAGAAGTTACAGACAGTCGAAAAAGGCAAACCAAATCAGTAAATCAGTCATGTCCAAATGTACAGGCCGAGAGAAGTTTGTTGTCTAGGCCAGAAGTAAGTCGCGTCAGGTCGAGTCGAGCTGGAACTATAGAAATAGCAAGTGCTCAAAGAAGTCACGTGGAAATTGCAGGCGAAATTGCATGAATTAAGCGGCAAAGTGCAGGGCGAAATCCACTCAGACGAAAGTCCTTAGACTCGCCTGCTTTTCGGCAGCATAACACACATAAACAAGGCGTAGGGAGTGAGAGCGGGGAGACAGAGCGGAGCTTGAGCCGGCGCCTAAGCGAAAATCAGGAAGTTGCCACTGCAAAACTGACGCCGGAAGCAGACAGAGACGCGCGCCGTGCGGCCCGACGTAGCGCTGCCTAAGAACAATGCCCAACTGGAGATGGAGATGGAGATGGAGGGGGAGAGGGAAAGGAAGCTGCAAATGCTGATGATGATGGCGATGATGATGTACTATAATTATGTGTGAGAGAGAGGCAGCTGCACTTTATGCAACAACGGTGAAATACTGTTGGAAATGCAATCAGCAGAAACTGCTGCAAGCGTAGCTTTGGGTTGGCTTGCTGCACTTGCAGTTACCCTAGAAAAATGCTACAATATACAAAAGTTTGGAATGTAATGCATAAACTGCAAGCCTCCATGTGTTAAGTGTTAGAGACTTTTAAAACTTATAGCATAAAATACTTCTAAAAGTTTAACCACTGAAAATGCTATAAACACAGTCAAATTTTCAATAAAAAAATTTATTTGCCCTGATAAAATTATGAAAACTACAACTAGAAATAACTCTTGAAAATTTTATTAATTCTTGAAATTAAAAATCGAAGGTTTTGTTAGGTCTAAGTAGGTTTTATAGTTCTAATTTATGGCAATGAATAATTTTAAAGTTTTTTCAATGCAAGTTGCTATATAAATCAAATTCATTTTGCATTGAAAATTTGTTCGACTTCCTAAAATTCCACACATTTGCCTATAAAAAACATTATGAAATTAAATAGGCTGATGAATTAAAAGTGCTATAATATTTATTACTGAAAATCGTTCAATATTTATAACAAAGAATTTGCACAAGTTTTGCATACAAATTTGTGTTACTGCTTGCATCATAATGGCAGGCTTAATATAGTACGTGGATTAAAAAGTCCCGGGACCGACACATAAATGGAGTTGTTAACAAAGGTTCCGTATGATTTTCCATAAGCACCAACCTTCATAAAATACCTGTAAAAATTTCATGTCTTTCTGTTATTTGGTTCCTGAGTTACAGTCATTTAAGTGACGCTCGTCTTGATATTTTCAAAACATTGGATTCGACATTTTCACAAATTTTTGATGTTAATTTCTTGAACTGCTTGTAATCTTATCTCTGTAGTATTTTTAATATTTTTTAGAATAAACTGCAAAATTTAATTTAAGTTGATGGCAACAAAATGCGCCCACAAGCTCTACCAATACAGAATGCAATAAAAAGGCCACTAAAATTCAATGAAAAGTAAACTGAAACTATGATATACCCAGTTAACTGTGGCACTGCCAGTCACTATAGTGCTTTTGGCAGCACTACGAAAGCTCTACAGCCTTGCCCATTTTATAGCAAGTTGCTTTAGTGCTATATAGTAGAGCATATTCCCGTGCTGCAATTAAAACGAACCTTTTCCTGCAGAATGCAGGTGACAAAATAATTTAGCACTTAATGCAATTGGAGCAGTGGGCGTTGACCGGCAACAACACATCCTTCCGACTCCGACTCCGACAGAGTGGGCATAGGTAGGGGTAAGCTGGAAGGAGTAGTGGCGGGCAGGTGGCAGGGGTCAGTCTGCAACGGTTTATGGTTTCCGCCAGCAAAGTGAGCAATTTTCGTTTGACCAGCTGACAACTGGGAGCGAAGCAGACCGTTGATGCTTTCTGCATCATTAGACGCAGATAGAGAGAGGCAGGCAGATAGAGTGACAGAGCGAGAGGCAGACCGACAGGGAAACTGGCGCCAGACAACTTCCTTTTGGCTGCGCTGACCGCAGGTGTCGCCTGGCGTCTGTCGTCTGTCGCCAGTCGCCAGTTGCCAGCGTCATATTGATTGAAATTTAAAATGCAAATCACTTAAAGCGTTCGATTTAATCAAATTATTACAAGGCAGGCAGCAGTTAGTTACAGCAGGAGGGGTGAGGGGGCAGCTGGGGTAGCTGTGGCAGCTGCTGCACAATGCGAGGCATAACAAGCACGACGACAAGTCAACGCTGCGGTGTGGTCAGTCGCTGTAGCGCTACACCAGTGCTGCTCTCACTCTGTTCCCCCTACCTCCTTCCGCTTGTGTCTCTTTCCCATCTCCTGCAGGCTACTCAACCCGTGCGAGACCACAGGCAAGGCCCAGGCAAGTACTGCTATCTAACGAGGGAGCGCTGCGTGGCAAGTCGCTCTTGCAGTGCTTCCGCCTGTCTGTCTGTCTCTCTGTCTGTTGCCCACTGGCGCCTACTGCCCCACCACGCCCCTCGTTGTCTTTGTCATTGCTGTTGGCTTAATTAAATTGCGGTTGCAGCGTTGCAAACGAAGCGCGTACACAAAATCACACAACAAATGCAACAATGTGCTTTGGCTTTTGTTGCACGTTCCGACTGCACTCGCTTTCTCTTTCTCTTTCCCTGTGTGTTTGGTTAAAAACAACATTAAAATTACAACCACAATTAAGTTGGCTAAGTTGGCACTCAACCGAGCGGGCAAAAAGAGAGCGGGAGTTTCATCGAGTTTTATTCGAAACGCTCCCCCAGGTTTATTGCGTCTTTATACTTTTGGCTGAGATTCCCGAGGAATCAAATGAGAATTGACAGCGCTTTTAAGCAGATTTTTGCGACTGATAAATGCGCTGGCACTGAGAGAAATTTGTAGCACAGTTGTTAATTTGACTGTAATTGAATTCAGTTGGAAATTTAAACTATGGCAAGTGAACAGTAAAGAAAAAAAAGATAGGAACCTTAAATTTTAAGTTTCTTTAATTTATTTTATTTAATTATTATAATTATTTATTTCCTGGATTTTATTTTTTTAATTACCGGAACATGCTGTAATTTACAATGATTTGCTATGAATAATGCTAATATAAATATGGCATAACTGAAAAATTATAGAAAATAATGTAAGGCTTTTGCTAAATTTATCTTATTATACAATTTATTTATTATTATATTTTTTTATTATTATATTTATTTGTTATTATATTTATTTGTTATTATATATTGATTAATTTGAAATATTTGACTAACTTTCTAAGCAGTTTTTCTCTTCTTGGCAGGAAAATGCTGTAATTTACAAAATTATCGAATTATAAATAAAGAAGTTGCATAACTTAAACATGATGATAAGAATATATTTTTTTTAAATATTCTTTAAAATTTGTAATAAAATTTTATTAAAATATTTGCTTGAATTTTAATTTTTAATACTTTTTTTGAGTTAGTAAATCTGCTCTCTTTTGTCTCAGATTCTTCTTTGTCTTTCTTTAGCTTGGCCATATTCTGTCCTTAACAGTTTTTTTTTAAGCGCAACACTTTATTTTCGCTCAGTGTAGTTTTTAGAGTGCTGTAAAAACTTCGGTGTTCTGCTGCTGTGCTATATTCTGTCTTCATTCTTTTTTTTTTAAACAAGCAACGCATTTTTTCTGCCAGTGTAACTTTTAGAGTGCCATAAAAACTGCAAGCGGGCGCAGTCTGCGCTGTCTGCTGCATTCAGGAAGCTTTGGCCATATGACATTGCGTGCCTTTAGCTTGCACTGCCTTCCGCTCCGCTCTCCTTCTCTCTTCATACACTTTTTCGCCCGCTCCATCGTTTGCCACTAGAGTTTATTGTGCATTTGTCCTTTGCCGGCGCACAGAAGGACAAAATTGAATGCGCCAACTTTGCTGACGCTGTCAATGTAGCTCAACTGTCTGCCCCTCTCTCTCTCTGTCTATGTCTCTCTCTGTCGCACGCTCAATGAATCGCAGTTGCGGCAAAGTGGTAAAGCCAACTCGAATTACACGCGGCGAGTTCATTTTTGAGCAGTGGCTCCCTTCCCCTTCAGTGCCGGCTCTGATGACCTTTCAATGCCCGCGGGGCGGCATTGGCCAAGTGCAGCCTCTTTGGGCTGCTCAGCTGAGCTGCTCAGCTGCTTAATTTGTGGTCAGCGGGTGGAGGGGCGTGTAGGTTAGTAGAGGGAGCCGTCTGCTGCTGCTGCTGCTGCTGCTGCTGCTGCTGCTATCACGTTGCCATTTAAGTTGATTTGCTTTTTTGTTGAGCATAAAATTCAATCAGCTTTCGCTGCATTCAAAAGTTACGACGCACCTCCCCCCCTACCCTTTCTCCCGCTCCACCGTCTAGACAGGCAGATGCGAGCCACGTTTGTCCTTACATTGTCCTCTGTCTAGACCGCTGCAGGGGTCGTTCGCTGCAGAGCAGCGCGAGCAGCCCGATTGCAGCGTCATGACAACCGCATGCGATTTATGCTGATGCCAGTTGTAGTGCCCCCCCCCGCCAACCCACCTCCCCCCACTGTAGTTGCTCGTTGACGACGCGTTAATATTATTAAATGCAAATTAAGCTTTATCTCATTTTCGTTCATTAGCGGCCAATTTGCACGCCCTTGTTTATTTGACAATTCTCGCTCTGCGGCCTGATTAGCCAAGGGTTAGTTGGCCAGTCCCTGCCTGCCCGCCCAGTTACTGGGATGCACTGCAGCGCATTCCAGTGCAACTGGAGGCGTGTACACTTCCTGGCGTCGGCTAATTTGCAAACCAATTAAATGTCAATTTGAGGCATTGTTCGCCCGCCGCCGTCGTCGTCGCCGTTGCCGACACAAAGTCTGCCGTGTCGGCGCGCTAAAAACTTTTTCCCAGCCAGCGCCAGCGGCAGCGGCAAGAGAATGTGTTGTCGCCGCCTCGGCAACATTGTTGTGCCCTAGCAGTGGGTATATCAGTTCAGCTCAGCTGTTGGCAACGCACCGAAGCAGTTTGCTCTGAAGCTTTACTATAAAACATCAGCATAACAATTCGGTTGATCTAGGCCTAAACTATAAAATTCTTAATCAGCATAACGATCTAGTCAACCTAGGCCCAGACTATAAAATATTTATATACCATAAAATATATATTTAAGTCGATAAATAAAATATATGCTATAAAATATATATATTCTTGATCAGCATAATACTTTTAAATATATATATATTCAAATGAATATATAAAATATATACTAAAAATATATATATATTTAAGTCGATATATTAAATCTAGAATATATATACCATAGAATATATATATTCTTCATTAGCATATAAATTTAGGCTCATACTATAATATATATATATATGTATATTCAAGACGATATATAAAAAATTTACCATAAAATTACATACTCGTATTTAAGTCGATATATTAAATATATGTATACTATACAAAATATATATATTCTTGATTGGCATAATATAATTAAGTTTATTCACATATTCTCCATTCCCACAACAATCAAGTTGGTCTAGACAGGAACTATCTGTGGCAGTAATAGTTAAACACTTAGTTTTAAGTCTAAATTAGTCAGAACAAGCTTTGAATATCATTGAAATTACCCGCAACTTACCTTTTCAGTGCTTTCAACATGCTGTCAAAATTTAATGATAATTAAGCTGCTATAACATATAGTAGCCATAGAAATAATCGATCAGAGTGTGAGTTTTCGTATGACTTTTATCGAGGTTCTAAAAATATTCCACTGCTTCAATGAAATAATGAGTAGCTATTAAAAATGTATATATTGAATTGGATATTATGTACAGGCTCTAAAAAAAGCAGTATACATCTTAACTATGACTTAAAAACAATCAAAAGCAACTTATGCGGGCAACTGGCAGCGTATAGCAACTTCGGCGTGTCGCAGCTACAGTTGCATTCTATTTGTTGTTGCTGCTGCTGCCGCTGGCAGCAAAGTTTGCCACCGCCAAAGTTTTCACTGTCTAGACGCGACTCAACGCAACGCAACTCGACGCGACTTCGACTTCGACTCCGACTCGACTCGACTTGCTGCTGGCTCGTCTCCCTTGTAGACTTTCGACTGCGACTGCGACGACTTGCAGTTGTATTTGGTCGCGTAGTTTGCATAAGTTTCCAGCGGCCTGCCACTCTTGCCTTCCCTCGCTCGTTCGTGGTCTGCACCGGTGCTAAGTGCATTTTAATGCCCTAACATTGGGCGCTGGCAGCGCAGGCGTGATTGAATTCGCAACGTGTTTTGCTCTTGTTGCACGCGGCGTATGCGTAATATTAGCCAAGCAGCAATTGGCACAGTGGGCAAGCAGTACGTGCAGCAGTAGCAGTAGCTGTTAAGCTTCTTTTAATCAGTTTATAGACACATGTGAAGCTTTTCCAACTGCAGTTTAATTCAGCGGAGCTTTTCAGTACATTATTGTGTGCATGCAAAGTGTTCAAAAGCTTTGCGGTTTAAAAGCGTTGCGCTCTAAAAGTGTTTTGAAGCTTATGAAAGCTTTAGAATGGGGTTTTATATTTTAAGAAGCTTTTCGGACTAATTTTTTTAGCGATCAGAGCTTTTGTTATAAGGACTTAGGCAACGAGTAATGGGAAGACCACTGACAAAAGCACATTAAAGCTTAGGAGAGAATATTAGAGATTCATGACTTAGAGAAACCCTTATACCTTTTGCTTAGTCATAGCAAAAAATCACCTTACTGCAGTTCAATTTCATTAACGAAAAGCTAAAACTTTGCTGACTTTGACTTTGCTTTTCAGCTTAATCCTATACCCAAGCTTTTTAGAAGACTTTCGAGTAACGATAAAAGCTCATAGCTTTACTAGGTATAAACGTAATTAAGTAATTTGCTGTACTGCTGCTCTTTTCGCTTAAGGCCTACTCCAACTTAATCCAGCTCCCTCGCTGTCTCTCTCTCTCTCTCTGCTTGGTTTTCAGCTCGTGTCATTGCGGCTGCTGGACGAGCTGACGAATCGTTTCATCAGTCATTATTTATGTCTATTCGGCACTTTGTTGTTGTTGTTGCTTCTGCTTTCTATGCAAATGCAGCCGGCAAAATGCCCAAAAGGCACGCCCACAACCGCAGCAGGAAAACGGATTTTATGCTACCAAAATTTTTATGCAAATAGAGTGAGGCAGCTAGAGAGGGAGTGAGAGAGAGAGAGAGAGGGAAAGAGAGAGTATAGACCGCACAAAAAAACTGCTTGCATTTGAATATGGCTGCAGGATACGGCGGACGCCCAAACAGCGCTAAAGGGTGAGGTGAGTGTGGCAGCAGAGTGATAGAAGATACCCAGAGAGAGAGAGAGGGAGAGGGAGAGAGAGTGGGGAAAGGGGCAGCAACCGGCCGCCGAGCTGGGCAATGAGTTTTTGAGCTAAAAGTTGAATTGTGCATCGACAACTTCCCGCTCCTGCGCGCGCTCTCCCTCTCTCTCTCTCTCTCTCATTGCACGTGTGTGTGTGTGGACACTGTCTGTGTGGTATGCACTTGTCTAGACGTTGGCTAGACAGTGTAAAACCGAAAAAAAAGAATTAAACCGAAATACGAACAGAATACAAGCAACAACAATTACAGCCAAATGCCGGCGACAAAACGAAACGAAGCGAATTGCAGCGCACACACACACACACACACACGCACACACACACTGGGTGCACGGTATCCGCATCCGTCTCCGTCGACACTGCGGCCGCAGGCAGACTCCACTCCACTTCAGTCTTCCCGGCAGACAGAGACAAATTTGGGTGCCATATAGCATATTTGTTGACAAATTTCGAGGGCGCCACCACAGCGGCACGTGCTCGAAGTTCCGTTTATAAACTCGATTTACATCCATTCGTACATATGATAAAGGCAACACAACTACTACTACTTCTACTGCACTCCAGGGGGCAGCCGCTCTAGGATTTGCCGAACTTCTTGCGCCTGTAGGCGCCCGGCAGCGCGGCCACCAGGTGTCTGCCCTCTATGCCCACGGTGACGAGCTCCGAGGCGCTCAGGCGCAGCACCTCGACGAAATGCTGAAAGAGAGAAAAGGCAGCGCATGAGAACTGGAGAATTCTCTCTCTCTCTCTCTCTGTGACTTACCGGCCGGGAGAGCTGCATCTTGAGGCGAAATTTCTTCAGTGAGTTATTCTTCCGTATGATGTTGCCCGTGCGTTTGGCCTCGCTCACGTTTATTTGGTCCTGGTACTGGTCCCGGTAGCTCCGGTAGCTCTCCAGCACATAGATGAACTCCTCGTTGTAGACGATAACGATGCTCTCATTGCTGGCATCCAGCAGCATGCCCCGAATGGGCTGTCGCCTGTCGTTGACCACGAACAGTCCCTGCGTGGTGCTGACGAAGCACATCCTCTTCAGATCGTACTCCACGATGCGCGCATCCGCGTAGGCAACCACCAGGCCGGCCTTGTTCTCGTGCAGCGCCAGCGCCGTGACGCCTGCCACGCGGTAACGTGGCAGATTGAGCAGATGCTTGCTCTTCTGCCCGTCCAGCTGCCAGACGGCAATCTGATGATTTGAGGCGGCCACCACCAGGTACTTGCTGCAGGCGGACAGCTTCACGTGGTTGATGGTCGAGTTGATTTGGGCGCTCAGATCGACGCGGTAGAGGAACTTCACCTCGAGCTCGTCCAGTGCAAAGCAGCGCAGCTCGGGATGCGCTGCATTGAGCAGGAACAGTTGATTATCCCGGGAGAAGTGAATGAAGCTGGCGGGCTGCAGTTCCTCGGGGCCGTCCTGCAGGCGCAGCACAGCGAGCGGATCCAGCTGCAGGCGACTGAGTCGCAGCTCGTCGAGCGTCGAGTAGCAGATCCAATCGTTGTCCGGCGATATGGCCGACGCCTGGATGAACTTGGTGTCCGCCACATCCAGCTGCAGCAGTTTCTGCGGCCTCTTCATCATCTCGAGGAACCTTTGGTCACCCACAGCGAGTTTGGCATACTCAGTGGGGCGTGGCAGGCCGAGACGCCACAGATGCAGGCTCTGGGCGTAGCGGAGCAGCAGCAGATTGGCCTTGGGTGCCAGGCCCACGCAGGGACCCTTGAGGAAGGGCGCATGCTTGGTGACCGTCGTGGCCTTGGTGAGGGATGAGAAGCACAGCAGACCATCCCGGCCGCCCGACACAGCCCACGCGCCCATGATAACGATCGACCTGACGTAGTGTGAGTGCGGCTCGTGCTGCAGGAACTTGATCCAGCGCATGTATGTGGAGTCCTCGCGCTTGATTAGTGTCTTCGTGAGCACTCGCACCACCGGTATCTTGCCGCTGCACACCAGGCGATCCTCCTTGCCGTTGATGGCCAGTGCGAGCAAATGCTTGTCCAGCACTTTGCGCGTCTCCAGCTGTGTGCCGTTCTCGTTGCTCCACACGGTCACACTGCCGGTGGAGTCGCCCGCAATGATGGTATTGTTGCGCAGCGCCAGCACGCAATGCACCACGGCCGTCCTCTCCGACAGCGTCATCGTGAACAGGGTGTTGCCCCTGTCCACGTCCCAGACGCGTACTGCGCCCACGGATCCGGTGATCAGTCGCTTGTCCGTCCAGTCGAACTTGCAGCAGAGCACACGCCCGTCCTGCTTGTGGAAGATCGACTTGTAGCTGACCTCGTCGTTCTCGAGGCTCAGTATGTTGATGTGTCCCTCCTCGGAGCCCACAGCGATCTCCGTGTTGGCGTGATTCACGTCCAGGCACCACAGCGCATTGCCCGTGGGCGACAGCTCGCGGCGCGGTCGCAGCGCCTGCAAGTCCCACTCGATCAGCTTCCCGGTGAGGCCCACAGAGAAGAGGCGCTTGCGCGCCCACTGCAGGCTCTCCAGCTGCAGGTCGGCGGGCAGATGTATCACACGATCCAAGTACGCTGCATGGGCGAGGTCCCACAGTTCGATGGCACTGTCGCCGCTGTGGAAAGCGATTAAAATGGTTGCAGTTTGGATTTAATTCCTGTTCAAAGCGGCAGCGACTTACCGAATGAGCGCCAGGCAGCGCAGTTGCTTGTTGAATGACATCGCGACTATTTCCTGTGGCACGATTTTATAGAAACGCACATTGTGCATGTGCACTGTGCCTCTTGGCGCCTTGGGCAGGCCTTCTTCCATTTTGAATGCGGCTTAAATTCTATGTTTTCTTTAAAAACACACGCGCACGTCTGTCGCACGTGTTGTGCGCTATACTCAACTGCCAGCGTTGCCACATCGCGCCAAACACGATGTAAACAATGCCATTCGCAGCGCTGGCAAACACATCAAACATCTATCGATAGCGTATGGAACCAGTTCGCAGTGACGGAACTACACATCGATAGTTGTTGAAACCCCTAGAATGGGGGTGGCTCGCTGTATTTAGAAAAATTAATATTGCTAATTCAATTATTAATTCATACGCCAAACGCAAATAGGCAAAGTTCTAGCATTGTGCAGAGCATGCTATAGCCAATATCGTCTGCAATAGAAGCACACACGCACGCACGCACACACGCGCATCAACATGACCAAATCAGTGTGGAAATGGAGCCTGCCTTTGTTGTTCCTGCTGGTGCTGGGCACCCCCGCCATCTCGTCGCGGGTGCTGGAGCTGAGCGATCGCTTCATCGACGTGCGCCATGAGGGCCAATGGCTGGTCATGTTCTATGCGCCGTGGTGCGGCTACTGCAAGAAGACGGAGCCGATTTTCGCACTCGTTGCGCAGGCCTTGCACGCGACAAATGTGCGGGTGGGTCGCCTCGACTGCACCAAATACCCTGCGGCGGCGCGCGAGTTCAAGGTGCGTGGCTACCCCACCATCATGTTCATCAAGGGCAACATGGAGTTCACCTATGCGGGCGATCGCGGCAAGGACGAGCTCGTCGACTACGCGCTGCGCATGTCCGGGCCGCCGGTGCAGCTGGTCACCCGCACCGAGAGCGTGGACATGCTCAAGGGCTCGCACACGATCTTCTTCATCTTCGTGGGCGAGCAGCAGGGTGTCGTCTGGGATACGTACTATGCGGCCGCCGAGGGCTTCCAGGAGCACGGCTTCTTCTATGCCACCAGCGAGGACATCGCCGCGCAGCACTTCGACTTCGAGAAGCTGCCGGCGGTGATTGTCTACAAGGAGGAGCAGCATCACTTCTATCCGCATGGACATGTCGCCCACGAAATGGACCCCAACGATGTGAATGCGACCATTTTCCAGTGGGTGAACGTCGAGCGCTTCACGCTCTTCCCCAAGGTGACGCGCTTCAACATCCATCAGCTGCTGCAGACGCGCAAGTATCTGGTGCTCGCCGTCGTCCAGGAGGACAAGCTCAGCCAGATAGCCACGCATGAGCTGGAGTTCCGCGACATGGTCGAGGGCGTCATACGCAAGCATCGGCCGCGCTATCACGACAGCTTCCAGTTCGGCTGGGTGAGTGCCAACGTGTGACCAGGCGCAGCACCAGCATCAATCTAATATTGACTTCTCCACGCAGATTGGCGATCCATCTATAGCACATTCCATTATACTGGACCAAATGCCGACGCCGCATCTCATTGCGCTGAACTCGACAACGCAGCATCACTACATACCGGAGGATGATCCGCTACAGCTGACGCCGCAGGCGCTGCACCTCTTCCTGGAGTCCATCAGCAATGAGAGCGCCATTGCCTACGGCGGCGACACCTACTTCGTGCGCTGCAATCGCGCGCTCTTCGAGCTGAAGCGTTCGCTGCGCGAGATGTGGAAGGGCAATCCGGTGCTGACGACGGTAATCTTTGGGCTGCCGCTCGGCTTCCTCTCGCTCATCATGTACTCGATCTTCTGCGGCGACTGTCTGGTCACCGAGGAGGAGCAGGAGGAAGACCACGAGAAGAAGGAGTAGAGGAGTGAGCGAGCAGCGGGAGCTTAGTGCAATTCTCAGAGCCAAATCTAGTCTTATTTTCTAACAGAGATCATCCACTACATTTGCTTCGTAGAGAGCGAGAACCTAACTCTAACCGATTCCACAAATCCAGAAAAATTCCTCTCGCCAGGCATTGTGAGCTCGAAGTGTTTTTAATTTAATAAACATAGTTGCTAATGACCATGATCTAAAGCACATCTGTTTCCTGCTGTGATTCTGTGTCGGTTTCGGTTCCGGTTTCGGTTTCGGTTTCTGTTCCTGGAGTACTTAAGCTAGAGTGGTGCGCCTGTGGGCGTGCAGTCAACAGCCGTAATCCTCGTCATCGTCGCTGTCTATGGCCGCACGGCGTCTGTCGTACTTCACGGTGGACTTGCTCTGTGGCATCTGCGCATTGACGCTCTCCAGGATGCTCACGAACTGCGCATCGTCCAGCTTGCCGCGCACCTGGCCCATCTGTGCCATGCGTATGACCATGTTCTCGAACATTTGCGCCTTCTCCGGCTTGCTGACTTTCAGTGTGTTGACTGCCAGGAGGAGCAAGAGAAGAATGCTTGGTTAGTGGTTAATCACTGCGAATCTCGCGCTATGTTCGCGTTCTTCACTTACGGCGGGCGCGTGCCTGTTGGTCAAGCACTTGCGATAGGATTGAATGCTTCATTTCCTCCTGGGCGCGCATCTGCTCCTGCTGCGCCTGTTGTTTCTCCGCATCGTGACCACCGCCGCCGCCCTGCGTGTTCAAAGAAAGGGTATATTAGTCGCAGGACACGCCTTCGCACACAGGTGTGAGCAGAACAACAACAACAACAAGAGCAACAACAACAACTGTGAGTCATGCTTGGTTCAACAAACCGTCGAGCTGCCAAAGTGATTCTAGCTGCAGCAGCATCGCAGATTAATATACATATATATATATAGTAGATATATATATAGACATGCACATTCAACCTGTGTTTATATATATTTCGTGGTTATTTTTGGCACTCGGCGAATTGCGCTGTCCAGCGGTCCATGGATAACTCACATTGCCTTGTGGCTGTTACTTACGAATTGCGACTGCATCTGTGCCATGCGCTGTGCGCGCAACGCGTCCAAATCTCCGTCCGACATTTTAAAGGCGCTTTTTATTTATTTGTGAGTATTCTTTTATACAAAAAAAATAACCATGCAATCGCTTGCTGTTCTCCGGCAGGCAGTGTTAGTTAAGTATGTGCAGAATGTGTATACACAAATCGATAGATGAATGTATCGATAGTTTTCGAATATTTGTATGTGACTAATTTTGATAGCTATCGCAGAAGTAAGCGCTGAAGGTATTAGAACTGCAAAGTTTAATCTATAACAACTCGAAAATAAACTCTGCAAATAAAGGTAAATGTGCATTTAAAAAGTAAACCTAGCACAATAAAATGTCATTTATTAATTTTCAAGAACGGTATATCGTTTATTTATTTTTACGATATTGATAACACTATTCGATTACGCCAGAGTGCTGGCGCATCCATTATCGATAGCATACATCGATTGGCTGCAATGGTTGGTAATGCCGGTGCATTAAGAAGAAGAGCACATAATAAACAAACAGCTGCACGAAGAACTTAGCGCACGCACAAAAAGTTAAATAAATTATATATTTCGAACAATTTGGAAAACTAACTGCCACAATGACCTCTCCTTTGGAGAATTTGGAGACACAGCTGGAGATGTTCATCGAGAACGTACGCCAGATACGCATCATCGTCAGCGATTTTCAGCCCCAGGGCCAAAACGTACTCAATCAGAAAATGTGAGGGAAACTGCATGCTCTTTTTAATATTGCTATATACTACTATTATTATTGTAAACAGCAATAGTCTGGTCACCGGACTGCAGGAGATCGACAAGCTGCGGCCCCAAGTGCAGGACGTGTACGTGCCCTTCGAGGTGTTCTTCGACTACATCGACCAGGACAAGAACCCACAGCTCTACACCAAGGACTGTGTGGAGAAGGCGCTGGCGAAGAACGAGGAGGTCAAGGGCAAGATCGAGAGCCTCAAGAAGTTCAAGGCGAACCTGCTGCTGGAGCTGTACAAGACTTTTCCCACCGAAATGAACAACTATCGCGCCTATCGGAAAGACTCGATCTAAGCGAAATAAATAAAAGCTAATGATGATGATGATGATGATAGTTTGTAAGCCTCATTAACAGTTTTTCAAGTGAAAATAAATATTTACTTAGAAAATTAGCCGTGTTTGGAAAAGTTACTGGAATTTCATAATTTTTGATTTTATTTTTAGTTAAAAAAAAAAAAATATATATATATATATATACAAATTACGAAAATTCTGCAAATTTAATTACTTCTACAAATTTATTTTTAATTTGATTTATAGTTTAAAAAAATTATGAAAATTCTACAAGCTTCCCCATGCAATTTTATGCAGCTCTACAAATTTATAAGAAATATATTATTTTTTTTGCTTAATTAATGCGATTCTGCATGCAGGACTTGTAAGCCTGTCTTGGGAAAAAGGGTGCGAGACGGCAGGAGTCGTGCTCTGGTTTCAAATCATCCATTTGGCAAATTTTTTTCCGAAGGCTCCAGTGGCGCAATTGGTTAGCGCACGGTACTTATAATCAGTACTCAGTGTATGAGCAATGCCGGGGTTGTGAGTTCGAGCCTCACCTGGAGCAGGCAGCAGTTTGTCGTTGCTTTTTTTTGTTTTTTTGGTGCAACTTTTTTTTTTAATTTTTTCAAGTGTACTTTTCGCGCGCAGCACTTGGCAATCGCGTTCAATACGCAGATAAATGCATTTATTGTTGTTAAATTCCGTCGTTTTTGTCAATGTGTATAGATTTTTACGTGCCCGGCGTTGCCAGACTGTCAGAATCACACACACTGTCAGCTGATTTTTGTTTTGGGTGCGCTTGTGTAATTGATAAGAGCTTCGCCGCGAGCTCGCATTCGTCAGACAATGCGACGTGCTGTGGCTACTTTTAGAACTGGTGCTGGACTAAGTGGATTTTGTAGTCCACCATCGATCACACTGCGTGCGGGGAGGCACCACTTGCCACGCAGAAGCTATGCGTCAGCGGCGGTCACAGCCTGCTGGAACTGCCAGAAGCAGGGAAGGGAAATCATTTGCGCCGACTGCGGAAGCCTGCAGGATGTGGACACGAGCATTGTAAGTGCAAGGAGAACAACGAAGATCATATGCTTAAAGTAGTGCTTTATATTCCCCACTAGAACTACTTCGAGCTGCTGCAGTTTCCCGCCAAGTTCGCGCTGCAGTCGCAGGAGCTGACGCAGCGCTTCCGCCAGCTGCAGGCGCGCGTGCATCCCGACAAGTACAGCAACAAGTGAGTCTATACGAGAGAGAGAGAGAGAGGGAGAGTGAGAGTACTCCGAACAGTAGTTACCAACTCTGCCATCTTCCGCAGAACCCCGCGCGAGCAGACGAACTCGGCCGACTGGAGCTCGCTGATCAACAAGGCGTACAAGACGCTGGCGACGCCCGTCGAGCGCGGCCAGTACATGCTGCAGCTGGCGGGCGATCAGATGCCGCAGGACAACAGCGCACTGAACACGGCATTCCTGATGGACATGATGGAGCGCAACGAGCAGGTGGAGGAGGCCGCCGATAGCGCAGCACTCGATGCGCTCAGCTCGCAGCTGAGCAAAGAGCTGGAGGCGAAGGCCGAGCAACTGACGCGCCACTTCGAGGCGAAGGATTTGCCGGCTGTAAAGGCGACGCTCGTCGAGATGAAGTACCTGCTGAGCATACAGAGCAGCATCAAGAAGAAGCAACAACAACTGATGGGCAGCACACTCAACTGAGACGCCGTCAATCGATGGCCGCAGCTGTCTATCGATAGTTGGCACAGCGCAGCATCGATAACGATCGATAGGCAAGAGTATTGTGATTAGATGTACAGGTGTGATGGCACCTGTCGCTGCCAATTAGGCTTCGTATTAAGTGTAAACAGCAGAAGAAAACCGTTAATGACTAAGTGACTGGGCAAGTTTTTGTTGGGATTAGTGTGGGTACTAGATAAACGTGGCCCGCACCCCGCACCCCACACCGCGTGCACCCTGCAGCCGGTGCACCCCGTTGGTGACAAATCATCGTATGCTGATAACTTTATAATCAGTGCACAGGCGACGCAATAGGGGCTTCAACGTGCAGGCGTACAATAACTTACACTCACACACACACACACACACACACAGACATACACACGCATACCTGCGCGCACACCAACACACTCAGCGAATGCCTCTAGTCAAGTGAATTTAAATTGAGAACGCTTCTTGTTTCGCAATGCCAGTGCCATTGGGCAGTCCAACGTGTGAGGAGGTCGCCTTTCGCCTGCAGCATGTGCGCAGTACGTGGAGTTCACTTGGCATGGGCCACGCTGCTGCTCTGCCTGACGGCGGCGGCGCCTGCTCTGGCCGATGTCAACGGCACCGTCGCGCCCATCATCGGCATCCTGTCGCAGGAGACGTACGACGACAGCCTGATCGCGCTGCAGTACAACGCGACGAGCTACATTGCCGCCTCCTATGTGAAGTTTGTTGAGGGCGCCGGCGGTCGGGTGGTGCCCATTCGGTAAGTCCGACATGCCACACGAGATAGCCAAGATTTATCAAAAAAAAAAAAAAAAAAAAAAAATGTGGCTCTTATCGCCAGAGACGCTACTAAATTAGCAGCGCTTGCGATTGGCCAAGATTAGCGTATTTACTCTCGATTTATTACCAACGATTTTTGACGTAATTTGTTTTTTCTTATCTGTAGAATCGGACGCAATTACAGCTACTACGAGACGCTGCTCAAGAAGCTCAACGGGTGAGTCTACCTCTCTCTCTCTCTCTCTTACTCGCTCTTAATAACACGCTCCCTCTGTCTCTCTTTCGCAGTGTACTGCTGCCTGGCGGCGCGACGTATTTCAATAATACCAATGGCTATGGCGATGCGGGTGAGCACATCTTGAAGATCGCCAGTGAGCTCAACGACAATGGCACCTACTTTCCGGTGTGGGGCACCTGCCTGGGCATGGAACTGCTCGTGCTGAAGATGTCCAACAACACGGAGACGCGCATCAATTGCAATGCCAAGAGTCAATCGCTGCCGCTGGAGTTCAAGGAGGGTAATGCCACGCCTACAATAGACTCTCTTTAAGTTCGCCCGGCTAATGCTTTCCCTGCCTCCCACAGACTACAAGCTGAGTCGCCTGTTTGCTGGTCTTCCGGAGGATGTGGCATCACTGCTTGCCAGCGAGAACATCACGTACAACTACCATCAGTACTGCTACACGGAGCAGAGCTTCGCGGAGCCCCCGCTGAATAGTAGCTGGCGTATCATGTCGCTGAATCACGATACGAACGGCGTCGAGTTCGTGTCCAGCCTCGAGCATATCAAGTATCCCTTCTATGGTGTGCAGTTCCATCCGGAGAAACCGTTGTACGAGTTCGTCAGCAGTTCGGTGCCACATACGGCATCGGCCGTACGCAGTAGCCAGTATTTCGCCGATTTCTTTATCAATGAGGCGCGTCGCAACCCGCACAACTTTCTGAATGCAACCGAACAGAAGCGGGCGCTTATCTACAACTACAATCCCAAGTATACTTCACTGATCGGCTCGGGATTTATACAGCAGTACATCTTCAGCGATGTTCCCGATTTCGACGATGGCGATGATGATGATGGTCCCTACTATCCGTACTCTCCCAACAATCCTCAAGGCAATTCTGCTACAAGAAATGCTCTTGGCTTTGGCTTTGTTTGGGCATTTGTTTCTACTGTACTTTTCGCGGCAGTGTAGCCTCGTTGAATGAATTCAATATTTATATATTGTAGTCTTTTTTTGGTGTTTTTATGTGTGTAATTAAATAATTCATACTTAAAAACAAAAAAGTCGATACAATTTCGAGCTAAAAGTGTTTTTTTGTTCACGATTAGTAGAGAAATTAATAAAGTTGTAACATGTGAAGCCTTATAAAATGATGATCCATTCAACATATTCTAATTCTTTTCCGAAAAAGAAGGCAAAAAATGTATATTTTTTATTATTTTTCGAAAAATTCAATGCTTGAAGTGAGTGAAGCTTAACTATAAAAACTAGAATAGTTTACTAACATATATATATTTTATTACTATCAGAAAAATTAAAAACGTTATAATATTTGGGGTACGTCAAGTTTTATGCAATATTGATATACTCCCCAAATTATAACTCAATCGGACAAAAAACGTAAAAGTTATTTAAGAAACAATTTCTCTTAGTTTTTCTGTATTTTTTTGCATTTGTATTGGTGGTGTGTGTGCAGAGCTGAACTGAATATTAATTCCGACTCCTGAAAGCATGCAACAAAAGTTCTCGCTCTCTCGCTCTGGCTGCTCTGGATGCGATATACCTACATATATGTGAGGTGCTTCGTCCGTTGGTGCACGAAAGACTGAGCGAAGAGTGCCCCGAATCATCGTGTTCAGTTCGCAAGCGTTTGTAGGGAATGTCGGCACGCGCAGCAACGTCTCCCACAGCCAGCCCAACCATCCCCATTGTGGGTATTCTTTGCGTGGATATTGCCAGCAGACTGCGTGAGGTATACGGCTCTCCATACAGTTTCATTGCCGCCTCCTATGTTAAGATCCTCGAAGCTGGCGGCGCTCTGGTTGTTCCGATTTGGTAAGCGATGCGATATTAAACCATTACCCTAACTGTTAGAAACTTGCGGTCTATTGACCCAAATGTAAGGCCAATCGAAAATTTGCAATTATCTTGCTCTAATTGCATGGCAAATTGGTCATTTCTATACTACAGTGAAAACTCGCACAAGCGGACAGTGAGCGTCGAAAATAATTATTATTACTATTTAAAAAATGTTGCATGTTTGCTTTTATTTTGAATTGTTTTTCAACATTGAGTTTCTCTTTTGCTAAAATTAATATTTTTAAAAACTGAAATTCGATGTATGTGAAATAATTAAAAAAAAAAAAACCGATATTTTATTTATACAAATTTATTTTATGCGTGCCATTTCTGTAGTTTTTCTTTGGTGTGCGTGGCTTGCTTAGAGTTTTGTGTCCGTTTAGGAAAAATAATAAAGATAAAGATAATAAGACAATAAAGAAATAAATGTTAAAGAAATTAAAAAATTTAAAAACACTTGAGAGAGAGAAAGAGAGAGAGAGAGAGCGAGAGCGGGTATGCTAGAGTCGTGAGGTCATTTAGATCGAACAGCTTGGCCTTGCCCTAAACTTAGGAACTTTGTGTACTGAGCGATTTGACAGTTTTCAGAATAACAATATAGGAATGCACTCAGGAATGTCTTGGGCCTGCTGGGAGTGCACATTTCGCTAGCTGGCACGTGCTTCACGTATATGGCTTATCTATGTTTCTCTTCGAAATGATTTTCTAAGTAATACAAAATTCCAGACACGATAAATTTATATACTATATGTATACATATTCAGTTTAAAGTGTTTATTTTTTTGGAAATAATGAAAAATGTATATAGACTCAAAATTCGAAAATAGTGGAAATCTAGAGATTTGTGCAGATTATCACGTACTGCGAATTGTTATGTCCAGCTTAAGTGGCGCACTGAGTGAGCAGGGGGCTAACCCGCCCAGCAGTAGCCCCCACATTGGTGTCATGTGCATCGATCTGGCTCAATCGCTGGAGCACAAGCTACGCGCGGGTGCGTGGCGCAGTTACCTAGCGGCGTCCTACGTCAAGCACTTGGAGGCGGCGGGTGCGCTGGTCATACCCATTTGGTGAGTGGTCGATTGCCATAAACAGAATGCGTTACCTTGAAATGTGGCTGCAAGAAGAGGCAGTCGGGCAGGCGGGCGGGGGTGCGATAGGTTGCCCGTCAGCAATGCAGCTGGCCGCGCGCCAAAATGGCAAATGTCTGCTGTTCTGCTTTGTTTACACTTTCTTATCTCGCTTTTAGGATCGGGCGTGAGCGCGTCTACTACGAGGAGATAATGAAGCAAGTGAACGGCGTGCTGCTGCCCGGCGGCGCCGTCTGCCTGGACGAGGAGGAGGCGCTGCAGTATCCGCAGCTGAGCAACGACTGTGTGCAGTCGGCGCGGCACATCTACGAGCTGGCAATGCAGCGCAACGAGGCCGGCGACTACTTCCCGGTTTGGGGCACCTGCCTGGGCTTCCAGCTGCTGATGATCAATGCCGCCGGCAGCAAGGAGGTGCGCATCGATTGCCCGCCCATGTTCACGTCGCTGCCGCTGCAGTTTGCGCCGGACTACAGGGACTCGCAGCTGCTTGGCCAGCTGCCCGCGCACATGGCAGAGCAAATGTGCAGCGAGCCCTTTGCATGCCATCAGCATCGTTTCGCCATCACCGTGGGGAATCTGCGAAGCTTCCGCCTGCACCACGACTGGCATGTGCTGGCCACAGCGCAGTGGGGCGCAGGCAACGACGGCTTGGAGGCCGACGTCGATGCCGACGCCGACGCTAAACGCATCATCACTCTGATCGAACATCGACGCTTTCCCATCTTTGGCTCTCAGTTCCATCCCGAGCGTGCGGCTTTCGAGCAGCTCTTTGCCGCGCCGGACAGCTGCAGCGCCGCGCACACGAGCACCTGCATCCGACTGGCGCAGCACTTTGCCGATAGCTTCGTGGCAGCCTGTCGCTGCAATGGCAACAGCTTCGCCAGCGCCGCACAGAAGGCCCAGCACATGATCTGCAACTGGCGGCCCGTGTTCTCCGGCCTGTTGCCCAAGTCGCACTGGCTGCAGGTGTACCTCTTCGAGCGGGACGAGGATTATCCGAAGGCAGAGACTGATGTGGAATTTGGATTAAACTAAAATAAGGCGAAGGCGTTGCTCAACCGATAGTATTATTAATTTTCATGAAAATAAAAAATTTGATGTGGAATCTGTGAGTGGTAACTTTGCGACTTGGATGTGGCTTACTCGTATATATCATATATATAAAAATATATATATATATATATAAATGTTAATTTTATACGTTAGACTTTTGGTATTTTTTTTCCGCATTTTTTGCTTTATATTTGGGTAATTTGGTGGCCTGCTTTGGGTACTTTTCCATGCGCCGCTTAGAGGCTCGCTGCCAGCTCTGTGTGTGTGTGTGTGTGCGTGTCTGTGTGCTCTGTTTGTCTGTCTGTCAGAGTATGCGTAATTGGCCCTCCTGCCTGGTGCGCATTTGTCTGGCGCGTGTGTTTTGCTGGCGGTTGGCAAAGCTGTGAAATAATTGTCATATATGTCTGGCGCTTCCTTGCCTGCTTGGGCGCTGTGCTGGAGCCTGCTCTGCCTAGCTGTCCCGTTTGTCCTGGCCCTGGCCCATTGTTTGGCCACGTCCATTGTTGTCACACACGTCTGCGGCGGCGGTTTTCATTTGGCCCTGTTATCGCAGCGGCGGCAATCTACGTACGCGCTGGCGATAGTGTCGTCTAGCCGCGCAAGGACATACGTGTGGGGGTGGGGGACAGGCAGGCAGGCACATCACATCACTCATACGCCGCGTGCGCCCTTTGCGCTTTCGGACGTGGCATTTGACGCTTCATTTGCTGCGGTCAGTTGTGTGTGTGTGTGTGTGTGCCTATGTGTGAGTGTGTATTAGGCACTGTTCATTTAACCCGTCTACTTATAGTCAGCAAAACTGCCGGTCCGCATGCCCTTGTGCCCATTTGCACACACCCATACACCCATACACACGCATACTAAGCACAAAAGTAAATCTCGCCTCGCACACACACACACACACACTCTCACACTTTTTAAAATACACTCAAAGTAAGCCGCCTTGCAACACACTCTCACGCACACACACACATATACTCAGCAAACGACCAACCCTCCTTTTTTAGTGACGTCATAGGCGCTCGCTGCAAAAATTGAGCACAAGCAGCAGCAGCAGCAACTAAAGCCGAGATTTGCCTGCTCTACACCTTCTCCTGCTTCTCTCTCTCTCTCTCCATCTCTCTCATTCTCTTATTCTCTCTGCCATACGCAGCCGAACCGGAACCCGAGCAGCTCTTAACCTACTTGGCGTGCATTGAACCGCCCTCTCACTCGCTCACACTCACACTCACACTTTGTCGCTTGCTCTGTCTCTTTCTCTCTCTCTCTTTCTCTCTGTCGCGCGCAGCGCTCTCGCTGCCTGCAGCTGCAGTGGGAACCTCGCAAGGGGCGTTGAACCGCCTGCCCGCACAAGGACGCTGCAGTCACACACATACACACCGGCACATACACACACCAATGCACCGGCGCATACACACTCGGTTGACACTTTGCCCGGTTGTGTGGAGCAACAACAGCAACAACAATGGCATTGCTGCAGTGGTTGCCACTGCTGCTGCAGTGCTCCATCGGCTGCCCCGACCACGCCTCCCGCTGCTCCCACCGTCTGGCATGCAATTTGCGCCGATTTGGCATTTAACAACGGTTGAAGGATGCCAAACTGTCGACTGGAGACTGTGCCACTTGCGCAAAGGGCAAGTCCCAGCAAATCGATGGGGTGCCACAAATTGATGGCATCGCTATCGCCAGGCATCAGCAGCGGCATCTCCAGCAGCTTTCCAATTTCCGCTGCTGTGCGGCGGCCTCATTTGCTGTTGCCTACTTTTGAGCGCGCAGGGGTGTGGTAAGGGGCGGAATCCGCTTATTGCCTGACATTCGCGGATTTAAAATTAAACTGACATTCTGAACGGGGTGCAAGTGTGTGACAGTGTGTGTATGTGTGTGTGTGTGTGTGTGTGTGTGTGTGTGTGTGTGTGTGTGTGACGTCATCAGCTCGCAAGCCGGTCGAAGGTCAAAGCATGCGACAAAGCACAAAGGGGCAACGGCATCCATCTCCAACGCCATTGCCATCGCCTGCCTGCATCTCTGTGCCTGTATCTGGGTTAAGCCCATCTCAGGCGATTTCTGTGCTGGATCTATGCTCGTCCTAATGGGCCATATCCGGCGCATTAATCAGCGTGCGGTGTTGAGTTTTGGGTCAAGTGGTTAGCGAAGCGCTGAAGGAGCACGTGCTGGATGGGCGTGGGGGGTAGGCAGGTCTGCTTTATTGTGAGGTGTTGCGCCCGGCGACCTTTGGGCTCACGGTGATCCGTTCGCATCCTCTGGCCTTCCTTTTGTTGCTGTTGTTCTTGTTGCTGCTGCGCTCAAATTGTTGCAATTGTCAGTGGCCTTTTATGTTTTCTCTGTGTGCCATGGGGCAAGGTTGCGCGGCAGTCTACCTACATCCCCTCCCTGCCCTAACTGCTCTGTCTCTAGCGCGTTTTCGCATTCAAATTAGCTGCATGCGCTATTTATAGGCAGCTCGATGATGCACCAAACTGAAACGCAGATGCAGCGGCGTGGCAGGAGTGGCGGGAGTGGCGCGTTGGAGCAGGAGCGGTCCCTGTTGCTACATTATGCAAGCCACGCGATGCTCACGTTGTCTCTGCTGCTCTTGTTTCCGCTCGCTTATTAATAATGTGCGCTCGGGTGCAGCTTATAAATAAACGCATTAGCAAGTGGAGTGAAATAGAGGGAAAAGCGAAGGGAAAAGAAGAGCAAATTGAAAAGGGAAATGCGGAGTGAAAAGTAGGGAACCTGTAAATAGAAAAGTACTGAGAAATTAAAGAAAAAAATAAATTAAAACGGGGAGAGGCACAAAAAAAATATGGAGCGGAAATTAATGAGAAAAGTATAGAGAAAAGCTAAGAAAAAAAATAAAGAGAAAGAAGAGTGTCAAAAAAAAAGAGTGGGAAAAGCATAATGAGCAGGCAAAAACTGGAGGGAAGGAGGCGTGAAAAATTAAAAGAAAAGTAAGGCGAAAAGTGGACGGAAAAGTAGAGAGGAAAGCTGAGTAAAAGTACAGGTGGAAAATTTTAGGAAAATTATATAGAAATGCCAGGAAAGAAAGGCAAAAAACAGCACAAAGCAAACCAGAATAAAAGTTCTAAAATTCAAAGGGAAACGACTAAGAAGTAGAAGGAAAATAGAGGAAAAAAATGAGATGAAATACATACGGAAATAGGAAGAGGGGAAATTTAAGATAAAAGCTAAGCTTAAAAGCAGTGGAAAAATAAGGGACAAGTTAATAGAAAAACATAGTAAATTATGCTGCAGCTACGTCACACGCATTGTCATTTATTCAATTATGTGCGCTTGACGGCGTGACGTATACGCAGCGTGTGCCAACGGACTGCGAATGCGGTCTCGAGTTACCGCTCGTAAATCGCGCTCCTTCGGTTCGAGCACTTTCTGCATTCACTTTTGGTACGTGCTGCCGCCGCTGTCGCCGTCGCCGTCGGCGCTGGCGTTGGTGACGCTGCAACTGTTTCAGAATGAAATGCACAAGGATGCGGCGCAACGAGGCTGCCAGCCCTGACCCAGTTAGCGCGCGCTTCACAGCCCACCAAACACTCACACACACACACACACACGCACACACAGGGAGGCAAACAACGACGTCACAAGTTGAACCTTCACCGTGTGGTCAACCTGCACACCTGTCCGTCTGTCCGCCCGCCTGACGAACTGTGGTTAAGCTTCGAAACGTGGTCGAACGCAATTTAAACGCTTCCGTTGAGTTTCTTTCCTTCCTCTCGGCCCTGCACCTTTCTCTTTCGCTTAAACTTATTATCAAGTTAGCAAATCAATTTGCGAAGAGTCAATAGACAGGCAGAATGAAAGAGGGAGACAGAGAGATAGAGAGAGAGAGAGAGAGGACGGTTCGATATGCCGCACGCACATCGCGCGTATCCTTGCACTTTGGCTAATTGGGAGCGTGCGTCACGCTGGCGCTTGCCAGGCGCAGTTCAATGTGCTGCCAGGTGACATTCCAACTATAATGCCAAGTGAGGCATGACTGGCATAGTATCTATTTTCCTGCCTGTCTGCATTGCTGGCGGCGTATGGGTGTCTCTTCCTGTCTCCATATATTTATCTGTATGTCTGCCTCTTCATCCGCCTGTCTGTCTGTCTTTGTATATTTGTTTCTTTGTCTGTCTGTCTGCCTACCTGTGTGTCTGTCTTTCCATCGATCTATTTGTCTGCCTCTCTTTTTGTTTTTCTGTTTACCTCTATTTGTCGCCGTATGTCTGTCTGCCTCTTTGCCTGTCTCTCTGTCTGCCCCTCCGTCTGTTTCCGTATGCTGCCTGTTTGTCTGTCTCTTTGTCTGCCTGTTTGTCTGTCTCTTCATCGGTCTCTCTGTCGATCTCTCTCTCTCTCTCTCTATCTATTTTTATGTCTGACTCTCCGTATGTTTTTCTGTCTGTCTGTCTCTCTGTCGCTCAGTCTACATGACCGTCTGCTTGCCTGTCCATTTGCCGTTCAATGCTTTACAGTCTGTCTGATTGTCTGTCTCTGTCTTTCTGTATGTCCACTTTGTCTATCGGCTTGTCTCTTGTGGTCTGTCTGAATAACTGCCTGCTTGCCTGTCTGTCTCCCCCTCTGTCTGCTCTTCAGCCCGCGGCGCAACGTCCTTGGCGTCGCATAACAAGCTGGAAGATTCAAGCTGCCGCCTTAGCTCTTGTGTAGTTTCCCGTGGGCTTCCTCGCTGGCAACGAGGTCGAGGTCGTTTCGGGAGGCTTCCGGCCAATTATGAATGAAATCCTTTAAGGACTCCACTCCACGGCACCGCACAGCGACACAATTATGCTGAGCAACTATGGGATACATATCGGAGCCGAGCTCGGGCCCGGTGTCCGGTGAAGGACGTCGAGGCGACGCGATGCGCGCACTCTCTCGTCTGACGTCTGACCCGATCAAGGATGCTTCAGCCAGCTCCAGCTCGTCTGTGCAGTACGTCATCGACATCGAGGCAGTCCGTTGTCCTCCAGGGGGCAAGCGTTAACCTTCATCCGCCGGCGCTAATGGATTTGTGAATGAACCCGCACTGGGCACCACCTGGTTGTTCCACCTGATTTTATGGCTCCCGCTCCACGTTATGGGCAACTTTACGAGTTGGCTCCTAATGTGGCCAAAGCGGATATAATTAATTAGCGCTCATCCTGGTCAGGCAACGCATCGAGTAATTGAAGCCGTAATGCACATGTATTTCTCACACTCATTCTCCCCCTCTCCCTCTGCCACTGCTTGTGTGAGTTGTCACTTGGCTTTTTGCTGCCTACTTTTATGCGCTGACCCCTCGTTGGGTCCATGTCACGTCGCCACGGCGCAGCTCATTAGGTCCGCACGCTCGCCTAATGCGGTCGCAATGTGCACAATTTCTGGACACGACGAGATGCTAAATAATGCCAACTCATGCATATTTGAAAGAGAACAGTAAAGTGGGGGAGAATAGCAGATACCCTAGGGTCAGGTGAAATGGCAATCAGCAGGGAAGAGTTTTTTGTTCAGGCTGATGAGGGCAGAAGGGCAAGCTGTAAGGTTTGTCTATGTAATAGGCAGAAGTTTTTTTTAATGAAAAAAAAAAATATATATATATATATATACATATATTTATTATAATATATAATATATAACCTCACTAAATCTTATCCCTTGCTTGCATTATTTTTTCAACTTTTCTTCAGAAAGGGCAAGAGCAAGAAAGTTTTTTATCTTCCACAATAGATTTCTTTACTTCATTAATAATTTAATGCAGTCCACAAATAGAAACGCATTATTCCTTAGATTCTCCTTAATCGATAGCTTCATAAACCTGCATTTATTTCTATATAATCTGTCAATATCTTTCCCATCCAATACTTCCTAATACCGTTCAAAACTCTCGCCAATTCCCGAAGTTCTCTTTTTTCCCTTCAATTTCTTGCGCTCGCCTTATTTATCATCTCCACCGATGAGCATTGCACCAGCACTCATTCGCCCTCATCCTACTCAGAGACTATTTTCGCTGCTGTTTATCTCTCTTGCGTAAATATTGGCCAGAAATTTAGACATTTTGTTTTCTTATTGACTTCAATTACCGAACACATCGTGCATATTTCATGAGCCGAGAGAGACTCCTGGCATAATTTATTATTTGCTTAGTTCATGTCAAGCTCTTGAGTTGGATTCGCCGAGAGGGGGAGACGGGTCGACAGGGGGCACTTGTGCACGTTGCGGCCGCACACACATCTGAGCGTGCTTTGTCTGCGTATTTGGGTCACAGTTGGAATTAGCATGCAACTTGGGTGCGCCTCGTCTTGTGGCGTATACGTAACGCGTTTGAGTAACATGCATATATATTGTATATTGTATATGTCTTACACACACACACACAGACATACATATTTATATATATATATATATATCATCTCTAGCCATATCCTTTGTGTCGCGTGTGGCGTGAAGTGGCCTCCCAATCGGGCCAATCGACGAAGATTTGATGCTCGCGTGGCAGCTAAAAATAGCTGCCAGCTCTTGCCAGAAAACACAACACTTGAAACGTTTATTAAACGGCAAGACGTGCCACACCCCCCATCCTCTGGATGCCCCACTTCAGGTACACGGGCAATATTTCGCAAATGAAATTACAGGCGCGGGCCATTAAAAGCGACGGAAAGAACCGTAAAGATAACAAGACATAATAAAAAATGCCTCAAAAAGACACAGTGCAACACAGAGAGAATGAGAGGAATATGATGATAAAGGTAAACAATATTCAGGTAAATATTGACACAAAGGTGGGGCAACAGGCCATAAACACATGAGCAGAGAACCGGAAATATTCCTCGACGACGGCGGCGGGCAAAAGTCATCAGCGAACGCCCCGGAAAAAATTATTCACTGCGAAAAAAAAAAACAATTGAGAAAGAGAGACTGAGAGATTAATTATTGTGCTGTACAGCGAGAACACCACCCCACCCCGCTCCGCGCCCTCTTGCTGCTCCCATTGCTCGTCAGCTTTGTTGCGCGTGAAACGAATTAAGGCGGCTTGCAACACGAAAACATGAGAGTTTAGAGTGCTGCTTCGCCTGCTACTCCATCTCTTCCCCCTCCACTCCATCATGCTGCCCCATTCTGCCATTAACGTTAACTACTCTCCCCGGCACAGTTCCGAATGTGAGCAGAAATAATGTGCCGAGCACCCAAATTAGTCGTTTATTAATAACGCAAACTTTTCCCAGCTTGAAAGCAAGAGACTTGGCCGAAAAAAGGCTAAAACAGAAATAGACAAGCTGCCAAAAATAACAAGAAAATGAGAAAAGGACGGGGGCGGAGCAAAACCCACTTAATTAAATATTGGCAGTTGTAGCCAAAACAAACAGAAATAGAAAATTAAAAGACAACAGCAGCGGCACGAGCTGAAGCCCGACTCTGGGAGCAAGTCTGGAGTCGACTACGTGACTTTCTGTGCCTCTGGCAGCGTTACACACAATTGTTATTTTCTATTTCAGTGATTTGACAAGCGAGCAGCAAGGGAGAGACATGCAGAGTGGAAGAGTGTGCGGGGCATGTGTGTGACGGGAAGCCGGCTGCGGGCAAACGCGTCGTATGCGCA
Source organism: Zaprionus bogoriensis (assembly GCA_035046045.1). Taxonomy (NCBI): domain Eukaryota; kingdom Metazoa; phylum Arthropoda; class Insecta; order Diptera; family Drosophilidae; genus Zaprionus; species Zaprionus bogoriensis. Next base: position 85,163 of record JAWNOI010000066.1, on the reverse strand, counting down.
ACAGAGGCAGAGGCAGGCAATAAAAATCACACATACGACTAGTTGCCGGGCAGCAGTCGGACTCACATTTGTCGTCTGTCAGTTAGGGTTCATAAACTGTCAGCGCGAATTGGGTCAACGATAAGTATTTTTAGCTGCTTCTCTCCTCTCTCTCTGTTTCCCCTTACTTTTGACTTCTGATGCTGGCCGAACTAGGCGTAGTTGGGCGTGGCTGCGCTCCGCTTTTAGGCAGACTTTATTGGCTGTCTGAGACGCTAATTTGTTGACTTACGAGCGAGTCTTAGCTTAGACTTTCTCTGACTTAATTGCTTTTTGTTTGGATGAGAAGGGGGTAGTGGGGGGTAGGCTGAGAGCGAAGTGAATAATCATCTGTATTGGCAGCTGTAAACTTGAGACATAAACTCGACTGTTTTGCCATATTTACGAGGTAATTATTTCCATATCAATTCGTCTGCCAACTCGCTCGGAATAATGTTAATCAAATCGTCGAGCATTTCGAATTTCATAAATTTCCATGTAGATTTTTATGGCGTTTGCCTGGCAACAAGCGTCAGGCATATCGATATCCATCGGCAATAATAACCGACTGTATGAAATGGAAGCGAGCAACAACGACAACAAGTTGATGGCTTTTCAATCGCTGACCTACTTTTTGGCAGCCACGCCCCACGCCCCACCCATGCCCATAGTCCCGTCTCAGCCCGATGCGGATTCGGCTGACAGTTTCTCGATAAGCAGGCTCTGATTGAGATTGAAGCACATACGCGGCGTATACGCAATGTGATTTAATGGCCAACGAAAAACGCTCGTTCCGAATGGCCGTAATTAGCCTTGATTCATGCTAATTGCACTCAGATTCCCGCTACTTCTGGCTATTTGCGGCCATTTGCAAGTGGGTCACTCATCGTTAACGTCTTCCGACTAAAACTTCGCTTCGCAGGAAGTGCATAAAAATAGATGTTTATGGGAAAACTTCAGCCGGGAGATAGATAAAAAGTATGACTCGATTCTGGTGTAAATTATTTCATTTATTGAACTTGCTTTGGCTGGTAAATAGTTAACTTACGATTAACTGTATACGATAGATATATATAGCTATTTTAATCTGTGGCTGCATATAGGTGTGTGTATAACGGTATTGCTTCGGTATCATACGATATATCTAGATGTACTGTATAGTGTGTGTATATATGTTAGTTAGATCTCTGTAAACGAGAGCGTATGCTGTAAATCTGAACTGTCTGCTAGTTAAGTACTATGCGGTATAATCAGTTTGGAGTATCTGCTTAGCTTAAGCCTATAGATATACATATATAGTCTATATAGCTATGTTTGCTTGCCTGGTGCTGTACGAATAGTTTCAAAAAGATTACCAAGTCACAAGGAGGGGGGGGGGGGGAACTTAGTCGAGTTAACTTAGAATTAACCGCCTGACAAATTTTGATCCCGTTGATCCCGGCAACTCAGCGAGTACGTATATATGCGACGAGTGTCCTAAGTGGAAGTTAAGTTTAAGTACAAGTTAAGTGTAAGTTAAGGTTAAACTTCGAGTTAAGCCAAGTTAGTTGTAAGTTAAGCTTAAGTTAGACTGCGCTTTATACTAACTATAATAATAATAATTCATATGAAATCTTAACTTCTTTCGGGCATTTCGATCTACTCAAGGGACAAAGGCACGAATGTACAATAATATATATATATCATATCATATCATAATATTATAATAATTATAATAATTCGAATGCTCGAGTTTGCTATACAAAAAACTGTACTGAATACCAACTCGCTGTCTGCAACGTGCACTGCTCTACAGTCTTTTGCCGTGCGCGGTCTCTAATGTGCTTAAGTCTTTGGGAACTCGCAAAATGTGCTCTACGGATGAGTTGGATGTGTGGGAGTTACTCGTGATGCAGTCGCCGATATGAGGAGCTTATTGTATCACAGATTTCGAAATGAACGTGTGATGGGAGCGGGTCTTGCAACTATATGATGATTATGCTGCTGCTGCTTCTTCTTCTTCTTAGCGTCGCGCGTACTGGCAGCAGACGGAGCTGCGCGGCACTCGCTGCGTCGGCAGGCCGGACATGCCCTTTAGATATGTGTAGGAGACGGGCTGGCGCAGTATGCGCTGCGGCGGCGGCTTCGCCTTGCTCTTCGCCGAGCCCATCGATGTGGAGCAGGTCGAGGAGCTGGTGGAGCAGGCGCTGGAACTGCTCGCCGACTTGGAGGCCGCTCGATGCTGCCGCTGATGCTGATGTTGATGCTGATGCTGATGCAGTTCGACGGTCGATGCCGACTTAAGGGCCGACTTCAATGGCAGTGCGCCCGCTGCAACTCCCGCTGAGTGCTGCGGTGGTTGTGGCGGCGGAGGCGGCGGAGAGGGGCCGCTGCACGAGAGCGAGCGCGATGTGAGCGAGAGACTCTCGAAGGCGCGTCGCAGCGACGATGTCGACCGGCGATGCAGTCGGGAGAAGCTCGTGCGCGTCACCGACTTGCGCTTGCCCTGCTTCTGCTGCAGTTGTTGTTGCTGTTGTTGGCCCCCCTGCTGCTCCAGTTGCTGCTGCTGCTGCTCGTCGATGTCGATGGTGCTGCTGGTCTCGCTGGAGGCGCACGACAAGAGCTCGAGTCGTGCGGCTGCGGCGAGTCCACGCCCAGCAGCATGCATCGAGGAGGAGTACGAGTCGGTCGATGAACTGTTCGCATCGTCCTCCTGTGCAGCGCCGCCGCCGGCTTGAACTAGGTCATCGCTTGACCTCAGGCCGAAGCGTCGGCTCAGCTGCTGAAAGAAGCCCAAGTTGCGCTCGTAGCGGGGCGTTGGCGAAATGCTCTGGCTGCTGCTGCAGGGCGAGTGCCCGCCGAAGGATGCACTTGCCGTCGGCTCCAGCTCCAGCAGCCATTTCTTGGTGCCGCTGTTGTTGTTGTTGTTGTTGTTGGTGCTACGCTCCTCTGCCGGTGGCTGCTGCTGCGGCTGCTGCAGTTCGTCCGCGAAGCAGACGTGTCCAGGTGTGCCCATTGCGCTTGCTGCACTTCCGGTCAGGCTTTGCTTGCTTGCTTCCTTTGTTGTTACCGGTCTTTGTCCCACACAGGCACACACACAGACAACTGTAATACGAACTCGATGCTCTCTAACACACACACACACTCGTAACGGTCTGCTGCTTCGTCGTGTACACAGGCGGCGAGTCCATGCGCGTTTGAGTCGGCAAATTGCGCGCCGCCTGCTTTTATAGACTCGCCGCCGGCTGCAGACGCCGCCCGCAAGGCTGCAAAGCAGCAGCGCGCTCTCGTTCTCTGCGAGAGAGCAGCAGCAGTTCGCTCTCTCTCTCTCTCTCTCTCTCTCTCTCTCTCTCTCTCGCTCTGCTCCCTCGCTCCCACAATTGTTGTCTACTGCGTGCTTGCCTAATAACAAAGCAGGATATGGCTGGGGGCATTTGTTTACCTGTTACCTGCGTTCTGGCTTCCCTGTTGACACTCCCGGCCGCCAGGTGGTGTCTTCGCTGTTTGCTTTCGCCCCAGCGCACTGCAGCTTAATTGCTTTCGACCGCAATTGCAAATCGATTCCAGGCGATTCGTTTCGTTTTCATTTCCTCTTCGCATTCATCTTAATCCTCTTCCCTTCGTATGCTAAAAATAAACTCTTCCTTTTCTATTTCTGTAAACTTCAAATGCGGTGCGCCTTATCCAGCCCAAAAAGCTCTGTCCTAGAGTTAGCCGCGCTGTCCGACAAGCAAATTCATAAGCCGCAATTAAGACTGTCAAAAATAGATTTCGGCTATTGTCTCCTCCGCCTGCTGCTCTTGCTGCTTCTCTTCCTGCTGCTTGCTCTACTGCGTCTTGGTCGACGCCTTCGTCTAGTTCGCTTGCCCCTCCTCTGGCAGTTGTTGTGATTTTATTTAATTACGCACAAAATTGATTTTAATGCGCTATAAATAAAACCGACTGCCAATTTTACGCCTCGCTGATGGTTGCCAGAAGTTTGAGGAAGAGATTCCGCAGGAAGAGCGGGTTTCGGGGGCAGAGAGAAGGCTCGGCAAATGGGCGGTTTTTAGTGCCTCAACGATTTAATGAAGTCTGTTGTCTTAATGGCGGAGGAATGTGCGAAGGGGGAGGGGATGGACCGATGATTGTTCCTGTCGTGTCTGTTTATCTTCTAATTAAAGGCGTAATTGTTGCCCCTGACGTCAGGCCATTAACTGCTTTGTCAATGTTCCACAGTTAATGCGAAAAGGTGACAAACAAACTGAATACGCGGGAATTATAAGTTATTGGAATTGCCCGACTTATACGCCTACAAGTTGGCCAAATACCAAAGCCCTAAGGAGTTTAATTGGATTGGGTTTGACTGCAGTTGACATGGTGGAGTGAGAGTGTTAAAAAAAAGGCTCATTGAATTTTGAGCAAAGTCCTAGAGAGAGCAGCGAAAGTACAATACGCGAGGATATATTAATTTCAGCCTTAATTAATAATTTGCTTGCAAAATTATATTAATAGTCTAAATTTAAAAACAACTTTCACAATTTTTTATTTAGGTTTTTTATTTAATTCTTAAAAATGATTTTGTTTTTATTAATTTCAGAAAAAATACGTACATAAACCCTAATTTTTCATATATATTTTTGTCTTGAGTTTTACGCTATTTTCTTTATTAACGTTTTCTATAATTTTTTAGAAATTCATAACTTTTGGTAAAAGGCCTTTAAGATGAAGAAGTCAGAGGCAAACTTTTTAGATCTTATCGTATAAGGAATAAACTGCTCTAAGCTTCTCTACTTCTATTTTTACTTCTTTCTGGAAAACACCTTGGGCAGCTTCAAGCCGCTTCAAGGATCGACTCACATATGTGACGGTCGCTGGGATTAGTTGCATTTGTCATACGGTTGCATTTGCTTTTAGCGGATTTCCGAGCACTTTCGGCAGGCGTGCGGCAAGCGACATGAGGCGTGTGGCATACGGTGTGGGGCAGGCGGCACGCAGTTTTGCCGATTAACGTCATCGTCGGTCTTAGCGCGCCGTGAACTCGTAATGCAGACATGATATCGTATGTCAAAACTATAAGGTCGAGTCCTTCGGCGACTCGAAATTGAGGACTTTACCTACATCATCAGTTGCAGCTGCAGCACGGCAGCACAGCAGCAAAGGCAGCGAGGCAACCAGCGCATCGCACTGTTCCCTGAGAACAGTAAGAGCTGGGAACAGCGCGAGCGCAGGCGCAAGGCGCAAGGCTTTCCCCCTCGCAGACGAGACGTCATTAAGCTTTCCTGCAAAGCTTTTCCCACACAAGAGGAAACCCGTTAGAATTAAATAAGAACAATTTGTGGTTCGATTTTGGTTTTCATTTTTTCGCTTTTATTCATTGACAGCTAGACTTATGCTTAGGGTTATATGCTCTAAAAATATATGTATAATTTATATATATATATATATATAGGGTATTCTTCGCTTAGTTGCTAAACATTTTGCTATGCTCTCGTCTCAGTTTGTGTGTGTTTGTGGTTCTATAGATAAAAAAGTGTAGTTTGTATTCTGGGAGAATTCTTTGGATTTTCGTTTTGGAAACAATCAAACTTTGTGGCGACTAAAGAGTGTGGTGGAGTAGTACTCTAGTATAATAGAATATAATATCGTATATGTGTATTTCGTTTTGTACAATTTTGATTATTTTGTTTCGTTTTTGCTCTGGTAAATTCGTAATTTTGTCTAGTCGAGTGCCCGTTGAAATAAGTGCAAAGTAAAATTGGAAAAAATTGGCAAACATTTCCGAAATCTTAATTTTTTTTTTTTTTTTTGGGTTTTTTTAATTTTATGTATCGAGCCAAGCTCCGAGAAATTGAGTCAAACTTTGTTTACTTTACTAAAATCTACATAAGGGGAGATATGTGGGAGGGGCGGTTCGGGGCGGGGCGGGGCGTGGCTAAGTGTTAACTCAAAGGTCCTGCTCGCAAGGACGCACGTACAGCTACAGTGGGTACATTGAGTATGTCATATATCATCGTATCATCGTATGGTATCGTATTGGTATATTTGGCTAACACACATACATACACACACATTTATAAAATATGCAGCAGTTTCGTCCCGTCACCGTTAACCTGTCTCCTGTCTCTTCATCATCATCATCATCTTCGTCATCATCTTGTTAGGCACTACATCACTTTTCACTATAATCTACCCAAACCCCCCGAAAAAAACCAGACCAGCCCCACCGATTGCATTGGCCTTCTCTACTCTGCGCTGCGCTGCGCTGCTCTGCTCTGTCCGCTGCTGAAGGTTCCTTCACCCACTTAGTACATGTGGTGCACCGTGTAGGGGCAGCAGACCGCGTAGCTGGGCACTCGCGAGTACAGCCCGGACATGCCCTTCATGTAGACATACTGCACTGGAGGTCGCAGTATGCTCTGCTGCTTCTTCTCCTTTTTGGCCGACTTCGATGCTGACGTCGCTGCCGATGCCGACGACGCTGACGCCGATGACGACGAGTTGTTGCTGTTGTTGTTGCTGTTGCTGTTGCAGTTGCTGTGGCTCTGGCTGCTGCAACTGCTGCCGCTGCTGCTGCTATTGTGGGGCGTCAGTGACTTTTTGGCCATCGACGTCGAGGACATGTCGCCGCGATGCGCCCGCAGCTGACGCAGCGGAGTGCTGCTGCAGGAGAGCGAGCGCAGCGAGGCGGTCGCTGTTGTGGCCGCCGATGTGGAGAAGTGCTGCAGCATGCGGCTGACCGACGACGAGATGGAGATGCGACTCAGATGCAGTCCGCTCTTGCCGCGACCGGAACTCGATGCTGTGGCCGATGCAGCGGAGGCGGAACGCTGTTGAGGCTGCTCCGGCTTCAGGTTCTCGTTCTCATCGACATGCTCTTGTTGCTGTGCCTGCGCCGCCTGCTCTTCCTCGTCCTCCTCCTCCTCCTCCTGCTCGTCGACACTGCTGCTGTCGTCGTAGTGCGGACGCAGTTGCTCCATGGCACTGCTGGGCCGATAGACTGTCTCCACATAGATGTGCGCATTGTTGTCGTAGTACTCCATGCCAGGCGAATACGAAGCCGACGATGTACGCGAAGTGTTCTCCAGATCGAGACTGGAGCCACCGTTGAGCACCTCCAGGCGCGAGGCGCGCTCGTAGCTCAGGCTGAACGAATCCGTCGACGAGCTGCGTATGTCGTCCTGGCTGCTGTAGACCGTGTCGTTCTGATGGTGATGATGCTGGAAGTGTCTGCCCAGGTGCTTGCTGAGCAGCTGCAGCAGACTGCGCGAGCGGGAGAGCTTCTGGCCGCGCTGGCGCTGCTTGGGCTGCTTCGACTGGTTGTTCTCGCCCAGATCCATCGAGGAGCTGGTCGCTGAGCTGCCGGAGCTGGAGCTCGACTTGGAGCAATTGTTGGGCGATAGCGTATCCATGTCACGGTAAGTCTACGACTGCGATTTCTTTATATTTCACTTTCTATTACAACTGCTGCAACTTGAACACTTTTCAGTTAGTCCTTTGCTTTGGGCTTTCTCTTTGCTCACTTGCAACTTGCAACGTGTTGTAGGATCGACGCGACGTCTTGGCACTGACTGCTGGGGCAGGCGAACGTGTTGGCGCTTTTATAGCTGCACTCAATGTCGCCTGGCGAGGCGACACCAGGCGAGACCAGGCTAGAGCTTCGCGTTTAACCTTCGTGCGCGCGACGAGGACACTTCGTGTCGTGCGGAGGCCGAGCGGACGTCGAGTCCCGCGGAGCAGTGCTGTCTGAATTTCGCAAAAAAAGCTGATCAAAATTTGCTGGTGAGTTTCTAAAAGTGCTAATATGTCAAACATGATATTTTATTTCTATTTAATGTATATCATTTTTGATTACATTAAGACTAATTTAATTTTACTAGCAATATTTTTCGGCATTTGTGCAATGAAAGTAAAAAAAACTCTACAATATATTCGCCATATTCGTTATTTAAAAATTATGAAAATATAAAAAACTCTAAAATAGCGCATCATTTGAATAAGTTTGGTTATAGTTTCATTAAAACGAATATTAATTTTTATTTGTGCGGTTTATTTGTGCAGTATGATATTATTATCAAATAATATTACAACTATTGAGGGAACAGTTATAAATGATTAGAGTTGCAGCTAATTGCATTTAAATAATATAAAAATTGCTAGAGCTAGCCGAAAACTGCTAAAATGGTGGCACTGCGAGCGACGGTCGAGCCGAGGGCCGAACCGAGGGCCGAGCCGAGGCCGAAGCGCCCGCAGAGCTGGCAGTGTCCATGCAGCTGCCGAGCCGTGCACAACGTGAGCAGCAGCAGCAGCAGCATCTCTTTCTTCTTCTTCTCCTCTTCGTCTTCTTCTTCGGTTTGAGTTTTACGTGCTGCGCTCTACCTGTTGCCCGTCGAGTGGGCTCCCTTCTGCTGCCGGTGCGCGGCGTCAACGTGACTCCTGCTGCCTGGTGCCTGTCTGCTGCCTGTTGCCGCCCCGCCCACGTTGGAGCCCATTGTTGAGGCACAAAACCCGACGACGTTGCACTTTTGAGTTTTTAGTCTTTGCCTTTGGCGTTGCCTGTGCCTGTGCCTGGGCTGCGTGATTGGGAACGTGACCCTTGCGCGTCATACGCCAAGTTTCCCCAAGAGTTTCAAACACTTACTGCTGCTCCGCCACTTTCTCCTGCTGCTGCTCCACAGCTCCTGCCTGACGTTGCCAGGCACTTGGCTAACTTTGTTAGTTCGCCTTAGCCCTGTGGCCAGTTAATTGGCGGTTGCATTCATTAACTGCACTTGTCACTGGGGCAAGGAGCAGCCCTCCATCAGAGATAGCAGGCACATCCAAGGACTAAAAATAGAGACAGAGCGAGAGAGCGAGAATGAGTAGTGAAGAGGACTTGCAGGCTGCACGCCCGCGCACACAGGGTATTATTTCCGTGATAATCCCAATCAACTGTGATTTACAAGCCCCAAACGCGGGGTCCGATGAGGCTGCTGCTGCAGCTTACTTTGTGGCTTTAGCCTTGCTTGCGTATTCTAATTAGTAGCCTCCTTCTTGGGAAGCAAAGCTTGCAGATTTCTGTAATTTGTCATTCTTTACTATAGCTTATAGAGCTCTATTAAGCATCATATTCTCTCCTTTGACCCATTTCTAGTTGCAGTTGGCAGAGTGGGTACCCTTGAGGATTATACCTTCTCCTTGACTCCTTGTGGAGTCTTATACTATATCTTATTCGGTACTAGAATAAGCTTAAGTCTCCTTTTTGAAATGGGTTCCCTGCAGATAGTTTTTTAAATATCAGCTCCAGTCTTGTATATATCTTCATCTCCGTTGTGACTAAGGTCTTTTCTTTGACTTAGGTCTTCTGTGAAACTAAGGTCTTCAATTGGACTTAGGTGTCTAATAGACTTAGATTTCCTTCTTAATGAGAGTTTGTTTTGGAAACTCTCATTCAATCACTTTTACTGTTGTCGATTCTTCCTCTCTCTTATTTAATCATATTATTTACCTACCAACCTAATTCTATTTAAACACATAGATCCCTTTTCGTGAGTGTGTGTTACTTGCTTCATTCCTGGGCTTTACCTCGATAGTTTTTGCAGCTTGCGTCAACAGGATTTGCCAACTTGAGCTGCAGTTCCACTGCGAAAGCATCTGCTGCTTGACTCGAGCAGAGCACCTAGAGCACTTTTCCATTTGCCGCCCTTGACCTGCAACGCGCCCAACTCAACTTAAGCTGTCACTTAAGGCTTCATTTATATTTGATCAATAAGGAAGGAAGTCTTCACGTTTGGGGAATATGGCGCTAAGCCTGGCGCTCTTTGCTGCGACGAAGGTCACTCGCAACTTGGGTAAATGTGTGACAATGTCACGTAGCAGCGATTTGGTCACCTGTTGCCCCATGGAGACAATAAAACACAGGAGGGAGAAGGAGATGGAGAAAGAGAAAGGGAGAGGGAGAGAATAGAAAGGAAGTCGCTGCCTTTTTGCTCTGCTGTGTTTATTACCCTGCGCTGTTTGCACATTTTCACATTTTCGCATTTTCACATTTTCCTGGTAAATATTCAGTCTGGCGATGGATTTGCCGCCCGCTGTGTCCCATCATCAGAGCAGAAACGGGGTTAACGACAAGGCCCCAATGCCAATGTCGAGTGCGCCATAACGATTGCCCGGAGCGTACGGCGCTGGGTAGTACGGATAGGGAGGATACGCTGGATACGCGGGATACGAGGGATACGCACTGCCAGGATAGCGATAGTTGTAGTAGGGCTCCGCGTAGGGCGCCTGTACGCTCAGGCCAAAGGAGACAAGTGGCTTGGCCTTGACTCCGCCATCGTCCAGCCCGGCATGGAGAACGAGACAGCAGGCGGCCAGCAGTTGCACACGCTGCAGGTGGTTATCGCAGTGATTAGCAAATGAATAGCAAAGATTGCCGACCCCTTGCCCCCAGCTCTGGCTTCTCGATTTGCTTACCCAAAGATAATTGCGCATTTTCTGTGAATTTCACTTGATTCCTGCGGGATTGCAATGGGGATTTCTCTAGATGTCTCTCGATGCCAGTTGATGTCTGTTTATGCTCGCCCGTTGATGCCTGGTGATTCTCGTTGTCTCCTGTTGATTCCTCTGGCATCGGGCGCTTTTATACCTGCTGTCAGTTCGCTTGGCCCGGCCGGTTTTCAGCCTACCCAGAAACTGGCTTCTATCTCATTGCGCTTTGGTCAGCTCTTTGCATAGGGTTCTTGCCACATTTGCCTGGTGCTTGTGTTCTTCTTCCTCTTCTCCTTCAACGACGAAACTTGTTTAGGGACTAAATTAATGCTGCCATCGCGAACTAGTCGCAATTCGAGCAATTTCTGATTGGATTTGCCGCCTTGTGCAGTGCTTTGTTGGGACCTATACGAACCATAGATGCTCTGCGAATAGTGGGAAGTGAGTTATCTTTGGCTTGGAAATCATAGTTGAACCATCTACAAAGTAGTTACCCTACCACTTAAATTAATATATTTATATACACTTCTCTCTGCTACTAAGCATATCTCATTATATTTCTTGGAAGCTACAACAATTTCCCCAATTCCACAGCGAATACCCTAATACCAAGCCTATATTTAACATTAGCCTAACATGATACTGTGCAAATTCCATTGATTCGCCGCGATTCTTGGGGTTTTCGCGCCGCAGGCTACAGAAAGCAATCAAAGATTAATTAATTTACGCTCGATTTGCCTGCGTATTTGCATGCGCATTTGTACAACTATTTGGTATCCAGGTAACACTTCCTGTAGCCATGTCCGCTCCCTCCCTATCCTCCCCCTTTCTGCCCATCGAAGTGAGCGCGCGAATCCATGCGACCAGCGACGAGTCACGTTTTCTGACGCGTTCAGCGCGTCGAGCAGAAGGCAAAAGTTTTCACGCTGCGAAAAGTTGCCGCAGTCTACGGATTTGCCGGCTGGTAACTGTGGCATGCAGCATGCAGCATGTTGCACTGCTGCGGCTTCCATGTGCAGTGCCTGTGACGTGCGGCACGCAGCGATTTGCAACACTTTGCCCCCTGCGACTACCCTAACCCTTTCCATCGACTGGTGACTGGCGACATGCGACGGGTACTACCTGCAGGCAGTTCGATTACCGTTAGATTCCCGAGCGAGTTCAGAGTGCACGGGTCATTCGATACGCTGGCTAATCCACGGCCTGCCCTAGCCGGGCTTGGTTTGGCTTGTTTACGCTTGTGTCGGGGCCAACAACTGGCCGAGCTGATGGGTTCAACAGACCGGACTGTTGTGACGCCCGAACACCTTGTCACCTGGGCACCTGAGCAGCTCAGCGAGAAGACAATGTCCGATTCGCTTTCAGTTCGAGGCTGACAAACTTTATTCAGATTTCATGGGTAATTATTTTGACCTGGCCCAGTCCGGCCTTAGTACACATACTCGTAGGTCAGGGGCTTGATGTCGCTGCGATACTGCTGCTGGAAGGAGCCGGGCGTCTGCACGCTGTGGTAGACATGCGACTGACTGAGCGGAGCGGCCACCAGGCGGGCATAGGCCAGCGGATAGCTATAGTAGCTGTAGCCGGGCGTGTACAGCAGTTCGTGGCAGCGTGCAAGCTGGAGCAGAGCGAGTAAAAGGATTGCGAGCTGTGGAAGAAGTTCGGAATCAAAGTTAGACTCTCTCTCTGTGGGAAACTCCTCGCACTTACCAGCTTCATTGTCCTGTTGCGACTGATTGGGATGTGCAGACTGCGCTGCGGCTTTTATAGCTGCGCTTGGCGGCGATTCAAAAGAGACCCTTAACTCAGCCATGAATGCAGCTGCAGCTGCAATTGCACTTCACATCGCCGGCGATTGAATGCGACTCCCTCCGCTCCTTCTCTGTCTCTCTCTCTCTCTCTTTTGGTCTACGTCCCGCCAGAGATCGCATCGTGCACGACTGACAAGATAAGCCTCGCACCTCACGCCTGCCTGCCACATAAATTGCGCATGCTGCAACATTCTGTGGCAAGGTAAAGAGCAGTTCCTACTCCTTCTCGAACTGCTCCTTCTACTCCTCCTCATACTCCTCTCTCGGCTGCTCCCTTTGCTGTTTACTTCTCTGCTTTGTTTTGGTTACGTTCCGTTTGTCCAAGTAAACAATTAAAGTGCTGGCCTGGGCTCTTGAGGGGCCTCCGTTGTTTCCGGTATTTCCCTGCTCAAGGTCAGGCCTAGGCTTCGGTGGGCGTGTTTACTCTGGCCTTGCCCTTGCCCTTGAAATTTGGGCATAAAATTTGGGCGCAAACTGCGAAGTTTGCCAAGTGCGTAGCGCTTTGTTTCCACTTTTATGAATGAATGGAGATTGGGGGAGTAAGAGAGCGGCCTTTCCTGGATTCTGTGTGCCGGAAAACAAAATAAACTCCCACGCAGGCCGCAATTAAAAGATTGAGTCCAGTTTGTTTGCGTCGCAATTCGTGTGTTTTTCTTGGCCAGAATTGCGCAGCCGGCACACTCGATTGCCAGCGAACCACAGCAGCGCGACGACCCACTGGCACAAGTCTTGTGGGTAACTCGAGCACCCAAGTCGCTGCACACCGTTCACCGTAACCCGAGCCGGGTGCAAGGTCAGTCGCCGCCAGCGAGTTATATAAATGCGCCCGACAATCTAGTGCAATCAACGAGTCTTCTGCTGCGATCGAGATCGAGTCGACATCAACTTCAACGTTTTCCACATCCACATCAACGCCTTCAACATGTTCAAGCTGGTGTGTGGAGGAGGGCAGCACTAGGACCATTACTTCATCCGTCTGTCAACTTTTGATACGCTTCTCTCTCTCTCTCTCTCTTTCTGTTCTCCTGTCAGTTTGTGCTGCTGTCGCTCTGGGCTGCCTTCGCCTGCGCCGCGCCCAGCCTGTCTAGCCTGCCCATCCTGGCCAGCTCCAGCTCGTACCAGGGCTGGCCATCTGTTCAGGTGGTTCGTCCCGTTTTGACCACGCACCGCATTGTCCAGCAGCCCATCATTCACGGCGGCCTCTCCAGTCTCTCCGGTCTCTCCGGCCTCTCCGGCCACTCCGGCTATTCTGGTCTCTCCCGCCTCTCTGGCATCTCGGCTGGCTATGGACATGGCTGGTAATGGGCTTGGCTGACGGCCGGCAATCTACTTCTTGCCGCTTCAAATTAAAAGCCTTAATAAAACTGCTTGAGCTTGATTGAAATGCTGCTATTGTGTTTTGACTATAAAAGTGCCTGCCAAGGGTAGCAGACGCAGCAGTTGCCTGCAGAAATCGCAGATCCAAGCATGTTGCTGTACCTCTGCCTGCTGCTGCATCTGTGCCTGGTCCAGCCGCTGCACTTACAGCTTATCGCGCCCACTGGCTCAGTCGAAGATCTAGAGATACGCGATGCTCCGCCACTCACAGTCATGCGGAACATGCAGCAACTTGTCATCAGCTTCTATCAGTTGATGCGGCCGGCCAACGCTCGATCCAAGAAACAAAAGAAGCCCAAATATCCATTGTATCACAAGCTGGTCATAGAACGCTTTGGCTTCGGCAATGTGTCCTTGAATCTGGGCTTCTCGGTCAACTTTCATGTGAGCAGCGGTCATGCCTTGAAGCCTACACGTTGGAAGGGCTAGCGAGCAAGAAGTGTTGCATACTTGCAGGCGGCAACTAATTTCCCGCAAATTAAGCAGCAACGCATTTTTGCGCTGCAGCAAATTTCCTTAAATGTACCAATCTGCTTAGCTTTTAAGCTGTAGTATACTTTCGCGCTGCAAGAAATTTCCCCGGCAGCTGTAAATTTCCTTTAATTTTAAACTGTAGCGTACTTGTGCGCTGCGCATGTAAAATCTAATTGAAATAAATGACAGATTTCTCTTGTGTTGTTTCTTGTTGTTGTCAACTTTTTATTTGCACATTTAATTTCAGCATTCCTGAGGCGAAGGCGGTATTGTCGTCAACTGTCAACGTGTCTACTTCCTGAGCAGCACTGGCGCGGTGTAGGCGGCAGCGTAGGGCGAGGCAACGTACGGCGAGGCGACGTAAGGCGAGGCGGCAACGTAGGGCGAGGCAGCGACGTAGGGCGATGCGAAGTTGCCGTGGTACTCGGTGCTGTAGACGGCGGCGGCGGGTGCGGCGGCCACCAGAGGCGACGAGTAGGCCAATGGAGCAACGAGTCCTGGTTTCGCGGCAACGCAGGCAACCAGAGCGAGCACAACGGCGGCAATGAACTTGAACATGTTGCTTGAGGGTTTGCTGGGGCTTGACTTGTCGAGGGAACAAATGAAACTGATGCTCTACCAAGTGTCAAACTGCAGCTTATATAGTAACAGTACCAGTACCAGTGGTAGTTCCGAAATAGGTTAGACCTTGCCCGGTTAATGGCCGACTAAGCGCGGCTGAATTCTGCGCACGTACGCCGACCAATTGGTCATATTAGCTTCACTCGCACAAGTCTCAACTTGCGTTGTGCTTTGTGCAATTCCGCTTAAGTTGGCCGCAGTGAATTAACGAATTACCGAATTACCGCACGACGTCAGGTCCAAGGCTCTACCTAGTCGCTGGCCGGTGGATTTGGGGTATATAAGGGCCGCACGACGGGCCAACTGCATCAGTTCAGTCTCAACGAACCAATCCAACAATTCAATTCAACAAGATGTTCAAGTCCATCATCCTCGCCGTCTTCGCTCTGGTCGCTTGCGTCGCTGCCAAGCCCGGAATCGTCGCACCACTGGCCTACTCCTCGCCCTACGTGGCATCTCCATACGTGGCAGCCTCCCCCTATGTGGCAGCATCGCCGTACGTCGCCTCGCCCTACGTGGCATCCCCCTATGTGGCAGCCTCTCCCTACGTGGCCTCGCCCTACGCCGCCGCCTACAGCGCTGCTCCGCTGCTGCTGAGGAAGTAGATATGGACGTGAACAACTCCCGGAAACTTTGACTCTCTGAATGAAAAAAAAAAAACTGAATAAAAATGCTGAAACTTGAAACGCAACGAACTGTTGTTATCTCTCTCTCTCTCGTTCTGTCTCTCCCTCTGTCTCAAGGTCTTTGCCTGCCCGCGCTATCGCAGCAGGAAGCCTCGAAGCGCTTATCTGTCTGCGAGCGTACAAAGTTTATAGTTTTCCTGGTGCTGATTTTATTGCAGACAAGTCTTGGCTTTAGAGTATAGAATTATACGATATTGGCTTATGCTAGGCTTAGGCTAAGCTTCGAACTCCTCCTCCTTCCCTTTCATCCCCTTCACAAGGTCATGTTGGCGTCCATCGTCGCGTTCGACTGGAACACAATGCTGCGTCGATCGTACCGTCCCGAGCGTCGCAGCTTGAGGTAGCGCATCGTCACGATGGACACCACAGCGATGAGGATCACTGCGCCAATGGCGCAGAAGAAGAACTTCAGGAAAAGCAGATGCGTTTCGAGGCTCTGCGAGTGGGCGAGCAGCAGGTCGAATTGCAGCTGCCGCACGGGCGCCTCGCGGGCGGCGTCGGAAGAGGAGCTGGAGGCGCGGCTGATGCAGGAGACGTCGCGTATGTGCGGCGTCTCGTCGGCATTGTCGTCCGGCTCGATGTGCAGTGTGACGATCTCCGGCAAGTAGGGCGGTATGAGCAGATGATGCAGATACGAGCAGTTGAAGCGAGTGCGCGATATGCCAAGCTTCTGGAGCAGTGGGAAGACCTGCGCGAAGCTGCGATTGCCGTGCAGCTCGCTCAGCGCGTTGCCGTCGACGAAAAACTGCTTGAGGTTCGACAGGTACGGCACAAAGAGATCCAGATTGAGGCTGGTCAGGTTGTTGAACGACAGATCGAGTATCTCCAGGTACTTCTGCTTGGAGAACATGCCAAAGTCCAGGCCGCGTATGCCATTGGCGCGCAGATACAGATTCCGCAGACGCTTCAGTTGATCGAAGGTGTTGACACTCAGTGGGCCGATGGGATTGTACGAGAGATCCAAGTGCAGCAGCGACGTCAGATTCGTGATGTTCGATATGCTCTCCAGGCGATTGCCGCGCAGCTCGAGCGTCTCCAGCTGCAGTGCCTGGTGCATGTAGATCGCGCTGATGTTGTTGTAGTTGGCGCGCACGAAGCGCGTCGCATTCACCGTCAAGTTGGTCAACTGATTGTGATCCAGATTGAGCTGGTGGACGATGCTCTTGTCGGTCAGCTCGAAGGCCTGCAGCGAGTTGATCGACAGCAGCAGACTCTCTAGGCTGGCCGCCTCCGCGAAGGTGTCCGGATGGACGCGCATCAGTTTGTTGTTCGAGAGATTCACCTCCTTGATGCGACGCATGCGTGAGAAGACCTCCGGCAGGACATAGGTTAGCGCATTGCTCTCCAGCGAGACTGACTCCAGGTACTCGTTGTCCTTGAAGATGTCCTTGTGCAGCTCGGTCAAGCGGTTGCCCGTTAGCTGCAGCTTGTTCAGTATGTGCAGGCCACAGAAGGCGTTCTCGCTGAGCTGGGCGATGCGATTGTAGGACAAATCGAGCCGCATCAGTGCGTTGGCCCCATTGAAGACGGAAGTCTGCACCGACGTTAGGTTGTTGTAGCCCAGATTCAGATACGTCAGGTTGCTGGCCGCGCTGAAGGTGTTGCGTGAGACCTCCAGTATGCCCGAATACGAGACGTCCAGCGTTTTGAGGTGCGTGAACGTCTCGAAGAGATGGAAGGGCACGTAGAGCAGCGTCGAGTCGTAGAACTTCATGAACTTCACCATGTTGCCGGGCACGAAGTTCTTGACCACAACGTTCTGGCTGTGCGTCACTATGAAACCTGTGACCGTGCAGAAGGCCTCGTTGGAGTCCATGTACATGTGCTGCTCGAACTCATCGCAACTCAGATAGACATCGCCCGCCGCGCTGCGAGCGATGCGCCCGAGGATAAGCAGGATTAAGCTGCAGATATTGCGTATACGCATCGTGTATCGTAAACCGTGAACCAAGCGCTGCGAAGGCTTCTCCTCAACTGCCAAAGCGCATTCGCCAGCAAAAATTGCAGCGTTGCAGGCGGATTTATCAGTTACATGAGGCACATTACATACATAGCAGAGCACATACCATATAGAGTATCGTTCTGTATCGTTTGTTGTTGACTTTTGGCTCGACGCGCCTCGATAAGGAATGTCGGCCTGCGTTCCGTTTCGATAGCCGAAGATGCGTCTGCTGCGGGGGCAGTTCACTGAAGATTCCATAGCTCTACTGGGCCCCGGGTCTCGGAGCTGGAGCTGGTCAGCTTTTGGCTTTTGGGTGTCAGGGTGCGCGTGCGTTGACCCATGCAATCGCTCGTGTAATCTCTGGCTGCAGCATAACAGGCTCGACTGTTGCTCCACTGCCGGCGTGTTGCATAAAATAATTGCCAGCGCACGCATTGACCTTGAATCCGCTTAGCTGACTACAGCATGCAGCATGCAACATGCCGGCTACTGGGAATTCCATATGCTAGGGAGCAGCTGGGGGCAAGGGCAGGTCAGTTCAATTCAGTGCGGTTCGCATCGCATTGGCTACCGAATTGTTTTGGGGGCCGACGGCGACAATTTTTATGGGCTCACATTCGGCGACGTGCTCGCCATACGCAAGTGAAGACCTCTAGACCCACGGTATGGCCGAGCACGTAGCCAAAGCAGAGCGGAGCCAAGCAGAGCAGCGCGTAGCGCTCCGTGGTTGCGCTTCTAATTTGGCCACTGTAGAACAATGAAATCGAATTCGCAGCCGGCGCTACGGTATAAAAGTGCAGGCGCCCGTCCTCAAGGCATAGTCTACTTCGCTAGCTTCAACAATCCAAATCAAGATGTTCAAACTGGTGCGTAATCGAGTGGCGGCAAACCCACCTCGTCCTTACTAATCTTCTTTTCCCTCTGCCTTGCAGTCCGCTGCCCTCTTCGTCCTGTGCGCTGTGCTCGCCTGCAGTGAGGCCAAGCCCGGCGTTGTGGTAGGTGCCGCTCCGGCTGTGGTGACTGCCACCAGCTCGCAGTATGTTGCACGCAACTTCAACGGCATCGCCGCTGCGCCCATTGTGGCTCCCGTTGCCGCCGCTGCCTACACCGCTCCCGTTGCCGCCGCCTACACCGCTCCCGTTGCTGCTGCCTACACCGCTCCCGTTGCCGCTGCATACACCGCCCCTGTCGCTGCCGCCTACAGCGCCCCCATTGCCACTGCCGCCTACACCGCACCCATTGCCTCCGCCTACAGCTACCCCTACACCGCTGCCTACACCACCGTCTTGTAAGGGATGTTCCGGCAGTGATCGATGATTTTTTTGGAATAAAAACAAGAACTTGAAAGAATTTTTTGATGCACTTTTATTATATTTAAGAAACCGACAGAAGGTTATAGAGACAGGCAGACAGTATTGAAGAATAACTAAGAATAAGAATAACATCTTAAGGATCTAAGAGCAAGAGAGAGAGAGATCAATTTAAAAATCTAGCAACATTAATGGACATCTAGATAGAGATCATCATAAGGATATCTGCAACAACTCTGAATGTCCAAGAAATGCTTATGCTGAACCTGATTTATTCTAGAAGAATTCAGTAGGACAGGAAAAGTGAGATCACTATAAGGATCCAAGCAGAATTCCACAATCATTTCGCATTTATTCCAGCTACACTTTCACTTGAGAATTTAAAGCGCATTTACTTTGTTTATATTGCTTATCTGAGTTGTATCACCTCTGTACAATCTACGTCTTTTGAATTTTGATAGCGCTGATTCAACTCTTGATTCAGGGAATTTCTAACACTTAAATCTGGCAAGATGAGTGGCCTGCAGAGAGGAGAGTCTGCTATGGGCCATGAATTCAGAAGTTCCGGGTTCGAAAACCAGGGTAAGCCTGTTGGAATGCCGAAGCTGGCTATGTGGTAAATCTGCTAGACTGGAAGTGTCTTGGAGTAGACTTATTTATAGTGGTAACTGGCTGTACTATAAAACTGTTGAGCAGATAAATATTCTTGAGGGATTTCTCTGGAGATAGGGCTTCTTATTTTGTGTAGGTTTTCTTAGAGCTGAAACTGAATAACTTATATCTTTTTTTAATTTTATATAATGATGTTTTATTTATTATTTCCAATTTATTTTTAAAAGAGGCTTTTTTATAGTTACTACTATTTGTTAAATCTGCAGACAGAATGTACTCAGTGCAGATTTCCCCATAGCTTAAGCTTGATCTCTGCCAAGTCCGTTGGCCTGATATAAGATTCCCTACAGACTATGTGCTTTCAATATGATTTTTAAAAACCATCAAACAGTTTCTTATGCCATATATATCTCCATACGCCATAACTTAGTGTATAGCAACGTTGCATGCTTGTTCCCCTCCAGCCAAGCGCAATAATTGCCGTGTGCGTCACACATTCAATTTCCATTTCAATTTCAGTTAATAATTTATTATGCAATTTGTTTTATTATATTCTGTGGGCGCCTATTAATAGATATGATAATGCAGTTCCGATTTCGACTCGGATTCCGTTCAGCAGGAACAACAACAGCGCGTATGCGCCATGACGTGCAACCTTTGTGCTGTCATCGAGTCGCTGGCAGGAATCCACTTGTTGCCACTCGCCGTCGCAGTCGTCGTCATCGTGCAACAGTTGTGGTTGGGTGCGCCCGCCGGGGCGTGCACTCCATTCGCTGTGGCGGGCTGTGTGAAGCTGCACTGAAGCGCACGAATCGCTCCCACGCAGCTCGGCAGCACGAGGGAGGCGGTGCAGAGCGGGCACAGCACTGCCGCCGGGCAGCATGTGGTGCAACAACAGGCTGAGCACTCGGACTTCACCGGCTGTTTGTCAGTTTCATATTCTCGTGGAATTTGTGTATAGCTTCCCGCACCTTCAGCTGATGCCGCTTGCGATCTGCGAGTGAAGCTCAATTTCAATTTCTTGTACATTCTGTTCTCAGTGCTTTCCGGAGAGCGAATGAAACGGCAAGTGGGGCAGCCACCGGGCTTTATAAATTCGCCTCGAGAGAGTCTGAGTGGGTCAGCAGTCTCCCAGCTGTCTCTCCCGGCATTATCGAATGCCGATCACGTGCCGCGCTTCGATTTGTTTTGTTCGTTTTTTGCGTCACACATTCAACGCATACTCATCGTGTCTGTCAACTGTCTTGGCACCACCTCAGCACCGCTCCGCTCAGCTCAGCCCCGGCTCCTGACTTGCCGCTTTGCTGCTCGCCCCGCCCAAATGAAACCAAAAGTAAAGTGCAAATTCGCCACGAAGATTCTCCTTGGCGTCGATTGATACGACATCGCGACGCGTCGCAATTGGCAGCCAAAGGCATCTACCCCACCGCTGCCACTGGCGGCTGGTGGTGCATAGTAATTATGGTCACCTTCGGGCGTTTAGGGTCTCAGGTCTCATTGGGCGTGTATATAAGTTCGTGTGGGCCCAGCTGGAGGCATCAGTCAAGTTCTACAGAACAAACGGCGCAGTCAACCACCAAACAACCACATCAAAATGTTCAAATTCGTAAGTTGAGAGCTCCTGCAGCTGCCGTGGATATACGCTGATCTTCCTTTCTGCTTCTTCCTTACCGCTCCGCAGTTCGCTCTCTGCCTGTTCGCCGTCGTGGCCTGCGTTGCCGCCAAGCCCGCCGTGGTCGCCGCCCCACTGGCCTACAGCGCCTACACCGCTGCACCACTGGCCGCCTACAGCGCACCCTACACCGCTGCCTACACTGCCGCTGCCGCTTACCCCTACTCCGCGTACCCCTACGCTGCTGCCTACTCCGCCTACCCCTATGCCGCCTACTACCGTTAAGCAGGGATAGATGAATCCCTCGATTGACCCACCCGATTGACACGCGACTGGCCCACACAACTAGATCCCGCTTGTGACGAGCAACCCGGTTTTTGTACTCCCCCCTCTTATGTTTTACCCCTCTGATTTCCTAGTATTATGCAATGCTCGCTGAGCTCTGCGGGAAGATGGAGGATTACCCCGATTTACTCGTATTATTGTTTTGAATAAATGCACTTTGCGTTAAACGTAAACAGCTCAAGTTCTTCCCTTCATTTGCTCTCAAGTTTACCCCAAGATTGTCCTACTCTGTCGAGGGCTTAACTGAGTTGAGCCGTCGAAGGGTCGCTCGCCCTTTCACCTTCACCTTGACTTGACGCGGCTTCTATTTCTGCCCCGCGATTAACATGCACAGCCTGTTGACGCCAATTGGAAACAGAAGGAGATGGAGATAGGTGTAGATGCAGATAAATAGATATAGATATACATAGCTCTCACGTAGTACTGCGAACTGTGGAATTATGATAATTGTCTACGCAGAAGGCAATCGATGACGCCAGGCGGAAGTCGCTAAGGAATTTCGCTAGCATTTGGAATTTCGATAGGATTTCAGGCTTTGTTTTGGCCTTGTTTCGCGCTAATTTGAAGCCGAACAACAACAACAACAACAACAACAGCGACAAGCAGAGCAAGTGCTTTGGCCCTGATGCGTGCGTGCGTGCGTATGGCCAACTGCTTCAATTATTCATTGCGGCCACTCGCAGTTGGGCTTATTAGTAGGCAGTGTTTGCTCTGCCGCACCGCGCTTTATGGCACGTCTTGAGGCTGAACAATCGCGAGTGGCAGATCAAATGCAGCGCACGCGTTGCAAACAACTAACATCCTACACGCGACCTTAGGCTGATGGGGCAGGGAGGTGGTGGTGGGTAACTGCATTGTGGTGCATTGCCCAGCGCCAATGACATTGAGCTCAAGCGGCGCACACATAATCCTCGCACTGTGTCTTCTTGCAGTTTCCGTTTTGCCAGTTTGGGTCTAGGGAGAGACGGGAGAGCTCTTAGGAGAGTGCTGAGTGCTCGGTAAAAAAATAGGTCAATGGGTGGATCAAATGTGGGGGTACAGTGAAAGGGGTAGTTGAGTTCTTGGAAGAAGCAGAGCTTACGCCTCGGACTGGATTCGTTCTTTGAGATTATTCGCCTTTATGAGATCAGTTTGATATTCTATATAATAATCGCAAAAAAGGTATAATATAATTATAGATCAGATATATTTAGTATATATATTCTTGATCAGCAGGATTTCGTTCAACAGCTCTGCTGTAAATTTCTCCGTCTACGCTTCTTTCTTTGCTTCTAACTGATCTCCAGCCTGTTCTTCAGTCTCTACATAAAAATAAAAAGCAGAGCAGCAGCATGGCCTACTACTATAGCGTATTCGCTAGTCGTATTAGTCAGCCACTTGTGTTTCCTGCCTTGTTTTTAATTGAAATGTGGCGCGTTTATTGCGTGTGGCTGCCACATCTGGCTGCCAGCATTGGCCCAGCTTGCCGCATGTTGCACGTTGCACGCTGCGCTGCATTTAATTAAAAGGCGCCGCTCGCAAAACACTCGCTAAAAAAACACACTCGACTCTTTGCTAATCTGCACAATCAATAACTGGGACGCCCATTTAAATGGCAAGCCCCTCTTTTTGCAGCACGCAGCAAGTGCAGAGTATTTATCATACGCCGCGTGGTGCCGCAAAATAGGGTAACTCGAGCTCGAGCTCCAACTGAACTGAAGCTGAAACTCGAGCTGAGACTGAAATTAAATGTAAATGTTAAATTAAATCAAATTATGATTTTTCGCTCGGCTTCGAAGTTCTCTCGACTCGTTACACGATGTTTTGCTGCCTTTTGCCGACGCCCACAATGTTTGCCAGTTTGCAGTTGACGCCGTCTCAGCCAATTTGCTGCAGTACGTTTTGTGTGTGAAGCCTCTTGCCAATTTGCCCAGTCAGCCACGCCCCGTGCAACGCCTTTTTAATTGGCAACACTTAATGCAGCATTCGCAGTTTCCCAGGCAACTCGTTTATTATTCCATCGCACGTTTTAATCAGCCGCCAGAGCAAGGCTTTACCGCGGCATGCCCTACGCAGGGCGGGGTACTTGAGTTATGTAAGCCGAAGTGTAATACATTTTGGGGAGTAGCAGAAGTGGCAGTCGATTGAGAATCCTTAACTGAAGCTTTAGCTTATTATGAGTATTTATTTTTGTAAATTTCCAACACATATTATGGAGAATTCGAAAATTAGATTTAGTTGAAGGGTATTCATTCTCCACTTAACTAGCCTAACTACCATTCCACAGTGCTGCTGGACAGTTATCGTCCGCATAGCTGGCAAATGCAATTTGTGAAACGATCAGTTCAGCTCATTTCCATGCCGATTAATCGCACTGCTGCCCGAAAAAAGTGACAAAATTGTAATTGCAACTAATTTTTTGCACTGTAAACCGGATTTGCTGCCAGCATAAGTGCGCCAGCGTGTGATCTATGGCAGAACGAGCCTGTGGTTCGCCCACTCGTCCACTCGCCGACTCCAATTCAAATTTGTATGCAAATATTTGTAGCGTTTTCGACTGGGCGTGCGATATATACGCATAATCACGGATCACAATTATCGACGGAGCTGCGGCTGCACTTGCCATTGTCACCTGGACTGGAGTCCTACCATATACTACTGCTACCACAGGCCTTTCCATTTGCCCAGTGGGCAGGCCTCGGCGCTCTGAGATTTACGGGCAGTCCGCAGGGCGGGCCAAGTGGAGCAGGCAGGCAGCTAGACCAGCCAGGCAGGCAGGTGGTTCGACTTACGTAAGGTCTCTGGTCTGATTTATGCGTGCAATCTAGTGGACAGGCTGGGAGGTACCTCTAGTGCCTAGTGTCTCTAGTGTCTGGCGAGGCAATTAAGTGGCAGCTACAGCAACTCTTAGAATTATGACAAGAGCATTTGCATTGTGCGCCGTGCAACACGCAGTTGATAGCTTTGAATTTATGATTGCATTTCGACTTTGGCTGCAGATCAAAGTGCAGTGGCGTCCCCTCAGGGGGCTATTACGGCTGACCCCTCGCTGGCGTCGACCTTGCCACGCCTCTGAGTGTAGTGGCCGCCGCCAGGCCTTAGCTGAGCGATAGCTTGCCGACAAGCGAGTGCCCTAGATAATCATACTTAGGTGCAGTGAGTGCAGCTCCGGTTCGCGTGAACCACTTGACAACTTGACTACACTGTGAAAAAAGTGAGAAGGGGCACAGTAAGCGATCGATTTTAGATTGATAGGAGGGTTTTGTCTGGGAGTTAACATTAGTTTCTTACTGCATCTATAGACAACCTCCTCGAAATCTTTTTTCTTTTCTCTCAATGCTTTCGATAAAAGGAAACCTGGTACTATAACTGTTCTTGCTTGAGTGTCATCTCTAGTATCGATAGTTTTTGGACTATCCCATCTTTAGAGCTATCGATTTTATTTGCAATAACAATAGTTCCAACTATATTCCTAAGTCAACGCATCTCCTAATTTATTTTACTGCACTTAGAAAAAACGTGTAGACCTGCTCTGAGACATGTAGTGCTAGCGTGGTTTTAACTTAACGACCTATCGATACATTTTATTCTAGTTTCTCTCACTGCACTTGGGTGCAATCAGTGGGCCAATTTTCATTGTGGCAGTGCTGCAATTAAGTCTTAATCTCCTAATTCCTAAATGCCCAATTTACGCATTCAACTAGATAATTGCCAGCTACTAACCGCGTAAGGCGTAGCACCGCAGCGACCCACTACGCACCACCGGGCGACCAGTTCTTAAATGTTTTCGGAAACTTGTTCGTGGGCAATTTCTGGCTTTTTCTCACAGGTTCGTAGTCAAATAATTCAAACATCCGCATTGGCCGGCCGCATTTTCGGGGCGGGTCGCGTTTATCGGCCACAGTCACAGCCGCAGTCGCAGCCAAAGCCACAGCCACAGCCACAGCCCGACTGGCCTAGTAGCACCCCGCACTCCTGCACTCAGACTATCCCTCCGTCTGCTCACCTCGCTCTGCTCTTTGCATGCACACGAAGTTGCAGCTGAAGTTGCTGCAGTTGCAGGCTGCGCCGAAAGTAAAAGTGCAGTCGCGTCGGCCTGGGCCCCACTCGATCTGGCTATAAAAGCATTTGCTGCCCCAGACGACAGCATTATTGGACGTTGTGTTCTACTCGACGCGAGTCAAGCCGAAAACAGAGCCCACAAATAATATTTTTGCTACGCTTGCAACATGTTCAAATACGTAAGTGCGCTTTCTGTTGCAATTCGCAACCAGTTGAAGGCATTAATCAGACTCTGCTTCTCCTCTTTCTCCTACTCCTGCAGTTCGTTTTAGCCGTCTGTTGCGTGGCCAGCGCTGTGGCTGCTCCTGGCTATCTGGGTGGACTGGCGGCACCGGCTGCTCTGCCTCTGGCCGCTGCACCGGCAATCTCGTATGGCCACTCGCTGGCCGCACCCTCGATCGCCTCGTATGGCCTGGCACCCAAGTTGGGTCTGGCGCATACCTCGCTGGTGGCTCCTTCCATCTCGCACATTGGATTGGCGCCCAGGATTAGCTATGCTGCGCCAGCAATTGCACATGCTCCTCTCGGACTTGCGCACGGTTCCTTGGGATTGGCGCATGGTTCTCTGGGACTTGCGCATGGCTCCCTGGGTCTGGCGCATGCTCCTCTCGCCGCACCGCTGGGTCTCGGCTTGGGCCATGGCTGGTAAAGAGATCAACCCTGGAGAATCTCTTCTTCTTCATTGCATTTCGTTTCGTCTGGAGAATTTCAATAAAATTTCGTGTTGAGCGAAGTTAAAAAATGCGCAAATCGCAGACTCTTTTATTACGTGATTGATTGAGAAATTGATTGATTGATTGAACAACTGAATAATCCATTATTGATTTCTATAATATGCAAGTCGAAAGCTCTTAACTTACTTGACTGATATAATGAAAAACTGATTAATTGATTGGTAAGTGTTCAAGTTTGCAAATTGTAAGTTTTTTATTACGCGATTGAATGATTTATTGTTTCATTGAATGATTGTCAAGTTCTTGAATATGTAAATCGAAATATTTTCAATTGTTTGATCAACAGATTAATTAAGTAATTGATTGAATAGTTAGTTTTTAAAAGTACAAGCCGCAAGTTCATTTATTATTCGATTGATTGATCAACTGATTGTCTGATTAATTGATCCACTGTTTGGTTGAGCGATTGATTCGTAAGTTGTCAAATGCACAAATTGCAAATTCTTTTATAATTTGATTGATTGATTAACTGATAGATTGATTGATCAACTGATTGATTGATTTACCAGTTGATCGACTGATTAGTATGCTCTAGTTGATATGTGGGCTACAAATTAATAACTCTCACACGCGACACACCGCTTACCAGCCATGGCCATACCCATAGCCCAGGCCCAGACCGAGTCCGAGCCCGTGGCCGTACAGTCCATGTCCGTAGCCGCCCAGGTAGCCATGTCCCAGTCCTAGTCCATAGCCACCGTAGCCACCCAGGTAGCTTTTGCCGATGATGGTCTTCGTTATGACGGGCGCTGCGATGGTCTTAATAATGGGCGCATGGTAGCCCAGGCCCAAGCCGAGCCCGTAGCCGCCGTAGTGGCCGCCATAGTGGCCGCCCAGGCCCAAGCCCAGACCCAGACCGCCATATCCGAGATAATCATGGCCCAGACCAATGCTGGGAGCAGGTGCAGGAGCAGGCGCAGGCGCTGGGGCAGGCGCCGGTGCAGGCTCAGGCGCAGGCTCCGGCGCAGGCGCTGCCAGGCTGCATGTGAGGCAAAGCGCTGCTAGAAGTAGTAGCTATGGGAGATACGCAGGGCAAAGATGAGTTAGTCAAGGTGTAGAGGACTCAAATAACTTGCGAATACTCACTCCCTTGTACATTGCGCTAGACCGTGTCGAGAAAACTCTTGTGCGTTTGTGACGCTTCAATCACTGCCCTGACTGCGCTTTTATACGCCTTGCACCTGCCACAAGGAACCGATGTACAGTGCCCCACATGGCCTGACGATGATCTAATGGAGGCTGCTTTTGGCCATGTCAGCTAGCTTCACTTAATCTACTTTCCGTGTATTTGGTAGTGGCGCATTACGCATACGCAACGTGGTGTGAGACACGCACTGGTTAATTGGATTGGCAATAAGCGTTGCAACTCTCTGGTCGCCCTGCTGGGAGCCTGTTGGCGCATGTCCAGTTTTGGGCTGGGCTGTGGCCGGTTCCCGAGTCTGGCTGTAGCCGTTTTGGGATCTCGATCACTGTACAAATACGAGTCGGCTTGACCAGTTTCAGTTTTATTTTCTTATTCGTCTGTATCATATTTTCTTTCTTTTTTTTTGTAGCGCCTCGTGTAGTTGCCGCAGCCTTAACGGTTGTGGGTGTAGCGTCTGGAGCTTTGGCCTTTGCTAGAATCGATTTGGCATAAAATCCGATAACGAAATAAGGTCAATGAGCTCGCCCCCCGCTGCGAGTCATGTGACGCAATAATTTATGTATAAAGAGCATGAGATCGCGAGCTCATCAGATCGTTGGATCTGCAAAGAAGAAGCGCTGCTTGCGTGGGTAATCAATTCTCCACAGTGTCATAAAAGAGATTGGGCAATCATTAAGTGTTATAGACAATAAACCCGGCCAGAAACAATGGCCAACTAAGTCGACGCAAAGCCAAAGACAGCGACCAACTGACTCGCATCAAAACAGAGTGTAAACAACTAAAGAAAGCTGCAGACGAGAGCTCTCGACTGGCAAATACCCTGCATTTGGCAAGCATTTCACGTTATTTTCATGAATTTGATATGAAAACTCTTTTGAAAGCAAGTTGTAAGCTAATTGTCAGTCGCTTTATCGATTTCGATGCAACAAAATAATAAAAATGTATTTTATTTTATTTATTATTTATTTATTTTATTTTTTATTATTTTGAAATTTTTTTTTAAATATTTAACTGCAGCGGCATTAAATTTAAAAATTAATAAAAATAAAAACTCAATAAGTATTTTAAATCTCGAGAATCACCAATCACGAATATATAATTATTAATCTGCTTAACACATTTAGCAGGCCAATACACCGCGTTCCTTAATTTCCAACCACTGTCGGGTATTAAAAAAATGTAAAAATAATAAAATACTAAAAATACTTAAGACACATTCATAAGCCACACAAAAGAGTCACTGACACTTTGACAACTGTCGGACTATGCGGGACCAACAACAACGAGAGCAACAGCAACAACAACAGCAACAGCAGCAGCAACAACAACGCAGCGTTAAACTTGAACTTGAAAACGAGTTTTGGGCAACGCGTCAAGCCGCTCGGTGCCGACGTCAAAGTGGAGTACGAGATCGTTCAGTGGAACTGTGGAGCTGTGTGTGTTGCAACAGGTTCCCAGAGAAGTGCAGCCTGTTTGCAGGCCTCAAACCGGTTGCGCTTCTAACTGTACACGGACGGGCCCCGAAAGAAGCGACTGCCTGCAGCTCAGTTGCAGTGCAGTCGGTAGCCCGAGCGGATCAGAATGCGTGGACCAAGTGCTTGCCCTTTGTACGTGCTACTGCTACCACTATTGCTACTTCCGGCCAATTCTCGAGTGGAGGCTGCCACTCTGGTCTATCATCAGCCCACGGCCGTGGTCTATCATCATCCTGGCACGCCGCTGCAGGAGCCGGAGCAACATCCCGGCTACACCATTGTGGCGCCCCTCACCAAGATCGCCCACGTCACCTACGATTCGGTGCCCATTTCCCACACGCCCTTCGAGCATGTGCCGCTCTTCCAGCGCATTGGCCACGTGAAGAGCCTGTGGCGTGCATCAGGAAAAGAAATAAACTGAATTTATATACAATTTATTCGCCAAGCATTTTGCTTTCTAGTGAGATTTGTTCTAAGTGCGGATGGGGAATCTAATGCTATAGTGGGGTGAGCATGTCTAGAAGAAGTAAGGCGCGGGCGCGAACTTTGGTGCGACGGCCAGAGGAGCGGGCACTGGAGCGGCGAAGGGAGCCACCGCAGCAGGCAGACCGAAGCGAGCGGGCGCAGCGAAAGCCACAGGAGCGGGGCCGGCGAATCCGAAGGGCGTGGCCACTGGAGCGGGCAGAGGAGCAGCCAGAGGGGCAGCGACTGGAACTGGAGCCGGTACTGGAGCGAAGGCTGGTGCAGGTGCGAAAGCGGGCGCAGCGAATGCTACCTTGGGTGGTGCAGCGAATGCCACTGGTGCGGGAACTGCTGGAGCAGCCAGCGCAACGGGAGCAACTGGTGGTGCGACGGGCAGAGCGACGGCATGGTTAATCCGGTGAGCGTTGAAGCTGGAGGCATAGGGTGCCACGACGCCAGCGGCGGCCAGTGGTGCCGGTGCCAGTGGTGCGGCGAAGGGCAGCAGACCAGCCTGAGCGCCGGCAATGCAGAGAGCGACGAGCTGCAGGAGAAGAGCGACAATCCGTGGCGATCAGTAGGAATCCCCTAAAACTGCAGGATCTGCACAACTTACCATAATCTTGGCGAACATTTTGAGTGGTGTTTGGTGGTTAGTTGGTTGAGTGGTGGTTGCTTGAGTGCTAACTGAGCTGTGATATGCCACTGACAGTTGCTCGACGTTTTTATAATTCTCCCGGGCCCATTGCGGGCGCTCTGTCTGTGGTCGGCATATTAAATCGCCCTGCAAGACTTTCTATATAGGCACAAGCATAACCACAACGCACTGTGTTGGTGGTTCGAAGGGCGTTGGCCGTTTAGTGCTCGATTAAAAATCAATTGACCACACGTTACGTATTACCCGCCGCCCACTTTCATAATTGCACGCCAAATTCGAATACCGAAATTCGAATCGGATTCGGATTCGGAAATCGAATTGAATAAAGTACCACCCGCCCCCCTCCCGCCATCGTAGTCAGTGGCAGTAGCCCACTGGCCGACATTTCTTGCGGTGGTTGGGCAAGTTTTCGTTTGGGTTTATCGATATTCCGCCGCAAATGAGTCGCGCTTATCGGACGTGACACACGCACTGCCCTTCGCAGGCCTGCACACTCGGCTTCTCTTTCTCTCTCTTTCTCAGTTACACAAACTATTCCTCCCCCACGATCGCTATCTCTTGCTCGCTCACTCTCTTCCTCCCCTTTTCTACGCTCGCCTCGCCTAATTAATATTCAATTTCTTCACTGCAATTGTCGCGTGTTGTGCAGACAGCACCTTCTCCCCTCCCCGCACTCTTCACTCTTGCTGTGTACGGCATAACTGATTCGCTGATCGCTTGCAACAACAACGTCAAACTATGTTAATGCCTTTTTTTCGGATTATCCGAACAGCTAACGCGAGATATATGTAAGCCAAGATAAGTGGGTTAGCTGCAAGTTGAGCTTGTCTATCGAGATTTTGTATTTTATTTTAACTCGTCTTCAAGCTACTTTTGCTATACTCCTTTGCCTTGCTTCCTTAGTTTTTAATATTTTGTTTTATCTCTTCTTTCTCTATCCTCAACAAAATACGTTATATCTCATCATATATCTTTAAATAATTTATATTTTATTTTAACCTATTTATTCCTTCTATCCTTACATTTCCTTCCAAACTCTTTTTATAAAGTTTCGGTTCAATTTATAATTTATTTATATTATTTATATATTTATTATTATTCCTTCTTCTTTATCTAAATAAATCCAAAGAGTTTACCATTTTCAGTATTACTTTTTTAATGCATAACTTTAAATACATAATTTAAGATATGATTCGCTACATGACTCAAAGCTTCTTTGGTTTGGTTCAATGCATGATAAATCTATAGCTATAGGTAGACCCGACTCCGTTGCGAAATCCGCTTCCACTTTAGAACAGCGAATGATGATGATGATGGTGGGCCAGCTTCAGGGGCAGGGCACGCAGATGCGCATGTGGTGCAGCCAGCAGCTTGGGGAAGGCATAGCCCAAGGACACGCGATGGGTGGTGGTCTTGGGTCCGGGTATGGCGCGATAGCTGGGCGTAAAGGGCACCGCTTCAAGCACGGGAGGCAGCACCTGCGTCACTGTGGGCAGATGCAGCTCGGCGGTGGGCAGCAGGTGAGCGTGTGGTGCCAGAGCCGGTGGGCAGGGCACAGCAGCGGGCAGCAGTGGTGCTGGAGCAGCAACTGGCAGCAGTGGTGCGGGTGCAGGCGCTGGCAGAAGTGGTGCAGGTGCTGGTAGCAGTGGTGCAGGTGCAATGGGAGCAGGTGCTGGCCAGAGCGGAGCCGGTGCAGGCAGCAGTGGTGCAGAAGCCGCGAACAGATGTGCGTGTGGTGCTGCTAATGGTGCTGGTGCTGGCCAAACAGGAGCCGCAGCCGGTGCTGGCAGGTAGGGCTCCTGCAGCAGAGGCGCGGCATAATCCACATGATCCGGCAGTGCCTGTTGCAGTGGCTCAAAATGATCGAAGTGGGATGCGAAATGATGGTCGAGATGATCGAAGTGGTGCGAGGGCTTAGCCTGGCTGAAGCTCAAAGCTAGAACCAAAAGAAGAGCCTGCAAAGGGAAAACGGAAGTGGTTGCAATTACTTAAGTGGTTGACGGTGCAGCAGGAAGACTCACCAGTTTCAGCTGCCACATCTTGCTTATGATTGCTTGCGTGCGGTGGTGTCCTTGGACTGTGGTGCAGTTGACTGCTCGGCTCGAAGACGCCTACGATAATGCTTGACCATGGCACGGCCGATGGCATTTATAGCGGGTCACAAATTGGCCGTCGGCCCGAAAGCGGACGTGCACTCCGTCACTTTCGTTGGTAGCAGCAGCACCACACGGACCACACACACACAAGCACACACCTTACCACACCTAGCCATAGTTAAACATAGCGCGACATGCCCCATTAAGGCCTGTGTGGTAAGCGCTTGTTACATGCCGCGAATCGTGACTTTGTTGCCGATAACTTCTGCGGATCGGGCGATTATATAATCGCCTTTATGACAGCTCAAGAAATAGACCAAGATTTGCAGTCGATTATGAGTTTAATTTTATTGAATGGGAAAATTCGCTAGGAAATCAAGTTCGAGTTTAGGCAACAATTGGAGCGGGGGCGGCGAAGCTGTAGGGCGCGGCGGCGTAGGGGGCGGCCAGTGGTGCGCCGAAGGTGTAGGGAGCGGCGTAGGGCGCGGCGAAGGGCGCGGCGTATGGAGCAGCCAAAGGAGCGGCGTAGGGGGCAGCAACTGGAGCAGCGAGACGAGCAGCCAGAGGAGCAGCCAGAGGGGCAGCAACTGGAGCAGCCAGAGGAGCGGCAACTGGAGCGGCGTAGGGAGCAGCAGCGTAGGCAGCAGGGATACCCGAGACGTAGCGGCTGGAGTAGGGCGGCGTCAGCTCGAAGGGGGCGGTGGTGTAGGAGGACTGTGTGCCGTCGTAGTTGTTGCGCACATCCACCTGGCTGCTGCCGCCGGCGGCGTAGAGTGGTGCATTCGCATAGGCCAATGGAGCGGCCAGTGGAGCAGCCAGTGGTGCGGCGACTGGTGCAATCACGCCAGGCTTGGCCGAGGCGCAAGCGACGAGGGCGGCGATGACGAGCTGCAGCAAGAGTAGGAGGAGGAGGAGGAGAAGGAGTTGAAGAATTGAACTCTTTTCAAACTCTGTGGGAAACTTACGAATTTGTACATGTTGCTGGTGGTGGTGGTGGTTAACGCTGAACGGATAATGTTCATAGTGCACCACATCGGCGCCTTATATAGCAACCATTCTCTGCTCGACTTTTGGCCGCTTCTTTGTCGGCAGAGCGCGACGTGTTCGGCCTGTGCGATA
Organism: Zaprionus bogoriensis; assembly: GCA_035046045.1. Classification (NCBI taxonomy): domain Eukaryota; kingdom Metazoa; phylum Arthropoda; class Insecta; order Diptera; family Drosophilidae; genus Zaprionus; species Zaprionus bogoriensis. Next base: position 52,204 of record JAWNOI010000066.1, on the reverse strand, counting down.
GGGCGGCATGACGCCGTCGACTTCCTCCAAAGAGACAATTTCGCAAACCACACACGAATTTGTATGCAGAGCTCAAGCGAGTGGGCCAATTCGATTGGAGATTCCAGCAGGCTGCCAGTTGGCTACAATTCGGCTACAAGTTGGCTATAAAATGCGCGTCGCGACGCAAATGTCGCATTAGTGCGGCATTTAATGGGCAGCCATAAAACTTTTCAATTGCCTCCGAGCGGACGGACAGACAGACAGACGGACAGCCACATCGTAAATTTGCAGCAGGCACATCCTGAGCTGACCTTGAGCGTGGCGAACCTAGGACAACAGGATGTCCAGAACGAGCCAATCAAGCAACAAAAAGCTGTGGCTGAAGCTGAGCTGGAAACCGGCTTGGCTTTTGTCTTAATAAGCAGAGCGAATTGTGATTGGTTTGCGCTTTGATACGGTCACGTGCTGACGACTTCGTCATCGAACTGACCTCTCCTCTCTCCTAGCCCCCGTCCTCCTCTCAGATACTTATTTACCCTACCTTCTTCTCCTTTTTCCACTGCCTTTTCGCATTGTTTTCTGTTCGAGATCGAGATCTCAAGGCCTTCGTCGAATGACTCGCTCGAGTGTTGCCCCACGCATGTAACTGTATCCGCATCTCGCATCTCGCATCTCGCACTCGCTTGCCACTCAGCTCGTCAGCATCTCAGCTCGTCAGGGCAACCACCGCGCTACGACGAGAGTGCTCGCACCACAGGCAGTCGACCTCTCACTCCGTTTGAGTTTTTCCAGCCTTTTATGCGGAAATCTGTAATCTTCCGCTCACTTCCTAGACGCCCTCTTCAGCCGAAGAGCAGGCACTTGTCGAGCGACAAGATCGCATAGTGTACTATACATACGATATATATGCATATATATAGTATTTACTATAAGGTATTTATTTTAAGCTATTCGATTTATTGTTGTGAAACTTTCTTGTTTGCGCATTTGCAGTTATTCCCGTTCTCGAAAGCGAGTTCTCTCCGGAGTACCGTTCGCTGATTAATCTCATATCCGCTTAAGTCGATAATCACATGCATCCGGTTGACAGGGGGGAGAGACGAGAGTCGGGTTAGCCGATCGGCCAGGCTAAGTATTAGTAAGAGCTAAATCAATGCCAAGTTTAAGGCCTGCGCTTCATTGATCACACGTCGTCGCAAGAGCAGCTCCTCGAGCGCTCGAGCTCGAACGACTCTTCAGCTGGCTTCTATGCAAATGAGGCGCTCGCTCAGCTCGCAGCAGATCACCCGCTCCAGCCCCTCAATCATTATCTTAGCATAGGCAAACATTGAGCTGCAGCTGGCAGCAGGTGAAAGGTGCGAGCAAAGCACATGATCAATCGAACGAACGCTCGATCGATCGCTGCGATCGCTTGGTCCAGCTCGCGATGAAGACGTCTTTGTGGTAGGTGCTGGTGACCTTCGGCTGTATAGCATTAACCATATGCAAATGCAGCCCGACAACCTAGACAGGCCAGAGACAAGCCAGCGATAATGATCGCGATGATCATGCTGGCGATCGTAATGAAGCTCCCATTGAAACGATTGAAGCGATTGAAACGATTTGAAGTTCATCCACAGCACAGATGCTGGCAAGTCGCTTTTACTTTATTTATGAGTATTATTCGAGTATATCGTATATATATATATATCTATATATTTCGAGTATTAGCTATTCACAGGCACACTCACACACACATACACACAAATAGAGAGACACACTCGCACACACAGAGACACACAGTCACACTCAGTCATTTTAAATCGAAGCTTATGAAATATGCAGTAGTAGGAGTTGCCACGCCTATCGCCGCTGCAGTTGTGCCGTGCCGTACGAGGTTAGGCCGGTGGTGCGTGGCACTGAGGCATACGGTGCGCCCGCCTGCAGCGGCAAGTGTGCCACATTCAGTGGCATAACGCCGAAGGGCACGGGCAGCTTGAGGTTCAAGGAGTTGGAGTCCGAATGTGTAGCAGGCGCACTAATAGCACGTCCCGTTGCTGCAGCCGGCAGTGGTGCAGCAGCCGTGAGTGGTGCAGACACAGGTGCGATTGCAGCGGGAGGATTGCCACCAAAGACATAGCCACTGCTGGTCAGCGCCTGCGTAAAGGCCGCATGTTCCAGTGCGGGAGACACGAATTGACGTGCCACCTGCTGCTGGTGGTGCAGCTGCTGCTGCTGCTGTTGGCGCTGATGCTGCGTTCGCGGCGCCGGATATTGATAGTAGGCCACTTGGGCGCTGGGCGTGATCGAGTACTCCAGATGCGAGACGTCCGCCAGCGCCGTCGACGTCAGCTGCAGCACGAGCGCGAGTCCCGCGACAAGCAGGCGGGGGCAAACGGATTTCTGAAAGAAACCGTTAGGCGTTAGAAGCAGGGCTAAGAGGGTGTTTCTCTTCCCACACACACACACTCACATTTGCGCACATTTCGAGCTTGAATTTTCACACTAGATTCACAATAGTTTCACACTAGATTCACAATTGCAGTCGACGCGAGAGTTCAGACAGCGATAGGGAGAGGAGAGGAAGAGTTTCGATTCGCAGCGCGATTCGCTCGGGCGAAGCTTTTCGAGCTGATTAAAATTTGTGCGGCGGCTGAAGATGCTTTTTATACGGCGTTCGCAGTCAGTTCTGCCCGGACAGGCGGACAGCGCGGACAGGCGGACACACGGACAGAGCCCAGCTGAGGCAGTCAAGCAGACGACTCGTCGACCAGTTGAGAGCGAAAACACAAAGCCACAAGCAACTGGAAACAGTTGAGTGGGGTGCATAGTCGACGTTGGTTATACCCTGGAATTGGTGAAGGGAAATTCGTTGGTAGTAAATTCGTGTAGTATATTTTTAATGATTTACTTGAATATTTTTGTGGGGCGTTTGAGAACTACAGCTTGTCAGCGCTAAGAGTAATGGTGCTGGGAGAATTAGTCTAATAAGTCTTAAGTATTTATTTAACATTTAATTTATTTTTTTCATTTTTATATAATTTATGTTCAGTACTTGTTTATTATTTTATTTCTTTTTTTTAGTGTTTTTTATTATATTGATTTATTTTATTTATATTGTTTTAGTATTTATTTATTATTTTATTTTATTAATTTATATCCAAGCTTTAGCTTGAAAATGCTTATTTATTATATTTATATTTTTCTTCCCTTGCAGTTTTTAGCTTGACTTTCACCGTCCACCCCTTTCAGCAGAGCTTAGTATTTTACAGGGTATTCGAGAGAAAACAACAACAATATAAATTTTTGCTGCTGGCGCTGCTGCTGCCTCCATTGCTGCTGCTGTCGGCATTCAATTTTCGGCTTTCAGCGCAGTTGTTACTCTTGTTGTTGTTGTTGTTGTTGTTTTTGCTGCCTCTCTGACGACATGGCTGTTGGCCAAAAGCCTCAACTTAACTTATTCATTCTGCTTCTGTTTAACAGTTGTTGTTGCTTCTGCTGCTGTTGCTGCTGCTGCTGTTGTTCTTGTTGCTGTTGTTGTTGTTGCTGCTGCTGCTGCTGCTGCTGTTGTCTCTCTTGGGTTTTTTATGTCGCTTTAATTTGATGCCGTCGTCGACTGCAGCGTCGGCATTTGTTATTGTTGTCGTTGTTGTTGTAGTTGTTATTGTTGCTGTTGCTGTTGTTGCTGTTGCTATCTTGTGACTCTGTTTATTTATCTGTGCTAAGTTGTTGGCTTTTTTATGAGCCGCTTTGCCAGTTGTTGCTGTTGTTGTTGCTGCTGTTGTTGTTGTTGTTGCTGAGCAGCGTCTATTGATAATATTTAGTTTGCCTTGCATATAAATCAATGTTGGTCACTCCGCTTGGCATCCAAACTATGCACTGAGCGGCGCTGCTTCAGGGTCGTCCCCAAAAGGGGGTCACTCTCATACCTCAGAGCGAGCAGTAAATCGTGGAGTTTAGTGGGCGATTCTGGAATTTGAATTGTGGTTTTCAAACCGAACCAGTTCGCAAGTGCGCCCCCCTTGTAGGGGGCGCTACTGCGCTCGGCGTTTAGCGGCGAAAACAATGTCGACACCTTGCAAGTATTTGCGAGCAGTCCAACTCGGAATCGTCGAGCATTTGGGCTTATTAAACACAAATCGACTCTGTCATGTGACACCACACACGCATACCAACAGCGACGTCGACTGCGACGCGAACGGCGACTGCGTAGAGCTCATTGACTGGCTAATAAGTTGGATATTAATGTTGTTTGGGGAACTTAATAGAGACGCGACCCGACGGCAATGCGAACCCGCGCGCTGCGACGCGATGACCTCCCCGGAACGGCGATAGATACCGAAAGATAGCGACAAATACCGCATACATTATTCAGTTATAATTTGTGCTAATAAAGTCGTCATTTCATATGCATACGCTGAACTGCTGACCCATTTGATGGATTAGCTCCGCCACGCTGACAGCCTCAATGGATTTCGCATTGAGGTTGGTCCAACCGCACAAACGATCGAGCGATCGATCGATCTGCATGATCTACCAAAAAACGAACGATCTGCCCCTGCAATTACCCCGATATTCCTCGATCTAACTTGATTTCGCATTGAGCCTAACGAACGTTGGATCAATTTTGCCTGCACCACACCGATCTGCCCCTTCCGACTACGCCGATCTGGTGCGATCTTCAGCTGCTTTTGTGCTTGCCATTAGCATTTTTCCGCTAATATCTTCATTTTTTAACGAGTCTTAGTTATAATTTATTTGGTTGCATAATTAAGTAGGCGGGCGGTGGGGGGTGGGGGGTGAGGTGAGACTGAAGGTGTGTTGGTTCTTTATGGCGGCTCGTAAACGCCGCGGAAGATGCTCGCGCCGTTAGATTTATAATCACGCACTAATCGTGATGCTTCCTAATTAATTGCCGATTAGCATTGGAATTAGCATGCAGTTAGGCGACAGGCGATGGTTGATGCGATGATAACTATCGCAGCTTATCGCAGCACTGGCTCACCAGGTGGTGTCGCAGGGTAGTGGTGCATCGTAGGTGGCCACTGGCGGTGGTGGTGGTGGTGCGTGCAGCGCGACGCGAGTGTAGGCGGGCTGTGCCACCGACAGGTGTTGCGGGTAAGACGGGTGAGCAGCAAACCTTGTGATGAACGGTGCAGGAGGTGGTGCGGCATAGTGTACGGCAGGTGGTGCGGCTGCAGCGTAGTGTATAGCGGGTGGCGGTGGAGCAGCATAGTGTATGGCAGGGGGAGAAGCTGCTGCAGCATAGTGTACAGCTGCTGCTGGTGCTGCCGCATAGTGTATGGCCGTTGGTGCTGGTGGTGGTGCAGCTGCAGCCGCAAAGCCCGTGTAAGTTGTGGTCGTTGTGGTTACCGGTGCACCCAAGCTGTACTTGATGACAGGTGCGACGGGTGCAGCGGCATATTTGATGAACGAATGTGGTACAGGTGGTGCTGCAGCAGCATAGGCAACAGCTGGCGGTGGTGCTGCAGCAGCATAGGCAACAGCTGGCGGTGGTGCTGCAGCATAAACGGCAGGAACTGCAACGGGAGCAGCGGCTGCGGGTGAATGAAAGAAGCTGGCAGTGGCGGTGGAGAAGAGTACGGTGATAACGAGCAGTGTGAGCTGAAAGACAGAAATAGTATTATAGATAAAATAAATATATGGAGAAAGAAGAAGCAAGGAGTAGATTGGCAGCGAGTGACTGTAGATGTAGAGAGAAAAAAGAGAAGTAGAGCGAAGGATACTAAGGATAAGGAAGGCAGTAGAAGAGACAATTCAAAGAGAGAGAAAAATAGTAGAACAGAAGAGTGGGAAGAAGAATACAGCAGCAGAGAGAATAATAAAGACAGAGAGCGAGGGGACCAAGAGAGACTAAGACTTCGGAAGAGCGGGACAAGAAGATTGACAAGGAGACTGAGAATGTATTAATGACAGATGAAAATAAGAATTATCTTGTATGAGTATCCATTCTTTGTGTACTCCCACTCTGTCTCCCTTTCTTCCAGTCCATCTCACTCTACTACCGACAGAATCTGGCCGATATTCCCGTTGCAATACTCACAGACTTCATCATTTTGTACTTCCGAAAAGGGCGCTGGTTACTTGATTGGTCGCTATTATCGAAGACTTTCACACGAATGAATTGATTGGGTTAAGTAATGCCCGTATTTATAGTGTGCGGAGTTTCGTCCGTTCGCTCGGATTACGCGCGTCTCTGGAAAGTAAAACTCCATTACAATGCGCCACGTCCGATCGACAAGCAAATCGTGCGGCAAATGCACGCGACGCGTTTCGCAATTCGTCGCAGAGCCACACACACACACACACACGAACAGATAGGTGTATGTGTTTACTACTCACACATATGGACTTTCGGCGTCTGAAAGCGAATTTGGGTTAGAAGTTCGCGCCGAAGTTGGAGTACAGCTCCAGGCTTGGGCAACCGCCAATTGGCAACACGCTGCACGCTGCACGCTGCACGCCCGACGCTTGACGCTTATGACAGCGTGATTGATGGCGCCCGCTGGAAATAAATGTCAAAATATCACAAAATATCAGAAAATATCAGAAAATTTCGCAGAAAATCGCTGCAATTCGCTGCGGCTGCGCGAATAAAGCGCAACACTCAAAAGTATTCAATGAATGCAGCTGTTGCGCTCCTTTCGCAGTTATCGAATAATGCCCCGATTGCGCCCAATTAAATTCCGGCGCAAGTACACGCCACGTGTAGCATGGCTTCCCCTGCAGCAGCACCTGCCGCTGCCACTCCCTCTGCCTCCACACTCTGTCGATTGTCAACAGAAAGAGTCTGCAGAGAATTAGCATAACGAAGTGGTGGCAAGCGAATCAGAAATCGATATGACGGGGAGAATTCGCGAAATGTACTCGAGTGCGGCACATGCCGCAGCACTCGAACAAGTGGGCGGGCAGGGAGTTGAAGTGCCGCTGGCAACAGCAGCGGCGGAAGATGCCAGCAGAGACTTGTTGCCTGCCATCGCGTAATGCGCTCTAAATTGGCGCACGTGTTTGCCAGTTTGCAAGTTCAACTCACCTTCCTCCTCACTCTCACTCTCTTCCTCTCCCTCTCACGCTCTCTTGCTGCTACTTACCTTTTGGCAGTTTCCACATGCCCCACACTCGAGGCACGCGCAACACGCACACGCACACGCTGCTCGAAAATCTGTCACGCATTGCTGCCTTTTGATGTTAGCTGCTTGCCACGCCCCCTCCCACCCCAACCACACAGTCTCCCACTACGCGTATGTGGCTGTGGCAGTGGCAGTTCATTACGCTGCAAGGCAAATGCTGCTCATACGCAACGTTGTCGTTGTCATTGAACCCGCCGCACTTGCAGCATCCACAGCAGCAGCTCGAGTCGCGTGTTTGGGATTAAAGCCAACACAAACCCGATAACAGTGGAATTAATTGATAATAACTGCGGCGACAAGGTTATTTGTCAACACTGTTGACTTTCTATTGAATTTTAAAAGGGAAGTTGAGAAGGCGTAGATAAAAATTAAAAGCAAAGTTAGGGAAGTGCTGGAAAAGTGAGTGAGAGAATTTAAAACCCTTTAAAATTTATATAAATAAAATATTTAGATATTTATTTACTCAATCTCGCACTTTATTTGCAGCTCAACGTACCCCATTAGCGCTCTCAATGCAGGGTATAAGCTGTCAATTCCCTGCTCGCAGCGCATGCTGCACGCGCTGCTCGGACGCTTGCAACGTGCAACTTCCTGCGGCAAGGATCAGCTTGCATTGTGGTTGAATGAACTCAGTGCTCGTCCGGTTTGTAATTAAGCTTTGCACTTGTTATGACATGTCTCTGCCGCTCTCGGGTTGCAACCACCCAACTCAATGCCCTTTTAATTAGATACGTGCTGCGCTTCGATGCAATCAACGGCAAATCTTCAACGTTTGTTTGCTGGCAAAGGTCCTTGAACTGCTGCTTGCACTATGTGATTGAAGGCTCACCGATAATATATATAATACCATATCAATCAATATCGAGTCTGGCAGTAGATAAACACTGCAACCGCATTTGCATTTCGGTCTTTACAAAATTTGTTGCATACTTTAGAGCGCTTGCATAATTCAATGCAGAGTTGCAGCTTGCGCTCGATAAAAACCATAGCATACTTTGCAGCGGCAAACTAAACTCAATGGAAAAGCACTCAAGCACACGAGCGTTGCGGCGAGCAGGTGTTTGCAACTCGTGGCCTCACGGTGTGGGAAATTCGCAGCCAACGGAAGGTAACTGTGCCATGAGAGCACACACACACCCAGTGGCCCCTCTCCTCCGCCATTGCCCCCACTCAGCAGGCAGAGACAATGTTGTGCTTGAATGAATATTCAATGCGCACAAACTGCAAGTAGGAAGCAACCTACATTAGCTACTTTAGTGTCTCCTCGCTCTTTCCCTTCTCAATCCGCTGCCTGCTGCCTGCGACGTCTTCAAGGTCGTTGCCAAATTGTGGTGCGGCCTCTCGGTTGCGCGCTTGACTGGCCAACTAATCCAACAATCGATGGACGGATGGACGGGTGTCAATGTTGTGCACAACAAGCAACTAAACCCTCGACTAATAATCATAATAGAGTTTCCGATCTATGGGGCATAATTTATGCCGATAATGCGCATTGTATCGCGTCTCTCAATCGCGCTCACAATTATTGTAAATTTGCTAAGGTCGCACCACAATGCAGCATTGTTGTCGCCACACACGCACACACACACACACATGCAGCTTGAACTATCTAACGCTCATCGGTTTGGGCCAGATTGTGTGCACCTGTTCGCGAGCAGCGCAGTGACACATTGAGCAATTGACGGGGACTCGCGCGAATTGCTCCACATTGCGCAATGCAGCACACGCGTGCCGCGTCGAACGAGCTTTAATAAATAATTATTTCAATTGCACCACTCGACGCACTTTCGTCGGGCGCGCAACCACCTGACAGTTGCCACTCACCCGACTCCCAGCAGCAGTCGACGCCTCCCCTCGCTGCTTGGCCTAATTGCCAGGCGTTGCCACTTTGAATCGAATTGAATTGAAAATTTCAAGGAAATTTCAACACTCAGCAAAGTGTTGCACATGGAGAGAAATCTTGGCACTGTCTGCTGCAACGTGCCGCATAAATTCGAGCAGCTCAAAACTCAAAGCTGCAAATGCGACATAAATTTCGGACTTCTGCATTGAGTGACCAATAAATAATGCGATTTATGCATTTTTAATGTCATTGCAAGACTGCGAGAAAACCAAAATGAAGTCTGTATTTTTTTAAATGTTAATACACTGAAAAAAATTAAGTTGTGTTGTTCTCTAAACTAAATAAAAATGATATCGAGTACGCTTCTTAAATTTTCAGAGGACTTAAAGCTTTTTAAAAGCCTCGTTTTTATCGCCATACACTGCAAAAAAAAAAGAATAATAATGTAAATTGAAATTGATAATTTGCAAACAAATATTGACATTTTCTACTTAAGTTTCCAGTCTTAAGAAAAAAAAACATTTTTTCATAATTTTACACTGAAAAAAATGACTTTGTACGTCTAGTAAATATTCAAAATCGCAAGTTTTTTTTCTTCTACTCAAAAAATGTATAATAAAATCTATTTGATTTTGAATTTTGATACACTAGATATATAGTTATTTTTTTCAAATATTTTTCCACAAGTAGAACCCAAATTTGTACAGTGTATATAAACAATAATTCTTTGTGTGTTTTTTTTAAATCGTTTATTTACTTAAGTCGAAACCACGAGCATTGGACAATAACAAAAAAATATTAACAGCATTAACTTGATCTCCTGCTCTCTCATTCACTCTCTCACTCTCTCTTTCTCTGTCTCTCTCACTCTGCTGCTCTCTCGTTCTCAGCCTGTGTCTCTGTCTCCACAGTGAAATGTAATTTTGTACACGACTGAAGCTCGTCCGTCTGACAGCGGCAAACAGATTGGAAGCTTTTACTGAGGGATCTCACGGGATCATATCCGATCAGGATATACCCAAGTTGTTGTAGGTGTTCGATGTTGAGATGATTGATTGGTGGTGGTTGCGATGCGTTTAATCCTTGCTGCTGCTGGGGTCATCAACGAGTTCGTGGTGCGTGCGTTGGTCGACAGCGCTTAGTGCAGACCGTAGCCATGGCCGTAGCTGGAGTATCCCAGAGAGGAGTAGCCGCCCAGACCGTAGCCGCCATAGCCGCCGTGGTAGGTGGAGGTGGTGTGCAGGGCCGGAGCAGCCACCACAGCGGGAGCAGCATGGTAGATGGGTGCGGCGGCAACCACTGGGTACGACTTGGTGGCGACCTTGTAGGTATTGGCGTACGAAGTGGCCAACGGGGCAATGGTCTTCACAATGGGAGCGTGCACAATGGGCGAGGCGTAGCTCTTGATGATGGGCGCATGCGAGATGACGGCCGGGGCGGCGTAGGCGGGCGCCAGGGCGGCACCGTAGCCCAGACCATAGCCATGGCTGTAGGGCGAGATGACGCCAGCGTTGGCAACGGCGCACAGAGCGGACAGGACGGCGATCTACAGGACGAGAGCGAGAGCGATAGATTGAAGCTGCTGTCGGCGAGTTCGTTGTCTAAGTCTTTTGTCGAGCGCATGCTTACCAGCTTGAACATTTTGGTGGTGCTTGCTTGGTGGTTGGCTACTTCTTTGCTAGAGCGTAGAGTGTGTTATGTTTGAACTAGCGCAGCGCTTGGCATATTTATACCGAATCAAACAGTCGAGAAATATTCTGAAACCGCACAGACAATGCGACAGCAGCAGCAGCAACGGCAGCAACAACAACAACAACAACACGAACTGCGAATCAAAAGCGTAAACGCCCTGCCCTGTCCGCGACTTCGGCTGCAGAAACGCTGCTCGACCAGAAGCCGACGCCACTTCGGCTGAAGTCGCCGGCGTCAGCGTCAGCGTCAGCTCAGCGTCGGCTTCGGCGTCGGCAGCGCCTTTTGGCGCTTTGAGAATAGCGCAAACGATCGCGATCTCGATCGATCTTGATGCAGCAGCGAAACGCTGCAGAAATCAGTCACGCGCTGCGAGCTGCCACGAGTTTTCCCAGCCAGGCTGGAAAACTAGTCGCTGCAGTAGTTGCTGTTGTTGTTGTTGTTGTAGCAGTACTAAGTAGTAGTCCCAGTGGTTCGAGCGGCGATCAATTCAATTAGTTCGGCCTGTTCGCACCCAAGTGAGTTGTCAGCAGGCATCGACTGCGGCTCCAATTCCCACTGCAACTTGGACTTCACCGTGGCACGAAGGCTTTTCTGTGCCGGAAATCAAAGGCAAAGCGCGCCGCCATTGTTGCATGTTCTTTGCGCGTTCTCTCCGCTGACACTTAATTGTTCTTATTGTAATTTGCGGTTTGCTTAATGCACAATTAACTCGCGTCGAGTGGCGCGGAGTTTGCTCCAGTCTCGCGGCGACTCCACTGCGAGCTGCATATCATTGTGCAATCTGTGGCTCCCACATTTGGCCGCGGGCGGATTCCTTTCTAAAAGTGCGCGGCATACACGCACTTGATTATCAATCAGCATGCGGACTGATTGACAGTGCACTCGACGCACTCGACGCACAGCGTCGCTGGCCGTAGGTGTGGAAAATGCAATGCAGCCAGAGCTACGCCGAGATCGGGGCTCGATTCCCGCTCAAAATACGCGCGTGTAAGCAGTGCATGAGAAATCGCGCTGCTTAATAACTGACAACAAATTGAGAGTGGACGGATCCGGCAGCGGTAGCCAGCAGCTGCACATTAATATTTGCCTGCAGCACACAAGCCCCCAACCCGCTTCTTTGCACTACTCTTTCCATCCCATTTCGACTGATTTCTTATCGCTTGCCACGGCGCACGCGGCGTATGCGCAACGCGCAATTCACTCGAAAATCAATTCGCATCGCAAATGCAAATAAATTAGAAAAACAAACAACTTTGAATGCAATTGCAGTGCTGTTTGATGAGTGGTATGCGAGCAGTAAATACCCTGTATTTTTCAAAAATATCCTGCAATTGGAAAGTACTTTTGAATTGGGTAATGCACTGTAATTTGAGCCATAAAATGAGTTTAAAAATAAATATATAGACTAGGAAATACCCTGTACTTTAACTGTAATTTCATTAATTACTTAGTTTGAAATCCAAAGCAGAAATTTACGCAGTAGTTAATTTAAGTTCTTGGTTTTAGTAGAAAATTACAGGGTATATAGGGTAATCGCTTTTCAAAATACCTGATATTTTAGCTCAAATTTCTATATTCAGCTCTCTCTACTCTACACTCTACACAGCCACGCATACCCATCTCACTGCTGCCTGCAGGGTATGCAGCTGCCCGCGTTCGCGTCATATTTGAGCACTCGTTTTAATGGCCTGCCAGATTTCTTAATAGCCATTCTTAATATCTGCTGGCCCAACTACCGTTTCCCAGCCATGTCGCCCCCACCTTGCAACTCAACTCCCCTGGCTGGCCACACCTCTTATCAGTATCTGCGTGGAAATCTGCGTAAGCAGCTGGAAAAACAGCGCGAATTTGGTAGCTGCCCGCGCAGCATAATCAACATCAACAACAACAACAACAACAACGAGCAACTCAAGTAGTGTTCGACGATTTGTTGTTGTTCGTACAATGCGATAAAGGCGATTATACAATCGGGCGTAGGCCTGATGCCGGGGCCTTGGGCCGCAGCGCCAGCTGTCGCTGAGAGTCTCAGGCCGCTCGAGTCTCGATTCTTTCAGCGAACACACAAAGCGCGCTTAAGTTTTATGGCGCATAAATCAATCGACAAAAAGCCAAAAAAGTTGCCATCAAGCCGGACAATTCTCCCGCGAAATCTGCATATTGACGGCAGCTCCAACCCTTCACCGGACACCTCGAGGCAGCAATTTGCATGTGACACAAGCCGCAACACACACAACCACAACAAATAAGTTTTTCGATCGCTTTGATTGACATGCAGCAGGATACGAATTGCGTGCGTTGGGCGCACGCGCACCACCCAACCACCCACTTGAGGTACTGCAACCACAGTGCAGCCCACTGGACGCATTGGCCCTCTTGTGGCCCGTAATTGCATTTTAATGGCTTCGTGCTGCTGCTGCTGCTGCTGCTGCAATGCATTATGGCATGCCACAAATCGTTCAAACTTCAAATTAAAAGCCGTCGGCATTTTTCTTCGTCCGATTTCGCTATAAATGCAATATCTGCACTATGATTCATGTGTCTCTGGCCGAGCATTGGCAAATCTCACAGTTGCAGTGGGAGCAGGCGTTGGCCCGCCCGGGAATGCGCTGTCTAATTAGCCGGCGAGCGATTGCAAGCGTTATTAAATTAATTAATAATTTTTGTGTGTTAGTTTTGCATAATTATATAACATGTGCGCCAATTAAGTATACCACATGTTGGACGCGGTCAAGGTCGCCCCTGGCCCCGCAATGTCGTGCGCATTACAGCGACGACGAGAGCGCATAATAATCATACTCGCAATGGCGGCAAATGAAAACAACTGAAAACTGAAAAAAAAGTGTAACAATGGCAAGACAATTGAGCAAATGTTACGAATGGTACGAAAAAATTACTAGAATACCTTCAAGTCGCTGCGACGCCGACGGCCACTGCGACGAGCACTCATTATGACTGAAAAAATAAGTAAGAGTCGAGTGGGGCCGCTGGGAAACGAAGTCTGCATACGCTTGCTGGCGGAATTTTCGAAGTGTTTTCTATGAGACTCTCTTGGATTGCCATTTCTAACCCTAAGAATTTTTTGTTTAGTACTTGTTATGGAGTTTATGGAGTACAAATAGATTTTTCAATCTTTATACTATGCTAAATAAATTTAATAGAATTTAAGAAAAATCTGCGCCAAGTTTCAGCTTGATATCTTAAGTGTTAGCTAAGTTCTACTGGACAGTTCTTGTATGCCAGTATTATAATAACAGTAGCACTGCTTATAGCTTATTATATCTCATAGCTTTAGTTTTTGCCAGCTTGCTAAGCTTACAAGCTTAGCTAAGCTAAAGCTTGTTAAATAAATAATAATTAAATAAATTCAATAGAATTTAAGGCAAATCTGCGCCAAGTTTCAGCTTGATATCTGAAGTGTTAGCTGAGTTCTGCTGGGTAGTTCTTTTATGGTACTGGACTCTGCTTATAGCTTATTATATCTCATAGCTTCAGTATTTTGCCCTCACTGTCGCAAACGCCGCTGCAACATCGTTGTACTCTTCTCTAAGGTCAACACTAATCGCCGTTTCATTAATGAAATTCAGGCGAATTACTCGACGGCACTCTTTTCCCCTGCTCTGCAACTGTCATTGACGATTAGCCAGCGTCACAGTCGGCGTCACAGTCGACGTCGGCGCCACCTTCGCGGTCACCTGCTTCGCGACATTTATCCCAGGCGGCGACAAGTTGTGCCAATCTGCCTGGGCCAACGCCTCTTGCCTCTTGCCTCTTGCCTCATTCCACTCCCCTCTTGTTGGCCATTCATGTTCTTTGGGCCAGCGCGTTGAGGACATTGCGCAATTGCCATCAAGCACGTAGCGTATGCAGTTGTTGTCGTAGTTGTCGTAGTTACTCTGCTGCTGGCCATGCACGTCAAGTCTTGAGACTGAGATTATGTGACAGCTTCAATGAGCCGCCGTCTGCCGGCTCAATGCAAATTGCCAGAATTCGCTTCATAATTAAGTGGTTCAGATCCGCAACTGCGCACACGCACAGCCCAATTTGCAGTGGCAACAGCAACAACAAATACAGGAGTACCAATAACAACAACAACAACTGCAGTAGCAGCAGCGGCAACAACGCCTCAAACAGATGCTCGTAAATTAAAATGGCAAACACCCCGGCGGCCAACAAATTGGCTGTTATGGCTTGATACCCTGCAAACATAGGGTATATTGACTGATCCGTTTGAGCATGCGGCATACTATCAGCTGTTTATGTATCTGAGCCTTCAGTAGCCTACCACAGCAACTCTTTTCCAAGCAGAGTGTTCTTAACTACGATTTATACCCTACTTAGATAGGGTATATAGATTAATCTATCAATGCTGAGTGGCTGTCAGCTGATAAGATAAGCATCAAAACTATCTGCCAACCTTTTTAAGCCACTCAACTGCACTGCTGTCTCAATCCGCACCAGAAAGAGTATCCCCACTTCGGCTATATCCAGCGAGTGCCTTGTTTTTGCTGCTGTCTGTCACCAAATTGTATGCAAATTGTGCGAACGCATTTTTCATGCACACACGGGGGTGATTTATGTGCTCCACAAGTCCCACACGTCCTCAGCTTCGTGTTGATCGCAGTTTTGTCTTAGCCCGATTATTGCCTTTTAATTGAATTTGCGCGCTCGAGTGGGTGCTGCCGTCCCCGCTAGTCCCTCCCCCTTCCAATCACTCCTCTCCCTACTTGACTTTCACTTTTTGTTGTTGTGCTCTAATTGCATGGCAGATCAGATCGTATCGGGGTCTTGGGTGAGTGCGATTACTCACCCTGAACTTGGCGCGGCTGCAGGTCGCCTACTCTGCTCTGCTCTGATCTGCTCTGCTCTGCTCATACTCAGCTCATTATCGGATATGTCGAACACCTGTAGAAGCTGCCCGAAGCATACACCGACGGGCTATTGTTCACGTACTGCCCGCCCGTCACTTGCTACTACGTGTGGAGGGAGCACACTGAGAGAAATTGCCGAGTGGTTTTGGAAGGTTTGCTTTGGCCTACTCTGTTACTCAATTTACAATTGATTCAAGTTTTATGCTACGCTTTTAAAAAAATTTAATAATAAATAATGAATTATTAAATAAATAATTATTTCTCTCAGTGTGTTATACTAAAGTGCATGAAGCTGTATTATAACCAATTACATTTACCGCACTTCCTCTTAGTTTCTTGCTCTCTAGTTTCGTTTCCCTCTCAATTTGCATATGCTGTGCTCTTTCCTGCCACTAGTTTCTCTCAGTGCAGCGCTGCGAGAGCAAGCAACTGAAACAAGAACACAAACGTCTATAAAAAGTCAATTAGACTTAATGATAGCTCCGGCTAAACTACACATTAAATTCGTGTACTACGTTGATTGAGCCCCGCCACAGAAATAGGCGGATCCGGTTTTTAGGCGAGAAGCGGGGCGGGCAGGGGCGTGCACCAAAGCCGGACAAAGCGATTCAAAAATTCTGTAATCAAGGAAGTTGCCAAGACTGAAAATCAACATGGTCGAGCGTTGTTGCTGTTATTGTTGCTGTAATTGTTATTGTCGTACTGCTTGTGGTTGTAGTGGCTTTAGTTGTAGCTCTGCTTGTTGTTGTTGTCTAAGTGTTTCGGTTAGCGTCAGTGCGTCGGCCTGCCATGCAATGGCGTCATTAAAATTAATAAATTGAATCAACTTCGACTTCGACTTCATCTCGAATCCAGAACTCTGCCAAATGCCATTTACATTGATTAAAGTCAAGCTTTCCAGCTGACGGGGCGTATGAGTAATTTCCTATGCAGGCACGACAATGCTGCATGGGGGACAACTCGGACATTCGAAACCAACAAAAAACTAGAAACTAAAAACTAGAAACAAGCAAACTGTGCGATTTCAGACGCTAATTAAGCCGCATGTCGCTGCGTCGACTGCATGCCACATGCAGCACGCTGCAGCAGCGTTCCCAGCGGACAGCTGCTTGTTGCCAACTTCCATTAATTAAACTATTAACTGAGATCGAGCTCGGGGCTCGCAGTTCACCTGTCCGACTGTCAATACGATCGCCCGATCGAGTGCCAAATCATAATTTCCCATAATTCCGATAAGCTAAGCGACCAGTTTGCTGAGGGTCTCGCGTTATATACCACATCTAAATTGGATCGCGATCTGTGTCTGTTTGCAGTCAAACAAAGTTCTTAGCATATCATGGCAACTATTTCCCCCGACACCTGAGCGCCTTATAAGCGCCACTGCCCGAGTCCAACTTTGGTCTAATGACAATGATTAAAAGAGTTATTTCGCAGCCTTTTCGGGCAGCTGCAATTTAATTAAATTATTTCTCCGTTTTTATGGTCTGTCTGGGGTTAAGCAGCTTGCGCGAAGCTTGGTCGCAGCTTACACAAGCTCCGACTGCAGCTAAATTTAGAACGCAGCCCGAAAGTATGCAATGAAAAGTTTGACCGCATTGAGCGCGCTGCCTGAAAGTAGGCAACAGATTTTTCTACAAGTGCCCGAAAGCAAAAGTAATGAATGGACAGCCCAAAAGACACGCAACTGGGTCAAGTGGAAAACGTCTTTAACGTCTTTGGCCAATTATATTCCGCTACCGAAAACCAAGAGAATCAACAACAACATTGAAAAAGTCGAAGAGATTTCCAGCGCAGGGCAATTAAAATGCGTTTCTTAGCGGACAGCTGAGTGATAGAGGGCGGATGAGGGAACGTGGGAGATAGAGGGCGGGGGGCCTGACTTTTGACCACAACTGGTGCACTAATTATAACATTGAGTGTCTGTCTACGCCCAGGTTTTTATGCCTCTAGCGCAACATTTGCGTGTATCTAATTGAATTAGACCCAAAGGTCGAGTCAAATTGTGGCTGGGAAATAGCTAAAAGACTGTGTGCTTGTATTTGTGTATGCCAGTGTGTGCGTATGTGTGTGTTTGACTTGGCCAACACAATTTGCGTTGGCGTAGCGAGTGGAACGCAGCCAGGAAAACTCAACGTGGCGTGGCATATTAGAAGAGGTAAATAGCGGGAGAGAGAGAGAGAGAGAGAGAGAGAGTTAGACAGAGACAGAGACATCTAAAAAAAATACAAGAAATTGCGACTCATATGTCGGAATTTATGCTAATGCGAATTTTGCTGACTTCATTGTTGGTAACTGGAGCCGGCTCTGGCTCTGGGTCTGGCTCTGGCTGCTACTCCTTCTATGGCGGCAGGCTGTGCGCTGTGTGTCTAACCCATTAACGAGTAACGAGACTACCATATGCAACTGATTTATGCCCAGGTGGGAGTCTGTGCAGCGACAGCAGGAGCTCGACGCGATTTGCTTAGGGCTTGACGCCCAAGTCGAAGTCGAAGCTGTAGTCTTTGCCTTGGCTGAACCACTTAGGCGCTCGGTTACGCCCAAATGGGTCACTAATGAGGCGTCGGTGGAGCTTGGGAAAAACTGCGAGCAAACAGACCTCAAGCAGCTCTTGATGGCTCGATTGTCTGTGCCAATTCTAACGTAAAGAAACCTCCGCATTCGCTGGGGCTATAAAACGTGTGGTGCTTCTTCAGCATTCACCACAGTTCCCAACCGCTTCGCTTTCGGCCCAGTCAAAACGCTTTGCTCTGAATATGTTTAAAATTGTGAGTTTCAAAAACAGAAATCAACTAGAACTTTTGACAAGGATTAGCAGAGCTACCGCTTCACATGGATAAACTAATAAGCAATCTCTACTCTTTCCCTCTCTAGCAGCTCTTCGTTTTGCTTGCAGCCAGCGCTGCTGTGAGCCAGGCCAGACCTCATGCCTCCAGCTACCTGCCCAGCTACCATGAGACCATCGAGTATGCTCCGCATGTGCTCGGCTACGAGTCGCTGGCACTGCCTGCCGCCGTCTCCCACCAGAGCTCGACGGTGGTGCACGAGAAGCGTCCCTATTGGCGTCCGATTGTGCAGCCGCTGCTGAAGACCGCCTACAGCCCCGCCTACAGTTCCATTGCCTACGACAGCCTGCCGCTGAGCTATGGCAGTGAGTGGTACGAGCCTGGCTGGAACGGAGCTGCCCTCAGCTACCCCAGCATCTACCTCAAGTGAGAGGCGAGATTGAGATAGAGAGAGAAGTTACGCAATAAATAAGTTGGACGCATGGATTAAGTTTTCAGTTTTCTGCTTTATTCGACACACAAGTCAACAACGGGTTCAAAATCTTTCGTTCTCTGCGAGCTCGGCGTGTTTACCAGGCGCTGGCGGCGTACGTCAGTGGTGCCTGGTGCAGCACAGGGGCGGAGTAGGCCACAGGGGCGGAGTAGCTCACGGGAGCGGAGTAGGCCACGGGTGCGGAGTAGGCCAGGCTCTTCACAACGGGTGCAGCGGCAGCATAGGTGGAGTAGGCAACGGGTGCTGGGGCGGCATAGGTGGCCACAGCAGCTGGAGCCACAGCCGAGTAGGTGGCGACGGGAGCAGGTGCAGCATAGGTGGCCACGGCGGCGGGAGCGGCATGCACTGTGGTCTTCACCACGGGCGCAACCACATCCTCGACGACGGGGGTGCTGTGCACCTGCGTCAGGCTCTGGTGGGACACGGCTGTGGGCACACTCTTCACCACGGCGCCAACTTTGGCCAGCGCGGACTCCTGCACGATGGCGGTGGTAGCGGGTGCGCTGTAGACCAGTGGTGCGGCTGCCAGATGGCCGGGACGAGCTGCAGCAACAGCGAGCAGGGCGGAGAGAACGAACTGCAGAGCGAGCAGAGGGAATTCCAATAAGAAAGCTGTCGCTGAAGTTGCTCCAATTGGAGACTTACCAATTTGAACATTTTGGGAGGTTGTGCTGGTTCTTTGACTTGTGTCGAAGGGTAGACTGTGCTCGCTGTTGATATGTCGCCGGCTTTTATACTTGAACTTCACTTTCAAGGCACACACACATACACACACACACACACACACGCACAACCTGTCTGCTATACAAATCGAATACAATGAGTACTCGTTGTCGTACGTGCTCGAACGGATTCTTGTCGCGGTCCGTGGTAAACCAGATTATTTTTTCGCGGCCAATTTCGACGGCTCACGCACCACACCAGCACACCACTTAAGCGTACTTATTTCGCCGTCTCGCGGGCCAAACCCACTCTTATTTTCATCTCAATGCGCGCAGCTCATTAGCTTCCCCCCAACACATTCCATTCGCACTGTAAGCCGAGCTCGACTTCCGAATAATATGAATGCGAATGTTCCGAGAATTTTTTCAATTTCCATTGGCATTTCCACGGCGACATCTGCAGAATTTCCCTCGAATCGAGGCGACAGCTGAGCATGTGCAGCGTATAAAAGCGAAGGAAAAGCTTTCATTGTTCAGTTTCACTTTCGGCTCCAGCACAATGAGGCCTGCGGTAAGCGAGGTAGTCTCCAGATCGAATCTATTCGCAGTCCTAGCTAATTGGGTGCATTCACAACTTCACAACCAGCTGCTCCTGCTGATTGTCATCTGCCTGTGCGCGGCGTGTAAGGCGGCCAGCATCGGCCAGGTCGAGGATTTACCCGCAGAGCATTCCATGCAGAGGCGCAGCTTCATCGACTCGGTGCGCAGCCATGTGCCCACCTCGACGAAGGGCATCTTGGAGTCGCCCTACAGCTTCCTGCTGACTCCCGTCGGCATTCTGGTCAGTCCCGATCTGCGTGCATCCATCAAGGAGAACGCGTTTAAGTTCTAATCAACAATGTAAGTGCTCTGCGGCACACTGTACAAACTCTGTAGTATACCCCGTAATCCTTAATAAAACAAAGAACTCTTTACTAACTCAAGGCCAGCACTGTTTACACTCAGTGCTGGATTTATTTTCCTTGCGGCGTTGCAGCAGGTTCAACGGCCACTGGCCGTTGCAGTGCAACACGTGTGGCAGCTGGCCTTGAACCGCAGGGCAAGGGTTCTTATTTTTACACCCAGCACAGCGCATAAACTAGACAAACATATGGTCGATAGGGTGGGGGAAGGGCGGAAGGCGCGGTAAAGTAAAATCACGCTCTATAAACTCTGTGTACCTAATGAGATTCTGTAGCTGGGAAAAGGGTATAACTTACAACTAGTGCTTGGCTTACAAAGTCTATATACGCATCGAGATCGTAGTGAGTTCCCTATAAACATTTATTGTCGGATCTTTCAGTAAGCTCTTGCCGGAGTTGTGGTGACCTTCAGAGTGAAAAAGCGTAATTATATTTCAGGTTATCTGAAATGGCATACCTTTCACTTTAAGTACAATACTTTACTGCTGATGGCTATTTTAGGTTATCTTTATTTAAATCTTAGTGTAGCTGTAGCTGAGTTAAATTATTTTTTTCTGCTAGTTCTGATTGTTATCTTCAAATCCCGCTAGGAAATTTCACGGGTCAAATCTGCCTAACAGAAATATCAAAAATATCAAATATGTATATTAACTGTATTAAATTCTGCTAACCATTTATCTAAGAGTTTCTTATAGATACGTTACTCTATGGCTAAAATATGGTAGCTGATAATACTTGTTACTTTATCCAAAACAAATTTCAAAGCTATGGATAAAGGCTTAAGCAATCGGAAATATAAGTATAAGTATAAAGAGACGTAATATCATACTACTGCTCAGTTACTCTTAAGTTTGACTTAAGATTTCCATATACAATGTAAGCTAACAGCTGAAATATTAAGACTAAATTATAATATATCCGTGTAGTCACTTTTCAGAGCTGTTTTCCTTGAGCCGATAAGAGTACAACTAAGTCAACCATTTCCCAGCGTAATTCTTACTTGTTTACAGGCTTGTTTACAGCCTGCCTGCCTGTCTTCCTGCCTGCTTGGCAGGAAATGCTCTGCCAGGGGTAACGACCGCAAGGCCAAGGAACTTTTGCGCTAGAGACAACACTCAATCGATATTCGATGGTAAAAAACATTTATTCATTTATTCAAATTCAAATTCGTATCACAAAAACCGTCCAACAAGGCACGTCCCACTGTCATCGTCATCATCATCGTCCTGCGGGTCTCTACCACAGTCCGGTGGCGGTGTAGGTCAGCGGCGAGGAGGCAGCGATGTGGGCAACTGGCGCTGGAGCAGCATAGGCCACGGGAGCTGCTGCAGCATAGGCAACTGGAGCAGCCGCTGCGTAGGTGCTGTGCACCACTGGGGCAGCGGCGGCATAGCTAACCACTGGCGTCGACTTGACGACGGGCGCAACGATGTCCTCGACGACATGGGCGGAGCTGTGCACCACCGACTGGCTCTGGTGGGAGACGGCAGTGGGCACACTCTTCACCACGGCACCAACCTTGGCCAGCACGGGCTCCTGCACGATGGTGGCTGCAGCGGGAGCAGCGTAGACCAGCGGCGACTCATACAGATGACCGGGACGGGCAGCAGCTACGGCGAGCAGAGCAGACAATACCACCAACTTGAACATTTTCGGGCTGAGTTTGGTCTGTATTGACTGATTTGATTCGAGTGAAGCTTGTAGCTTGAGTAGTTAGCGAGAACTGTGTGTGCTCCAGCAGCTGCAGCGGGTGTTTATATATGGCGCACCACACTCGACGGACTGCGGACAGACGGCCTTCGCTGGGTCTCATATCAGATTCGTCGATTCTCAGCGCAGCGCGTCGATCAATAAGCAATTAGAGCCGGTGGGCGGCTCGGCAATTGTGCGTTGTTCGTTGACAAAACCACCGAGCGAACCACCAGCAGTAACCAGTTTCTTGACCAGCCCCACAATTTCGGCCATTAGACGAGGCAATAGGCACTCGGCACTCGGCAGTCGGCATGCTGGGGCCCTTCATCTGTGGCATCGACTCCTGGCCCCAACAATTGCATTACTTGCACTTTGGTTCTGCTTCAGGGTCAGCGCGTGGTTTCGGTTTCCCATTCAATTCGGATTTCGTTTTCGTTTCCAACTCACTCTTCGCTTCTCTCCGTCTTCGTCTTGGTTTTCGTTTTCATTTGGTTTGCTGTTTAGTGTTTGCCTCAGATTTCCCAGTTTTATGTGTCTGCTTTTAATTAACGTTTATCGTTTTGGCCCGTCTGCGCGTACTATATAAGCGCAGGCGCCGCCTCTGGCAATTATCAGTCAACTTCGTTCGCTTCCAGCAGCAACAACACAGACCAAAACATACCCAAATCCCCTCAAAATGTTCAAATTGGTAAGTCTCTGCGTCTCTGCGTCTCTGCTTACTGCAGCCCGTAATCCGATCCGTCTAATCTTTCTCTCTTGCTCCGCTTCAGGTGGTGTTGTCTGCTCTTCTCGCCGTAGCCGTCGCTCGTCCCGGTCATCTCTATGAGTCCCCCGTGGTCTACTCTGCCCCAGCTGCAGCCACAATCGTGCAGGAGCCCGTGCTGGCCAAGGTTGGCGCCGTGGTGAGCAGCGTGCCCACGTCCGTTTCCCACCAGAGCCAGTCGGTGGTGCACAGCTCCGCTCATGTCGTCGAGGATATTGTTGCCCCAGTTGTCAAGACCTACGCTGCACCCGTTGTCAAGTCCTATGCTGCACCCGTCGTCTCCAGCTACGTGGAGGCGTCTCCCTATGTGCACACCAGCTACGCCGCAGCTGCCCCCGTGCTGAAGACCATTGCCACGCCCGTCGTCTACAACGCCGGCTGGTAGAGAACGCAGTTGGGACCTGAGTAGAAAGAAGGACAAGGAAGTATCTGGTCGAGTGACTGGACGGCTTTGAAATTGTAAAAATTCTATTGTACATAACTTTGTTTAATTCCGAGTAAAATGTGATGTCGAAAAAATTAACTGACAATTTTGTTTCTTCGGGTAATTGGATTTGCCTGGCATTTCATTGAGATTTTATTAGAATATATCAGCTTGTTTCGTAGATTTTATTTATATATTATTATTTATATTTATTCTGGACTTATTGACTTCTTGCCGATGCAATAAGCTCCTCAGAAATTGACTTCATCGTAGAAGATATTGAGAGTAACAATGCATACTAAAAACAACTTTATGTATAAAATAAAATACATAAGGCACATGTATGCAAACATATTTGTCGCTGACGGCGCTGCCAGACTCTGAGAGAATTAGTTCCTCCCACCTATGTAAGTCACTTACGATCCAAAAAAAGAAATACTAAGCGGAGAGAAATAGAAGGAAGAGTAAGAGGAAGCGAGAGACAGAAACAGAGGCTGATGCTAAGGCTGAGCCTGAGTCTAAGGTTAAGCCTGAAGAGCATAAGGCACGCCACAGGTAAGGCGGGTGCGGGAGAGACTAGGGCTAAGGCTGACAGGCTGAGCGGGTGTGGGAAAGGCTGAGCGGGTGTGGGAGAGGCTGAGGCTGGGGAACGGGACTGGGAAAGGCTGAGCGGGTGTGGGAGAGGCTGAGCGGGTGTGGGAGAGGCTGAGGCTGGGCCTGAGGAACGAGAGCGGGACAGGCTGAGCGGGTGTGGGAGAGGCTGAGGCTGGGCCTGAGGAACGAGAGCGGGACAGGCTGAGCGGGTGTGGGAGAGGCTGAGCGGGTGCGTGAGAGGCTGAGACTGGGGAACGGGAGCGGAACAAGCTGAGAGGGTGTGGAAGAAACTGAGCGGGTGTATGAGAGGCTGAGGGTGGGTCCTGAGGAACGGGATCGGGACAGCCTGAGCGGGTGCGGAAGAGGCTAAGGCTGGGCCTAAGGAACGGGAGCAGGATAGGCTGAGCGGGTGTGGGAGAAACTGAGCGGGTGCATGAGAGGCTGAGGGTGGGCCATGAGGAACGGGAGCGGGACAGGCTGAGCGGGTGTGGGAGAGGCTGAGCGGGTACGGATAAGGGTGAGGCTGAGGCTGGGCCTGAGGAACGGGAGCGGGACTGGCTGAGCGGGTGTGGGAGAGGCTGAGCGGGTGTGGGAGAGGCTGAGCGAGTGTGGGAGAGGCTGAGCGGGTGTGGGAGAGGCTGAGCGGGTGTGGGAGAGACTGAGGCTGGGCCTGAGGAACGAGAGCGGGACAGGCTGAGCGGGTGCGTGAGAGGCTGAGGGTGGGCCCTAAGGGACGAGGGCGGGACAGGCTGAGCGGGTGTGGGAGTGGCTGAGCGGGTGCGTCAGAGGCTGAGCGGGTGCGGGTGAGGCTGAGACTGGGGAACGGGAGCGGGACAAGCTGAGAGGGTGTGGGAGAAACTGAGCGGGTG
Source organism: Zaprionus bogoriensis (assembly GCA_035046045.1). NCBI lineage: Eukaryota > Metazoa > Arthropoda > Insecta > Diptera > Drosophilidae > Zaprionus > Zaprionus bogoriensis. The sequence goes on along the minus strand of JAWNOI010000066.1, from coordinate 27,447 downwards.
CATGAGAGGCTGAGGGTGGGCCATGAGGAACGGGAGCGGGACAGGCTGAGCGGGTGTGGTAGAGGCTGAGCGGGTGTGTGTGAGGCTGAGCGGGTGTGTGTGAGGCTGAGGGTGGGCCATGAGGAACGGGAGCGGGACAGGCTGAGCGGGTGTGAGAGAGGCTGAGCGGGTACGGATAAGGGTGAGGCTGAGGCTGGGCCTGAGGAACGGGAGCGGGACTGGCTGAGCGGGTGTGGGAGAGGCTGAGCGGGTGTGGGAGAGGCTGAGCGGGTGTGGGAGAGGCTGAGCGGGTGTGGGAGAGGCTAAGCGGGTGTGGGAGAGGCTGAGCGGGTGTGGGAGAGACTGAGGCTGGGCCTGAGGAACGAGAGCGGGACAGGCTGAGCGGGTGCGTGAGAGGCTGAGGGTGGGCCATGAGGAACGGGAGCGGGACAGGCTGAGCGGGTGTGGGAGAGGCTGAGCGGGTACGGATAAGGGTGAGGCTGAGGCTGGGCCTGAGGAACGGGAGCGGGACTGGCTGAGCGGGTGTGGGAGAGGCTGAGCGGGTGTGGGAGAGGCTGAGCGAGTGTGGGAGAGGCTGAGCGGGTGTGGGAGAGGCTGAGCGGGTGTGGGAGAGACTGAGGCTGGGCCTGAGGAACGAGAGCGGGACAGGCTGAGCGGGTGCGTGAGAGGCTGAGGGTGGGCCCTAAGGGACGAGGGCGGGACAGGCTGAGCGGGTGTGGGAGTGGCTGAGCGGGTGCGTCAGAGGCTGAGCGGGTGCGGGTGAGGCTGAGACTGGGGAACGGGAGCGGGACAAGCTGAGAGGGTGTGGGAGAAACTGAGCGGGTGCATGAGAGGCTGAGGGTGGGCCATGAGGAACGGGAGCGGGACAGGCTGAGCGGGTGTGGTAGAGGCTGAGCGGGTGTGTGTGAGGCTGAGCGGGTGTGTGTGAGGCTGAGGGTGGGCCATGAGGAACGGGAGCGGGACAGGCTGAGCGGGTGTGGGAGAGGCTGAGCGGGTACGGATAAGGGTGAGGCTGAGGCTGGGCCTGAGGAACGGGAGCGGGACTGGCTGAGCGGGTGTGGGAGAGGCTGAGCGGGTGTGGGAGAGGCTGAGCGGGTGTGGGAGAGGCTGAGCGGGTGTGGGAGAGACTGAGGCTGGGCCTGAGGAACGAGAGCGGGACAGGCTGAGCGGGTGCGTGAGAGGCTGAGGGTGGGCCCTGAGGGACGAGGGCGGGACAGGCTGAGCGGGTGTGGGAGTGGCTGAGCGGGTGCGTCAGAGGCTGAACGGGTGCGGGTGAGGCTGAGATTGGGGAACGGGAGCGGGACAAGCTGAGAGGGTGTGGGAGAAACTGAGCGGGTGCATGAGAGGCTGACGGTGGGCCCTGAGGAACGGGAGCGGGACAGGCTGAGCGGGTGTTGGAGAGGCTGAGCGGGCGCATGAGAGGCTGAGGGTGGGCCATGAGGAACGGGAGCGGGACAGGCTGAGCGGGTGTGGGAGAGGCTGAGCGGGTGTGTGTGAGGCTGAGACTGGGGAACGGGAGCGGGACAAGCTGAGAGGGTGTGGGAGAAACTGAGCGGGTGCATGAGAGGCTGACGGTGGGCCCTGAGGAACGGGAGCGGGACAGGCTGAGAGGGTTTGGGAGAGGCTGAGCGGGCGCATGAGAGGCTGAGGGTGGGCCCTGAGGAACGAGGGCGGGACAGGCTGAGCGGGTGTGGGAGAGGCTGAGCGGGTGCGCCAGAGGCTGAGCGGGTGCGGGTGAGGCTGAGAGTGGGGAACGGGAGCGGGACAAGCTGAGAGGATGTGGGAGAAACTGAGCGGGTGCATGAGAGGCTGAAGGTGGGCCCTGAGGAACGGGAGCGGGACAGGCTGAGCGGGTGTGGGAGAGGCTGAGCGGGTGTGGGAGAGGCTGAGCGGGCGCATGAGAGGCTGAGGGTGGGCCATGAGGAACGGGAGCGGGACAGGCTGAGCGGGTGTGGGAGAGGCTGAGGCTGAGACTGGGGAACGGGAGCGGGAGAGGCTGAACGGGTGTGGGAGATGCTGAGCTGGTGCGGGAGAGGCTAGGGCTGATGCTGAACGGAAGCGAGACAGGCTGATCGCATGTTGAAGAGGCGGAAGCTGAGGCTGGCGATAAGGCTGAGCCTGAGAAACGGCAGCAGGTGTGAGAGAGGCAGTTTTATGGCAGCGTGAAAGCCGGGGTGTGAAATAGGCTAAGGCTTCCCAAAAATCGGAAATTTCCCTGTTCTGAACCGATTTACAGCTTACTCCCTTCTATATTTCGTGCTTTTCAGTAAATTCAACAACTAGGAGTATTTTACAGTATTCGGTTATGAACTGGTGGACTTTATTTACATCAGTCGAAATGGGTGAGGGGTGGCAGGATAACAAAATGCAGAGAAAGGATAGAAAGAGAAGAAGCAATCAATGGGGCAGCAGCCGCACCCGAAGTCGTCGTGCCGCAAGTCGTGCAGTTGTCAGAGGCGGAAGAGGCCTACCAGGAAGACTCCCAGCCATGGCCGGAGGCCCACGAGGGCGACAGAATGGATGTGTGCAGGGCTGGAGCGGCATAGGTCTTGATAATGGGCGCCGCGTAGGTCTTGACGACGGGCGCCAGAATCGGCTGGACAATGTGCGCCGAGCTGTGCACCTGGCTGATGCTCTGATGCGAGACGGCGGTCGGGATGGTCTTCACGATGGCGCCCACTTTGGCCAGTGCCGGTTCATGGATGATTGCGGGTGCCGCATAGCTGTGCAACAGAGGACCTGCCTCCAGGTAGCCGGGACGGGCAGCAGCCACAGCGAGCAGAGCAGACAACACCACCTTAAGGAGTGCAGTAAATGGTTAGAGCAAGGAGCAGGCTAGACGGTTTGTGGGCGTGGCACTTACCAACTTGTACATTTTGCTAATCCTGGCGATCCTTGGCGCGAGCTATTGGCTATGGAAATGAACTGTGGGTCTGTGTTGACGCGTTGCCGTTGTCTGTTGCTAGCTGCAGCGCGGCGCCAGCTTTTATACACGAATAGTGACCACACACACATACACACACACACACATACATTGGCTGGCAATCCGAATCCGAATCCGAACAGAAAATGTAAAACTGCGCCAAAAGTGCAGAAAATACAATAATAATAATTTCTGCACAGCATCGTTAAGAAAAGCCAGCGGCAACCGCCCGATTGTCCAACTAGTGGTGCTAGTGTTGGTGGTGCAGTGCATTCGGCTCTAACTACAACGACAACAACAACAACTTCGCTTTCGTTTAGAGCTCTGTCCGCCCATGCCGGCCGCTGCCCATTAAAAAACCAGTCAAAATAAAGGCCCGAATCGACGCCGTCGCCGGCTGATTGCCCCCATCAGCAGTTGGCCAGTTGGGCACTTGGCCACTCAGCTGGCCAGGTCCGTCCGCCTGGCTGCCTGGCTGCCTGTCTGCCACTTGCAACACTCCCGCAGCAACAGCAGCAGCAATAACAACAAGCACACGCAACGTGTTTTTTTCTGTGTGTTTTCTGTCAATTTTCTTGGCAATGTTGACCGTGAAATTCGCTTCGTGTGCGAAGGCAACGCACGCACCACTAGCACACCACTACGCAATTGTCACTGCCACGCAAAAGTGGTTCAAGTTCAGTGCGTGTCGTTATGCATGTTGCTTTTGGGCTGCGCCTTCTTCAGCTCATTTCCTTGCGTCTTCAGCGGCTTCTACTGGCGCTAGAAAGAGGCATATGGTGGTGCGGTGGTGCAGTTGTTCGCTGCGACTTTCCGATCACGTAGAACTCTTAAGTTCGACTGAGCGAGAGATTGTGTAGAGATAATGTGCGAACCTATTGTAATTTCCTGTTATGTTAATCCCCAGACTGAAGACAATGCAACCCACATAGATCCAGCTTGGCTCTACTTACGTCTGTCTACCCTGCCGTCTTCTCCTCTGCTCTCTCGCTCTTTGTCTCGGCCCGAGTTCCGCTTTTGTAATAGTCCGCAGTCGTTGCCAATTGTTGCCTCAACTCGCAGAGCTGTCGCCGTCGCCGTCGCCGTCGCCGTTATGGCGATTTGTCAGCAATTTTTTGTAGCGTGATTAATGAATATTGCAAACTGGCGACAGATAATTCCAGTAGCCACCGCCTGCCCCTAGCCACCTCTCGCCATGCAGCTGCGTTCTTTTGGGCTATTCGAAAACTAATTTTTAATAGATTTCTGTCGATTCTATTTCGAGTCTCTGTTCGTTCGTTTGTTTGTTTGTTTGTTTTGCTCAACCGAATTCCTTGCGGGCTATATCCGGGCTCGCTATCTGCTCGCCAGAGGGTAATGTACGCCTTATGGCCAGCCCACACTCACTCACACACACACACAAAGACACCCGGGTTAACGAGTCTTGTGACAGTTCTGGTCGGTTCAGTCGGGGCTTGCATAACAATCGCATTACAATGCGGACCACATACACAGATAGATCATTGAAGCTGGAGCTGAAGCTGGAACTGGAGCTGGAGAGCTGAAGCTGGATCGAGCGCAACCAGTTGTCGATTGCTTTATCGGCACTGCTAGCATAAGCGCAGTTTCGCTTTTAATTAAACCCCATTCGACTTGACTAAGTCGAGCAATTACGCTACTTAAGCGGGGCCAGTCGACGTCACCTTTAATCGCTCGAAATTCTCTTCAATTCGTTTGTTTGTCATTTTCTCCATAGTTAATTGCCACGAAGGTCGTCGCATTTACCTCAGATCAGGCCGAGCAGAGCGGGAAACAATACGGCCACAAGGCTGACGTAGAAAATTATTGATCATTACGGAAGCTTGACTGTTCCCACAGCTTGAGAGTGTTCTTAAATCTGTCAATGATTGTGTTTTGATTGGCTTTGATGGATGCTGTACAGAAATAATGATGTTTATTTATAGATATTCTCACAAAATTCGCATATTATCTTATATTAGCTCATCCTTATTTCATTCACATATATTTGTTTTTATCTATATATTTGCCTGTTTCGATAAAGTTACGTGGGTCGTTCAATATGTCTTAGAAAAAATAAATAATAATAATAAATATAAAAACACTGTTTTTTGCAGAAATTTTTTTTATTTTTCAACATAGTCCCCTTTTAGCTCTACACACTTTGCCAATCGTTTTTCCAACATTTTTATCCCGTCCAAAAAATAGGATTTCGGATTTCTTCACTCGGATTTCTAAGGACTTATTGAACGACCCTCGTATATTATTAATACATTTTTCTTTAGATCAGGAAGTACCTGTTTAGTATTTATAGTTTCATATTTGTTAATATACTTGTCTCGTATTAATTAGTATTTATTTTCTTCATCTTTTCCCCATCTGACTTTCGATTTCTCTACTTATACATGCTCCCCCTCTATCAAATATCTCTTACAACTCTACCTTCGATCTCACCTAACTGCAGTCATATCTGTCTGCGCATATGTCTGACCTGTTTGCGTGGCTATTCCTCTGGTCGCTTGGCTGGCACAATTTGTGCTTGGATTAGTTTCTGCCAAAATACTTGTCCGTACACAGAAACTACCGCCCCGCAACACTAATTCGAGCTGTCCTGCCGTTCGACTGGCACAATTCAGGCAGGTGTCAGTCAGCCGGACAGACAGATAGTCAGACAGACAGTCGTTTGGTTGGGCCTGCAGACAGTTGGCGCCTGCTGCTGCGAGACTGGCAAAGAGTTTGAAGTTGCGCAAAGCCAAAGTGAAAAATTGAGTTGAGTTTTTGTTTGCAGCTGTGCATTGTATTTTGGGCGGCAGTGTAGCGGTGTGTGCCTCAATATGAGGCACGAAATAAATGCAGTGCGAGGAACGTTCGTTTAGAAGCGAATTAAATGTAATTGCAGCTCGGACCACGCAGCGTATGCTTGATATGCGCATCGAACGGCAGCAGGTGGCCAATGGGCAGCTGTCACAGATAAGCTGCAGTTGCAGCTTTTTCTATATATTGCTGTTGCAAGTTGTCTATGCTCGCGGCTAAGGTCACACGTCTGTCCATCCGTCGTGGCATCGACATTTTTCGCTGCTCAGCGGATGTGACTCGCAATTGCTTGCGGCTCACGCGGCGTATACACAACATGCAGGGGGGCAGCGGTGCAGAGGGGAAAAATGGGCATCGGGGCAACTCGTGGCATGCCACTGCTAACCCAGTGAACTGAATCGAAAGGCCTGTGCCTGTTGCATGCCACAATAGCGGAGCCAGTTTGCCAGCTTCGATGCAGCGTTTCCTGGTCGAGATAAGCCCGCGCTGCATTTGTTTAGTCTCGGGCGGGGCATGCCACATTTTGGCTTGCAATTGGGTCAAGCCCGTTGCCAATTGATCAGGGACTTGCCACACTGTTGTGCAAATATTTTCTTATTCAATTTTTTGAGCTGATTAATAAACTCGGGCCCGACTCGATGAGGGGGCCACGTTGCGCTGACATTTCGAAATGCACTTGTCGCCTGTCGACTGTCAACTCCAGCGACATTCTAATGAGCTGATATGCAGCACCAGCACTCCCCCTACCCCCGCCTGCAGCCCCTGCTCTACTTCTTCCTCGACAAGCACTTGTTGTGAAGTGGAAGCACCTTGAATGCATAACAGCGCGCGCTGCTGCTGCTGTTCGTGAACTTTTCGCAGTGGCTGTAGCTCCAGTTGAGGCCTTAAAGATCACAGCCAAATGCAGTCATGGATCCAACTGAAAAACTGCAGATCAGCTGAGGATTGAGCTGTGCAGCGAATTGAAGATCCGAAGAAGCACAAATATGGAACATATTGAGATTGGAACTGCGGATCGAACTGTAAATCGTAATGAGGAACGAGCTGTAGATCGTACTGTGATCGTACTGAAAAGTGAATTGAGCTAAGCAGCTCTCTGAGGATCAAACAAAGGATTGTACTTTAATTCGGAAATTATGGATTAAAGTATGCAATTTACTGAAAATAAAATTAAAAAGCAAACTATAGATCAAGCTACAGATTGATCTACAAATCAACCTAAAAAGATCTCTGGATCGAAGAAGATCTAAGAAGCCAACTGCGGATGGAATCGAGCCATTAACTGAGCAAAGATGTAAGTATCGAACGGTGTAATGTATTCCAGAATGAAGCATGAATTAAAGTAAGAGGAGAATTCAAGATTGAACTAAAGATCAAACTGCTGATCGCACTGAGAAACGAGCTAAGGATCAAGCTGTAGATAGAAGTTCGTTAAAGACAAGCTATGGCAATTCGCAAGTAACGTATGGCAACATATCGTATTACCTGTAGCAAGTGCCACTGTCTGTGACATTCTCAACAAGTTCTCAGCCTAAATTCATCATAATTGCCTCCGCCGCGAGAGAGAGAGAGGCAGATACAGATAAGACGATATCTCGCGCCATATCGCAACTAATTTCCACGCAAATCCGAATCACAATTAAATTGGCGAGTGTGAATTTCCGCTGCAACTGCCGAAAAACACACACAAAAAAAGCTTCTAATAACTGTAAAAACAAACAGCAGCAGCAACAACAACAACAGCAGCAGCAGCAGCAACAGCAGCAATTCGGCTGCTGGTCAAGGTCGTTGCTGGCAAATGTAACACTGGCATAAATTATGCTTGCCAAGCAGTCAAGTGTTGCAAGACAAACTTTAGCAGCAGCAACTAACACAACAACAACAAAAACAACAGTACCACTAGTTGCTGCCATTAGTAACGGTATAACGCTAAACTTAAGGCACAAATTGCGGCGACAACAACAATTACCAATGTACAACAACAATAGCAGCAGCAATAAAAGCAACAACAACAACAGCAGAAGCAGCAACAACTACAACTGCAAGAGCAGCAGCAACAACAACAATAGCAACAGCTGCAACAACAGCAACAACGACTATAACTACAGCCACAGCAACAACTACCATACAACAACAGCAACAGCCGCTGCAACAGCGGCAACCATCGCCGTGGCATCATTGGCAGATTTGCCTGCAAGCCAATAGCCTCGCTTCATTGAGCTTTTTCGTCTAGTGCAAAAGTGTTAAGTGCGCCTGATCGCCAAGATCGAAACTAAGTTAAGGATTAGTTGAAGTTACGCTCGAGTTTCAGCTGCAAGCGCCAAGTACAGTGGTGCCTGCCTAAAGGCAACTGGCCCTAGGCTACATTAGGCTACAAAGCAGAGGCCAAACTATTTTTCAAAATCTTTCATTCGAGCTTAAGCCCAAACTTGCAGCGCAGTGTAACAGCAATAATCAAACGTGCGGCAATTAAAGCGTCTGCTGCAACTGCAACTGCGGATGCAACTGCCAGCAATCTGCCTCTGTCTCTGTCGCACTCCACATCCATCTCGCTTGCTCCTCTTTCTCACTCTATCTCTAGCTAAGTGCCTCTCTCTCTGCCCCTGACTCCCTCCGGCGCTCCATCTCTTCCTCTCAGCTAAACGCCGGCAGCGCGGATATGCCTATGTTGGTGGTGGTGGTGCTGCTGCTGCTGGTGGTGGTGCTGCATTTGCCATTGCCGTTGCCGTTGCAGTTGCTGTTGTTGTTGCTGCATTGAAAATCGCGACAAACAATGAGAGCATCTGCAGCTGTTGGCGTTGCGCCGCGTCGCCTCGAGTGGCAGCTGCTGATGCACAACGTTGGCAGCGTATAAAAGCGAACGCGTGGTGTCATGGTGGCATCAGTTGCACGCTGCAAGTCAACCCACCACAGCCAACAAACACCCCCAAGGACTAACTTCACCCACACACAACATGCTGAAATTGGTAAGCCTCGAGCTGCACCCAAAGGACAGCAACTTATAACCCAGCCACCACCTTGTGCCCCCCCAGTTGCTGTCGCTGCTGCTGCTGTGTGCCCTGGCTGCAGCTCGTCCTGGCTATCTGCATGGCCACCACCATCACTATCCGGAGTATCCGCTGCTGGCCCACCACCACGTGGAGCCACTGCATGTGGCCAAAATTGTGCATCTGCCGGCGGCGGTGTCGCATCAGAGTTCCACGGTGGTGCACACTGTGCCACATCACATCATCAAGCCGGTGGTCATACCCACGGTGGTGAAGACAGTGGTGCATCCACCCATTATCAAGGCCTACCACCCGGCGCCCATTATCAAGGCTTACCATCCCTACGATCCTTATCACTTGCACCATCCACACGACTTCCATGACTACCACCACTATCACTAGAGTGCGGCTGTACTCCAAGTGACCCACTACACCCACCATCTACCCACACGATCCACACGATGACTGCCTGCTGACTTGCTGTGTATGTATTGTATATGTGTAAGTGTGTGTTTGTTCAATTGTTGTCCAGCAGCTCGCGGAGAGGAAGAGAAGACCAACAACAAAACGTCTTAATAAAAGCTACAAAAATGAAGAAAACGCAAGAAGAAGAAGAAGCATTTTTGCTGCTTAAGCATATCAATTAAATCGTGGGGGGATCGTGTGTCAGACGTCGCAGTTGATTGCGCATACGCCCCGTAATCGATACTCGAGCTGACGTCAGGCGACAGCATAACAAGCCTACGACGTTGTCTACTTCCTACCAGGGGCAACATCCCTTCTCTTTCCCTTCTCTCCTGAGTATCTGCTGGCTTAGCCGGAAAAAGGGCTTGAGCTTGCGGCTTGCAGCACTCAAACTCACACAAGCTGCGACCAGGTGACATAATTAGCATGTAATCAGCACGTTATCTTCATGCGACACCTTCAAGTTTTTGCACCTCTGCTACGCCATGGAGACAAGACACGCTGCACGTTGCAAGTCCCGTGTGTGTGTGAGTGTGGCAACAAATGCAGTTGCTGTGTTATGCAAATGAGTGCATTAGCAAAACGAGTGCAGCGGGTGCTGCAAAGGCGGCTAAAGATAGACAAATGGAGCTGCAGATACTGCTAGAGATGTAGATGTAGATACAGCTAAAGATAGATACATTACAAGTTGTATTTGGGTAGGGAGACAGTTGCAGCTACACATATATGTCGAGAGATTTAGTAGCTACAGCTATAGATATAGCTACAGATACATTTGTGACTACAGCAGCGTTTCTTCTAAGGGTCTGAAGTTACAGCTACAGCTAGGTGGGGTCACAGTGGCAGGCTCGAAATTTATAATTGGGATACAGGTAAAGCTTCAAATATATTTGGAAATATATGTAAAGATACAGCTTTTGTTATAATTGTCAAAAAAAAAAATAAAGATATATATTTGAACCTAAAGATGTATGCCTTACAAATAAAAAATAATAAAAATAAAAAAATATAAATAAAAAAATATATATAAATAAAAGTAAAGCTACATTTACAGTTGACAAAACATATAAAGATACATATGTACATATAAAGATACATTCTATTTGAGAGGCGCAACAAAAGCACTTACATCCAGCACTATATATATAAAACAGATACATTTACACCTACAGATACATTTTCGTTTCGGGTCCAACTGCAAGTTCAAGTTCGAATTTATCTTGGAAATTTGCACAGTTGTTTGCATAAGCAAGTCTTGCCCATTATTCACAGCGAATGTGAATACACATTCATGAATCAATTCAGCTATGGCAACTTGTCCGCCCCATCGGATCAGGCAAATCAGCGCCGTTTAGCTAAATTGCGTTAATTAGACAGGCGAGTGAGCTGAACTGTACCGCAAGTGGGCAAAGTCGGTAAAGTCGGCAAAGACGCCAAAGTGGGTGAAAAGTTGCAGTTAAATCGGAGAGTGTTTAAAGCTCGACTGAACTCGGTTTCCTTGTTTGAGCAATTAAAAACCAATCAAAGCAAAGCAGCAAATTCGCTGCGCTGTGTTTGGTAAACCTCGACCCTGAAATTTGGTGGGAGCGCTGAACGAACAGAGGGAAGAGCAAAGGGAAAACAAAAGGGGGAACCAGCCACAGACGAGTTAATTGCCAGTTTTTTTTTTTTTTTTTCTTTTTTTGGCAACATTTATTGACTATTGTCTAGCCAAGTGAGTGAACTGTGCTACCCTCATCGAATGGGGGAAGAGTATGCACTATGGCTTGCGGTTTTAGTTTCTAAACTAAAACTTTGAAATCGAATATTTTAATTATGCATAAGAACTAAGAGTGGGGTATAGTAAACTAGGCAACTTATTTGTTACAAGCTAGAAGATGCGAAGGTAATATTATAATGCGCTTAACTATTGTACATGCTTTAAACTCATCGATCTCTGGTTATGCTAGGGCTGCATTGCTGAAATTTGGTGTGTGAATACTTCCATAAATAGCAAACAATTTCGAGCTTAATATAACAGTGGGGAAAGAGTATGCAACATGGTCTGCATTTCAGATTTCAAAGCTACAACTTTTTTTTCTAAGCTATAACTTTGAAACTAAAGATCTTAATCATGAATATAAAATAAACAAGGGGTATAATAAGATTGCCAGCCATTACGTAACATGCAGAAAATGGAAGGTATCATTTTACAATAGGCATAACAATCTAATTGTCTTTTAAGCTCATCGATCTCTGGATCTGTTAGTGCTAATGTTATTAAATTTTGCACGTAAATACCTTAAAGTATTAAATACTATAGAATGTTGAAAAAAACACACAGGGTATCATCGCATTTGAGTTAGCTCACAATTGCATGATGTGCAGCGGCCGCATTATTGCACAAGACAATCTGTGACAATTGACTGGCGCACTGGCCACATTAATCAAGCGTTGGCAACGGCTTGGGCTTAATTTATGCGCGCCAAAAGTGCAAAGAGCAGACAGTCTTGGACAAATCCATATAGTGCACTTGTATAGTATATTATTATAACACATATAGTATATATATCATATGGTTAATCTGTTGATTTGTTTGCCGTACGCTCAATCGGACGACGCGGGTGCGGAACGCATGCAACAGTGTCAAGTATACGCCGCGTTGCACGAGCTGCATCCATGGCCAGAAGGTGTGTGCCTATATATGTATGCATGGGTGTGTGTGAGTGTGTATAACCTGTTAGGTGAATGCGGCCAAGTGAGACTGGACGTCGAGAACCTGAACGTATGTAAACTGAGAACCTGCCCCCGGAAGGGTTTCATCGAGTGTCGCGTGTGGTGTGTCGGTTGCCGCTTGTAGAGTGTTGACTATGTTTGTTGCCGACTGCAGAGGCGTTAACACACACACACACTCACACACACACACCTGCACACACAGCTGATGCACTGTGGCCGGACAACTGGAGCAAACTGCAATTGTTTTCCGTATAAATAGGCCAGCGTGCAGTGCAGTTCTATGTCAAATCGTTTCAAACCATCGACAAATCAAAATGTTCAAGCTGGTGAGTAGCGCGTTCTCCAGTAGAACCGCAGTGGCATACAGAGCTGACAGCTAATGGTATCTCGTATCCTGCTGCAGTGCGTCTTCGTTGCTCTCCTCAGCCTGGTGGCTGCTGCTCCGGCTCCCGTTCCCGCTCCCGCTCCAGGACCCTCGCCCAGCCTGATCGGCCCCGGTGTGATCGCTGGCCCCGTGTGGGGACCCTCCGTGGTTGGACCTTCCATTGTGGGAGCACCGCTGCTTGCTCCCCGCGTTGTTAGCGTTGTGCCTGCTCCAGTCTCGCAGATCGCCATCAGCCAGGTGCATCCTTCCCCGGTCCTCGTCAAGCATCTGTGGTAATCAGGCGCAAGCAGTTGCCGAATGCAGCCACAAAGACACACGCAACCACAAACACATGCCGAAACCTGAAGCCACCAACACACCAGCAAACTGTCCATCCTGTCCATACATTTTTAATTTTTGATTTTTGATTTTCCTGTTGAAAATTCAGGTGCCCTGTTTATAGGAGAGAAAACCAAGAAAAGCTACAAAAAAATACACAAAACATTTAGATTCTTTGCAATAAAATGCCCTAACTGAATAATTCCTACAGCTAATGCGAGCTCGTTATTTCATTCAGCTGCTTTCAATATTTCAGCCGTTCGAAAGTATGCAACAGTTTTTTAACTCGCCTGCGTCTTGTATAAGACGCGCGTATAAGACTGGTTGCTGTGCCTGTAGAGAGAGCTAATAGCAGTTTTCAATAGAGCAATTATTAATGGAACAGAACAATTTATTTAAACGAAAATCAAAAATGTTTTATCACAAACGGCGGAGTTTTCTTTATGGCTGGCAGCTGCTTAGTGGTGCAGAGTGTAGGCCAGAGGAGCTGTGTGCAGCACAGACTTGATCAGAGGAGCAGAGTGCACAACGGGCAGCACGGGAGCAGCGTGAACCACAGGGGCAGCGTGAACCACAGGAGCAGCGTGAACCACGGGAGCAGCGTGGACAGCAATGGCGGGAGCAGCGTGGACGGTGGTCTTCAGGACGGGAGCGACGACGTGCTGGATGACGGGCTTGCTGTGCACCTGGGTGATGCTCTGGTGGGAGACAGCCGAGGGTGCGCTGTGCACCACAGTGCCGACCTTGGCCAGGACGGGCTCATGCACCACATGGTGGGTCTCGATGAGGCCAGCGCTGGCCGAGGCGAAGAGCAGAGCGACGATGGCGACCTGTAGGAGACACAAAACCGCATTAAAGATCAGACCAGGAGCTCTTTTTGAAATCTGCGTGCACAAACTTACGAATTTGAACATTTTGAAGCTAGTCGATTGGGAATGTGACTGATGCTATTCGGAGTCTTCAGGCGGGTTTATATAGAACGAGCACAGCACACGCACTCAACGGGCAGAGAGACCAAAGCAAAGATCGCGCTGAGATCTCTGACCTTCACTACGCGTGAGCATAACCCCGACCAAAGCCAAAGTCAGAGTCTGCGTTGGAGATGGAGTTGGAGTCGAACCCGAGCCCAACGAGTTTGGATACGAATCGTGTCGGTAATTATTTTCGATTGCTGCAGCTGACGGCGCCGAGCGCAAACGAAAACCAAAAATTTAACTTCAACTTCAGCTGCGACTTGCGTCTTATCAAACGCGCTTCAAGGTGGACGACCTCCGCGCTCAGCTGTTATCGAGACTCTGCGAGCCTGTGGTTCCTATAAAAGCGTTTCGCGCAGAACCCAAAAGCATCAGTTCCCGTCGTCAGCTTCTACGGAATACAACAAACCCAATCCACAACTCAAAATGTTCAAATACGTAAGTTGAGTGCGGAATGCAACTGCAACTGGGGCTTAACCTCTTCTCGCATCCTCAGGTCGCCATCGTCGCTCTGCTCTTCGCCTCGGCCAGCGCTGGCCTGATCGAGACCCACCATGTGGTGCATGAGCCCGTCCTCGCCAAAGTCGGCACTGTGGTGCACAGCGCACCCTCGGCTGTCTCCCACCAGAGCATCACCCAGGTGCACAGCAAGCCCGTCATCCAGCACGTCGTCGCTCCCGTCCTGAAGACCACCGTCCACGCTGCTCCCGCCATTGCTGTCCACGCTGCTCCCGTGGTTCACGCTGCTCCTGTGGTTCACGCTGCCCCTGTGGTTCACGCTGCTCCCGTGCTGCCCGTTGTGCACTCTGCTCCTCTGATCAAGTCTGTGCTGCACACAGCTCCTCTGGCCTACACCCTGCATCATTAGATTGCGACCTTCATTTGTTTTGTTATGCGATAAAAATAAGAAATATAAACAAAAGTATTATTGAAACATAAACTTGATGGTTTTTTGATTGATCTTCGTTATTGTATTTAACATATTTCATAATAGAGGAAATACTTAGAAAAGTAATCATTAGCAATTTATGTATGATTGATAGCTCTGGCATAATTAAGAGATTATATCGTATATTTTATGTATACGAGTTATTATTATATATATCATATTTTTTGAAAATTTATATATCATATTATTTAATTTCTTAATTCTTAATTTCTTAATTTATTTTAAAGAAAAATTGAGAAAAATCTAGTTGCATATTCCAATCAGCTGTAATGCTGACAACTATGAAATAATTTTATCTGCTCAATCAATAATACAGAATTTCAAAAAAGTCAAATAATTTTCTTAGCATTTTATTTTATTAAAACAATAACAATAACAAAACCAACAACAATGCAGACTTCGCCTACGACTTCAACTCAGTTCAACCGACGAGCTGCAAATGCGGCTGAAATCAGGCACAAACAGACTTTTCCTTGAACTTAGCTCATACGAAACAGAAGTATTATTAAGTCTGGACCCAAAACCAATTTGATGCACTAGAGTAGCCGCAGCTTTTGTGGAGAACTCCAGTCCGTCAGCGGGAGAAGCAAGTGCCAGCAGGCAGGCGACAATCGCCAGGGAGTACAGCAACTATTGGAATTGAAGGAATTATTAAGTTATTATTAAATATATAACTTTCGATACGTACAGCTCGTTGCATATTTTTTGTTGTTTTTGTTGATTGAATTGGATTTAGTCTTAGTTTGAATTGGCAGCCACCAAACTCCAGTAAGAACTCATGACCCACTGAAGCCTAAATGCCGTTTATATAGCCGAATTGGCAAATGCCAATCAACAATTGGAGCAACAAATTAGCGAACAACATGAAATGACAATGTGACAATTTGTTATGCCGGATTAACTGAAGGCCTACCAGGCAGAGTCAAGCCATTTAGCTATATGGTTCAGTCAACTGGGTCTCTGAAAGCGGAAAGAAAGGGGGCAAGAGTGAGAATTTTAAGCAGTACTTTGAACTAGTTCACTAAGTTCTTTGAGAACTAAGAACCTCCACAAAAATGTATGACTCAATAGATAGCACTTACGGTATGGTCAACAGGATCTCTATGAAAGGAGAAAAGATACCGTAAGTAAGCTCTAAGAACTCTAAGCACTCTAAGCACATAACCTAAGGTTAAGAAAACAGAGTAGGCTTTGTATGTTGTATGGTCAGCAGGGTTTATGAAAGAGGGAACAACAACAGGACAACATATATTTAAACACAAGCTCACAGTACTCCCCCAAACGTAGCTCGCTTCGTGCTGACTCACAACCACTTGCACCACTTGTGTGGCTCTGCAACGAATCGCAATCAAAACAAAAGGCCAAACTTAACTGCAGTTAAGCCACAGTTAAGCTCAGCGCAAAGTTAGGATTTACGATCCGCCAACGTCGACGTCATTATGTCGAGACTTTCGTACGGTTTTCGTTGTATTTCATTTTCGTAAAAATTTTCTGAGATGTTTATCTTAAGTACGTGTAACTGTCACGGCGCACAGTCCACTGCGCGATCCCCGCTCAAGATCTTGTCAAAAAATTGTGGGTTAAGTACGCGTGGGGCTTGTCGTCCGTGGTGTAACCTTGACATAGGGCCCGGCCACAGAGACGACGCGATGGATGGAGGCCCCTTAAGTGGGCACTTAACGGCGGCAGCTGCACTTGGTCGTGGTCGAGTCGTGGTTTAGTGTCTGGTCTGGTCAGGCCTGGCCTGGCCTGGCCTGGACTTTGTTTGTTTGTCTGCTTGACCATGAATCACACAGCAGTAACAACAACAACAACAACAAGCAGAGACTTCAACTGGATCTGACCACATTAATGCTGTGCGCGATGTTGCAATTCTGGCCCAATTTGAATGCTGCAGCCACAATTGCAATAAGTATAATTTATTTCGTATTGTTTGCGCCACTCGACGATGAAGGAGGAGCAGCTGGAGTTCGAGTCGTCGGGCTTGGGTGTGTTCTCAAGCCGTGTAAAGTGGGTCAGCTGAAGAAGTGGGTCAAGTTGCGCCACTCAATTACAGTTCTCGCCGCTCATTAGGCCAATCAGATCGATAACAATTGCGTAGCGTCTCTTGCCTCTTATCTCATCTTGGATTTCCTAATTCGCGTCTTATATCACTTTCAGGACTTGTCGACGCAATACGCGACGTCAGCGGGCGAATCACATAACTCAATTGAGTGCAGCGTCATATGTCCCGGGCGGCAGGGCAGGAGAGAGTGAAGAAAGCGTGGAAGACACTCACTGACAGCTGGAGAGAGTGCAACTCAATTAGCTGCGAAATGCCAGCGTCGATGGCGCAGATAAGCAGCAAATGCCAAGTGGGTAATCAATGCGAGTGCAAGTGCAGTCGAGATGCAGGACGCACAGAGAGAGAAAGAGAAAGAGAAAGAGAAAGAGGGAGACAGAGCTAGAGCCACAACGACTTCCCACACAATTCCGACAAGGCCAATTACGGCTCGAAAGGCTGACTGATTGCGCTGTCAGTGGGTGCTGCAGCAACAACAAGAGCAGCAGCAGCTTTAAGACGCACACAATACGCAAGTACTTAGCTTCCTAGCAGGCACACACACCCGCACTCACACACATACACACACAATAGGCAACCTAGGTCAGTTAGTGAACTCGCCTCGGACTTGGACTTCGCTGGAGCTTAGAAGCTGCCGGCGCGAAACCGGTTGCACGGCTCAAGTTCAGCTCGGGCCCAGCCATAGCCATAGCGAACAGCATGACAACCAGAATTTGAAATTGCCGAAAAATACAAATAGTGTGTCCGAGTGCGTTAGGCATTCGTATAAAAGCGCTCGCCGCCTGCTGCCAACATCAACAGTTGCAATCGACTCGCATCTCCAAGCAAAACCACTTCCAAGATGTTCAAATTCGTAAGGAGTAGCAATTGCTGCGTGCTGTACCGCAACTCACACATCCTTTTCCTCCCTGCCACGTAGGTCGCCTTCTTCGCCTGCCTCGCCGTTGCCGCTGCCGCTCCTGGCCTGCTCGCCGAGACGCACACCATTGTGCAGCCCGCTGTCGTGGCAAAGACCGCCTATGTGGACACCTCCGCCTCGTCGGCCATCACCCACCAGAGCAACGTGAATCTGGTGCGCAAGGTGCCCGTGGTGCAGACCTACGCTGCTGCTCCCGTCGTCCACGCCGCCCCCGTGGTGCAGACCTATGCTGCCGCTCCAGTGGTTCACTCCGTGCCCGTCGTGCACTCCGCTCCGCTAGTTAAGACCGTCGTCAGCGCTCCGGTGGTTCACTCCGTGCCAGTCGTACACTCCGCTCCTCTGGTCAAGACTGTGGTCAGCGCTCCAGTCGTCCACTCCGTGCCCGTCGTCCATGCTGCACCTCTGGTCAAGACTGTGGTCAGCGCTCCAGTTGCCTACACTGCCTACCACAAATAAGCCAAGCGAATACCAAACGAAACCCTCAACAATAAATAGAAAAAACATTTGAAAGAAAAGTCCTGTATTTTCATTGCGCGCCACTTTTCCTAGGAAAATCCGTAGCAGAGAAGGTACTCATAACTCAAATGCCATAACACTTACATACTCAATTATAAAGCCGTCATATCTATCTGAACTGTCACAAATTTGTAAGCAAATGTGAACAAAATCGAAGCAGACAGTGGCGTGCACTGCGAAGGGGCCTAAGCTGCCCTTATGATGCAAGCATAGGAACATATAGTAGCTTCGTTAATCAATGATGATAATATTGCCATAATGATGATCATATTGAAGTTCCCACAACCCCCTCTCAAAATAAAGTTACTACGCCCCTGTGTGGCGTTGGCAATTGCTCTCATTGTCTCTCGAAATGCTTAGAAAACTCACAGACATGGAAAAAGTGTATGGCATATACAGTATGATAAAGGCTGTAAATAGAATTCAATTCAATAGAATTTGGTATAATGCTTTTTCGATATAAGCGTTACAAATAGAATTAATATAATCGGATATATAGCGAATGAGTTAACTGCCTGTGAATGCGCATATATCCAAGTCAATTCAATTGAAAGTCTTTTTAACATGCGCATAGTCTGAGAAATGACAACAGGTTTGAAGGAATAGAAAGTGATCAACTTGGGAAGTACCCTGTAATAAACTAGACAACTAGAAAGCAGAAAAACTGATAGAAAAAAATAATATACCCTTTCCCGCAAACCTTACAGGGTATTCAACGCACTAACTCAACATTTCGTACAACGTAGAGTATTCCAAACTATCAGTTTGTAGCATACCCTTGCCAACAATACATCTCTGCATCGCATTTCTATATACCCCGCTCCACAAACGTTATAGGGTATTCAAGTCAACAGCTAAGTACTTCGATCAACAGGCATTCATTTATTCAAATAGTCAACAACTCGATTCGCTATGATTTCCTAATGATGGTAGATGTGGGCAACGGGGGCGGCGTGGGCAACGGCAACATGCTTCACCACCGGCACCACTGGCGTGGCGATGGTCTTGATGACAGGCGCAACCACTGGCGTGATGATGGACTTCTGGTGGATCTGTGTGTGGCTCTGGTGCGAGACGGCATGGGGCACAGTCTTGACCACAGAGACAGCGGGTGCCACGTAGGTCTCATGGTGCACAACTGGAGCCACATGCTTGACCACTGGCACAACGGGCGCCACGTGGTGGACGACGGGAGCAACTGGAGCGATGGTCTTCACGACGGGCACAACTGGAGCAATGGTCTTCACGACGGGCACAACAGGCTGCACGGTCTTCACGACGGGCGTGATGACGGCCTGATTGTGGAACTGCGTGAAGCTCTGGTGCGACGTGGCCAGTGGTGCGGAGTGCACCACAGCGCCCACCTTGGCAACCACCGGAGCGGCGGCAACCACATGATGCTGTTCCACGAAACCGGGCGCAGCGGCAGCAATGGTGGCCAGGGCACAAATGGCGATCTACAGTGGGAGAGCAGCATGATCAGTCGACTGCAAGCTCCTCCGATCCTCCAGAGATACTTACGAAACGGAACATGTTGAGCTTGTGGATTTGTTGGATTTGCTACTGCGATAGAAGCTGTCGATTGACTGATGCTTTCGGAGTACTCGGTCGACGCTTTTATTTGGCCCGCGTGTCCTTCAAGCTAACATCAAACAAATTGGCAAACTCGTTTGCGCGAATTTTAGCATTGAACTTGAACTGACCCGCCGCCTGCCTGCCGGAGGAGCCCTGAGCCGCAGCCGGAGCTGTAGCCGGAGCAGAAACAATGGAGCATGCTGGTACATGCAGAAACCTTCGAGGCGGCTCAGCGCGTCGTTAGGAGGCGATTACGAAACGTGAACGATGAGAATGCACATTTACCACAAAGAGAGAAAACTAGAGAGAGGGAGAGACCCGCTCGGAGACTCGCGCGTTATATAAGAGGCAGCGCGACGCTTGCTCGTGCCCTCAGAGGCGACAGCGATTGACCAGGCAAGAGTGCCCTGCAATGGAGTATAGTATAGGAGAGCTTAAGTCTCGAGATTCTCGAAATTAGATTTGCAATCTCCAAGACATTACCATGCTGACTTCGCTTGGGCGACTTCATGGGCCTGTCGCACTGCAGCGGCAGGCAACCGTGGCCGATGGTCAGACGCGCCAGCGTGGGATTCGAGTACTGCGAACGCCACAAAGTATTGCGCCGCTCGTAGTACAACAGAGCGGACTCCTCTAGGCCGTGCTCTCCACACTGCAGCGACTTGAGCAGGTAGTGGGAGGAAGGCACGCGTGAGTAGCGCCTGCTCCAGCTCGCTGGCAAGATAGACATGTAGGGGGAAAGGGGATTACAGAAGAGGGTAGTACACTGTAAAAAATGCTACAAATATTGCAAATCGAATTTAGATGTATTTAGCTAAGGTATAAAGTGTATATATATTTTCCAATAGAACTCTAGAACCTGAACACAGCCCAAAACTAATGACAATTAACTACGGATGCTTAAGATCGCAAATCGAAGAGCACAGATCAATAATCAAAGATCAATTATCAACGATTATAGATCAACGATTAAAGTTCCAAAATCAAAGATCGAAGATCGCTTAAGCTAATGCTCGTGCACATAGATCGGTCGTGGCTGCAGTAGCTCGCGCGTCTCGTCCTCAGGCTGCGTGTGGAAGGTGCGATTGAGATTCGTCGGCTCCACATAGCCCAAAGCACGACCCATGGGCGCGATGACGAAGCGTGTGTGCGTCTGCGAGGAGCCCTGATAGGAGACCACCGAGGGCGCCGAGTCGATGAGCAGCCTGGCCGGCTCCAGTGTCGGCTTGGCCAGCCCAATGGCCAGCCAAATGCCGAGCAACAACAGCAACTGCAAGCGAAGGGAGGCAAATCAGTGAATGCAACACAAGAACACGAAGAGGGCTCCCTATCTCTCTCTCTCTCTCTCACTCTGAACCACTCACCAATTGCCGCATAGTGCCACTCCCACGCCCCACTGCAATTGCGGGCGATCGCTGCGATAGAGTCTTGTGGGCGAAATCGAGTCGAAGTCGGAGTCTGAGTCTTAGACGGTGTAGCCTCACGGCGAGGCGAGTGGCAAAGTCGAACTGAGACTGCGGTGTGAATTGCTGTGCCATGAAATCACAGCGAAGCAATTGCTCACATGCCCAGCGGCGTCGTAGGCAGATCACATCGCTGGGGGGATCAGGCAGTTGCCCGGCGAGCGACGCCTCTGGCCCGTTGGTTATCTTGCAATTGTGGGAGTGTCTCAACTTGGCCGTTTTACGTAAAGAAATAAAAATGAAAATGTATAAATAAATACGAACGAGTGCCGCAAATATTGTAGTAATAACAATAACAACTAACAACAATAGCAACAACAGCAACAATCAGTAACACTAACAGCAACAACAACGGAGCGCTGTGAGTGGAGCGCGGCGCATGCGCAACCCGCTGAAGGTTGGTCGCCCCTCTGCACGCAATTGAAGTTGGCATCTTGTGCTTGGCAAATACCCTGTAATCAGCTTCGCAAAGCAGTGGGGCATATAGTTTCAAATATATGTATAGTTCTTTATTTTCTGTATAATTATTTTGTTTTATTATTCTTATATTTTATTTCTTTTTAATTTATTCCAAAGAATTCTTAATATAATGATTATATTTACTGGATATTTCGCCAGTCACTTTTACAATCCAACAATTTTTTTTTATCGTGTATACAAATAAGCACTTATTATAAGCCTAGTACGCATAGGGTATCAGCCAGTCTACTATTCACACTAACACATTTTATTACACTTTTAACACTTATTTTCCGCTACATTTACTTACCATAGAAACTCAACTAAAATTCAACAAAGCGTTACTTTTACAAATGAATTTCAATTGCAGGGTATTTGCTAGTTGACTACAGCATTTATTCGCACTTATTGCCACATTTAGTCAAATCTGCATTCAAAAGGTAATATAACGGTTCCTCTCACGTGGTGTGCAGAGTATCGGTAAGTCTACTACCCCCAACACTTGCACTTTTTACGCTTTATATTTAATTTCTTAGCTCTCTACGCAGTTTGTAGCAGTCGCTCTGTGTCTCTCCTGCCCCTCTGCATCTTGCCACCTCTCAGCGATTAGCTGGAGGCGCGTAATTGAAGCTTTAAGTGCGCCGCAATGCGATTGAATCACTTTTTTCGGCTACTTGATTAATTAATTAAGCAGACACACACAAGGGTTCGGCAATCAATCTTGCTAACCTTAGCCGTGGCACTCTCAGGGGCTCGAGAGGCTGCGATTGGCTATAAAAAGCGCACGCGCCCGCGGCACAAGTCGAAGGCGTCAATTAGGCGCCACTCGAGCTACCGATTGAGGCATCTCCGCAGCATGCGCCACTCGACGAATCCTTCAGCGGGATTAGGCTACTCGCTGCTGATGCCGCTGCTCCTGCTGCTGCTGCTGGCAGTGGACTCTGGCCGAACGGCGAGCGTGTTGCATCACAGCGGCGGCGGTGGCGCTGCTGCCATTTCGCATCAGAGCTTTGTACAGCTTAGCGGGCGCTTGGCCACGCCCACGGCGCGCATTGTGAACGCTAACAGAGAGCTTAGTACGGAGCAGCTGCAGCTGCAGCTTAGTGACCTCCACACAGCGGATGCACACACACGCACACACACACACGCACACACACACACGCCGGCACACCTCACGTATGCAGCACACCCGGTGGTGCATCAGCAGCTGCCGCGGATTAAGCCCGTGCGCAATCTGAGTTACGCCTCGCTGCTGCCAGCTCCGAGAAGCCACAGTTACACACACTAGCACACAGCCACTTATACACTCACAGAATCACACAGACACACACACGCTCACACATGCACATTGCGTTTAAGTTCAATTTCCAATGAAGTAAAACAATTTGACAAAAAACCGTCTCGAAATTCAAGTGAGCCTTATCCAACTTATCGACTAGATCCGAACCCGAGGGACAGACGGGACGGACGACGTGGGGATTGAGAGCCGTGGCCGTGAACCGACCACGCGAACAAATCGCGCACACCACGCACACCACGCACACCACACGCGACACACACACGTACTATGTCCACACACATCGCACTCAAGCAGCTGTCGAACCACATTGTCTTCCGCCTGCTGCACTACACGTACATCGCGATGCAGCTGCGCCAGGAGCTGGTGCGCACGCTGCCGGGAGGCAAGAGCCAGGCGACGGTCTTGTACCGCGAGTGCCAGCCCCTGGTGCTCTGGCTGACCAATGTGCTGCTGACGTTCGCCGGCGACATACTGGTCAACATGCTGCTCGGCCACCTGCCGCTCGAGCCGCTCGGCAATGGCGAGGACATCCTGCTCTGCACGCTCTCCTGGTACCTGGTCTTCTACAGCCCCTTCGACGGCGTGCACACGCTGGCCCACACGCTGCTCTTCCGCATCCTGGCTGCCCCGGTGACGGCCATCAGCCAGGTGCTGCACATCGACCGGGGCGTCCAGTTGGCCGGGCGCGTCTATGGCAGGAATGCCATGGTGCCCATACTGATTGTGGGCACTGTGATTGGCAGCGGCGCGGAGTTCCTCAAGCCAATCGCGGCGCTACTGATCAATCGATGCCAGCAGTCCAATTCGGCCTATGTGAAGTTGAGCACGTGAGTCACCACTCCCCCTCTGCCCTCCCTCTGCGCGCTCTGATCTGACCGATTTGCCGATCTGCTCTGACGGTGACTCCATACAGCAACTCCAAAGTGAGCCTACTCATCTCGTGGCTCTATCTGCTCCAATTGAATCGCAGCCGATTGCTCTTCGATCTCGGCCAGCGGCACCTGCACATCTACGTGCTGCTCGCACTGATCGCCTTCAAGTTTCTGGCCCTGGCCTATCGCATCGATCATCTGATCTGCCTGCTGGAGCGACGCCTGTGCTATGCCTTCTTCGGTGGACTCTATGCGGATTTGAACAAGTTTTGGCAACAGAAATCGGCCGTCTTCCGGCGGCACATCTCGTTGGCGAAATTCGATTGAATCTGTCTGCGAGATTGAGAACTTAACCAGGCGCATAGCCAGGAGAGAAGGAACAAGTAGATGAAGAAGTAGAAGAGTGATGGCTGGTAGTAAGCACGGAGCGCAGGGAGCAGGTCTCAACTATGAGCTGATAAGCGGCTTAAGTGACTACAAGC
Organism: Zaprionus bogoriensis; assembly: GCA_035046045.1. Classification (NCBI taxonomy): domain Eukaryota; kingdom Metazoa; phylum Arthropoda; class Insecta; order Diptera; family Drosophilidae; genus Zaprionus; species Zaprionus bogoriensis. The sequence continues at coordinate 3,272 of JAWNOI010000066.1, read as the reverse complement.
CCGCCCCAAAACCTTTACCCACTCCCCATCCAATCGATCAATCGACCCGCTTAGCGTACAGCTCCGGTTACATAAGGTGTCCACGAGCCGAGGCAATCGCTAAGAGGCTAACCCTAAGAGGATTAACCCGTTCGCCGGCAGGTCCGCTCGCCAGCGGCTGCCAATTAATGTGATTGTTTCAGTGCGTCGAAAATTCTGTTTCGAATGAATAAAAATTGAAAAATAATTGCATGCTAAGGGACCTTTCTGAGCACACCAGTCCACCATATGTAACCACTGCAACTTCCACGGTTTTTATAATCGTGGCTTAACACTATAACTATGACGAATATCGTCTGAAATGTTGTTTTTATTTCAGGGTATAAACTTTAAATCTCGCATTTGAATTTTATAAATTAACTTTAATTCAATATTTTCCTATAAATAATTTTGGAAAATTTTAAAAATTGAAAAGTTCTGGAGTTCAACGTTGAGGCTAGTTAAAAAGTTGTTTTCATTGCAAATTCTGGGAATAATGAACTTAGACTGATAATACTTCTATCTACTATTATATATTGCGCTAAAGCTACGCTTTCAGCTTGTCCAGAATAATGAGATTTTCGTTTGTTCTGTCATTATGGTCATCAAAGTCTTAGTAAGAATTATTTAATATATATAAATGTATAAATAAAGCATTCTGAGCTTTGTTTCATTAATTTTTTGGAAACGAATACTAAATGCTACCTATTATCGATTATTAATGAGTGCTTGCATGGTATTTCTCAGTCGAGGCAAATAATGTAATACAAAGTATATACAAAGTAATAATACTTATTGTCGAATTATATTAAGAGTGCTTACATGTTTTTTTCTTGGTCGAATTGAAGATTCCTGCTTCAGAGAACTTAAAGCTAACAAAGCAATCCATTTGGTTTTGATTATATATACGTTTCTCCTTTGAGAGTTATCACATCGTATAGTATATACGATATATTTTTCCAGCTTTTCGGTGCATCTTATTTTCAATCAGAATGTCGTGCTCAGAAGAATCCATGCAGCCGGAACAGAAGAAAAGCCAAAAGAAGCAGAATATCATGTGCGTGCGAAAGAAAAAGAAGGCAAGCAATCCGAAGAAGCGTTCATCTCTGCCACCCATGAAGCCGGTGGTTTGCAAACCCATTGAGAAGCCACCGAAGCAGCCGAAGTCGCTGGACGAGCCCATCTGCCATCAGTCGAAGTTCTATCGCTCGCCAGCCGAGACGCGCGCTTACCTGGAGGCAGAGGTGGTGCCCATCCTGATGGAGGGCATGCTGGGACTGGCGCGCGAGCAGCCCAACGATCCCATCACGTATCTGTACAAGTTCTGGAAGCAGGATCAGCACAAATGCGACATACAGCTGAACGATAATCTGCTATAGGTGTAGCTATAGCTACGGCTCAATCCGTATCCAATTTCTCTGTTCAAATTTCAAAGTTATCAGCGAATAAATGTTTCCTGGTTCTCGTTGAACGCCGCACGCAGCGATGCACATCATCATCTGTGGTGGGTGTAGTCAGGCGCAGCGACAGCGGGTATAAAAGTCACACTCGCTTCCAGCTGCAGCATCAGTTGATTACCTAATCGAGAGCCCGAGAACATGTCTAAGCTGGTGAGTTGGTGTCGACTTCCCTCGGGGATGATGCACTTGCTCTTGATTCGTGTGCTTGCAGATTACCCTGAAGCTTGCCGTCTGCCTGCTCTGCCTGGGCGTCAGCGTCAGCGCTGGCACCTTAGAATGGCCCGCCAACCTGGTCTCGCTCAGCCCGGGAAAATCCTCGCAGCTGCTGCCGCTGCCGCCGAACGGAGAGGACTCCGCGGAGCTTGTGACGGAGAGCAGCGCAGGCGCCGTGTCCGCTGCCAGTGCCGAGCAGCAACTGGAGGCGCAGTCGGATGTGCAGTCCGAGTCGTCCGGCTCGGACTCGCTTGACGCTTCGCGCGGCTTGCCCGTCTCCGTGCCGCTGCCTCTGCTTGTGGCCTCCCGCTCGGGTCTGCGCACTGTGCTCACCATACAGGAGCCAGCACTGGCACGCGTCGGTAATCTAGTGGAGCATGTGCCCAGCTCCATCTCGCATCAGAGTCAGACCGTGGTGCACGATCATCGCCGCCTCGTCACGCCTATTGTAGCGCCCGCAGTGCGCACCACACAAGTGGTGCGTCAGCAGTCGCCGCTCGTCTGGAGCGTGTCCAGCGATCCGCGCGTCGTGCTGCTGCGTCATTAATGGCGACTAGGGGAACTCCTACTGCAGCCTGAGTTGAGACCAAAGAGAAAACAAACGCCAAATTTCTTTCACTAGCTAACCCAACCTATTGCTAACACTCTACACTACTCTACACAACTCTGCCTCTCTGTACCTGCCATTTTCTACTCTTTTCTTTTCGGAAATAAAGCATTCGCATCTGCAATCCGCTCGAGCTGCTTCTTTGTAGCAAGTTAATAGAATAAACAAGGCTTTAGTTGGGATTGGGAAGAGACCAACAAGAGAGGAAGCAAGACGTATCAACTCTGTCCAGTGCTGTCAAGCTAGCTTTTTCCACGTCAGAACTACCTTTTTGAAAGTCCAATAGCCGAAAAAAATTAAAAACAGTTTACTACTGTGGGCTAAAAGTAAGGTGAATTTTCAATTTAAAATTCGCGGATTTGAAAAAACATTTTCTACAATTTTTAATTTTTTTAAAAGTTTTTTTTTACAGTTTAGCTTAGACATTTTTATACCATTTACCCATTGAAAATGGGTAAAAAATGGTATATTAACTTTGTGCAAATGTATGTAACAGGCAGAAGGAGGCGTGGCAGACCATACAAAGTATATATATTCTTGATCAGCATCAATAGCCGAGTCGATTTGGTCATGTCCGTCTGTCTGTCCGTCTGTCCGTCTGTCCGTCTGTCCGTCTGTCCGTCTGTCCGTCTGTCCGTCTGTCCGTCTGTATGAACACACAGATCTCAGCTATTAAAAGAGCTAGAGGCACCAGACTTGGTGGGAGTGTGCGTGTATTCAATACACACAAGAAGTTTATTTCAAACTTGATGTGCCACGCCCACCGCCTCCGCAAATCGATAAATGCGTATTTCGATTTTTTCCAAATAATTCAATAACGAAAAGAGATAAACGCACCAAATTTGGTAGGAGGGTGTCTTGCAACATTATGCAGAAGTTGGATTTTAGAATTTTGGATGCCACGCCCACCGCCTCTAAAAAACACATTTTTATAGTTTAAAAGAACACTAGAAAAGCTAGAAGCGCCAAATTTG